>OY728156.1:1889020938-1893882985 GCA_963277665.1 Viscum album
GTTGTTAACTAATTTGAATAAAAAATATGTTGAACAGTGAAAGGAAGAATGCATACCAAGTCATGGAATCCCCGTCCGTGCCATGTCAGAAATCTGACTGGAGACCTGATGTACCAGCCTGTATAATCCATCTGATCCATCAAATGAAAACGTACTATTCCTGCCCCTCGCAACTAGGACTCCCGTCATCTTTCCCATAACGCAACATATCTGGCATGGTAGCTCCTCCAATCAAAATCTCTCTTCCCTGACATCTTCAGGGAATGCAATGAATCCAACTGACTGGGCGGGTCAGGAACTGGCTGAAGGAATCCAAACTGTCTCATAATTCCATCAAACCATTAATACACTATTGGCTGAATAACTGAGAAGCCTCCATCCAATCCTCATCATCGACTATAGGGTAGTCTCTATGCCACATACGCTCAGGATATTGAAGATGTCGGTATCTAATTGAAGTGATTGCTTGTCCTGCACTCAGTTTTAACCGACTATGAATCTTATTATGAACTGCATCCAATGTCATACAACCATGGAGATTTACCACTTTGAAAGGTGGCACAATGTAGCTAAAACCCTGCTTGGTACAAATTACCTCACCGTTGCAATATATTTGAGCAGACATAATTACCTATAAAAAAATAATTTAAAAAATATTATACACTACATTAAAATTTTAAATCATTTAATTTGGTTTTGAATAATTGATTATCTTGAGACTTTTTTATGTATTGATTTATCACTGTTAAGGTATAGTGATTGTGATTTTAGCACAAAAGCAAATTTAATATAATGTTTCATAAAGTTTAATTACTTATGAATATATAATCATGACTTGATCTTGAGACTTGCGATTAGTTTATCATTATCTAATAAACTAACCACAACCTATATGGGTAAACTCCTGTCTCTATTATCAAATATTGCAGCAACCACCAATCTCCTATCAAACAGCAACACCTCATCTCAAACGAGTTCTCGAATGCCTCTTCGTTGACACCTCTTCGGGGATGCCTCTTCGTCGACACCTCTTCAGGGCGTCTGTCTTTTAATTACAAATTTACTCACATGCATGTGAGGGGGTCTAGGGGTATGAAATACATAAATTATTTTAAGCGGACACGCAGGTCCTTACACTTACTAAGAGATGAATCGCAGGTCATCAATGCGAAAAAATGAAATTATTACAAATTGAATAACAACATACACAAAATAAAACATGTAATTTCAATTATGCATGGTCGGTCATCTCAAGATCAGTCATCACTCATACCGTGTTTTTTGGTATATTTATTATATTATCCATATTATATAAAATCTATATTAAATACTACACCTCTTTTATGAAAATTTAACTTCATGTGTATATATATATATATATAATTATTAATAACATTTAATAAGTTTTATTATAACTGATCTAATTGATATTTACATAATAAACACTTTTGTTATTTTAAATTTTATGAAATTGTAATGTTTTTTGGGCATTCTTCTACTTTTCAAAATATAAGTAAATATATTTTATACTTTATTGATTAAAAATATTATTACTAGTAAATAAAAGTAATTTAATTTACACTTACATCAAAACCATCCATTAAAATAAATTTCTCTAACATAAATTACTTTTCCTAAACATTAAAAATTTTAGACATAACATAAAACATTCAATATTCAGACAACATACATTCAAAAAATTAAATCATACAAACATTCAACATCAAGAAAATTAAATCATACAAAACATTTCATGCATAACATATGAAATAAATAAATCATACACACAATTAAACATACAAATGAAATAAATAAACACAATTAAACATACAAATGAAATAAATAAACACAATTAAACAATTAAATTATTAAATAGAAATTTTACCTCAATAAAAGCAGCAAATATTTGTTGAGAAAGAATTTATGCACATCTTCGCAACAAAAACCAGAGGAGAACAATGGGTTTTGGGGGGGGGACCCCTCCTTTTATATAAAATCTCGGCCAGATGCGTGAACGCCGTTCACGCATCCTTTAGCTAGTCCGCGAAGGATGCGTGAACGGCGTTCATGCATCCTTCCGCGGTGAAGGATGCGTGAACACCGTTCACGCATCCCAGACCCAATTTTAAAAATATCGGAACCCTAACCCCTTTTCCCAATTTTTTATTTTCCTAAAACCCAGAAAAAAATTAGCCGAGGTGGCGCCAGGAAAACAAATGGTGCGATTAGGGTTACCAACGAGGGAGGAGAAAAATTTACGGAAGAAGAAGGTATAGAAAAGAAAATAATGATAAATGAAAAAAAGAAAAAGAGAGAGAAGGAATCAGAGTGGCATGAAAACGGGGAGGGGGTGACCCTTTTTACATTTTAGATAATTTTATGATTATAATAATAATATAAAATATTATTATTAATTGTTTTGGTTAAATAATCTTATGTTGTTTATATTTTTAACTGAGACGTCTATTTTACGAACCATATGTGGTAGCATGAACTTGACTTGATACAGTCATTTCAAGACCAATGTTGTGTACTTAATTTTGGATCATGGTTCAGTTGCAAAAAATGACTAATAATAATAATAATAATAATAATAATAATAATAATAATAATATTGTAAAATATTGTATCTAACACAGTTCCTCTGTACAATGTTTGATTAATGAACCGTTAGCGATATCATGACCCTGAAATTAAGGTGGAAATTCAAGACTAATTTCAAGTATTTAAATCGAGGTTGAGGTGTGGGCCCCATGAACCCTGGTTTGGACGTGTTGTGGTGAAATGGGACTTTTTCACCGGGTGTCTGTTTTGGACAAATGGATCGTCGATCCTATGTGATTTTCTACAAGGATCACAATAGTGTGATACGTTTGGTTACCTAGGGCCATTTGAGGAGACATGTTAGTGAAATTATGTTTTTTTTCCTTCAGACCAACGATGAGTATCATGCGCTCATCAGCCTTTTAGCCAGATATTCCATGTACTCTGTGAAACCTAGGGGTACATGTATACATTTTAGTACCCGAGTATGGATAGGTTCACAACCAGACGATGAGGTGGGGTCACGATTGTGTGGGCCCCATATGAACCGTGTACCACTTTATAAATCTTCTACCTCTCGTAACTCCTTTGTTTGAACTCAACTTTTGGCCCACGAGTAGCTTATCCTGAGTGTTTTTTTTGCATAAAATGTGATGTCACCCTCAAAAGAAGATTTTTAGATATGATGTGAAATGTTCCAGGTTTGGAACACATTGAGGCAATACCCGATGATGAAAACAATCATACAGGACCACCAGAGCAGTACTTGGCTTACCCTCCAGCTAGGTTGGGTAGTGGCATTCCCCCATGGAAGTTCTGGGCTTACCCTCCAGCTGAGCTAGGAAGTGGCGTCCCCTGATGATCTTTCCGAGTTACCCTCCAATAGTATTGGGAAGTGGATTTCCTCGACATTATAGGCTTACCCTACAACTAGGATGGGAAGTGGTGTTCTCTAATTACCTTCCAGGAATGACCCTCCAACCAGGCTGGGCAATGACGTTCCCCTAATGACTCACCATGCTTACCCTCTAGAAATTTCTGAGTAGTGGTGTTCCCTGGTGACTTTACCAAGTGGTACCCTCTGGCTGGGCTAGGTAGTGGTGTTCCTTGGTGACTATCATAGAAGACCCTTGAATTTATGAAATAGCGATAAGGCATGGTTTGACATACCTACAGACTCACGAGAAAGAGGGGTTCTTTACCCACTGAGATGCATTCTTGAGAAGCGACATAAAACTATACGGGCAAGTCAATGCCACCCAAAGCGGACAATATCAAGGTGTGGTGATTTGAGCCCCTTTGACTTGTGTCTCCTGGGCAGACACATGAGGTGTTAGGAATCAAAAATGGATTTAATTTGGAACTATTGGCTACTCACTTTCTTGGAATGAGCTGTGAGATGGAGATCCCCTTACCCTGTTGTCTGGGCTTCTTTGACTGAGCATATATATCTATCCTGCTATAGTAACCACTCATTGGGTCATAGTTAATCTCCTTCTAGAAGAGGCGAAGATGTGCGAGGTATGCCACATGCTTTTCTGTGTCTATATTCTCATGGTTGGATGAGTCTACTCTCCGACTATAGGTAGTGAAGACTCAATGATGAGTTTATCTCCTCACCATTTCTATCTCCTTGTGTTTGGATGAGTCTACTTTCACTCTCTTGTTGGATTGAACTATAATCTTTCCATTCACTTTTACCATAGCTTGTTGTCTATACTGTTTTTCTCTTCAATACATCTCTTACTGCCCCCCCTTCAACTTTTCATGGTGTTATACTGGGTATGTATATACTCACCCCTACATGGGATTTTCACAACATGTGATGTGTCTTTTACAGACGATGGACATGTTGATCGTGATCTTAGAGGATCTTAGAGAATCTTAGGGATACAGGCTGTGTGGATCGTACACGGTGGTCAGAATTGGGATACAAGAGTGGGTCTCTCTCGGTTGTTACCCTTTTCCAGTTTTCTTAAGTTGGGGCATGTTTTTGGCTGGGCATGTATTTTTTCCCTTTACTTTCAGTTTACACTACCATACTCTTGTACTATCTAGAGGTTCATGCATACTTGGTTTATTTTATAGTAGTGTTTCACCTTTTATTTCTTTCCCTATTCACTTTTACATTGAGTTGGCTGTGTGTGTGTATAGGTTTTTAGGAAAAGGCCTTCTTGAGTTTAGTGTGACTTCGGCACTTGTTACCACCCCATGGCCTATGGAGGCGAGCTTGGGGTAGTTGTGGATCGAGCCCTAGCTTGGGTCGGGTTGTGATAGAGTGGTATCAGAGGTGGTTCGACCCTTGGGACGTTGTTCAGATGTTTCCCTAAAAAGTTATTAGCCGAGTTTAGGGAAACAATGTTGAAGTGTCTCAAGAGCGGCTCTCAAGCCAGGGGGTCCAGTGATGGTACATGAAGCTGACTTATCTATTCACCAAGACCCTGATTACTTTCTTGTCGACTCAGCACCCTAAGACATTTGTTGTAGGTAAAAATGGTACATGAATCATATAGGATCAAGTCTTTAACTATCCTTCTCGAGTCAGCTCTCAATTTTTATTGATATATATATATATATATGTGCTCATCCGACTGTGATACTCCTTAATAACTTTCAAGATGTCTTCGCGATGATAGCCAGCTAGGATACCAGCTCCGATTCGTGACGATGAACCTATGAGAGACAAGGCCTAAGTTCAGGGTCCATCCCATGATCCACTACCTTCGAGTGGATAGGTAGCAGCACCTCCACCTATTGAGCACCAGATAGTCCCAACAGGGTAGGTTGAGGATGTGCATAGGCTGAGCACACTCTGTGAGTTCCAACATCAAAGACTGCTGAGGTTCCACGATGAGCCAGATCCCCAGGAAGTAGAGGTTTAGCTGGAGTCTATTGTTTACATTTTCATGCTTTTTCAGACCCCTATAGATTAGTTTGTGGATTTGGTAGCGAGTCTTTTCCATGAAGTAGCTGAGCTTTGGTGGAGCTTAGTTACTCAGATGCACAATGAGTTGACACTCTCGTGGGATGAATTCCAACCGCTATTTCGGGAGGAGTACTACCCCTCCTACTTATGCTTTATTTAGATATGTGATCTTATAGAGCTTCAGTAGGGAGGGATGACAATGATAGAGTACGCAGAGAGGTTCATAGACCTTATGCGCTGCTCTCTCAACATGATCATAAATGACTACTTATGAGCATAAAAAGTTTGAGAAGGGATTCCATAGAGAGATCTGACTGAGTGTAGTTACCTTGTGCATCCCCACCTATGCCAGGGTGCTAGAGAGGGAATTTTTGATAGAGATATTTCTGTCAGAGGCATGCTATGTAGCTGGATCTGGTAGTGAGTACAACAGAGTCGAGTCATCTACAACAACTAGAAGGTGCTAGAGATCTCAAAATAGGAGACCCTTCTATGAGCAGGCTCAGGCACATGGTCTTGTAGAGTATGGAAAACTCATAGCACTGGGGATTCTTGGAGAGGTTCAATGCTATGATTTTGATGGGCGATGTCACATAGCATGTGACTGCCTGACCAAAACAGTTTATATAAAATCATATGCACATTTATATAAAAAAGTTTATATAAAACAATCACAAGTGCATCCATTACTATAAGAAAAACACACCCTTACCAATCCATCTCACCCAAACCAAGAAACTAAGGGAAATCCAACAAAACATGCCACAATCAATTTCACCATTTTCACATTAGCATAACAATTTCCATCTTTCAAATAAATTTACAAAAAAGCAACCAAAACAGTGGAGCTTCCGTCCAACCCGTTCACCCATTCATAACTAGTGGTACTTCCCGACAACTTATCTTTTGATGGTGGCCTTTCTGTCCACTATACATCCCCTTTTTATAGTGGTAATTCTTGCCCAATTCCACAAAACATTCCAATCAAGCCATAACCAAGTATTTCACACCAAGGTCACAACAACATGAAAACAACCAGTCCCATTACATGTCTACCACTTCAATAAATCACCCATTTATTGAAAACACCCTTTAACCATTTTCCTTGAAAAAAAAAATTTCAATAAAACATCATTTTTATTGAAAACCATTTCCCATCAACCATTTTCACAAATCAAACTCTACAACCCATTTTAAAATCATCATTTTAAAATCCAAAATAAGAAATACATCACCACCAAACCTCTTTTTCCCAAAAATCCCCAAAACATCTCCCAAGGGATTTCCAACCACATTCAAACATCAAAACACAATTAATTTTTAGCACAAAAAAATAATTGTAACCAAACACCACTAGTTTTAACCTAGTTGAGTCAAGATAGAAGCCACCTACCTTTAGGGTTCCCGAGAAATCAACCCACAAGAAACCGCACCTCAAAACCGGTGAACGCACCACCGAAACCTCTAAGTATCCTTACCTAATATCCAAAATCCATAAAATCAACATCCAAGGAAACCAAAACCCTAGATATACATGCAAAAGATGTAGATCTAGAAAAACAAGAGAGAGAGAGATATAGATCTAGAGGAAACCACAAAGAAACCAAGAGTAGAGACTTACCTGGGAGAAAACACCTTTAAAACACCATAAAACACCTTTGAATCACTTCAAGAATTAGTGGGAGATAACCTTAAACCCCTGAGAACCCAAAATCCAGAGTGAGGATTGTGTGGGAGAGGATTTGGAGAGGAATGAGGCAAAAAACCCAATTTTATGTGGCCACACGATTAGCCTGCACGGTTTGGAAAATAATGCGCTAACCATGAGAATGCTACTGTATTGAGGGGAGGGGACCACAAGGTTTCCTTGCAATGTTTGGAAAACTGTGTGCAAGCTGTTCAAAGCCTACTGTCTCCCCCCTGCACAGTTTCTTGGAGAACCTGCATGGTTTCCCTTAACTGTGCTCAAACTGTGCTCCCTCTGAAAATCCCCCAAACTTATTTAAAACCATTCCAAACTCTCCCAAACTCTTCTCAACTCATCCCATGCACTCTAAAAACATAAATAAGTATAAAAAAGGTTTCATACCTCAAAACGGGGGGGGGGGGGGTTCTATATTCTCCCAACCATTGGACTTTCCGTCCTATGAAAGTTGTGAATCCGCCCATTGCTGAAAGAGCCTAGGCCATTGCTCGACCATATCTTTCTCTCGCTCCCAATCCTCCTCTTAGATCTGGACATGCTTCCTAAAAAACTGAACCAGACTGATGCTTTTACCCTGAAAGACTTTCTCTTCCCTATCCACAACCTGCACTGCCACATGCACCAATGAAGCATCCAACCCTAGCTCAACATGATCCCATTGAATAACATGGTCATGATGTGGCTGATACTTTTTCAAATGAGACTCATGAAACATATTGTGCACCGCACTAAACCTAGGTGGAAAAGACAAATGATAAACCACCTCACCAACCCACTCAAGAATCTCAAAAGGTCAAATATACCTTAGAGATAACTTTCCCTGCTTCCCAATCTGGCGATGTCCCAACCGAGGAGAGATCCTCAAGAAAACATGATAACTCACCTCGAATTAAAATGGCCGTCGACGATGATCTGCATATGATTTCTGATGACTCTGAGTCGTGTCCATTCTCTTCCTGATTAACTTGATCATTTTCGTAGTCTCCTGGACAAGTCTCGGTCCAACCATCAAGGAATCACCCGTTTCCACCCAGTATAGTGGAGAACGACATGACCACCCATACAAAATTTTAAATGGAGCCATATTTATGGATTCCTGATAACTATTATTGTACAAGAACTCAACCAAGGACAAGTGCCTCTCCCATGAGACACCAAAATCCATAACACAAGCCCGCAGCATATCCTCTAAGGATTGTATCATCCTCTTGGATTGACCATTTGTATGGGGTTGATACACTGTGCTCATAGTCAACTGTGTCCCAAGGGAATGATGCAAGGATTTCCAAAAAAGAGATGAAAACCTCAGATCTCTATCTGATACAATCGAAACTGAAACACCATGCCTATTTACCACCTCCCAGATATAGATTTTGGACAGATCCTTCACCATATGAGATTCACGAATCAAGATGAAATGGGTTGACTTAGTTAGAAAATCCACTCTAACCCAAATGGCATTGTGCTTCCTGACCATTCATGGGAGACCCATGAAAAAATCCATCACTATTTTATCCCACTTAAAATTCGGGATTGGTAAAGACTGCAACATTCCCGCTGGCCTCTGATGCTCTGCTTTGACATGCTGGAAATTCATGCATCTTGAAAAAAACTTAGCCACAATTCATTTCATACTATCCCACCAGAACTACACTTTCAATTATTTATAAATTTTCTGAATTATAGGATGAACAACCCACCTGGAATCATGATACGCCCTGATAAGATCCTCCTGACAAGCGACTTGTACAACCATCCATTTCTGAAAACACAAAACTAAATCTCCATTCAGTTGCCATCCCTTAATGGTCTCCCCACCATTGAGCTTCAACCTCATGGTCACACACTCAGAATCAGACATCTGTGCCTCTTTAACTAGGACAACCAAGTCAGGAATAAACAAAACCGGAAAGATGACCGCTCTATTGCCCTGGTCCTCACATTCCAATATCATTTCATCTATAACCGACATCAACTACCACTGGTTCGATGGTTGTTTCACCACCTAAGCATATGATTTTCTACTAAATTCATCCACTATAGAATTTCCCTTACCTGATGTGTACATCAAGTCAAAATCAAATATCTAGAGATATTCCATATATCTCCTTTTCCTCAAGTTCAAATCCCTTTGTGGGAAAATGTGCTTCAAGATCTTATGATCTATATATACAGTGAATTTTTCACTAAAGAGATAATGACGCCAAAATTTCAAAGCATGGACCACTGCTGATAATTCCAAATCACAAGTTGGGTATTTCTTCTCATGCACCCTCAACTGTCGTGAGACATACGCAACCACATGATTCCCTTACATGAGAACGCACCCCAACCCTGATCCCAATGCATCACAATACACCACATACCCTCTTCCTGGCTCTAGAAAAACCAAGATTGATGCTAATGTAAGGAAACCCTTTATATCTAGGAAACAATGCTGGCACTATTCATTCCATTGGAATGGAACATTCTTTCTTGTCAAAGCTGTCATCGGTGAAGCCAAACGGGAAAAATCACAAACAAAATGCTGATAATACCCATCTAGACTGAGGAAACTCTTCACCTTAGACACATTATTTAGCTATTTCCACGAGATAACAAACTCTTTCTTTTCCAGATCCATTGAAATACCCCTTTCAGAAATCACATGGCCAAGAAAACAGACTTCCTATATCCAAAAGTCAAAATTTGTAAATTTGGATTATAACCGATGATCCCTCAAGATCCCCAGCGCTGTCACCAAGTGATGCTCATATTCCACCCTTGTATTTGAATACACAAGAATATCATCTACAAACACCGCCACAAATGAATCCATATATCTCTGAAATATCCGATTCATCAATGCCATAAACACCTCTAGCGCATTCGTTAGGCCAAAGGGCATAACCACATATTCATAATGCCCATATCTACTTCTGAAAGCTGTTTTAGGAATATCATCCTTCCTCACCCGCAATTCATTATATCCTGACTTTAGGTTGATCTTGGAGAAACACATTGCTCCCCTCAACTGGTAGCAAAAATCATCAATTCATGGTAGTGGATATTTGTTCTTTATCATAACTTGGTTAAGTCGATGATAATCTACACAGAGCCTCAAAGTTCCATCTTCCTTTTTCACAAACAACACCAGCACTACCCACAAAGAGGTGCTAGGCTGGATAAACCCTATGTTTTTAAAATCCTCTAACCGGACTTTTTGTTCCAACAATTATGTAGGTGCCATCCGGTAAGATGGAAGTGAGATATAATTGGTCCCTGGAAGGAGATCAATCGTAAACTCCACTTATCTTACAAAATCTAACCTAGATAATTCATAAGGAAAAACATCCATGAACTGATCCACCGCTCCTGGAAGAACATTCTTCTCAACACCAACTACCGATTCTAATGACAACACCACCAACTGATATCATAATGTGCCCACTACTGGTGCCAACAAACCCGTTTCACCACGGATTTCTTGCCTCTATCCTCTAAAGAGACGTCTAACACCATTATGTGTCGTAAAAGGCACTTTCCACACATTACAATCGATATGGGACTTAAACGCCACTAGCGAATCCATTCCCAGGATTACATCATACCCATCCATCTCAAGCACTGAGAAATTCCACATTAGCTCAACCTCACCCACAACGATAAAAGATGTTCTAGACAAGAAGGCTCGACACTCACTTTTACCCAGAAGAGATTGATGTTTCAAAATAGAAGGCATTATGTCTACCCTTAAACCCAACAACTCAACCAAATGTTCAATAATAAAAGAGTGTGAGGCACCCGTATGAAACAAAACTTTCATCAAGGTATAATTTAAAAGAATTTTACCTCACACAGTGGATGGTCTCGACTGATCATCCACCACAACCTTCTCAGCACCGAACAACACCTTGGTTGCCACACTCTACTCTTTATTTCCCTGTTGAGGAGTTGTGGTTTTTAGATAATAACCATAACCTACTTTATTTTTTCTGACGAGGGGTATGTTGTTGTCCCCATCCCATCGATGCATACGACGTCTGTGATCCCTGAGGAGTGTCACACGTACCTAAACTTGGAGCATTCCGATAATAACGCTGTAGATGACCCATCTGCTTATAATTATGACATGCTCGAGGTTGTGCCATATAGTCCCGCTTGATGTGTTCCATAGAGCCACACTAAAAACATCCTGGCTGGCTCTGGGGATTTGAAGGAAGATTAACCGATTCTGCTATCAGATTATGTGCCAAAGTCCCTCCCTGGGAATATGTGTCACTCCTCCACTTGAACCCAACATTAGAGTTCCCACTATTTCCCATAGGTACCACCATTCTTCCTCCACCCCGAGCTCCCAACAGATCCTGCTCATCCACTGAGGATCGATTCACCATATCTGTGTAATCACTAATATAGAGGTCTACTATTTTTGAACGGATCTCTTTACTTAACCTCACTTTGAATATCCTTGCCTTCAACGATGTGCTACCAGCCACCTCGGGTGCAAACCACACTAAGCTCATAAACATAGCCACATATTCTGTCACAGACATATTCTCTTGCTTCAGACTAAAGAAATTAGTTGTGCGCTGAATTCTAAACATATGTGGGTAGAATTGTTTATTGAAAACTTTCTCAAAGCCTTACGACGTCATAACCTGGGTCGTTCCCAATTATAATACTAAATCCCACCACTGTAGAGAAAGATCCTCTAGCTTATACGTCTCTAGAATTACTTTCAGCTCTACCGGAATCCCCAAGAATTCTAAAATTATGTTCATTCTAGACATCCACACATCTGCCCATTCTAGGTCTGAATCACCCCTAAAGAAGGGTGGATCCTACCTTTGAAACTATGCCACATAATCCACATGCTTTGGCTCTTACTCTCTATTCACACTTCCTATTGCTTGGAAAGCTTTCACTATGCTCTGGACTAACTGCGGATTCACATGGGGCTCATGTGCAACCATGTTATCATCAGCTGCTTCTGATTTGTCTCTACGGCGCCTACACGGTGCCATTTCTATAAACAGAAAACAAACAACCATGAGTCTCACTTCCATAGACATCAATAGTTTCCATTTTAAATTGCATTACAAAACACCATCACAACGAGGATTTCCACCTATCCACATTTACCACGTTTCACTATTTTTGAAAATCAAACCATTTTCAAAATACCACCAGTTTTCATGTTTCAAATCCTTTTGTTTTTAAACCCAATTCAGATTTTTCCAAATCCACACATTTATATCACAACATAAATTATTATACACCAATGAAATATTCATCCTATAGGGATGTCATTTCTACCATCCATGCCATGCTAATCCCATTAGCTACACCCACGACAATGAGATATCCAATGCCTATAAGTGTTTCCAAACACTAATGTACCCAACTCCCTGGTAACTTTAAGTTTAGCATAAAAGGGTTAGCTACATCCTTTTATGCTATACATTCAAAGTTCTGACATTCCTATGCCTTGCTACCATCCCGATTCAAGGAATATACCGCAATTAATGTCAACTCAAAATTTGAGAATCAACTCCAATGGATCGAACAAGCTGATACCACTTGTAACACCCCTCCCCTACCTTATTAGCTTGAGGAGGCGGTGAGAGTTACTTGGCCTTAAGAGATGTTTCCAAGGAGCCAAAGGCTGGAAATAAATGCCGAGGGCTTTGAGAAAAAAATTAGGGAATGATTTTCCCTTAAGATGAAACCAAACAAACCATCCACTATCAATAACTAAATGATGCATGTCAATCAAAACAACCAAGCATGTATTCCCGAAGGAAAACCAAGTTGTTACAAAATACAACCCAAGTCCAATACAACCAACACAATCTCAGAGTACTATGAGGAAGACTAAACAAGATCGAAGCTCCAAGCTCCACCAACACATCACAAGCATCACCACGAACAACTAGCAATGAGATGCCTTAACTTTACCTATATCCCGTTACACAACATCTTCAAAGACACCAATGTTCCAAATCAGGGGGTGAGTACAAATACTCAGTAGGTTTTCCCAAATTACTTCCCTACACACACCACTAGGATAAAACCATTAGCACATTTATATAAAACACTTTATATAAAATAATCACAAGTGCATCCATTACTATAAGACAAACACACCCTTACCAATCCATCTCACCCAAAAAAGAAACTATGGGAAATCCAACCAAACATGCAGCAATCCATTCCATCATTTACACGTTAGCACAACAATTTCTATCTTGCAAAGCATTGCACAACAAAGGAACCCTAACGGTGGAGCTTCCGTCCAAACCATTCACCCATTCACAACTAGCGGTACTTCCTGACCACTTATCTTTTAATGGTGTCCCTTATATCCACTCTCCATTCAGTTTTTATAGTGGTACTTCTTTCCCACCTCCACACAACATTCCAATCAATCCATAACCAAGAACTACACACCAAGGCCATAACAACATGAAATCAACCATTCCCATTACATGTCTACTACTTCAATAAATCAACCATTTATTGAAATCACCCTTTAACCATTTCCATGCCAAAAAAAATAACAATAAAACATCATTTTTATTGAAAACCATTTCCCATCAACCATTTTCACAAATCAAACTCAGCAACACATTTTAAAATCCACAACAAGAAGCACTTCACCACAAAACCCATTTTCCCCAAAAATCCCAAAAACATCACCCATGGGATTTCCAACCATATTAGTACATCAAAACACAATTAATTTTTAGCACAAAAAAATAATTTTAACCAAACACCACTAGTTCTAACCAAGTGGAGTCAAGAGATAATCCACATACCTTTAGGGTTCCTGAGAAATCGACCCACAAGCAACCGCACCTCAAAACCGGCGAACACATCACCAAAACCTATCTAAATCTCCTTCTTTAACATCCACAAGCCCTAAAATAAACATCCAAGGCAACCAAAACCCTATATCTACATGAAATAGATGTAGATCTATAAAACCAAGAAAGTGGGGGATGTAGATCTAGAGAAAACCAAGAGGAAACCAAGAAGAGAGACTTAACTGAGAGAAACCACCTTCAAACCACCATGAAACCCATTTCAATCGCTTTAAGAATTAGTGGGAGATCACCTTCAACCCCTGAGAACCCAAAATCTAGAGTGAGGCTAATGTGGGAGAGGATTTGGAGAGGAATGATGCAATCCTGAGTGAACTCAGGTTTTAAAACCTTATTTGAAGTGGCCACACGGTTAGCCCGCACGGTTTGAAAAACTGTGCGCTAACCGTGCGAACACAACTGTCTTGAGGGGAGGGGCCCGCATGTTTTCCTCGCACTGTTTGTAAAACCGTGTCTAGGTTGTGTGAAGCCTACTGTCCCCCCCTGCATGGTTTCTTGGAGAACCCGCTCGGTTTTTCTTAACCGTTCTCAAACCGTGCTCCCTATAAAAAGCCTCCAAACTTATTACAAACCATTCCAAACTCTCCCACCCTCTTCTCAACTCATCTCATACACTTTAAACACATAAATAAGCATAAAAAAGGCTACATACCTCAAATCGGGGGTGCTATAGTGGGGGGTGTCCCGGGGGGGGGGGTGAGGGGTATCTAGGGGTAGGAGGGGTTGTCCAAGGTGGTGGGTGTTTCCAAGGGGATTGGAGGGGCTGTACAAGATGGGTGGGGGTTGGGAAGGGGGTGTGGGGGCTGTCCAATGGGGTTTTCCATTTAGGGGGGGTGTCCAGGTGGGTGGGGGTTTCCAAGGGGTGGGGGTGTTCAGGGTAAAAAATAACCATATAATACGTTGAAAATTACCTATACCCAATCCAACCAACATCACAATTCTAATCCATTAACCAAACAACACCCAATTCATCCTCAATATCACCACCCTTCCCATTATTTAATGAACAAAAACTAAAGACAAAATTCAAATCCAATTTTCAACTAAACTAAAGTCCATAGAAAATGCCATATCACAACACTATAAAATTTAAAACCACATAAAACACTACCCCAATGGTCCCCAATCCCTTCACATTGATAATACATATGTCCATTACAAACCTCGAGACTACATGACTAAAAAAACCCTTTACCATCATTGAGTGGGGATAACCCAACACCTCCATTAGTTCATATGGTTCACTCAATCTATGTAGAAGGAGTGTCTATGAAGAAATTAGATAATGGTGATTAACACAATCATGGAACATGAAGTGTAGAACAAAATCATAAAACAAATCAAAGTGCACTTATGGGGTATACCATGCCACAGACCGAACGGACCTCCAGTTTAGGGAAAATCAAAACAAAAAACAAAAAAATAGATGGAGAACATTAAAAAAGTGGTACCACTTATCGACATGAAGTATAGAACTAAAAAATTGGTTGACTAAAGATGGATCTATTGGGTGGAAGGAGTTTCGCAGCCTAGGTTAAGGAGAGAGGTTCAATATAGATTCTGTTTAGGGGTCCAATCACATGGACATGGGAAGTAAATATGGTATGTATTTGGGGAAAAAAATTCCTAACAGTTTTTTAAATCAATTGGGAAATATATTCGTTACCTACTATTTTATAAAACCTTTCGTATACATTAGAAAAATTAATTATTTCCCAAAATTTTACTCAAACTGTTATGAGAGGATGATTCTAAAAGAAGTGTACCAATAGTTTGTTAAAATCATTGGTAAATGATGATCTAAAAACTATATACCAATAGTTTCAACAAACCGTTTGAATAAAAGTGTTGGAGAATCCTCAATTTCCAGAAGTTCTACCTTAGGGACTTATTTCTCATAAATCCAAATTAAAGGGATACTCAAAAAATTTAGGGCACTGAGCAGGAAGCTGAGCATTTCACACCCATGTGCTCCACATGAGATTCTAATTTCACCACTGAACATGAACTAGAGGAATAATCCACCCATAAAGGATCCCCTTCTGTTGATCCTTGAACTCCACTTGGTTCTCATCAAAAGTCACCCCAGTCAATGGCGTGCGATGAATCATTAATGTATCTACTCAACTAAGACACCTAGAAGACATCGTGTACCTTTCCCAAATATGGTGGTAAAGACAAGTGGTACAACACCACTCTAACTCTACATAGTATTTGTAATGGGATGATTAACCTTTGAGACATCATTCCATCTCATCCAAATCTCTGAATTCTACATCGAGAAGACACCTTAAGGAACACATGGCCTCCTTAATCGAACTCCAAAGGCCTATATCGCTTATCACCTTAAGATTTATGATAGCTCTGTGTAGTATAAATACACTCCAGGATGACCAAAACCTTCTCTATAGTCACCTTCCATAACTCCAGGACCAAGATAACTGACTATCCTAGGTCAGCCAAACATGGTGGGGTCCTACAGTGTCACCCATAAAAAACCTTGAACAATTACATACTGATGGTGGAGGGGTAGCCGTTGTTGAATGAAAACTGCACCAGAGGTAGGAGATACTCTCCACTAAAGACAAAACATGAAATGAAAGCCTCAAACATGCACAAAATATCCTATATGGTCCTCTCTATCTGGACATCCAACTATGGATGAAAATTTGTGCTTAAGTGTAACTAAGTCCCAAAAGACTCCTGAAATCCTTTCCACAATTGGGATGGGAATCAAGGATTATGATTTGGAACAATCTTCGATGGAAATACATGAAACCAAACTGTCTCATGCACGTAGTGTCATCCCATACTCTCTTCTGAACTCTTCTCCTAGATTGGTTGGAAGTGGTCTAACATGGTGAGTTGGTCCATGATCACCTAGATTGTGTCGTTCCCCTGGAGGTATGTGGTAAACCCATACGAATGGGATGTTCATCAAAAAAGGCTTCACCGTGAAGCTCAACCCCCTTGGATAGAAAAATTTGAGTTTCTTTCTGAGTGATAATGGTGCAACTGAGATACATGGAAGAAGTTTTCATGGTTCGATACCTCTGAGATAATTGAAAACTATAGGCAACCGACCTGACTCTCTCTAATACCTCAAACAATATGACATATCTCATTGAAAGTTTACCAAATCTCATGATCCACCCATGTCTCATACTTAGTAAAACAAAGAAGAAAACCCAATCCCCAACCTCAAAATGTAGAGATAATATTAGGAGATCACCGTAAGATTTCTAATGAGACTGTGCAATATCCATCTGCTTCAAAATCAATAAGACATGTTCAGAAGTTTCTGACACGAGACACAGTCCCAGTAAAGCTTCATCCCCTGCCTCTAACCAGCACAAGGAAGATTGACATGGAATACTATATAATGCATCATAAGGTTCAATCTATTCCATCACCTGATAACCAGTATTGTAGGAGAACTCAACCAAGGGAATGCTCTTCTCTCAGGAGACCCCAAAATGTATTAAAAATTCTTACAACATGTCCTCTAGCACCTGTATAGTATACTCTAACTGGAAAGTAGTATAGTGGTGGTATGTGGTGATGAGAAGTACCTATGTAACCAACTCCCTCTATTTTTTTTAAGAAATGAGATGTATTGTGGGCATACCTATCTTAAAAAATAGTGCTTGGGGACCCATGATGTCATAAAACCTCTCGTATGTACAACATTACAAGATCATCAACACTAATGGAATCCTTGATCGGTAAGAAGTGTGAGACCTTCAAAAGCCTATAAAGGAAAACCCAAACACCATCATTACCTCGAGGTGACCTTGTCAAAAACCATCAAGAAATCCATCATGATATCATCCCATCTCCACTCTATGATGGATAACTATTGTGAAAGATCATCTATTCACTAATTTTACACCTTCACCTGCTGATAGGTGGAACAAATCCTAACAATACCAGCTACCTATATCTTTATTCCCAGCCACCAGTACTGATGTCGCAAGTCACAATATATCTTGGTACCCCCTAAATGAATTGCTCGTGTTGAAGCATGAAACTCCCGCATTATATCCTCACCTATATCCAATGAAAACCAAACACATCCTTGTATACTCAATATCTCATCATCTCAAACTGTCCAACATGAAGAGGGTCCTCACCCGCCACACCTTCCCATAGAACTGGGCATTCTAAATTTGATAGCTGCCTCATACAAACTATATCCAACATGTTAGAGGTAATAGCTAAGGATGAATTAAAAGTCTACCCCTCTCTATCGTGAACCTCCAGATAGATGCCATGGAATAACAACATAGGCTGCCACTCACTAGTGGCCTATTGCACTTCTTGCATCTGAGTCATCATGCTCAGTGCATCAGATACTGCATTTCCCTTCCCAGGTGTGTATGCAAGATCGAAGTCGAAGGACTATAGGTACTCTACCCAACTTCGCTGCCTCAAATCTAGATCATAGTGTGTAAGGATATAATTTATGATTTTCTAGCCTATGTACACCACAAAATTCTCTCCCAGTAAATAGTTACACCAACAGTGCAACACATGAACAACTGTAGCTAACTTGATATCATTCGTAGGGTAATTCTTCTCATGAGGCCTTAGCTACCAAGACCTGTACGATATGACTCAACCCCCCATGCATCAACACTTACCCAAGCCCAATAAATGAAGTGTCACTATACACTATGTAACTATGGCCCTGCTCTGGCAGCATCATGACTGGTGCTGATGTTAGCCTCCCTTTCAGCTTCTGGAAGTATGTCTCAGATGATTATGACCACACAAACTTCAGACCCTTCTTAGTCAATCTCGTTAACGGTGCTTCATAGTGTGATAAGTCCTGTATAAATATCTTATAATAACCATTTAGCCCCAAGAATCTTCATATGGCAAAAAATTCTTGGGATGTTCCTAGGAAACTATTTCTCTCACCTTCTATGGGCCCAATGACAATACTATCTCTAAGATAATGTGACCCAATAAGTGAATATGATCCATCTAAAAGTGTCATTTTGTGAGCATAGAATATAAAGGATGCTCTCTTAGTCTATACCAATCGATCTCATTATGGTTGGAATGGTCGTGTCGATTGAGAGAATACACCAAGATATCATCCAAAAAAACCACCATAAATTAATCTAGGTATCGATGGAACACTCAGTTAATCAAATCCATGAAAACCACTTGCGCGTTCGTAAGACCAAACAACATAAACAAATACTCATATAACCCATACCTACTATGAAATGTTGTACAATGTATCTTAGCATGTAGAACACACACCTGGTGATATCATGACATCAAGTCGATCTTTGAGAACACTTGAGCTCCTCGAAGATGATAAAATAGGTCATCTATCCACGAGCAGTGATATCAGGTTTTAAGCATCAAATGGTTTAGTTTCTGATAATCCACGAATATTCTAAGTGTTCTGTCCTCCTTTTTTGAAAAAAGGACCAGAGAATCCCCCAGAAAAGTACAATGTCTAATAAACCCCTTCTCCTAAAAATCCTCTAACTTTTTCTTGAGCTATTGAAACTCTGTTGAAGCCATCGTATAAGGTAGAAAAGATAATAGTGTAGCTCTAGACACTAGATCTATATAGAAATACAACACTCTCCCAGAAGTTAAACAATAAATGTCATTGAGAAGGACATATATCAAATCCTCAACTACTGGAGGAAAGTCTGCCTAAATCACCCCTGATCATCCAAAAACAATCTAGTATTATGGATTTCATCCTACCAAGCCTAGTATTATTGTGTCCATCTTCGATTTCCTGGACATCCCATTCAGCCTTGTAAATAAACACTTCACCCTCTGGTGATGTGATAGTCACCCTCTGTCGATAAAAGTCAACGCACAATCGATAAGATATGAGCACGTCCTTTCCTAGAATGAAGTAAAACCTTATCATCTCGAGGACATAAAGATAAAAAATGAAGTGACACCCTCTGACCTCAATGGAACTCCATAAACAAGCCTACATCACTTGTTCTTACTCCCAACGGTGTTTCTAGCATCAATTCTACCTCAGAAAGAAAAACAATAAGCCCAAGGATATTTTATACTCGGGAAAAGATGAAGTTGTGAGAGGCACCTGTATCAAAAAGTGTAGATGAAATATTTTAATCCACTAAAAATGTACATTTAATAATAGAATGTCCCATTTCTTGCTCTTGTTGGGTATGTTTCACTACATTTGTCTGACCTGTACCACGACCTTGTGACCCTGCTTGGCTACCCTGTGTTGATCCGCCTTGTTGTCTTTGAGAACATGATGTGTGGCTACCACATCCATGACCACTAATTCTCTGGCTTGACCAGCACAAACTACTCCATCTCCTAGCATGACGTGGAGGTTAAGACCCCTATCTTTAACCTAATATTGGAGATGACCCCCTTCCACTTGTAGCTAGAGGGAAGGTCCTACAAAACCACTGAAAGTGACACATCCTACAACAATGTTGGCACTCGACTGGGTTGCTTTCACACAAATTTATCATGTTTCATTGCCTAAAAAACTGATGGAAAACCCCAAAGGTGCCTGCACCCATAGACTAACTATAACTCATGTCATGGGAATCCTCGAAACAACGTTTCCAACCTGAATATGCAGATCCACTGGGCCGAGAAATAGAACTCCCCTATTTTGAATCCCCAGTATCCCTCAGGTTCTGCTCTGTAATCAGTGTCTGATTCAAAATATTAGTGATATATGGCAATAAGAACATGTTGAACTATGATCTGAGAGCATGTCTGAGACCATACTCTAAGCATCTCACCCTCGATAGGTCATAAGTAAGATACATCGACGCAAAAAGTTACAGCTCTGTAAAGTGTGCTGAGTAATCCATAATCGTCATTATGCCTTTCTCTAGATGTATGAACTCACTATCCCACTCTTATTGGAGATTCAAGTGATAAAATTAGATGTAGAAGAAGGTTTGGACCTCAATCCCACCCATATTATGCATCCCATCATCCTGGTTTAGAAAGTCACATTAGCGCTTTTCTGCTCCACATAGCATGTAAGTCGTGAGTTTGACCCTCTGTTCCGGAGGAGTCTCTAGATGCTCAAAAATATCTAACACGGTTTCTAGAAACAATTACTTATCCTTTAGTCCTCCATCCATTGAAAATGATTGAGGATGTGCTTTTGGAACACCCATGTCAGCTCATCCATAGTCAAGGATGGCTGTAGTGCTCCTTGGAAAGTCTGCATATAGTGAAAGAAACCCTCACCTAACTGTGCCCAAACATCTATGTTTGGAACAACCTCAGGTGTCGCAGATGGAACTATAGTAGGGTTAAGTGGTATCCCATGGACCACCTTATCTGATGTATGGTCATCACCTCCATAATGGAATACCACTGGAGGACGTCATGGTGGAATGTCTCTACAATGCCAAAAGCATGCCTTAGGAAAGGGAAACATCAAAACCAAAAGCTCCAAACTCAGGACAGGTCAAAACCCTCTTAAAAACCAAGTCAAACCCAAAGACTTCTCCTAAATCCAGGACTGTATGGAGAACATCCAATGAACCACTAAAAATTGTGCCACTCGCCCACTCAAAATCATGGTCTAGGTAAAGTCTCTTTCACCATTCCAGTTCCAATTTCCATTTCACATTCAGTTATTCAAGAAATTTTACCAAGGGTTTACCAATTTCTAAATCCATTATGGCCCATAACACTTCTTGAACTCAAAAAATGGCTCCCAATCAAACCATACATATAACACGTTCAATTATTCATTTACATTTAATCGATGCCTCATTTCCAAATTCATATGGGAATATACTACTTATGGATTGAACGATGATGTCACACATTCGTATACTGCACCCAACTAACACAATAACAGGAACAACTATCACATTTATTTCCACAATAGCATGCAATGTATTATTCATCTTAGATGTCATGGAATAATTCATGGAATGTGATCCTAACAAGTGTCTATACGATGCATGAGATGGCACACCATCATCTCATTGAGTTAAAAAAATGAAATAAAACACAAAAACTGCATCAATAGTAATATAATAAATAAAGTGCATCACCCAATGGTGAAATCACATAAATTATATTAATCAAAATCCAAAAAAACAGAACTCAATTAGAGGAAATTTTTCTTTTTCCTACACACGAGGTAGCTACTTCCAGACATAGTTTGTTACCAAACTGCATTTTCTTCTTATCCCTGTCTAACGTTTCCATACCTTATGTCAAATAAAAAAAAGGAAAACCCCTCTAATAAATTTTTTAACTACCTGGACCCTGATTCCACATGAAATAGTGTCTCAATCCCAGTTGGTTACAAGGCCTCAGTCACATCTCCCCAAACACCAGAGGCTGCCAACTAACTGTGAGGGCCTAGGTGAGTCACTGGGGAGACTATACCCTCATTTCCCGAGTATCAAAACAGAATTCAAAAACATCAAATAGAGGTAGTGAATAAATAAGAAGAAAAATGAAAGTAATACAGGCATACATGAAAATACATATCAATAACCAGACATATATTATATTAAAAAAAGGATTCAAATGGTACAAATGTCTTGAAAATAGCCAAAGCAGGTACATGAAAATGTAATATAGTATATGTCCCAAAAAGATCAAAAGTCCAAAAAGGTATCCCAATATCACAAGACCCATATGGGTCCAATTATCCCCTTCTTTTGAGCCACAGTCAACAAACTGTACTAGGGAACCTTCCCCCATCACCACATGAAATAATATAATCTGTTTGGGTCCCCAAGGAGGACAAAATAGGGTGTTAGATAAGCATTCTAGTAGGCAACAACCCAGATCTATAAAATTCTAACAAAAATTATAAAATTCTACTAGAAATTGTAAACAATGGTTAAGTATGTGAATATGCCCATTGAATAAGTCTACTATAACAAGTATAATTGAACATTCCTCAAGGCTACCTGCAAAAGAGAGTCAGATCCTAACACGAAAGCTATAAACAAAAAACAAGTCACATGGAAACACTGTACATCCATCTGTATCATGTAACCCACAACCAAGCTATATAATGTGAAAAAGTATCCCCCTTCCATGTCTTATAGTGAAGTATCATCCCATAATCACACCTTATATTGAAATGTAGACCCTGAGGGCCAGATCAAAGGTGTCTGTAGACCACAACATCCAAGTAATAATATCTTAACCATGAAGGGCCAGATCCCTGGAGCATGTTTGTGGCATCCCATTGAGTCTCATGGGCTTCTTGAGTGGAAACTCATTTTGGCACTGGTTGGGGGCCTAGGAAAAAGGCAATTGCATGTCCTACATGATCACAAGAAATCTAGATCCAAGGGGTAGCATGTCCCAAGGCATACAATGGAATCTTGATGCAAGGGATAGAATCAATAAAAGCCATAAACTGCCATGTTCTATATCCAAGGAGAGTAGTCTAAGGAATATATGAAACCATTAAATTAAGCATTCAAGAATTCAAGCATTCATGTTAAACATTTATAACCAGGTGACTATACAAACTCACATCAACAAAAACAAGCCATGACTATACCCACTCTTGTAAACCATTTATCATAAGAATATGGCCCAACCTTCCAATTTAAACCCTTTAACAAGTCATTAATCATATATATATAGGTATAACCACCCATATCATCCATTTTACATGCCCAAATATTAAAATAGGTGAATAATAACATGATATTCAAAGTGAAAGGTGTAAGTATATCTATTAAACTTGATACTCAATCTATCAAGTCATTAACATGATTCCTCAAACTAGGAAAACACAAGAACACACCCCTTGGGTAGTATAAATAGGCATAAACAAGTTATTACCTTATGTCTCACCCCTTGGGGGACCTCTAAATGAGCAACGGGTGCCAACACACCTAAATAGAACCCATGCTCAACTTTATTGGGTCCAACTACAACTACTAAAATCTACTTGATAAAAAATTAAGACCTTGCCGGAAAGCCCAAAAAAATTGAATTTCAGCCGAACGTTGAAAAAACACAAATAAAAGCCAACTGAAATTATTGACCACCTACCTTGCCTTGGTAGTAGACATCCCATCTAGTATTTGGTCATGATTCATCCCAGTATGGAAGAAATCAGATGAAGAGACAAAGAACTGAATATTAGGGAATATTAACCTAAATCCAAATAGCACAATCGGTGTTCCAAAGAATCATGAATGTCTAAAAAGGAATCTATTAAATACCAATACAGTTCAATTGTGATAGAAGATGCTTGAATGGGAGACTGAATGAATTAAATACATGCAAATCTATAATTGAGTGGTTTTGGGTTAAAAAATGAGAGAAAATATTATGTGCATCAAAACATTTTCTACTACCTCTTTTATAAAAAAACCCCCACTGGACAAGTACACAACATGTAGTTCAAGTTCACAGTGTGTACTTCAACTTATTTTTTTCTGAGCCAGACTGGCTACATGTCGTGACTTCCAAGTACAAGGCATGTACTTGATGTAGATGGAATTTAGACCATGTACAAAATGTGTACCAATCCTACGACTAAATTTCAACCCTTTTTCCTCTTTCATTCAAAAAAAGAACCCAACCGGCCCAAATCCCATCCTAGAGTCTATGAAAAAATGGAGAGAAACATATTTAACCCAAAATGATGATCCATACATTATGAAATCCCATTGATCTTACGGGGTACAGTGTCATGATTTTTTATCATGATGCATCATTATTTTTCTAGGAGAAACACATATCTAGTACATGGACAAGGGTGTGGTTTTCGCAGTGGGGGGAGACAATATGGTCTTCTGATTTTATTACACATATTGTCTTCTAAATCTATAAAAATGGTATTTTCTTCAGTATTTGGGACATCGAGATGTCATTGCAAATTGTCTATGTAATTCTTTCCTTAGGATATTTTGTTTATATATGGGATACCACTAAACCCATTTTAAAACAGGGAGTTCATTTTTTTATTATATAAAATGGCCTCTATTCCATACCTTTTTAATAAAAATATGTCAAATAATTTCTCCTCAGTATTTATATTATATTTATATATATAATTTTATAAATGTTTTTTTTCGGATATGACATGACTTCTCTTTTATTAATTTATAATAATATTATGTTAACAAATGTCTCTTTATTCCTTATTTTCTCTAATTAATCATTTTTGAATTATGTGGTGATTTTAAATTATTTTTTATCATGTGAAAATAATATATTAGAAGGAAATGTTGAGATGGAAAAAATATTCTTATTTTAATCTCATGGATGTGTGTAGTAATGTATTTATTAATATTAATATTGGTTTTGTCCCATTTATTTTGGATTGTAGTCAATAAAAATAAAATATTCATTTTTTTCATTGTATCAATCCAATATATTAATATATTTTTCTATGAGAGTTTTCGATTCATTGATAATAATAGTGAATCATTGATATATATAGGATATAATGTTTTATTTATAGGAATCTAGTGTTTTATAGACCCCATTACACATCTCTCACAATTTTAAGAATATTAAAAAATATAATGGGTGTGATTATGGAAATTAATCATAATTTTATTCATAAATAATTATAAAAAAATTGTCAAAAATAATTTTAGGAATATTTTTTTTCATATATATTTTAAAATTTAAAATTTAAAATTAATTTTGTCATTAATAATAGGTACTAAATATATTTATAAGGAATTTTTTTGTTATATAAATACAATAATTTTTTAATAATGTTGATATATATATAGATTGAATCATTTATTTAAGAATTTATTGGATAAGAATCAATAAAAATAAATAATATCTTCAAATTTAGATGAATAATATATGGAATCATTCAATTAGAAGAGGTATGTGGTTATTTAGGAAAGCAGTTAGGGTTGATATATTTTTAATCATAAAATAACGAACATTTTTTGGGTGGAACCCACTTTTTCTTGTAGTTTAGATTGATGATGCAGAAAATGAATTTTGAATCATATATTAGAAATAGGCACAAAATTATCAAAGATAATCAATTATAAAAGGGACCCAAAGTTGTGGTTTTACATATTAACATATAACCCACAATTATTTTAATGTATTTCAAAAATATATATATTTAGTAAATTATATATAAATATTATATATATAACATAAAAAAAAACAAAAACTAAAATAAATATTTAATAAAGCCCAATTGGTGATGATATTAATATTAATGTTTGGATGTAAAAATTTCAAAATACGATTGGATTCCTTCCACAAAAGGATTCCTTGTTATAATAGAATCATATTCATAATCGATCAAATCAGTATAATTTATTGTCTTTGAATCAAGCATATTGGGTCGATAATTAATGGGATCATGATATTAACCATTTTTAATCAATAAAATCTAAAACTTTCTATATATAAATTACAGACAGTGACTTCATGTGGCTAATGGAATTTATTGTTCATAAATTCTAAAAACTCCTAGTGAAACCCTCAAGGAAAATTTCTCGTGACCCCTCCCAATGTGGGTGGATGAAATAATTTTTGATACTGAATTTCACTTATGTGAGAATATTCAAAAAATATCTCCATACACATCTTTCATTCTATTTTTCTACAATCCAAAAGGATTTAAAAAAGACAACCCTAGAAGGTAGATTCTGAATTTCATAAATTAATGAATCATGACATGGTGAATGTTGTCTATTTTTGATGAAAACATCTACTCTTGACAGAAATATGTGATGAAGATCCTTCTTATTGCATTTATGATTTTTTATATTCTGATAACTAAAAAATGTATATTACTGATCTAACTACTCCAATTCATGATGACATGTCAATTGAAATTAATCATGCCAAACATATAAGGAAATCTGTAAATACCATGAGGATGGTGAGTTTTTTTGTTAATTACATATTCAAAACATGTTTTCAAATCAACTTTGTAAATATATTAATAAAACAAAGTCTACTAAATAGATATGGTATGAACATGAATTCATGTACAAAGCATAGTAATATGGTACCAATATAAATTTTTATTGATATTAATCTAAAAATAAATATGGTCAATTCCAATCTAGTGTTTCATAAAGTTAATTAGATCCATATCATAGAAAAGAAACATCAAATCCTTATGTTTAATATACCAAAAAAGTCCATGTTGGTGGAATTTTTTCAATATTGGAACCATTTTCCATTGAATTTGTAAAATCAATAATATAATAGAGTGAAGATATTTATATTGAAATTTTTCAAAAGAATCATCTAATTTAAGATGAATCAATGCCGAGGGACTTGAGATTGGATATGTAGCATTATAAAAATGTTAGTATCATTTTTGGAAAATAAATATATAATCTTCCATATGTGTCAATAATAAAAACAATAAATCAATGAAAAATAAATTACATATATGAATAATGCTGATGGTTTTCTATCTCAAATTCAAGGGAATTTTGGAATGAAATTTCTCAATGTAATGAATGTTTAAAAACCCACATTGAATACACTAATTTGAGAGACTATAATATGGATTATATTCAAATTCAATACGACGTAGATGATGAAGTTATGAAATGTTTTTATGTAGAAACATTATATTTGTCTATGGAAAACTATTTGTCAAAAACATTTTATGTTAGTACAATAATTATTACTGTACATCTTGTAAACAATGAATGAGACTACTTTATCAAAAAAGAAATCATGAAACTATTATTTATTTCTAGGATGTAGATAAATCTTTTAACTTTTTTGCATGAACCTAGTATTTAAAAAAATAAGACTCTATTTATATTTTAGGTAATATGTTATTTAATGTTCCATT
The DNA here is from genome assembly GCA_963277665.1 of Viscum album. Classification (NCBI taxonomy): domain Eukaryota; kingdom Viridiplantae; phylum Streptophyta; class Magnoliopsida; order Santalales; family Viscaceae; genus Viscum; species Viscum album. The sequence continues at coordinate 1,889,048,775 of OY728156.1, forward strand.
CATTTCTGACATGTGTTTCTTGTCAATGGGTATGATTTTTTAGGAATAGCACTCAAAATGATTGTATGTGTTTAATAAAAATTCATAATATTTCGGGATCTTATGCATATATAATTGAGTCCTTTAACACATATAATGATAATTTTGAACATTTTAAATATAAATAATTAAAAATAAATATTATTTTTCCCTTAATTAATATTAATATTTATATTTATAATTGAAAAAAATGATAGAATCTAAAATGGGTAAAACCCCATTTCAATACGTTGTGAAATTTTTGATATATTATAATCAGTACATTCATATATTTTTGAATTAAATGGTTTTTTTACTCATAGTGGAAATTGTATTTTATTACTTCTATTGATAACTACAAAAATATTTATATAAATGTCTTCATAGAAGAAAATAAGACGCCATTAATATTTTAAATATGTATTGTACTATTGTTTGGAACCAACTAAATAAAATTCACAAAGTATTATGATGACATAGTGTTGGTGATTACATTATTAATGAATTTAATGAGTTCAATGAATAAAATAGATGAATTATTCATTTTAATTATCCTTACACTTCTCAATTGAATGGTTTTTCTAATTTGAATTATCATATTATTATGGAAACAATAAATTTAATGAATAATAAATATATGTTATAATTAAAATTTTTGGGATAATGTTTAATAGAGGTATTTTATATTAATAATAATAATACTTCTACAAAAAATAACTTATACCCTTATAATATATAGAAAGGTAGAAGACTAAATCCTTAATGTTTTAACTTGTGGGGGTGTTTTTATTACAATAGACTTACAAATCATAATTAACCTAGAATTGGTACTTTAACTACTTTCTCTATTTTTATTGGATATGATGAAAATAATAATTCATATAGTTTCATGAATTTGGAACCTAATTTATTTTTTCAACAAGGGGAAGTAGTGTTTTTTTTTTGAAAATAAATTTCATAAATATGATGTGGAGGAGGTTATTCCTCATACACCTATCTTTGTACTCTTTATATTTATAATAAAATAGTAAATAATAATGTTGATTATTGAGTTGAACTATAATATTGAACATTACCATTAAAGGAGTAACCTATAAATCTAAATATTATGTCTCCTGGTTTAATCATTTTCATTGTTTTAGGAGAACAGAATTATTCAATTCAAAATAATCATACAATGATTTTGATTAATGAATATCACTAAATGGAATATAATGACGATATAAATTTTAGAGATTTTACATTCTAGTTTGAATCCATTAATGATGAAATTGATTCTAGTATGGGAATTAATACAAATGACATTATGGGTTTAATAAGAGTATCAAAACCTATTAGTTTTAATAGTAATTTTAAAAGAAAGTTTGATTCCAAAGGAAGAAATAAATATTTTAAATCTTCATTAATAGCCAATGGTTAAATAAAAAATAAGGGATTACATGTTTTGAAACTTATGCACCTTTATATTGGATTACATAAATAAGGCTCTTATTTTCATTATGTTAAATTTATAATTTGTAAGCATATAAAAGTTTTGTTAAAATATATGTTAATGCAGAGGTTTAAATTAAATAATTTATATGGTATAACAACATGGTTTTATTTTAAAAGGTAATAAACATTATTTATGTAAACTAGTTAAATCTCTTCTGGAAAGAAATATGATCTAAGGAAAGGTGAAAAAATTAATTCTATTTAATGGGTTTCTCATCTTAATGGTGATGAATTTTTCAATTCAGCGATTAAAAAAAATAATGTGAAGTTTTTGGTCTATATTTGGATGATATGTTAATTTTTACATCAAATATGATTGTTATAAATTATATAATGATTTATTTATCAAAGTTATCATGGAATTTATGATACTATTATTAGTATTAATGTTATCATATATAGTTGAAGTTATTATTTATTTAAATTTCAATAAATATAATAAATGGAACATTGATTTGATCATATTTTTTTAATGATACTAATACCATATTTGAATCAACTATTGAACTATTTGTAAATAAAATTAGAGCCATTATATAACATGATCATGGCAGTGAAATTGGTTAATTATTTTATGAGATGTGATTTATTAAAGATGGTTTACATTTAAAAAATATATATATAGTTGTTGTATATAATTGTAATACTAATGTGGATCATCTAAAATATACAAAGAGAGACTTTAGATTCTTGAGAATGACTAATTACTTATTTTTATACATTAATGATTACTAGGAGTCAATAAAAGTTTATACTAAAGTGACATGGATTTCTCAATCTGGTCATAATAAATGCACATTTTTATGTTTTAGTAATCATGTATGTTTATATATTTGTTTGGAGAGAAAGATACAAACATATATTTCACCTTAATCCTGGGATTCAAATTCTATCTCCTTAGTGTCATGTTTCAAAAAAGAAAAACTAATATGGACTATATTATTGGACATTTCATTGTGGTATAATCTTAATACTCTAATATATATAATTTTTGTATGGTTAATAAACATCATAAAAACTATATATTTCTATTTTCAATATAAATTATTTTCATATATGGTAGGAAATTGATTATCTGAGAAAATTGTTACAAGATTGAATAATAACAATTTTATATTTTAGTTGCGTATAAACCATATGGATATTCTTATAAAATATCCTATAAGATAGATCACAAATAAAACTAAAAATTTCTTAGGGTTAAAACCATTATAACAAATATGTTATTTTTTAGAAACCCAACCCTTTAGTTAGATAATAATTAGTGTTTTTTTGGAAAAAATAAGAAATGTCTATGATCATCTATATTGGAAATAATAACACAAACTATTTGGACTAAATATTATCTGTTATGGAAATATTTTGAGTTATAAAATTAAAAATTAAATTGGGAGATTATTTATTTGTTTTAATAATGAAAAAATATTTTAATATTATTCCAATATCCACATAAAAGTGTATCCTATTCTTCAAGGATTACACCATAGAGAGATCATAAAAAGGGTATAATCTTAAAGACATAAAATTTCAAAAAATTATTATTTTGTATGGAAGAATCATTAAATTAATAATATATATAGATTAAAATTAATATTTACTTGTTTTATGTTTCTTAAACATTTATCCCATATAATACATTTATTTATTTATCTATATAATGGTTTAAATTTAATGACTCTCTTATTATATATAATGATTCAACTATGATATAAAGGGTAAATAGTTATAAATAAAATTGGTGAAAGGTTACAATTGCATTCATAAAATATTTTAAAATTTTTGGGGCCCACATTTTTTTGTTTTGATTGTTTAGGTAGAAATAAATCATATAATTCCTCATTGGAAATATGGATGATATTTTAAAATAACCCCATTATATAATGGGACATTGGGAAATTATTTTCCATAAAAATTGTATTTTCTAGAAATAATTTAATTTATTTTAAATATAAATATTTATTTTTCAAAATATTGCTTGGATAAATATATATTACATTTATATATAAATTATCAAATAAAAATAAAATATTTTATAAAACATGACTAATGTCGATATTAGTCAAAACATTTGGTTTTTTAAATTTCACAATTTGACTAGTTACCTCCCTCCATAAGTTATACTGTTTTATTAGAATCAATGTGTTCAATTATCAATAAAGTGATATTGATTCGGTGTGAACCATGTCAACTATGATTTACATATCATCTGATTAAGAGATCAACTATTATCAATCTCTTCAAGACCAAATTATATAGTTATAATCTCCCAACATCAACGATTTAGATATGTTTGAATTTGAGGTATAGAAATTACTAAAATGTTGTTTACATTTTCAAGGTAAATTATGACTTAGAAACCTAGACCAAATGTTGGGTTAGATCAAACCCTTTCTGACAATTAATTTCATTCATGCATCCTGATTCAAAATCATTGGTTTCATATATATCTACCTTACTATTTTTCTATAAGGACTTAAATAAAAAATATTACAACATATTCCTATTACTTATCATCTTTATCGTCAATCTATATGTATTTATCCTAAAAAAATTATTTTCACACAAAATTAATTCTGTTAATTCATCCACAATTAGTGTTTCATTTATTCTCCAAAAATATAGCCTTTATCTACTAAAACATCCACAATCAATATGGTCGATCTCATTGATGATCTCCCTGGAGTAATGAATCTCTGAAAAATGGCATGTGAGCAAGAAATTATTACTATATACATGAACATAGATTCTAATATCCACATAATATATTCAATTTACATTGAGATATGGGTAGATTATATGTTCATGGAAGATTTGAATGAAAGGATGATTGAGTTTTCCAACCTCTAAAGTGATGTGGATGAGTAGTGGGTCAGTACTTCAATATTTTATTAAGAATGTATAAAATAATAAATATATAAGATATAGTTTAATATAATTATGGAGTTGACAGGGTTGTCATTGATTGACATGTGATATAGAGTAATTTCTTCATGAAAAGTTCTAATGAAAGAAAACATTATCTTGAAATTTAATAATACGAATCAATATAAAAGTAAAGATTATGGTTAGATTATTATAAATAATGATAAGATAGATGTTAAGTGCTACTAAATGATGTGAGAGAAATATTTGGTACAATGTAAACATGATTTGGTGAAGATATTAGTGGAAGAGGTATAAAAAATGAGCATTATAGGGGTGGATGTTTAATGCGAATGTGGAATGTAACAGGAGATGGGAATATTCTAGGGTGACACCATAGTTTATGTGGATGTATCCATGGATTGTATGTTTTATATGTGAATGAAGAAATTTCTCACATTCCTATTATTTTACAATTATAATTAAGGTTTTTTTCTATGATATCATTTTTTTATTTTGATTTTCGTGGCATAATTATTCATAGAAAATAGGTTAATGAGTATGAAAATATATATTTAATTTCATAAAATATTTATATATAAAAAATTTAAATTAAAACAATATATATATGTATATTTTTGTATAAATAAATATATTTATATTTTAATATTTATTAATAGAAATAAATAATAAATATATGACTAAATATATAGTCAATTTTTAGGTTAATGGACATATGAATAAATACTGTTTGTATGTGTGGTTGTTCGAGCACTTTTTTATATATATTGGTATATCTATAATATATATATATATATATATATATATATATATATATATATGTATTAACCATGTGGAAATAACTCAAAAATAAAAATATATAAATTAATTAGTTCATCAAGATGAGTGGAAGACACACCACTCCTCTTAATGATCAATGTGTGTTTAATTCAATTTAACATCACATGGTATTTTAGAATTTTCTTATTTATTTCAAATACTATGTAATGTGTGTTGTAGGAAATATCTTTTCCCAAAGGCACTAGGATCAGGGAAAATTCATACATATTTTATTGACTAGGGTGATAAATAAATGAAATGAATAAAAACTATAAAACAAAATGTATCCTTTAATTCATGGTTAATCCACCATAACTATAAGACAAAAATATTTTCATATTATCATGAAAAATTCATGAGAAATATGTCATGATAATATAAACAACAAATGAGAAAAAAATCCAAATAGAATCAAAAAAATTATTGCATGGGTATTACTTCCATATAACAATATAAATAACTATTGGTGTAGAGTCCCTAAAAATCATATATAACCAGGACTGACATCCTGAAAAAATATTCAAGAGAGTGGAGAACCTCCCTAGATTTCATGAAAATTAGTACATGGGAAGTGCTCAATTGTATGGAGATCCAAACCATGGAAATATTTTCCATAAAAACCATATACATGTTTTTATCATATAAAATATACACCATCTAGATTGGGAAGGAATTCCAAATCAACAAACATAATAATTAGAGGGGAAAACATAGGTATAACCAAGGAACATAACATGAGAGGGAATAATGTGCCAAAATTACAAATCTCATGAAATAATCTTAACCAATTCCTTAGAAGTGTCATGTCATGGGAAATCTATCCCACTCAGATGGAAAATATCATATAATTTCCCACATTCTCTAAAAAACTCATCCCCTTCCTTAAAAGTATCACGTAATAGGAAATAAATACTATATCCCATGGAAATATTAATCAACTCTATCTTATATCATATTCATATAGTCTCATTCTTTTAATTTATCACACCATGGGAAATTCATACCACTTCCAAAAGAATAAATAATATATGTCCATTCCACTCGATTAAAAATAGTACTAAGAGACCATGGTAAATATATTCCACAACCTACTATTAATCATATCTCAACACCATGACATAAATTCTCATGATAGAAGATAAATAATGTCATAACTTGTCAAAAAACATCCTCTGTTTACCAGACCCATCGCCTATTCCATCTCTCTATATGGTCCCAAGCATGCCTCATAATATTACAGAGTCTCTATAATAGTAATAAGGATTTAAAATGAATCATTGAGGAGAATATTTCCTCATATTAGTGTTCAATAAAATTGGAATTAAATTTATCACATACACAACCACGAACATCAATGTTCACAAAAATAAGAAAATAAAATATAAACATGGAATAATAAATGTTTTGACATGTATATACACAATGAAAAACATATAGATAGTGGCCACCTCCCATCTCGACCGAAAAAGGAATAAAATAAATGAAAATAAATAATCAATTCCCTACCAGTATAATGAGCCAAACTGAAACCAAATCTCCATGACTATTAACCATATATATCACAATCCTTAGTCTCTACAGTAGAAATATCACCCGATCATGAAATAATGGGATTCCACATAGTCAACCCCATCATGTGATCGACCCTAGAAAATGAAGGACTCCTTCAAGAATAGTGAGGTTCACATATAGTAGGTGAAAAAATGATCTTAATAGGCTAACCACAATGGTTGTCCTATCATCTGTAATTATAACATGATTATACATAATGTGTAATTCCAATCCTAACAAAACTCAGACAACTATATTAAGAATAATAAAAAGCCATAATATAATATAAAAGATATTAAAAATGGAAAACACTAAACCACATGTTCTAACCATAATCATGATGTAAATCTACCCTTGATGTAACCTAATGTAGAGGAATTATAGAACATGAGTAACACAACCACAACAACTATCATGTCCTCAAGATCATAAATGAACTCCACAAGTAACATTAAAAGAAATGAAAGAATAAAAAACCCTAGTATCTCATCAAACATGAATATAATATTGAATTTCATTATACTAATATATTTGAATATAATAGTCTAAACTGAATGGTTGGTAGGATTTTCTATTGACCCTGGGGGAATCTGACCCATTTCCTAGAACTGATGGAGTAAAAACTAGGATCATCAACGAATAACCATGTCACTACCTGGATTGGTATAAACTTATAAATCAAGCCTTATGAGTGTAATAATATTAATTTTCCACAAACCCCTATCCAAGTTTATTAACTAATATAAGATCTATGCACTGATATAGATCATCTATTAGATCAACAAACCCACTATGATATAATGATCCAATATTTGAGGGAAAATGAATCTATATTTCAACCATATATAAGTACATTAATATCATAATGGTATTCTATATCATTTGTTTTTTATTATGATTATCATTAAAAATATTAGAGAAAATTTGTAGAAATATATGTGGATAACACCTAGAACAACCAACCAAAATTGTCGAAACAAGAACTTCCTATCTCATAGTTAAACATAGCATGAGCCATACTCCGATGTTCTCAAAAACCTACCTCTAGTATGAATCAATCATAGGGTATCCTCTAATAAATCAAAACATCACTAATTCATTCCAATGGGAAAAATGGCCTCATAGAACACTACTAAAAGATAAAATTTTCAAATGGGAAACCACCAGAAACACCCAGAAACACACAATCCCACCATGCATTATCTATCGAAACGATATTAAACTAAATCACTAAAATCATCAAAAAATGTGTTAAAAAACCACCCAACCCACACCTAGGCCTCACAACTCATAATGCAACCCTCAATAGGATTATCAACAATAAAAATAGATATTCCTTTATCTAAACTCCCTTTGTAAAAAAATCCATACATGTCGCTCCTAAATGAAGAATGGATTATGCCATCATGATCTGCCTAAAAATTATGTATTTATGAACTCATATTAAGTAATATTCTATCATTTAGTAATATAAACACCCAATACCCATTGATGGAAATCATATATGAAATTTATATATGAATACATGACATGTACTCTAAATTGTGAACCCTTCCATGTACCTATACTTTAATAGGGAAACCCCAATGTCTAGACATGTACTAGTATAATATCACGACATAAAAAATGTTAGTTAATGTATAACCACATGAACATTTCCCCATTACCTGGGATTTATACCCAAGTACCTAACCACATGGCTATGTACTACTACAAGACATGTAGTATGTGTACATACTGTATCGTTACAAAATCTCTATAACACTGGTTACTCAAATAAATGGACAAGTACCACTACAAGAAATAAAATCCATTTAAATAGATTATAGTTTAAAAAATAAATATTATTAAAATAGTAATATCAAAAAACATTTACTATGGAAACCAAATTTAGTGTGATTTGGTTTTTCGAACATCGAATCCTTACAATCATCCTAAGACTATAGAATTTAAAAAAAGTCACTAGATTGACCCTATATGGGTCCCAAAAATCCTAGGAAATAATAAATTATCATTAAATAAAACCATATGGTGATTTGGGTTAAACCATTAAAATGGTCATACAATAAGTCTAAAACTATATATTCATTAATCTGATCCACTTTCTAGTGTCACGACACAATGATACAACATGACATGCACTACGTAGAGGAGCCTTCCACACACACCTGATATCATTATCCATCTACCACTTTCTCAAATATTAAAAATGTATACACCATGGTATGTATGTGAATTTGATTAAAAGGTGCAGGTGATAGAAAAGAAATGAAAAAAATAAAAAAACCCCAAGAGATAAAAAGAAAATAAAAAAAATCTTGGTTCTATCCTTGGACTGGATACCAACATGAGATTATACCTTATGTTGGAAAAAAAATATAATCTAAGAACCACATTGATATAATTTCTATCTAAAGGCTTGAATATATGATAAAATAAGACAAAAAAATCTGAATGAAAAATCAATTATTAATTAATTAATATATATTCCCTTGAAATTTGAATGTCTCAAAAATTGCATCATTATCTTCTCATATAGAATGATCCCTATCAAGGGACCAATAATGTACCACCCCAAGTTTCTATTAATTATTATTTTTTCAATTAATTTAATCTTTTGGATATTTTTTATTTAACAAAACACTTAGTATGGAATGTGATATATGAATGCACGCAGTTATTCCTGATTTTTACAAAACAAAAAGTAATAATTGATCTATAGAGAATGAATATATTATCATCTGGTCAAGGAACAATATTATTGTTTTGTTTTTACCCCAATATCGAGTTCCTTTGATAACATGCATTATAGGAATGACTGAGTTTTACAAAAATATAATATATTGTTAGTAACGATGTCAATATATAATTAATGTTATCACATAACCATTAGAATGGATATTATTAAGAATATTAACTAAATTATTAAAATACTATTTACACATTTATATAATAAGATTTATTTGGTGAAAAATTAACTACAAATGATGATAAAAACATTTTGAATGTATAGGAATTATTTTCCAAGAAAACTATATTTCTATAATCAAACATATCTCATAGAAAAAAATTAGATAAAACACTTTTTATAAATTTTTTCAGTTAAATATATAAAAAATAATTTCATTAAACCATTTAACATTCATATAATGTGTTTTCTAAACAACAAAAAATATTAAATCCAATTTTTTCATAATGGTATATATTTTCTATAAAACATAATTTTACTACCTTTTAATGGATAAATTTTTTAAAATATAATTTTTTACTATTCTATAAATAATATTTAAAATTATAAATATCAAATTTTAAATACTAAAATTGAAATTTCATTTGTGAAAAAATTTGATATTTTTTATGATATTTCATTTTTTTAATGAACACTAAAAAACTAAATTTAAATTGATAATTTAAATTCATAAAATTAATTTATATAATAATATTATTTATTAAATTGGTGTTAAATTATATTTAGATCAATTAAATGTATTCTAATAGGTTGATATAAAATTCTGTTGTACTTATTATCATACTTTGTAAACATCATATAGTGTCTCACTCTCTCGCATTGCATTACACCATCATAGATAGTTCAATGAATTAAACAAAATTGTAGGTGATTAGGAATGGTATTGATGGTGATGCGCAGAATCTTCCTTCTTGTTGTTCAAATCTTATAGTAACATAGATTAATCCCTCCATCAACTATTTACCTTCAATTTTTTCTTCTAATATCAACGCTACATCTATTGAATTACAGATGTTTGGAAATGTAGAGTCCTCTAAAAATGCACATGAATCCTTTAATGACTCTTCTATTTTAGTAAAAATTTTAAATGATAATGAACAATATATAGAAACTGAAAAGATGAAAATGGATGTCACCAATTTCATTTCTAATGTTTAGAACACACTATCTACTATAGAATAGAATCCATTAGGAGTTGGTCTAATAAATAAAGAGATAGTTACTCCTGAAATTCTTACTGGCTAGTCAAATTCTCTTGGAAGAACATTTCTTAAGAAGATAATCCTAACACTACTACTCATAACATCCTAGATAATATAGAAACTCATACCCCTTCCCATATGAACACTATTAGAAAGAAAATTGCTAAAATTCAACTGACTAGATAGTCAACCAAGAAGAAGAAGGTAGGATGAGAGGAAAAAGGGGATCTACCCCCACCCAGATGTTCAAATGAATCATTTTTTTGGAATTGTCAATGATTGGGAAAAAATTACACAGCCATATCTGTGAACAAGTTTATCAATGTACATAAATTCATATTTTTTAGCATTGATAATCCTCCAAATGTTTTTCTTCAAGTTTCATGGAATGGAAAATAGATTCTATAGATTTATTGGAAGTAATTATTATTCTACAATTATAGAAACTCTATGGGTCTTTTCCCATGTTTCTATTTTCCATGTATCAATATTAAATGATGATGATTAGATCATTACATGTGACACATACATTGCAAATTATTTTTTCTTCAGCTACTTTTTCTATTTGAAGATCTAATATCTAGATGGGATTAATCATTAGAAAAATATTGAGTCCATAATTCTCTGAATTCTAGCCCCTTTATTATCCATGGTAATTTTAATGACATTTTTTTCTCGTGTAAAATATTAAGAGCCATCTAGTACACTTTATCCTCAAAGTAGTACAAGTATTTCATGAGGAGGATAAATCTAATGGATATAAATATTCATGGATCCAATGATACCTAGTATAGAAGACACATAAAGGGACTATTTCATAGCATGTTTGATAGAGCCTTATCTAATTTTCATGAACATCAGGCATGAGGCACTATTCTAGAATTACATAGCCATATCTCAAATCAGATCATCATACTATTATAGTTATAATTATAAATAGAGTAACAAAACCAATATTTAATTTCAAAATCTATAGACCATGGGATGAAAATATATATTTCTTAAAACATATCACAAACTCATGGAACCCCATCCATGATGGAAATGATTCTTTTGCTTGCATAATGAAGCTTAAATTCCTGAAGTATAATTCTATGTGATGGTGCAAGGAAAATTTCAGTAAGATGGTGGGTGATATTATCTATATTGAAGAAAAACATTACTAAATTCAATTAGAGTTCACAAATTCTTATTTTGATATTAATATTAATCAAAAAATTGTTCTCATAGTTAGAGTGAATGTGCTTATCTCCCTCAAATAAAATATTCATAATGAGACTATCAAATATGATTGGGTTAAGGAGGGAGATCAAAAGAGAAAACTCTAAAATTATCTATAATGATAAAGAAATTATTATAGGCCTATATCTCTTCCTAATTATGGAGACAAAATCATTGACATTGATGAATCCCTTTCAGATCATATTCTCAATAATTTATCAAACTTGTATTAATAGACCTGATCTGAATATATACTTGGAAAAATAATAATCCCTATCATTGTCAGTGCAGGAGATAGTATTAGATTTACTAGTTTTCAACATGATATTGATATTAGAGATGTAGCTTTAAAACTAATTACTAAAAGTTCCCTGGGTCATAATGGCTTCCCTATTTCTTATTACAAAATCCTCTATAAGGTTATTTATTTTGATGTTTATAGGCTGGTCCATTCTTTTTTCTCAAAATTTCTATTACCTCATGGTCTTAATGTTTAATTCCATTACCCTAGTTGAAAATACCTCTAAAATTTATCTTTTAAAACCTATTTATCTTATCAACACCGGATATAAAATTACCACCAAACTCCAGGAAAATTGTGTAATTGATATTGCATGAAAATTTTCTCTCTAAATCATTTTGATTTTGTGAAGGAAGAACATTCCATGAATACATCCAAACAACCTATTAATGTGTTAATATTATTAATAAATCGTATAGAGGAGGTTTTCCCACTCTTAATATCGATATCAGAAAAGCCTTTGACACTATGGATTGGGGTTTTATTTATAATGTTTTGTATAACTCTGGCTTCATTGGCACTTTCATGAATTGGGTGAAAGTTCTTTTTGAGTCTTCTCACATCTCTATTATCATTAATAGTATTCCAAATAAATATTTTAAATTCTCAAAAGGAATTATGAAAAGTGATAGCTCTGTCATTCTTTTCTCCATCACAAGAGACTACCTGAGAAAGCACACTACTTAGATAAGGGAACAAGGTAATCTTAATCATATTCATGCATCAAGGAACCTCATTTATCCAACACACATTATGCACACTAAGTTCATGATAATTTTCCAACAAGGATGAAATATAAATATATTAATATTAACAAATAACTTTTTCAATATGAGGATATTTGAAGTTAGGATATCAACTATCATAAGTCATTCATTTATTTCAGGATGGGAATTACAACTTCAAGAAGTTCCCATATTCTATTAGAACTAAGAATTCAAGAATGCTCTATGCCCATGAAATATCTATTAGTACCACTATTATAGGTAAGACCAGAAGAAATACACTTCATCAAAATGGATGATAAAATCAAGAAGCAACTCTCTTCATGGAAAGAGACGTATCTCTCTATGGATGGTATTATTTTTTGTATTAAATATATCATTATTTCCAAACTTATTCATCAATTATGATCTATAAATTCATAATTTCTCTCATAAAATATTTAAATGTATACATTAAGAACATTCTATGGAGTAGAAATATGTTTGAAATAATACAGGTTATGATATATAGGAATGACGTCTTCAAACCCCTTAACAAGGGGGAATGGGAATAAAAAATCCCAAGTTAATCAATTACATGATGAAATCCATTTTTATATAGAATTCCCATTCCTATTATTTGATGGCTCTTTTATTCCCTTTAATTCAATTATATGATAAGATGAGAAAGGGAAGAAATGATTATATGGTATTCTCAATATAGTTAGTTATCAATGCATCATTTCATAACATCATTTTGCTCTCAAGGTTGATCATTAATTGGGAATATTCCCTTAATTTCTATCTTGGTAACTAGACAGGATTATTGCTTATTTCTTCTATTGATACAATGAATAATACTATAGAAACAAGTGTCTCAATTCATGAAATTCTAACTTTTCTCACATCAGATTTAAATAATGACATCAATATCCACCTTAACAATTACTTATTTGTGCCTCACATGGACATTTTTTTGGGAATTGGCCAGTAATTGCATTCTTGAACCAAAATATTCTACCACTACCATCATATGTTAGAATATGATTTCTCTTAGCTGAAAAAATTTGATAAACCATGAATCTTTCCATTCATATTGACCCCATATGTAGGATTTCTCATAGAAAACATACTACTGATGAATACATACAAAATTGTGGTGTTATTTTATGTTCTACAAGTAAGAAATGAAACCACAACAGAGATGAAATATCACATATTTTCCTCTCATGATCCACTACCTCATCACTATGGAAGGAACCCCATGAAATTTTGGAAATCATGCTACCTAACATTCACAATATCTTGGACCTGCTACAACATTTCACCATAGTCAAAGATTCTCCTCAAATTATGCTCTTTTTTGGTAGATGTTTCTAAAAACATCTATACTCTTGGGAGAAACAGGAATTACTTTCATCATAGACAACTGGATGTCTCCATGAATGTGCCTTTAGTGTATTGTATAATTACAATAATTTGATTTAATAACAACAAAAATGGTCACTGCTACAATTTGATGTAATATTTCATGGTTTCTAGAGAAATCGTCATCTCTGTTAAGTACATGGAACACACATTATTTATTGATGAGTATTGGTAGGTGCCACTAAATGTATAGATAAAAATTAATGTATATAGAGCTTAAAAAGGAAACATGGAACCAAATGGATATAGCGCTATGTTTTGGGATCAAAATGGTCTGACCATTGGATGATTCATTTGAAATTGGGGCATATCACCCTCATTAGATGTAGAACTTTTCATTATGATTTATGCGATTAACTATGCCATGATTAATGCCCGGAATACCAATTTTCATAAAGGAAGTTCTACTATGGGTTTACAAAATATTTGGAATGGAGTGATTCACCTCTCTTGGAAATGCACTACTCGATGGATGAATTGATGCACTACTCTTTCATAGATCAATCATGTTGTCAACCATGTGTACTGGGAAGCAAACATAGTAGTAGGTGGAATCATGATCAAAGAATCATCAAAGAGATCACATGACTTGATGATTTATCTTTTTTTTGAATCATATGTATCATAAATACTGTAATAAAATCCCTACCATTTTACTATTGTAATCATTTATCTTAAATAAATTTATTATGGCCCATTGCTCCATGAAACCCTCTTTTAAAAAATTTCACATATGGTTTGTGGGATTAATTTGAATTAATTTTTACCATATATTTGATTTTACATTTAAAATAAAACTAAAATTGAAATCATCAAAATATATAATGTATAATAAGTTCATATTGAATTTACAAAAACTATTGGTGGATATACATAAAATTAATTAAATTTATTAAGGTAAAAAAATATTACATAGTTGTTGAAATTGAGGGTTATGTTGTAAAAATTTCCCCACACCATCACAACACACATTCTATATACATATTTTCTCTTTAACCCTTCATATATATAATTTTTTATGTGATTTATGTCTCTTGGTATAAATAAAAATTGGGATAAAAAAATCATTTGCAAAATAACATATGTGTCCTCCCCCTCAAATTATAAAAGGGTATTCACACCAGTATTCACTTCATCACACCTCTAATTCCATTTATCTCATCCAAAACCAACCCAAATAAGCTCCCAAATTCAATCATTCCATATTAGATGTATCAAATTGGTATGAATGAAAATGATGTTAGTCCACTGGTGGAAACCAAAAATAATTACCCATTGAAGATGTATCACCCTTCAACAAGAACATGTGTTTTATTTATTTTTCCACCAACATACTTAATAATAATTCCACAAATATACAGAATCATATGTATAGAAAAAATAAATATGTTTTTTATTTCAATGGTTTGACCTATTTCTACACACAAATCAATAAACCAAGACACACAATCATCATTCTTGTGTACGACTTTCTACTACCTCACGAACTAATGTCGTTCATCCTTCAATTACCACCATTCATGTTTTTTAACGATGATGTAATTACTGATTTAATAATATATATATATATATATGTGATATTTTTTAGGTATTTATCAAAAAATAACTAGTTTATAACACATAACCTTATTCTTTGCATTTTTTGGGAACTCGATAACATAGTTTGTGTATGCTGGAACTACCACATCTCCAATGTGATATGATTAGTTCCCACTTTACATAGAATGTATTATTTATGGGTTTAGTAAATATATATGATATATATGGAATAATAACTATATTATAACAATACTAAATAAATAAATAAATATGTTATTTACTTTTTTTCTTTCAATGTTGTATCAATATAGAAACAGTGGTCATGTGTTCATATGACCTACCGTCACTATAAATAGTGTATTATATTTAATATATATCTTTTATATATTATTATATATAATTATTTAATATATATATTATATTTAAATCCTTTTTCACATTCTTGGAAAAAATAAATCATGTTCTATGTAGAATGATGAAGAATTATTGGTCAAAGAATATAAAAAAGTGGTTATTACTCAAAACACAGTTTCAATAAGAAATTGATATTAAAATGGTAATATAAAGTCAAAATAAAATCATATATTGAATTATATATAAGACTATGGTTCTATTTTAGTTTTGTTATAAAGATATATTTTTTATATTAGAGGTTTGAACCTCTATGAAATAATTTAAGACCGATGGTAAGGGTTTTCTCATCTCACTTTTATTTTTGTGAGATATATTCTACATTGACCACTTATTTTTGTTTTATGCTTTATATAATGCTATATGAAATGTTAAACAATTTTATTAACTTATTTCATTTTATTTTAGATTCATTTTATGTTATTATTTTACATATATCATCATTCAAAAGTTATTCAAGTTGTCAGGGGGTTTCTAGACTAACTTTTATTTCGTTGAGACTTAGTCCTTATTCACCACTCATTTATTTTCACTTCTGTATATACATACAATAAATTTATTAAATAATTATGTTACATAAATTTATGTGTATTTACATATCTATTGAATGATATCATTTTCATGGTACTTACGGTTCAAAATATACCAAATCAGTAATGTAATTTTGTCTTAATATAATTTCATTGAGACACTTGTTATGTTATGAACATATATTCTATTATGATGTGTATATATTGAAAATTGAAATGTGTTATAATGAATATAGTTCTTTTTTATATATATTTGAATATTTATTTTTTTAATTATTTCAAGTTCATTTGGATCCAATGTTAGTAAAGTGATAAGATTTTATTTATACAACATCACCATTTATCTGAATTGTTTATGATTATGAATCCAATGATGAAATCCTTGGATCTATATCCCCTGAAATCTTATGAATTCCAATTTCCAATATCTATTTTTTATATAATGATTTATTTATTTTTACCATTTTTCCAATCTATGGTATTTATATAATTAATAAATTTAATTTATTAAAATCAGAATTTATTTCATTATGAAGTTGTAAATATATGTTATTTGAATTTTTTCCAAATATTATTTAAAATTTTATTTAGATTATATAATAAGAACATTATTAATAAATGTGATTATAAAAAATTTTATGTTTTAAAAATTTATTTAAATTATTTTCAATGATTCCTTCATTTGTCTTTAAAAGATTAATTTCTATGAAAAGGATTGCAATGATTTAAAAAATTCTTTAATTGGATTTAAAATTTATTTTTAAATAAAAATGTTTTGAAAAATGTTTTCAGTTAAATATGTGTTTTATTTTATTTTCAAATATTTATTTTTATATTTTCACAAGGTTACATTCCAAGAAAATAATGTTCAATGTTTTTCACAAAGAAAATATTTTTTCCTGAAAATGTTTTTTTAAATGATAATTTAAATTTATGTTTCATATATGATGACATCTATGGTGGTTAATCATGCATTACTATGCATTCCATCCATGGGTACCATTTATATTATTTCTCTGAATGTTTTATTTATTGATTGAATGATGTTTACGCACAATGTTTCTCTTTTATGGGATATATTTTTATGAAACTTGTACCTTATTCATAGGTTATATGCTTATGTAACACATTTCTATTTTATGGTTTATATTCTTAAAAAACCCATTTGTACTTCCTGGTTAAAATTCTTATGATACCAAGATCCCTCACAGGTTGTTCGTTAATAAAATGATTATGAAACCTCTCTATTTTACACATGATAATATATAATGATATGTTTATGATATCGATTTCATTTGATTGTTTAGGATATGATTCATATTTTTTATCATGAAAAACTCATATATTTTAATTAATTATTTGAGGTGTGGGAACTATATCGACCTCCAATGAATTGTGTAAATGTTTGTTTCTTATGAGATAGTAATGGATGGAATATGAAGTAAAATCAGTTCAGCAAATGACTTTGTCCATGAATATGATCTTGGGAGAGAACATTTACTACTAAGATGGGTTTTGGAGTGAACCTAGACTACTAAGATGGTATTGAGAGTGAACTATTATTACTAAGATTATATCGGGAGTTAACCTGTACTACTAGATGGTTTTATAAGTGAAATCATTTAATTATATGTAAAGTGCTATGACTGGGGATAGCGGTACATCCCTCCCAACAGGTGTATCCCCATGAAGTTCCTTGATATGTTTTTAAATGATCCTTGACATATATAGATTTATTTAATTAGATTAAGTATCTTCCAAAATTTCATTTCATATTGTTGTGTTATGATTTCATTACTTATACTCTATATTTCATTATGATTCATGTCTAATAGTCTTCTAATATTTTTCCATGACTCATGTATATGATATTTTACTGGAAGGGTATGATTTTCAAATATTATTATCATGTTCTTATACCCTTATTATCACAATATGCATATGTATCTCATTTTTTTACCCTTACTATGCATTTTATCTCACACATTATTATGTTTCCTTTCCTTAGGTGATTTATATTGATTTGATATATAATTAATAAATGAGAATAAATTTGTGGTAATCATTAAAGATCTTTCCCGAGACTAGAATACTATGTTCCAAATATAATATCCAAGAACCTGTATTCCCAAAGACAATATTGAAATCAATAACATTATATTTATGTGTATGATATTCATAATTATGACTCTAATATTTACATCAAAACATTAAAATATCAAAAGAAAAACAAGGATCACTTATATAAATCAATATGATTTAGAATTAGGGTTTTAAAGAATTTTTAGAAAATCCTACATTGACTAATCATATAAACATGACTCATAAGTCATCAAAAGAAAATTTCTTAATTTTAACATAGTTATTCATATTTCAAAAAAAAAATCATCAAAATAATCCATGTGAAAACATTTTGAGTAATAAATAATTGACCCTCCTTTAACACCAAATGAAATGGAAACATAAGTAGGGTGTGTTCAGATGATCTATAAGGGAAAAACTAATAACTAACAGTTAAATGACATAAATGATAATAAAATTAAATAATGGTTTGATGATATAACAAATTGGAATTATTGAATCATAAAATAAATCATACCCATCAATATTTTGATCATCAAATATGAAAATATTTCAATGTAAATATTCATCAACATCAATAATGACGAGCCATGTGATATCAATCTTGATCATTGGAGAATTTTTAAACCAATAGAAAGAAAAAATAAATAATATTTATATCATGGAAAATCACTAAACTTTAAATCCTTATAAATGAAATAACACTATTTTTGATGGGGAGCTCTCGGGAGATCCTCTCTCGAGAGCGCCCTAGGGTTTTGGGAAGGATGGATTCAGTGCGAAGCAGGGTTGGTTTGGCCGGAGGGTTCTCATCGAGGGGTGTTTGGTCTAGGCTTCTTGGCGGGCGGACGACAGGGGTGTCGGGCGATATCATGCTTCATTTGGTCCTTGTGGTGAGGATTGGTGCGGTCAGTGGGTTAGATTCGAATGCGGCTTCGGCCGCAGATCTCCTGAGTGGAGGAATCAGATTCGGTGGAATCGACTTCGGATGTGGCTTCTGGAAAGGATCAGCTTCGTGTGGCTCCGTCCACGGAGTTGGTTGCGGTGGCATCGTGACATTCCAAATCTGGCGAAGGCGATCTTCGGTGGACGTGTTTTTGCTTTCGGCTTCTTCGTCGAGTGGCGCGACGGCTTTGGGACGACGGATCTCATCGCTGACTTCGGGCTGGGAATCGGTGCGGTGTTCGGCCTTGCGGTTTCAGATCTGGTTTCAAACGAGATCTTGTGTGCCGATGGATTTGGATAGCACCGAAGGTTGGGAATGGGAATTTTGGAGTGGCGGTCATCACGGCGTGCTGCAGTCATCGTTGGCGGGGCTTCGGGCTGTAGCAGGGTTGACGATGGCACAAGATCCGATCTTCTTAGATTTGTGGTTCTGACGCGGGGGTGCGTCTCCACGGTGATGGATCTAATGGACTTCAGGCTGGTGGCTTCTAGATCTTGGAAACGTGATCTGGTCGGATTGGCGGTGTGGGGCATGTTCTGGTCAGTGGCGGGTGCCAATGAGGTCATCTACGAGCGATGTGGCTCTGATGGTGCAACGTTTTTGGTGATGTTTTTCATCTACGGGTGATGTGGCTCTGATGGTGCAGTGTTTCTAGTGATTTTTTTCACTTTTAATGGGTTTTCCCAC
This sequence comes from Viscum album, assembly GCA_963277665.1. Classification (NCBI taxonomy): domain Eukaryota; kingdom Viridiplantae; phylum Streptophyta; class Magnoliopsida; order Santalales; family Viscaceae; genus Viscum; species Viscum album. The sequence goes on from OY728156.1 coordinate 1,889,069,340, forward strand.
TAGGATCTTCTGTCATGTCATCTGATGCTTTGGGTGCGTGTCTCTGAATGGGTTTTGTCCCTCTGGACCTACGGGCTTGTAATGGGTTTTACCTTACCCAACTCAAAAGGGATTACTGTCTTTTTTCTTTTTCTTTAATAAAGGGGCTTGACCCCAAACCTTCCTGGTAAAATAACACTATTTTTGACAATGATACATGTAATTACTACAAATGGAAAGTCCATAAGGATGACTCCCATAAAATGTGATTTGGAGGGCTATCATGGACGCACCCATCCAATGTCCATCATAAAACCACTCATCATTGGTTTATAATAGAATCACATGAAAAATCTCTAAGTACCATTTCAAAATAATCACAAAAAAAATTCATGAATGACCACAATGGATAATAAACATCTCTATGATTAACATGTGGAAAAGAGATGGGTTATGTAACAATATTATTGAAAGATGAATAATGTATGGAATGGAAATTAATTATTTAAAAATATGTTTAAAACTGAGAAAACAAATGGAAATGAAATACTTAACATGTTAATATATTTGTATCATGATTAACCCATGAAAAATAAATTATTTTAATACAATCTAATTTAATCATATTTAACCCAAAAAAATGGGGTAAACAAAAATATTATTTAATCATAAGTAACCCATGGAAAAGAAATGGGTTAAATAATAACTACAATGATATAAGGCTAAAATATGGAAAATTAATAATTCATATAAAAATATCTTTATAAATTAATAATCCAATGGAGAATAAATTGTTTTCACAACAATCTCTTTAGGACATAATCAATCCATGGAAATGAAATTGTTATCAAAATAATCTACTTGAAACAATAAAAATAAATGTAAAGAATTAAATATGATGGTATCAATTTTAAATATAAACAACTTAACATTTTATAAAATAGGGGTTTTTATTGTTCATGAAAGTAAATTACCTTAAAATATCATTAAAAACATTATTGATGAATAATATATGTAAATATTAAAAATCATTCCATATAACTTTTCATCATTGGAATCAATAAAACCTTGAATATAATAATAATAAATAAAACATATAATCTCATGATGATAATGTTATTCATGATATAACATGTCAATTTAGAATTATAAACAACTTATTAATGAAGAAAAGTGTATAAAATAATTTTTTTTTTCATAATGCTGGAAATTAAAAAAAACAATATGTTACCGCTTTGGTAAATTAGAAACCATAAAACACATCAAAGAATAATAATTAAATGAAACATATAATATAATTAATATATATATATATATATATTCATGATATAACATATCAATGTTTATAGATATCCACCATAAAATATAATAAAGGTTCATTAAATCAATATATAGAGTCAATGAGAAGAGATTGAGATGAAGTACCTTATTTATTGTGTAGCTTTTAAATAATAATATATATGAAATAATAAAATCATTTAAAACATTGAATATTAGGAGAAATATAAATCCCATGATATAAAAATTCAATTTTTTTGTAGATGTACAATATAAAAATAACAAGGCGAATAATAATAATTATGTCTTAAAGGAATGAAAATTAGATGAAACCCCTTAACTTATGTCTAATTTGTCACCCTTGTCCCCTATCATGCTAAATAAAAAATTTATGTTAATTATATACATGATTGAAAAACTTTTTCAGGGTTATTATAATTAGCATTCAAATTACCAATATTTTATTTACAACAACTTTATCAGGAATGGTAAAATTACTTGTTTTAACCATATTTGGTTAATGTGTCCAAATTGACATTGGTAGGTCAAAATTGGTCAAATGGGTCATTATATAAAAAACTATAGAATAAATAAAAGGAAATAATTATAATATAGGTATATAAATTATAATTTTAAAACCAATCATGAACTATTGTTATGAAAAATGAACCAACATTACAGTCACGGATACGGTAGGTCATGCGTATGAATGAATAAAATTCTCATTTATTAAAGATCGTTAAAAAAAGTTGAGCACAATTTATCCTTATAGAATTATAATTTTATCATATATTACCTTTTAATTAATCATATATTTTTCAATGTATAATTTTTTTATTTAAATGGAATCACATCGTGTCTAGGAGGCGGTACACATCCACAAATGACATTATCGGGTTTTCAATGTGTGCAAGGGTTATAATGAAAATGATATATATTGTTTATAGAAAATAAAATTATGTCATGAATATTATATATATTTTATGTATGGAATATATCTTTAACTAAACAAATCATTGATACATTATTATGAATGTGTGAATATATAACATCGCATTGAGGAAGTAGTTATACACACATCCACAAACGATGTTATCGTATTTACAAAAGAATGAAAAAATTGATTTATTTGTCATATAATTAATATATAGGTATGAAGGAAACAAAAATATCATATGAAAATATTTTTACCGTCATAATATCAAACCTTGAGTGGTGTAAAATGAGAAATTAACAACATCGTTTCGGGAGGTGTCCAGTTGCCATACACGAATTGTAATTTCATTACCCATTTGACAGAAGTGAGTATAGGGGTTGTAATAATAATAAAAAATAAAAAATAACATCATATTTTGGATTTTTATGATTTTATTTTATTATATATTTATAATAATTAATGGGGCCTAGAAAAAAATAAACATAAATGCACATTGAAGAGTGTTACACCTATTCAGGTAACCTGTTTTTGTTTGCACCAAAGGGATTCCATGGATGGATGTATTCTCAATGCGAGGACTCAAGGTTGTGGTAAAGGAAGTTATTAATAATATTTTTTGTGGTTTTGAATGATAAATTTTCTAAATTATTGTGGTTAATAGAGAAATATAGGATTCCATTTATAAGTTGAGGGATATGACACATTGGGTATTCCTGAAACGATTAGAGTTCTCCCCATGCCTTAATATTTCCACAAGGGTTATAAATTTACCATTATAGATACCAATATGTGTAATTGTATAAATATGTCCACAAAATAATTTTTATACATGGTTATGGTATTGTGTACACCTTATTTTCCATTCCAATCACTATTTATTCTTGTATTACATAATAACTATAATGATTTTTAATAAATTTCACTATAGAATTTGTTCAAAAGAATTTGGCATTTTTTTATAATACCAAGACATAATCATTAATTATTCTTGTGTTAAGTCCATAATTTACATTATGAAAAATTTAGGTTCTTCAAAATTTTATAATTTTAGGGAATTATGCCATAACGATTACGTAACAACTGAAGTATTCCAAAGTAGAAAATTCTACTCACTATCAATTCATTTCACAATATTAAACATATTACAATAAAAAAGTTATTCTTTTTCGAGATAAAAATATTCATAAAATTTATCTTGAATTATTCAATTCTCTTACCAAACCTTATACCATATGGAAAATATTTCAAAAACATGGAATGAGCACCAAATTCACAGTATGGGATATAAAATAAGGCATGAAACAATTTGTGCATGAATATTTTAAACTCAGGAAAACATTTTGAAAAATTAATTGTTTTTACCGATAAAACATATATCTTACCTCAATAAATCATTATATTCCTATAAATATCATTGAAATCATAAATCATAATTGTTTTTGAAATCTATATCATTCTTATATTGTGTTATTCACAACAATATGTGGAGTAACCTTCATGGTTACCATTAGAATACTCATCATAGTATATTACTTATATATCATAGAGTAATCCCAAAAAATTAACTATGTATCATTATCCAATTCATTGGAGTCATATCACAGGCTCACCCACCCTTGGTTTATCACAGAACCATGGTTTTAAAATTACAATTCCCAATAACCATAACATAATCATAACACATGAAATAAACATAAATCGAAAATAAAATTTCAATATTTAAATCAAAAGATACCATTTCAATAATTTTATATAATAAATACATTCTATGAAACATTTTCAATAACAAAATTATTGAAAATAGAATATGGAATTTATTTTTCTTTTAAATACATTATAGCACGTAGTGGAATCTAAATATCAAAAAAATGGTCATGATAGAAGAAAAGTCTTTATTGTTGTATACATTACAAAAAGTCCTTTTAATATTTGTTAATATAATTCAAATAAAATGATTCATTCTAAAATCTTTTCAATTAAATAAAAATTCAATGAGGTTGATTATACACTATATAAAATAATGTAGTGTATGACATCAAATTATGCCTCAATGAAAATAGATTGAAATAATGGCCATTAGCATAAGTCCAACTCGTCTCGTACATTATTTATATTTGTTAATAATAAAAATAGGATAATTATTAATTTTTTTGAGAACCCTTTTGATGTTTAATATTCCATTTATATCACTTAGTTATAATGTTAAAAAAATTACTTAATTAGTTAATTCACAAAGAATGTTTCCTCAATATTCAGTACTTGAGTTCATAAATGAACATAGAATGTTTTAAATAGTCCATGTGGTCATAAATCCATCATATCCATAATAATATTAATGAAATAATGATAAATTTTATATATTAAATATTCTTTTATACAAAACCCTTAAATATGGCAATTAGAAATGAATATCGTTATAATCATAGAGATGGTTGGTCGTACGTATGCATGAGTGACGTTTTCCATTTTTCATTAATTTTTATAGAATGTAGTTAAGTATTATTTAATCATTAAATAATGATAAAAATATAATTTTTATCATATTAATCATTTCAATATACTTACATAAATCATACAATTGACACAATGAATAAAAATGAATCATATCACTTAATGGAGGTGATAGTTCACACGTACACATGAACGACATTATAATTTTTATGTTTATGGAAAGAAAGAACATAATTGATATATAATTATATTATAATGATTAATATATCATTAATTTCTCATATGTTCATTAATTCTATCATTATAACATTTCATCAGAGAGTATTATGGAAAACAAATTATATCAATCTATTGAGGTGATAGTTCATATGTAAGCAAAAACGATTAATTCCTTTCACATTTGATGAAAGTCGAGAAGGATTTAGGTGATAAAATTAACATAATAATATCTAATTATATTAAGGATATTTGAGTTATTATCTCACTATGGTTGATGAATATTTTAATGAAGTGTAAGTATAATAAAAGTAGAAATACTTAAATAATAAAACTACATTTCCTTCGGATGGTCATCGTTATTAGCACCTTATCACATGTATGATGGATATTAATCCTGAACTAGGGACAAAATAATGTGGGTAGGGATTTTCGGATGTTTTTTTTGTAGATATATGCTGGTTCAAAATGTTTTTGAAGGGTATGGAATTGAGATTAATGGGCACCATTTTATAAGAGAGGGGATGAGAAGTCTTGGAATTTTTAAAAGTATTAAATTAATATATATTCATTTTTATTCTGAATGGGAAAATTTTATTTATTTATAATATTGGATTATTATGGGTTTAAATATTATAATCCAATTAAAATAATACAAGTTTTGAATATTTTTTTATTTCTTATCATTTTTACCCCTTTTAGCTCTTCCCGTTTTATCAAGAATTTACATTGGGGGGGGGGATAAAATAATTTCTATGTCATGGAGAACAGAAAATTAATGATTAATTAATTAAATTTTAGACTTATATCAACATTTTAGATTAATATTATATTTTTTATAAATTAATTATAATTTCTGTAAATTATTTATATTTTATGATATGAATTATGTCAATTTTGATACTATTCATTACACGACTTGTTAAAAAAATCATAAAATTTGTTTTATAAAAAAAACTTAATGAAATCATATATAAAATATAGTATTTGTATATAGAATTCATGGTTGGCATAAAATATTTAATATTATATTTATTTGAAAATTATTAATATCATTTATTTGATTCATCATTTAACAAATCTTTTACCACATATTCATTGTGTCATAATTAAATTTAATTAGTTAATGTCCAATATATATATATATATTATCATGATATAGATATAAATTTTATATTTCACAAGAATATTTATAGTTTAATTTATCTTTTATTGTAAGGTATATTATAAATTACCAACTTATTAAAAATACGAGTAAGAAATTTTTAACATATCATTAAATAAATCATAATAAATGTTATATTCTTACACAAGTTGTTTAAAAAAGATATAATTTATCCCTATTGTTGATTTATGTCTAAAAAGCGCATCTATGGATATTTTTACAATTGTTTGGATAATTCTATATTATTATAATATTAATTTTTTCTTTTTAATTACTTGATTTTATTTTAATAGTTGTAAATAATATACAAAAGATATAATTCACAAAAAATTAACTTTATCCTATTAGAAAAAAAAAATTAATACTATTTACAACCATGTAAGTACATTTCGTAAAATTCAATTCATGGATTTGGATAAATTTAATATAATGCTAATCTCACAGGTGTGGCGAGAAGCTGGGTAAAATGAAAATTTAGAAATTCCAATAAGAGTTTATATCTAAATTCTATATAAAAATTAATCTAATGAAATACATAAGGTTAATTGATAAAATCATTTTTAATTATACTTTAAAACAAATTAAAATGTTAATTTAGATATAAATAATTTATAAACATTATTTTTAACTATAAATACATTAATTGTCACTATTAATAAAAAATTAATATTAATAGAAAAATACAAAAATTCAACCACAATCAATAATTACCTTCCAATTATAAAGAAGAACTTCAATTAATCATATAAAAATTATAATCCTTCAAAAATTAGATTTTAAAATTTTCCCCTCAATACAAAGTAAAACAACCTTTTAAAAATATTATAATTTTTTTCTTAAAATTGAATTTATTCGTATTTTCAGCAGAAAAAATTTAATGAATGAAATTAATATCATTTAATAAACATGTATTGACAAAATATATATATTTTTCATTCCCTAATATACAACATCTAGGTTATAAATTACACATAAAATGATAATATTAATCATATATTATTTTTCTATATACCTTAGTCTTGTGCGCGAAGAAAGCTTTTAGAAAAAACCTGATGTTGTGCATCAGATACGCTATTATACATATTTTCCTTTAAAGGTAATATAAATATATAATTAATAAATTTTAATAAATATAGAAATTACTTATTAAAAAATTACCTGGGATGTTGTATCCTTTTCCCTATTTGAAATTACGTTATCACAATTTTAAATTTGGTCTCAGTAACTATGGTTTCACTTTTCTAAATTACATCATTGAAATCCCGCCTCGAAAAAGAGTTAAAAACACATACACATTAAAATAAATAATGTGATATAAAAAATTAGATTTGAGATAAAAAATTTTGGGATTCCATGTTGGAAAGGATGAATTTGGATGATAAAACTAACAATTAATTTCTCATGGAGACTGATAGAAATTTTTGTAATGAGAAAGTTAAACACCATAAATCCAAAAAATTATTATGGGTAAAATGTTATGTGATTTCTTAGTAGTAAAATTAAAATTTTAACATATTATTATCACCCTTTTCATTGATTTTTGGAATTAATGTTTTATATACTAAGTACATAACATAATATACTTACAGAAAAAATGGATATTCATCCTTTATTAAATTTAAACATCAAAATAATATTATTCCCCAAATGATGAGTTTTTAAGATGATTTTTTTCATGATTGAAGCACTAGAATCAACTTATAGAGAATAAAATAATCCAAAAAGTCTTAACCTTATATTTCACATATCATTATAAATTAACCAAAACCCAAATGGTTGTTAGAAGATAAGATAATTTTCTAAGAAAAATAAAACCAATATAAAAAACTACTTCAACCTCCAAAATTCAAAAGTAATACAAAAAGTTTTACATAAATAATTAATCAAATAACTAGTCATAAAATTCCTCGAATCAATTTTAACTAAGATTAGAACTCAGAACTTCAATGTATTTTATCCCATAGTCTTCTGAGATGGATTTTATGAATTATATCTTAATAAAATCAATACTATAGAAGACTCTCACTAAAAATTAATCTCCCTTTAATCAAAAGTGATACACTAATCATTTCCAAAAAAAACCAAAATCTACATAATTATACAATAAAATCATACATTATTCTAAAATATAATTTAACAATTACACCAAAATTAAAATCCCATATTACTATATTTTTGTTAATCTTGTAATGTTCCCCTAAATGTGAATTTATTCTTAATAAAATTTATAACTTAATCTCCAAATCATTTTCCAATACATAGGATATCTATTTGATAAAACATATGTCTGAAAAATAAAATTATTTATACTACATCAACTCATTTAATTAAAAATAAAATGTAATGCTGATTAAGGACATCATGTGGGCCAGTGGTTGGTGATAAAGCCTTATCAACCTCAGTTGTGTTTTTGATTCCTACATCCTTGTCCAATGGGAATGGATTTCACCCTTCCTGTGGGTCACCATTTTTTTTATGAATATATAATTATTATAACATTCCAAAAATAATATAAAATCCTTAGAAATAACAATAATATATTTTAACCTCAATGTTTATGTCATGCCTTTCAATTTTCATCCCAAAATGTAATATCACATAATTACATCAAAATAAAGAATCATATAAAACCTAAAGGTTATTAAAACTTTATAATTTTTTCCACACATAGAAAGATATATTTCCCTCGAATAAAATTTTCACATAACATTCATCATGGTTACACATACTAAAAAAGTCTTCCAAATTAATCTCAAAATCTAATGAGTATAAATAATTTTAAACATTTCATCATCCATAGATCTAACATAACTCACAAATTCTTAAAATGTAAACATATTAATCACCCAGTAAACCTAAGGATCACTTATCCATGATTATCCATGTTATACCTTAATAATTCTCTCCTAAAAATAGATACATGAATCATTATATGTGATTAAATAATATCAAAACATGAGTCATGAAATAATCCATACCTTTCATTTTCCATTTTCAGTTTTCTCATCTTCAATTTTAATTGCAAGAAGTGTTTTTAAACATATATTTTTATGTTACTAGTAATGAAATTAAGTAACCATCCACTTATTAAATATATTTTTATAATGACTATAATACCCACATTTAAAACATTTAATTGATAACTCAGGATTAACCTATTTCCCTTTAATTAGGTCAACTGAATGCTTCCTTTTTTTCTTTCGAATTTATTGCTTTATGAGCTTCATTACCACATATACGAAATCATCACAACCATTTAAATAATTTTTTAAGTGTTTATTTCCATATATTTAAAACATATATAATTTAATATACTTATCTTTATGATCATTATTACCTAAACATATATGAGTATTTGTTTCTATCATATATGATGCATTAGAAAAATCAAAAAGGATTAAGTGATAATTAATTACTCTATATAGTTGGTTTGGAATCACCACAAGTGTTTTAATTTTATCTACCCTTTCATTTGGTTTCTTATTAATATAACCACCACATTATCCATCACATCCATTATAACATTGGTGCCTGATTCTTCCATCCATTTTGTAAATCCAAAATTCTTTGTTTGAGTAAATAAAACAATAAAACATATTATAATATTTTATGAGGAAGGTAAACACTAAGATATCCTTATTTATGTTATCTCAAACTTAGTGAATTTATTTAAAATATAATAAACTCTTTAAACCAAGATAATGATTATTTTTATAAAAAACATGTAACTTATGCATAAATAACACTCTAAACAGTATTGTTATCTAAAAATACCATAGATACTAACTATAATTCCCCAGACTTAATCATTAGTTAATTTTGAGTTACTTTATGAATTTAAATTCATTGAAATTGATAATCATTTCAGGTTTATAATTTTGGAGAATTAGTCCATAAGAATTATACAATAATTAAAATATTCTAGAGTAGAAAAGTATACTCTCTGTCCATTCTTTTCACAATTTAAAACAACATAAAATAAAACAATAATATTTTTTGGATAACAATCATCATAAAATTCATCTTGAATTATTATTTTCTATTATCCATTCTTATACAATATATAATACATTTTAAAAACATGGGATGAGAAACAAAAAAAGTTAGGATATAAAATAGGAAATGAAACCGTTAGTCTATGAATATTTCATACTCCTAAAAAAAATTTCACAAAATAATAATTTTTACACATAATTCATAATCCCTAAAACTTACCCCATGAAATAATAAAATTCATATAAAACTCATAGAAATCAAAAATAAAGGAGGTAACATATCACATAAATAAAATTCTTACATTGTAGAATTCATAACCCTATATGGATTAAACTTCATGGTTATGTTTGGAATACACATCAAAGTATATTCCCTGAATATCATAAAAGAAACCCTGCAAGCTAACTCTTTTTCACTAAAAATTCATTATAGACACATGAAAAACTCACCCACCCTCATTTTATTATGGAACTATCAGAATACAAAAACAATTCCCAATAACATTTACATAATAATTATACATAAAACATGTATAAATTAAAAATAAATTTTCCACATTGCAGTAACATGATATCATATCAACATATTAATATAATTAAGGAATTATAAAAAACATTATCAATACCACAATATTTTAAAATTGAATATAGTATTTATTTTTTATTTAAAAACATTATGTCTTGTAAAGGAATCCAAATATCAAATAATGGTCACGATGACTAAAAATCCATTAGTTCCATATACGATAAAAGTTTTCATTTTTTTATTTAGTAAAATGATTCATTTAAAGTAATTCATTTTTTAAAACCTTTAGTGAAATTATAATTAAATGGAGTTGATTATACACCATATAAAATAATGTTGTGTATAACATTAAATTATGCCTCAACTAAAAATATTGAGACAAAGTCTCTAACCTCATGTCGAAATCATCTTGTATGTTCTTTATCATCCTGAATAATAATTGTAATATAATTTATATATTATTGAGAGCTTATAAAAGTTTATTATTCTTTTTATATCAATTAATTATAATTTTATAACAATTACATAATTATTTAAGTTCACATCAGAGGTTTTGTCAATATTCAATACGTGAGATCAAAAATAAACATGTTATGATGTAATAGTATTTGTGGTAATAATTCAATCAACCCCTAAAAAATAATAATTAAATAATTAACACTTTTATAAATTAAATATACATATAAATAAATCCATTAATTATGGTAATTAAATGTGAACAATGTTATAATAATGATGATGGTAGGTCATATGTTCGCATGAGTAATTTTTTCAATTTTTCAGTGATCATTATAGAAAGAAGGTTAGTACTATTTTATCATTACATAATGATAATAAAATCCTTAATGTAGTATTAATAATTTAAATATTCTTATATATATTATACCATTTTTAGTGAATGAAAAATAATCACATCGCTCTGTGGAAGTGGTATTTTACAAGCACGCATGACCAACATTATCATTTTTATGTGCATGGAATGATATAAATTTGTTGATATAATATTATATTATAATGATTATTAGGTAATTAATATCACATATTAACAAAAATACATCATTATAATCAATCATGAGAGAATGTTATGAAAAATGAATTCTATCGGTTCATGGAGATGATAGTTTACATGTACACACAAACTTTTAATTCCAATCCCATTTGAGAGAAGTGGGTATTGATTTAGGTAATGATATTAACATAATAATATCTCAGAATATTTATAATACAAGACTTATTATATAATCATTGTTGGATAAGATTTAATGTATGTGTATTATGAAATAAAATAGAAACACTTAAATAAAGCATTACATTTCCTTCAGATGATCACCTTTCATAAAACCTTCACATCTCTATGGAGTATGTTCTGTTGAAAATAAGGCCAAAAGAATGAGAGGTGGGATTCTAGAAAGCGTTATGGGTAGAGAATGGATGAACCAAAGTTTCTTTCATGTGTATGGAATAAAGATTAATGGGTTCCCTTTTATAGGATAAGGGAGGGAAACAATTAAAATTATTAAAAGTATTAAAATAAAATAAATGCATTTTCTATTAAATTTTTTCCCAAATTGATATATATATATATATATTATTGGATGAGTATGTGTATAAATATAATTATACAATTAAAATTAGAAAATATTTAAAGATATTTTAATTCTTATACGTTTTTAACCCCTTTTAACACTTTTACTATTTTATCGAATAATTTACATATTGTTGGTCATAAGATTTACCAAATTAGGACAAATGACTAATCAATGATTCATTAAAGAAATTTTTAGACATGTATCTTATTTTTTGATGAATATTATATTTTTATAAAATTTTTATCTGGTAATTAAATATCATATATTTTAGTATATAAATAATGTCAATTTTGACACTATTCAATATTTGACTATTTTAAAAAAATCAAAGAAAACATGATTCCTTATATAATAATACATTAAATCATCCATAAAATTTCATATTATTCTATAAAAGTCATGTATGGAATAAAATAATTAAAATTATATTTATTTTCATATTATTAATATTATTTATTTGATTCCTCCTTTAATAAATCTATTACTCCATTCTAAATATGTCATAATTAAATTTAATTATTTAAAGTCCAAAATTTATAAATAAATTATCATGATGTATAAAAACATATTATATTTCAAATTAATATTTAATTTCATGTTTTATATCAATAATAACATATATTAAATGTAATTTACTTATTAATAGTATGAGTGTGACTTTCAAAGGTATCATTAAATAAAACAAAATAAATTTCAAATTCCATGCCATGTGGTTTAAAATGGATATAATTTCATTATATGGTTTATTTTTGTCAAAAACTAATAATATAATTAAATTAAAACTAGTATTTGTGTTATTTTATATTATTATAATATTATTTTTTTACCTTTCACTACCCTATTTGCTTTTAACCATGGAGAATAAAATACTAAAGTTACTATTCCCCAAAAATCGTGTCGATAATATTATATAAAAATTTTCATAATTATTATAAGCATGTATTTTCATTTTTCAAAATTAAGTTCATGAAATTGGATAAATTAAGATATAAACTAATCTCATAGGTGTGATGAAAAATAGGATAAAATATATGTTAAAAAATTATATTATGATTCTATATATAATATTAATATAAAAAATACACCAATGTACTAAATTGGATTAATTGAAAAAAAACATTAATTAATTATACTATAAAATAAATTAAAAAGATAATCAAACAATAAATTATTTAGATGATTTTTTTTTTAATTTCCAAGGAAGTATTTTCACTATTCATTTAAAATTAATATTATCCGAAAAGGCCAAAAATTCATCCAAAGTAAATTTTTATCCTAGGATTCAAAAGAAGAAGCATAATTTTAAATATAAAAATTATATTTAAAAATATTTCATTATCAATAGGTGGTAAAAATACCTTTTAAAAATATTAGAGCATTGATGCATAAAATGGGATAAATTATTATTCTAACAAAATAAGATTTATTGGAAGAAAGTAAAAGTATTTAATAAACTTGTATAAACATAATATAATTAGTTTTTTTTCATTTCCACCAATATAATGGTTATGAAATAACTACTGGTTAGAATAATAATATTAATAATATATTATTTTTCAATATTACTCATCCTTGTGTGCAACAATAGATTTTAGAGAAACCCATTTTTCCATGTTGTGTATGATATCAGGAATAACATCCCTTTAAGGTAAAATTACTATCTAATTCGAATATATTAATAAATAATAAAATTTATTATTCTATAATTAATTGAAATATTGAATTATTAGAAATTAAAAATTATTTTTATTTCAAATATGGAATCCATTTTTCCATATTTTAATCACATAAGTGGAAAAAATTATTTTAAAATTAATGCCGCATATGGGATAAGAAATAAGGTTTTTAAAGTACACATGTTCAAACAAATTCTTTTTTTATATCTAAATTCAATGTAAAATTGTTTCTAATGGAATAAATTGGTTTAATTAATATATAATTGATCTAATTTTATTTTAATACCAATTAAAATTATTATTTTACAACATAAATTATTCATATGAAAAAGAAGATTTGAATTAAAATTCAGCATCATTCATTATTAATCAAAATATGAAATTTCACAGGAAAATAAAGCAAATTCTGCCATTTTAAATTTTTTGAATTATTATTCTTCAAATGAAGATTATTTTTTGAAATAAATATTCGAAAATATAGAAAATGTAGACTTAACATAGTTTTTCCATTAAATGGAAGTGAAATCACCCTTTGAAAATATAAATCTTCTTATACTTATAAATAGATTTATTTTAATATTAATACTAAACCAGTTATGTGATTAATTTACAATATTCAATTAATTATATAAACTATAATATTTAGTAGTATATTTAACTAATTTTTAATAATTAAATTTATTAAGATAAAATATCATTATCTGAAATGGGATATTTTTTCATTAAATCATATCCTTTATATTCAGTTGGACTTTATCTTTATTTATAATCAGTATAAAACCAATGAATTCATATTATAATCATTTATAAGATATATTTATATAATTTAGTTAAAACCCTTCATTCCTATCATTCAAATGGATAAGTAATATATATCATTATAACATTAATAACATATTATTCCCTGATAAGACTCAAGATTTTATGTAATATAAGACATCAAAAGATCACGTTGTTTCATGATATTCAAGCTAAAATGTGTAACATGTGTAGCCAAATATATTAATTAATTTCAATTAATTTTAAAAAATATATTTTATAAAAGTTTTGGATGTTTTATCAAACCCCTATTAAAAATAATTTCTCTTTTGAAAATCATGTTCGTTATCAAAGGATTAACATTTTTTAATTCCTTTTTTGGAATTCACATCGCAAATAAGTTTAATAAAAAATATTCATAAAATGATATGGGGGAAAAAATAAAATTCAAAGGAAGTTATACATAACTATTCTTCAACATAGGGAGATATTTGGTGGAAAATTGCAAGATTTATTTTAATGAAAAAACTAATTCACATGGACTAATAGAGAGTTATAGAGAAAATAGTCCAGAGGAAGTCAATGACGAAAATATCAAAAAACAAAATTTGGGTGTAAAATTCCATTTATATAATAAATAATGATTCTATTAATATATAATTTTATTTAAATATCATTTTTTTCATTATTTTAATGAGTTATTTAACTATATATAATGAAATCATAGAGAAATATACTTACTAGGAATGTGAATTTCATTCTTTACAACAATATCATCTTTTTATCTAGACGTTGAGTATTCATAATGAATTATTCACACCTGAAGCACCAAAATCAATATTTTAATACAACATGACCATAAAATGGATAGAATAGACATTTCACTTTTAATTGAAAATTAACCAAAACCAAAGTGGTTAGAACCTGATCAGATAATTCTAATAATGATTAAACCATGACATGAAAAAATAATCTTCATAACTAAATACTAATAAAATAAGATGAAACTAATAGTTACATGACCTTATAACCTCAATAAAATTCAAATTACTGAGTTTATTAGCCTTAAGTGTTATCTCATACCTTCTATATTTGAATCAAAAAATATGGCTATATTCCTTTGGTGTAAGAGTTGTCACATAGTCACCGAATCACTTTTCAATCTCGTGGTTATCTATATGATAATACTTTTGTTCCCATAAAAATATCAATATCTAGTATGCTATAAAAACTAAAGGATTTAAATGTTAAAAAATTATTTCATCAAACAAGAAACACTTAAAAATAAAACTTAGTTTTACATATAAATCAACCAAATAATATGTATCTTAAAATGTATTTAATACATTCAAAATGTAACTACATAAAAACATCTAATAGGGTGGAATATGAAATTGAACTTATGATAAACTGTAATCTTATATTCCTATTATGATATGGATAACAGATAATATTGCTTCATATTAAAACATCATAATCTACGAAGTTATATAAACTAGCCTTGGATACCAAATATAACTTCTATGAAACCTCACTCTTATATACTATATTGAAATCCATAACATTAAATTTCAGGATATGATGCAGATAATTGTGACCTAAAATTTTCCATCAAAACCAAAAAACATAAAAATAAATGCATTTTTAACTTACTTACTTGAGGTCCTTTTTAGTTTATATTTTTAGAAAATTTGGAAAAACACTTTAAAAAATAACTCATTTAAACATAGACTCATATTTTGTCAAAATAATATTTGTTCCATTTAACCTAGCTTTATCATTTTAAAAAAGGTCATAAAAATAATCCTTCTAAAAAAATTTACCGATGTACAATATTAAACATCATTCTATAAATCCTAAGAGAAAAGATAATTATTATGTTTGAGATTATGTTCTTAGTAAGTGTTATTATTATAAATAATAATTAATGTCCATAAATGAGAATAATAGGGAATAGGGGTATGATGACATGATCTATGGAATGGAAGACTCATAAATGTAATCATACCCACCAACTACTAGAATATCAAAATGGAAAATATTGTAAATGAATGATTCATTAGAATAAATAATAATAAAATATGTTATATCAATCAAGATCTATAGAAAAATTATAAATTCATTCAATTAAATGATAAACTATATTTGTATCTTTTGATGTCATTATAATTTTATTTCTTACAAATGGAATATCTATGTTGTTTACATTCATATATGTCACTCATAAAAATGGGATATTGTTATAGCTAACTTAAATTCCAAATTAATTATAGGTATATCACTAAACGACTCATCCATGGTCTATCAAAGAACCACCCATCATCATTTTTCATGTAACCACCTTCCAAATGTCCATGTAACATTGAAAAATCATCACATGATAATGATTCCATAAAATTATTTGAGAAACCAATATCCCCTTGAATAATCCCAGAAACATATGGGTTAATAAAAATATCATCAAAACATAAATAAATTGTGAAAATAAAATGGGTTCCAGAACAATATATTTGAAAAACGAACAAACCATGTAAATGAAATGGGTACCATAAAAATATTTTTGAATCATAAATAACCCATGGAATGGAAATGGGTTCTATAACCATATCATTGAAACATTATTAGGCAATAATAAGTAAATAAGTTCAATATAACATAATTGAAAACTTTTTAACTAATGACAAATAAATGGGATAAATTACAATATTTTTAAAACACGAGTAATTATTATAAATAAAACGGGTAAAATTATAGTCTTTTAGAAATAAGAGACTCCCATGGAAAAAGTAGGTTAAAAAAGAATATCTTTATTAAATAATTAATAAATGAACAATAAATGTTTTTTCACATAAATATTTTTATGATTTAATAATCTCGTGGAAAAAAAGTGGGTTTCATAAAAATTTGTTTCACACAAATATAATACATCCAATGTATTAATAATGTTATTGTTAAAATAAGTTACCCAGTGTAAGATAAGTACAAACATGGACTATGGAATTTGATGAATTGAAATGAACATAAATGAACAATAAAAAAATTCTTGGGGAAAATAATATCTAAACATGCTAATGTGCCCTAAACCACTTGTAAACAACCAAATCATTAATTCTATGAATGGAGTTAAAATAAATGAAGTATAAAGTCTCCTGAGAATAATGTTATTAATTTTATAACATGTTGAAGAGGCACAATATACAACTTTAAAAATATTATAGTTGTATAACATAATAGTCATCACAAAAATGTTTAATTGTGAGATATTATGTTTAATTTGTTGTTAAATAAAATATATAATATAAAGAAAAAATTAGGATATTCAGGATGTTAAATTTAAAAGTTTATTTACATATAACTTAAAAAAGAATAATGGTGAATAAAAACAAGACATGCCTCAATGAAATGAGATTGAGATGGTGCCCCTTGTTATTAGAGTAACATTTTATTCATTAGATCCATGATAGAATAACATTAGTTAAAATTTTCAATTTCACGAAATAAATGGGAATAATCATATAAAAATCCATTTGGTAATATATGCACAATATAAAACATTCTAGGTACATAACAACAATTAATACTCAATGGAATTCAAATTGAAAAAAAAACCCCTTACCTTCTGATTATTCATGCTTTTCCATTATCTTACTTAATAATAAAATAATGTTTATTATGTACTTGAGTCATAACATTTATCCAAGTTCATTTTTTATTTTATTTCACTTATAAAAAACTCCTATAAAATTACTTAATTAATAATATTTTAGTCAGATGTTTTGACTCTTTTTGGGTTCTATGTCGAAAAAATAATTTCAGGATAACTATAGTCAAAGGGGTTATTTTATTAACATTCAAAAAAATAATATTCATGACATGTTCAAAAACCAATCATTTTATTATATTTATTTTTTCATAATTTAATTTCATAAACAACATATGTTTCATACAAAAAAGTCTTAAAAAAACCATGATATATAATTAAATATCATTTTTTAAAATGATCATTATAATTAAACAGATAAATTGGTGGGAATTAATAGAATTTATGACATTATATATTATATATTTAATAAAAATATAAATTAATACAAATGACTTAATAAGCACAATATTAGAATGAATCAAATAATATGCATTAAAAAAATATATTTTTATTAAAGATGTTTGGGCAACTTTTAATGGCACTAATGTTTTATAAATAAATTTTTTAAAAACTTAAAATTTATTTTGAAAATAATTAAATTCATTTTTAGAAATTTAATGTCAAAATAGTGTTAGGGTAATATTTTTGTGATTTTTTGAAATCATTTATTTACCAGTAAATTAGTGGGAATTCATATTCTTATAGAACTGTCATATTATTTATATCAACACACTATTTGTAATTTTAATAGTAATCTTACCTATAATAGTATAAATAAAATTTATTCATCATATAAATGGTAATGTAATATAATAATATCATAGTATATGTAAGTAATTATTTTTAAAAATATTAAATATGTGTTGAAATTTATATAAACAAAAAATATTTATTTAAAATATTAAAATTAATATAATGAATTAAAATAAAATTTATTATAATATTAATATTTTTTATTTTGTTTATATTATAACATTATGAAATCTCAATTAATTTTTCAAAGTGTTATAAATTAGTTATAATATTAAAAATTATATTTTCCATTGTAAATGATGGTTTTCATTAAAATTGAATTTATTATATATTAAAAATTATTTTCATAAAATGAAGTTCATTTTTAGACTCCTCAAATTGAAAAATATGTATGTTGAGTTTTTGGGGTATTTCTAAAAAACATGAATTTTTGGATTATAGTAATATATGTTAATTTATGGTATAAATACATTATAAATTATGTAAACTATACCTTGATTAATTTATGATGTAATAACCATAATATACAAGAAGACTTCATTATTTTAATATTTGTAGTTATAATTACCAATCAATTAAAAGTCTAGAGCCAATATAATAAACTAACGATTAGAATATTCAAAAACCACCTCTCTCATTCACTATAAATAACACCCCTCACCACCTCTTCTATTCACACATCATAATGACATGATGCTCATCCATTTCTATCCCAATAGTCTTCCTACGAATCTTACTCACATATATGAGGTTTTGGACTCGAAAAAATAAAAAAACAAATATCTTTAAAGAGATTCTCAAAGAGAAGAATTCAAGAGGTAATTTTTTTTATTTCTTTTCAATTTAGTTTCTTTTATTATCCTTACCTTACATCCTTTGACAAAAAATTAAGGATAACCATGTTATATTATATATAAAATATATTTATTATTTAAATGGAAAATAAACCACCATATCCCTTTCTCATTTTCTTTTCATTTTAATAATGAAAACTTCATTCGGGAGGGGGAATTTACCACATTCCTGGAAAACATGTTTTCATTTTACAATTCCCATTTGATGGTGGCTCATAAAAAAATAATGGTAAAATAAACATTATTATGAGTAATAAAACTTATTTAATTTTCTATAACAAACATATATTTAATGTTAATTCATAACACAAAACTATATCATGATGATTAGAACATTGGAAAAGTAATCAAAACGATTATCACTAACATAAAATATAATGATTTATCCTCAACAAAAATAACCCAATGAATTATATAAAAATATTATATTATATAATTTAATTAATAAGCTATAATTTTAATTTTATGCAACTATTCTAATTTTAATTTAATTTCCATACATGTATACAAGTAAACTGATCATGAAAACCAATGAAATGAATTCTCCTGAATGATAACATTTTGTATTATAATTCAAAAAAAATACATAAATGAACTTAATAAAATTATAATAAATAAAAAACATTTATAAAATGTTCCTATATAATTTATTATTGTATTTAATCGCATTATCCAAGATGATACGTATATGTGAAAAATTCTTTCGAACGTAATGTAAGGGGAATCTAATCTCACATTAGTGTCCTTGTTTCCTCCAAATTATCTTCTAAAGAACACCAACTACACTATACAAGATGTTATTCATTCTAGTAGAATAAAACTTCTATATAACATCAATCATGTTATTTATAATTACCCATACTCCAATTCTGATGATTTCCTTATATGGGAACCTGCTCATAACAGTTTCCTATATTCCAAAAACTCTTACACACAAAATGTTTTAAATTCTGATCTTAGCTTTTTTTTTGGGAAATTATTTATGAAAACTTGGATTAAACCCTCAAGGATTACTCTTCTTTAGAATAATTACCAGAAAAGATTCCCTATCGATATTTTTTTAATGATTAGGTATTCAAATTTGATCTATGGGTCCTCATTGTAATCAACATAATGATTATAATAACCATCTTTTTCTGTCTTTTTTTATAAATTCTGCCACTTGGAACTATATTATTGACATTTTTTATTGCAGATGTTTACTCATTGATTCAATCAACTCCCAACTAAACTGTTTTGTGGATTTTGAAACCTCCTAGAAAATAAAAAATCATTTCTTAACCATTGTTGATGAGCTTCTTTTTGTGATTTGGTATGATAGAAATGTTATTCTTCATAATAGTTTCTCATACAATCTTAATATAGGTCGGATGAGGATTTTCATTCCCTTTTAGGATGCTGCCTCAATATAGAAGTCTTATTGTCACAAAACTATTAGTGACTTTGATATCGTCCATTGATTTAAGATTTATTGTCTTTACAAGCATCCTAGATGTACTTTTGAGGTGTTCTAAAAAGCCCCACTTCCAGGATTGATCAAAGTTAATGTCGACAGTGCTTTTAAAAGAAACCCAAGACCAGCAGGTTGTGGATCTATATTCAGAGACATTCTTGTTCAGTGCCATGGATTCTTCTATATTGGTTGTGGTACTACATTGTCTCTAGAAGTGGAAATGATTGTCGTAATCCTTGTCATGGACATTTACAAGAGAAAGGGTTGTAACAATATTTTTATTAAAAGTGATTCAACCACTATCATCTAGGAAATTGGAATGGTGTGGTGCATCTTTCATGGTGGCTTACTAACCATGGGATGAATTTCCTTGCCTCACTTCTGTAGATCAACTATATTGTCACTCATGCCTTTCAAGAAGTGAAAATGGTTGCAGAAAGTCTTGTTAATAATGGACTCAACCATGATATAACATGGATGGATGACTAGCCTATTGATTTACTCCCTATTTATGATAAATATTGTAATAATATTCCTCCATTTAGACTCATGTAACTCTTTTATTTATGTATTCTATAAAATTTTATTTGGATCCTTGACTGAGCCACCACCTCCATAAAAAAGGGGATTCTCCCTTAACCACTATTTTCCATTCCATTTATGCTTTAAATCTCATTACCCTAATGTAATTATTCATTATTTATAATAATTTTTATTAATTATTGTTTTATGTTCTAATGTCATGTATCCAGATCAATTTATCATTCTTTTCTGGGAAAATTCAGGTCTTAGAAGGATCTCTTTTCAATTCCTCTTGATAAGAAAGCTTGATTTAAGGAAGTTTCTAATGTCATACCCATTTTTAAATACACTCCTTAATATATTTTAATCCTGTAATATTTTTATAAAATCACTCATTTTATCATTAATAAACTATATTATTTATTCTATGTTTTTACCTAAAAAATTAATCAATTTTCTATTTTGAAGACACTTTAATATTTCCCCACAAATCACTCTAAAGTGGATCATTAAATATGTTTCATAAAAATAAATTTTTTCAATTTTTCAAATAATAAAGAAAAAAATTATTCCTCAAGATTAATATTTTCTCTTTATATTTTCTTTTCTATGAAATTCATGATTAAACCCTTATTTTATCAAAAATTCAACTAATTATACGAAAAAAAATATTTTCTCAAAAGTGAAAGTGTGTTTCTCTCATGAATTTTTATATGATTTTGTTAGAGTACATTAATATATGATTATGAATAAAATATTTCAAAGTGGTATGGGGAAATTTAATTTAAATAAATTTTTAATCTATTATTTGATGTATGAGAATTAATTTGAGTTAGTAAGTGATGGTTCGAGCCTGCTATAATCCTTCAATGCATTAGTTATTCTCACGAGACAAACTAGATCTAGTTTTGGCTATGGACTTACACATTTATTTACACATCATTGAAGACTCCTTGATGGTATGTTTATGTTGTTTGGAACTATTAATTCCCTCAATATGATAATAGTGATTTATTTCCCATGTGATTATTCCATTAATAAAATATAAACGGTTGTGTAGTTTTGTCATGTGGAAATTTATATGAAATTAGGTATTCATGTTTTATTTATTACATAATAAAAAAATGTTTATGTTTTATTAGAATGTGTTTCAATTATTCATGTTGAATTATTATTTATGTATATGATAGCTTATATTTCATTGTATAGCCTTACTAAGAATTTCAGATCACCCCTTTCTTATATTTTATTTTCCATAAAGATGTGAATAATTGTTTTAAGAATGAATTGAATGGATAATATAGGGGTTTATGGGTGCTCACAATGGATTTTATATGTTTTTTTGTTACACCTCAAGATTTTATGAGATATATTATTTTAATTTCATTCATTTCTTATACTGTAAGGTACACCAAGATTAGATGGTGCTATACACAACATCGTATTATCTTGTATTATACGCAACACTATACTCGGATTTGTCACACACAATTTCATGTTATTTTGATATAATTCATTTCACGAAATACTTAGTATAGATTTTATTCAATGTATAAATGAACAATGTTTGGATTATGTTATACACAATGCCAAAGTAATATTTTAATACATGCAAAACTGATATGGCTTTCATTACACACAAGAGCAACCTTCCTCGATAGCTTGCATCATACATGATACCGAGCTTCACAAAACAATGATATATTATTAAAAAATAATTATATAGACTAGATGTTATGAATTTTACTAAACATATTTTGATTTTTTTAATATTATCATCTATATTACATATTTTCTATAACATGATACGAGAACAATATCAATTTTGTAGGTAAAAGAAGTATTTTTCAAAAAAATTCATTTTTACCATCATTTGATGGAACATATATTTTAAATTCAGTTTTTGGAACTTTTATATGTTAAAATAGAAAAATAAACTTCTTATTTGGAATGGAGACATAAAAATTTATATAATTTTTAATTTTTATATTATAATTAATATTTTAATGAATAATGAAAAATAGTAAATTTTTATTCAAAAATGCCTGTTTATCGAATTTATTTATATAGTAAGTTTTTTATTTTAATTTATTTTAAAGTGTAATAAGAATATATTTTTATCATTAAATCCAATTTTGGTCATTGAACATAATTTAACTTTTAAATTGGACCTAAACACATGTCAATATTTGGATAGTTATTATTTCTTAAAAACCTACTTTTTAGTTTTGACAGCAGGAATTAATTTTATATTAATTACTGTAACTTCTATGTTTTGTATTTGAAAAAATTAAATCAATATTATGAATCATAAGGTTCAAATTTTGTAAATATTTAACTTTTATTTTTGGATATTATGAATAGTAAGTTCAGTAAATATTTTATATACCTTGGTTAATGGGTAAATATGGTAAAGAAGGGTATAAAATTATATTATAATAATATTAAACTACACTAACCCATTCCACAATCCTATTGGATGAGATATGTACCACCATGGTCATCCATAGATCATTTTTGGGACCCCATGGATTCACTTGGGTGTGAAAATGACACTTTATAATAATTAATTTAAAGTAAATATAATTGAAACATAATTATATATCTTTTAATAAATAGATTTAAATATATGGTTATATAACTTTTATAAAAGTATATAAATAGTAATTATAATGATAATAAGATTTCATAAATCAGGGAATTTTATTTATAATTTTTAGACATTAGGTAAATATATTTATTCATGATAGGATTATGATGTAGTGATTAACTGATTAATGAATGATTCAAATAAATTAATTTTTAAATATTAAAATAAATTAAATTTTATCATTTTGATGATATCCCAAATTTATAAAAATTAAATTTCATATTATAGAATAGTTAATGAATTTGGATCAAATGAATATGGTTGTTATGATTTTTTTTAAAAAAAGACAAGTATGAATAGTGTCCAAAATTTACATAATAATAACTTAAAACATAAAATAATTTATTTAAAGATATTAAATTTATAAAAATTAAATATACGAAAAAATGGTTAATATAAGTCCATATATGTCAGAAATAACTTTTTTTGGGTCGTTTCACATGATTTCCTAATTACATTAACCCATAATGTGTAAGTAACATGATATCATGATAAGATTAAAACATGTAAAATAAGGGTTAAACCAAAAAGGTAAGGATAAAAATATATTCAAAACATGTATAAAAATTATTTGAGGATGGTTATTTGAACCAAAATCATCATATATTATAATGTAATTTGTTTTGGACCATTTTATATTTTAATTGAATTTATAATAAATTAATATTTTAGGACATTGCTAAAGTGACCCTCTCCTATCTTATTAAAGGGAACCTACTCTCTCTTCTCTTCACTCTATTTTGAGCCATAAAGCTTGGAAAACACTAAAAATTTATATTATAAACATCTAAATTCATATTTTAGATGTTATGGTATTCTCATAATTCTAGATCTAGTGCCTTAAGAGGAAATTTAAAGGAGGCACGTCGAGGAAGAGGTAATCTCTTCTACCAATTCTTTCCAACTTATTTCTTCTTATACTTACTCTTAATTAGTTGTATAAATATAATTTAATAATATAATTATCACTAATTTACTAATATATTATTATAAATATTAAAAAACCCTATTTCACCTAATATCCATCATATGAAAAATGAAATCATCGTGCGTGCGTAAGTACAACTTATCATCTCCATGCTGGGGTGTAATTTGTTTTTCACCACCACCTTATTTGGATGGGTATAATGGTGGAAATAATAACTATATATGATTATTATAACATTATACTAATTCCGAGATATTATACACCATCCAATTGAACACCATTAAACAATTACGGTAACAATATCGTCGCTCGTGCGTACGTACGACTTACTGTCTCCACGATGCGATGAGATTTCTTCTCTACGTTAACCATTCAAGAATGATTATAATGTACATATAATAAGGAATCATGAAATCAATGTCATAATAATAAGGAATCATGAAATCAATTTCATAATAAATGTCATATATATATATATTTCATTTACTTACTTCCATTCAATTATTAAGGAAACAAAAATAGTGTAAATGCGTACGTACGGCCTACCGTCTCCATGAAAGGTGTGTTCTATTTCATTTATATATCTATAATATATATATTTATATACTCAATATATATAATATATAAATCATTTTTTACATTTATGGAGTAATTAAGTCATTATATGAGTAATAATATCTTGAATAACAATTCAAAACACGTACGATAAATAAAATGAGTATTACCCAAAACATTGCTTTAACATGGAATTAGCAAATGAACTGGTAATAAAAAGACATAAGTGAATCATATATGGTATCAAAAATATTATTATGGTTTTTTATAAGTTAATTGTATGTTTCAACCCACTATATAAGAGTTTGAGACACATACATAGTACATTGGACCTGTGGTAAGGTATAAATTTTCCAATATCATTTTTATCCGAGATTCATTATACGTAAGTATTTACTGGGGATATATTTATCATCCATGTCTATGTTTCTTAAAAATGTTTTAATAAAATTTATACTATTATTCAATGTATGTTTGTATTCATTTTTACCCATTTTTTTACTTTTACTAAATCGTATGGATGAGATCATTAATTTTTTTACCATATATGGTATTTTTTTTACTTTTCTGATAGAAATACAAGGATAATGTTTTTTAATATATATAGCATGATTGGATTTATTTACGGTTTCATGATGCCTTATTTCCATAAATATTCCTATGCACTATATCATGTTAATTTTCAACAATTTTTTTTTCTTTTAAAGTTGCACTACATTTTGTGACCAGAAAACGTTTTTGAAAAAGAAAGGATATTTACCTCAATAACTATGTTTAAGTGGTTTATCAAAATTATTTTCCATATAAAATGAAACTCTTTAAATTGTGTTATGTTTCTATCACTATAATTACTATTATTTTATTGTGTTAATGATGAAATTTTATTTTATATGGATTATTCTATGATGTAATAATGCTTAATAAACCCATTTTATTTGATATTCAAATTTTATATTCATGTTTTCACATTATTATGTTTATATTGTGTTTAATGTTCTTACAGTTTACTCTTACTGAGAATTTGAGCTCACCCTTTCTTTTCTTTCTTTTCCCCATGATATAATGAATGGTTTTAGGTAGTAAAACAAAATAGGATGATCTTTATTGGAGATTTTGATGATCATTCACCATGTTAGAAGATTATGTTCTAGGTTTCCAAAGGCACTAAAATAACACAGTCTTTGGGTGTCAGTTTGTGTCATGTATTATGTATTCCACAAAAGAAATGTAATGTCCATGTATGTCAATCATGGGTCTTTATAGTTGGTATCAGAGAGAAGGTTTTTTCATCCTTTGGAAACTGGAATGCAAAAAACTTTAGTGATATCTATAGCGATATTTCTAAGGTTTGTCTAGGAATGTCTCTAAGGTTAAGTATATATATAGGTTACGGTCCTAGAAATATGATAACAATAATGAATAATCTAGGATTAAACCTAATATGATAGTTATTGAATATACACCCATTTGATTATGTTTTTCTCCAAGTATGATTTTTTCATCTCACAATATTTTTTCTGGGTTTTAGAAAATTGTTGGAAATAGGAGGATTTATATTAACAGAGAATATGATGGATAATGGAACGATCTTCTTCATGATCATCCAAATGAAATGGGATTTGGAAGTTGAAAAATCATTATTATGCCTTATCATCAATATCATAATATGATCAATAATCTATACATTGGCATGTTTCATGAACCATCTAACTAGAGAATAATGGAGTTTCATGATGATTGTAGAGGAATGAAAGTTCAATTTTCCACATGTAAATCATGTGGGAAGAGGCATCCAATAGAATATTTAAAAGGAACTAAAAGATGATTTAGGTGTAGAAAATAAGGACACAAATCTATTAATTGCAATGAAAAAGGATCAGGTAACATAATGGATAAGGATAATGGTATTTTTAAGCCATCAACGGTAGTTAAATGTTTTAAATGTGGAATTTATGGGAATTATATAAATCTATTCCTTAAGGGAAAATCCCATGGAGAGAATCAACATGGTCGTATGGGTATTATTTTATTTTTCTGATGATGAAGATACTATAAATGATATGTGAGGTGAATGAAGTGTTAATGAATAAAATGATGAAGCTCAATCAATGGTTTAATGAGCCGACAGATTGATTTCATGTTTATCAAGAGCAATTTTGTATAAGTAATTTAATGGAACTTTGGAACAAAGAAACATCTAATGATTTTTAGACTACTATTTTTTTTTTCTGTATTTGAAATTCTATTTTGAATGTTACCTGTAACCATGAAAGGTTATTCAGATATCATTGGAAAACACATGATAAGTGGATAATAAAGGGATAATGATATAATGATACATTTGATAGTATTAATTATCTCATGACCGATGTAAGGAAAAAGTGATATCATGGTTTGAATATATATAATTTTTTGGATTTGGTTATGTGGAAAGAGTGAACATTTGATAGCTTCATGTTTCCAATAAGTTTCTATGGTAATTATTGTTTCAAGGGAATACATGATTAAGGTATTCACATGTTTGGAATCTAACAACTAAGAACTACCTTAAGTGATATGTGAGATGAAAGTTATGTCGATTTAGTTCGAATTTTTCTAAGTATTAAATTTTTAAAGGATTGTAATGATATACATTTATCTATAGTATAATTTATTTTCAATTTTATGTTTCTTATATTAATGTATTATCTCACTATAGGTGGACTTATGATTATTTGATAACCCGTTCTAAACTTTTTGTTGAGATGAATGAAATGACATATCATCCCATCATATGATCTTCTAGCATTTCTTTAAGAGATGAAGTTGAAATTGTTCAAGGAACGAACAAAAGTTCGATTGTACCAAAATCAAGTGAGTTTTTTTTCTCATTCAAAATTCTATATCTTTAGGAAAAGGATCTAAAAAAATTTCATTCAAGTACGTTATTATCTAATAAATCAGATGGTCCCTTAAATCATCACATATTTATGGATTTATATTAGTTATCTATCTCCAAAATTATTCTCTATCACTATCCATTAGAACATGATGGCTCTCTTTCTCCTCTATATCAATGTTTTCTCATCCCACCTATGTTATCCTAGGTCAAAAACTAGTGATGAGTTACTTTTGGTAACCATTATGTATGTAACTTTAATTTTTTAAAATGTTGTTTTAGAATCTCATTTTCGGTGTGGGTTTCCATGAAATAATCATTCTAGTAGAAAACCATTTATAAACTCGACGAATTTTGAGGGCGATATTCATTTTAAGGGCGGTAGCACATTACACCCAGAGATTTTATGAGATAGATTATTTTTATTTTATTGATATCTTGTTTTGTATGTGACACCATGGTTAGCTTACACTATATGTAATACCATATTAGCTTGTAGTATATGCAACACTATACTTGGCTTGTGTGACACACAATTTCATGTTCTTTGGATAAAATTCATTTCACACAACACTATGTATAGATTTATTCAATGTATAAATTAACAATGATTGGATTATGTTCTAAAGAACGCCAAAGGAAGCTTGTAATACATGCAACACTAACTTGTACTTCATTACATTCAAGGGAGACCTTTCTCGATAGTTTGGGTTTTACGCGAGACCAAGTTTCTCTAACCAATGATATATTATCAAGATATTATTATAGAAACTATCTGTTATGAATATTATTAACCATATTTTTAATTTTTTTATAACATTATCATTCATCTGATATATTTTATAGAACATGATTTTAGAACAAAATCATTTTTTTGGAAGTATTATTCAAAAATAACAGTTTTATCATCTTTTGATGGCGCAAACATTTTAAATCTAGTTTTTGATAGTTTATAAGTTAAATTTAAAAAATTAAACATATTCTTTATAATAGGGACATACAAATTTACATCTATTAAATTATTAAAAATTTTCTATAAAAAATTACAATTTAATGAGTAGTAAAAAAAACTGCATTTTAATTCAAAATTACCTTTTTATCTAATTTATTTATATAGTAATATTATATTATATTTGGTTTTAAAGTGTAATTGGGTTATATTTTTATTATTTAATTCAATTTTGGTCATTGAATGTAATTTCAATTTTAAAATAGAATAAACACATGGCAATCTTTTGATAGTTATTATTTATTAAAAACCTGCTTTTTGGTTTTGACAATGGGAATGAATTTTAAATTAATTTCTACAACTTCAGTGTTTTGTACATGAAAAAATGGACTCCATATTTTTAATAAAAAGTTTCAAACTATGTAAATAGGTAATTTTTTTTGGACATTATGAATAGTAACATCAGAAAATATTTTATTTACCATGGTTTGAGGGTAAATTAGGTAAATTAGGGTAAAAAATAATATTACAATAATATTAAACTATCTTAACACTTGTCCTAATATTATTGGATGAGATATTTCTGACCATGGGAATACTTGGGTCAATTTTGTGATCACATGGATTCACTTGGGTCTGAAAATGATATTTTATAATAATTAATTTAAAGTAATGATGATTATAACCAAAACATATATCTTTTACTAAATAGATTTTAATATTGGGTTATATAAATTATATTTATGTCTATAAATAGTCATTATAAATATAAAAATATTTTATACATCATGGTATTTTATTTGTTATTTTTAGAAGTTAGATAAATATAATTATTTTACGACACAATTATGAAGTAGTGATTACCTCATTAATAAAAGATACAAATAATTGAATTTATAAATATTAAAAAAAATTAATTTGAACCCTTTCTTTCCATCAAATAATTTTAAGGATTAAATTTCACATTAAGGATGAGTTAATTCCTTTTTATTATGGAGTCAAGTTGTTATGATATTTTAAAAAATTCAAGTCGGAATAGTGTCAAAAAATGACTTTATTTATAACATAAAAAATATTATTGTTTATTAAATGATATTAAATTCTTAAAAATATATGATTCGACCAAATGGGAAATATAAGTCCATATATTTCAGAAATAATTTTTTTGGTTCATTTGACATTATATGGTAATTACATTATCCTACATTGTGTAAATAACATGATATCACGATTAGATTAAAGAGGGAAAAATAACATTTAATCAAAAAAGATAAGGATATAAAAATATTAAAAACATGTCTAAAAAATATTGGATGCTGGATATTTGAACCAAAATCATCATATGTTTGAATTTAATATGATTCAGACAATTGTTAATCAAAATTGAATTTAAAATAAATTAATATTTTAGGACTTTCCGAAAGTGCCCCTCTCCTAACTTATAAAAGGGAACCTCATCCCTCTCCTCTTAACTCCATTTAAAACATTCATGATTATAAAAACCTAGAAAAATTATATTATTAACTTCCCTAGTTATATTCTATAGGTTTTGGTCTTCTGAAAAGTCAAACTGTAGTGCCCTAAGGGGAAATTTAAAGGAGGTACATCGGGGAAGAGGTAATATCTTCTACTGAATCTTTTAAACTTATTTATTCTTATAATTCCTCCTAATTTTATATTCCATTATAAATAAATGACATCATTATACCTCATATGCTGACATGTTAATATAAATATGAAATAACCCTTTTTCACCTTCAATAAATTCTTTGAAAAATGAAATCATCGTGCGTGTGTTCGTATGGCTTATTGTCTCCACGCCGTAGTGTAATATGGTTTCACCACCACCTTACATTGATGGGTATAATGGTGGAAATAATAACTATATATGATTATTATAACATTATACAAATTCTAAGATATTATACACCATCCACTTCAAAACCATTCAACAATTATGGTAAAGATATATTCTCTTGTGCATACATACGTATTACCGTCAACATGAAGTGATGAAATTCCTTATCCATGTTAACGATTCATAAATAATTAAAAAGTATATATAATAAATAATCATGAAATATATGATATAATAATAATAATTTATTTATTCATATATATATATTTCATTTACTTACTTTCATTCAATTGAATAAGGAAATGAAAAAGCGTTCATGCATATATACAACCTACCGTCTCCAGGAACGGTGTATTCCATTTAGTTTATATATATATACTGAATATATATAATATATATACATCATGTATTAAATTATTTATGTAATTAAATCATTATATGGATAATAATATCAAGAATAACAATTAAAAAAACGTACGATACATTAAATTATGATTACCCAAAACGTTGCTTTAAAATGGAATTGACAAATGAACGGGTAATATTATGACATAAGTTATTAATATATGATATCATAAATATAATTATGGTTCTGTTATAAGTTAATAATATTTTTAAACCCACTATATAGGATTTTCAAAACTACACAGAAGAAATCAGACCCAAGGTATGAGATAACTTTACCAATCTTGTTTTTATCTGAGATTGTTTATACGTAAGTATTTATTAGGAATTTATTTATCATCCATGTCCATGTTTTCTAATAATGTTTTCATAAAATATTTAATTTTATTCTATGTTTGTTTAAAGTCATTTTTATCCATATATTTTACTTTTAATACATGGTTTGGAAGGAATATTTATTTTGTTTACCATACGTGGTATTTTTTGACTTCTCCGAAACAAGTACGAGGAGAATTTTTTTATCATATAGGGCAAGAATGTATTTTTTACGATTTCATGATGCCGTGTTTCCAATAATATTATTCTACAATTTTTCAATATTATATTAAATTAAATTATTTTATTTTAAAATTGCACGACAGTTTGAGAAAGGAAAATGTTTTTGATGAAGAAAGGATTTTTTCCTCAAGAACTAAGTTTTAGTGGTTTTTCAAAAAAATTTCCATCTAACATTAAACTATTTAGATAGTGATTTGTTTATATCCCTATAATCACTATTATTTTTTTAATAATAAAATGGTATTTTATTTGGAAAATTCTATGATGGATTGAAGTTTAAGAAACCCATTTTATTTTGTGGGTTATGCTATGATGAATGATTTATGTTTTTGTGGCACTTGTAAGAATGATTTCAGTATGAGATGGGTGGGACCAATATATTCCCCCAATGGATTGGGTAAATATTTATATCTCATGAGATATACATGAATGGAATGAAAGGTAAATCATCTTCAGTAATGTAGAGTTGGAATGACAAGTAAATCTGGTTTAGTAACCTATGGATGGAACATCAAGTAAACCTAGTTTAGTATGGGACTATGTCTACAATGATGGTCTTGAAAAAAATTCCTTGACTACTATGGAAATAATATTATGTTCATATTATTTTTTCAAAATTACATGTTTTATTACAATGATATTCTATCATGGTGAATTTTTCTTTATGATATATGCCTTACGTACTGCAAAGATTTATTTCATGACTCACATTTTTGATATTCAAATTTCAGGTTCTTGTTTTCACATTATTATATTTGTTTTGTGTTTCATATTCTTAATGTTAACCCTTACTGAGAATTTGATCTCACCCTTTCTATGTTTTATTTTCCCTATGATATAAATAATGGTTTTAGGTAGGAAAAAAGGGGAATATCCTTATGGGAGATGTTGAAAACCATTCACCAAGTTATAAGATTGTGTTATGTGATTCCAAAGGCACTAAACTAACACCGTCTTTAGGTGTCTGATTTTTTCATGTATGAAGTATTCCGCAAAAGAAATGTAATGTCAATGTATGTCAAGCTTGGGTATCTACATTTTAATGTACTTTAATTAATGTAAAACTTATGTTTGTATCTGGTTCTACGAAGCTACTAAACTATTCGGTATTTTGGGATGAGAACACTTGTTCTTTTATACAATTTTAATTATGTAAGCTACCAAATCTAGGAATATTGAATGTTTTATTTTAAAAATTATAATAATATTAATACATCAAATAATATTTTAAATACAATTAAGAATGATGGTTTGAAAAAATGAACTAATATTTCAATCATGGAGACTGTAGGTCGTACGTAATCCTGAGTAACATTATTATTTTTCCATGAAAATTATGGAAATATGGAATGTAAAATTAAAAAATATAAAATAATAATTAAATAAAAAATATAATATTATTTAATAATATGTATATATATATATATATTTCATGTGATTTAAAATTAATCACATCATGTCAAAGAGGTTGTTGTCCACACATCCACTAACTACGTTATCACTTATTCCTATAAGTGAATGAGTAATAAATAAAATAAAATATTATACATATAAATAGGTAATTAGGACATTAATATTATTTATATGATATTTATTTCACATATTTTTAATTTAACCCATATTTATAACATTATATGTAATATGCGAGCATATCATATTGCTTTGAGGATGTGGTAGTCCACACATCCCCAAAAGATGTTATCGTATTTACAAAAAAAAGAAAGAATGATGGTATGTGTTATATAACAATTCTATATGTATTTCTAAAACATATATATCATATATATCATAAAAAAATTATTCCCATCATAATTTACATCCATTATAAGTTCTAATGGAAAAATAAATGACATTATTATGTGAGGCTGTAGTTTTCCGTACAAAAAAATTGTTACCATTTTATGGAAGTCTCTGTAGGTGTAGTTATGACCATAAAAATAACATAATAAAAGTATATTTAAGATATTTATGTTATTATATAATCATTAAATAATAATATTTTATTTTTTTATAAATAATTAAAACATAAATTCACATTGAAAAATGTTACCTCATATTCGGTAACTCCTTTTGTTTTCCCTAAAAGGAATTTCATAAATAGATTTCATCATAAATTGATAAATCTATGTTATGTAGAGTGATTTCATTATTACATTGGAATGGGTTTTATGAGAAAAATTTCATGATAGGTTTTATGCGAGTAAGAGGAGAATAGTTCTTTTAAATTGGAGGTAGATGGCATATTGGGTATTCTTTAGAATATTTGAATGGTACCAATGATATAATTATCATAAAAAATTAAAAAAAATACCATTATAGATACTGAGAGGTGTAATGTTTTAAATATTGAAATCCATTAATTTTTAACCACATTTAGGGTTATTTTACACCTTGTTTTCAATGATTAGTCATTAATTAAGCTCATTTTATTTAATCACTACAATTAAATTTAAATAATTTCCATTATAATATTGGTAAAAAAAATCTAATTTGATGATATAATGCACTATAAATTTTTCTTACTAAAAATATGGAATAATTTTTCCAAAATTCTTATAAAAAAGTTTCGGAAATTAATTGAAAAGTAATTCTAAAAATAGGAAGACAATGTATGGTTTTAATGTAATAATGTAAAAATATTTCTATGTTTTAATATATAATTTCAATATGAAATTATTTATAATGAAAAAATTTGTTAAATTGACATAAAATTGATATAATATAATTCTAAAACAAACTAAAAATATAATTTCACACCATAAAATATTCAGAATAAAATTTTTATTAAAATTCACCGACATTACCTATTCATGAAAATATGACTTCTCATAAAAACTACCAATATAATTTTATTCTTACATCTAAAAATAATTAAATTTTGTACAATAAAAATTAAAAAATGTTTAAATTTTTTTTATTTCTAATAGGTTCACCATTAAAATGTAGCGAGACTGATCTTTAAAATATAATAGAATTCTACGCTTAAAATTGAATTTATTCTTATCTTAACAATACGAAAGTTATTGTATGCATTTAAAAATGTTTTTTAAATATATAACATATAAATGTAATTAATATGTTTCAATAATATATGTTAATATGATTTATTGAAATAAAATTATATTCTTGTAATAAAAATGGTTTCCATAAGAACACATTCTTTATATTCATTTGTCATTTATCTATTTTCATAACTAATTGATAAAAAATAAATTAATTTTATAAATATGTGTGAGAAATATTTTTGTAATTTAGTTAATCACATTTATTCCCATTATTAAAATTACTATATAATAAAAATACTAGTAATATTGATAGTATATTGTTTTCTAGTTAGAATCGAGCTTGTGTATAACGTAAGTCATCAAAAGATCTCAATGTAGTGTAAAAAAAACATTAAATTAAATTTTCGTGTAATACAATATAATCAATGTGTATTTTACATAATTTAGTAAAGAATATGAATTAATTTGAATGAATATATTTCATACAATTTCTCAATGTTACACCATGTCTCAAAAGACACAATACTATTAATGTCCATGCTCACACAATTTTATAATATGCTATTTATTATTCTTATACTAAAAAATATCCATGTATTTTAATCATTTTTACTATAAAAATAGTGTTTAGGAAAATTATACTTGTATTTTGATATGATAAATTACAATTTTCCCCAAAAAAACCTCATGAGAGAAAAAAATTTCAAATTTACCCTTTTTACTAAAATTGCCAAACCACAGTTCATGAAAATACATCACAAATCACATTATCATATATTCAGTGGGAAGTAAATAAAATTTTTAATTTTACAATATCTCATTATTCTTACACACATATACCCAAGTTATCATTAACAATATTTTCCATGTCTCCCCTAGTTATTTTCCAAAAAAGAGAATGTCTACGTTGTCCCACACAACAATAACTTTTTCAAATAATTATAACCATTTCAACCTCATATTTTCACATTATTCACTTTTCCTTAACTCTAAAAATCAATTTTCCATATTTTAAATAAACTAGATCACTCTATATATCTAGTATGGTTCTTTGAAGAATGCGTGGAACATCCTTCATTCTTCTGTATCATGGAACCTGAAATTAGAAAAGATGTCATATTTTTCAATCGTGATTAGAACATCATCTTGAATTACTCCAGGATTATTCACTAATTCACGACTAAATTTAAGGAGACTAAAGTTGTATTTCATTCAATGATTCCATGTTCATCAAAATCACTATAAGGTATTAGTATTTAGATATCTCTATGGTCTCATAGAGCACCCCCAAAATTGAATCCTGAAATATTATTTTCAATTGTGATTCTTATAGGGTATCATAAATATTTGGGTATGTTTATGGTTGTTGTTTTTTGAATATTATTCATATAATATAATCATTCTATCCAAATTAGGCTTGTTTATTTTGGATAGAATCTATTTTAGAAATTTATCATATGGTGAATTTGAAATATGAATTCTGCAAAAGAAATATTTATTAGGTGTTAATAAAAGAATAGTATTATTTCAAAACATATTCATACATTTTATATTTATATTGATTTTTATGTTAAAGGAGATTTTAACATGTTTTATCTAACTCTTTAATTGAATTCATTCGTTTTCATTTCATTTCATTCATTTGAATATTGGGAAAATTAATTTTTCACATCCCCATATTTATCATTATCTTGATTCTATTTAACTAGAGAATCACAATCATAAATAATAGGTGTAAGATTCTCTCCAATTAGTTTGGAAGTAGGATTTTAGAGCTTTGAAAATTGTGTATCATTTCATACTGTGACATCATTTTCTTCTTCTCAAGGTATGACCTGTATGATAACATATATATTTCTTTGTTTTCATACATTCATTTTTTTGGAAAATAAGATAATTAATATGAAATTTTATTCATCTATTTTTTTAATATTTTAAAAGAATAATTAAAATATTTGGTTTATTAATATTGAGGCTAAAACATTAACTAAATGTAAATCATTTGGTTTTTTGTTTTTTCTCCAAAATATAGATAACATTTTATTGTTGGTTGAACATAGTTTGTTGATTAATTTTTCTCTATGTACAAATTTTCTTGAAAAGAATATTTTTGGTATTCTTATTGAGGTCCTTATACTAGATATTCTAAGATAGTTCTGATTAATATTGTATAGTGAACCAAAAAAGTTAAATTTACTTCTCCATTTGTTCAGTTGCAACTAGTTCCACCCCAAACATGACCCTATATTTCCATTCAAAATTTTATGTTGTAAATGTTTTCATAATTTCTTATATTGTAATTGATAATGTCAACTTTATAATTTTTATTATTATATGTGTTATATAGAAACATTTTATAATCAAAAGGACCACCACAATATGGAAAATTTTTATCTTGGACGACATGGAATTTCTTATACAAACTAATTGAAATGTTTTATTTCATATATTCTGGGTCATCAAATGGAGATTTCATGAATGTTTTAGAGTTAACTTGATCAATATCTACACTCATTCTTTAAATTTTTTTATGTAACTAGAAAATCAATTATACATCATTATAATGTAGGATTTAATAATGGTTATGATCTATTTCAATGACCACATTTCCAGTGGCTGTGTTGGTAACTAACATTGTCTTTTATTAATGTCTATAGATAAATGTTTTCAACTAGTTTTGTCACATCTTGGCATGATGTTGAAGAATTCATAAGATATACATGAATCCCTATCAATCACATAATTTTGATTTATATTCATTTTGATAGAATGTTTCAATGATTTTCCTGATCTTAAAATTATATTTTTGTTCTATAATACTAATCAATATTTTTTATTCTCAACACTTACAAAATGAATTTTTTATCTATGTATAATAATTCCAATCAGCCTTTCGATTTTTTATATAATAGGATCTATAATATTATCTAGATGAACTAGTCTTGGGGAACATTATTATATTTTATTGTGTCATTAACAGTGAGAAATATATTCACATTTAGATATAGTTCCTCACTACTTAATCATTAAAATTTAATATTCTTATTCTACAAGTTGATATTATATGACATCAATTCAATAATTTAAACCTTGATCATTAGACTTGAGATTTATAATATGACTTAACTATATTGGGTATATGTTATTATGTAATATTTTTTATTAATCGTAGATCATTATGGAAATTATTGAAAGGTGGAGAAATTATACTCTATGGGGCATTAGAACATGAGTTTTAATGTTCTTTTCTTGTGGGTTTTTTTAATTTATCAAAGGTCTACCCAGTGGTTCATTCCCATTACATTTATTCTTTTACACAACCTCAATGTGTGACACAATTGTTGATGGATCCAAATTATGATTTTTCATCCTATAATTATTTGATACATAAATATAGGGATATGTGATCATCATATTGAAAAAATTTAATGTACTTCCTATTATTAGTTCAATTAATTTAATGCTCGTTATCATGGCCCATCCTATTTGGTAGAAACACATAATTTCTAATGTAGAATTGATGATAATTGTTGATCTATAGGGAACTGAGGTTATCATTCCCTATACATAAACATATTATCAATTTTTATGAAGGAAAACTAATAGCCTATTATATAATTTAGTTTTCTAAGTTATTTAAATAAACATATATACAAAGAATGTATATTTCTAAAAATAAAATTGAAAAAAATAAGAAAAAATAAAATTTTATTAATAAAATATGTTAGGGATGCAATTTTTATAAGAAAAATAATGTGAACATCTAGAAAAATATTATTTATGTGATAAAATTATATCCTTCACAATCAACGCCAATTCATAAATTTATAAATATTTATATAGTCATATTAATAGATCATAATTTTTTTGTCCTCTTATATATTGTTGTGAATAAGTTAATAGCCTAATTTAATTATAGATCTATTTTTTTAATTGATGACACAATTTTACAAGAAATTATTGTCACATAATTATTCAAAGATCAATATATTTAGTAAGAATTTATATTATCAATTATAAAAAAATTAGTTAAATATACTAAATTCAATTTAAAATTATTGTTCAACTAAAATATTGTCATATAGATAAAAAATCAATTGAAATAAATTTAAAATTTAAAATTAAATAGAATATAAAATTTGAATATGAAATAGACATATATTATCATACACAGTCAAAATCTAGACAAAGTAAAAAATTACCATTCCGTTACATCAGAAGTAATTTATGCAGAAATTAAATGACAATTACATTAAAATATACAGACTTTATCGAATACTTTATTGTATATTTCCCTACTATAGTTTATAAATAAACAAAATTTTCATATTTTTAATATTAAAATAGAAACCACATCTCACAATGATGTTTTCTCAATGGTGACCTCAAATAGAATACCGCCAATAAATGTAGAGAACTAATTAGAATTCTTGATGTGTGATGGATAAGGGATGATAGTGGGGTCAGATAACAGATGAAATATATATAGGCCAGTGCATATGGGGTGGATTTTGGATTTTCTTCTACCATTTTTTGAGACAAGATATACTCTATGGGTGTTTCTTACAATTAGTTAATCACGATGGTATGATAGAAGTGTTGTCATGAGATACAATTTGTTAGAATATAATAGGACGATGAAGATGGTTGTAAAATAGTCCATATGATAAGGATAAATGAATAGGTATTTCTTTTTTCATGGTTACAAGATGGGGAGATTGGGATTGAAATCTAATGTGTCTACATCAAATTACATGGATGAGGAAGATACAGTTACTGTCTATAGGGATTTGTCATAGTGGTCACTTTGGTTAAGGAGAAGATGAAGGTTTCTCTTCATTCCTATGTATTGGACCATAAAAAAGTAATTCAAAATAATAAATTAAAATATTTAATTTGAAACTACTAGATTGTTAATTTTAGTTAATAAGAATTTTGAAAAATATAATAAATATTATAATAACTATTATAATTATAAATATATAAATTATATAAATTATAGAATTAAATAATTATTATATATAATTACATTTATAAGTATATATATGTGTGTGTAAATATAATTATGTATATTTATATATTATTGCTAGTTGTTAGATAAAATTATATTTTATACAAAAAATAATAATAGTACTATCCATTGTTCGTATACATCAATAATAATATTATTAGTACTACACATATTTATAATATTATAAAATTATAACTAAAATTTAATACTAATATAGAAAATATATAATAATTATTATTAAAAATTAATCTCACAATGAAAATAAAATTAATAAATCTAAAAATTATAATAATATAGTGTTAAATATTATATTGTAATTATGTAAAATAATGAAAAAATATGGGCAAATTTATATTATTAACTGAAATTAAAAAAACAATAAAAACTATTATAATAAATTATAATTAATTAAAATGGTTAATATATTTAATTAATTATTTTGATATATGATTAATATATTTCTATTGAAATCCACATTCATCAACTATATAAATAATTAGAATAAATATATCTAGTCTAACATTCACTATCATTTTCAAAATATGAGTCTGTTGAGGGATAATATTTTGATGATTTTATTCATCTTCATCTTATGTTATAGATGTTAACCATGAGAAATTTCATACAAGATAAATCATTTTATCATCCTCAATAATGTTTGTCTCCAATGAATCTTTATAAGGATGTGCTAGAGAAATTTTTTGATGTATATTCTTTTAGTTCACATCTCTCTTTTGTTGATTCTCTATTTTAATATTCAATATAATGTTTTTTAACCTTATTATGTTGATATTTATTAAAATTATTCCTAATATAGGATCTAATCATGTATATTTTTAATATATAACTTCATGGGAAATTTATAATTTTAGGTGTTGTTGTTCTTTGACAAAATCAAGTAAAATTTAATATTTTTTAAAATATCATGTGTTATTGAATGTTATATTTTTTTGACAACAACCTTTATGTTAGATTAAATAATTTTAAGAAACATAAAATTTAGACTAGTTTCTAATTTTTTTTCAGATATAATATATTTAATTTTCATTATATGAGTAAAACAAAGGTTTGAAATGATAATCTGTTTTAGTAGACATACATACATTGATTTAGTTTGTTCTATAAAACCAATATCTTTATAATAGATGATTACTTGTACGTATTATTTTGTATTATAATAAACATATTATCACATCATGATTGTTCATCTATATAACATAGTATGTGATTATCCCCAATGATTTATTGTCAAACTAAAATTCCATAATAGTTTCTCGCTATGATGAGATCTGAGAAGTTCAACGATAGAATTATTAATTATTAATTGAATAGTTAGATTACATAATTTTATGGGATTCTATTAATATAGTAAATAAGTGATATATAATCCTAGGTGTTTTATTTTCATTCTCATGGTGTACTACCTTTATAATTTCAAGTTATATAGATTATGAGAATATGAACTCTTTGAAGGAAGTGTAGATTTGTACGTTTTATTATACTTTCTTATCTGAACATATGTGTATTGATCTTTAGAATTTATTATGACAATTGATTTATATTATTAGTCATGAACATTGATTTATTTAGGAAAATTTTATAAAAATTGATATTTTTCTACTTGGATATATTGAGTGCATCATATGTAATATTGAATTAATGAATACTATACGAAATAAATTCACCCATACGTTGATTAATCTAAGATGATATCTCAAGTACTATGAATAGAATAAATCATCATAAATAATTTAATGTCCTTACTTTACAATGGGTAGGGTCATTATTGTAATGTCACTGAAAGATATATCATGCACATATTTTGATAAAAATATCATGAATCATGCTTGATTATTGATATAATGATAATGATATTATATTAACTTATTTGTTTTCGTAAGATGTTTAATTTTATTTTGATATTATCTTTTTTCACTATTGGTGTATTGGTTTGTTTATAGATTATTATCATAGACCGTGGACGGATATGAAAAATTCCTCTAAAAAGAGTCCTACAACTTCAAACACTAATTGGATTTGAAACCATAATTAAACAGTAATTCTATTTGTAATATAAAAAATTGAATAAATATAATT
The DNA here is from genome assembly GCA_963277665.1 of Viscum album. NCBI lineage: Eukaryota > Viridiplantae > Streptophyta > Magnoliopsida > Santalales > Viscaceae > Viscum > Viscum album. The sequence goes on from OY728156.1 coordinate 1,889,112,030, forward strand.
CCAATTCGTATTGGTTTATTGGTTTGTTTATAGATTATTATCATAGACCGTGGACAGATATGAAAAATTCCTCTAAAAAGAGGCCTACAACTTCACACACTAATTGGATTTGGAACCATAATTAAAAAGTAATTCTATTTGTAATATAAAATATTGAATAAATATAATTCCAATTTGTAGAATAATAACTATTCATGTAATCACAATTTAACATCTTCCATAACTATTTTTTGAGGGAATATATTTCTTAGAATATTTAATATATATTCACTTGATATTGAGTGAATATTATATTTCTTTATTTTTTGTTTAATAATGGAATGATATTTATTTCAAAATAAATTTTAATAATAAATTTATTGATAAATACTATGGTGGAATGGAAGACTAAGATTAATGGTATGGTTATAAATAACATATAATGATTATTATTTATATAAATTTTAAATTATTTACTATAATATTATTTATAATTAATTCATTGGTTTTTTTCCATATCAAGGGAAAAATAATATTTTATTTATCATATATGTGGTCTCCCAAGGGGATTAAGGAATTAATAATTGAACAAGATAAATTATTATTTTTTAACCTTAGAACTATTAAAACCCAATTATATGATTTGAAATCAAGGATGTTGGTCATTTTTTTATGTACAACAACATGTACAATTCTATAAACCTCAAGAGAGACCCTCTTTAAGAAAAAACTCAATAAGAATGATTGATTCATCTCCACCACCCTCTCAATTCTGGAATGATGAAGCATAATCCCTATTGGATGTGATTATAATAGTGGGAAATGACAAATGGTGCATGAATTGGGTTATTTCACATCCAGACAAGAAGATTACTGAAGTGATTCTATAAAGATTGTAGAATAAATTTAGATCACATATAGAGGGAATATGAACTTTATAGTATCAATGAAATGATAATATGTTTTAATGATATTGTTATATGCATAATTATAATTGAATTGACTATAAGGTAATTCTTTACTTGCTTAAATTAACAATAGATATATTATTTTATGATCTAACATTTGTTTCAATTATTCTAATGAAAAAAGTATAAAATTAAATTTCATTTTTCATAGTGTTCTACATCTATGTACATCATGGATTACAAAAAAAATAGGATGAAAATATTTGTTTTCCTTTCCCCACCAGTGATTCTACTACACTTGATCATTTATGTGGTATAAGTGTAGTAATAAAAAAATTTAATATTATTTTAATATTATTGATTTATTTTCAAATTTATAATTATTGTTTAATTTTTGATTAATAATTATTTAATTTGTATCAGATATCTTCTATTCATATTTATTTAAAAAAATATTCAAATAATGGATATGTTTTGATTGATGGTTATTAGAATAGATCATCCAAATGATCCAAAAATTCTTGCTTTATAACACAGGGGTACACTGTGTGTATCTTAGAAGTACATGGATTTTCCCCAAATTTAAATCACATAGAGAAATTATAAGTTAATTCCATGAGTGTTTATGTGTAAAATGTGATAATTATTTAATACACTACATTTTTTCTAGACCCATCTGAAATATGGTTAACCATAAAAAACTGTGCGTAATTGAAATAAACGACATGATGTTCAATATTCACAGATGAACCGTGTGTTTTCATTCATAACATGTGACAAGTAACCATTTGTCTCAGAGGAACAATGGATTTTATTCCATTTAGAAGTCATATACTCCATTTGATTCAATATAAGATTCCCAATACCTATCCCTAGGCATGTGAAATGGATATATGTAGATGAATTATACAATATATGTAACTTTCTAGTAAAATTCTTGTAGATGAATTGTTTACAAGTAATTTAAAATTAATTTACTAATTTTAATTAAGTGTTTTCATTATATGTTCTGTATGACATTAATTTGACTAAAACATTCCACGTGATGTTATATATATGTGTGCTTTAGTTTACTTTTTAGTTTATATGTAATATTAAGGAAATAATTTTTTGAAATTTTCATAAAACATCGATTACATGACAAAAATTAGAACATAAAATGCGATGTAAATAACAATTCTTCCATATGACATTATTTTCAAGGACAGAAATATGTAATTTGGAAATATTATGTGTATGATTTATGAAACATGAGTTAATATTATTTTTATATAATACACATTGGGTATTTTGGACAAGTAATGATCTTGTTTCCCTCAAGGAACATGTTTCTTATATAGTCAATTTTGAATAAAATTAATTTATTTTGTAAACCTTTTTAGGTGATATTATGAATACTATTTTTATATGAATTAAGATATATGAATTAATATATTTTATATGATAATTAATTGATTTAATGTTTAGTTATTATAAATAAAAATGAGTTTGATTGAATAAATATGTGTAAATTGTGAAATTCATTTCATTAATGTGGTTGATCATGAGAATATACTTGATTATTATATGTTATTTGAATAATTTACATTTATTAGTAAATTAAATTGGAGGCCTCTGTGAAATCCCTCCTCTTATTATTTAAGAGATTTTTTTTCACACAATTTCCTTTATTTTTAAACCCCTTAAGAAATATTTTGGTTCTTATCACATCTATGTGCATAAAAGATTATGGTGTGGTTGCAGATACAATGATTATAATTAATGTAGTCATATTTATATTTTTATTCTCCTCACTAGACATAGTGAATCTATAATGAATATTTTTTTGGAAAACCAAATTTAGTATTTCAGAAATTCAAAGTCCACTAAACCAATCAAAGAGCTATGAGTTAATCAAATTGGAAAGTTACAAAATCATAAATGTTATTTAAAAAAGTAGTTTTCCTATTTATATGTTATGAGAAATGTATTATAGATCATTTCCACAAAAAAATAATATAAATAATATCTTTGAAAAATAATGTTATGTGAAATTTTGTTTTGATTAAATATTTCAATATTAATATAATTAACATATATTATCTCACTTTATCAAATACTGTATAGGAACATTATGCTTCTTAATAATAGAAATGAAAATAAAAAGGACATAATACATGTTCCTGTAATACATAAATTCTAAGGATATCCTTCTCAGTATAATTAATTAAAAATAATGTAAATTTCTAATTCACATTATTAAGTAACATGAAATGAAATTATATGGGTTGTAAAATAAAATTTCAAAAGTGTCTAGATAAAATGTTAGTGATAAATAATTATCTATACTTGAGAAACATTTAAATAATTCCACTAATGTTGAATTATTAATTCTATCATTGATACCCAATTAGATATTAGTGAATCATAAGGATATAGATGTGTACATTATAGGCTATCACATTCAATATCATTATCATGATTAGGTGAGACAACAATGACATGAGATATCAAATTCATTTTTTCATCTATAATCACGATGATTTATATCCAAGTGGGCCACATTCAACTTTATTAGAATTATTGGGTTTTTATATATTCTGGACAACAAATTGCATATGGAGTTGGGCCCATATTCCATTATTTCCTCACTACCCAAACCATTCTCCTATTTTTTAAAGAATTACAATATGATAAATAATGATAACACTCTTTCCGAATGACATACTAAAATTCTCTAAGATGAGATGGATGTGGTCATGATAAACCTAAAATTCCTATGGTGAATACAAAAATTAAGAATGAAAAATATCCCAATATCCCCTTCATGTCGAAATTTACTAAGGGATATACTTCCAAGGAGAATAAAATTAAATGTTATATGAATGTGAAAATTGAAATATGTTTTAAATATCAAATTTTGGGAACCATGAAGAATAACTAAACAAATATAAAAATTGAATATATATCTATGATATTTATAATATTATATCATTCTATATCATTAAATTTGGTATTAAATATATATTTTAGTGACAAAAACATTTTCCAAATAGAAAAACTATTTAGATTCAAAATGATTTCCATTGGATTGATTAATCTTCAAGATAGAAATGGAGAATGACTCCCTTACATTCCCGTAAGAGATTACCACATTATATTGTAGAAAATAATGATTTTTGTTTTAAATAAATATTATTTTCTGACAACATTTACTAAATAAATAATCACTTTTATTTTTCTTTAAATGGATAGTTTTATTTAAAAATTTGAAAATATAGAATTAATCATTAATATTGAAATTATGATATATAGTATGAAAAATATAAATAGTAATGAATATTTATATTTTTTTGAAAATGAATTCCTAGAAATAGTAACTGAATAATGTTCATGTGACTCATTCAACTACCCGATCTGGCATCAGGTACGTTTTCATTCAAATGAAACCAGCATTAAAATAACCTATAAATGTGATGATTAAAATATTTTGGGATAATACAACATGAATTATATCATTCTTATTTCATATAAATAATTAATAAACTAATATTCAGTGTATATATTGTAACATCACAGACCAAGAGGCCAATCAATAGTTCTCCATGGCCGGTTTCCCACATGGACTCAAGCACAACTCCCCAAATTTAAGAGGCCTTCAACTAGAAGCATGGGAAAATTTGGGTCTCTGGGGAGATAATTCCCTCTTCACTATTGTGTAGCTATGCTAAAATACAATAACTGAAAATTAGAAGAAGTAGTATAATAATTATTCATTAAAAATATCTAAGACATTTATAATAAAAAATACCAGATGGAATATCTTATAATGATGATGATTATACATTTCATATATATATATATAACAACCAAAACTGGTATATATGGAATCTTTATACTACGAGTAATGAATGTACAAAAGGAAAACATTATCCAATTATCATCACAAGCCTTTGCATGGACATGTTATACACTGATATTAACCAGTATTTATTATCTTGTATCTAGTAATTTTCCTTGTTTATACTTTAAACCACATAGTCTACTCAGGTACCAATGGTTTCTCAAATAGGATGTGAGTTAAAAATACCCGTAGTGAACCACCCAAATTTCTTTTTCCATCCATTAATTGAAAATATAAACAAATACTATGTGGGCTGAAATATTATATTTAAATAATTAAAAAACATGTCAACTCATAATGGACTTGGATCCCATGGATATCAGTCCTCTACTACCTCATTCACCCTCATTGTAATTTATTTTAATTAACAGCCAGTCATGTCACATTGTATAAACCTGATCAGTTAATGATTCAATATCTTGTAATAAATAAATCTCAAAACCTGAATCATATTCCAACATCCATCGTGATGTTATTATCGTAAGGTTGCCTAACCAGACCATCATTATATTATATTTAAAAGACTGAATTTAATCTTGTTCATTGTCTAAGAATACACATCATATGAATAATTAAATTGGGTATACAATAAAAAACCAATTCCCTTATTTGGAATTCCTAAATTGGAATCTAGGTATCAATCCTAGCAAACCAAAAAATAGGCTCCTTACATCCCCATTTGGGTAGATCCTCCTTGGAACCTAGGTATCTCCTTATGTGTGGTATCACATCCCTTCTATTAAATTCTATCATGGACGGTCCACAATGTTATTCCAAGTGTCCCACATGGCCTATATGATCAACCACCCCATGAGTATATCCTTTGAAATATTTAAAGAGTATATGTATTAATCAGGTATGTAATATTCAGCACCCATGAGACCATCCATGGAAATCTGTATAAGGAGTCAAAGTGTCACTCATGAATAAGAATGATAGAAGAAAAATGAACATTTCCATGAAGTTTATAAATGAACCCATGTGTCACCCAAGGAATATAATAATTCAATAATGACATTTAATTATATTTTTTCCCTCACCTTATTAAATTCACATCAAATTATCCATAGAAGGTGACTCGAGCCAAGGCATTCTTAGAAGGATTTACTCTTAGATAATCAAAAGGGATTATATTTAAAAAATAAAACTCATGATTATGTAATCCATTTCATGTATATGTCCTAGAGATAGGGTCATTCAATTCCCCTATATTTATCAATATCAACATAAATTCAATTCACCATTATATTAACATTTCAATTCATCAACTATATTCAGTTGGTTAGGGGTAACTACACACCACAATGGTCGTCATTGTTCAATCAACAGATTGAGGTCTAAATAACTAACAACATACCCAAAGGGGTAGTTTTTATTCATGTTTTATAACCTTCAACAGTTATAGTTGGTCTTATCAATTTCTTATGTCTCACATATTCATTACAAACAAGGATTAAAATCCATTTCTATGTATTCACTCTAGAAACCGGGTGAGTGGAAAAAATAAATAATTATATACGACTTGGTATTAAAGAAAAAACATAGACCACTTAGAGTAGGTTCATAGTGTATTGTTTAAGAAATATCATCTTCTGATTCAACTCAAATTGGGATAAAAATAAATAATGGTGGAAGAAAATGAAAATATTTCATATTATATTTCAGATAAATTGAAGATCATATAAAAACTAGAATTATTAATTACTCAAAAAGAGTTAAAATATTACCAACATGGATCTAACGAGATAGAATATTCATTAAATGAACTCAAAATCAAGGAGATCTATAGATCATATAATATGATTTAAAGAGATCTCCCAATAGTTGGGGATGTTCTGTGGGAGGATAATTTAGGAATTAGATTTTAATTAATGATTAAATAAGGTCATATATATAATTTACAATGATTTCCTGGGTCTCATGGTTGAAAAAATGATTCAAAAACCATTCTATATTATTTATAGGAAAATGAATCTTTGTATGGTTTTGTTTCACATGTTGACTAAGAATGCACAAACTGTGTCTCATCCATCTATCAAAATCGTAGACATGATTTCACTTCTGTTTTAACCAAACATCTTGGTTAATTAAATTCATGCAGCATGTAGCTTCCCACATTCATAATGTACATATTCTTATCTAACCATACAATGTACACTATACTTTTTATTCTAACCATTAGACAATCCTTTTTTCCATTATGATCGGGTTATGAATATCAAACCATCCTCGGATACCCATGTTACCTCAACATCCTCATTGTGAATTCATATTTGGTCATAAGAATGAATTAAAACAAAATATATATGTACATGAATTATTATGTACCTTGAGGAAGTACCAGGTTCCTTCTAGAGTGAATGTTCCCTAGGGATTTAAGGATTGGTAAGAAGCAAAGTGTAGGAAAAATTTATTATAAAATCTTGTTGTGGATATTTTTCATCATAAATTTTATAAATTAATTGAGTAGATATCATAAAATCTACATGATTATGCATAAAAATGAGTGCTTTATGAAAATAATAAGGAAAAAGATAATCAACATTATAAGAATATAAAAAAACATTGATAAAATTATTGTGGATAATAACATATACATGTGTTTATCAAATTTAAATGGGAGTTTGGGATTCAATCCAAACTTACCCTCCAACCCATCTATACTATAGTGTAATGGAGTAAGTGAAAGGATGACCCATAAAAAAAGTCATATGGTATGGTTGATAATGATTCATACAGATCCATCTTTATCCTTTTTGATATTTTCATTAGATACTAAATAAATTGTATTATTTATCTACAAAATAAGTTGTCAAATGGATTACAATGTTAGTTAATGTATTTATATAACTCTTTTTTATAACAAAATCATTTATGTTTATGTGATTCATTTGTTAATCCCATATTAAGAAATATATTTGAAATTTTTGAAAAAAATATTACCATTAGAGGGTATCGTAATTAAATAACGAGGAACAATATATAAATTTATCAAACAAGTTTTTTGTTTTTACAATAAATTCCATCTTTCTTGAGAGGGATCAAATAAAGAAGTATGAGTGTGGGAGAAATACAATCATTAATGATGTATATGATCAAAATAAAAAAGAATTAGGACAATAAAATTTCCATTGTTCCCAAAGGATGAAGTTATGATGATATTACCTAAATAAATATTCATATATAAATATGATATATTTTATGAAATTCTTGAAAATTTTATTTTTCATACAAAATGTAGAACATCATTTATAATTCCAATGATAATACATATAATTTATAATATTTTATTATCCACAATACTATCATTTTATGTATTATTTAATCTGTTTAAATGATTGGGATTAAATGCATATGATGCATTAATTTTTGCCATGGTATTTGCACTAGAGTATTAAGAACTGAATAAAGGAAAAACCAATAAATTTTCATTTAATATAATATATTATACATCCCTATGATGGTTATAGTGTTTATGTTTTCCTCACACTTATACATAATTTCCCATGAAAAATATCTATTTTCATCTTTCTTATTTTCATATTGAGTTTCCATGTTACCAAGAGATAATATGGATCACATCCAATTGGGAATTTTAATTTTGAGATCTCTTGGATTACAATGTATATGGGATGAGTTTTTTGAACATTTTGTGATCATTATCAAAATCCTTAAATAAATATATAGAATGATGTGAGTAATCTTCATTTTAAGGTACTCATGGTTTATAAATGTTTTCAATACTATTTAAAAGTAGTTTTATAATATAATTCATTAATATTTTCAGAAATGGGGTCTTAATTTCTCCCTATATTTTCATATAATTGGCATTATATTCTAAACTAATCCTCTAGGGGTATCATAGGGATCCCTATTTTGTTTGATAAAAATCTACCTAAAATTTATCTTAAAATTGTAAAAAGAAAATACATTTTATTTTATTAAAATATGGTTCTAAAATATTTTTCCCTTATGTAGCTAGGTTATGTAAAGGCTATCAAGACCCTAGCATTATCCATTTATGTTTTGTAAGGGTATCTAATGGAATAAACACACATATAAGTGTCTATGTAAGGGTTGTATAACCTTACTATTATGTAGTTTATTCTATGTATGGATCATAGAAAAATTACATTTCTCAAAATTATAGTTAGGAAATGGATGTTTTATTTTTAAAATTTTCATGTAAATGTATCATACTACATGAAACCCATAAACAATGATGTTTGTGTAGTGTTCATACCCTTACACAAAGGGTCTCCAAAAGGGTAACCTTTTGATTTACATTACTCAAATGGTTTTTGTGAAGGTAGTACCCATAAAAATTGGTACTAGGAAGATATGTAAATATTAATAGATACCTACCATTATGTGATTCAATCACATAAATGTAATCTCTTTATTACTCTTTTGTAGAATCCGCTGCGTAAAGGAAATCATCAATTTACATTTATGCACGAGGTTATATTTATGAGGTGTAACATTAAGTAGTTACTTAAAATTATGCATGGGATTCCAAATGGACATTGTAATTTTATATGGCATTAAATTTATGAAGGAATACACCTATGTGTATGCATATTTAAAATTGTTTTAAAATTATTTTAAATAAACTTCTATCAATTAAAATAATTTATATGGGTTATAAAATTTTAATAATTCATTATAAATTGAATTTAGGGACATTTTATTTTTTAAATTTGTATATATTAATTAATTATAAATGTTTTCAAATGTATTTAATTTTTATGTATTTTTATATAACCTAATATTAAATGATAATATTTGAAATTAATTTTACCTAATTTTATAATGTAACTTTTAACATAGAAATAATTATGGTTTTTAATGAAAAATTCATTATATATATATATATATATTATTTTAAGCTATGAAACATGAGAAAAATATAAGGTGTTTATATATAGATTAAGAATAATTCAAAATTAATTATTTTAAAATTATTTAAACTGAAATTTAATTTTTTTGAATGTTATTTATTCCACCTATAAAATGTTTTGATTGTTGATATGACCATTTATTGAAAAATTTTAATGTATATGATATTTATATAATTTAAAATGGTTGTATAATAGAAATTTAATTGTAAAATGTTTATAATAAATATAATATCATATATTTAATATGTAAAATATATATAAAGATATTTACAAAATACTTTATATTTTAAATAATATTAACTTTTTATGTTAAAAAAATATAATTTATATAATATTAATTCAAAATTGTATTAAGATTTTACAATTATTAGGTTTTATTAAAATTTTATAAATGGGTATTTAAATTTTAAATATTTTAAATATTTATTTATTTAGATGTTATTACATGATTTATTAAATTTTATAATATTTTTATGATGAAAGTTGTATGATGAAATATTTTTGGCGTATTTAAAAATTTGGAGAATTACTTTGTATTTTATGTAATTTATAATAGGGGTATATTCATTGATAACATGGACACTACATACTTGAATGTTCTTTACATAAGATGTGTATCATTAAATTTTTAACTTTAGAAGAGAATGAATAAAATATGGTTTCATAAAATGAGATGAATTGTATTTAATACACATTGTTATGATTTATTTTGTTTTATAAATTACTTTAACAGGAGACTAATAATGGATTGTCCTTGTTAGGGAATTTGTCGTATTATATTCTATGAAGGTGTTATAAAAGTATGACTAAATTTAAAGAACAACTACCCAAAATTCTTAATGAGTTAGGAATATAAATATGAAAATTTAATTTTTTTCCACATTTTAATGTAATATATAAAAAAATGTGTGTACTGTGAAAACTTAAATAATATTATTTTGTTATGTAGTAAAATAATGCTTCTTTAAGAATCCAATAATTGTAATTAAAATTGTGGGTTGTGATATTGTAATATTAGTAATTCAATATTAATGGATTATCCAAATATATACCTAAATGGGTTTTTGAAATTCATTGGAATTTTACTATCTTGTATAGATTTTGTATAAATTAATTCAAATTTTTTTAAATTCTTGTGATACAAAATGAATATTTTATAAAATGTTTTAAATATATGGGAGTACCAAATTATAAGAACAATTTATTTATCCTTTAGTTTATGTTTATATTATGAATTAAATAGTTAAAGTAAGAATGTATTCTAATGTAAATCATTTTAATAAGATCAGATGAATCGATGTAAAAGATTTGTGTCTTTGTCCTTTTTATCACATGTGATAGGAGAAAATGTTTGTTACTATTGATCATTTATTAACCAAATGATATTATTAATTTATGATACATAGTTTATGAATCATCAATTTAAATCACATTTTTATGATGTTTATTTAGGAAAGTGTTAAATCATGGATAATGTGTTTATCGTGATGTATATTGAAACATGTGGGAATGTGTTCCCAATACCAGTTAGCGGCATATTTTAGAAAAATATTTTTTTAATCATTTAAATTTTTCAAAAAAATATAATCCCATACAAGATATATTTAATTTTTTTAATATTCATAATAATAGAAATAAATGTTATTTCTTAAATAGAAAGGTTTTTTGTACCATAAAATGTTATTATAAAGTTAATATAATTTCAAATAAGCAAGTGGGTGTTTTTTGGGTGTTAAATAATTTCTATTTTTGAAAATAATAAATTAAACACGTATAATTTTAATGCGCATGTTACATAATATCCAATGGAAGTTATAATGTATTATTATAAACTAATACAAGTAATTTCATTATTTAATGGGAATAAATTGATGTAATGGGTCACAAAGATGATGTAAGTGCATGTGGAAATTGTTTTATGTATGGACCAAATGTTAAAGACCTAACATTTGATTTTGGGATGAAAAGATGTGCACATTTGTTCAAGAAGTTGAAAATTGAGGACTATGAATCATTTATTTCAACATCATTGAAAATGAATTTCTTAATATATATTTTTCACTAAATAATTTATTGGCATATTTTCCTCATATGGTATCATAGAGGCTTGTTAGAAATTACTTATGAATCAGAGAGTTAACATAACCAAGAATGTTTAGAAAAAAATTATTTTAATGATAATGATCTATAATATGGTAATCTAGATATTATATTTTCTATAAAACCATATTCTATACATGTTTAGGAATATTATGATGTATCATATTAAAGGACACATTGATTTAATCATTCATTTATGTTAGATTCATTAATGTATATACGTAAATACATTTCATAAAACTAAAATTATAATTAACAGATCAATGAACGCGTTTGATTTTATCAGTACATGATTTCCTTTCTAATTTATTATAGGTAATAATAAAATTTCAATTTTCTCTTTAGGTGAATTATTTTATTGAGTTATAAAATTTACTCTTGATACACAGAAAAGAATATTATTATTTTTTGGTGTTGGAAATATGACTAAGTATAACACATGGAGTTTCATATTTTTTATAATATGGGTATGTGGATCATATTTGTTTCCTTGGTATGTAATGTTACACATATAGCTATAATGAGAATAACCATAAATAGATACCGTAACACAAAACTATATATACTTACTTAGAAAATATGTTTTTGGTTACTTATGGTGTTAATCAGGTCATTGATTGGACTTAAACAATATAGGAATTTCCCACTTGTTTGACAAAAATGAAACATGTTCCCTTGGTTTATATAGATTTTCAAAGTCTATAACTAATGTTAATATTTTTAACCTATAAGTTTAAGGGTCATGTGACTTGATTTTACAAAAAAATAAATTACATGTTATGTATCCCTCGATGAAATTATTCTATAATCAGAGAAATTTGAGAAGATGAGTTTATTATATGGGATTGACATGCTTCATATCACATTATCACTTGATGGCTCAAAAAATTGAAAACTATTGGATTCTTTGTTTCCATATGAAGAATACTTCTTGAAATATGTATTGTGATTTTTTTAATTGATGAATATCACCCCAAATAACTTTATAGAATGAGTTTAATGGGTTCTTTTCATGATTATTTTCTTTTATCTCATATATAGATATAGAGATTTATATTTCTTTTCATTGATATAAAGACTCATGGAATTTAAATTATTTTTTAACTAAATAGGTATTGTGTGTGATGTAGATAGATTCTATATAATTGTATTAGTTTAATTAAAAAATAGGATTGGTATTCGTATGTTATTAAACATGGTTTCAAACTATTTGAAATTAATGAATGATTTCAAAAATTGTTTTGGAAGACATTAAAAATGAATGTTTGAAAGTATTTCAGGTGTTATTATATAAATTTTACAATATAATGTAAAATAGAACAATATATTTTATGATTTACTACATGTGGGAGGTTGATTTAGATTTTCCCAAATTATATATATATATATATATATGATATATTGATGGATTTTATGAAAATAATAATTTTCTTATATAACAGGTAATAGTTTTTCTACATCCTATCATAATAGATATCATTGGGATATTGATATAATCCACAAAACTTTCATTTAATATAGAATATAATTTGATGAAATTTTTAGGAGTAAATTCATTTGATGATTTAATTTTAGAAATTGTATTAATTTATGTTTTTTTAAAGTTGAATAAATGATACAATGCATAGAGATTCCTTTATTCTAGTAATTAATACAACTATACAATAGATGTCACATGATTTATTTCATGAAACATAGTGAAATATTATTTATACCAATTAAAATAGTTGTTATCCTTCTCTTCATATTGAGGTACTATAACACAATGGAGACAAGATGGATCTCCAACATATGTCATATGATTGTGAAAACTGAAGGATAAATATTGAGGGTGAATTCATTTCTTCCATTTAAATAAAATTTATCAAAATAATCAGATTAATATAGAGAATGATTATATGGGTCATTTGTATAGTGAAAATTAGAATTAAAATGATTATTTATTTATATTATATAAAATTTTCATATTTCATTTCATAGAGGCACTCACTGAAGGGGTTATAATTACTTCCACTATTTTTTATTAATTTTTATTAAACACTAACAAAAACATTAGTGAATTTATTCCTAAAATAATTTTTCTAAATAAATGGACTAGAGAATTACGAGAACAAGAATAATTTTTATTTCATTCCACTTATTATAGAGAATCATTATTGTTTTAGAATAAGGATCATGTATCCTGTAAAGAGTCAATAGACAGCTCAAAATCATGAATGTCACGACCCGTCCTCGGGGCCCGTGCCCTGACTACCCCAAGCCCGCCTTCCATAGGCCAGGGGCTAGCGACTATCACCAAGGCGTAAATCCCAACAAAAAGGGAAGGCATTGCCTTTGAAAAGTAAACAAGCACCATAGAGTAAGCAAACAGAAAAGTAAACACTAAGTAAAAACTGTAACAAGCTGTGCTGAAAGTAAAAGGGGCCGGAAATACAAGCCCAACTGTAAAGTACAACTGAAGGAAAAACAACAACTGAAAGGAAAATCCGCAGCGTCGAGCCGTCCTCTGGAAGTCCCACCTGAAGGGTGGGTATAGATAGCCTCCACTGCTCCTCGGGTCCACCTGACCGCTCCGAGTACGTCCCGCCCAGTGGTCCACCTCTAGGTATCATCCTGCTCCGCACGCCTCCACCACGATCAGAGCTGTCCGTCGTCTGCAACCAACACAACGAAGTGCGGGCATAGCCCGTGTAGGGGTGAGTATAAGCTACTCAGTAGGGACCCTGAGACCCCCGAAGGTCTCCCGAAATCCACAAAGGAAAGATACAATCACGAAGTAACAACCGACACTGCTTAGGGTTATGCCCATACATATACCTAAGTCATCAATTCCCGTTCGGCTCCAACGTTCGAGCCCAAGCACAACCCAGTCCACACAGGAAAGCAAAACGTATACCCACACAGGATAGTTCAACACAATCCACAAAGGAGAGTAAACAGTAAATCCACACAGGATAGCTCAACACAATCCACAAAGGAGAGTAAACAGTAAATCCACACAGGATAGCTCAACACAATCCATAAAGGAGAGTAAACAGTAAATCCACACAGGATAGCTCAACACAATCCACAAAGGAGAGTAACTCAAGATTCAGCTCACACAGGTATACTTCTTCAGATGACGATAAAGATGATCACTGATCCATCTAAGTCGTCGAGCCCACAAAGGATCGATAGGTAACTAACCCCCGCAATGACCCACACAGGATCGGGCCCACACAAGACCTGTAGCACTGATCCATGTAGGATCGCTGAGTGCTGTAGTCATCGCAGTCCACTGAGGATCTCTGCACAGTCGTCGTCGCAGTCCACTGAGGATCTCTGCACAGTCGTCACCACAGTCCACTGAGGATCTCTGCACGGTCGTCGCTGTCGAAGTAGCAGTCGCAACCAGCTCTAGGGTCCCCACACACAGCAAGATCGTTCGGGAGGGTCCACTCCACGAGCCGAGAGGCCGATACATCAACTGTCGTAAAGTCCGAAGTTGATGTATCCAAAAGTTCCGTATCGTCAACAGGAACTCAACGTCGCAGACGGCGCGTCGATCGAACGCCCGGTCTGAGAGTTATTGGCGTTTTCTTCCCAGGGCCCGGTTGGTTTTTAAGGAAAAACCAACCCGACCGTACTCCACCTACGTCCAAACCTCGGGCAGAGTATGCCAAAAGATCCGTCTCACTTAGAGGAAAACAACAAAGCTGACGGCACGTCAATCGGACGTCCGTAGCTCAAGATATGAGCGTTTCCGCTCCGAGGGCCCGGTTGGTTTCGTGTACGAACCAACCCGGATGAACTCAAAGTATTCCGAAACCTTGAGTGCGATATACCGAAACGACCGTCTCGATCCAAGGATCGCGTTTCCGCTGACGGCGAGTCGTTTGGAGTCCCGTAGCTCAAGTTACGGGCATTTGAATGAAAACCGTCCGAAGACGGGGGGTCCGGGCCCGGGCTGACCCGGCCCGACCCCCCCCCCCCCCCCTGGGTCGGCCGAACCGGGTCAACCCGGTCTGACCCGGTCTGGCCCGTACAGGGCGCGGCCCGGCCGGTCGGACCGACCTGGCTCGGCTAGCCCGGCTCAGCTCGGCCGAGCGGCGTGGGGGGGAGCCGCCACCCCCGCGACGCCCGTGGGGTGTCTCCCTGGCAAGCCGAGCGACGCGGGGGGGAGCCGCCTCCCCCACGTGACAACCCCGCGGCACCCGCGGGGTGTCACTCGGACAACCGGACGCGGCTTCAGCCGCGTCCCGCGCGCGCCGGACCCGCGCGGCCGCGGGTCCGCGAGCGCCGCCGCCACGGCTGAGCCACTGCGTCCCTGTCCGGTGGCACCGCCGCTCCCGGCTGCCGGCACCGCCGCGTCGGCGACCTGCGCCGCCGGCGGCTTCCGCGGGCCACCGGAGTCGCTCCGGAGGTCCGATTTTGTTCCCGTCTGTGCCGCTGCTCCTCCCGGGACTCGTTCTTCACTGTGGAATCATCAAACATCCGTTGCGGCACGTTTCTTCGTCGCCCGTCAAATCCGAACAAAAGCGAAGAACGGCGGAGGGTCGTCGGGCCGTGTTCGTTTGGCCCGCACCCTCCGCGTTAGAGATAAACAACGGGAGGAATAAAGTTCAACACATGAACGCATATCCGAAACAATTTTTAATGAAATAAAATTGTTTCATAAATCGGGTTCCTCATTTGAACGGAAACAACATGGGAAATAAGAGGCATTTCCAAAAATAAAATCCCTACCTCGTAGTCGTCGTCGTACGCACGTCCTTCGCGGAATTGCTCGTCGCGAAAGGAGGAGATCGTCGCGTCGTCGCGGGAGGGCATCGCGTCATCGCGGAACACGGCGTTGAGTCGGCGAACTCAAGCAGTTGATCGAAGATCGGGGCGGGGAATGACGTCTGGGATGAAGCGTCATCAAACTCCGAGGGTGACAGAGTTCTTCGCGTTCTTCACGTTCTTCGCGTTCTTCGCGAAGGAGGATGAAGGCTCAAGGATTCTTACAGAACCTCTCAACCAGTAATCCTCCAAAAAGACTGGTTGGTCTTATTTTATTATTATGCCAACCAACGAAAAAGGATAAGTAACGACCCATCAATTCGTTGTATTAATTCAACGAAAGAAACAACTCATTTAATTTACGAAATAAACTGCCCAATTAAATGGTCTGTTAAGAACTTAAGAAAATGCATCAGTTGACTTTCATAATGACGGGTTTTCGCGGGTGCGTTACTTAGCAGAAAGAAACGGCGGGGCTCGTGCGGGCCCCACCTCACAAATATCCTACCAAGGGGGTAGGATATTTTTGGATAGAATCCTATCCGGATCAACTCAGATTAAGCCGTCTTTAAGTGTCTTCAAGTGGCTTCCAAGTGGCTTAAGTGAAATAAAATAAATTTGTCGTAAAATTATTTTATTTCTTAACTTTATGCCCAAAAATTAAAAACCACACCCGAGAAAATTCAACTCCGGAAGAGGCGTTTCTAAGCGAATACCAGCGCTGCGATTTCATCAGTGCCCTCATAATTCGATTCCAGGCACCGGTTCAAAAGTTAGAAAAACCCGCTCGTCCTTTCACTGAACGTACCCGAGCCAAACTCCAGAAAATGATTCCGGGCACACCGGGCCTCAGAATCAGGTACCATCAGAGACTGCGCTCTTGTAAAATTCCAAAGAAAATTAAGAAAAAATTTCCTTGAAATTTACGGGTCTTTACATTACTCCCACCTCAGGGCTTTATGTCCCCGTAAAGAAACATCATGAACTAGGAAAATAAATGTGGGTACTGAGCACGCATCTGAGCCTCCCGCTCCCATGTGCTCTCCTGGAGGTTCCCGTGCTGCCATCTGATGCGCACAAGAGGAATCGACCGCCCACGTAGGACCCACTCCTGTCGATCCTCAATCTCCACCGGGACCTCTGTAAAAGTCGCCTTATCATCCATGTCTAGCTCCCCATGGTCAATGATGTGCGTCAGGTCGTGCACGTATCTCCTCAGCTGAGATACGTGGAAGACGTCGTGCACCCGGTGCAACTGAGGTGGCAGAGCCAGGCGATAAGCCACCTCTCCAATCTTGCTGAGGACCTGAAAAGGCCTGATGAAGAGTGGAGACAACTTGCCGCCTCAGCCAAATCTCCGCAAACCACGTTGAGGTGAGACCCGCAAGAAGACGTGGTCGCCATCCTTGAACTCTAGTGGCCTCCGCCTCCTGTTAGCATATGACTTCTGCCGGCTCTGAGCTGTCCTCATCCGCTCCTGGATGACCTGGACCTTCTCTGTCGTGGCCCGGACCATCTCTGGTCCCATGAGTGCTGACTCCCCAGGGTCTGTAAATCACAAAGGAGATCTACAAGGCCTGCCGTACAATGCCTCGTATGGTGCCATCCCGATGGTGGAGTGGTAGATATTGTTGTACGCGAACTCCACCAAGGGTAGGTGGTCCTCCCAGCTACGACCAAAGTCGAGAACACATGCGCGGAGCATGTCCTCGAGAGTCTGAATGGTCCTCTCCATCTGACCATCCGTCTGAGGGTGAAAGGCGGTGCTCAGACGTAGCCGCGTCCTGAACGCCTCCTACAACCCCTTCCAGAGCTGGGAAGTAAAGCGAGCGTCCCGATCGGAGACGATAGTCGATGGCACACCGTGAAGCCGTACAATCTCCTGAACGTAGAGAGTCCCCAAGATCTCCACTGAGCCCTGCTCTCGGAAGGGTAAGAAATGTGCCGACTTGGTGATTCGGTCAACAATCACCCAAATGGAGTCGTGACCTCTGGAAGTGTGTGGAAGTCCAGTCATGAAGTCCATAGATATCCCGTCCCACTTCCACTCCGGGACCTCCAAGGGATGTACCAAGCCTGCTGGTACCTGGTGCTCTGCCTTCACCTGCTGGCAGGTGAGGCACCATGAAACAAACTCTGCCACAGCCTTCTTCATGCCCGGCCACCAGTGCTATCGCCTGAGATCCTGGTACATATTCTCCACTCCAGGATGTACCGCCAAAGGAGAAGTGTGAAACTCTCTCAGAACCTCCTCTCCTAAAGCGACTGGTACCAAGGTACGTCCTCTGAAAAGGACGTCGTGCCCTGATCCAAGGGAGAAACCATCAGGTGCCTGTCCCGAGGATATCTGCGCACGCCGTGTCTCACAGTCAGTGTCCCCACGCTGTGCCTCTCTTACCCACTGTAGAAGTGGAGGAGAGACTGTGAGAGACTGAAGGAAGGCTGCTCCGTCTCTATCCACGAAGGATATCTGCAAAGCGGCTAGCTGCTCTGTCACCTCCTCAAGTAGCTGGATGCCCGTCCTCCTGCTGAGGGCATCGGCTACCACGTTCCCCTTACTAGGAGTATAGACTATCTCAAATTCATAGTCCTGGAGGAACTCGAGCCATCGCCACTGTCTCAGGTTCAGGTCCTTCTGCGAGAAGATGTACCTGATACTCTGGTGGTCAGAAAAAACTGTAAAGCGCTCGCCCATTAGATAGTGCCGCCATGTCTTCAGGGCGAAGACCACAGCTGCTAACTCCAGGTTATGAGTAGCATAGTTCTGCTCATGCGGCCTCAACTAATGTGATCCATAGGTAATCACGGCCCGCTCCTGCATCAGGACACACCCAAGTCCGGTCCCTGATGCATCACAGTAGACTACGTATCCAACTCCCTCCTCAGGCAACCTCAAGATAGATGCGCTGGTCAATCTCTGCCTCAGCCTCTGGAAGCTCTGCTGAAATCTGTCTGACCACACGAAGGGTTTCCCCTTCTTCATCAACGCTGAGAGTGGCGCCGCAACTCTGAAGAAGTCCAGCATGAATCTCCGATAGTATCTGGCTAGACCCAAGAAACTCCGCACCTCTGTCACGCTCCTGGGTGGCTCCCAAGCTAGCACTGCCTCGATCTTCACGGGATCCACTGCAACTCCCGCCTCAGAAATGATGTGCCCCAAGAAGTGGACCTCACGTAACCAGAAATGGCACTTCGAGAGCTTTCCATAAAGCTAGTGCTCTCGGAGTGTGTCTAGTACAACCCGCAAGTGGTAGGCGTGCTCCTCCTCGGTGGTCGATTACACCAAGATGTCGTCGATGAAGACCACGACAAATCGATCGAGGTATGGCTGGAAGATCTTATTCATGAGGCTCACGAACACTGCTGGAGCATTGGTTACGCCGAAAGGCATAACCAAGAACTCATAGTGGCCACACCGACACCTAAAGGCCGTCTTCTGCACATCCCCGTCTCGAACTCTGAGCTGATGATAGCCTGACCCGAGGTCTATCTTCAAGAACCAACGTGCTCCCTTGAGCTGGTCGAAGAGATCATCAATCCTCGGTAGCGGATACTTGTTCTTCACTGTCACCTGGTTCAGGCGACGATAGTCGACACACATTCGCAAGCTCCCGTCCGCCTTCTTGGCGAACAAAATCGGGGAAGCCCAGGGTGAAACACTGGGTCGGATGAATCCCTTGCCCTGAAAGTCCTCCAACTGTACCCGTAGATCTCGAAGCTTGGCGGGGGCCATCCGATATGCTGGAGTGGATATCAGGGCTGTCCCGGGGTACAGATCAATATAAAAGTCTACCTCTCTACGAGGAGGTAGCCCTGGAACGTCATTGGGAAAGACGTCCGCATACTGATCCACCACTGCAGGAAAACTAGGACTCCGCATGTCAACTGCTCCAAGGATGAGGCTAGCCAACTGATGAGTGATGAGCTGCCCTCTCCTATGCGTGAGTCCATACTGTGCTGCGAAGGCTCCCTTATCGCCGGTGAAGGTGAAGCTGCTCCTGTCGGTGCGTACACATCACACCTTGCGCCTAATGCAGTCAATCTGTGCATAGACCGTAGATAACCAATCCATGCCCAAGATGACGTCGTAAGGCCTCGACGCCGCTACAAGAAGATCCCAGCTGAAGCTCTCGCCTCCTAGAGTAAGCTCACACTGCCGGCACCAGTGCGTAATCATCGAGTCTGCTCCCGTAGGAGTTTCTAGCCGTAAGGATCGAGCCAACAACTCTGTCGGAATCTCCGAGCTCCGAACAAGGGTAGTGGCTATCAAAGAGTGACTCACTCCTGTGTCTATAAGGACTGCAGCAAGGGTGGAATAGACATAGATCATACCTCGAATCATCTCTGGTGCACCGTGGTCATAGGCCTCTGCTGCCTGGAGCTGTGCCTGTCTCTGCCCGCCAGCTCCCTGTGGTCGGGGCGGACCTCCTGGTGGTGGTGGTGGCAGAGCCTCAAAGCGTCGCCCACCACCTGCTGCTCGGCCAGCTCCCCTGCCTCGTCTGCCTCCTCCCTGTGGACCGCCACGGTCGACCCTCTACCTCTGCCTGGGTGGCCCCTCCACCGTCTGCTGCTCCTCGGTACTGCGAGTCGGGCAGTCACGAGCCATGTGGCCCTACCCGCCGCACGCATAGCACTGTCTGCCCCTCGGAAGACTGGGCCCGCGCTGTGTGCCCCGCACTGCTAAGCCAATGTCCCGAGGTCGTCTTCCGAAAGGCCTGGTCTGCCTGGAACCCTGAGTCATCTGTCGTCTACCAGCTGCCGAAGACTCTTCTACCTGCCACACTGCGGTAGGTCTCGCTGTGAACTCAGCCAGAAATCTCTCGATCAGAAGGGCTCGCTCCAGCACTCCTGCCTGGGTCGGGATGCTGAGGGAGATCAGCGATGCCCTGATCTCATGTCTCAAATCCTTCTTGAAGGTCTGAGCCCAGAATAAGGGGTCCCGTACCATGTCTATCGAGTAGCGAGAAAGGTCGGTGAACCTCGCCGCGTACTGGGCGACCGTCAAGCTGCCCTGCCGCAGCTGAAGAAGCTCCTGAATGCGCACCGCACGGAGGGTGGCCGGGACGAACTCTGAGCGGAAGAGGCTCTCAAAGTCTGTCCAGATGAGGTAGGCCTCATCGTGTACCTGGAGCATCAAGCTCCACCATCGTCCTGTTGCTGCGTGCAGTAGGCTCGCCGCGAGGATCACCATGAGGTCTGCTGGTGTCCTCACTAGCCTGAAAACTCGGACGACCGCCTCCAGCCAGTCCTCAGCTACCTGGGGGTCCATCTCCCCACGGAACCTGGGTGGTCGCTGGAACTAGAACTCGTGCAGAGCTCTGAGGCATCGTGCATCGTCAGCGATCGGCGCTGGAATCATCGGGGGCTCGGTGGTTAAAGGTACCGCTGGTGCCTCTGCTGTCAACGGGCCCTGTACTAAGGCCTCGTCGCTCGGCGGGCTGCCGTCGTGCTCTACTCTCTGAACCCTAGCTGGCTACCGTCGTGGGGCCATCCTGAAAAGGAAACAAGTGCGCCACGATCAGAACAGTATACCTGGTGAGCTGACATAAGTAATCACAAAGAAAACTTGAAACACACATGCAATCAATGTTTTCGTGCATTAAGTCGGAAATCAGAAGTCAGGGTCCTGGTGTACGGATACGTCAGCCGCCACACCAACACTGGACTCCCTAGACTGATAACCACACTCAATATGCTAAAGACTATTGCTTCACATAGAAGAAAGATCAGAGTCTGCGGTAGAAACGACCCCTCTGATACCAATTTGTCACAACCAGTCCTCGGGGCCCGTGCCGTGACTACCCCAAGCATGCCTTCCATAGGCCAGGGGCTGGCGACTAGCACCAAGGCATAAATACCAACAAAAAGGGAAGGCATTGCCTTTGAAAAGTAAACAAGCACCACAGAGTAAGAAAGCGGAAAAGTAAACACTAAGTAAAAACTGTAACAAGCTGTGCTGAAAGTAAAAGGGGCCGGAAATACAAGCCCAACTGTAAAGTACAACTGAGGGAAAAACAGCAACTGAAAGGAAAAGCCACAGCGTCGAGCCATCCTATGGAAGTCCCACCTGAAGGGTGGGTACAGATAGCCTCCACTGCTCCTCGGGTCCACCTGACCGCTCCGAGTACGTCCCGCCCAGTGGTCCACCTCCAGGTACCGTCCTGCTCCGCATGCCTCCACCACGATCAGCGCTGTCCGTCGTCTACAACCAACACAACGAAGTGTGAGCATAGCCCGTGCAGGGGTGAGAATAATCTACTCAGTAGGGACCCCGAGACCCCCGAAGGTCTCCCAAAATCCACAAAGGAAAGATACAATCACGAAGTAACAACCAACACTTCTTAGATATATGCCCATACATATACCTAAGTCATCAATTCCCGTTCGGTTCCAACGTCCGAGCCCAAGCACAACCCAGTCCACACAGGAAAGCAAAACGTATACCCACACAGGATAGCTCAACACAATCCACAAAGGAGAGTAAACAGTAAATCCACACAGGATAGCTCAACACAATCCACAAAGGAGAGTAAACAGTAAATCCACACAGGATAGCTCAACACAATCCACAAAGGAGAGTAACTCAAGATTCAGCTCACACAGGTATACTTCTTTGGATGACGATAAAGATGATCACTGATCCATCTAAGTCGTCGGACCCACAAAGGATCGATAGGTAACAAACCCCTGCAATGACCCACACAGGATCGGGCCCACACAGGACCTGTAGGCGCTGGCTCACACAGAACCGCTGAGCGCTGACCCACACAGGATCGGACCCACACAGGATCGGGCCCACACAGGACCTGTAGCACTGATCCACGTAGGATCGCTGAGTGCTATAGTCGTCGCAGTCCACTGAGGATCTCTGCACAGTCGTCGCCGCAGTCCACTAAGGATCTCTGCACGGTCGTCGCTATCGAAGTAGCAGTTGCAGCCAGCTCTAGGGTCCCCGCACACAGCAAGCTCGTTCGGGAGAGTCCGCTCCACGATCCGAGAGGCCGATACATCAACTGTCACAAAGTCCGAAGTTGATGTATCCAAAAGTTTTGTATCGTCAACAGGAACTCAACATCGCAGATGGCGCGTCGATCGGACGCCCGGTCTGAGAGTTATTGGATTTTTCGTCCCAGGGGCCCGGTTGGTTTTTAAGGCAAAACCAACTCGACCGTACTCCACCTACGTCGAAACCTCGGGCGGAGTATGCCAAAAGATCCGTCTCACTTAGAGAAAAACAACAAAGATGACGGCACGTCAATCGGACGTCCGTAGCTCAAGATATGAGCGTTTCCGCTCCGAGGGCCCGGTTGGTTTTGTGTACGAACCAACCCGGACGAACTCAAAGTATTCCGAAACCTTGAGTGCGATATACCGAAACGACCGTCTCGATCCAAGGATCGCGTTGCCGCTGACAGAGAGTCATTTGGAGGCCCGTAGATCATGTTACGGGAATTTGAACAAAAACCCTCCGAAGACGGGGGGTCCGGGCCCGGGCCGACCCGGGCCGATCCCTCCCCCCCCTGGGTCGGCCGAACCAGGTCAACCCGGTCCGACCCGGTCGGACCGGCCTGGCTCGACCAGCCCGGCTCGGCTCGGCCGAGCGGCACGGGGGGGAGCCGCCACCCCCGCGTGACACCCCCGCGACACCCGTGGGGTGTCTCCATGGCAAGCCGAGCGACGCGGGGGGGGGGGGGGGGGAGCCGCCGCCCCCGCGTGACAACCCCGCGACACCCGCGGGGTGTCGCTCGGACAACTGGACGCGGCTTCAGCCGCGTCCTGCGCGCGCCGAACTTGCGCGGCCGCCGGTCCGCGAGCGCCGCCGCCGTGGCTGAGCCGCGACGGCCCTGTCCGGTGGCGCACCGGTGGCACCGCCGCTCCCGGCTGCCGGCGCCGCCGCGCCGGCGACCCGCGCCGCTGGCGGCTTCCGCAGGCCACCAGAGTCGCTCCGGTGGTCCGATTTTGTTCCCGTCTGCGCCGCTGCTCCTCCCGGGACTTGTTCTTCACCGCGGAATCATCAAACATCCGTTGCGGCACGTTCCGTCGTCGCCCGTCAAATCCGCACAAAAACGAAGAACGACGGAGGGTCGTCGGGCCGTGTTCGTTTGGCCCGCACCCTCCGCGTTAGAGATAAACAACGGGAGGAATAAAGTTCAACACATGAACACATATCCGAAACAATTTTTAATGAAATAAAATTGTTTCATAAATCGGGTTCCTCATTTGAAAGGAAACAACATGGGAAATAAGAGGCATTTCCAAAAATAAAATCCCTACCTCATAGTCATCGTCGTACACACATCCTTCGCGGAATTTCTCGTCGCGGAAGGAGGAGATCGTCGCGTCGTCGCGGGAGGGCGTCGCGTCGTCGTGGAACACGACGTTGAGTCGGCGAGCTCAAGCAGCTGATCGATGATCGGGGCGGGGAAGGACGTCTCGGATGAAGCGTTGTCAAACTCCGAGGGTGACGGCGTTCTTCGCGTTCTTCGCGTTCTTCGCGTTCTTCACGAAGGAGGATGAAGGCTCAAGGATTCTTACAGAACCTCTCAACCAGTAATCCTCCAAAAAGACTGGTTGGTCTTATTTTATTATTATGCCAACCAACGAAAAAGGGTAAGTAACGACCCATCAATTCGTTGTATTAATTCAACGAAAGAAACATCTCATTTAATTTACAAAATAAACCGCCCAATTAAATGGTCTGTTAAGAACTTAAGAAAACGCGTCAGTTGACTTTCATAATGACGGGTTTTCGCGGCTGCGTTACTTAGCGAAAAGAAAAGGTGGGGCTCGTGCGGGCCCCACCTCACAAATATCCTACCAAGGGGGTAGGATATTTCTGGATAGCATCCTATCCGGATCAACTTAGATTAAGCCGTCTTTAAGTGGCTTCAAGTGGCTTCCAAGTGGCTTAATTGAAATAAAATAAAGTTGTCATAAAATTATTTTATTTCTTAACTTTAAGCCCAAAAATTAAAAACCACACCCGAGCAAACGCAACTCTGGAAGAGGCGTTTCTAAGAGAATACCGGCGCTGCGATTTCATCGGTGCCCTCAGAATTCGATTCCGGGCACCGGTTCAAAAGTTAGAAAAACCCGCTCGTCCGTTCACTGAACATACCCGAGCCAAACTTCGGAAAATGATTCCGGGCACAACAGGCCTCAGAATCAGGTGCCGTCAGAGACTGCGCTCTTGTAAAATTCCAAAGAAAATTAAGAAAAAAATTTCCTTGAAATTTACGGGTCTTTATAATGAATATGTTAAGAGATAATGATTTCTAAGAAAAATTCCATATATCAGATCAAATTTCGTGATTTGGTTGCAAATATTGTTATTGTAATGTATGTTGGGTATAATTGGGTATTTAATAGAAACTATGAACATACATTAATTTAAATTCTACAAAAATATTCTTAGTGGATAATTGGATAAAAAATAGTAAATAAAATGATATGGTGAATCATTTTATATAATTTACTTGTTTGATTCCATCAAAGTTATATTATCTATATTACCATACTATTATAATGAAATTTGGGAAATTGATATCATAACAACATTCCATAATGGAAATAATCAAGAAGATTCTTATATGACACTACAAGAAGTTTTGGAAACTCCAGACTTCCCCAAAGGGAAACAAAACGTTTCACTAATCCATTAATGCATTGAATCATGCATATAGTTTACTGAACACTTAGTTTGATGAGGTTATAAAATACTTTTCATTCATTAAAATATAATCCCATACAAGAATTTATATAATGAATTTTATGACTACGTTTATTATCCTAGAAGTATCTGTTGAGGGAATATTTATTATTTGAAAGAATGTAACCATCATAGAGTCAGTTAAGTACTAGTTATATAAAATCATCTATATAAATGAAAAAATTAAGAGGACTATATTATTGGGATCAATATCATTCATCAATGAACAAATTGGAATCATAGATAATTACATGATAGATATATTGAATAGATAAAAATATTATGTAGAATGAAATAATATATGGGAGTATTGGGTTCACTATCACATGATATAAAAAATTCAATTATAAAATAGTATCAAACACAATTGGAGAAATGGAGATCAACTGGGATCCCAAACAAATATTTCTTTTATATCAATCATTTATATCATGTTATGTACTAGAATATATATTTATTATACCATTACCATGGTTGGATGAAATAATTTTGACTAGGGTAATGTAAATTTTTTAAATATTATGATAATGAGCAAGTATTAGAGTTGTATAAAGGATTTTCTTCTAGTGTGTGGAAGATATTAGATGATAGTAACCACAAGTTATAATGATGTCTTTTTCAAATAGATTATAATGATCAAACGTAGGTGTTAAGATATTTATTCAATATTTAAGGAGATTTTTTTGTGTTGGAAGTGTTCAATATAGTTACATAACAACAATTACAAAATTTATCTTGACAATTTAGTGTCCTATAATCCTACAAATGAGTCTATTTAGTTGTGTAAATTTTACCAAGAGTATGATTTTTACCCAATAGTAAAGACCCGATCTTTTTATATCTTGGTAATAATGTAGTAGTAGGTCTCACAATGGTCCCATGGTCACAACAAATGTAACTAAAAATACTCTGTTATAATTAGCTCTAGATGGATTCATAAAATTAGGGTGATGTTGAATAAAATTGAGTGTACAATAATGAAAAAAATAAAATACCCATTAAGTAATGACCTTTCTTTGTTGAATACAATGTATCATGATATATGTTATATAATGAATGTTTTTATCAATTGGGTCACTTTTAATTGGTTGTGTGATGTTGTGGGTACCCTGCATTAAACATATATGTATATTATTATTACCCATATTCATTATTTTGAATATATCTGAACATATTATCATATAATAAATTGTATTCTATATGAAATAGAATGTGATAATTTAATAAGAGTAATTGTCTCACTAAAATTTCCTTGAAATTCAATGCTATGATAAAAACCCCACAACATCAATGATATTATTCGAAAATATATGTTCGATAGCTAGATGATATCAATTAATGGGACATAAATTTCACCAACTATCAGGGATGGACACTCATGTCACTTCGCGTTACATTCTTATGGTGGGAACCCTAGGAATTTTCCAGTGAAACAAATTAAGAGAAGGAAATTCATCAATATGAAATAAAAATTAATAGAATATGTCACACCTAATATACTACCTCACATTCATATTTAGATCTCTTTTTCCCATAATCCTATATTTTTCATCTCTGTTATCATTTTTCCTCAATACATTATTTCAATTTCTATATCCCTATTCTACGATTGATCTCATCTATATTGATCTTAGCATAAATTCTATTTAATATGTAAATAAAAATAGAGGACCTCATTATTGAAGACCGTGGTGAAATCAATCTCATGAAAATAGATAGTAACATATGGGATTTATTCTCTATATGATCGAACTTTATATTGGCCTCAATCATAATGTGATAGAAATTGAAAAATTTGTGGTGGTGATAGTGATGGATGGGATGATTGAATGGGTGATGGAGGTCACCGACCTCAGTATCATGATGATGAAACTATATGATGCTTCTTAATTGTTGGATAATGATATGAATGAATAAAAATTAAATAAAATATGGATGGAAGAGAATGATATGTTTCATAGGAGTTCGATGATTTTGTTGGTATAATAGATGAATTTCATTATGACCTATACTCAAGAAGATTAGAAAAACAGAATGAAATTAAAGAGAACCCTAGAACATATTATTTTTTATAATGATAAGAAGATTGTATTATAGGAGGAGATGTATGTTATTTTTTTCATTAATTTTTGATTAATGTGTGGTAGAGTAGAAATCGAACAAGCTAGGGAAATGGGTGACATATGTGGAAAAACAAGCAGTGGTGGGGAGGAGGGTACCGGTGAAATAGACACATAAGCAATGTAAGGTAGTGTTCTAGGGTATCGTAAAAATTGAAATGGATGCAACCATGAAGTAATGTGTCTATAAAAATGTTGTGAATTGTTTGTTAAAAAATGTATTTTATAAATATTATTGTGGATTTCATTTAGACTGATCTCATTTTGTATTATTAAATTTGATATCTAGTAGGTGAAGTAATTATACTTAGTACTACTATTAATCATGTAAGTGAACGATTCATCAAAATAAATACTATACTATTGATTTTTTTAACTAATTCATGTAATCATGTAAAAAATTTCCTCCAAATTTTTTTGAAATAATTATTTAATTTATGTATACTAAATTTTTGAAAATAAAATTTAAAATTTTAATAAAATTTATATTTAAAATTGTAAAAAAATATATGATTTAAATATATTCAAAATTATTTATTTTATTTTATTAGAAAATAATAAAAACATGTTTCTTTTCATATACATAGATTAATATGAACTGAAAAGTTTTTATAAAATTAAAATTATTTATATAAATATATATTTAACATAATTACATAAAAAAATAAACTACATACAAAATTAATATTTAATTTCATTATATATATAACGTTTTGGGTTCAAAAATATATATTGATATTCTCAAGTATATTTAAAAAATAAATAATTTATAAATGAATTTATATTATAAAATATATATTTAATTTTGTAAAGAAATAAGCATATGAATAAATAATTTTTTTATGTGTGGGAATCCATGCACATGTTTTAATATATACATATTTATATAATGAAATATAAATACACATGTATATAAATCATGATGTTTTTATAACACTAACATATATATAAATGATTGAGGTCATTATGTTGAGTCAAATATATACCACACCTTTTATAGAAAAATGTAGTATTAATTTCATTTAAGATCTCAAGGAAATTTAATTTCTTTTCAAACACCTGGAAAAGGGTTTTTTAGAAATGTTAGTACACCTAATCACTATATGAAAGGAAAAACCCATATACATAGTTGACTAAGGGGAAGAAGTAATAATATGTTAGAAAAATATGAATCATGTTTTACCTTTCTATTCATTCTAATTCCACCACAACCATAAATATAATTTCCTTCGATAGTATTATAACTATTTATTTCAAAATACATCCAAATAAGATAACCATTAACTGGGAATAACATCATTGATGAGTAATCTACATTAGTAAATGGTTATCACATTCTAACAAAAATCATTAAATTATGGGAATAATGTCCCTAACCTTCATATACATGCATGAATTACATCATGGATAAAGAATCATGGGGTGCAAAAAACCCCTATGAGAGCCCAAAATTCAATACATGTGAAATTCATCATGTTAATTGGGTTCTAACATTGGGAATATTCTTTCTATAAATTCTATATTAGTGGGTATCGTGGAAAAAATACAACATTAAGAGAGGGTATGAAATCCCTAGATATGAACATAAACACCAGGGGAAAAAAATTTATAGCCGAGATACTCATCATATTATAGGGAATTTGGTCCCACAACTAATATTTAACAATATTCTAATCCCCATACTACGAAGAATCACATTAGTGTAAATTCATCCCACTCTTGAGTTAAATACAAAATAACATACCATTAAATCTTGGGAAACTCATCACTAACATAAAAAAGTATCACATCATTGGGAATAAATTCCAAATTTATGAAAGAATAGAAAATTTTAGTTCAATTTTTTCCTAAATATCTAATTCACTACATTAAAAGTATAACTTCATGTATTGAACCTACATCCATAGAATAAAAAAACCTGGGTATTCTATTCCATTACAAACATCATTATGACCCTATATGATATATGTACCACAGCCTAGTATGTATCAAATCCTAAATGCATCAAAATTATATTGGAGATTATTTGATGCCCAAATATTTTCCATAACATCCTTTATCACAATAACATATGGTAAGAGAGAAATAAATAACATATTTTAAGTCACAATGTCTCTTCGTTCGTGTCATACTACGCCATAGTAATTATCAAAACCAATGGTCATGTCATCCTTTTTCATTTGTATAACATATTATGTGGGTTTTTTTCCCAAAATCCAAAAATTATAACAAATAAGAATTATATTTCTTACCTCATAACTGAATGTTATTTTATGACATCGCTTTAGCGATATGATATGTATGCCACTAACCTTTAGGTGGATTTTCCCTTTCATTGACTAGGTAGTATTGAGAATGAATTGGGAGGATAACTATAAATTTAAAGTTAGATATTTTTTGGACTCTCAAATTTATAAATCAATTTCTACCATCTTCGAGAGGGTTACACACTATGCAACTAGATTACATGCCATGTAATGGTTTCTATTTTCAAGTCATGAAATTATTCTTATTATAATGGATACACATTGTGAAGAGAACACACACTTTGTGAATGATTTACAATTCCGTTTTTAAAATTATTATGTCATTTTTTAATTCATGGTGGTGTTTATTTTGGCAGTTATTGAAAATAAGTGTTTTCACAATGTGTATTCGCATTAGACAACATGTAATACCCCAATAAAAATTAAATAAATTTCATGTACAACTAAAATCTACTTCCCCCTCCTCTCCAGTTTCTTCTCCCTCCACCTAATGCATTATGTAAATGTTCTTGAAGAATTTCAATTGTTATGGTTCATCATGTTTGGAATTCGATCATCATTTCATTAGAAATATGATTACCAGGTAATCACTCTACCACATTCACCATCATTCTATATTTATACACCTCTATAATTTCAATATATCATCCTAAAATGGATGGATCTATGATCATTGTAGTTGTATTTGTTATCTAGGTTGTTTTTAAGGTCTTATACATCTTTTTTCATGTTGATGGTTGTCATTGTGAGTGTTTAGTTTCAAGAAAATTCTAGTGATTCCATCCTATTTATTCAAATTGATTAACTTTGACCTTTCATGATTTACTTTAAATGTAGATCTAAAATTAATTCAAGATACTTTCCTTAAATTTAATCAATTAAATATTCAATTAGTACATTGGTATATTTAAAATGGTCTTATCTTTAGAATTGAGAAAAAAACCCCAATTCCAATTAATTATGCTGTGTTTATGGAAATTGGTTGATTTAAATTATTTAACATTTTCTGGAGATTTTTTGAAAATTATTTCAATTAAATTTTTGAATTAAATTGTTGAAATTAATATATAAATTTATGTAATTGGTTTTGAATAGATTCCAAAATATTTAATATTAATTAATTTTTTTATTGAAACCATGTGGTTTTATCTTGTTGAAGAGTCATGTTTTTGAATAAAATCCATTTTGGTTTCAAATGGATTAATAGTAATTGAAATGGAGGAATGTGATTTAATATTAAATTATTTATTCTTAAAATAAATTTCACTTCATAGATTCTATTAGATATCATGAATGAATAAGGTATATGGTGAGTAATTTGGAAACACTCTATGCTATTACATCATATAAAAAAAATACATGCATCAGGTCGAATCCTTGATGGGATGTAGACAAGTTGCCTTTGGCTAGTGTCAGAGGGATGTGTACACACATATTTCTGAGATCACATAGAGAGTGTAGCATCATAATCTGAAATATTTTATCATATTTTGAATATTACCATGTTTCTTTATTGTTTTATATTCAAGATAAAAATGAACTGAAATGTTGTGAAACATCATAACATTGATTTTGAATTTATATAATATTTTTATAAAAAATATTTATTGAATCCATTATTTGAGAAATAATACACAACTTGTGAATCATTTTCATAAAGTATTTTTCCATAATATGAACTTTATAGCCTGGTTTTTCTAAATATGATATGAAAATACCAATACAATTTAATTAAAAAATTAAAATCATTTATTTCATTAATGTATTTTATGAACCTGTTATAAATTTTTGGTGAGAAAATACTATTAATTTTATATCAAATCCTACTTGTGAATATGGGAGTTTGTAGATGTTATGATTCTAGGATCGTGAAATAGGAAAGGATCTAATCGAGGTGAATATAGTTGTAGAACTATGGAATTGGTGAGTTTTTTCCTTAGGTACTTGAGTTTTTATCACTATTTTTGTACTAGGGATTTAGTGTATTATATATGTTCGTGTCCTATTGTATTCTGGTAATTATTCCCCATAGAGTTTTTTTGGTTATTCATATTGACTTGTCTCTTTTTTACTTCTGCATTTCTTGTGAAAATATCATTAACACATTCAATTGTGTGATGTTAGGTTCTAGTCGTCAACCCGTGGATATTAGGAACACCATTATTTCTATGTCAGGGCTGGATCAATTATTGGGTTACCAGGGTACCCGAGCTGGTTTGGGACACAATAGTATCAAAAGGAGAATGTTGAGCTTTTTTCATAATTTCTGTAGGCAGTTGAAATCAATTGAGGACATAAGAGTTAGTTTCAATTGAGTTCCTCAAAAACACTCACCACAATGGACCTTCTTTATCCAAGTGTGGTTATTAAATGAGTATTTGTGGATTTATTCTAGTGTTGAACCTAACGTGATTTGGATAGAGTGAAATCCAAATCTCATTATTCCATATGATGGGAATAATTTTCAATATTTCTCAGTTTGAGTGTTGGTTTGATGTATCCCTTATTGTCTATAGATGTTTTTATCATCATGCATCTAATAGGATTCAAAAATTTTATCCTAGAAGAACCTGCAGATGAACCGTAGGGATTGAATCCTCCAATAGTCCCAAATCTAGTTGAGGTGATTTCTAAAGTGTCCAAGCTCTGGGACATGCACCACATCCATTTCCCATTCAAGCAATAGTTGTAGATCCTTATGGGGTATGTTCTACGAAATAATTATCATGAGTTTCATTGTACAGACCCAAGTTTGACATACATGGACATTTCATTTCTTCTGAGGAATAATTAATACATGTTAAATTTTTTTCCCCAAATAACAAATTCGTTTAGTGTCTTTGGAAACATGGAACAAAATCTTCTAATCATGGTGAAAGATCTTCAACATCTCCCATAAATATCACCCCCTTTTGTGTTCTAACCTAAAAAAATTCCTAATATCTAGAGGAAAAGAAATCATAAAAATTGTGAGATCGAATTATCATTAAGGGTAATCATGAAGAATCTAAAACAATACATAAACATTGGAACACTAAAACATGAACATAAAGTTTAAACATCAAAATATTGAGTCATGAAATAAATATTGGTATTATTTAAGTCATGGATCATAATGAAACCTTAACCATGATAGAATATCATTGGCATAAAACATGGAATTATGAAAAATAATAAATAACATAACATTATTTCCATAGTAGCCAAGCCATTACTGCCAATACCATCATAGTGGAAAAATTATATTACTGAACGAGGTGCACTTGTCGTTCCATCCATATACTAGTGAACCATATTTACTTGCCATTCTAGCCCAATATTACTGAAGTGGGTTTACATGCCAATCTAGTCAGGTCTATCTCATGAGATAAAAATATTTACCCAATGCATTTGGGGGAGATATAGATCTCACCCATCGCATAATGAAATTATTCATACATGTTCCACAAAAAATAATCATTCATCATATAATAACCCATGAAATAAAATGTGATTCTTAAACATCATGACATCAAAACATAATTCATATTAGATAAATGGACTTCATAAAAATAATTCCATGACAAACACAATCAAATAGAAGTAATAATTGGTATAGAAACATAACTCATTGTAATCTTAGATGTAATGTAATTTTGATCAAACAAATGAAATTAATTCTTGAAGAAAATATATTTTATACTTCAAAAACATTTTCATTTCACAAAATGATGCGAAATTATAAAAGAATAAAATTTATTTGAAAATAAAATTTATAAAGTGTATAGTATGGTTTTTGAAAATTAGGCATCATTAAACCATAAAAATACATTCATTCCATATGAGTTAAATGTAAAAATAATCCTCATACTTTTGCCGAAAAATTCAAAAAAGTACCTCGTATGGTAAGTGAAAGAATGATTCCTTACATACCGTGTAGTAAAATTAAAAAATGGGTAAAAATGACTTTAAAAACGTATAAAATAATAGTAAAAATTTAAAGAAAACATTTTTAGAAAACATAAACATGGATGGTATATAAACCTTCAGTAAATAGATATGTATAAACAATATTGGATAAAAATGAGATTGACAAATTTTCTCTTACCATATATCCTATTTTTTCCATATCTGTCCAAAATTACTGTATTGTATCTTTAAAAATATTATTTACTTCTAATAGAACCATAAAAATATTTATGATATCATATATGATTCACATACTTTGGTATATTACCCAGTCATTTGTCAATTCCCTGTTAAAGCAACATTTTGATTAATAATCGTTTCAATTATGATACATGTTTGGAAATGTTCTTGATTTTATTACATGGATCATGACTTATTTACATCCAGAATTTAAAACATTATTTTAATATCATATATATTCAGTATATGTATATATATATAATAGATTGATAAATGAAATGGTATACATCGATCATGAAGATGGTAGGCCATACATATGCATGAACGTTGTTTTCATTTCCTTTATAAATTGAATGAAAGTAATTAAATGAAACATATATATACATAAATCTAGTAGAATTATTTTTTCATATATTTCATGATTATTTATTATATATACATTATAATCATTCTTGAATGGTTAATGTTGAGAATGAATCCCATCCCGTTGTGGTGATGACAAGCCGTACGTACGCATGATCAACAATATCATTCCCATAATTGATGAATAGTATTGATGTGGATGGTGTATAATATCCAAAAATTAGTATAATGTTGTAATAATCATATATATTTATTATTTCTACCATTATACCCATCCAAGTAAGGTTGTGGTGAAAAATAGATTATACCACGACGTGGAGATGACAAGTCTTACGTACGCACGCGCGTTGATTTTTTAGTAGGATTGATAGAAGGTGAAAAAGGTTTGTTTAATATCATTATATAAGTTATAATGATTTTATTACTTTATAATGAAACCAATAATGAAGAGTAAGTATAAGAAGAAATAAATTTGAAAGAATCAATAGAAGAGATTACCAGTTCCTCAACATACCTCCTTTAAATTTCCACATAGGGCACTAGAGTGGGTATTTTGAGAAGACCAGAAACCTGTATATTGTTACTATAGATTATTAGAAGAGAAATTTGTAGGGTTTGGAAGATCTTGAAGGCTTAAAATGGAGTTAAGATGATGAGAGGTGGTTCCCTTTTATAAGAGAGGAAAGAGAAACTTTAGGAGCTCTCACGAATATTAATTTATAATAAAATAAAACCCTACACAAAAACCTCCAAAGTGTCCCAATTTTGAATATTAAATGAGATAGGGTTGAAATATCATAATATAATTTTTTTTCAAAACATATTATTTTCTATTTAAAATGTATCTTTTTAATTGACATTTACTTATTCTACTAAATTTTAATGTTCGTAATAACATTTTAAATGATTAATGGTTATAAAATTAATATATATGGTGTTAATAGACTAAAAATACGTATTTTATGAAATTTTATATCTTATAATTATAACTTTTTAATATTAGATATTTTTTAGTATTATTAAATAATTTATCAAAATTTTTATTTGCATATTTTGAAACTATTCCTTTATATGACTCTAAATTAAATCCACAAAAATCATAAATTCGAACCAAAATATATAATAAACCCATAATATTTCTTAGTCACTGAGAAAATTATCCGATCAGTTCAATTAGATCAGATTATATTTCTTATAATATTTGTAGAACCTTTTATTGGACATTTCTATAAAAAAATAATTTTTACATCACTATTGTGTCATAATTATTGATAATTAATTAATCTCTAAAAATTATAAATAAATTCACATGATTTATATAATATAAATACTTTTCTAGTGAATTTTTACTTTCTATGTTTTTTTTATTTTTATCATTAAATTAAAATTACTTCACCTATTAGATATTAGAGAGTGGCATGTGGTCACTTTCTTTCATTTCAATAATAATTACATAAATTTCAAGGAAAAAATCCATGAAATATATCTATTACAACTATTATGTGTTATGGGTCGACTATTATTCATCCAATATAATTTTGGATGATTTTACAGTAATTTTATAATATTGTTTTACCCTTAATTACTCGATTTACCTTTAACTATTGTAATAAAAATCATTACCAATTTTACTATTTATAATTCCCAAATAATTAAAGTATCCCATTAAAATAATTTGGACATAATGATTCATACAATGGAATAACATTTTCAAAATTCCAAACAAATAATTTTCTATAATTAATTTAAAATTGACCTTGTTGTTGAGAAAATGTGTTTTTAAAAGATAAAACATTGGAAAACATTGAAATGATTTTATCTATGAATTAAATGTAAAGTTAAATATAATGACATACATTATACTAAATGTTAAAAATGTATTATATTTATACATTAAAAAAATTCAATATTATAATTTAACTATATAAATTATCTCGATGAAAAAAGTTTTTTTTAATTAAAATTTAGCATATTTTTACTATTCATTGAAATAAAAAAGTTAGAAAAAAAATATAAAAAATATATCCAATGTAAATTTTTATGTACTGATTCCCATTAAGTAGTTAATATTGTCAAATTGAACTTATTAACATATCAAAAACTATATTTAAAATGGGTGTGACATCAAAAGGTGGTAAAACCGCAATATTTGATAAATACTTATTTTATCCAAAAAATTGATTTTGATCTAATAACATGTTCTAGAAAATGTGTAAAATGAATGATAATGTAATAAAATTCACAATGTGGTTAATAATATTTTTAATGGTTAGTTTATATCCAATTAAATAATAATATTTCCATAATATATCATTTTTATTGAAACTCGGTATCACATACAATACAGGCTATCGAGGAAGGTTGATCTTGCGTGTAACACAATCCAAATCAGTGTTGTATGTAGTGAATGATTCCTTTGGTGTTTCATATAATATAATATAAACATAGTTCATTTATATATTGAATAAAATCTATACTCGGTGTTGTATAAAATGAATTCTACCAAAGGAACTTCAAATTGTGTGCAATACCAGACAAGAATAGTGTTGTGTATACTGCAATCCAACACAGTGTTGCGTATAGTTCAAGATAATCTTGTATTAGCATAAAATACCAAACATAAGTGAAATTAAAAAGAATCTATCTCATAATGTATTGGGGTGTTTCATTCTACCCCCTAAAAATGAATTTCTCCCTAGAAATTCATTAAGGTTATAATTGGTTTTCTACATGAATGTTTCTTTCATAGAAAACTGTATTGTAAACTATAATAAAAAACTAAATTTTAAAATGTAATGTTAGAAACATCATAGTTACCCAAATTAACTCATCACTGGGTTTCCAAATAGGAAAACAAAGGTGGGCTGTGAAAACATGGATATGGAAGAAAAATCTATCCATAAAGTCTTGATGGATAATGATATATGGTTTAGAGAAAGTTTACTACTAGGAAGGCATAAATATTCAATGATTTAAGGGACCATTTGATTCATCGTATAAAAAGGTAATAGGATAAAATTTTGGCTTCTAAGGATCTTTTTCCTAAAGTTGAAGAATTTTTCATGAGAATAAATACTTACATGATTTTGGTAAACTCTCACCATTGTCAGTACCTTGTACAATATCTACTTCATCTCTTAGATAACGAAATGAAGTTGAATTTTTCATTTTTGAAGTGTTAGAAGATCATGAAATTGAATGTTATTTCATTCCATCTGTCTCAAAATGTTTTCTTCACATGTAATCAAATATGCATAAGTCCACTTATTGTGAGACAATACATTAATCTAACAAACATAAAACATTAAATACACTATTATATACCTAAATATATAACATTACAATCCTTCTAAAAAACAAAAATATAAATCTTTTGAAGGAAGTTAACTAAATCTACATAACATTTATATCCCATATCTCATAAGGAAGTTCATTATTGTCACATTCCAAACATGTGAATACATTAATCCTATATTATCTTAAACATAACATGAATTAAATTATAACCATGGTTAAAACATTCATTCTGTCAAAATTAACTCTTTCCTCACACTAAAAATACCAAAAAACTATATGCACTCATACCATGATATCACTTTGTCCTTTTATCAGTCATGGGCTCATTAATACTATCAAAATATCATTATCTATTTATCCCTTCATTATGTTCATATCACATGCCTTCCAAAAATATTTCAATCACTTTTAATGGTTACCAGTACCATATAATTATTGGAAACCACAGATAACCAATTCATAGATTTTAAAATCTTCCATAACACTATAAATGATATTCCATAACAATATTTCACAATACCATTACATAAACACTTAATTATTCTAATGCTTCTTTTTCATACTCAAAATCACCAATTTTGATCACATGTGACTTCCCTTTGTCTTTTACTTTAAGAGGTTTCTGAATTCAATCATCATTAAACTTTTGATTATGGAGTTTTTTAGCTTAATTCCCCATTTCCTTGCACTTATAGCATTGAAGTGTTAAGGATGCGTTCTTCATAGTCCTTTCTCCATTCACATCATTACCTATGTTTTTCCAATTAATTTGGAACTCAACTTCTTGATGACCATATTTTCCACACCTGAACCATTTTCTGGTCCCTTTATGACAATATCCACCGTGATTCATTCCACACATTGAGAATATGGAATCACTTATCTTTTTGTCACTATTTTTTGAGATTTTCCCATGAACTCTAACTTTCATTTCATGTCAAAACCATGAGATGGATATGTAACACTAACTTCCAGTTATACATTGATAACATAAAGCACAATCTAATAGTAGCTACTGAAGTAACTTATAGCTAATTACCTTTGAATATAAGGTATTAAGCCACTGAAGAATCGATCAACTTTACTTTCAAGTATGACGATAATGCCAGAAGCATAACTTGTATGTCTTGTAAAATATGCCACGTATGTAACAAAATATTCATAATCCATTTACATAGTCCCAAGGAACTCCTTTTCCATTTTTTTGATGAATATGCGGTATTTACTTATTGAAAAACATGTTCTTGAACTCTTCTCATTCAATGGATTCAATTTCATCATGGTGCCTTGTATTCTTAATTAGAGTCAACCAGTGGTCTGATTCACCTTCTAAAAAAAAACGAAATTACATTCTCATGTTTCGAATGGTGAAGGATGGAAATATCTTTTCAATGATATTAATCCATTTTGTAGAAATATGTGGATAAGAAGGCCCACTGAAAGAAGGTGGAAGTTGTATCATGAAGGGATCAATAGACTATTGTTCCCCTCCCTGCTCATTTGGAAGTCCAAAATGATTCATAGCTTGTGTAATTATAAAAATTAGATTTTTCACTCCATCTCCCATAACACTTGGTTGTTTAGGATGGAAATTATTACATTGACCAGTGCATT
Source organism: Viscum album (assembly GCA_963277665.1). Lineage (NCBI taxonomy): Eukaryota > Viridiplantae > Streptophyta > Magnoliopsida > Santalales > Viscaceae > Viscum > Viscum album. The sequence continues at coordinate 1,889,152,060 of OY728156.1, forward strand.
GATCCTTAACATGGTTCCTTCGGGTTCCATCCACTGTCTAAAACCCAAAAACAACAGTGTGAGAGGCAAAAATCATACTAGGAAAACAACATTATCATGGGAGAGTTATTTCAATATCCAACATCTTATGTTTAATCCTAGTTTATTCATGATAATTATCATAATTGTATGAATATAACTAATACTTATACAAAACCTTAGGGCCATCCTAATACATCCCTTATAAATTTATATAGGGATCTCAATAATGTTTTCGCATCCTAATTTTCAAAGGTTTGAATAAACCTTTCCCCTAATACCAAATGCTGATACCCAAGCTTGAGGTACATGGAAATTACATTTCTATTATAGAATACTAAATAAATGACACAAATATATTCTAAAAGATCATATTAGTTATTTTTCCTTTGGAAACATGGAACACAATCTTTTAATCCTGGTGAAATATCTTCAAAATCTCCAATAAAGATCATCTCCTTTTGTTTTCCTACCTAATACCATTATTTATATCATGGGTAAAATAAAACATAAAAAGAGTGAGATCAAATTCTATCTAATGGTAAACATGGAGAACATTAAAAAAACCATAAAAATTTGAACATAAAAATAGGAACATAAAGTTTAAACATCAAAATCTTGAGTCGTGAAATAAATCTTGGTAGTACATAAGGCATGGATCATAAAGAAAAAATAACCATAATAGAATATCATTAGCATAAAATGTGGAATTGTGGAAAAAAAAATAAGCACACTATATGATTTTTATTATAAGAAAGGCATTGCTGCCAAGACCATCATAGGGGACAATGTCCATTACAGAACCATGTTTTGTTCCAGCCATGTACTAGTGAACCAGATTTACTTTCCGTTAAAACCCTATATGACTGAAAAATATTTACTATCCATTTTAATAAAGTCTATATCATGAGATAAATATCATTACCCAATTCATTGGAGGGAGATATAGTCCCCACCCATCTCATAATGAAATATTTCATACTTGTTCAACAAAAACAAAACCATTCATCATAGCATTACCCATGAAATAAAATGGGATTATTAAATATCTTGCAATCATAACATAATCCATATAAGATAAATGGATTTCATATAAATAATTCCATCATAAATGTTATCTAATAAATTTAATAATTGGGATAAAACATAACTCATTTTAATCTTAGATGGAATGTAATTTTGATAAAACACTTGAAATTAATTGTTGAGGAAAATATCCTTTCTTTAAAAAAACAATTTCTTTTCTAAAAAAGACGTGAAATACTAAATGAATATAATTTAGTCGAAAATAATCATGAAATATTTATGATGATGATTCATAGAAATAAGGATTCATGAAACTGTAAAAATCCATTCATACCGTATGAGTTAAAAAAACATATTCTCCTCATACTTTTTCCAAAAAAGTCAAAAGAGTACCATGTATGCTATGTAAAAGAATGATTCCATACATAACGTGTATTAAAGGTTAAAAAATGGAAAAAATGACAATAAAAATACATAGAAGAATAATAAAAATTTCATGAAATCATTTTTAGAAAACATGAACATGGATGATAAATATACCCCAAATAAATACATACGTATAAAAAATCTCAGATAAAAATGAGATTCCAAAATTATCCCTTACTCAAGGTCTAATTTCTCTTTTATGTGTCCCAAACTCAAATATAGTTGGTTTAAATATAATACTAACTTGTAATAGAACCATAAAAATATGTATGATATCATTTATTAATCACTTATGACTTTATATTACCCTCTCATTTGTTAATTCCATGTTAATGAAATGTTTTGGGAAATAATTACTTCATTTATCGTACGTGTTTGGACTTGTTGATCAAGATATTACTACATAGATCATTATTTAAATACTTCCAGAATGTAAAATATGATTTATATATCATATATTTTTTGTATATAGATAAATAAATATGTATTTATATAATAGATAGATAAATGAAATGAAATACACTGTTCATGTAGACGGTAGGCTATATGTACGCCTGAATGCTGTTTTCATTTCCTTCGTAAGTTGAATGGAAATAAGTAAATGAAACATATATATACATAAATATGGTAGAATTATTTTTTCATATATTTCATGATTATTTATTATATATAATTTATATTCATTTTTGAATGGTTAATGTGGAGAATGAATCCCATCACGTCGTGGAGACGGTAAGCTATACATGTGCACGAACAACGATATCATTTCTATAATTGGTGAATGGTATTGAAGTGCATGGTGTATAATATCTCAATTTTTTTTATCATGTTATAATAAAATACATTGTTATTATTTCCCCCATTTTACCCATACATGTATGGTGGTGGGGGAAAACAAATTAAACCACAACATAGAGTCGGTAAGTCAAACGTACACATGCACGGTGATTTAGTTTTCTGTAGGTTTGATAGAAGGTGATATTTTGTTGTTTTATATCAATATATAATTCATACTGATGTTATTAATTTATAATGAAACCACTAAAGAATAGTAACTAGAAGAATAAATTAATTTTAATGAATCGGTAGAAGAGATTACCTCTTCCTCGATGTGCCTCTTTTAAATTTCCTCATAGGGCACTAGATTTATACTTTTGAGAAGACCAAAACCTCTAGAATGTTACTTAAGAAGTTGAGAAGAGAAATGGGTAGGTTATCTGTGAGCATGAAGTCTTAAAATTTGTTGACGAGGATATGGAGGAGGTTCCCTTTTATAATAGTGGAAATGGGCACTTTAAGAAACTATATAAAATATTAATTTATAATAAAAAACCTACCCAAAATCCTCCAACATGTCCCAAATTTGAAATTGATTTGGGATAGGGTTTTAAGTTCATCACCCAAGAATGTATGGTCAACTTATTTTTTTCAATTTAAACCTTATCTTTTTAATTCACATTTATTTAACCTATTAAATTTTAATTTTCCTAATAATTTTCTAAATTTTTAATGGTTATAAATATATACATAAATGGGGTTAATAGATCATAAAAAATTATTTTATGAATATTTAGTTCTTATAATAATCACTTTGTTATTTTAAATATTTTTTGTTATTTTAAAATAATTTAATAAAATGTTATTTTTATAAAATATAAATAGTGTCGATTTTGACACAATTCAATTATTTGAATTTAAATAAAATCCTCAAAGAATATTAATTTAAAAAAAATTATATTTAAAACACTCCTAAAAGGTCATAATAATCTATAAAATACATGGATAACTTCAATTAGTTCATATAATATTTCTTTAAATATTTTTAAAACAATTTGATAATTCTCTTAATAAAATAATTTTTACATCACTAGTATGTCATCATTAGTGATAATTAATTAATCTATAAAAATAATAAATAAAATCACTTGATGTATATAATTTAATAATATTTATATTCACTATTTACATTCAATGTTTTTCGATGTTTATCACTAAATTTAAATTATTACACTATTAAAATATAAGAGAGTAACGTGTTGTCACATTCTTTTTTTAATAATAATTAAATCATTTTCATGGAAAAAAGTCCATGAAACGAGTCTAATCAGACCATTAGGATATATGGGTCAACTTTTATTCATCCAATAGTATTTTTAAGGCATTAGGTTAATTTTATAAAATTATTTTTACCCTTAATTACCAGATTTAAATTTCAATATAGTAATAAAAATAATTATCAAAGTTACTATATATAATGCCCAAAAATACAAAGTATCCCATTTACATAATTTAGACCTACTTATTACAAATATTGAATCAATTTTTCAAAATTGAAAATACTTTAGTTGCAGTAATTAATTTAGAATTAATCCCATTGTTCAGAAAATGGGTTTTTAAAAGTTAACACATTGAAAATTATTGAAATGTTATTACCTATGAATTAAATGTAAATTTAATACTAATGACATATATTATATTAAATGATAAAATATATTATATTTATACACTAAAACCATTCAATATTAAAATTTACATATATAAATTATCTTGATGAAAAAAGATGTTTCTAATTTAAATTTAGCCTATTTTTAATATTCATCGATATAAAAAAGTTATCAAAAAAATATCAAAACTTTATCCGAAGTAAATTTTTATATCTTGATTCCCAATAAGAAGTTTATTTTATCTAATTGAACTTATAAATGTGCCAAAAAATAGATTTAAAATGGGTGTTCCATCAAAATGTTGGAAAACTACAATTTTTTTTAAAATATTTATATCATCTAAACAATTGATTTTGTTCTCATTACATGTTCTATAATATTTGTAATATGAACGATATTTTTATAAAAATTAAAATGCAGGTAATAATATTAGTAACAGCTAGTTTATATCCCATTAAATTACAATATTTTCATAATACATCATTGTTTAGTGAAATTCGGTATCGCGTACAACGCAAGCTAACGAGGAAGGCTGCTCTTCCTTGTGACGCATTCCAAGATAGTGTTTCATGTAGTGCAAGATTCATTTGGTATTAAATATAACATAATAACAAATTATTTCATTTATACATTGAACAAAATCTATACTTGGTGTTGTGTGAAATGGATTCTATCAAAAGAACTTCGAATTGTTCGTAATACAAACCAAGAATTTAGTTTCATATAATACAAGACAATACGGTGTTACATATAGTGAAATATAATCTTGGTTTAGCGTACATCACAAGAAATTAATGATATTAAAGAGAATCTATCTCATTAAATCTTGGGGTGTTACATTCTTCCCGAGAAGCCTCCAGTTTTAAAAGGATCCACAGATTCTAAACATGTGGAGGAATGGTTTGGAATGATATAATGAATGTTTGAGTTCATATAGACACTATATGAGGTCAAGGTATAATGTTACACATTTGTACTATAAGGAAAACACATGAGTTGGTTGGAAGCGATGATGATTGTGAAGAAAAATGAGGGAATATAGTGTATAGAATTCAAAGAACTTTTCACCGACCAGTTATATCCATTGTTTATGGATCTTTACCAGGATATTGTGTTATTCATGCATAAGAAAACTGATATAACCATGAATGAGTATTCAAATCACATTTCTAAACTCATGTTGATTTCACCTTAGATTGTATCAAATAAGAGGATGAAGGCTTGATAGATTGACTTGGGGCTATGATAAGATATATGTTAATAAGGGTTCATTCAAATTATTCCCACTCATAATGATGTACTTGATAGGGAGATAATGGTAGGGATTGAACTTGGTAGAAATTTAGGGTTATCAAGAGTTTATTCTTCTTAGAGTGGTATCATGAGTTCCATCAAGGGAAAACAGAAGCCTGAAGATTTTCATGCCAATTCAAGATGGAAGGGTAATTGTAGAACACTTATAGTGATAAGGGGGTGTCACTTGATTTTCTATTAGTGTAGTAGGACAACACATTCTAAGAGTGTTTTCACGAAGACACCAAATAAATGTACTCCTACGGAGGTTTATGAAACTTAAATTGATTCTTCAATTACTTCTATACTTCACATAGTGTAGCAGGATAATCAACTCCTCCAAAAACTATTGGAAATTCATATTCTTCATGTATAAAATTTTTCAATCAACAGGAATCCAGAAAAATGTTACATCACACATTGGAATATTCTCGATAGGAAGAAGATGCGGTTCCAGCCACTGGGAGAGGTACCACTACTATAGCATCACCATTAGTGACTACTGTATTTGATATTGGTGCATCTCAATCATTTCATTCATCATATTTTGTTAGTATGCTAATTATTTATATGGAGATCCTATCTTGTGTAATGGATATTACTACACCCCTAAGTACAAAGAAAGAGGGGGGTCATTATATTAAATTATGTGTCTTAACCCTATTATATGTCAAGATGGCTTGGGGTTTTTTGGTCCTCATCCTGAAATATGTTGACCTAATATTCAGGATGGATTAGATCATTTCCATCAAATCCCAGATATATTGTTATCTTTAGAACATATACCTTACTACACCCATTAGAGTGTATCACGCCTTTCAAGGATAATGGGATCTAAGGTCATGTAGATCTAGAGCTTCAAATATATATTTAAGTAATTTAATATTAGTGTTTTCTTATTTTCTGGAGGGTGAAGCTTTGATTGGAGATCTCCCTCTTTTTATCATTATGTTTTACAACGTGTTTTGTTCATAGATCTATGGTTTTCCAATGGTATGGGAGTTCAAATTTTTCATTCAATAAATATCTTAAACACAACCTAAAACAAATCTCTCTTACCAAATGCCTCCAGATGAAATGAAAGATCAGAATTCCAAGTTGAATGATATTATTGAGAAAGTATTTATACGACCGAGTGTGTCATCCTTATATGCTCCAATTATCTTCTCTAATAAATATGATGGTTCACTTATCTTATTTGTTAATTACTAAAATATAAATCAGGTTATAGTAATGGAAAAGTATCCATTTCCAAGGGATGATGATCTGTTTGATCAATTGAAAGGGGAAATATAGTTTTCAAATATTAAACATTGATCAGGTTACCATAAGTTGAGGATAAGAGAATATGGAATTCTAAAACCCATCTTCGGAGCAGTTATGGAAAATATGAGTTCCATGCTATGCCCTTTGGTATAAAAATGATCCTAATTTTTTCAAGGATATAATGACTAATATTTTACATTAATATCTATATACCGTTGATATATAATTTTTGGATAACATCCTTGTTTACTCTAAGACTGATGAGAATTGTATGAATCATTTTATAATAATTCTTATCATGATGAGAAATAACCTACGTTATGCCATGATTTCAATGTAAAATTTATGTATTATAGAAGTGAATTCCATGGGACATGTGGTGTCTGAATAGGGTATATATGTTGATCCTGATAAGGTAAAGGTAATTCTGACATGGAATCACCAATGAAATGTCTTTAAGGTAATATTATTCTTGGGATTATCCTGATTTTATTTACATTTTGTGAAGTAATTCTAAAACATGGCCTCTTTGATGACTACTCTAACACAAAATATGATGATGTAATCATAAAATGATAAATTTTAGAGTTATTTTGTTTAAATGAATAATTTTTTTACTATTTTACCAGTGTTGATACTTCTATAGGTTGGTCAAGAATATCTGGTATATTGTGATGCATCAGGTTCTGGATTGGAATGTGTTATTATGCAGGAAAATCATATAGTTTCTTATGGATATCGATAGATTGGGCCACACGAGATGAATTATCCTATCTATAACCATGAACATGCACCTATAATGAATTCACATAATATTTAATGGTAGTACATTTTCAGATAATGTATTACTATGTATTTAGACCATAAAATCCATAGTTATATCTTACCAAAAAAATATTGAAAACATCACTACTGGATTTTGGTGGAGTTCCAGAAATCATTTGACATTGACATACCCAACACCTTGGGGAGAGGTAATGTCACTATATATGCATTAATATGGAAACATAAAACCTAGGTAGTAAAAGAATATTTAAAAGAGTTGAATATTATGGCTCTTATTGCAAAGGTTTATACTCGAGTTCAAGAGAATGGGGAAAATATGCTTTATCCAACATTAAGTTGACATCTGCTATTCTTGAGATGATTATTCAATATCATAAGCTCTAGGAAGAATTATATTATATTAAAAAGTCACTTTATGGTAGGGATACAATATCCCTATGGTTTTTCTACAATGAGGGTGTTTTATTCTATCAGAATCGCTTCATTGTGCCATAAGAAGAAAGAGAGAACATGATAGGGAATTGTAACAATTCCCCATTGGTAGTGAACATAGGAACCCCCAAGAATTTATATGAAATTTAATGGTATTACTAGTTTCCATGGATGAGACATGGCATTGCTAATTTTGCCTCACATTTCTATATTTACCACTATGCAGAGGCTGAATATCAGAAACCAATTGGTTTACTTCTGCAACAACTAGTACAAACATGTAATTTAGATTAAATATCTATGGACATTGTGGATGGTTTTTCATGTACCCATATAATGAATAATATGATATAGGCTGTGATCAACAGGCTTACCATGTCTACTCAATTTGTACCCATTCAAGATAAAACAATGGTTGGGGAGTTTGGAAATCTCTATGTGACGGAGATTGTCCATTTTTACAATGTTCCATTTTTATAGATTATAATTGGGACCCTTAGTTAAATTTTTATTTATATATAGGAATTCAAGAGGAACCAAGATCTCGGGTACCTTTGTTAATGGCCTACCATCTACAGTGAGAATTCTAGATAGGGAGAGCTATGCAGATTCTAGAGGACATGCTTCAAGCATGTGTGCTCGACATTGATGGGGAATAGAATGATCACATATGGCTAGTTTATTTTTCCTATAACAACAGTTTCCATTCCACTATTATAATGGAACCTTTTTATGACATATATTTCCGGGCTTGTAAATGTATATTGTCTTGGTAAGATATTAGTGAATGTTTTTTAGAGGACCAAGATTGGGGAAAGTGATGACAGTAAATATTTATATGATTTGTCAAATAATATTGAAAACACATAATTAAAATATTTCTTATTTTATTCATCAATGTATGCCTTTTGAATTATTAGTTGGTGACTAAGTATTATAAGATTTTTTCACCCATGTTGGTTCACCGAAATCTTGGGAGGTAAGGGAAGATTAGCCTTCATCTTGATAGACCGTTCAAGGTAGTTGAACATGTGGTGAATGTTACATTACCCTTAGCAATTCTTCCACAGATAAATATGATGCTTATTTTATTCCATGTATTGTAGCTGAGAAAGTGTATATCTGATCCATATCATGTTTTGAGCTGTAGTGATCATGAGACTGAAACTCATTTATCTCTGACTGATGGGCAAGTTAGGATAGTTGATTCGGATACCAAGGTAATTCATTAGAGGATGATAACTTAGGATCATGTTCTATGGAAGCATGTTTCTTATAGTCAATAGATGTTGGAATGTGTGCTTACTCTGAGATATTACTTACCTCATATTTTTGTCTTGTAAACATCGACATTTTCTAGGGGGAGAATGTTTTTATGGTTGGGAGGTTTTAACATCCCATTATCGATCTAACAGTTATTCCTTTAACCTTAACATGTGTATTCATTTTCATTATCTCAATAGTGTTGTGAATGAATTAGGAGTATAATGTTAATGTTGAATTTAGAGATTTTTTGGACTATCAGCTTCAATATATATTTTCTATAGTCTTCTAGAGAGTTATACGATATGTAACTAGGTTACACTATATGTAATGGTAACTAGAAGAAAGTCATGAAAGGATTCACTCTATGAAGGATACAAATTTTGAAGAGCCTTTAAAAGTTTTAAATAATTTATAGATCTATTATAAAATTAAGGCATCTATTTTTAATTTGAGGAGATTCATTTTCCCATGGTTATAGAAATTAATGGTTTTCATGACATGTATTTTTGTTACACGACGTGTAATAACCCAAATATGTTTTTAAATAAGCATCACTACTGATATATATTTTCTCCTCCACTTAAATTTATTCTCTCTAGGGATATGAAATTCCCCATGTCATATTTATGATTTCAACCCTTCAGGTTCCTCTCGTTTGGAGTTCAATCATTGTTGCATTGGAGGTGTGATTCCCAAGTAATATTTCTCTTTGATTCTTTATAATTCTTTCTTTATCATACTAGGTAATTTCTATATATCATCCTAATATTGATGGACCTATGCAATGTGATGTTGGATCTCATATCTAGGTTGTGTTTTGAGGTCTTCTACAACCATTTTCTCCTTGATGGTTGTTGTTGTGAGTGTTCATTTTTGTGAAAAACTTGGTTATTCTGTCCTATTTATCCAAATTAATTAACATTTAATTTTCTTGATTTACATGGAATTTTTATTTCAATTCAATTTATTAATCATTATATCATTTTATTAAATAATAAAATCCAATTCCATGTAATTTAGAGATTTTATATCGTTTTGGAATGAGAAATGGAGAATCAACCAATTCCATTAAAATAGGGGTGTGTTTATGGAAATTGGTTGATTTAATTTTTTTTGATATAAATTAGATTTTTGATGGAAATGTTTTGAATTGAAAAATTGAATGTCATTGGGGAAATCACTTGTAAAAATTTTGGAATTAATTTTGAATGGAATCAATGTTGTGAAAATGGCTTAAAATGTTTTAATAAAAAGAAAATTGTTTTGTCTTATTAAAGAGAACTATTTTTTTATTAAAACACATTTTGGTTTAAAATGAAAAAATTGGAAATGAAATGGAAGAATGTGATTAGATTGTATTTTAAGTCATTTAAAAATAAATTTCCCACCATTTGTTATGTAATATCACATGCCAGCCTAAGGTAATTTGTGATTTATCTGGACATACTCTATGCTATTACAATGTTAGAGAACATATATGTTGCGGGTCCCATCCCTAATAATATTATAAAGAGTTTACTTTATCCACAATAATAAGGAATTGTGTGTACACATATTTCAAATGTCACATAGAGAGTGTGGATTTCTATAGGTTATAATGTTCTTACCGATTTGGATGATGACCATGATTCTTGATTTTTTATATTATATATATAAATGTATGAAAATGATTTAAATAAACTTACATTCCATTCGAAATTATATAAAAAATATTACATGTTTTTTTATTTAATCCATTTTATAGAAATATTCCATCACTTATAAATCCTCTATTTGAAGATTTTTTCCCATAATTTGAAATGTAGAGCCAGATTTGTTTAAATATGCTTAGAAAATGAAAAACCCATTTTTAAAAATAATTAAATTCATTTATTTGTATAATCTATTATTGTATCATTTTATGGAATTTTTTGTGTGAACCTAGTAGTTTTTTTATCTGACACCCTACATGTGCGTACATGTATTTGTAGATTTTCTACATCCATGTTTGAGCTAGCAGAATGGATTTATTGGTGGTGGGTCATGATGCTGAACATTAGATTTTTTGATTTGTTTCCTTAGGAATTGGGTTTCATTATCTCTATTTTGTTACATGGGATGTAGAAATTTGGGATTGTTCATGACCGATGGTATTTAGGAACATTTCTTATAGTAGATTCCTTTTTTATGCAAACTAACTTACCTCTTTTTACCTCTACGATGTTTGTGGAAAAGTGTTCCCACGTTCAATTGTATGATGTCCAGTGTTTGTCTCCATCCTCTAGGGATTAGTAACATCCTTTAGGATAGGTCAATGTTGACTTGCTTATTGATTTACTAGGGTACCCTTGCTGGTTCATGACTTACATTTCCAAACGCAACCCAAAAAAACTAATTTTTCATCTTGGAAATAAACAATATCTCAACATGTAATTGAGATGTTTCACCTATGAATGTCCAATATTTAATTACCATCATCCACATTAGGGATAATAAAATCATTTTATAAGTAAGATGTCACACCATAATATTTTTTGAATTATTATTTTTGAAATAATTTATCCTATTGAAATTTTTTATTTCATGTGACATTGGGAATAATTATATATATATATATATATATATATATATATATATATATTAAAACATTGAGTAAAAAATTCCTTTCTCAAAACACTGACATGGCTTGCATTACACACAATACTGATATGGACTACGTTACACAAAATACCAACTTGGCTTGTAGTACACGAAATAAAAAATTTGCTTGCACAACACACAATAAAGAATTGACTTAGGCTACAAGAAACACATTATTTTCATAACATAAATTCCACAAAGATGTTTATATGAAACATAATTTTTTTAAAATAATTCAAATAAGATAGTTATAACCATTACTTTAAAATAATTATATGAATTGTAATATCTAATTTTAAAAAATTATTTCATTTTTTATGCGTTAACCATATTGTTAATGAAAGATATGATTTTTTGTAAAGTTTTTTTCTAACTAAAACATATCATTTTCTTAAATAAACAAATTTTAATAAAAAAATTTATATATATACATTTAAAAATTTAGTTATATAATATAACCATTTTTTAATTTATAATGCTGAAATTAGCATACGATGATTATTTAGATTTATCTAAGAAATATCATTTTTATGAACAATGAAAAATAAAACTTTTTAGTTAAATAATGAAATTTCATTTAAAATATTATTATTGTTAAATTATATTATAAATTTTTTTAAGGTCACATTTCATCAATTATAACTCAATTAATATAAATAAAGGCATTTTTATCACTTTTCAATTTTAAATTGAATATAAAAACATAATAAGCTTTTGATCTTCATTTGACATTAAAATCATGTAATCTTGGCCCTTTTATGGGATTAGTAGTAAACGTAATTTTTCTACTTATGAGAACTGAGTTTAGAAAAAAATTCATAAACAATATTAATAAGTAAAAAATTTGGATTCTAATTATATAATGTTAATTTTTTGACCAAAATGATTAGTAAAATTAATTAAAATTAATCACAACATTTAAGGTCAAGTTAAGATTAATTATTGAATAAACCATAATCATTGGAACCCAAATGACCTAATATCTTTATAAAAACCAATTTTATGGAAATATTTCTTCCATAAACCTTAAAATATTAATTTTGAATTGTTATTTATGACTTCTATAGGTAATAAATTGCATACTCTTAACTTGTTTTCCAAAATTCCAAGTGAACCATTTTCCTTCCCTATAAAAGGACACCACCTGTCTCATATACTCACACCACTAAAATCTATTATTATTTGGCATTATCTTCAGAATATAATTCACAAAATACCTCCCTTACTATTATAATCCTTCCCTTTGGAAATAGGCAATTCATGGAATCCTTTTGTCATAAACCAAAATGAGTTACATGATTATGTTGTAATGTCTTCTATCAAGTTCTTTTAATTATTTTATTCTACCACCCCCATAAACATTATTATTAACATTTTTTTATAAAAAAAATTCCCTCAATATAATTTTATGTTTTTATAATAAGGTTTCATACTACACATACACACCTACATCTAAGGGATGATAATAATCATGTTTATGTGTACGACGAACTACTACCGCACTACACAATGATTGTTCAATTTTCATTACAACATATGATTGTGGAAATTAATATTGATGATATCTTTATATATTATAGATATTATATTTATTATTTCATTATGATCATGTATTCCTTTCACAACATATATCTTTTTTACATTCCATTTGGTATTAATATTATAATTTCATTTGAGAAACTATAAACTACAGCCCTGTCAATATGATTTTATTAGTTCACACATTACGTGGGTTGTATTAATTGATTATTTGGTGAAAATATATGATATATATGATATAATAAACATACTATAATATATATATATATATATACTTTACATTGATTCTCTCAACACATTAATTAAATCGAAATAGCGTTCATGTGTACGTATGGCCTACCATCTCCATGAATGGTGTATTAGGTTTCATACATATATATTATATTAATTATTAGTATACCCATATAATATATATACATTATACTTCAATCCTAGTTTACATTCTAGAAACTTGATATATGAATAAGGACTAACAATATAACAAATTAAGACACATAAGAAAAACCAAATGAATATTACTAGAAGTCAATCCTCAACATAAGATGGTTAAAAAGTGTGTTATACAAGGTAGTAATAAAAAATATTTGGTATTAGATATAATAATTTGGATTTATGAAATATTTATAATAAATTTATATTTATTAAAACAGTTTTTTGAATGAGTGTGATGAGATTCAAAGACAAGGTAAGGAGATTTTATCTTAATATTTATTTCTATGAGATACATGGTATGTTCTCCACTCATTCATTTTGTGTGGTGTAAGTACTTAATAGGATTTTATTTTATTTATATTATAAATAAATTTATGGTTATTAATATATCAAATTTATAATATTTATTTCATGGGGATTATTTTTTCAAAGTTACCAAATTAGTGAAATAGTTTTGTCTCAATTTGTCTTTTTTAGGAAACATGTATTGTTATGAACCTAAATTATCATTTTATGTGTATGTAATTACTTTTTAAGTATAATATCATGAATATATATATTTTCCGGATATTTTATGTTTAATTTAATAATATTTTCTTATATGTAGAGTATGATCCCATGTTATAATGTTATATGATTTTATCGAAACAATCTCATCGCTTTTCGACAATGTTTATGATTATGCATCCTTTAATGAAATTTTATGATCCATATCTCCAAAAAATTCATGAATATTCTTATAATTCTTTTATTAATCATTTATTAATATAGTGGTACCATTTATTCAACTATTTGGTATATAATATAGTTATGAATGTTTTTTATGAAATCACAAATTTACCCTGATTTCATCCAGAAACTTATGTTCTTATAAAACCATGTATTATAAAAAGGGTTGACATGAATATTATAATAATATCATATGATCATTAAAATACATTTTTAAAATTTTTATGGTACCAATGATTTCAATGTATAGTTATTTTCACTTTTTTAATAAGGTATTTTCTATTTTTTTAACATGCAAAAGGATTGTTCTTCTTACATCGAACAACATGTGTGTATTTATCTACCATCAATCATTTAAAGATTTATTTTCATGTTTAAAGGTAAATTTTTTGAAATAATATTTTCAAAGGAAACAATCAAGGAATATTGTTTTCAAAAAGACAACAATATCCTATTTTATGTTTTTGTGGAAAATGGTTTTCAAAAAAATATCAAGATTCTTTAATTGGTTTTTAAGGAAAATTATTTTCCAAATTTATTAATAGATTATTTATATGTTTTCAAATTATTTTTAATGAAATGGTTTTAAAAAAATTTCAAGATGGTTTTACAGGTTTCATCTAAAAAGGATTTGAAAACATTTTCATGCTTTCTTTATATATTTTTAATGTTTTAAAAAAAAATTGGTTTTAAAATATATTGAATATTATTATATATGATTTCAAGTAAAAAAGTTCAAAAATGGATTTAAATCCTTTTTTATATGTTTTTAATTTTTTTTCTTTGAAAACATTTTTTAAATGGGTTTATGTATGAAAAATCCTTATTAATAGAAGAAAGGGTAATTTTATCAATAAACATTTGTGAAAGTTATTTCAAAAATATTTTCCATCTATGTGGGAATCTATTAACATTTCTCTTTCTTTGATAGGAAATTATATAAAATTTATATTAATACTATTTCTTTGAATAGGTTCTGCTTAATTTTATGGTCTTTAAGGCCTTGTTTCTATTTCATGGGTTATATTTTTATAAAATATGTTTCTCTATCATGGGATATATGCTTTTTAAAACCTTCTTATTTTCATAGGTTATTCTTAGGATGAATTGATTATAAAAATCATATCATTCTCTATAGGTTATTATTTGTTTACAAGGTTATGATACATATTTAATTTCATTGCTAAATATATTATAGTTTTGGATTTTGTGGCACATGTATGTATTATTTAACTATGAGATGGGTGGGACGTATATCTCTCTCTAATGAATTGGTTAAAGATTTATATCTCATGTGATATACATTGATGGAATAAGAAATTAACATGGTTAATTATTACAGGGATGGGATGGGAAATGAACTTAGTTCTATAATACATGGTTGAAATGAGGGGCGAACTCAGTTCAGCAATACAAGGCATGAATAATGGGTGAAGTCACATCAGTAATACATGGATAGAATGGGGGTGTGAACCCGATTTAATTCAATATATTTTCCACTGAGATGGTCCTGGAGGAAATGACTTTACTTTTATGGAAATAATTAGATATACATATGTGTCTTTAATAATTCCATGTTTTATTACTATGTTATGCTTTCATGGATTATGTTCTTTATTTCCTTAAGATTCATGCCTTATGAACTACCAATATTTATTATATGATTAATGAATATGATAGTTGATATATTGGGTATGATATTATATTTTAATGATCATGTTATTATAACCAAATGTCCTCGATTATTCTTACATATCTCTATTTTGACACCTATTGAGTATTTGATCTCACCCCTTTGTTGCGTTTTATTTCCTTTGGTTATAAAGAAATGTTTTATGTAAATGTAATAAATTTGTAGATCGTTATGGGTGATGTTGAATATTATTTAGTAGGATATTAGTTTTTGTGTTCATGAGTCCATAGACACTAAACTGTTATGGTCCTTATGCATGTATTATTGAATTTATGAAATATTCATCTGTATGAGTGATGGTAACATTACTAATGATGATGATACTATAGATTAAATGTGAATGGAAATATGTATAGTGTAGTAGGATTATGTTTCCTTTCTAATATTAGATGGATAAAGTGGGATAATTTTTTTAATTTATTTGGACAGAAGAAGTATGTTATATGAAAGGTTTAATATATAATATTTTTTTAGTTTATGTTTTTCACTAGGGATATAAAAGAACATTTTGATTTTTATGATGGAATTTAAAAGTGATTTAATGGAAGGGTATGTCCATAGAAAACATAAGAAAAAAGGAATGACAACCATTTAAATGTTACTTATGTTATGATAATGTTTTTGGGATAATGATATCTGGCATATGAATAAGTTAATTGGGTGTTAATGATTAACATGGTACTAATTAAGGACATGATGACAAGTAGTTCATTATATAAATGATGTTGTTTAAAACATATTGGATTTATGGAATATATAAATAAATCTACGGAATAATAAAGAATTCATGTTTTAATTTTTTTTGGTAATTCTAGTCATTACTATGTTCCAAGAGAATTTTCCACGAGTGTATTTACATGTTTGGAATTTTAAAACTAAGAGATACTTTGTTTTACCTGGGTGATCAATGTTAAGGTTGTTTCTTGACATTATTTCTATGGTTTTGGATCTTCATCATCTAGATGGGATATATAGTTATATATTCATAAAAAGATTATGTTAAACCTTGATGTAAGTATTTATTTATTAATATTGTATAGAAAACATTGGTTAAAAGAAAATTTTGCGATTAACCTTATTTCAAGGATGTCAATCATATTTTGGAAATTATATTTGTATGGTTTTATAAAAGGACTCCATGTGT
Source organism: Viscum album (assembly GCA_963277665.1). Classification (NCBI taxonomy): domain Eukaryota; kingdom Viridiplantae; phylum Streptophyta; class Magnoliopsida; order Santalales; family Viscaceae; genus Viscum; species Viscum album. Next base: position 1,889,169,173 of record OY728156.1, read on the forward strand.
GTCGGGTGACAAAAAATCATGTCTTGAATGGTTTGGGGTCTTGAACACATGACATGTGGACGATATGGGTTTGATGCCAACCACCAGCCTATACAATTTCTTGGTTAGTGAATAAGTATTTTTGATGTATAATAATTTACGATGAAAGAATAGTGTTATTATTTATTTTTATAGATTAATTTATTAACTTTATTTATTTTTATGAATAGTTATAGATATATAGTTATTCATTTCATTATATTATGAGCCATAATATTTTATAAATACTTATTTTTGCACATTAGTTAAGAAAGTTAATTTATGTATGTAGGATCTGTCGGCTCCGTGATTCTAGCTGGTGGAGTCAGATCCGTTGGGAAGGAAGGTCCACAACGGCTTGATGGTTGCACCTCTACGATTAATCCTCTGACATCTCGGCCTGGCACTGCTCAGGATGTTGATGTCCGGACTGTCGCTCATAAGGTCGGTGCGACGAATCCCGGTGACTGCACACACCTGGCAGATGGCGCTGTACAAGAGCGTGCTGTCCGCTGTCAGCTCGATGGTGGATTGAGGGATCGCATTGCCGACGTTGACCTCAGATCCTAGAATTTGGCTTGTTCCTTTCTTGGGGATGGAGGCGTGCGGGGTCGGGGTACGAAGTCCGATCCAAAGTTTCCACTGAAGAACTCTTCGGATGTTTGTGATGGCTCCAGCAAATTGGCTTCTTCAGATGTTTGTGATGGATCCAGAAAATTAGCTACTGTAATGTTGCCTTCTGATTCATTTTTTTCTGCTTTGTGGAGGATCAATCCAAATGATGTTCTGAAGTCTGCATCTGGGTCTTTCATTGACTCTTGTTCTGGAATAATTATTCGAAAAGGGTCATTGGCACATGTTGAGGCCAGTCCTGAAGTCATTGCTGAAAGTATTGCAATCGGGAGAATCTCTCTGATTGCACATTTTGTTCTGCCCAAGGGTCAGAAATATTGGCGGTTTGATGAATTGGTCCGACATATATCTTTTTTTTGGGGTTTCTCTGATTGGAGGTGTGTTTCTCTTGGATGTGGTTTTTTTCACTGCATTTTTCCTTCAGATGCTTCTAAAATGCTTGCGTGGAGCACTGTATCTCTCTCTTTGAAGCCAGGTTGGCTCCACCTTCATGAATGGTCTCTATACTTCAATGCCTCGCGTGCACGAAATGCTTTTTCACAGGTATGTGTTCGTCTTCATGGTCTTAATTGGGTTCTTTGGCACCCAAAGATTCTGTGTGATATTGGAACGACAATTGGGACTCCTATATGACTTGACAAGGAGACTAAGAATGTTTAGTTTGGACACTTTTCCATGATGTTGGTGGAGGTTGATCTTAGCTCCACCCTGATTGACAAGGTAACTCTTTCAACTCCGACAGATGACATTCAAATTGATGTTGAATATGAAAGAAATCCATTTTTTTGTAATGAATGTATGGCGGTTGGGCATTCATTAGAACTATGTCAGAGATGTATTTTTTTGTGAGAACTATGGGATGAAGGGTCATCCATCCAACCTATGTAGAAGGAAATCAAAGAGGAATGATGTGGATGTGTCACATCCCCTTGATCATAACATCAATCCCTCTTCCAATAAGGATGATGTGTTGGATTCTGCAAAAGAACACCAGTTTCCTTCGAAAGGGAAGGGACTAATGGTTGACTTTTCACCATTGAGAGCCAATAGTGGTCCTTCTAATTTTCAGAAAAACTCTACATCCCCGATGAGTGGTCCTTCTATTGAGCGGGTTGGTGTTTCCAAGGGGATTACATCCACGGATGGTTGTGCAGTTACTCCCTCTGGCTTTGTTGGGACTGGGAAAAATATTACTACCTCTGCTGTAGGGTCTCCTGCTTGCACTGACCCCTCAAATACTTGCATGAACGATAGCCCTGGTGCAGGTTTGTTATGTGATGAGAATGCTGAGATGACTTATAACTCTGGTCAATAGGTTGATTGTCATCAGGAGATTCAGAATCTCCTAAATTCCTCTAGGATATCTGAGAAGTGGGGTGACATCTCAGAGGTGGAAGGGGTTACAGTAGGTAGCGGTGGGCATATTTCGTTCAAAGATGCACTCATATCTGGTAATGAGGAGGTTGATCACACTCCTACTCCCTCGAGGTGAAGTCCAAGAAAGGATTACTCTAATACACCTCGCACTGTGTGTACTCGATCTTCAAAGCTATCAGGCAAGTTTAATTATGATATTCTTAAGATCCTTAATCAGGGTAAGTCCCAATATGAATGGGAAATTGCTGTTGAATCTGATTATGGGAATGATATTTCTTATTATGATCTTTAATTTTGTGCTTTGATGGATGAGGTAAAATCCCTTTGTTTGACCCCGCTCGTCTCCTCTGTACTCTTTTCTTTTTTTTAATAAATAGAAAAAATCATTTCTTCTGGCTGAGCTTGCTGGTTAAAAAGAAATACTCAATGATATGTCAATAATTAAATGAAAATGTAATTCCTTAATATCTTAATTAGGTTGAACCTATTGCCTTTTAAATCATCATATATTTAGGACTATGAAGCACTCAAATTTTAATTGATAAATAACATTTTTGTGATTTATGACCTCAATCACTCCCTATTAATATTTTTTCATTTCCTCAATGTCCATCATAACTCCAAAACTATGTTCTCTTATGTGGAAACATAGTTTTATTATACATTGGGTAACCATTATGCCCCCAATATTCTATTTTAATGGATTTTTTTTAATTTTTATGATATAGGTTTCTATGATTGAAACGTTCAAGTATTAAAAATTTTCAAACCAATATGAATTTATAGAGAAAAATTAAATCTAAGGGGGGTATAATGTATCACACTGATATTTTTTGACTTTTCTGAACAAATTTATCTTTTTTATGTGTTTCAATTCAAGTGATAAAAGGAATAGTTATATATATATATATATATATATATATTAAAACACTATGTCAAACATTACTTTCACATGACACCAACTTTAATTTTGCTACACACAATAACTAAATTTAATGGGATACATAAAATAATGAAATGTCTTATGATACACATAATACTAACTTGGCTTTCTAACACAGAACTTCGACTTAGAAAATGATACATGTTATATAGATGTTTAAAAGAAACATCATTTTATTATTATAATTAATTAAATAAAATTATTATTACCTAAATATTAATAATAGTTATAAGAATATTAATAAATATTTTTCAAATATTATTTAAAATAGTTTTCTATAGATAAAAAATATTATTAATGAAAGATATGATTATTGGTCATATCGATTTATGTTAAAAAAATATCATTTTTATCGAATGAACCAATTTTAATAATAATAATAATTTAATAATAATTTATAAATTTAATTTTCTAAAATTAAATTTATTTTTGAATTTATAATTTTTAAATTTGCATAGGGTGAACTGTTGGGATTTTTCTAAGATACTTTTTTATGGATATTAATAAATACATCTTTTTAGTTAAAAACTGCATTTTCTTAAAAAATATATTAATGTTAAATTAAATTATAAATTTGTATTAAGGTAATATAAATTATTTTATAAAAATATTAATACAATGACTATAATTTGAATTAATTAAATTTTAAAATTGAATATAAAAACATAATAATATTTTGAACTTCTTTCTACTTTAAAAACCCATATTCCAATCCTATTTGCAGAATTAGTACTAATGTTAATTTTTATTATTATGTGAATTGAATTAAAAAAAAACTAAATAATAAATTTTAATATTTATAATAATTAGTGTCCAATTATATCATGTTGATTTTTTGAAAATAACTATTTGTAAACGTGATTAAAATTATTCATAGTGATTGACATCAAATTATGCTTAATTAGGGACCAAGCCTTAATATTTGAAGACCAAATGACCAAGAATATTTTAGAAAACCATTATTATAAAAATATATCAGACATACACATTAATTTAATGAATTATTATTGTATTTTATGACTTAATTTATGTAATAACATTTTTACTCATAAATTATTTGAAAGAATTACAAGTTTTTTATTTTTCATCCCAATAAAAGGCCACCAACTCTCACACATCCCCATATCTCCCAAACCTATTAAAATCAGAGAATATATTCCCAATACACTTCCCATTAACTATTAGTTCCTCCTAGAAGAAATATACTAGGTATAAGGAAATCTAATGAAGCGTTTTCGCACAAACCAAAAGAAGTTACCCGAATAAGAGGTAACATCTTCTTTCAAATATGTTGTTTTTTTTCATTCATCACCCCTCCATATTATTTTTTTGATGATTTTATAAAAAAAATACTATATTAAATTTAATAGGATATTTTATGTTATGTTTTCAACTTACACACTCACACCCATCCATGGGATAATAAACTAACTGTTTATGCGCACAGAGAACTACAACCTCACTAAAAGATGAATGTTCAATTTTCCTAATCACCTCTCATCGTGGAAATTATGATGGAAAAAATATTTATACATTATATTTATTATTTATATAGTCTCTTTTATTCCATTTACAAAACAAATCATTTTTAAATTAAATTTTGTGTTAACTGTATAGTTTCGTTTTGGTAAGTGTGGACTATCTTTCCCTTAAAGTAATGTGATTCATTCACACAATACATAAAATGTATTAAAGGTGGATTTAGTGAATATATATAAAATATATAATGAAATAAATATAAATTAATAAGTATTTTTATATATATATACATGTATATATTTTAATTTCTTTCCCTCAAAAAAATTATTAAATGGAAATAGTGTTAATGCATACATACTACTTATCGTCTCCTTGAGCGGTGTATTAGATTTCATATTTATATATTCTATAGATTTTTATAATAAAAATATATTGTATATAAATTATATTTGTAACATATTTTAGATTATGTAATCATGGTATAAATATAAGGAGAACAATATAACTAATTAAGACACATATGAAAAATAATGTGAATATTAACTGAAGTGAAACCTTAACATAAGATAGTTAACGAGTAGATAATTTAGGGTTATAATAAATTAATATATGATATTATTTACAATAATATTTTTATTTGTGACATTTATAAAAAATTTATATTTATAATAAATGTGGTTTGAATGAGTATGACGAGAGTCAATTAATAAGATATGGGGATTTCATCTCACATTTTATTTCAGTGAGAAACATAATATTTTCACCACTCATTACATTTGGTTGTTGTATGTACTGACCAAGAATGTATTTTATAAATCTTATACATAATTTTATGGGTATTAAACTATCAGTTTTATGATATTTATTTCAAGGTTATTTTGATTCAAAAGTTACCAAATCGCTAAAGTAGTTTGGTCTCAATTTGTATTCTTTGAGACTCATGTTTATTATGCACCAAAATTTTCCTTCAAGGTGTGTATGCATCCAATTTACATGTTTTACAATGAATTTTAATCTTTTCATAAAATTTTTGGTTCCATGTAACATCCTTTTCTTACATGGAGAGTCTGATCCCATTTTACCATGTAATAATATATTGTTGAAATAATCTCATAAGTTTTCATGATTATTTATTTTTATGCATCCGTTGACAAAATAATATGATTCATCTCTCGATAAAATTAATTAATTTTCTTTGAATATGGTTATTCATGATTTATTTATATATTGGTATCATTAATTCCACAATTGTTTATATAATATAGTTAATAATGTATTTTTAACTACATACATTACCTTTTCTTCAGTCAGAAATATGTGTTCCTTTAAAAGAATGTTTCCTAAAATGGGTTTACAAGAAAATTATAATGTTCTCTTATGATCATTATACTAAATTTTTAACCATTTTTTCTTTTACCAATTTTTCAAAAGGAATATTCTTATCTCTTTTTAAAAGTGAAGTTTTTAACCTTTTTACCCTGAAATTAAAATGTTTTTCATACATCTAACAACATTCACATATTTTCCTATTATCAATCATATAAACATTTCCTTTAATTTTTAAAGGTAAATTTTTTAATATATTTTTTTATAATGATTTTTCGAGGAAAATGATTTTCAAAACATTTTCAAGAACATTTTATTTTTTTAATAGAAAATGGTATTCCAAACGTTTTTATGATTCTTTTATATAGTTTTATGGAATTTTATTCTTTTAAAAAAATTAACAACATATTTCAATTAATTCAATGTATATTCAATCAAACAGTTCAAAAAAAATTACTCTCTATTAACTAGTTTTTATGTAAACTGGTTTTCAAATCCATTTAATTATTTAACTAAATGTTTGAAATGTTTTTTCATAGATTTTTTTTTAAAAATTTTTGAAGCTCATTTGATAATTTTTAAGGAAAAGGGTTTTCAAAATGATTTCAAGTCTTATTTATATGTCTTCATGGTATTTTCATTGATATTTATTATTAAATGATTTAATGTATTTAAAATAACTTTTTATAGAATAAATGATATTTTTGTTAAGAAATATTTTTGAATGGTTTTTCAAATTCATTTTCCATCTACGATGACTTCTGCTGATGTTTCTCATGACCTTCTAGGGAATAGTCTTATAGATTTATTCATATTATTTCTATGAATGAGATATTCTTAATGTCATGGTCTTCATGAAACCTGTTTCCCTTTAACATATTATATATTTATGAAATCTATTTTTTAAAGAGTTATATGCTTATAAAAACCGCTTCTTATCATTTATAAATCTTTTGATAAAGTAATAATGAAACTTATATCTTTCTCTATGGGTTATGATATGTTAAAAAGTTTATGATAACCATTGAATTTCATTGATTAATATATGATTGTTTATAAATTTTTTTCACCTAAATGTTTGATTTATATATAATAAGAGTGGGACCTATATATCTATCAAATGAATTGGATACTTATTTATATATCTTGAATAGACATGGCTGGAATGGTAAATAAATTCGGATCATTATTAAAGGGCGGGAATGGGAAATGAACTCAATTTAATGAAATAGTGCTGGGATGAATAGTCATCTCGGTCTAGTAATATTGGGGGGGAATGTGGGCTGAACTTGGTTCAGTAATTCAAGTCTAGAATGGGGTTTGCACCCTATTCAGTTAAAGAATTTTTCTACTAATATTGTCTCGACAACAATGCCTTGACTACTATGGAAGTCATTATATACGATTATGAATATAAAATAATTCCATTATTTATTCCTATGTAATGACTTCATGGATTATGTTCTTTTTTTTCCGTAATATTAATTCTTTATGAAGTGAAAATATTTATTCCATGATTTTGGTATATGATCTTTGATATGAAGGGATTAATATTAAATTTTCATTATCATCTTATCATACACTTATGATAATTATTATGCTTAAATATCTCCCTTTCCACCTTTACTAAGCATTTTCTCTCAATGCTTTCTTATGCTTCCTTTCTTAAGGGTATGAAGAATGGTATTATGTAGATGTAATAAAGGTGGAGATATTAATGGGACATGCTGATTATTATTCACAAGGATAAAAGATTTTGTTTTTACGTTTCCAAATAAACTCAACTACAATGGTCCTCAGGCATGTATTATTGTAATGTACTTAAAATTAATCTAAAATGGTATAATTTCCATGTATATTAAGTATGGGTTGGAATATGAAATTAAGCAACCATGATGTGAACATCCCCTAGTTTTTCACAAGGATGGATCCCTTATCAATCCCTCATTTTCATGGTGAACCTATATGGCAATCTTTCTATTATTATCAATTCGTCCTGAAATCTAGATTTAATGTGATTTATGCTTGCGTCATCATTATATAGTGCTCTACAAAGTTGTCATCCTCAAATATTGTTTCGTATATTTAAAATTAATTAGAAACTTATTTTTAGAGTTACAGATAAAAGTATAATTAATGAAAAATCTTCATAAATTATGAATATCCCCACATAAAGATAAATTTTCCAATTGGACATAAAATATTGATATATTTAAATTATTTTTGAATTTTCATGAAGTATTACACAAGTAAACTATTAATTTGAGGATTCATGAACACTCCATGAATTTTAAACAAATCACTTGACTTCTTTTTCATCATTCCTTTTTTTTTCAATGGAGGTGTTGTATGATCATTAACTCTTTCATTGATTCCATTCATTTCATTTTCATTTCTTGAATTTTTAAATTTTTCATATTTATTGGGATCATACAACTATTTATATTTATATTTAATTACATTGTTTTTTGAATGATCATATACAATAGAAAGTGTAGGTATATATTCTACTGGTTTAGAGGCCTATACTTCTATCACTGGAAATTCTTTTCCACTACATAATGTGATATATTTTTCTAATTATCTTGGGTATATTATTTTGTAACCTGTTGTAGTTCCATATCGCAGATTATTTATATTTTAGGATAACTGAACTAATTTATTTTCTATTTTTTTAATTGATACTTCTATTTATGATTGGAATGTCAATATTTTTTTGTTTCATTGTCTTTTAGAAGATTACATGATTTATTGGATGTTATTAATTTTTCAATTGTTTCTCCATAATAGAGATTAATTGTTGTTTCAATAAGAGCATAGTCTATTTTTCTCAATAATTATTTTATTGTTTATAAGGTTGTGGTTAATATTTATACTAAGATCCTCTCACTTGATATTTTCTTATAGGAAAAAAGTGGATTGAGAATGGAACCCAGGTAGAACTATCTTCTAATTAAATGGATAAGTAATTACTGGTTCATTCAAAATATCATTTTGGTTATAATTTCACCAGTATCATTAGTAATTTTTCTTATAATATCATATGATGTAACTAAGAATGATATATCTATATATTTTAATCTCATAGGTGTTATATGGACCCATGTAAAAATCATGAGGACCTACCCAATATTGGAAATGTTCATCATGCACATAATGGATCGAGATATGAAAACTAAATTGGATGTTATCTACCCTATTATTGATAGAATCAAATTGTAAATATATAAATGTCAAATAGTTAACATAATTACATTATTTTATTCTTCTTATAAAATCTATCATCCAATGGAAAATGGGTTATTCTATATTTTTAATTAATGTTCATAGATCATCAGGGTATATTTAAATGAACTCTTTTTCAGTAGCTATGTTGATAGTTGACATAATATTAGGTTAAGGTCAATTGTATAATTTATCAAACATATTTGAAAATATAATCCAATTATGAGAACAATTTCCTAATATAACATTGAATCTTTGAGAATAATATCCTTCTGATTCATATTTATTATTATAGATGTTGTTCAAGAATATATTTCCATTCAATGACTATGTTGTTCTCTAAGGACAATCAATAAATTTTCTTCTTTGTACTTCCTATATGAAGATAATATGTGAGTCTAAAAATATCCACTATTTAGGGGAATTCAATTATTTTAACAAATAGAATTTTTTGAGGGTAAATGTGTCACCAGTCACCTAATTATATTTTATTGTTTTAAATTGAAATTAACAAATGATAAAATGAATATACAGAAAATTATTAATTAATCCTATAAATTTCAAATTCTACGACATTAGGTTATTCATCAATGGATTTAAATAAAAATGTGCCTCCTGGATCCTTGGCCTCATGTCACCTATCATGATATCAAATATATTAGGTATGAGATCTTATTTAACAATAGTTCTTGGTTGGTGTTTATTATGATGATTCTAGAATATCAGGTGGATTTTCCCACTAGGAATCTTATTCCTGTTAGTTTGGATATTATCATCTTTTAGAAATAGTTTTTTATAAGATATAACTAATGGTGTTATCCAATTTTTTATTAGTGTTTGAAAACTTTTTCTATGGTTGGAAACTTTTTTGATGGATCCAAACTATGATAGTTGACCATCAAGAAATGTGATACTGACATAATGCTCTAAATTATATATTTTTTAATGATAGACTATTACACACATTGATAATGATGATAAAAAATCCGTGTTCATCACAATGGCATGTCAAATTTGATTTTTTTACCTATTATCTACTACATAAGTTGGTAACATGTCTTATCCATAAGAAAATTGGTGTATAGTACACTAAACATTACTTTTTTGATTAAAACTAAAAAGGACATATAATGAGGGGTTATAAAAACTAAATTTATTTTAATAAATCTATATGTTATAAATGAATAAAAAAAAATTAGAAAGTGAAATAAAACTAGGAATAATTTAATGTACACCATAATAATATTATAGGGATGATAATATCGTAAGAAAACTATTTCATTCTCTACGAAAAATATTTTATCCTGTGAACAAATATTTATACTTCTCAATTATCTCCAACCATAGAATTAATAAATCCTTTTTATTGGTTATTTTTATATCTATTTTTATTTATTGACTCATTTTATAGAGTAAAAAATAATTTCGGAGGATAATTTAATTAATCCACAAATTGGAGAAATTTTTTGGCATATTTCTCAAAAAAATTACATTAAGTAGTCATGTTTAAACTAATCGATTATTTTTAATTTATCAATATCATTTCTACCAATATGAGCTACATTTTCACATTTTAACTGAATAAATGTTCCAAATCAATTATAAATAATGAAATAATTATTCATCCAAAAAAAATCAATTGATAAATTTAAAATAAAATATTATTTAAAAACAGAAATGAAAGTAATTTTCCAACATAGTCAACACCCAGACCCAAACATAAATTTCCACAAAAATATAAAAAATAAAATACAAACAATTAAAAAAAATAGTGAATTAAAAATCAAATATCATCACTTAAATGAATACTATACCAATTTATTCTTATTTTCATCAACAAACTAATTTGTAATATTCTTGAAATTCAAAGAGAACACTCTACACACATATAGGTTTTGAAAATTCTCGCCAAAAACCTTAAACAACCGAATTATTTGGGGTTCATGTTAATAATGTTTCCCTAGAACAATAATATGTTTATTTCAAGATTATGGACATTTATAGTATTTAATATTAATAATCTAATTATCACATCATTTTTTTACAGTATCATAGCTTGTGATAATTTCATAAGAGTAGTTTTCTCTTTGAAAGGTCATTTAATTTCCCACCTATTGTAAGATCCCATAAGTGTATTGATAGTATTATTAAATATATTTTTATTAATTATATATATGAAATGATTTAATAGAATGAAATGACACACAATATCTAGAGTGAAGACTAATAGTTTATTGAGGAACCTTCCCATGGTATAAACCCTCATTAATATTTTCTGTATAAGTTTATAAAATTATACATGTTAAATGAAAATAAAAATTTATAAGTTTCATTGGATGATACTTTCTATATCTTTTTACAATGAACCTTATGAAATAGGATTATTATTAACAAATATCACTACTAATGTAAATTGATGAGTAGATTGATGCATTGAAAACTTATTTATGTGGTGATGTATGGTAAATTGGGTTGTTTGAACTAATATTTAATTTATGAATAATTTGAGAGATGGTTTGTAGATTCTATTCTTTAAACTAATTTTATACCACATGCTGATTGTTTAAATTTATAAATCCAAAATATATCCTTGTCTATGTGTTTTTATAAGAATGTTTCATTTTAAAAAAATCAATGAATGAAATGTTGAGATAATCTACTAATGGAACCAACATGAAAAATATTTGATTATAGAAAATTTAATAAAGATATTATATTAAATAGTAATCATTTGTAGGATGGTTCATCTAATTTCTGTATTATGGTATCTTTATATGACTTCCATGGTGCATTTCTAGATGATAAATTAGGATGTTAGGATACTTTACCTAATATCATTGAAAATTATATTGAGGGTGTCATACATAAGGTGTTTCAATAATCTCTCCTAAATAATAATATAATATTAAATTTAATAGGATTACTAAATATTCTTTTATTATGTTGTTTAATTATTTTTCATTTTTTCTTGATCCCTTATAATCCATCACCATTCATTTTTAGGGTATTTTTTTGCAAAATATCTAATAAATATTTTCTATAATTAGGAAAATATAATAAATATTTATTTATTGACATATAATAATATAATGATGTTTATTAAAATATAGTAATTATACAAGGTCTAATTAATAATTTGGATAGATAGAGGACTTTATCTAATAACAGGGTGAAAAATATTTTATCTAAATATTATATACATTAAAAATATTTAAATTAGTTCTCTAGAATTGTTCTCTTAAGGAATGAATAATATAATTATTATTATTAGTGACATGAGGTTATATAAGGATTAATGAAACAACAACGAGAAGTTGTGAAATGAATTTTTTAAATACCTTAGAATACATAAGACGAATTGTATTATTTTCATAGAGGATTAAATTATTATTTGTTTTATATAATGACAGTGGGAGTTGATTCTCTCGATTTACTAAAGAAATCACTCTACATAAAATCTCTCTAATTTTAAGAGTAATACACCTCCACCACCAGTATGATGCCTAAAAAATTATAAAATATCCATTCATTGAAAATATTCTCATGGCGATCAAAGAAGAATGATACAATTGTTAAGATTAACATGGGAAACACACATAGAATCCTATGGCTACAATCAGAGGGTCTTAGAGCACATATAGATCATATATGAAGGTTATCTACACTTGATTCCTACATCATAGTGATAATATAACATATAGGAGTTTCAAGATTCATCATAAAATAAAAAATACATCAAAATTTAATTTTAAAATGTTTTAATTAATTAAAAATAATACAAGATGATCATGATATTTAGATTTATAGTAATATTGTAAATTTAACATCGATTCTATTCTTTTGATCACAACATTTATCATCGATGCTCATCATGGATAAATAAAATTTTATGGTAAAATTAACAGTTAGGGATGCCCCATACAATGATTCCTCAATATAAAAAAACATTACTAGAGCTATGCTATTTGGACATGAAAATAAAAAGTTATGGGACATGGTTTAATGCTCATTGGATGTCATAGATGACTTGTAAAAAGAGTGTGTATATGGTCTTTGTTGGTGTCAAGTATTGGGAGTGGATGTGAACTTTGAGGTTTTATATGGTATTGGTAAATCTCCAAGGTGTAGAAATATGGATGGAATTTTATATGGATTTATTACATCTAGAGGGATAGTGGAGATAGTGTTCACATATTCTAGAGTATAAGGTCATAAATTTTTAGGTTTACAATGCACATGGTGAACTGTTTGTGATTTTAGGGTTATAACCTTGGAAGTATTTGTATGTTTACTAGGATGAGGTAGATGGGGTATCTTTTGTTTGGTTGGCACTAGGGTGAGGTATTCCACATAGGAAAGCTAAATATCTTCATAGTATTGTTTAATATAAAATATGGAAATTATAAAAATTTTAATTATGATTTTTATATAAAAGCTGAATAGAAAAAAAAAGTTCACATGACAATCATTATGAAAAAATAAACGATTTTGAATCATGAATATTTCACAAACAAGATGTGACTAACATAAGAAACCAAACATTATTATAATTCACATTACAATATGTTACAATAATTATTATATACTAATTAAATAAAACTGAACTAGGAATATTATGAGAATAATATTACAAGGAAAATTAAATCTCATTAATTTAGAAAAAACCCAAAAATGTTTTTAAATTATGATTAAAATCATAAGGAATTAAAATAAAATAATAATAAACCATATGAATGGTATAAATCATATTCTGTATCAAGAAAAATTCCAAAAATTATTTTCTGTCGAGAAGGAAGGATTATATTTAATAAAATTTATGATGAGGACAATTCATTTAAAATTTACATATCAAAGTTAAAATTGAAATGAGATAATAATAATTGGACACAATGATATGAATTATTTAGGACATTGTACTATATGAATATTGATTGATCATAACTGTTGTTACATTATGAAAAAAAATCGTGTAAAAGGATTAGTGGAAGAAAAAATAAAAATTGTATGAGAACATAAAAAATGGGAATATGATGAAAAAATCACCATCCATGGACCCCTAAATGATTGAACATGAAATTGTATAGAAGATTGAGACCCCCTTTACCAGGCTTATTTTGACCTTTGACATGGAATAACAATATTAGAATCTACTAAAGGGATTGATCCAAAGCCCTCAACAATCAACATCATTAATAACATATAGATCCAAGTTATTATATCCTATCTAGAATTATCTCTATCCATGATCACAATCCATGGTCGACCATGTGATCAAAGAATCACTATGATCCATTGGAAAAATCATAAAACAACCTTTATCCTCTCTTCTTCTAGAGTGACATGAGTAAAGGTCATCGACTGTCTCCCTTCAAACTCACTCTATCAATATATCTATATTTATTGATGTAGATAAGAAGATATATTTAAAATATCTATTCATTTTTTATAATTTATTCTAATATAATAGGGGAATATATAGCTATAGTGAAAAAAAATTCTGTAATGACATTATAAACTCTATAGAAAGGAATAATTAAGAAACAATTAACCCTATCATCGCACTAAATTGATGAAAAATGTAATAAAACCATGTGTAACTGTTAAAAGAGCATTTTTATTGTGGTATTTTTGTATGAAACTGATATTTAATGGTAGATATATCATTATTAATGGTATCACGTATCATGTACTAGTAGGAATACATCTATGGTAATGATACCACATAAGGGTGTCATGTTGTAAAGGGTCAAACCACTATGTATGAGTCATCCCTTACTCATGGAAATATTTATCCAGAGATATGTGAGGTTAAAAATCACATATTCATGGGTATTAAAACCACATAAATAGTAGAAAATGTTGAATGGGGATAGAAATACTGTTGCATGATAGAACATGAAACAATTTAAGGGTAACCAACAATATATGTAGTGGTACAGATGACTTGAGTATGGTTCAAGATCAGAATGTGTATGGATAAAAAACTAAATACATTTTATATTCAAGGGAATATAGACCCACATAAATGGGTAGAACCCATGAACCAAAAGATAAATAAGGTTGAAACAATCATTCATATCTATAATAGATCATAAAAACGTCCCATGTTTAGGAAGCCATGGACATATAAAAGGATATCCAAACATTACATAGGATACATAATGGTCAAGGGAATCCTACATAATGGTAAATAGAACTTCATAAAATTTAATGGAAATAGGATAAGAATCATGTAGGGGTAAAATGAATCATAATAATATTCCAGAAAATTCCCTGATGAAGTGGAAGAGAAGCAAAAAAGGCATATTGAAACAATTTTATAATTATTTACAAATGAAGTGGAGTAAAAAACAGAAAATATACACCTTAGAAATTTTATTTTTAAGTATGTTAATATGAATCATCGTCACACTCTCCAACATTCAAATTAAAACAACAAATCAATTTACTATTTTGACATACATAATCTAGAATTAACAATATGGGAAAATTTTATTATTGAAAAAATTTCAATTTCCTAAATAGTTACCCTTGATTTATCATCATGAAAAATTGTTCCTAGAATATAATAATATCAAAACACTGCAATTTTTTTTTAAAAATTTAAGAAATTATTAATAGAAAATTCATAAAAGGTTGAAACATCACTTACCTGAGTTTTTATATGAGATGATGCTCTTAGGGAAAACTGGATGAGAAAATTTAAAATTGGCCACTAAAACATCCCCCTCATGCCTTCATAACACTAATATTCGATGAATTATACATTATCATAATAATGATATGAATAAAATCATATAATTCAAAATGAATATAATTGTGTAAAATAATTGAAAAAATTTTAAGCAATAGAAATATAACAGAAAAAAAATTATATTTAAATAAGAAAGCATTGAATAAATCTCACTGTGGTAATATAAAATTAATAGAACCATCATCCTTTGTAGGATTATTTATCTCCATAACACGAGAATATAGACTTTGGATGTGAATTGGAGTGATCCTTAAACAAAAAGGAACTGCATGATCATTTGTTAGTAGTCCCAATATCCATTGACAACAGTAATATAAAACAAAAATGGGGTACAACCAGATATAAACAAAATGGAAAAATTTCCATAAAAGTTCATATATCATAGTCAATAATTATAATGTGACATGGTTACAAACACATGGAAAACAAATTAATTTTACAAAATGTATCATATAGTAAATCATAGAATATCATCCAATCAACAAACAATAACATTAGACCCACATTTTAGTGAATATAAATTGGAAATGTCTCTAAAGGTTAATACCTAGATAAAATAACAATATAGTATTCAAAGTAAAATAGTTGGGATATCAATAGATTAACTAATTTGAAAATAGTAGACCCAAGATTCCCAAGACATCACAAACAAATATCAATGCTAACCGTCTCTCAAACATTAGATAAACTATTACATAAACTTATATATATATATATATATATATATATATATATATATAAGACAAGACACATATAGATAATACCAAACAACTGTATCTATATGTGTTATGTAAGAAAAGAAAAGTTGAAAACAAAAATAAAACAACAACGAATGACATATTGAAAATAAAAAAAGATCAAAGAATAAAAGATGAATGAATAATAAAATCATGATATAGAAGGTAAAATCTATATCTAAAAAATTTAATGAAACAAACATGGAATTTCCAATTTTTATTTTATTTTCATGATGTTTCTTGTTCTATTTTATTGATGCGTGAAAGCGCATAGAATAGAAATTAATTTAATCACATGAAATAAGAATATATATAACCAACATTGATAAGGGGATGAGATAAATTTAATATTAAAAAAAATTCATATCCTATTTCAAATAAAATGGTTTTGTATGTTTTATTTATAATACCATAATAAGAAAATAAATTCCGAAAATAAAATTTTATGAAAATGTGGATAGGATGTATGGAGAAAGGGATAAAAAGAATTAATTTATTGGGAAAATTGGCCATCATGCATTTTAATTGAACATCATAAGAGTTTCACTAAAGGAAATGGATTGATTACATGGAATATTATAAAGAAAAACCATATTTGACAACAAGTGGTAGAAAGGTAAGATGATGATGAAATAAAAATACAATACCATGAAAAATTCAACGTAAAAACATAAAAAACTCCCATTCCCCCTTATCAAGAAATTGATAAACCATTTTGAAGGAAGAATAATTGTTCTCGATACCATTTTCACTAATGAAGCATACTCAAAGTATGTGTTAATCAAAAATTCCAAGATCTGGGTTCATCTATACTCTCTAGGTTTGTTAACATCCAATATCACATTCCCTGAGAAACCATGGTCTCTCAACACCTCAAGTATCCATATCAAAACTCTATCAAAATGACATCCGAATTATCCTCCTTTGGTGATCCAAGAACAATGGTTTCCTAAGATATCTATTCAGTATATATATATATATATATTTCCTATCATAAAAAATAATATCTCTAAGAGAAAACTTATTAATAATTAGTCTTCACTATTGAATAAAAGGGGATGATACACCCTTAAAAATTGAGGTTTGATGCAATGAAAAAAATTATATTTAAAGGAATGACTAGGAAAAATTAAATCCTTGAATTCTAATAAAAAAATTCATAAATAATTACCTCAATAATTTTTTTTTAAAAAATGCTGTTAGGTACCACCTTAAGATTCAAACAGCAATATGAAGGTAGATGGCACACTGCATAACTGTATCCATGTTAGTGTAGGGGTAGAAGAACTGATTATATAAGGGAACAGTATAATGTTATTAAAGACTAGTGTTACAGTTATTCCACTTTGTAAGGATTATCTACCAATCCATAAAGGGTTGATCCTAGGATACATAAGGGTCAAAAACACTTACATATGGTTAAGGTAACATCACATAACGGTATAAACCCTCAATTTGAGGGTAAAATTAATTCCAAATGAGAGTACCTACACCTTAAAAAGGTAAATAAATAATATTCCTAATGGTGAAAACAATTTTTTTAGGGTTAAGACCCATCACTGTTTGGGAACAAATCTCAATATATAGTATGCATAAGTAAATATAGATACTAAAGTAAGGGTGGAATCCATGAACCAAAATTTACATAATTTTCCAAAAGAATATACATAAGGGAAATTAATAGAAACAATGGATGATGTAAGGGTAAATTGGGACATAAAAAATGCTATCAAAAAAAATACCAAGGCTATGTAAGGGTCATGGGACAACTATGTATAGCTTATGGGATTTTCAAAAATCGATATAAAAGGTTATAAAAATATTGATATAAAGGTAATTCATTCTAAAGGAGAAACACATAGGGGTAAAACCATTCTTTGTAAGTGTAAATAAATGACTAGGGTGATGAGGAAAAAAGTAAACAAATAATATGAAAAACCATAATTAATTGAAAACATAAACCCAAAACAATTGGGTTGTTTCTAATAATGATATTGGTGTATATGTTTTTTAATTAGTGGATGCTTTTGTTAATGATGATTGGATGTTTTAGCTCTTTAGAAATGTATCAATACTCCAAAATGAAATTCAAAATTATAATTTAAAATTTTAAGTTCAATCCAATCATCAAATCATATGTTAGTATATAAAAATAAAGATAATAATAATAATAATAAGTGTTATAGTTGAAATTATATTAATCATATTAATAATTGAATAATTCAATTATTGGATGTAGTTATATATATATATATATTTCAACGTATATAAAATTTGGTATATTAATATAATATAATTTTATGTTATATTAAATCATTATATAAACAAATAACAAAATCAGTATTATTGTTAAATGAAAATATAATTTTATAATAAAATTATTACAAAACTAATATTTAAAATAAAATAAAATTTTAATTATGATATAATATAAATATTTATTATTATAGATAATAAATATTTTTATACTAAACTATTAATACAATTAAAAATAATTAATCATTAAAAAATTAATATTATATAGAAATATATTTTATGTTATTATTAAATACTAACTAAACAACATCTTACAAAAACAAACATAAAACTAAATAAATTTATAAAGAAAATAAAAACAATAAAAATAAAAGAATATTTACCAAAAATTGTTAAAATAGTAATACTATTTAAATAATGTTATGTTAGAAATATATAAAATTTTTTATAGAAATCCATATTAAATAAAAATATTTATCATTAGAAAAAAATAAATAGTTTTTCATTCATTATCGTTTTATAAATCAAATTCATTGGATGAAATATATTAAGGATGGTTTTCTTCATTAGCTTGAAAATAGATAAATTTTCATCATTCCCTAATTCACAGTGGAATAATCAATAAATAATATCTTTTAAATTTGATCATCCATGATTCATCAAAATGATGTTTTGATGAAATAATGTTATCTATAATCATCGAGATCATATCTTCCATTGATTTATTTACTTTTTTATAATTTATATACATTTTTCTAGTATTTATCTTCTACCATTTTTGATTATTTTGAAGTTACATAACATAAGGTCAAATAATCATAATAATTAGTATAAATCACTATAAGGTATTTATAAATGTATGTATTATCATTATATAGTATAATTTGGTCAATGGTAAGCTATTTCATTCTGATATACTGGGTAATATATTTTTATAAATCTTTTTTTAGAAACCTCACTCTTGTAGGACTAAATATCTTTAAAAATGATAAAAATTAAATCAATATATGTAATTTCTTTTTATGTAATGAATTTTAATTAATATATAGTAATAAAACAATATCTAGAAATGAAATGAAAATTTGGTACAATTCTAGTTATTGTAGGAGTTGGTTCCATAGAACCATTTATTATATATATTATGATTTCACATATTTTATAATATTATTAAAAATCATATAACATCATTATTTTTATTCTTTATGACATAGTACTTTATAATTATTTAAGATACATTTTTTTTGAGAATGATCATAGTGGTTTTATGATATGATGATGACCTAGAATTAACCCGACTTTATTCGTAAATATATTATCTATAGTTGGTTGATATCATTAAAAAGAACATAAATAATTCAAGATTAAATGTACTTGGACTCATAGTACTATGATTTATAATATTTGAGTTTATCTCCTTTTTAATTTCCTTTGTAGTTGATTATAAGAACGCAATTTTCTTGTAGGAAATTGATTTTTATAAATATCAATGGATGCTACTTTCAGAGAACGTTTTAATGACCCTGAGACATTATGATTTTTATTGATAGATATTATTAATTTTTTACCCTGATGTATTTATAAAAATCATGATCACACAGGTTTCTAGTTATTTAGGACATGTTTAGTGCTTCATGAGTAATATTTCATTTTTATTTAATTGGAGAAATACTTTTAACCTTATGTTCCTTAACTGATGTTAATAGTCAAAGTAACCTTAATGTGAATAAAACATACTAAATAAATACCTATTAATTATTTTCTACAGTATTTTATATTTCATTAAAGTCCAAGAAAGAGATATCACACAGATATATTGTTGATGGCATCATGAAACCTTATTGATTTGATGAATCATGATAATGGGATTTTTCTACACAATATGATTTCATATGAGGTTCTATATAATTTTTACATTTTCCTCATTGAATATTATTTCAATGCGATGTTTCTAGATGTTAAACTTGTATATTGGGTGACTCTACATAATTACACTAAGTAAGATGACTATATGGTCATACACTAAGTGTACTTTAGAAACTAGGAAAAATAATAATATTATTTTTTATTTCACATCATGAATAAATATTATTGTCACATGTGGATTAAAGACTATTCAGGTTATCTAATTAGATATATTCCCCCAGTAATTATTCTATAGTATATTTTTTGAAGAAACAATTTAATAAATATGTAATTCAAATTTATTAAATATAATATCTATTTATTTAATAGTGAATAATTAAATGGTATTTTTTATTAATAAATATTAATTATTCAATACCTAATAAAAATTTTGGAGAAAATTATTAATGTGTATACATGTCTAATGAAAATAATATTTAATAAATATTTTTTAAAATAAATAAAAAATAATTTATTAAATAAGTAGTATTCAATTAATTCATTGGTTTTTCACATTCTTATAAATATTATTATTATTATTATTACTGAAATGTATTTCCCTATATTTTTAAAAAATAGAAATGCTCCATGTTCAATTATTAAATTCTAACCCAATAACTATTTAGACACAATTTATTATTTACATTCATGGTACATTGGAATTTTTTTGTGGATAATGGTAAATATAATTTTATCAACCCTAAGATTCCCCCAACTAAAAGATCTCAATAAAACAGAGTAATCCTTCTACACTACACCATTTATTCTAGATATATAAAGGATAGAATACATTGTTGTTTCAGTCAATAATAAATTCATGTTTATTTCGAAGATCAAAACTAGAACTCAGTGATTCCTACGGTTCCACTCAAATGTTCTTGGTTGACATAGGGATCACTGATATATGGAACATAAAATTGATTCAAATGAAATAATGATAATATAAAATAGATATATTGTTAGATCTATAAACTAAGAAATTATTCAATGATTTGAAATTCAATAAAAACTTATTTTTTTAAAAATTATTACCTTAGGATCAATCAGTTGGTTTTGGGAGTTTCCATGCAATTAAAATTTGATGCAATTTCATTAGATACAACAATATACGTTAATGTAAACCAGGTATTAGTCACCAATTTGAACAAAAAATAATACTTTGTAATTCCCCATTAACACTTTCTATATTCCCAAATACATTATGCTTAATCAGAGTGATAACATATAAATTTCAAATTATTTTAGGAGAATTGATTTATTTATGTCATTATTGATTGTTTACAAACATAGTTTTATTTATTTAATATGAATCATGTTATATTATATTCAAACTATGATTTCTTGATAATATAGTCAATAAATGGATTAACCATTAATAAAGAACAGTAAACAGTCTCATTTATTGGTTCCAGGTATTTTTGTGTGAAATCACTAGAGTATACATTCTATAGAATGTAGGTATATTCTATGTATATGTGTTTAATAAAAAAATAAATTCATTTCTTAATTCATATAATGTGAATTTAAAACACTAGGTTTCTAGTTATATGATATGTAATGACCAAGCCATCCCGATGCATAATTTTACAATGTGAATGGTTTTAACTTGTTTGTGTGACATTTGGTCTGTTATCTAAAGACAAGTTTTGTTTTTTAACATGGAATGTATGACCTATAATTATATAACTTAGAGAATAACCAATTATTAGATAATATAAGTGAAATTTAAAAAATTTATTTCTATAGAAGTGCCACCATTATAATCCCTAGGTGTGTAATGATAATTGATAGTTATAAAATATTCACAACATGTAGATGGATAGAATATGTCTTGTATATTACATAATTATGATAAATTTTAAATTAAATTACTATGTTACTTAAACCATAATGACATGAAATTTTTTCTTCATTTATTTGAATCATATACACCATGGTATGGGTTATATATTTGAAATTTTTAATGGATTAATATCTAAGCTTATGGAATTCATTTTTCAAATAAGTCATAATACAATGTTCAATCTATGTACATTCAAACATAACATTTTTCATAATTAACTATTATTTCATGTTTCATTCATTTTATAGTGTATTAATAAAAATTATGTGATAAGGAATGTATGATTCATGATATATGAGAAAATATTATAGTAATATTATAAATATTGGGTAGCTAAGACACATACTCACTCTGTTGATTCCAAGGTACAACTTCTAAAAATAAAAAATTTAATATAAATAAATTTATTTCATTTAAAAAATTTATAGATATTAAGATAATGATTGACCAGATAAAAATATTAAAAGTTAATTTATTAATCATATATGACAACTAATTCATTAAAATTTGATTTATCATAAATGAAAATATTTTTATTTGATTCCATTTTATAAAATACGCAATTCATACACAAAATATCATTTTTATATAAAAGACTATAGAATATCCATTGGTTTTAATAACCCAAATGTGTGTATAATATTATGTAATATAAGGAGGACCTAGGTGAGTGGAGGAGGTTAATTTTTGGATCTAATATTAAACCAATCAATGAGATACTTGTGGTTATCCACAGAATACAATAGAACAAACCATGTTATGGTTCATGTATCATATCCACTAGGTTTAAAATTAGTTTTTCATTTTCAAAATAACAACCCATTGAGTGAAATTCAAAATCATACAACAATTATAATTTACTTTATGTTAGGTTGAATGGTTGATGTATCATCCTGATATTTTATGAAATATATTCTTTCAAATAAATTTGATTTCATTATTAGGTTTTGTTACACAGAATAGATTGATTATATTTCACCATACACTACAACATATTTGGATATCATTTCACACAACATATAGTTTCATTGATGACTTCAGTTACGCAAAATCCTATGTCTTAATAGATAACAATATATTATTTATATTATTATGATAGTTATCAACTAACTATTTTTATGGAAAGAATAAAAGAGATTTAGAATATTTGGATATTTTTGTCTACACTTTTATATATATTGAATTCATTGGTTAAAAATTAATTATAAATTAATATAAACATTACCTAATTATAAATGATGTAACAACCTATGTATTTATATAATATGTATTTTTCATTTTTATTAATATTTCTTATTTATATAGTAATTTAAATTTAAAAAGGACACTATTTTAAAAAACATATACAACATGAAACATTTATTTTATCAAAATATTGGGTTTCTTATAAGATCGAGTTAGACCTAAATATAAAATACTATTAATATTATAACTTTAAATAGTATTTTTTTAACATATTAATTGTATAATTCATATAAAAATAATTTTTTGAGACATTTGATGTTTTTCATGAAAAAATAGACATCATATTTGGTATTTCAATTTCAAAATTTAATTTTGATGATTTTTTGGTACTATTCTATGAAATCACATTTTACGATGAATAGTGAAAACCATTGAGCATTAATTGGAAAAAATAATTTTGTCTAAATTATTTTTATTTTTAAATAATATTTTAATAATATTTAAAATTAAATTATCACAAATTTATATTTATAAATTAAATTATGGTAATTTGAAACAATTTCAAATTGAATTTAGATCTAAAAACATAACAAAATTTTGAACATATTCACTTTAAAAACGCATTGTTTAATCCTATCCATATGATTAATTTTAAATTATTTTCTTTCAATTCAATGATTGTAAATATTAATAACTTATTACCTATTTGGAATCATCATAATTTATACTTTATAATAAGATAAACTATTTTATGAAAAAACATATCAGTGAAATTAATTAAAACTAATTATAGTGATTAAGGCAAAAAATTGTTTAATTAGTTGTTAAACATTAATCCTATAGGACCAAATTACCTATAAAGTTTTCAAAAACCTGTTTTCATGCCATTATTCAACCAAATACACTCTTTTATTGAATTTATTTCATTATTAGAGTCACATGATATAATGCAGACCTCCCAATAGTGTTTATATTATTATATTTACAACAATACCCCTACCCCTAGACTATAAAAAGGCTCCCAACCTCACCTATATGGACCCTTCCATATGCATTTCATAATTTTGATTTAAGTTAATAATTTGACATTATTTCACAATGAGGATCTTTTCATGGTTTGATTTCTAGAGAATAAAGCCATAACTCATACATAACAACAATATAGAAATAAAAGGTGGACACTTCCAACATTATCAACTTATTTCGTAGAATAGAAACATTTTAAATGAAACATAATTTCATTCCATATTTAATACTCATAACATTTCCCTTATCCCATAATTGACTCTATTATCCATTAAATCCTATGTAAAACTTTTCAAAAACATTAGATGATAAAAAATTATTTTTATGGTATTTAAAATAAGGAATGAATACATTAGTCCATGAATATTTTAAAACCATAGAAACATTTTTGCATAATCATAATTTTCACCCATAAAATAAAAACCCTTTATCTTACCTAGGAAAATCATAATATTATAATAAAACTTCATATAAAACATAAAACACAAATTTATCTTGTGGAATAAATATCATAACAACACTTTAGCATTCATAACTACAAAAGGAGTATCCATCATGGTTACATTTAGAACACACATTAAATTATCTTCCCTAAATCGTTTATGAGAAACCCACCCAGTTAACCCTGTCTCATTACCTAATGCATATGACTGATATCACGGGCTCCCCCACTATCAGTTTTGTATATAAATACCTATATTTTGTTTATAACATACCGACCCATCTTTGGTTTATCAAGTAAAATCTCGTCAAATTTCCCAGTACCATTATATAATCATACCACATAAAATATTGAAATTATTAATACTTCAATCATAAAACATCATTTTATATCACAAAAAAATCATTTAAAGATATTGAAATTGTCATTCCACATTCCAAAAAATTTCAATACCAAAAAACCCAAATTAGATAATGTATTTCCTATTATTTTAAAAATATTAAGGCTTGTAGAGGAATCCAAATATGAAATAATGGCCACAGCAGCAGAGAAGTCATTGTATCCATATATGTTAAAAAAACATTCGTTTTTCCTATGTGATAAAATTTAAAAAGCTTTATATAAAAAGATTCATTTTGAAATAATTGAATTAAATTCATAGAATACATTATATGTACTTTATATTTATTTTATATCCATATAAATTATTTTTTAAATTAATATCATGTATAAAAATATTCTATATGAAATTTTTTAAATGCTCAAGGTGTCCCACACAACATTGAAATTTTAAATAATAATCACCATGAATCAATACATTTACAGAAATATTAAATAACATATATAGATATAATATGGATGTGAAATGTCATATTTGATGTATATGGACTTTATAAAGGAATAAAGGTTTATATTAACAAGAAATTACTCAATGAAAAGACATTGAGATGAAATCCATTACATTGAGTTCGGATTTCCATGTACTGTCATTATAATCCTAAATAATAAACATAGATTAATTTCAACATGAATGATAAAATTTTTATTTTTTATTATTCCTTTTATATCCCTTGTTACCATTTTAGGAAAACTCATTATTTATTTAAGTTTATATTGGATGTTTTGTCGTTATCCAGTACATGAGTCGAATATGAACTTGGTATGTTGTCAATAGTCCATGTGGACATAATTCCATCATACCTTGATTAATTTTCCTGAAAAATGTATCACATTTATACAAACATTATACTTTTATATATAAAAATTATTT
This sequence comes from Viscum album, assembly GCA_963277665.1. Lineage (NCBI taxonomy): Eukaryota > Viridiplantae > Streptophyta > Magnoliopsida > Santalales > Viscaceae > Viscum > Viscum album. The sequence continues at coordinate 1,889,195,589 of OY728156.1, forward strand.
ATTTTTATATAAAATGAAAATCATTATAATAATGAAGACGGTAGGCCATACGTATTCATGGCAAACGTCTTTATTTTTTATTAATTCTTTTGGAAAGAAGGTAAGTATTTTTTTATCATTATAAAATGATCATAACATCATTAATATCATATTAATAATTTAAATATAATTATATATACCATACATGTTATCTAGTGAATAAAAACAACGTGCAACACTTCATGGAAGTCATAGTTCCCACATAGGCACAAATAACATTATCATTTTAATATGTATGGAAAATAAGAACATAATTTATATATTAGTATTTTATAATCATTAATATATCTTTGATATCATATACACACTTTACATGCATTATTATAACCAATCATGAGACACAGTTATGGAAAATGAATTAGATTAATTCGTGGAGGTGATAGATCACATGTACGCACAAATGATTAATTATTTTCCTTTTTTATTGGAAGTGGAGATAGATTTAGTTAATTATATTAACATAAAAAAATCTCAATATATTAATCATAGTATAGTTATTATTTATCATGTTTGGGGGTTTTTGAATGATGTGTGAGAAGAAATAAAATAGAACTACATAATGAAAATGATACCTCTTATTTAGTTGATTACCTTTAAAGAACACTTTAACACCTATAAGAATTGTGTTATGATAAAAATAAGTCCTATAAAATATGGGTGGGGATTCTATGAATGGGTATGTGAAGGTATTTTCCGAAAAATTGGTTTTGGATGTGTGATTTTTATTGTGGAATGGGTGACTTTTTATAGGAGATGGGTGGGCACTATTGAAATTATTAAAAGTATTAAATTAATATAAATTCAATGTTGATTCCATATGGTTAAAAACTAATTTATTTTGAATATATGATCATTTTTGGTAGAATAATTATCATCCAATTATAATTATAAATGTTTTGAATATTTTTTATTTCTTATTTTTTTATGAAACCCTTTTAACTCTTACTATTTTATTAAGTAATTTACACATTGAGGGTCAAAATAAAACCAAATATGAAACCCATCAATTCATTAATGAAATTTTTGGTATTATTTCCAAATTTTGGTTGAATATTGTTTTCATTATAAATTTTATATCATTTAATAAGATATTTTATACATTAAGTAACAAATTTTGTCAATTTTTACACTATTCATAACTTTATTATTTTACAAAAATCATAAAAACATTATTATATCAAAAAAATACATTAAATAAAAACTAAAAAGTCACAGTAATATATTAATTTCTTGGAATTCATAAAATATATCAAATTATATTTATTTTAATTTTATTATTACCATTTATTTATTCTTTCTCTCATAAATGTAATACATGATCATATTTGTGTCACAATTAAATTAAATTATTTAATTAATAAAAATTATATACAAATTTACATATTTTAGGTAATAATTTTATATTTATGAATACTGTTTAATTTTTGATGTCCCCTTTATTACTCTATATTAAAACACTTTGCTCTTTAAAAAAAAGTGTAACAAAAATGAATATTCATTTAATAGAGTATTATAAATGCATTAATGTCATACAAGTGGGTTCAAGAGGTCCTAAAATAAACCCAAGTATTATAATTATCATAATACACTCATAAAATTAAACTAGAAAAATTTTTAGGGTATTTTTATATTAATATAATATCATTTTACCTTTAATTACCTGTTTTACACTTAATTGTGGTAAATAAAATATTTACTAATGTTACTATTCTTAATATCCAAAAATAAAGGGGATATTCTTAAATATTTTTTACCTTATTATTCGAAATATATAATCAATTTTTTTAATTCAAAACACATAATTGAAATAAATTAATTAAAAATTTAATACCATTGATGATATAAGGAAACCTGTTTTTTAGTAAAACCTTTAATTGTTCACATAGTTTTTATATTCAATTTCATTGTGAAATTGATTACTATGAGAATGATTGTTTTAAATGATAATAAAAATTATTTAATCATACTTTAAAAAAATTAAAATGATATTATAACTTTATAAATAAAATAGATGAAAATGTAGTTTTTAATTAAAAAGCATTATTTTCATTTTTCATTAAAATATGAATTTAATCAAAAAATACAAAAAAAATTATTCACACTAAATTTTGATGTCATAATTTAAAATAATAAGCTAATTTGGTAAAGCATATCATATATAAGTTCCAAAAAATAAATTTAAAATATTGTTTTCTATCAAAAGTCAGTACAACTATCTTTTTTTTGAAAATAATTATTTTATACTTAAAATCTGATTTTTATGTTATTTCATATAGATTATACATATTAAGAATATTATAAATTAAATTAAATACATTTCATACATATTTAATTATTATAATCAAACATGTTTGATTTGATTATATTATAAAAAAAATTATTTTCACATAAATGGGTTTTCATAAAAAATACTTTATATTCAATTATTTTTTATAATAATGTATAATTAATTTCCCAAACAATTAATAATTATATCAAAAAGTGTAAATCCTATTTTCATAATTTAATTAATAATATTCATTCAAATCATTCAAATGAATAAGTTTTAATGGAAGCATTTAAATAATAATATTTAATTTTTCATTTAAACATGATATAGCGTATCATATACCCTATCAATCATTGAGTTTATTTTTAAAAAATAAGAATGTTACATTATACCCATGTTTTTGTAATTGTGTTCACGTAATTTGAATTTGGGGTCAGTAACTAAGGTATTATATTTCAAAATTCCTTTATTGCAATCCCACATCAGAAAAAGTATTGAATAAATTCCACTTAAAAAAAGAAATTATGAAGGCCACCATAGATAACACATACTAGGATTCCATGTAAAAAAACAATATATGGAAGAAAGACTAATAATCATGTTCTGATGTATGGTGATTGAAAACATTGTTAGGAAAAAATTTACAATCACAAAGCAATAAATTTGTGATGGGTTAAATGGCCATTGACTTCATAGTCGGAAAATTAAAAAAATGTTTTTGTTTTAAGTTACCATTAATAATGTTGTGGAATTATTTTACCTCCTTGACTAAGAACATAAGGAATAATATTTACTTAACAAATAATAGTTTCATACTTTAATCAATTTCCATAAAAAACTCATCTTTTTCTCCAAATGATGAGTGTTAAAGATTAATCATCTTATATAGAATCACATAATCCCCAAAATAATTACTATCAATTTATGTGGTCTTAAAACATTTACCAAAACCATTATGGTTATGATAATATATGTTAATTCCCCAAAATGAGGATTTCTTTATATGAATAATGACTACTTTTATTCTCCAAAATTAAATATTAATACCCAGTGTTACAAATAGACTATTCAATAAATAACTATATGTTTAATTCCTAAACATAATAATAAAAAATCTAGAAACACCAAATTCATATGGATTCTATCACATAATCTTCCAGAATAAATTATAAATTTTTTCTCTAAATAACATAAATCACTATTAATGTGTTAAAACAAAAATTAATTATTCTATTAAAAAATTCTCCATGATAGGTTACTCATTTCCATGAATAACCTTATTCCCCATAAGTCCATAATTTAAATCATGGATTCTTTAAAATTATAATTCCTCCAGTAATCATAAATTAATATCACATATTATTATATTTAAATTAATCATATAAAGTTACCAAATTAGTGAACGCCTTTGAAAATAACATTTATCATTTAATTCACATATCATTTTATAATACAAAGGATATCCATTTGATAAAAAATAAATTATCAAACTAAACATATTATTATTTCATAAACTAATTTAACAAAAAAGTAAAAGAAATACTAACCAAGGAATTCGTGTAGGAAATTGGTTGGTGAAAAAGCCTTATCAATCTTCGGTTATGGGTTTGAATCCTACATCTTTGTTCGATAAGATAGGTTTTCATCGTTCTTGTAGGTTGTCCTTTTTATAATAAAATTTAATTATTATAACATTCCAAAATGAGATAATATCATCAAAATAACCATATCATATTTTAACCTAAAAAAGATTCTAATTCCTTTCAATTTTCATCATAAAATGAATTAACCCATAATTTCATTAATTGTTAATATCTCTAAAACTACTTTTAGTCTCCTATTAATCTCATATCATATAACATCAAATGGTATTGTAATACATTAAACTTATAATCAACCTTAAAACTATAAAATCTTGATGATATCCCTAACTCTTTAAATTATATTCTAATCTCCAAAGATTTATAAACTATCATATGATAGAAACTATAAGGTCATATCATTAAACATTACATAATCTTGAGTTAAGTAAAATTTTTTAGTTTATTTCACATTTATTATCTTTTAACGATTATATCTCAAGAGAATATGTCCACAATGTATACTTAAGAAAACCATAGAAATACAATGAGGACAGTTTTAATAATACCCTTTTCTTCCATAAAACTAAATCTTTTAAAATGAAACATGGTTTATTCTCATGTTTTATCATCATATCTTTTCCCTGATCTCATCCTTGAATCTATTCTTCTTTAAATTATATGGAAAGCATTTCATAAACATTTAAATAAACATGGTATGATAAAAAAATCTTAGTTAAGGATATAAAATTACAAATGAAATTTTTATTCAATGAATATTTTAAATTCATAAAAATAATTTTACAAAATGTAACACCAAAAGCATCCATGCTACGTTTCAATTTTAATAATTCCATAACCTGCGATGTATGCATCTCCGAGTTCTAGCAAACCACGACCAATCAAAATAGTAATTTAAAAAAAAATGTATGAGTAGTAAAACACACTTTTTTAAATTTTTTAAAATTTTATTTTTCAAAATGGTCTTTATTTTTGGATTCATAATATCAAAATTAAATTAAGGTTAATTTTTTTCTAAAAACTATCATTTTTCAATGAATAGTGAAGAACACTACGTTATTGGTAAAAAATACATTTTATTTAAATTTTTATTTTTAAATTTAAATTTTTTATGACTAAATAGATACATAATACCAATATTAATCCAATTTAATTTATTGGAGTCATTTTATAATATATATATATATATATAATTTTATTGAACGTTTTAACGCCTTTCACCCAACTTCTAAGAACGTTGAAAAATTTGCACAAAACTTAATTTTACTGTATCTATAAATTGAATTTCAAAAACCCGAGAGACACAATCAACATCAATAAGTAAATTTTGGTTTAATAGGATGAATTTAATTGGGTTAATAGTAACTTTTGAAATTTATTTACAATATTTAAATGTAAATATAGTAATTAAAGGTAAAAATAAAATTATAATTACCCTAACACATGTAGTAATTGTATTGGACAACTGTTTATAGACTAAAATTTTCTTTTTGAAAAAAATATGAACATTTTGATCCACTTGGACTAGGTTAGGACATTTATTTTATTTTATTTTAAGAATAGTTAAAAGTTTCAAATTTAATGTTAAATAAATAAACCATTTTTAATATGGGTATACACAGAAGATTAATTTGACTAAAAATTTTAATTAGAATTCTAAAAATATTTACTACATCATGTAAGTATATTTATAATTTTTAGACTCTATAATTAAATTTATTTATGACACAATGATGATGCAATAATTCCCTTATTAATGAATGATTAAAATAATTGATGTTATAAATATTAAAATAAATGTAAATTGAAACTTATGATGCCATACAAGAATTTTATAGTTGAATATGAAATTTTATAGTTGATTAAATGTATTTGTTTCGATGTAATAGAGTTGTTATGACTTTCAAAAAAATCCAACTACTAAGTAGTGTCAAAATTGACATAAATGTGTTTTAAAGAAAATATGATTTTATTAAATGATATAATATTACTAAAAATCTACGATTCAAAAAAAGAACTTAAATAATATTATATATGCCATTAATGAACCACTTTAGTTTATCTTTTAATTTTATAGTAACTATAATAACCACGTAATATAAAGATACAAGAAGACATGGTAAAAGTTATACTATTTAACTAAGAGTCAAATCTAGAGGATAAAGTTAATATGGTGACCTAAACAAGTCTAAAAATTATTTGTTTAGATGATTTCGACCCATCCCCACTTTATACTTGAAATAAATCCATTTTTAGCTATTATAAACTTAATATGATTTTATAATATATTAATGTTTCACGATTTTCCTAAAGTGCCTCTCACCTATCTTATAAAAGTGTACATCCCCTTATCTCAAATTCATACCTCCAAATCCATTTTTCTCATACAAAACATTCTCCAATATCCTAAAAACTACCATAAATTTAACCTAGAGGTGTTAAATTGATCAGGAAGTCATCTTATGGAGACCTTCTGATCAAATCAAAAAAGAAGAACCTGAAGAAGAGGTAATTATTTCATCATAGATTTCAAATTTAATTTATTCTTCCACTTACTATTTCATTATTATTTACATAATAAAATAACTACTATAGTAACTTATACATTCAGATAGTTATTATAAATATGGAAAAACCATATTAATTATTATATCCATCCTATGGATGACATAGTCACCATATGTGTGTACGTACAAATTACCATCTCCACATCGTGGTGTTGTTTGTCATTCAACACTTCATTATTTGAATGGGTATAATAATCTGTATAATTTTTTGAAATAAAAAATAAAAAATGTTAATGATTCTATATATATAATATACCATCAAATTACACACTATTTCTCTGTCAAAATAATGATATTGTCACCCGTGTGTAAGTACGACTTACTGTCTCCAGGAAGCGAGGAGATTTCATTCCCATAACAACCATTAAAGAATATTTATAATTTTATTATTTAAAAATAATGTTTATGATCTTAATAAAATTATTTATATGAATCAAACACATTCTATCTATAACTAACATGATGAAAATTTCAAAACATATAATGGAAAACGAATCAGTTAACACCCGAAAAAATGATACTACTGAAATATTATTAACAAATAAATATTAAAGGATCATATATGATATCATATTTATGTATGTGGTTCTTGAATATTTTAATAAAAATTATTTAAAAAATATACATGAGATTAACACACCCTATACTATGGAATACTACATGGTAAGGGGTTTTTTTCATCTCACTTTTTATTTCTGTGAGATTCATTATATATTTTCCACTATTTATATTTGGTGGAGTATGTACATCCCATAATTGTACTATTTTTGAAATATATATTAATTTATGGGTATTTAAATATTCATTTTATGATCCATATTTCATGGGGTTTATGTTTCGTAAGTTACAAAATTCGCGAAGGAATTTCAAATTTCAATTTCTACTCATTGGGTTTTAAAAATACATTATTAATTATTTTACTTCAAGATTATGTATGGTATCACTATTTTTTTATTTATGTAGTCATTTCAACTCCCCTTTGTTTGGGTATAATTTTGATACAAATAATCATTTCATTGATAAATTTAAAATTCATTGATATGAACTTGAAAAGGGTAATCTTAACTCAATTTCCATTCATTGAGTTAAACATCCAAGTCATTGGTTTTGTTTTTACAAGAAAATGTGTCAATGTAATCTGATTTATTTATACCAAATATCCAACAATATTGAGTGTGTTTATATTTTCATAAATAATTATTTCATTGATTTATCCTTAATCTAAGGATATAATCTTTATAAGGGATTTCGGCTCAATTTACATTCCACTTAGATTTCATTGTTGTTATGCGCCAATTAACATTTATATGGTGTATATACTGTCCTTTTCCATATCATATCATGAATACCATTATTATAATGATATTATAAAGTTTTTATTTAATTTTAGTCCTCAATTATTTTTATTCATGCGTCTCTCATTTGGTTAGGAACTCATTGACAAAAATATCACTTTAATTATTTGCTATTCTAAATCATTCTAATTAATGTACACGATTTAAAAATGTTTATAAGGATTTATTTAAATGGAAATTATTTTTTGAAATAATGATTTTATTCAAAATTTTCAAATTTGTTTGAGACACTTTTATTCTAAAATTTCTTTTAAATGACTTCTTTGAAAAATAGTGCGACTTTTAAATGTTTTCAAGAAAAAGAGATATTTCTCTCAAACCGTTGTACTGATTATTTTAATCTATGTAAATATAATTCATTATGTTTTATTCATGATTTAGGTTTATTTTTTATAATACAATCTTCCATATATTACTTGATGGGTTATGTTTTACTTTGGATGTGCTATTTTAATACCATTCAATGTTTTTGGTAAAAATATAGACATTTCATATGCAAGATTTAATAAGAATTTTTCAATTTTGCTTTACCTTCTTTATATAAGGAATGAATTGAAAATATTATGTTACGGGCATAGACTACTATTGTCCCTCGATGCATCAGTAGGTCTAATGCGACAAACTAGTGTCTTCGTACAAGGCCTTGACAAAATTTATAATTAGGGTCTTGCCACGAGGTGTTGAATTTATGGTTTAGATTTTCAGAATTATGCATTCCATAATTTAGAAATTAGCTATGGATATTAAATGTGATTATTTAACAAGTAGAATATCAATTTCAATAAGTATATGGAATTATTTGATTTATCTTTTCCATATTAGGCTGATGATTAAGTTTAAAAGGATTGTGTTTTTATTCTTATAAATTTTCTTAAATGTCTATGACTATTTATGATAGTTTCCAATATATCGTTATCTTTACCGAGCATTTGATCTCACCCATTTCTTATAATTTTTTTACCAGGATGAGAAGAAGAATATTATGACTGACCTACAAGAATAGGCTAATGGATATGAGTGTGTTCCAAATATAAAAAATGTTACGTTTTTATTTCATAATGTAATGTCAAACTTTTTCATGTATCTAGAGCATCCCACACTACTAAACAAATTGGTCTTTTGGGAATTGACCTCTTGTGATATTGCCAATGTTAGGTAATAATGCATAGACTCGGGGTAATTGGGGTTGGGGAATTAAAGTTCATATTAGAAGAAGTTTAGTAAAAACCATGGAAACTATATTTAGAAAACCTCTGACTAGAGAAAATTACCGAAGGATATAATTTGATGATTAATATAGAATAACATCCTAAAATTATGGTAATGTAAGTATTTTGTGAGTTTTAGAAGAAATACATCAATGTATGGATACTAAAATTGGATGTGGTTTTGGCACAAATGTACCCAGGACTGAAAAATCTAACAAGAAGTTTCAGGATTGACCGAGGGTATCCTTGTACATGACAACATGACTTTCTGCACAGCTAGTATGACACTCTAGGGGGATATGATTAAGATAATACACATTTTCTTTATAAACTGACTTGAAGGATTTTAATAAAAATTGAGAATAAATAAACTTGGTTAAATCCTAATGTGTTTTTTATTGAAAATAAAGTGTAATGATATTCTATAAATGATTTTATGACTATTGTTACCCACACAAGACTTTATGGTTTTAGTAAATGAATAGCTTCCAAGGATTTCATAGTAACATTGAACATAATGTACAATGTGGGAATGGTGGTATAAATGAGCAATGAAATGGAATTTTGATAGGAGTAAATGATAAAATGTTCATGCCGAATCAGTTTCCCAAAAATATGATCAAATACATATACATTAACCAACTCCTGAACTCAACAAAGAAAAGAATGGGAGGGAATGATAAGAGATTATTCATTACAGGCCATGGAGAAAAGAAATCTCAATTTCTATCATGTAGGAAATGTGGAAGGAGACACCCAGGAAAATTTCTAAATAGAACATATAAATTCTTTATGTGTGAGAAAAAAGGAAATAATGTACAGAATTGCCGAGGAAAAATGAAGAGTAATATGGAAGAAAATAAAAATGATCCTACGAATAAATATACAGCCATTTACCATAAATGTTTGGGGCCAGGGAATTATAAAAAGTAAATTCCCTATTCTATAGGATAACCTCTAGGTCAAAGAAAACCTATGTGGAAATGAATGGACAGAGAAATGTTTAAATGTATTAATTCTTTTTATTGATGGGAATACCTTAAAATACTTTTCTCTTCTATGGGTAACCCTGCAATTTGTTATGTTAATATGATATTTGAGGAATAATTATCTTTTTATTTATGGATATAATTATAAATAACTATTTGCATTTATATGATCCATTAATATGAGGAAATTACAGGCTATTACTTTTTTGGATGAAAATCTGAGGTATGAGATAACATTTATAGTTAAAATGTATTATGGTTATTTTTCAGGAATTCATCACATTTTTTCAGAATTTTATAAAATTATATAGTTTTTGAAAAAGGAAAACAAGAAGACCATGTGATAACCAGTCACATCAAACAATGTTTATCAAATCGAACCCACAACAAATGTAGGACTGGGATGTATCACTTACCACTACAATACGTGATGTCCCTGGTTAGTATGAATAATTATTTTTAATTTAATAATTTTATGGATCAATAATATGTTTATTTTTGGAACTTACGATTTATAAAATAGATATCCTTAGTATTGTAATATGATTTTGTGATTATATGTCTTCCTGACTTTTTATTACATAACTTTTCAATACATTTTACAAACAGAGGATCTTTAAAGTCTAGTGTCTTGGACATTAGGAAAATAATACATGAAAAAAACATAAAACATTCTTCTAAACCAAATTTAAGTCTTCATAATAGGTTAATGATATGTAAAATTACTACATCTCATATCTTAGAGACATATATCAATGGAAAGGGTGAGCAGAAGGCCCAATAAGGGTAAACAAGGGAATCAATGTACTTGTGATATCAATAAGAACTTGAATAAAAACATAAGGACAGAAGAACTATCAGGGATCACCCATAATATGTCATTAATTTTATCGGATACACATTTATCATAATAAATCATTTCATAAATAACCTATGGAGAATAAAATAAATGGGTTTCATTTCAAGATCATGACGTTTTAAAAGTTCTTAAAAAAATAAGATCATTATGTCATTTATTACCCCTGGAAAGGGAGTGAGGGTTATATGTATGTCGATTCCAGAATCAAATATATCATCTTTATATATTTATGAACACCCAAATAACCTAAATAGGTATAGGTATTCACATAAACAAAACAATAGAATTTATGGAGAGAAAGAGATAGAAATTTTGAGGCGAAATTTCTGCAGCATAACGGCTATATAACGTGGTTTTAGAAAACATTGAAAAGAGATGGTACAAGAGAAACACACTCATAAATAAATTATAATATATTATAAATACTGAATAAAATGGAGATAATAACATGGGATGGAAATTTGAATCACAAACAACATGAAAATGAAACATGAAAGAAAAGAGAAGACGTGATTCCTTTTACGAAAAATTCGGCATCCTAACGGCGTCACATAAAAATTTCGAAAACAAATTGATGAGAGTGGAAAGGGTCTCTAAACAATTATAAATTAAATGGAAAGTAATTATAAAATATATGAAGATAACCTCAACAAAAATATATGGAAACTGGAAGACCCAATAAAAAGGAAGTCATGGCTTAAAGAGGAGGGTGAAAGATTCCCTTACCATGAAGAGTAACTTAGAAATCATGAAGGTTAGGACATTGGGAGTCTTTAGGTCACATTAAGAGGACTCCATGGAAGATATATACACGATAACATTGTTGGGGAATATTTTTAAATAAAATTAATTAGGTAAAGGCATTGTATTTATTGGAGAAATGAGGGAACAAAGAATTAATTGCCAAGGGACACCTCATCAGTGGTATTGGAAAAACCATTAGCTTGCCCATGGTATTTGCCCATGGTATTGGCCACATGGGAAACCTCATACCTTATATTACTATTCATAAGTCTACCAGAATGATTGAATACTTATTACATCATTAATGATGTCATTAACCACCCGAATCTCAAAACTGTATTTTTACTAATCACCGAAAATTCAACTATTTTAGAAAAATAGAAAAAATTAACCTTAACCAAATATCAATGATCTGATTTCTAAAATGTACACCATTTTATGAAAATAATCTTATTATTATATTATTAGTTTAATTTTTAAATAAAAAAATATATTCACCTGAAAAAAACTAATACTTAACAAGTAATTTCTGAAACATTTTTTACCTATTTTATTGAATCACATTAAATAATAAAGGTGCCAAAATTTTATTAGTAGTTTATTAAGTGTGGTTACTTAATCCATTATGTCACATTACTAATTATAAGCGCAAAATCACTATTCATAATTTACTATTCACCAAAAATTAAGTTGATCTTATTAGACTCTAAATTTCATACTGAACACAACTGTTAAAGACCATTTTTTGAAAATCATTACTGATTTTTAATTATTTATGTATTATGTAAATATTTTAAAATATAATTTTCCCAAAATTCATTAATAATATGAATCCTATTTTTATCCGACCACTTGAGATTCACAAACATCACCATTAGAAGAAATGTCAGTTTAATTTATATCAAAGGGATTCACAAAGCAGCTAAGGTATAATTACATAACCCCTTATAACACCAGCATTAGACCTAAGTGTAAGGTGTGTTAAGGTGATAGAATCCTGGGGTAGCTCGGCCAACATTTCCCAAGTGGTGATTTCTATTAGATTGAACTTCTCTCAAAGGTGATTTTGTTTCAGCTTCACACTATGAAGTTCGGCTTGGGTTTGGTCCATAGTAAAGTCCAGTGGTGCTACCTCCTTCCCATGTTCTGTCAAATGGAATTTGATCGGCCCGAGACTATTGGATAAGGCCATCAAATCTTCTTTCTGAATTAATTAACCAAGATCAGTTGTATTTATAGACAATAATCACAACATTTAGTTTCCAATAGTCATTTTTACCAACAGTCATATAATAGTAGAAACCCAATGGTCTCATTTTAAATATACTCATTTCATTAAATGAAATGGTTTTTTGAGTATAAAATAAAATAACAGACAAAATTAAGAAACAAAAATTATTCAAAAAATTTCAGGTTGTTACATTCTTCCCCGCTTAAGAAATTTCATCCCCAAAATTTTTAACTCGTACCCTCAGAAGAGAAAATATGTGGGTAATTCAGCCTCAGAGACTCCACTGGTTCCCACATGGCTTCTTCGCATTTGTGGTTCTTCCACAAAACCTTGACGAGGTTGGTAGTCTTGTTTCATAGAACCTTCTCTCTATGATCCAAGAATACCACCAGCTTCTCCTCATAAGATCGGTCATGTTACAGTGGTACCACCTCTGGTATTTGTACATGTGAAGGGTCATGTATGTACATACTCAAAAGGGATACGTGGAAGACATCATGAACTTGTGCTAGATTTGGAGGAAGTGCAAGCCGATAGGCCACTACTCCCACATGATCAAGGATTTCATAGGGGCCAATGTACCTAGGGATGAGCTTCACTTTCATCCCAAACCTCATGAATCTCTTCCAAGGTTATATTCGAAGAAAGACCTTGTCACCAACATCAAACTCCATTTTCCTTTAACGATTGTTGGAATATCTATTTTGTCAACTTTTAGTAGCTTTAATGTGTTGTTGGATGGAATTTACTTTTTCTATCATCTCTTGCATAGGATCAAGCTGAAGAATCCTTCTCTCCCCAGCTTCATCCAAAAAAGTAGTAGTTTTACAACGCTTCCCATAGAGAGCTTCATAGGGTGCCATTTGAATGCTCAAGTGGAAGCTATTGTTTTAAGAGAACTCAACTAATGTGAGATGTTGATCCCATCAACCGCTAAATTCTATTGAGCATGTTCTCAGTATGTGCTAGAGTGTTTGAATAGTCCTTTCAGATTGGCCATCAGTTTGGGGGTGATAGGCCGTACTGGTGTTCAATTCAGTGCATAGATCATTTTGAAGACTTTTGCAGAATTTTGATGTGAACCTTGGATCCTGATCAGATATGATAGGAAGTGGAACTCCATGCAGCCTTACCACTTATTTCACGTAAATCCTGGAAAGTTGATCAAGGGAGAAATCTTATCGGATAGAGATAAAATGGGCAGTCTTGGTGAGACATTCAACAATAACCCATATTGCATTGTTTACTTTGGAAGTCCTTGGGATACCATAGACAAAGTCCATAGTGATATTATTCCACTTCCATTCTGGTATGGGTTGTGGTTGCAATACCCCTTTTGGAATTTTTACTCTGACTTCACTTGCTGACATACCAGGCACCTTGAAGTGTAGTCATCAATCTCCCTTTTCATATTATCCCACCAAAAATGATAATGAAGGTCCCTATACATTTTTTTCTTCCAAGACGTATAGAGAAATTAGAGATATGAGCTTCATCAATCAACTCCTATATTATTTCCGGAATAGATAGAATACATAGTCTTGTAGGAAATTTCAGTACACCATCTTGATCAATACTGAAATCATGAAACTTCCCATCCTTCATAGCTTCAAACTTCTTATGTAACAAAGGATATTATTTCTGAGCTTTTTGATCTTCTCTAGTAATGATGGTTGGGAAATCATTTGGGTTAGGGTTGATGATGTCCCTTCACTTATAATTCCCATGTCCAGCTTTACTAGGTCATTGATCAAAGGATCTCTTTGAATCCTCATCATGGAAAAACAACTAGATCTTTCCTACTTAATGCATCAGTAACTTTGTTTGCTCTTCCGAGATGATAATAAAGTGAACAATCATAGTCTTTAAGAAGTTCCAACCATATCCTTTGCCTCATGTTCAATTCCTTTGGTGTGAAAATATAATTCAATCTTTGATGGTCTGTGTATATATCACATTTCTCCCCATAGAGATAGTGCCTCCATATATTTAGAGAAAAAACGATCGCAGCCAGCTCTAGATCATGTGTAGGATAATTCTACTCATGAGTCTTCAACTGTTGAGATGCATAAGCAATGACTTTGTCATTTTTCATGAGGACGCACCCAAGCCCTTTTATAGATTCATCGCTAAAAATAACGAATCCTTCTCCACTTGAGGGAAGAGTTAACATGGGTGTAGTAACTAATCTCTTTGTCAACTATTTAAAACTATCCTCACACTTCTTTTCCCAGATGAACTTGACCCATTTTCGAGTTAACTTGGTTAATGGATTAGAATGTCGTGAAAATTACTTCACCAAACTCATATAATATCTTGCTAATCCAAGAAAACTATGATTCTCAGTTATTGTTGTAGTTTGAGGCCACTCCTCTCACGAACCGCCCTCGGGGCCCGTGCCGTGACTACCCCAAGCCCGCCTTCCATAGGCCAAGGGCTGGCGACTAGCACCAAGGCGTAAATCCTAGTAAAAAGGGAAGGCATTTCCTTTGTTAAGTAAACAAACACCACAGAGCAAGAAAGCAGTAGAAGTAAACACTAAGTAAAAACTGAGTACAACAGTAAGTGCGGAAAGTAAGTGGGACAAAATAAAAACCCAAACTGAAAGTAAAGTACAACTAGAAAGGGAAAACAACAACTGAAAAGTAAAGCCGTAGCGTCGAGCCGTCCACTGGAAGTCCCACCTGAAGGGTGAGAATAGATATCCTCCACAGCTCCTCGGTCCAGCCGTCCGCTCCGAGTACGTCCCACCCAGTGGTCCACCTCTAGGTACCGTCCTTCTCCACAAGCCTCAAACACGATCAGCGCTGTCCGTCGTCTACAACCAACACAATGTAGTGCGGGCATAGCCCATGCAGGGGTGAGTATAAGCTACTCAGTAGGGACCCCGAGACCCCCAAAGGTCTCCCAGAATCCACAAAGGAAAGATACAATCATGAAGTAACATCAGACACTACTTAGGTATATGCCCATACATATACCTAAGTCATCAATTCCAGTTCGCTCCAACTCCGAGCCCAAGTACAACCCAGTCCACACAGGAAAACGTAACCCGTTCCACATAGGAAAACTCAACCCAATCCACACAGGAAAGCATTACGTAATCCACACAGGATATCAAGTCAAGATTCAACTCACACAGGTATACTTATTCGTATGATGATAGAGATGATTAGATATATCCACTGATTCATCTATGCCGTCGGACCCACAAAAGGATCGATAGGTACTAACCCCCGCAATGACCCAAAAAGGATCTGACCCACACAAGATCGATAGGTAACTAACCCCCGCAAAGACCCACACAGGATCGGACCCAAACAAGATCTGTAGGCGCTGGCCCACACAGGACCACTGAGCGCTGGCCCACACAGGATCAGACCCACACAGGATCGGTAGCACTGATCCACGTAGGATCGCTGAGTGCTGTAGTCGTCGCTGTCGAATCCACTGAGGATCTCTGTACAGTCGTCGTCGTCGTCGCAGTCACAGTCACAGCCAGCTCTAGGGTTCCCGCACACAGCAAGCTCGTTCGGGAGGGTTCGCTCCACGGGCCGAGAGGCTGATACATCAGCTGACACATAGTCCAGAGTTGATGTATCCAAAAGTTCCGTATCGTCAACAGGAACTCAACACCACAGACGACGCGTCAATCGGACGCTCGGTCTGAGAGTTATTGGCTTTTTCGTCCCAGGGGCCCAGTTGATTTTTTAAGTCAAAACCAACCCGACCATACTCTACCTGCGTCCAAACCTCGGGTGGAGTAAGCCAAAAGATCCGTCTCACTTAGAAGAATCCATCAAAGTCGACGACACATCAATCGGACGTCCGGAGCTCAAGTTATAAGCGTTTCCACTCCGAGGGCCCGGTTGGTTTCGTGTACGAACCAACCCGGCCGAACCCAAAGTTCTCCGAAACCTTGAGTACGATATACCGAAACGACCATCTTGATCCAAGCATCGCATCTCAACTGATGGTGTATCGATCGGAGGCCCGGTAGCTCAAGTTATGGGCAACAGACTGAAAGAGGTTCGATATTAGGGGGTTCGGGCCCGGTCCGACCCGACCCGATACCCCCAGGGTCGGCCCGTACCGGGACGACCCGAACTGGGTCCGGGTCCAGCCTGCTTGGGCGCGACCCGACCTGGTTGGCGCGGCCCGGCCCGGCCGGTGCGGCCTGGCCCGTCCTGGGCGCGGCCCGGTCTGGCGAACCGGCCAGGCAGCCGGCCCGGCGTGCGGTGCGCTGGCCAGGGGCTCGGCCAAACGGCCGAGCCATTTCAGGAGCGGGGGGCGCTGCCCCCGCGTGAAGCAACCATGACCCCATTATGGGGCCGCTCCGTCTGGCGCGGCTGGGGGTTTTCGAACCCCCGGTTCCTCCATGGTCCGGCCGACCCGCTCTGGCTGGCCAAATTCTGCCGCCACGGGACCGGCAAGGCCTGTCCCCTTACTTCGACGCCGGTGGCCCGGTACCAGCTGCCGGTTCCGATGTTCCGTCACGGCCCAGAACCGGCCGCGGTCTTGGTTTGTACGGCGCAACGCGACAGCGCCGCATCTTTGGTTCGTTTTCAAAGGCGCGGCGCAACGACGCCATGTCTTGGTTCGTCTTCAACAGTGCGGCGTGACGGCGCCGCGATCCTCCCCCTTTCCTTATCAAAAATCCGCGCGGTGCTTCGGCACCGTGTTGCCTTGATCGCCGTAACAAAACCAACAACCAAAAAAAAGGGGAGGAGTGTCGGCCATGTTCGTGCGGTCCAACCTCCTCCCGTTATCACGATAACAGGAGGTTCAAAGAAAAGGAGAAGTGACAAAATATTTCACGAACTAACAAATAAAATAAATCCCTACCTCAATGATGTCGACGAATGAGCATTCGTCGTGGAATTAACCATCGCGGAAGAAGAGGATCGCCGCGGAAGAAAAAGATCGCCGCGGAATAAGAGAATCACCATTGGTGTTAGGTGATCTCCGAGGAAGGCGTCACTCGCCGACGGAGGTTGGCATTCTTCGCTGGCGGTAGAGCGTTCTTCGCGTTCTTCATTGGCGGTAGAGCGTTCTTCACGCTCTTCCTTGGCGGTAGAGCATTTTTCGCGTTCTTCGTCGAAGAATGAAGAATCCTCTCTTTTTCTCCCAAAGGTTTAACACAACAAAAACCCCCAACAATAATAAAATAAGTCCTCCTCTTATTTTACTATCAAATTAAGAATTTGAAATTCAAAAGATAAGAAATGAACAATTAATTCAAAGAATTAATTGTAACGATTTAACTGCCCAATTTAATGGGGCGTTTCTTAACCAGAAAAACGTAAGGTTTGACTTTCATTAAAAGGGGGGGGGGGGGGTTGCGGGTGAGTTACTTAGGAAGGAAGAAACGGTGGGGCTTGTGCGGGCCCACCTCAAAAATATCCTACCAAGTGGGTAGGATATTGTGGGTCCCACCTTATCCGCTTAACTTAGGTTAAGCGGCTTTAAGTGAAATAAAATAAAATTGTCGCACCCCTTTTATTTTATTTCATAACTTAACCCCAAAAATTAAAAACCACACCCGAGCAAACACAACTCCGGAAAAGGTGTTTCTAAGAAATTACCAGCACTGCGATTCCATTGGCACCCTCGGAATTCGATTCCGGGCACCGGTTAAAAAGATAGATAAACCCGCTCATTCGTTCACTGAACGTACCTGAGCTAAACTTCGGAAAATGATTCTGGGCACACTGGGCCTCGGAATCAGGTGCCGTAAGAAATATCGTTCTTGTAAAATTCCCAAGAAAATTAAGAAAAAAATTTCCTTGAATTTTATGGGTCTTTACAACTCCTCTACAACTTTTTGCTTTGTAGGGTCAACTGTGATTCCTTCATTGCTAACAATGTTCCCCAATAAAGCAACTTGTTGTAACTAGAATTCACATTTACCGATCTTTCCAAAAATCCTCTCCTTCAAAAGGGTTTTAAAAATACCCTTATATAATCTTCATGTTCCTCGCTTTAGAGGCCCAATCTTTACATAAATGAAAATTACATTACATTTGTGGTATACATAATACAAAACAAAAATAGACACCCAAGGACCGTAATATTTTAGTGTCTTTGGAAACTCAGAACAAAATCTTCTAATCACGGTGAAAGATCTTCAACATCTCTCATAAAGTTCTTCCCTTTTTTTCTTTCCTAAAACCTTTATTTATATCCTGAAGAAAAGAAAAAATAAAAAGAGTTATCTCAAACGATCAGTAAGGGAAATCAATAAGATAATAAAATAAACCATATATATTTGAACTTAGAAACATGAACATAATGTTTAAACTTCAAAATCTTGAGTTGTGAAAGATATCTTGGCAGTAAATAAGGCATTGATCATATTGGAACATAAATCATGATAAAATTTCTTTGGAATAAAACATGTAATTTTGGAAAACCATTAAGCACATGATATTATTTCCAATGTATCCAAGGCATTGTTGCAAAGACCAACATAGTGGACAAAGTCCATTACTGAACTGGGTTTATTTTCCATTCCAACCCTGTATTACTGAACCATATTTACTTTCCATTCCATCCATGTTTATATCATGAGATATAAATCCTTAACCTATGCATTGGAGGGAGAGATAGGTCCCACCCATCTCATAATGAAACCATTCTTATGTGTGCCACAAAATCAAAAATCATGCATCATAGCATAACCCATGTAATAAAAATGGTATTCTTAAAAATCATGCCATCATAACATAATCCATATAAGATAAAATCACTTCATAAAAATAATTCCATCATTACATAATCAACTCAATGTAATAATAGGGATAGAAACATAACCCTATATTATCTTATATGGAATATAATTTTGTTAAAACACTTAAACTCCATTCTTGAGTAAAATATCCTTGTTTACTTAAAAATTGTTTTTCCTTTCTTAATATGTCATAAAATTTTAAACTAAAAGACGTTAATTGAAAAAAAACTTTAAAACTTTTAAAAGAAGGTTCATGGAAATAATGTTCTATGAAATCATAAAAATATACTCATTCCATATAAGTTAAAAAACTTTCTTTTCATAATTTGTCCGGAAAAGTCAAAAAGTATCTCATATTAACGACAAAAGATTAATTTCATATATTTTACTAAAAATTCACCAATAGGTAAAATTGGATTTAAATTTTTTTAGGAGGATATAAATAATATTACATATTGAGGAAACATGGATGTGGATGATAAATATTCCCCAGTAAATTCTGATGTACAAACAATCTTGGATAAAAATGAGATTGCGATATTTTACCTTACCTTAGGTATGATATGATTTGTTTGTATCCGATCCTCCTTTATAATGATTTAAATTATGTAATTGACTTATTCCATAATTATATTCATTGTTATGATGTCATATATGGTCATATTCTTATCTTCTTATTAGTAATATTTCATAGCTACTTGTTATTCGGGTGTTCGTTGCTTTATGTTCTTATGCGTGTTTTGTAAAATAAATTCTTATTCCTATTTTTAGGTTATTGATACGTCATTTATATAATGGTATTAGTGTAATATATATCATATCTATTGATTCATTTCATTTATATAATCATTATTCAATAAATATCATGTATAACGAGTCGCATCACATCGTGGAAACGGTAGGCCATACGTACGCACGAGCGATGATATCATTCCCTTGATTGTGAAATTGTATTGAAGTGTATGGTGTATAATATTTCAGAATCAATATCACTTTACAATAATCATATATAGTTATTTCTTCCATCCTTATACCCATCCAAGTATGTTAGTGATGAAATAAAAGATTACTCCACAGTGTGGAGACGGTAAGCCGTACGTACGCATGCGTGGTGATTTCATTTTTTATTGGATGGATATATTGTAGAATATGGTTGTTTCATATTCATAATAACATATCATAGTACAAGTGATACTAGATTTATTACTTAATAATTAAAAAACTCATATAGAGGATGTAAGAGAAGAAATAATTTTGAAACAAAATCGGTAAAGGATATTACCTCTTCCTCGATGTGCCTCCACTTAACCTCCTATTAGGGCCAAAAGTTGGTATTTAAAGAAGACCAGGACCTCTAGTATGTTTCTAGGGAATTTAGAAGTGAAATGGGAAGGTTTTGGACGAATTTAAAATCTCAAAAATGGTGTGAAGTGGAGAGGGAGGAGGTGCCCTTTTATAAGGGAGGAGAGGGTCACCTTTGGAAACCTAAAAAATATTAATTTATAATAATTTCAAACCCAACATAATAACCTCAAAAAATGAATCAAATCTTATATTTGATGAGATTGGCTTTTAATCTCATCAACCAATAAAATTTATACATTTTTTATGTTTATTTTAAAACTTATCTTTATGATTTATCCTTATTTAATATATTTAATTTTATTTGTGGTAATAATATTCTATATATTTTAAATTGTAATAAATACATACTTATATGTTGTCAATTTTCTATAATTTGATACTTTATAACTTTTTCAACCATATAATTTTCAATTTGTAATTTTTAAATATTTTGGCGTTTTTAAATAATTTAATAATATGTTATTTTTATAAAATACCAATAGTGTTAATTTTGACACTATTCTTTTATTTGAATCTAAATAAAATAACATAGAGTATATATTAAAACCAAAATAATTAATAGGTTCTTGACATGTCATATTCATCTTGAAAATTCGTGTAGAATATTAATTAGTTCATATAATATTTATTTTAATATTTTTAATACCATTTATTTGATATTTCTCTTAATAAAATAATCACTACAATTTTTTTTTATAATTATGTAATATACTTATTTTTTATCAAAAATTGAAAATCAAATACCATGATTAAGATAAGTCTAATAGATTTCATAATGTTACTTTTAGTCTAATTTATCTTCTAAAACAACCAACCTTAGAAATGATATGTTTATTAAATTATGAAGGTGACAACTTTGACATCATTTAAAATAAAATAATATAAGTGTCATAATCACTTTTATTAGGCTAAAAATGGTCAAAAATTAGACCTTTGAATGCTTATGGATAATATGTACATGACCAATTAGTTTTGGTTAGGTTTTTGGGCCTTTTATGGGTATTATTAGTTTAATAAAAACTATATTAACGATTTTTCAATAAATAAATAATTTATGCATCGTTAATGTATAAGATATTAATGTAATTATATATTTCTTAAAAATTACAAATAAATTACCATGATAAAGAAAAATATTTTATCTTCTAAATGATTATTTATAACTGAATTTATATTCTGTATAAACTTATATTAATAATAATTTATTATTAATGTTTGAGTGAGACATATTTCACTTTCATTAAAATAAAATAAATTAAATGTATTAATCACATACAATTGGGTTCTAATAGATATCATTTTGACCCAAGTATATTTTAGGATGAAATATAATCATCCAATTATATTAAACAACTTTTAGGGTAATTTTTGTAATATTATTTTTACCCTTAATTACCTAATTTACCTTTAACTGTGGTAAATAAAATTTACCGTAGTTACTATTCATAATGCCTAAAAATAAAAAGTATCCTTTTAACATAATTTGTACCTACTTATTCCAAATATGGAATCCATTTTTCTAAATTCAAAACAAAGAAGTGGCAGTATTTAATTTAAAATTAATCCCGCTGTTGAGAAAACAAGTTTTAAAAGTTAAAACATTGCAAAAGATTGAAATGTTTTTACCTATGAATTCAATGTAAAATTAATGATAATAAAATACATTATATTAAATGTTAAAAATATATTCTATTTATACTTTAAAACCACTCAATATTATAATTTAAACATAAAAATTATCTTGATAAAAAAGTTGTTTTTAATTAAAATTTCACGTAATTTTACTATTCCTCAAAATATGAAAGTTAACAGAAAAATATTGAAAAATTATCAAAGGTAAATTTTTATACAATTATTGAAATAAATATGTTTATTTTTTCAAATTGAACTTATAAATGTGTCAAAAACTAGATTTAACGTGGATGTGCCATCAAAAGGTGACAAAACAACATTTTTATGAAAAATATTTCCTTTATACGAAAAATTGATTTTGTTCTCATAAATTGTTCTAAAAAATTTGTAAGATGAATGATAATGTTATAAAATTAAAAATGTGTTTAATAATATTCATAATGGCTAGTTCATAATAATATTATAACAATATATCATTGTTTAGTGAAACTCAGTATTGTGTACAACACACGCTATCGAGGAAGGACGTTGTTGCATGAAACACAAGCCAAGAATAGTGTTTGCATATAATACAAGATAGTATGGTGTTGATTATAGTACCAGATAATCATAGTGTAGTGTACAACACAAGACATCAAAGTAATTAAAAAGAATATTTCTCATAAAATCTTGGGGTGTTACATTCTACCCCCCTTAAAAAGAATTTTTCCCTCGAAATTCATCGGGGCTATAAATCATGTACTACTTGTAAGTTTCTTTCGTAGAAACCCACATCGTAAAAAGAAATACTAAAACATAATTTTAAAAACTGAAGTATGAAACATAACGGTTACCCAAATTAACTCATCACTAGGTTTCCACATTGGAGAACATAGGTAAAAATATAGATTTGGAAGATAAATCTAACCATCATGTTCTGATGTAGAGTGGTAGAGAACATGGCTATGAAAAAGCCAAAAATCATAAAGAAATAAATTTGTGATGATATAAGGTACCATCTGATTCATCGGTTATGAGAGTACTAGGACAGCATTTTTGGTTTTCAAGATCATTTCCCTAAAGTTGATGAATTTTAACATAAGGAGAAATATTTAATTGATTTCAGTGTAATATCATCATTGGTCATTCCATGAAAAATTTCCACTTCATCTCGTATTTAAATAAATGATGTTGAATTTTTCATTCTTGAAGTATTAGCAGATCATGCGATAGAATGATAAGTCATTCCATCTGTATCAAACAAAAGGTTAGTAAGAGTTATTAAATATATATAAGTCCATCTATGGCGAGATTAATCGTATATGGTTCCAAAAATGGACTTATACATAATCCATCATACCCCTTAATAAAATAAATCTAATTTCTACTAACAAGGGACTTCCTATTGACCAATGGTATGCAATAAAGGCCTATTTCACTTCATTTTTTGGTTTTATTTCCACATCCTTGTCCGACGAGATGGGTTGTCGCCCATCCTACGGGTTGTCCCTTTTCTAAAACTATACTATTATAACATTCTAGAAATAATATCAAAATGTTCTAGCCTTAAAAATACTATCTGATGTCCAACTTAATCCATTTTACACTTTAGGCATATCCAAAATACTTTTGTCCAATATCATAGTATAACTAAAAAGATTACTAGAGAGGTTATCTACCAAGAATGTTAATACCGACATTTATCCCCTATATATCATAAGATATATCTTGTTGGTCACATTCCAAGCATGTGAATACCTTAATAATGTATTCTCTTGAAACATGATTTAATATAGAACCTTAGTGAAAACATGAATGTTGTCAAAAGTTAACTCTTTCCACATACCAAAATCCTAAAATTTCTATATAATCAAACCATGATTTAACTTTGCCCTTATATCAGTCCTGATCTCATTAATACTATCAAACATATTATTTTCTCTATATGCGTATCATCTTCTTTCCAAAAATATTTCCATCACTTTTCATGGTTACTTGTACCATACAATTATTTAAAACCAATACATAGATATTCCAATATTCCATAATACTATAAATGAGATTCCACAACACTATTTTGGAATCCCGTTACATATACACTTTATCATTCCACCAGTTCGTTGTCGTATTCAAAATCGCCAATAGTGATCACATGTGACATCCCTTTGTCCTTTTCCTTAAGAGGTTGTTTATGTAGATCATCATTAACCCTTGGACTAGGTCATTGGTTAGAATAATTCCTGATTTCCTTGCACTTGTAGTATTTAATTGTTGGTGGTGCGTTCTTTGTAGTCTTTTCACTATTCACATCATTAGCTACCTTTTTATCATTACTTCGACACTCAACTACTTGTGGCCTTCTTTTCCACACTTAAAACATTTTCTAGTCCCTTTAAGACAATCTCCACCATGATTATTTCCACACATTGAGCATAATGAAATATTCGTCTTCTTTCACCATTGATTGGAGATTTTTCCTTGAACTCCATATTTCATTTCATGTAAAAAAATGAGGTGGACACCATCTCCCAGTTCTACCTTGATAAAACAATGCACAATTTTATCATAGTTACTGAAGTCTCTTATTAGTAATGTCATTCGAAGACTTGGTTTTAAGCCACTGAAGAATCAATCAACTTTAATTTCAGGTTGGATGATTAAGCCAGATGCATACCTTTGCAGCCTTGTAAAATTCGTCTCGTATATACCAACAGATTCATCATCATTTTTCTTAAGATCAAGGATGTAACATCCCAAGTAAGTAATGAATAATAGATATTTTTTTATCTATGTCTATTAATGATTAATATAGTGTTTTAGAGTCTTAAAATGAAAATAAATCCAATCTTAAGCATGGAATACACTAATATTCTTAAAAGATTGTTTTACTGCCTTATGATGGAAAACCCTTTTTAAATCTATATTTTGAAAATTTTATAAACTATGTTTGTCAAAATAAACTTATTCTTTATGATTGGGACATCAAAATTTACTTTGTGTGAATTTTTGGTATTTTTCTGACAATGTTCATTTTTTAATGAATAGTGAAAAATACTGCATTTTACATCAAAACTGCTTTTTAATCTAATTTATTTATATGATTATATTATCTTTTGAATTGGTTTTGAAGTTAAATTAGAATATATTTTTACCATTATATCCAATGGTGGTCATTGGAATCAATTTCACTTTGAAATTGGACTTAAACTAGTGTCAATCTTTTGATACTTATTATTCCATAAAAACATGCTATTTGCTCTGACAACGGGAATTAATTATTAAATTAATTAATGTGACTTATATGTTTTGAATTTTGTAAAATAGACTTAATTTTTGAATTTGGAATATCAAATATAGCTTAGGGTGAATTTTTGGTAATTTTCTGAAAAACATCAATTTTTGATGAATAGTGAAACCACTAAGTGGTAGTTAAAGAAACTGATTTTTCGTTTAAATGGAATTTTGCCATCATTGTGTTTTGAGTCTCAAAAATCCGACATACATGGTTGTCATTAAGAAGTAAAATGTGGTTCAATGAGATTAAAATAATTTTTTGGTGAATAGTAACTTATTAAGTTCTTAATCGCGATTAGTGGTAATTAGGGTAGTTTAAGGTAAAAATAATGCTTTAATAAAATAAGATGAGCTTGACACATGTCCTACCCTAATTTGTTGTGTCATGGCCGACCAAGAAAAGCCATGGGTCAACTTGGCGACCCCATGGATCTACTTTGGTTGGGAAATGACATAAATAACTTTTCATTTAATGTAAAAGTAAAAATGACACAAACATAATATGTTTTACGATTTTTTTTTACATGGGCTTATAAAGATCATATTTTTGATTATAAATAGTAATTGGAAATATAAAAGGATTTCCTACATCATATTTTTTTTTTATAATTTTTAAACATTAAATAAATTAAATTATTTATGACATAATAATGATGCAGTGATGACATCATTATTTGACGATTTAAATAAAATGGAAATATAATGTAAACTCTATGAACTACACATGTCAAAAACTTATTGGATGGGTGGATTTCAAACTATTATCACATTATCCACGAATTATATCAATGTGGGACCTTTTAAAACCGAAACACTTTTTCAAATAAAGTAATATTTCTTTACTTTCCAAAAGTGCCCCTCCTCTCCTCTTATAAAAGGCCCCCACCTCTACCTCATTTCACACACTCCTCAAGCCTTTGGCTTGGCCAAACCCTGCCCATTTAATCTCTCCACATCCCTCTCCTCATCCTATAGGATTCACTTTGGGCAGAATCCTTTTAAAGGAAGCCTTTAGGCTCAAATCAAAAGGAGTTACACTTTTAAAGGTAATTCATTCTCTCATGTTCATTTGTTTTATTTTGTTTCTCCAACCCCCTAAACTCTTTTTATTTACTTCTTTTGTAACAACACCAGTATCTACAATATATTAGGATGTTGTTATAAGATTTATTTGAGCTACACTCTCACACAACTACATCAAATGGTTAAAGAACATACGGTTTCCGTGGATGGTGAAATTCTGCCTCCCGAAACGATGATTGTTCAATACTCATTTAACACCTTAAAAGGTGGCCATTATGATGTAACTATTTTTATATATGATATATAATATGTTTATGTTTTCCTTAAGCTTATGTTTTTTTTCATTTTGGGCATACCTTTATGGTTTCCATTATGGGTAAACACGATATCTTCATTTTAGGAAGTGCGGACTACCGCCCCCTGAAAGTGATTTGATTCGTTAATACCATATGTGGGATGTGTAAAGGATAAAGTTAATGATATTATATATGTTATTATACTGGAATTATAATATACTCTTATATAATTATGATTCCATTCCAGAAATATGAAATAGAAATGGAAGTAGCGTTCATGCGTATGTACGACCTACCGTCTCCATGAACGGTGCATTTCATTTCTTACCTCTAAATATGATGTAATATTATAAATACATGTATATGCTGAATATATATGTTATCCAAATCATTAATATCATTCTAGATATAACGAACCTTTGACCAAATTAACAACATGTAAGTGTAAGAAGTCTATTTTTGACTTAAGAACCAAATACCGACAAAATGAACACTATTAACTTAAATGATTACATGATGTTCATAACATGGTATAAAAGGAATAATGAACTTGAAAAAGGTTCATAAGAAAGTAGAGATTAACTCAAGTTTATTATTCAGGAGATTAAAGAACGGTCGGGTCAAGTCGGATACGAGGTATGGGACTTCGTCTCAATCTCCTTTCATTGAGGCATATTTTATTTTATACACAACTTTCTTTTATACGGTGTATAAACCCCTTTGACTTTTATGTTTATTCAAAAGGAATCTTTTTTATACTAAGCTTTTACTAAACGACAAAAGGGAATGTTTTTGTCGTACATATGCGGCGACAACAACTTCTCCGTCGTCGTGACCGTTATTTGAGTTTCAGCTTCCTCTACAAGCCATACCTTCTTTTTAAAAGAAAAATAAATACCATGTTTTACTTTTCTTTTATTTTGGTATTGAAAATGGCTTTCACAATGTTTTTTGTGTAGTATTGATATCTTGTGATTGAAATGTGGAAATGTTATGTTTCCTTTATGCATGTTTTATGTGATACGATTATGTTATGGTTCTTGGGCATTATTATGAAGACGGGTGGTTCCGTGATAAACTAAGGGCGGGTGAGCCTGATATAGCTCTCCAATGCATTGGGTAACGCGAAGGAGTAAAACGTTAAGGTTTCTCCGAAGATATTTAGGGAATATACTGTGATGGGTATTCCAAACGTAACCAAGAGGGTTACTTCCTACGTAAGAATGTTATGAATGCCTCAAGTTACCTTTATGTCTTATGATTTCTATGATTTATTCATGATTTGATGAGGTATGTTAAATTGCTTATGTTTTATGGGTAAAGTATGATCTTATCCTTATGTATATATGTACCCATGTTTCCTTCCCATATTTTTATATCCCTTACTGAGCTTTTTATGCTCATCCCAAGTTTTTCAAAATGTTTTTCACAGAACTTAAAGTGGAATAAGGTCAAGGATGGGATCAAGGGAATGCCACTCTATATAAAACATGGAACTAGGCATGTTTATTTTTAAGAGTTTTTTTTTGATTATGGAAACTTAGTAGAAGTGTCTACTTTGTAATCTTTTGAGATGTAATAGTTATGTCCTAATTCTCTAAAACTCTAAACCTGAAAAGATCATCAATGTGAATTATTCATTTAATTCAATATTAAGTAAGGTTTAAGGCTGGGGCCTTATAGTTGGTATCAGAGGTCGGTTTAGATAACTTTAGGAGTTAGAATTCTATTAAATGATTATCCAAAAATATTTTTTTTGAAATGATATAGTATTTGAAGATTACCATGTTGCTTCATCTAAGACATGTTCATTAAGAATGGTTTTTCTTAGAGGAAACAGAGAATCTTTTTTTTGGGAAGGCATACTGAGGGAAATGACCTTCCAAATCAGCATACTAAGATGGTCAGAATCAGAATTGAGCAGTTTACTGCAGTGATGGCTCAGTTGAATCAGGTGATAAATGGTGGTTGTGTTATTGATGATATTTTGGTGTTTTCTAAAAGTAAAGAAGAGCATGAAAGACATTTAAGGGTTATCTTGCAAACCTTAAAAGAAAAGAAATTGTATGGGAAATTCAGAAAGTGTGAGTTTTGGTTGCAACAAATTTCTTTCCTTGGTTACATTGTTTCTAAATATGGAATAACTGTTGATCCTGCAAAAACAAAAGTTGTGGAAGAATGGCCAAGACCCACAAATGTAACCGAGATTCGTAGCTTCCTTGGTTTGGCGGTCTATTACCGAAGGTTTGTTAGAAATTTTTCATGGTTATCTAGTACAATGACTAAGCTAACTCGGAAGGGTGTTAAGTTTATCTGGACAAAAGAATGTGATGATTGTTTTCAGGAATTGAAAAGAAGATTGGTGAATGCTCCAGTTTTGGAACTACCTTCCAGGAATAGTGAGTTTGTTATATACAGTGATGCTTCGTTGAAGGGACTTGGATGTGTCCTAATGCAGAATGATCAGGTAATTTCTTATGCTTCACGTCAGTTGAAAACTCATGAGGTAAATTAACCTACACATGATTTGGAATTAGCTGCTGTTGTCTTTGCTTTAAAAATTTGGAGGCATCATTTGTATGGAGTAAAGTGTGAAATATATACCGATCAAAAAAGTTTAAAGTATATATTAACTCAGAAAGAATTGAACATGAGATAGAGGAGATGGCTGGAATTAATCAAGGATTATGATTGTACAATCCACTACCATCCAGGAAAAGCAAATAAAGTGGCCGATGCTTTGAGTCGAAAAAGTAATGATTCATTAACCATGCTACGTTTGGAATGAGATCCTTTGGTTTTTGATTTGATGAACTTTGGAATAGAAGTTTTTGGTGCAGGAAGTTCTTCTGTTTTGTTTCAAGTATCTGTGAGATCATCTCTATCAGATAGAATCAAGCAAGCACAGAAGCAAGACAGTGAGTTGCAGAAAAAGGTAGAGCTGGTTCAGAAAGGTAAGTTGCCTGAATTCAACATTGATAATGATTGTGTTTTGAGATTTGGGAAGAGATTGTGTGTGCCTTGTGATTCACAGTTGAAGAGAGAGTTGTTATGTGAAGCTCATAGTTCTCCGTTTTCAGTTTATCCGGGCAGTGCTAAGATGTATAGAGATCTGCAGGAGTATTACTGGTGGGATGGAATGAAAAGAGATATTGCTGATTTTACTGTGAAGTGTTTGACTTGTCAGCAGGTTAAAGCAGAGCGGCAGTTACCGAAAGGGATGCTTCAGCCTTTACCAGTGCCAGAGTGGAAATGGGAGAATATATCCATGGACTTTGTTGTGGGATTACCGAAGACATCTCGAGGTAATAATGCAATCTGGGTTATTGTTGATCACTTGACTAAATCTGCTCATTTCCTTGCTATACGAGATACTTTCTCTCTTGATCAACTTTCCCGTTTGTATCTTAAAGAGATAGTTAGGTTACATGGAGTTCCTCTCTCCATTGTATCTGATCGTCATCCCAGGTTCACTTCTAACTTTTGGAAAGGCCTTCAGAAGTCATTGGGTACTGAATTAAATTTTAGTACAGCTTTTCATCCTCAATCAGATGGGCAGTCAGAACAAAGAATTCAGACCTTGGAGGATATGCTACGAGCTTGTTCGATTGATTATTAGGGAAGTTGGGACCAACATCTTTCTTTGGTTGAGTTTTCTTATAATAACAGTTTTCATTCCAGTATACAGATGGCACCATTTGAGGCATTATATGGGAAGCGGTGTCGAACTCCAGCATTTTGGGATGAAGTGGGTGAAAGGAAGTTGATGGGACCAGAATTGGTAGAAGAGATGGCATAAAAAGTTCAGTTGATTCAGAAACACATGAGAACAACTCAGAGCAGGCAGAAGAGTTATGCGGATAACCAGAGGAAGGATCTATCTTTCGAGGTAGGTGATCATGTTTTTCTCAAGGTTTCTCCTTGGAAAAGTGTGATGAGATTTGGTAAGAAAGGAAAGTTGAGTCCAAGGTTCGTTGGACCATACGAAATTCTGGAGAGAGTTGGATCAGTTTCATACCGAGTGGCTTTACCTCCGAGTTTATCTCAGGTACACAATGTTTTTCACGTTTCGATGTTGATAAAGTATATGCCAGATCCATCTCATGTTTTGAGTCCAGAGGTAGTTCAGTTGGAAGAGAACCTATCTTATGAGGAACAACCGGTCCAGATTCTTGACCACAGGGAGCAAGTGTTATGGAATAAGGTGATTCACTAGGTAAAGGTTTTGTGGAAAAACCACATGATTGAAGAGGCAACATGGGAATCTGAAAATGCAATGAGGGATAAGTACCCCCATTTATTCAATAAGTAAATAAATTGCGGGGACGCAATTTTCTAAAGGGGGTAAGGATGTAAAATCCCAAGTAAGTAATGAATAATAGATATTTTTATCTATGTCTATTAATGATTAATATAGTGTTTTATAGGCTTAAAATGAAAATAAATCCAATCTTAAGCATGGAATACACTAATATTCTTAAAAGATTGTTTTACTGCCTTATGATGGAAAACCCTTTTTAAATCTATCTTTTGACAATTTTATAAACTATGTTTGTCAAAATAAACTTATTCTTTATGATTGGGACATCAAAATTTACTTTGTGTGAATTTTTGGTATTTTTCTGACAATGTTCATTTTTTAATGAATAGTGAAAAATACTGCATTTTACATCAAAACTGCTTTTTAATCTAATTTATTTATATGATTAGATTATCTTTTGAATTGGTTTTGAAGTGAAATTATAATATATTTTTACCATTATATCCAATGGTGGTCATTGGAATCAATTTCACTTTGAAATTGGACTTAAACTAGTGTCAATCTTTTGATACTTATTGTTTCATAAAAACACGCTATTTGCTCTGAAAGCGGGAATTAATTATTAAATTAATTAATGTGACTTATATGTTTTGAATTTTGTAAAATAGACTTCATTTTTGAATTCGAAATATCAAATATAGCTTAGGGTGAATTTTTGGTAATTTTCTGAAAAACTTCAATTTTTGATGAATAGTGAAACCACTAAGTGGTAGTTAAAGAAACTGATTTTTCGTTTAAATGGAATTTTTCCATCATTGTGTTTTGAATTTCAAAAATCCGACATACATGGTTGTCATTAAGAAGTAAAATGTGGTTCAATGAGATTAAAATAATTTTTTGGTGAATAGTAACTTATTAAGTTCTTAATCGCGATTAGTGATAATTAGGGTAGTTTAAGGTAAAAGTAATGATTTAATAAAATAAGATGAGCTTGACACATGTCCTACCATCATTTGTTGTGTCATGGTCGACCAAGAAAAGCCATGGGTCAACTTGGGGACCCCATGGATCTACTTTGGTTGGGAAATGAAATAAATAACGTTTTATTTAATGTAAAAGTAAAAATGACACAAACATAATATGTTTTACGAAAACAATTTTTACATGGGCTTATAAAGATCATATATTTGATTATAAATAATCATTGGAAATATAAAAAGATTTCCTACATCATAGTATTTTTTTTATAATTTTTAGACATTAAATAAATTAAATTATTTATGACATAATAATGATGCAGCGATGACATCATTATTTGACGATTTAAATAAAATAGAAAGATAATGTAAACTCTATGAACTACACATGTCCAAAACTTATTGGATGGGTGGATTTAGAACCATTATCACATTATCCACGAATTATATCAATGTGGGACCTTTTAAAACCGAAACACATTTTCAAATAAAGTAATATTTCTTTACTTTCCAAAAGTGCCCCTCCTCTCCTCTTATAAAAGGCCCCCACCTCTACCTCATTTCACACACTCCTCAAGCCTTTGGCTCGGCCAACCCCTACCCATTTACTCTCTCCATATCCCTCTCCTCCTCCTAGAGGATTCCCTTTGGGCAGAATCCTTTCAAAGGAAGCCTTTAGGCTCCAATCAAAAGGAGTTACACTTTTAAAGGTAATTCATTCTATCATGTTCATTTGTTTTATTTTGTTTCTCCAACACCCTAAACTCTATTTATTTACTTCTTTTGTAACAAAAACAGTATCTTCAATATACTAGGATGTTGTTATAAGATTTATTTGAGCTACACTCTCACAAAACTACATCAAATGGTTAAAGAACATACGGTTTCCGTGGATGGCGAAATTCTGCCTCCCGAAACGATGATTGTTCAATACTCATTTAACACCTTAAAAGGTGGCCATTATGATGTCACTATTTTTATATATGATATATAATATGTTTATCTTTTCCTTAAGCTTCTGTTTTTTTTCATTTTGGGCATACCTTTATGGTTTCCATTATGGGTAAACACGATATCTTCATTTTAGGAAGTGCGGACTACCGCCCCCTGAAAGTGATTTGATTCGTTAATACCATATGTGGGATGTGTAAAGGATAAAGTTAATGATATTATATATGTTATTATACTGGAATTATAATATACTCTTATATAATTATGATTCCATTCCAGAAATACGAAATAGAAATGGAAGTAGCGTTCATGCGTACGTACGGCCTACCGTCTCCATGAACAGTTCATTTCATTTCTTACCTCTAAATATGATGTAATATTATAAATACATGTATATGCTGAATATATATTTTATCCAAATAATTAATATCATTCTGGATATAACGAACCTTTTACCAAATTAACAACATGTAAGTGTAAGAAGTCTATTTTTGACTTAAGAACCAAATACCGACAAAATGAACACTATTAAATTAAATGATTACATGATGTTCATAACATGGTATAAAAGGAATAATGAACTTGAAAAAGGTTCATAAGCAAGTAGAGATTAACTCAAGTTTATTATTCAGGAGATTAAAGAACGGTCGGGTCAAGTCGGATACGAGGTATGGGACTTCGTCTCAATCTCCTTTCATTGAGGCATATTTTATTTTATACACAACTTTCTTTTATACGGTGTATAAACCCCTTCGACTTTTAGGTTTATTCAAAAGGAATATTTTTTATATGAATCGTTTACTAAACGACAAAAGGGAATGTTTTTGTCGTACGTATGCGGCGACAACGACTTCTCTGCCGTCATGACCGTTATTTGAGTTTCGGCTTCCTCTACAAGCCATACCTTCTTTTTAAAAGAAAAATAAATACCATGTTTTACTTTTCTTTTATTTTGGTATTGAAAATGGTTTTCACAATGTTTTTTGTGTTGTATTGATATCTTGTGATTGAAATGTGGAAATGTTATGTTTCCTTTATGCATGTTTTATGTGATACGATTATGTTATGTTTCTTGGGCATTATTATGAAGACGGGTGGTTCCGTGATAAACTAAGGGCGGGTGAGCCTGATATAGCTCTCCAATGCATTGGGTAACGTGAAGGAGTGAAACGTTAAGGTTTCTCCGAATAGATTTAGGGAATATACTATGATGGGTATGCCAAACATAACCAAGAGGGTTACTCCCTACGTAGGAATGTTATGAATGCCTCAAGTTACCTTTATGTCTTATGATTTCTATGATTTATTCATGATTTGATGAGGTATGTTAAAGTGCTTATGTTTTATGGGTAAAGTATGATCTCATCCTTATGTATATATGTACCCATGTTTCCTTCCCATATTTTTATATCCCTTACTGAGATTTTTATACTCATCCCAAGTTTTTCAAAATGTTTTTCACAGGACTTACAGTGGAATAAGGTCTAGGATGGGATCAAGGGAATGCCACTCTATATAAAACATGGAACTAGGTGTGTTTATTTTTAAGAGTTTTTTTTTGATTATGGAAACTTAGTAGAAGTGTCTACTTTGTAATCTTTTGAGATGTAATAGTTATGTCCTAATTCTCTAAAACTCTAAACCTGAAAAGATCCTCAATGTGAATTATTCATTTAATTCAATATTAAGTAAGGTTTAAGGCTGGGTCCTTATAAAGGAACTCCTTTTCTATCTTTGTTCAAAGAATACGAGGGAAGAACATATTGAAAAAAAGTTCTGGAACTTGTCCCATTCCATGGATTCAATTTTATCTTGGGTCCTCGTATTCATAATTAGAGTCCACCACTGGTCTGCTTCACATTCTAAACGGTAAACAACCAAAATGACTTTTTCATGTTCCGAACAGAAATGTATGGAAAATATATTTTCAATGGTACTGATCCATTGTTCATCAACAAGTGAATCAAAAGACCCACTGAAAGAAGGTGGACGTTGCCTCATGAAGGACTAAATAGAATATTGTTCTTTTCTCTGTTCATTTATAAGTCCAGAATGATTCATAACTTGTGTAAGTATTATAAAAAGATTTTTCACTCCATTTCCCATAACATTTTGTTGTTCAGGAGGACAATCATTGCATTTTCCAGTGCATTGATCATTAACACGGTTCCTTCAGGTTCTAGCCATTATCTAAAACCCAAAAATAATAGTGTGAGAGGAAAAAATCATACTAGAAAAACAAAATAATCAAGGGGGGTACTTTCAATCTCTAACATCTTAGGTTTAATCCTAGGTTATTCACGATAATATCATAATTGTAGGATTGTAACCTATACTTATACTTAACCTTATAGACATCCTTAGACATACCGTAGAAATATCTATAGGGATCCCACTAAAGATTTCGCACACTAGTTTCCAAAGGTTAACTAAATCTTTCCTCTGATACCAACTGTATAGAACCAATATTGACATACATTGACATTATATTACTTTTTCAGAATAATTAATACATAAAAAAAATAGACACCCAAGGACCATGATCGTTTCATGTCTTGGGAAACTCGGAAAAAAATCTTCTAATCATGGTGAAAAATCTTCAAAATCTCCCATAAAGTTCTTCCCTTTTTTTTATTACCTAAAAAATTTATTAATATCATGGGGAATAGAAAACATAAAAAGGGTGAGCTAAAATTCTAATTAAGGGTAAGCATGGGAAAAATAAAAGAAAACATATACATTTGTACTTAAAAACATGAACATAAAGTTTAATATTTAAAATATTGAGTTGTGAAATAAATATTGGTAGTACGTAAGGCATAGATCATAATGGAACATCATCATCATAAAATGGAATTTGAATAAAACATTTAATTGTGGTAAACCATTAATCACATGATATTATTTCCATAGTATCTAAGGAATTTTTTCCAAGATCATCAAAGTGGACGAAGTCCATTATTGAACCGGGTTTATTTGTCATTCCATCCCTGTATTAATGAACTAGATTTACTTGTCATTATATCCATGTTTATCTCATGAGATATAAATATTTACCCAATGCATTGGAGAGAGTTATAGGTCCCACCCATCTCATAATGAATCCATTCTTATGTGTGTCACAAAATCATAAAACATACTTCATAGCATAACCCATATAATAAAAATGGGATTCTTAAACATCATTCCATAATAACACAATACATATAAGATAAAAGGTCTTCATAAAAATAATTCCATCATTACATAATCATATAAATGTAATAATAGGGATAGAAACAGAACCCGATATTATCTCATATAGAAAATAATTTTGATAAAACAGTTGAACTCCATTCTTGAGGAAAATAACCTTTCTACATCAAAAACATTTATCATTTCTTAACATATAATATAATTTTAAACTAAAAGAAGTTAATTTAAAATAAACTTGAAAACATGTAAAGGAAGATTCATGGAAATAATTTTCTATGAAATCATAAAAATCCATTCATGTTGTATAAGTTAACAAAACATTCATCTCGTACATTGGTAGGAAAATTCAAAAAGTATCTCATACTGAAAATTACAAAAGATTACTTTGATATATTTTACTAAAAATTAACCAATAGGTAAAATTAGATTTAAATTTTTTTATGAGGATAGAAATAATATTAAATATTTATGAAACATTGATTTTGATGATAAATATTCCCCAGTAAATTCTGAAGTATCAACATTCTTGGATAAAAATGAGATTGCAAAATTTTCCCTTACCTTAGGTCTGATATGATTTGTTGGTATCTGATCCTCCTGTATAATGATTTAAATAATGTCATTGAATTATTCCATAATCATATTAATTTTTATGATATCATATATGGTCATATTCTTTTCATCTTGTTAGTAATATTTCATTGCTACTTGTTATTAAGGTGTTCATTGCTTTATGTTATTATGTCTGTTTCATTGAATAAAATATTATACCTCTTTTTAGGTTATAGATACATAATTTAAAAAATGGTATTAGTGTAATATATATCTTATTTTTTCATTCAATTTATTTATATAATCATTATTCAATGAAGATCGTGTAGAACGATTCACATCACATCATGGAGTCGGTAGGCCGTACGTACACGTGAGCAATGATACCATTCCCATGATTGTAGGTTTGTATTGAAGTGTATGGTGTATAATATTTCATAATAAATATAACTTTACAATAATCATATATAGTTATTTCTTCCATCCTTATACCCATAAAATTATGTTAGTGATGAAATAAATATTTCACCATTGCATGGAGACGGTAAGCCGTACGTACGCACACATAGTGATTTCATTTTTTTCATAGGATGGATAGAAGATAGAATATGGTTTTTTCATATTCATAATAACATATCAGTATAAAATTTATACTCGAGTTATTACTTAATAATGAAACAACTCATATAGAGGAAGTATGAGAAGAAATAAGTTTGAAACAATCGGTAAAGGATATTACCTCTTCTTCGATGTGCCTCCTCTTAACCTCCTCTTAGGGCCCAAAAGTTGGTCTTTGAAGAAGACCAGAACCTCTAATAGATTTCTAAAGAAGTGGATAAGTGAAATGGGTAGGGTTTGGATAAATTTTAAAGCTCAAAAATGGTGTTAAGTGGAGAGGGATGAGGTTCCCTTTTATATGGAAGGACATGGGCACCTTTGGAAACCTAAAAAATATTAATTTATAATAAATTAAAACCCCACATAAAATCCTCAAATAATGACTCAATTCAAATATGATATGATATAGGGTTGTAATATGATCAAAAAATAAAATTTATACATGTTTTATGTTTATTTTAAACCTTATCATTTTGATTTATCCTTTTTAATATATTTAATTTTATTTGTGGTAATAATATTGTAAATTTTAAATTGTAATAAATACATACTTATATGTTGTTAATTTCCCATAATTGGATTCTTTATAACCTTTTAGACCATATAATTTACAATTTTTAATTTTTAAATATTTTGTGATTTTTAAATAATTTAACAATTTGTTATTTTTATAAAATACCAATAGTGTAAATTTTGACACTATTCATTTTTTGAATTTAAATAAAAATCAAACAGAGAATATATTCGAACTAAAATATTTAATAGGTTCCTAACATGTATTATTAATATATAAAATTCATGGAGCATATTAATTAGTTCATATAATATTTATTGTAATATTTTTAAAACCATTTATTTGATATTTCTCTTAATAAAATAATCACTACGACATTTTTGTATAATTATATAATATACGTATTTGTTGAAAAAAATTAAAAATAAAATAATATGATTAATATAAATATAATAGATTTCATAATAATACTTTTAGTCAAATTTATCTTCTAAAAAAACCAACCTTTGAAATGATATGTTTATTAAATTATGAAGGAGACAACTTTGACATCATTTAAAATAAAATAATATAAGTGTCATAATCGATTTTATAAGGCTCTAAATGGTTATATATTCGACCTTTGGATGATTATGGTTTATATTTACACTAAAAATAAGTTTTTTTCAGGTTTTAGAGCCTTTTATGGGTATTATTAGTTTAATAAATACTATATTATTGATTTTTCTCTAAATAAATAATTTATGCATCATTAATGTATAAGATATTAAGGTAATTATATATTTATAAAAAATTACAAATATATTATGAAGATAAAGAAAAACATTTTAGATTTCAAATGAGTATTTATAACCGAATTTATATTTTGTATAACCTTATATTAAAAATAATTTAATTATTAATGTTTGAGTGAGACATATTTCACTTTCATTTAAATAAAATAGATTAAAGGTCTTAATCACATAAAAGTGGGTTCTAATAGATATAATTTAGACCCAAGTATATTTTAGGACGAAATATAATCATCCAATTATATTAATACAAGTGTTAAAGAAATTTTATAATATTATTTTTACCCTTAATTACCTAATTTATCTTTAACTTTGGTAAGTAAAATTTACTGTAGTTACTATTCATAATGCCTAAAAATAATAAGTAGCCTATTAACATAATTTGGACCTAATGATTACAAATATGGAATCCATTTTTCCAAATTCAAAACACAGAAGTGGCGGTATTTAATTTATAAATAATCCTGCTGTAGAAAAAAAGGGTTTTAAAAGTTAAAACATTGCAGAAAATTGAAATGTTTTTCCCTATGAATTCAATATAAAATTAATGATAATGCAATAAATTATATTAAATGGTAAAACTATATTATATTTATAATTTAAAACCATTCAATATTGTAATTTAACCATATAAATTATCTTCATGTAAAAAGTTGTTTTAAATTAAAATTTAGCATATTTTTACTATTCATCAAAATATGAAAGTTAACAGAAAAATATTAAAACATTATCCAAGGTAAATTTTTATATACTTATTGAAATAAATAAGTTTATTTTTTCAAATTGAACTTATAAACGTGTAAAAAACTAGATTTAAAGTGGGTGCGCTATCAAAAGGCGGCAAAACTGCATTTTTTGGAAAAATATTTCCTTTATATGAAAAATTGATTTTGT
The DNA here is from genome assembly GCA_963277665.1 of Viscum album. Classification (NCBI taxonomy): domain Eukaryota; kingdom Viridiplantae; phylum Streptophyta; class Magnoliopsida; order Santalales; family Viscaceae; genus Viscum; species Viscum album. The sequence goes on from OY728156.1 coordinate 1,889,235,523, forward strand.
TCTCATAACTTGTCCTGGAAAAAGTGTAAGATTAATGATAATGTTATAAAATTCAAAATGTGTTTAATAATATTCATAATGGCTAGTTCATAATAATATTATAACAATATATCGTTGTTTAGTGTAACTCAGTATTGCATACAACACATGCTATCGAGGAAGGTCACTTTTGTATGCAACACAAGCCAAGAATAGTGTTTGCATATAATACAAGATAATTAGGTGTTGCGTATAGTACAAGATAATCTTGGTGTAGCGTAAGACCAAGACATAAAATTAATTAAAAAGAATATTTCTCATATAATCTTGGGGTGTTACACTCATGAATTTTGGAATATATCAGGTTATCATCAATAAAAACTACTAAAAAGTTATCAAGGTAGTCCTTAAAGTCTCTATTCATCAAATCCATAAAAATAGAAGGTCCATTAGTCAGTCAAATAGGCATAACTACATAATCATAATGCCTATATCTATATCGTAAGGCAGTTTTTGGAATATATTCTTTCTTCACCCTCAATTGATGATAACCATTTTGAAGATCAATCTCTGAGAAGAATTGATCCCCACAAAGTTGGTCAAATAAGTCATCAATTCTTGGAAGAGGGCATTTGTTATTTATCGTGATCTCATTAAGTTCACTATAATCAATGCAAAGCTACATCGATCCATCCTTCTTCTTTACAAAGAGAAATGGTTCTCCCCAAGGAGACACACTCGGTCGAATAAACCCCTTATCCAAAAGATATTGGAGTTGTTTCATTAATTCCTCTAGCTCCACATTTTCCATCCTATAGGGGGTATTTGATATCAGAAGAGATCTAGCTACGAGTTCAATGGGGAACTCTACCTCTCTTTCTAGGGGAGGTCCATGCAACTCGTCAGGAAATACATCAACATATTCCTGGATGATGGGGACATTTTCTATCATCAAACTCTCATCCCCTTCTTCTTCTTCACTGATCAACTCCATAAAGGAGGATATAGTGGGTTATTTTAGAAAAATATGAGGTTGAGGTATCTCTCCTTAGAAGATAACTATAGGTTTTCCATTCAAGACTACTGATATTTCCTTGCGTCTATAATTGATCATAGAATTATACTTTGAAAGCTTGTCCATCCTTAGTATAATGTTGAATTCCAGCATGGGAACGACTACTAGATTTGTGATAAGATTGTGCCTAGTAAAGTAAATACTAGAGTTTATAAGCACTGACAATGCTTGGATAGTCCCACCAGGAGTCTTGAATGATAACTCTACTTTTATAAAATCGGGGATTGATTCTAAATTCATTGAAAAATTGGAGAAAATAAAGGAGTGTGTAGAACCAGAATCAAACAAAGTACTTGCTAGATTTGTGAGGAAAACAAGAGTACCTGCTACCACATCATTTAGAGCTTCAACATAAGTTGTTGTGATAGGAAAAGCACGACCTTGATCCCTTGTCCTTTTCTGAGGCTAATGGTGGTTCCCTTCCACTACCCTCAGATTTGGATAGTGAATGGAAAAGTTACAACATTGTCCAAACTTAAAGAACTGGACATCAGGTAGGGCCTGCACCATCTTCCCCTAGTTGTTAGTGTTTTTTATGTTGAGGTTTCACCTCACCATGACAATTCCTTGTAATGTGTCCATCTCTTCCACACTTGTAGTACTTACCACTCCCGGGAAAGCAGTTCCCCAAATGCTTCTTCCCACATTTATTATAAGTGGCATGTTGTACTTGTTTGTCTCCTCTTCCTTGATAGAAGCTCCTCTTTAAGCTTGGCTCCAATGATCCCTTCTTTTCATTTGATTTACGATACCACTGCATCTCACCAAACTCTAGCTCGACTTTTATCGCACTCCGCACGATCTCCTCATAGCTATTATAGTCTCGGTTGGCTAGATTCTTCCGTAGATAAGGTCTCAATCCACCGAAAAATATATCAACCTTACCATTTGGATCCATGAAAAAGATAGAGGTATATCGTGAAATCCTTGTTAAGTTCATCTCGTAGCTTCACACAGATTCATTCTCCTTCTACTTCAACTCGAGAAACTCCTTCTCCTTTCTTGTTATCATGGAACGAGGAAAATACATAATAAAAAAGATCCCTCTGAACTCTTCCCACTCCATAGAATCAACTTACACTATTTTCCTGGTGTTTTTGATCAGTTCCCATCACTGATCAGCTTCTCCCTCTAAGAGGTAGACAACTAGGGTGACCATCTCTTGCTCTGAACAAAGTAGCATAGAAAAGATCTTCTCTATAGAGCTGATATATTGTTAAGCAATCAACAGGTCGGTCAATCCACTGAAGGTTGGTGGTTTTTGGAGCATAAAGGACTCAACATAATGTTGTTCCCTTCGTGGTGAGATCAGCCTCTCAGCTGGGTTCAAGTTATTACACATAACTTGAGTCAGTTGGTTCATCATTCGCATGAATGTTTCCATTCTGGAATCCATCAGAGGGTCATCAACAAATGGTCCATTGCGGTCACCATTTGCATGGTTCCTCCTATTTTCCACCATTTTCTAAAAGAATAAATCCTTCTTGAGAAACTTATTTCATTTACAAATATTTTAACTATAAAGGATTTTAAGTCTTAGAACATCATGCTTAAACAATTATATTTCTCTATAATTCCTTCATAATGATTCATAAAAAGATTGCGATTAACCAAACATTTCCCCCGCGAGTGTTGTAACCAAGAGTGTAGAAAAGACCATTGTCATGTACCAGTACCTATTCGAGTCTAGCTCAAAGCATTGTTTTTAGGTTTTACCCCTATGTAGAACTATGCCAGATCCACCTCTACCTGCTCGTATCCAGACATGGATGTATTTTCTTGATAAACCACTAACTCAATACTCACCAAAATACCAGGAAGATTCCCTATATTTAAAAATTTCTATAGGGTTATTCCAAAAGTTTTCATATCCTAATTTCCATAAATAACTAAACCATCCTTTGATACCATCTATGTCATCCTGCCTTTTTATTACCTAACTTTTCATTATGTTTTATAAATAGAGGATCTTTAAAGTCTAATGTCTTGGAAATCAGGAACATAATACATGAAAAAAACATTAAACAATATTCTAAACCACTTTTAAGTATTAATAATTAGTTTATCCTAGGTATAATTACTACATCTCATATCCTGGAGACATATATCAAAGGAAATGGTGAGCAGAAGGCCCAGTAAGGGTAAACAAGGGAATCAATGAACTTGTGAGGTCAATAAGAACTTGAATAAAAACATAACGACATGAAAAATGGAATTATAGGCATATCATAATGAAAAGAACATGGAAAATATCTTGAATATGTGGCTAAAATATTTCATTTAGACATTCATGAACATATCACCAAGGTCCATCCCCAAGGTGTCATAAAAATTACCAAGGTTATTCACCAAGGTATCGTAAAACTTGTCATCTCTAGAGATTAATTATTTACCCAATGCATTGGAGCGCTATCAGGACGCACCCATAATATATCTTAACAGTCATGTGAGCCACATATATCATAATCAAAATTTTCATAAATAACCCATTGAGAATAAAAGAAATGGGTTTCATTTCAAGATCATGACATTTTAAAAGTTCTTAAAAATTAAGATCATTGTGTCATTTATAACCCATGGAAAAGGAGTGAGGGTTATATGTACGTCGATTCCAGAATGAAATATATCATCTTTATATATTTATGAACGACCAATTAAATGAAATAGCTCTAGGTATTCACATAAATAAAACAAGAGAATTTCTGTAGAGAAAGGGATAGAAATTTTGAGGCGAAATTTCTGCAGCATAACGACTATAAAACATGGTTTTAGAAAACATTGAAAAGAGAGGGTACACAAGTAACCCAATAATAAATAACATATAATATAGTATAAATACATAATAAAATGGAGATAATAACATGGTATGGAAATTTTAATGACATACCACATGAAAAATAAATATGAAAGAAAAGAGAAGACATGATTCCTTTTATGAAAAATCTAGCAGCCTAATGGCGTCACATAAAAATTCAGAAAACAAATTGTTGAGTGAGGAAAGGGTATATCAACAATTAGACATGAAATGGACAATAATTAGAACATATATGAACATTCCATCAATAAAGAATATATGGGAACTAGAGGACACAACATAAAAGAAGTCATGGCTTAAAAAGAAGGGTGAAATATTCCCATACCTTGAAGAGTATCTTCGAAAGCATGAAGGTCGGGACCTTGGGAGGATTGAGGGAACCTTGGGAAGACTCCTTAGAGAGTAAAGAGACCATAACATCGTTGGTGTGTATTTTTAAATGAAATTAATGAGGGAAAGGATTGATATTTATAGAAGAAATGAGGGAACAAAGCATTAATTGACAAGGGACACCTCATCGGTGGTATTGGAAAAACCATGGGCTTGCACATGGTATTTTCCCATGGTATTGGCCACTTGGGACACCTCATACCTTATATTACTATTCATAAGTCTTCCAGAATGATTGAATACTTATTACATCCTTAATGATGTCATTAACCACCCCAAACTCAAAAACTGTATTTTTACTATTCACGGAAAATTCAACTATTTCAAAAATATCCAAAAAATTCACCTTAACCAAATATCGATGCTCTAATTTCACAAATGAACTCCATTTTATGAAAATAATTTTCTAAAGAATTTTTATTTTATTTTTAAATAAAAACACTATTCACCTAAAAAAACTAATACATAACCAATAATTTCTAAAATAGTTATTTACCTATTTTATTGAATAAAATAACATAATGAAGGTTCATAAATTATATTAATACTTTCTTAATGGAGGTTACACATTCCATTTGGTCACATTACTAATTATAAGCCTAAAACCAGTATTCATAATTTACTATTCACCAAATATTAAGTTGAACTTATTAGACTCTAAATTTTATTTTGAACACAACTATAGAAGAATTTTTTTTGAAAATCATTACACATTTTTAATTATTTACGTTTTACATAAATATTTTAAAATATTCTTTTTCCTAAATTCATCAATAATATAATCCTATATTTATTCGAACACTTGAGATTCACAAAATTCACCATAAGAAGAAATGACAATTTTATTTATATAAAATGGTTAGACAAAGTAGCTAAGGTCTCGTTACATAGCCCCTCATAACACCATCATATGACCTAAGTGTAAGGTGTGTTAAGATGATAGAATACTAGGGTGGATCGGCCAATATTTCACGAGTGTTGATTTCTATCAGCTTGAACTTATCCCAAAGACAATTCTGTTCCAGCTTCACACGATGATGTTTGGCTTTGGTTAGGTCCAGAGCAAAGCCTAGTGGTGATACCTCCTTCCCAAGATCTGTCATATGGGCTTTGATCAGCCCAAGAATACTGGATGAGGCCATCAAATCTTCTTTTTGTATTAATTAACCAAGATATCTTGTATTTATAGGCAATAATCGCAACATTTAGTTTCCAATGGTCATATTGACCAATGGTCATATAACAGTAAAAACCCAATGATCTCATTTTAATTATACTCATTTCATTAAATTAAATAGTTATGTTGATTATAAAAAAAAATAACACCCAAAATTAGGAAACCAAAATTATTCAAAAATTTGGGTCGTTACATATTTTGGGATAAATGATATTTTGGAAAACATTCACTCTTTTGGGAGCACCATATGAATAAGGAAGATTTAATACTATGGGATTTCATTTGAGGAGTACATGTGTATTTTTTTTGGAAGAATATATTTTTTTATTGTGGACATAAAGTGATTTGGGTTATATATGGAAATGAGTAACCTATCTTATATATATTTGATTAGTTTAATAACATTTAATTTTGTGACATTATAACTAGTCAATGTTATTTGTAGATAAAGGTTTAGATTTATTATGGAAGACTATATAATCAATTCCTTCCAAATTTTGGGTTTCAAACTTAGATTGGATTATTTTGATGAATTTAAAGGAATTTTTTATTGAATGATCTTTGTTGAACTAAGGCTATTGACTGATTAATTTGTGAGATTAAGAATATAATTTGTTTGTCAAAAGGATTATCCTTTTTGGGGACCATATGATCATGTACAATCCATTTTGGTTTTGGTTAATGTCTAAAGAAAATGGAAATATGTAGTTTATCTTTTGTGGATTATGTGATTCAGTATAAGTTGATTCTAGCGCATCAGGTGTGACCAAGTCATCTTGAATACTCATCATTTGGATAGAATATGACTTTTTGGTAGAAATTTATTAAAGGATGAAACTATACTAGTAAAGTAAGTAAACATCCTTATGTTCTTAGTAAATCACATAAATAATATTCCAAAGCATTATGAAAAGAAACCTAAAACAAAAACATTTTCAGTTTAATATTACAATTAGGTAATTAATGTCTATTTAATCCATCACATGTTTATAGATTTGATATTGGTAACATTCTCCTAATAATATTATTTATCACTTTCCTTTACAAAATGATGGTTAGTTTTCTCTTCCTTATCAATGTATTCAAACATGGAACCCTAGTATGTGTTATTTACAGTAACCTTCATACTTACATTTCTTTATTTTAAAATTGATGCCTCATTAATCCATTTTTCGATTTGTGATTTGAACTTAGATATTTTGAAATGTCAAATCCAAACTTTTCAACATCGTGTTTAAATTATGAGGATGAACTTTATTGATGGAGGGGTGAATGAAACAACCCAAGCTTCCACCACATGCTTCTCTTTGAATAATATAATAGTGTATGATGTACACATCTCTGAGATCTAGAACACCATGACCAATCAAACTATCCATTTTAAGAAAACTATAAATACTAATACCCAATTTTTGAAATTTTATAAATTTTATTTTTTCAAAATGGTCTTAATTTTTTGATTCAGAATATCAAAATTATCTTAGGGTTAATTTTTTATTTTTTTTCTCTAAAAACTATCAATTTTTTATTAATAGTAAAAAACATTGCCTTATTGTTTAAAACCGACATTTTATTTAAATAAATATTTTTAAATTTAAATTTATTTTAATTTCAAAATAGATACATTATACATATATTAATCAATTGTAATTTATTAGAGTCATTTTATAATAATATTTGATATATAAAATTTTATCAAACTGTTTAAAGTCGGTTAACCATGTTCTAGGAACATTTTCAAATTTGCATAAAAAATACCTTTACCACTTCTATGAATCGAATTTGAAAAATCTGAGAGAAACGGTTGACATAAGTAAGTAAAATGTGGTTCAATAGGATGTAAATAATTGTTTGTTGAATAGTAACTTTTCAATTTTATATACCATGATTAAAAGTAAATATTGTAATTAAAGTTAAAAATAATATTATAATTACCCTATTACGTGTACTAAATCTATTGGATTAGTCTTTTTCAACCACAATCAAACCGATGAAAAATCTATGATCCTTTTTATCCACATGGATTGGATTATGAAAATTATTGTATTTTATTTAAGGAAGTGTTAAATGTTTTAAATTCATAGATAAACAACTAAACCATTTTTAATATAGGGATACACATAAGTTAAATTCTTATATAAATATTAATTATATAGATAAAAATATTTATTAAATCATGGTAGTTTATTTATAATTTTTAGACAATAAATAATTAAATTTATTTATGACATAATGATGATTATGTAATTTCCTTATTAAGTAATGATTAAAATAATAAATGTTATAAATATTAAAATCAAAGAAAATTGAAACTTTTGATGCCATAGACGAATTTTATAGTTTAATATGAAATTATAGGGTTTATTAAATGTATTTTTTTCTAAGTAATTATGTTGTTTTCACTTTCAATTAAACAAAATACTAAATAGTGTAAAAATTGACATAAAAGTGTTTTTAAAACAAATAACAATTAATTAAGTGGTATAATATTTCTAAAAATATAAGATTCATCCAAAGGTATTATAAAATATATTATATTTCATTAATTAACCACATGAGGTTATTTTGGAATTTTATAGTAACTATATTAACCATGTAATATAAAAACACAAGAAGACATTGTGAAAGATAAAATTTTTAACAAAGAGTAAAATCCAAACGATAAGGTTAATATAGTGACCTAAACATGTCTGAAACATATTAGAATGAGATGGATTAGACCCATATGCACCGTATCATCAAAATAAATCAATTTGGAGCTATTAGAAACCAAAAATTATTTTATTATAAATAAATATTTCAAGATTTTCATAAAGTTCCCCTCACCTATCTAATAAACGGGTACTTCCCATTATAAAAAATTCACTCCTCTAGTGACATTTATCTCAAAATACCCCTAATAAATTCAACACCCAACTACACTACCGTAAATAAATAAGCCTCAATTTTTTCATAAATCCATCTTATTGATCCCTTTTGACTGAATCAAAAAGAAAAACCTAAAGAAGAGGTAATTATTTCATCACCTCTTTCAATGTTCTTTTCTTCTTCCACTTCCTATTTCGTTTTTGTTTCCATACAAAAATAATAAATACCATTAATTATACCTAATTAATTGTTATTATAAATATTTTACAATCATATTCATTATTCTATCCATCCTGCGAATGACATACTCACCATATGTGTGTAAGTATATCATACCATCTCCACGTCATGGTGTAGTTCTTTATTCAACACTTCATTATATGGATGGGTATAATAATGACTATAATTGAATTAAATAATAAATATAACATGTTAATGATTCAGTATATATTATATAAAATATAATTACAAATGATTTCTCCATCAATAGAATGATATTGTCTCTCGTGCGTACGTATGACTTTTTGTGTCCATGAAGCGATGAGATTTCATTCCCCATTGTAACCATTCAAGAATAAATTTCATTGGATGAATAAAAATTAATGTTTAAGAACATAATATAATTATGGTTATGAATCTAATACACTCTATCCATAACTAACATGACACACATTTCAAAACAGATAATGGAAAATGAAACAGTTAACACTCAAAACAATGATACTATTGAAATATTATTCACAAAGCAATATTAGAGGATCCTATATGATATCATATTTATATATGAGGTTCTTGTATAATTTAATAACAATTAATTATTCATTATATATGATATTAATTTACCCTCGACTAAAATAATGTACAAGGTAAAGTGTTTTTATCTCACTTTCTATTCATATTAGATTCATGGTATGTTTTCCACTTTTTCTTTTGTGTGGTGTATGCACTAAAAATGATTGTATTATTTTTGCAATATAAATTAATTTATGGGTATTTAAATCTATTTTTATGATCATTCTATCATGGGGTGTTTGTTTCGTATGTTACGAAATCATTAAGGGATTTTCAAATTTCAATTTCCACTCATTGGGGTTTACACATACTTCATGGATTATATTACAACAAGATAATGTGTAAAATAACTATTTATTTATTTATGTCATAATTTACACTCCACTTTGTGTGGATATACTTTTGATACACATAATAAATCCATATATAAATTATCATGTGATTGATATGAACTTGATAAGGGTAATCTTAAATCAAGTTCCCTTCATTGAGTTAAACATCCAAGACATTGGTTTTGTTTTTACAAGAACATGTGTCAATGTATGATGATTGATTTACACTGAATATCAAATAACATTGAGTGTATTTATATATTTCACACATAATTATGTCATTTATTTATCATTAATCAAATGATATATTTTTTATAAGGAATTTCATCACATTTTATATTCCATTGTTACTTCATTGTTGTTATGCACCAATTCACTTTTAAATAGTGTATATATTGTATTTTTTCATATAATATAATTAATTAATTTATCCCAATTATATTATATATTTTTGAGTAAATATTATCTGTCAATTATTTTTATTCAAGCATTTATCATTTTTTGGGAACTCCTTGACTAAAATATTGTTTGAAAGATTTATTCTTCTAAATAGTTATAATTAAAGTCCAAATATTATAAATGATTTTAAGGATTTATTTATATGGACATGAATGTTTCAAATTTAAATTACTTTCAATTTTTTCAAAGTGGTATGAGAAAAATTTACTAAAAAATCCCTTTTAAATGAGTTATTTGATAAATAGTTCGACTATTAAATGTTTTCATGAAAAAGAGAATATTTATCTCAAATGGTTTTACATCTTATTTTAATATATGTAAATATCATTTATTGAATTTTATTCTTTATTGAGGATGAATTATTATAAGATAGTCTTCTATATTGTATTGAATGAGTTATGTTTGACTATTTATGTGCTATTTTTGTAACACCCGAGGTAAATAAAGAATATGAAATTTTCATATTTATCCATATTTGTGAATAAAATGTTAATATTAATTTAAAGGGAATGCTACGCTTGATGGTGTACCCAATACACAACAACGAGTCTCTTGGAAATATTACGTTGCACTCTAATAATAAAACAATATTATTTTAAATGGTAGTTAACGCATAACCGTTGTAATGGAGGGAATGAATATAACTAACTACAAAATTATTATATATTTTTGTAAAATATTCTTTACTTTTATCCAATAAATGTTGGAGGCTTAAAATGTGAATGAATCCAATTTTAAGCGTAAATATTCTAATATTCTTTAAAAAGTCGATTAACCGCATTTTGATGATGAACCCTTTTTAAATCCACTTTTTGACAATTTCATATGTTATAGTGGACCTCATAAAATCCTTCTTTAGAATCGGGACATCAAAATTTACTTTGTGTATATTTTTGTTATTTTTTCGATAAAGCTCATTTTTAATGAATAAGTGAAAAATTTTGTATTTTAATTCAAAAACTATTTTTAATTTAATTTATTTATATGATTATATCATCTTTTTATTGGTTTTAAATTGAAATTAGAATATATTTTTAACATTTAATCCAATGGTAGTCCTTGGAATTAATTTCACTTTGAATTTGGACTTAAACTAGTGTCAATCTTTTAATAGATATTGTTTCTTAAAAACAAGCTATTTGTTTTGACAATGGGAATTAATTATTAAATTAATCAATGAAACTTATATGTTTTGAATATTGTAAAATAGACATCATTTTTGAATTCATAATACCAAATATAGCTTAGGGTGAATTTTTGTATTTTTCTGAAAAACATCAATTTTTGATGAATAGTGAAACCACTAAGTGGTAGTTAGAAACAAATTTTTTGTTTAAATGAAACTTTACCACTTCTGTGATTTGATTTTAAAAAATCCGACATAAATGGTTTTCATTAGGATGTAAAATGTGGTTCAATGGGATTAAAATAATTTTTTGATGAATAGTAACTGTTAAGTTTTATTAATCGCGATTAAAGGTACATAGTGTAATTTAAGGTAAAGATAATGTTATAATAATATGAAATGACCTTGAAACAAGTCCTAACCTTATTGTATGAGTCATGGACGACCAATACAATCCATGGGTCAACTTGGGGACCCCATGGAGCCACTTGGGTAAGAAAATGACATTAATAACTTTTTATTTAAAGTTAAAATAAAAATGTCATACACATGTATTGTTTTACTAAAAAATTTTTTACATGTGGTTACATAGGTCATATTTTTGACTATAAATATTAATTGGAAATCTAGAAAGATTTAATACATCATAGTATTTTTTTTTATAATTTTTAGACATTAAATAAATTTATTTATTTATGGCACCATGATGATGCAGCGATTACCTCATTAATGAATGATTTAAATAAAATGAAAAGATAATATAAAATCTAAGGAATACACTTGAAAAAAACCTATTTTATGGGTGTAATTAGAACCATTATTACCATATACTAGAAATATATAATTTTGGGACCTTTCATAACCGAAAACCATTTTATAATAAAGTAACTTTTCATGACATTCCAAGAGTGCCCCTCCCCCCTCTTATAAAAGGCCCCCACCTCTACCCCCTTACCCACACCACTCAAGCCTTTGGCTCAACCAAACTCTACACATATTATCTCCCCACATCCCTCTCTTACTCATTGAAGCATCACTTTGGGCAGAAGTCTTTCCAAGGAAGCCTTTGAGCTCAAATCAAAAAGAGTTATCCGATTTGAAGGTAATGTCTTCTCTTATGTTCTTTCGTTTTATTTTGCTTCTCCAACCCCCTAAACTCTTTTTATTCCTTTCTTTTGTAACAAAACTAGTATATTAAATATAATAGGATGTTTGTATTAGGATTATTCGAGCTATACTCATACACACCTCCATCTAATGGTTAAAGAACATACTATTTTTGTGGGTGGTGAATTACTGTCTCACGAAACGATGATTGTTTAATCTTCTTTTAACACCTCTCATGGTGGCCATTAAGATGTCACTGTATTTATATATGATATATATATTATGTTTATTTATTCATTATGATTCTATATTTTTCATTTATACCATACTATTATGGTTTCCATAATGGGTAAACGCGATAATTTCTTTTTAGGTAGTGCGGACTACCGCCCCCTCAAAGTGATTTGAATCGTTAATACCATATGTGGGATGTATAAAAGATGGATTTAATGATGTTATATATTATATTATACTGTAATTATAATATAACTATGTACCATTATTTTTTTTCATTCCATTAAAGTATGAAATAGAAATGAAAGTAGCGTTCATGCGTACGTACGACTTACCGTTTCCATGAACGATACATTTCATTTCTTATCTTTAAATGTTATGTACTATTATAAGTACATATATATAATGGATATATATGTCATATATTACATATAAATTATGTATATCATTCTGTAATTATAATATATATATATATCATTTAGTTTTAATTCCATTAATATGAAAATGAAATGAAAGTAGCGGTCATGCGTACGTACGGCCTACCGTCTCCATGAACGATGCATTCCATTTTTTATCTCCAAATGTTATGGAATATTATAAAATGAATATATACTGGATATATATGATATTTAAATCATTAATACTATTCTGGAGATGATTTATCTATAAATACATGGAAAATTATTTTCCAACAAGTTCAATTTTGACTCATGTACTGAACATCAACAAAAACATCTGATATGAACTCACATTATTAACCAATTATTATAACATTATAATATGTGATATGAAATAAATAATAATCTTTAAAGGAGGTCCTTAAGAAATTATAAATTGACCAAAGTTTATTATACAGAAATATAAAGAAACGAACAAGACAAATCGGACTTGAGGTTAGGGATCCTACCTCTCTCTTTCTTTTTAAGTACTCTCTTTTATGTCATTTCTTTTAAGCTCATATTTATTATGTTTGGGGATGTTATTTAATATTCCTCATACTTTTATTTTTATGTTAATATTATGAGAGACCCTATTTGATCTCATAAATCCATTTTTGGATGTTTTATGTGGCGCCGTTAGGCTGCCGAGTTTTCGTAAGGGATTTTCATCTCACTTTTATTCTTGTGAGATTTATTCTACATTTGCCACAATTTCCTTTTAATGGTTTATTTAATTCCCATTATTATACACTTTCTGTAATATAATTTCATTTATGGTTATTTACATCTTCATTTTATGACCCTTCTTTCATGGGGTGTACGTTTTGAAAGTTACCCAAATCGGTAAGGGGACATTTCACCCTCCTCTTCTTTAAAAAGACTTATTTTTTTTATGTATTTTAATTTACATATTATTATGTTGGGATATGTTCTCATATATCCTTATTGCTATAAATTTAATGTACAAGTTATGATATACCCTTTTTATCTCTCATTAACTCATTTTCTGAATTTTGAAGTGACGCTGTTAGGGTGTTGATTTTTTGCAAGGGAACTTCTTAACACAATTTTGATTATTTGGGTTAAACATTTACTCCTTGAATATACAATTCTATGAATATGTGTGAATGACCTATGATTTTCTTACACATAATTTCCACTTATATTTGGTGTATTATTTTGTCACACGTAATTATGTAATTTATTTGTCCTTAATCAAAGGATACCGTCTTTGTAAGGGACTTCGTCTCAATCTCCATTAATTGAGTCATATTTTGTTCTAATACAAGACATTATTTTATACACTGTATAAAACACCTTTGAATTTTCATTTCATTCAAAGGGAATATTTTTCTACGAAGCATTTTACTAAACAAAAAAAAGGAATGTTTATTTTAACGTACGCGGTGACAACGACCTTTTCCGTTGTAGTGAGTATTATTTGGTCTTTGGATTCCTCAACAAGCTGTAATGTTTTTAAAATGAAATAAATACCATATACTCCTTTATGTATTTTGGTATTAAAAATTGTTTTTATAATGGATTTGTTATGTCAATATATTTAAGTGATATATTGTGATCGAAATGTGGAAATGTTTTCTTTCCATTATATTTTTTTTATGTCTTATGATTTTATAATGGTACTTGGACATTTGACGGGTGGTTACATAATAAACCATATGAAGGGTGGTGCTGTGAATACCAGGATGAGTGGTTACATTATAACTTCCAATGCATTGGGTATGGAAGTTGGCTGTATGGCTATTCCATTTAGTGATATGTGTGGAAGTCAACTGTATGCTTATTCCATTTAAGTATGTTTATGTCCCAAGTTACCTTTATATGTTATGTGTTATTTATATGGGTTTTATGGTAATATTTTGGTTACAAAAGGGTAAGTAATTATCTTTTATTCAGTTAAGAGTATTTACTACTTAATAAAGGTGAAAAGTATTACTTTGATAAAGTATTCATGGTTTACATGTTGTTTTGAAAAACTAACAGTTTTCCTTCTTTGTGTATCCCTTAATGAGCTTTTTATGCTCATCACATGTTTTTTAAATGTTTTCCACATGACTTAAAGATGAATAGGGTCATGGATGGGATCAGGGAAATACATGATATTTAAAACAGGGAACTAGACATGTTTCTTTTTAAGAGTTTTTATTTTATGGAAACTTAGTAGAAGTGTATACTTTATAATCTTTTCATATGTAATAGTTATGTCCTTATTCTCTAAAACTCTAAACCTAAAAAGATCCTCTATGTGAATTATTCATTTAATTCATGATTATGTAATTTTTTTAAGGCCGTGTCCTTATAGTTGGTATCAGAGGTCGGTTTAGGAAACTTTAGGGATTAGGAGTTATTGTTAGAAACATGGTTAGTCCCTATATCTATTATTTTAGTTAAATCATTGTTTTATAACCTTTTTTTTTCTGGTCATGTAAAGTCGGTTACAAATGGAAGGAGGAGGATCTCAAACAAAATTCCTATCTCTTCCTGAGGACATGCTTGCAATAGTTATTGCAAAGTCATGTTCAGATGATTGTGAAACTTTTTCTAGCATACAACTCACTTAAAAGTAGTTGTTTGAGATATCAAACACCTCCACTATACCTCGTTAACATTGTGGATCATGGGTAGTATTTAGAAAAATACTATTTTCATAATATTCTCATATTTTCAAGAAAGTTAAATTTTATCAAGGCATTTTCAAATATTGTACCTTATCACAAGATTTAGAAGCATATAATGATTTTTAAAAAGGTGATGAAGAAGGAGTCCCTTGTGAAACCTATTTATATTTTCTTTTACAATATAGTATCTCGGAACATACCTATGTTATTTTAAAAGGACCATTAATTGAAGGTTTCTACTCAAAATTGGTCTGACTGTTTTATAAAAATCATGTTTTATCAGATGTCTTGAAATTATATGTCATACGAGATTGTTTTCCAAAACTATTTTTCTGTGAACACCCATATGAACCATGTTGTACAAGGTGTATATGGATGGAGGAAGTAAATTATTTTTAAGGATCTATAAATCATTTTTGCAATGCATGGACCTTCTACCTACGTGAACAGGATGATGATGAATCCAAATGGACACCATGATCAAGGTATGATGTTCTTTATTTTTGGTAATCGTTTTATTTTATCTTATGGTGGTGAAATAATACTTCAAGAATTAACATGTTGAGATTGTAATCAATTTGGATGAAAATGAGTGGTATAAGGAAACCATTGATGTTAAAACATGTTAGGGTTATTTTTGAAGTTTTATAAAAAGGACAACCTGTAGGATGGGTGAAAACCCGTCGCATCTGGTAAGGCCGCAAGAATCAAACCTACAACTGCATGGAGACGAGGGCGCATCACCTACTACTGGACTACATGAAGTCCCTGGTTAGTATGACAAGTTCTTTTTAGTTATATAATTTTATGAATCAAGAATAATTTTATTTTGGGTTATCTAGGAAAATATTGACCTATCATGGAGGATATATAATTTGGTTAATTACTTTTCAATATGAGACTTTAAGAGAAATTGATGTTATTTGGAGATAAATGTTAATTTGTATCTTAGAAGACTATGTGATTAAATCCTTCAAATATTTGGGTTTCAATCTTAGTTTGGATTATTTTTGAAGAATTTTATGGACAGTTGTTTATTGAATGGTATTTGTTGAACTTTGGGTTTTGTTTGGAAAATTTTTGGAGATTAAGTGTAGTATTTCTTTTTATAAAGGATTATCTTTTTTGGGTATTATATGATCTTGTACTAATAATTTTTGGTTTTGGTTAAGGTTCAGAGACATGGGAAATATACAGTTCTATTTTGCGGATTAGGAGATTCTCTAGAAGTTGATTATGACTCTCCTAATGTGGACAAGTCATCCTAAATACTCGTCTTTTAGAGAAAATATGAGTTTTTGTAAGAAATCTAGTAGGAGATGAGAGTCTACACGACAAGTAAGTATGTTTCCTTATGATTTAGTTAAGCTTATAAATAATTTCCTCAATGAAAAGTAACCTAAAAACAAAAATGTTTTATGTTAACTTTTCCTACTGGGGAATCAAATACCATTTAACCCATCACTAGTTTGTGATTTTCTGAAGGTTAACTTTCTCTTAAACATGTTTTCTATCACTCACTATCAGAACATGACCCTTTTTTTTCTCTTCCATGTCCATGTTTTTCTACATGGAATCCTAGTATGGGTTAACTCTAGTGACCTTTGTACATCCATTTCTTTCTTTTAAAGTGACAATTTAATTAACTCCTTTTCCGATGTGGGGCTTTCAATAAAGTTTCCAAGACCAATTTTAAAATTGCGAGGACGCAATTCCCAAAAGAGGGGAAGGATGTAACACCCCAGGTAAATAAAGAATATGACATTTTCATATTTATCCATATTTGTGAATAAAATGTCAATATTAATTTAAATATAATGCTACGCTCGATGGAGTACCCAATACGCAACAAACGAGTTTCTTGGATATCTTATGTTGCATACTAATAATAAAATAATATTATTTTAAATCGTAGTTAACTCCTAGTGGTTTTAATGGCGAGAATGAACAGAACTAACTTAAAAATTATTATATATGTTTTTCAAATATTTTTTACTTTTATCCAATAACTGATAGAGGCTTAAAATGCAAATGAATCCAATTTTAAGCATAAATATTCTAATATTCTTTAAAAGGTGGATTAACTGCCTTTTGATGGAAAACCCTTTTTAAATCCACTTTTTTACAATTTCATATGTTATATTGGACCAAATAAAATCATTATTTAGAATCAGGACATCAAAATTTACTTTGTGTATGTTTTTGTTATTTTTTCGATAAATTTCATTTTTAATGAATAAGTGAAAAATGTTGTATTTTAATTCAAAACCTCTTTTTAATATAATTTATTTATATGATTAGATCATATTTTGAATTGGTTTTAAAGTGAAATTAGAATATATTTTTACCATTTAATCCAATGGTAGTCCTTGTAATTAATTTCACATTGAAATTGGACTTAAACTAGTGTCACTCTTTTAATAAATATTGTTTCTTAAAAACACGCTATTTGTTTTGATAGCGGGAATTAATTATTAAATTAATTAATGAAACTTATATGTTTTGAATTTTTTAAAATATAAATCATTTTTGAATTCATAATACTAAATATATCTTAGGGTGAATTTTTGGTATTTTTTTGAAAAACATCAATTTTTGATGAATAGTGAAACCACTAAGTGGTAGTTAAAAAACTGATTTTTCATTTAAATGATACTTTACAACTTCTGTGATTTGATTTTCAAAAATTTGACATACATGGTTGTCATTATGATGTCAAATGTGGTTCAATGGGATTAAAATAATTTTTTTTATGAATAGTAACTTTTAAGTTTTATTAATCGCGATTAAAGTTAATTAGTGTAATTTAAGGTAAAGATAATGTTATAATAATATGAAATGACTTTGACACAAGTAATACCCTTATTGGATGAGTAATGGACGACCAATAAAATCCATGGGTCAACTTGGGGACCCTATGGACCCACTTGGGTAAGAAAATGACATTAATAACTTTTTATTTAAAGTTAAAATAAAAATGTCACAAAAATGTATTGTTTTACTAAAACAATTTTTACATGGGGCTACACAGGTCATATTTTTTACTATAAATATTCATTGTAAAGATAAAAATATTTCCTACATTATAGTATTTTTTTATTTTTAGACATTAAATAAATTAATTTATTTATGACACCATGATGATGCAGCGATTACCTCATTAATAAACGATTTAAATAAAATGAAAAGATAATGTAAAATCTAACACATAAACTTTTCAAAAACCTATTGGATGGGTGTATTTCGAACCATTATCACCTTATCCTAGAAATATATAATTGTGGGACCTTTAATATCTTAAAATAATTTTATAATAAAGTAACTTTTCATGACATTCCAAGAGTGCCCTTCCTCCCTCTTATAAAAGGCCCCCAACTCTACCACCTTACCCACACCTCTCAAGCCTTTGGATCGACCAAAATCTACTCATATTGTCTCTACAAATCCCTATCTTACTCCTAGATTCCTCACTTTGGGCAGAAGTCTTTCCAAGGAACACTTTGAGCTCAAATCAATAAGAGTTATCTGGTTTGAAGGTAATGTCTTCTCTTATGTTATTTTGTTTTATTTTGCTTCTCCAACCCCATAAACTATTTTTATTACTTTATTTTGTAACAATACCAGTATCTTAAATATACTAGGATGTTTTTATGAGGATTATTAGAGCTACATTTATACACACGTCCATCTAATGGTTAAAGAACATACTGTTTTTGTGGGTGGCGAATTATTGCCTCACGAAACGATGATTGTTTAGTCTTATTTTAACACCTCTCATGGTGGCCATTAAGATGTCACTGTATTTATATATGATGTAAATATTATGTTTATTTATTACTTATGCTTATGTATTTTTCATTTATTCCATACCAGTATGGTTTCCATAATGGGTAAACGCGATAATTTCATTTTAGGAAGTGCAGACTATCGCCCCCTCGAAGTGATTTGAATCGTTAATTCCATATGTGGGATGTATAAAGGATGGATTTAATGATGTTATATATTATATTATACTGTAATTATAATATAAATATGTATCATTATTTTTTTTCATTCCATTAAAGTATGAAATAGAAATAAAAGTAGCATTCATGCGTACGTACGGCTTACCGTCTCCATGAACGGTACATTTCATTTCTTATCTCCAAATGTTTTGTAATATTATAAGTACATATATATAATGGATATATATTTCATATATTACATCTAAATTATGGATATCATTCTGGAATTATAATATATATATCTATCATTTAGTTTTAATTCCATTAATATGACAAAGAAATGAAAGTAGCGGTCATGCGTACGTACGACCTACCGTCTCCATGAACGGTGCATTCCATTATTTATCTCCAAATGTTACGGAATAGTATAAAATGAATATATAATGGATATATATGATATTTAAATCATTAATAATATTTTTTATATGATTTACCTATAACTACATAGAAAATTATTTTCCAACAAGTTCAATTTTGACTCATGTACCGAACATCAATAAAAACGTCTAATATGAAGTCAAATTATTAACAAATTATTATAACATTATAATATGTGATATGAACTGAATAATAATATTTAATGGAGGTCCTTATGAAATTATAAATTGACCAAAGTTTATTATTCAGGAATATAAAGAAACGAACAAGACAAGTCAGACTTGAGGTTAGGGATACTACATCTCTCGTTCTTTTTAAGTACTCTCTTTTATGTAATTTCTTTTAATATCTTCTTTCTTATGTTTGGGGATGTTATTTAATATTACTCATACTTTAATTTTTATGTTAATATTATGAGAGACCATATTTTATCTCATAAATCGATTTTTGGAAGTTTTAAGTGGAGCCGTTAGGCTGCCGAGTTTTCGTAAGGGATTTTTCATCTCACTTTTATTCCCGTGAGATTTATGCTAAATTTTCCACCATTTATTTTGAATTATGTATGTAATTCCCATTATTATACTCTTTGTGTAATATAATTTCATTTATGGGTGTTTACATCTTCATTTTATGACCCTTCTTTCATGGGGTGTATGTTTCAAAAGTTACCCAAATCGGTAAGGGGACCTTTCACCCTCCTCTTATTTAAAAAGACTTATTTTTGTTATTTATTTTAATTTACATCTTCTTATGTTGGGATATTTTATCATATATCCTTATTTCTATAAATTTAATGCACAAGTGATGAGATACCCTTTTTATCTCTCATCAACTCATTTTCTGAATTTTGAAGTGACGCCGTTAGGCTGTCGAATTTTTGCAAGGGAACTTCTTAACCCAAATTTGATTCTTTGGGTTAAACTTGTACTCCTTGAATATTTATTTCTATGAATATGTGTGAATGAGCTCTGATTGTTATAAAATTAATATCCACTTATATTTGGTGTATTATTTGGTCACACATAATTAGGTAATTGATTTATACTTAATCAAAGGATACAATCTTTGTAAGGGACTTCATCTCAATATCCTTTCATTGAGGCATATTTTGTTCTAATACAAGACTTTCTTTTATAATTTGTATAAAACACCTTTTACTTTTCATTTAATTCAAAGGGAATATTTTTCTACAAAGCGTTTTACTAAATTAAAAAATTGAAATGTATATTTTAACGTACGCAGTGACAATGACCTTTTCCGCCGTCGTGAGTATTATTTGGTCTTTGGATTCCTCAACAAGCTGTAATGTTTTTTAAATGAAATAAATACCATATACTACTTTATGTATTTTTGTATTGAATTTTTTTTATAATGGATTTGTTATGTCAATATATTTAAGTGATATATTGTGATCGAAATGTGGAAATGCTTTCTTTCCATTTTATTTGTTTTATGTCTTATGATTTTATAATGGTACCAGGAAATTTGATGGGTGGTTACGTGATAAACCATATGAAGGGTGGTTTCGTGAATACCAGGACAAGTGGTTAGGTTATAACCTCCAATAAATTGGATATGGAAGTTGGCCGTATGGCTATTCCATTTAGTGATATGTGTGGAAGTCGACAGTATGGTCATTCCATTTAAGTATGTTTGTGTCCCAAGTTACCTTTATATGTTTTGTGTTCTTTATATGGGTTTTATGGTCATCATTTGGTTAAAAAGGGTAACTAATGATCTTTTATTTGATGAAGAGTATTTACTACTTCATAAAGGTGAAAAGTATTACACTGATAAAGTATTCATGGTTTACTTGTTGTTTTGAAAAACTAACAGTTTTTCTTCTTTGTGTATCCCTTACCTGGATTTTTATGCTCATCCCAGGTTTTTTAAATGTTTTCCACAGGACTTAAAGATGAATAGGGTCATGTAAGGGATCAGGGAAAGACATTCTATCTAAAACATGGAACTAAACATGTTTCTTTTTAAGAGTTTTTATTTTATGGAAACTTAGTAAAAGTGTCTACTTTGTAATCTTTTGAGATGTTATAGTTATGTCCTAATTCTCTAAGACTCTAAACCTAAAAAGATCCTCTATGTGAATTATTCATTTAATTCATGATTATGTAATGTTTTAAGGTCGTGTCCTTATAGTTGGTATCAGAGGTCGGTTTAGACAACATTAGGGATTATGAGTTATTGTTAGACACGTGGTTAGTCCCTATATCTATTATTTCAGTTAAATCCTTGTTTTATAACTTTTTTTTTCAGGTCAAGTAAAGTCGGTTACAAATGGAAGGAGGAGGATCTCAAACCAAATTCATATCTCTTTTTAAGGACATGCTTGCAATAATAATTTCAAAGTCAAGTTCAGATGATTGTGAAACTTATTCTAGCATACAACTCACTTGCAAGTAGGTGTTTGAGATATCAAACACCTCCACTATACCTCGTTATCATCTTGGATCATGGGTTGTATTTATGAAAATACTATTTTCAAAATATTCTCATGTTTTCAAGAAAGGTAAATTTTATCAAGGCATTTTCAAATATTTTACCTTATCACAAGATTTTGAAGCATATTATGATTTTAAAAAAGGTGCTGAAGAAGGAGACCCTTGTGCAACCTATTTATATTTGCTTTTACAATATAGTCTATCATCACGTACCTATGGTATTTTAAAAGGAACATTAATTAAAAGTTTCAACTCAAAATTGGTCTGACTGTTTTATAGAAATCAGGTTTTATCAGATGTCTTGAAATTATATGTCATACATGATTATTTTCCAAAACTTTTTTTTGTGAACACCCATATGACCCATTTTATACAAGGTGTATATGGATGGAGGAAGAAAATGATTTTGAAGGATCTCTAAATCATTGTTGTAATGCATGGACCTTCTACCTACGTGAAAAGGATGACGATGAAACCAAATGGAAACCATGATCAGGGTATGATGTTATTCTTTTTTGGGAATCGTTTTATTTTATCTTATGGTGGTGAAATAAGACTTCAAGAATTAAGATGTCAATATCTTAATGAATTTGGATGAAAATGAGAGGTATAAGTAAACCATTGAGGTTAAAACATATTAGGGTTTTTTTGGAGTTTTATAAAAAAGGACAACCCATAGGATGGGTGACAACCTGTCGCATTTGGTAAGGCCATAGGAATCAAACCCACAACTGAAGGGCGATAAGGGCACATAGCCTACCACTGGACTACATGAATTCCCTAGTTAGTATGACAAATTATTTTTAGTTATATAATTTTATGAATCTATAATTAGTTTATTTTGGGTTATCTAGGAAAATATTGACCTATCATGGAGGATATATGATTAGGTTAATTACTTTTCAATATGAGAATTTAAGAGCAACTGATGTTATTTGGAGATAAATGTTAATTTGTAACTTGGAAGACTATGTGATTAAATCCTTAAAATATTTGGGTTTCAATCTTAGTTTGGATTACTTTTGAATAATTTTATGGACAGTTGTTTATTGAATGATATTTGTTGATCTTTGGGTTTTTTTTGGAAAAATATTGGAGATTAAGATTGATATTTCTTTTTATAAAGGGTTAACCTTTTTGGTTATTATCTGATCTTGTACTAACAATTTTTGGTTTTGGTTAAGTTTTAAAGACATGGGAAATATATAGTTCTATTTTGTGGATTAATAGATTCTCTAGAGGTTGATTATACCTCTCTTAATGATAAAAAGTCATCCTAAATACTCATATTTTGGAGAAAATATGAGTTTTTGTAAGAAATCTAGTAGGAGATGAGAGTCTACACCACAAGTAATTATGTTTCCTTATGATTTAGTTAATATCATAAATAAATTCCTCAATGAAAATTAACATAAAAACAAAAATGGTGTCTGTTAACTTTTCCTACTGGGGAATCAAATACCGTTTAACCCATCACCATTTTGTGATTTTCTAGAGGTTAACTTTCTCCTAAACATGTTTTCTATCACTCTCCATAAGAACATGAACCTTTGTTTTCTCTTCCATGTACATGTTTTCCTACATGGAATCCTAGTATGGGTTAACTTGGGTGACCTTTTTACTTTCCTTTCTTTCTTTTAAAGTGACAGTTTAATCGACTCCTTTTCCGAGGTGGGGCTTTCAATGAAATTTCCAAGCCCAATTTTAAAATTGTGAGGACGTATTTTCCAAAAGGGGGGAAGGATGTAACACCCCAGGTAAATAAATAAAATTTCATTTTCATATTTATCCATATTTGTGAATAAAATGTTAATATTAATTTAAAGGGAACGCTACGCTCAATGGTGTACCCAATACGCAACAACGAGTTTCTTGGAAATCTTACGTTGCACTCTAATAATAAGATAATATTATTTTAAATGGTAGTTAACGCCTATCCATTGAAATGGAGGGAATGAATAGAACTAACTACAAAATTATGATATATGTTTGTCAAATATTTTTTACTTTTATCCAATAAATTTTAGAGGCTTAAAATGCTAATGAATCCAATTTTAAGAGTAAATATTCTAATATTCTTTAAAAGGTCGATTAACCACCTTTTGAGGGAGAAACCTTTTTAAATCCACTTTTTGACAATTTCATATGTTATATTGGACTAAATAAAATCCTTCTTTAGAATCAAGACATCAAAATTTACTTTGTGTATATTTTTGTTATTTTTTCGATAAAGTTCATTTTTAATGAATAAGTGAAAAATGTTGTATTTCAATTCAAAACCTATTTTTAATATACTTTATTTATATGATTAGATAATCTTTTGAATTGGTTTTAAATTTCAATTAGAATATATTTTTACCATTTAATCCAATGGTAGTCATTGGAATTAATTTCACATTGAAATTGGACATAAACTAGTGTCAATCTTTTAATAGATATTGTTTCTTAAAAACACGCTATTTGTTTTGACAACGGGAATTAATTATTAAATTAATTAATGAAAATTATCTGTTTTGAATTTTTTAAAATAGACATCATTTTTGAATTCAGAATATTAAATATAGCTTAAGGTAAATTTTGTTTATTTTTCTGAAATATATCAATTTTTGATGAATAATGAAACCACTAAGTGGTAGTTAAAAAAACCGATTTTTCATTTAAATGAAACTTTACCACTTCTGTGATTTTATTTTCAAAAATCCAACATACATGGATGTCATTAGGATGTAAAATTTGGTTCAATGGGATTAAAATAGTTTTTTTTATTAATAGTAACTTTTATGTTTTATTAATCCCGATTAAAGGTAATTAGTGTAATTTAAGGTTAAGATAATGTTATAATAATATGAAATGACCTTGACACAAGTCCTACCCTCATTGGATGAGTCATGGCCGACCAAAAAAATCCATGGGTCAACTTGGGGATCCCATGGAGCCACTTGAGTATGAAAATGACATTAATAACTTTTTATTTAAAGTTAAAATAAAAATGTCACAAACATGTATTATTTTACTAAAACAATTTTTACATGGGGATACACAGGTCATATTTTTTACTATAAATATTCATTGGAAATATAAAAATATTTCCTACATCATAGTATTTGTTTTATAATTTTTAGAAATTAAATAAATTAATTTATTTATGACACCATGATGATGCATCGATTACCTCATTAATGAATGATTTAAATAAAATGAAAATATAATGTAAAATCTAAGACATACACTTGTGAAAAACCTATTGTATGTGTGTATTTCGAACCATTATCACCTTATACTAGAAATATATAATTTTGGTACCTTTAATATCCAAAAATCATTTTAAAATAAAGTAACGTTTCATGAAATTCCAAGAGTGCCCCTCCTCCCTCTTATAAAAGGCACCCACCTATACCCCTTACACACACATATCAAGCCTTTGGCTCAACCAAAATATGATAATATTGTCTCTCCACATCCCTCTATTACTCCTAGAAGACTCACTTTGGGAAGAAGTCTTTACAAGGAAGCCTTTCAGCTCAAATAAAAAAGAGTTATCTGATTTGAAGGCAATGTATTCTCTTATGTTCTTTTCTTTTATTTTCTCCAACCCCGTAAACTCTTTTTATTCCTTTCTTTTGTAACAACAACATTATATTAAATATACTATAATGCTTTTATGAGGAGTATTTTAGCTACACTCATACACTCTTCTGTATAATGGTTAAAGAACATACTGTTTTTGTAGGTGGCGAATTACTGCCTCATGAAACGATGATTGTTCAATCTTCTTTTAACACATCTCATAGTGGCCATTAACGATGATTGTTCAATCTTCTTTTAACGATGATTGTTAAATCTTCTTTTACTGTCACTGTATTTATATATGATATATATATTATTTTTATTTATTCCTTATTCTTATGTATTTTTCATTTAAGACATACCTTTATGGTTTCCATAATGGGTAAACGCGATAATTTCATTTTAGGAAGTGCGGACTACTGCCCCCTCAAAGTGATTTGAATCGTTAATAACATATGTGGGACGTATAAAGGATGGATTTAATGATGTTATATATTATATTATACTATAATTATAATATTCATATGTATAATTATTTTTTTCTCATTCCATTAAAGTATGAAACATAAATTAAAGTAGCGTTCATGCGTACGTACGGCTTACCGTCTCCATGAACGGTACATTTCATTTCTTATCTCCAAATGTTATGTACTATTATAAGTACATATATATAATGGATACATATTTCATATATTACATCTAAATGATGGATATCGTTCTGTAATTATAATATATATATCTATCATTTAGTTTTAATTCCATTAATATGACAAAGAAATGAAAGTAGCGGTTATGCGTACCTACGACCTACCGTCTCCATGAACGGTGCATTCCATTTTTTAACTCCAAATGTTATGGAAGAGTATAAAATGAATATATACTGGATATATATGATATTTAAATAATTAATACTATTCTGGAGATGATTTACCTATAACTACAAGAAACATTCTTTTCCAACAAGTTCAATTTTGACTCATTTACCGAACGTCAACAAAAACGTTTGATATGAACTCACAATATTAACCAATTATTATAAAATTATAATATGGGATATGAACTGAATAATAATCTTTAAAGGAGGTCCTTAAGAAATTATAAATTGACCAAAGATTATTATTCAGAAATATAATGAAACGAACAAGACAAGTCGGACTTGAGGTTAGGGATCCCACCTCTCTCTTTCTTTTTAAGTACTCTCTTTTATGTCATTCCTTTTAAGCTCATATTTATTATGTTTGGTGATTTTATTTAATATTAATCATAATTCACTTTTTATTTTAATATTATGAGAGACCCTATTTGATCTCATAAATCCATTTTTGGAAGTTTTAAGTGGCGCCGTTAGGCTGCCGAGTTTTCGTAAGGGATTTTTCATCTCACTTTTATTCCCGTGAGATTTATGATTCATTTTCCACCATTTCCATTGAATGGTGTATGTAATTCCCATTATTATACTCTTTGTGTAATATAATTTAATTTATGGTTATTTAAATCTTCATTGTATGAACCTTCTTTCATGGGGTGTACATTTCGAAAGTTACCCAAATCAGTAAGGGGACCTTTCACCCTCCTCTTCTTTAAAAAGACTTCTTTTTGTTATGTCTTTTAATTTACATCTTATTATGTTGGGATATGTTCTCATATATCCTTATTGCTATAAATTTAATGTAAAAATTATGAGATACCCTTTTTATCTCTCATCAATTCATTTTCTGAATTTTGAAGTGACGTCGTTAGACTGTCGAATTTTTGCAAGGGAACTTCTTAACCCAATTTTGATTATTTTGGTTAAACATGCAATCCTTGAATATGTCATTCTATGAATATGTGTGAATGACATCTGATTGTTTTACACTTAATATCCACTTATATTTGGTGTATTATTTTGTCACACATAATTATGTAATTGATTTAACTTTAATCAAAGGATACCATATTTGTAAGGGACTTCATCTCAATCTCCTTTCATTGAGGCATATTTTGTTCTAATACAAGACTTTATTTTATACGCTGTATAAAACACATTTAACTTTTCATTTCATTCAAAGGGAATCTTTTTATATGAAGCGTTTTATTAAACGACAAAAAGGAATTTTTATTTTAACGTACGCGGTGACAATGACATTTTCCACCACCGCGAGTATTATTTTGTCTTTGGATTCCTCAACAAGACATAATGTTTTTAAAATGAAATAAATACCATACAATATTTTATGTATTTTGGTTTTTAAAATTGTTTTTATAATGGATTTTTATGTAAATATATTTAAGTGATATATTGTGATTGAAATGTGGAAATGTTTTCTTTCCATTATATTTGCTTTATGTCTTATGATTTTATAATGGTACTTGGACATTTGACGGGTGGTTAAATGATAAACCATACGATGAGTGGTGCCGTGAATACTAGGACAGGTGGTTACGTTATAACCTCCAATGCATTGGTTATGGAAGTCGGCCGTATGGCTATTCCATTTAGTGATATGTGTGGAAGTCGACCATATGGTTATTCCATTTAAGTATGTTTATGTCCAAAATTACCTTTATATGTTATTCATTATTCATATATGTTTTATGGTTATCTTTTGGTTACAAAAGGGTAAGTAATGATATTTTATTCATTGAAGAGTATTTACTACTTCATAAAGGTAAAAATTATTACTTTGATAAAGTATTCATAGTTTACTTGTTGTTTTGAAATACTAACAGTTTTCCTTATTTGTGTAACCGTTACTGAGCTTTTTATACTAATTCCATGTTTTTTAAATGTTTTCCACATGACTTAATGATGAATAGGGTCATGGGTGGGATTAGGGAAAGACATGCTATCTAAAACATGGAACAAGACATGTTTCTTTTTAAGAGTTTTTATTTTATGGAAACTTAGTAGAAGTGTCTACATTGTAATCTTTTGAGAAGTAATAGTTATGTCCAAATTATCTAAAACTCTAAACCTGAAAAGATTCTCTATGTGAATTATTCATTTAATTCATGATTATGTAATGTTTTAAGGCTGGGTCCTTATAATTTTTACACCATTAAAGGTTTGTGGTTAAAGTACTGACATTTTGTATGCTAGTTTAAATTTGAATTTTTAGATTATGTTTCACCGTTTTCATTTGAAGAATTCATTGCAATTAGTATGTGACAGGTGGGGCCTGCTATAGCCCCTCGATGAATCATTAGGTCTAATGATACAAACTAGTGTCATGGCACAAGGCCTTGACAAAATTTATATTTAGGGTCTAGGCACGGGGCCTTGACATTGTGATTAAGATGTATGGAATTATACATTCAATCATTATGAAATTATTTATGGATATCACATGAGATTATTCAACTTTTAAAAAATCCATGTGAATAATTAAATGGAATTATTTGATTTATATTTTCCATATTATGTTGTTGTTAATGTTTAAAAGTCTTGTGTTTTTTGTCTTATAAATTGCCTTAAATGGTTATGCTTATTTATGATAGTTTCCAATATAGTGTTATCCTTATTGAGAATCTGATCTCATGACTTTATTATGTTTTATTCTTCCCAAGATACAAATAAGAATATTATGAGTGACCTTTATGAATAGTATAAGGTATATGAGTGTTTTAAAAGGATACACAATGTTACCTTTTCATTTCATAATGTAATGTAAAACTTATGTATCTATTTAGTACTTCTATGGCTATTAAAATGATCGGTCTTTTGGGAATTGAACTTTTGTGATCATGCCAATGTTATGTTATAATACACCCACTGTATGTAATAAGGGGTTGGGTTTTACAAAATAGTTATAAACTAGATTTATGGGTAGTTTTTATAACATCCCATGATTTTTCCCAAAAATTAATATTTAATGCAAGAAGCAATGTGTCTATACAAAACACCACTTTGTTATAATCTAGAATTTAAACATAATTTTTCCACCTTCATTATTTGAATATAGAAAAACTGACATTCATAGTTGCGTTCAATAAGATATTTAGATCCAGATAAGATAAAATTAATTTTTAGTTAACAGTAACATACCCTTATAAATAGTAATATGAATAGTAATATGACCCTTTTGAATAGTAAATCATATTATTATTTAATTATCTGAAGGATGTAAGATAAAGGTATCTTGTTCAATCTTTCATGGTTATATAAAAATAATTATATTTTTAAATATATCTTTTTTTGAAAAATTTATGAAATTATTTTATAAATAAATCTATTATATATAGAATTTTTTTTTCAAAAACTGGAGTTCATTTTCTAATTCTACGCATTGAAAAATAGTGAGGGTGAATTTTTACTATTTTTTTTCTGAAAGTATCAAATTTTTGAGGAATAGTAAAATAAAATATTTTACCGTATATATATATATATTATTAGTTAAATTGATTATTCCTAGAATCTTTGATGATGTAGGAACACATGTTTTAGAATCACATGCACATAATACTATTCTTGGTCACATGAATTAATACATTTGGTTGTATTTTGTTAAATAATAAAATAATGAGTAAAATAATGGGAAAACCCTCATCAAAACGAGTTCGTTGTGATCAAGGAAGATAACATCATGAGGTAAATTTCCCTTTTCATTTATTTTATTTCAAATTCCTATATACTCATTTTATTTCCTCACATAAATTCATCAAAATGTTGTGATGACTCCATTAACTTAAGAATACTTAGATATTGTTATGATTAATGAATAATTCTTTATCATCTCTCTTTTACACTTTTGTAATACTCTAAATGAAAACACCATCTGAGATGTGTTAATTTATGATTTTCAAGGATAACGATTTTTCAATTTATATTACAATCTTTAATTATGGCCATGAAACCATATTTATGGTTGAACTAGGCTATAATATATGTATTATAGCTTATTTTAAGTTTTATAATCCTTTTTTATTTATGATATAAATTCATAAATCAAAACGAGTTCGTTGTGATCATGAACTGCCAATTAACCCGAACAATTGTCATTAAAGTTTTATATAATGATTCATCTTCACTCTTAGTAACCAAATAACTTTTATTAACACATAATATTATTGTTGTTCCCTAATAACATAAAAATTTTATTATAGGAATCCATTCTCATTCATCATTTTTATCCACACATGAATATAAGTAAAGTAATCATGAAAACAAATGATGAAAACACTCCCAAACAATGAAATTGAATCTTTTAAACAACCAAAAGGCCATGAATGAACCTAAGAAGGTAAAAATAAATCAATTAAATTTAGAATAGGTTCTTTAATAAATAAATAATGAACCAAAATTAGATTATTCTGGTCGTTAATATCAAATGAGGAACACTGTCAGACTTAAGGTATGTGTTTTCCACCTGAACCGCCATTTTCATTCGGGTTAATTTTATTGTCTACTTACCTCAGAGAAATTATTATATATTATTATTTACTCCTCATAAATTATATGTGTGTTCACTATATATTTTTATAAACAATAATCCATTTTTATTTTATGGGGAGTTACATGATTTAAAAGGAACATTCAAAATTCACTCCAAAATACAAGCCCAATTTCAAGGGAATTTCTCATATTCTTACCTATTTTTAAGGGAACTCTATAATATATTTTTAGCTACCATCAAAATTATAAACTCAATAATTTTAATATGAAAATAATATCATCTTCACTTCTGGATTTATACAATGACTTTTCCAAAAGAAATATTTCTTTCAATGTAAAATTGAATTTTTCTCAATAATTACTCGATAATTTTATTAATGTATCTTAACCTATTTCAACACTCTTTTTTATTATTATATATTTCTGGGATTAAAATTTTATGACATAAAACAAATTATTTAATTTGATGGTTTATTATTAGTTTTACTGAGGATGTTTTATCTTAAAATCATTCACTAATATACTCTGAATGGTTTGTGTTTATGCTTAATATTCAGGAAATGTTATTAACATTTCATTAGTTTGTTTAAATATGAATATATATGTTTTTTATGTTTATCCCCATTAATATGAGGACTGAATTAGACTTATTATGTGAGTGTTGTGGCCCTCTATATCTCTTTAATGCATCTATAGGTCTCATGAGACAAACTACAGGCTTGGAACAAGGCCTCGACACAAGGATTATTTATGTTATTGGCAAGAGACCTTAACAGCAGGGTTATGATATCAGACATTATGCATTATCTCATTATGAATCTTCTAATGCAACGTTTACTAGGATATTCATATAGTAGAATACCCATGATTATTCTTTATTATTGACTTTCTATTTCAACTCTTAATCCTTCTATAAAGTGTTCATTTTCAATTTTAAAGGAATATTTTTTATTTATTCTCCATGACAAATGTTTATGATTATGATATCTTTCATAGTATTTATTACCTTTACTGAGCATTTGAGCTCACCCCTTTCTTATGAAGCATTTT
This sequence comes from Viscum album, assembly GCA_963277665.1. Taxonomy (NCBI): domain Eukaryota; kingdom Viridiplantae; phylum Streptophyta; class Magnoliopsida; order Santalales; family Viscaceae; genus Viscum; species Viscum album. Next base: position 1,889,267,785 of record OY728156.1, read on the forward strand.
TTCCGGAAAAGAATTTGTTTATTATGATTTACATTCATAAATAATCTAGGAGTTATGTGGATCATTATAGAAATTAAATCCCTATCTAAACATTGCAAGTGGATGTGGTTTAGGAACAGAGGTACATGGGAGTGAAAAATATGAAAAGGAGATTTGGACCTGACCCAGGGTATTCTGGTACTCAAAAATGGCCCATACTGCGCACCTAGGTTGACACTCCCTAGGGATATTCTTAGGATAATCCATATTTTCCATACAAGTCATTATAAAGGATTTAAATGTTAATTTTTCCTCCAAGAAATAATTTTTATGATCATGAGATTATCTATGTATAGAATCTCAGTTTATGTTAGGTATTTTTATATGTTATGTTAATACATTTTGATTTATAAAATAATATAGTGTATTCCATTAATTAGAAATAGATACTAGTGGAAGGTATGGAAATCTCATGAATGCACATGTCTGATGTTGAGATTTCCCTCTGATGCAAGATAATGATGCCGACTCTAGTGATATGACTAGTAATGATCATCTTATAACTATACTGGGATAGCTGAATCATGTTATGAATAATAACCATATCTATATGGAACATCCAAATTCACAACATGGGAGATCTATGTTAGATCGCTTTATATGAAAACAACGTCCATTAATTAATGGGATTAAAAACCTATTCATAGTGGAGCAGATGATAAGTTCATTAGAAATGGTATTTATCACTTTGGTATGTAAATAATTATATAAGGTTGTCATGGTTGTTTATTGACTATCGAGAGTTGAATATCAGTGGTGGTATTTAATCCAAAACAAAAAATAGGGAGAATAAATAGAAGAAATTGAATGGATGGATTTAAAGAAAATATTTTTAGAAAATTACTTCCCTCGTGAATATTTAGAATATATGGAAAATAAGTTTCTGATTCTTATGAAAATAGAGGATGAGAATGTTGCAATATATGATGCTAACCTCACAAGGCTAGGAAGAAATTCCCAAGACTATATACATAATCAAAGGAGAAAGATTGATTGATTATTGGATGGTTTAAAACCCTTCCTATAAAGGTCTCTAGTATCCTAAAGTCTACCATCATATGACGATATAGTCTCATATTTTATCAAGAAGGAAAAATAATTCTCTATATATTTTATTTTATGGGAAATCAAGAGAAGAGGAGGTCAGTTAAAAACTCTGGCAAATGAATGAAGAAAATAAGGAAATAGGGAAGAAGGGATGAGTTGACATTCCACCCAGTGATAATTTTGGGAAGACACTCCCTGGTTCTTTCCTAAAGGGTATGAGTGTTTTTTACCAGTTGGGAGAGAAATTCCACATTCCTCGGGATTGTAAGGGGTATAATGAAGATACCAATGTTCAATGCTACAATTTCAGGTAGAGGGGACATTATGAAAATTATTGTCCCACCGGTCAAGGAAACATTATCCAAAGAAGGCCAAGGGAGAAAGACTAAGATTATGTAGTCACAACTATGGAGGTTGGTGTTATTAATGATGTGGTTCTAGGTACTTTAATCATTTCCTCAAACTTATCCAATGCTTTATTTGATCCTCGATCATCGCATTATTTCATATCTTCCATGTTTTCTAAAAAAATAGATATTCCAATTTTTTTTAAAAGGGGGATTCTAGTAAAAAGTCAAATGGGATGTATCATTGCAACCAAATTTTGTCATGCAGTCCCCATTATAGCATATAAATGTGCTTAATCTTATGATTTTATTTTCATACCGATGATTAAAAATGATATAATCCACGGTGCAGCATGTCACGGTCAAATTCAGAGCAAACGTGCTCCGAATGACCTGAAACCACATGAAAACGATATAAATATTATTCGTGACATGCAGGAGGGGATGACACGTCCATAAGATGTCTGGTGCGCGCGGTACGACCGAATGTGTTGTTTTCAGCAGTTTGGTGCGCTCTAAAAGGGAAAGTTTGGTGGTCAAAACCACCCAAACATTCTCTGAATTCCATGAAATCATACGACAACAACCGCGGTGTGAATTGTGAAATGGTCTTTTAGACGGAACATCAATAAGAGGTTCTGTTTGACCGCGGTGACTGGAAATGCCTTTTTGGAGTCATAAAAGAACAAAACAGCGTGTCATAGTCGAATTCAGAGAAAACGTGCTTTGAATGACCTGAAACCACACGAAAATTATAGAAATATTATTCTTAAAATGCATGAGGAGACGTCACATCCATCGGACATGCAGTGCACGTGATACGACCGAATGTGTCATTTTCAGCAGTTCGACGCGATCTAAAAAGGCGCGCTGGGTGGTCAAAACCACCCGAATGACATCAGAATGTTATGAAATCATATGACAACAACTGCGGTGTAAATTGTGAAATGGTCAGGTAGAAGGAACGTCAATTTGAGGTACCGTTAGACCGCGGTGACCGGAAACGTGTTTTTAGAGTCATAAAAGACCAAAACTGGGTGTCACTGTAGAATTCAGAGAAAACAAGCTCTGAATGACCTGAAACCACACAAATATGATAGGAATATTATTTGTGACATGCAGGAGGAGACGACACGTCCATCAAACATGCGGTTCGCGCGGTACGACCGAATGTGCCGTTTTCAGCAGTTCTGCGCTCTCTAAAAGGGCGCGTTAGGTGGTCAAAACCACACAAACGTCTTTGGAATGCCATGAAATCATACGAAAAAAATAGAGGTGTAAATTTTTAAATGGACGGACAGATGACACATCAATCGGATGTTCCATTTTACCGCAGTGACCGAAAACACGTTTCTGGAGTCATAAAAGACCAAAACGGCGTGTCACGGTCAAATTCAGAGAAAACGTGCACCGAATGCCCGAAAACCACACGAAAAATATAGGAATATTATTCGTGACGTGAAGGAGGAGGCGACACATCCATTGGACGTGCGGTGCGCGCGATATGATCAAATGTGTCGTTATCAGCAGTTCGGCGCACTCTAAAAAGGCACGCTGCGTGGTCAAAACCACCCGAACGACCTCTGAATGCCATAAAATCACATGAAAACAACTGCAGTGTGAATTGAGAAATGGTTGGGAAGACAACACATCAATCGGTGGTGTCGTTTGACCGTCGTGATCAGAAATATGTTTCCAGAGTCATAAAAGAACAAAACGACGTGTCATTCTAGAATTCAGAGAAAACATGCTCTGAATTATTTGAAACTACAATAAAATATAGTAATATTATTCGTGACATGTAGGAGGAGACAGAATGCCCATCAGACATGCGGTGCACGCGGTACGACCGAATGGGTTGTTTTCAGCAGTTCGGCGTGCTCTAAAAGGGCGTGCTGGGTGGTCCAAACCACCCAAACGTTCTTGGAATGCCATGAAATCATACGACAACAACCATGGTGTGAATTTTGAAATGTTCAAGTATATGACACATCAATCGGTGGTTTCGTTTGACTACAGTGACTAGAAATGTGTTTCTAGAGTCAAAAAAGACCAAAACGGCGTGTCACGGTCGAATTCAGACCAAACGTGCTCCGAATGACCTGAAAGCACTAAAAAATGATAGGAATATTATTGGTGACATGCATGAGGAGACGACACATCAATCAGACATGCGATGTGCGCGGTATGACCGAATGTGTCATTTTCAGCAGTTTGGCGCGCTCTAAAAGGGTGCGCTGGGTGGTCAAAATATCTCAAATGAACTTGGAATGCCATTAAATCATATGACAACAACCATGGTGTGAATTTTAAAATGGTCGGGTAGACAACATGTCAATCGGAGGTGTTGTTTGAATGCAGTGACCATAAACACGTTTCCGGAGTCATAAATGACAAAAACGGCGTGTCACAGTCGAATTCAGAGAAAACTTGATTCGAATGACCTGAAACCAAACGAAAATGATTGGAATATTATTTGTGACATGTAGGAGGAGACGAAATGTCCATCGTACGTGTGGTGCGTGCGGTACGACTGAATGTGTCGTTTTCAGCAGTTCAATGTGCTCTAAAAGGGCGCGCTGGGTGGTCAAAACCACTTGAACGACCTCAGAATTCCATTAAAATCATATGAAAATAACCGCAGTGTGAATTGTAAAATGGTTGGGCAGATGACACATTAATCGGAGGTTCCGTTTGACCGTGGTGACTAGAAATGCATTTCCGGAGTCATAAAAGAACAAAACAGCGTGTCACGATCGAATTCAGAGAAAACGTGCTCCGAATGAGCCAAAACCACACGAAAATGATAGGCATATTTTTCATGACATGCAAGAGGAGACGAAATGTCCATCGGAAGTGCGGTGCACGCGGTACGACCAAATGTGTCGTTTTCAGCAGTTCGGCGTGCTCTAAAAGGGCACACTGGGTGGTCAACACCACCCTAATGTCCTCAGAATTCCATGAAATCATACAACAACAACCACGGTGTGAATTGTGAAATGGTCAGGCAGACATCATATCAATCAGAGATGCCATTTGACCACGGTGACTAGAAACACATTTCTGAGTAATAAAAGACCTAAACGGCGTGTCACAGTTGAATTCAGATCAAACGTGCTCCAAATGACCTGAAACCATACAAAAATGATAGGAATATTATTCGTGACATGCAAGAAGGGGATCCATGTTCATCGGATGTGTGGTGCGTGTGGTACGACCGAAGGTGTCGTTTTCAGCAGTTCAGTGCGCTAAAAAAGGGCACGTTGGGTGGTAAAAACCACCCGAACGACCACAGAATTCCATGAAATCAAACGACAAAAACCGCAGTGTGAATTGTGAAATGGTCAGGTAGATGGCACATCAATCAGAGGTGCTGTTTGACCGCGGTGACTAGAAACACGTTTCCAGAGTCATAAAAGGCCAAAATGGCGTGTCATGGTCGAATTCAGAGCAAACGTGCTCCGAATTACCTAAAACCACATGAAAACTATAGGAATTTTATTCGTGACATGCAGGAGGAGACGAAACGTCCATCAGACATGCGGTGCCCACTGTACGATCGAATGTGTCATTTTCAGCAGTTTGACACACTCTAAAAGGGCGCGTTGGGTGGTCAAAACCACCCGAATGACCTCAGAATGCCATTAAATCATTCGACAACAACCTCAGTGTGATTTTTGAAATGGAAAGGTAGACTTCATGTCAATCGGATGTTCCATTAGACCACAATGACCGAAAATTCCTTTTTAGAGTCATAAAAAACCAAAACGGCGTGTTGTAGTCGAATTCAGAGAAAAAGCACTCCGAATGACCTGAAACCACACAAAAATGATAGGAATATTATTAATGACATTCAGGAGGAGACAACACGTCCATCGGACATGCGGTGCGTGCAGTACGACTGAATGTGTCTTTTTTAGCAGTTCGACACGCTCTAAAAGGGCACGTTGGGTGGTCAAAACCACCCGAACGACCTCAGAATGCCATGAAATCATACGAAAACAACAACGGTGTGAATTGTGAAATGTTAGGGCAGACGACATGTCAATCATAGGTTCCATTTGACCATGGTGACTGTAAATGTGTTTCCGAAATCACAAAAAAACAAAATGGTGTGTCACGGTCGAATTCAGAGCCAACGTGCTCTGAATGACCTAAAACCATGCGAAAATGATAGGAATATTATTCATGACATGAAAGAGGAGATGGCACGTCCATAGGATGTGTAGTGCACGTGGAAAACATTCCTTTTTAGAAAACAAAACACTTTCAGAAACTAAAGAAAAGACTCTAAAATAAGGAAAACAAATTCTAAAATGATAACATTACTTAAATTGGTGGTTTTAAATTATTATAGAACCCATGAGATGTGAGATTTCATTTTATTATATGTATATAAGAACTGAATAAATATTTTAAATTTACGTTTGTTTTGTTTAGTTTTTTTCTTTGTATCTTATTATAGGTTTCTAAAGCAGATTGTTGTGGATCGTTGAAGCACATCTATCAATTATTGTTTATGATTATATTGATCTTTATGGTGTTTGGATTTGTTTTCCATTTTTTATGATTTATATGCTGTTTTTTATTCTGTACCATGATTTAAAAAAAATATATTTCAAGTGTATCGACCGCCATTGGGAGTCGCTATTGGCCGGATTTTTAGTAGTGTTCCCTTTAAGAATTTACCAAGGTTATTATTTCCACATTTATCACATATGGGAAAATCCTTATTTCCCTCTTCCCTTCATCCATCTTTCTCTCTACCATTGTTTTCTTCTCTTTCTTCCCTTCAAAGCCATATGACTCATTGAATTCTTTACTTATCTTATTAACACATGATATTATTTCTTTATATGTTGAGAATAAATGAGAGACTATCTGCTTTCTAAATGTTGGCTTAATTACATGAATTATACGATCCTTCTTACTCATTTGATCATACATATTGCAGGAGTTATCATTCCTTCTACTGGGAACCATATCTATACAATGGCATACACTAGTTTAGTTTATGAATCGCAATGAATAATTACAAACTTGTAAAATATCTAACGTAAATTGAACAGTTTTTGGATTTAATCCATAATCATAAAAAATATTTTCTTTGAGGAGGTATATACTCATAAATCCTTCATAATGAATTGTAAAGACAATGAGAACTATCCTAATAATATCTCCTGGGAGTGTGGTAACAAAGAGTGCAGCAAGGCCCGTTGTCGTGCACCAGTTCCCATTCGAGTCGAGCTCAAAGCGGTGTTTTTGAGTTTTACCCCTAGGTACATCTGCGCCAGAGCTTCCTCTACATGCTCGTATCTAGATAGGGATGTATTTGTTTGGTAAAATAACAAAATCTCTACATTACCAAAATTCTAGGAAGTTCTTCTATACTAATCCTCAAAGTCTATCTTAGGGTAATGTGATCTAATCAGAGTTTATCTAAATATAGTTTCCAGGGTTATAGTTAAACTTCCTCTGATACCAATTATAACGACCCGACCCAAGTTACCCAGAGTCGGTGCATTATTTTAATACATTGGCATGATTACAAGGAATCAATTCCTGAAAGACTAATCAGTTTTGTAGTCTTGGAAAATATATTACATAAATGAACATTACATTACACATTAGAAAATAAAACAAAACATAAATGATCCTTTGAAAATTCCATTAATCCCATAGCTTAACCCTTCTTATTAATCATAAAATACTTCTTCACATCCTGGAAAAAAATAAAACATAAAAAGGGGTGAGATCAGAGGCTCAGTAATGATAAAGATGTACTGGAAATATTCATAAATAATCATAAACATTTAAGGAAATGTATTAAACTAAAACAAAATCCATTTAAACTTCAACTTCAACATACTATGGAAAAGATAAAATCATATAATTCCATTTACTAATTCACATGGATATTCTATTAGTCGAATAATCAAATGCAATATCAATAGCTACATTTATAATGATGGAATTCATAATGCTAGACTTCATAACTACATAGTCAAGGCCTTGTGCCAAGACTACAAATAAGAATTTTTCAAGGCCTTATGTCGAGACATTAGTTTGTCTCATGAGACCCACCGATGAAACGGGGAGATATAGCGGGTTCCACCCATAACATACTAAGTCCAATCCATTCCTTATATGAAAAGGATTAAACAAAAAATAAAAATTCTTATTAAAACTAGCATAAAAAATGTCAATACTTTATCCATAAACCATGAATGGTATAAAAATAACACACCCAGAGTCAAACATATCACAAATACTTTAATAAAATATGGAAGATTTGTATCATAATAAATAAACTTCAAACACGTTTAAAATCCATCAAGGGATATTGATATAGATGAATATGATTTGTAAAAATCATTGAGAGAAATATTCATTTTTCATAAAAACATTTAAAAGACACAAAATTTTAAAAGGAAGACATTTAAAGAAATTTTTGAATAAAAGTGTCCCATACTACTTTGAAACAATTTAAAGTAATTAAAATTTTAAAAACATTCATTTCCATATAAATAAATCCTTAAAACCATTTTGAAAACATGGTCATTAATGAAAATAATTTAGAAGAATAAATATTTAAAACATTTAAAATGATGTTTTTGTAAAAAAGTCCCTTAAAAAAATAATCCCTTTGAAAACACTTTTATGAAACATGGATATGGAAAATAAATATTTCTTAGTAGATACTTACGTAAAAACAACCTCAGATAATAAAGAGATTGTGAAATTATCCCTTACATTGCACTTTCCTTTGGTCGATGGTACGTTTAACCTCTTCTTCTTCTTCTTCAGGTTCTTCCTTTTTATTTGATCAAAAGGGATCCTTATGTTAGATTTAGTACCAATGGAAGGCATATAAGATAATGGTAGGATAGTTGGTAGGATATTTGGGTAGGGGTTTGGTCGAGCCAAATGGATTTGGAGGTGTGAATGTGAGAGAAGGGGAAGTTCCCTTTTATAAAGGGGCGAGAGGCACCTTAGAAAAAACATAAAATATTATCTTATAATAAAATATTTTTCATTTTATAATGGATAAAAAATTAATTATTTAAATTCTATGGTAGTTATGGGTCACAATCCACTTGAAAAATAGATTTTAGACCAGTTTGGGTCACTACATTAACCTTATCTTTTATATTTATCTCTTAGTTAAATAGTTTGACATTTACCATGTCTCTTTGTATTTTTATATTATATGGTTAATAAACTTACAATAAACTTTCAAGAGAACCCCAAGTGGTTCATTAATGATGTATATAATAGTATTTATTACCTTTGGTAGAACCTTATATTTTTAAGAATAGAATACCATTTAATAATATAATATTTGTTTTAAAAACTCTTTTATGTCAATTTTGACAGTATTTGCTATTTGGTTTTTGATAAACTCATAACAACATTATTACATTGAATAAAATTCATTTAATCAACCCTAAAATGTCATATTAACCTAGAAAATTAGTTTAATTCATAAAAAGTCTCAAATTACACTTATTTGGGTATTTATAATATCAATTATTTTAATATTTCACTAATAAGGTAATTACTGCATCATCATTTTGTCATAAATAAATTAAATTATTTAATGTATAAAATTATAAATAAAATACCATTATGTAGGAAATATTTTTATATTTCTAATTAATATTTATAGTCGAATTTATATTATGTGTAACCCTATATTAAAAATGGTTTAGTTATTAAACATTGAATTTAACACTTTTAACTCTTTTTTTGAATAAAATAATAATAAATGTCCTAATCTAATCCATGTGGACCTAACGGATCATATTTTATTCCTAAGGTTGTTTTTGGTCGAATTACACTTATCCAATAGAAACAAGACATGTGTTATGGTAATTATGATATCATTTTTACCCTTAATTACACTATTGACTTTTATTCGTGGTAAATAAAAGTCAAAAGATTCTATTATCCAAAAATTATTTTAATCTTATTGAACCAAATTTTACTTACTGATATAAATCTTGTCTCTCAGATTTTTAAAATTCATCTCACAAAAGTGGTAAAATTATGTTTTATACAAATTGGGAAATGCTCCAAGGAGGTCGGTAAAAGATGGTAAAATGTTCAATTTTTTATATATATCTAAGTTCATTATAAAATGAATCCAATAAATTAAATTAAAATTATATAAGTATAATGTATATATTTTTAGATAAAATAAATTTAAATAAAATAAATAATTATTTAAATAAAAAGTCAGTTTTAAACAATAACTTAGTGTTTTTCACTATTTATCAAGAATTGAAAGTTTTCAGAAAAATAAAAAATATTTAACCTAAACTAATTTTGATATTTTGAATTGAAAAATGAATTAGATTTTATAAAATTCAAAACATAAGAGTTTCATTTATTAATTTAAAATTTTATCCAATTGACAATACCAAAAAGCGGGTTTTAAAAAAAGTAAAAACTATCAAAAGATTGACATGTATTTATGTGAAATTTCAATGTGAAATTACTTAAAATGACCAGTATTGGATTAAATGTAAAAAATATAATCTATTTATACTTCCAAACCATTAAAATTTATAATTTATCACTATAAATTATTTTGATAAAAAAAGTTTTTTTCTGTTAAAATATAATATTTTTCACTATTCACCCAAATATTAATGTTATCAGAAAAAAACCAAAAATTTATTGCAAATAAATTCTTATGTTCCGATTCTAATTAAAGAAGAATTTTTTTTTTCAAATTAAATATATTAAATTTTAAAATATTATATTTAAAAAGGGTTTTCCATTAAAAGGCGGTAAAATTGCATTTTTTGAAAAATACCTCTTTTATCTGAAAAAAATGAATTTGTTCTTAAATTACTTCTAAGAAACACATAATATGGATTTTAAAATTATAATAATTATATAATGTTAAAAAATTAGTTAGTACTATTCATAACCTCTTTTGAATGGCTAGTTTGGTAAGTCGTGGTGCGTTTGAACTCGATGTTGCATGTAGTGCAAGTTATTGAATTACTTTAAAATATTGGGATGTTATAGAAGGCAAGTAAGATCCCAGTTTTTGGAAAGGTATGTTTTGGTTATATTTTGGTTGAATCTCTTGTTTTGGTATTCACGGGATATCTTCTGAAAGTATGATAGGTCTTGGGGGTGTTTCGGGGGTTCGGGGAAAGAAAGAAAAGGAAACTGGGAAAGACAATCCCGGGCGCATGGCCTGCGCACGACCAGGGAAAACCGTGTGGCCTTCCTAGGTAAACCGTGAAACCCTCTTCCTCGGGAAAGTAGCATGAACATGGTTTGTGCATGGTTTGTTAAACCGTGCGGCCAAACCATGCAGCTTCTTAAAGTTGGAAAAAATTATAAAATTGCTACTCTGGGATTTTATGAAACCACTCGGGTTTTCCTTTCATTTCCTACCTCTTCACCCTAGGAGCGAACCAAATCTCCCAAGAGCTCCAAGAGAACGATCTACCCCATTTATATGGCATTTTTGGTGCTGTTGGGTGTAGATCGATGCTCTGGGTAAGGCTAATCCCATCATTGATTCTCTTTTTGGTTTAGGGTTTGTATCTTCTCTTCCTCTTGTTCTGAAGCTCTAGAACCCTATTTTTTGGGTGAAATTTAGGTTGAAGCTCCAAAAGTTGGTTGGATCGAGGTCTAAGGACTTGATTGAGAGTGCGTTCAACCGTGGTTTTGAGGTAGGCGGTCTACAAGTTATATCCCATCATTATTTGGGTATTTGTGCATGTTTAGTTGTGTTCTTGTATCCCCTTCATTATGATTTAAATAACCTTGGCATGTTTGGTAATAATGGTGTTTGAAACGGAAAATGGGAACCCTCAAAATCCCTGTGGGATGTGTTGGGATTGAATTGACCGAATTTAGGTCCATCCATGGGATGCACCGGCTTTCCCGGACAAAGGGATTGTTATTAAACAAGTGACCTTGTTGTAATAAATGGTAGATACCTTGACGAATATGTTGGCATGATTGGTGGAACATGGAATAGAAGTTAGGGGATGCACCTAGACTTGGAAATAAACTAAAGGTTATTTAGAATGGATTTAATGGTTGATTCATGGGAATGATGAACGAGTTAAATGGGTCAATGTGTAAACTGATTAAAGACCATAATGGGATGGATTATGGGTCTATTGTGGAATGCTTAATGAGATAGGCATAACACATGGTAATTGGTAGAATGGTTAAATGATGTGAAATGACAATGTGTTAATGGGTTAAGGCATGATGTGGACCCCCATGTGGGTTGTTGTGAATAGTGTTTGCTGAAGGACAATGGTTTGGTTGGTTGATGGTTACATATATATATATATATATAAGCATGTGCACATGGCTTTGTAGAGTGGGGTATGACATGAGGATCTACCCCCATGGGTCAAGTGAAGACAGATTCTCTAAACTCCACCATAAATGCATTGGTTAGGAATGAGGACTGATGATCTATTCTCCTAACAGTTGCATCCACCCAGACTGAGGCTTTGAGGTGAGGATATGGTTTCATCCACCCGAACTGAGGCTTCAAGGTTAGAAGATGGTTACTATGAGGGGGATGATCCTAGTGAGATAGGATAATGGTGTGGTTACCCTCTTGCATGTGATTTTTGTCCATGGACCCATGCGACATAATGTATGTGGTTTACCCATGGAAATGTGATGAAATAGTAAGTGATAGTAAATGGTGTGAAATGAATGGTAATGGAAGTGGAAATGGATTTGAATCTGAATTGGTTAATGACACCTTAAATAATTACTTGGCAATTATCATTCATATTCCTTTTTCATGCACTACATGTTCATACTAAATATTTTTTAGACACCATTGGTGGTGGCCTACTGAGTTGTACTCACACCCTGCTCGGGCTGCCATTAGGTACCCAAGAAGACTTCATGTTTTCAGGTCAGGAGAAGGGAAAGGGTCCTTGCTAGATAATTGAGTGGACATGGGTAACACTTGTTGGAGGATCCAGACATGCAGTGGGGACCATTTTAGGGATTTTGGCCGTTTTCCTTATTTTGGTTTTTTTTTTCACTTTTTCACTAGTAGTATGACTTGGCATTTTTTATTGTTGGGAATGGTTATTATACACTTTCCTTGTTTATTGATTATTATTTCCACTATTGGTTTGTTGTGGTTGTGTCTTACTCTAATAAAAAGGGGGTATAGTCTCCCCACTTGACCACATAGACCCCTGCTGCTTGTTAGTATCCTTTGGCGTACATGGAGGCACGCTTAAGGTTATGTAACTACCTAGATCGGAGCACCAGTTTAGTGGATTTCGGGACAGGGATGTTTCAAAGTGGTATCAGAGGAGGTCTTTCTTCTCCTTCTCCAAGGTCTTGTTATTTGGGATTGGTAACCAATGGTTAAGATGTGTTGGGCCATGGTAATGAGCTCGTGCTTGGGAGTAGCTATCCCATGTACGACGGAAAACCCAAGTCACCATGGGTGGAAAATGTTGTTCTTGGCTATGAGTTGTTACAGTTGATGATATTTCACCATTGGGTAATGAACATGTGGTTTGATGTGACTGTTTTATGATATTTGGCTCATGGCCTTAACGACACAAAGATTTGTATTCATGCATCATTGTAGGCACCTAGGGAGATAGGTGACATGCATTGTGTTAGGCACATACACGAGGTGAGTGTGTGAGGCAGGAAAGTAGGGTGCATCATGCATTTCATGAAACTAAGAAATAATGAGAAGAATTAAATAAAAAAAGTGGGTAAATGATGTTTATTGAAAATAAGGTTTTGAAATGAAGTGATTTTTTTTTGTAAAATGTTATGTTAGTTTGGTGGTAGTTCATGGTTGCTTACCCCATGTGGAAAATGGCCCACGGTAGGGATGGTCAGGGCGGTGAATTTGTGTGGATAATTTTGTTGAATTAGTATATGAAAATGAGTTTTTGTGGCTATTAAAGATTTTTTTGACGAGGTCTTGAAAGTTTTGTGGTATGCGTGCTAAATCTCGTGCTTGGAAATGTAGAGAGATTCCACCACGACGTCAGTTGCCAGTTGGGCAACGAGAGGATGTTGCTGAGAACACTACTTTGGTAGAAGAGCACAAAAATGTGGTGATCAATGAAGGTAGATAAGACCAGTTCCAAGAGAACATGGCTCGCCTTATGCAGATGATGGATCAGGACCTAGGGTGGGTTGCCCCGAGTATGTTTGAGCTGACCAGGGAATTCCAGCTATAACACCCTTAGACCTTTACCGTAGAGGGTGGGCTAGAGGCAGCAGGGTTCTGGTTAGAGTCTGTCCAGATGATACTAGATCATCTGGAGACCCCTATTGAAAAGCGAGTAAAGCTGGACATTTATATGTTGCGGGGCTAGGCAAGGCGTTGGTGGGACATTCAGTCTCAGACCGAGCAGGATGAGGGGATGTTGTGGGAGGTTTTTCTAGGAAAATTTTTAGGAGCATTTCTACCCAAAGACTTTGAGGTAGGTGCAGGATTCAAAGTTTATGAGCCTGGCTTCGAGATCTCTATCGGTGATGGACTATGCTAGTCGCTTCACTGATTTGCGACGCTTTGTCCCAATGTTATCAGGGGATGAGGCTGCGATAGTAAGACATTTCCAGGATGGGTTGAGACATGAGATCAGGTCTTAATTAAATATCTTCTGCTTGAAAAGGTTTGTAGAGGTGATGGATCAGGCACTCATCTCTAAAGGGAACCTGAAGGGAGCTTCGTGTGGTGGGCCTGTCATGCCAGCTGGGAGGAGAAGTGGTGTATATTCTGAAGGTAGGAAGTTCCATTTGGAAAGTTTCCAGCAAGGTTGTTAGAAGAGAGGGTAAGCCTCTCAGAGTGGGAACCATGTGTTTTGTTTTCAGTTCGGTAGACTGGGGAATATGCATGGTCAGTGTCCTTGACCTCTAGTTGAGTGCCGTTTATGTGGTAGGATGTGGCATGTGCAGAGGTTTTGCAGGAACTCTCGGCAGACGGGAGAGGATGATGATGAAAAGAAGGTACTGGGTACGGAAAGGGGATCAGTTGCCCCGTATCAGGAAAGCAGTTGGAGCTCCACGAGCCATACTGGTAGGTGTGGTGGACGTGGAACTCCAGGGCATGATCGCTCACGCTAGCAGGGTAGTGCAGTGTAGTGTGTTCAGGCTGGAGCCCAGTGTAGAAGGGCAGGTCAGCTTCAGGAAGTTCAGCTTGCGCCTGGTGATGGTGAGGCCAGACCGTCAGCTGTTCGAGGTACAGTCCTTGTAGATTCTATGTTTTCTAGTGCATTGTTTGACATAAGTGCCACAAACTCTTTTGTTTCTTCTCAACTTGTTGTAGTGTTGGGTTTACCTGTGGAGGGTGTGTGTGGAGTTATGTCAATTGACACTCCGTTGGGGGTGCAGGTTGAGGATATCAAGCAGTTCAAGGGATGTTCCTTGGAAGTTGGTGGTTATCGTTTTTTGTGGGACTTGTTTGTTATCAAGATGTTAGGGTTTGACATAATATTGGGAATGGATTGGTTGGTGTTGTATCGGATGCACATAGACTGTTACCGTCACAGATTATCATTCAGGTCGCTTTAGGGTGACTCTTATGTCCATCGTGGAATGTGGGATGTTCGAGTAGGGTGTGTGGGGCCGTTTTGTCAACAGATGAGTGGAATCATGACTCAAGTGGCATGTCTCATGATTGATGATGATGAGGGAGGCGAAAAATCTACTTTTCCCCCTATAGTGAATTGGTTTCAGGATGTGTTTCCTGAGGATTTATCGGGGTTACCACCCGAGTGGGATGTCGAGCTCACGATTGAGTTGCTGCTGGGTGAAGAGCCAGTTTCTATTCCACCATACTGAATGGCACCGGAAGAACTCCAGGAATGGAAGGTTCAGATTGAGGAGTTAGAGCATAAGGGGTTTATCCATCCTAGTATGACTCCCTGGGGATCTCTCGTGCTTTTTCCAAAGAAGGTTGATGGGTTTTTAAGGCTTTGTGTTGACTATCGAAAGTTGAATCAAATGACAGTGAAAAATCAGTACCCTCTTCCAAGAATTGATGACCTGTTTGATCAGCTGAGGAATGAATCAGTTTTTTCTAAGATTAATCTGAGGTCGGGTTATCACCAGTTAAGGGTGAGGTCTTCTGACGTACTGCGGGCAGCTTTCTGGAGTCGGTACGGGTTGTTTGATTTTGTGGTAATGCTTTTATGATTGACCAATTCCCCAGTGGTGTTTATGGATTTGATGAACCGAATCATTCATACCTATCTAGATTGGTTTGTGGTTGTATTTGTTGATGATATCTTAGTGTACTCAAAAACTCACGACAATCATGACCAACATCTTGACATCGTCTTGGGTATGATTAGAGAGCACCATCTATATGCCAAGCTATCAATGTGTCAATTTTGGATAGGTGAGGTGTATTTTCTGTGTCACATCATCTCAGAGGTAGGTGTGATAGTGGATCCATAGAAAGTGTAGGTAGTTGTATCATGGGAGCAGCCCAAGAGTGTTTCTGTTGTTCGGAGTTTTCGGGGTTTGGATGAGTATTACCGAAGGTTCATTCAGGATTTTTGTCACTTGGCAGCACCACTCTTGGGCTTGACTAAGAAAGGAATCATGTTTGAGTGGTCTGGGGCTTGCGAGAATGCCTTCCAAGAGTTGACGAAGTGGTTGACGACCGCACCTATCTTGATCTTACCTAAGTCAGGTAAGAAGTGCGTTGTGTTTTGTGATGCGTTTGGAGTCAGACATGGGGCTATGCTGATGCAAGACGAGCGGGTTGTGGCTTATGGGTCAAGACAGTTGAGACCCCATGAGAAGAACTATCCCACTCATGACCTTGAGTTGGCTGCATTGGTGTACGCCTTGATGTGCTGAAGGTAGTATCTATTGGGAGAATGGTTTACTGTGTTTACCGACCATAAGAGTTTAAAGAAAATCTTCTCACAGCGGGACCTGAATCTTTGGCAGTGAAGATGGGTTCAATATCTCCAGTCTTTTGACTTTGAGTTGGTGTACACGCCGGGAAAGGGAAATAGTGTTTCTGATGCTATGAGTAGGAAGGTTCAGAATTCGGCGGTTCAGGAGTCCAGCACTGAGTGAAAGGTGATGGCTTTGTTTGCAGAGACGCACCTAGAGGTGCAGGAGGAGAATGGTCGGGTAACTCTTGCTTCCTTCACGATGGAGTCAATGCTTTTGAGTCGAGTTAAGGAAGGTCAGCTTAATGATCCTGAGTGTTTGATCATGAAGGAAAAGATTAATGTTGAGGAGCTACCTTCTGGTTGGTCCGTCGACATGGAAGGTGTTTTTTATGTTCGTGATCATGTGGTTGTTCCAAAGTGTGTGCAGGAAGAGCTGATGCTTGAGTTCCATTCCTCAAAGTGGGTAGTGCATCCTGGTTTGACCAAGATGTACCATGATCTCCAGAGGCATTTTTGGTGCCCCGGAATGAAGAATGAAGTTGCGGGCTTTATGGCACGATGCCATACCTGTCAGCAGGTGAAGGCCGAGCATCAATGACCAGGTGGTTTTTTGCATCCACTACCAATTCCAGAATGGAAGTGGGATGATATAACAATGGATTTTGATGTGGGTCTTCTGAGGACGCCGTAAATGAATGATGCAATATGGGTGGTTGTGGATCGGTTAACGAAAGTGGCTCATTTCGTACCGATTCAGGATACCTTTACAGTCGACCAGTTGGGTGAGCTGTATGTTCGGGAAATAGTGTGGTTTCATGGTGTTTTGTGGACCATAGTTTTGGTCCAAGATCTGCATTTCACATTGCGTTTCTGGCAAGGGTTGAAAAAAGCACTTGGTACGCATGTGTTTTTGAGTACGGATTTCCCCCGTAGAAGAACGAGCAGTTAGAGAAAACGATCCAAGTGTTGGAAGACATGTTAAGAGATTGTGTCTTGGACTTTGGTGGTTCTTGGGAGAGGCACCTATCATTAGTTGAGTTTTCCTACAAAAACATTTTTCAGGCTATGATTCATATGGAACCATTTGAGGCACTCTAGGAGAGGCCATGTAGATCTCTATTGTGTTGGCTAGAGGCCGGTGTATCTGAGTTGTTGGGGCCAAGTCTCGTGCAGGAGACATTAGAGAGAGGTATGCTGATTAGGAAGTGGATGGCTACGGCTCAGAGTAGGCAGAAGTCATATGAAGATTGGAGGCTTAGATCTCTTGAGTTTGTAGTTGGTGATAAAGTGTTCCTTCGGGTGTCTCCAAGGTTGGGTCACTGTCGGATTCGAAAGCAGGGTAAATTGGCACCCAGTTATGTGGGACCTTTTGAGATTTTGGAGAGGATCGGACAAGTGGATTTTCTATTGGCTCTTCCACAATGGTATGGTGAGATGAATGATGTGTTTTATGTGTCTTAGCTTTGACGATATCACCCTGACCCATCTCACGTGGTTGACGTGGAGGATGTGGAGGTTGAGCCTGATGCGTCCATTAAGGAGCATCCAGTTCGTGTGGTGGATCGTAGTGAAAAGTTCTTGCGAGGCAAGGTTGTGCAATTAGTGCGAGTACTATGGATACATGGGAAAGTTCAAGAAGAAACTTTGGAGTGGGAATCAGATATGCGGGCTCAGTGGCCCGAACTCTTCTCTTCAGTGGGTCAATGAGGTTTGGAAGCTCAGCTTGAGGACGAGCCTTTATAATGTGGGGAGGTTGTAAGATAGTGGTTTTTGGAAAGGTATGTTTTCATTATTTTTTGGCTGAATCCCTTATTTCGGGATTCAAGGGATGTCTTCTGATAGTATGAGAGGTCTTGGGGTTGTTTTGGGGGATCAGGGAACGAAAGAAAGGAAAAACTGGCCAGACAATCCTGGGCGTACGACCTGATCACTGCCAGGGAAAACCGTGCAGCCTACCCAGGTAAAATGTGCAACCCTCTTCCTCCAGATAGTAGCATGCGCACGGTTTGTGCATGGTTTGTTAAATCATGCGGACAAACCACGCGGCTTGTTAATGTTGGGAAAAATTACAAAATTACCACTCTGTGATTTTAAGAAACCACTCGGGTTCTCCACTCATTTCCTCCCTCTTCACACTAGGAGTGAACCAAATCACCCAATAGCTCCAAGAGATCAATCTCCCTCATTTATAATGCGTTTTTTGTGACGTTTGTTGCGAATCGAAGCTTCGGGTAAGGATAATCCCATCTTTTCTTCCCTTTATCTTTTAGGGTTTTTATCTTCTCATCCTCTTGTTCCAAAGCTCTAAAACCCTACCATTTGGATGAGTTTTATGTTGAATCTCCAAAGGTTGGTGGGATCGAGGTCTAGGGACTCGATTGAGAGTGCGTTCAACCACGGTTTTGAGGTAGGGGGTCTACAAGTTATATCCCATGGTTATTTGGGTATTTGTGAATGTTTAGTTGTGTTCTTGTTTCCCCTTGGTTATGCATTGAATAACCTTGGCATGTTTGGTAATAATGGTGTTTGAAACACAAAATTGGAACCCTCACGATCCAAGTGGGCTGGGTTGGGATTGACATGACCTAATTTAGGGCCATCCATGGGATGCGTCGGCTTTCCCCAACATAGGGATTATTATTAAACAAGTGACCATGTTATAATAAATGGTAGAGCCCTTGATGAATATGTTGGCATGATTGGATGAATTTGGAATAGAAGTTAGGTGATTCATCTAGACATGGAAATAACCTAAAGGTTATTTGGAATGGGTTGAATGGTTGATTCATGGGAATGATGAATGGGTGAAATTGGTCAATGTGTAAACTAATTAAAGACTATAATGGGATGGATTATGGGTCTAGTGTTGAATGCTTAGTGAGATAAGCATAACACATGAGAATTGGGAGAATGGTTAAATGATGTAAAATGACAATGTGTTAATGGGTTAAGGCATGATATGGATCCTGATGTGGATTGTTGTGAATAGTGTTTTCCAAAGGACAATGGTTTGGATGGTTGATGGTTACATATATATATATATAAGCATGTGCACATGGCTTCGTAGAGTGGGGTATGACTTGAGGATCTATTACCATGGGTTGAGCGGAGACTGATGCTCTAAAATCCACCCTAAATGCATAGGTTAGGAATGAGGACTGATGATCTGTTCTCCTAACGGTTTCATCCACCTAGACTGAGGCTTTGAGGTGAGGATATGGTTGCATCCACCCGGACTGAGGGTTTGAGGTGAGAATATGGTTACCATGAGGGGGATGATCCTAATGAGATAGGATAACGATGTGGTTACCCTCTTTCATGTGATTGTTGGCCTTAGACCCATGTTACATAATGTATGTGATTAACCCATGGAAATGTGATGAAATGGTAAGTGATGGTAAATGGTGTGAAATGAATGGAAATGGAAGTGGCAATGGATTTGGATCTGAACTGGTTAATGGAACCTTAAAAATAATTACTTGGAAATTATCATTCATATTCCTTTTGCATGCACTACCTGTTCATTCTGGATATTTTGTAGACACCGTTGGTGGTGGCCTACTGAGTTGTACTCACACCCTGCTCGGGCCACCATTGGGTACCCAAACAGACTTCATGTTTGCAGGTCACGATAAGGGAAAGGGTCCTTGCTAGATAGTTGTGTGTAGATGGGTAGCACTTAGTGGAGGATCTGGACTTGGAGTCGAGGCCATTTTGGGGATTTTGGCTGTTGTCCTTATTTTGGGATTCTGTTCACTTTTTCACATGTAGTATGACATGACATATTTTATTTTTGGGAATGGTTGTTATACACGTTTCTTATTTATTTATTATTGTTTCTGCTATTTTTTTCTTTCTGTTGTGGCTTACTCTGATAAAAAGGGGTATAGTCTCCCCACTTGACCACATAAACCCCTACTGCTAGTCGATAGTTTTTGGCGTATGGGGAGGCGCGCTTAAGGTTATGTAACTACCCGGCTCGGAGCACCAGTTTAGTGGATTCTCAGTCGGGGACATTACATGGCATGTGGGATCAATATTTACTCTTTTTGGAGTTTTCCTATGATAATAGTTTCCATTCCATATTTCAAAAGACACCATATGAATTATTGTATGGAAAGAGATTCCATACACCAACATGTCGGGATGAAGTTGGTGAAAGGAAGCCAGTAGTCCTAGAGCTTGTGGAGGAATCAACAATGAAGGTAAAGACAATTCAAATACATATCGATGATTCTCAAAGGTTAAAAAATTTCAATACAGATATTTGAGGGAATGATTTTGAATTTCAAGTGGGAGATCACTTTTTCATGAAATTATCACCATGGAAGGGTTTTATAATATTTTGGGATGAAAGGGAAACCGAGCCCTAGGAATAGATTCCATGTTTAAATTATAGAGTGAATTGGTGATATTTCATATCATTTGGATATGACACCTATCCTATCTAAAGTACACAATGTGTTCAATGTCTTATTGCTGAGAAAGTAATTTTCAGACTCAGCACATGTCCTCGCTTTTGAAGGTATAGAATTGGAACCTAGCAATCTTACGGTGAGGTGCTCGTCTGGATTCTTGACACTAAAGAACAAGAGTTGAGGAATCTAAAATCTATAATAGTAATGATACTTTGAAAAAATAATAAAATCGAATATGAATCATGGGTGCCTTAGGATCATTTGATGAACTACCCAAATCATTTTGTGAGGTAAAATTATGGTAATTTTGAGGAGGACATTTTTTTAAGGAGGTGATAATGTAACACACCATTATTTTTCCAATAAATTTAATATCAAATTCAAGAAACACAAAGACTGTATGAAAAACCATTTTTTATAACCTTTCTAATAAACATAATTTTTCCACCTCTATGATTTGAATTTTAAAAAATTGACAAACACAATTGCGTTCAGAATGATATATAGATTCTGATAATAAAAACTTATTTTTAATGAATAATAACAAACCATTATGAATATTAATATGAATAGTAATATGATCATTATGAATAGTAAATCATATTATTATTTTATCATCATATGTTTATTATATAATGTGATCTTGATAAAATTTTCAAGGTGATATAAAATGAAATATAGTTTAAATTTTTTTATTTTCAAATAAATTATGATTTTATTTAAAAATTAAATTAGTAATATTAAGAAAATTATTTTCAATAAATGGAGTTTATTTTTGAATTGTACATGTCAATAATTGGTTAGAGTAAAAATTTGGGATTGTTCTGAAATACTAAAAAATTATGAATAGTAAAATATGGTAATTTTCCGTACATATACATTATCAGTTAAATACACTATTCAAAGAATAATGGATGATGTAAGAACACGTTTTTCAACATCACATAAACATATAACTTTTCTTTCTCATAGGAATCAATACTATAGGTTTTCATTGTCAAAATAATAATGAAATGAGTAAAGTAAGGGGAAAACCCTCCTCTTCTCTATTATAGAACCCCTTGACGCCAACCTCCTTTTTATCCTATAAAGACTTTTTCCATGCCAAAATTATTCTCACATATCCCTACATTATAGTATCCCCACTTCCCATAGCTATTTTTAGCATAAAATACCAAATCTTCTCTCCTAAAGAGGCTCTCAAAGATGATAACATCAAGAGGTAAATGCCACATTTCATTTCTTTTATTTCATGTACCTTTCTTTTTTTTCTTTCCTCACCTCCTTTAATCCAAATTACGTGATTAATCTAGTAACATAGATGTAATAAAATCTTTTAATGATAATGGATGAATTATTGATCATCTCTCCTTTCCCATTCTATTATACTAGAAAAAAACACCATCTGAGATGTGTGAATTTATCACATTCCAGGATGACATGTTTTCAATTTCTATTACCATCTTAATTTCTGGTCATGAAGCCATTTTGATATTGTAACTAGTCTATAATATATGTAATATAATATATTTAATGTTATATAATTCCTTTTTTACAGATGATATTAATTTATAAATCAATATGAGTTTGTCGTGTTCATGAATCACCAATTGACCCATACAATTTTCCTTAATGCTCTATTTAATGATTCATCTTCACTCCAAATAACCAATTTTTTTCCTAACAATGAAATCTTATGGATGTTATATAATAACATACAACTTATTTTCGGTACAACCATTCACATTCTAAAAATTTATCCATAAATTAATATAAGTAAAACAATCAAGAAAACCAAGGAAGAAAACACTCTAAAATAATTAAATTTAATCTCATAACCCACCAAAAAGACATGAATTCATATAAAAATGTTGAAATAAATAAATTATACGTACAAGATATTTTGGAATTTTTAAATTTTGAACCTAAATTTGATTATCCATGTTGTTAATATTAATTGAGGAACACATTTAGATTTAAGGTATGGGTTTTCCACCAGAACCTCTATTTTCATTTGGGTTACTTTTATTGTCCACTTCTCTCAATGAAATTATTATTTACTATTATATACTCCTTATAAATTCTGTTTGAGTAAACTATATATGTTTATCAACCATAATTCTTCTTTATTTTATTTTGAGTCGCTGATTTTAAAAGGAACATTCAAAATTTATTCCAAAATACAAGCTCGACTTGAAAAGAATTTCCCAATTCTTACCTAATTTTATGGGCACTATATAATATGTTTTGAGAAAAAATTATAATTATAAATTGAAAATTTTTTATTATGAAAATAATATATAATTATCTTCTAATTTTATAAAAATAATTTTCCAAAATAACTCTTTTTTTCAATGTCATCGATGGAATTTCGATGTTGTATTTCATTTTAAGATGTAATGATAATCTTATGAATGTATATTTTTTCCAAATCTACTAAACTACTTGGTCCATTAAGATGCATATTCATTTTTTATATGCTAATATAATAAAATAAGCCACCTGTTCTGTGAAACTAGGCTTGGGTATTTATAGTTGGTATCAATGTAAGTTCAGTAGAAAAAATGGAAACTATATTTAGAAAACATAGATTAGGGAACTAAACCATAAAATAGTCATTGATGATAAACATACAATAACATCCTGGAATGTTTTGTGAGGAGTAAATTATGTGGATATTTTATCATACACATTAATGTTAGGATACTACAAGTGGATGTGTTTATAGAATAAATGTACATGAGAGTGAAAACTCTAACAGGGAGTATCGGGCATGACCCAGGGTATCCTGGTATATGACAACTGGCCTTAAAATGCACCAATGGAGGGACACCCTGGTACATGCCTAAAGTGTATTAGTGTTTCTTACAATTGTGGAGAAAATTTCCACCTATATCATGATTTTAAGGGGAAGAAAGAATCTACCAATAATCAATGCTACAATTGGAGAGAGAGGGACATTATGCAAATGATTATCCTAGGAATCATGGAAATGTTCTCCAAATAAGGAAAATGGAAAAAGGCCAATATTATGCAATCAAAATAGTTGAGGATGAAGTTCTTAATGTTGTGGTGGCAGGTATATTATTAGTTTCCTCAAACATAGCCAATTCTTTATTTTATTTTGGATCATCGCATTCTTTCAACTCTTACCAGTTTTCCATAAAAATTTGATATTTCTAATTTGATTTAATAACAGAGTTGTCAGTCAAAACTCTTATGAGAAATATCATTTCATCAAGGTTTTGTCAAGTGTTCCCATTATGGCATATAAATGTGCGTTATCATCTATTTTTATTGTCATAAAAGTGGTTGAATTTGATATAATCTTCAGTTTGGAATGAAATTCAAACTATGATGTGAAAATTTATTGCAAGAAGTAGGAGGTTACAATTTTTGAGTATGATGTGGAATCACTTATCATTAGGGTAGAAACATCCCCATCTTATTATCATCTAGATACAACCCAGTAGAACAAATTAATTCAATTTTTTGGAAGGAAGGGATTTCAATAACTATTGATTATGAAAAGAATGTTCAAATTTATGATGTAGCTATTATGAAAGAATACGATGTTGTCTTACCAGTGGATTTACTTAGACATCCAATAGAGAGGGAAATTGAGATTTCCATTGAAATAATGTTTGATTGAAGGACCATATCAAAGACCCTATATAGTATGACCACAATGGAATTACTGGAACTGATGAAACAACTAGTGTTATTGGGTGATAAAAGAATTATTCTCCCTAATGTTTCTCCATGTAGATCTCATATTCTATTCGTTAAGAGGAACGATGGATCTATGATGTTGTGCATTGACTATAGGGAGATAAATAATATAATAATAAAGAAAAAGTATATCCTACCATGTATTGATGATTTATTTGATCAACTTCATAGAGCCCAATATTTATTGATGATTGATCTTCAATATAGATATAATCAGTTCTGTATGATGAAGGATTATATACCAGGGACAATATTTCCAACTAGGTATTAGCATTACGAGTTTACAGTAATTCTTTTAGGACTGACTCATTCACCCTATGTTTTAAAAAATCTAATGAATAATATTTTCAAAGAATATATTGATGACATTGTGGTGGTATTTATTGATGAAATATTTGTATACTCATAAATTTAAGAAGATCATGAAAATAAAATATGCACTATCCTGAAGACTCATAGATGAAATGAATTCTATGGGATGATTAAAAATTATGAATTTTGGCATTGATTATTTTCATTTCTTGGAATCATTTTTTCTTAGAATGGAATATCTATTGATCAAGATATGTAAAAGTATGTACAAGAATGGCCAACTCAAACAAACATAAATGAGGTATTGTAACTTCTGGGTTCCGGGTGTCTCCCAGAGGTGCCCCGTACCTAGTCGGCAATATGGCCTCAAGAAAATTTCCCCAAACGCTGGAGGATACTGACTAGTAGCAAGGGACTTGGTTTTGATAGTGGATAATCTTTTGCCTCATTGGTAGAGTAATGTTGTAGAAGTAAACAGATAAAAATAATAGAAGCTGTAATAATATCATACAACAGTAAACAACGGAAGACTGAAAGTAAATATACAATTTGAGCACATGTATAATCAATAATGATGCATGATACATATGTCTTGGAAAGAAACCTAACAAGTCACAATTCTAGAATATTTTATTAATCCAATGTGCAATTAAAACAAAGAAACTTTAGTAGCATCCCATGCCACAAATTGGTCCCATGCTCTTCAGCTCCATAACAATCAAGTACCTCAAGTAGAAGGGAGCTTTCCCTTATCTATATCGGCAGCAACATAATCTACATGGACCCAAAATCATGAACCAAATAGGGTGTGAAATGAATCCTAGTAGGCAACCACCCAAATATTGGTGCCTAACAGTCAATGAATATATATGATAGGTAATAATGAAAATGAAGTAGTAAACAAGAATGTACCAAAATGTAAACAATCCTACAGTTTCAATTGCATTCATTTTCATATATCAAAGAAGTATCTAATAAATAAAATTAACCCTTTGTGAAGTAATCATAGAATATCCCCTCTGGTTCAACCAAACAATCTCATGTAACCCTCTCAGTATGTTCTCACAGCATAACCCCTTTGGTTCAGGTTATACAAACAAAGACTACCAAAGGAAGCACTCACTATCGATTCCCATTGTGGTCATTTATCGGTAAACGACAAAAACTATGTGAAAGAACTCATCATATAATTAAACCTATGGTCTCACAAAAAGTAACTATAGACACTCTAAGGGAGAACTCACATCAATCCCCCTATGGTCCTGCAACGTAAAAGTAAACAGACCCTCTAGAGAAGCCCTCGACATCAATTTTCCCTATGGTCTACTACACCAGGTTCTCACAACCCAGTATAAGTCAATCGTTCACAATGATGTTCAACAGCCAAGGTAAACCTTATAAACTATTTGGCTAACAGATTTCAAGAACTACTTTGCAAAACACTTACATGATTATAACAACATAGAAAAAAATCACTCCATCCTAACCACACTAGGCATGGAATGTAATTAGCCTAACCAGAAAAGCTAGAACAATCGGTCAATATGGAAAAACCAAGGGCAACACATCAATAACACGGAAAATAACCTTATTCAAAATCAAACATCCTCTATTCAGGCATACAAGTCAAAACAAGAATTAATAGGGCTAACATCCCAAAACACGCAATACCCCATTCTAGGATATTGAGTACTTTTGAACATAATATTCAAAGGCAAAATATGGAAAGATAGAAAACACCTACCTCAACATTGTGAGAGAAATATAACCCAATGTAAGCCCTTGAACTAATTTAATATGCTTTAAATCTACAAAAATGTAAAAAAAATGTTCAACCAACATTATCTCACGATATAGAAGAAAATAGTGATGAAGCTCAAGAATAAGCAAAAACTCATCAACGTGATTCAAATATAACCGAAGAAGTTTGATTTGGATAACAAATGATGAGTCAGAGGCCCAAATAAGATTTTTCGGTATCTGTCGTTCCTGGAGGAGAAGGACCTAGAAGAAGAAGTTTTTGTCAATTATACGTGACTCTGATCTCACATAAAAAATAAAAATAAAAGTACATTGCGTTATTTTTTAAAAGTACATGGAACGTAATTGCCTTAATTGGAATCCTATTTAAGAGGTCTCATGGTCCCCCATAGGGCCATGTACTTAGCAATTACACAGGCAGTACATAGTCACCAACAGTAACCGGGTACACAACATGTACTTCAAAGTACATGGTGTGTACTCATTAAATTTACCAATTCTACTATTTTCCACCAAAACACTAGAAATGAAAACCCATACCTAAAAATAAGTACATAGTTCTTACAAACTTCCCCCACTTAATGAAATCTGTCCCCCAATTTCCCTAGTAAGGTGGCATAGAAGAAAAATCGTTGAACAACTCGGGACACTATGATCGTACGTTGGACTCCCTCTACCAAGTCTCATCCAATACTTTCCATTGTTTCAATAGCACTCTTACAAGAGGAATAGATCAACAACGAGGAACCTTTGCACTGTGATGAACAACACAGATGTGATTCTCCTCGAACGATGCACCCACCTCCAACTCAAACTCTTTGGATGAAAAACATGAAATGGGTCTAATATGTAATGTCGTAGCTGAGAAACGTGGAAAATGTCGGGCATAGCATGATACCTTTGAGGTAACTTCAACCAATAGGCAACCCGCCCGACTTTCTCCAAAACCGCAAACGACCCAACATATCTCTGTGAAAGATTTCCATTTCTCTTAATACTCATGTGTCCCAAAATCTTTGTGACACATATGAAAACATAATATCTGAATATGAACTCCGGAGGACATCTTTTTCGATCAACATAAGACCTCTGTTGTGACTGTGCACTAGCCATCCTGTTCTGAATCAACCCCACCTGGTTTTTGGTCTCCTAGACAAGAAGAGGTCCCATCATAGTTTCCATTCCTACCACTAGAAAACATAAGGGTGATCATCATGGCCAACCATACATATTCTGATAAGGTGCCATCAGAATAGTTTGGTGAAAACTATTATTGTATGAATAATCCACAAGATATAGGTGCTTCTCCCAAGAACCTCCAAAATCTAGGATGCAAGCTCGAATCATGTCCTCTAGCACCTAAATAATATTCTTGGACTAGCCATCTATTTGGGGGTGGCAAGATCTACTCACAAATAACTATGTAACCAAAACCCTTTGTAGTACCTACCAGACCCGAGAAGTAAAACATGTGTTCCTATCAGAAATAACAGAGTGCACAACACCATGTAAACACAAAATCTCTCATATTTATATCCATCCCAACTCATCAACAATGAAGATATATTTTATTGGAATGAAGTGAAAAACCTTTGTGAGTCTGTCAATGACAACCCACACTACATCATTTCCTCAAGGTGACATTGTCAAACCTATCATGAAGTCCATCGTGACATCATTCCACATTCAATCAAGAATGGGTAACTGCAGCAAAATCCCTGCTGGTCACTAATGCTTTATCATCATCTACTGATAGGTGGAACACCTCATCCCAAAACTAGAAACATTTCTCTTCATACATGTCCACCAATACTAATGGTGTAGATCGAGATACATCTTGGTGACACTTGGATGAACTGCCCAAACCGAGGAATGAAAGTATTACATTAGCTCCTCACATATGTATACTAACACCCATACACACCCATGGAAATGAATGATCTCATCCTTGACTATGGTACATCTAGGAATTAGGTCCTCTCCTGACCAAAATTATAGTTAGACTAGGACTTTAGAATATGAAAGATTCCTCATTCGCACTCACTCAAGTAGAGTAGAGGTAACAACCACAAAAGAAAGAAACATTTGTACCTATCTGTCATGCATATCCAAATGCATCTCAGAGGACATATCCACAAGCTTACACTCACTAAAAGACTCTTGAATTTCCTATATATGAGTCTTCCTACTCAGCGCATCAGCAAATGCATTGCCATTCCCAGGTGTGTAGGCAAGCTCAACGTCAAAACACTGATGGTACTCAACTGACCTTCACTATCTCAGATTCATATCATGATGAGTAAATATGTACTTGATACTTTTGTGGTTGGTGAAAACAAAAAAATGTTCTCCCAATAGGTAATGTATCCAACAATATAATTCATGAACAACTATAGCCAACTTTAGATCGTGCATCCAGTAATTCCTCTCATGTGGCATCAACTGCCAAGACCCGTATGCAAAGACTCCTTCTCCCTGAATAAGCACATATCCCAGCCCAATACCTGAGGCATTGCAATAAAAAATATACCTCTTGTCTATTTATTATAAAACTAGTATCTATATAGATGTCAATATCTATTCCATCTCTTGAAAGGCTGGCTGTCAAGGGTCTATCCATAGGTACTTCGTACCCTTCTTATTAAGGCCCATTACTGTTGCTACTAAGCATGAAAATTCATGTATGAAACCTCTATAATAAACATCCAGCCATATAAAAATCCACACCTCATAGATTTTATTCAGAATATCCCAGGAAAATACTACTCTCACTTTCTTTGGGTTTATTGATACTCCTATCCCTTAGATAACATGACCTAATATGTGAATCTGGACCATCCAAAGTGGCATTTTGAGAGAAAATCATATGAATGATGCTCTCTCAGTGTACTCAAAATGATCTCAATATTTGTTTCATGGTCATGTCAAGTGTTATAGTACAATGCGATATCATCTACAAAGATTACCATGAAATAATCCATGTATGTATTGAACACTCGGTTCATTCGGGACATGAAAACTGCAGGCACATTCGTGATACCAATCGGTATAACCACATAATCTTTTAGACCATACCAACTCTGAAAGGCTGTAAAATGTCAGTATGATAGTATAACGTGCAACTAAAGATAATAAGATAACAAGTCAATCTTTGAGAACAACCAGGATTCGTGAAACTGATCAAAGAGATCATCAAACCATGGAAAGTGGTATCAGTTTTTGACCATCAATGGGTTCATCTTCCTATAGTCAACACAATGCCTGAGGTTACCATCCACCTTCTTTGCAAATAGGATAGGGCAACCCCAATGTGATGTACTGGGTCAGATGAAACCCTTTTCCTACATCTCCTCTAACTTCATTTTGATCTCCTATAACTCTAGTGTAGCCATCCTATATGGAAGAATGGATACCGGTGCCACACCTATCGCAAGCTCAATATAAGATTCCTCCTCTCTCTCAGAAAGAAAACATAAAAATTCCTCTTCAAAGACATCCCTAAAACAATGCACCAATGGAGTAAAGTCCATTTGTGATTTCCCCTGGTCATCCAGATATAGACTAAAAATCTGGGCGATAATTCCTCCGAACCCACGATGCTTGGGTCCTGCTCTGCTTGCCTGGAAATCCCATTATCCCATGTGTAAACAAAAATCCCTCTAGTTATGTGAAAATCACCCTAAAACTATAATATTCGACAACTATCTGGAAGAGAACTAACCAGTCCATCCTGAGAATGACATAATAACATGTACTTTCTAGGACATAGAGGTCCCATATGAAGTGACACCCACCATCCTCAAGAGGGAAATCATTGCACGAATGTACACTATCAGTTCTTGTCCCCAACATAGTTTCCAACATCAATTCATCTGTAGAAGAAATGATAATGGGCCCAAGTCTCTCCACAATAGAAACAAATATGAAACTATGGGAATCCCTTGTATCAAATAGTGCAGAAGCAATGAGTGAGGAAACTAAGATCGTATCTCGAACTGTAGAGGGTTCGAGATTCTACTCCTACTGGATCTGCTCCATCACAAAATCCTAACATGAACCACTACCCCATGAACCTTCTTAACCATCAGGAGCTAATCCAACCTATTGTCATTGAAAGCCTACTGACTGGCTACCACATCTACAACCTCCACCTGTCCTGAATGTTCAGATGAACTACAATTCCCAGACAGATGAGAAGATAGTGGTGTTTCTCCTTAACGTGGTGTGATAGAAGAACCCTTATCACCAACTGCAAGATAAAAAAACTGACAAAAATGTGGAAGATGACCCATATTTACCCATGATCGGAACTCCACTAGGTACCTCAGGAAATGTGACATCATATTCCCACACTTCCGACACTCGTAGCACAACACATGACTACCAGAAGAAGTGTCCCTCTTTTGAAGATCCTTGCATGTAGACTCCCTATGGTGCTTCCTACTGTCTTTAGGTTGGATACCAACTCTGGATGCTGATCCGTAATGTCTCACATCTCCAGAATCCATCATATTGCACTCTGTGATCAGCACCTAGTTCACTATAGAGTTGATGGAAGTCAACCTGAAGATGTTAACCTAATAATAGATGTTGTGCATGAGACCATCCTCAATAATACTATCCAGGAATAAATCATCATCTCTTGGGTTGGGAATGAAGTACTTTAGCTTGGTGAACCGAGAGGAATAATCCATAACAAAAAGGGTACCATATTTTAGACTGATGAACTCTCAGGTGGGATCAGCTCTCAAGGTATCCAAGTAGAAGTAATCATAGAAGGCACATCAAAACACATCCCAAGCCATAACCTACTAGTGTCCCACCTATGAGATTACATCCCATCATCTCTTAGTATAATACTAAAGCATGTAAGTAGAAAGTTTCAACCTCCTCTCTGGATGCATCTCTAAGTGCATGAAGATAGATAGCATGGATACTAACCACGACTCAACAACCTGAGGGCCTCCATCCCCTTAGAATGTGGGAGGATGTTGCTCCTGAAAGACCCATGACAACTCTGTCATATACGGGGCATGATGTGGTAATCCATGGAATGTCTGCACAAATATCATGAAGCCTTATCGTAACTATTCATCGACACTTGTATCCCGAATTGGGATGGTGCCGTGATAAGAATGACGGGAGGATCTACTAGAACTTCCTGATCTTCCATGTCTGGTATCTGTTCACTTCCCTACAACTAGGGAACAACTAAAGGACATATCAGTTAAATGACTCTATAAGGATAATCACACACCATAGATCAATATTATGAAGGATGGAAACATTGATTTTAAAGAAGGTAAATGGATAAATAAATCATTCATGTTCTTCAAAACATGGATACAGGGTGTTTAGTTCCCTACATGGTGTGTTTTTTAAAGCCTTCACATGGGTGCGTACTCCTACCAACCCTAGTCATGTAACACACCATACACATGTCATGTTCTACCACGACATGGTGTGTAATTGAATCTCTTTCCCATTACTGAGTTCTTCTATATGACTATCCCTCATGGTTCTCCTAGAACGAGACTACATGACATTTTTATCACAGACACATCATGTACTAGAAGGATTTCATTGAACTATGTTGTTAGTCACACAGCTGGTTACACAACTGACCCTACACAACATGTTTACTCTAGACACTATGTTCTTTTACTACCTATAATCCACATGTGTCATTTGACAAATGGCTGAACACATGGTATAAACACACGAAATGTACATCCAGTTCACGGTGTGTTCCACCAATGTTTTCCCAACCTCGTGTCTCTACCCATTTAGCCAGTGATGTGGTTAGAGACTAAACGGTGTGTACATATAGTACACAATGTGTAGATACAGTACACGACGTGTAATATAGAAAAAAAGTTCCTTCCTGAAAAAAGGGAACATGGAATGTATTTATCATTACACACCGTGTATTCTGGGTTTTTCTGGATTGTAAGCCTTAGAAACTAATATAGAACCATGAAAAAAACTAAAAAAACATTTAAGTGCCAAATTTCAATCAGTGAGGGCCCATACTCCTCATGAATCAAATCTTGGAATCTTATATATATCATGCATAATGAATTACAATGCAATGGTCCACTAAATTCTGATCCCTGAGGGCCCATAACACCTTGAGAACCAATGTTTGCTATTCATTAAAATTAAACCTTACACAATTCAATACCATTTCAAATAGAATCTATTATATTAATGTATCTATCACAAAATCATGTATATTTTTCACAACATCTATCACACCAACATGAAATCAGTAATTAACCCCAAATGGCATTGAAAGAATGCATGAAATATGATCTCTATAAAGTGACTATATGATTCATGATATGGTATACCCATATCTCATCATGTAAAAATTGAAATAGAACCACAATATTATCAATTTTAAGAGCACAAAATATTTAAATCACCCAAAAGTGAAATTTAATCAACTGTAAAAATTGAATTACCAGATAATTTGAAATAAAGGATGTAAATTGGATTTTCCCTATACAAAGGTTACCTACTCATAGGAATAGCTTATTACCATGTACCTATTTCATCCCATCCTTTACTGTTGGATTCAAATAGCAACTAAAGAAGAAATGAATTCCGATGATACCACTTTGTAACATCACGGTTTCGAGTGCCACCCAGAGGTGCCCCATACCCAGTTGGTCACATGGACTCAAGCACATTTTCCCAAACGCCAGAGGCTGCCGACTTGTACCGAGGGCCTTAGGTGGGATAGGTGGGAAACTATGCCCTCATTGGAAGATTAATGCATGAAATAAAAATAGATTATGATAACATAAGTAGTAATAATAATATAAAATAGTAAACAGGTGAAGACTTAATGTAAATAAACCACTTGAGAACATGTATAATCAATAATGATGAATGATACATATGTCTTGGAAAGCAGTCAAACAAATCACAATGCTAGAGTACAGTACTAAATCCATGTGAAAAGGAAAAAAATAACCTCCGGTACCATCAGAAGTCTCACCTTGTCCCCATGCTCTCCATCTCCATAGCAATCAAGTAACTGAAGTTGAACGACTCTTGACCTTATCTATTCCTGTAGCAATATAATCTATTTGGGCCCAAAAGTATGACACAAACAAGGTGTCAAACGAATCCAAGTAGGAAACCACCAAACTTTTGGTTCCTAATAGTCAGTGAATATATATGGTAGGCAGTAAAAAAATGAAGTTGTAAACCAGGATGTACTCAAAATTAAACAATCCTATTATTTCAATTGCATTCGTTTTCATTTACCAAGTAAGTATCTAATCAAAAACAGGTAAACCTATGAGAGGTACTCACATCCTATCTTATATGGTTCAACCAAACAATATCATGAAACCCTATAGGTATCTTCTCATAGCCTAACCCCTATGGTTTAACTTATACAAGTAAATACTCTCTCAATAAGTACTCACCGTCGATTCCCCCTATGGTCTTTTATCGATAAAATACAGAAACTATGGGGAATCACTAAACTTCCAAATCCACCAATGGTCTCGCAACGAGGAACTATAGAATCTCTATAGGATAAATCATGTCCTTACCCCCCTATGGTCTCGCAACGTAAAAGTAATCATACAATCTAGAGAATCCCTCAACATCCATTCTCCGTATGGTCTTCTACACCAGGTTCTCATAGACATTCGTAATTCAATCATGCACAACGATGTTCAACATACAAGGTAAACCTTATGAAATATTTGGAAAACAACTTTCAAGAACTACTTCTCTAAATACATACAAGCATATAATAAATCAAAAAAAAAAATCACTCCATCAGAACAATACTTGGCATGGAAAGTAAGCAGCCTAACTGGAAAAGATAGACCAATCGGTCAATATCAACACAAACATGGGAAAAATATCCATATAATGGATAATAACCTTATTCACAATCAAATATCCTCTAATGAGTCACACAAGGAATAACAAGCATTAACAGGGCTAAATTCCCTAAAAACACTATATCTCGTTTTAGGGTATTGGGCACTTTTGAACATATTATTTGAAGACTAACTAAAGAAAAGAAAAAACCACATACCATGATGTGTAAGATAGATATACCCCAATGTTGTCCATTTAATTGATATAGAACGTGTTTGATCTATAAAAATGTTAAAAATGTTCAACCAACGATATCTCACATGAGAGGAGAAAATAAGAGATAAAGCTCTAGAATAAGGAAGAACTCAGAGATATGATTCCAATGCAACCGATGGAGTTCGATTCATAAAATGGGCGATGAGTCGAAGGCCCAGAGAAGATTCATTGGTATCCATCACCCCTAGAAGAGACAGTCCTAGAAGAATAGGTTTCTATCGATTAGAAGCGAACTCTATGTGACATAACAATTTAAACTAAAATTACATGGAGTTTTCACTAAAATTACATTTCATTTAGATTATTTATTCGGCCTCTACTTGAGGTGGTCTCCAGGTCACCCCACACATCCATGTACTCAGCTGTTACATGGCCTGGACATTGTCACCCACGACAACTGGGTATACAACATGTACATCAAGGTACATAGTGTGTACTCCTTAAATTTATAGATTATCCTATTTTTCTGAAACATAAAGAAAATGAAAAACCAATACCTAAAAAGATTATATGGGTTCTTATAGGTATTTTGTTTTATTGTTTTAACAAGATATTATCATCATTTCATTCAAAAAATCACCCATTAAGCCCATACAATGACCAAGATGACACGAAATGGGGTTAAGTACGTATGGAAAAAATGAAAGTGAGGACAATGTTATTGAATTGAATAGTATATTGGTGAATTCTCCGATCCTAAATCTACCATCATGGAATGATGGTTTTGTGATCTATACTGATTATTCAAAGAAAGCTCATGGTTGTGTCATTATACGGAGTGATGGAGTTATTGACTATGCGTCAAGGATGTTAAAAAATCATTGAAAAAACTATCAAACTAATGATCATGAGTTAGCAATGGTAATCACAGCTCAGAAGATATGAAGACATTATGTCTATGGTGAAAAAGGAAGATATATATATGGATCATACGAGACTAAAATATATCTTTCCATAGAAATAACTCCACATGAGGAAAAGATGATGGATCAAACTACTCATGGATTATTATTGTTCCGTACACTACCTCAAATGAAAAAAATAAGGTAGCTAATGCATTGAGAAGAATGGATCATGGAGTTGTAATAAAAATGAGGATCAATAAGGATCCTTTGTACATGGATGTAGTAAGGATGGATATGGGTATTTTCAAAAATGGAAAAACATCACTAAATTTTCAAGTGGTTTCACAACCATCATTAATGGAAAGAATAAATTATTCATATTTAGGTGACAAAATATTCATAAAAAATTAATGATGTGATTGATGGGAAGATGGATGACTTCTTGTGTGAAGATGAAATAATGAAATTCGGAAAGAGGCTATGTGTTTCTTCCTTACACGAGAGGAAAAGGGTGTCATTGGATGATTACCCGTGCTTGAAGTTCTCAATACACATTGTTAGCACAAATATTTATAGATATTTGAAATAACATTTCTAATGGGAAAACCGGAAGTAAGAAATTGATGATAATATGTCATTATGTTTAGTCTGCCAACAAGTGAAGGATGAACCACAACATCCTAGAGGATTCATGAAACCTCTTACTATTCCATCATGGAAATGGGATGAAATCACCATGTATTTTGTCACTGGATTATTCAAAACTCAATGAATGAATGATGTGATATTAGTAACTGTAAAACAACATACAAAATCTGTACATTTCATTAATATAAGATAGGAATTTACAATAGAACAGCTTGCATTAATTTATATCAATGAATTTATAAAACATCATGGAACACCTCTTTAAATAGTGTCTAGGTGATATCCATGATTTACATTTGAAGTGCACTGTGTTGAATTTGTTGTCAATGAGACATGTTGTTGTCTTAGAATGAATGGATGTCAATAATTGTCAAGATGTGAATGCCAAAGGTTGTGATGGTGTTGGTGGTAATGGAGAATGGCCATGGTACTAAGATGCATGTCACTAAGGAGATTCACTAAGCAACATAGGAGATGATGGTTGAAACATTCTCTAGTCATATCTGACGATTGTTGAGCTGCTCTTTAAGTTCAAAGAACTTGTATCAACTAGATACAATGTCACAACAATGTTTGAAGACCATGCATTGTACTGAAAATGCACGAGGAGATGAAGAGAGCCATCCACAACTTCTAAGTGGATGAAGTGAGCTAATGATGTCCATGTACTAATTCTTAGTGCATGATGAATTGAAGATGATCCAGCTTGATCTCTGATTGGATCATTGAAGAATGTTGAAGAATTATTTGATTTAGGAGCTTCGGTTGAAGAAGAACCTTCAGGAATTCCATTCCTAAGTAATGAATAAATGTTGAAGAGAATTGGAGGAATTCTAATGAAGAAGAAGCATTGAGGAATTCAAATGAATAAGAAGATGAGAAGAAATGAAGAGGAAGAATGGCTTGGAAGAAGTGGCATTTGGCTTATACTCATAGGAGAACTTTGTCTTTGACAAAGTCCTTATTCATGCCTTAGCCAAAAATATGGCCACCAAGGAGGCCAGCCGAGGGATCACCCAAGGCACATATGGGCCTAATGCACCACGCCCATGGGGAACCCTCAAGGCCAAGGCGCTCCCTGAGGCAGAAGGGCGGGGCCGTGTATAAGCCCCGACCGAGGGCACGCGGTGGTGAAGCCCGCGCACCCGAGTGTGTATGGTGGGCGCTAGGAGCGCGCCCGCAGAGGCGAGAGTGGGCGCAGAGCGCGCCCGCAGGGAGAACTCGGCGCGGGGCGGCACCGAGAGGGGACGAGATTCAATCGAGGGATGGATGGCGGCGAATGTTTGATAAACCGCGGAAATTCCGCGAGGCGTTTCGATGTGGGATGTGGAATTTTTCCGCGGAACGAATCCCAGCCGCACGATTGATCGCGCGCTTGATCTGGTCCGCACATCTCATCGCGCCGCTCCCGTTCAGATCCAGGCCGTTGATGATCTTTTCAACGCCGCATCCGACGGCTCCGAGGCGTCTCCTACCTCGAGCTCGTGCCGAGGCCATGCCAAGGCCACCCGACGTCTGCCGTCGAACCAGAGGCATCCTGACGACGGTTCTTGAGCTCCCGACCACCATTTCCGAATCAGAAGGCTCCATTGAGCTCGTCTGGACCTATTGAAGACATCCATGCCTAAAAATTGGCTTGCATGCGATGTATGGGTGATTTCGGCCAAGGCCGAGGCATGCGAAGCTGGCGAAGGCCATGAGGGTTGATGATCTTCATGGATTGTCTTAAAATAAGGCCATGCATACGTTTCCATGCACATGCATGAAGAAGTAAATAAAGAGAAGGAGTCCGCGTGTCAAATAAAGGAAAAACAAGATTTTACAGAATCTTGAAGAACCGAAAATCTCGGGAGTTTGAAGTTATATCACGCGGATTGAACCCCCTCTCCTCTGCCTATAAAAATGAGGCCTAGCCCTCGAGGAGTGTTTTGCTGAAAACTTGAAGATCCGCGTAGAGCTCTCTGCCTCGCGAAGAAAGAAGCCACCGCGCAAAACTTTGCGCGGCTATTGTTCTCGGTGCCACCCGAGGCCCGAAGGAGTTCCTTTCTCGCACCCCTTGCGTGAAAGAGGTGAAGGGAAGGAGTTCCCTGCGCGCATCACTTTTGCGACAGGAAGAGCTCTCCCTGCCCGCATACTTGCGCGGCAGGAGAAGCTTGTGCGCCCAAGGTGCTCTCGCATTCTTGAGGCTTGCGCGGTCTGGGGCCGCTGCACCTTGCGCGGCAGTGTTGAAGAAGAAGTGGCCCTTGCCTCCTTGAGGTCTTGCGCGGCTGTTGAAGGCAGTAGGGAGTTCGGGTGAGGCAGTATACCACCCATAAGGAGAAAGAGTAAAGAACAACCTACAAGCATTTGTGTGTGCAATTGAAGAAGAGGCCGTGTGTGTGCAAGAAGTGGAGTGAAGGCCAAAGACACACCTACGGGTGGTTTATGTGCAAAGCAACAAAAGGCTGTAGCCTTGTTTGTGCACACTTTGAAGAACAAACTAAAATAACACTAAAGTGTGTGTGTGCAACAAGAAGAGGAGGAGTCCAAGTCAAGTGTGTGCAAAACAAAGAACAATTTATGTGTACTTGAACAAGTAACAAAGAAGGCCGAACCTAGGTGTGTAGAAAGTGTACGCATTTAGAAGTTGAAGGAAGAGGACATCCACACTAAAGTATAACACACTTTTAAGTGTGTAATAAAAAGAAATAAAGTGTGTGAAGTCCAGAGAAGGTGTGTGCTTAAAGGATTATACCCTTTGTTGGTTTACTGCACCAAGAGAAGAAGAAGGGGAGTGCATGCATACATGCATGCACGTGCACACGTGAACAGAGTCAAATCAGTGGTGTGCAATTGAGTTGTCCAAGACAGAAGATCTTGAAGTATTGAGAAGGCC
Source organism: Viscum album (assembly GCA_963277665.1). Taxonomy (NCBI): domain Eukaryota; kingdom Viridiplantae; phylum Streptophyta; class Magnoliopsida; order Santalales; family Viscaceae; genus Viscum; species Viscum album. The sequence goes on from OY728156.1 coordinate 1,889,306,836, forward strand.
ATGCAGTCAGTGCATGAGGAAGCAGAGTTGCCATGCACTCAGTGCATGAAGATGATTTGAAGTGAGACTGAGCCAGACTGAAGTGAAAGATATTGTTTGTCTGAGTTTTCAGTATTTGAGAAGAGCCTGATCAAAAGAAGTGATCAGAAGTTTTGAGAAAGACCAACAAACCTTATCAGAGGCTGTTGAAGGTTCTTGAAGAGAGAAGCCAGGTCATCCTGAGAAGAAGGAGATAAATCCCGAGCTAGACGAGAAGCCCTGATCAACCACAAGTGATCAGAAGAGAAGAGCAAGGCCAGCAGCCTTTATCCCAGGCTGCTGAAGTTACTTGAAGAGCTGAACAGAGGAGAAGAGATACTCGTGTGACTCGAGGAGCCAAGAGAAGACCCTGTGGGACTCAGGGAGAAGAAGTCTTCAGTGGGATTCTGGAGCAGGCCAGTGGGACTCTGGTAACACTGTGGGACGCAGTATAAAGACCCTCCTGTGGGACTCAGGAGAGATACGGTGGGAAGATGTATCGACCATTGTAATACTAACAGATTATAATGGGAGAATCCATGCTAGGAGAGCATGGCAAGGATGTAGGCCTTTGGTGCCGAACCTTGTAAATCCTTGTGTCCTGTGCCTTTTCATTACTGCATTATCCGGGAAAGGTTGAGAGACATAAGAAGAGTGGATCGAGGCCTTAACAAGCCATAGAGGTTTAATTGATTAAGAATCAATTAGTAAAAAGTTTTAAAGGATCACTGATTCACCCCCTCCCCCTCTCAGTGATTCACACTGATCTGGGCACTTAAATTGGTATCCGAGGGAGGTTACCTCTAAAAGATCCAAGGGAGTCTTTATGAAGTGCAGATTTGAGGAAATGAGTGACCAACCTCAAATGGAGATATCTGCCAAGACTCTGAAAAAAAGAATGAATAAACAGGCAAAGAAGATGAGGAAGAAGGTTGGTGCAATCAGAGAAACTCCTTCTATGGAAAGAAATGTGAAAGTCACATCAGATGACAATTCCTTTTATCATTCTTCTGATGAAGCCTGCTCTAGCTGTGATGAAGATGGAAGAAACAATGATCTTCTAAATGCAATCAAATATCTTCAGAAGACAGTCCCCAAGGAAGTGGCAATGTGTATAGCTACAGGCGTCCTTGATCTTCAAGAAGAAAAATTATAGCTAGAAGATGAAGCCAATTATCTGGAAGTGCAATTTGCAAAAAGGGTTGGCATAACCAACACTCTCAGAAAGCTGGTGAAGGCTAAAGATGAAACTGTTTATCTTTGCAAAGATAGACATGAAGACACTGCTGAAGAATTGCAAAGGAGCCTTTCTGAGAAAGATTTCTTTAAAATAATGGTCAGAGATGTTTTCCATGCACTGGAAAAGAGGAACGAAGCTTCAATGAATGTCAGAGATGATCAACTTGAAGACAAAGTAAACAGGGTGAAGGAGCTTGACAACTCATTGCAAGAATTGAAGAAGGTGCATGAAGACCATATGAAACAACTGGTGGAAAATTGGGAAGGAAAGCTAAGAACTGTTGAGGATGAGAAGAACTCCCTCAACATGAAATACTTAGAACTAGAGGTGATATTGAAAAATCAGCAATCACCCGAAGCTGAATCCTCCCAGTCAGCTGAAAGAAGAAATGTTGCTACTCAAGTATGCTTTGAGAAGGATGATTCTAAAAGAAAGACATCCTCTAATGAAAGGGCAACATCTTCTAAAAAGAAGGAACCATCCATACCATCTTGTACTCATTCTTCTAAAAGTGTTTCTACTAAAAGTGCAGGATGGAAGAATGAATCCAAACAAGTATGGATGAAGACAGTGAAGAAAGAAAGCTCTCCTGAAGCAGCACAACAAATCAAGACAAGTACCCTACAATCAGAAGGAATCAAAAAGTCAAGATTTGTGGGTCAATGTTGGTGTTGTAACAAGTATGGGCATTGTGCAAAGGATTGTTGGTACAATCCACTGAATGTTAAAGCACAAAGGAAGCCCATGCCAAGGGGGAGCAAGCCAGAAAAAAAGAAGCAACATCCACAGGTCCAGAGACATCTGTTTACTGCAAATATATTTGGATTACTTGACAACATATGGGATGATTGCAAAAGTGGTCAAATAGATACATGTCAATATCCAACTGTATCCAGAGCTCAAAAGAAGAAAAGATCACAGAACCTGGCTCAGAAAGAATCCTTGGGAAGCAAACAGAAGAGAGGTGACAATTCTCCCAAGAAGATGTTGAAAAAGGAAGAGAAGTCCTTGGAGTCTAAATCCAAGAAGGGTGATGCATCCAGAAGGACCACCAAGAATACATGCTTCTACTATGGAAAGAAAGGACACACCATGGATCTTTGTAAACAAGCCATGGAACTGAATAGAAGCAGACTGGACTCAAACAGAAAATCAATCCAGAAGAAGCAGAAGGGATTGGTTGAAAATAAGTTGCCTAAGAAAGGTAGCTTAACAGCGTCAAAAGAACCATGTGGAATTTCCAAAACTGAGGCCACACTTCCAAATGAATTGTTAATCATATGGCCAAATCAGTTGCAACTTGCCAAAGATCTGCAGAGAGCTGAAGATGACGTTCTGGCAATTGCTAAGGCAAAAGGGAAGAAGAAGATTTCACATGAAGATGTGTTGAGATCCACACCAGCACAAACATCATTGAAGATCAAATGTGCAAGTGTGAAGAATGGTGAAAATGGGACATCTCGGTTGAGAGAATCTTCTCAACCTTGATGTTCACATTGATGAACCAAGGAGGTTCCATCTTATTCCCTTATACACTTGTATTTACATGTGCTAACATTGCAGGGAATTGAAGATGATGATCATTCTCAGCTGGAGGATGGTTTGGAAAGAATGGAGTGCACCCCTTGAGGGGGAGCCAATCTGGAGAAGATGGGATTCTAAGATTTAATACCATCTTGAGAAAAGTGAAGGTATTCCAATCATACTTTCATCCCTTGTTTCATAATTGTATTTATCATGACAATTAAGGGGGAGTATTGATTGAAGGCAAATGGTTGAAAGGGGGAGCTTTATCTTTGCACTGAACTTTCTAATGAGTTTTGTGAAGTTGTGCAGGATTTACCAAATTCATTGTTATATCTGAAAAATTTCAAACCCCTAAGCATGATCTCACATGTGTAGAGAATTATGGACAGCTTTGAATTCCTTGGTCATATCACTCTTGTTTTCTACACAGGGTTATCCCAAGTAGACTTAGAGCTGATTTACTAAAGGTTCTTTGCTAAAGAGAACATGTGACATCATCCCTCTCTTAGTGCTTTTCAAGAAGATGCTATTCGAAGGGAGGAAGAGATATTTTTGAAAGTGAACCACACCACACCTTTGCATTTGATTGCCAATAAGAGGGAGAAAAGATTGAGCACACATATTGACCCATTCATATGTGCTGAAGTTGTGATATTGACAACAAATACAAAGGGGGAGATTGAAGTGCACTGTGTTGCATTTGTTGTCAATGAGACATGTTATTGTCTTAGAATGAATGGATGTCAAGAATTGTCAAGATGTGAATGCCAAAGGTTGTGATGGTGTTGGTGGTAATAGAGAATGGCCATGGTACTAAGATGCATGTCACTTAGGAGATTCACTAAGTAACATAGGAGATGATGGTTGAAACATTCTCTAGTCATATCTGACGATTGTTGAGCTGCTCTTTATGTTCAAAGAACTTGTATCAACTAGATACAATGTCACAACAATGTTTGAAGACCATGCATTGTACTGACAATGCATGAGGAGATGAAGAGAGCCATCCACAACTTCTAAGTGGATGAAGTGAGCTAATGAAGTCCATGTACTAATTCTTAGTGCATGATGAATTGAAGATGATCCAGCTTGATCTCTGATTGGATCATTGAAGAATGTTGAAGAATTATTTGATTCAGGAGCTTCGGTTGAAGAAGAACCTTCAGGAATTCCATTCCTAAGTAATGAATAAATGTTGAAGAGAATTGGAGGAATTCTAATGAAGAAGAAGCATTGAGGAATTCAAATGAAGAAGAAGATGAGAAGAAATGAAGAGGAAGAATGGCTTGGAAGAAGTGGCATTTGGCTTATACTCATAGGAGAACTTTGTCTTTGAAAAAGTCCTTATTCATGCCTTAGCCAAAAATATGGACACCAAGGAGGCCAGCCGAGGGATCACCCAAGGCACATATGGGCCTAAGGCGCCACGCCCATGGGGAACCCTCAAGGCCAAGGCGCTCCCTGAGGCAGAAGGGCGAGGCCGTGTATAAGCCCCGATCGAGGGCACGCGGTGGTGAAGCCCGCGCACCCGAGTGTGTATGGTGGGCGCTAGGAGCGCGCCCGCAGAGGCGAGAGTGGGCGCAGAGCGCGCCCGCAGGGAGAACTCGGCACGGGGCGGCACCGAGAGGGGAGGAGATTCAATCGAGGGATGGATGGCGGCGAATGTTTGATAAACCGTGGAAATTCCGCGAGGCGTTTCGATGTGGGAAGCGTAATTTTTCTGCGGAACGAATCCCAGCCACACGATTGATCACGCGCTTGATCTGGTCCGCACATCTCATCGCGCCGCTCCCATTCAGATCCAGGCCGTTGATGATCTTTTCAACGCCGCATCCGACGGCTCCGAGGCATCTCCTACCTCGAGCTCGTGCCGAGGCCATGCCAAGGCCACCCGACGTCCGCCGTCGAACCAGAGGCATCCCGACGATGGTTCTTGAGCTCCCGGCCACCATTTCCGAATCAGAAGGCTCCATTGAGCTCGTCTGGACCTACTGAAGACATCCATACCTACAAATTGGCTTGCATGCGATGTATGGGTGATTTCGGCCGAGGCCGAGGCATGAGAAGCTGGCGAAGGCCATGAGGGTTGATGACCTTCATGGATTGTCTTAAAATAAGGCCATGCATACGTTTCCATGAACATGCATGAAGAAGTAAATAAAGAGGAGTCCGCGTGTGAAATAAAGGAAAAACAAGATTTTACAGAATCTTGAAGAACCGAAAATCTCTGGAGTTTGAAGTTATATCACGCGGATTGAACCCCCTCTCCTCTGCCTATAAAAATGAGGCCTAGCCCTCGAGGAGTGTTTTGCCGAAAACTTGAAGATCCGCGTAGAGCTCTCTGCCTCGCGAAGAAAGAAGCCACCGCGCAAAACTTTGCGCGGCTATTGTTCTCGGTGCCACCCGAGGCCCGAAGGAGTTCCTTTCGCGCACCACTTGTGTGAAAGAGGTGAAGGGAAGGAGTTCCCTGCGCGCATCACTTGTGCGACAGGAAGAGCTCTCCCTGCCCGCATACTTGCGCGGCAGGAGAAGCTTGTGCGCCCAAGGTGCTCTTGCATTCTTGAGGCTTGCGCGGTCCGGGGCCGCTGCACCTTGCGCGACAGTGTTGAAGAAGAAGTGGCCCTTGCCTCCTTGAGGTCTTGCGCGGCTGTTGAAGGCAGTAGGGAGTTCGGGTGAGGCAGTATACCACCCATAAGGAGAAAGAGTAAAGAACAACCTACGGGCATTTGTGTGTGCAATTGAAGAAGAGGCCGTGTGTGTGCAAGAAGTGGAGTGAAGGCCAAAGACACACCTACGGGTGGTTTATGTGCAAAGCAACAAAAGGCCGTAGCCTTGTTTGTGCACACTTTGAAGAACAAACTAAAATAACACTAAAGTGTGTGTGTGCAACAAGAAGAGGAGGAGGCCAAGTCAAGTGTGTGCAAAACAAAGAACAATTTATGTGTACTTGAACAAGTAACAAAGAAGGCCGAACCTAGGTGTGTACAAAGTGTACGCATTTAGAAGTTGAAGGAAGAGGACATCCACACTAAAGTATAACACACTTTTAAGTGTGTAATCAAAAGAAATAAAGTGTGTGAAGTTCAGAGAAGGTGTGTGCTTAAAGGATTATACCCTTTGTTGGTTTACTGCACCAAGAGAAGAAGAAAGGGAGTGCATGCATACATGCATGCACGTGCACACGTGAACAGAGTCAAATCAGTGGTGTGCAATTGAGTTGTCCAAGACAGAAGATCTTGAAGTATTGAGAAGGCCATGCAGTCAGTGCATGAGGAAGCAGAGTTGCCATGCACTCAGTGCATGAAGATGATTTGAAGTGAGACTGAGCCAGACTGAAGTGAAAGATATTGTTTGTCTGAGTTTTCAGTATTTGAGAAGAGCCTGATCAACAGAATTGATCAGAAGTTTTGAGCAAGACCAACAGCCCTTATCAGAGGCTGTTGAAGGTTCTTGAAGAGAGAAGCCAGGTCATCCTGAGAAGAAGTAGATAAATCCTGAGCTAGACGAGAAGCCCTGATCAACCACAAGTGATCAGAAGAGAAGAGCAAGGCTAGCAGCCTTTATCCCAGGCTGCTGAAGTTACTTGAAGAGCTGAACAGAGGAGAAGAGCTACTCGTGTGATTCGAGGAGCCAAGAGAAGACCCTGTGGGACTCAGGGAGAAGAAGTCTTCAGTGGGATTCTGGATCAGGCCAGTGGGACTCTGGTAACACTGTGGGACGCAGTATAAAGACCCTCCTGTGGGACTCAGGAGAGATATGGTGGGAAGCTGTATCGACCATTGTAATACTAACAGATTATAATGGGAGAATCCATGCTAGGAGAGCATGGCAAGGATGTAGGCCTTTGGTGCCGAACCTTGTAAATCCTTGTGTCCTGTGCCTTTTCATTACTGCATTATCCGGGAAAGGTTGAGAGACATAAGAAGAGTGGATCGAGGCCTTAACAAGCCATAGAGGTTTAATTGATTAAGAATCAATTAGTAAAAAGTTTTAAAGGATCACTGATTCACCCCCTCCCCCTCTCAGTGATTCACACTGATCTGGGCACTTCAACATTGAAATTCTTTAAAATTATTTAAATATATTTTAAAACTATTATTTTTTTGAGTAATGATTATCATCCTAAAAAAGATTGGAAATCAGAATAGATGATCCAAACATTATGAGACATGTTGAGATCATGGTCACTCTACTTTCAAGGTATGTTGGAGAAGTATTTAATATTGGTGGAGTTTTCCTACAATAATCCATTCCTTTCCAAATTTCAAATGGAACCATATAAAGCATGGTATAGAAAGGGATTTCAAACAACAACATGTTGGGATGAAGTTCGTGAAAGGAAGCTAGTGGGACAAGAGCTTTTGGAGGAAACACAAGCGAAGGTAATGACAATTTGACCACATATCAAATCAACTCAATGAAATAAAATGATCTACACCGATAATTGAAGGAGGGATTTGGAATTTCAAGTGTTAGATCAAGTTTTTGTGGAAGTATCTCTATGTGAGAGTGTAATAAGATTTTGGAAGAAAGGGAAACTGAGCCCTAGGTACACATGCCCTTTTGAAATTCTGTACAAAATTGGAGCTTTTTCATATTATTTGGCTATGCCACCTGACCTGTCTAAATTACAAAATGTGTTCCAAGTCTCATTGTGAGAAAGTACATGCCATACCCAATGCATGTCCTCAATTCTGAAGGTATAATACTGGAACCTGACTTATCTTGTTGTGAAGATACTATCCTAATATTGTACAAAAAAGTATATGTAAATGGTATTGAGTTTTTTTCCAAATATTTGAATGACTTTTAAAATTATGAATAATTCACCATTCGATAATCTCAATTTTCTGATTCCAAAAAAGTCTTGATTTTATCTAAATAATTTTCTAAATATGTGAATTTTAACCTTTTAAATAAAATCCACATTTATTGACAATTGCTGGATTTATTAAAATAAGAGTTTTTGAACCCAAATAGAAATTAAATTTGAATTTATAAAAATTATATGATCAATTAAATTTTACTAGAAATTTTTTATAATATAATTTTATAATAATATAACTTAGTTTAAAAATAAATTAATTCATCAAACACAATTTCGTTATTGAAATTGTATGTTGCTAAAAATAGAAATTGTGTTTTACCCAATAATGTTTTTATCAAAATTGTTACAAAATAATTTATAATGTAAAAAACTGAATAAATATAATAATTATTTTAATTAAATGGAAATATAAATATTGATACAGTTAGAGTAATTTTTTCCAGTATTTGTTAAATTATGTTTAGGTTTAATTATCCTATTTTCCTTTTACCATTGTTGTTAATATTCACTGCAATTACTTTTAATAATGTTCAAAAAATTAGTTGACCTTGTGACAAAATATTTATTAAGACGATTAAAAATATTGAATATATCTAGGAAAATCATTTCACATAGGTTGTATAATTTAATTTAAAATTAAACATGCATGTTTGATGGAAATTTGATTCCCAAAAAATACCTTTTAAAGGAAAAAGTTGATTTCTCATTAACTATATTAATATTAACATTAATTATATGTATTAAAATTCATATATATTGAAAAGTAATCTAAAAATATAATTTAAATAATTTATTATCAGAGTTTATATTAATCAAGTATTTTCCAGAGACATTTTTCTTTTTAAAACATTTTGGAAAAAATGCATGTTAAGATTAATAATATTTATATACTAAAACATGATATAAATATGGTTTCAAATGTAATAAATTGAATAATATTAAATAAAAAATTGTTTTCCTTTAAATTAAATTGAATTAATATTTTTTATTTTATATTAAATAATTTTTTATAGAAAAGACAATTTCACTTAAAAACAATATTTTTAAATATGTGCTAAAAATTGTATATATTTCAATATATTTATTTATAAAATAATGTTAATTTTAAAAAATAAAAAATTTAAATGTTATGTAATATAATTATATTATATCATTCATAAAAAGAAGAAAAAATAATTTCTAATGAAAACATAAAGAAATACAATAAAACACGATTTTTTATTTGCAAATAATTTATAAATATATTAAAGATATACATATTTGATAAATTAATTAATAATATTAATATCATTAAATTTTATATAATGTTTTAAATGGTTATATTTAAATAATAATCATTTTTTTTGGTTCTTTGTTGCATATCACATGGGCTATCAAACAATGTTTTCTCTTTTGAAAACTCGAGGTGTTACAAAACAACATTTTAAATATGAGAATATATGAATTATATGGAACAAAATAACAAAAATAGTATTTTCATTTTTCGTTACATCATATATTTTTTATGAATTTACTCATTTAATATGAGAACAACATTTTTAAACATTCGGGTTATTAAAGTAAATACCCACACCGACTCACACTTTAAAAATTGGATAGGAAAGAATGAAATATTACCTCAAGCACACCTCCTTTAAATCCAAAGGCTTTCATCTAAAGTGGGGGTCTGTGATGGTATCATGGGATAGGGGATTTACCCCATGTGATAGAGTGTTTAGTCAAAAAATTAATAAATAAGAAGATATATTTCATGCCTATCACATAAAAGTAGATATAAATAACAAGTGAACTGAAGATGCTATAAAATATTAATTTTATGATAAGGTATATAAAAATATTACCCACTAAACAGACCATATTTACTAGTTAGTGTAAAAGAAATAATGATTCTTTCTCCACAAAAACTCAGGGTCATATGTCAACCCACACTCTATGAACCTGTCTGAGTGATCCCAGTCAATCAAGACCCAACTTCTTTTAATACTATCACTATAATGTGATATGAAATCTAATAACGTACCCAAAATCCATCTAAACCCAAACAATGTGTGAGAAAAATTTAGTAAGACATCAATAGGTATATGCATAAATATATCCACTCATTGTGATGTTCATGAAGAAGTGAGATAGGTAAGAAATAATGATAAATAAATAAATAAATACAAATATAAAAAAATAATAAAATGATGAACATATGGGATCAGATTAACCTTGGGAATAGAATGTAAATTATTCAACTAGTGTCATGGAGTCTTTGACTATGTTGTGATTACATTGAAAAACATATGTAGACTAGGGGTAATATTTCCACCCCTAGTCTAAACAAGTGAAATCTTTGGTTAATATAACAATCCCCCAATCCCCATTGTTCACCCATGTTTTATTTTACACTAAGTATTGAAAACCACTCTTATCATTCTTGAGGGGTCAATTTCATCATGATTTAACCATAACCAAAATATATACCCATCATAAAGAATCAAAACATAAATATATATCATTTCCAAAACAAAAAAATAAATAAGACTTCAAATACTGATTTATTACCATTTTCATTTTGGAATAATTCCTTATAAATTTTACAAAATGTAATCAAAAAATCATTTTTTAATTCTAAATACCATTTACATCCTATATCTAAAATAAAATATACTTATGATTATAAAAAATTTCTCATTTTAATTTCAAATTAGGATTGATTAACATTTATATTATCATTTACAAAACCATTTCAAGTCCAAAATATTTTAAAAAATAAATATTATCATTTTATCCACAAAAATTATAATATCATACAATTAGTCAACCCAACACATTAAATTTTTTCTCAAATATTATATTATATTTGATTATTTTATAAATATAAAATGCATTTCCAATGTTGGATGGTGGCTAAATTCCATTTAAAACACATCAATTCAATGAGTTTCATAACATTATCTAAATGAGATGTGATTGAGAATTTTACAACATTATATAGTTAATATAAATTGGAAAAATAAAGGAGATTATTCATTGTCTATACACTGAATTCACCCAGAAATCATAAATAGGTTATGGGTTAAATTAATGAAAACACATAAATATTTTTGTAATCATTCAACTTAAATTCATTGTGTTTCAAAATATCTATGGAAGCTTATATAATATCAATTGTTCCCCTAACAAGTCACATTCGGTCCTATATTATATAAAAAATATAAAATTTAATTATATAAAATATTATTATAATTATTTAATCGAACACTTCAAAATTGTGAAGTATAAATCAAAATTAACTAAACATCAAAAACTCATCTAACATTATTTATACATAAAAAATCATCCAAATTGGTGATGAAATTCCATGAAACACACCTAAGATAAATTGGATACTAATCCCTATCCACGTACAAAAAATCCATAAAAAATTAAATATTGAAACTGTAAAACCATCAATTTGGAACAGTAATGATAGTATAACTAGCAATATCATTGAGAAAAAATAAGAGAAAAATTGTGATGGGACATCCTCTTCCTATATTGTACAAAAGCACCAGGATAATACTAATATATCAAAATTCCATAATGTAATATCCATATATAACCAAGGGTAAAGATAATGGAAAATAACATAGAATGAATAAAAGTACAATAAAGTCTAATATAGTTGAGGAATACATTAAATCGTTTATAATTTTTATGAAACAACCCCTTGGAGGGAATAAAGAGAAGATAAAGGGGATGAAACCACCTAGAAGCATGAGGGAGAATATAGGGGAATTGTGGGGATGAAACATCATAAAAAAATGGGAGGAAATTGTTTTTATCCTTTTTTATAAGTCCAATCATTTTTCCACATGGTGGTACATACTATGCACCAATAGTGTAGTTGGTTAGGTATCAAACCTTCCAAATTAAATGTAATAGTCTAAAGTTTTACCAAACCATAATATATGAATTTAGTTAGCATATATTAATCGCTCTACCTTATGTAACTTGGTTTCATGGTTTACCAAGCCATATACCATGTTTGTTGGTGGCTATTTAACCAATTTGCTACTTCTGGAGAGTTTACTCAGTAGATTCACATGAATCACAATTAATCATGTCCCAAAGGAGAAATAATGATATTAACAACTAAAAATGAACTAAAACTAAACCTAATTAAGGATTACCACATCATTTTTACTATATTATGTTACCCAAGTAGTGATTACTAGTTACAATTATCCAAAACACATGAAATTTTACCTAAATCCTTCGAAGATCACATGAGCACTAGAGATACCTCTCCAAACCCATTCAAAACCTAAATATAGCTCATTAACATTGAAAAATTATAATAACTTACCTCTTTAATCCAATCTCAAAATTTTATGTTCTCTCCAAATGAAAAATTTAAACATTCCACCAACTGTGAAAAATCCAGTAGACACATAGGATTCCAAAACCCCATATTAATACTTATCATCACTGAGAAGTCACAGTGATCATCCAGCCAAATTTTTTATTACCTACCATATCCATAAAATCCTATACTAGTGAAAATTTTTCACCCTTAAACAGCGACCATTATTTTGGAATTCCACCCATAAGCCATGGTGTTCCAAAATACAGAAACTAAGCTAGAGATCATCTTCACTTATGAGACCCTTGGATTATTGTTTCCTAGTTACATACATCCTAGGGAATAACAACATCATCAAATAATTTTTACCAAAGCCTATGATACTCCCCTACACAAGGATTATCTTACAACACCCATTATCAATTGATTTTTGATTTCACAATTGGAATTTCCTATCAAAACTCATTTAAAATTTTTAGAAAAAAAACCATGTAAAACATTTGACCTTCCACGCACAATATTATTTGAGAAATATGATTGAACAATAATACACATTTTCATTTACATATTCCAAGAAATAATAGGTGAATGCCCATAATTCCTAAACTATACTAACATAGATTTATTATACAAATATCCTGCAAAAATTCATTAGGAACACCCATTTTAACAAGAAGTATGTAGTTGATTTTGTTTATAACCCATCATATCCAATTAAATGTGAAAAAATATCTAAGAAGACCTATATTTTTGCATACATGTGGGCGCTGAGCTACACCCATTGATGTGTTCCCAAATTAAATCGACAATGGAAATTTACCTTTAGAGGCATTGTATGACCATTTGAATATACTCAATGAGGATCATTCATAATAGACTACACACCTAGATTGGTAAATTCTAAAATATCTACTCACACCATCAATATATTCCTTAACCACTAAAATTACCTCACCCAATCATGTCTATGTCATATTAGGTTATCATACGAATGACACATACTCTTAGACAAAAATAATAATTGATTTTTCATGAAATCCATTACCAGTTCCCATTATCAAAGAGGAACAACTTGACTGGCCATAAATGAACATTACTGTTTAAAAACAACACCACAGGTTACTTCCTCAATATGATCATCACCCAATTAATCCCACATGATTATTTCTACATGCACTAACACATTATTGATCAAACATAATAGGTTCCACTAAAATTATCAACATCCTAACATCCATGATCATACTCCTCCAAAAAACTTACTTAAAATTACAAACCATTCATCTGTGATTACCCAATATTACTTGATTCCCTTCATTCATTGAAATTTGAAGGAAAATCGACTATCCAATGACTGTTAACAATTCTAAAACCATTATCTCATGAAGATCGAATGTTTTGACCAACATCCAACTCCCCAAAAAATGAGTATACTTTTCACCACAAAAGTGGGAAAACATCAATAATCACAACCCACATACCATCATTCTCCATAGATGGGGATGGCACGTGCCAAAATCATGCATCTTTGAGTTCCCAAATGAAACATAACTGACCACCGATAAAAAACATAGGTGATTTTAATACACATACATCAATGAGATTCAATAAAAAATGAGGATATCATATAATAATTTCCTATAGTGGAATCCCCACAATTCTTCTTCTTTTATAATGGTCCGCAGGTGCTTCCACAATAGCTTCTATCACCTTGCATGCAATTCTCTTCCCAAGCCCTATTTCATTATTCTCGCATACATTGCATCAAAAATCACCAGTCCTAGTCTCACCCATAACCACTCTCTAATATTAAAGTAATAAATTTATTATTTAAAAATAGTACATGAAGTCATCATTTCTTTATCATAATGAAGAAACCATCCCATTCCATTCAAATATCATTTATATCAACATTGTTCACATCTCAGACACATGCCACATTGATATTAATGAAACACCATAGGTATATAAACCTTTAACACATATCCACACAACCTAACCCATACTATAAAAATACACACATCCCCATGAATATTCCTCAATCCAAATTTTTATGCACCACCTTTACAATCACATTGTGTTTGATTAAATTAAAGAGGTAAATTCCATTTCTAATCAATGGTGGTAGTAAAATTAGAATTCAAAACCACTAATTTAAAAAATTTACTCAGTTAGGAAAATAATACATGAATATGAATATTATTATATCATGAATTTAAATTAAAATGGTTCATCCCCAATGAAATTAGAATCAGTGTACCTCTAATTACATCAGAAAACATACAAAAGTTACTGGTTAAATTAAATGTATCACCAGTCATTATTGTATCTTTCCAATTAAAATCATTAAGGGCCACCATACCATTCAAGTGTTGTTATATCCTAATTTTTCTCTGTCAAATCACCAATGTCTCTTAAATAATTAATAAATAATGAAGTAAATAATTAAAATAATATTATAATTAATTAATCAAACACATTAAATTTTTATTGTATAATTTTTTCTTAAACATTTTAAATTTATCAGTACATCTTAGTATGTAAAAACCTCATTCCATATGGTGACGACCAAATCTAACTCACCCCTAAGAAAATTACAAAAAATAAGACGCTTTGTAGGAAAAAAATTCAACCAATAATTATATTGATAAATGGAAAAAAAACAATGAAAAAATGTCATGTTGACATACCTTGTTGAATCTTTGAGTAATAGTGAACAAATGGAGTCTTGGGATATCATCTTCTTATGTTGAATGAATTTCCCATGAGATTCTGTTGATTAATGTATTCTTTAGTGTAATCTTGAAGAAAAACCTATTGAAAAAATTTTGAATTTAAAACAAGACATAAATATGAACAATAAAGTCCAATAGAGTTTAATATATACTGAAATTTGAAAAGAAAACATCTTTATAACACCATATTTATGAGATTTAATAGAATATTAAATGGATAAAACCCATGGACACATTATCGATAATGGAGTAGGAGTGAAGATATTCCCCTCATAAACATGACTCTCATATAAATTGTTTCCCTATTTGAATAAAACACATAGTTTTCTAATAAAATTTTCTAAATCATACTCCAACCATTATGATGGTTATGTTTCAAAAAATCTACCTCACATGGATTGGCCATATATTTTTCATGAAAATGTTCCATGAATGTTTATGGAACTATCAAAATACATCTAAAACACATGTCCTGATGGTATGATTTACCAAACATCATTCCATGAAAGTGTGTAAACATTAAAATTCTATATGGTTTCCTATAATGTTTTACATGGATGTAAATTAATAGTGATTTACCCATTCCTACATTTAGTGATCAATAGAAACTGAATTGAAACACAACATATAAATCGGTATTATATCACTTTTCACTAAATCGTATAACTCTAACCATAAACCATAGTAAAATATCTCTAAATAACACATAACCTAACCCATAGAATTGGTTACATGACCGAGTACATGATATATTTTTACACCCTATCCCATTCATAAAAATAAAACCTTAAGATATTCTAACTCTATATATTTCTATTATGAATATTATTTTAATATTTTATCCAACCTTTACATGAAAAATTTAAATCTCTAAACAACTCTTTAAACAAAAAATGGCATGGGGTTTTACCATGGTTTTTTAGAATGTATCAATGACTAATGAGAAACATGATTATAAAAAAATAACACATACAAACGGAGTAAAAAATAATTTTTTTGGAAAAGATACTCAAAAGTTTCTAAAAATGGTTGTAAACTATGATTGTAAAAAAATTAACTGTAGCTTCAAATTATATAAATTCTAGGAACTCAGAATTGAATTAAAAAACATCTAGTGACTTCAAATTTAATGTGAATAAGCCTATATTGATGATTATCTTATTTTAATAATAATATAATAATATTTCAAAAAAGGAATAAGTGTTTATGACTCAAAAAAGGTTGAAATGTATGTTTCAACATCTTAAAAATATATCTTTTACATTGTAATGTATTATTTATATAGATATTGGGGACATTGTGGTCGATTCATACATTTAGAAAGAATTTATTGTTTTAATTATCATTATTATTATGAACCTAGTGGGTTTGGGTGGACAATATCTTGTGGTCCATCCTTTTAAAAAAGGTATTTTTGGATGCATTGTGGGAATTCAATACTCATATTTTTGTATCAGTTTAAAGTACTTGAAGAGTTTTGTTATTAATTTAATATAAGGGTCACCATTAAGATGAATAACTCACTACTCCCCTAGCCAAAAATAATATATTCTGAAATACTCAAACACCACTAATGGTTAGTTTTTAATGAAACTGAAATCATTGGTATTTGATGTAACAATTAACAAATCAAAATGTAACAATACATAGATAATGGAAAAAGTATGTTCCTCTAATATGATTTTTGTAATTGATCTCTTAAATAGATTTCAATAATTCAAGTATATATTTCTGAACTTTGGGAATGATAAATCACATGAATTCAAAGGTGCTATATTTGTCATGATTTGGAAAGATAAATTGAATTCCAAAGATGCTATATTTTTTTAGGGACTCAAACAAAGGATTATTACCAGGCCTCAGTTATGTGATGATGGAAATAAAGTGATCCTAGGAATATATTGACTCATGGGGATTATGATTGAATATGGGAGAATTTATAAAAGATTCTAGTGAAAAGGGTAATTTTATATCTAGTTGGTGATGTTGTAAATTCATGTTATCTAATAATTAATGAGGAAAATAAACTATCTAATAAAATAAATTTTCTTTGGAAATAGATGATCATGATAAATTTCACATAAAGAGATAATGTTTTTTTGTGACTGTACTAAAAATAGTATAATTTTATGTTCACATCATTCCAAAAGAGAATGATATAAATTTCCTTATAGTAGGTGGAGATTCATTCATCTCATCAATTATATTTATTTCCCATTCACACATATGTGGGAATATGAGGATTAAATAAAATACTAAGATAATTATTTTATTTCAATAATTGATGAGATTACATGAACATTTTTATGAAATATTAATCAAAGTCTCTAAAATTGATCAAAACATTCTGATTAATTTAAAAAGTGGAGTGTAATTTATATTTCAAGAGAATATTGATAGTTAATTGTTATAAATATACAATAAGGTGATTTGGTTCATATCTTGAGAAAATATTTATACACAATGTACCCAGTGCACTATATACATAACATGAAAAATAGTATCACTAAATTACAGAATATATTTTCAGTAGAGATGTAACAATATCTGATAATAGTGCATGATAATTATTAATATTTTTAGAAAAAATTCATTAGGTATTCTATTTATTTTCAAAATCGATTCTTATAAGTTTCAAAAAATATGTAATGGCATGAAATGTATTACTAAAAAAATATATGAATGTATTATCAAAGGATGTTTAGTAACCCATTATTATAAATGATAATGGTAACCATCTGGGTATGTCTGACCTAAAATTGTGTTTATGGAACCTTCCTTGGTTATCCTATAAATTTAATAGTATATCATTGTTACAAAAAAGTGATTTGGAATATGTTATATTTTGATGATGTTATTGAATTGGACCATTAAAAAGGAAGTCAAAAATAAAGACAAATGTTCTAGATGTGATGTACATGAATTTTTTTATGAATGATGATTATGATATAATTATTGATATAAATTAAAATTGGGTTCATGTTGATGAATATCATTCACCCAATTATATTGATGATAAATAACCATAAGTCTCATTCAACAATGAGAAGATATGTGGAGGTCCCAAACATCAATTATGAACACTGAAAACTTATTTATATGAGGTAACCATTGGGGATTAAGTCACATACCAAACTATATTCATAGGTCCAACTATGATATTATGAATAATATTTTTGGAACAAGAGTGGGTAGAATACTTGAACGAAGAACTAGACTATATAGTTAAGAATAATTTTTATAAATAAGATCCCAGGATGTATTTTTTTTGGAATTAAATAATTATTATAGAATAATTTAAATATAAATGAATAATTTTTCAGAAACAATATGAAACATAACATATTTATTGGAAAATTTAAAATTCCATGAGTTTTTGGACATTTCATATGTGGATAGGCTGAATCATATTTTGAGATTAAGAATGTATATTTGAGCATGGATTTACTTGTATGTTTTTTCTTCATGTGTATTAAGGAATGTGATGGGTATTGAGTGATTGGATTGGTTTCAAGACCATCAGGATCTAACAAAATATATTTGGGTTAAATAGACTAGGTCACATAGTTCGCACATGGTTAGTGTTGAACGTGTGGTATAAAGAATGAATCATATTTTGTACCAGGACATAGTATTTTTGTAACCATGTGGACCCTTAGAAAAATCATGGATGATTATTTCATAAAAATACATATTAGTGTTCATAGATAATTCATGGTTTCTAAAAACATGGTTTTATCCATCATGATTAGTGCCTTCTAACTAATAGCACCACACAGTGGGTGCACCATTAAACCAAATCCTACATCAAAATTATGAGGCTTGTGGATCTTTTCTAGCCTGAGATGATCAGTTGGACAATGGTTAGAGAAACCCTACAGCCTAATCACGAGCCTCATAAAACGAATAAATAAATGATTTCCCCATGACTCCTCTAAGAGGATTACACTATTATCCTCTTGAATTCACTTAGGAGACCTTCCTTGGGTGCACATTTCTTCTCTTCATCCATTGACGGGTTATCCCTAATTTGATATGAGAATTGATCACCATTAATCAACTTGGTTATCAATTGGTATTTCAATGATTCCTCATGTATCTTTTAATGTTTTATCTGCATGAATTTGGCATGGTTATTATGGAGCTCATTTTTTTTATATTCAGATAGTTTGATGATATTTATAATTTGCTTCAATCTTGATCAATTAAAATCCAAATATTAGACGAGTGGAATATCCTAAAAATAAGTTAGATATTATTTATACTTTTACATTTTGTTTCATTGATTTTATAATGTTACATTTTTTCATGTGGTGGATATTATGTGCATCCCCCCTAAAATTTGAAATTAATTATGAAATACCAAATGACTTATATCAGAGGGTGTGTTTACCCAAAATTAAATTCTTATAGTTTCCCTACCGTAATGAAATTCACCCATCATGGTGTAGAATTTTAGATTCTTTTTTATATATTTTATTCTTATACTATAGATAAGCTTTTGAGGTGTTTTTATTTAATCGTCTATTAAGGAAATTATTTGTTTAATAAAATAAAAATTTATAATCATCATACTCAACATTATAAAAAATAAAAAATTATTCTGCAAAATGTAAATATATTAGAAATTTAATAATTACGTGGGGTTCTTTGAAAGCTTATATTAATTTGTTACATAATTATTATTATAACTTATTACCAAACAACCTCCTATGGCATGTTGACCTGCTAAATGAAATTAATGGACTGTGAATGGGATATCCATATCATTGGGACTTCTTGCTTTGAATAAAATAGAATATTTTAATTTGTGAGAATTATAAGGGAATGGAATTTATTCCCCCTATCTATTTTATATTATGGGATGGATGATCACATGACCTATATTAATTGATAATATAATTAGGTTAACAATGGTACACTAAATCATGGGACCCCCAATGTTCCCCCAGTTGAATGCCTTGGATAAGGGATCACTAGGTAAGTGGGAACAACAACAACTCATCTATTGTAAGATTGTATATTTTTTTGTGGAATTTAAATTTCAAAGTCACTTATTTAAATACATTATATATAGTGGTTTTTGTCACTTCAGTTTCTATAAATGAAGTTTCGTGCACCCTTAATTTTGAGATAGGCAATAAACCTCCACCTTATTATTCGTATTTCATTTAATGGTGTCCTATATTTCTGGTGACATTCAATATGTAGACCAATATTACTTATGATGCTTGAGCACTGCACAATTTTGAATGTGTTGAGATCAATTGGAATGAAAACCCTCATTTTAACCTATGAACGATATGAATATCCACGAACCATGAGATAGACCTTGTGTCCTGACTAGTATTATATATATATATATATATATATTCTAGTAAAAATTACATACATATACAAGTGTAATTATATATATGAGTTTATATATTTAAAATGAATTATATTCAAAGACTTTGCATCATAGGCCAAAGAAGGAATGGTTAGTGAGGTGTCCATGAGGAAACTAATCCAAACATAGATACATTAATCATTCTCTACCAAAAATTACTTTGATATACATGCACACTACACTATTATATATTCATGGATTGATTTAATCAATATATGTTGTTTGTGGTGTCCTATTGAATGTATCTCACACCCTCTTTGGGTAATCATTTAGGAACCCCTAAAGACTTCATTGAAGAATGATCATGTTTCTCAATTCTAACATGCCTTGTATGAAGTGATATAGGATATTTGGATCATGAGATCGAGCCTGAGCTCATCATTCTCTTGGAGATAGAAACTGAGCCTTTTTAATTGTTATATTTTCTATTTGATTCAAGCCATGATTATGTATTTCCTATTAAATTGCTATTGTTTTATAGTGTATAATGAATATTATTATTATTATTTAAGTTATAATTGATAAATTTTTTTCAATTATATTCCATTATTTTAATATAATTATTATCCAAAAGTATTTATTTCCAATCTAGAGTCTATATTCTCTCCACCATACCACATTTAGACTATCACTTCTTTTCCAAGGCCTCTTTCATATAGGTAGGCGTGCATGAGTCCAAGTGACTTACTAGATTAGGGCACCATTTTGTTGGAACTCATGTCTAGAATTTATAATGTGGTATCATAACTTATTTTACATCTGAAATAATATTATAGATTGTTGATGGGTTACATGGAATATCTTGGCTATTGGTAAACAGGTCATGTCTTGTCCTAGCGAACACACACATAAGGGAAATATCAATATGCTTGTTATGGGACATCTATTCTATAATGTAGTTGATTAATATTTAAAAAAATGTTAGATATTAAAATGCGTTGAATATTACCTTCCATGTACGTTGCATTTTTAACTACCAAATATTTTTTAGATTTTCATATTGATTCAGTATCATGATCAATTATATGAAATCATTGTGTTATTATTTATCATACATTTTTATGTTCCATGCTTATGTGATATTGATGTTTTTTCATATTATTGTAGTGATAGTATTAATTGTTTTATAATGATAAAATAATTTAGTTTTAATGTGAATGTATTAATCTATATTGTGTTTTCCTATAAATATTTATGTAGGAACCTCAATTAATAAAACAAATAAAACATTTCATTGTTAGAACATTAATTTCTTGGGATGAAACATTTATGGTTTCTATAAAATAAAATCCAATTGTTATATTTATTATCTCTATGGGCCTTTATAAATTGGATAATATGGATCTATATATATGAACCATCACTTATAAAAACATTATATTTTAATTCCAATGCTATATAATTGTTCAAATAAAAATGATATCCAATTATAACTAATAAGGAAAAGTACTTAATTTATTTGGGAATAGAGATTTAACTACCTAAAATAGGATGAATTTGTGTGTAAATGATGAATTTCAATTTATTCAGAATATGAGATCATTTAAATGAATGGTAAATTATGAATAATTTGGAATGTACCATTACAGTAATTGCTTGATGACTCGTACGACTACATTCAAAGTCACCGATATACCCTTGTTGGTTTGTTGGGGCATGTTGCTTAAAAGATACAATAGATAAGACCCAAGTATGGAAACCATGATGTGATATTATTATGAAATAATTACATTATCATGATTTAAAAATATCAAATGAGATTGTGGGCCTCTTGTAGTTTGCCTTATTTTTTTATGTTGTGTTACTAAACCCACTGAGGAATTATTTTAAAAAATGGGAATGTTATTTAATTTTTTTGTAAAAGATTTTTTTTGTTTTTTATAAAAACTTATGATGGAATAAAACATGACCTTCCCCCCTTTTCATTAACAAATTTACCATTTTAATTTTTTCAGATATATATTTCTATGGTGTCAATTAATTAATAAGGAAATTTAAAAAATACTTTTTTCTTGATATATATTTCAATTAACATTATTCTTTACAAGGATAGTTCGGAAAACTCTAAACATAAATAAATGATTAAAATGATTTTAGAATAAAATTGTTTTATAATAATAACCAACGAAAGCTAAATTACATTATTAGTACAAATTTATATGATTAATAGAGGTTTATATACAATATATTTGATATTAAATAAATTTTATAATAATTCAAGAATCATTTAAATTACTTACAATGAAACTTCAAATAGGTGTTTATAGAATGAATCCTTATGTAAGGGTTAACATCAGATTACAATGGGAGACATATTTAGTGGGAATGTGATCATACCCCATAAGAAATAATAGGTGTAATGCCCCAAACCTAGTTACCCAAAGTCAGTGATTTATTACATTTCATTTTCATGAATCAAGGAATAATTTACCAAAAGACTTATCAGTTTAGTATTATTGGAAACATGATACATACATAAGTTCAACATTACAACATTAGAAGAAATACAACACTAATTTATTCCACTATAAACAACCAATCCTCCTAGATTATTCCTAAAAATCACTCATAAATAACTAAATCATATCCTTGAAAAATGAAACATAATAAATGGGTGATTTAAAATACTCAGTAAGAGTAAGAAATACAATGGAAGATAACATAAACATTAGGCATGGTGAATAATTAGAAACACATTACTTTAAAAATAAAAAACATAAACACTTATAGACTGGAATATGATCTGAGTAAATAATTCCATAATAAAACAAAGTCATGGGTATTCTATTAGTCAAATAACCACAGGAATTGAAATTATTATTTTCATAATGATGTTATGTATAATTCTAGACATTATGAAACATTTTTTCAGGGCCTCGACCAAGACTTCTATAAATGATTTAGACCTTGGCCAAAACTGTATACCAAATTGGGAAATAAATCAACCAATTCCAGAACTAATAGTATCATGAGACCTACTGATGCATCGAGGAGCTATAGTAGGATCCACCCATCACATACTAAGTCCAATACATTCCTCATATTAAAAGGTTGAAATATAACTAAAACATTTGTATTAAAACTAGCATAAAAATATCAATACTTTAAAAATAAACCATGAATGGTATAAAAACAATACATCCATAGTGAAAATATATCACAAAAACCTAAATAAAATAAGGGAGAGTTGTATCATAATAACTCAACTTCAAACAAGTGTAAAATTTATCAAAAGATGTTGACATAGATAAAATCAATACAATTTGAGAAAAATATCTCTTTCTTTTTTGATATCATTTAAGAGTCACGTAATTATAAAATATAACATTTATTTTTAAAATAATCATATAATCTTGTAAGGGAAGCTTCAATGATGTTATAATGGCGGAAAATAGCTGCACCCACTGTATAAGTTAAAAAATATTCATACATAAATTTTGTCGAAAAGGTCATAAGTACCTTGTATGGAAATTGACAGAAAGATTCCTTTCATAAAATATACGGTCAAATAAGGGTATAAATGACTTTAACCCATATTATAGAAAATAGTAAATATTATTTGAAATACATTTTTAGGAATACACAGATGTGGTAGATAAAGATGTCCCAATAGATACTTACGTTAAAACAACCTCGGATAATAAAGATATTTTGAAATTTACCCTTATCTTCTACTTTTCATTTGTCAATGGTACATTTAAATCTTGTATAAGAGTTAAATAATTGTTACTATGTTACTATAACCATATAAATAAATATTATATCATATATGATCTTCTAATATAGCTTTGTTAATAATATTTAAGTATTATTGTCTTTTCGGGTGTTAACTGATTCATTTTCCATTATATGTTTTTTACGTAAGTAATTTTGTTAAGGATATGATGTATTCCATTAATATCTAGAATTATATTATGTTCTTAAAAAATATTTTTAATAATAAAATGAAAATTATTCTTAAATGGTTACGATGGGGGAATGAATCTCATCGCATTCGTGGAGACGGTAATCCGTACGTATGAACGAACGAAAATATGAATTTTTTGATATGAAAATCATATGTAAATAGATGTTATATACTATATTAAGAATAATTAATAGGTTATATTTATTATTTACATCAATTATATGTCATTATTATACACATCCAAAAAAATAATGTATTGAATAACAACTACACCATGATGTGGAGACGGTAAGCTGTACGCATGCACGTATGGTGAATTTTCCATTCAAATTATTGATAGAATAATGAATACAGTTTTACAATTTTTATAATAATATCAAATTATTTAGAAGATACTAGAGTTATTATTTTATAATGGAAATAAAAAAAGATGAAGTGGAAGAAGAAACGAATATGAAAGAGGTGATGAAATATTTTCCTCTTCTTCAGGTTCTTCATTTTTATTTGATCAAAATGGATCCTTAGGTTGGATTTATGACCAAAGGAATGCCAGTAAGATGAAGGTAGGACAGTTTAGGGGATATATGGACAGGTTTTTTCTGATCCAAATGCCTTTTGTGGTGTGAATTTGAGAGAATGGGAAGTTCTGTTTTATAAGAGAGGTGAGGGGAACCATAGAAAAAGATTGAAATATTATTTTATAATAAAATAATTTTCGATTTATAATGGCTTCAGAATGATTTATTTCAAGGATAAGGTATCTATGGATCAAAATACTCTCAACCAATAAGTTTTAAATAGGTTTATATCACCATATTGACTTTATCATTTAGATTTAACGCTAAGTTAAATAATTTCACATTTACCCTGTCTCTTTGTAATTTTATATTATATGGTTAATGAACATACTATAAACTTCCAAGATAACCCAAGGTGGTTCGTTATTGAAATATATAACATTATATACATCCTTTAGACGAGAATTAGATGTTTAGGTATACAATATAAATTAATAATATAGTATTTTTTAACTCATTTGTGTCCATTTTGACACTATTCAGTAGTTGATTTTTGTTAAAGTCTTAACAACTTTATTACATCAAAATAAATTTATTTAGTCAATCCAAATAGGTTATATTAACCTATATAATTAGTGGAATTCATAAAAAGTCTCAATTTACTTTTACTTGGATATTTATATATAAATTATTTTAATATTTAATTAAATATGTAATTACTGCATCATCATTGTTTCATAAATAAATTACATTATTTATTGTCTAAAAATTATAAATAAAATACCATAATGTTGTAAATAGTTATAGATTTCTAATGAACATTTATAGTCGAATTTATAATATGTATAACCCTATATTAAAAACAAATTAATTATTAAACTTTGAATATAACACTTTTAACTCTTCATTGAATAAAATAATAATAAATGTAATAATCCAATCCAAGTGGACCTAAAGGATAATATTTTATTCCTAAGGTTATTTTTGTTCGAAATAATCTTATACAATATAATTAGGGCATGTGTTAGGGTAATAATAATATCATTTTTACCTTTAATTTCCCTATTTACTTTTAACGTGGTAAATAAATGTCAAAAGTTACTAGTCACCAAAAAATATTTTCATCTTATTGAACCAAATTTTTCTTTCTTATATCCACCACGTATCTCTGATTTTTGGAATTCAATTCACAGTAGTGGTAAAATTATATTTATGCAAGTTTTCAAATGTGCCTAGTAGGTGGGTAAAAGACGGTAAAAAGTTCAATAAAATTTTATATATCTAAACTTATTATAAAATGACTCCAATAAATTACATTGAACTTATATAGGTATTATGTAAATATTTTTAACTAATATAAATTTAAATAAAATAACTAATTATTTAAATAAAATGTTTGTTTTAACCAATAACGTAGTGTTTTTAACTATTCATCAATAATTAAAAGTTTTCAGAAATATACCAAAATTTCACCTTAAGATAATTTCAATATTCGAAATTCAAAAATGAAGTCCATTTTGAAAAATAAAATTTATAAAATTTCAAAAAGTGTGTATTACTATACAAAAATATTCGGGTGGTTCTTCATCAAAGGTTCATCGGGTTCCCACGTTGCCTCTTCTATCTTAGGGTTTCTCCATAGAAATTTTACTAGTCATATAGTCTGGTTTCAAAACAATTGTTCTCTAGTTTCAGGAATCATGAAAGGATCTTCACAATAAGATAGATCTGGTTCTAGTTCAATTTCTTCATAGGTGAGTACATGAGTTTCTTCAAGCATGTATTTTCTCAACACCGATACATGGAACACATCAAGAACTTTGGAGAGACTTAGAGGAATTTCCAAATGGTAATCTACAACCTTAATTTGTTCTAGAACATTGAAAGGTCTGATGTACCTGAGACATAATTTACCCTTATTACCGAGTCTAAAAATTCACTTCCAAGGAGATACCTTCAATAAAACATGATCTCCAACCTGAAATTCCAAATCCTTCCTTCGGTTATCGGCAAATCTCTTTTTCCTACATTGAGTTGCTATGATGTGGGATTGGATAACCTTCACCTTTTCCATCATTTCATCAAGATGTTCTGGGCCTATGATTTTTTCTGTCACCAACATCATCCCAACAAGTTTGTGTGTGACATCTCTTTCCATATAATGCTTCATATGGATCCATATGAATATTTTAATGTAAGCTGTTGTTATAGGAAAATTATACCAGAGGTAAATAATTGTCCCATATACATTGAAAGTCAAGTGACCAAGATCACAATATGTATTCTATGGTTTGAATACTCCGTTCTAATTTTCCATCATTTAGTGGGTGGTAGGCATTGCTCAAACAAAGTTCAGTATCAAGGTATTTCTGAACACTTTTTCAGAATCTTGATGTAAAACAGGGATCACGATCAGAAGCAATCGATAGTGGTACTCTATCATTTCTTACAAATTCATTAATATATATTCTTTCTATAAGTTCAAGCGTTAAATATTCCCTTATAGCACGAAAATATACTGACCTGGTAAGATGATCAACAATGAACCATATTTTATTGTTCCTTCTAGGAGTCTTTGGTATCCCCATGTCAATTTTCATTGTAATATCATCCCATTTCCACTCAGATATGGGAAGATGTTTCATTATTCCTCAAGGATGTTTCCTTCCATCTATCACTTGTTGATAAACCATACATCTTTACACAAAATCAGAAATCTCCCCCTTTATGTTGTCCCACAAAAAATGTTCCTTCAAATCTCTATCAACATAGTGCTACTAGGGTGTATGGAGAAGTTAGAGCTATGACCATCATCCAACAATTATCTTTTTAGATCAGGTATGTTAGTAACACAAAGTCTTAACCAAATTTCAAAATCCCATATACATATATGAATTTGATTAATCACCCATCATTAATAACATTAATTTTCTTTTGAACCTCCTTATCATTGGCCTGAGAACTGTTTATCCTTTCACATAATGACGGTTTTTCCACCTTTTGAAAAAGTATTATTGTTTCAACTTCCATGATTATTATGATATACATTTTTACTATATCCTTATCCAAACAATCCCTTTCAACTCTCAACTTATTCATAACTCTAAGATCCTTTCTGCTCAAAGCACCAGCCACCCTATTTTCCTTCCCTGGGTGGTAGTGTGTAGTGCAATCATAATCTTTGAGTAGTTCAAGACATCTTCTTTTCCTCTTCTTGAGTTCATTCTATGAGAAAATATAATTCAAACACTTGTAATCAATATATATCTCACATTTTTCACCATAAAGATAGTGTATCTATATATTCAAAGTAATTATTAAAACTTCTAACTCAAAATAATGTGTAGGATTGTTTTCTTTATGAATTGTTAGCTGTTGTGATGCATATGAAATAACTCTATCATTCTGCATAAGGATACAACCAAGTACTTTCTTTGAAGCATCACTATAAATAACAAACCCATCATTCCCCAATGGTAGAGTAAATATATGAGCATTGACTAATCTTCTCTTTAGTTATTCAAAACCTTATTCACACTCATTTTTCCAAACAAATTCAACCCCTTTATGTGTGATTTTGATAAATGGGTTATCCAATCGAGAAAAATTCTGGATGAAACACCGATAATAACATGCTAAACTAATAAAACTACATACCTATGCTATACATGTAGGTGATAACCATTCTTGGATTGCTTTTGTATTATAAGGATAAATGGAGATTCCATCATTATAGTCAATATGGACATGAAATGAAATCTCCAGAATCTAGAATTCACACTTGCTAAACTTCCCATATGATTCATTTCTTTTGAGGGTTTTTAGAATGGTGCGCAAGTGATTTTCATGATCAACGTAGCTTTTGGAGTATACCGAGATATCCTCAATAAATACCACTAAAAATTCATCAAGATATTCCTTGAAAACTCTATTCATTAGATCCATGAAAACATAGGCTGCATTAGTCATGCCAAAAAGAATTACTGTAAATTCATTATTCCCTTACTTGGTTTGAAATGCTGTTTTTGGAATGTCTTCATCACACACAACTGATGATATCCAGATCGAAGGTCAATCTTTGAAAAATACTGAGATCCATGAATTTGGTCAAATAAATTATCAATTCGAGGTAGGGGATACATGTTCTTTATTTTTATATCATTCAAATCCCTATAGTTGATGCACAACCTTGTAGATCTATCTTTCTTCTTGACAAAAAGAATTGGGGCTCCCCTTGGAGAAACACTAGGGAGAATAAATCTTTTATTACTGAACTCCCCTAGTTTTTTCATTAGTTATAGAAATTCCATAGTGTCAATTTTATAAGGGGCCATCAATATGGGATTTGAACCAAGAATCAAGTCAATGGGAACCTCAATTTCTCATTCTGGATGATGTCCAGGTAAATCCTCTGGAAATACATTAAAATATTCTGGAACAATAGGTAAATATTATATTTGAACATTCTTGTCCTCGCCCAAAGATATTTAATTTTTTTCCTCCCTAATAACTGAATTTTGTTGAGCTACTAAGGGTGGATATAGATGTTAATAATGTGGTGATGTTTCTTCTCTAAAGATAAAGAACTCCTTATCATAAGAGAAAATTGTAACCTCATTATTCTTACAATAAATTTTTGCATCTTGGTCTGAATACCAATCCATAATAAGGATTATATCAAATTACATCATGGGTATGATGATGATATCAGCAGATAAATAACATTTATATGCCTTAATGGGGACTGATTCACAAAACATTATGGCAATGACACTTCCATTAGTAGTATTGACAGAAAGTCCTTTGTTTAATAAAAGTTGAAATATATAATTTTCTTTGCAAACTGGGAAGATATGAAATAATACAATGAACTAGAATCAAATAAATCATTGGATAAACTTGAAGATACCATTAAATTACCTAACACCACATATTTCAGTGCATTAACCTCAGTAGTATAGATCACATAAGCAGGGCCTTGATCACTTGGCCTTTTCTGAGGTAAGTTTCTCTGATGCGTTGGAAATTAATTTTCATAACGTCCCATCTCCCTGCAATTGATTCATGGAACATTGGTAGGTTATTTATTCCCCTTAAAATAACTAGTATGATGGTCTTTCTATCCACATTTGCAGTATACTCCTTTTCCTTTTAGACATGGACTAGGGTGATTCCTTTCACAATTATCAGAGGGTGGAAATTCAACCCTTCCCTTCTTCCCTGTTAAGTTATTTCCATTCCGAGAGTGTTTAGTAGATCCCTTCTTTTCATTCATTGCATTAAAGTAATAAGACTTAGAGAATTACTTTTCTATCTTGATAGCACGTCAGACAATGTATTAAAATGATGAGAAGGATTAATATAATTTTGCTCAACATAGAAATGGTTTTAACCCATCCAAGAAACAATCAATAATACTTCTTGGGTTATGTAAATAATCTGTAGCATGCCTTGCTAACCTTGTATTGTTAGCTTCATACATTGCGATAATCTCATCCTCCTTTTGTCTCAAACTCTAATGCTGCCATTACATATCCACTCTATGGTCACAAGGATAATATTTTTCTAATAAAAGATCTTTAAAATCTCTCCATTCCCTAATTGATACTTATTCATCCCCCTTTTCTATTTAAATTAATAACCACCATTAATCTGCATCTCTAGTGAGGCGATAAACTTCCATGGAAACATTTTCACATTCGCTACTCTCCAAAGCATGAAATATTTTCTCTAATGAACTTATCCGTTGTTGAGATACAAATGGATTTGTAAACCCATTTAATATTGGTGGTTTTTGCCTCATGAAGTGGCCTAACATTTATCCTATGCATTATAGATCTGGGTTCTCCATATAGGTAAGGTTATTATTCATAACCTGAGTGAGTTGTCCCAGTGTCATGATAAGCAGGTCATCACTAGTTTTATCACCATATCCAATATAATTATCTTTAGTAGGAGGGAAATACCTACATGGATTATATGTGTTGATATGGTTTCCATTACTTCCACTAGGCGCCATTTTAAAACAATGGCATGCACTAGATTATTTTATGAATCACAATACATACTAACTAACATGTAAAACACTTAACATAAATTGAACAATTTATGGATATAATCTACAATCATTATTCTTTGAGGAGGTATATACTCATAAATCCTTCATAATGGTTTAAAAAGTAAATAAAAATTATCCAAATCATATCCCTTGGGAGTGTCATAACCAAGAGTGCAACAAAGCTCGTTGTTGTGCACCAGTTCCCATTTGAGTCTAGCTTAAAGCGCTTTTTCAGGTTTTAAACCTTGGTACATCTGTGCTAGAGCCTCCTCTACCTGCTCATATCCAGACAAAGATGTATTTTTTTTGGAAAACACAAAAAATATCTATATTACCAAAATTCAAGAAAGTTCTTCTATACTAATCCTCAAAGTCTATCTTAGGGTAACATTATATAATAAGGGTTTTTCTAAATCAAGTTTCCACAGTTTGTACTAAACTTCCACAGATACCAACTATAATTCCCCAACCCCACTTACCAAGAGTCATTGCATTATTACATAGCATTAGTATGATACAAGGAATTATTTCCTTAAAGACTGATCAGTTTAGCATTATTGGAAACCAGATATACACATAAGTTTAACATTACAACTTGAGATGAAATAAAACACTAATTTAGTCCATTAGAAACATCCAAGACTCCTAGATTATTCCTAAAAGTCACTAATAACTAACTTCTTCATATCCAAGGAAATTGATACATAAGAAAGGGGTGATATCATATTCTCAATAAGAGTAATAAATACAGTGGAAGATAATATAAAAATTAGGAATGGTGAATAATTGGAAGCACTTTCCTTTACAAATAATAAACAAGAACATTTAATGGGTAGAATATGAGGTGAGTAAATAATGCCATAGTAAAATAGACATGTTTATTATACTAGTCTAATAACCACATGAACCATGATTATTATATTCATAACGAGGGAATGTATAATGCCAGACATTCTGAAACATTTTTTCAATGCCCCGACCAAGTCGTCTAAAAAGGATTTAGGCCTCGTCCAAAACAATATATCAGATTGGGAAAGTCCTCAGCCAATTCCATGTCTAATTGTCACATGTGACCTACTGATGCATCAAGGAGCTATAGCAGGCTCCACCCGTTACTTACTAAGTCCAATACATTCCTCATATGAAAAGGTTGAAATATAACATAAACATTCATATTAAAACCAGCATACAAAATGTTAATACTTTAACCATAAACCATGAATGGTATAAAAATAACAAATCCATAATAAAACATATCAAAAAAACATATATACAATATGGGATATTTTTATCATAATAAATCAACTTCAAACATGTGTAAAACATATCAATGGATGCTAACATAAATGAAATCAAAACTATTTTAGAAAAATATCCCTTTCTATTTTGAAATAATTTAAGAGTTACATAATTATAAAAGAAAAATTTTATTATGAAAATATTATTATAAGCTAATAAGGGATGCTTTGACAATGTTATAATGAAGGTAAATATCCACACCTGTCGTATAAGTTAAAAAAACATTGTTACCTTCATTTTATCGCAATGGTCATAAAGTACCTTGTTTAGAAAACGGTAGATAAATTCATTTCAAAACATATTATTTAAAATAAGGGTATAAATGGAATTAACCCATAGTCTAATAAATAGTAAAATGGTTTTGAAATATCTTTTTTAAGAAAACACGGATGTAGATGATAAAGAGGTCCTAGTAGATACTTATGTAAAAAAACCGTCAGATAATAAAGAGACTATGAAATTAACAGTTAACTTTTACTTTTATTTGGTTGAGGGTATGTTAACCTATTATATAATAGTAAAATAAATTTTAATAAATTACACAATAATCATATACATAAATATTATATCATATATTATCTTCTAATATTTTTTTGTTAATAATATTTTAGTATAATCGTCGTTTCAGGTGTAAACTGATTAGTTATATTTTATATGTTTTGTTAAGTAAGTCATGGTTGTTATGGATATGATGTATTTGATCCATATCCAGAATGATATAAGTTATTAAACCTTATTTTTAATCATAAAATGGAAATTATTCTTGAATGGATACAATGGAGAAATGAATATCATCGCATCCGTGGAGATAGTAATCCCTATGTACGCACAAGTGACAATATCATTTTTTTGATATTAAAATCGTATGTAAATAGATGGAATATCATATATAAAAAATCCTTTAAATTTTATATTTATTATTTAACTCAATTATTCATCATTATTCTAACAATCCAAAAAAATAATGTATTGAATAACAACTACACCACGACGTGGAGACGGTAAGCAGTACGTACACACGTATGGTGACTTTTCCATTCATATAATGGGTATAATAATGAATATTGTTGTAACATATTTATAATAACATAATAGTATATATAAGATACATGATTCATTATTGTATAATGTAAACAACAAAGAAATAGGAAGTGTAAGAAGTAAAGAACTTGAAAGAGGTGATGGAATATTTACCTGTTCTTCAGGTTTTTTCCTTTTGATTTGATCTAAAGGGATCCATAGGATGGATTTATGACCATAGAAAAGCCTCTAAAAATAATTGATGATAGTTGATAGGATATTTGGGAAGGGTTTGGATGACTCAAATGGATTTGGAAGTGTGAATTTGAGATAAGGGGAAGTTCCCTTTTATATGCATGGTGATGGGCACCTTAGGAGAAGATTGAAATATTATTTTATAATAAAAGAATTATCAATTTATAGTGGATTATGAATGATTTATTTCAGGGATAACATAGGGATGAGTCTATATCCTCTCAACCAATAGGTTTTAGATAGGTTTAGGTCACCACATTAACCTTATCTTTTAGATTTAACACTTAGTTAAATAGTTTGACATTTACCAGGTCTCTTTGTATTTTTATATTATATGGTTAATTAACTTTCTATAAACAAACAACATAACCCCAAATGATTCATTATTGACATATATAACCTTATTTAAGTCATTTATACTAACCATACATTTTTTGGAATATAATATCATTTAATAATATTGTCTTTGTTTTAAAAACCCTTTTTGTCAATTTTGACAATATTTATTAATTGATTTTTTCTGAAGTCCTAAAAATGTTATAACGTTGAAATAAATTCATTTAATTGATCCTAAGATGTAATATTAAACTATAAAATTAGTTTATTTTAACAAAAGTCTCAATTTAAATTTTTTGGATTTTTATAATATCAATTATTTTAATATTTCATTAACAAGGTAATTACTACATCATCATTATATCAAAATCAAATTACATTATTTAATTTCTAAAAATTATAAATAAAATATAATTATGTAAGAAATCTTATTATATTTCTAATTAATATTTATAGTAGAATTGAACTTATGTATAATCCTATATTATAAAATTTTTAGTTATTAAACATTGAATTTAACAGTTTTAACACTTATTTAAATAAAATAATAATAAATGTCCTAATCAAAAACTAGTGGACCTAAAGGATCATATTTTATTTCTAAGGTTGTTTTTGGTCGAAATAAACTTATCCAA
Organism: Viscum album; assembly: GCA_963277665.1. Lineage (NCBI taxonomy): Eukaryota > Viridiplantae > Streptophyta > Magnoliopsida > Santalales > Viscaceae > Viscum > Viscum album. The sequence continues at coordinate 1,889,340,931 of OY728156.1, forward strand.
TTTAATTATTACATTTTTTATGGTAATAATAATATCATTTTTACATTTAATTACCCTATTTACTTTTAATAATGGTAAATAAAAGTCAAAAGTTACAATTCACTGGAAATTATTTTCATCTTATTGAACCTAAATTTACATAATAATTTCATCAGTGTCTCAGAGTTTTGAAATTCAATTAACAAAAGTATTAAATTTTTTTTTTCAAATTGGAAAATATGAATAATAGGTGGGTAAAAGACGGTAAAAAGTTCAATAACATTTTATATATCTAAATTTATTATAACATGACTCCAATTAATTACATTGAACATATATAGGAATTATAAATCTATTTTTACCTAATATATATTTAAATAAAATTAATAATTATTGTAACTCCCCGACCCTAGTTGCCCAGAGTCGGTGCATTATTACATAACATTGGCATGATCACAAGAAAGATCAAGTCTCGAAAGACTGATTAGTTTAGTAGCCATTGAATAACTAGATGTATTCATAAAGTTTACATTACATAATAAAGTGAAAACTACAACAACAACATATTGTCTTCATATCCCCTCATATTATCCCTACAGGCCATTCATAAATTACTTATTCACATCCTGGAAAAAATAAATCATTGAAAGGGCTGAGCTCAGATGCTCAGTAAGGATAACAATATAGCGGAAACATTCATAAATAAGCATAAACATTTCAGGCAATGTATAGTTAAAACAAAAGCCTTTTAAACATGAACTTCAGCATAATATGGAAAAGATAAAATGAAATAATGCCATTTACTTATTCACATGGATATTCTACTAGTTTAATAATCACATGCAATATCAATAAACACTTTTATAATGGTGAAATGCATAATGCCAGACTATCATAACCACGTAACCAGGGCCTCGTGCCAAGACTACAAATAAGATTTTGTAAATTCCTCATTCCAAGCCACTAGTTTGTCTCATGAGACCTACCAATGAATCAAGGAGCTATAGAGGGCTCCACCCGTCACTTATTATGTCCAATGCATTCCTCATATGAACAGGTTTAAACATAACAGAAATATTCATATTAAAATTAGCATACGAAATGTCAATACTTTATCCATAAACCATGAATGGTATAAAAATAACACATCCATAGTCAAACATATCACAAAACCTTCAATACAATATGGAAGTTTTTTATCACAATAAATCAACTTCAAATAAGCTTAAAATCCATCAAAGGATGTTGACATAGATGAAATCAAAACTATTTGAGAGAAATATATTTTTTTTGAAATAATTTGAAAGTCACATAATTATAAAACAAAACATTTACTTTGAAAATTTTATTATAATCTTGTAAGGGAATCTTCTAAGATTTTATAACAGCATAAAATAGCCACACCCGCCGTATAAGTTAAAAAAAAGACATTCTTAACTTAATTCTGCTGAAAAGGTTAAAAAGGACCTTGTTTGGAAAATGACTGAAAGATTCCTTTATAAATTTTTTATAAAAAGTCAACAAGGGTATAAATGAATTTATCCCAAAGTCTTTAAAATATTAAGAATGATTTGAAATACATTTTTAAGAAACATGAATGTGGATGATAAAGAGGTCCCAGTAGATAATTACGTATAAACAACCTCGGATAATGAAGAGATTGTGAAATAACCCTTACCAATTTGGTAACTTATGAAACATACAACCCATGAATGAGGTATGATACAATGAATATGTAAATACATATAAATTAATTTTTATTACACAAAGAATACAATTATGGGAAGTATATACACCAAACAAAAGGTAAAAGTGGCAATATGACATGAATCTCACGAGAATATGGAGTGAGATGAAAACCCCTTACATTGTAATTTTCCTTGGTTGATGGTATGTTAACCACCTGAATAATAGTTAAAACATTGTTATTAAATTATAAAATAATCATATACAAAATTATGATATCATATATGATCTTCCAATAATGCTTTGTTAATAATACTTTAGTATTATCGTCATTTCGGGTGTTAACTTACTCGTTTTCTTTTATATTTTTTGTTACATAAGTCGGGTTTCTTATGGATAGTTTTTACCTTATTCATATCTTGAATGATATAAAGTTCTGAAACATTACTTTTAATTATAAAATGAGAATTAGTCTTGAATGGATACGATGGGGAATGAATCTCATCGCGTTCGTGGAGACGGTAGTCCGTACATACGCACGAGCGACAATATCATTCATTTGACATTAAAATAATATATAATTGGATGGTATATTATATATAAAGAATAATTATCTTGTTATATTTATTATTTACATGAATTACACATCATTATTATACCCATCCAAATAATAATATATTGAATAACAATTACACCACGACGTGGAGACGGTAAGCCGTATATACGCACGTATGGTGACATGTCATTCAAAGGATGGATAGAATACTGAATATGGTTGTACCGTAGTTATAATAATATCACAGTATATAATAGATACATGAGTTATTATTTTATAATGGGAATAACAATGAAATAAGAAGTTGAAGAAGAAATGAACTTGAAAAAGGGTGGTGAAAACATTACATCTTCTTTAGGTTCTTTCTTTTGATTTGATAAAAAGGGCTCCTTAAGTTGGCTTTCTGAACAAACTAAGGCCTCTAGGTTGAAGTGATGGAAGCTGAGAGAGTATTTGGGTAGGGGGATTCTGAACCAAAAGGCTTTGAAAGTGTGAATAATTGGTTAGAAGTGGTGTCCTTTTATAAGGGGGAGGAGGGGAACCTTAGGAAAATCTAGAAATATATTTTTTATAATAAATTAATATTCGGTTTCTAATGGCTAAAAAGTGGAATATTTAAAGGTTAAGGTGGTGATGGGTTGAAAACCACTTAACCAATAGAATTTTGATAGTTTTGGGTCATTATATTAACCTTATCTTTTAGTTTTAACTCTTAGTTAATTAGTTTGACACTTACCATGTCACTTTGTATTTTTATATTATGTAGTTAATAAAATTACTATATACATCCAAGAGACCCCCAAGTGGTACATTAATGATAAAAATATCATTATATAAGTCTCTTGGCCAATCCTTAGATTTTTTGGAATTGAATACAAATTAATAATATAATATTTGTTTTAAAAACTCTTTTATGTCAATTTTGACACTATTGGGTATTTTGTTTTTGATAAATTATTAACAACATTATTACTTGGAAAAAATTTTATATAAACAATCCTAATAAGTCATATTAACCTATAAAATTATTTTAATTTATAAAAAGTCTCAAATTACATTTATTTGGGTATTTATAATATCCATTATCTTAATCATTCATTAATACGGTAATTACTGCATCATCATTGTGTCATAAATAAATTAAATTATTTAATGTCTAAAAATTATAAATAAAATACTATTATGTAGGAAATGTTTTTATATTTCTAATTAACATTTATAGTCGAAAATATAACATATATAAACCTATTTAAAAATTATTTTTCTAAAAGATATATGCTTATGTCATTTTTGTATTTACTTTAACTTAATTAATATAAAGTGTCCCTATCACCTAAAAGTGGCTCCATGGGGTCCCAGAATCGACCCCAATATGTCCATGGTCATAAATTTATCCACAAATAAGGTTAGGATACATTTTGGGACAATGTATTATTATTATAATATTATGTTTTACCCTTATTTACCGGATTTACCCTTTAACCATGGTAAATAAAATATTTACCGAAGTAATTATTCAAAATGTCTAAAAATGAAAGTTACCTATTTAAAAAATTTGGACATCATGATTCAAAATATGGAATCCATTTTTCCAAATTCAAAACACAGAAGTGGCAGAAATTAATTTAAAATTAATTCATGCTATCAAAACAAAAAACGTGTTTTTAAGAAATAATAACTATGAAAAGATTGATACTTGTTTATGTCCGGTTTACTTGTGAAATTATGTACAATGAACAAAATTGAATTAAATGGTAAAAATATATTCTAAATGTACTTTAAAACCACTAAAATTCATAATTTATCACTATTAATTATTTCGATTAAAAAAGTTGTTTTTAATAAAAATTTACTAATTTTCACTATTCATCAAAATTTAAAAGTTATCTGAAATGTACCAAAAATTCATCCTAGGATAATTTTGATATTCTGAATCCAAAAATGATGTCCATTTTGAAAGATAAAATGTATAAAATTTAAAAAATTAGGTATTACTATTCATAACGACTACTTTGATTGGTCGCAGCGTGTTAAAATCTCGAAGTTGCGTACAACACACACTACTGTATTGTTCAAAGAGAAGAATGCCGTGAAAGATTGGTGTGTTACATTATACCCTACTTTAAATAATTTCATCCTTGAAATTTATAAAATATTACTCCATAAAAAGTCTTGGGTGGTTCTTTACAATAAGTTCCTCGGGTTCCCACGTTGCCCCTTCCATTTTATGGTTTCTCCATAGAACTTTTACCAGACGAGTCATCTGGTTTCTCAGCACTTGTTCTCTCGTATCAAGAATCCTGACAGGATCTTCACAATAAGAGAGATCAGGTTCTAGTTCTAATTCCTCATAGGTGATTACATGTGTTGGGTCAGGCATGTATTTTCTCAACAGTGATATGTTGAAGACATCGTGAACTTTGGAGAGATTTGGCAGCATTTCCAAATGGTAATCTACAGCCCCAATTCGTTCTAGAATTTCGAAAGGACCGATGTACCTGGGACTCAATTTACCTTTGTTTCCAAAATGTATAACTCCCTTCCATGGAGATACCTTCAAGAAAACATGATCTCCCACCTGAAATTCCAAATCCTTTCTTCGGTTTTCAGCATAGCTCTTCTGCCTACTTTCAGCTACTTTGATGTGGTTTTGGATTACCTTCACCTTTTCCATCAGTTCCTCCACCAGTTCTGGGGCTACATGTTTTCATTCACTAACGTCATCCCAACAGGTTTGTGTGTGGCATCTATTTCCGTATAACGCTTCATATGGTGCCATCAGAATAATTGAATGGAATATATTATTATATGAATATTCTACCATAGGTAAATAATGATCCCACATACCCTGAATGTCAAGTGAGGAAGATCTCAACATGTCTTCTAAGGTTTGAATAGTCCGTTCCGATTTTCCATCTGTTTGAGGGTGGTAAGCAGTGCTCAAATGAAGTTCATTATCCAAGGCCTTCTAAAGACTCTTCCAGAATCTCGAAGTAAAATGAGGATCTCGATCCGAAACAATCGATAGGGGTACTCCATGATGTCTCACAACATCATTAATATATAGTCTTTCTAGACGTTCAAGTGGTAAATCTTCCCTTATAGAAAGAAAGTGTGATGACTTGGTAAGACGATCAACAATGACCCATAATACATCGTTCCATCTAGGAGTCTTTGGTAGTCCCATGACAAAGTCCATAGTGATATTATCACATTTCCACTCAGGTATGGGAAGAGGTTTCATGACTCCTCCAGGCTGTTGCCTTCCATCTTTCACTTGTTGAAAAACCATACATCTTGACACAAAATCAGAAGTCTCCCTCTTCATGTTGTCCCACCAAAAATGTTCTTTTAAATCTCTATACATTTTGGTGACCCCAGGGTGTATAGAGAAATTGGAAATATGAGCATCATCTAACAATTCCCTTTTTAAATCAGGTATATAGGGAACACAAAGTCTCTTCCCAAATGTCAAAATTCCTTCTTCATACACAAAGTCTCTCAATCTCCCATAATTCACAACTTTAATATTCTTTTGAAATGATTCATCACCGGTCTGAGAACTCTTAATCCTTTCTAGAAAAGATGGTTTGGAAACCATTTGAAAAAGCACTGATGTTTCACCTTCCATGGTTATTCCCATGTCCATCTTCACTAGATCCATGAAAATTAGATCCCTTTCAATTCTCATATTGTTCAAAACTCCATGATTTTTTCTGCTCAAAGCATCTTCCACCTTATTTGCCTTCCCCAGGTGGTAGTGTATCATACAATCATAATACTTGAGTAATTCAAACCATCTACTTTCCCTCATGTTGAGTTCTTTTTGTGAGAAAATATACTTCAAACTCTTGTGATCAGTATAAATCTCACATTTTTCACCATAGAGGTAGTGTCTCCATATCTTCAAAGCAAATATCACAACTTCTAACTCGAGATCATGAGTAGGATATTTTTTCTCATGAATTTTCAACTTTCGCGATGCATAGGCAATAACCCTATTATTCTTCATAAGGACACAACCAAGTCCTTTTTTCGATGCATCATAATAAATAACGAACCCATCACTCCCTGATGGTAGAGTCAATATAGGAGCATTGAATAATATTCTCTTCAGTTCTTTAAAACATTCTTCATACTCTTTTGTCCAAACAAATTTAACCCATTTACATGTGAGCTTTGTTAATGGGTTAGCCAATCGAGCAAAATTCTGGAAGAAATGTCGATAATAACCTACTAAACCAATAAAACTTCATACCTCAGTTATACTCATAGGTGTTGGAAATTCTTGGATTGCCTTGGTATTAGAAGGATCAACAAAGATTCCATCTTTAGAGATAATATGTCCAAGAAAAGAAATCTCCTGAAGCCAGAATTCACACTTGCTAAACTTCCCATATAATTCATGTCTTCTCAGAGTCTTCAGGATAATGCGCAAGTGATTTTCATGATCTTCGTAGATTTTGTAGTATACCAAGATATCATCAATAAATACCACCATAAAATCATCAAGATATTCTAAGAAAACTCTATTCATTAGATCCATGAATATAGAGGGTGAATTAGTCAGCCCAAAAGGCATTACTGTAAACTCATAATGCCCATACCTGGTTCGAAATGCTGTCTTTGGAATGTCTTTCTTCTTCACACACAATTGATGGTATCCAGATCGAAGGTCAATATTTTAAAAGTATTGATCTCCATGTAGTTGGTCAAATAAACCATCAATGCGAGGTAGGGGATACTTTTTCTTTATTTTTATAGCATTGATATCCCTGTAGTCGATACATAACCTCATAGATCCATATTTCTTTTTAACAAAAAGAACAGGGGCTCCCCATGGAGAAACACTAGGGTGAATAAATCCATTATTAATCAATTCCTCTAGTTGTTTATTTAGTTCAACTAATTCCACGGTGGCCATTATATAAGGGGTCTTTGATATATTCCTTGATCCATGAATTAAATCAATGGAAAACTTAACTTCTCATTCTATAGGATGTCCAGGTAAATCTTCCGAAAACACATCTACATATTCTCTCACAATAGGTAAATCCTATATTTGAACATTACTTTACTCACCCACAGTTATTTCATTCTCTTCCTCCCCAATAATTGAATTTAGTTGAGCTACTGGGGGTGGATCTAGATAAGAATTAGGTGGTGGCGATTCTGCTCTAAAAATAAGGCGTTCTTAATCATCATCATAAAAAATCATTACCGCCTTCTTCTTAGAATAAATATTCGCATCATGGTCTGAAATCCAATCCAAACTGAGGATTATATCAAAATCAATCATAGGTATGACAATGAGATCAGCAGATAAAGAATATTAATGAGCTCTAATGGGGATTGATTCACAAAACCTTGTTACAATGATACTTTCCTTTGGAGTTTTAACTAACAACTCCTTTGTTAAATCAAATTGGAAATATCTAATTTTCTTAGAAAACTGGGAAGATATGAAACAATTCAATGATCCTAAATCAAATAAATCATTTTCTAAACATGAAGAAACCATTAAATTACCTGCCACCATGTCTTTCGGAGCTTCTACCTCAGCAGTAGTGATAGAATAAGCTTAGCCTTAATCCCTTGGCCTTTTTGAGGCAAGTTCCCCTGACACTTAGGACATTCATTTTCATAATGTCCCATCTCTCAACAATTATAGCATTCCACATGGACAACAACTCTCATTCCCTTGCAATCATGAGTTTTGTGGCCTTTTCACCACACTTGTAACAGACTCCCATTCTATTTAAGCAAGTACCGGGGTGTTTCTTCCCACATTTACTACAGGATGGATTTTAAACTTTTCCCTACTTCCCCTTATTTCCATTTCAAGATTGATCAGTAGATTTATTCTTCTCTTTCTTTGCTTTAAATTCATAAGACTTAGAGAATTCCTTTTCTATTTTCATAGCACATGAGACAATGTCTTCGTACGACATGAAGGATTGTGAGACTAATGGTCGACAATGAAATGGTTTTAACCCATGAAAGAAACAATAAATATTACTTCTTGGGTTATGTATATAATCTCCAGCATACCTTTATAACCTTGTAATGTTAGCCTCATACTTTGCGACATTATCATCCTCCTTTTGCCTCAGACACCGAAATTGCCTTTCTATATCCGCTCGATGGTCACGAGGAAATTATTTTTCTAAAAACAGATATTTGAACTCTCTATATTCCATATTTGATACTTCATCATCTTCCTTCATGTTTTGAAACAATGACCACCATTTATCAACATCTCCAGTGAGGCGGTAAACCGCCAGGATAAATTTTTCCCTTTCACTACTCCCCAATGCCTGAAATATTTTCTCTAGGGAACTTATCCATTGCTCAGCTACCAATGGATTTGTACTCCCATTGAATGTTGGTGGTTGTTTCCTCATGAAGAAATCTAACATTGATCCTCCACACTGTGGATCAGGGTGCTCCATACGGGTAAGGTTATTATTCATAACCTGAGTGAGTTGTCCCAGTATGGTGATAAGATGATCAACACCAGTTACATCACCAACTCCACTCTAATTATCTTGAGCAGGAGGGAAATCCCTACATGGAGTGCATGCATTGATACCGTTTCTATTTCTTCCACTGGGCGCCATTTCTAAACAATGGCATAGACTAGACCAGTTTATGAATCAAAATACATAATTCTATACTTGTAAAACAGTTAACATAAATTGAAAATTTTATAGATATAATCCATAATCATAAAAAAGTTTTCTTTGAGGAATTATATACTCCTAAACACTTCATAATGGTTCATAATGAAAATGTGAATTATCCTAAGCATATCCCCCGGGAGTTTCGTAACCAAGAGTGCAGCAAGGCCCGTTATCGTGCAACAGTTCCCGTTCGAGTCTAGCTCAAAGAGGTGTTTTCAGGTTTTACCCCTAGGTACATCTTTTCCAGAGCCACCTCTACCTGCTCGTATCCAGACAGGGATGTATTGCTCCGAAAAATCACAAAATCTCTACAATACCAAAATTCTAGGAAGTTCTTCTATACTAATTCTCAAAGTCCATCTTAGGTCTATGTGCTCTAATCAAAGTTTATCTAAATCTATCTTCCAAGGTTTATACTAAACTTCCTCTGATACCAACTTTTATGCCCCAACCCCAGTTGCTTAGAGTCGGTGCATTATTACATAACATTATCATGATCACAAGAATGATCAAGTCTCGAAAGACTGATTAGTTTAGCAGCCTTGGAATAACTAGATACATTCATAAAGTTTACATTACATCATAAAGTGAAAACTTCTAAAACAACATCTTGTCTTCATATCCCCTCATATTATCCCTACAAGTCATTCATAAATTACTTCTTCACATCTTGGAAAAAATAAATCATTGAAAGGGGTGAGCTCAGATGCTCAGTAAGGATAACAATATAGAGGAAACATTCACAAATAAGCATAAACATTTAAGGCAATGTATAGCTAAAACAAAATCCTTTTAAACTTGAACTTCAACATAACATGTCAAAGATAAAATAAAATAATGCCATTTAGTTATTCACATGGATATTATACTAGTTGAATAATCACATGAAATATCAATAACCACTTTCATAATGATGGAATGCATAATGCCAGACTATTATAACCATGTATCCAGGGCTTTGTGCCAAGACTACAAATAAGATTTTGTCAAGGCCTCATGCCAAGACACTAGTTTTTCTCATGAAACCTACCGATGCATCGAGGAGCTATAGCGAGATCCACCCATCACTTATTAAGTCCAATGCATTCCTCATATGAACAGGTTTAAATATAACATAAATATTTGTATTAAAACTAGCATACAAAATGTCAATAATTTCTGCATAAACCATGAATGGAATAAAAATAACACATCCACAGTCAAACATATTACAAAAACATCAATACAATATGGAAGTTTTATATCACAATAAATAAACTTCAAATAATCTTAAAATCCATCAAAGGATGTTGACATAGATGAAATCAAAACTATTTGAGAGAAATATCTCTTTTTTTGAAATCATTTGGAAGTCACATAATTATAAAATACAACATTTACTTTGAAAATTTTCTTATAATCTTGTAAGGGAAGCTTTAAAGATTTTATAATGGTGGAAAATAGCCGCACCCACCGTATAAGTTAAAAAAAATACATTCTTACCTTAATTCTGTTTAAAAGGTTAAAATGACCTTATTTTAAAAACGACAAAAGGATTCCTTTATAAACTTCTAATAAAAATTCAACAAGGGTATAAATGAATTTATCCCATAGTCTTTAAAATATTAAGAATGATTTGAAATACATTTTTAAGAAACATGGATGTGGATGATAAAGAGGCCCCAATAGATAATTACGTATAAAAAACCTCGGATAATGAAGAGATTGTGAAATAACCCTTACCAATTTGGTAACTTACGAAACATACAACCCATGAAAGAGGTATCATGAAATTTATATGCAAATACACATATATTAATGTGTATTACACAAATAATTCAATTATGGGTAGTACATACACCACACAAAATGTAATAGTGGCAATATTGCATGAATCACATTGGAATAAAGAGTGAGATGAAAACCCCTTACCTTGTACTTTTCATTGGTTTATGGTATGTTAACCTCCTGTATAAATTTTAAAACATTTTTATTAAATTATACAAGAACCATATACATAATTATTATATAATATATGATCTTTTAATAATGCTTTGTTAATAATACTCTAGTATTATCGTCGTTTCGAGTGTTAACTAACTCGTAATATTTTATATGTTTTGTTGCATAAGTTGTAATTTTTATGGATAGGTTGTACCATATTCATATCAATAATTATATAAATTTCTTAAACATTAATTGTAATCATCAAATAAAAATTATTCTTGAATGGATACGATGTGGAATGAATCTCATCGCGTTCATGGAGACGGTAGTCCGTACGTACGCACGAGCGACAATATCATTATTTTGATATTAAAATAATATATAATTGGATGGTATATCATATATAAAAAATCATTATCATGTTATATTTATTATTTAAATGAATTACACATCATTATTATAACCATCCAAATAATAATATATTGAATGACAATTACACCACGACGTGGAGACGGTAAGCCGTACGTACGCACGTATGGTGACATCTTATTCAAAGGATGGATAGAATACTGAATATGGTTGTACCATATTTATAATAATATCACAGTATATATGAGATACTTGAGTTATTATTTTATAATGGTAATAACAAAGTAATAAGAAGTTGAAGAAGAAATTAAGTTGAAAAAGGGTGGTGAAAACATTACCACTTCTTTGGGTTTTTTCTTTTGATTTGATCAAAAGGGCTCCTTAGGTTGGGTTTCTGATCAAACTAAGGCCTCTAGGTTTAATTCAGAGAAGTTGAGAGAGTATTTGGGTAGGGGTTGGCAGAATCAAAAGGCTTTTAAAGTGTTAATAATTGGTTATAAGTGGTGTCCTTTTATAAGGGGGAGGAGGGGCACCTTAGGAAAGTCTAGAAATATTATTTTATAATAAATTCATATTCGGTTTCTAATGGATCCAAAGTGTTTTATTTAAAGGTTAAGGTGGGGATGGGTCGAAAACCACTCAACCAATAGAATTTTGATAGTTTTGGGTCATTTTATTAACCTTATCCTTTAGTTTTAACTCTTAGTTAATTAGTTTGACACTTACCATTTCACTTTGTATTTTTATATTATATAGTTAATAAACATGATATATACCTCCAAGAGACCCCCAATTTGTGAAGGTTCCGGGCGTAGCAGAAGCGCATGGGTGGATATTCCCACTTGGCTTTTTGTCATTAGCAATGATCAATCCGGGATCAATACGACGATAAACGCCAGTCTCCACGGATCGAATCACAGAAAAAGACAAAGAAGATGGTTTTTCCCGGAACCACAAACAAAGATCATTACAGGTTGATTATAATTAATTTAATTAATTATAAATAAATACCTTTTGGGTGTTCTTTCTTCGTTGATGTTCTCAATCACGTTGTCGATGTGATCCGTCGTTGCGTCGCAGAAGCCAAGTGTAGACTCCCTCTAGTGGTGATCCACACGTGTACCTCGTATCTATGGACGTCGCAAAAAGATTCTCCGGGTGCTAGCATGGAGAAGCCTTTGCTTGCGTTGTCCGCCTTAGATTGTCTTGATCCGATGGAAGAGGATCTCTCTCGGTCTTGAGAGCGTTCTTGGAGGAAGAGGTTCTTTCGGCCTTGAAAGAATTCTCCAGAGATGTTGTGCACAACGATTCTCTTGTGTCAGAAAAGAGTTGGGGTTGTGAGGATATTTATAATCGGGTGTGTGGGGTTATAGAGTTATGACAATAAATAAACGCGTTACGTGTTTTATTTATTTCATTGAATCTTTATTTAAAACCCCATGTCGAATAAATAATTCCTTGACATGCACCCACGCTGATTATAATAAATATCATTTAAAAAATATTATATCCTCAAAATCCCAACTAAAAAAAACTACACGGCGTGTATTAATAAATACACGGCGTGTACTTGTTTTTCATTGAAAACTACACGGCGTGTACATTAAATGTACACGGTGTGTATATCTTGTTTTCATTTATTCATTTCCTTTCCAAAATAAAACTACACGGCATGTAATAATAATACACGACGTGTACTTGTTTTATTTTCTTTTTCCTCCATCATTTAAAACAACTTAGGATTCCTTGAATAATTATTAAACCACGTACGAGAATAATCTTTATTCAACTTGAGATACTTGGATACACTTAGTGTGTGACCCTCTAGGCCTCTTTCTCGTTGGCATTAGGCGGGCTTGCGTAAAGTCCAAGATTACTGTCTAGCAACGGGTCAAGGCACCCAAGAGAAAGAAGTTGACGCCGCATTGACGTATCACCTCATACGAACGCTTACTGTGTAATTTAATCCCTTTGTCTCAATATCTCATCAAGCAGGTTTCATGGCAGTGTCATAAACCTATATGCTTGATATGTCGTTCTTTGACTACCTGAAATAAACTCATCGTTTACACCATGGCCATGGAATTTAATGCGACAGTTCTATTTCAATCAAAGGGCCGAGATATCAACTTCCATAAATGGAAGGGACAAATCCTTCCTTGACTTATCCATTAACAACATGTCACTCGTGACGCACCCAACGTACCCTACTTCCCGCCAACTGTCTGCATGACAGTTTTCGTCAGTAAATCTAAGTGCGCGAGTCATGACATGAGTTAATGATAATCTTTCAGTCTAAGGACTATTACACACGCTCGTAGATAGCAATATCCGATGACACCAAGACATGTAGAATTACTACTGGCGGGTCTGTTCTCATAATCTCCCATATAGGAGATTACCAAGTGCGAACTCCATGAGAGAGAGTCTCGTCTTCTTATGAGTACTCGCACATGACGGTCTGTATACTATGTGTCCTATCATAGTATGTCATCCAACCGCAAAACTTTATTTAAGAATATTGTTATAGCATTTCAAGGTTCTCATCATATCGGGGATCTGCTATGACCTTATTAATGCAACAAATATTTCAGGACATTATTATATTATAGTCATGCAGAACAATGAACAATATATAATAAGTGAACATTTATGTAATCAAAGTACAAAATAGTTGGTTCTGAGGACACCAACCCTTACAAACTCCCACTTGGACTAGAGCCAACTGCCTACGACTTTTAGTCCTCTAGACCTCACATGATGATCATGTTTCTGCTGAGTCAAGGCTTTAGTCAATGGGTCCGCCACGTTGTCTTCCGTGGAAATACTGCTCACTGCAACTTCACCTCTCTGAGAAAAATCCCTCAAGAGATGATACTTCCGAAGTATGTGCTTTGTCCGCTGATGTGACCTTGGCTCTTTTGCAAGTGCCACCGCTGCAATATTATCACAATAGAGTGTGATAGGATCTTTAATGCTCGGTACAACATCCAGCTCTTGGACGAAGCTTCGCATCCATAATGATTCGTTAGCTGCCTCAGAAGCTGCGATATACTCGGACTCTGCTGTAGAATCTGCCACCACACTTTGTTTTGAGCTCTTCCAGCTCACTGCACCTCCATTCAAACTGAAGATGTATCCAGTCTGCGACTTCATGTCATCTTGATCAGTCTGGAAACTAGCATCTACATGTCCTCTGATGACTAGTTCCTCATCTCCTCCATAAACCAAGAACATATCCTTAGTACGCCTCAGATACTTAAGGATAGTCTTGACTGCCATCCAATGGTGGTCTCCTGGATCAGCTTGATATCTGCCTACCGCACTTAATTCATAAGCAACATCTAGCCTCGTACATAGCATAACATACATGACTGACCCAATCGCGGATGCGTAAGGGATCCTTTCCATTCTCTTTCTTTCCTCATGTGTCTGAGGACAAATTTGCTGGGAAAGATGAATGCCATGTGACACTGGCAACAATCCCCTCTTGGACTGTTCCATACTGAATCTATTCAGTATCTTGTCAATGTATGTACTTTGACTTAGGCCCAACATTTTCTTGGATCTATCACGATGGATCTTGATCCCAAGAATATATGCCGCCTCACCCAAGTCTTTCATGGAGAAGCATTTATTCAACCATGCCTTAACTGACTGTAAGACAGGTACTTCGTTTCTAATTAGCAATATGTCATCGACATATACTATTAGGAAAACGACTACACTTCCACTAAACCTTTTGTAGACAGAAGGCTCACATTCGTTCTTAACAAAGCCAAATTCTGTAACAGCTTCATCAAAACGAATGTTCCATGACCTTGACGCTTGCTTTAATCCATAAATGGATTTTTGCAACTTGCATACCTTGTTGGCATCCTTTGAAGTCACAAACCCTTCAGGTTGTGTCATGTAGACATCTTCCTGGAGGTTCCCGTTAAGGAAAGCTGTTATGACATCCATTTTCCAAATTTCATAGTCATGGTAAGTAGCAATGGCCAATAGGATTCCGATAGACTTCAACATTGCAACCGGTGAAAAGGTTTCATCATAGTCAATTCCTTGACGCTGTCTAAAACCTTTTGCAACCAGTCGTGCCTTGTAGGTGCTGACTTGCCCCTCCATGTCCAGTTTCTTCTTGAATACCCATTTATTACCAATAGGCTTTACATCAACTGGAGGATCTACCAAAATCCAGACTTGGTTTTGGTACATGGAATCCATTTCAGAATTCATGGCTTCTTGCCACTTGGCAACGTCTGTGCCTTCAACTGCTTCCTTGTAGGTAAGAGGATCATCATTGTCAACCAATAACGAGTCACCATCCTCAGTGACAAGAAAACCATATCGTTCTGGTTCTCTCACCTCTCTCATGCTCCTACGCAGTTCTTGTGTCTCTGGAACAGATTGTTCTTCCACGGGGCTTTGTGGAATCTGTTCTTGTACCAACTCATGTGTATCTTGAGCCTCGACTTCATCGAAGTCTATCTCGCTCCCACTATCTCTTCTGGAGATGTGCTCCCTCTCAAGGAATATGGCGTGTCTTGCCACTGTAACCTTTTTGTCTGAGGGGTTGTATAGGTAATATCCCCTTGTTTCCTTGGGATATCCTATAAAGATACACTTTGTGCCTTGGGGTGCAAGTTTGTTACCTGAAGAGGCCTTAACAAATGCTTCGCTACCCCACACGTGTAAATTCGATAACATGGCTTTGCGTCCACTCCATAACTCGTATGGAATACCATTTATCTATTTAGTTGGTACTTGGTTTAGTATGTGTGCTGCTGTTTGTAATTCATATCCCCAAAAGGATAATGGAAGACTCGCATGACTCGTCATTGATCTCACCATGTCCAACAGGGTGCGGTTCCTCCTTTCACTTACACCATTCCACTGCGGTGTGTAAGGAGGAGTGGGTTGAGATAGAATCCCAAACTCCCGTAAGAAATCAATGAAGTCTTGATTAAGATATTCTCCTCCTCTGTCTGAGCGGAGTTTCTTAATCTTCTTACCAAGCTGGTTCTCAACTTCATTCTTGTATTCTTTGAACCGATCAAAAGAATCTAACTTATACCTCATTAAATCGATATATCCATATCTACTAAAATCATCAGTAAAAGTTATGAAGTATGAGAACCCACCCCTTGCTTCAACTGGAAATGGTCCACACACATCTGTGTGAACTAATTCTAGAAGCTATTTAGCTCTTTCACCTTTCCCACTAAATGGGGCTTTGGTCATTTTGCCTTGTAGACACGCATGACATACACCAAGTGGTTTTAGTTCGAAAGAATCTAAATACCCATCTTGAGGTAATTTTGTCAAACGTTTCTCATTGACATGACCTAGCCGGTGATGCCAAAGTTGGGTGTGGTATGAGTCATGTAAATTAACTTTGTTATCAATTGCCATTACTTGGTTTGTGTAGTCTAACACATAAAGGCCGTTATATAAATGTGCCCTACCAAAACAAATGCTATCTTTATAAAAGTAGAAACATTCATTTCCAAACTTGAATATGAATCCATCAGTATCTAATCTGGATACTGAAATAATGTTTTTGGTTACAGAGGGTACATAATAACATCCTTTCAAAACCAAGACCATCCCGGTAGGCAATGTGAGGTGGCAGTCCCCGATAGCTACAACAGCAAGTCTGGCTCCGTTGGCTGCTCGTAGATCTATCTCCCCTCGATCAATCTTCCTGAATCTACTTGGTTCCTATATTTGGATACATATGTGAGCACCACAAGCAGTATCTAATACCCAATTAGTAGAAACAGATAGATTGCATTCGATAACAAACGCACCTGAAGCTTCCCCTTGCTTCCTTGGCTGGGTGCAGTTTTTCTTCCAGTGACCCTTCTTGCCACATGCGAAACAAACAGCATCCTATTCCTTTGCCTCCCCTTTGATCTTCCTTTTCTTGGAAGGCCTTGAAGAAGCTTTGGGCTTAAAGCTCATCGCCTTCCCTTTCCTTTTATTCACCATAAGGACAGAAGGCTTTTCACGCTTCATGTCATTGTCCACTTGGAGAATAAGGATAAGAAGATCAGATAGATATTTCTCAATATTGTTCATGTTGAAATTAACAACAAAGTTTGAGAAGCTCTGGGGGAGTGATGCGAGAATGAGATCGGTACCCAATTCTTCTGGGAGTTTAAACCCTAGAACCTCCAAGCGCTCAATGTAGCCAATGAGCTTGACTACATGAGGCCCAGCTGGGGCACCCTATCCAAGCTTGCTCTGAAACAGAGCCTTGGAGATCTCAAACCTTTCCTATCTTTCTCTCTCCTGGTATAAACCATGGAGGTGCTCGAGCATGCTGTAGGCATCCATGTCTTCATGAGACTTCATGAGCTCACTAGACATAGATGACAGCATCAAACATTGAACGTCGAGAGCATCGTTCAAATGTTGATCATAGACTAGGAAATCTTCATCACTTGCCCCTGGGGCGGGAGAATCAGGAAGTGAGGACTCCAGCACATAAAAATTCCGTTCATGGCGTAGGATAACCCGAAGGCGCCTAAACCATTCCTGAAATTTACTGCTGGTGAGGATGTTGTCTTTATCCAAAATTGATCGCAGAGAAAATGTGGTTGATGTATTTGTCATTTTGATTCTACAATTTAAAAGAGCAGATTCATCAGTACTTTCTTGATTACATTTTATGAGAAATAATAAATTTTATTAAGTCTCCCACTATTTTATCAATTCCCAATGGCCCTCACCATTGAACTCGGAATGTCCAGTTGCTTTTACATTCTAATGGCAAGGATCCATATTTCCCTTCGCATATCCCCAACAAGGGTTGGTCAAGCTATTTAAAGGTATTTAGGTAGGCGGGTCTTTGCCAACTGTGAGCTTACAGTTCCTTGATCTGTTGAGTGGACTCCCCAATCCTGAAATCCTGACTTGGATTTCCTCAACTCTTGCCTCCAATATTACATCAAGTCTATCAAGGGCTACTTCTCTTGATGTAATATGGTTAAGTCAACCCGAAACCTTTCATAAGGGATTCCTTTATAAAAGTAAGTGTCCCAACAAGGGTTGGTCAAACACATAGTTTTATTGAGTCTTTCCCTTAATCAAGTAACGGAAGGCTTGGTCTGACTTAATATGGTATTTGAGGGATTTTATTCTTTATGCATATCTTTGAATTATCACATGCTTGTTAATATTAAGTGATGCTTTCTTAAGTGATTAACCATGTTCCGATAATGTATACGCATAGAACGGTTTTTATTTTATTCCATCTTTGCATGCTTGTTCATTTTATTAATTATGTGATCGCGACAACACATGCATAATATATAAACCATGCAATCAGACAGAAATAAAATAAGATGGCATGATCATGAGCTTCTATTTGGTTAGCTTATCTAGCGGTTTTGATAAGCTTACCCTGACCTAGGGAAAACACCTTGAACCTGATGGTTCGTGTTTTGCAGCTCCCACCTGTCCACCTTTGTATCTTCTTGTGTCGGTTTCGCCTCGACTTCGGGATTTGAACCGTCTCCTCTGGCTTGGGAGATCCTCCATTACATGGGTTTACATTAAAGAAACCATGGGCACGCAGGCCCTACATTTTATTGGAAGAAGGCTCGAAGGCCAACAAATTTAAATTAAATAAATTTAAATGAAACCATACACATACAAAGGGTCTTTGGTCTAGCTCATGATCATCCATAGTATGCAATGACATTTACGCATATTTAGAATTCAAATTCTTTTAATCGTTCTTTTATTTAAGATAAGACGCGCTCGAATTCAATTAATTATGATCTTATAATTAATCAATTCTTTATCTTAAATTCCTTTCTGAATTTCCTTGAGATTCTTCTCATCCATATTCCTTGTACGGGTCTTTGTACATTGGAGGAAACCTGGTGAAATTCCATTTCTGGAAAGTACACGGCGTGTAGTTTATAATTACATGACGTGTATTTTTCTTTTCACCCTTTGTCCAAAGTACACGTCGGGGCTTTGGCGTGTTTTTCTGTACTTTGGAAATTTTAGAGTACATGGCATGTAGATGAATCATACACGACGTGTACTTCCTTGTTACACGGTAACCGGCCTGGCGATCCCGTATACGCGGTACATGACTTATCTTTGTACACAGTTTCACCTGGGTCGGAACGGACTACACGACGTGTTGTTCCAACATACACGTCGTGTATTCCGATTTCCATGCGCCGTTCTATTCTGGTCAACACGGTGTGATTAAAACTTAGGCATAATCAATTCACACGGCATGGTTTGGCGGACCAGTGCCGGTTCGTTGAACCTAAGTACACGGCATGTAGTTTTAATTACACGCCGTGTAATCCCGTGTTGTATAGACAGAAAGAGCGGCTCCTCCGGATGAGTTCCTCGTTTTTATTTTAATCAAAATTAAAATTAAAAGGTCGTTTCTGTGATATGAATCGAGAAACGAAGGAGGAAGAATAGATCTCGTTAATTCAGATTTATAGAACGATTTATTTCGAATTGAATCAAATATGAATGCGTAAATTATCAACGAAAATTAAATAATTATAATCAATGTTGTAACCTCGCTCTGATACCATTTGAAGGTTCTGGGCGCAGTGGAAGCGCGTGGGTGGATGTGCCCACTTGGCTTTTTGTCATTAGCAATGATCAATCCGGGATCAATACGACGATAAACGCCAGTCTCCACGAATCGAATCACAGAAAAAGACAAAGAAGATGGTTTTTCCCGGAACCACAAACAAGGATCGTTACAGGTTGATTATAATTAATTTAATTAATTATAAAGAAATACCTTTTGGGTGTTCTTTCTTCGTTGATGTTCTCAATCATGTTGTTGATGTGATCCGTCGTTGTGTCGCAGAAGCCAAGTGTAGACTCCCTCTAGTGGTGATCCACACGTGTACCTCGTATCTATGGACGTCGCCAAAAGATTATCCGGGTGCTAGCATGGAGAAGCCTTTGCTTGCGTTGTCCACCTTAGATTGTCTTGATCCGATGGAAGAGGATCTCTCTCGGTCTTGAGAGCGTTCTTGGAGGAAGAGGTTCTTTCGGCCTTGAAAGAATTCTCCAGAGATGTTGTGCACAACGATTCTCTTGTGTCAGAAAAGAGTTGGGGTTGTGAGGATATTTATAATCGGGTGTGTGGGGTTATAGAGTTATGACAATAAATAAACGCGTTACGCGTTTTATTTATTTCATTGACTCTTTATTTAAAACCCCATGTCGAATAAATAATTCCTTGACATGCGCCCACACTGATTATAATAAATATCATTTAAAACAATATTATATCCTCAAAATCCCAACTAAAAAAAACTACACGGCGTGTATTAAGAAATACACGGCGTGTACTTGTTTTTCATTGAAAACTACACGGAATGTACATTAAATGTACACGGCGTGTATATCTTGTTTTCATTTATTCATTTCCTTTCCAAAATAAAACTACACGGCATGTAATAATAATACACGACGTGTACTTGTTTTATTTTCTTTTTCCTCCATCATTTAAAACAACTTAGGATTCCTTGAATAATTATTAAACCACATACGAGAATAATCTTTATTCAACTTGAGATACTTGGATACACTTAGTGTGTGACCCTCTAGGCCTCTTTCTCATTGGCATTAGGCGGGCTTGCCTAAAGTCCAAGATTACTGTCTAGCAACGGGTCAAGGCACCCAAGAGAAAGAAGTTGACGCCGCATTGACGCATCACCTCATACGAACGCTTACTGTGTAATTTAATCCCTTTGTCTCAATATCTCATCAAGCAGGTTTCATGGTAGTGTCATAAACCTATATGCTTGATATGTCATTCTTTGACTACCTGAAATAAACTCATCGTTTACACCATGGCCATGGAATTTAATGCGACAGTTCTATTTCAATCAAAGGGCCGAGATATCAACTTCCATAAATGGAAGGGAAAAATTCTTCCTTGACTTATCCATTAACAACATGTCACTCGTGACGCACCCAACGTACCCTACTTCCCGCCAACTGTCAGCGTGACGGTTTTCGTCAGTAAATCTAAGTGCGCGAGTCATGACATGAGTTAATGATAATATTCCAGTCTAAGGACTATTACACACGCTCGTAGATAGCAATATCCGATGACACCAAGACATGCGGAATTACTACTGGTGGGTCTGTTCTCATAATCTCCCATCTTGGAGATTACCAAGTGCGAACTCCATGAGAGAGAGTCTCGTCTTCTTATGAGTACTCGCACATGACGGTCTGTATACTATGTGTCCTATCATAGTATGTCATCCAACCGCAGAACTTTATTTAAGAATATTGTTATAGAATTTCAAGGTTCTCATCATAGCGGGGATCTACTATGACCTTATTAATGCAACAAATATTTCAGGACATTATTATATTATAGTCATGCAGAACAATGAACAATATATAATAAGTGAACATTTATGTAATCAAAGTACAAAACAGTTGGTTCTGAGGACACCAACCCTTACAATTTGTCCATTAATGATATAAATATCATGATATAATTCTATTTTATGAACCTTATATTTTTAGGAATTTAATTTAAATTAATAATATAATATTTGTTTTAAAAACTCTTTTATGTCAATTTTGACACTATTGGGTATTTTGTTTTTGATAAATTCATAAAATCATTATTATTTACAAAAAAATTTATATAAACAATCATAATATGACATAGTAACCTTTAAAATTATTGGAATTTATAAAAAGTCTCAAGTTACATTTATTTGGGTGTTTATAATATCAATTATCTTAATCTTTAATTAATACGGTAATTTCTGCATCATCATTGTGTCATAAATAAATTAAATTATTTAATATATAAAAATTATAAATAAAATACCATTATGTTGGAAATATTTTTGGATTTCTAATTAATATTTACAGTCAAAAATATAACATATATAACCCTATGTAAATTTTTTTTCTAAAAGATATCTGCTTATGTCATTTTTGTATTTACTATAACTTAATTAATATAAAGTGTCCCTATCACAAACAAGTGGCTCCATGGGGTCCCAAAATCGACCCAAATATACCCATGGTCGGAAATGTATCCACCAATAAGGTTAGGACACATTTTAGGATAATTTATCATTATTATAATATTATTTTTTACCCTTATTTACCGGATTTACCCTTTAACCATGTTAAATAAAATATTTACCGAAGTAATTATTCAAAATTTCTTAAAATGAAAGTGACATATTTACACCATTTGGACATTATGATTACAAATATGGAATCCATTTTTAAAAATTCAAAACACATAAGTGGCAGAAATTAATTTAAAATGAATTCCCACTGTCAAAACAAAAAGCGTGTTTTTAAGAAATAATAACTATAAAAATATTGATATTGTTTATATCCGGTTTAATTGTGAAATAATTTCCAATGACCAAAATTGTATTAAATGGTAAATATATATTTTAAATATAATTTAAAACGACTCAAATTCTTAATTTTTCACTATTAATTATTTCGATTAAAAAAGTTGTTTTTAATAAAAATTTTGTAATTTTCACTATTCATCATAATATAAAAGTTATCTAAAAAGTACCAAAATTTCATCCTAGGATAATTTCAATATTCAGAATCCAAAAATTAAGTCCATTTTAAAAGATAAATTGTATAAAATTTTAAAAAGTGGGTATTACTATTCATAACGACTACTTTGATTGGTCGCGGCGTGTTAGAATCTCGAAGTTGTATAGAACACACACTACTATATTATTCAAAGAGAAGCATACTGTGGAAGATTGGGGTGTTACAATTTTTAAAATAAAAATTTAGTTTTAACCAATAATGATGTTTTTTCACTATTCATCAAAAATTGAAAGTTATTCGAAAAATACCAAAAGTTATCCCTAATCTAATGTTGATATTAAGAATTCAAAAAATAAAGTCCTTATTGAAATATAAAATTCATAAAATTTCAAAAAGTAAAAATTACTATTCATAAGGGATAGTTTGATTGGTTGCAGTGCGTTAGAATCTCGAAGTTGCATACAATTCAAGATATTAACTTATTCAAAGGGAAACATAACATGGAAGCTTGTGGTGTCACAATAAGAACCATTTATATTTATTAACAGAACTAAAGGATATGATGTAGAGCATAGTGAACTTTTATGTATGACCCTCATTTAAAATATGATGTACTATGATAAATTGAGTTGTCATCCCATTATGGTAGCACCCATGTAGATGGAAAATTTATGGATTATTTAAACATGTCTTAATCTTGATACGTGATTTTATTTTAATCTATCATATTTAGGTTGGTATATGTTACAATTAAACGACACCATCGGGTAGAAGAGTTATTTTCTAGTAACATGAACCTCAATAGATGTATTCCTATATATAGATATTTGATGAGTTTCATTTCCTTATTTACATGATGTTGACATTGTTATGAACGTAGGTCAATGAATTTTCTTCATGATTTAGTTTTACATCATTATGATATAGTAGAATGGTTTATTAAAAATCATGTAAATGATGAACACGAGTGGGTTGTGAATCTTTTGTGAACAACATAAGTAAATGTAGATAGATTTAGGGACCGCATTCTAGAGTTAGATATATGAAAACATAAGAGGGTTTTTTTAGAGATTATGACAACCATTAATGTGAATAACTCAATTTTAACACCTTCTTTAAGAACAGTTCATTGTAAGTTATTAGGTTTTCTGATACATGCATGGCGATGATGTTTCACTTGAAAATAATCATGATTTAATTTTAATTAAAACAATATTTAAATGGATGGACTATTAAAAATCCTGACATTATTTACCTGTGTTTTCATTTTTGATTCCATATACTTTAAAAGTGTGACCTTGTCGAGAGTGTTCTTTTGAATAATCAAGAATATAGAGGTTCCAATTTAGAAGATGAGTTACGATGGATATCCTGGTGTATTGGAAACTGAGATGCCATGTCACATAGTCATTATGAACAAGTCGAATCGGGTTGTATGGTAAGTACTCCCACCGCATTAGTCATGTTTAGTACTTTCTTGTTGCATGTGGTATCCAATAAAAAATCTTCAAAGAGTTTCTTGCTATGAAATAAGGACTATTGCTTTTCATGATCTAGGCTTCGGATCTGAGTGAAACAAATATCTAAAAAAATTCAATGGTTGAACTTTGGGTGTGGGATAGTTTGAAATCTAAACTAAGTGGCACAGTACATTGATCCATACTTAAAAACTGATGCCCATTTTCACGATACATGTTTTATTTTTTTTTGAATAATGATAATGAATATGTATGATGACCTAATATCTTAGGATGAGTGATATCTCCAATATTTAAAATCATAGTGTACTCATATTGCATAGGTGATCATGAACCTTATCTTGATATCGTCTTGAGTACACTAAGAGAGTGTCATATATAAGATGATGTAGTTGGATAAAAATTTTATAATTGAAAAACCCCATGGTAGTCTCCATCAAAGAGTCATTTAAAATAATCCATATGTTGTGTAGTATGACAATTGAATATTTAAAATTGTTCCCTTTATTGTAGTTTGAAATCATCCTACACTATAAAAACCATTCTCAGGAAGAATGAATAGTTGATGGTTAATGTTTATGTTAGTGCTTGATAATGAGATTGTTTTATCTATTCTAGTCACATGTTCACTATTACTGTGGAATGGTTCATAGAATTTATTTTTTATTTACTTTATGAAATTTTAATGATATTCAAATGGTGGAGAGTGGAACAGTTATCACTAGTAGTGAACCTCATGTAGGAAGAGGCATTGAATCTTGAGACTAATTTTTAGAATTCCATTTTGGAACAAGTATGCTACTAAAAAATGGATAAATTTGTGGTTGAAAGCCTCTGTAAATCCCAAGTACACTTTTCAGTATAGATTTGGGTGAAATCTAGATATGGATGGTTAACATGGGGTACCATCTGATGATCCATGGATACTTTATATGGATTTCATATATTCTTGTGCTGAATCAAAAAAATGATTTTGGTTAGAAGAGGAATTATATTGGAGGCTTAACCAGATGTTAGTTATGGAGAATAGTAATAGTAATAAATATTAACATGGCATAGAATATAATAAAGTCTCATAAATAAATGTTTTTATTGATTCAACATCTAAATATGATCGTATTCATGAATAGTTTGATGTGTATAGTCCAAATTTAATTTTCTCAAATAATTGGATGTGGTTGGTGAGGTATCCCATTGGGAAAACTCTTAGTATGAGAATGTTTTAGGTTAATGGGTCATCTTGGGATATTCAATAAAATTTCAGGGAAACCAATCTACGTTCGGTTGACTATAATTTGGTCACTATTTTAAACTAAATAATTTATTTGGTTTTGGATTTTATAGGATAGTGAGGGATTTTTTTGTAAGAAAATATATATGGTTGGAGATTTTCAACAAGGAATTTTCCATGAGGAATATAAAACCAATGGTAGAGAGTGATAATTTCCAAATGATGAAATAGACAAAATGTGATCCTATAATGGGTTGGAAGGGCTCAGGTATGCAATAACATTATGTTTTGGTTTTGATTATTTTCATTTCCTTGGGTTTCTAAATATTATGTACTACATTTTTAAAATGATTATTATATTTGGTTTGGGAATTTGGAAATAAAATGTATAAATTTGAACAAAACACAATGACCCATGTATGTTATGTGATGTTTCATTATTCCCCAAGGCATATTGGGTTTGATAAAATTTATGGTGGTGAGGTTATATCATCCCATATGTTTGGAATGGTTGAAAATTCCCAATGTTATTGAACATTTTATAAGTAGATCAGAATGTAAAACATTAATCTAGGGAATTTAAATAAAATAATTAGATTATATGTATGTGTTAATTTTTTGATGTGGTCTAAGGCTTGATATTCCATCATGAATATGTATGAGTTTCTAGAGCTTTGGACACAAAAACATTGTTTTGTGTGAAAGAGATAACGGTGTATGGTAACCACAAAATTACAACTAAATATGTGGTCCAAACCATGTTGCATATTTTTTAAAGGATATTGATTATTATAAATAATTCATCCCCTAGAGGAAAATGTTGAATAGTTTCTTTAGAAATACACTGGGTGGAGTACATATGTTGTGCATGGTTTCAAAAACTATGTACCTAGCCCACTTGGATTGTTACACATAACAAGTTGAATCACTTATTTGGAACATAATATTCCCCAATAGTGGTACCAAAATTTTTTTGTTATATATATTAATATGTGTGAGTTTAATGGTTAGAAAAAATAAGTAGCCTAATTACTTGGGTCACTGGATGGAGAAAAATGAACACCTTTTCTCTTTATCCTATAATGGTTTTAACCAACATTTCTTCATTTATTCTCCTTGGATGCTTCCCACTCATTCACCTATCCTTATAATACCATTTTGGATTCTTTTTTTATTTGATATTGGAATCAAGAATTTTTAATCACGTTGGTTATCCCTCAGTATGTATAAAATGTTACATGCATCATTTATTAGTTAATGTTCCTTCCTTTTCTCAGATCAGTATGAAATCTCTTTTCCCCTCTTTATGGGTGTTTGATTAATCTTTAGATATCATTCATTCTAGATCGAATCAAAAATAGTTAATGGATTAGTGGATTATATGATTCATGTGGTAGGTGTTCTATATGATTTTCCCTCAATTAAATATAATTTTAAAAATTATCCATCGTGGTGCATAACATTTTTTCTTGGAATATTCCCAAAAATATTTAATTAATTAATCATTTTATAATACCCTAGATCATTTGATCATTGTACTCTAAATTAAATCCTTCAATATTGTAAAAATAATTTCAATCTACCCCTTAGGTTTTGTTTTTTATACTATTATGTTTGTAATGTTCTTATTATGTCCTAGAACACATTTAGATGTTTGATGATTTATTCCCCAATAAGGGTGTTGATTTTGGTAAAAAATTAAAATGGTAAAATAATCATGATACCATTTATAATAAAATGGCCTCTATGGTGAGATTTCATAATCTATTGGACAATGCACAATTAAATGGTGCTATTTAAGAAGTGATATAAAATTAGTACATCATTCATAGTATTCCTTATTAATGAACCACCACCAAATATGTTTTTACCTATTAAATGAAAAAAATGGATTTTTAATGGAATTTCCATTTCAATTGTCCTTTTTGTTATTAATAAAGAGAACTATTTTAAGTCACATATTTGATAATGATTTTTATTATATTGTATTTCACTATTTGATAATATGGCATGGATGATCACACAAACTATATTAATTGTTAATGAATTATATTAATAAATGTACATTTCACTAGAGGTGATGTCATGATACTTTTTTAAAATTCTTTGTCTATGTGATCAGCAGAATGTAAAACAAAATACTAATGGGATATAAAAAGGGACAATGATTAGGATTGTAGGAATGAATTTTAAAACCTCCTAGGTAAAGGATTTTGGGAATTTCAGTTCATGCCACATGGGTTATTAGATTGGACACTACAAGATCCCTCGATTAGGAGACAGAGCCTAACCCATCCCATTATTATTTTGAATCAATCAAATGGAATCATATCTATATAGTGATACACAAAATGGAAACATAATTTATTTATGATACTTGGGTGTAGTCCCCTTTGATAATAGTATATCTTAATAAGAATGAAGAACCCTGATACATCCTAGGACTATGATAGAAATAAAAGGATTATAGAGTTACGCCTTAGTACATAAATAGTATCACACACACAAACATATATATATTAATATTTATCATCATATATACTATATATACATATACATACAAACATATATGTAAATATATATATAAATATATGGATAATTTTTCTCAGAGACATTCCAACTTACATCGAAGAAAGTATTATCAATCTACTGTCATTGATGAACCTGTGTCTGACTTAGTTATAGTTATCATTTACTATAAATACTCTAATTTGATATACATCTACACTACATTATTTTATTCTCAAAGACATAATTATAAATATGACTCTAATTGAGGTGTCCTACTAAGTATATCTCTCACCCTTATTTGGGATTCCATTTGGGTATCGGGAAAGACCTCCTAGATATTGGATAGTGGTTATTAATAATGATATATGATTTATTTTTGTATATGAGAGGTTAGGTGACTATGACTGAGCATGATTTTAGGATCGTTATGTAGAAGTGTTCTGAGCCTTTTTATTTATTTATATTCCTTTTCCTTATATCACTGGTTATAGATTTCCTTGTGTATGCATATTATTGAATAACCGTGAATGGTTATTGTTTTAGTTATTATTGATTATATATTGGTATTATATTCCACAATAATCATTTATTTATGCTTACAGATTATTTATTTATGATCCAGTGTATATTTTCTCCACACCATACCAACCATTAGATCCTTATTTCTAGTTGAAAGGCTTTGGCTTATGGGGTGGTGTGCTTGAGGCCACATGACTGATCACTTCTAAGTACTGTTTCAATGCCTTCAGATTCAGGTCATTACAAAAAAATTAATACATATGTATAATGGTTATTATCTATTATAAGTAATATATTTTTATAAAATATTTCGATTAATTTATCCAATTCACAAAATTATAATTATTATTTCTATTATTGCATAAAGGTAATCTAAGATATTTAAAAAAATGTCACGTATTACTTAAAAAACAGAGAATTGGATGAAGTGGTTTATATTGTAAAACCATTTGGATTAATTCATGGTGAATAATATAATTATATATGTATTTTAAAAAATCATTATATGTGTGGAAAAAATCCTTATGAGTTCGGTATTCCATAATAGATGCATGCTTAAAGAAGTTGATGTTTAAAAGGTAAGAGTGAAAAAAAATATCTATATCAAAGGTAATAATTATTTATATATAATTATTGTTTTTTATATAGATGATATTATATTTTATGGAAATTAATAAATAGTTTGTTAATAATTTTATTCAGGGATGACAGTTTTAGTTTAAATGTTCATTCCTTGAGAGATGTAATATTTTCATTTTTTAAAAATTTATTTTGTGAAATGTAACATATTTATTTTTCAATATAAGTTTTCTTGGGAGGAAATAATGATTTTTTAAATAGAGTATTAAGAGGTAAAGTAAACTATAATTTATATGGGAAATATGTTTTCCATTGACATGGACAGAAAATAAGTAGATCTAAGATAATTCTGAAAGTTAATAGAAAATTTGTTAAATATAACAACTTCAATGATAGATAATATTAATACTGTTAAATATTTTAAATTTAATATATTACAATAATACAATACAATTTCATTATTGAAAATTTTATTATTATTTACATTAAATGAAAAATAATAATTCGACTAATATATGGTATAAAATGATAACATGGTCTCTATGGTTATAAAAAATTAATATTAATAAGTAAATATTGATGATTGATGACCCATAAATAATGGAGTATTAGCTATAGGATAAACAAGTGTATATTAACTATAAAAGGGAAAAAATATTTCATAATGAGAACTATTGAAGAAGAGTATTTGTCTATAATTGAAGGAAAAAACCAATTGTTGTGAATGTAACAATGATTATAAGATATCAATATAGAAGTGTAATTACCACTTATTCTTGGTTTAGAAAATTAAATTTCTATCAATATTTCATGAAAACATTTAAAAAAATAATGATGAAATAAAATTTATATTAAATTTTACATCATAAATATTTTTTAGAAGAGAATATATTGAAGTTGAATTAGTTCCTAGAAATTATAAAGGGACTAATATATTTACTAAATTATTTTGGAAAATTTCATTTTATGATTTCATCCAAATTATTTGTGTTCAACCTAATACTAATGTAGGATAATTTATGATGTTTATTAAAACTATATCATGTTTTTATATGGATTCCTTTTCTATGAGGGAATAACAAAAATGACAACATAATTATTATTTTTTATTCCTTTATGAAATTACAAATTGTTTAAAAAATTGTGGTGGGATTAATTTTTTAGGAAATCCAATGTTATGTTTTTTTTTCAAATAGGGGTGAAATATTATATTTATATGCAATATATATTATGATACAGTCATTAAAATTTGAAAATTTTCATGAACATTTTGTGGTGTGAGACTCGAAGGGAAATGTGGTAATCAATTTAATGATAATAAATTCATGAATATAATAAAATCTATTTCGAAACATGTTTTTAAGTATTATTTGATAAATGATACATTGTTTTATTGAATATGTCATAATTCAATGTTTCATTCTCATGAAACTTCAATTGGTATAAAAGGAAAATAAATAATTATTATTTTTTAAATGTTATTAAGAGAAAAATGATTCTAAATAGTTTAATTTGTGTTACATTTTTATGGAAAATATGATATTTTAATTAATATTCTTTTACCTTACACCATGTTATAAAATTATGGATTTTAATTATTCAATTATGTTTCATTTATGTTTTTATGAATTTGATACTGATTTATGTTTGATTGTTTCCAATAAAAATATCAATGGGAACATTACTGAGAAAAAGTGATGTTTTGGATGTTGTATATATATTGGGAGATTAATTGGTTCTCAATATAATGAATCTATTTTTTATTAATGAATAAGAAAAAACATAATGTGGAACTATCTATAGAGTGCATATTGATTAATTAATTTGTTAATGTACTTTAATGACATTATATATTATCATCAATTCATATATCATATTAAATATAATTTGAATAAAGATCATTAATGTATGTTAATGGCAATGAATGTTATTAAATATGATTAGAGTTGATTTTAAATATCATAAGATGTTACAAGGACGAATGGATTGATTGATGTTAAATTAGACAGAATTCTTATTAGGGTATAATCCTAATACCCATAAGGTACACAACGGTACATGAATTCATAATGAATGATGGGATGTTGATTTTGGAAATGGAATAGAATGTTCATAGGTTATATAATTTATAGTGTTCTTTGATATGGTACATGCAGATAATCATATGGTATAAGATATTGAATTTTTTTAGTATAAAGGATCTTATCAGGGTAATATCTTATGGTATTTATGAACATAAAAAGAAGATTGTTTCACATAATATAATTGAATATATGGATGATAAATTTATATTTTAAGATGTAAAAGGCTCTTGTGATTCATATCATACAATATAAGGATTGAATAATATGACTATATTGTATTAGATGAAAAAACTATGTAAGATGGCTAGTGTGTGTGATAAGACTTTTCTCATAAGATATGTATATTTCATAAGATGTTTCTTCATTATAAAATTAATAATATAACATAAGGTATTGGAGTTTGTATGATAAATTATCTGAATAAGATTTTAAAATTTATAAGATTCGTGATATATACATAAGATATAAAATTACATAATATATCTATAATTCCTGATTTCCCACTACATAATTGTCCCAATGTCTTATGATACATCAGCTAAAGGATGAATATTGAGAAAAATAAATGGATAAAATAAAATATTCTAGAAATCATATTATAATGTAAATATTAACGTTAGATGTTGTGGTAGTAGTGTTATCAATGATTAAATATCATAAAGTTGGTTTTGTTTTGAAGCCATGGGATAAGAAGGCTATAACCACGAATGAACTATTTGATGTAAAGCAATTAAATGATGTTATTTCATAACAACATCAAAATAATGTAGTTCTTCGAGTTTCACCATAAGGATATGGAGAATAAATCTAAAATAAGAACAAATAACAAGAAAAATTATAAGAGTATGAAAATATGTTTGAATAATATAATTTTTTTATCGTTTTAATTTCAAATATTAATTAAATTTCATATTTGTTATCCATAATAATAAAAAATATATAATTATTACAAAAATTAAAAGATAATAGAGGACAATAAATATAATATTATCAAGAATATATTATACTAAGAAGGATAAATAAGAAGAGGATGTACAGTTTTCACAGAGATAAGAGAAGAAACATATTGTAGTACATGATGAAAAATTAATGTAAAATTAGAATAATAAGAAAAAATAATACAAAAACACTTTGGAAATCCTGTTTTTACAAATTCATTATTTTTTAGAATGATTTTTTGATTTGTCATTGTAATAGTATTAGAATCACAATAATAGTTAAGAGACATGTTGTAACATAATTTTAATGATATTCCCTACTCATTGTAATAACATATTGAAATTAGTGAGTCGCATGGTCTCAATGAATTATAAATCCGGAAAATGATTAGCTCTTACATTTTAGGAGGTAGAATTTGTTAATATATGATAAGTTTTGTGTGTTTTTGTTCGTTTATAATGTTAAAATAATTACCTATATCAAATTTATATAGTATTTCAAGAAGGAAACATAAAAAAATTTAAATGACATATTTTAAGCCAATAATAGAATTTTCCACTGATTAGTAAGCATGATATTTAGTATGTATTTATCATCCCATTCCTCTCTATAACTTTCCTATTCCATACCCATATAATATGTAATTTTTTAAGAATATTTTAGTTTGGAATTTCTCTAAATTCTCCTTAGTTATAAATCATTTCAAATTGTTACCATGTTTATAGATTGGTTTTGATGTATTCTATCATAATTAAAATATCCAAATGATTTAATTCATGGTATTATTATTTATTATTTATTTTTATGAATCTTATATAAATATCAGGAACAAATTATTTTATTAAAAAATATTTTACACCGAATAATCTATCTTGAAATTGTATAAAACTTAATTTATCAATCCTTTTATGTTTTACTGATTAAATACAATTTCATTTACACAAGTCAATTTAACTTTTATTTACTTATTTCCTATGAATTTTTAATAATGGTGTTTTTTATTAAAATCTCAAATCACCACCACTTGATGCTTTCTAAATATAAGTTATCTTTTATTCATTTATGGATAATATTTGTTATGTGAATTTATATCTCATATATACTCTTAAATGATCAAATTAATTTTTTTTGTAACATGATTGTATGTAATATTCAATTTTGGAAACCCCAATTTTTATTAACATTTTTAAAAAAATATCTTCAAATTTCATCATTGATTCTTATTATATAAACATAAATGTAATTTTTATTAACATTAATTTTACAAAAGGGAAGGGATGTATGAAAGTTTACAAAATATAAAAGAATACTTAATTATTTAATAATTCAATGAATTTATATTATTTATATAAAATAATCCATGTCTTTTACTTTTAAGGAAATATCAAATTTCCTTTAAATTTAATAGTTTATAATATATTTTTTCCAAACAAGAGTAGTGTTTAGAAAAATATTCCATCACATAATTTTTTTTAGGATAATTCAAATTTCAATAACTAGATTCAGCCAATTAGAAATAATATATACTATGAAATATCCCCTAATGCATCCTACTATATATTTAGATGATTTTAATATATTAACAAAAATTATATTAATCAACAATGGTGGAATATTGGAAATTGGTAAATTCTATATAGAGTAAACCAACTTAGAATCAATCAAATGAAGATATAAACTAGATGATTATGCATTATAATTTAACCTTAGTACGTCATTCTGCTGATTCCTATAAAAGAAATTATAATTGAAATGAATGAATGACTGTCAAAATACAATATATAGAAAGTCTATAATATATCAATTTATCGGTAGAATAATATTAATTTCTGAAATATATTTCCAATGTGGAAATAATTTCATAAAATGATATTTAATTTTCTTCTGTATATATTTATTATCAAGACATAAATAGTGAAATTGATCGAAAATTTCATGATTAATTTACACATAACACAACATCTAACGAATGCAAGGATGAATACTATTACTCTATGATATTTTATTGTTTTTTCTCAAGATTTTATTTAAATGAATTTAAAATTAAATTAATTAAAATCTCGTGATTACAGATTATTTGTATTTGGAATACTATAAAATTATTATATAATCCACTCAAATCATCCCAAACTCTACTAATTAAATAAAAACATTCCATAAATTTAAATTCATCTGTGAGAACTGCTAATAAAATATTATCCTACAATATTTAATATGAGGATAATTTTCAATCATCTATTTTCATAAACATGTTTATGCACATGTGTTATGTGAAGCCTAATAGAACAAAAAACTGGACTAATATATGTAAATAATCAACTGTTGATCCTCAATTTATATTGTGACACTTGATGATTATGATACATACTATTAATACAAGAATATGTATCTATGTACATGAGATGTCCATTCAAGGTTATTGTAATCATATTCCATATAGTAGCATTATAATTACATAGAATAACTAAGTGGGAAGATGTTGTGAACTAGCCTAGTTACCCTAGTAACCCAAAAATTGAGTCATGCCAAATATGACCTGAAGGGTGTTCTTGATCCCCCAAGTATAGAGACTAGAAACTACATTATAAAAAAAATTAATGATGGAATGATTTTTCAAGAAAAAATATAGATTTAAGATAACCAATCAGAATGCATAAAAAATAAACTCCACTCGAAAATAATCACTAAAAGTTTAATTGGCATGAAAACCCAAAGTAATCCAACAATGAACCGATAAACTAAAAAGAAAAACTCTTCAAGTCTGAAGGGATGAAATTATCAACTTCCATAGATCAGTAGCTAAAGTCACCCATATGAGGTTCTTTACCCCTACATGAACCTGGAATGAAAAAATACACAAATATAAGAAGGTAGAACTACAGTGTCAGCTAATAAACCAGTTGGGTGTCACAAAAGATATAATAATATATTCGAATAATAAATTAGCCAGTTAAATTTATTTCAATTTAAAACTATTAGGTTTAGAGGTTCCAAATAATATTTTAAAAAATAAAAAATTACATTCCAATAGACGAAAATACCTTAGAAATACATGAATCACGTTTCAAATGAAGTAAAAAAATTTGAAATGATGGAATTAACATTAAAAAGTATGTTATAAATAAGTGAAACATCAAAAATATTAATTTTATCCACAATATTATATAAAACAATTTATATAAATTTGAAAAAATGCAATGTATTTTTTAAAAATGTAATATATTACTTTTATATATAAACTTGTGAGAAACATAGTCATATGACTATGATGGTATGATAAAAATAGGCTATAGGGATTCGAAACTCAATGTGACATTGTAATATGTACAAATGTACCATTGATCTCATTCTAATGTGTACTTATCACCAACACCTAAGGGATGTAACATGATATATTTATGTTTTATAATAATGTAAATCAAAAAGTACAGTCTAAATAAATCATTTACTACCTAATTATTACATGTGATCTAGTATAAAATAATGATGGGTAATTTACTTCAATCAACAATAAAATAAAAATCATCCCATTCTCTATTTCAAATATGTCAAATAACAATTTAAAAACTATCATGAAGTTTTAGTAAAAAACATGCCTATTTAACAGGATAAAACCCTATAGTTTCTATCAAAACCACTTTATTCCATTTTCATAATAAAAATTTGAAATAAATTAACAATTAAATTTCTTAATTCACTTTCTCAGTTAGTTTAAACTATTTAATTTTCTACAATTTGATCCATTTCAACATAAACACCATTTCAATGGAATTAAGATTTATCATAAGCTTTTCTATTAAATACATTACACAATTTGAATCAAAATATTTATATTTTACCAATTTCCATAAACACACCCTAATAAAATGGAATTGGGGGATTCAAATTTTCATGAATAACCCAATTCAAAACACCAATTCTATAGAATTTGGAGGTTTTTTGAAAAAAAATACAGAAATCTATTATTTCTAAATATAAAATTTTTATTTAAAAAATGAAATTTAGGGTTAACATAAATTAAGCATCATGACGGAACCATGTACATTTTCTAATGGAAACACAATGAATGTGATGCAACCAAAAATATGAATGAAGGTACAAATGATCTAGAAAGTCAACCAAGATATATGATTTTACAACTCTAGTTTTGGATCTATTACTCCATATATGATGTAAAAAACTCTAAAGGACTAAAAGTTAAATAGATGAAGAGACAGGGGGAACACTTACCCTATGAGTCACATAATAACCATAACAATGATCATTCACTGATCAAAATGACTCAAATGGATTTTGGGGCTCCAAAATAACCTAGTAATGACTCCTGGCTTGAGAGCAATGAAAAATGGTATGGTTGAAAATAAAAATCATATGAGATTATTATTAAAAACAATAAACAAGAATCTATATGGTGTGTAAAATAAATAAACATCATGTAATTTTCAATCCCCATATTCATTGATAATCCCATAAAATTTTATAAAAAAATTATTATTACGATTTTTGTCATTTCATCGTGTGTCACCACATTTTATAGCATGTAAATAAATACAAGGAAAAAAACCAGTTTCCTGTAGGGATTCTAACAAATATTTGACATAACTATTATAGGTATCCTCCCAATACCTTCTCAACCTATCCCAATGAATAAAAAATAAAAACCACACAATGGACAATGGAATACATAATAGAAAAGTAACAGGATGTTACAACCCCCCCTTTATGGAAACATTCATTATTTTAAAACATATGAAGAAGATTACTCGCCAAAAGTTTGAGGAAAATACTCTTACATTACTTCCTCATGCTCCCGTGTCTCTTGAAAATTTTAACAGTACTACCATAGTAGTCATAACAAAGGCACCTCCCCCACAATGTACCTTGGTTTCATAGGCACCAATCATGACTAGTCATTCAGTCCACGATAAATGAGGTTTGATGTTAAGATCACTCCAACTCAAAACACGAGATGGATCAGAATGATACATTCATAGTTTTGATACATTTAATATGCTACGTATCAAAATCATATAATGATTAATTTCAACATGATATGTAAGGTTCTCTACCTTCTAGAAAATGAAAAGGTCAAAAAAACAAGAAGAAAGATTACCTTACCTCTAAAGACATTGATGACCAAAATGGGGTAAATAATTCAAGAAAACATGGTCACTAACTAAGAATTCCAAAGGCCTACGATGATGATTACAATATGATTTATAATGAATATATTTCATCAACATTCTCTAATGAAAAAATTGAATTATATTCACCATTTATTGCACCAAACAGGGTCCAACCATGTAACTCTCACCAACCTCCAATAATGAAAATATAGATATGTATGTCTAGAAATAATTTTTTTAAATGGATCTATTATAATCTTAAACTGGTAACTATTGTTTTAAAAAACTCAAAATGTCACAAATGATCATCCCAAGCCCCACCAAAGTGTAGAACACGATCAGAAATTATGTACTCAAGAATATGTATAGCTCATTTTATCTTTCCATCAGAAAGAAAGTTGTACGACGTACAAAAATCGACATGGGATCTTGGTGTGATATGAAGGCCTATAAGAAAAATAATAAGTTCACTTAGGATCTATATCAGATACTACAACAGATGAACCACCATGCAACTAAACAATCTCATTCAAATAGATATTTTCCAACTCATCAACATTGGATTTATCTTGAATGGGTATAAAAAAAGTCTACATGCTAATCCTATTTATCAAAACCCAAATCAAATTATTATTTCCCATGATCATGTTCAAACAAACCATGATTTCACATTTATTCCTCATCCTTCATCAAATTATGAACTAGAAGTGGTTAAAGGAAATCTGATGGATTCTAGTGCTCGAACTTCTCTTACTGGCACATATAGTAATGAGATACAATCATAGAAATTCCACAAATAATAATTTTCCACCAGAACAAAGCCACATATAATAGAACATGCTAGTGATTCTTAGGTGCATAACCAATTTGGAGTTATTATAACCCCCCATTATAGAATTCATTACTACTTAATGACCAATAATGATATTATTGATAGTAATGACTACATTCTCAAGAGAATGAAAAATCAATAATAGCCTCACCATAACAAAGATAGACTCTAATGCCACGAAACTCAACATTAAGCATCATTTCCAAAATAATACTCTCAAGAAGACATGATTAAAACTAAAAATGGGAAAAAAACATCATCCCTATTAGAAAAACTCCAATATGAAACTGTGAAAAGAGAGCCATCAATTTAATGTCTTTTGAAGATAGAATGGGTTAGAATTTTCCAACTTAATGAATCTGTGATGACATTACCTTTCTCTAGGGTATAATAAATGTAAAAATTAAAATATTGAAGTTATTTCACTCAACACCTATGGTGGTGATTCTAATCAATTTTAAATAAGATATAATTCAAGATATCATGGATGGAAAACATGGAAAATCTTTCTTCATTAAGTTAATGTTACTAAATATTATGAATGTGAATCACTGTGGCAAGATTGAGGTCATGGGTCAGATAATTATTCTTGGGTGGCATATGTTGATAAGGGCCATAAAAATGACATGATCACCTTGCGCAACACAACTCGTGCCTGAACTTAATGCATTACCCAAGACCACATATCCATTCCCCACCCCTAGAAGAGTCAACACTGGTTCAATATTCAAATCAAATTTATGACCAAAATAATAATTTGGACATTTCACTTGTTAAAAAACATTTCTTCTTTCCTAGTTAGATCAGTCATCAAAGAATCCAACATTGATATGTTGTTGATGAACCAGTGATATTGCCTTATAAAACCCAATAATCTAAAAATCTCAAAAACATTTCATGGTTGTTCCAATGTCATGAAAATATTTACCTTCTTAGGCCATCTAATGTCCCTTTTTTTGACATCATGTTTCCTAATAATTTCAGTTTTGGGATCCAAGAAGCACATTTCAATATATTGGCATAATGTTAGTGATTTCTCAACAATCATAGACTGTTCTTAGATTATTTTAAAGATCCTCTTCAAACATATAGTAAACAAGTATGTAATCCATGAACACTACCACAATGTTATCCATAAAATCATATAAAATGATGTTCATTAAAACCATTAAAACCATTGAACAAATTTTTAGACAATAAGACATAACATGACACTCATATTGGTAGTAAAATCTTCTAAATGTAGTTTTATGAGTGTCATTTTATATTATCCTAAAATTATGGTAAATATAACAAAGATCAATCATCAATAAACAATAATACCCATTAAATTGATCAAACAAATCATCAATCCATGGAAATAGATACTTCTTCATCACCATCACATGATTTAGCATTTAGTAATCAAGACATAGGTGAAGTGAACTGTCAGCCTTTTTAACAAAGAGAACCATTTAATCTCAAGGTGACACACATGGGTCTATAATGTACTTATCCAAAATATTATCCAACCAAGAAAAAACTATTTTGTTTTAGCTGGTTCCATGATTTAAGGGAAAATAGAAACTTGTTGAGTACGAGTAATTGTGTCAATTGAAAACACTACCTCCCTTAATAGTGGAAAACAAGAAAAGTTATAAGGTAACACATGAAGTAACATGAAAAAACCTACAGGGAGATAACAACTCAAATATTACCACTCCAGATAAAAAAGTAAATTGATACTACTTTCCCCAACAATTGGTCAGAAGGTTAGGATATGCTTGAACATAGGTCACATTTTTCCTGAAAGACACAACACACATCGCCGGTTTTAGTAATGGAAACCAATTAAATATAATAATCAATCTGAGATTTTTAGAAATGATATAATATGTCCTAAAATTGAGGTCGTGTTGTTTCATGTAGAAAATTATAAATCTCCAAGCATACTCAACATCTGATAGAGGAAATACAAAAGTGTTACTATGGAGACCATCTTCTCTCTTTATACCAAGGGGTATAGTAATATCCATGAAATTAGATAACAGATCCATAGGTTGATTTAGAAAATTAATAATACAGGTTGAAATAATCGAATGAGATAGACTAGTATCAAATAGAGGAGTCACTAATGATGAATCTATAGTAATTTCACTGCTCACTATTGCTGGTCTTTTATCTTCTTCTCCTAGAGTCTCTTCTACTGTGTTCAGTTGATTTGTTATAGATTCTTTTGGATGTAACCTTTTTATACATGAAGAATATTATTTCTATAATGATTTAGGAGTAGATGATGATCATGTTCTGCTTTGAAAAGTTGAATAAATATGGAATAATTTTTATAAGTACCCTGAATTTCCATAAGAACCACATAACTTTGGTTACTTAGTGAAAAAACTCTTTGAATTTCCTAGCATTCCACACTGGTATGTAAATAAACATATCTCACATAGTCACTACGGGTTTTCTAGGATAACCAT
This sequence comes from Viscum album, assembly GCA_963277665.1. Classification (NCBI taxonomy): domain Eukaryota; kingdom Viridiplantae; phylum Streptophyta; class Magnoliopsida; order Santalales; family Viscaceae; genus Viscum; species Viscum album. The sequence goes on from OY728156.1 coordinate 1,889,381,453, forward strand.
ACTATCTAAAACTATGATTAGAATCATCACACTTCTTCATTACTTTGATGGAACCAATGCTGCCATTAGTAAAGAATGAAACCCCTGATAACACTGACATTCCAGCAAGATCCATTTTGACCATCGATTCCCTATCTATAACATTTGTATAATACATAATATTTATAATAATAACATTAGAATTAATATCCTTACAATTCCCCAACTCGAATCATTGAGCCTTCATTTTTCTATTCGATACAATCTCTGGTACAAAGTGAACAAGATCAAAAAAATGTTTTAGATGCACTGTCATGTTCCTATCAGCTGGATCACATTTGAAAAACATCATATCCTTTTATAACATTATCTATCCTATATTAAACTAGTTACTAAAAATATTTGTGATGTCTTTCAACTATAATACCTCTCGCTTCCTCACTTCCATCATAGTATTCTACCATATTATTCATGGTCCCTCCAGCATGAATCTATCACACATAACCTTGATTTAATTAGTTATTTCAAAGAACCTTAAAAGATAATCCATCATTCCAAACCATTCCTTATAATTTTAAGGATAATTTTATCATTTTAATGGTTATGCATTTTGAAGAAGGAACTCGTTAGAACTAATTTGGAGAACATCCCTATGAGGCTCCAGAGCAGGATCAGGAATGATAAATGGAAGTGGTGCATGTCCCATATATTGGACAGTGCACATAACCTCCTCAACTAGATTTGAGTCAATATGAGGTTTTTCTAATAGAGTATATAAAGATAATTCTCTAGGATCCAATTCACATATATTCTCAGAGGCACGATTCAACACAAAATTAGTAGAGAACAAGGAATCTATTATATTTACACTCAAACAAAGCGACATAGAAAAAAAAATCCCAGATAAATAGTGAACATGACTAGGATCTCAATGTATCCAAATAAAAATATTTAATAGACTAAAACTAATCCACATGGCATATTTACCTAACCACCCCTGGTGACATAATGATTGTTGTAGTGAGACCTGGATAGATATTTAATAACTACTACCTCCAATATCCCATCAATATTTCACAATGCATACTGATTTCATGATAGAATGTCGACCTTGAGACTTCAATAAAACTTTTCCATGAACAAGCCCATGTACCCTCGTAACACGATAATCGAGTGTATACTAAAAAAAATAATAAGGGCATTCTCGATCCCCATATATTGGATAATACCACCTAGAATCAAAAAAATTGAAAGAGGGGCCGTTTTTTCACAATCATTTGTGGAAGAAATATATACAATCTGTATGTATTGAAATAAAACACTATTAGGAGAAACATAACATAAGAAATATTGGTATGAAAACATATAGTACTAAAAAAATTACTAGAAATATAGGAAACAAAATTCATTTCCCAATAGATGAAACTCTCTATGTCCACAGATCAATGGATAGAACATCCTCACATTGGTTCTTTACCCCTGCTCGAACATGGATGGATAAAATATTCAAATACATGAAGGCACATGTAGGGTGTGAAATAAAATACAAGTTGGGTCTCACCAAGTATCCCATAATAGATTCCAATATTAAATTAAGAAAATAATGTTTTTAAATTTAAGCCAAATTGGTTTGGAATTTAAAAATCATATTTAAACAAATCATGATTTACATTTCAAAAGACAGAAATACATTAAAAATACCTTCTTCTAATTTCAAATGATAGAAATACATTACAATTTTAGAAGTTACCAAAAAAATGATGGTACATTACACAAATGTAACTTTTCAAATATATATTTAATCAACACTTTTATATAAAATAGATTATATAAATCCAAAAGCATGTCATGCAGTTTAAAAAAATTATAGATTCATTTAAAATAAAATCAATCAAGAAACATGGTCTTATTCCAAATAAGATGTGATTTTTCCTGCATATTGGGACTCCACACTGAAGGTGACATGGAAACATGTACATATTTCCTTTTGAAATATTTCCAAATATGAGTCAACCCCATCTTCTGAGGGATGATAGGTTCTGCATTTATGTTTTAGAACATTGTAAATCATAATCTTCCATCCAAATAAATCAAAAACAACCTAATGATTTTATGTGGTCCAGTACAAAACAATGATAATTTATTTCAAGGAACCTTATATACTATTCATCTCACTCTTCATTTAGAATATGCCTATTTTACATATAATACCAATAATGGGTTTTTAATCCAAATCATTCCTTTTCAGAAAGATAAAACCTTATGTTTTCAATCAAAAAAACCTTAAGAAAATTTCAAAATATGAATTTGAAATCAATTCACAATTAAATATCACAATTCATTTCGATAATAAAATTCATAAAAATAAATTTCAAAAATTCCCTCCATTTCAAAATAATCCACCAATTCAATAGAATCGGGGTTTATCACATTATTTTTAATAAAATCAATTTCAAAATTTGAATGAATGGTTTTAAATTTTACCAATTTTATTAAACCCACCCCAATTCAATGGAATTTGTGGTTTTCAAATTTCATTCCATAATGCATTTCAAAACCCATGTTTAATAAAAATGTGGTCTGTTTTGAAAACAAATTGAAATCCATTTATTCAAAGTCTAAGAATTTCATTTAAACAATGAAATTTAGGGTTAACATAAACTAGGCATCATGAAGGAACTACACACCATTCTTATGAAAAACATAGTCCACATCATACTAGTCAAAAAAGGCACAGAATATCTTGGAACTCATCCTAGATAAAAGATTTGGAAAATCATTGTTTACATCCATCACTAAAAATACGATCTTCTAAACACAAATAGAGAAAAGTGGAAAATATAATATGGCAGGGAGAATTCTTTCAGGAAGAGTCACAAAAAAATCTCCACAATGATCAATCACTAATTAAAATGATATATAAGGATTTGAGGGATCCAATATCACTTTGGAATGACTCTTGGGTCAAAATCAATGAATACTAGAGAGGGTGAAAATAAAATTTAGACTGGGTTACTATTAAAAAACAAATATCGAGAGTTTATAAGATGTGTAACCTAATTAAAAATCAGGTAATTTTGAATCTCTATATTCACTAATAAACCCATCACAATTTTATAAAAAATGTAATATTATTATTTAAGGATTTACATAGCCTGTGACCACAATAATGGACCTATAAGTCCCCAACATGTTGAAGAAACAATAGGTTTTATGATCAATGTCCAACAAATATATAACTTCAACTTTATATACATCATCCCAATACCATCTAAACCCTTACCATAAAACAAAAAAGGAAAAACCACAAGTTGATTCTCAAAATACCTAATATAAAAGTAATAGAATGTTAAAGTATACTATCCCACTCAGATCATATCAACTAGACGTATTATCAGAGCTACATGGGTCCCACCTAGACCAATCATTTATTACTTTAATTTATTATAATGGTTATATACTATATTTTGTGAACTATCCCAAGAATACCAAATATTTTTTGTTTTCAACCAAATCATGTGAACAACCCAATGAATCTCTTATATGATCATGTATAACGAAAAGATCCTAGCACTTATAGTCGTTTCCTATGTCATTACATATATTATATATAACATAGGTATTCTAAAAATCTCTTATATTATCAATAACAAAGATCATATCCCATGAGTCATAGGAATATCATATAATATTTTTTACATTTCCCATATTATAGTAATCCTTGAAATATCACATTCCATCATGTTTAATGAATAGATCCTTGTCATCTAAAAAATCTCAAAAAGTATTGGGTATAACTATAGGATTCTAGAGTCATATGCTTATCAAGAAATATGATCAGTCCTAACTATAAATCATAGGCATCAATGGATTATCATAAATTATCATCATGTATATTTCTATATCTTAAGCATCCTAGTACTACCATGAAATATAACTGTGAATAATCCTTGATCACAGGGATCCCAGGAATCTCCTAAATTATCATATTTGGTTTTGACCAAATGATTGGTACTCTAGGAAGCTCATATTACATCTAGTTCCATCATCATATCATAATAACACCATATGAATCATTTAAACCAATTATGGTTACCATAATCCAAAATATAATGTTTCATATGATCATTAACACTAGAGTGCTTTTCAATCAAATTAAGAGCCACAACATAAATAATCCTCATCATCTAACTATCTGCATGGGATAATTTAATATATACCAAATTGGTAACCTAATGAAAACACATTAACCCCAAATACATCTTTCACATGATCCCATGGATAGCTAATGGTGTCCTCTAAACCCATAATATTATAAGACCATTGGTATCATGTAGTTTCCATTACCCATGATATTCTCTTAGCCTATAATACTATCTGACTCAAGCCCAAAAATTTCCAATCCCAAAACACATTCTATTCTCAAGGTAATTTACTATTACTTCGTACTAAGGACCATATCATGCTAACTATATCAATTTAATTTCAAATCAAACTTCATGTTATCTATCCACTCTTATGAATTTCAATATAGTCTCATATCACATCTCCCCCTAAATTATTTCTCAATATACCACATGGTGGGAAAACTATTATAATCTCTAATGTTTTTCAATTAATCATTAAATTTGTACATTATTGAAATGAGTGTCTCACCATCATATTTTATATGTAAAACATACTTGGAATCAACTACTTGTATATTCTATTCTTTATTTATGGAATAGAAACAATATAATATATTAATGGGAATAGTTTTTGAGAAGTACATCATACAACAAAATTTTTTCCCTTAATTTCGAATCGTGGATACATACCTGAGTCCATATTTTAATTTTTATCCCAACTAAATGTAATTCACTAATACTATATAGTGTTTATAACTTGTACATACCTTTAGACATATCATAGAGTTAGAAATTTTAATTAAAACCCATGTGAAAATTGTTTCTCATATTACACATGAAATGTATGTCACATATATTAGAAATCCACATTATAAGGATTTCTCCATTTCATGAATATGTAAGTGACATGTACTCTTACCCACCCTGTACCTCACATTGGGTTTCTGGACATTTACATGGCTAAATCATATAATGTTTAAAAAAAGTGAAACATGATGTTTCTTTATTGAAAAAAAAAACTATGTGGACTTCATCTTTATCCTTTTTATAAAGCATAAAAATTGAAATTATTTATCATGAAGTAGTCAATGTGTGAAAAGGTCTTCCAAAAAAGCACAACGAAAATCCTAAAACCCTAGTTTTAGAACAAATATTTCCTCTAATGGCATAAAATAATCCTTATTAGTTGTTATTATTCAAATAGATTTAAAAATTTAAAAAAATTGTTATTGATGAAAAATATAGATAATATAACACCTCATAGAGAATTATAAAATATTTTAGCTCGTAATAACAATCCAAAACCAATTCACCCTAGTTTGGATCTAATTGATGGATGTTAATCACCCCTAATTCTCCCCCATCCCCTCTTCTAGATTATTAGTGTGTGAATATTGAGATCCTTTATCCCTTGGAATGTTTGTGATGAAATAGGGGAATTGGTAGAGAAAAATTAATTAAATTAATATAGCACCTTTTAAATTGCAGACCAAGGACTAAGAAGCTGAATAATGATTATACCTTACATGGGTGATAAAAATACATTCTAGAGCAAACCAAAAAGTTATAATTTCTATTTGGGACACAGTTGAGTTGATAACCATATTTTATCAATGGAATTTTCTTTATTAATTTCAAATTTATTAAAAAAATTTAAAAAATACAACTATCATTGAATCTAATAAAATATCAGTCATGGGTAAACATCATTATATGAGATCAAAAAATAGTTCATAAAAATTTCATTATCATTTACGATGTGAAATTACCATTTTTTCTTTCATAACAACACAAGACCCAAAAATCAATTTTCCCATGAGATTACCAACCCATACAAATGAGAGTGTTTATAATATCCCCCACATAGAACTAATCATATATGAGATTTTTAGTCGTCTTACTACAATCAATCTTGACCAAAATTGGATATAAATTATTGATTCACTCGCCATGTCCCATTATGAAACATCAATCAAGCCTCCATTGTGCTACACCAAACATGAACACTATTCATAACAAAAAAATTTATCCTCTCATTATAATCACATTAATTGAGTTATTAACCAACTAAATAATTTTATCTCAAAGACACCAAAGCTATAGTTGTGCAATCTTCTACCATCCAATGTTTCTATCCACTAAAAATCACAACTCATAAAGGATGAGGTCTGATCATTGTGCTCTCCAACATTATATTTTCATACTAAAACACATCATTAGTGGTCCAAACACATGCTCATTATGGATTCCACAAAATATCACCAAATATATTAAAAATAAATTGTCATTCATCCTATGGATAATATTTCCTAAAACTAATTTAAATCCCCTATTGGGATGATATATCATTACATAGTATTGAGACAAAAAAATAAAAAAAGCAATCACATGATAAACTAAACAACCACATTGAATTATGAAACATGCAATTGGTGTAGGTCAATGGTTATTTCCTCAACAAACCCAATCATTCATCACACTCAAATCATGATCATCAACATGTCTCAGATCTAATAATTACATAAATATAAGAAAATCCATCCCATTACTATTGATGATTCATGATATCAATCTATCACTATTTCAAAAATATTTTCACTCATATACCAAGGTCATATCAAAATTTCAATTAATGGTATTTGTACCCCCACAACCCTACTTATATGTAGTTGATACCTCCAACAAGGATTCGATTCCCCCAACTATAGGAGTATAATTATAATATCCTAACTAAACCAAATTACTAATATATATAACCCACAATATATCCATTATTGTATCAGTTTAATGGATGTATACTTACTTCCCATACTTGAGAAGTAATGTGAATCAGCAACCGCTACCCACTTCTAGAACACAAGGAATTTCATCATCGACATCCAATAAAATTATTCCATAAAAAGGGTCACACCACTTATTTAAAAATTGTGACCCACACCTTATGTATTTCAATATAATAATCATCAAGCATGACCATGTATTATTCCAAATGTACAATTTATTTCTTCTCTCAAGCCACACTCACCCATCATGATAATCAATGTGTTAAATGAAATTTGATTTGATCATGAAACCTCACCAAGATCAATTTATAAAATCACCAGACTTTTCCATCAAGAATAATCAATCCATAAATAACTCATTACTATTCATAAATACAAAAATTATATAGAACCATTAGTAACTAATTTTTATTACCAAAATCTTACCGAAAGCCATAAGAGTTATTCTCCCACACCACCTGATCACAGATCTCCAATAATACTCCCATGGGTCATAAATCATTATATTTGAGCTCCTAAATCTATCCACTATCTATGTTTCTCAATGTATCAATATCATCAAACTATAATTATCACACATGATGATTTCTTTCCCAAAATCTAAATGAATCTAACTAATCACGATTCCACTCTCACAATTACCCACAACCTATGATAAAAAATAAATATTCTTACTAAAAATTTAAAATAAATTTTATAAATATAAAACAACTATTATATGAAAATTAATATGTATCAAACAATCATATATTCTTACATTCTATATAATCACAATTTAGTTTGATAACATGGAAAAAATAAAAAATAATATTTAATGTACATAAGAAAATACCTCCATTTGTGATACTTTATTCTATCCTAGTCTCTAAATAAATTTCAATACACCATAACCAAATCATGAATCAGTTGAGGCCTTCCCAAAATGCTAAACATCTATGATCAACCCAAATTCATTTTTATGGTATGTATGTGAAATAGGTTTCTTGTGAAAGTTGTGAGAAATAAAATCTTGGTAGTTCACTTCCATAAATTTTCATAACATTTGATGTCAGAAACAAGTGAGTGAACATTTTACCTTCCCAAACAAGATGAATAATAATAATATTAGAGTATATGAATAAATAATAGTTTATCCTCAATTTATAACATGATACTCAAGGCTGAACACACCTACTTTGAAATAATCTATATACATCCACATGCATTGAGTGAACGTGCTAAAATTATTGGAAAAACAGACTCAAAATTTTAGCATAAGTATATATGATCACTAATAGGGCATATAATTCCGTGAAAATAATTTCTTATATATAAAATATCATGGTGTAGTACATATCACCCAACTATCTCATTTTATATATTCTCATATTTTAAAATGTATTCAACAATTACTATGAATGAGCGCAAGAAGATAACATAATATATACTTTCAACCAGATTATATGAAATACCATAGGAAAATCTTTCATAATATGTTGTAATGCAATGATTAAATAAATCCTATTAATATCATATATAATTTGTACAACATTTATAATCTTTAAATCCTAGAAATCACGTATGTTGTTTGGTTTAAAACCCAAATCAAATGAATCTATGTCATCACAAATAATATTAGGTAGAATAAAAATATATATTATGCATCTTTTAAACCTCATATGGCATAATTTAAGAATATAAATTATAGTAATACTATTATCTATTTAATTATTACCTATAACTACATGATCTTAGGAATCCAAAACAACTCTTAAAATATAAATAAATAAAACATCAGATCCTTGGAATATCCTAAAATATCATGAGGCCTAATTCTAGATCCAAGAAATAATTTCTATATTATTAAAAATTAGTTATCATAATTCAAAATATAAGGTATCCTATTTATTTGATAAAATATTATCTTGTGTCATCACCAAATAATAGGAATTCTATATGATGTCGTATTTAGTCACTATATCCTTGGAACATCCTATAAATCATATATTTAAATTTTTGAGGCCAAAAACAACAATAAATACTCCTATAGTAATTTAAAGAAGAGTTATAGTCTATTTGACCTCACCCCTTTTCTCATGAATCGTGTATCATTATATTATAAAAATGATCTAATCTCATTTATTTAATCTAAGTCACAGATGAAAAGAACACCAATCTAATATATTCCCTCATCAATGGCCTTTTATAATCCAAAAGGGCCTTATTAACCCATATGAGTATTTTATCATAAAAATTGATCAATATCGATCACCCACCATGTTCTCTATACTTGTAGGCTCTATCAGACTAAAGAATCAATTAGCCAATCTAAAATCATACCCATTCCATGGGTCAAATTTCAATCCTTAAAACATGGGACCATCTAATGGTACATCAACCAAATAACATTTAATCATATTCCAGGTCACCATAAAACTCTCAAATCCCTCTGCTAGGACTCTTATCCAGTCCCCACAATAGTGGGCTATCAATCAATTACATTGAGGAAAAACCACGCCCACATTGGTCATCACTACTTATTAATCTCTATAATTTAATTTGATTTTTGTAAGGGTATAACCATTGCATTCACCATGAAACATATAATTGGAATAAACTCCTCACATATCTAATTCTAGATTTAGTGCATGAAAAAAATTAAATCCTCATAAAAGAATGAGTACACGTTCTGTAGCTAAGAATATGTGACCAATACCCTTAGTTATCTATCTTGTTCATGTACATAAACCCATTATGGATTGTGTCTCTCGATTATATATTATTCATTATGGATAAATGTTGTGTACAATAAAAACCTCACTTTAGGAATGTTTCTCAGCTCGAAATGTCATTAGAAAACAAAGTATATGACATGTATAAAGAGACACATAATTTGTAAGCCACATAGTGTACCAAACCAAGTACCATAGATCCTAACATATAGTGAAACTTCGCATGGAATGCAATTTCAACTGGCATGAACCTATCATCACATGTTTACTCATGTAGAAATCTAGACCCTATGTAATATTCTGAATGCAACACATGAAATGCACATTTGAAGAAAATACAATTTGGACACCATATTCCAAATATTAACAAATTGAAGAACACATGGAATGTGTTATTAAACTAAATTCTATGTGATTTTTTCCCTAATAGAAAAACCTATTTACACCAAATCATGGTTCTATAGTTCATAAATGTTCCCAAAATATCCATATTATAAAAATAATTTGATAAAAAAAATAAAATGGGTTATCTATGAAAATTATAACAAATAAAAAAACATTAAGTGAATCCACAAAGATTCAAGATACTATTTTATCCACACAAACGATGCACCCTAATAAATATTCGATTATACACTTGTGTCTACAATTTTCCTCTATATTTGATTAAAAACATACATATACAATAATCCCCTCTCTAATTGAATGTGTGGGAAAGAATAGGGGGATGTAGAGTTAAATATAAAATAAAAACAATATAAAATAGAAATAATACACATTTAATGGCCTAATCCAAGAAATAGAATAGAAACAAATATGATAACTTTCTTGGGAAGAACATCCCATTATATCTTCCACCACGAAGTCAGAATTGTAAATTTGTAGTTCATTCGAGATATATAAATGATTATAAAATTGAATAATTACAATATATTTATGAAATATTAAAATAATATTACATGTAAAATCAGTGTGTAATATCAACATATTTTTTCCCGTGTGTAAACATCAATTCCTCATATCAATGGAACAATATTATAATTATTATGATATCATTTCATAGTAAAAATTGAAATTAACTCACTTGCTATAAATATAGAAAAACATTCCATGAATTTACCAACTAGTATAGTCATGGGTCACTACACATGTGTTATGATCATTTCCCTCTTCAATGTGATACCATATAAAATTAAATTAATATCATTTTATGACTTAAATACAAATTTAATAAGGATCTAACTCTGTAAATAAATAAATTATCCATAGATTAAAAAGAAACAAAAGTGAGAAATTTTTATCAACATCCTAATTTATTGACACATGGAATTGTTGGAGACTCTACCCAATAGTACGAATATGGATGTGTCATAATTAAATTCAGTAAAATTATTTTTCAAATGAGGTGATTTATTTAAATTTTATTTTTTTTAAAAACCTTACCTACAGAAATTTGTAGTCATAATAAATTAATGATATGACCATATATATGATCAATGATTTATGACATACATTCCTTACTAATTAGTAAATAAAAATGATGATAAATGATTATATATAACCAACAATTCATGTATTTATTTTGGAAAAAAGAGTTTAAAATTATAATATTTTAAAATTATAGAAACTATTCATTATAGATGATAAATGATTAGTCATTTATAAAGGGTAGAGTGTGAATTGAAATTTATGTACCGCACTATGGACACAACTTATTCAAGTTATATTAAAATTATAATTCACTTTCATTCACCAAAGATCCTTCAAGTTTGGAGTTTTATGGAATTAGGGGAAATAATTAAATTGTAAACCCATATATTTCAAGTTGGAAATTGTACTCGATATCTATTATTTCACTAAAAGAAAAAACAATAATTAAAATTAAACCTTATTTATTAGGATGATATATCTTCAATGATTTCCCCTGGTCTCATCCTTGTCCCAAATCTTCTTTAAACCCTATCAAAAACATTTTAAATCATGGGATGGTAAAAAATATTAGTAAAGGTTATAAAGATAAGTAAATTTTTATTCCATTAATAAACAGTAAAACCCATGAAAACATTGTCATAATTTTCCTTAAAAATATGTAAATATTTTTCCTTGAAAATAATCTAATAGTATACATGATTTTATAATCAAATGATTACCATAAATCCCAATGAATGAAAAGAAAATTCATAAAGGCACCTTGGAGAGTTATTATACGTTTCACACTTATAAATGGAATAACCATACATTCAACTTCTATAAATTTCACCCTTCTAAATGGAATATCCTTATGACCAAATTCCATACCAAATGCATTGGAGGATAAAATGTGACCACCCGTACATGTTATAAGAAAAATTCACTAGTCATTTGTTGATCATGTAACCCCATAAGATATCAAATTACCATTATATAATCAATAAAAACGAATGATTTAATTTTTCATATTAAAATTTCAAATTCCATCATAAGAAAACATTTCATGTTACTCAAATAATCAATCATTTTTGAAAACACATTTCAAACAATAAAAAAAAGATTTTTAAATCAAAGTGTCACATAACAATTTGAATCATTTTAAATAAATTTATATATTGAAATTTTAAGAAATTAATTTCCATACAAATACATAAATAATAATAATTTATAAAACCTGGACATGATAGATAAATATTTAGAATATGGGTGTTTAAAACAATTAAAATGTGATTTTTAGTTAAAAATTACATAACCACTTAATAAGAAAAAAATTCTAAAAATAATTAGATAATAACAAAAAAAATATAAATTATATATTAATATAATAAATCATGATATTACCTATAAATAGAGTTTTATATATAAATTATAGAATAATTAAGGTTCATAACATCAAATGCCTTAATAAATATAGATTGAGAAGATGTCTATTACTGCGAGTTCAACTCGTTACATAGCTTATTTATATTCATGAATTAAAAATATAAGTTAAAATATTAATTTCATGAGAACCATTATAAATTTTCATATTCCATTTATATCACTTGTTTTCAAGTTATAACAATTTATTCGTTATTAAATTTCATGTCAGACATTTTGATGATATTAGGTAGATGAATCGAAAATGACTTTGTTATGATGTATATGGTGAGAATTGTTCATTACTCCACCATGTCTATAATAAAATTCATTCTATAATATATATATATATATATAATTTTAAATAAAACCACTATTAATTTCTTTGAAAAATGAACTATGTCCCAATCATTGAGATGGTAAGTCATATGTACGCATTAGTAAAGTTGTCATTTTTCAATTATCATTATTGAAACAATGTAATATAATTATAATAAGATAATATCATAATATTAATATATTATATATATATATAAATATCATCCATGTGATGTGGTGATAACAAATGTATCACAATGCTTTATGGAGGTGATAGTTCACAGTTATACATGAACGATGTTATCATTTTATGTGTAGGGAATGGTAAGAACCTAATGGGTATATTACTTATTTATAACAAAACATATTTCATGGATATCATTTATAAACACATATTCAATCATTATAAATATTTTTGAGAGACGGTGATGGAAAATGTTATATATTGGTTCGTGAGGCGGTATTTCATCGTAAAGAAGACCGATAATTTTTTCCCACTTGATGGAAGTGGATATGGATTTAAATGACGATATTAACATTATATATATGTATTATTAATAAATTAGTTTTTATTTATTAATGGTGGAAGAAATTAAAAAAAATGTAAAAATAAATAAAATAGAAACACATAATTATAAATGATACCTCTTCTTCAGACGACCTTCTTGTATTAACACATTAACACCTATATGAATAGTTTTATTCATAAAATAATGCTACATTAAGGTGGGTATGGATAATATTTTGTGATTTTTATAGATATTGGCTAATAAAAATACATTTTTATGTGTGATGACAGGATATAATGGGTTCCCTTTTACTGTAGAGGGGAGGGGTACTGTAGGTGTTCCTCAAATTATTCAATTAATATAAAGTAATTTTATTATACAAATGGTTATAAACATATTATTTATGAATATAATAATATATTGGTTTAAATTACCTTAATAAAATTAATATCATATATGTTTTACTATATTTTATTCCATATCTTTTAGATTTGACCCTTACTTATTCTTTTTAATTATTATTGTGATATCATATAGTTTACACATTGACGGTTAATATAGTTTCTATAAAATTCAAAAATACAAATACATGAGTAATTGAATATATTTTAAGACTTATTAAAATAATTTTTTTTGAAATTGAGTAATTATTAAATTTTATATCATTTAATAGAATTTTAAATATTTTAAAATTTCAAAAATGGAAATTCTGAAATTACTTCATAAATTAACTTTTTAAAAATATCATAATTAAATGATATCTTCAAAAATCCCTTTTAAATAATAAATAATATTTCATATTAATCTATAAATTTTTTAAATGACATTAATTATGTTAAAAATATATTTATTGTAATATTTTTTGTATCATTTGTTTGATAATTCCATTAATTAAGAAATTATTATGTCATCATTTTGTCACTATTTAAGGTAATTATTCTATTACTAAAAATTATAAATAAAATACGATGATTTAGATGAACAATTTATATTTCTAAAAATTATTTTTAGTCCAATATTCTCCATATATAATGACACATTAAAAATATTTCAATTGTTAGAAACAAAAATATGAAAAAATTTAATTTCCTTTCAATATAATGTTATAAAGTTAAAATTTTCATCCATTGGTGATAAATGGTCTCATAAAAAATCTATTGAATTTTGGGGAATAAAATAATACAATAAAATTGTGACATGTTTTAATGAAATTTTATAATATTTAAAATATACTTTTTACCCATGATTACCCGATTTAAGCTTAATTGTGGTAATATAAAATATTACTTTAGTTAATACTCATAATAACCAAAAATAAAATAGAATTATTTTCAAAAAAGTAAATTTTTATTCAAAATTTTGAATATAATTTTCAAAATTATGAATATTTAAATTTGACAAATTAATAAAAATTCAATCATGTTGATGGAATGAGAAAACTGCTTTTAATGTAAAAACATTCAAAAGGATGAAATTTTTTTATATCCAAAATCAATCTGAAATTGATTCCAATGAACTATATTGGATTAGATTAAAACATTGATATAGTTATATTTTAATACCATTCAATTATATTATTTAACACAATAAATTATTTAAATAAAAAATCTGTTCTCAATTAAAAATGAATTATATTTTCCACTATTCATATAAAAATTGACCTTATCAGAAAAATATAGAAAATTCAAAAAAAATTGTTTACTTTTTAAAAACTTATTTTTTTTAAATTAATATATATATAATTATCCAAAATTACATTTAAAATAGGTACACCATCAAATGGTGTAAAATAGAATTTTTAGAAACATACTTTATTTATGTGTAAAATTGTATTTTTTCAATAATAATTTCAAGAAAGAACATAATATGAATGCCAAAAAATATATTTAATTTATTATATATATATATATAAATATTTTATATAATGAAATATTTTTCAATTTAATATTTGTAAGTATAAAATAAAATTTTTCACATTTAAATTGATATTCATAAAAATACATACTTTTATTTTAAAAAAGTTGTATATTTGTTTTATATAATTAGGAACAAAATAATTAAATATATATTCATGTCTAAACTATATTTTTATAAGTCAGTTAATCATGTACATACCCACCATTCTAATCTCTTGGAAATAAAAATAATATTTAATAATAATATTAGTTGTTTGTTTAAGCACATTGTGGTGTATCATGTATGCTATCAAATATAGTGAATCCTACAAAAAATTAAGGTTGAAAATTATTCCTATCCCCTTTTGATAATTTTATCATCATAATTTTTAATTCTTGATCTATAACCAAGGTATTAATTTTAAAAATAACATTTTTGAAATCCCACATCGAAACAGGGGTCAACAAAACATCTATATTAAAATAAATAAATGGAATTATAAAAGTCACTTGAGACAACACATACTAAGGTTTCTATATAGTAAAACCAAGAAATATAATAGATAACTAGCTATAATTTTTTTAGAGAGAGTGATAGATAACATGATAAGGAGATAGTCAATAACAAAAAGATAGAGAATTTGTGATGGTATAACAATTCAATGGTTTCTTTGTAAGAATATTAATCAAATAATTTTTTTCATAAAGATACTTTTCAGTTTTTTGAAGAATTATTTTTCTTAATCGAATAATACCATAACATAATATACTTATCTAAAATTTAGAGTTTCATCATTCAAAATAATTTCCATAAAAAACTCATATTTTTCTCCAATTGATGATTATTGAAGATGGATTTTTTACACCTCAAGCACAAGATACAAATTCTAGAGAATCACATAATACACAAAATATTAAATATTTATTTATACTATATTTTTTAATTAAAAAAACAAAATTTTTATTACAATATAAGATAATTCCCAAAACATGAATAAAATTAATATGATGAAAAATTACACCAATCTTCCAGATTCAATATTAATTTTCAAAGAACATCATAGACCATTCAGTAAACAATTGTTTTTAAAATTCATCAAATATTTTTTGAATTATAATAAAAACCCAAATTCATATGGATTTTATTTGATAATCTTCAAAGATAAATTTTCAGAATTATCTAAAAATAAGTTAAATTACTGTTGAATTATCATTCCAAAATGTAATTTACCTAATCATATATTCACCATGATAGGTTAATAATTTCCATAAAAATAATGAATCCCCAATTCATTTTCCAATCCCAAGGTTATCTATTATATAAAGGGGGTTTTACCAAAAAATTGACTTATTCATCTTCTATAAAATTATTTAACTAAAAATAAAAATTCATACCAACCTAGACTTCACAATGTCTATTGGTTAGCAGTGCCCCTTTACAACAATTAGTTGTGGGATTGATTAATCAGACATGCTACATGTGATCGGTGGTGACATGTACTTTAGGCTTTTATTATTGTAAAACTATAAAAACACGATGCTTATAAAATTATATAAATCTAATAAGAATCCAAAAAAATATCCATAACTAATTTTTACCATAATGAATATCTTGTACCTTAAATTTGTATTCTGAAAAATTAATAAACCATAATTGTCAAAAAAATAAATGTCTCCAAAAATATTGTTAATCACCTAAATATTAAATAACATAAATCCTCCAATTATACTTCTAGTACATTAGGATTATGATCAACCAAATAAATTTTAAACTCATTATGATGTCTGAAAAATTTAAGAAAACATCATCATCTCAAAAGTTGTTTAAACGCTTCTCTGATACCAACTGTAATGACATGAACATAAACATAACATATTCTAGTTATTTTTAAACTAGTATTTACTTTATTATCTAAAATATCTTTTAGTTTTAATTTTTTATATAATTATTAATAAAATTTACACATTATTCCAATACATATCTAGTTGGAACATATACTCAATTTCAATTTCATTCAGAAAATAAGTACAAATTAGTTTAAATAATTCAATATTTGTTATGCAGATATATCATTAATGTTTTCACTTGATCTCATCCTTATCACAACTCATCATTAAACATAGTGAAAATCATTTTAAAACATGATATTAAGGGATTTAAAAAGAAGAAATAATTTAGTCCCCAGATAAACATTAAAACCCATGAAAACATTATCATAATGTAATCCCTTTCACCCTTAATAAGTGGTAAATACATGAAATTTAAAATAATCTCATATCATATATTTTTTTAATCAAAATATTACCATAAACCCATGAAAGGAAAAGAAAATACATAATGGTACATTGGGATATTATTATACCTATCACTATTACAAATGGAATAAACATGTAGTTGACTTCCATATATTTTAATCTTATTAATGATATATTCATATACCAAATTCCATACCCAAGTCATTAGAGGTTATAATGAAACCACCCATCCTTTGTTTATTACAGAACCACAAATCATTGAATTATCGGCTAAAAACCTATCAAATTTCCCAGTACCATTATATAATCATAAAACATGAAATATTTTTATTTCCATATTAAAATTTAGTTTTCCCTCATAATAAAATATTTCATGAAATTTAAATAAAAAATAAATTAAAAAAAATCCATTATGAATATATAAAATGATTTTTTTAAATCAGTGTGTCCCATACAAATTTTATTCATTTGAAAATATTATAAAATTCCCATTATAATAAATTAATTTATATAAAAATAATGTAAAAAAATTGTTTTTTCAACACATTCATGGGAGAAATATATTTATAAAATAAATCATTAGGTACTTAAAATGGTGTTTTTAGTTAGAAAGACTCTTACCACTTGAATCTAAAAAATAATTAAGAAATAACATTAAGAAAATAGTAAATATTATAATAATATAGTAATTTTTGATATATTATGTCAAATATGTTTTATATAAATGTTATAGGATAATAATGGTCTATAACATCCAGATATGAATCAACGAATTTAGATTGATATGATGTCCCAAACCATGAGTTTGAGTAATCATATTATTTCTTTAAATTCCTAAATATTAAACAAAGGAAACTTATTTACATCCATAAGGATTTTTCTAATGTATATTTTTTCTTTTATTTTACATATTATTAGGTTATAACAATTACTTAGATATTTAAATTTTGGTCAATCATTTTGATTATATTCGGTACATGAAAACAAAGTGACAAAAGTATGATGTATATAATTATAATTTTTTATAAGTCTATTATCTATAGAATAATATTCATGACATAATAATAACTTTTACAAATCATTTATACATTAAAATCAAACCATTAATAATGTTTATGAAATATTCACTATGTTATAATCTTGGAGTCAGTAAGCTGTTGGTACACATGAGTAGTATATTCATTTTTCCATGATAATTATTGGAAAATGTAATTATTATTTCTTCTGTATAGAATGATCATAATATAAACAATATCATATTAAAAATCTAAATATAATTACATATATCATCTATGTGATGTATTGATGAAAAAATAATCAAATCGCTTAATGGAGGTGGTAGTTCCCACGTACTCACAAATGACATTATCATTTTTATTTGCATAGAAATGTAAGAATATAAATGATATATTATTTTTTAATAATTCTAAATATGACATGAATATTATATATAAAAACTAATTTAATCACTATAAGCAGTATTTGAAGATGGTGGTGTTAAAAAATTACATCATTTCACGTGGCGATGGATCGTTGTACACATGAAAAATAATTATTTTCTCCTTTTATGGAAGAGGGGGAGGTTTTTGGGGAATATATTAACATAATAAAATCTCATTAAATTTTCATTATTAGAATTAATATTTAATCATGGTGGTATAATATTTTATGGACTAGAAAAAATTAAATAAAATAGAAAAATATAATTAAAAATGATACATCTTCTTCAAATGATCTCCTTTAATTAACCCCTAAACACATATAAGAAGGATTTTCTTACTAAAAAATTACTCTATAATGCTGGTAGGGGTAATATTAAGGGATTTTAAATGATATTAACCAAACCAAATATGTTGTTATGTGTGATGAAATGAGAATCATGGGTGAACTTTTATAATAGCGTGGAGAGGAACTTTTGGAAATTTTCAAATTATTAAATTAATATAAATTGATTTTATTATAAAAATAGCCAAAAACATTATTTTAGAATATAGGATGATATTGTGTTGAAATAAATTAAGAGAGTGATAACTAGATAAGGTTTAAATGTTTTTAAATATTTATCATTTAGTTTTAACCATTATTTAATATTTTTAATCATTACAATGATATCACGTAATTAAATTTTGATGGTAAATATATTTAATATAATATGATTAAATATCAATAAATGGACCAGTTATGAAATTTAAACTCTTATAATAATTATTTTAAAGAAATTGGGATTTTTATAAATTTTACATCATTTAATGAATTATTATTTATTTTTAATTATCAATAATGTTAATTTCAACAATATTCATCCCCTGACTTTTTAGTAATATAAAAAAACACAATATCTTCAGAAAGGGTCTATTAAATCATCTATAATATGAAACATTATTCACAAAAATTCATTTTTGATAATAATTATTTATAATTATCTTTATTTTTGTAATTTAAATTTCATTTACTTGAATCATCAATTAAATAAACAATTTAGGAATAATAATTATGATACCATTTAAGATATTTATTTTAAAACTAAAAATTATAAATAATTTACCATAATGTTGATACATATTCAATCTTTCCAAATACTATTTCTCGTATAACATATCCCATATATTACACATGTTTAAAAATATTTCTCTTACTAACAAAGTTTGAAAAAATTGACATTGATTTGAATATAACATTAGGAGGTTAAATTATCATCCATGAGGCCATAAATAGCCTCATAACCGATCCATTAAGACAAGGGAAAAACATATCCAATATCACTAGGACATGTATAAGGGTAATTTTTCAATAACTACAATAATATTTTTTCCATAAATTAATTTTTTCACCCATGATAGTGGTAATAAAAAATATAACTAAAATTAGAATTCATAATATCCAAAAAAGGTAACAATTTACTAAATTTGGACCTTCTAATTCGAAATATGGAATCCATTTTTCAAATTTCCACAAAAAAATCATAAATTAATTAAAAAATAATCTCTTTGATGAAAATATAAAACATGTTTTTAATGTAAAAATGTTCAATGAAAAAAAACTTTTATATCCAAATTCAAAGGGAATTTGATTCTAGTAACATTAATTTTATTAAATGACAACAAATTGATCTAATTATACATTAAAATCCTTCAAATCTATAATTTATCACTATAAATTATTTATGTGAAAAAGAATTTTCAAATAAAAATGTAATATTTTCTCACTATTCATAAAAAAAGAAATCATATAAAAAATAATATAAAAAATTCGATAGAAATTTTTTTTAATATTCCATTTTCTAATAAGAAGTTTATTTTTTCATATATATTTTATATAAATTTAGAATACTTGATTTATATATAGTGATCCATCTAAATGCGGAAAAACTTTCTTTTTAGAAAAATAATTTTTTTTTGTAAAATTAGAGATTTTCTTACATAATGTATAGAAAACACATATTATAATTGTTAAAATTTTTATTTAATAATACATATATATTATTAATATAATTCAATTAGTGTGATTTTATCATTTATTTTAATAACATACACGTCTGTACATTTAAATAGTTTATAGAAAAAAATTCCTTTCTTCTTAAGTATGTTTTATATTCGTTTATAATTAATTGTCCTCCAATGAAATAACTATATATACATGTTTAAATGTTATATAAATAATATATGTAAACATATTCATACCCACCATTATGATGGCTATGTGATAGCTACCATATTAAATAACAATATTCATTAGATCTTTTCAACATGATGGGGCATATCATGTAAACTATCGAACATAGTGTTTCCTTCTTGGATCATGGGATGCTATATGAATCCTCCCTCACAAAGAGGAAGGAAAATACATGATATATATATATATATAATATAAAGGATCAATTTATGTTTAATGGTGGAAAATTTTTCTGTTAGCTTTTTATTTTATTGATATATACTAAGGGGTATAGCGGAGTCTAAAAAATATTTAGAATAAGAAATGACAATAACTTTATCATATTTTGATTCTAAGGAAACATCTTTTGTGTATATGAAATCATGGAGTATTTCATAAGATCAATTTGTTCCATTAATATAGAATGTATTATAATTCTCAAATGATGTTAGTTTGTGTTATTCTCAACATACTACAATCCCCACACTTCATAATGATGTGTTTTAATGACAAAAATAATATTTTAGATTAAAATACTATATTTTATTAAGATATTTTTTCAATGAAATTTTAGAATGAATGATTCTTGATAATAATGAGAATGAATAAACCTCATAATATTTTATAATAAAATAGAAAATTGATAATTCCTTAATTAAAGAGATTGATGAATTAAAAAGATAAAAACAATAATTAATAATTCTAAGTAATAATAGTAATCCTTTAAATTTCTATTATATGAATGGAAGTGCATGGAAAAAAAATTGAATATGATTAAAAAATTGGAGAATATCAGAAACACCATCCAATAAATCTATTTAGTGTCCCAATATTATTGTACCTTGATGAATAAAATATTATTTGACCTCATGGACTTGATGATAAAGAAAAATGAATATATTTTAACTAGAATATACTCTCTTCTTAGAGATAAAATATTCAAATGATTAGATGATAATGAAAATTTTCCATTTTACCTCAATGAAATAAATGAAATCTTATCATTAATAATCCCAAGTATACTATAATTGTAAATTAAAGATGATTCAATGATAATCCACATTAGTTTTAAGTGATTTATTTTTCAAATGGTTATATCCTTGAATCTAGATAAAAGACATTAAGGTTTTCCTCACATGTTATTTCATGGGTTTTTAAATTCTGATAATTGTTTTCCCTATGATTTAGTAAAATACCAATAACAGCATAATGATATTTCTATTTTGAAAAAAACATAACATTTGAAAACAAATTGTAATGTTTTTATGAAAAAATTAAATAATTGACATTACATTAATATGGATTTACTCAATTTCAAGTATAAATGTTCGAAATTAACATAAAAGGATCCCCTTACCCTCAGATTCAAACAAATAACATCCCTCCCGACAAATATTTTCACAAATCTTGCTATTTCTATATACCATTAAATCATATAGAATATCACATGATCCCAGCACTGAACAACTCTCACCTATTCCACTTGATTACATTATTGTAATTACGTTTTTTCTACCACCCAACTCCTCCTTCATAGATAACTACGGAAAAGGTACAAAATTCCATTTATATTTCCCCCCTAAAATATGAATAGTAATTAGAAGATTATATTTGGATTTCATAAATTTTTATGGAAATTTTTTAATTTATATTCATAGTTTCTATATAGTGTTTTTATAACAATCTGGAATTTTGGTTTGACTGATGTTTAGTTTTGAAAAATGCATCAAAAATTCGATCACATCATTTTTATATAAATTACATTGCATTTCATTTTGATTATGTTAATTATTATTATTTAATTAAAATTAAATAATTGAAAATATTCATTCCATTTAATTTATTATATACATAGAATAAAATTTATGTCTAATTTTCTAATATGTTTCAATATATTTTCATTTAATTTTTTTTTATTTTTCAAATTCTAGATAAGATCATAATTATTATAAAAAAATATATAATAATTATTCATCAATTATTTTTTATATGTCTTTATTTTGTTTAAAAAAATTCTCCTCATATTTATTAATAATCTAATTGATTAAATATTTATCACATAGTTTCTTCAGTTGTTATATGTGTCAAAATATATTCTTTTCATTTTATTTTTTTAATAAGTTATATTTAAAATTTTCTATCAATTCAATTGATTAATTATGAGTCATTCAATTTTAATGATTTATATATTTATCACTGTATAATGGCTATAAGTCGAATGTTTTCTCATGATAGAGTGTTGAACGATCATCAATATAACATTCTCATACTTTTGGACTTATCCATCCAAATATCCTTAGAGGGGGAGCTTATTCGATATCATTTTTATCAGAAAAACATATTGTAAATATGAATTACCAATCTAACATATCAATAGAGTTTTATTTCAAAGTAACTATAATGTTTCACACTATAGTAGATAAATATTTCAATAAGTTGAACATATATAAACACTTGGAATGGGTTGTTTGGAAGATATGATATTTAATTTGTTCCATTGTGTATGTCAATTTAAAGAATCACAAACAATAAAATAAGAATTAATGAGTGAGAATTAAATATTAGTAAATATTTTTAATAATTAGAATGACGAAACTGAAAATGTTTAGAAGGTTATAGAGGATTCAAATATCTCGGTGTATCCTCATAGTGTTATGAGGAAAACATTAATTTATTATGTGGTTATTTTATAAAAAATTTATATAGATATGTTATTTTTTTATTTAATGTACATAAAAAATTTTAACAGAAGAAAACTCATATTATAAAAATGATGCTAAATGGTTCTTGGGTTAATTTGTTTTTATTTTGTGAAATGAAACTACTTTTCATAGAAATTTGTTTCCCATGGGTTGATGGTGTTTCATACAAAAAATTCAATTAAAATGATTAATTTTTATTTTTATAGCATATAATATTTAATATTTATTGATATTTTTTTATTTAGTATAGACCTTGTAGTGTGATCTACCAATGAATAAATAGACCATAATTTACCCATAATTCGAAAAAACCATGTTATAGTTTATTTATTTTTATTACCCTATAAAACAAAAAATATTAGTATTTATTTTTATTATTATTATTTCTTACAGACTTCATAGAATGATTCCCTACCATAGATGAATTAACATATGCCTCAATATCTATCGACTCTACCACACACACATGGAGTGATTGAATCCCGCAATCCCAACATTCACGAGAGAACCATGATATCTCCCCCATACACAAAAAATTAAATATTTTTATTGATACAGACATATTAAGGAATTTATATATAAATATATATGTTAACATATTAAAATCCATATATTATATTAATATACTTATATATATATATGAATATATAAACTTATTAAAAATTTATATAGAAGTTAAAACATATATACAATCATATAGAAATGTGTAATCATTTTTTTAATATTTTTTTTCTTATATATTACTTATTTGAATCCATCACCAGAACAAAATAGTACTCAGTTGCAGCATCACACCAAGGTTGTCGGGGGTTAGAATCCAAGCAAAACCTCATTTTCATCCCCTTTGGGGGGTAACTTTTCATCTATGCACACACGCACGAGATTTCAATAAGTGTGATGGTTAAACATATAGTGGTTTTACATAGGGCACAAGTTATGAGACTCATGAATTTCATTCATAATTGTTAAATATTATTATATAAATATTCATTAAATAATATTATGAAACATACTAGAACCATAATTGTTTAGTATCTTTGAAAATATGTTAAAATAATAACATAAAACATTAATGATCTACAAAGACTCTAACTAAGTTAATTATAACTAAACCCATTCGATGAAATATCATATATACAACCATTCTTTATTTTTTTTGTAAAAAAAATAAATTAATTAGTGATCTTAGATACTCAATAAGTTAAAATAAGGAATGTATTGGTGATTTTTATCCATCACATGAGATTAAGGGTATATAAACACGTGATTAACCTTTTAAAACCATTCCCAATAATTAATATATAGAAATATTGTTTTCTAGAACAATTCATAGCATTTTATAAGACATGATTAATTAAATAAGAAAAGAATAAAAATCCAAGAGAGTATAACATTTTCAATTTTTTTTATATAAAGGTGTAAAAAAATTAAAGAATTGTCAAAAGATTAAAATAGTATGTTAAGGTTACCCATCATGACATTCATCACATGATATGATTGGGATAACAACCCTTGTACCAACATTAGGCATGGAGTAACCTCTTGTAAACCATATATCGTTCTTATGGAAACGTCACATTTGAGATCATAAAAAAATAATATTTCCCTAATTAAATGGAGGTATATAAGAGAAACACCAATAAATGAACTATAACCCATTTATATATAATCAATAATATCATAAAAAAATTTATATTTCCAACATAATATAACCTATTAAAATGAGAATCAGATTTATTGATATTTTATCATTATAATCATAAAACATATAGAGAATGAACCATGATGGTATCATTAGATCATATCTAAACATAAAAAGATATACTATCAAAGGATTTAGTAATAGATTAAAAAGTATTTAATAATATTCCGGGAATATTTCAAGGTGAAAATTCATATATTATTTTAAAATAAATTACTTAAAAATGAAAATTTAAAAAAATATTAAGGGAATTTTTTTAAAGATCCATGAATAATTATAAATGAAATATAAAATCAGAGAGTATTTTTGATGAAGGGAAATTTTTTATGTTCAATATATGTTAAAATAAACAATCTTTTGTTTTTTTGGATAAAATTTCCAATGCAAATTATTTAAAAAATCACCACAATATTCCATTTAAAAGTATAAAATGTAAAAAAATGGAAAAAATGAATATGATAAATAGTTTTAGTCTAGTAAAATTAATCCCAAATTTATATTAAGGAAAATATGAACATGGAAGAAAAAGTTTCCAGAAAAAAATAAAAAACAAATGCATGTTTCAATTAAAACAATCTTTCAGGCATTTTTAATCATTATAGTGAGGAAAATGAAAAGAAAAGATTTTACTTCTAGATATAACTATAACATATGAAATTAAATGAGACTTATGGGAGATATATCACATAATTTATACAATGGATATTAATGTATATGGAATTATGAAAAAATGTGATTGTACTGTAATCTCATACATCATTAATTACTTTTGAATCATAACCAGATAAAAGAAATTGCATTAATTTAAATCCTACAATCCATAAATATAATTTTATTAATTTTATATAATTTAAAATGGTAATGATATAATAAATGAAAGGAAAAAGTGGCGAATATGGATTGTGTCTTATAGATACAAATGTGATATGATAAACCCATTCCTCAAGATTAACATTAATTATAACAACTCTAAAAAAATCATATAATAATTTTAAATGTATAATAATAATAATATAAAACATAATATTAAAATATTTAACAAAATAAATAATCCACTTATATCATGTTAACAACGATATATTCATCATTATTTATTAAAATGGATTTTCCAAGATGTTACTTTTTCATTATTCATCTATGTATCAGTTCATAATATCCAATGCTTATAATTTTATCCATGGTTCATAATATATTGGTTATTAATCATAATATTAAAATCATATTTATAAATTATATAAATAATTATCAGTTTCCATAAAATTTGTACATATAAAATGAATTTCACTATTCAAGGTGACATTTGTCCATACGTATGGATGGAAACTTTTTACCTAAATAAGGAAATTTAGGAAACAATGATAAAAAATATTTTATCATTATATGTTAATAATTATATATATTTATAAAAATAATTCTTATAACCAAGCTATATATGGGGTTGGGGATAATAAATCATCTTGCAATGTGAATGTGGTAGTCCACATATACTCATAAGAAAAAATTCATTTAAAATTTGATAAGGAAGTGATGTGAAGAGTATGTTCCATAATAATAATAACAATAAGGTATATTTATGATAGAAGATTTATCATTTTATTAAATATATTAAAGTATTAGATAATCTGAAAGAAGAAATAAAACTAAAAGTGGTCATTTAAATATTAAACCTCCACATTGTGTGGAATCCTCTGGATGAGAAATTATATATTGACTGATATTTCTCTCACGAAGACTAGGGGATATAAGAATAATGTATTAAGTTATGAAGGTTTTTTTGTAACACCTCATGATTCAAAAATAAATTCATTTTATTAAGAGTGATGTATAAAACAAAGCACTTAGAGGAGATGACAATGAAATATCTTGAGACATTACAAAATATTTATTATTCTAAGTAAAATCAATCTATTTTATATATTAAAAGTAATAAAACAATGAATTACCTTGTGTTATATAAAATTATTACCTTCAATGATATTTAATTTTACACACAACAACGATCGATTTGTACCAAAAGATATTAATATTATTATTGAGAAAAAATATTATCTCAACCTGATAAGTTAGATGTTATGAATAAGATTAAAAACGCCGTGAAAATATATTATTTAATTTATTGGTTATCAATTAATTAAAATTCAACATAAAAACCAAATGAATATAACAAAAATATTTTTATAGAAAAACTATTATTATGTACCAATGTGTTTCATAAAGATAAATTAAACCAATGAAAATCAATGAATGATAATAATGAATTTTTATATTTCATAATCCTTTTTTAAATATAACAAATAGGATTTAAATATAGATTATAAGAAAAAAAATCTAATTTTATGCATAATTTGTTGAAAATTTCTAATGTAATTTTTAACACCTTTTAATTCCACAATTGGGTTTAAACTATATTTTGAAAAAATATATAAATTTTATTTTAAAAAATAACATCCATTTTTGAATTCATAATTTCAAAAATATAGTGGGTTAGTATATTTTTCTATGAAGATTCATTTTTTGATGTATAATAGAAAATAATGATTTTTAATGAAACATGAAATTACATAATCTTAATTTAAAATGTTGAATTATTTTTTTACATGGTTGTAAAGTAAAAAATAGTCATTTTATAAATTTATTTATCCAGTTAAGGTAATTAAATTTATTTTAATAGTGAATTTATTTTAAAAAACATGGAAAAAAATTGAACATTTTAACTTTAAGAACCTTCTTTATCATTTCATACAATGGATTATTTTAAAATTAATTCTAAAATCATATGTGAATTGAATTTGAGCAAGTGAATTCGATATTTTTAATCATAATAATTATTAACTTATAATATGGAAAACATAATTTTATGCCCAAATAAATAATGAAATAATGAAAATTAATTATAAAAATTAATATAAAAATGTGTTTACCAAGGGACTATTATTTAAAAAAAGGGGTCAAAATACCCATAACAATTTCCAAAAACCATTGAATGGAAATATTATTACCATGTAAATTTTATTGTAGGGGTTTTTCTAATATATAATCAAATTTACATGGAAAAAAAGTTTATAATTCCATCTTTCAAAAATATATATGTTTTCTACTCACAATAGTTATAAATGGCCTCCCCCTCTACTCATACGTCACACCTCTCAAAACAATTTGAATCATAAACGACCTGAATGAATGAAAAAAAGTACATAAACTCATACTGGAAGCCTTATATTGGTATTAAATATATCTTTTGAGGCAATTAGTGCAATCTGAGGGAGGATACCTAAAGAAGAGTTTATGTTTTCATTAAATCATTTTTTTACTTTTTTTCCTTATCCACATACTTAATTTTTTTAAATCATGATTATATAATAAAATCAGTAAATTAAATATATTTATATTTTATTTGTTAATTTTATTACCTAAAAATTTTCACACTTCCATCAAATGTGTTATGAAGTCTTTATTCGTGTGTACAATGGGCAATCATCTCTCGAAATGACATCATTCATTTTTACTATAACACCATTAACATATGGTATTGATGATTTTAATAATGATTATATATTATATAGATGATATTAATGATTTATTTATTTTTAGTTTACTACTATATAACTCATACCTTCATTTTTCCCTTTTGTAGGAATATAATAACATCATTTGTGTATACGGATGACTACCGCCATGCTAAGAAATGTGAAGCATTCATGATTTACATTGAATATATTATGGATTATTTTAATATATATATGTGATATCAATCACATAATAATTATACTATAATTAAAAAATATATAAGTATAAAATTTAATATTCTTTCATTCAATCTGATGAGAAAATGGAAATAACGTTCATGCGTACAGAGGACCTATTATCCCCAAGCACGTTTTATTTGGTCTACTATAACTAAATTTAATGGAGTACCATAAATAAAAATATAGGGAATACTCATGATATTTAAATCATGCTTTTAATTTCTTAGACTATGATATCATGTTTAATGTAAAAGGTACAATAAATAATAAGTCAAATAATACTAGAAAAACAAGGCAATTTACCCCGAAGTAAAAAAACAATTAATGATTTTTAAGAGATGGGAGATAAGATGTTACAAAGGATCATATATGATATTATAAATGTTATTATGATTCATTTATAATGTTATGAAATTATAAGAACCATTATATTATAGGTTAATGGCTAATCAAACAAAGTGGAGAAAAAGGTAACGCATTTCATATCAATTTAATTTCATTGATGTATATTGTAATGTTTTGAAGCTAATTAAATTTATATGACCATTATAATTCACTTTGATACTTAATGTCATGAATTATTCATTATTTTTAGGGTTTTAAATTTCTATTTTAAATATTTCATCTACGGGGATGAGAATTAAATGTTACGTGGTTATAAATATTTCCATAACTCAATTTCATTATTGGGTTACATTACTTCCACTTTGTTTTCTAGATTATAACATTATGTGTATAATGTCTTCTAATTTTTATATGTTTCAGGTACACCTATTTTTTATTAATATATGATAAACATAACTTATTCATTGGATGATCCTCACATCAATAGTATGATCTTTTGAATAGTATATTTCACAAATTCATTCCAATTGAGATTTTATATTCTTGAATTTTAATTAAAGGGAATAATATGATCATTTTTTAATAATAAATTAAATTTTACTCTCCTATAGTTATACTAGATATTTTTAATTAGTAATACCATTTTCCCACTCATTATTACTTATAACTATTTATAAAAAGTATTTTTTTAAATCTGACATTATTTATCTTTTTCGACAGAAATATGTTTTTTAAAAATTTCTAATCGAAATTTGGAATATTTTAAGTATATATTTGAAATTAATAAATTAAAAACATTTTAATAAATTTTTCTCATTAATTTTATTAATTTAATATTCTTTTTTTATTCTGAAGAAGGTTTATTTCAAACATATTACATTAAAAAAGTAATGTTCTTTTTAACTTGTTGGGAATTTCCCATTAATTTCTTGAAAAATATTTTAATATATTATGAAGAAATTTCTAAAAGATTTTTTTATAGAAATATATATATGGAAAAGTATTCTCAAAATATATTTTAAAATGAACTGGATACTTTCATAATGAATGATTGTTAATGATATTATATGGAAATTATATTAGTATATAAAAACAACCTATATTCATACTCTAATATATATATTTAAAATTGATATCATCCTAATTCATCATATGTATGGAATACAATTTTTTTCCATGGATAATATTTAAATTAACCTACTTGAATCATTTTTATAGTTAATAAATTTCCTTTCAGTTATCCATTTTACAATGTTTATTGAATAGAACATTTCTCCTAAATTTCCACATTATTTATCATGGACATGATTTTAGCTTAAATTGATACCATTATTACATAATATCATTAATTTTAGTTTTATTTTATTATCTATATATTTATAATTTTTTATTCACTAATCAATACAAATATATTATTAGATACACGATATGTAAATGACATCAATTATTCAATGTATGAGTAATGATTTGGAATTACAGTCATGTCTGGGCCTAGAATAAATTTAGCCCCTCTATTCAACGACATGTTTAATGATTAAAATAAGTAAGAAAAATTAAATGTTTTTCTACCTATGGTTTTAAACTATTCTATAAAACCTCATGATTGTATAAGTTTCAATGTGCCTCAGACATGACGTCCAATATTTACGCATTTCATTGATTCAGAAATCAGTTATTATTATCCATGATATTTTCACTATGAAAATATATATGGATACATTTCATTCACATTTTATTATTTAAATGTGATTTTTTTCATATATATTTACTTTTATATATTATTTACACAATACCTTCTCATTTATTAATTAAATAGAATGTATTCTATGTTATTTACAATTCCATATTGTTTATTCACATTGATTCATTATTTCTTTTTCTATTATTAACCCTTAATGAAAATTTTATCTCACCCATAATTGTTTTCCTTCCCTAGGATTCCATTATGTTTACTATGACTTATATCAGCGTTTATGATACAAGGGATAATGTTATTACCAATACAACAAATTATTTTAGTCTTTTCAGATTCAATTCCTCATATCTTATGATAATGTAATAATGTAAGGCATCAGCTTTAGGCTTCAAGGTTTGGGGTTGAAAAATTTTGATTTAGAAAATTCTTTAAAGAAATAATGGAAACCTTATTGAAGGAATCATATATTATTGAAAATTATATTATGATAGAATTTTGGATACATATTAAAGGACACCCTAAATCTAGGTATGATGGAGATTATGTGGGTCTTTTTAATAATTACTCCCTTTTAGGAAACTTTATGTCAATGTGGTTCTAGTATATATATGTATCAGGAGGTAATGTCACTAAAAAGGGTGTATCTGAATTCCCTCGAGTCTAACCTAACACAAAACAATAGGCCTTAACTGTGATCTTAGATTGATACTCTTGGAGTGTATTCTTATGATAATTCGGATTTTAATTACAAACCATTATGTATTATTGGAATTAAAAATTATAACCAAAGAACATGTTTAAACCGTGGACTAAAAAAGGGTATATGTTGAAATAAAATAAATTCAGTATTTATGTATTATCATTAATTAATTAAATTGATTAAGTATATTACATATGAAATTTTTGTTTTAAGAATCATGATGCACAAGAATATTATTTTAAATTTTTAAAAAATATTGTATTAATTTACAAAAGAATAATGGATACCATAATTGGTTATGAGATTATGATTTATCAAATGTTTAAATTCTAAAACATAAATTTTTAGATTCTATGTTATGGGAGTTAACCATGAATAAAAGAATTATAGAAAATTTTAATGAAATTATATGTTTAGTAGAAGAACAATTTTAGGAATAAAACCTTTTAAATTTTTAAACATAAGTTTAAATGTTTTCATATCCATTAGGGATTTTATAATAATTTATGACATTATAATAATAGTAAAAAATTATTAGTATATATAATAAAACAAAATTGGAAACCCAAGCATAAAAGATATTTAAAGAATACGTTTATATCAATGATTTCCATAATATTTAAATTTGACATCATTTGAATTATTTTTAAATATTTTATAAAAATGAAAACATGTATTTTTTGTTACAAACCATTATATGTGGATAAGACATAGGGCCTAAACCTATAACTGATTTATGATAAGGGTTTAATGTCAACTAATAACCTATCCAATAATGTGGATAAAATACCACTATTTTTTGGGAAACTATTTGGAAAAAAATAAATATTAGTGATGAAACAATATTGTTACATTTTAGTTTTAGATATTAATTTATTATATTGGATAACTAGTTATTAACATATTAGTTTTAAAAAATATTTGATTATGGGTTTAATGACATTACTCTCATTAATGGATAACATTATCCATTAAAAGTAAACTTAGTTGGACAAGCATAAAAAATATTTTTTTAATAATATTAATTATAAATGGATCATTTCATAAAAAAGGAATATATTGTTCTCATGAAACATTATGAAAATGGGCCTACGGACCATGTAATGGTCTAAATAACCACTGGGCCTTTGGGCTATATAATGGGTCTCCCTCTACCCAGTTAAAGAGGTTTTTTATTTTCTTTAATAATAAATGAGGCTTCGGCCCCAACCTTTTAAAAAACATGGATTTGTGATCATTAACTATATATTAAAAAAGTTCCATTCCTCTTCCACTCAATATTTGTGCGTTGGTTTTCTTATCCATGTCCATGTTTCATTTCCAACATTTGTATCCAATATGTAAATCTAGTAATCTTATTATTCAAGATGACATTTTTCACATTCATTTATCTCTTCTTAATAGGGTACTGTATTAAAAATATCTTACAATGTGGGTTTTTAAACAACGATATTTCAAATTATCAATCTTTGGACTATGGATATCAAGACTAAAATGTGAGGACACAATTAATTTAATGTGGGGGAGAATGTAACACATTGACATTATAAAAGAATAACATTTTATTCAATAAAATCAATGGAATGAAACACCATGAATAGAAAGGAATATAATATCCCAACACCTTACAATATAGTTTATAATTTTAAAAAACAATCTATGTTATAGCTTGAAATTCAAAAAACATTGAGTTATCTTTTGTTAAATGGAAAAAAACTTTTTTTGATAACATTGGTTACATACAAGATTGAGATTTACCAAATAATGTGAATATTTTTATTTAATATGGAATTTATTATAATAAAAATTAAATAGGTGGTTATGAATATATTTAAATAAATTATTAAAATATACTGTAAAAAATAATTCCTTACCAATTATTTTGAAATGAAAATAAATAAAATTTAATGTGAAAGAATTTTTTTAGAAAAAATTATTATTATGTGAAATGGTGGTTTATACTATTCAAAAAAATTTACTAATATAAATAAATAATATTAATTAAATTTATGTATTTAATATAATTTTTTTTTAAAATTATTCAATAATATTGATATTCAAAAGGAAATAACAACGCTAATTTCACGCATAAGAATCAGTATTTTTTCATATGCACTTTTACATCCTTTTAATTGGGAACGTGTCTATAAATTAAATTTTTACACTTTTATAAAATTTATGTTACAAAATATACTCCATTTATTTAATAATTATTTCAATATTTTCTCATTTGAGGTTTAGGTTTTTTCATAGAAGATGCATTTTTTAATGAATGGTGAAAAATAATTACTATTTATTAAGAAAAAACTGTTCATCTAAACAATTTACAATGTTAAATTATATTTTTAATTGGTTTTAAAATTAGAATTTTTTATTCATACATCCATTAATAATATTTATTTCATTATTATCCTTTTTAAATCGATTTTTTATATATAATGTTTATAAAATTTAGACAAATTCACTTTAAAAACCTAATTTCACATCTCGCCAGTGAGATTAATTTCATATTAGAAAAATTGATTACATATTATGAATAATAATAATTAATATTGTTTTATAATACCGAAATTATTATTTAAAAAAATTATTATTGAAGGATGATAAAACTAATTACAATTATTAAGTGGAAAATGAGTTCATTGAGGCCCCAATCTTTAATATTAAGTGGATAAATGCCCAAGAAACATGTTCAAATCCAATTTGAAATCCATATTTGGAACTTATAGCTTATTAAATATATCTTTTTTCCATTATGGATCCAATTTAATAGGAACAAGTGTGTGTGTAATTCTCTATTTCAAAAACATTCATGTTTTCCACTCACCCCACATACAAAATCCCCCCCTCTCCCCTCTTATAACACCTCTAAAACAAATTCCGTTTGTCCAATAAATTCTCATATGACTCTACAAAAACCCCTTTAATCCTATATGGGCTTTTTGAAAAAATAAACCATATAAAGGAATTAGTGCAGTCATAATGTGTTTACCTGGGGAAGAGGTATGTCTTTCATAAAGAGTTTTTTATTTTCTTCTCTTAATTAATCAATTATTTTTAAATCATGATTATATAATAACCATAGTATATTAAAGATACTATGATCTTGTTATTTATGTGGTAAAAACTACATCAACACATAATTTTATCAAATTGTTATGAAATCATCATTCATGTGTATGATGGACAACCACATTGTGATATGTAGACATTTTTATTTCCATTACAACCGTTCAAGGTGGTTCATAATGATGGACATGATGTTTATATTTGATATATATGGTATTTAGAAATTATTTATACTTATATAATTATCATATAAAACATAACATCATGAGATCTAGTTTTTGGTAATATGGTAACGTCGTTCATGTGTACGCCAGACTACCACCTCACAAAACGATGTGTTTCGTTCATGCATTACATGGAATATAATAATGAATATTTTAAGAAAATATTAAATATAAATTACATAGGAATTATATTTTACATATTATATATTTATATCATTTAATTTTCTTTATTTTTCAATGATAATAAAATGAAAATAGCATTCTTGCGTACGATTGTCCAAACCGTCTCCATGAACATTGTAATTCATTATATTTCACCAAATTTTATAGATTACACTAAATAAAAATATAATGAATATATAGGATATTTTCATTATGGATACCAATTTTTAGATTGTGTATTCATGATAATATTATTACTAACCAAATATAAAAATTCCAGACATACTCAAAAAACATGAAAATTAATGCCTGGAACAATGAAAATATTGAATAATTAGTACCAAACTTGTGAAAAAATGTAATAAAAATATCATATATGTTACTATTAAAAAAATATGGTAATTTTATAATTTAATAACATGACTAAAGAAACTATAATTTATGTTAAAGTGTGTTCATACAAAGGGAGCCTAAGGTAGGGAATTTCATATCAATTTCATTTCATTGAGGCATATTTTAATGTTATGCACCTAATTACATTTATATAGTATATATAGCACAACTTTTAATATAATATAATTAATATATAATTATTAATTGTAATTTATGTTTTATTTTTAATTATTTCATCTAAGTGTTATTTAATTAAAATTTACCTAGTGGTAATGATTTGCATAGACCAATTTATTATGGTTGGAATTTATTACATCTTAGTTTATTTTGATATTCTTATATAATTTTTATAATGTTTTTTATTATCATTTTTTATCCACTTGTTATATTTTTATGTACTAATAATACATATAACTGATTCATGGGTTGATTCTCAACTAAAAATTATGATATTTTAAAGGTTCATTTAATAATCTTATTTTAGTCGAGATAGTTTATTATTGAATTTCCATTAATGCATATTATATTATCCCAATTTAGTAATCCATATAATTTTTACATCTAATGGTTATTTATGATACCAATTGTCAACTTTTTTTTATATAATATCATTGATAATTTCTTTTAATGAAACATGACATAATTTATCTCACTTATTGGAACACAATTTTCTTACAAAACCATGTTTTATAAAAAAAATTTATAAATCATTTATTTATAAATTTATGATTATTTTAAAAAAAATTAACCTTTTTTCTTTTTAAAAAATTATTAGAAACGAATATTCTTTCCAAAATCTGAACAACTTTGTTTTCTATATTTTTGAAATGGAATTGATATATTTTGTTTACATTTATGGAATTACATGACCTCATTTTTTTGATTCTTAAATTGAGATTTTAATAATATATTTTTAGATAACATGTCTTTAAAAACTAGTTTCAATGAAATGGAATTTGAATGGTTCTTTAAAAATAGAATGTATATTTTCCTTAAAATGCATTTTATTGATTTTTTCTCACATAATTCAACAATGAAAACAAAACCTAATTCTCACTTTAATGGGTATATGTCAAATTGATACAATCATTATTCTTATTTTGGATGTCAAATGTTTATTTTGAAAAATTATAGAAATGATATCCACATCCATGATTCATTTCAAATTAATTGAATTCCCCATGAGCTATTCAATTTCAAATGATCATTGAACATTAAATTTCTCCAAAATAACCACTATATTTTTCATAGATTTTATTATTTCATAAACCATATACCATTATAATAGATGGTGTTTCATTTGATAGTTATATGATTAATAAGGTATATATAATGAAATCTATATTCTATACTAAATATAGATATTTTTATGGTACATTGTTTATTATTTAAAAAGATTATTTGATATATGAGGAATAGTTTGTATTTGTAGTGATGGGTGGGTACTAGACATTATATAGCCCCATGATGCATTGATAAGTATAATGAGTCAAATTAGTTGGAAAGTTAAAATGTTTTTTAACCAATATATATAAATGGTATTTTCAAATTTTTTGTTGGTATATTTTTTTGTGTGCCAAAAAATGTAATACAATATTTAATGATTGCTTGAATTGAGAATTAAGTTATTATTATCAATGTGAATTTCAATATGAAAAAATATATGGTGTCATTTCATTTATTTATTATTGATTAAATTGAATTTTTTTTCATGTCATTTACCATTACATATTATTTATGTGCTTCCTTCTTAGTTGTTGATCACATGGAATGTGTTATAAATTATATTCCTTTCCATATTGATTACGTAAATTGGTTCATTATTTATCTTCAGAGTATTTTAGATCTCCCAAATTGTACCTCTATTACCAAGGACTCCATGAAGTTTACGATCAGTTATATAAATTGTAACACTATGGAATAAAATAATCATTGAAACACGTATGTACATTTTTTGTATTCAAATTTGTATTATGAAATCATGTATATATGTAGTTTACCAATACATATTGACTATTTGATCATTCAGGATGCATCTCCATGTATCTTATACCAGTGTAATAAAACTGACTCCGAGCTACAACATTTGGGGTCACTACATTTGGGTTTTGAATTACTTTTTCTCTAATGATAACATTTTTTTATTAATGGTGGATATGAGCTAATTAGGTATAATTGAGGGAGGGAACAAACATAGAATTAGTTAAATGATTTAAATAATATATTATGGTTTTACTAATATATTTTCTATGAATAGAAGGAAACTCAATAATAATATAATATAGTGCCAAAATATCTCAAGACAAAAATAAGTATACTTTTTTTATTTTGTAATCATTTCAATTCCTCATAGTTTAAAACAACAAGAAAATTCATTTTAACCTCAAATATGGTAATTTTTATTCTATTTTTAATATTAATTATGACTAATATTAATGCTGGGATAATTAAATCATATGAAAAACAATTATTTCATACATGGAATCCATTATATATCATTAAATATCTCTAATTGGTTGAAAAAATTTTACAAAATTCCACAAAAAAACATAAATATGTTTTTAGACAAAAAATAATTTTTATGATACTTTTTTTACATATATTCAATTCCTAGTAAAAACAATAAAATAAATGACAGAAAATTTATTTTTCTATATAATTTTTAAAATTAATAAAAAATATAAATTAATAGATATTATTTTAACATTTTATGATAAAAAATCTTACGTGCCTAAAAACAATTTTTAGAAAATTATATTTTCAATCTCCAAACAAGATATTTTTCCAAAATCATCAATAATATTAATTCTCTAATAATTAATAATTTTATTTATTATTAATGCGAATTTTCATACTCTAATATAAAATTGAAAACATAATGGGAAATAAATATTACATGAATTAATGATAAATAATGACAAATTTAACAAAATCACTATTATTCTTAATTCACAAAAAATACAACATTTTTGAAAAATATTTACTATTCACCCTAACATAATTTTGATATGTGAATTTAAAAAATAATACTATTTAGATAAAATAAAATTTATCAAAATGATAGATATTAATTATCAATTAAACTATGTATTTTTTTTTAAAGGTTGGGGCTGAAGCATCAATTTTTTATTTTAAAGCAAAGACCTATTTAGTGTGGGTAGAGGGAGACCCATTACATAGCCCGAAGGCCCAAGGCCAAGTGGCCTGAATACAAGGCTTGAAAGCCCATTTTTTGTCCCAAATGACCCCTCGATGAACAATACTGCTACAGTACCCGTGTGGCTACAGTACCTGCTACAGTAACCGCCCACCGCTATAGTACCCTGCAATAGTGCCTCCACTACTACAGTTCCCTGCAATAGTGCCTCTGCCGCTACAGTGCCACCGCCGCTACAGTACCCTGCTACAGTACCAAAAAATTCATCCCTTCCTGGATTTGATTCTGGGTCTTTTGGATGCGAAGCAGGAGCTTGTACCACTTGGGTAGATGCTCGTTGGCAATTAAACCATGTATAATTATTTTAAAACTATAATTAAATAAATCATTCATTATTTAAAATTATTTTAGAATTTATTTATCCAAATTTATATTTTATGGGGTCCATATTCATTTAATTTTATCATGAAAAGGTATTGAATTTTAATTTAATGTGCTTAAATCTATTTATCATAAAATCAGATGGTAATGAATTTATTTTAAATCAATGTTATAAATTAAAATACAAATACCAATATGATATATTTTCAAAGATTCAATCTTTGAAACACTAGCTAACTAAAAAAATAATTTATAGCTACTGTACATCCAATGTAAATTATGTTACAAAGAATTATCATTTATTGAGTAGAAATATATTATATAATTTGATATATATTTTTGAACAATAATAAAAGATGTTTTTCATTAATTTTATTACCATTATGAATACTAAAGAGAAAACAACGATCAATATTAATAAATGAGTTTTGACACTAATTCATCTGATTAAATTTTTTTTGTCAAACTAAACATTTCAAGTCAATATTTTTATTTAAATATTATAAAATATTATAATAAATCACCATATAATCCCAAAATAATGAACTAGAAAAAACCTAAATAAATAAATATCAACTATAATTATAAAATTAAAATCAATTAAAAATATGTCCCCTGAAATCCAATAACTATATATGTATTTTGACCAATGAAAATATAATAAAAATTGTGGAAATATTATTTAGACTATTTATTACAACAAGATTTAATAAAGGGAATAACAAATACAATTGATCAATGAAGAACTTGTGTTTCTAAAATCATCCCTTTCTTGTTTATCTCCTTATTCTCTTAATGATAGAGATATATTTATCTTCAAATTTCATGAACTTTTCTTAAATACCATGTGTGCTATTTTTATAGTATTTTCCTTTAATTTAAATATATCATAAGGACTCTGTATTTTTTACCAACCTTCACTCAAACCTTTATTATTTATTATGGAACAATTCTTATGGATATGAACTTATCTTAGGTCAACATGAATATTAATTAAGTATTAAGGGTATTAAGTTATTGTTATATAATAAATAAGGATTTAATTATCCAAATTGTTTTATAGAATAGGGAACGAGACCCTCCTTCAAATATTGGATTAATAAAAATATGATTCTACAGACAGGGTGTTTTTATATAAACATATATTATGGGAGTGATGATTTTTTATCACATTAAACAATATCATTTTCATATGACCTATCAACCCTCATTTTTTTCAATATTTATTTATAGTTTTTGTGGTTTCCAATTATTTATTTACACTAATACCCATATGGGATTTCATATTTTGATATATATACTTCATTAGAACTAAATAATATATAAAATTTTTAGAAATTTTAAAAGCTAGTAACTTCTTTTAGCACCAACAATTTCAATGATAAAAGGGTTATTCGTCTGTGAAAAATAACTGATAAATGGGTCCATTTATCAGTTTTTTAAGCGCTAATAAAATGGATACATTATCAACTTGTTTTTATCAGTGATTAAATTTACATTTATATACACAATTACTATCACTAATAAAATTCTTGGTATATAAGTGTTTGGTTAAAATTACAACACACTACATTGTCAAATATGAAATTTTATTTTAATTAATTTTATATTAATAAAATTAGATAAATTATATTATTTTTTAGATACATTATTTTAAAAAATTTATAAAAAAATTAAAATCATTGTGGTATGGTTGTATTTGGACTTTAAACTTCTATCAATACACCCTTATCATGATATCATTTTTAAAATAGACCACTATAAATGGAGTGAAAAAGTTTACCTATATAAATCATTTTCTTATGATTGTAATAATATATATAAATAACATAATCATAAATATTAAGAGTGCTCTAATAAAATCCCATATTATGATTTAAAATAAACAATTTTAGGAATATCATGAACAATATTTTTATGATTAATGATTGGATCATTCCTAAAAAACATTAATTACTTATGTAACATTTTTATAATGTATCAAGACAATATGAATTCATTTTTTCATTTTTAATTATGTGATATGTTTATTGAACTAAAAAATCAATTTAATATTACAATAGGAAAATTAAGCCATACCATTAATACCATGTTTCATATTCAATTATGGATTATTCCTACAATTCAAAATTTAGTTATGAAAATTATTACTAAAATCACAAGATAATTCTTGATTATTTTTAATTTAATTATTCGGTGACACTTGTTTCTACCTAAAATAAAAATTTTAAAGTGAATTAACATGGTATGAGTTTTATCAGTCATATCGTGTGTTTTATTTTATTGTGTTCTAGTCTTTCACATTAAAAATTAACTATCAATATTTTTTCAAATGTATCAACATATACCTAGATAGTTTTCTCATTTATTTAGTCAGTGAGAAACATACATAACGGAAATGTGATTTTTAAACCGAAAAAACCCAATTCAAGTCATACCAGTCACACTATCTATTAGGAAGAGGTGAAACTAATTTATACACATAATAAATAACTTATGGATCATTATCCAAATATATGAAGATAATATGATTTTTTTTTTCATTGAGTGAAATGTGGTTTCAAATAAAATGCCATTTTGAAATTAGAAACAATAATTTTTAGTCTTACTGATCACTCCATCTATCAATTTGATTTAAGGAGGATTTATACATGAGAAAAATATGTTATGGATCATTTTAAAAAATTATCAATAAATACTTGTGTTTCTACAAGTACTTTTATGATTGAATCATGTTTTTATATAATTTTTTTTAAAAAGTATATATTATGAGTTATACTGGTAACAAAATTTGTCATATAAATCTAAGAATATGAATAATATATAAAAATGAAATATGGTTAATTTTATTAATGTAATATGATTATATTAATGTGTGTTCTATGTTTTGACTATTTCATGATTAATTTGAACATTAATGACCATTTTTTAATAAAAACGAACACATTTAGTCACATCGGCCACACCATTTATCTGATTGACAATGTTTTGATTCTTAAAAGTAAAAAATGTATTATGTTTTATAATCCTAAATAATCTATAACAAATTATTTCATTATCTCCTTTTAGTGTATATAAATCATGTTTTATATTATGATGTAATTTTCAAATTAAATCACACACTATGACTCATTTTGGACACACTATATATAGATTAAATTAAAGCTGATTATTACACATTAAAAATGACATATAGACATATTATCTAAATTATTACATAT
Source organism: Viscum album (assembly GCA_963277665.1). NCBI lineage: Eukaryota > Viridiplantae > Streptophyta > Magnoliopsida > Santalales > Viscaceae > Viscum > Viscum album. Next base: position 1,889,424,009 of record OY728156.1, read on the forward strand.
ATTAGGTATTTTCTGAACAATTTTTAATGTTCTATACAAGTTATTTATTAATGTTAAATTTTTAAATTGAAAACATGAATATTGCGATATTCAAGTCACATAAATCAATGCACATACATGATGAAGATTCATTTCCATCAAAATTAAATGATAGTTTTTTATAATGAATTATGTAAATACATGGTCATGTGAACGATATTTATAGAGTGATTTTTTCCATGAAAATGACATTTAAGATGAAAACATGATAATTATGCCATACTAGTCCTATATTCTATTAAATTGACATGATGGTAATTCATAGATTTAAGATAAATTAATGGATTTTTTTAAATAAACTATCATCAAAATATTAGTCAATTGGATTGATTTTTAGTGAGTGACGTGGTTTTTTCAACTAAAATATCATTCTTAAACTAAAATCACGACTTTTATTATTACGAATCACATAATATATTGGGTAGATTTCTAGATGATTGTATCACATCATATATAAAATATGGACATTTATCATGATTGATCAAGACAGTATGAGAATAAATATATTTTTTATTGAGTGGCACATGTTTTTCACTAAAATGTCATTTATGAACTATAAACACACACTTTCGGTTATACTAGTAAATAAGTACATCAAATTGACAATATGGTTATCCACACACCTCATAAATAAAATAAAGATCATTTTAAAAAATCTATTTAAACATGTTGAATGTGCTATAATGGTTTTGAGTATATCTTTTGTCTTTTGAACTAAAATTACAATTTTGAATAAAAAACATTATGATTAATATTGGAGAAATGATTTTTCATATTGATGTGTAGCATAATGTTTTATGTTTGGTTGATACATAAACATAAAAAATTATTATAGATCATTATATCAATGATTCAAGATAATATAAGTAAATATTATATTTTATATGTATGTGTGGATTTTTTGTAGTATAGTTTAAATTAAAAAAATTCTCTTTAAGTCATACCAGATAGAACTTGTATAAGATGGATATGTTTTTAATTCATTCTCCTCATAATAGAATTATGGCTCAATTACCTAATGTATCGAGATAATATGAGTGTGTTTCGATGGTTTTTTTAAATTAAATATGTTATATAAAAAACTAAAAAGTAAAATAGAAAATGCACACATTGAGTCATTTTTAAACCAAGAACACACAATAATTAATATAGAAATGTAAAATAATGGTATAATAGCTCTAGGATGTGAATATGTAATACATACGTGGGTTATACATTATGATTAATTTTTCAATATTTTTTTCTCCATTAATTTTTTATTATTAATATAGTACAAAAGGGTAGTAGATTTTTTTGATGAAATCATTTTCTCATGATCAATATAAAAATTAACTTAGTATGTATTATGAATTATATATAACTAAATTAACTAAAAAATATATTAAATTATTCTAAATGTAATTAAAAAATTATTATGAATTCACCTCTTCAAAATCTATATATAAATTATAAAACCATGTGTTATGACTATTCTTTTATAAAAACACTATTTAAAATTTTTAATGCATAAAAATTTGATTGTATTATTATTATTTGAATAATATATAAAAATAAAGTATTAATAAATATTTTTGAATAAATTGTATTTATCATTAGAAATACCACTTCAATGATTTTAGTTTGTTTAGGGAATAAAAAGTATTCTATAAATTTAGAAATACAATAACCAAATTATTTCCCATTTGATTATTTTTGAACTAATATAAAAATTGATAACAAAAGTTAATTTCTTTTCATAAATGTTTCAATAGTGAAATATTATTATATTTACGCTTATTAATTTCAAATTTTTAGAGTTTAATGGGATTTTTTTGCTGATTTTTTGTTTGCATAAAATTAAAGTAATGATATTAAACCATGACCAGTCATAATAAAATATTCATTATTACATAATATAAAATGTATAACTAGATGCATATTTTTAAAATGCTTCATGTATTATATTATAAATTGATATACATTATACATTATGGATTATTTTCAGGGTATTTATGAATAGAAAAATATATATATTATTTTAATTATCCAAATTGTGGGAAATGATAAAAAAACCTCCAATAAAATGGAATAAGTAATTAAAGGAATGATATTACATTTTATAAGGTTAAATTGTAGATTTCATCCACAACATCAGTGGTTTTGTTAATAGTCATCCATCTGTATGTTCTTTTTATATAATTTAAGCTACTCTATCCCCTATCGCAGAACATTCACCTTCTTTTTATGTCCTTTTTTGTGTTAATGTTGTATGAGGAATAATGATTTATAGTTTATGTTAAAATTGTTTTTTAAATATTACTATTAGATACCACTATAAGAAATAAGAAATTTATTTAAATAAAATTAATATAGTACATCATCTGTTAGAAAAATATTTATGAAACTAATCCTCCTATATAAATTTACAACAAATAATCCTATCCATTCATTATTTAAGGTTTAATAAATATTATCTAGGCTAATGATGTATATAATTTACTTTTGATGTATTTTTTTCTTCAAAATCAATTGTGTTTGTGTCACTATTTTTGAACATTATTATCATATATAGTTATAAAATTAGTAAATGATAAATTAGAATTGGTTGTGTAAAGGTAATTATTTATGGTAATTTTGATTGATTGGTTGACCAATTAAATTTTATTTCTTATACTAATATCCATTTATCCCCCATTTTATCTATGTATAAAAAAATTATTCATTCCTTTTATTATTAATTTTAATCAATTTTTCATGAATGAATTTTTTGTGAGGATTACCAAAATTTTTACTGGTATTTTGAAAAGGCCAAAAAACATTATACATGAATATACTAGTATCATATTCAACTGTTTAAACATATCAATGGGAACATCTATCTTTATGGTTCTATCATGTTATATATAGTGCACCTTGTTTTTCTTACAAATCTTATTACATCATTTTTAAGTCAATCAACATAAAATTATTACACAATAAGGATACAAAGGATTAGTTTCCTGGAAAATATATGACCATACATAACATTTAAAAAATAGAACACAAAAAATTATTTAATTATTTCTTCTCTAACATCTCATTGGCCCTTGAATTATCCTTAGTAGATATAATCACCTGAGGAAAAAAATAAATAAAGCGGAGAGTTAAAATAATAGTAAGAGGATAGATAATAATATAAAATATTATAACATGTGTTGAAAATAATCATAACATCATAATAAAAATAATGGGAATAATCATTAGAAAATCTCATGTAATGTGGAAGTGAATAAAAATAAAAAATCATATCTTCGTGCTTCACTACCACATAAAGTTGTGAACAAAGATAGAATCATGTTCACATATATTTCACTTTTCTCATGAGATTAATGAAATTATCCAATTAATTTCCACACTTTATAAATCTAGGTGAACCTGTCACATCATATTATTTACATTGTGCTATAAGATTTTGGGAACACCCGTCACATAATAACATTTACATTTTCAAACATGCCACATGCCACATAGAATATATATCAATATTGGATATAAAATAAACCATGGAATGTAATGGGTCACATTTCATAAATCATAAATTATAAATATTTGGGTTCCTATGTGAATGTGGTAATAACAAACACAATATAATAATTATCAAACACGAGTGAAGAAGAAGCAACTATAAGAAGTAAAAGGTGTGTTTTTTTGAAAAATAGTTACTTTGGAAAATATTGTTTTTGTCATAAACTCAACTAAAAAACATTTATATCCTCGAATTGTTAATATAATTATAAAGAAATTATAATTAATGAATATAATTACTAATAATGGGTTGAAATATGTGAATCCCAAATAAATAATGTTGGGTTCGAGAATTCCCCTTACTATATGTCTGAATGATTTCAATACATATATTTCCTACAAAATCAAATTTGATTAATTAATCAAAAATTATAGATCCTTGTAAACATGAATCTGACTCATTATAGTTTTTTTTAAATTCTTTTATTGTCCTTTTAATGATTTATAATGTTTAATTTTATCATTTGGGAGTGTTCATTTTTATAGTTTTCATGATCTTTTCATTTGTATACAAGAATATATATTAATGTAAAATAAGTTTAAATATAAATAATTGATATAATATGATATTAATTTAATTATAGAAGTTGAAATGATCTTATATAGTATTTAGTTATCTGGTATGGGGATTAATACTTAGATAAATGATATTGATTATTATTATTTTGTTAATTTTCATGTTTTTTGATCAAAATGAACTCGTATTATTTTATCTTATAGTATAATTAATAAATGTTAGTTCTAGAATAGAAATAAGTTTTTATAATAAAAATTAAAATAGTTTTAAACCATTTAAATCTTTTATTAACATTCTATTATGAGTTTAAGGAAAACTAATGAGCACTTCCCATGATCTCGGTAAATTGAAACCTCATGGCAGAGAATATTAGTTTTATAAAACAAGAGTGAGAGGGAGGGGTTTAAATTTGAATCATCCATTAAAAAGATATAATTATGATATATCATATATAATGAAGTTATCATTCCATTTGGACATGAAATGTTGATAAAAATATATAAAATTAAATTGAATGGAAATTATTTGAAAATGATAGGGGGTTTACCTCATGAAATCTCTTCTCGAGATCATCCATATGGAAAATATGATTGGTATTTGGATTAGACCATGATATCCTTGACGTGGGGAAAGGATAGTAAAGAGAAATTGGTATAATTTAGGTAAGGATAAAAGATTTAGTGGTGTGAGAAGATGTGGGTGTGAGGGGTGGTATTTACAGTGGAAGAGAAGAGTGTTTTCTAATTATTTTTTTCATTATTTTATTAATTTCCCTAAATACATGAAATTTTGATGTTTCCATGAATAAATAATGTAAAGGGAGATTAATAATTATAAATTATAGTGCATAAATTCCTAATTAATGAAATAATTGTGTGTTTAATTTATAATGTATTTATACCATAAATTACTATATTTTACTATTCACCAAAAAAATCATGTATTTCAGAAAAATACAAAAAAATCAACCTAACAGTTTTAAAAGTGTATAATTGAAAATTAAAATCCACTATATGAAAATAATATTATAAATATGATAAATTTATTTTTAATTAAAATATTTATCTACTTGGAAAATACTGATGTTAAAATTATAAATGATTATTTAACACATTGAAAAATCACTAGGGGCTCAAAAAATTATCATGAAAGTGTAAGAAATAAAAAAATTATTTATGTATAAATTTTATGCAAATACATTTTATTTTAAATTATTATAGTAATCATAATATAAAAATTCAATACTTATGACTTATAAAAATATTAACAATTAATTAATAATTTTTTAAAATATTTACATACTTATACAAAGTTATAATAATATCATATTTTCCCATAAAAGATGAAGAAAATTTATTTATACATTCATGGGTAAGTCTACTATTCATTTGTCTAATTTACTATTCATAAGGGTCATATTACTATTCCTAAGAGAAAGTTACTAATTCTTTAGTATTGGTTCATTAACATCTAGAAATACTTATTAGTTTATTATTTCTTCATTTATAATGTTTTTATTATGTTATATAAGTTATTTTATTTTATTTATGCTATATAAAATTACTATAGAGAGGGATAAATTCCATTGATAAATTTTTGGGTATTTACAATCGATATGAATCCCCACTCTCATATAAACTTTTATAGGATGTTTCCAAAGTAGAATATATCTTGGGTCATTGAACACCATAAACCTTACAAAAAGTGATTTAAGTGTGATGGCATATATAAATTACAACTACTTTCACTGTATATAATATTTTTAAAATAACGAAATGTGTCACTTTTTTGTAAGTATTTCAAATAAATTAAAATGAAAAAATCTATTAGTAATGGTAAAGATAAAATTTTATTTGAAGGTATCATCACAATGTGGGGTGGTATTATCACATATTGGTTATTGATGTTTTGTTTACTCTATTTGATTCCTTCCAACAGAATTATCTACAAAATTAGACTACTAATTATGTTTTTCTCTTATAGTAGTAAATAGTGTATGCATCTCTTCCATTTTCATATATGTATCCACTTGTTCATTTATTTCCCCAAAATATGTTTTTGGTGAAATCAAAAAACCCACACCTATGACATAGCTATATTAATCTTCCCTATTCAAGGATACACAATTTTATACTTAAATCTTTATTATGTATATATATTATTGTGTCTATTTTGGATAAAAATTAAGGAAAATAATAACTAAATTTTAGAAAATGTTTATCTAAAGAAAAATTGTCTTTCAATCTCATAATTAAAAAGTCTTCCAGTTTTCATCTACTATTATTCTGTCAATATTTACCATAGACTAAATTCATATAACATTATTACAGACATAAGTGGATTTGGATTTTTATATACCAATATAAATTTAAACAATGAAACAAAATAATTTTGTCTTTTAATGTAATATAAAAGTGTTACAATAGCTTTAAAATATATATAATTTTTTTTTCATGTGATGCTTAATCTATCATTTATTTACAGTTTGAGTTTGTTGGTTTTCATGCACACTTAATATTTTCATTACTCATTTTTTATAAAATAAAAATTCATATTAAATTTTTTTCATACACATATTTTCAAGTAATTAATTATCAACTAAAATATACCTGAATAGATGCCTCATCCTGATGATAGATATATGAATCCCACATTACTTCATTTTTCACATGACTATAAATCAATGGGGGTGTGGGTTTATTTTTCTTATATAATTCATAATATGATTATTTATTTAAATTTTCTAAAATAATCTATGATACTTTCTAGCAACCACTAATAAAAATTTAATTTTGGATTTATCAATAATAAATACTCTTCGTAAGGGATAATGAATAATAAATAAGTGCTTCATTATTTTATTTTATTACTAAATAATTATTGTATATTCTATTATTTTCTAAATTTAAACCAAAATTAATTCTATTACCATGAGAAAAACATTGTTCCATGTATCAAAATAAATAAACATGATTATTTGAGTGGTGAACCAATGGAACAAATGTAAAATTACATGTTTGGGTTAATATAGTCATATTTTGAATTCAATTCACCATAAAATTTGATGAAACTTCTTCCTCACCATAACTTTTTTTTAAAACATTGTCATTATATGTTTCTCCTATTAATTTGAGGACATAGGTTTTCCATATTTTTCCATTTCCACATCATAAGTATCATTAATATTTTGTTCCTCAATATTTCTATCATAATCATGTGAATAATCGTGTTTTTAATCAAAATTTAGATCATTTATATGTTGAGAAACCTGTTCTTCTTTCAGATTGGGAGAATCAGTATCTATAGAAGTAATTATAAACATATGTAGATGAAAATATAATTTATTTTACCTAAATTCATTTCTGAACAAATAATAATATGTGTTAAAAAATTTGTACTACAAAAAGTGTAATCTCATTATTTATTATCATTTTTCATTAGTGGTTAAAGGTATTTATCCCCAATATCATTTATCTACTTCACATTATTGTTATTTCCTATGACAAACATGACCCCATCTACATAGGGGACATGATGAAATTATTGCATCATCCCAATTAAATGACTTTCCCATGTAGAATTCATATCTGAGACTTTAGCGGATTAAGTCTATAAAACCGAAATTGACCACTTGGTTTCTACATGATCTAGGCCATAAAATACATGTATTTTCGGTGTTACATAATTGAAAATTCTTCTATGTACTCTTCCTTACTAAAATCAAGATTCAGAAATTACAATTCAATGTATTTAACTACACTCCTATTATCAAAACTATTGAATTGAAAACTGGGAACATTGATTGTTTTATAATCCGAATACAAAATTTTTTATTTTCAAATATATGATATATTAAAATAAATTATATATTTTTCTTTTATCTAGATACATTCATTTTTTAACATACTTGTTCAACACTACTATTTTTTATGGTACTGTGTTTATCATGTTCTGTTGTATAGAGAATGTATCCATCAATTACAAAACCATTATTATATAATGCATTGAATATTATTCATCTATAATTCTAGAAAAGTCTTTCTGAAATTGAATTCATATTCTCTATTGACATTTTAATATTGTGGTCTAAAAAAGTACAATAAAATTTCAATTATGTGTATTTGATATCCATTTTTCCACAATTGAGGGATTCAAATTTCAATAAATTACAGTGTGGGATTCAAAATATGGTTTAGCCTATAAAATTTTATGTAATACATAATTTTGGCCTACTCCTACTATGTAACAGTAAATTTTCCTATATAAATTATTGAAATTCCATCATTAAATATTCGTGGTTTAACAAAATTTTGGCAGACTAATGATTCCACATCGGGCATGTAAACAATATAAATTTTAATGTTTTCCTCTGTAATATAATTCACCTGAATACAACCTTATTACTGAGATAGAATTTTTAAACATAATTTAAATATATTCATATAAAAATAAATGACCTAACACCTTCAATAATGTGCTAAACCACAAATAAAGATCTCTCTCTCTAATTTAAACATTATGGAATGTTTAATATCAGTGAATTAATGTGGGAAGAATACCTCAAATAGGTCTAATATGATAAAAATTTTATTTTCTAATCTAGTGAATTACATAGATTATTAACATTATTTCATATACATTTGAAGAAAAATGTTTAATGTGTTGTTGACAATATTCGAAAAAATATAGTTTATTGACATTAGATGTATTCCATGTATAAAAACTTTAGAGTCATTTAATTTAATGTCACATACCTTTAAATTAGTCTTTTACATGATATTTTTGATATTATATATATATATATATTGAATATTTACAAAATTATTGATGTTGAATAATTAATATATCTCATACCTGGATAATGTCAAACTGACAGGATAAATGTAGTCTATCAATCACCATTCACAAGTGCGAACTCCTCATGTATCAAAATTTCAATCATGTCCAATGATAAAGCTAATATTTTATACATTTTTTGTATGTTTTTTAAATTTTTTAAACATAACTAATTATCATTTTTAGAATATATAGATAAATTTTATATTTATGATGTCTTTTGAGAGAAAATAGAGAAAAGTGTTTAATCCTAGATTTTTGACATATTTTTACATCAAGGGTATTTTAGTCATTTATTGGTAAAATTAATAATTCTTAATTGAGAAATTATTTCTTATTTAAATCCTTATTTACATTATATAAATTTTGTCTTCTGGACTAGGGAAATATTCGAGCATATAGAGGCCCGAAAAATTCAATGAAGTTGGGGAATTTTATAGTCACAAAGTGTGGACACCACCATTATAACATATACAAAAATAGGCATACACACCTCCAAATTTGGGAATTCCACCTGGAATGTAACTAATACAGGTAAAATCATTTACAAAAATTAATTTTATGGGGTATTGATATCATTATGTTGGCATGCGAAAGTTATACATTAACATAATTTTTCTAGAATATTCATCTTGAAAAAGTAATATTTAATAAAAAAAATTCATAAATCTGACATCCGGGGTCCAAATATGCTAAATTATTGTGTTTAAATGGAAAAAAAATTTATGAAATTTTTTTATTAAGGGGTTCACAAATGGTTCGGAAAATTAATGGGTCAACAACATGACAACTTTTAGAGGATTAATTCTTCCTATAATAAGAGTGAAGCACTTACCTTTCAAATCATTCCAGTCCATCAAATTCCATCCGAGACAACAAGGATATGAAGAAAAGGTCCATTTCATAATTTTATTTCATCATTTTTTATTTTTCGATTTATTATCTTATGTAATGCATTTATATTTTTTTACGTTAATGTGACCCCCTTTCATTTTACACACATCTTATCCTCTGATATTAATCTCTTTGCCTCTTCTCTATTATTACATCATGATATCTTTACACATTTCCTTTGAAAGTGACTAAATCGAGGTGTTAACCTAGAGGAGGTTTTTTTTTGTTATTGTGTTTCAATTCAATATGTTTGTTTTTCTATTTGTGGTAGAGGTTGGAATATTACACAGATGTGGCGGGCATCCACCATAACACTATTTAAAAATCCATTCCTTTTCCTTGATTAATTCAATTTCACTCCCCACTCTTAGGAAAACCAATCATACTATTGAGTTGGGGTTTTAATAAGGGTTGAAACAGAAGATGGTGGAGTTGGGTCTTGTAATAATAACTTTCCCAGTTGAGGGGTTACACTATTTGACTATTGGAGGAAGTGTAGTTTGATGTGCCAGACACGTAATAAAATGACACAATAAATAAATCAAGGTAATTTAATTCTGTGATGTAGTTTCAATATGTGAATTAACAAATATAATTTAAAAAACTAATAAAACGATGGATAACCCTATGTTATCCAAAACTTGGACTGTGTTCTTTCATCCCTAATTTCTTTCTGTAAGACTCTTCTTCTTTATTTAAATTTTATGTTATCATTTCATTATATTAATTTCACTATTTTCCAAAACACATAATACCATCATTTTAATAAATAATATAAAAAATAATATTTAGAAAAAGATAAATAAGAATAAGTGATTGAACAAACTGCAATTCTTCTCAAGTGAGACATCCCTGGTCAACCATTATGCTGTATTTGGACAATAATGTTTCTTATTCCACGCCATATGACATGTGTGTATTAAAACTATCATTTTTCCTAGGTAGATAAAATTTTATTTACATAACTTTTTTAAAATTTCATTTTTTATAAATATTATTCTTTTTTTAATTTAATAATATATAACAAGCCATTCATTGATTTATTCAAACTCAAATTATTATGCATGGAATAATTAATCACAATTGTAGGAGGAAGAAATTGACTACACTGAGAGGAACTCCAAAGAAGGGATGATACTCTAATGATAAGGTCCAAATTTCAAGTAAGGGGACTTGAAATTTGGAAATAACTTTATGATTTTATGTCCATGGATGATAAAATATGAGATGTAATATAATGAATCAAGGCCAATAAAGAAGTTCCACATGTCTTCTAGGATATCAATGAAGGCATCAATGAAATTGAATACAAACATGAGGTGGAGGATCCTAAATACCTACCTACATCCAATGATAATCAACTCCATGAGGAATTTTATACTAAGGAAAATATTCAACCCAAACCTACCTAGGGAGATGATACAATTTTGAACGCAAACTCATATGATTTTATTAAAACTAATATAAGTATAACTGAAAACTATTTTTAATTTTTAGAATCGGATGACACTTATTATTGCCTGATGGATGATGAGGGTAAATGAATTGCACCTCTTTATGAACACATAGAGCACCCTGAAATTATTGAATATGAATTTTAGGAGGCCCATGAAAAAATCCTTGTTGTTGATATTGTTGAAATCAAGAAAAAGGATAATTATTTTGAAATGGATAATTTTATTATTATTCAAATTTAAAGTATATTCATGTAGAAATACCTACTTATTGTCCCTGTGATCATTTAATTCCATAATCTAATGTTGATATAACACTATAAAAAAGAGGAGGTTTCACAATTAGAAACCAAGGAAAGAGATGATTCTTAATTCTTCCAACTACTAACATACAAGAAATACATAATTTTTAAAGGTATGGATCTAGCATACACTATCTAGGGATTATTACTCACCCAGAAAGATAATGTAGAAGTCGGGACAAGCCACATGTGGCGGTTCAAGTCATATAATCTTTATCCACCAGCAATCTTGGGATAACATGTGATTCTTCCATTTGGATGTAGTAAAAATTTAGGGCCCACTGGGGAGATCATATAAAGAATTATCTTTACATGCTTTTTATATTCCTATTTTTTTTAGATTAGTACAAAATGGAACCCTATCCTCCATATCTTATTTATCTTTAATTACATGATGCTTATTCTTATGTGAGTAATTATCTTTACTAGGTTCATAAATTAGAAAAATAAGCCTTATAAAGAGGAATAGGTATAAAGATTTATTTTAAAATGGAGTTCAAATTTTATGATTATATATTAATACCCTTACATTTTTTGGTCCAAAACATGTTTTCTAATTTAATGATGATAAATGAATGCCCAAACTAGAATTAATGATTAAATTGATGTATCTGTGAGCCATTTGTTTCTTAGGAATCCAGGGATACATGGTTTTATATTTAAATGTTAATAATGTTGAATGACTACAACGGAGAATCAAATGATTGACATGAGGAATTGATATTGAAATGATGACTCATGATTTAATAAATTTAGAAGATTTATGGAAATGGCACTGCACTCTCCCAGGGCCCCGCTCTCTTGGTGAAAATTTTTATAGCATTTCCTCTTAGAATCCTCCATGGTGGAATCAGTGACTCATCCGATCTTCAACTTAATTCTTTTCCTTCCTTTCATATCTCTCCTCTCTCTATCGGTTTCTCTCTCTCAGAGTTTCATTCACTTATCACTGCCTTTTCTAGGGGTTTACCTTGAATCCTCCATGGCGGAATTGACGAAGAATCATTGCTACACCACGTTTATTATCCTCCATTATGACGTTGGTTGTCTATTGCTGATGCCCTCAGATGTTCTTTTCGCAGCTCTAACCTCAAGTTCCCCAAAACTGCTCCATGTAGGATTTTTCACAATGGTTCATGAGACTTTGGGTTTCACGATTCGATTGTCGATGTTTCACATGGAGCTACCTGGGTTGGTTTTCATCTTCTTATATGGATCCTAATTTTTTTCCTCACTAATGATGTTTCTATCATTTTGACTCCTCATCTACTCAATCCTCTACCACGACCCCATGTTCCGCTGCTCCAATCCTGGTCAGATCTTGACTGCTGGTAACATTGATGTTTTGGGAGGTATGGGTCGGAAATCATCAAAGATACAGGTTCGTGACATTACGCATTGGATTTGATTCTTTCAGGTTTCTTCCTCCTAATTTTAGTGATGGTTTTTGGTCTCCTTATTGGTGGTCTATTTTATATTTGTTGGTGTTTTATTTGTGTTTCTGGATGTACTGGTGTTTGGTTTTTTCTTGTTTGTTGGGAATGGATGATGACTCTTTGTGGAGCCATGTTCTATAAAGGGTTCAATGTATTTTCTTCCTTTTCATCCTAGTTTTTTTGTTTTAGTTTCTACTAGAGGATATGGATTGATTATGCCTTGGTTTATAGTGGCATCAACGGTCTCCGATGGTCTTTTTTGTAATTTAGGTTTTTGTTTCGATGTGGCAAGATTTCCCTCCAATGGTGGTTTATGTTGGTGGATAATGATAATGGTTTGATATTTGATGTTTACTATGGTGATGCTCTCCGATGACCTGTTTGGTGATATCGATGACTGTAGATATATGATGGATGATGACGATGCTCTAGTGATGATAATGGAAGGAGACTTGGCAAGAGACAAAACGTGGCTTTGGTTGTTGTGGGTACACTTAGATCAAGGTCTCCTTGGATAATGTTATGTTTTTGAATTTTGACCATCCTTTGATTCATGAAATATGTATCACACCTTTTGTGTATTGGTTACTACTCACCCACAAAGTGTCTTATTTTAAAATACAAAAAAAAAGAGAATTGGGGAGTTGAATTATGTAAATGAAATTTCCATACCATTTTTCATGCCTTGAATTTCAAAAAATCATGTGAATTGAGTTGTAATTATTAATCATTACTTGAGTGATTATCTAATATCATATGTTCAATTTTGAGTGGATTTCTAGACCAATTACGTCATATTTATTGTTGATCATATTTCATGAGTGATCTTGGGACATGTCACCAACCCAAACATGCATTTGAAATTGTTGAAGCTATGACTATACAAAAAAATATTTATAATGATTGAGGCATATTTTGAAAAATACCTATTCCTTAATTACCACGTATACATCAATCCTTATTTTAGCACATATATACCATAAATAACTTTGTTAGGTATGAGAAATTTTTTAATCCATTTTATCCATTATGACCATACTCTTGGTATTTTCATGATATATTATAGAAAAAGTTTGAGGGTGGTGGGATTCAGGGTGGAAGGGATGATTCACATTGTAAGGAAAATATATGGGGTGATATTGTGAGAATTTTTAGAGGATGTGGAAACATTCATTGTACTCTATTATTTTTCTCACTCTTTAACAAAAAAATGAAAATGAAAAAAATGAAACAAAAATAATAGAAAAATGGGTGTGATTTAGGAGTACCCAAAATCACCATTTTCTATAACGATGATATTATAAGTGTATGTGGTTAGGAGATGGATGTGATGTTTGATCTAATCATAACCTTGTAAAAAAGAAAAAAAAATCCACAAAATAAGAGGTTGAATTATTCATTCATTACGCTTTACATTGATCGTTACCTTACATTGATTTTTGGGGGAGGGGGTGTTGCTTCTATAAATGGGATAATTTCATTACAGTTTTTGATATCATGCATTGTACATATGAGATAAACCTCCTCCTTGAGCCTAAAATTTTAAAGCATCAAATCCTACCAACAATAAGCCTCAGAGTCATTTGAACCTTTATTGGAAGTCCTCAGGATTTTATATTCATTTTGTCTTTACAAAGTATAGAATGTTATTCTATTAAATGATTATGGATAAAGAGCATGTTCTCAATATATGATCACAAACCTATATTATTATTATCATTAAATATGAGAGAAAAGATTCAATGGTGAGGTAAATCAAAATTTTCATGTTTTAAAATATTTAATTAAGGATAATGAATGAATTAAAGGATATGTTTCATAATTCTTTAATGGGGAACTGTAAAATACATGATTTGATTATTTTTAAAAAAAAATTGGAATTTAAATTGAAATTATTTTGTGAATATTTTAATATTTTATTTGACATTGAATTTTGTTAAATTTTATTATTTTGGAATTTGAATATAGTTAGCATTTTTGTCCTCTGAATTCCATGTTGAGATTTTATTCTTGAAGAAAAACACAATTTATGTTTTGGAGAATTGATAGAGTTAATATTTTCCATAATTTTTGTACGCATATTAATTTTTTTAACCTTACCAAATTATGAAATTGAGCTGAAATGGATCAATTTCTTATTTATGATTTTTTTTAAGAGAAATGCTGAAAATTTCTTAATTCTGTATTTTTGACAGATTTATTTGTCAAGGGAATTATATTCATTTAATTAAAAAAATATAATATTTAATTGAGATATTATTATTTTATTAAAGTAGATAATTAATTTCCTTTAATTTTGTCTTCTGAACAAGGGGATGATTCGAGAATATAGAGGTCTAAAAAATTCAAATATGTTTAGAAGTTTTATAAGCGTAGAGCATGGAATCCACCACTATAACAGAATTATAAATTGGTGTAAACACCTCCAATTTAGGGTATTCCACATGGAATGGAACTAAGAAACATAAAATCTTCTATAAATTGAATTTTAGGAAGTTTATAAGTCATTAATGTGAAACATGGAAGTTATAAATTGAAGGAATCTATAGGTAAGCTTCATCCAAAAAAAG
Organism: Viscum album; assembly: GCA_963277665.1. NCBI lineage: Eukaryota > Viridiplantae > Streptophyta > Magnoliopsida > Santalales > Viscaceae > Viscum > Viscum album. The sequence continues at coordinate 1,889,439,600 of OY728156.1, forward strand.
TAACATTAAATAAAAAATTTATAACACTTACAACCGAATGAAATTTAAACATTATTTTTGAGGTTGAATGGCCAACAAATTTATGAAAAATATTCATCAAGTGGTCCATGCATTATTCAATCAATTAATGGTTCAATAACATGGAAACTTTTTATTGATGAATTCTTCCTACATGAGAGGAGCTCTTACCTTTCAAATGAGTTAATTACATATCATTCCATTCAGGACACCAAGGAGAGGAAGCCAAGGGAATTTTAGTCATTTCATTTATTTATTTTCATTTATTTTTAGATATATTTTCATATCTAATGCATTAATATTTTTTTATATTAAAGTGTTCCCCTTTCCTTATTACAACCACGTTCTCATCCAATCTCAATCTCAATAAATCTCTTACATCATCCCATTATGATCTCTACACACTTCATTATGGAAAGCGACTAACTCAAGTATTGGACCTGTGGGAGGTTTTAACGGTGTTATTTATTATTTTATTTCTATTCCAAATGTTTTTATTCTATTTGTGGTGGTGGAAGGAAAATTGCACAGGTGTGGCGGTCATCTGCGTGAGCACTATTTTAAAATCCATAACTTTTCTTTGGATAATTCATTTTCCATATCCTCTCTTATTAAATCCCTTTATATAATGGATTTATGGTTTCCATAAGTGATGAAATGGAATACGGCTAAGTTGAGTCTTGTATTAATTACATTCTCAGTTGAGGAGTAAGCATGTTTGACTATTGGAGGGGATGTGGTTTGGTATGCCAGATGCATGCTAAAATTACACAATCAATAAATCAAGGGAAAGTAATTCATTAATGAGATTCTTCTTAATTAATTAATAGATAAAATTTAAACAAAAAACTAAATTATGATTGAACCCGTGTTATCGAACCTAAGGAAATAGTGTTTTCTCCAGTAATTACATTATTTCAGCATCTACATCTGCATTTAGATTTAATATTTTCATTTCATTATTTTAATAACCCTATTTCCGAAATTCATAAAACTATCATTTTCAAAAATAATATAAAAATTAAAAAATAATTAGAACATTTGATCTATAATATGTGATTGAACCGACTACAATGGTATTCATGTAAACCGACCATGGTCAGCCAAAATCTGTATTAATAAAATAAATTTCCTTTTTCCATGCCCAATGACAGACATGTGTCAAAATAGGCTTCATTCCAAAGGAGATAAATAGTTATTGCAATCATTTTTTAAATATACACATTTATGTAAATATTTTTATTTTCTTTTTATTAAAAAATATAAAATAACCTTTCCATTATGTCTTCAAAAACAAATTATTATTAATAGAATAATTACTCACAGGTGAAGGGGGAAAAATAGACTACAATTTGATGGAACTACAACGATGGGATGATGCTCTAATGATAAGGTTCGAACAGAAGTAAAAAAGACTAGTAATATGGATCTAATATTATGATTTGAGGACCATGGCAGATGAACTCCAATCTTTCATACAAAGATTCAAGGCTAAGAAAAGTGTGCCATGTGTATTCCTGAATTTCAATAAAGTCATCCAAAAATATGAATCCAAACTCAAACTAGAGGATCCCAAACACCTACCTCCATCAAATGATATTCAAATATAATAGAAACTTTACAGTAAAGAAAATATTCAAGTCGAACCTAATAAAAGAGATGATACAATCATTTGATTTTATTGAATCTAATTTGAGTATAAATAAATACAATTTTTTAATTTCAAAATTATATGAATCTTATTATTCCTCGAAGGATGATGAGGAGATAGGAATTTCACCTATATAGGATCTCATGGAGATCCTAGAATTTTTTTAACATGAATTTGAGGAGTCAGATGTAGGAATCCATGTAGATGTGCTATTAGAAATCAGGACAATGGATGATAATTATGAAAGGGATAATATTTTGGATTATTCAAATTTAATGTCTATTAATGTAGAAATTCCTACTTACTATCCCTTTCACTATATAATTCTTGAAGCCAATGTTGAGATTGTATTTTAAGAAAAATATGTGGTTACACAAGTAGAAACTAAGGAAGGGGATGATCCATACTTCACCCTACCATCTTCATGCATGATATACATATTTTCTTAAGGGGATGGACGTGGAATAAAAGTAATATGGTTTATTCCTCACCCATAAGGATGAAGAAAAAGATAGGGAAAGCCACATGTCGTGGCTCGGGTGAAGGAATCTTCATCATCCATCAGATGTCGGATAACAATAGGTATTGCCTACTGTAGGTAGTAAAAGATCAAGACCCACTTGGGGGATCATACCAAGAATTATTATTTACATGATTTTTATATTTCAAATTCTTTTTTTATATTTTTACCACATGCGACCCACAACTACTTTTCTTCTTTAGAATTAATAACAAGATCCTTTTTGTTAATTGACTAATTCTCTTTATTAGGTTCAAAAATGGGTAGTGGAAGCCTTAAATAGAGGAAGATGCAGGAAGCTATATTTCAAAAAAGAGTTCACCTTTAATGATTATCTTTTAAACAACATAAATTTTTTGGTCCAAAACATGTTTTGAGCTTTAAGGATGAGAATTTCATGTCCACAGTTGAATTTATTATTAACTTGACTTATCTACGAGACATGAGTTTCATAGTAATCCAATGATTCCATGTTATATATTTCATTGATATTGAGATTTAATGAGTAAAATGGAGAATCAAATGATTGATGTGAAGCATGGATATTGAAATAAGAACTCGTTATTTATGAGAATTAGTGATTTATTTAAATAATATTTCCCTACAATTATTCATTCTTTGAATTTCTGAAATTCATATGAATTTATTTGTTAGTGTTAATCATGCTATGAGTGCCTTTCAAATTTCATAAGTCTCATTGTAATAGGATTTCTAGACCATGTACTTCATATTTATTCATAACATATTTCCTGAGTTATTTGAGTATTGGTGACACTTGTGTCCTCAGAATTCGTTGTTGAAATTTTATGCTTGAGGATAAGCATAGTTTATGTGTGGTAGAATTGATAGTGCTAATATTTTATGCATTTATGTATGGATTTAAATGTTTTAAACTTTCTAAATTATCAATTTGACCTTATATATAACATTTTTGTAATGCCCCGACCCTAGTTACTAAGAGTTGGTCCATTATTACATAACATTGGCATGACAAAAAATGATCAAGTCTCAAAAAACCAATTAGTTTAGTAGCCTTGGAAGTACTTGATACATTCATAAGGTTTAAATTGCATCATAAAATGGAAAATTTCAACAATATTGTTTCCATGGACAACACTAAGATCCCATAGACTATCCCTGCAGGTCCGTTATAATATACTTCTTCTCATCCTGAAAAAAATCAAACATATAAAGGAGTGATATCAGATTCTCAGTAATGATAACTATATAGCGGAAACATTCATAAATAATCATAAATATTTAAGGAAATGTATATAACTAAAAAAATCCTTTTCAACATAAACTTCATCATAATATGAAAAATATAAATCAAAATAATGCCATTTACTTACTCACATAGATATTCTACTAGTCGAATAATCACATGCAATATCAATAGCCACTATCATAATAATGGAATTCATAATGCAAGAATTTCATGACCACATAGTCAAGGCCTTGTGCCAAGACTACAAATAATATTTTTTCAAGGCCTTGTTCCAAGAAACTAGTTTGTCTCATGAGACCTACCGATGCATCAAGTAGCTATAGCGGGCTCCACCCGTCACTTACTAAGTCCAATGCATTCCCCATATGAAAAGGTTTAAATATAACATAAAAATTCGTATTAAAACTAGCATAAGAAATGTCAATAATTTATCCATAAACCATGAATGGTATGAAATAAAACATCCATAGTCAAACATATCACAAACCTTCAATACAATATATTAGTTTTGTATCATAACAAATTAACTTCAAACAAATTTAAAATCTATCAAAGGATCTTGACATAGATGAAATCAAAACCTTTTTAGAGAAATATCTCTTTCCATTTTAAAATAATTTAATGATCATGTAATTATAAGAGAAAACATTAATTTTTGAAAATATTCTTATAAGCTTGTAAGGGAAGCTTCAACGATATTATAATTGTAGAAAATATCCACACATGTCGTATAAGTTAAATAATCATTTTACCTTAATTTTGTCAAAAATGTTTTAAAGTACCTTGTTTGGAAAATGACGGAAATATTTTTTTCAAAATCATATAAGTTAAAATAGTGGTATAAATGACCTTAACCCATTTTATTGTAAATAGTAAAAATGTTTTAGAATACATTTTTAAGAAACATGGATGTGGATGATAAAGAGGTCCCTGCATATACTTACATAAAAACAACCTCAGATAGTAAGAGGGATGGGGGAACCTTAGAAAGATGGATGGGGAATACATTTTTGCAATAAATTTTTGAAGGTGTGATTTTGAGATAAGGGGGAGTGCCCTTTTATAAGAGGGGTGAGAGAACCTTAGTAAAATATAGAAATATTATTTTATAATAAAATAATTTAATCACATCCTTGAAATATGGATGTGGAATACAAAAAGCTAGAAATATTATTTTATCCTTAATTTGGCTTTATGACTAAATTAAGGACTATAGGATGAAGGTAGGATAGTTGAGAGCGTATTTGGGTAGGGGTTGGCCGATCCCAATGGCTATGAAGTTCGGAATTTAAGAGAAGTGGGAGTGCCCTTTTATAAGAGGGTTGAGGGCACCTTAGAAAAAGCTAGAAATATTATTTTATAATAAAATAATTTTCGGTTTCTAATGGCTCAAAAGTATATTAATTAAGGTGGGGTGGGTTGAAAAACACATAACCAATAGGTTTTAGACAGGTTTGGGTCACTATATTAACCTTATCTTTAAGATTTAACTCTTACTTAAATAGTTTGACATTTACCATGCCCCTTTGTATTTTTATATTATATTGTTAGTAAACATTATATATACATTCAAGAGAACCCCAAGTGGTTTATTAATGATACAAATATTGTTATATAATTCTTTTGGTCAAACCTTATATTTTTAGGAATATAATATCAATTAATAATATAATTTTTTAAAAAACTATTTTATGTCAATTTTGACACTATTTGGTATTTGGATTTTTATAAATAAATAAAAGCATTATTATATCGAAAAAAATTCATCTAACTGAACCTAATATGTCATATTAACCTAGAAAATTAGTTTAATTCATAAAAATTCTCAAATTACCTTTATTTGGATATTTATTATATCATTAAATTTTAAAATTTCATTAATTAGATAATTACAACATCATCATTGTGTAATAATAAAATTAAATTATATAAAGTATAAAAATTAAAAATAAAATACCATTATGTATTAAATATTTATATACTTCAAATAAATATTTACAGTCTAATTTATCTTATGTGTAACCCTATATTAAAAATGGTTTAGTTATTAAACATTGAATTTAACACTTTTAACTCTTCTTTGAATCAAATAATAATAAATTTCATATTCTAATATAAGTGTAAAAGAGGTTCATATTTTATTCCTAAGGTTTTTTTGTCTAATTATACTTATCCAACAGAATTAGGACATGCGTTAGGGTCAAAATAATAACATTTTTACCCTTAATTTCTCTATTTACTTCTAACAATGGTAAACAAAAGTTAAAAGTTACTATTCACTAGAACTATTTTTATATTATTGAACCAAATTTTACTCCATTATAATAACCGCATTTCTCGGATTTTCTATATTCAACTCATATAAGCGGTAAAATTATGTTTTATGTAAATTTGCAAATACTCCTAGGAGGTGGGTAAAAGACGATAAAATGTTCGATAAAATTTTTATATATCTAAAATTATTATAAAATGACTCCAATGAATTAAATTGAACATATATAGGTATTATGTATCCATTTTTACATAAAATAAATTTAAATAAAATAAATAATTATTTAAATAAATAGTTAGTTTTAAACAAAAACTTAGTGTTTTTCACTATTAATCAAAAAATGATAGTTTTCAGAAAAATACCAAAACTTCACCCTAATATAATTTTGATATTCTGAATTCAAAAATGAATTCTTTATTACAAATTTAAAAACATAGTAGTTTAATTAATGAATTTAAAATTCATTCCCATTGTCAAAACCAAAAGGCGTAGTTTTAAAAAATAATAGCTATCAAAATATTGACACTTGTTTATGTCCAATTTCATTGTGAAATTACTTACAATGACCATCATTGGATTAAATGGTAAAACTATAATGTAATTATACTTACAAACCATTAAAATGTATAATTAAACACTATAAATTATTTCGATTAACAAAGTTGTTTCCAATTCAAATATATTATTTTTCACTGTTCACCCAAATATGAAAGTTATCAGAAAACACCAAAAATCTATTGAAACTAAATTATTATGTCCCAATTAAAAATAAGAAGTTTATTTTGTCAAATTTAATATATAAAAGTTTCAAATATTGTATTTAATAACTGTTCTCCATTAAAAGTTGGTAAAATTATATTTTTTTAAAAATACATAATATATCTAAAAAAATGAATTTATTCTTAAATTATGTCTAATAAACTCATAATATGATTTATAAAATTATATGGATTATATTAAGTACAAAATTCAGTTAATACTATTCATAACTGCTTTTTAACGACTAGTTTGGTATGTTGTGGTGCGCTTGAACTCAGTGTTGCGTCTAGTGCAAGTTATTGAATTACTTTGAAGAAATAACGTACTATGAAATCTTGGGGTGTTACAAATTTTGGATTTGAGCTGTGTTCTGCGAAATATGTTGAAAAGTTCTTAATTCTATATTTTTGAATGATTTTTACGTCAATGGTATTTTAATCTTTTCAAGAAAAATATAATTCTAAATAGAGTGATTATTTCTCGGGTCAAATATATTTTTTATTATGTTCAATTTTTTCAACTGGAATTGGGGTGCATTCATTCATATAGAGGCCTAAAAAATTTAATGATGTGGGGAAAGTTTTTGGGTGAATAACATGGACCAAACAAGCGTAATAGAAGCCCAAATCATCGTAAACACCTCCAGTTTAGTGGATTCAAAATGTTATTGAACTAATACACATATAATCATTTCCAAAATTAATTTTATGGAGTTTGGAAATCATTAAGGTGGAATGTTTATGTTACTCATTGACAGAATCTTCTGTGATGTTTCATCCAGAAAAAGTAATATTATATAAATATTTCCTAACTCCAATATCTGGTGAAAATTTAATCATCAATTTTGATGATGAATGGCCAAAACATCTATGAACAGAATCTTCTGTGATGTTTCATCCAGAAAAAGTAATATTATATAAATATTTCCTAACTCCAATATCTGGTGAAAATTTAATCATCAATTTTGATGATGAATGGCCAAAACATCTATGAACAGAATTCATGAAAGGGTCCCTAGATTATTCAAGAAATTAATTGGAAACAAATGTGACATCGTTTGGAAGATAAATTCTTATTAAATAATAATATGAACTCCTACCTCTCAAATCATTTCAATCCATCCCATTCCATTCAGAAAACCATGGAGAAGAGCACAAGGGACAATTTGGAATATTATTTCCTTATTTTATTTTAATTTTAGTTATATTTTCTTGTGTAATTCAATTATATTTTTTAAAATTAATGATTTCATATTTCCCTCTTCCAACCATTTTCTATTACAATCTCATTTTTATTCTCTCTCTTCAATCATTCTATTGTGATAACTATGTACATTTACGTGGAAAGTGACTAACATGAGGCTTGGACCTGAGGCAAGATTTCTTGTTGTTTTTTAATTGTTGAGATTTGATTTGAATTGTATTTAATCTATTTATGGTGGAGGAAGGAATATTTCATGGTTTTGGCAGTCGTCCACCATGGCCCTGTTACCAAATCCATTATTTTTCCTTGACTAATTCATTTTCCCTCATCTATTTTCGGAATACCCATTATATTGTGGATTTGGGGTTTCCATAAGGTTTGAAACTGATTCTAGTGGAGCCGGGTCTTATAGGAATTACATTTTTGGAGGAGGTGTTACGTTATTTAACTATTGTAGGAGGTGTGGTTTGGTGTGCCGGACACATGATAAAATAAAAAACTCAATAAATCATGGTAATGTATTTCATTAACGAGGTTTCACTAAATTAATTATCAAATAAATGTTAAGAAACAAATAAAATTACGAATGAGCCTATGTTATTAAACCCTATGACCAAGCACTTTCTTCCATAATTTAATTATATCAGCATATGCATCTCCAATTAGATTTAATGATTTCATTTCATTATTTTAATTTCACTATTATCCAAAACCCATAAAACCACTGTTTTTTTAATTTTATAAAAACTCAAAATGATATAGAATAATTTAACTAGAATAAGTGATTGAATAGATTGTAATGGTCCCCAAGTGAGACGAGCCTTGTCTGTCATGATGATGCATTAAAAAATATATTTTATTTTTCCACACCCTACAACATGTGTGTGTCAAAACTATAACCATTTCTGAGGAGATAATTATTTATTTCAATCAATTTTTCAAAATTTAAATTTTCATAAATATCTTTGTTTTATTAAAAATATATATAAAAAAACATTTTCCATGACATCATCAAACTCAAATTATTATTCATGGAATAATTAATCACAGGTACATGAGGATGAAATAAACTAAAATGGGAAGGAAATTATACGAAGGGATGATTCTCTACTTATAAGGTTCAAATAGAAGTAATGGTGAGTAACAATGTGGATCTCACGTTATGATTTGATGGCCACGACCAATGAACTCTAACCTGACATACAATGATTCAAGGCCAAGAATAATGTGCCTTGGGTATTCTTGAATTTCAATGAAGGCATCCATGAAGATGAAGACAAAATCAATCTAGAGGATCCCAACTACCTACCTCCATTAAATGATAATCTACTCGAAGAGAAACTGTACACTGAAGAAAATATTCAAGCCAAACCTACTCAGGGATATGAAATAATCTTGAACTCAAACTCATTTCATATTAATGAAAATAATTTGAGTATAACTTCAAACGTTTTTATATTTTTAGAATTGGATGACTCTTATTATACCCATAATAATTATAAGGAGAAAGGAATTGCACCAGTTGAGTAACACATGTAGTGCCCTGACATTATTGAACATGAATTTGAGGTGGCCCATAATGAAATCAATGTAGCTGAGCTTTCGGAAATCAAGACAATGATTGATCATCTCAGAAAGGGAGAATATTTTTATTATTAAAATTTTAAGTATATTCATGTAGAAATAACTACTTAATGTCCCCATGAACATTTAAGTAATGAAGCCCATGTTGAGGCAGCACTAGAACAAAAATAGTAGGTTTCATAACTAGCAACCATGGAAGGGGATGATCATACTTCCTCATAACCCCACCATACAATATATAAATAGTTTTTAGGGGGATAGATCGGGAACACACTATATAGGGATTATTCCTCACCTAAAGGCATGATTTAGAAACTGGGAAAAGCAACATGTTCATATCCATGTCAAAGAAGCTTCATCCTCCATCAGACATTGGATAAAAACTGGTACAGCCGACGGGAGGTAGTAAACATTTTGAGCCCACTTGGGAGATTATACAAAGATTTATCTTATATATATTTTTTATATTTCAAACTCCTTTTTTAGATTAGTCTAGCATGTAACCCACTTATACTTATCTTTTTATCATTAATGACATGATCCTCATTCTTAAGTGAGTAATTATCTTTCAAAGGATCATAAATGGGAAAAAGAAGTCTTAAATAGAGGAAGAGGACCGAAGAGTTATTTTAAAATGGATTTCACATTTAATGATTATCGTTTAAACTCATTATACTTTTTTGGTCCAAAATATTTTGTGAGATATAATGATGTGAATTACATACCCACACATGAATTAATTCATAACATCACTTATATAGAAGAAATGAGTTTGTTGGGAATTGAATGTTTCCATGCTTTAGATTTTAATGTTAATGACATTGAATGAGTAAAATATATAATCAATTGAATTAAATGAAACATGGATGTTGAAATGATGACTCATGATTAAAAAGAATTAGTTTATTTATTTATATGAATTTTCCCTACCATTTTTAATGCATTGAATTTATGAAAATCATTTGAATTGATTTTTTTATTAATTATACCTCAAGTGATTTTCCAATATCATATGTCTAATTCTGAGAGGATTTATAGACTATGTACATAATAGTAATTCTTGATAATATTTTCAGTGATCTTTGGACATGTCACCAACTAGAACATGCATTTGATATTGCCTAATATATGATAGTGAAAAAACATATTTAATATGATTGAGGCTTATTTTGTAAAAACCTTATCTATAAATACCACATTTACATCAATCATAATTTTATCCCATAGAGACCATGAATAACCTGGTTTGGGATGAGCCATGCCTCAAGAAATTTTTAACCTATCCTTTCCCACTCCTGGTATTTTCATGATATTTTAAAGATAAAGTGTGGGGTGATGGGATTCATGGTGGACGAGGTGATTTAACTTGTATAGAAAAATTATGGGAGTGCAATTGTTTGAATTGTAAATGGTTGTGGAATTATTAATTTTAGACTATTGTTTTTCTCCTCATGAATAAACAAATGAAAATGAGAAAAAGAATCCAAAAGGGAGAAAATTGTGTAGTGATTTTGGAGAAACAAAAATAACCTTTATCTAACACGAAAATTTTCTAATAATATTTTTTAGGTGATTGAGGGGATGTTTTATCTATTCATAACATTCTATAAAAATAAAAAAATACAAAAACATCAAGAGGGTTAATTAATCATTCATTATTCCTTACTTTAATCGTGACCTTACATTGAGTATTAGGGGAAGTGGGTGTTGATACATTGAAGAGGACAATTTCATTACAATTTTTGATATCATTAATTGTAAATAAGAGATAAAGGTCCTCCTTAAACTATAAGTTTTAAATAATAAATCCTACCATACTTATGCCTTAGATTCCTTTTTATCTTTATTGCACGTCCTAACAATTTATGTGACTTTTGACATTACAAAGTGGAGATTGTAGTTTTAATACATGATTGAGGATAAGGATCATGTTCTCATGATATCAACATAACTATACCTTATTTTTATCATTAGTGATGAGAGGAAATAATTAAAGGTGAGGTAATATTGATTTTGAATTTTTAATAATAATCAATTAATGAGATTAAATGAATAAAATGATAAGTTTCATCATTCTTCAAAGTGGAATACTAAAATGCTATATTAGATTGTATCTATGAAAAATAGTAAATTAAATTGATATTTTATGTTGTTTTTTGAATGTTTCATTTGGAATTGAAAATTGTTAATTTCTTTATTTTGGAATTTTAACATTTGTAACATTGGTGTCCTTTGAATTAGATGTTGAGATTTTATGCTTGAGGACAAGCATAATATAAATTTGGGAGAATCGATAGAGCTAATATTTTCTAAATTTTTTATATGAATTTTATTTTTATTGACATTCCCAAATAATCAATATGATCTTATATAGATCAATTTTTGATTTATTATGTGTTTTGAGGGAAATGTTGAAAAGTTCTTAATTCATGATTTTTGACAGATATTTATGTGAAGTAAATTTTCGCCTATTAATGAAAACTATAATTCTAAATTGAGAGATTCATTTTTTGAAAATTATTATTTAATTTCATTTAATTTTGTGTTCTGGACAATCGGATGACTCAAGCATATAGTGGCCCCAAAAATTCAATGAATTAGGTAATTTTTTCAGGAATAGAGTGTTGACTCCACCACTCTAACTGAAGCACTAATGGGAATACACACCTCCAATATATGATATTACACCTGTAATGTATCTAAGACACATTACCACACTTCAAAAATTAATTTTATGGAGTTTTAACATCATTAACGTGGAATTTAGATTTCATACATTTGGGAAACCTCCCTACAAGCTTCATCCAGAAAAAGTAATATTAAATAAAAACATTATCACCCCTAAATATGAGGTCCAATTAAGCTGTAATTTTTAAGGTAAATAGAAAAATCATATATGAACAACGTTTATGAATTCTTCCATGCATTATTTAGCCAATTAATGGGTCAATAGTAAGAAAAAATTTGTGTGTATGAATTCTGCCTAAAAAGGAGTGGAGCTCCAACCTCTCAAATAATTCCACTACAACCCATTCCATTGTAGACACCTATGTGAGGAGGCCAAGGTCTATTTATAATTTTTAATTTTTTTATTTATTGTCATATGAAATGAATTAATATTTTATATATTAATGTGTTCCCATTTCCTTCTTCCACCCTGCTTCTCTTCTAATATCAACCTCACTCTCTCTCTTCCATCATTCTATCCTAATCTCAATGAACATGGACATAGAAAGTGGGTAACTAAGTTCATATACATAGGGGAGGTTTTCATGGTGTTATTCATTATTTCACATTAATTTAAATTTGTTTTATTATATATGTGGGGGAGGCAGTAATATTGCATGGGTGCGGTGGTTGTCCACCACATCACTATTTCCAAATACATTAATTTTCTTTGAATAATTCATTTTCCTTCCCCTATCACAGGAAATCCATACATTTGATAGAGTTGGGGTTTCTATATGGGTTGAAATGACATATGGTGGAGCCGAGTCTTGTTGGAATAACATTATCAGTTGAGATGTTATCCAATTTGAATACTGGAGTGGTTTTGGTTTGGTTTGCCGAACGCATGCTAAAATCACACACTCAATAAATCAAAGGGTATTAATTCATTAATGAGGATTAAATAGATGAATTATAAAATCAAATTTAAACAAAAAATAAATAGATGGATGAATATGTTTTTTCCAACCCTAGGCCCAATTATTTTCTTCCCTAATTTCATTATGTTTGTACCTGCATCTGCATATAAATTTAATGTTTTCATTTCATTATATTAATTTTATTATTTTCTAAAAAACCCAGAAAACCATGATTTTCAGAAATAGTATAAAAACTGAAAAATAATTTGAATAGTTGATCTAAAATATGTAATTGAATTGACTACAATGCACCTCAAGTGAGATGACTCAGATATTCCATGATGTTGTATTACAAAAATAAATTTCCTTTTATCGCACCCTATGAAAAGCGTGCTTCTATAGTGGCATCATTGTCGGGGAGCTAAAAATTTAGTTCAATAAATTTTTCAAAATTCAATTTTTTGAAAATAATTTCTTATTTTTTTCATTAAAAAAAATAAAAAACCTTTTCAATGATGTGTTCAAACTCAAATTAGTATACATTTAATAATTAATTAAAGGCATAGGATAAAGAAATAGACTTTACTATGAAGAAAATCCAATGAAGGGATGATTATATAATGATAATGTTAAAACATAAGGAAGGAGGACTAGAAATATGGATCACACATTATTATTTGATTTCCATGGCTGATGAACTCTATGATGATATAAAATGATTCAAGGCCAAGAGAGATGTGTTATGGGTCTTCTAGGCGTTCAAAGAAGGAAACCATGAAATTGATGTGAAATGTGAGGTGGAGGATCCCAACTACCAAACTCTATCAAATGATAATAAAATATAAGAGTAAAATTATAGTAAGAAAAAGATTCAAGATGAACCTTCTTAGGGAGATGATACAATCCTGAACACAAACTCATTTGATATTATTTATACTTATTTAAGTATAACTCCAAACTATTTGGAAATTTATAAATTAGAGAAATATTATTATTCCTTAAATGATGATGAGGAGAAATTAATTTCACCTATTGAGGAAAACATGGAAGTCCTAGAATTATTGAAAATTAATTTGATGAGTTTTATAAACAATTCCATGTAGGTGAGCTTGTAGAAAAAAGCACTAAGGCTGGTCATTTTGAAAGGGATTTTTTATTATTAATCAAACATAATTTTTATTCACATAGAAATACATAATTACATTAACTTTGATCATTTAATTATTGAATCCCATGTTAATCCTACACTGAAATAAAAATAGGAGGTTGCACATGAAGCAACCAAGGAAGGGGATGACCCATAATTCATCGAACCTCCACCATGCAAGCTACAAATAATTTTGAAGGGGATGGATCTAGAATACACTATCTAGGTATTATTACTCTACCAGATAGATGTAGCAGAACCATAGAAAATCCACATGTTGTGGATAAATTTTAATAAATATCTTTTAAACTCCTTAAATGTCTTAGTCCAAAACATGTTTTGAGCATTAATGATGATAATTTCCTTCCGCAAGTTAATTAATGATTAACATGACTTATATAGGATACATGAGTTAATTAGGAATTATGTGATGCCATATTTATGATTAAAATGTTAATGATATGGGATGAGTAAAATGGAGAATCAAATGATTCAATTGAATATGGTTATTGAAATTATTTCTCATGATTTTAGGGAATTATATGATTTATTTAAATGAAATTTCACTACAACTTTTCATGCTTTGAATTTTTTAAATTCATTTAAATTGATTTGTTATTATTAAGCATTCCATGAGTGATATTAAAATAACATATGACTCATTCTAAGAGTATTTCTGGACTAAGTACTTTATATTTATTCTTCCTACTCATTATTGAGTGATCTTGGGACATGTCACCAATAAGAACTTGCATTTGAACAAGTATAATATATGATTATACAAAAATATATTTATAATTATTGAGGAATATTTTGAAAATCCATTATTCATAAATAAAAATTTTACATCAATCCTTATTTTATCCTATATAGACCATGAATAAAATATTTAGGGATGATCCATGTTTCATAAAATTCTATCCTATCCCACCTTACTCTGGGTATTTGAATAATATTTTTAAGATAATGTGTGGTGGTGAAGGGATTTATGGTGGAAGGGTTGATTTACTTTGTCAGTACAATGTGTGGGGGATCTATTGTGGGAATTATAATAATTTGTGGATTCATTCATTGTACTCAATTAATTTTCCAATACTGAATAAAAAATGAAAATGAAAAAAAGAATAAAAAATGAGAAAAATGTGTTGTGATTGGGGTGAACCAGAAAAATATATTTTCTAGACCAACATTCTTCTTTTTATGTGTGGTTAGGTGATGGATTTGATTTTATATCTAATCATAAATTTAAAAAAATACAAACCAATCAAGAAGGTTCAATTATTATTCATTATGCTTTACTCTGATCATGAACTTAATTCGTTGTTTTTAGGGAAGTTGGTGTAATTAATTTTATGAGGATAATTTCATTACAATTTTTGAGGTCAGGTATTGTACTTGAGAAATAAACCTCCTCCTAGAGAATTAATTTTAAAATAATCAAATCATTACAACCTTATGCCTTAGAGTCATTTAAAACATTATTGTCAGTCCTCATGATTTTATGTGCCTTTTGTATTTACCATGTGGGGAATGTAGTTCTATTAAATGATTATGGATAAGGCAAATTTTCTCATGATATTGTCATAACTCTAAATTATTTTTATATTGATAGATGAGAGGAATGATTCAAAGGTGTGGTAAATCATGATTTTTCATGTTTAATAATAATTAATTAAGGAGCTCAAATGATCAAAAGGAGAAGTTTTATCTTTATTCAAAGGGGAAAAGTAAAATTCATGATTTGATTGGTTCAATGAAAAATGGGAAATTAAATTGATATTTCATGTTGATTTTTTAATGTTTGATTTGACATTAAAAATCATCAAATTTTATTATTTGGGAATTTGAATATTTTGTAACATTGGTGTTCTATGAATTCTATGTTGAGATTTTATGCTTGAAGACAAGCACAATTTATGTGTGGGAGAATTTATAGAGATAATATTTTTTAGCACTTTTTGTATGCATTTTAACTGTTTTAACCTCCCCAAATTATCAATTTGAGCTTATATAGCTCAGTTTTGAATTTATGATCTGTTTTGAGAAAAATGACGAAACATTCTTAATTCAGGATTATTGACACATTTTTACATCATGGTTATGTTAGTCATTTCAAGAAAAATATAATTATAAATTGATGGATTATGATTTTTTGAAATCCCTATTTAATTTCCTTCAATATTTTCTTCTCGACCAGGGGATGATTTGAGCATATAGATGCTAGAAAAAATCAATTATATAGGGATATTTTCTGAGCGTAGAGTGGAGACACCACCACTATAACAAATATAAAAATTGATGTCCATACCACCAAATTATGGGATTCCACCAGGAATGGATCCGCGACACATAAACGTATTTCCGCAATTAATTTTATGTATTTTCGAAATCATTAAGGTGTTATTTAGATGTTATACATTAAAGTAATATTTCATAATGCTTCCTCCAGAACAAGTACTATTAAATTCAAATTTCATTACTCCTACATCATGTAATAATTAAGCTAATATTTAGAAGGTGGACGTCCAAACCATATATAAATACCATTCAAGAGGGTTTCCACCTTTTTATTTGGCCAATTAATTGTTCAAAAAACACAAAAATTGTTAGAGGATGAATTCCACCTAAAAAATAGAGGAACTCCTACCTCTCAAATTATTCCAATCTATCTCATTCCATTTGGGGAACAAAGGAGAGGACACCAAGGGCCATTTATGAATTTTATTTCCTTATTTTGTTATATTTTTTTTACTTTAATTTTCTTATGTAATGCATAAATAAATTTTTATTTTAAAGTGTTCCCATTTCCATCATAAAACCATTTTTTCTTCCAATCTCATTATAACTATTTCTCTTCCATAATTGCATCATTATCTTAACGCACTTCACCAAAAAAATTTAATAACTTCCGACATCAACTCGGGGGAGGATTTTATGGTGTTATTCATTATTGTGCTTAAATTCAAAATGTTTTTATTAAATTTGTATTGGAGGGGGGAATATTGCACAGGTGTGGTGGTTTTCCACCACATTACTATTTTAAAATTCCATCATTTTCCTTTATTATTTTACTTTCCCACAATATCTTATGAAAACAATCATATGGTTGATTTGGAGTTTCAATAAGGGTTGATACGGCATACGGTGGAGCTGGGACTTGTAAGAATAACATTTGTTGGTTGAGGTATAACCATGTTTGACTATTGGAGGAGGTGTGGTTTTGTGTGCCAGATGAATTCTAATATCATACACTCAATAAATCATTAAAAAATAATTTATTAATGAGGTTACACTAAATAAATTATCAAATATAATTTCAAAGACAAATAGAATGAATATTGATATTGTGTTATCCAACAATAAGACCATGTAATTTTTCCCTGATTTAATTCTGTTACCATATGAATCTACATTTGGATTTAAAGATTCCATTTCATTATTTTAATTTCACTATTTTCTAAAACACATAAATTCAAAGCTTTCATAAATAAAATAAATATATAAAAATAATTACAAAAGTTTATTAGAATTTTTTATTTAATTGGAATCAATACTCCTCATGTGAGGCGACCCTGGTCAGCCATGGTGCCACATTAATAAAATAAATTTACGTTTTCTACTCCATATAATACTCATGCATCAAAATGTTCACTGTTGACAGGGATTTAAACAGTTATTTCAATCCTATTTTCAAATTCCACTTTTTTTAAAATATTTTTCTTTTTTCATAATAGAAAATAAAAAAAATCCATGATGGCTTCAAACATAAATTATTATTAATGGAATAAATACTCACAGGTGTAGGAGGATGAAATAAAATACACAGAGAAGGAACTCCAACGAAAGGGATGATACTATAATGATGAGATTCATATAGAAGGAAATAAGAATAGGAATTTGGATTTCACATTATGGTTTCATTTCCATGGTCGATGACCTCCAACTTTCCAGACAACGATTCAAGGACAAGATAGAAGTGCCACATGCCTTCTAGGATTTCAATGAAAAAAATCCATAAATATGAAGTCAAACCTGAGGTGGAGGATCTCTAATACCTACATCCATCCAATTATAATATAATCAAAGGGTATTTTACACCAAGGAAAAGATCCAATCCAAACCTAATCTGATTGGTGATTCAATCTTGAACTCAAACCCATTTGATTTTATTGAAAATAATTTGAGTATGAATCCAAAATACTGTAAATTTTTGGAATTGGATAACTCTTATTATGCCTTAAAGGATGATGAGGAGAATTGGATTTCACCTATTGAGGAATACATGGATCTCCTTGACATTATTGAATATGAATTTGAGGAGGCCCTTGAAGAAATCCAAGTAGATGAGCTTGTGGAAATCAAGAAAAAAGATGACCATTTCAGATAGGAGGTTTTGTTGATTATTCACATTTAAAAACTATTCATGTAGAAATACCTACATACCTTCCCTTTGATCATATAATTCATGAAGCCCATGTTGAGTCATCACTAGAAGAAAAAGAGGAGTTTCCACAAGTTTCAACCAAGGAAGGGTAGGATCCATATTCATCCTACCCCCACCATGCAAGCTATACCTAATTTTGAATGGCATCGATCAGGAATACAATATATAGGGATTATTCCTCATCCAAAAGGATGAATAAGATGATGGGAAAAGCCAATTGTTGAGGTTCAAGTCAAAGAAACTTCATCTACCATAAACCATTGGATAAGACCTAGTACTACCCACAGGATGCTGGAAAAACTTTTGGACCACATGGGGGATCATACCATGATTTATCTTTACATGATTTTAATATTTCAAATTTCTTTTTTCGATTATTTTATCATGTGGACCACCCCTCATTGTATTTTTTAGATTTAGTGACATGATCTGTGTTCTTAAGTGAGGAATTATCTTTTGTAGATTCATTAGTAGGAAAAGGAACCCATAAAAGGAGGAAGAGGACAAAAGCATTATTTCAAAAGTGATTTCTATTTAAATAATTATTTTTTAAACTCTTTAATGTTTTTGTTATGTAACATGTTTAGAGGTTTAATGATGATAATTTCATACCCACATTTGAATTAATTCATAACTCTAAATATCTATAAGACATGTGTTTCTTAAGAATCCAGTGACGCCATGTTTTATATTTCAATGTTAATGAGATTGAATGGTAAATTGGAGAACCAAATGATTGAATTGAATTATTGATATTGAAATGATTACTTGTGATGTAAGGTAATTAGTGGATTTATGTAAATGTTATTTTCCTTCAATTTTTCAGGCTTTGAAATTATGAAATTCATGTGAATTTATTTTTTATCATTAATAAAGCCTTTAATTATTGTCCAATATCATATGTATCATTCCTAAGAAGATTTATAGAATATGTACTTCATATTTATTCTTGACCCTATTTTAGGAGTAATCATAGGACATGTCAACTACAAGAAGTTAAATTTGAACTTGTTAAAGATATAACTATGGAAAAACATATTTGAAATAATTGATGAATATTTTGAAAATACATGATACATAAAGTCCACCTTTACATCAAACCTTATTTTTTCCAATAAATACCATGAATAAACTTATTAGGGATGATTAGTGTTTCAAGCCATTTTTATCCATTCATACCCTACTATTGGTATTTTCAGGATGTTTTAATTATAATGTGTTATGGTTGAAGGTATTCATGGTGGAAGGGATGATTTACATTGTGGGGAAAGTATGGGGCGATATTGTAGGAACATTAACAGTTTTTTCAAAAATTCAATTTACTCTCTATTTTTCCTTTTCTTGAATATAACCAATGAAAATGATTTTTTTTTAAAAAAATTGAAAAAATTATATATGATTTGGGAGAAAAAAATGACCATTTCAGGACTGAAAATCATTTAATTTTATTTGTTTTGGTGATATATGTGAGTTTTGATCTAATCACATCATTCGAAAAAAGATAAAAACTTCCAAAAAATCTGAATGGTGCAATAATCATTAATTATTCATTACTTGGATCAGTAACTTACATCTTTGTTTTGGTGGAAGTGGGTGTCACTACATTGTAGGAGAGAATTTCGTTTAAATTTATCTTATCATTCATTGTACATAAAACATAAACCTTATCTTTGGTACTTCATTTTTAGTGCATCAAATCCTACAAACCATAAGCCTCATATGCATTGGAACCTTTATTGAAAGTTCTCATTGTTTTATGTTCCTTTTGTCTTTATGAAATGGATAAATTAGTTCTTTTACAAGATTATGTATAAGGAGAAAGTTCTCATGACATGATAATAACAATATTTTATTGTTATCATGAGAGATACGAGGATATATTCATTGTTGAGGTAAATCAAGATTTGTCTAGTTTAAAAATAGTGATTTAAGGAGTATGAATGAATGAATAGAGAAGATTTAACATTATAAAAAGGGGAAATGAAATATGCACGATCTGGTTGTTTGTTTGATAAATGGGAAATTAAATTGATATTTTTTTGAATTTTTAAATTAATTATTTTAAATTTAAAATTGATAAATTTTGTTACATTGGAATTTGAATAATGGTATCATTGGTGTTCTATAAATCCAACGTTGATATTTTATTCTTGAGGAAATGCACAGTTTATGTGGGGAGAATTGATAGAATTAATAATTTTAACATTTTCTGTATAATTTATAATTAATTTAACCTTCCCATGTTATAAATTTTTTCATATATAGATCAATTTCGAATCTATGATGGGTTTTGAGAAAAATGGTGAAAAGTGCTTCATTCTACATTTTCGAAAGATATTTACATCAAGGGTATTTTAGTCATATAATGAATAATATAATTATAAATTAAAAGATTATTCATTTTTTAATACTTATTAAATTTCCTTCATTTTTGTCTTGTATTCTAGGGGTTGACTCGACCATATAGAGGCCTAAAAAATTCAAAAATGCTGGGATCGTTTCTAGGCACACAACATGGACATTACCAAATTAACAGAAGAAAAAGTCAGCGTACAGAACTTGAATTTAGGTTATTAAAACTATAATGGAACTAAGTAACATAAATTGTTTTCCAAAATTAATTTTATATATTATATAAGTCATAATGGTTGGATTTGGATGTTACACATTAATGAATTCTTAGTGGAAGCTTCAACCAAAAAAAGTAATATTCAACACAAAATTCATATCTATAACATCAAGAGTCCAATTAATCTTCAATTTTAAGGGTGAATGAACAAATCATATATGAACAACTTTCGATAAGGGTTCTATACATTATTTGGCTATTTAATGGTTCATCAAGGTGACAAATTTTGGAGGATCAATTCAGCCTATAAAAGGAGTGAATCTCGTGTAACACCCCAGGTAAATAAAGAATATGAAATTTTTATATTTATCCATATTTGTGAATAAAATGTTAATATTAATTTAAAGGGAATTTTATGCTGGATGACGTACCCAATACGCAACAACGAGTTTCTTGGAAATCTTACGTTGCACTCTAATAATAAAATAACATTGTTTTAAATGGTAGTTAACACCTAGCCGTTGTAATGGAGGGAATGAACAGAACTAACTCAAAATGATTATATATGTTTTTAATTTTTTTTTTACATTTATCCAAAGAATGTTAGAGGCTTAAAATTCTAATGAATCCAATTTTAAGAATAAATACTCTAATATTTTTTAAAAGATTGTTTTACCGCCTTTTGATGGAGAACCTTTTTTAAATATAACTTTTGAAAATTGTATAAGCTCTATTTTTCTAAATAAACTTATTCTTTATGATTGGGAAACTGAAATTTACTTTGTATAATTTTTTGGTATTTTTCTGACAATGTTCATTTTTTAATGAATAGTGAAAAATACTGCATTTTACATCAAAAATGTTTTTTCATTTAATTTAATTATATGGTTATATTATATTTTTAATTTGTTTTAAAGTGTAATTAGAATATATTTTTTACCATTTAATCTAATGGTGGTCATTAAAATTAATTTCACTTTGGAATTGGTCATGAACAAGTTCCAAACTTTTCATAGATATTGTTTCAAAAAAACCCGCTATTTGTTTTGACAACAGGAATTATTTTTAAATTAATTAATGCAATTTCTATTTTTGGAATTTGGTAAAATGTATTCCATATTCGGAATCATGAGTTCCAAATTATGTAATTAAGACTCTTTTGTTTTCGGACATTATGAATAGTAACAACAGTAATTATCTTTAATTTTCTTGATTATTTAGTAATCAGGTAGTTAAGGATAATAAAATAATATCATAATAATAACAAATGACCCCAAAATGTGTCCAAATTCTACTGGTTGTGTCATGTACGACCATGGGATTCCTTGTCCCAAACTTTGGGACCTCATGGAATCACTTTTGGTTGAAAGTGACACTTTATTATTTTATTTTTAAAGGAAGGAGAATATCACTAAAGAATGTATCACCCAGGTAAATTTTTTTTAATTTTGACTAAATAAACAATCTCTTGGGATATAAATATTAATTGGAAATATAAATATATTTCCTAAATCATATTAATTTTTTTATAATTTTTAGACATTATATAAGGTAAATTATTTATGACATCATGATGATGCACCAATTACCTCATTAATGAACGATTTAAATAATATGAAAATATAATATAAAATCTAATACTTACACTTGTCAAAGACCTATTGGATGAGTTTATTTCTAACCCTTATCACATTTTCCTCTAAATATATCAATTTAGGACCTTTAAAATTCGAAACTCATTTTAATATAAAGTAACATTTTATAACTTTCCAAGAGTGCCCCTCCTCTTCTCTTATAAAAGGCCCCCACCTCTACCTATTTACACACACCTCCCAAGCCATTTGCTCTACCAAGATCTTCTCATTTTATCTCTCATAATCCCTTTATTCATCCTAGAAGCCTTACCTTAGGCAGAAATCTCTTCAAGAAACCCATTTGGTTCAAACCAAGAGGAGTTACCCGATTTAAAGGTAAAGACTATTAATATTCTTTTGTTTTATTTTGCTTCTCCAACCACCTAAACTCTTTTTATTCCTTTATTTTGTAACCAAAATAGTATATTAAATGTACTAGTATGTTGTTATAAGAATTATTATAGCTACACTTACACACACTTCCATATAATGGTTAAAGAATATGCTATTTTTGTGGATGGCGAATTACTGCCTGACGAAACGATGATGGTTCAATATTCTTTTAACACCTTTGAAGGTGGCTATTAGGATGTCACTGTATTTTATATATGATATATATGGTATTTATGTTTTCTATATGCTTCTTAATTTTATATTTAGAACATACCTTTATTCTTTTCATGTTGTGGAAATGCAATAATTTCCTATGAGGAAGTGTGGACTACCGCCCCCTCAAGTGATGTGATTCGTTCATGAAATACATGGAATGTATAAAGAATGAAATAAATGAACTTATGTGACCTATATAACATATATATTATACTGGAATTATAATATATATATCTCTCAAAAAATTTTAATTCCATTAATATGACAAAGAAATGAATGTAGCGTTCATGCGTACGTACGGCCTACCGTCTCCATGAACGGTGCATTTCATTTATTTTTATCTCAAAATTTTATGGAATAATATAAAATGAATATGTAATGGATATATATGATATTTAAAAAATTAATACTATTCTGGAGGTGATTTACTTATAACTACATGGACAATTCTTCTCAAACAAGTTCATTTTTGACTCATGTACCAAACATCGACAAAACATCTGATATAAACTCAAATAATTAACTAATTAGTATAAAATTATAATATGTGATATGAATTGAATAAAACAAATTAAAGGAAGTTTTTATGAAATTATAAATTGATAAAGGTTTATTATTCGGGAATATAAAGAAACTAACAAGACAAGTTGGACTTGAGGTAAGGGATCCTACATCTCTCTTTCTTTCTAAGTACTCTATTTTATGTCATTTCTTTTAATCTCATCTTTCTTATGTTTGGGGATGTTATTCTATATTTATCATTCTTTAATTTGTATGTTCATATTATGAGAGACACTATATGATAACATAAATCCTTTTTTGGATGTTTTAAGTGGCGTCGTTAGGCTGCCGAGTTTTCGTAAGGGATTTTTCATCTCACTTGTTATTCCCATGAGATTCATGCTACATTTGCCACTAATTATTTTTGTGTGGTGTATGTACTGCCCATTATTTTACTATTTGTATAATATAATCTCATTTATGGGTATTTACATCTTCATTGTATGACCCTTCTTTCATGTGGTGTACGTTTCGAAAGTTTCCCAAATCGGTAAGGGAACCTTTCACACTCCTCTTTTTAAAAGATTTATTTTGTTATGTCATTTAATTTACATCTTTTTATGTTAGGATATATTATTATATATCCTTATTGATGTAAATTTTATGTCCAAGTGATGAGATACCATTTCCTCTCTCATCAACTAATTTTATGAATTTTAAAGTGATGCTGTTAGGCTGTCGAATTTTACCAAAGGAACTTCTTAACCCAATTTCGATTTCTTTGGGTTCAACATGTAGTTATTGAATATGTCATAATTTGAATATGTGTGAATGACTTTTTATTTTTTTAAACTTAATATCCACTTATATTGGGGTTATTTATATTTTTCACACATAATTATGAGATTGATTTATCCTTAATTTAAGGATAACTTCTTTATAATGGATCTCATCTCATTTTACATTTCTATTGAGACTTCATCGTTGTTATGCACTAGTTCACTCTTATATGGTCTATATAATGTCCTTTGGAATATTATATCATGAATCACTTTATTCTAATGATATTATAATGTTCTTATTAAATGTTATTCCTCAATTATTGTATTCAAGTGTCTCTCATTTTGTTAAAAACCCTTTTACTAAAATATTATGTTAAATGTTTTAATGATTTATTATTATAAATATTTCTCATTAATATAAATGTTTTTAAAATGGGTTTTAATGTTTTATTTATATGAATATTCATTGTTTAAAATGTTAAAAACTTAAAAGTGAAATGGGACACTTTGATTCAAAAATCACTTTAAATGTTTTAAATGGTTTTGAAAATGGTTTTTAGAGTGGATTTATCATTTCAATATCTTAAAATGTAATATTGTTATTCCAATATGGAAATGTTATATTTTCTTTTATGCTTAAGTTATGTACTATGATTATGTTATGGTTCTTGGGAATTGTTTATGAAGACGGGTTGTTCTGTGATAAACTTAGGGCGGGCGAGCCCGACATAGCTCTCCAATGCATTGGGTAACACGAAGGGGTTAAACATTAAGGTATCTCTGAAATGATTTAGGGAATATACTGTGATGGGTATTCCAAACATAACCATGAGGGTTACCCCTACGTAAGAATGTTATAAATTCCTCAAGTTACCTTTATGTCTTCTGATTTCTATGATTTATTCATGATTTGATGAGGTATGTTAAAATGATTTTGTTTTATTAGTAAAGTATGATTTAGTAGATGGAATAATGTTTTCATTTCGTACTTTTATATCCCTTACTGATATTTTTATGCTCATCCCGAGTTTTTTGAAATGTTATTCATAGGTCAAGAGAAATGTACATGATGTGATGATAGTGTCAATGAAGTGTCATGAAATAATCCATGTTTTATTTTAAATATGTTTCCATTAATGGGAAAAATGAGTACTATCTTTTATGTAACAACTTTTTTTAAATGTGGAATGTAATGAATGATTTATAATGTAATTCTCTAAAACTCTAAACCAGAAAAGATCCTCATCGTGTATTCTTTGTAATAACAAAAGATAAAGTAATGTTTAAGGCTGGGTCCTTGTAGTTGGTATCAGAGGTCAGTTTAGAAAACTTTAGAGGTTAGAGTGTTGTTTAAGAAAAAGTGAAAAGTTGTGTATAACCACAATGGTTAGTATATTAGATGGAGTCATTGTTTTTTGAAAGTTATAATGAGTTTGAGATAACTTGTATAAGTATATCTTGGTATTTATCTTCCTATTTATTATGTGATGATTTTACTGATATACTCACACTGACCTTTTTGGTTTCAGTAAATGAATGGATCTAGCAGGCACCAAAGTAACCGTGGATTTGCGGAAAACTGTGACGGTTTTATGAATGAACAACTGAATGATATGGGAGATTCAATGAGAACTCTTGTGGTTATCCTCAACCAACTATCTGGAGTCATGATTGACCACCTGAACCTTAGTGATTTTTATAAGGCATCGTATATGCGAGAAACAAATCCCTATGGAAGTTCAGGTAATAATCATTAAGGTAAGTATGATCAAAAACCTATGTGTCAAATATGTGGAAAGAAACACATAAGAAAATTATTCAAATGGACATAAAGATATTATAGATGTGGAAATGAAGGTCATAAAGCATGAAACTACTATGGAAAAAAGAAGAATCTAGTTGAATCTAGGAAAGGGAAAGAATTTCTTTATGAAGGATAAATTGAATGTTTTAAATGTGGTGTGCATGCTCATTATGCAAACACATGTTCTACGAAGAAGTTTTGGGAATGGGGTCACCATGATCGTAAAAATATTCATTTACTAATACCTAATGCCATTCCGATTGAGGATGAAGAAACTGACAATGACCAATTAAAGGTATGGATTATTTCTTAACATATGTTTTCCTATTATTGGAATCTTAGGATATGATTCATGATTTTTTTGTAGGAAAGAAGTATTTCAAAATAAGTTTAAAAGGAATGGTTAATGGATCATGAATAATGTTGAATGAGTAAGAAGTCAACATATTAGGGATTCAAGAGTTGTGGTAGATTTTAGGATAATGATATTCTTAAATGTATTAAGTCTCTTTTGATGATGGGGTTACATTAGAAGAGTTTTTATAGTATATGTAACCCTGATGTCTAATATGTGAAAATTTTATTCAAGGAATAATTATCCTTTCTTTTGAGGATATTGTTATAAAGAACCATTTGGGTTTATATGATCCTTTAATTTGAGGCAATTACTGGTTAATACATTTTGGGTTGCAAAATGAAGGTTATTAGATAACCTTTTTGGTTAAAATATCTTATGGTTATTTTTTAAGATATTATCTCTTTTGGGGAATGTTTTAAGAAATATATAGTTTTGGAAAAAGGAAAACACGCAGACAGTGTGACAACCCGTCGCGTCGGACGAAGATGCGGGAATCAAACCCCCAACCAAAGTGCAACCGGTATTTATCACCTACCAATGGAATACTTGAAGTCCCTAGTTAGTTTGAATGATTCTTTTTTGTTAGATGATTTTATTAATTAAGAGTAAGTTGATTTTGGGTTATCTATGGAAATTATTAGCCTATCATCGAGGATATGTGATTAGGTTAATTACCTTTTAGTATGATACTTTAAGAGTAACTGATGTTATTTTGGAGAAAAATGTTAAGATTTATCTTAAGAGACTATGTGATTAAATCCTTCAGCGATTTGGGTTTCAATATTAGTTTGGTTTACATTAAAGAATTTTATGGATAGATGTTTATTGAATGGTCTTTTTTGAACTTTGGGTATTGTTTTACAAATTTTAGATATTAAGGATAAATTAATTTTTTTATATAAAGGATTATACTTTTTGGGTATTATCTGATCTTGAAATAACCTTTTTGGTTTTTGTTTTGGTTAAGGTCTAAAGACATGGGAATTATATAGTTCTCTTTTGTGGATTATTTGATTCTCTATAAGTTTATTATAGTACTCTTAATGTGAACAAGTCTTCCTAAATACTCGTCTTTTGGAGAAAATATGAGTTTGTGTAAGAAATCTAGTAAAAGTTGAAAGTCAACATGAAAGTAAGAATGGTTCCTTATGATTTAGTTAAGCACATAAATAAATTACTCAATAAAAAGTAACTTAATACTGAAATGTTTTCTGTTAACTTTTCCTACTGGGGAATCAAATACCGTTTAACCCATCACAAGTTTGTGATTTTCTGGTGGTTAACTTTCTCCTAAACATGTTTTCTATCACTCTCCCTCAGAACATGACCCTTTTTTTCTTCCATATCCATGTTTTCCTACATGGAATCCTAGTATGGGTTAACTCAGGTGACCTCTGTACTTCTATTTCTTTCTTTTAAAGTGATAGTTTTACTGACTCTTGTTCCTATTTGGGACTTTCAATGAAGTTTCCGAGCCCAATTTTACAATTGTGAGGACGCAATTACCAAAAGGGGGGAAGGATGTAACACTACAGGTAAATAAAGAATATGAAATTTTTATATTTATCCATATTTGTGAATAAAATGTTAATATTAATTTAAAGTTAACTCTATGCTGGATGACGTACCCAATACGCAACAACGAGTTTCTTGGAAATCTTACGTTTCACTCTAATAATAAAATAATATTATTTTAAATGGTAGTTAACACATAGCCGTTGTAATGGAGGGAATGAACAGAACTAACTAAAAAATGATTATATATGTTTGCTAAATATTTTTACATTTATCTAATAAATTTTAGAGGCTTAAAATTCAAATGAATCCAATTTTAAAAATAAATACTCTAATATATTTTGAAAGATTATTTTACTACCTTTTGATGGAGAACTTTTTTTAAATATAATTTTTGAAAATTTTATAAGCTCTATTTTTAAAAATAAACATATTATTTATGATTGGGACATTGAAATTTACTTTGGATAATTTTTTGGTATTTTTCTGACAATGTTCATTTTTAATGAATAGTAAAAATACTGCATTTTACATCAAAAACTACTTTTTCATATAATTTAATTATATGGTTATATTATCTTTTTAATTCGTTTTAAAGTGTAATTAGAATATATTTTTACCATTTAATCCAATGGTAGCCATTAAAATTAATTTCACTTTGAAATTTGTCATGAACAAGTGCCAAACTTTTCATAGATATTGTTTCAAAAAAACCCGCTATTTGTTTTTACAACGGGAATTATTTTTAAATTAGTTATTTAAATTTCTATGTTTGGAATTTGGTAAATTTGATTCCATATTTTTAATCAGGAGGTCATAATTATGTAATTAATACGCTTTTGTTTTTAGACATTATGAATAGTAACGACAGTAATTATCTTTAATTATCTGGATTATTTAGTAATCCGGTAGTTAATGATAATAAAATAATATCATAATAAAAACAAATGACCCCAAAATGTGTCCTAATGCTACTGGTTATGTCATGGCTGACCATGGGATTCCTTGTTCCAAACTTTGGGACCCCATGGAATCACTTTTGGGTGAAAGTGACACTTTATCATTTTATTTTTAAATGAAAGAGAATATCACTAAAGAATGTATCACCTGAATAAAACATTTTAAATTTTGTCTACAGAAATGATCTATTATACTATAAATTGTAATTTTAAATCTAAAAATATTTCCTACATCATAGTAGTTTTTTATAATTTTTAGACATTAAATAAATTAAATTATTTATGACATCATGATGATGCGGCGGTTACCTCATTAACGAACAATTTGAATAAAATGAAAAGATAATGTAAAATCTAAGACTTACACTTGTCAAAGACCTATTTTATGAGTATATTTCGAAACCTTTTCACCTTATCCTCGAAATATATCAATGTGGGACCTTTAAAATCTGAAACTCATTTTAATATAAAGTAACATTTTATAAGTTTCCAAGAGTGCCCCTCCTCTTCTCTTATAAAAGGCCCCCACCTCTACCTCTTTACACACACCTCCCAAGAAATTGGATTGGCCGCGATCTGATCATTTTAACTCTCTTAATCCCTATATTCATCCTAGAAGCCTTACCTAAGGCAGAAATCACTTCAAGAAACCCTTTTGGTTCAAACCAAGAGGAGTTACCTGATTTAAAGGTAAAGATTTCTCTAATGTTCTTTTGTTTTATTTTGATTCTCCAACCCCTAAACTATTTTTATTCCTTTATTTTGTAAAAACACCAGTATATTTAATATAATAGGATATTTTTATAATAAGGATTCATTCTACACTTACACACACATCCTTATAATGGTTAAAGAACATACTGTTTCTGTGGATGGGGAATTACTGCCTCACGAAATGATGATTGTCCAATATTATTTTAACCCCTTTGAAGGTGGAAA
This sequence comes from Viscum album, assembly GCA_963277665.1. Taxonomy (NCBI): domain Eukaryota; kingdom Viridiplantae; phylum Streptophyta; class Magnoliopsida; order Santalales; family Viscaceae; genus Viscum; species Viscum album. The sequence goes on from OY728156.1 coordinate 1,889,469,683, forward strand.
TTATGATGTCAATGTATTTTATATATGATATATAATGTATTTATGTTTTCTATATGCTTTTGTATTTTATATTTAAATCATACCTTTATTCTTTTCATGTTGTGGAAATGCGATAATTTCATAAGAGGAAGTGTGGACTACCGCCCCCTCAAGTGATGTGACTCGTTCATGCAATACATGGAATTTATAAATAATAAAATTAATGAACTTATGTGACCTATATAACATATATATTATACTGGAATAATAATATATATATGTCTCAATTATTTTTAATTCCATTAATATGACAAAGAAATGAAAGTAGCGTCCCTGCGTACGTACGGTCTACCGTCTCCATGAACGGTGCATTTCATTTATTTTTATCTCCAAATGTTATGGAATAGTATAAAATGAATATTTACCAGATATATATGATATTTAAATAATTAATACTATTCTGCAGATGATGTACTTATAACTACATGGACAATTCTTTTCAAACATGTTCATTTTTGACTCATGTACCAAACATCAACAAAACATCTGATATTAACTCACATAATTAACTAATTATTATAACATTATAATATGTGATATTAATTGAATAATAAACATTAAAGGAGTTCCTTAAGAAATTATAAATTGAAAATAGTTTATTATTCCGGAATATAATGAAACGAACAAGACAAGTCAGACTTGAGGTAAGGGATCCTACCTCTCTCTTTCTTTCTAAGTACTCTCTTTTATGTCATTTATTTTAAGCTCATATTTCTTATGATTGGGGATGTTCTTTTATATTTATCATTCTGTACTTTTTATGTTCATATTATGAGAGACCCTATTTGATCTCGTAAATCCTTTTTTGGAAGTTTTAAGTGGTGTCGTTAGGCTACCAAGTTTTTCATAATGGATTTTTCATCTCACTTGTTATTCCCGTGAGATTCATGCTACATTTGTCACTAATTATTTTTGTGTGGTGTATGTACTACCCATTATTTTAATATTCGTATAATATACTCTCATTTATGGGTATTAACATCTTCATTGTATGACCCTTCTTTCATGTGGTGTACGTTTTGAAAGTTTCCCAAATCGGTAAGGGAACCATTCACACTCCTCTTTTTAAAAGACTTATTTTGTTATGTCGTTTAATTTACATATTTTTTATGTTGGGATATGTTATCCTCTATCTTTATTGATGTAAATATTATTTCCAAGTGATGAGATACTGTTTCCTCACTCATCAACTAATTTTATGAATTTTAAAGTTACGTCGTTAGGCTGTCGAATTTTACCAAGGGAACTTCTTAACCCAATTTCGATTTCTTTGGGTTCAACATGTAGTTATTGAATATGTCATCCTTTGAATATGTGTGAATGACGTTTGGTTGTTTTACACTTAATATCAACTTATATTGGGTGTATTTATATTTTTCACACATAATTATGAGATTGATTTATTCTTAATTTAAGGATACCTTCTTTATAATGGATTTCATCTCATTTTACATTTTTATTGAGACTTCATTGTTGTTATGCACTAGTTCACTCTTATATGGTGTATATACAGTCTTTTGGAATATTATATCATTACTCCCTTTATTCTCATGATATTATAATGTTCTTATTAAATGTTATTTCTCAATTATTGTATTCTAGTGTCTCTCATTTTGTTAAAAACCCTTTTACTAAAATATCATTTTAACTGTTTTAATGATTTCTTCTTATAAATATTTCACATTAATATCCATGTTTTCAAAATGGTTTTTAAGGATTTATTGATATCAATATTAATGGTTTAAAATGTTAAAAGCTTCAAAGTGTAATGGGACACTTTTGTTAAAAAAAATCTTTAAATGTTCTAAATGGTTTTGAAAATGGTTTTTAGAATGGATTCATTATTTCAATATCTTAAAATGTTATATTGTTATTTCAATATGGGAATCCTATCTTTCCTTCATTTTTAAGTTATGTACTATGATTATTTTATGGTTCTTGGGCATTGTTTATGAAGACAAGTGGTTCCGTGATAAACAAAGGGTGGGTGAGCCCGATATAGCTCTCTAATGCATTGGGTAACGCGAAGGGGTTAAAAGTTAAGGTTTCTATGAAGAGATTTAGGGAAGATACTGTGATGGGTATTCAAAACGTAACCATGAGGGTTACCCCCTATGTAAGAATGTTTTGAATTCCTCATGTTACCTTTATGTCTTATAATTTATATGATTTATTCATGATTTGATGAGGTATGTTAAAATGCTTAGGTTTTATAAGTAAAGTATGATTTCATAGATGGACTAATGCTTTCATTTCGTAATTTTATATCCCTTACTGAGATTTTTATGCTCATCCTAAGTTTTTGGAATGTTTTTCACAGGTCAAGGGAATGTTACATGATATGATGATAGTGTCAAGGAAGTGTAATGAAAGAATCCATGTTTTATTTTAAATATGTTTCCGTTAATGGGAAAAATGAGTACTACCTTTTTTGTAACCAATTTGTTTAAATGTGGAATATAATTCATTATTTATGATCTAATTATCTAAAACTCTAATCCTGAAAATATACTCAACGTGTATTCTTTGGAATGACTCAAGATAAAGTAACATTTAAGGATGGGGCCTTATAGCTCGTACCTTTCTAATCATTCCAATCTATCCCATTCCATTTGGGACACCAACGAGAGGAGGGAAAGTGCCTATTTTTTATTTTATTTCAGTGTCTTATTTTATATTTAGTTTTATTTTCTAATGTAATTCATTAATATTTTTTCATATTAAGGTGTTCCCTTTTCCTTCATCCACCAATTTTCTCTTCTAATATCAATCTCATTCTCTCGCATTCTTCTTTCTATCATGATCTCTATGCACATCACCATGGAATGTGTCTAACTCGAGATATAGTCTTGGGAGGGGGGAGGTTTTCATGGTGTTATTAACTATTTCACTTCAATTCAAAATGGTTTTACTTTATTTTTAGTGGATGCAAGAATATTTCACAGCTACGGTGGTTGTCCACTATAGTACTGCTTCCAAATCCACTCCTTTTCCTTGATTAATTCATTTTCCCTCCCATATCTTAGTGAAACCCTTCATATAATGGATTTTGTGTTTCAATAATGGTTGAAATGGAATGTTATATAGCTGGGTCTGGTAGGAATAAAATTCTTGGTAGAGGTGTTCAAATATTTGAATATTGGAGACATTGTGGTTTGGGGTTCGAGACAGATGACAATATCACACACTAAAAAAATCAAGGAAATGTAATAAATTAATAAGTTTTCTCTAAATGAATTGTCAAATATAATTTTAAAAAAAATTAATTGATTAATAATCTCGTGTTAACCTACCCTAAGACAAAGTTATTTCTTCCATAATTGCATTCTACAAACATCTACATCTGTATTTAGATTTAAATATTTCATTTAAATATTTAAATTTCACTATATTCCAAAACCCATAAAATAATATTTTTTATAAATAATATTAAAATAAAAAAAATAATTACAATAGTTGAACTAGAATATGTAATTGAACCGATTAGAACACTCTTCAATTGAGATGACCCTGGTCTGCCATGGTGCTGCATTATGAAAATAAGTTTAATTTTACCATGCCCTATGATAGGTGTGCATCAAAACCTATGACATTTCTAGGGAGCTAAACAATTATTTCCATCAATTTTTCAAAATTCCAATTTTTTAATATAATATTATATTTTTTGTTAGTAGAAATAAAAAAACATATCCATGATGTCTCAAAACTCAAATTATTATGCATTAATTAATTAATCGTAAGGGGAGGAGGATGAAATATACTATGTAGAGAAGGTAGTAAAATGAAGGGATGATTATTTAATGATAAATTTAAAATATATTGAAATAGGAAGACCAATTTGGATCAAACATTATGATATGATGTCTATGGACGATGAACTTCAGGCTGATATACAAATATTCAAGGCCCGGAAATAAGTGACACATGTCCTCTAAGATTTCAATGAAGGCATCCATGATGTTGATGCCAAAGAAGATATGGAGGATCTTGACTACGTACCTCCATCCAATGATAATAAACTTTAAAATGATCCTTACACTATGTAAATGATTCAAGATGAACCAAATCAAGGAGATGATACATTCTTAAACTCAAACGCATTTCATTTCATTGAAACTAATTTGAGTATAACTCCAATCATTTTTGAATTTATATAATTAGATGAATTTTATTATGCCCTATAGGATGATGATGAGAAATTAATTTCACCAATTGTGGAACATTTGGAGCTCCCAAAATTTTTTGGGTATTAATTTGGGGAGAACATGTATAAATAAAATCAGATATTCTTGTGGAAATCAATACAAATGTTGATCATTTATAAAGAGAGATTTTTTTTGATTATTAAAATATTAAAACTATTCATGTAGAAACACCTACTTACTATCCCTTTGATCATTTAATTTATGATGCCCATATTGAGACAACATTAGATGAAAAAGAGGCAGTTTCACAAGTAGAAACCATAGAAGGGGATGCTCCAAACATCATCCTACCATCGCCATGAAAGCTATACATAATTGTAAAGGGTATGGATCCGGAATACACTGTCTATGGATTAGTCCTCACCCTAAAATAGGAAGAAGAAGTTGGAAAAATCCATATGTGGTGGTTCTTGTTAACGAATCTTCATATTTCATCAGACATTGGTTAACAACTAGTACTAACCACTAGATCCAGTAAATATTCATTGCCTAATTGGGGGGGGGGGGTTACACCATGATTTATCTATACATTATTTTTATATTCCAAATTCCATTTTTTAACTAAACTTGAATGTGTCCCACTCCTCCTTATTGTTTTGGGATTGAATGACATTATCCTTATTCTTAATCAATTAAAACTATTTATTAGGTTCATTAATAAGAAAATTAAGCCTTAAATAAAGGATAAGGACAAATGATTTATTTCAAAAGGGAGAGGAACTTTAATAATTATCTTTTAAACTTGTTATCTTTTTTCCCAACACATGTTTTGATCTTAAATAATGATAATTTCATGCCCACACTTGAATCGATGATTAACATGACATATCTAGGATATATGAGATTCATAGGAATCTAGTGATTCCATGTTTTAGATATCAATGTTAATGAGATTTAATGAGTAAAATAGGGATTCAAATTATTGATGAGAAGTATGGATATTGAAATGATGTCTCGTGATTTACTGAAATTAGTTGATTTATGTAATTTAAAATTTCCTATAATTTATCATGTGTTGAGTTTCTAAAATTCATGTAAATTTAGTTATTATTATTTATTTTGACATGAGTGATTTTCCAATATCAAATGTCTATTCATGAGAGTATTTCTAGACTATGTACTACATATTTATTCTAGAACATATTTCTTGGGTGATCATGGGACATGTCACTAACCAGAACATGCATTTGAAATTATAGAAGCTATGACTGTGAAAAAACATATTTTAAATGATTAAGGACTCTTTTTAAAATCACGTACCCTTAATGACCATATTTACATAAGTCATTATTTTTTCCGAAAGAGATCATGATTTACCTTGTTAAATATGAGCCCTGTTTCAAGACATTTTTATCTATTCCTACAATACTCTTTGTATTAGCATGATATTTTAATGATAAAATGGGGGTAAAAGGATGATTTATATTTGTTGAAAAAGTGTGGGGGTGTAATTCGGGGACTTGTAAAATGTCGTGGAATAATTAATTGTACTCTATTTCTTTTCCCCACTTGAATAAAATAATGAAAATGATAAAAAGAATCAAAAGATAAGAAAAATGAGTTGTGATTTGGGAGAACAAAAAATAACCATTTTCCACATCGACGATCTTCTAATCTTACGTGATTAGGTGGTAAATGTGACGTTTTATCTAATTATAACTTTTAAAAAAGAGAATAAAATAAAAAAAGTAAAAGGGTGCAATAATCATTCATTAAGAATTACATTGATCATTACCTCAAATTGAGTTTGGGGTGAAGTGGTTGTTGATACATTTAAGGGGAGAATTTAATTACATTTTTGATATCATTAATTTTACTTAAGAGATAATCCTTTTCCTTGAGCCTTAATTTTTAAAGAATCAAATCCTACCAACCATAAACCTCAGAGTCATTTGAACCATTATAGAAAGTCTCATGATTTTATGTGTATTTTGTCATTACCAAGTATAAAATGTAGTTCTTTTTTGTGATTATGGATAATGAGCATGTTCTAATGATATGAATATAACACTACTTTATTTTTTTCAAAATTGATGAGAGGAATGATTAAAAGGTGAGGTAAATAATGATTTGGTAAGTTTAATAATAATGAATTAAGGAGTTTGAATGAATGAAAGTAGATGTTTCATGATTCTTTAATAGTGAAAAGAATAATTCATGATTTTATTGTTTATTTTAAAAATAGTAAATTAAATTTATAATTTATTTGAATATTTAAATGTTTTATTGTACACTGAATGTTATTTTATTTTATTACATTGTAATTTGAATATTGGTAACATTGGGACAACCTAAATTCAATGATTTGATTTTATGTTGAGGAGAGGAACAATTTATGGGTGGGAGAATTGATAGAGCTAATATTTTCTACATTTTCAGTATGAAGTTTAAATAATTTTACCTTTACATGTTATCAAATTAAGCTTATATGAATTGATTTTTAAATTTTGATGTGTTTTGAGAAAAATGGTTAAAAGTTCTTAATTCAATATTTGGACAAATGTTTATGTCAAGGGTATTTTAGCCGTATAATGAATAATACAATTTTAAATTGAGAGATTCATTTTATTAAAATACTTATTTAATTTCCTTTAATTTTGACTTCTGGACTAGGGTCTGATTTTAGCATATAGAGGCTAAGAAATTCAATAAATTTGGGCACATAGCTTGGACCCCACATTTGTAACAAAAACACAAATCTGCGTAAAAATATCTAATTTTAGAGGATTCCCATTGGAATAGAATTGAGACATATATAATCGTTTCCATTATTAATTTTATGGAGTTTGGAAAAAAATAATGTGGGATGTGGTTGTTATATATTGGAGGAATATTCTTGGAATCTTGATCTATATAAAGTAACATTAAATACAAAATTCATAACTCTAATATCTTGTGTCCAATTACACTTCCATTGTGAGTTTCAACTACCAACTCATATATGAACAACATTAATGAAGGGGTCCACACATTATTCAACCAATTAATGGGTCAACAACATGACATATTTTTGAAGATTGGATTTTTTTTAAAAAGGAGAAGAGATCCTACCTATCAATTCATTCAAATCCATCCTATTCAATTCGGCACACCAAGGATGGTGGCCAATATCCATTTAAGAATATTATTTATTTATTTTATTTAATTTTTTTCTTATGAAATGAATTAATATTTTATATATATTAATGTGTTCCCTTTTCTTTCTTCAACCCATTTACTCTTCCAATCTCAATTTCATTCTCTTTCTACTATCATTCAATCATGATCTCTTTGTACTTCTCCAGGGAATGTGAATAACTTGTGATGTGGACCCGGGGGAGGTTTTTACAATGTTATTCATTATTGAGCTTCAATTAAAAAATTATTTTAATATATTTGTGGTGGAGGAGGGAATATTCCATAGATTCAGAGGTTTTCCACCATATTAATGTTTCCATATCCATTCCTCTTCCTTGATTTATTCATTTTACATCCCTTATCTAAAGAAAAAAATTCATACGGTGGAGTTTGGGTTTCCATAAGGGTTGAAACGTCATACTGTAGAGTTGGGACTTGTAGGAATAACATTCTCAGTCAAGGTGTTACCCTATTTTAATATTGAAGGAGGTATCATTTGGTGTGCTGGATGCATGCTAATATCACAAAATATATAAATCAAGGAAAATTACTTCAATAATGTGGTTTCACTAAATGAATTATGAAATATAATTTTAAAAAATAAACTCATGAATGAACTCATTTTATCCAACCCTATGACCAAGTACTTTCTTTCTTAATTTTATTATGTCAGCATCTTCATCGTCATATAGATTTAATGTTTTCAGTTCATTATTTTAATTTCACTATTTTTCAAAACCAATAAAATAATTATTTTCATAAGTAATATAAAAATAAAAAATTATTTACAAAAGTTTAAATAGAATTAGTGATTGAACCAAATGAATAACTCAAGTGAGATGACCTGGTTGTACTCGGTGTTGCATTATAAAAATAAATTTATTTTCACCACGCCATACAACATGAGTGCGTTAAGAAATGTGCCATTTTTTGGGATCTAAAGAGTTCATCCAATCACATTTTCGAAATTCACATTTTTTTAAATAATTTTTTTCATTAGAAAATATTATAATAAAGAAATCCATGATGTATCGATACTAAAATTATCGTGCATGGAATAATTACTCAATAGTGTAGGAGTTATAAATAGACTTCACTGAGAAGGAACTCCAATGAAGGGATGATTCTCTAATAATAAGGTTTAAATAAAAGTAATGAAGTAACTTCCATGTGGATCTCAATTTTTTATTTTATGGCCATGGCTGATGATTTCTAATCTGAAAAAAAATATTCAAGGCCAAGAAAGAAGTTTCGTGGGTCTTCTGGGATTTCAATGATGACATCCATGAAGATGATGACAAACAAAAGCTGTAGGATACCGACTACCTATCTCCATCCAATGATAATAAACTCCAAGAGAATCTTAGAACTGAGGAAAATATTGAATCCAATCCTACTATGGAAGATAAATAAATATTTAAGTCAAACTCATTTTATATTACAGAAACTAATTTGAGTATAACTCCACACTATATTTATTTTTCAAAATTGGTTGACTCTTATTTTTACCTGAAGGATGATGAGGAGAAAATAATTTCACCGGTTTAGGAACACATGGAGCTCCCACAAATTACTGAACTTGAATTTGAGGAGGCCCATGAATAAATCCAAGTAATTGAGTTTTTGGAAATTAAGACAATGGATGACTATTTATAAAGGGATATTTTTTTTGATTATTAAAATTTAAAGACTATTAATATAGAAATACCTACTTACTATCCCTTTTATTGTTTAATTGGTGATTCCCATGTTGAGATATAAATTGAATATAAATAAGATGTTTCGCAAGTAAAAACCAAGGAAAGGGATGATCTATACTTCATCCAACCCAATCCATGCAAGATGTACATAATTTTGAAGGGGATAGATCAGAAATACAATGTCTAGGGATAAATCCTCACCCAAAAGGATAATGAATAAGCTAGAAAAATATACATGTGGTGGTTCATGTCAAAGATTCTTCATCTTCTATTAGACAATAGATTACAACTAGTACTATCCACTAGAGGTAGTAAAAATTCAGTGCCCACTAGGGGGATCATATCATGATTTTTCTTTGCATGATTTTTATATTTCAAGTTACTTTCTTTGATCATTCCTTCATGTGACCCCCTCTCCTTATCATTTTTAGATTTAATGACATGATCCTTGTTTTTAGATGAGTAATTCTCTTTTTTAGGTTCATTAATAAGAAATGAAATCCTTAAATAGAGGAATAGGTCTAATGATTTATTTCAAAAAGAAGTTAACTTTTAATAAATATCTTTTAAATTCTTTAATTTTTTTTTCAACACATGTTTTGGGATTTAATGATGAGAATAGTATTCCCACAAATTAATTAATTATTACATTTAATTATACATGAGTAATGAGTTTCTTAGGAATACATTCACGCCATGTTTTAGATTTTAATGTTAATGAGATGGAATAAGTAAAATGGATAATCAAAGGATTTATGTGAATCATGGTTTTTAAATGATGATTCATGATTTATTATAATTATTTAATTTATGTAAATGTTATTTTCCTACAAATTTCCTTTCGTTGAATTTCATAAATTCATGGGAATATATTTTTTATTATTAATCTTGTTGTGAAAGGTTGTAAAATATCATATGTCTCATTAATTAGAATATTTCTGATCCAGGTACTTCATATTTATTCTTTAGAATATTTCTTGAGTGATCCTTGGACATGTAACCAACCAGAACATGAATTTGAACTTGTCGAAGCTATGACTATGAGAAAATTTATTTAAAATGATTGAGGTATATTTTTAAAATCCCTTATACTTAAATAAAATCTTTACATCAATTTTTATTATTTCTGATATAGACAATGAATAATGTTGTTAGGGATGAGAAATGATTTAATCCATTTTATTAATTCCTACCATACTCTTAGTATTTGAATGATATTTTAAACAAAAAGTCTGTGGGTGAAATTTTTCATGGAGGAAGGGATAATTTACTTGGTAAGGATAAATTATGGGGGACTTATTATTTAATTGTAAATGGTTGTGGAATCAATAATTATACTGAATTTTTTTAACCTCTTGAATAAAAATAATGAAAATGAAAAAAATAAAAAAAGAGAAAAATGTGTTGTGATTTGGGAGAACAAAATTACCCATTTTCTAGTCTCGCGACATTCTAATAGTATGTGGTTAGGTGATAGATGTGAGTTTTCATATAATCTTAAATTGAGAAAAAATGAATAAAATTTAAAAAAAAATCATGAGTGTGAAATAATAATTCATTATTCATTACATTGATCATTACCTTACATTGTGTTTTTGGGGAAGGGGGCTTGCTACTTTGAAATGGAGAATTTCATTATAAGTTTTAATATCATGCATTGTAAATGATAGATAAAACTCCAAAATGAGCCTTAATATTTAATGCATTAAATTCTTTCAAACATAATCCTATGATTCATATGCACTTTTATTGCATGTCCTCATGATTTTATGTTCCTTTTTCATGACAAAGTCGAGAAAGTAGTTCTTTTACAAGATTATGTATAAGTAGAATGTTCTCATTATATGAGAATAAATCTATATTATTTTTATCTTGAGATATGAGGGGAATGATTCAATGGTGAGGTAAATCATGACATTGAATGATTAATAATAATTAATTAAGGAGATTGAAATACTGAAAAGATAAGTTTCATCATTCATCAATGGGGAAATGTAAAATGAATGATTTTATTATTTCTATAAAAAATTTGAATTTATATTGATATTTTTTTCGAAATTTTTTGAATGTTTTATTTGAAATTAAAAATTGTTAAATTTTATTAATTTTTAATTTGAATAATGGTAACATTAGTGTCCTCTAAATTCATTGTTGAGATTTTATGCTTGACGACAAGTACAATTTAAGTTTGGGAGAACTGATAAAGGTAATATTTTAAATATTTTCTGTATGCATTTTAATTAATTTAACCATCTCACGTTATCAATATAATCTTATATAGATCAATTATGGTTTAATTATGTGTTTTTAGATAATGCTAAAAAGTGTATAATTCTGGAATTTTGACATATTTTCACATCAAGGGTATTTTATTCCCATAATTATTAATATAATTATAAATTTAGAGGCTCTTTTTCTATGAAATTATTATTTAATTAACTTAAATTTTATCTTCTTTACTAGGGGATGATAAGACCATACAGAGGCCCGAAAAATTCAATGATGTTGGGAACTTTTCCAGGTGCACAGCATCGACCCCACCACCATAACAGAAGCACAAATCGGTCTACCCAACACCAACAGAGGTGATTAAACATGGGATGACACTATGATAATTAAACTTCATTCCAAAATTAATTTTTTGGATTTTAAAAATCCTTAATGTTGAATTTTGATGTTTCACATTTTTGGAAGCTTCCTAGAAGATTCATATAGAATAAGAAAGATTAAATAAAAAATTAATATCTGCTACCTCTAGTGGCCAATTAAGCTTCCATTTGTATAGAGAATAGAATCAGAAAGTATGAACAACATTCATGAAGGGGTCCACATGTGATTTGTCCAATTAATGGGGTTTCAACGTGATAATGTTTGGAGGTAGAATTATTCCAAAAAAAGGAGATTAGCTCTTCTCAAATCATTCCAATCCACCCATTTCCATCCGAGAAACCATGATGTGGAGGAAAATGGAAATTTAAATTTTTTATTCATTTATTTTATTTTTGTTTTAGTATTTTTTTACTTTATGAAATAATATTTTTTTATATTAATGTGTTCTCATTTCTTTCTTCCACCCCATTCCTCTTCAAATCTCAACCTCATTCTCTATCTTCCATCATTCCATCATGACATCTATGCACTTTACCATGGAATTTTAGTTACATAACGCATGGACATGGTGGAGGTTTTCACGGTGTTCATTATTATTGAGCTTCTATTCAAAATGTTTTTATTCTATTTGTGGTGGAGGTTGGAATATTTCACGGGTGTAGCTATCATCTACCACATAACTATTTTGAAATATATTCTTTTTCCTTCATTAATTCATTTTACATCCCCTTAATTAAAAAAACCTTCTTATAGTGGAGTTTGAGTTTCTATAAGGGTTTAAATGACATATTATGGTGCTAGCTCTTAAATCTATAACATTCTCAGTTGAGGTGTTACCCTATTTGACTATTAGAGGAGGTGTGTTTTGGTCTCTCAAATTCATGCTATAATCAAATACATAATAAGTCATGGTAATGTAATTCATTTATGGGGTATCACTAAATGAATTATCTAATTTAATTTAAGCAACAACTAAAATGATTAATGAAATCATGTTATACTTCCATATGGCGAAGTGATTTATTACCTAAGATTATTATGTCAGCTTCGACATCTTCATTTAGACTTAATGTTTTCATTAAATTATATTAATTTCAATATTTTACAAAAAAAATATAAAACCATTATTTTCATAAATAACATAATAACTGAAAAATAATTATAATAGTTGAACTAGAATATGTGATTGAACAGATAGAAACACTTCTCAAGTGAGACGACCCTGGTCAGCCATTGTTCTGAATTAGCAATATAAATGTTATTTTACATTATCTACGATAGGCGTGCATCTTCCAAACCTTTCTTAAAAAAATTATTTCTATTTTGATGATATTTTTCAAGTGATATAGTGATAATGTCATTTAAATTTTTTCCCACAACCACGGAATCAAAAAACCATTATCATACAATCAATTACTATAAATTATTTCAAAAAAACATATCTCATTTTCCAACTAGTTTATGGATTCTTAGGACATATTAAAAAATTTGGAGGTCATTTAAATTAATTTCTCATATATTTGATCACATGTTAATATAAACAGTATTGTTTATTCTTCTAAATTATAATAAAAGATATCATAGAATATCAATATATATATCATTTAGGTATAAATATGTGGCGAACCTAAAACACAATCTTAATTGAATACATCATCCAAAGTGTGTTACATGTTAAATAATGGGACACCCTTGAGTTCAAAAAATACTATTTCAAAAAAACATTCTACAATCACTAATGTTAATTATATTCTTATGCACCATGGATGTCGATGTAAAATTATAATTTATCTATGTACAATTAAATACAAAAACATATATCTCATAATATATAAAATACTTTATCGATTGAGAAAGATAAACAATGACATCATTACCCAATTATATTGATCTTAATATAATCACATAAATGATAATGTATTATCATTATATTTCAAACAATTGTGGAAATTAAAAATTTACCCACACAACATTCCATATAATATTATTGATTCTTTGTATCCAAAATTATTCACTCTACCAATATACAGTGAATGATGTGTGTTTCTTGGTTTATTTTTAAATTCATGATAATCATGATAGATTTTTATCCACTGGGGATAGTATCCTCGGTGAAGATTTTTCCCATACTGGTTTCATGTATTTTATTTCCACATCAATTATCATGATTTCACTATAAGTGAATATATGATCTCAATCCTTGTAATTATTTGAAGTCACAACACATCATTATAAAATGACGTTTCAACAATCATACATCTAGACGCACCACTCTTTGTGAATTTCTTAATTGATTCATTTCCCTTTGGAAAATATATAGAATCATTCATATATGCATGACTTATACCAAGAATCATACCCACTAAATGATACATTCATTTAGAGTCACATATTATGAATGTAAACTCATTATCTTCTTATATAATATCATTCAACAAATAAAATAGTTTAGTAAAGTTGGTGGAAGAATATTCATTTGAGAATTTTATATTGTATAGAATATGTATCTCCTACAATGTTTTATATTTAATACAACATTTATACAACGTGGTTTTTGAAATCTCATTAAATTATAGAATACTTTTCGAAAATAATGAATTTTTTATTTTATATTATTATAATATTCTTAATATGATATTAATTAACACTCACACCCATAATAATATCATTATTTTATACTTCATCAATATTCACACATGTAATCATATCATTTTATCCATAAAACAAATTGTTATCCAATTCCCATGAAACATTTATTTCATCCATATTTTTAGGACTAATGATATACCTTTGACCTATTATTTCACCGATCAAGAACTCTTCCAACTCATATAATTAATAAAAACACAACATATAATCTGAAAATGTATTCGATTAGTGCTATATACATGAACTTATTAAAATATTATGAACACATTGACCCCATCCTCATACACATATGACATAAAATTTCAATAAAAGCATTTTTGATTTATATACATTATATTGTTTTCTAGTAATATTATTAATTTACCAATTAAATAAATTCACATAATTTATGAACATTGAAATCTAAAATTATCTTCTTTATATATACAAACACATTTTATCATATTTCATATAATCTTTCTTTCCATTAACAACTTCTTAGGACATATAATGACCAATAATTATTTTAATCTGAAGTATTATATTGCATATTTTTTATTATAACAAATAAAAAATAAAAAATAATTTTTATTATAACAAATAAAAATTTTTTTTTATTTTATTTTAATAGGATTATTCAAGGGAGTTATTTCACTACCTATCGTAATCAATGTTCAGAAGAATCATATTGATTCCTATAACAGGATATGTATTATGGTATATAAAATAATATTTCACTATTAAAGTGTAATGACTCTATTATTTACATATAATGATTTTCAATGAATCCATTTATATTTTTGAATCTAGTAATTGTGCCTTCATGTGCATTTGAGGCCTAAAAAGCTATTACATTGGTATTATATAAATATTAAATATATTAATATCACCTACATCCAGTTTTTTTGAAATAACGAAATAAATATAAAACATGGACCAAGATGGGAAATCTAATTCCATTGTATAACCAGGAATGTGGGTGTTTCCCAAGACATGAAATAACCATTATTTATCGTTGATAATTTTTATTAATCATTATCTCTAGAAATAATAAGAAAATAAATAAAATAATTTCTTTATTTTGTTATTTAGAAACTATTCTATAAACATACCTCAATTTAATCATGTTTTCATGAGAATGAGTTGGCCATCTGAATCACTCTATTTATTATATTGGAGAATGGAGGATTGCATTGGTTGATGATGAGATTATGCATCGATAATTAGGACATCAAAAATATCTCCAACCACATTAGAGTTGGTGGATATTTCCAACGATTAAAATAAAGATCCATTTTTCATCAATAATCTATCCAAACATGAAGAATAACATTGTTTTTCACTATTTATTTCACTATTTTATTATCAAATATAAAAATAAAATAGAATCAACTACCATATTAAATTTTTTTTATTTCATGTTGTGTTTGTGGGTTTATTTACCTGGGATTTGTGGAAATTGCAATTTTTTTAGGTTTCTATTCATTCATGGTTCTAACAACAATGATTAAAGCTACACAGAATACTGGAATCAATTTGTTCCTTATTTTTTAGTTCTGTAATTTCACCCTTGTTTAATTAATCCTTCAATACTAGAAATTTCATTAGATGAGGGTTACATTAATATCTTGTATTTGATCATTGTGTGACCATTTTTTGGGGAATAGAGTGGTGCTGCTATTAGGGTTTGTGACTAAGTGTATGGTCAAGGTAAGATGATAATTGTGGATGACCATAGGTGGATCATCCCACAAATATTATTATCAATTAATTATTTTATACGTGGGGAAATCTTGATTCTATATAAGTTGTGATTTGAGTAGATCCATGAATGGATTCTAATGGGGGCAGCATTACAACAAGTTAAACCTAGATTCATAATATCAGGCCATAACATCAATTGATGGTAGAGAATATATGAAATTATTGATGAATTCATGATATTAAGGAAAACATAGTATTAAAATATTTTTAATTTTTAGTAACACATGATGATTGGAACCCTATGTGATAGCTATGGAATATTATTGAAAATAATTCAAGCACAATGTGACATGTGAAACATTCTGTTTTGGCCATTTCTGGATTCTAGGAGTGTACTATGGCGCTACATAATGACGAAAACAACAGAGAACAAGGTAATATAAAATTTGATGAACATATCTTGGTCCATGCACTTGAATAGAGTGCATGGGCATTGGTAGAGAAACATAGTCATAGAAATGTTCTGGAGATAGTAAATCGATACACTCCATTTACATCTTTAGAGATGGATTAGATCCATTTGCCTCAATAGTGTAGAAAATTGTCAATTATAGTGTTTCATTTATCTAACAATAATAGGGTATATATTGGTAATATGTCATGATCATTGGATTGTGATTTCCGATATTATTTTAGTCGCAAATACAATTTTTGGAGTCCCATTATAGTCCTATGTCTGATCTACTATCATTCCTTCTTTTATCCATGGCATGATTCTTAGTATCAATGTGACCACCATAAATATGGATTTGATCCCCTATATAGATTGATGTTTCATTTGTATTTTTGAATCACCAGGGATAACATTACCAAATTAGTTATTAATTTTATTAGGGTTCTTGGATTCCCTAAAGGACCATGTGTGTGATCCTCTATCATTGTATCGATATATTTAAAATTACCATTGTATATTATACTGAGACACAATGACCATGATCCCTCATAATAACACTACTAGAGAAAACATAGCTCATCAATATATAATATCATACATGAGATGTAATCCTACTAATTTATAAAATTTTGAATAAAAAATATCAATCCACTATGATCGATTTTCCACTTCCCATTTCCAATTTACCTCTTAAAAATGACAATTTTGAAACAATTAAATAACTATCAAAATAGAATTTTCCCCACAACACTTTTTCCATGCGATCCAACACTTTTATGAGATGCTACAAAAATAATGCCTCAGCCTGAAGCTCAAAAACGTCCACGTATATCGCATGACAAGATTTAGGGTTATACCCTAAAATCTATTTTACATGAAAAATTAAATACATATAACTATACATATATATAATATCCATTTGGTAAGCCACAAGCCCAACCATATTCACAAACTCAAACTGTCCAAAAAAAACTGGGCGTCAACATGCCCTGGCTCCGAATCCTATAGTGATCCAAACTAGGCTCAACACATAAGAAAAATTGATCAACCTCTATAAACTCTTGTATTCATCTAAATATATCTTTATACAACATCTGTATACTAAAATCCATACCCATATGATTCTAAATTACCTGCAACTTCTCTGACATATTCTGCATGATACTTGGGGACAACAAATCATACCCACCTTCCTTATTCCCACATTAAGAATATATAAATGACCTATCATAGAGGACCTATTAAGGTGAAATATATATATTTTCATGATAGATTTGATTTTGGATAACCCCAACAAACCAAGGTTGTAACATACCAGTTCCGGAAGCCACCCAGAGGTGCCCTGTACACGGTTGGTCACATGGCCTCAAGTGCATTTCCCCAAATGCAAGAGGATTCTGACTAGCAGTAAGGTCCTTGAGTGTGATTTTGGGGAAACTATGCCTCACTGGAAGAGTATGCACAGGATGTAAACAAATATATACACGATAAGAAGCAGTAATAATAACATACAATAGAAAACTATGGTTATAAACTGGAGAACATATATAAAATGATGCATGATACATAATGTATAGGAAAATATCCAAACACGTCACAATGATGGAATTCAACATAACTAAACCAAAGTGAAAAATATTGTAGATAAACTCCTCAGCATCACAAGACATAGGTTGGTCCCATTCTCTCAAGCTCCACAGCAAGTCATGTACCTGAAGTAAAAGGGTGGTTTCCCTTATCTATACCCGCAACAATATAATCTATTTGGGCCCAATAACATGGCGCAAATAGGGTGTAAGACTAAATCTCAGAAGGGAACTACCATTAGATCTGTTCCTAACAGTCAGTGAATATATGGCTGGTAAAAAATACAGAAGGCAGTAAAACAAGGAAGTACATAGAATTAAACAATCCATAGTTCAAAGCATTCAAATTACCACCCAATATGCTACAACTAATCAAAGCAGATAAACACAATAGGTAACCCTCTAGTAATTACTCATTGCGTATCCCTTATAATCCTACCTAACAAGTACAAGAAAGAAGCTAAACACCAGGATACCCTCTAGGAAGTACTCACAGCCTATCCCCTCTAGTCCTACCAAACATGTAAAAGAAAACCTCTGGGCAGTACACTCAGTCTAACCCCTCTGGTTCAGCTTAAGCATAGACTATATGAGGAAGCAGTCACCATCAATTCAACCTAAAGTCTCATAACAGTAATTAAGGAGCTTTTTGGAAGCACTCAAACTCTCATTCCCCCTATTCCCCACATATAGGAACTACAAACACTCCAGGAAATCACTCAACGTCAATTCCCCATGTGGTCTCGCATCGTAAGTAAAACAGACACTCTGGAGAAGCCCTCATTGTACATTCTTTCTATGGTATATACACCAGGTTATCAAGGCCCTATGTAAGATAGAAAGTGTATCAGCATGTAACGGCCAAGGTAAAACTCATGAACTACTTTGATAGCATTCTACAGCACAACAACATAACAGAACAACAGTCACACCATCCTACATTACTAGGCATGGGAAAGTAAATAGCTGACTAATGGGAAATCAAGACCCAAAGGTACAAACAGGAAAAACATGCATGGGAAATACATCTAAATCACAAAAATTTACCCTATTCACATTCAATAATCATTTTCTTAGGAATACCAGCAAATTTGAGAAACAATAGGGCTGAAACGGTAAACACGCGATACTCCATTCATGGGTATTGGTCAAATTTTCACATAAAACTCAAAGACCATCAACATAAAGGCACAAACCACCTACCTTGACATTGGGAGAAAAAGATACTTGAACCAAAATGCTTTAATCTCCTTAAAATTCCATATATCTTTGAAAACATATAAAAAGATCAACCCACAATAACTCATGAAAGATGAGAAATCAAGGTATGGTTCTCTAGGAGAAGAGAGAACTCACCGATATGATTCCAATGTACCGTTGGTGTTTGATTCAGAGGAAGGACGCTCGGCTAGGGTCTCGTCAATGATATGCGGCTGCTCGGAACTTTCAAAAGAACAAGGTTTAGAAGGAGACAGTTCTATCCATCAGACATGACCCTGGTGTGTTTAGTGAAAAAAATACATTGCGTGTACTTTTGAAGTACACAACATGTACTCGCCGTTTCCATACTCCACATTAGGTAGCATCCAGGTCATTGCACATGGATGTGTGTAAGGCCACTACATGTCCAACACATGGCTACCCACGGTAACTGGGTACACGAAGTGTACTCATAAAGTACATGGTGTGTACTTTAAAAATTTCCAGAAACTCCTCTTTTCTCAAAAACTCCAGAAAAAAATAAAAACATACTTGAAAAGAAGATTCAGGTTCTTTCAAATGTGATTCCCTCAAGACTAACTTATGTCATTGCACATTCTCGATTCATATTCCCTAGAACACGTATAGTACATTTTGACTGCCCATTTGTCTGTGGGTGGAATGTCATACTCAACTGAATCATTCTACCGGGAACCTTATTCATGTCTTACCATATGTGAAAATTAAAACATGAGTCATGGTCGGAATAAATACTCTATGGGACACCATGTAGATGAAATTTCAAATACATTCAAGTCTCCAAGTTGTTACACCATGCATGTCTACCGTATAGGTAAGAAATTCACTACCATATCCAAGCAGTCTACAATTAGAAAAATAGAATAACTACCCCGAGGAATCCTTAGGAGGCCAACAAAAAATTATATGGTAATTCCATACTTCTTATATTCTACAATGGCCAATGAAAATAATAAACCACTAGATCATTGATGATTAGAGTTCACCTCTATGTAGTTTTAGAATCATGTCATGAACCCTATGATCAAATGTTTTATCCCTAGACACAAAAACATTTGTAATAGGTCAGTGAATGTTTTGGTCCCACCTAGATTCACTGCCCACATCATGGTATGTAATTCATGCATGAACTACTACAACATGCTCATGGGAACACCAACCCTATTCTTGACATTGATCATCTCATCATTATCTCTGTACTAGTTTGAAGGTGACTCACAACCTTCATAGTTTCGCTCAAGGGAAGACAATAATGATCCCTTTATTGCCTGCCTCTAAACCGGATCTAAATTGAATAATCTTGTAAATCATAAACTAGGTATATTGTTTTGTATATACTGAATGAAAATATGAAATTTCTCCATTGAAGTCATCATTTTCTACTAAATACTAGAATCATTAATTGATTGAGTATAAATTTTCCTTCATAAATCATCAATAAACATATTTCTATTCTAGGATATATATGTCATCACAATGTCAATGGAATTCATATACTCATCCCACCACCACTACCAAGTATTTAATTTTCTTTGAAGAAATAGTTTCTTTAATCTAAAATGATGACTATACACAGTAAATTTTTGATCAATAAATAACAATGCAAACACATCAAAACATAAAGAACTAATTACCACTCGAGTTCATGTGTAGGGTAATTCTATTAATGCCGCCTCAAATACCGATACCCATATTTCACAACTCGATATCCCTTCATCCAACAATAGTCTAAGTCCAATCACTGATGAATTATAAAACACATTGTACTCCAAACCTAGCTTAAATATGAATGTCTTAGAAGGCATTGTGAAATTCTCCAAACAATTAAAACTTTAACCCTATCTTGATTAAACTATAATGATGTGCATCCAAAAGAAAAAAAATACACGAATCAAGCTCAAATTATATCTAGAAAATACAAGAAATATACAAATATCAAAAAATTATCGGTATTATTATAAGAAAAAAAGGTCTGATCATTATCTCAGTCCACTGACACATCTTCCTTTGAGATGATTTGACCAAAGATGTGTACCCGATTAATCCAAACATGATGTTATATAAATTTCTATATAGTACATTATCTCTCAGTGTATGCATGAAGAAGTCATGTTTTTTGTCTTGATATTAATGAGATTTGGATTAGAAAAATATTTCAACCAAAAAACAATACCGCAAACTAATCCAGGTATGGATGAAGGATTCTATTCATCATAGATAAAATGTGTTGTGGGGAAATTTTTTAACCCAAAAAATATTTGGAAAAATCCACAAAGGCCATTACCATTTCTAAAATAATTCCTCGGTATATCAAAATGTTGAACTCTCTTCTGATGATAACATGTGGTCATGTTGATATTTTTGTAAATATATGAACCCCTTAGTTGGTCAAAAATATCTTAAATAAAAGAAATTGAATACCATATATTCAAATTCATCTGGTTAAACTTCTAGTAATAAACACATAAGCATAGAGTCTCAACCTACTTCTAAACAAAAAATACTAGAGAACCCCAATGTGGAAAATTTATAGGGATAAAATCCTTATCCATTAACTCTTCAAACAATTCCTTAAGCACCATAATCACTATTGGTTCTATTAAATATTATGGAAAATAAACTTACCCAACCCACAATATGAATAAATAAAAAATCCCACATATACCTTAGTAATAAGCCTAGAGATTTATTTATGATGAACATCCTTATACTATTAAACTATAGAGTGAATGGAATACAACTTTACCCCTATGTAATATAGTAATAAAACTAGGATGGTATGATCCCCCAGTTTCTAGTGATGTAGCCTTACATGACCAACCTTGATATACCATTCATCAGGATGAAATTTTTTTACCCCTTGTGATGTAAAAATCACTCTCCAATAGTACAATATATATTTTATTAGTAGGCTACTAATTATTTCATTCTCATAAATAGTTCAATTACAAACATGTAAATGACTTAACGATTATAACTAAAATGATAATCCCCAACCTCCAGAGAACACCCCTTGTTCATTCTCATTTATCTCAACCATAAACCTAGAGTATTATCTATCATCATAACCCCACTCACAAAAACTAACCACATTATCCAAAAATTCACATGATTTTCATACAATGTAGAATATGTGCCACAAAATCAAATGAAAGAATAAATATCATATAAGATACAAAAATTTTACCACTAATAGTCAATGTCACAACTTCACCATACACCAGTATAAAATAATAGACAGATAAATATCATGAAACTATTCCTTTTTTATGCATCCTATGTCCAATTAGATACACCACTTTTCCTATACAGGCACAAAAATCTAGAAGAACCTCATCCATTACTTCTTACACCCTTACTACTATAACTATAACATCTTGATTGGTATAATTTTTAAGTCCCTCACACCAAAATATAGTTATATTTATTTTTTCCATCATTACTCATATGTCATGTGTTCCTACAGATCCTTTGTAGATTTCCCATCCTTTCATAAGGATAGAAATATATTGTTTTTTAGAGAGAATGGCTATGAAATTGGACCATCCTACCACACTAGTGACATGTCACTCTTGTAAGGTCTTGTGTGACCTAAAATTCCTCATTTCCACTCTTATTTATATCATATTGTCATGAATAATCACAAATACATTTCCTACTCTCAAAAAAATTAACCCTAATCATCCCGCATAAACCCATAATACTCCCCTAGAAGATTCATTTAGGTTCCCCTTTGATACGAGAGCCTGAACCACCACATCAACAATCATATTCCGATGTAATATTTTAACATGATCATAATATAACATTTAATGTCATCCTTGAAATTCAATTACATAGCTATCTCATACCATGACAATACTACAACAATGGGTTTTAGGTTAGTAAATTAATGATCATTGTCCATCACATATATATTCCCCTTATTAAATCAAATGAACTAAACCATTATCTCACATATCTGTGTCTCTAGGTAAATTTCTCTGGGAACTTCTCCAAAAACTACTTACATACCATGACATCATACTACCCAGTTTGAGTATGAATATCCAAAAAGCACTTCAATGATCCTTAGAACATGTACTAATAAAATGAACCTATTTTTAGCCATGGTATCCAAATTGTAATGTATTATTAAATTGTACACAATCTAGACTAATATTCCATAGGTCCACCCTCTATTATAAAATTAGATGGGTGTTGTAGATGAATCTCCAATGAAAGTTCATAAATATTCTTCACATCCCACATAGGGTCCCTCTCTGTGAACTGTATTAAGAGATCAATGTTTTAACATAAATTCTCTCAAGATCCTTTACACAACACTATGGGTGCCTCAGGTTCCAATGTTGGTGGCCATAAACACCAAAAGTCCAATAAAAATTATTTTCATAGAGGTTAATCACTACAATTACAAACACTCATATCAGGACACAATACACAACATTAAAAAATTTATATAAGTGGGATTCACAATAAGACATAACTTGTATTTCCCCAAAACCGTGCCACACTATCAAAACTGAGGCACTGTCACTACCCGAAACCATCATATATCTATGTAATGGTCAAAAAATGTAACATTCATTCTCATTATTTCGATTTCTCATTAGATAACCACTTTCTCTCATTTTACACCATTTTACAATTCTAAATATAATTTTAAAAGCATTTTAATTTCAATTTGGAAAGAACATAAAAAACATTTTAGGTTCAACATCTTACCCATAATTTTTATTCTATATGTTCCTTAAATGATTTGTGTCAAAAATATTTTTTATTCCATGAATGATTCATGGATGCTCTACTCTCATTACATACAGGTCCACAAGTCAAATTTCATAACATCTTAGAATGAATAATCATGTCACATAACAACTTCATCACTAAAGGTGAAATAACATCGATCCATAATAAAAAACATCAATAACAGAAATAATACCCTATGTACTTATGTTTTACCCCATTCATGGGTTTGCTACACCCATGAAAGAGGTCATGAAAAATGCATGACTAATCCTTGTTCATTGTCTACCTTTCCCATGTTGTATGAAACAATAAATGAAAAGAAATATGGATTCTAATACAACTTTGTGACATCCTAACCTATGCACAACACATTGGTGTCCCATGTTGGTTGGTCACAAGACCTAAAGCATGCCTCCCCACATGCCAGAGGATCATGAATAGTAGGGAATGTATAATATCAGCCATGGTGAGACTATAACCCCTTTTCTAGAGTAATAAACAATTGAAATTTAATTAACAACAACCAAAAGATAAATATAATAACCAAATCACATTATACCATACACTGAACCAAGATTGAAATAAAAAAACCAAATCCAAACAATAGATATATCTTCTAAATATGTGTCGACTGTAAATATATAAAAGACCAAAAATAAATAATGACATTGAAAAATCAAACAAGGGTCCTAAATAATGACTATTTTTGTCGTCTGTGATCCTTTTCTACATGTACATATAACACATGGTTTTGTCCCTCAACCTCTCAAAAAAGCATGAAATTCATTCCATAATTGATTTGGCAGCTTCAGTATGATATGATTAAAACTCATTAGGCCACAACCAATGGTGTATAAATAATTATCATTTCTATAATATATTATGCAGTTTTATAATGAAAAAAAACAAATGAATCAAGTTTAATATTTTACATTTGTTCAATTATTTTTTATTTAACCACATAAACCCTCAGGTTCTTGAGGACTCCCAAACTCTCAATATATGCTTCATTCCAAGATTAAATATGAAGCATATCACATATTCATTTAATAATCATATTCATTTAACCTTATATCATGACTAGTTGGAACCATATCCCATGTCTAACTCATGGTTGTATAACATCATGTCTAACACACCATTGGTATTTTGAATTTGAATCCCTATCCCAAACCTCAAAAATAACTTTTTAATTTTGAAACAATAGTTCATGTTCCACACTCATTCATCAATATTGGATTTTGAGGCAGCATATCATGTCCCACACATGAATATCAATTTATCACTATGGACATATGATGCCCTGGACCATGTCTAACATATTCATATCAAATTATCATTATCATATTTTGATGCATCAGACCATTCCCTACACATATATATCACATATATAACAATATAACATGTATCACAATATAACATGTATCAAAATATCACACCAATCAATGTTAATTAACATTAATATTTATATCATACCTTTAAATCACATATTTAATTAATTATTTAAATCCCCAAAATTACAAAATCCAAAAAAATATTAATAAATTCATCAATCAATTAATTAAATCCCACCATCTTCAATCCCTAGTAATTAATTCACCAATTAGTTAATTCAATTCAACAATAAAAAATATCACATTAATTAATTCAAAAAATTTATTCCATTCCACATTTCCTAATATCCCATTAATTAATTCAAAAATTAATTAATTCAATATTCAATTTCCTAAAAATATCATGTTATTAATTCCAAAATTTAGTAATTAAATTCCATAATTCAATTTCCCCAATTTAAAAAATCACATTAACATATAAAAATTAAATCTATTAAATTAAACTATTAGTGTAATTTCCCAATCATGGAATTTGTAATTAGAAAATAATATATACATGATTAAATCATGACTATGGGATTGTAAAATATGAACCTTTCTTCAAATTATTGATGAGTGATTGCCCAACAGAAATTCAAAAAATTGATAATGAATTGTCAATCCCCCAATGAATAACGACATCCTAAAGAAAATCCTAGATACAAGATCCAAAAAATCATGTTCCATTAAACATAGATCAATATATAATATGAACATGGGAAAACATCCGTTCAATATATGAGAGGATAATTGGAAATAAAGGAAAAACCACATGGGATTAGTTTCACTTATAGGGAGAGGTTTAGATCTACAATCTGGACTTTGAAGCTCCAGGAACAGTGATTGGGATCCCCATGAATTCATTCATGATACTAAAAAATGATAGAGAATGATTATGGTAATGCTAGGGTTTATTTGTAGTAAATATGGTCCTTTTGTAAAATCTTAATATAAATATATGGAAATTTAAAAACACAAGTGTAGTTTCTTGGGTAGGGGTGGTTGATTTTCCAAACAGCATGTCTTAACCTTCCAACACTTATTTAGTGGGGAGAAATGCATATTATATGAGGTTTAAAGATTTAATAACCCATGCAAAAGCGATTCAAATCCTCTCAGATAGGGTTTGCACAGTTCTCTAGTATAGGGACACAGCTTTGGAAAATCGTACGCCTACGATGCACATCCACTCTTTCTTAATTTTTTTTCTAATTTTCTCCCAAATTCATCCAAAATAAAACAAAAAAAAACAAAACTAATCTATAAAATGAGTAACTATAAAAAAAATCATGTTATATTTATAAAATGTTGGTATCTTACAATACAAATTTACAATACAAAACAAAAAACCCACAAAAACTCAACATGTGCCCACACATACAACACATATATACAGAAAAACACATATATCCACAAACATAAAAGTAAATATATATATATATATACGAAAATACATGTACATATATTCTATATTATTTAATATATATATATATATATTCCAACATGAATCCCATATTTAAATAAATTTTTAATAAATAATATTTATATTAATTTAATATACATTTTTAAATTAATTTTTATAAATAAAATATTAATTTTTTCATAGATTAATATAAATAAGAAATTACCATGTATATAAAATTATTAAAATAAGAATGATAAACGTGTTTTTCATATATTATATAATTGATTCATATATATTGTAGTTACATATATATAATTTTTTTAATATAATTATTTTTTTAATATATATATATATATACACATATGTATATAAGATGAAATTATTCTTTATTCCCTTTATCAGTTCATTATTCTAACTGTAAAATGTGTAGATTTTATAAGCTCTATAAAAAGCGCTAAAAAAGTTGAACCTAAATTAGTGGTAAAAACTATTCATAAAAGGTACCCTTTTCTTAGAGCTAACGAAAGTAAAATTAATCATCCCTATTTTATATCGCTCATATATTTATTCCCATTATTTGGGGTTTTTTTGTTTCGTTTTTTTTAAATTCAACACTGAAAATCATGTGATCTAGGGTAGTGTTCTATATAAATTATATCAATATATGACAAAGAATAATGAGTGGTATTGACATATTCCTCATCATTATCTGAAATTTGATTTAATATTTATATATTTTAATACATTATATTATATTGGATATTTAACATTTATAAATCTTATAGAATAAAGAAGAATAAATTTATAATGAAAGGGTTTTCCCACTAATTGTTAAATATCACACTCTTAATGGATTCTGTATAAAGTTAATTTTTGTTCCAAAATAATATAATATTTAGTATATGATTTTATCTCCCATATCTACACTCAAAGGATTATATAATTAATTTCATAATAAGAATATTTGTACTGATATATTTTGAAATTCTTAATTTTTAAACATACTTTCTAAACAATTTTCATATAGATTAATTATTTTATTACTATTATTACTTCTATAATTTTTTATGGAACTAATTTATATATACCTAAAATATCTCTTTATATATATATATGAATATTCATTTTTCAGAAAAGGAGCTGACATGGAATGACCAACCATGCTTTTTTTGTAATAGATGATTAATAAGATATGTATATCAATTCAGAACATAATTAAAAACTATTTTGAATAAACTATGTTTTTTCCAAGGGAATTAGAAAACCAAACATAGGATTATCACATAATAAATTTATATTGATTCAAGTAATTAAAGAATTTACTTATGTATAATTCATTCTTTGATGACAGATCTGACATAGTATTTACACAATACTATATTTGTTTCATGGGAATAAAGTATAGATTCCCAATAAAAAAGAACTAAACATATACATTGATCCTATAAGATTCACCATATGAATCACCAGTTCGTAGATTGAATGTTTCTCCTTGATTTCTAAAGAATCAAAATTGGTGGATTAAGATGATAACATTTTTATATATGACCATTCTTTGATTGGGTCTATATATTTCTTGAGGGGATTGTTATTTTCATTGTGAAAAACACCAATATCATGCATATGAGGTTGAAAAAAATATGATTGAGATTAATTGGTGAATGTTTTGTAAAAATAATAATTTCACATGTTCCATAATTATCACTATAATACCCCCCGAAACCCATGTCTATAACAATGATAACAACAATATTATTTTTTTATTGACATGAGAAATGCTAGTGAATTATTAAAATACATTTCTAGATAATTTTATTAATTATTATTCAAGCACAATTCTAAATATAATATTTCTCATCATACATTTAAACACAGCTCGTCATTTATCTACAATATTTATCATTTTTTAAATAATTCATCATTAATAATAAAAAAATATTACAACATTTTTCACTAATAATTGAATTAATATTATATTCAATAATAGAAAATAAATAGATATTAAATATTATTGTTACAAAAATATTCTCTTGAATAACTACTGATAAAATATATATGATCTAGATAACATGAATAATTTGTAGACCATTTATGAGAATAATATTTATTCATGATGTTAAATAATAAAAAATATCATTATTTATGTATGGTTAAATATACAAAAAGTGGGTAACCCTCTAAGACTCTTCTATAGTGGTGTATTGTGCCATTTCTTAAACTCAAATGATATCATCTTACAATGCACCAAGTAACACATAGATAATTAACATAATTATGGAATGATATTTATCTGGATAAGAAATATTACTATGCAATATAATACCATTATCACGATATCTCTAATCCAAGAGGTTTCATGTTGGTTCTATTAACATTTGTGCTCAAAATAACTATCTATGACAATCTAGGAATGAAATTGCCCCCAAAAAACAATAAAAATTTAATTATCTATACTTTTTAATTACCATAAATGTGCATAAGATATAAAATTTCATTAAAGTGTATAAGGTACATGTCCGTTCTCACATTATTTATTAATGCAATGTAACTCACGACTCACCGAGTTTATCCTACCTCACTGTGAAGAAGATTAATCATGTGTGTTATCAATATATCAAATTATAAGTAATAATATCCGATAATAATAATATTATTGTATAATGATCAATGAATGAATTAAATTATAAGAACATCCTACTACAAGTATAGATGTAGTTTTCCTACTAGATGATTATATTTACATAATATTTTACATTGGAAATTAAAAATTTCATACACCAAGAGAAATTAAATAAATTTATATCGATACCCCTTTTATGATAGATTGTATCATTAATGTTCTATAATATTATATGATTTTTATATCAAAAATATATTAATTAATACTATCATTGAAATTGTGGGTTTTAATAATATATGGGAACTACTATGACCTTTCGGTGTGATATTTAATTATAGTAAATTGTAAAATAATATATAATGTTGAAGAAAATAATTAAATGATAATATAAGAAAGGTTTAGGAATTATGAAATCCCATTCCTAAAAAATTTATTAAAAAAATAGAATGTGTCATTATAAGGGGGTTTACAAATATGAGAGTAAAAATCACAACACAAAGGTAAATTAATAAAGATAGAACAAAAATATGGAGCAACAAAAGTCCATTATAATGAAGCCTCCACTACAAACCCAATTGAAAGTGCATATAGATCTTGGTTGGACACACTGTAAACACGGGTAAAATCTAGTTTATTGTTCCAATTATTTTGATCAATTAAATTCTTGAATGGAGTAAATAACATGGTACTAATCTAAATTGATTCTTTAAAATGTGAGCCACAGTGGTGGAGTCAAATTTCCCCAAAACATCCCCCCCACCAACAGTGAGTTACAAACTATATTTCTTTGATTGTATCCCATAGATAAACTTTAAGTTTCAATACATTTCAAATGTAGTTGTAGAAAAATACCGTAATGATGATTCAAAGGGTGTGGAAGACACCACCACATCCCATAGGCCCTAGTGCACCAATTTCTCCCCATCTACATTCACATTAGGACATCATGGAATTGTTGTATGACATATAATGGATTTAAAGACAAGAGTTTTCCTAAAACAATTGGTGAAACCAAATTATTTCATGATGATCATGTTTGATAATTAATTTCTAATTTTTCATGTAAGCTTCATGAAGGATTTGAAAATGTCTTTATACATGCAATGTAGACTAGCCTGCAATGTTGTTCTCTGATCCTCAATGTCTGTGCCGTTTCTGGCCATTCATTTAACCATGATAACAATAGTAATAATAGAAATGATCTTATCTCTAACCTATTTATTCAAATGGGCCTGCTGGACTAAAATCTTGAGTGTATCCAGACTATTTATATACAAATTAATACCAAATACATTCTACTAATTAATTCATAACCTAAAAGAGAATCCAAAAGATATGAAGAGGTGAGTAATAGACTCCTTATGCTACACACATAAATATAAATAGGATGCCCAATAAATTCTATATTTTTGTAATAGACTGTTCACCAAAAAATATGCATTTCCCTATCCACCAATGCAAAAAGAAGAAAGATGGGAAAATTTAAATGTTAGAAACATTTTTAACCACTAAGGTATATAAGAAACCCCATTGCACCTATTCCTATATAAGCACCTTGAGGAACAATTCCCAATAGAGTTGTGATTCCCTACCATGATATCAATATCAATGTAAATATAACTCTAAAATTTATGATTTATATCTTTAGGGAGGCATACATGAAAATAAACAGTTGAAATTTCAACATCAATGGTATGATGATTCATGTTAGGAGGAAAAACAATAAATTCATTACGATTTATTCTATGCTTAGATGTAGACCAATAATTCTAGTTGGACTAATTATAGAACATCCACTCTAAACAACACATAATAGAATGATAAAAATGCTATTTGATGATTTGAATTTACTGAGCCAAGATTCAATAAATATTTTAATATCCACGATCCACATGCCTCCACTATCAATTGGTTTAGTGCATCCCTTCCATGATATAGTGATGGGGTTCCACTTATAAATAGATTCAGTCAAGATAATGTTATTGATCAAAACTTGGAGATCATTGATAAGACTTCTAAACCATATATCAATGTAGAAGTTATAAACAAAAATATATGAGATCACCAAATTGAAAAGAAAATTACTCCCCAATTGAGACATGGTTTTCTATTTCTAGGTGTCCATTTGATAAATATTTATTTAGGAGATGTTTTTCACGCTCCCTAAAAATAGTGGCACCACAGACAATTGAAGGGGAGGGCCCCCATATGACTCCAATCATTCGTATAGTTCTATTTTTCTACTGGAAATTAATGACATTTACATATATAAAAAAATGAGTTATAACTTATGAAATCTCAAGAGACATCCCCATAAGGAGAAAAAATGTTTAATATACAAGAAATAACACCTTTTTCCACTTTTCCAAACCTAAGGACGTCATCAGAAAATATAATATGTGAACGTGTAAAAAAATCCTTCAAATTTTCATTTTCTTTTAAAACCGAAACTGGAACAAATCATTATGTTAGAAAATTAGGTAATCCTCATCCATGGAAAAGAGAAATCCAATGAGTGGGTCTCCTTTTCTAAAACCTCAAGAGCATATAATGTATCCTCTTTAAGACCCAATGATAATTATGGAATGTTTGGAACTTGTAAAAGTTGTGTGGAGAAACGTAATGAAAGAGATGAAAATTACATGCCTCTTTAGAATAAAAAAAAATCCATTTAATTATATTAATGGCCTTGGAGTCATCTATCATTAGAGATATGTTCCCATACCTGGAATTCATTCTCCGGATGTTTACACACTTAGAGGCAGTGTAATGCCTATTTTGGATGATTCATTTTAGGACAAAACCAAATTTGTTGGGTGTTATATCTCTCCTATAAATCACCCCAAATATGGAGGCAATTATTTTACTAAAAATATATGGGATAATATTACCAATGTAATCTGGCCTAAATTCCTTAATATATTGTGTTTTGTTTTTATTTTGAATCGAGGAAGTTAATCAAGCATTCATACCATGAGGCATGAAAGCATGGGTGAAACAAATCTCTGATGCCATTGATGAAATCCTTACAAACAATTTCCCAGTTTAACATGATGAATTTATTCGGGAAGCCATAAGGACATACCACACTTCCAAGATTTATAGATATGTGGTCGGATTTTATTTCTTATTCATGTGGAACATCAATCAATATCATATTTTTCTGAAAAAGACATTATATGAGAAATATTTCCATGTATTCTATAGGTGAAGTCATCATCCTCAACTGAATATAGCATTCAAATGGAATTGACAGCATCATCTAAAATCTAATGTTCAGAGTTAAAAATAGCTCCATTAATTTGATAATATCTGAAAACGGTAAGTATACATTTCTCTTATGTGGACATTTGAAAAATTTGGATTTCATATCATCCACTTATAGACATCGAATATTATAGTGACTTCTGGACATCCTTTCTTATAGATTAAGTCATTAAGAAGAGAAATGGAATGTATCACATCCTCATAAGGGGTATCTATATAGTTGTTGTCATTTTTAGCATTGAATGCATTTTTTCTCAACCTCCTTCATGTCAGTTTATAGACTAGAGAATGATGGCCTTCTCCAATATGTAGTCAATTTTTTATCATTTGTGATCTTGCAAAAAATATCAAATAAGGGGATGTTAGGGAACTCCGAATTCCTAGAATTTAATGTAACCTCTTAACATCTAGACACAAAAAGCACAATTTATTAATTCTGAATGGAAATGGAGAAAACCCCATATTTTCAACACGTATTTCAAACATGAGAGGACTATGATTAAAGGGATTCTTTGGTAAGATAAGGCTATTAATATTTAGGGGATCATTTTCATCATCAATGTATACCAAGCATCTATAAAGATTACTATATTTCCTCCCATTAATGGTGTACCTTCTCCATTGGTGATCACCCCCCATAGTGGGAACTTCAAGAAGATTACATGTATTAATGTAGGAAGAGGAATTATAGGCTGTAAAATAATTAATGTTATCACTTGTTTTTTATACTTGATGAAAAACAATGTTAAAATCACCCAGAGCCAACTAGATATGTGTTATTTTTCTATAAATAAAAATCATGTCCTATCATAGCATCCTTCTATTGAGATTTTAATTATAGTCCTATAAAATACATGGATATAAAAACATTCTTAATGACAACTTAAATCGATACACTATGATGGAATTTAGTGCATGATTGTTTATAAACACTATTAAGCTTGAAAACCCATAAATCTTTATCCCCATTATCATTCACATATCGGTATATATGTGAGTATCCTATTGAATTCCATTTTAAATACTTAAAATTTGAGAGTTTCATTTTATGTTTAGAAATACCATTCTCCTATTTTTTGTTGGTCGTAATGAAGTTCCTATGGTCTTTGACCGTGGGAGGGTTCCCAAGCCCATTGCTATACTAAAAGTATATATTTATTTATTGAAAGTTGATTTTAATCTGGTCTGAGGCCCCCATTTTTTCATAGTGTCTAGTTTACGTGATTTACATTTCCTTTTCAACATTACATTAAGATACATTATATTAAGGCAATCATCAGCCTTCATATGGTAAAGATGGGGGACCTCAGTTAGGGATTCCTCACTATCTTCAGACCATAATTTCCCAATATGGTGTACAAACATATTGGTAGAGTTATCAAGTACTATGAAAAGGTATTGAGTTCTTCTTCTCCTAGATGATTTCCCAAGAGGAACCTGAGCAAATTGATCCTCATTGGCATGGACTACCACTGCACTAGGATGTTAATTCTCGACATCATAAAATGAATCATGAGGTTGAAGATCCTCCATCAGGTCCTTAACACAAAAAAATTCATCTTAGGGGATATATGGTTCTCCTCACATGTCCACCTCTTTCCTAATGTCTCCCCATAGGTGATATCAAGTTGTGTCTGGTCATACTACCTGCTATCAAAGTTCCCTTCTATATGAAAACCATTTATAAGACTAAGAAAGGAAGGATCATTGTGATGATCACCAGCAGGAAAAGGACCATCAGCCTACAAATAACCAAGATTATGTTCACCCAGAATAACATGACTTAGTTTGGGAATTCCAGGATCCTCTGAGTTGAGCTCATCTTCATTACCTAGTGCATTTGAATTATTGATAGGGACATCCAAATAGGCACTGTCATCCTAACCTTCATTCCCTGAATATGATAATCAAGAACCTCATTAATGGTGATTCATGAGTTATTAATATCATTTCTTTTAATTGGTGTGCCAAAATTCTGAATGTTAATGACTTTGTAAGAATCCCCTATCTCAAAAAGCCAAGAAAGAGAAACCACATCTCTATCTAGATTACAATCTCCCATAGAAATTAAATAGTAATACAATTATCTTTTGAAACATGGAGATCCCTAGTTTTCATAGTACCCATAAAGGTGAAGTATCACCATGGTCATTTGGATAATAGGGAATAATATTCCCCTTACCTTGGAAAGAGGTTCCTTTATAGGAAAAAATCATCACGCCACTTCATTTTTCAAAGACTGTTGACTTGGGATCACCTGCATTTTAAGACAAGGTGACCAAAAAATTACATTCCATCATTAATTTTGGTCATCATTCATATAGAATCTTTAGTTTTATACTTTCATCCTTCATGGTTAAAACCACTTCTTCAACCCGAGTTAAAGACATGTGCACCTCCACATAAACTCTAGAAAAGTGTCTAAATCCCAGATTACCAATAGTTTTGTCAATTCATATTATATTTACCATAGAGGATTCAATATATGAAAATATCCGAGGATTATAGTACAAAAAATTATGTCTTTAAATTTGAATCCAAACCTATATATGTGTATTTTTAAATTGAATGGGTTAATATTATGATCCCATTATTGCATGTATAGGATTATAGATTTCAAAAGAATGGACCCAATGATTCAGGCTCACTAATTGAATTCATCTGATAGGAATATCATATGAAAATATCCATTCCCCATAACTGTCATCATTTAATCCTCAATTCCCTAGATTGTTGAAAATATTTGGACAAGATCATTGAATCATCACATTTTCTCCACCTTTTGTGTCAAAAAATGTGAAATTATTGAATATTTTTGGGAATGATTCTCTCCTACTTTTCCACCCAGTTCGAAGAAAAATTCCCAACCCAGAAAATTTTAAAAATTATTAGTAATTAAGGGGATTCAAATTCAATTAAAGTTAGGGTTGTTGAACATCAGACAACAACCTAATTGTTTTTCTTCAATCCTAATGATTTGAAAGTCACGTCAAAGAATAAATCATGTTTTATTCAGGGTCACAAAGATGAATAAAATATTTGTGTCCGATGAAGTCATGTTGATCAGGGAAAATATTTTCTTGACATCCTTTTCATCCATTATCAAATTTTATCTCCAAACACAATTCATGCACACATGGATTATCCCATTATCCACCCTAATTTATATATGTCATTAAATATGTATATTAATATTCAAAATATTGAATAAAGGTAATCATAAATTACTTATTAGTTTCTAATAGGGTATAAATTCTAACAAAATCCCTCTTTCTCTAATTCCAACTCAAAAAACATTCAGTCATCTATCTCTCAAATGATACTCAGGCCTCTAATAAGATAAAAATTCAGTTAAGGAGATATAATTGATTATATAAATGAAAAAATAATTATTATTCCATCACCTATTTTAGAAAAAACCATCATGATTTGATATTATTAAAGTATAGGTTTTTTTTTCGTCGATAGTTTCTTATTTATGGGAGAAACCAGTAATGTATTATTAGAATATAAAATGATATTTTTATTACAACTTAGTAGAACACAGTAACATAGAAAAAAAACATATCCTAAAATAATCATTGACTGTATAAAAAAACTATATAATCATAATCTACTTTAGAATTAGAAACAACTGGCTTCATTGAACACTTTTGGCTCACATCTTCTCTATTAATAATAAATAAATTTCAACCCCGGGACACCAAAAAAATCTAATTTATTTGAAATATATGGTTAGTATAATCCCTGATGACCATATATTCATCTCCTCTATACCCTAGGATCATAGCCATTATATTTCATATATATATAATAGTATGCTCAATATTGAACCAATATTGTTCACCTTGGTCAGAGTTTCATTTTCTAATCAATATCAATATGTAGGAATCATCCATTACTGTACATAACAACAAATAAATGAATAATTATATCAAAGAAGTGAATGAGATCCCACTCATTCACCCATTATAAACTTGTGTATGAAATCAAATATACATAGGTTGATATATACAATATGATATTTGAACCAATCCTATATACGATCATTAAATAAAAAATGTATTTAGAATCGATTCAAGGTATAATATAGCATGATTCAATTAATTCTTTCATAGATGCATACATGTATAACCTATTGAAAATTATATATAAGGATGATACATCATTTCCAATAAATAATATGTCATAAACATATAAAACAAGTAAAAGAATACTCACCCACTAAACCACTTATAAACCCGTATCATAGGTTCATGACTAATATTGAAAATTATTTTTTATCTTCATTGAAATTATAATATATGGCTTATATTATTAATCTAATATAGGAATAGATTTTGAATAATTCATTTATTTTGGGAATATAATCAAATAAAAAACCCTTCTTGTTTTTTCATATAGTCATATTTATGATGATTAAAATTATTAAAACCAGTACCAAAATCTATTTCCATTCATCATAAACATGGTAGAATAATATATAAAGTAGAATACATATGCATTCAATCATGGTAATTATAGAAACATTTTAATAATCATTAGTTATTTAATGATATTTGAACCATTTATCAACTATAAATGCTTTATTGATATTTTCCTTACATTTCATGTCTTGTTTTCTTTTGAATAATCATTTACACCCAAAAGGCATTATATCTAGTGTAGGATCTAAAAAAGATCAAATGTTGTAATATTTTATGAAATATATCTCAAAATAAATAGATTCTATCTATACCTGAAACATATATGATCTATAATTCCACATTGTAATATATAGAAACATTATTATAAACAAATAATTAGTGACCATCTATAATGATATGAAAAATATATCTTTTGGGTTCTCATACCAATCGATTCGTAATATGTAGTTTATGTGTTTCATGATCAACATCTTCCATATGAATCAATGGAATTTTTTCTTATTCCTATTGTTATGTATCTTTACTATTATCATTATCGAATATAATCATTCTACAACTATCCTTAATAAGGATGTTCTCCCTCTAAAAAAATATATAATGTCTTGTTACATTAAAAAATGTTTTAGAGGGCATATATAGATTTACACATTGATTCATTGGGATTCACCGTATTGATAAAATACATACCTCGGGGTGCTAGTTTTCTTCCTGGGTGGCCATAGAAAACTTCTTACATCCTTATGAATTTGAATGTGAAGGAATTTATTTATTTTAGTACATTAACTCATATGGAATCCTATTTTTCACCTTTTTTTGAATCAAGTATAGAATGTTTGTTTCAACGTGTAATTCAAATCATTAAAGGACAAAGTATGATCTATATGAATCATAATCAAACATAATATGTAATGTATGGTATATTACATCAATTAAATAATAATGTTCCACTTTTTTATAAGGTAGAGAGTGTTATGATATATTTACAAACTGACATATAATTTAAAAAAAATATTGGAATAAATATTCACCATGTGGATCCAATCATAGTTACATTATCTTTTTAATATACGGATTATCCCCTCCATTGATGAGTTAATATAATGTCTCAAATACCTAAAACCTATATCTCATAAAATATAAATAAACATATATACTAAACACACTTGTAATATTTTTGAAAAATGAATATAAAAAAACTACATTCTACTTGAAATGGACCACATACATCAGTGTGGACCAATCATGGATACCATGTGACCCTTTTACCAAATTGAATGAAAAATGATATTTTCATTTTCCAATAAAAATAAGAATATGCATAATCTATTTTAGACCGAAATATTTCATTTGAATATCATTTTATTTCTTTTTCAAATTATTATATATACATTTTTCGGATGGTGATTCCATAACTAAGTGGTTTATGAGTTTCTTGAACAAGATTATTTATTAATTTTACATTGTTTATTTATGTAACATAATACATGATGAATATTTTTTTTCTATACCCTAACGATGTTATAATTATAGCAATGGAAATAATTATTTTGATATTTTGAAATGGACTATCTATGTTATGAAAATAAATTGGGATGATATTATTAATAATTTTTTTTTCACAAAATAGAAAGTCTATTAAACCAAAATCATTGTAGTTAGAAATGTAATGTTTCTATCTCTTATATCTGTGATTGTGAGTTGTTCCCTTTTGATACTTGGATAACCACTTCTCCTCTATTAATATTTGATAATCAACTTCGTTAATCCATTGAGATACTGATGTGAGCACCTCAAGAAATATTTAATTCCCATTATGTTGATATATAATGTATTCAATCAATATATAACACACAATTATCATCCCCTTGATAATGTGTGTATTCATTATTATAGTTTTTTTTGATTTTCATAAGAAAAAAAAATTATTCCTTTTTATTCCCTTGATTTTGAATGTTCATCTTCATAGATGGATAGTTCTTGTGTTCATTGTACATGAAGCCTGTCTGGGGCCCATTTTCTTTGTTAATAATTTTCAGGTTCCCTATAAAGAAAACATTTTTATCATTACATATATAATGTACACTTGGAGAATGTGAGTATGTTTTTCTAAAAAATTGTTATCACTATTCCTCATGTTTTAATTCAAAATAAAATAGTAATATAATTTATAAATTGATGAAAGGATGAATTATGTTTATAGAGGGCTAGGTAATTTGATGATCAAGATGTCTATGTACACTATGTAGATAATGATCATCAATAAAAGAGGACAAAAAAATAACTTAATCTCCAAAAATAAATAAGAAAAAAAGGATATCACATTTATTTTTTATTTTACCTTATCTTGGTAAAGATAATGGAGGTAATAGATCTTGCTATATGTATCATTATTATTGTGTTACATTAAAATATCATTATCAACATACGATGTAATGAAACATTAGACATATTGGAATAATAAAACTTTTTCTCATAGAGAGATATATACAACATTATATCCTTTAGAATAGGTTTTTTAGGGATTGGATTTTCTAGAACATAAAAGTTTCACTCATGGAGTAGAGAAACAAATAAGAATAGTTATCATTATTTTAAATTATTTATAGTGAGATGGAAATGCATATCTAGTACATATCATATTGATTTATCTAAATTCATTCGTGTTTACATTTATATATTTAATATGAGTAAAATTTCATTAATTTATTTGATAAAATTTGTACAACACCCCATGATTTTATGGAATGTATCTTTTTAAAATAAATTAATTTTCTTTGATATGTTGTGCTTCATGAAACACCAAGATAAAACGAATGATGATATACTACTAGATATTCTTATTTTTACCAGATATTTATAATCTAATGATTAAATTGTTTGTTTTCAATGGTATTAACTATGTTAAGAAATATATATTTATTTATGTAGAGGATATAGATAGGTAATTATTTTTGTAAGTCATTTTTTCATTAGAAATACTTCTTCATCAAAATTGAATTTGTTATCAGTTAATGGATAAAAATTATAATTATATTCATTATGTATTAGAAAATAAATATTGAAAAAATTAAATTCATTTATGAAAACAAAACATCAATATTAGTCTATGGTGAAATTTGGAAAAATTTCTTGAAAAAGATAAATTCTTTTTGAATTGAAAAAAATACAGTTTTATTTATAAAATATGGTATGTTTTTTATATCATCAAAACATAAAAATTATAATATTTTATTAAAATAATTATGTAATGAATAATTTATGAAAAAATTATACAAATTTAAAAAAATAATCTGGGATATATATATTATAAATTATCTCTTCATACATTCAAAAATCATTTTCACTACCGACATAGCACATACAAAGAATTATAAAAGCACAATTTGGTTCCTGGTATATAACAATTAAAAGAAAAAATGTATTTTCACCACATTTTTTATAAAATATCATTCCAAAATTACGAATTTAAATTATTATCTCTAATTTTTCACTTATATAATGGGAATATTATCCAAATTCTTGTGTAATGCTTGAAAAATGACAGAAAAATAAAAATTAACAAATACAATAAGTTTTCTTGACATAGATTTGAGTTAATATACATAATTAACGACTGTAAGGGTTTATATTCAAAATAATTAATTAATTTTAATTATTTTAGTTTTATAATAATTTTTTGAAAAAGAAATAATTAAATTTAACACTTATGAAACACTGACATAGTGATTACGCATGAAATAGAAAAATCAATTAAATGATTAAAATTTAGACTATAGGAAAAACTAAATGACCAAATTTTTTTGGGAAATATTATTATAGGAGTAATTTTCAATTAAAATTATACTTCGTTCGAATTGGGTACCTTTCATAGCCACGTTGATGACATAAATCACCATATATTTTTTTTATGAAAATCCAAACTATTCACACTTTGGTATTCAATAAATATATCAATTTAGTATATGGTTATATTGAATAGATGATTCAAAAAATATAGTATTTTAAAATATAATAAACTTATTTACATATTGTATTTTTTTATATTTTAGGGAATAAATAAATACATTATATTATTACACAATGATGACGGGGAAATTGTAAAATTAATAAACAAATCAATGAAATGATATTAAAAATATTTTAATAAATGTTATTTTAGATAATTAATATGATTAATTAATTATATATATAATTATTATATGTCTAAAAAATAAATTTCTTTTAATTTAATATAATTTATTTTTATTGTTTTAAATTCATATTAATGAATAATATCAAATTCAAAATAAATAATATTCCATGAATATAATACTATAATTAAAAATAATAATAACATTAAACTAGACCAAATGGGTTAAAATATGGTATATAATCACTTACCACGCTCATTTATACCCCACATGAATGAATTTGGTTCTAGAATATCTTTATTAAATTTTAATATTTTGAGTAATTATGAATGTACCCCTCGCATAAATTATAAAATAGATTATCCTTCTTCAATTCTTCATAACACTTTGAGAGTTATTTCATAACAAAACCATGAAAAATAATCCACCCAAAATCCATATCCAATTTAATGAGATGTTGTCCTTCATAAAATAGAAACCACAGATCCCTAAAGAATGGGTCTATAGGATTTTTTGCTGATGAAGTTGTAATCGTGTTTACCAATTCATTCAAGTTCATTTCATATTATATATCTTATTTGTGTTTTCCCATTAAAAATTAAAAATTATATAAAATCATATTTTTTATATGACATTAATATTATGAGACAACCATATTCAAAATATTCCTCATCATATGAAAAAAAGCACCACCTATGTATTCTTACGACAAACCATATCCACACTTTGGTGTAATTTTGTTTCCATCACCAACATGGTAGGATTTTTATAATGTTGTAAATAATGTATATATATGATAATAATGAAATTATTTTGATTCTATATAAATTATTGTACCGTAAACTACCTTACAAGATCTACTATTAAGAGAATGATATTGTCACTCTTACGTACAAAAAACTTTCATATGCATGATGTGATGAATATTTTTTTAGGTTATAAACTATATAGTGGTTATCAAAATGAATAAATATAAAATATATTAACTTAATATAATTTTGGATATGAAAAAAATATATCCTAGTCATAAAAAAATGGTCATACATGACAAAATATTTGTTGGAAAATTAAGGATTGAATAATAGAAATATGGGTAATAAAGAAATATTATTAACAAATTAGTGTTAAGATGATGATATAACATAAAAAAAATATTTAAATGTTTCTACAACAAATTAATAACATGATTCTGAAATTGTGAGGTAGTTTAGTGAATGAACAACCCATATGTATAGGGAATTAAGGTATTTTATCTCAATTTCACTACATTGATCATATTTTAATGCACCTAATTCTTTTTATATGATGTATATATTACACCTTTTATTTATGATCATCATTATTTAAATATAAATATTTAAAATATCATGTATAGGTTTATTTACTAATCTATATTCCATTTTTCCATATGGTATTTACAGAAAATTTTATTTGATTAATTGGGGATAAAATGTTAAATTCATATCTCTAAAAAAATATGAATATATAGTGATAATTCATTGTGATTTATGAATTAAATCAACCATTATGATATATGATAAATGATTTTGAATTTTAGACATGGGTTGTAACTGGTTATAGATAGACCCTTGGTGCATCAATAGTCTCAAGATATGAATTTGTTTTCTAAATTAAATGGTTTTCCCAATAATAATTAAACAATATTGTGAATGTTATTGATAATATAGATACCATTAAGTCAAATATCATGGAATCCAATGCAAATAATTTTATTCAGAAAGAACTCATTCATTTCAAATCAATTTGATTTTCCTTATGACAATATCTATGGATTCATATTGTGTAAAATTTAGTTATTAAATGGTATTTCTTATAATAATTTATATAAAAAATAATTTTTATACCTTATACTCTCATAATATAACTGTTATTGGTTTTGTGGCTTGAGTTTTTATTTTTTTATCATTCCATATATATTATTTATTGCTGAATCAAGATAGATTCCTATATATTTAATCCTTACTAAGTAATTTAACTCACCATTATTTTTTATTCATTTCCCATGGTTATGAAGAATAGATATTTGAATGAGCTTAAGGATGAAAATTACTTTCATATTGTAATTAAAAATTTAACAATGGTACTATTTTTGTGTCCTATTCATCAATAATACTAACTTATTCTGTCATTTGATATTTAAATCCTATATAATGTGAAATGTAATAATATAAGGCACTATATCTGGGATACTGGGGTTTGGTTCATTATGGTTGGAATCTGGGGATTGTTTAATAAATACCATGGATACTATATTTTATAATAAACATATCCACTGAGAGAAAAATTAAAATTTTCTATTGTATCTAATAAATACCAACATAAGATAAATTTTTATTTTTTGGGATCATTAGTCATTATGAATATTTGATAACTCATTAGGTTCCAATATTTAGTGACGATGCCTAACAAAAATAACA
Organism: Viscum album; assembly: GCA_963277665.1. Taxonomy (NCBI): domain Eukaryota; kingdom Viridiplantae; phylum Streptophyta; class Magnoliopsida; order Santalales; family Viscaceae; genus Viscum; species Viscum album. The sequence goes on from OY728156.1 coordinate 1,889,513,374, forward strand.
GAATTAATACCCATAGTCATTTTAAGGATTTTCCCAATAAGAATTTCAATAATGTTTCTTTTAGAGATGAGCAGTTCATAACCATATTAGGAAAGGTTAATCAAAATTTTAAGAATACCCATGATTAGATATAGTAACATGATGCTTTTGGATAGGATACAACTATGTTAGATAATTACACATGTCAGAATCCAAAATATTTTATTGGGACTACTAATATAGTGGTTATTGAAAAATGGATCATGTCCCTTGTAATGATATTTCTTGAATTTGGATTCCTTGAAAAATAAAATTTTGTACCTGTAGTATACAGTATCAGGGGATATAATGATTGATGGTGGATGTTGAACTGAAATAAAATTGTGGGAGATTAAATATAACACATTGAATATAGATGATTCATATAAAAATTCATGAAAATATATTTACCTCATGATCAATGAATTTAATTAAAGAGAAAATTCCTTACAATAAATAAAAAAATAATTTAAAGTTTAAGAGTATGAAGCTACCATTAATTACTATAAGTGTATGCTACAGATTAAATAATTAATAAAAATACAATGATTGATGAATTTTTGAATGCCTTAGAGGAATCCTTGGAAGGTAACTAGTTTCCAAAACATTTTAATCATGTGATGAATTGATATTATCTACCATTAAAATAGAAAATTAATTTTTTAAATAATATATACAATGTTAATCAAGAGGAAAAATGGTTGACTATGAACTATGAGAAAATTAAAACACCAAAGAATAAAAATAGAATTATATATTTTTAATCCTTTGAAAATTTTTCTAAGAAACATTTATGGAAATGATTTAAGGAAACATGCATGATTAACAATAATAGAACACACATTTTCATAAGTTGGAAATCATAGGGATTTAATAAGTGATCATGTAACCCATTTCTATAACCATAACTTGTCAACACTATTGTAGATGTATGTTATTTTTAACAACCCAAACCTATATGTTTGAATATAGTGTATTATTTTAATACATTGGCATGATTATAAGGGATCAAATCCCAAAGGAAAGACCTGTTTAGCAGTCTTGGAGAATAGATTACATACATGAACCTTAAATTACTATTCAAAACATTAAATTCAACATAGATAATCCTTTTGGAACACTCTTATTATTCAAGATTAATCTTGTATATTAATCATGATACAATTATTGGCATAAAAAAGTAATACATAAGAATTTATTGACCTTAGATTCTGATTAAGGGTAAATAATAGAACAAAAACAATCATAAATAATCAGAAACTTTTATGAAAAGGTACAGAAATAAAACACAAGCCTTTTAAACAAAATCATAATATGGAATGAATAAATTTTTTTTTTATTTAAACATTCACAATGTTATTATACTAGTAGAATAATAACATGAATTAGTAATTACTAATATAATAATGAAGTAATTCATAATTCCATACCTCATAACCACACCATTAATTCCTCATTCTAATACCATATATAAAGGGGTAAAACCCCAAACTAGTTTGTCTCATGTGAACTATCAATTCATCAAGGGGATTTCATTAATCAGTCCCCAACCAATTGGGATTTCATTAAGAAGTCCACAACCTATCACATACTAATTCCATTGCATTCCTCTTATGAAAAGGGTGAAATATAACATACAAAAAAGTTTATATTTAAACTAGTATATGAAATGTGAATACATTAACCATAAACAAGGAATGGTATATAAATAGAAAATACACAATGAAACTAATATGAAACCATTAAAAAATTATGGTAAATGATATCATAATAGATCAACATCAATTAACCATAAGATCCCACAATTTATTTTCTCATTGATGAAAATACTCTATAAAAATCATTAAAAATTTCTTGAGTAAAATACCCCTTCATTCTTTGAAATCTTTTATTCAAATTTCATACACTTATAAAAGAAGAAATATAAAAAGATATTTGTAAATATATATGTACCATAATAATTTGAAACTATTGAAAGGATTTATAATTTTAAAAAATTATTTTTAATACAAATATATCTGTAAAAACATTTTTAAAATGTGGAAATTAATGAGAATTATTTAGAAGAATAAATCTTTTAAACATTTAAAATGATGTTTTAGTTAAAGATTCCCATACATAATTGATAAAAAAATTTCATTTTGGAAAAATTCGATTTAAATTACAAATATACATGAAATGATCTTTATAATACATTATATATATATAAATTAATATATATGATAATATCAAGAATATTTGAAATGGATAAAGGATTGACTCGTTAAACATTTAAAGCTTCCCATAAAACATTGAACATTTAAACCGTATAACCAATATCATGAAATGAATCATTAAATAATATGAAGATATTTTTATTTGTGATATGAAATATCTTAGAGGTATTACATACACCACACACAATATATATGTGGCGAACATGTCTTATATCTCACCAAAATTAAATGTGAGATGAAATCCCCTTTTAATGTTCAAATCATTAGAGTGAGGATAAATCAATAAAAATAATTATGTGGGAAAAATAAAAATCCATCCATTATATGTTGATATTATTTATAAAACAATTATGGGTCATTAAAATAAATTCTTGTAATAATATAACCAATGACATAGATGTTTTACTCAATGAATGGAAATCGAGTTATGATTTCTCTTACCTTAGGTAAGATACTCTCAATACCTGTCCAAAAGACACGTATAATTTTTAAAAACATATTATTATCTTACACCAGAATAAAAATAATATTTATGATATCATATATTATTAATTAATGACTTCATATAACTAGGCTATTAATAACTTCTATGTTAAAACATCATTTCTGGTATTAATCCATTGATTATCATATATTTAAGATTTGTTATTCTTAGTCATGTTACATAGATCATAATTTAAACTATTCAAGAATGAAATTCATCATTTATATATCATATATATTTAGTATATAGACATATATAATAGGTATATAAATGAAATGGGAAACACTGTTTATAGAGATAGTAGGATGTATGTATGCATGAATGATGTTTCTCTTTTCTTATCATATTTAATGGGTGTAAGTAAATTATATATATATATATATATATTATTAACATAGAATTATTATTTCATATGTTTCATATTTATTAAGTATATTAATTTCAACAATATTTTTGAAATGGTTGTAATGGAGGATTAGTCGCATCGCGTCGTTGATACAGTAGGGAAAACGTCAGTATGAGATATGAAATAATTTCATAAATAGTTTATTGGAATGTAATTGGATGGAATTTTAATCCCATATAATCATTATCATGTCAAATTAATTATTTATACTTATTATCTTCATCATTATACCCATCATAATAAAGTATACATGACAAACAATTTACACCATGGTATGGAGACCGAAAATTAAAAGTAGACACACATGGCGATATTATTTTTCGTAGGATAGGTAGAAGGAGAATTTTTTATTTAACATAAAAATTTAAAAAATTTAGAATATATTAGATAGATTATATATTACATTAGTATGATAAAAACTTAATAAAAGTATTTATAATAATAATAGTTCATTGAAAGTCTTGGTGAAACAATTACAACATTTTTGAGTGTCTTTTTTTGATTTGCACAAAACAAATCATTAGGTTAGATTTCACCTCATTGTATGGACTATATTATAAAGTTAGGTATTTTGGGAAGATAAATGTTCTGGGTTCTGTAGAACTAATGTTCTTTATGTGGGTTAATAAAATATAAGTAGAGGTTACCTTTTATATGAGAGGGGAGGGTCACATTAGGAAAGTCCAAATATATTAATTTATTATAATATAAATTTCAATATAAAATAGTTAAAAAGTGAGTTATTTCTAGGATAATATGTGTATGTGTATAAATAATCTCAAAATATAAATTTTAGACCTTATTAGGTCACAAATGTAACATTATCTTTCGGATTTAACCCTTAGTTAAAAAATTTAACTCTTACCGTGAAAACTTGTATTTTAACACTATACTGTTAATATAGTTACTATATAATGCCAAAATAAACCCAATTTGATCAATGAAAAAATCAATGAAAATATCCTATTTAGTTGGAAGAATTCTTGATTTTATGGAAATTTTATAACAGTTAATAAATATTATTTATTTTAGATCATCTTTTATCTCAATTTTTATACTATTAATAATCACATTTTTAAAAATTTAATACCAACAAGATAAAATCAAGACAATATATCCAATATTTCTCTAACATGTTTAATTTATCAATAAAATTTTCCTTGTATTAAAATATGAAAAATTTTATTTATTTAAATATTTTTAATAACATTTATTTGTTATCACAACTAATTAAACCACTACTATATCATTATTATGGAAGCCCTTAATCATGTAATTTCTTCTATATAAAAATAGAAATAAACAATAAATAATAAGATATATATATTATATTTCAAATTAATAATTATATTATAATTGTTCTTATGTATAATCTTAAACCAGGATATCCCAATGATCATGCGGTGAATGATTCGTGGATAATTTAAAAGGAGGATGGTTGTTCGGGATACCTTGCGGAATGTATTGGCCACTCGGAAATGTTTGCGTTTGCAAAAAATCCCATTGTAGAATCGAGATCTTTCATTCCCGGAAACGGTTATCTGAAGAAAAACTTTTCCGATGTGGTCAAAATGATCTCTGAGCCCTCATTTTTCTCTGATGCACCTCTACCTGGTCGGGTGATAAAGAAGGGGAGGATCTCCCATGTGTCGGAAAATCAGGAGGTAGTTGAGGAATGGGTTAGCTTATGCTGATTCTCGATCATTGCTCGTGTGATGATACACAAAGGTGTGAATCTGTGGAAATTCAATGACTTAACGAAACAGATTATTGAAGTATGACAGTTTGATGACTTGACAATGACTTCAATGGGAAGGGGATAGTATCATGTCATCTTCCAGTCGGATGAGCACAAGAGAAGGGCCTAGAGTAAGGGAACCATACCACTGAAACCTGGGTTTTTGAATATTCAGGAATGGGAACGGAATTTTGATCCCATGAATGTTTGAAACACTCATGCTCAGATACAGATTTGAATATGTAGGCTGAACTGGCATTATTGGCACCCAAGGATCCTATGGGACATTGCCTCAGCTGTTGGAAATCCCATTTGATTGGACCGGCAGACAACTAACCCGAGGTTTGGGCATTTCGCTCGGATACTCGTGGAAGTAGATATGATTAGCACCCTTGTTGAGTAAATCGTTCTAACAAAACAGGATGACGGTATGAAGCTAGAAATTGTTTATGAAAGAAAACCGAAATTCTGCTCAAAGTGCATTCTTTTTTTTCATCTGGCCTTTGAGTGTAGAAGGGATAAGGAATGCAATGTATGAAAAGTAAAATGGCACGATGATGCTGCATGTCGAAGGAGGAAGGGAAAGGATAAGATCCTCAATGGTTCTCATGGAGGCAATGAGGCTGCTGCCAATGTGCTGGATGGGCCTGCCTCATCTGGATGTCAAGAGACAGACACTTCTGGGCAGCCTCTGGTTGGAGGGAAGGCACTGGTGGAGGATTTTCATATGTCAAAAGTTGTTTCTGCTCAGGATTCCACTGACTCAGGGGTTGAGGCTCTTAAAAGTGCGCAAGGTTCTCATATTGGAGATGAGAAATTAGGATGTGCTGATGATCCTATTGTGACAACACATGCGGATCCAAGTGATCTCATGGTGGATTCTATAAGGCCCCAGCCTTAAACCTTACTTAATCTTGAGTTATTACAAGATTACACACTGAGAATCTTTTCAGGTTTATAGTTTTAGAGATTTAGAACATAAAACTTGCATTACATTCAACATTTAAACAAAGTGGTTACATAAAGATAGTATTCATTTTTTCCCATCAACAGAACATATTTAAAATAAAACATGGATTCTTTCTTGACACTTCCTTGAAACTATCATCATATCATGTACCTTTCCCTTGACCTGTGAAAAACATTTCAAAAAAACTTGGGATGAGCATAAAAATCTCAGTATGGGTTATAAAAATATGGAAAGGAAACATAAGTTCATATATACAAACGAATGAAATCATACTTTACCCATAAAACATAAGCACTTTAACATACCTCATCAAATTAGGAATAAATCATAGAAATCATAAGACATAAAGGTAACTTGAGGCATTCATAACTTTCTTACATAGGGAGTAACCCTCTTTGTTACGTTTGGAATACCACCCATAGTATATTACCTAAATATCTTCGGAAAAATCTTAATGCTTCACTCCATTGCATTACCCAATGCATTGGAGAGCTATATCGGGCTCACCCACCCTTAGTTTATCACAGAACCACCCGTCTTCATAATAATGCCCAAGAACCTCAACATAATCGTATCACATAAACCATGCATAAAGGAAACATAACATTTCCACCTTTCAATCACAAGATATCAATACAACACATTGATATAAAAACATTATGAAAACCATTTTCAATAACAAAATAAATGAAAAGTAAAACATGATATTTATTTTTCTTAAAAAAAAGGCATGGCTTGTAGAGGAAGCTGAAACTCAAATAATGGTCATAGCGGCGGAGAAGTCATTGTCGCCGCATACGTACAACAAAAACATTCCCTTTTGTCGTTTAGTAAAACGCTTCGTATAAAAAACATTCCTTTTTGATAAACGTAAAAGTCAAAGGGGTTTATACACCATATAAAATAAGGTTTTGTATAAAACAAAATATGCCTCAATAAAAGGAGATTGAGACGAAGTCCCATACCTCGGGTCCAAATTGACTCAGTCATTATTTAATCTCCTGAATAATAAACTTGAGTAAATTTCTACTTTTTTAAGAACCTTTTTCAAGTTCATTCTTCCTTTTATATCACTTATTTCCATGCCATGAACACTATGTAATTATTTAAGTTAATAATGGTCGTTTTAACGATCATTGGTACTTGAGTAAAAAATAAACCCTTTATAATTACAAGTTGTTAATGTATCCATTATATCCAGAATTATAATCATGATTTATATATCATATATATCATATATATCCAGTATATACATGCATTTATAATATTATATAATCATTTAGAGATAAGAAATGAAATGCATCGTTCATGGAGACGGTAAGCCGTACGTACGCATGAACGCTAATTTCATTTCTATTTCGTATTTTATAGAATGGAATCATAATGATATAAAGGTATATTATAATTACAGTGTAATATCATATATAATATCATAACTCCATCCTTTATACGTCCCACATATGGTATTTAACAAATCAAATCACTTTGAGGGGGCGGTAGTCCGCACTTCCTTAAATGAAGACATCGCGTTTAACCATAATGGAAACCATAAAGGTATGCCCAAAATGAAAAATACAGAAGCTTAAGGAAAACATTAACATATTATATATCATATATAAATATAGTTTCATCTTAATGGCCACCTTTGAAGGTGTTAAAAGAATGTTTAACAATCATCATTTCGGGAGGCCGAAATTTGCCATCCACGGAAACAGTATGTTCTTTAACCATTAGATGTAGGTGTGTGTAAGTTTAGCTCGAATAATTCTTATAAAAACATACTAGTATATTGAGGATACTGTATTTGTTACTAAAGAAATGAATAAAAAGATTTTATGGGGTTGGAGAAGTAAAATAAAACAGAAGGACTCAAGTGAAGACATTACCTTAAAATCGGGTAACTCCCTTTGGTTTGAGCTCAAAGGCTTCCTTGGGAAGACTTCTGCCCAAAGTTATGCTTTAAGGAGTAAGAGAGGTAAGTGGAGAGACAAAATGGGCAGGGGTTGGCCGAGCCAAAGGCTTTGGAAGTGTGGGTAAGGAGGTAGAGGTGGGGTCCTTTTATAAGTTGAGAGGAGGGGCACTCTTGGAAAGTAAAGAAATGTTACTTTATTTTAAAATGAGTTTCGGATTAAAAAGGACCCAAATTGATATAATTCGAGGGTAAGGTGATAAGGGTTATAAATCCACCCATACAATAGGTTTTGAAGATATGTAGGTTATAGATTTTACATTATCATTTCAGTTCATTTAAATCCTTTATTAATGAGGTAATCACGGTATCATCATGATTTCATAAATAATTTAATTTATTTAAAGTCTAAAAATTATAAAGAAAATACTATGATGTAGGAAATCTTTTTATCTTTCCAATGACTTTTTATAATCAAAACTCTAACTTTTATAACCACATTTAAAAATTGTTTTATTAAAACATCTCATGTTTGTGTCATTTTTACTTTTACATTAAATAAAACGTTATTTATGTCATTTCCAAACCAAAGTGGCTCCATGGGGTCCCCAAGTTGACCCATGGATTGTCTTTGTCGGCCATGACACATACAATGAGGGTAGGACATGTTTCAAGATCATCTCATATTATTAAAACATTATTTTTACCTTAAACTACACTAATTACCTCTAATCGCGATTAAGAACTTAAAAGTTACTATTCACCAAAAAATTATTTTAATCTCATTGAACCACATTTTACTTCTTAATGAAAACCATGTATGTCGGATTTTTGAAAATCAAATCACAGAAGTGGCAAAGTTTCATTTAAACGAAAAATCAGTTTCTTTAACTACCACTTAGTGGTTTCACTATTCATCAAAAATTGAAGTTTTTCAGAAAAATACCAAAACTTCACCCTAAGATATATTTGATATTCCAAATTCAAAAATGATGTCTATTTTACAAAATTCAAATTATATAATTTACATTAATTAATTTAATAATTAATTCCCGCTGTCATGACAAATAGCATGTTTTTATGAAACAATAAGTAACAAAAGATTGACACCAGTTTAAGTCTAATTTCAAAGTGAAATTGATTCCAATGACCACCATCGGATTAAATGGTAAAAATATATTCTAATTTCACTTAAAAACCAATTAAAAAGATAATCTTATCATATAAATAAATTAGATTAAAAAGAGGTTTTAAATTAAAATACAACATTTTCACTATTCATTAAAAATGAACATTATCGGAAAAATACCAAAAATTCACACAATGTAAATTTTGATGTAACAATCATAAATAATAAGTTTATTTTGACAAACATAGCTTATAAAATTGTCAAAAGATAGATTTAAAAATGGTTTGACATCAAAAGGCAGTAAAACAATCTTTTAAAAATATTAGTGTATTCCATGCTTAAGATTGGATTTATTTTCATTTTAAGCCTCTAAAACATTATCTAATTCATTAATAGACATAGATAAAAATATCTATTATTAATTACTTACTTGGGATGTTACATCCTTCCCCCTTTAGAAAATTGCGTCCCCACAATTTATTTACTTATCGAATAAATGGGGGTACTTATCCCTCATTGTATTTTCAGATTCCCATGTTGCCTCTTCCATCATGTGGTTTTTACACAAAACCTTTACCTGATTAATCACCTTATTCCGTAACACTTGCTCCCTGTTGTAAAGAATCTGGACCGGTTGTTCCTCATAAGACCGGTTCTCTTCCAGCTGAACTACCTCTAGACTCAAAACATGAGATGGATCTGGCATATACTTTCTCAACATTGAAACAGGAAAAACATTGTGTACCTGAGATAAACTTGGAGGCAAAGCCACTCGGTAAGCAACTGATCCAACTCTCTCCAGAATTTCATATGGTCCAATGAACCTTGGACTCAGCTTTCCTTTTTTACCAAATTGCATCACACTTTTCCATGGTGATACTTTGAGAAAAACATGATCACCTACCTCAAAAGATAGATCCTTCCTCCTGTTGTCCGCATAAATCTTCTGCCTACTATGAGCTGTTCTCATGTGTTTCTGAATCAGCTGAACTTTTTATGCCATCTCTTCTACCAATTCTGGTCCCATCAACTTCCTTTCACCCACTTCATCCTAGAAAGATGTAGTTCGACACTACTTCCCATATAACGCCTCAAATGGTGCCATCTGTATACTGGAATGAAAACTGTTATTATATGAAAATTCAACCAAAGAAAGATGTTGGTCCCAACTTTCCTGATAATCCATAGAGCAAGAACATAGCGTATCCTCCAATGTATAAATTGTTCGTTCTGACTGCCCATCTAATTGAGGATGAAATGTTGTACTAAAATTTAATTCAGTACCCAACGACTTCTAAAGGCCCTTCCAAAAGTTATAAGTAAACCATGGATCACGATCGAATACAATGGAGAGAGGAACTCCATGTAACCTGACTATCTGTTTAAGATACAAACAAGAAAGTTGATATAGAGAGAAAGTATCTCGTATATCAAGGAAATGAGCAGATTTAGTCAAGCGATTAACAATAACCCAGACTGCATTATTACCTCGAGGGGTCTTCAGCAATCCCACAACGAAGTCCATGGATATATTCTCCCATTTCCACTCTGGAACTGGTAAAGGCCGAAGCATCCCTTTCAGTAACTGCCACTCTACTTTAACCTGTTGACATGTCAAACACTTCACAGTAAAATCAACAATATCTCTTTTCATTCCATCCCACCAGTAATACTCCCGCAGATCTCTGTACATCTTAGTACTGCTAGGATGAATTGAAAACAGAGAACTATGAGCTTTACATAACAACTCTCTCTTCAACTGTGAATCACAAGGCACACACAATCTCTTCCCAAATCTCAAAACACAATCATTATCAATGTAGAATTCAGGCAACTTACCTTTCTGAACCAGCTCTACCTTTTTCTGCAACTCACTGTCTTGCTTCTGTGCTTGCTTGATTCTGTCTGATAGAGATGATCTCAATGATACCTGAAACAAAACATAAGAACTTCCTACTCTAACAAATTCTATGCCAAAGTTCATTAAATCCTTAACCAAAGGATCACATTCCAAACACAACATTGTTAATGAAGAATTACTTTTTCGACTCAAAGCATCGACCACTTTATTTTCTTTTCCTGGATGGTAATGAATTGTACAATCATAATCCTTGATTAATTCCAGCCATCTCCTCTGCCTCATGTTTAACTCTTTCTGAGTGAATATATACTTTAAATTTTTTTGATCAATATATATTTCACACATTACTCCATACAAATGATGCCTCTAAATTTTTAAAGCGAAAACAACAGCACCTAATTCCAAATCATGTGTAGGGTAATTTACCTCATGAGTTTTCAACTGCCATGAAGCATAAGCAATTACCTGATCATTCTGCATTAGGATGCAACCAAGTCCTTTCAATGAAGCATTGCTGTATATAAAAAACTCACCATTCCTGGAAGGAAGTACCAAAACTGGAACATTCATCAATCTTCTTTTCAACTCCTGAAAACAATCATCACATTCTTTTGTCCAGATAAACTTAACACCCTTCCGAGTTAGCTTAGTCATTGGAATAGATAACCGTGAAAAATTTCTAACAAACCTTCGGTAATAGCATGCCAAACCAAGGAAACTACAAATCTCTGTTACATTTGTGGGTCTTGGACATTCTTCAACAACCTTTGTTTTTGTAGGATCAACGGTTATCCCATATTTATAAACAATGTGACCAAGGAAAGAAATTTGTTGCAACCAAAACTCATACTTTCTGAATTTCCCATACAATTTATTTTCTTTTAAGGTTTGAAAAATAACCCTTAAATGTCTTTCATGCTCCTCTTTACTTTTAGAAAACACCAAAATATCATCAATGAAAACCACCACAAACTTATCCAAGAACTCATGGAAAATTCTATTCATTAAGTCCATGAATACAGCAGGTTCATTGGTTAGCCCAAAAGGAATTACTACAAATTCATAATGGCTATATCTTGTACGAAACGCAGTCTTCGGGACATATGCTTCCTTTACCTTCAGCTGATGGTACCCTGATCTCAGGTCAACCTTTGAAAAATACTGAGCTCCCTAGAGCTGATACAACTTCATTTGATGGCCCGACATCTGCTGAAGTAGTTGCAAAGGATTTCACCACCCCTTTATGCTTGTAGTCTAACTACTTCCCATCACTCGAGCTCTTTGTTTGACACTCGTTTGCAGAGTGACCCATCTCATTGCACTTAAAACATTTCAGTAACTGTAAATCAAATTTTAACTTACCATCACCTTGATCTTTTTCAGTGCAATCACGAGCCTTATGTCCCATCTTACCACATCGGTAGCACTTTCTAGAATTCAGAAGACATTCCCCAGCATGGCTTTGGCCACATTTATCACAAACTGGAAACTTAGATTTCTTACCATCAGAATTTCTTGAAGAATTCTTCCCTTTATCCTGTCACCTCAGTCTCTTCTTCTGTTGGTTGTTATAGAACACTTGATCATCTGAAAACTCCATTTCCACCTTCTCAGCACATCGAACAAGCTTTTCATAACTTTTAAACTCACGAGAAGCTAATGCCCTTCAATATTTTGGCTTTAATCCTGAGTAAAAACGATTGATTTTACTATCAAGGTCTCGGATAAAATTTGGAGCATACCTTCCCAATCGAGTGAACCTTTCTTCATAGGTAGCCACTAAGTCATCCTCTTGCCTCAATTCCAAAAATTGTCTTTCCATGCTAAGTCGAACATCCATAGGAAAATACTTTTCAAGAAACATACCTTTGAATTCATTCCAGTCGAGAGAATTAATCTCATCAGCATCCCTGATATTTTTAACCATAGACCACCACTGATCTGCTTCACCCTCCAAATGGTAAATAGTAAGAATAACCTTTTGATTGTATGAACACCCCATGACATCGAAAATCTTTTCTAGTTCTTTAATCCACCCTTCAGCTAGCACAGGGTCAGATGATCCTCTGAATGATGGGGGATGTTGCCTCATGAAATGTTCCACCACTGACATGTTCCTCTGCGGTTGATCTGCCTGATCTCATGCATGGATACCACCACCATTTATCGCTTGAGTTAACTACGCTATTACTGCAACAAACTGTTCAGTTCTAATTCTGACCATCTCAGGATGTTGATTTGGAAGGTTATTTCCTTCTGTATGCCTTCCTAGCACTGATTCCCTATTTCCTCTGTAGAAAACCATTCTGAACAAACATGTCTTACATGAAGCAACATGGTAATATTCAAATGCTATATCATTTCAATTGGACCATAAAAAAATATTTTTGGATAATCATTTAATAGAATTCTAACTCTTAAAGTTATCTAAACTGACCTCTGATATCAACTATAAGGCCCCAACCTTAAACCTTACTTAATCTTGTGTTATTACAAGATTACACATTGAGGATCTTTTCAGGTTTAGAGTTTTAGAGAATTAGAACATAAAACATGAATTATATTCCACATTTAAACAAAGTGGTTACATAAAGATAGTATTCATTTTTTCCATCAACGGAACATATTTAAAGTAAAACATGGATTATTTCTTGACACTTCCTTGACACTATCATCATATCATGTACCTTTCCCTTGACCTATGAAAAACATTTCAAAAAAAAACATGGGATGAGCATAAAAAGCTTAGTATGGGTTATAAAAATATGGAAAGGAAACATAAGTTCATATATACATAAGAATGAAATCATACTTTACCCATAAAACATAAGCACTTTAACATACCTCATCAAATCATGAATAAATCATATAAATCATAAGACATAAAGGTAACATGAGGCATTCATAACTTTCTTATGTAGGGAGTAACCCTCTTGGTTACGTTTGGAATACCCACCACAGTATATTCCCTAAATATCTTCGAAGAAACCTTAACGTTTCACTCCTTTACGTTACCCAATGCATTGGAGAGCTATATCGGGCTCACCCGCCCTTATTTTATCATGGAATCACCCGTCTTCATAATAATGCCAAAGAATCTCAACATAATCGTATCACATAAAACATGCATAAAGGAAACATAACATTTCCACCTTTCAATCACAAGATATAAATACAACACATTGATATAAAAATATTATGAAAACCATTTTCAATACCAAAATAAAAGAAAAGTAAAACATGGTATTTATTTTTCTTTTAAAAAAAAGGTATGGCTTGTAGAGGAAGCCGAAACTCAAATAATGGTCACGGCGGCGGAGAAGTCGTTGTCGCCGCATACGTACGACAAAAACATTTCCTTTTTTCATTTAGTAAAACACTTAGTAAAAAAAATATTCCTTTTGGATAAATGTAGAAGTCAAAGGGTTTTATACACCGTATAAAATAAGGTTTTGTATAAAACAAAATATGCCTCAATGAAAGGAGATTGAGACGAAGTCCCATACCTCGGGTCCGACTTGACTCGGTCATTATTTAATCTCCTGAATAATAAAATTGAGTTAATTTCTACTTGTTTAAGAACCATTTTCAAGTTCATTATTCTTTTATATCACTTATTTCCATGTCATGAACACTATGTAATTATTTATGTTAATAACGGTCGTTTTAACGATCATTGGTACTTGAGTCAAAAATAAACCCTTTATAATTACAAGTTGTTCATGTATCCATTATATCTAGAATTATAATCATGATGTATATATCATATATATCATATATATCCATTATATACATGCATTTATAATATTACATAATCATTTAGAGTTAAGAAATGAAATTCACCATTCATGGAGACGGTAAGCTGTACGTACCCATGAATGCTACTTTCATTTATATTTCGTATTTTATAGAATGGAATCATAATGATATAAAGGTATATTATAATTCCAGTGTAATATCATATATAATATCATAACTCCATCCTTTATACATCCTAGATATGGTATTTAACGAATCAAATCACTTTGAGGGGGCAGTAGTCCGCACTTCCTTAAATGAAGACATCGCGTTTACCCATAATGGAAACCATAAAGGTATGCCCAAAATGAAAACTACAGAAGATTAAGGAAACCATTAACATATTATATATCATATATAAATATATTTTCATCTCAATGGCCACCTTTTAAGGTGTTAAAAGAATGTTGAACAATCATCGTTTCGGGAGGCTGAAATTCGCCATCCACAGAAATAGTATGTTATTTAACCATTAGATGTAGGTGTGTGTAAGTGTAGCTAGAATCCATATTAAAAAAACATCCTAGTATATTTAGGATACTTGAGTTGTTACAAAAGAAATGAATAAAAAGAGTTTATGGGGTTGGAGAAGTAAAATAAAACAAAAGGACTCAAGTGAAGACATTACCATAAAATCGGGTAACTCCCTTTGGTTTGAGCTCAAAGGATTCCTTGGGAATAATTCTGCCCAAAGTGAGGATTTAAGGAGTAAGAGAGGGAAGTGGAGAGACAAAATGGGTAGGTTTTGGCCGAGCCAAATGCTTTGGATGTGTGGGTAAGGTGGTAGAGGTGGGGGCCTTTTATAAGAGGAGAGGAGGGGCATTCTTGGAAAGTAAAGAAATGTTACTTTATTTTAAAATGAGTTCCGGATTCAAAAGGTACCACATTGATATAATTAGAAGGTAAGTTGATAAGGGTTAGAAATACACCCATCCAATAGGTTTTGGACATGTGTAGGTCATAAAGTTTACATTATCATTTCATTTTATTTAAATCCTTTATTAATGAGGTAATCGCTGCATCATCATGATGTCATAAATAATTTAATTTATTTAAAGTCTAAAAATTATAAAAAAAAACTATGATGTAGGAAATATTTTTATCTTTCCGATGACTATTTATAATAAAAATTCTGACTTGTATAACCCCATTTAAAAATTGTTTTAGTAAAACCTCTAATGTTTGTGTCATTTTTTACTTTTACATTAAATAAAAAGTTATTTATGTCATTTCCCAACCAAAGTGGCTCCATGGGGTCCCCAAGTTGACCCATGGATTTTCTTGGTCGTACATGAGACATCCAATGAGGGTAGGACATGTGTCAAGATCATATCATATTATTAAAACATTATTTTTACCTTAAACTACACCAATTACCTTTAATCGCGATTAAGAACTTAAAACTTACTATTCACAAAAATATTATTTTAATCTCATTGAACCAAATTATACTTATTAATGACAACCATTTATGTTGGATTTTTGAAAATAAAATCACAGAAGTGGCAATGTTTCATTTAAACGAAAAATCAGTTTCTTTAACTACCACTTTGTGATTTCACTATTCATCAAAAATTGAAGTTTTCCAGAAAAATACCAAAACTTCACCCTAAGATATATTTGATATTCTGAATTAAAAAATGATGTCTATTTTACAAATTTAAAATCATATAAGTTACATTAATTAATTTAACAATTAATTCCCGCTGTCATGACAAATAGCGTGTTTTTATGAAACAATAAGTATCAAAAGATTGACACCAGTTTAAGTCCAATTTCAAAGTGAAATTGATTACAATGACCACCATCGGATTAAATGGTAAAAATATATTCTAATTTCACTTCAAAACCAATTCAAAGGATAATCTAATCATATAAATAAATTATATTAAAAATTGGTTTTGAATTAAAATACAAAATTTTCACTATTCATTAAAAAATGAACTTTATCAGAAAAATACCAAAAATTCACACAAAGTAAATTTTTATGTTCCAATCATAAATAATAAGTTTATTTTAACAAACATAGCTTATAAAATTGTCAAAATATAAATTTAAAAATGTTTTGCCATCAAAAGGCAGTAAAACAATCTTTTAAAAATATTAGTGTATTCCATGCTTAAGATTGGATTTATTTTCATTTTAAGCCTCTAAAATACTATATAATTCATTAATAGACATAGATAAAAATATATATTATTCATTTATTACTTGGGATGTTACATATTCACCGGTGGAATGCAGTGCAGCAAGAAAGGACTCTGCTAAAGGAGCTCCTGCATTAAGGAGCCACAGTCCTGACTGGTGTGGTAGGTTCCCAGAAGGGGCTGCCCTAAATTCCACTAGCATATGGGTTGAGGCTTTAAATGGTGTGGAAAATTGTCATCTGGGAGCTAGGAATTCAGGTTGTGCTAGTGATCCCGTTGTGACAACACCTTTGGCTCTTAGTGAGCTCATGGTGGATGCACTGATGGAATGCAGTGCAGCAGGAATGGCCTCTGCTAAAGGTCCAGGCTCAAGTGTCACGGTCTTGAATGGTGTCGCAGGATCCCAGTAGGGGGCTATTACTATAGATTGTGCAGATGTCAATGTGGCCAAGCCATCTGTGGTTTCAATCTACTTTGGCCAGGATACTACAGAGCATGCCTTACCCCGGCCACTGGCTCAAGATGGACACCTGTGCTATCCCATGATAATGCAGGTGGAATCATGAGTGGCGAGGAAACAACTGTAGCTGATCTTGAGGGTAATTTGACATAGACACCCCCTTCCAAGGCTTCTCGAAGAACATCAAATGTGAGCAGTGATCATTCTCACTTAAAATCACAGAACCCATTTTCACCCTTGAGTGGTGTTTTCTGGTCAGATGATATTGAGGACCCCCATCCACCTGATTCAACTGATTCTCTTGAGGATGGGGCTGGCTTGCTCACTGATTCATTTCTTGACTAGGGGAAATTTATTACCTCAGCGGTTGTCCCCCTTGAATAGGCATTCCCAGCTAACGATCAGAATGCTGCGGACTGCACACTGCAAGCATGTGAGGGGAAGGATCTTGTGGCCTCACCTGTGATCTCTAGGTTGGACAACAACCGAAAAGGGCAAGGGAAGAAAGGTAAAGGGATGAAAGGGAAGGGGAAAGTGGAAATGGCAACAAACAGTGGTCCCCAAACATAGGGAATGACACATATGAAATGAATATCTTTTATTTGAACCATTAGGGGATGGGAAATTCTCGAACGGCCAAAGCCCTTAAACACTTTATCATTGCCCAAAAGCCTTTTCTTTTTGGCATTTATGAACCAAAGATTATATTTTTAAGATAGAGTGGATTAAATTGGGGATCCATTGGGTATCAGTTTGTGTCTAGCAATCTGCATGATTCTGAGATGCACCACTTGTGGGTGCTACGACATGAATCCGTCCAAATGAAGTCTTGTGTGAATAGATCTCAGAGTGTGCTAATTTCTTGCAGCTTTGATGCATTTGACTTCTCAGTCTCTTTTGTGTTTGCATCCAATTTCTACATAAAGAGAAGGGAGTTATGGGAGGAGCTCAAAGAGGCTTCTGGGTAGATGGATCAGAACTAGATTGCTCTTGGAAATTTTAATATAGTGCTAAAACCCGAGGAAAAAACTGGAGGTAATTTCAATAGAACTGTGGCCTCAAAATTTTATGTCTTCCTTGATTACTGTAATCTGGTTGAAGTCCCAATTGCTGGAGATGAGTTCACATGGTGTCGATACACCTCCAATGGGTTGCAAGAAAGTAAACTTGATAGATGTTTCGTTCAAATGGCTGACCAAGGTACTAGTCCTGGAATTTCTGGATTTACATTACCTAGACACCACTCTAATCACAATCTGCTCATTGTGGAACTTGACTCTCAACTGGTACAGTCAGGACCCATCCCATTCCGATTCAACAATGGGTGGGTGATGGAGCATGGATTTAGGGAACTTGTGCTGGAAGCTTGGAATCTTGAGCCTATTGGAAGTCCTCTTCAGAGGTTGGCAATAAAGTTAAAGCATCTGAAGGAACTTCTCAAGGACTGGAGCAGAAAATCCTTTTCTAACCTGGAATGTAACATCAAGGATGCTAAGGTGGAGCTCTCTCGCGTTCATATTCAAAATCAATAGAAGTTTTCTCCATCTCGAGAAGAAATTATGGAACAGAACAAGCTGGATTACTTAATTTTAACGTGGGAAAGGTTGTTCAGACATCAATTGAATGTAAGATGGCTTAAAGAAGGATACATGGAATCTAAATTTTTCAATAGATTGCATAAAGAGAAAAGGGCCCGAGCTAGGGTGAAGGCAATCAGCATCAATGGTCATCTTTATACGTCTAATTGTGAGATTTCTATGGTAGTCATGGGTCACTTTAAGGGACTATATTCTGATGATGGTAATGTCAACACTCACAAAATGGTTGGGAATATAACTCCAGACATTGAAGAGAATGATAATCAGTATCTTGTCCCCCCCTAAATAAGAAATTCGAGTAGCTCTGCTCTCTCTTAATGTGGACAACGCTCCTGGCCCAGATGGATTCACTAACAAGTTCTTCATATATTCTTGGGATATTTTGCAGGATGATATTACTAGAGCTATCAATGACTTCTTCAATAACTCTTACCTGCTGTATGGGATGAACTCATGTGTCATTGCTCTATTGCCTAAAAACAATGACACCCTTGATATCAAGGACTTTAGGCCAGTTGCTCTTGGAAACCCTATCCCTAAACTCATATGCAAGATCCTCATGAAAAGAATGGGCCCAATGGTTAGTGATATTATTACTACCAACCAATTTGGCTTTTTCCCCGAGAGGAATATCCAGTATTGTCTCGTCACTGCTTTGTAGAGCATTAATCTTATGAGAAAAAAGTCGAAGGAAGTGAACTTTTCACTAAAGATCGACATCTCAAAGTCCTTTGACACATTAAAATGGAGCTTCCTCATGAATGTCCTCAAAAGGTATGGTTTTTACAATGAGTTTCTCATGCTTATTAATGCTATCCTCTGCTCATCAAGGCTATCTATTCTTATCAATGGCACACCTGAAGGATTTTCCCCTACTCCAAGGGTGTATGACAAGGTGACCCACTCTCTGGTCTTCTCTTTGCTTTTTCTAAAGATTATCTTAGTTGATGCATTAATGATCTTGTTCAAATAGGCTTTTTCAAACAAATCAAGGCTGAGAGGAATGGATTTACCCCATATCATCTGTTATATGATGATGACATTATCTTTCTTGGTCAAGCCTCAAGGAGAACCATCTCTTCTATTAAGACCCTCTTTGAGCATTATCAAGCGGTGGCTGGACAAGAAATAAGCTGGGAAAAATCATTCATTGTGTTTGCTAATGGAGTTATTATTGGTAAACAAAATAGGATTGTTAAACGTCTTGGTGTAAAAAAGGGATCGTTACCCTTCAATTATCTAGGGGTCACTTTATTCTGGGGTAGGGTGAAGAGGCAGCACCTGGATGGAGTAGTCTGTAACATTGTGAACCAACTTTCCAGCTGGAATGGGAAGGTGATGTCCATGGCTGGGAGGATCCGCCTTGTTAACTCAGTGATCACTTATATGTTTGTTTACACCTTTTCTCATTATCATTGGCCTAGGGGCCTCATCAAGGAATTAAAAGGTATGATACAGAAATTTATTTGGAGATGATCAGTTCATGATATGAAAACTGTCACTGTTGCCTGGAAAGATTGTATCAAGACGGTTGAGTTAGGCGGCCTTGGAGTCAAAGATCTCCGGACATTCAATGATGGTCTTATTGGGAAGTTCACATGGGGTATGATCTCTAAAGATGAGTCGAATGATTTTCTTGTAAATAGATTCAGAGGAAGGCTGCTTAATGGATATAAGCACTATATTGCATCATCTGTTTGGGCATCTCTCAAGCAATATTTTATGAAACTCAGTCATGACATTAAATGGATGGTTTTTAGGGACTCTCACCTCAATTTCTGGAGTACAACATGGCTTGAGAGGCCTTTGTACGAAAGTCTGGATGTTCCCCCAGATGTAGGTCATTTTTCCATAAGTGATTTTCTTTCATATTTTCAATGTTCTTCCAATGTTTTTCCACAGCAGGTGGAGATGGAAATTCAAGATTACACTTTCATGGACCACGATACAGTGATATGGAAGCACAACTGCAACGGGCAGTTTATAAGAAAGGACTTTTATCAAATGATTTGTGGAGGGTCCTGCTGTCCAGCTTCCCAGCTCTTAAAATTTCGGAATGAATTTATCCAGCCTTATAGATTTCTTTTAATCTAGAGATTATGGAAGAATCATCTACCTACTCACGACCGGATCAAAAGGGATGGTTTTTTAATTTGCGTCGTCCTGCCATCTTTGTATGGAAGCTGAGGAGACTTCCCAGCATTATTTTGTGTATTGAAACTATGTTGGGAGGCTACGGGATTACTTTGGAACCCTCTTTGGAAATGCAATTTACAAAAAGATTCTGTTACATGATCTGCTAAATGGGCTGTCCAAGGTGCGCTGCAACGCACATCTTCGGAATCTCATACTTGTGGCCACTGTAGCTATAATCATGGCCACACGGGATACTCGCAACACTCTTATCTTTGATGGCATGTTTGTCCCCACTCGCTACAGCATGGCTGCGATACATTCATAGGTCCATGCCGCCTCATAGATTTAAACAGGAACAATGCATAATTGTTTTTATGAATTGCATATTTTTAGAATGCTTGGAGTCTCCGGCCAGCATCAGAAGCCTCGAGTTCTTAAATACATACGATGGATACCTCCGATCAGTACATGGATCAAGGTCAATGTGGATGGTTCTGCTTCTGGTGCTCCAGGACTATCAGGATGTGGTGGCGTCTTTCGAACATACTGTGGCTTCATCAAGGGGTGCTTCTACCACTTTACTGATATTGGGGTTGCATACGAGGCTGAATTATGGGAGATAATTCACGCTGTTAGGTATGCTGTCCGATATAGCTAGAACATGTTATGGATTGAATCAGATTCTCAGCATCCATTTCATGCCTTGGCATCAAAGACGCGAAATCTCCCATGGAGAGTTTTACCTCACTAGGTGGCATGTCTTTGCAAGGTTTATAATTTGCAAATGGTGGTCTCACATACTTATAGGGAAGCCAATGCGGTGGTGGATGCTTTGTCCAAGCCAGAGATTTCGAAGATGGATATGATGTGGTCCTTTACGCCCCCTGATTTTTTTGCTCCAAGGGTTGAGGCGGATATGGTGGGTATAGTGCACTCTCGGTTTTGTAATGATCCCCTGTTTGTCTGACTCTTTTCTATTTTTATTTAATAAATTCTCTTAGGGCCAGTTTTTTACCTGGTCCTGGGATTTTGGAGTAAATAAAATATAAAAATTATATAACCTAACTCAAGTTTCATAAAAAGGAAAATATTTTTTTCCTATGGTTTAGTTGGGTTATATAAATCTTATCCCGTGAAATTAGGACAAGTGTTAAGGTAATTTTACATTATTATAAAATTATTTTAATCTTTAATTACCATATTAAAATATAACCATGATAAATAAAATTTAAAATCTTCTAATAAAAATATATTTTTATCCTTTTAGACCACATTATTTATACTAATTAAAACCAGGTATTTCCAACATTCGACATACAATTCACAGAAGTGGTAAAATTACATTTAATGCTAATCCTATTGATGTGGCCACAATGTGGGTAAAAAATACTTTTAAATGTTGAATAAGTATTTATATATAATAACATATAATATAAATTATTCCAATAACTGACATTAGATTAATATATGAATTATTTTTCTATTATAAAATTAAATTGAATTTAAATTAAAATAATTATTTAAATTAAAAACTCATTTTTTAACAACCATTTAGTATTTTTCACTATTCATAAAAAGTTGAAACATTCCATAAAAAACTACAATTTAACCCTAATATTACTTTGATATTGTTGATTTAAAAATGTTTTTTATTTTGAAATATAATATTTACAAATTTCATATTGTTATTAATACTATTCTTTACCGCTTATTAAATGCCTACATCAATTGATCGTAGTGCACTCAAACTTGGTATTTCATGGAATACAAGATATTGAATTTATTTAAAGACAAATGTGTTATTATGTATGGGGGTGTTTCGTTTTCCCCTACATAAATAAAATGTGTCCTCGTAATTTTCAAATTCAGGTTCGGTAACTAGGGGTTGACTTATCAAAATTCATTTTTTGAAATCCCACATTAGAACGAGGGTCAATAAATGGAATAATATAAAATAAATAATGGGAAGCATGAATGTTACTCTGGATAACACATAAAATTGTTCCATGTATAAAAACATAGACATTTCAAAAAACTAACCATCATGATCTGATGAAGTGTGATAGAGAACTGGAGTAGAAGATAGATAACAATACTAAAACTTTAAATATGCAATGATTGAAAGGACCATTTAATTTATCAAAAAATATAATACGATATTATTTTTTATTTTAGGATCCTTTCCCTTGGATTGAATAATTCTTATTTAATTGTTACAATTACATTATTTATTTCATTCCATGTCATAAGCATAATCTCATCCTTTGATTATGCTTCGATATATTTTCACATCATCCCGTTATTCTAGAAATGAATGTTTAAAATGAATATTTCCATCCTATATCAGTTTTAATAAATCACAAGGCCCAAATGATTTTTATTTCATCCGCTAATTTTTTTATGAAAAGCCATAATTTTATCCCTTTGTTACCAAAAAATACATTCTTTAAACTCAATCAATAACATTCAATGATCCACTTACTCTATTCCAACCTCAATACTTTTCCAAAATATTTATTTCCAAATTTACATTCTAAAATGGTATCTAAATTTCCAAAATAATGCTTAACATTATATTTCCCAAACAAATTAATGTATCTATTATTGAAAAATACCTTTATAACCTCAAAAAACATTAATTAAAATTTTCATGCTTCCATATCCATGATGAAGATGTACAGTAGTATAATCCATATATATCTCATGAATCTTATAAAAATGGAACCATTGATGTAATAATTTTTGGACCCAAACACAAAATATCATTAAACATTCCACGTCACTATTAAACCATTAACTACACTTTAACATATTATTCCTTAATACCTCCTTCATATCACATTTCTTTTGTACCCTCATCATAATCTATAGTATAACCATTAAATGTATAACCTTGATGATTCTAACCATTGACCAAAAATAGATGAATAATGTGAGAAACACTAATCATAGTGATTTAGTAATTAATAATAATTTATAGTATCACTAAATTATGTAATCTTCTTCTAAATCCATTTTCCATAGGATGATCCAAGGTTATCCATTACTAAATATTTAGGATTATACCCTATACTTAGAATTATCCATAATTTAATTAATATGGTTAGGTTTTCTAATATATGTTTTCTAAATCAAATTTCCATGTTTGTTTATAAACTTCTACCAACATTAATTCCCCAACCCTTGATTTCCATGAGCTAGTGCATCATTTTAATATATTGGCATGACTACAAGGAGTCAAATCCTAACAGACTGATCAATTAATTTGTCTTTGAAAATAGATTACAAAGATGAAAAATTCCTTACAATTAAAAACATTAAATACGACATAGTTAATCCTTTTAGAAATAAATTATTTTCAGAGCATATCCTAGTATATAAATCATTAAATTCTTCATGGAATACTAGGAAAATAAAAAAGTATAAATGTGGTGAATCCAGATGCTCAGTAAGGGTAATAAATACAACACAACCTTTCATATATAAGTATAGAATTTTATGTAAAGATATAAAACTGAAACTATAGAATTTTAAACATAATATTTAGCATACTATAGAATGAATATATCAAATAATTATATTTAAAAATTAAATTGGATATTATTCTAATTGAAAAATCACATGTAACATCAATAACTATTCTCATAATTTGGGAATTCATAAATCAATACATCAAAACCACACCATCAAAGCATCATCCGTAGACCATAAATAAATGGGTAAAACCCAAACTACTTTGTCTCATTAGAACTATCAATGCATCAAGGGGATTTCATTGACCATTCCCCAATCTACAAGGCTTTCATTAAGTAATATCCAGACCATCAAATACTAAGTCCAATGAATTCTACATATAAAAAGGATGAAACATAACCAACATAATCATTGTTATTAATTACTAAGGTACAAAATATGAATACCTTAACCATAAACCAAGATTGATATCCTAATAAAACATCAAAAATTAAACTCATAACAGGAAATTAAATAAAATATTGTAAATGATATAATAATAAAACAACCTCAATAGGCATAAGATCAATCAAAGGATGTTGGCATATATTAAAATAATCTATTAAAATTATTAAAAATATCTTGAGACAAATACCATATTTTCATGTAAATCATTTATTAAAATTCCGCAAACATATAAAAGAAGACATTTATGAAGATATTTTGGAATTAATGTGCCAAATACCACTTGGGAATTTTTTATAGGAATTAACATTTGAAAAAAATTCATGTTCAAATACCTAAATCCTTAATTTTTTTTTGGAAAACTTGGAAATTACAGAGAATTATTTTTAATAATAAATCATTATAACATTTATAATGATGTTTTATATAAATTTTCCCATACCCAAATCCTTAAAAATATTCAATTTGAATTTTTTTTATTGAAATTAAAAAATACATAACATTTTCTTTTTAATAATTTATATATAAATATAAATATGTATGATAATATCAAAATTATTTGGGATGGATAAAAGATTAATTATTTAAACATTCAAAGTGTCCCATATCACATTGAACATTTTAATCATACACATAATATATTCCAATGAATCATTAAATACCCTGAAGATAAATTTATTCCTAATATGAAATATAACAGAAGAAGTACATATAACACACAGAGGATATAGGGGTTAACATGTCTTATATCTCACAAAAATTAAATGTGAGATGGAATTAACTTACAAAGATCCTATCATTAGAGTGAGGATGAATCAATGAAATAATTGGGTATGAAACATATAAATACACTCAATATAAGTGGATATTATATATAAAACAATCAGGGTTCAGTCACACATATTCATTGAATAACATAACCAACGACATAGTTGTTTAACTCAATGAATGGAAAATGAGTTACGATTGCTCTTACCTTAGGTCTGATACTCTTTGTACGTGTTTGTAACTCATCTATAATGGTTTTAAAAATATTATTATCTTCTTCCACAATAATAATAATTATTTTTATACTATATTTGATTAATTTGTGACTTTACATTACCCATTTTTCAAGAACTACCATGTTAATGATTCATTTAGAGTAATAATAAATTTGTTTATTACACATGTTTTTAATTTTTCTTCTTCATCTCATTACATTGATAATGATTTAATTACAACTAAAATGAAATAAATGATTTATATATCATATATATTTTGTATATATATACATACAATATATTGATAAATAAATCTTAAACACCATTCATGGAGACGTTAGGCCGTACGTACGCTTGGACCCTATTTTTATATTCTTATCCTATTTAATGGAAGAAAGAAAATGATATATATATATATATATATGTATATATACATATTAGTATATTATAGTATCGTTATTATTTAATATGTTTTTTATTAATTTTTTGTATACATTTTTATAATCATTATGAAATTGTTGTAATGGAGGATGAATCACATCATGTCATAGAGATGGTAGGCCATGCGAACGCACGAGTGATGATATCATTTCTTTAATCATAAAATGGTATAAAATTAGATAATATATAAAAATTACATAATAATTATATTGTAATATTAAAATTGTATACCCATATTATTTATCTTTGTACCCCAAAAAATAAATTATAGGTGGAAAAAAGATTACACCGCGACGTGGATATGGTAAGCTGTACGTACACACGCATGGTGATATTGTTTTCATTAAGATCGGTAAAAGGAGAAATATTGTTGTAACATAAAAATAAAAAAATATAAGAATATATTAGATGTGGGAATAATTACTTTATTATGGAAAAAACATAGGAAATGTATGTATAAGATGAATGGAACTCTGAAATATTTTGAAAAACAACTACTTCTTTTTCAAGTGTCTCCTTTTTATTTGCAAAAAAGGACTCCGTATAATGGATTTATACCCAATATATGGACTCTAGTATGAGTTAAGGGAAGTAGTAAGGATAATTCACTAGGGTTTGGCTGAAATAACTGTATTTATATGTGTGAATAAAAGAGAAAGAAATGTTCCATTTTATAAGATAAGGGAGGGACACTATAAGAAACTCCCAAAAAAATTATTTTATTATAAATTTATTTCAGATATGAAATATATAAAAAAAGGTTTATTTATATTATAAGGTGTGTATGGGTATAAATCCTCTCAAAAAATGTATTTATTACATTTTTAGCTGAAAAAATCAACCATACATTTTTGCTTTAACCCTGAGTTAAACTGTTTAACTCTTACCATGACAACTTATCTATTTACACTATAGAGTAATATATTTTCAATAAAATTACAAAATAACCTTAATTGGATAATATATTATAGATTTTACATTATCCTATCTTATTGGTGGAATTATATATTTTTAGTAATTTTATAACCTTTAATAAATTACTATTTATTTGAAATCATCCTTTATGCCAATTTTTATACTATTCATTATTTTAAATTTTAAAATTTCATAAATATAATAATAGCATAGATACAATAATTCAAATATGTCAAAAAAGTGTATAAATTATCTATAAAATCATTTATGTCATTAAATATGTGAAATTATATTTATTTTAATTTTTTAAAAAACTTTTATTTGATATCCCAACTAATGAAACAATTACTATATAAATTTTATAAAATACATTAAATAAGTTGTTTATTTCCTAAGAATTTAAAATAAATTATCATGATGAAAATATATTTCATATATTTCTATTGAATAATTTTACTAGAATTTAGCTTATTTATATCCCTATATAAAAAAGATTTATTTATTGAAATTTGAATATGACATTTTTTACTTTTGTTTGAATAAAAAAAATAATTTTTTTAATCAGACAGAAGTGGCATTAAAAGGATCATATTATCGAAATAATGTTTTTTTGTGTAACACCCCGAGCTTCCACAATACGCTTCTCATTCAATAATGCAATAGCTTGCATTGTACGCAACTTCGAGTTCTAAAACACCGCGACTAATCATAGTAGCCGTTATGAATTGTAATAACCACTTTTTAAAATTATAGAAATTTTATATTTAAAAATGGACTTCATTTTTGGATTCGGAATATCGAAATTAGCCTATGTTGAATTTTTGGTATTTTTCTGAGAACTTCTAATTTTTTTATGAATAGTGAAAAATACTTAAAAACAATTTTTTTAATAAAAATAATTTATGGGGATAAATTATACTATTTAGTGGTTTTAAAGTATAATTAGAATATATTTTTACCATTTTATCTAATGGTGGTCAATAGAATTAATTTAACATTGAAATTGGACATAAACAATTGCCAATCTTTTGATATAAATTGTTTCATAAAAACACGCTATTTGTTGTGAAAGTGGGAATTAATTATAAAATTAATTAATGAAACTTATATGTTTGGAATTTTGTAAAATAGAAATCATTTTTGAATTCGGAATATCAATTATATCTTAGGGTGAAATTTTGGCATTGTTCTGAAAACCTTCAATTTTTGATGAATAGTGAAACCACTAAGTGGTAGTTAAATAACTGATTTTTCGTTTAAATGATATATTACCACTTCTGTGATTTTATTATCAAAAATACAACATACATGGTAGTCATTAAGAAGTAAAATGTGGTTCAATGAGATTAAAATAATTTTTGGTGAATAATAACTTTTGAGTTCTTAATCGCGATGAGAGGTAATTAGTGTAGTTTAAGGTAAAAATAATGTTTTAATAAAATGAGATGAGCTTGACACATGTCCTACCCTCATTGGATGTGCCATGGCCGACCAAGAAAATCCATGGGTCAACTTGGGGACCCCATGGAGCCACTTTAGTTGGAAAATGACATAAATACCTTTTATTTAATGTTAAAGTAAAAAATGACACAAACATGAAATGTTTTACTAAAACAATTTTTACATGGGGTTATAAAATTCATATTTTTGACTATAAATAGTCATTGGAAATATAAACATATTTCCTACATCATAGTTTTTTTTATAATTTTTAGACATTAAATAAATTAAATTATTTATGACATCATGATGATGCAGTGATGACCTCATTATTTAACGAT
Source organism: Viscum album (assembly GCA_963277665.1). Taxonomy (NCBI): domain Eukaryota; kingdom Viridiplantae; phylum Streptophyta; class Magnoliopsida; order Santalales; family Viscaceae; genus Viscum; species Viscum album. The sequence continues at coordinate 1,889,542,282 of OY728156.1, forward strand.
TTAAATAAAATAAAGAGATAATGTAAAATCCAAGGCTTAAACTTATCAAAAACCTATTAGATTAGTAGATTTAGAACTCTTATCACCTTAGCCTCAAATTATATAAGTGTGGGACCTCTAAAATTCTAAACTCATTTTATAATAAAGTGACTTTTCTTTACTTTCCAAGAGTGCCCCTCCTCTCCACTTATAAAACGCCCCCACCTCTACCACCTCATTCACACTTTCAAGACATTTGGCTCGGCCACACTCTGCCCAAATACTCTCCCAACTTCCCCCTATTACTCTTAGAAGCCTCACTTTGGGCATAACTCTTCCCAAGGAAGCCTTTGGCTCAAATCAAAAAGAGTTACCCGATTTTGAGGTAATGTCTTCTCTAATGTTGTTTTGTATTATTTTTCTTCTCCAACCCCCTAAAATCTTTTTATTAATTTTTTTAACAACAACAGTATCCTAAATATACTAGGATGTTTTTAAAAGAAGGATTCTAGCTACACTTACACACACCTACATCTAATGGTTAAAGAACATACGGTTTCTGTGGATGGCGAATTTCTGCCTCACGAAACGATGATTGTTCAACACTCATATAAACAACTTCAAAGGTGGCCATTAATATGTCACTATATTTATATAGTTATATAATATGTTTATGTGTTACTTATGATTCTGTATTTCTCATTTATGGCATACTTTATTGTTTCCATTATGGGTAAACGTGATATTTTCATTTTTGGAAGTGCAGACTACCGCCCCCCTCAATGTGATTTGAATCATTAATACCATATGTGGGATGTATAAAGGATGGAGTAAATGATATTATATATGATGTTATACTGGAATTATAATATACCTTTATATCATTATGATTTCATTAAATACGAAATAGAAATGAAAGTAGCGTTCATGCGTACGTACGGCTTACCGTCTCCATGAACGGTGCATTTCATTTCTTACCTCTAAACGTTATGGAATATTATAAATGCATGTATATACTGGATATATATGATATATATTATATCTACATCATGAACATAATTCTGGATAAAATGGATATATCACCACATGAAGAAATTGTAATTATAAGAATTTTATTTTTGACTCAAGTACCTAAGATCGACAAAATGACCGTTATAAACTTAAATAATTACATAATGTTCATAACATGGTAATAAGGGATATAAAAGGAATAATGAACATGAAAAAGGTTCTTAAGTAAATATAAATTAACTCTAGTTTATTATTCAGGAGTTTAAAGAACGGTCGAGTCAGGTCAGGACGCAAGGTAAGGGAATTCCTTAACCCAACTTCCATTCTTTGGGTTAATCTCCTACTTTCAAATTATGTCATGATATTATTATGTATTATTATTTATTTTTACTTTGTTTATGTGTACCTATAGTGAATACACATAATAGATCTATTTTATTTTAAAAATTATCTTTCTAAGGACATCGTCTCAATCTCCTTTCATTGAGGCATATTTGGTTTTATACACAACTTTATTTTATACGATGTATAAACCCCTTTTACTTTTATGTTTATTCAAAAGGAATCTTTTTTATACAAAGCATTTCACAAAACGAAAAAAAGGGAATGTTTTTCTTTCCGTACATATGTGGCGACAACGACTTCTCCGCCGCCGTGACCATTATTTGAGTTTCGGCTTCCTCTACAAGCCATCACTTTTTTTAATAAAAAATAAATACAAAGTTTTGACTTTCTTTTATTTTGGTATTGAAAATGGTTTTGAAAGCGTTTTTATTATATAAATGAGTTGTATTGACATCTTGTGATTGAAATGTGGAAATGTTATGTTTCCTTTATGCATGTTTTATGTGATATGATTATGTTATGGTTTATGATATGTTTAAAACTATTCATATGAGGAATGCATTGGACTTAATAAGTGACGGGTCGAGCCCGCTATAGCTCCTCGATGCATCGGTAGGTCTCATGAGACAAACTAGTGTCTTGGCATGAGGCCTTGACAAAATCTTATTTGTGGTCTTGGCACGAGGCCTTGGCTATGTGGTTATGATAGTCTGGAATTATGCATTCCATCATTATGAAAGTGGTTATTGATATTGCATGTGATTATTCGACCAGTAGAATATCCATGTGAATAAGTAAATGGAATTATCTCATTTTACTTTTGCCATATTATGTTGAAGTTCATGTTTAAAAGGCTTTTGTTTTAGTTATACATTGCCTTAAATGTTAAAGTTTATTTGTGAAAGCTTCCGCAATATTGTTATCCTTACTGAGAATCTGAGCTCACCCATTTCAATGTTTTAATATTTTCCGGGATGTGAAGAAGTATTTTAGGAATGACCTGCAGGGATAGACAGAAGAGGATATGAGTGTGGACTATGAAGACTTTTTTATTGTAGTTTTTCACCTTATGTTGTAATGTAACATTTATGAATGTATCTAGTGTTTCCAAGGCTACTAAACTAATCGGTCTTTCGAGACTTGATCTTTTGTGATCATGCCAATCTTACGAAGTAATGCACCGACTCTGGGTAGCTGGGGTCGGGGCATTACAGTTGGTATCAGAGGCAGTTTAGTACTAAAATTGGAAGCTAGATTTAGATAAACTCTGATTAGAGCACATAGCCCGAAGATAGACTTTAAGGATTAGTATAGAAGAACTTCCTAGAATTTTGGTATTATAGAGATTTTGTGAGTTTTCTGAGCAATAAATCCCTGTCTGGATACGAGCAGGTAGAGGCGGCTCTGGCACAGATGTACCTAGGGGTAAAACCCGAAAACACCGCTTTGAGCTAGACTCGAACGAAAACTGGTGCACGACAATGGGCCTTGCTGCACTCTTGGTTACGACACTCCCAGGGGATATGCTTAGGATAATTCTCATTTTCTTTACAAACCACTACGAAGGGTTATTATTATATACTTTCTCAAAGAAAACATTCCTTTTTATGATTATGGATTATATCCATAAATAGTTCAATTTATGTTAAGTGTTTTACAAATAAGGAATTATGTATTTTAATTCATAAACTAATCTAGTTTATGCCATTGTTTAGAAATGGCGCCTAGTGGAAGGAATGGAAACCGTATCAATGCACGCACTCCGTGTAGGGATTGCCCTCCTGCTCAAGATAATTATTGTGGATCTAGAGATACAACTGGTGCTGATCAACTTATTACCATACTGGGACAACTCACTCAGGTTATGAATAATAACCTTACTCGTATGGAGCACCCTGATCCGCAACGTGGAGGATCAATGTTAGACCGCTTCATGAGGAAAAAACCACCAAAATTTAATGGGGGTACAAATCCGTTAGTAGCTAAGCAATGGATAAACTCCGTAGAGAAAATATTCCATGCCTTGGGGAGTAGCGAAAGGGAGAAGGTTATCATGGCAGTTTACCGCCTCACTGGAGATGCCGATCAATGGTGGTCATTAATTCAAAATACAAAGTAAGATGATGGCGTATCGAATATGGAATGGAGGGAGTTCAAAGATATTTTCTTAGAAAAATACTTTCCTCATGACCATCGAGCAGATATGGAAAAACAATTTCTGAGTCTGAGACAAAAGGAGGATGAGAATGTCGCAAAGTATGAGGCCAACTTTACAAGGTTGGCGAGGTATGCTGCAGATTATATACGTAACCCAAGAGGTAATATTGATAGTTTCTTTGATAGGTTAAAACCATTTCTCCGTAGATCTTTAGTATCACAATCTTTCTCATCATATGAAGATATTGTCTCATGTGCTATCAAGACAGAAAAGGAATTCTCTATGTCTTATGAAAACAATGTAAAGTAAGAGAAGAAGAGAACGGTGGAACAAGAGATAGATAAAGGGAAAAAGGGAAAGAAGGATTTTCCATTATGTGATAATTGTGGGAAGAATCACCCTGGTACTTGCCTAAAAGGAATGGAAGGTTGTTATAAATGTGGAGAAAAAGGTCACCAGGCACGTGATTGCAAGGGAAAGAAAGAGGCTATCAATGTTGAATGCTACAATTGTAGGGAAACGGGTCATTATGCAAATGAATGTCCTAAGCGTCATGGAAACATACCTCAGAAAAGGCCAAGGGATCAAGGACAATCTTATGCTGTGACTACAGTTGAAGTGGAATAATTAATGTATTGGTGCTTTTGGACTCAAGGATTATATTCTGGTTATAAAAATAATGTGATATATATAAGGATTGTACTGCAGTACTTGTTTTTTTCATTAAGGTTTTAATATGATGAAGGTATTCATATTTTTAGTATGTGACAATAAGAGAAACTTTACATTGTTTGAGGAATCTGATGTTACAATTGATTTTGGAATTAAGAGACCTTTTAGAGAAAGTCTGGATAGAGGTATTTTGGATAACTATAAAGGTTGGAGTGGATTAAGTTGATCTTTGGATAGTATTGTTAAAGGTTAAAAAATTTATGAAGATTATTTTTGGAATATTATAATACTATAGTTTTAGGAAAATGACAACCTGCAGGGTGGGGCATAACCGTCGTGTCGGATAAAGCTGTAGGAATCGAACCCACATCCATAGTGCGATAGGCCTTTATTTCCTATCACTAGCCTATAGGAAGTCCCTGGTTATTACAAAATAATATTACTAATATAAATGGTATGTGTTAACATTTGGAAACTTATACAATAAGGATAAGTATAATATTTTTTAGTTCTATTAACTTTTTGAGTGAAAGATGAGTTGAAGGTTGAAACTCTAATTGTCAAGCATAAATATATATATACCTATCTCTTATTCAATGAATAAATTAATTCTTAAACTTTAGTAAAGGGATATTAAAACAAAAAAATGTGTCATCCTAATACCTTATGTCTTGTTGAACTGATGATATTTTAAATCAACATAGATTGAAGGCTTTGAGGCCCTCAATTTGACAGTTGATTGTGATTGATGACCTCAATCACTCCCGACAAATATTTACGTTTTTCCTCCAATTATATGTCTCTAATTGCCACCAATGTTCTCCTAATCGAGATCATAATTGGGTGGTGACTTTTTCATTTCCCTTTCCCTCTTATTAAGGCTAAATTTTATTAATCTTATTTCCGATGTGGGTTTTCCACAAAGGTATTTTCTATTTTCAACCTTTTATTTTCCAAGAAAAATTTCAAATTGTGAGGACGCAATTTATTGAAGGAGGGGAGAATGTAACACCCCGAGCTTCCACAATACGCTTCTCATTCAATAATGCAATAGCTTGCATTGTACGCAACTTCGAGTTCTAAAACACCGCGACTAATCATAGTAGCCATTATAAATTGTAATAACCACTTTTTAAAATTATAGAAATTTTATATTTCAAAATGGTCTTCATTTTTGCATTTGAAATATCGAAATTAGCCTATGTTGAATTTTTGGTATTTTTCTGAGAACTTCTAATTTTTTTATGAATAGTGAAAAATACTTAAAAACAACTTTTTTAATAAAAATAATTTATAGTGATAAATTATACTATTTAGTGGTTTTAAATTATAATTAGAATATATTTTTACCATTTTATCCAATGGTGGTCATTAGAATTAATTTAACATTGAAATTGGACATAAACAATTGCCAATCTTTTGATATAAATTGTTTCTTAAAAACACGCTATTTGTTGTGACATCGGGAATTAATTATAAAATTAATTAATTCAACTTATATGTTTGGAATTTTTTAAAATAGACATCATTTTTGAATTCGGAATATCAATTATAGCTTAGGGTGAAATTTTGGCATTGTTCTGAAAAACGTCAATTTTTGATGAAGAGTGAAACCACTAAGTGGTAGTTAAATAACTGATTTTTCGTTTAAATGAAATATTACCACTTCTGTGATTTGATTTTCAAAAATCCGACATACATGGTTGTCATTAAGAAGTAAAATGTGGTTCAATGAGATTAAAATAATTTTTGGTGAATAGTAACTTTTAAGTTCTTAATCGCGATTAGAGGTAATTAGTGTAGTTTAAGGTAAAAATAATGTTTTAATAATATGAGATGAGCTTGACACATGTTCTACCCTCATTGGATGTGCCATGTCCGACCATAAAAATCCATGGGTCAACTTGGGGACCCCATGGAGCCACTTTAGTTGGGAAATGACATAAATACCTTTTATTTAATGTTAAAGTAAAAAATGACACAAACATGAAATGTTTTACTAAAACAATTTTTACATGGGGTTATACAAGTCATATTTTTGACTATAAATAGTCATTGGAAAGCTAAAAAGATTTCCAAAATCATAGTTTTTTTTATAATTTTTAGACATTAAATAAATTAAATTATTTATGATATCATGATGATGCAGCGATGACATCATTATTTAACGATTTAAATAAAATAAAGAGATAATGTATAATCCAAGGCTTACACTTGTCAAAAACCTATTGTATGAGTAGATTTAGAACTATTATCACCTTAACCTCTAATTATATAAGTGTGTGACCTCTAAAATACGAAACTCATTTTATAATAAAGTGACTTTTCTTTACTTTCCAAGAGTGCCCCTCCTCTCCACTAATAAAAGGCCCCCACCTCTACCACCTCATTCACACTTTCAAGCCATTTGGATCGGCCAAACCCTGCCCAAATACTGTACCAACTTCCCCCTCTTACTCCTAGAAGCCTCACTTTGGGCAGAACTCTTCCCAAGGAAGCCTTTGGCTCAAATCAAAAAGAGTTACCCGGTTTTGAGGTAATGTCTTCTCTAATGTTGTTTTGTTTTATTTTTCTTCTCCAACCCCCTAAACTCTTTTTATTCATTTCTTTTGTAACAACACCAATATCATAAATATACTAGTATGTTGTTATAAGAAGGATTCGAGCTACACTTACACACACCTACATCTAATGGTTAAAGAACATACGATATCGGTGGATGGCGAATTTCTGCCTCACGAAACGATGATTGTTCAACACTCATATAAACACCTTAAAAGGTGGACATTAAGATGTCAATATATTTATATAGGATATATAATATGTTTATGTGTTACTTATTCTTCTGTATTTCTCATTTATGGCATACTTTATTGTTTCCATTATGGGTAAACGCGATATTTTCATTTTAGGAAGTGCGGACTACCGCCCCCTCAAAGTGATTTGAATCGTTAATACCATATGTGGGATGTATAAAGGATGGAGTAAATGATATTATATATGATGTTATACTGGAATTATAATATACCTTTATATCATTATGATTTCATTAAATACGAAATAGAAATGAAAGTAGCGTTCATGCGTACGTACGGTTTACCGTCTCCATGAACGGTGCATTTCATTTCTTACCTCTAAACGTTATGGAATATTATAAATGCATGTATATACTGGATATATATGATATATATGATATCTACATCATGAACATAATTCTGGATATAATGGATATATCACCACATGAACAACTTGTAATTATAAGAATTTTATTTTTGACTCAAGTACCTAAGATCGACAAAATGACCGTTATGAACTTAAATAATTAAAAAATGTTCATAACATGGTAATAAGGGATATAAAAGGAATAATTAACATGAAAAAGGCTCTTAAGTAAATAGAAATTAACTCTAGTTTATTATTCAGGAGGTTAAAGAACGGTCGAGTCAGGACAGGACGCAAGGTAAGGGAATTCCTTAACCCAACTTCCATTCTTTGGGTTAATCTCCTACTTTCAAATTATGTCATGATATTATTATGTATTATTTTGTATTTTTACGTTCTTTATGTGTACCTATAGTGAATACACATAATAGATCTATTTTATTTTAAAAATGATCTTTTTAAGGATATTATCTTAATCTCCTTTCATTGAGGCATATTTGGTTTTATACACAACTTTCTTTTATACGGTGTATAAACCCCTTTGAGTTTTATGTTTATTCAAAAGGAATCTTTTTTATATGAAGCGTTTTACTAAACGACAAAAAGGGAATGTTTTTCTTTCCGTACATATGCGGCGACAACGACTTCTCCACCGCCGTGACCATTATTTGATTTTCGGCTTCCTCTAGAAGCCATCAGTTTTTTTAATGAAAAATAAATACAACGTTTTGACTTTCTTTTATTTTGGTATTGAAAATGTTTTTGAAAGCGTTTTTATTATATAAATGAGTTGTATTGACATCTTGTGATTGAAATGTGGAAATGTTATGTTTCCTTTATGCATGTTTTATGTGATATGATTATGTTATGGTTTATGATATGTTTAAACCTATTCATATGAGGAATGCATTGGACTTAATAAGTGATGGGTGGAGCCCGCTATAGCTCCTCGATGCATCGGTAGGTCTAATGAGACAAACTAGTGTCTTGGCACAAGGTCTTGACAAAATCTTATTTGTGGTCTTGGCACGAGGCCTTGGCTACGTGGTTATGATAGTCTGGTAATATGCATTCCATCATTATGAAAGTGGTTATTGATATTGCATGTGATTATTCGACCTGAAGAATATCCATGTGAATAAGTAAATGGCATTATCTCATTTTACTTTTCCATATTATGTTGAATTTCATGTTTAAAAGGCTTTTGTTTTAGTTATACATTGCCTTAAATGTTAAAGTTTATTGGTGAAAGCTTCCACAATATTGTTATCCTTACTGAGCATCTGAGCTCACCCCTTTCAATGTTTTAATATTTTCCAGGATGTGAAGAAGTATTTTAGGAATGACCTGCAGGGATAGTCAGAAGAGGATACGAGTGTGGACTATGAAGACATTGTTATTGTAGTTTTTCACCTTATGTTATAATGTAACATTTATGAATGTATCTAGTGTTTCCAAGGCTACTAAACTAATCGGTCTTTCGAGACATGATCTTTTGTGATCATGCCAATGTTACGAAGTAATGCATCGACTCTAGGTAGCTGGGGTCGTGGCGTTACATTTTTCTAGATCAAAACTTACCCTATTATGTTAGGACAAGTTTTAGGGTAATTTTTTATTATTATAATATTATTTTTACCGTCAATTACCTTATTTACCATTAATAGAGGTAAATAAAATTCATAAGTTACTATTCAAAAAAATTACATTTAATCCTATTAGAAAACATCATTCATACTGATTACAATAATCTTTGTACATTTTCCAAAATTTAATTCACAGAAGTGGTAAATTTAAAATTAATGCCTATCACACATATGTTGCAAAAGATGTGTTAATGTGATGTTCCAATGTTCAATAAATTTTTATATCTCATTCTGTTATAAAAATCATTCAGATGACCTAAATCGAATTAATATCTATTTTATTTATCTATTCTATCTTTAAAATAAATTTAAATTTAAATAATTATTTAAATGGACAAGTTGGTTTTTAACAACAATATAGTCTTTTCATCATTTCATAAAAAATTAGATCTTTTCTGAAAAATACTAAAAAAACTTAATATAATATTGAAATTATGAATCAAAAAATGAAGTTTATTTTTCAAATTAAAAATAAAAAATTTATAATTTTGTTAATACTATCCATAACCACATTTTAGATGGCTACTTTGAACGATCATAGTTCTCTTAAACACAATATTCTGTGCAACACAATCTATTTTATTTTTTATGAATAAATGTACAATGAAATATTGTAGTGTTACAGTATTTGTCAAAAAATATATACTTCCTACCATCCAAATAATAATGGTCATGATGAGTTGGAAAATTAGAAAAACCATTAAAAAATTTCCTATCACTATTGGAAATATATGTATGAGAAACACTTGGAAGCCCTTTCGGAATATCAAACTACATTTAAAACCATCCTATTAATGTAACCATATAGTATGGATTATAAAAAATATTTCCATTTACTTATTGAAATTCAAAATAAGGCCTTTAAGACAAAATGAACATTCATGCTGAAAAATATTAAATTAGAACATAATGAACTCGAGGAACTTAGAATAATGGCTTATGAAAAATCAAGGATTAAAAAAGATGATGTAGATGCCAACCAATCCTGGAATCTGAAAGTCAAAAACATTAAACCTAGAAAATTCAGTCTCTCATATAGTTCCAAACATCATTTTCACCCTCGAAAGTTAAGTTCTAGATGGTCGAGGACTTTCACATCTCATCATGTGTACTCCCTTAGTGAGGCGAGATTTAATATCTCACTAGTGTTCATGTCATCATTGATAGTGGTCATAGGGGAAAAAATTCATTAAATCAATAAATAAATAAAAAATAGATATGGATTTAACTACGAAATATTTGTACCATAAAAAAAGATGATAAATTCATTGTCCATGTCAAGATAATTATAATAAACAATGATATTTTTAGGATGAATACCATATTTTTACGATAAATTGTCTTCTTGAATGGATTTTTCAGGATAAATTTGTTAATTTTTTCTTAATCCGTCAATATTTGTCTATTTTTTAGGAATGTGCACCTTAAGGGGTTTCCTTTTTGTTCTAATTATGATAGTGTGTATAATTTAGTGGATTTTTAGGTTTATGTATTTTTAGGCAAATCACATATCATCCAAAATTTCAAAAATAATCTTACATCCTTGATGAGATGTCTCTGAATGACATGGAGATGAAAGGAGTAATCAGAATCCTCATGAACATCAAATAGCACAACCCAGAGACATTATTTGATGATTCACATTTTCAAATTTTATTTTGAGGATCCTATCCTCTACCTCTTCCCCCATAAAAGTTTTATTTTATTTTCAAAATGAGGAAATATTAATTCTATGATGGGGGTTAAGTGAAAGAAAAAAATAGGTTCCATGACAATGAATTTTTTTTGCTATAAATCTAATGATAAATTAATTTATTCTTTAACATATATATACACATTTAAAACATTGAAACTGAATATTAAATCACTTTAATTTCATAAATATATTTTTCATCTATGTTAACATTAATGAGAAAAGATTTTTGAAATCATGGTAGTCTAATGTTATTTTACACTATTTATATTTCCATACATTTAATAAAAAACTAAAACCTCATCTAATGATTTCAGTGGTGTTATATTGAGATCGTATGGTCCCCTAATAAATATAATCGGTATAGTTGTCATTTTAATTTTATATTTAGTAGAAAAGAAAATCTTCCAAGGAGAAATTGATTATACTAATCTATGTTATTTTGGAACATGGGATCATGAATCCATAGTTCTCCGAACCATATTTGGTAATTTAATCATTTTTATTTATAATTATAATTTTTAGACATATTTAACTCATGATGATGACCGAGTATGTGATCTTCACATGGTTCCCAAATCTCATTGATCCTTGGAGTCATCAAAATTGTCTCATTATTGGGGTTGAATTGAGTGAGAGAAATTTCAATTACCATGCATAAATTGAAATAAGTGAGAAAGGTTATTACACTTCATAATGTTATAATTTGATTTAACAAAACACTTTCATCCTATCCACCATAAATAAAATCTAATTCTTATGAATAATGCGATGAACAAGACATCACCATTTATAATTGAAATTGGTTGAAATGTGAAGATAAATTTTAACAAATAAATGGTCTTGGGCATGTAATAAGATTTTGTAAATTCCATGTTAAATTATTTTTATGGGTTTCAAAATTTAATGGTATGAGGTGTTTTTCTGATCATTGTATTATTAAATTATTTTTAAAAGGAAATTCAAAAACATATTTTTTAGATACATTTTGAATAGAACTAGAAAAAATCAAATCAAGGGTGTGATTATCCACTGAAAGAAGATTATTTTCAATTTTATTACATATAATTTCCATGAGATTATTTTGTAATAAACACCTCTTTTTCAGAATTTTATAATGAAAACATTATTTCACATTATTCTTACCAATCCTTTTCAAAAATGAACTATTACATGTTAGATTTTTGGTGAAACCAAAAAATATGCACTTTTCATTTTCGTATTTTCATTTTCTAGTATCCCATGCTATGAGGAAAAATATTTTCTTACGGATCTATTAAATATTTATTTTGGATGATGACCAAAGTGTGCCTTAATCCTTGTAAATTCTAGGTGAGGTGAACTATACAACATCCCATTAAAATGACTACAGTAGAAAAAATAAAATATAATAAAACCTAAAAATTTAACTAAAGATAGATTCCATAAGGGGGAGTATTTATTTAAACTGTTTCTAGATATACTTATGCTATTTTAATAGGGTTCTAGTGGGACCAATTGGAATATGAAATTCTAAGCCAGATGTTTTGGCACAAAAAGGAATCCCACCTTTTTCGAAATATCTCTGAAACCACACATTCAAATGGGCTGAATTTATACAAGATATTTTAAGAAATCTTGTAATTCATTTTCATCTTTAGTGTACGACTCCAATTCATCCATCTATATTATCATTTGTAAACATCAATCATAGCAATGAAATATGGATACCATTGTCATTCAAGGGTGGAAATGTAATCCTTCAACACACACTCAACCAACCTAAGAATACCATAATCAATTTGGATGAATTTTCCTATTGGGGGGGGGGGGTGGTGGTGGTCAACCAATGGTTTCACGAATGTAAATTTATGGTAGTGGGGGTGAAGTCCTTATGGTATTCATGGAATATTATCCAATTTAATTTTGTGTTGCTTATTTATCTCTATAAATTTATTTTAATTGAATGTTTTTGGAATCACATTAGAACCAGAATAAAACATATTATACAAATAAATTTCTGATATAATTATTATCATGATTATACCATTTCCTCAAGGGGTGACCTTATTCACACTAAATCTTGTACAATTTCTTGCACAATGTTGGAGGGATCATTATTTCACTATTTTGCTTCTTCAATTCTTACTTTGTGAGTAAAAATCCATGTTCCATAGATATTATATCTTAAATGGAGGGAAAACCCAATTATGGGTTGATCCAAGGAAGTATAAATTGGATGTATTAGTTATTATTTCTCACTATTTTAATTTATAATAATTACATTTAATTAATAATTATGTATAATGATCCTTATACTTCATCTTTATGTTGAATTTTAATTGTAGACACTTCAACCGATAATAAGAAATCATACCTTAGAGTGGTTTTAAAAATGATCATCCATGTGAATATGTGATTATCACTAGGACTATATTGGTATTAAATTAATAATTGATTAGTTTCTGATATATTTAAATTAATCACTCTCAATTCTATGAAATTAAAATTGTTAAAATAATATTTCAACTAATCTTTCACATTTTATAATGTATGAGAAATAATTTATAAAAAATTAAATACATTTAGGTCTCTTAGATTTTTTTTATCTTGCATCAACTCAACCATAATATTGGCCAATTAATAGCCAAAAATCATCTCAATATAATATGTTTCCATATTTTCCTCTTATGTGTTTGATGATTCAATACCTCATGCTACACATCAAGATAATGATTCAACCCTATACAAGGAAAAATTTCATCAAGAATAGTTTTCGGCTCAATAATGGGGTATCATAGCATAATTGTGATTAATTTTTCAGTGTTCAAATTTTATATTTATGGCCATTTGAATTAAAATATTTTTTATATTGAAATTACATATATAATAATAAATTTATTATTTGTTCATATAGTTTAAAATTTTATTTTTGTTTATAATATTATTATATATTGTTTCTTCCATTATATTATCCATATCATTATTTCCCATGTGAGCCTTACAAAGTCTTATGTTAGGTGTTACCTATGTGTATTTTAGGTTACATGGAATGGAATGATTTGTGTGAGGTTATCTTGTCTCTGAGAGATATGTAATAGCTATATGTACTCTAAGGCTCTTGTGTCTCTTGTTTATTCCCTTTCCCTATGAGATGAGTTTATGTTAGAATTTTGGTATTACTATTAATTATATAGGGCTGTTGGATCTGGGTATGGATCTATTACAGCTTAATAACCTTTGATTAGGTAGTCTTTGGGTGATTTATTATATATTAGTTTTTTTGTAGGTAATATAATATTCTTTCCTTTATTTTATGACCCTTTTAGAAGTTCTATTTTCGGTTCATAGTGGTATAAATCATATTCCATTAGGAATCTAGACTACAATGTGGGGAAATTTAGTGGACATTACCATATTACATTATCTAGCATTCCATTATTGTTCTCACATTTTAGAGGTATCCTAGGTTGTTTTGTCTACGTACACATGATCATATAGTTTTAATTTGGTTGACGATCTATCCTTTGGATTCTATTTTATGTATAATTATTATTGGGTGGATATTTTGGATCCCTATTATGATATTTAGTATTGTGGTTTTTTGGGTTTTGGTGGAGACTTAATCAAACTTTGTTCTCATACCAGGAAATCATTCTATGTTCCTTTCCTTTTATCTATTTTTCACCAATTCATTAATATTAAATATTTATACTCTTCACAAATTCTCAGAGATTTAATTTTCAATGTTTTGTATGAGGATGTAATTTTCTCTTTTTATTGGGTTTTTTTGGAACTGGTGATTTGTTGGGAGTTAATGTTATAACATGTGATTTGATAGTCCCATTTTCCATGAGGAAATCATATAATAAGAAAATCATGTATGTTTAGGTATGGGATTTTATAAATATTTTTTTATTTTTTTTATTTGGATGATTTTTATAGTTTAATGATATCATTCAAATCAAGGAATTTTTAGTAATGACCAAATCGGAAAAAACTAATCGGTAAATAAAGGAGGTTCTTTACATCACCTCTAGTGCACCCCCATACAAAAGTGGATGACAACTAATAGCAAGTGTCTAATAATAAACACGGGGAGAGTATACGTTTTTTATTTATATAATCCACAATTGAATTTGATAATAAAAAAGGTAAAAAATATAATCATACATTCCCAAACAGATTTCCCAAAACTAAGTACATCCCAAAACCCAACTGTAAATTCACAATTTCATTTTATACAGTTCCATGTTTAATGGAAACCCCCAAAATAGAGACACACGAATGAATCCACAAAATATTTCTTGACACCATGTCCGGATCCCTTATCAATGAATGTCTTCAATCCCCAAATAAACCCTACATCATAGACCCCGTTCACTTATCCTAACATACAACCCTGGTCACTACATGAGGACCAAATGGTGGCCCGAGTAGGGTGTGAGTAATATCCATAGTCCTCCACAAATTATGTATACAAAACATATCGTCTTATATATTTTAAGAATATGTACAAGAAATAAAGAAGAATAAAAATAAAATAAGTTACATTAAAACATTTGTTATATGAATTACTTTGGTTTCCTTGGTACATGTTTTATCTATTTTCATAAATCATTTTTAGCATGTGTTAGTCATTTAAGACATCTGTCAATGAGGTAATAGGATAGAAAAAATAGAGCCTCAGTCTATAAATCCAACATGTAATTAGAATTCCATGTTTGAGAATCATAACCATGATATGGAACTCCATTTCTAGGCCCTTCGTTTTATGATTATCAATTCATTCCCCAAAGAACAACTATTTATAGGAGAACCTAATGAATTAATATGGATAACCCCCAAGTGTAGAGGATCAGTCCAACATCCATCTACAAAAGTTTTCCAATATCCATTTAATCACATTTCTATGATTCTTTACAACCATATTTTTTTTAATATTCTAACATAATTCAATTTAACCTCTTAACAAATTATAACAATCTTATCCTATTTTATGAAGACATTTTACTGTGTTTCCTAGAACCATTAACCAATAATCATATCAATTAATTTTTCAATAATCAATTAAGATTCTATCAATTATTATCCAAACAACACATCATCCCATTTCTCTATTTTAATCACATTTAATTTTGTTTTAATATTCTAAACCGCAAAATTTATCTTTTAAGATCATTATCATTCATGTTCATGGGTTTGGTCCCCCCATAGATGTTCATAGGCTCAGTCAAATCACCATATAAGATCTCTTGGGGATAATGAGAGTATCAGGTCATTATTTAATTAAAAAAAGTTATATAATCCTTCTAAAAAATATAAATGTATTGATGAATATACCAGAACATAACCACACAAATTTTATAATTGGGAATCAAGTCTATGTTTTATAACTTCTTGGACACCTACCACCTGATAACTAAAGAATTATCTCTTAACATTATCATTTTCTTCAAACTCATCATCTATTACAACACTTAACGAAAAAATAATAAGGAAAAGGTATATTTATTGATTTTAAGGGAGAATTACAGCTAAACTATCCCCTAACAATAAAATTAAATTATTATGAGTGTTAGAATATCCAAGAGTTTTTATCTTCACGTAAAGGAACTCCAAATGACATATATTGAATGGAAAACTGTCTCATGAAATGTTTGGAGTGTTTCTCCATCACAAAGTACGTTTTTAGAAGAATTGGTGAAACATTTTTGTGATAAAAAATAAATATTGAGGGGGAAAATTGTAAATTCACTACCTTTAATGGGTCACATGGTTTGGACACATGGTTGGAAAAATCATGCACCACCCTCAATCTAAAGGGGTCCTAGGTTTCTTGGTATTGTTGGGTATTATAAGATTTGAAAAAAAGTGTAGTGGCCATGAAATATGTATCTATCAAAATTCACATAGTTTTCAGGCTCCCCTTGTAGGGTTTTTCAATCATTCTCCCTCCAGCTACAGGCTACATGACTACGGAGTGTGGTTACTAATAACCTGGGTCACACCAAGTTTCATTCTTAGAGAATTATATTTTGTTATTTTTTAATGTATCAAACACTTAGAAACCCATGATCATTGATATATTCTAAAAAAGAAAATTATTATCCATTTTATGGGTTTTAAATGGAAATATAAATAAATACATACCCCATGAATGATCGATATCATAAACCCCCCACACATTATAACTGATCATCTGGTAACCGTACTCCAAAGAGTCAATCAGACTCTTTGGATAAATGATCAGGCCACTAGGCCTAAATTTCCAAATTCCTCTCCCAAGTCTCCATTGAACATTACCATGATAACACTCAATTTAAAAACTAAATGGTCTAATCCACCATCATTTTATCATTCTAATCCACAATATAATCTTGAATCTCTTCAAAGGATATATTAGCTTAATGATCAAAATCATCAAAAAAGAATATAATATAATCATGGGGGTGATACTAAAAAATATGTGACACATTAAAAACATTATTCAATCCAAAATACCACTATGGAAGATCTAATTGGGTTTCCAATGATCTTTTACCCTCCATAATCTCAAATGGACCCACATACATTTTTGATATCATGCCCCGTTTCCGAATCTGACGGTGGCCCAACCTTGGAAGCAACAAAATGAAAACACATTAAACCACAATAAACTCATGTTTGTCAAGATAATTTTTTAAATATGACATAAAAAATATTTTTTCCATTTCCTTATTTTTAATAATTTTTGGATCCTTCTCCTACGTCTCCTACATAAGACTCGGCCCAAAAACGCTCATTATCTAGCCTTTAACCAACATAATGGAGATCGATATGGTGTACCCTATAGTGAATCCTGTGGTTCCATATGAATATTTTCAAGATAAAATTTATTTTATTAATACTAAATAATTTTTACATGATATATCATGTTTCCACTGAAATAAAGAGTGCATTCTCATATCATGTCTTGTGGAACATGAATAGTAAACTTTGATTTCCCATATATGTATGTGGGTGAAAAGTAATACTCAGAATCACATGCTACCAAGTCCTGTATTCATGAAATTCTATTAGATTATTGTAAAATGAATTTCATGATCAGAAATAATACTCCACGTAACCCAATTCAATAGTACTATTCTTGAATATACATGTCACCCGATTAGTTCATGGAAAAAGTCTATCGAATTAGCAAGAAATGTGTCACATTTTTAAACCAATAAAAAATTACCCATATTGAATCCCTATTATATTGTGTCCTTGGATGATCAACCATTATGTACGTGGTAAAATCATACATTTAGTTTGAAATATAGATCTAGTGTACCACCCGTCCACTGTTGCGGGGCCTTCACCCACTGACATGTATGACACTGTGACTTGAAACCTATAACTTCTTTCTTGATCCTTGTCGACCAATAATGTCTACAATGATATGGATACATTTTGGTTATTATAGGATTTACATCCCACATAGTTTCATAAAAATATTGAATCATCTCCACCAACATACATGTTTGTATAAAAACATGACCACAAACAAAAACAATCTCTTATTTTTGACAATCCATTTGGAAGTTCACTCACCACCTTCAAGAATTTAACTCATGGAAAAATAACTGGATCCTCGTACTACCTATCAATGATATTATATTAGATATGTGGGCTCAACTAATATGGATATATGGTTCAATTGTCCATATTCCTCTTAAACCCCTATTTTTATCTCCGTAAATAGAGCCATCAATTTCCACTAAGAATTTGGCACCAAGTCTTCCTTGATATTTGTCTTTTAGATTAGGGAATATTCAAAATTATTTATTTTTCTTATTGTGTAGGCCAACTCAAAATTTATTGTTTTCATATACTAGAAACATATATACATATATATATATATGTAAAGTAGTTAAAAAACCCATAATGACATTTCTAATCCCAAATTTTTTGATCATTATATTCAATAGAACATTCTCCCAGTTGGTAATGGTACCAATACATTAAATCCTAATACAACATCGTGAAATCGATGTCAATAAAATGGTAATTTAATTCATTTATAATTCAATATTGTGACATATATGATACAAATCAATCTCCCTAAATAATAATTTCTCCATTTTTAACCTCTAAAGAATTACTAAACAAGGATTAGTCTTTACCATGCTTGGGTAGGATTAAAATCACCATAATAGTCAAAAAAAAATATGGAAGAAATTCTCACATTCTCTAGATCATTTGAACATAAAATCATTATTATAAAGATAAAATGTTGTTCTCTTAAGTGAGATAATTCTTTGATTAACATTCTATAAAATTCATCCATATCTATTAAGCACCTTATTTTAAAATCATTATTTCTCTACTACTAATATAAAGATGTGTCATTGTACAATGGTTCTACAAACACACCATCTATAAGGATTTTTTGGCAAAAAAATGAACCTTGTCTATCTAGAAGCTACAATTTGATTACATGGTGTATATGTGATCTTTATTTATGTACTAAAGATGATGTTAAGAGGGTTGGAATGATCATCATGAGTATAGTAGTACACCAAGATATTTTCCAGAAAACAACATGAAACTAGTCCAGGTATGGGGGCTAATTTGGTTTATAATTTCCAGAAGCATTGCTGATGCAATAATCAACAAGAATGGTGTCAGAATGAACTCATATAGACCATACTAGCTCCTGAAGACAACCCCTATAATATCATATCTCAACCCCAATTGATGATAACATTACTTCAAATAGATTTTGGAAAACACATAAGCACCTCTCAACCGGGAAAAAGGATTTTTGATATGTGGAATATAATATATATTATTGTTTTTCATCCTATTAAATTCATATAATAGATTTCCATGTGTATAAAATCATTATATTTCTTTAGAAAACAAGACTAATGAACCCCAAGGTGATGTACTTGGGATGATAAATCCATTACACTCCAATGATTCACATTCATTATTGAAATCATGAAACTATTTTGTTTACATCCTATATGATAGAATTGAATCAAGATTTATTTTAGTTATTAACTCAATAATGAAATAAACATCTTTCTTGGGTGGAAACGCATGGAAATCATAAGGGAAGATTTAATAAAATGGATCCACCACATCATAAAAGACATCATACTCTCATTCTTCATTAACAAGCACATGACATGCCACTACCATTGTGATCTCACATAACTGAGGAAAAAATGGCCTGGTATGGCCTGCCTAGATATCCAATTCGCCAATATGAACATAGGTATTTCCATCAAGATATATGAACAATACCCCTCAGTGATAAAAGTAGATAAATAATTGACACAACACCAAATAATGAATATATAAAATCTATTCACACCCCTATATCACGAGCATAAACAAGACCAAATGGAAGTGCTAACCACTAAATTAGATTTCACACCTCATTTATTATAATACATTTTATTCTCATACCCCAATTGTTGTGTCAATGGAAAGAACCCCACACACATGATCAACTTATAGTAAAAATTTGATTCAAAATTATGTAGTTATATTTGAATATGATGACCTTGTATAAAAAACAGTATCAATTATTTAATATACAAGAATCACCCAACATACGGCTGATGGGTCTGCCTTAAAATTTCCATGTGAATGATGAACTCTATGGAGCATGCCTACTTCTCTAACTTGGAACACATTCATAGTTACTTGTGTTTTACTACCCTAGGGGAAGGAACATTCTTGTCCTAGAGTAACATTCCATTCATCTCAACAAGTAAATCCAATGGAACTCTAACTTCCGGAATTACATGGTGTTACTGACCCCCTACAGACACTCTGTACAAGCTTAGATCCACTATCACTTCCATAATTATTTTGGTTTATGAATACCCTCAGTATATTAGAAATCCTAAAATATGCCAAATACATTATTGGTTTTTAATAACACTAAACTCTCATGTGGTCTGGTATACCACACATATTGATGTTTAATGTGACACATCCATGGAAAATAGTTCCTCTATCCCAACTACTCTATCCACCACTACATCAGTGGGAAATATCACAATGGAGCTTTATACTATTATATGTGATAGAAAATCACCCAAAATTAATGATATTCCCACCACCAGAGGATTAATTCATGTTCCCCTCTAAAATGGGATCTTGATATATCACCCACTCAAACATATTCTTGTGGAAGATATTATCCTGGGAATTGATCTAATTTAAAATCCCATTCTGAATGTGATTGACCATAATCATCACATCTCATAAAAATAAGAAAAATAAATTCATATATATGATGTGATCAATATTTATATATTTGAAGCAGTCAAGATAAAACATCACCACTATTTTTCCACAAGTCAAAAACATAAAAATATCATCATTCGTCAACCTCACAGTCTATAGGTAAAAGTATACCAGGAACATAAACTAGATGCCCATTAATCACATTCTCTATGTCTACTCATCCAGGCCTCATATATCCCACAAATAACATACTTGTATCAATAATATATACATAACCATATTAATTATATTTTTACATAAGGTATGTAAGTGATAGAAAATCATCTAGATGGACTGAATCAAAAACTATGCTTCCTCAGGTCCACCCTCTCTTATAATTGTAATAGAGTGTGGTAACTAAAAATCTATTGTCAAATAAAACATACTATGTGAATCCATACTAAGGTATCTCTCCAAAAATACATAATGAAATAATTTATATTATGGGACAGAACCACAACTTTGTTACCAATAAACTACAGGGTTTTCATATACTCTATTGAAGGATAATTGTTTTTGATAAAATCTTATCTCCAAACTGGTAGGAAGTTCCTTGGTATAATCTCCCTAAAATTGAAAACAAATTTTTTAAATAACATAAAATATGGATTTTATAGTTTAATTAGGCGAGGTCTCACTACCATATGTAAATAACAACTTACACATACAATCTATCAACCAGAATAACCACTAGCACATCACCATTCTTTATAATCCCTATCCTGGGACATTTCAAGAAGTGGTAAATGAATCCAAATCATTTACATCACATTAAAAGTCTTTCTATCCATCCCATAAAAATATTTATATTATTTTTATACTATATTTTTTTATTAGTAATATATTCTTTGACAATTATAATAGATTCAAAATGAATTTTCAATTCCCATTTGTGAGCAAAAACCATTTTCCCTACGTGTACCTACCATGATGCATGTCCCATGTAACTCTATATTCCTATAATAATGGATGGATATAAAACCTCAATCCATGAAATTTAATAGATGAAATAGAAATAATCAACACCATGAAACTATAATTGCATAATTAAATTTTAACCAAAATACAAATATACTATAAACATTCAAGAACATAATTCCCAACATTGGTACTTGGGTTTCCCCTTGTACACGGGATAACTAATCACACACATGAGAACATTTCCAATACTAAACACACCATGTACTACATTGTACCATTAAAAAATAAGATAAAAATAGAAAGGAACCACTTGGATAACACTTTATAATGTCTTGAACTAGGATCCACTAACTGCTACCCAGATCATGTTCTTTACATGATCTTCGTTGCACCTCCCCGTTTGACATTGGCATCTTACTAGTATCAAGGTAATATTCATACAAAAATAGAGAATAAAAACTTTTTATAAATTTAATATGAAATTGAATCTGATAAGAATCAATATATTTAAAAAATATAAAATAATAATTACCCCAAAAATTTCACAAAAATTGATACATTCCCATATGTGAAGAGTAAATACACCTCATCATGTCATATAGTTCCCTGTGTAAAAAAACACCAAAATAAAGGTAATCTATATAATCCCACAAATTTGTCATGAAACCTTGTTCCCTCATTCATCAAGATCTCCAAACCCCATATCAACCATCATGAATATCCTTTCTTCCTTCTTCTTATCATTCATTCATTAATTACACCTGAGTACCCAATTAAAACCTATTAGGTTTGTGTGTAAAAATCAGTATCTCACCAGCAACAATGTCTATAAATATCAATTATAATAATGTGTATCGGAAAAAACATGTAATAATGAAATATTAAAATAAAGTAGGTTTCAGAATTATCATTTATCAGATCCACATGCACTGATCATCTAATCCTAGGTTCAAAATTTTCCCTGATTAGCGACCATATATCCACATTTAGTGAATCCATTCAGAATTTAGAAATCCATTTCTGAACATACTAAAATAAAAATGAATCTACATGTCCATACCCTTGGAATCATGAGTATCTATCCATTCTCTAAAAAATCAACTATTCAGAAGGATGTTAGGAGAATCATTCTATCCCACCCATGAGAGTGGATCATAATTCCAACATACCACTACAATATATCAAAATCGCAAAGCCCCATTAACAATAAAAAGTTCATTACATAAAACTCCAATGGTGTACCATTTTAATTAATCAAATTTCATATATTCTTAACATCCATCATGTTTTCAATTCACAATACATGGCCATTTTTTCATTTAACACATTAAAACAATTTATTCAACCTTTTTCCGAAAAATTTACCATGATTTCATTCCCTAATAATCAATTTTCATATCCATTAAATTAACCATATTAATTTAAACAACTAGTTTGGTTACGGAAAAATATACATCATTTCCATGTTACTAGGTTAATCACATATTTCTTCGGTTGAATATAATAATCACTATTATTTATCTTTCAACATCCCAATAATTCATTTTCAAGTTTTTGGTCCACCAAATGGGTGTTCATAGTCCCCGTTAAATCATCTTCATCAAATCATAAATTTATTACGAGTGTTACAATTTATCAATAATTGAACCTAAATAAAAATTATTACCAAGTAAATTAAATGGACAATAAGAATAAACCACCACAAAACCACATACCCATTAAAATATGTAATCAATTCTATGAAATATAATATATATAACATCAACAATAATTTAGATGATGAAAAATCACATAAACATGAAATTTGATTCATACATAAGCACCCTTTAAATCCATAACTTAGAAAGACACTGAGGAATATATTTTTATAGAATTGGAAGTATAAGTAATACTACAAAATCACTTACCCCAAAAATATATGTATCTGGAGTCCTATAATCATTGGTATTATTATCCACACCAAATAGAACTCCAAACAACATTGAATGGATGAAGAAATTTCTTTTTGATGTTTTGGAGTGTTTGGTTAATCACCAAATATGTTTCATGATGATGTATAGGAAATTTCAGGTGAGGAAACATAAATATCGATGTAGAAATATTAGAATGTGACCCTCATTGATGATGTTCATGGTTCGGTAGGACTGTTGGCCAATTTTTCTTCCAACCATGCATTATTATCATTTCATGGGGTGGTTTTGGTCACATGTTGTCCTAGGATCCAAAATGGTTTTAAAAACCCTTAGGTAGCTATGAAAAATGGTTATTTTTAAATTAAAAATAGTTTCATCCTCCCCCATTTATGGATTCCATATAGTGAAACATTCCCCTACATACCAAATGATTAAGGACATAGTTACTACTAACCACGCCCCAACCATAAAAACTTTTAGAAGTATATTCCTTTCTTAGTTTTTCATGTCATGAACCCCTGAAAACATTCATAAGAACAATTATATTAATAAGTAACCTTTAATTTTCCATTATAAGGGTTTAAAAAATTTATAAGGACATACCTCTATTAATGATCATGATAATACATCATGGATCATGATAAAGCATGTAAGGGGTAATATTTTCATGACACCCCATTTTTTTTTATTTTTATATGACTAGGTTTATAATGAATTGTTTGGGGGTTCAAAATAAACATGTGGTTTAGGGTTTTAATTTGATGGTTGGGGAGTGTGATGATGTTTCAAATTAAATTGCTTCTATATTTAATTTCCAATGTGTATATCTTTTTTTGGGTTTTTTATTTAATTAATTTTTGGTTAATTAAATGAGGTTTTTAATATGATTATTATTTTTATCTCAATATAGTTTTTTATTAAAATTTAAAAATCATGGTGTTACACCAACATGATTTTCCATCTCATTTCATTACCATTAAATGATGTTTTATATACACTTACATATCCCTTTGAAGTTACCTTTACCCTCACGTGGGTTTCCAGTAACCCTTATATAACATTGTTAAAGTTTAGATACCTGGACTTGAGTATTAGGGTACCATTATATGGGATATAGTTTCAAACCATTATAGTTACTTAATTCCCTATTAAACCTCATTTTTTGGGTTTAGATATAATTTTTTTAAATGTGTTTACAATTTTTAATTGTTATTCTATTACAACACAAGGTAGAGAGAATAGATCATTAGACATTTTTTAGATATCAGATATATTTATTTATATTTCATTAGAATAATTGGAAGGATAATTTTTTTAACTCATTAAAATGGATTTACATATATGATTAATAGTTTTCAAAGAATCATCCAAAGTGACTATTTTAATGATTTTTTATTAATTTGAACAATAAACTCTATTTATGAAGAGTCATATTTATAAATATATTTTAATCAGATTATTATGTACTACTTCTAAATTTTTTTGTGGCAACCTAATTTTTTCTATTCTTACAGGACATTACATTGGTTGGATACCCAAATTGTTATGTTTTTTATTTTTATGTGAAAAATGTGATGGGTGTATCCAGAATTAAATATGGTATGTGGAAAATGGATGATCAGTGAATATGATTGATAAACCAATAATTTATATATCTTATGTCCAAATATGATGGATTTAATATTACTTTTTGATATAATTCCAATACAAAATTAAAGGGATTTGGTGAAGAAGGTAATTTAAAATCATCTTTTATTTAAATGTTTTACATTATGATGTATTATAAAATAAATTTATTAGTATATATCAATAAATTAATGAAGGAAAATATGTTAAATTGAAAAATTATATGTTCCTAGTTTTTATGGAAGATTCATTATTATTTTTTTCTAATCCAAAAGAAAAATATTTATACTATTTTTTATTGAAATAAAGTGTCAATATAATAAATAGTTGAATACAATGTATAGTGATACATGTATTTGGAAAAAACCATTAGGACTTCAAATTATTAAAATTCTACATAATCTCTCTAAAAATGATATCTTGATATATTTTCCCACCATAAAAAAGGAACAACTTCATGTTTGTGATGATTTCATGAAATGTAAAAAACCAAAAGAATATTTAAGTGCAACGAATTAGATATGTACTAGTAGAACATTATAATTAGAACAAATTCATATATTTTTTTCATACATAAATTTATATTTGTGGAAGAAAATAAATATACATTAGTTATTGATGATTATTACTATAAACATACATGTTTTCAAATCCATCCACATTAAAACAATACTCTATCTTGATATATTGATATTTTTAATCTATGTCAAAAAAATGATTATTGATAATTTATATTTGAATTAATAAAGGATTGGAATTTTATAATTTATAATTTGAATATTGTTTTTGATAATAATGATTATTTTAAAAATTATTTTGGGAGTTTAACATCATAAAAAATGGAGTTGTATAATGAAAAAATAGAACTCTTACAGAAATTTTAGGAACTATGTTATGTGAATATAACATTCCATGAAATATTTAGGCTAAAAATATTTATGATTCTATATATAGTTCATATTTAATTATTATTTTTTCCTTTTTAATGAAAAAAATCTTATGAATGTGTTTGGGGTAGAACATCTAATGTTCTTTCTCATAAAGTTTTTTCTAAGGATTTTATATAGAATTCCAAAGATATTTTGGTAAATTATATCCTAAATGTGATGAATGTATTTTTATTGGGGATATATTAATATTTATATATATATAGTTTATAATAAAACAACTATGATTATTAGTGAATTTTTTCATGTTAGGTATGCTGAATATAATGTGAAATTACAGTTTTATTACAATGTTCTTTATAAATTGTTTACTGATTTTATGTTTTGTGATGAAAAACCATAGAATAATGATAAATAAAATAAGGGGAAGAATACTCCTTTTAGATATGATCCTTGATCATTGAAGATCCATCGAGATCATTTTGACCATAATGTTATTCGTAATGTTGATTTTAGAATTATAACAATAAATATTGTTTTAATATTTTTTGAAAATAACTATTTTATTTATAATTTTTTTCCTAATAATTTTATAATTAATTAAATGATTCCAAAAGAATCATATCATTGATACAAGATCATAAATAGTTAGTTAAGAATAATGATTGGTTTGTAGTATAATTACCTACTTATATAAAAAAACTGTAACTAAATTGATCTTTGTAAACCAAATGGATAAATATAGAGAGATTATAAAATTTTTCCAATATATTTCCCAAGGATAATATTATTAAGAAATTATATATATTTATGGATAATTTTCACATTTTTCTAGTTTTTTGGTAATTAAAATCTTTATATATTTTTAAAAATTGAATATTTTTAAATTTTATTGAATAGATTTTATTTTTTTAAACGTAAATGTTTTTATTAGTGGGGATGTTTATGTTTCTCACCCCTTAGTTTTCTAAATGAATTTTTTTGTAAGAAAGTTTTTTTAATTATATAAAAATTTATATGGTCATAGTAAACAACTGCATGATTGCTATCATAGACGTGAACCTGTTTTGTAGAAAAATAACACTAAAATAAGTTAAATTATAACTAATTTTAATTTGAAAAATAAAAATGATATATTTTTTATCCTATTTATGTAGATAATAGTTTTTTGGTATCCTCAAATTGAGTTTTTTTATAATTTTCTTCAAATTGGATGGAATTATATTTTGAAAATGTTTCTTATTGGAGAATTTAATTTTTTTAAGAGATTTTATTTTTCAAGGAAATGATTGAATATTTGTGAATTGTTTCTAATATACTACATAATGTGTTAAAACAATTTGTGTCAATTCTTGTAAAAAAATTAAATCCCCAATGAGTGATTTTTGTAAATTAAATTTTAATATTTCTTTATATTTTTTTGAAAATAAATTACATATAGACTAGGACAGAGTTTTTTTCTTTTACTATTTCTTGACATAATATAATTTATTTTTATTTTCCCAAATAAACAAGGTCTTAAGGAATATCATATAGTGACTATTAAAAATATAATTAGATATTTTAAATGAATTATTATTTAGGATTATCTTACATTATAATTTTAATTTAATTTATTCTATACTATGATTCTAATTTTAATGGATGTTGACTTGAAGAATATAATAAATCAGGAATGTTTCAATTTATTAGCAAGAATTTATTTTTTTGGAGTTCAATTAATCAAAACATAGTTTCCATATAAAATTCTAAATGTGTGTATATCAATACAATATCTTTTTTCTAACAATCATTATGGATTAAAAAATAATTGTAGGAAAATGGTTCTACATTTCAAAATATGGTAATTAATTATATTAATTATTCTTCCCTATTTAATTAAAATACAACTTCAATGTATTCTTTACCTAATTATTTAGTAGTATACAACAATTTTCTTCAATATGATGTTAATAAAGGTGGTATTATTATTATTTTAAAAATGAATATATAGTAAAATATATGTTCAATAAAACAATAGATTTTTCAGTGTTTGGGGAACTAAAATTTAAAAATTTTGACTTATAAATATATGTCAAAATTTTCTATATTATATTTTAATAAATATAATTAATAAAAATTTAATGGGGTGATTTTTTTCAAAATACTTTTATTTTATACTTGATAATACTGTAGTTTTTAATATTCATGATAGAGGAAGAATTTTATAAAATCTAGATTTATTTTTTTAATTAGTAAAAAATTTATTTTTTTCTGTCATTGTTTTTATTATATAATAATTTATTTATTTATGAATATTTTGAAAAAACTGTTTATTTTATGTGGAAATAAATTTTTACAATGTTGTGGTAATTTTTTATATTAAGAGTTATAATGAAAGGAATTTTATAAACCTAAATAATATGATAGATATATATTTTATGTATATTTTATTCATCTATGAGAATATCTTAATCAATCTACATAATTTTCACATATTTCTCAAGATATGATGCTTGATTTTGGTTTTAACAATAATTTTTTATAATATTTTAACATTTTCCTAAGTTATTCAGTTTTTGAATGAGTTATATATCTCATATCATAATGAAAATTTTTCAATGGAGAACCAATATTTTTATTTTTATATCACTAAATTGAATAGATTTTCAATATTATTTCCTTAAATATATTAAAAATTTCTAAATTAAGTTCTATTTTTCTGGAATTATACATTCATTGAATTATTAATAATTAGTTTTTACAAGGTACATATCTTGGTATATATCATAACAACGTGATTTTTTTTTAAATTATATGAAATTTAACTAAGTTTAATTTAACATAATGTAAGGGTGGAAATATTTTTTTATTACATTATAATGGACATATTTATCAATCTTCTTTAGGATTGTTATCTATATTTTAGTTTATATATTTCGTAATATTTTGATAATTTCTTGTTTAATTGATATCAGATTGAAGCATTCATTGATCCACATTAAATGTATTATTATATTATTATTTAAATATAAATGGATAAAAATATGAATATATTTTCTTTATGCTCTAAAATTTCAAACAGATTTACGATGATAGGGTGAGTCAATTTTTCTTAATATATGTCATTTAGTTGTCATATGTGACATACAACATGTTTTGATCTTATATACTCCATTCATGAACATTGTTCATTTAATATTTGTATTGTTTAATATATTATGGATGTTCCCAAATTTTTTAGTGAATATATGTGTGTTTCATACACATTATAAGTGTTTTTTCAATGTGACCATTAGAGGTGTAGTTGTGATACTACACATTTTTTCATCCCATTTATATACTATGTTATGATAAAAAATTATATATAAAAATACCAGTAGACCAGACCACTTATTCTCTCAATATAAAATTACATCTTATTATCTTTTATTCCACTGTTCTCCTTTCCCTCTACAACATGATGGCACATGCATGCCATCGTTGGCTTATAGAAATGATGGAGGTTACATCAAACAAGAGTTACATACTTTCACCCCTTACGTCACTATAGTTGATCTATCACTCAAAAATAAATTTCCTCCACAAAAAATCATCTTAGAAGTTTCAAAATGATGTATGATATATTATATTAATTATATAATTTCAATAATATTTTTTTAAGAATTGAAGGATCATGGGGATTAATATTTATTATAATGTTCTTTAGCTATAACTTTAATAAAAAGTAGGGTTCCTTAATTATAAATTTAATATTTACATAGGGTTCCAATTATAGGGATCCCAATTGTAGGGTTTTTTTCATATTATCTCATTATATTTTTTTGAATGAATTTCCACATGAAATGCATTGTTAGTTCAATTTTTTTTTGATTATATCTATAATTTTTAGAAAACATTATTTTTCATAGTTTTGAATTCATTAATTGATTAAATCCTTATATTTATTATTTTATTTGTAGTAATAATTTATAAAATTCATATGTATTATTTTAATTCTATATGAATTGTTTTATAAATATTTTAATTGGTTTTCATTTTAATATTCTTTAGTCGTTTATACACATGAAGTATATATTAGGAATAAGTATTTTTTTTAATTTCAAGCTTATTTAATAGAACTTTAATTTTTCGAATTTATATTTAACAAAAAAACTAAAATTTATCGTATTTAATTC
This sequence comes from Viscum album, assembly GCA_963277665.1. NCBI lineage: Eukaryota > Viridiplantae > Streptophyta > Magnoliopsida > Santalales > Viscaceae > Viscum > Viscum album. The sequence continues at coordinate 1,889,572,700 of OY728156.1, forward strand.
TATATTTTTATGTTTTTATTAAATATGGGAAACATTGAATTAGACTTCATCTATTATTGTTAATTTGAATATTTAAATTAATTATGATTTTTATGTAATTTCATTGATAAATTAACAGGAGGAGTATTTAGAAAATATAATTTTCGATTAATATTTATTTGAATTGAACATTAACTTTTTAGTTGAAACCATTAATTTTTTATATTATGTTATGAAGATAATTATACTTATAACTTTTTATCTTTTAGAATAATATTCAATTAGAAATTGAATTACATTACTAAATTGGATATTTATTCATATTTTTTATAGATCCTATATATAGGATTGGTCACACATTTAATTGTGACATATATATATGATCAATGTGAACATACATTTTCAATTATAGAAAGATATTTAATCTGAGCTATGAATTGTTTCAAGAGTGCAATCATTTTGATGATATCTTAATTTTTTTATGTATACTATTTCTAGATATATTGTCTTGATGTGAAATATTGATACATTGAACTATATCTAGTAATTTTTTAACATTCTTTTAATATTCCTTTATTGTTTCATGATTCTATATAACTTTTTATAATATCTCATATATGATCACATTTTAAATGTTTATTCCTTTATATACAAGAGATTTATTCTTAAATTTCATCAAATTGTAACTCTTAGATACAATTGTTTGGGATGTTTGGATTTTGAATACTATTTTGTTAATTTAGTGTTGTTTTTGGGAATTGAAGTTTCATACAAAAGGGAATGTGTCACTATGGCTATCCCAATATTTTTCAAAAATGATTTTGTAATCAGGATATGATTCCCCATCAAAGATAGTATTAGTTCACAATGTAAACATTATGGAATAGAGTGGTATAATAGGAGACAATTAGAAATTTGGGTAGAACTGATAAAAAAACAATTTTCCTTTAATTTTAATACTTATAGTTAAATAAATTGGGTAAAATTCACAACTAATTTAGAAAATTAGCCTTGTTAATTTAAAAGTGAACAATATTTTATGTTCACACCCACTAGACCTTCATCCATTAAACATTTCAACCTATTATATGTGGATTTGGGTTCATGGGTTCTACCATTACTTTAGTAAATAACAACCCTTACAAAGCCCATGCATTGATTGGCATCCCTTTACATGGTAGGTTAGGGTCACATACAAAACTTGTCTATAAACATATAAATGTTACTAATTTTCCATACATTGGGGTACATAAACTCAAATTGTGTATGATTTACCCTTATTAAGTAGATTTATATATTTTTATATGATTTAATTTCCTATATATAAGAGTTTTGACCCTTACACAACTCATGATCAATGCTTTTTATGAGTGGTAGATTTCAATTATGAAGCAATATAAGATTTATGATGAAACTTGATACCCTTGTAATGTAACCTTATGTGAGTAGAAGAACTACCCTTACATGATTTATGATATATTATGAAATTGGTTAGATACCTGAACAATTCTCTTGGAACCCTGACATGGTACCATCATTCAATGATTTTTTAATTTACTTTGCACAATATTTTTATTTTTGTTGTTATAATTTATCAGGATGTTAGGGTTGAATTTTTATTGGACATTCCATTATAATGAGTTTGAAATTTTAATGGAACAGATATAGATTCTTAATGTGTATATCATCAATTTTTATTTCTGAAATAAGGATAATCAAATAATGTAATTATAGTAGTGATCTACTCAATAATTCGGAGAGAGACAGAGAGAAAGAGTGTGCATGTTTGTTTGTGTGTGTGTGAATGAATAGATATCTACAATGTTCCTTGATAAAATATTTCTATAGGTGGAGAAGATTAATTCTATATTGATAGTGTTCATTAGTGGATCTCACAGGTGATATAACACCTTGTTGGTTAATCCTGTGAGATCTTGGATGTAGATAATTAAATATAGAATGTAGTAAAATGGATCATGATAATAAAAATATTACTAGACTTTGGGAAATTAAAATAAATTACTTAAGAAGCAGAATCAACACTTATTCAATGAAATGGTATAAAATGAGCCTCTGTAAATGGTTCTCAAACTACTTTTGCTTTTCTTTATTTCTTTTTCAGGGGTTCATATATACTAATTTTTTCATTATTTTCCCTTTTCTATTTTTTCTCATCTATTTTTTTCTTTTCTATATTCATTTTAGAAAATTGTGAGGAACCTCCCCCATATGTATAGAACAACAGGTCAAAGAGTAAATCTTTGTGTCCCTTTAATCATCTTTCCATTCATCCTTTTGGCCAACCTATAATTGCAAAAATAATTATCATGTTATTGAATATTAACTCAAATATTCCCTTTAATTGTGTATGGAATCTATTTTAAAATTTTATTATTTATTATATTTTTATAGTGTTGTTTTGGTCAAAGGCCAAAACAATAAATTTATTAAACAAAATGATTTAATGTGTGAAAGAAATAATTTTTTTACAATACCTATCAAAAAGTGAAAGTAAATCAATAGAGAGTTCGATCAAATAGGTTATGTCATGATTGGATCCCATATTTTCCAAGACATTAGAAAACTTTTACTCAACACAAAATGTATGAGTGAAAACATATCTGATATCCATAAGATAATTTAGGTAGTCTATTTAATGTGAAGCAAGAGGCCATGCAATGTGCCATATACCATTCCCAAGATCATTCACAATGGTCTTCGAATAACATTTTACCTAGATATTATTCCAACCATGATTCTTCGAAAAAGAAATATCATAAATAACTTCCCACATTTCAGCTTCCAAGGATGAGGATTCTCTACAACAGACATAGACGAACACTAGAGTCTTCCCAAAGTGGTTTTTGAAGATTGTGGCACAACCCAAGGGACCCATGTTGCGTTTAAGAGCATGATTAACATTGAATATAATCCACCATGTGGGTGTAGTTTTTCAGAATATTTTAAGAGTACATCTAGGATAAGGATATATACCCTTCACCCTAAACCAATGCGATATCCCAATGTAGCAAACAGGGTTGTTAGAAATCCATTTCAATTGTGTTGAATTCTCGAATGGCATTGATGATTCTCCATTATCCGACATTATGACTAATTTAGTAGTTGTTTTGAATATGATAATCTCTATCACAATTGATCACATAGAGAAGAACCTGTAACACCCCAAGTGTCCACTATACACTTCTCCTTGAATAATTATGTAGTTTTTGATGTACGCATCTCCATGTTCTAGCAGACCAAGACTAAACTAACTAGCTATTTAAAAAGCAGTTAAGAATAGTATTAACAACATTTTTAATTTTAAATATATATCCCATAAAATTTTAACATCCATATTTTGTGTTTATAAGACATAATGTATGGACAAATTTAATTTTTCAATATAATAAGTATTTTTCCAAAAAATACAATTTTCCATCATTTAATGGACAACCATTTTTAAATCATATATTTAACACTTTTATATATTCAATTTGATGAAATTAAAATTTTATTTACTAGTGGGACTTAAAAATCTAGTTTGTTTAATTTTTTTTTCTTTTCTGATAAATTTCAAATTTTGATGAATAGTGAAAAATACTAAATTTTAATTAATAACAAATTTTTTAATCAAAAAAATTAATAGTGATAAATTATAAATTTTTGTAGATTAAAAGTATCATTAGATTATATTTTTATAATATAATGTAATTTAGTTAATTTGATGTAATTTAACATTTAAATTGTACAAAAACAATTGTCAATATTTACATAGTTTTTACTTCATAAAAACCCTGTTTTTCGGTTTTGTCAACAGAAAAAAATTTAAAATTAATTTTTTCCATTTTTTTTTGAATTTGGAAAAATTGATTCCATATTTTTAATTAGGAGGTCCAAATTCTATAAATAGGTAACTTTTATTTTTAGACATTATGAATAGTAACTTCAGTAAATATTTTATTTACCATGGTTAAAGGGTAAATCATTTAAATAATGGTAAAAAATAAAATTAGAATCATATTAAATTACCCAAAAACATGTCCAAAAACTATTTTATGATACATGTCTGACCATGGGCATACTTGCGTTGATTTTGGGACCCCATAGACCAACTAATATGTGAAAATGACACTATAAAAAAATTAATTTAAAGCTAAAGAAAATGTAACATAAACATATATCTTCAATTAAAATAATTTATATGCGTGGTTATATAATTGATATCTTCTACTATAGATAATAATTATAAATTTGAAAATATTTTATAGATCATGATATTTTATTAAAAAAATTTAGACATTAAATAATAAAATTAATTTATGACATAATAATGCAGCATTATTTTCCTTCCTAATGATAGAATCAAATAAAGGATATTATAAATGTTAAAATAAAAATAATTTTAATGTTTTTAAAACATACATGAATTTTATAGGTGAATATGAAATGTTATAGTTGATTCCAGAATGGGGAATATTTAATTAAAATATTTCCTTATATACTTATTCTATTTTAACAGGGTTCCAGTGGGACCAATTGGAATATGAAAATTTGGGGTAGAATATGTGGAAAAGAAATACATCCCACATTTTTGGTAATATCTCTGAAACCACACATTCAATTGGGAAAAATTTGAATAGGATGTTACAAGAGATGCTGTGATTCATTTTCATCTTTAGTGTACCACTCTATTTCAACCATCTAGATTACCATTTGGGATCATCAATTAGAGGCATCCAAGATGGATCCTATTGTGATTAAAGGGTGGACATTTATACCTTATACACACATAATAACAACCTATTACTACTATAATCAATTTAGATGGATTTTTCAAATTGGTCGGGGTCAACCAATGGTTTCCAAAATTTATATTTATGGTAGTGGGTGTGAAGGATTTAGGGTATGCATGGAATGTGATTCATTTTAATGTTATATTTACAATTTATCATTGTAAATTTCATTCAATTTAATGTTATTATAATCAAACTATAATCATAATAAAACATATTATATATATTAATTTTTATTATTTTTATTAACTTGTTCATACCATTTCATCAAGGGGTGAAATTATTCACAGTAACACTTGTCAAATTCCTTGAACAACAGTGGAGTGATCATTATATCATTACTATGATTCTTCAATTATTCCCTTGTGAGTATACATCCATGTTCTCTATAGATTATACCAAAAATGGAGGGAAAACCCAATTATGGGTTGATCCATGGATCTCTGAAGGGGATATATTAGATTTCATGTCTCGCAATTTCAATGTATAATAATTAAATTTAATTGTTAATTATGTTTGATGTTCTTTATACTTCTTATTCATGTTGAATTTTAAGGGAAAACACTTCTACTTATAATCAGAAACATTAACATGAAGTGATATTTAAAATGATCATCCATGTGAATAGGTGATTAGCCGAAGGACTATGTTGGTATTAAATTAATAATTGATGAGTTTTTTGATCTCTTTAAATTAATCACCATAAATTATATGAAATTAAAATTGTTAAAATGTAATTTCAACTAATATGTCACATGTAATTATACATGAGAAATAATTTATAAAAAACTAAATACACTTAGGTATCTTATATTTTTTTATCCCGCATCAATTCAACACTAATGTTGGCCAATTCATAGAAAAAAATCATCTATATAGAATATGTTTCCAAATGTTCTTCTGATGTATATTATGTTTCATCACCTCACGCTACAAATAAATTTAATGATTCTACCCTAAACATGGAAAAATTTAATCAAGAATAGTTTTCATCTTAATAATTGGGTATTAGAGCATAATTGTGACTAATTTTCCAATATTCAAATTTTATATTTATTTTTTTCATTTATTATATTATTTTTTATATTGATTTGACATCTAGAATAATGAATTTATTGTCTGTTCATATTTCTTAATTTTTTTTGTTCATAATATTACTATAAATTGTTTTCTCCATTATATAATCTCTATCATTTTCTCCCATATGAGCCTTACAGATTCTATTGGTATGTGTTACAAATGTGTATATCTAGTTACAGGAAAAGGAATGATTTGTGTGTGGTTATCTTGTCTCTAAGAGCAGTGTAATAGCTAGATGTACCAGAAGGGTGTTGTGTATTTTGTTTCATCTCGTTCCCTATGAGATGATCATATGCTAGAATTTAAGTATTTTTTCTCATTATGTAGGGTTCATGGATTTGGGTATAGATCAATCACTACTTCATAACATTTTATTGGATTGTCTTGGGGTCATTTTTTATATTTTAGTTTCTTATATAGAATCTAATCCTCTGTTATTTATTGTATAACCCATTTTGATGTTCTATTTTAGTTTTTTTGTGATAGGAACCATATTTTATTAGTATTCTAGAATACAATGTGTGGAAATTTAGTGGATTTTACCATATTACCCTAGTGTGTATTCTTCTATAGTTATCACATTTAAGAGTTATCTTATGTTGTTCAGTCTATGTTCGTGTGATGATATAGTTTTAATTTTGTTGTAGATTTATCATTTGGATTCTGTTTCATATAGAATTACCTTTGGGTGTAGATATTGGATCCCTATTAGGATTTTTGGTATTGTGGTTTTATGGGTTATGGTGGAGACTCAAGAAAACATTGTTCTATTATCAAAAAATCTATTTATGTTTCTTTCCTTTTTTTTTATTTTTCGTTAATTCATTAATATTAAATATTTAAACTCTTCACCAATTCTCATAGATATGATTTTCAATGTTTTGTTTGAAGATATATACTGCACTTTTTTATTGGGTTTTTTTTGGAATTGGTGATTAGTTAGAAGTAAATGTTATAACATGTGTTTTGATGGTACCATTTTTATTGATGGAATAATTTCAAAGGTAACTCATGTATGTTGAGTTATGGGATTTTATCAATATTTTTTTTAAATTTTTTTATTCTGATTATTTTTTACAGTTTCAAGATTTTATTAAAATCTAGGAATTTTGTGTAATTACCTAAACCGGGAACCACTAACTAGTGACAAAAGGTGGTTCATTGCATGAACAATGGTGCACCTCCCCACACAGAAGAGGATGACTACTAATTGGGAGTGTCTAATAAGAAACATGAGGAAAATATACAATATTTATTTTTATAATCCACAATTGAATGAGATAATAAACAAAAGATAAAAAAACATATTCAAACATTCCAAAATAGATTTCCCATAATTATGTACATCCCAAAGCCAAACTGTAAATTCACCATTCCATTTCATACAATTCCATGTTTAATGGAATCCTCCAAAATAGTGACTCAAAAATAAATCCAAAAAACATTTCATGACACCATGTATGGTTCCATAATCTATGAATGTCTTTAATATTCAAATAAACCACACATCATATATATCCCTTTCCCTTATCCTAACATAGAACCATGATCACTACATGAGGACCCAATGGTGGCCCGAGCAAGGTGTGAGTAATACTCAATAGTCTGCCATAAAATTATGTCTAAAAAACATCCTTTCTAATATATAGTATGAATATGTAATGGCAATAATGATGAATAAAAATAAATAAGTTACATCGATAAAAAAATTTATATCAATTACTTTAGTTTCCTTGGTACATATTTTATCCATTTTTATCAATCATTTTCAGCCCATGTCAGTCATTTAAGACACGGGTCAAAGAGGACATATGATAGAAAAAATGGAGCCTCAGTCTATGAATACAACATGGAATCAGAATTCCATGTATGAAAATCATAACCACGATATGGAAATCCATGTTTAAGCCCTTGGTTTTATGATTATCAATCCATTACCCAATGAAAAACTATTTACTGGGCAACCAAAACAATTAGTCTGGCTCACCCATGGGTGTGGAGGATCAGGGCGACATCTATCTAGCACAGTTTTACTATATCCGTTTAATCAAATTTCTATACTTCTTTACAACCATCATGTTCTAAAATTATGACATAATTCAATTTTACCATTTAACACATTATAACCATTTATTCTCATTTTTTCAATTCATTTAACCATGACGCCAAGAACAATTAACATATAATCATATCACCTTATTTTACAATAGTCAATTAAGTTTCAATAAATATTTATCCAAATAACACATCATCCCATTTTTCTATTTTAATCACATTTAATACTGTTTTAATATCATAAACCCCACAATTTACCTTTCAACTTCTTAATCATTCATGTTTGTGGGAGTGTTCCACCCCGTGGTTGTTCATTGGCTCGGTCAACTAATCATATAAAATCCCATGAGGATAATGAGAGTTTAAAATCATTATTAAATTAATCTAGTTACATATTCTTTCTAATTAATCCACATTTATAGAATAAAATAAAAAAACTTTACCACATACATTTTATTATAGGAAATAAATTCTATTTTATATAACTTATAGGCCACCAACCTCATTATTACTATAGAATTCTCTCTTATCACTATCATTTTCTTCAAAATCAACCACCTTTACAAGACCTAACCAAAAAATAATATAAAAAAGGATTTATTTGTAGATTCTAATAGATAATAACAACTAAATTATCCCCTAAAAATAAAATTAATTGAGGTTGAGAGCTAGAATATCCTAGAGCTTTTATATTCACAAAAAAGAACTCCAAACGTCTTATATTGAAGTGATAACTATCTCATGAATCTTTCGGAGTGTTTTTTTAATAACAATGTATATTTTTAAGTGAATAGGGGAAACTTTTGGGTGAGAAAAATTAAATTTTGAGGATAATTTTTTTAAATTCACTACCTTTAATGAGTCACATGGTTTGGCCACATGGGTTGACAAATAATGCACCCCCTCAATCCAAAGGGTTCCTTGTTTTTATGGTCCTATATGGTCTTATAAGCTGTGAAAAATAGTGTAGTTTCCATGAAATATGGATCTATCCAAATTTACACAGTTTTTAGGCTCCCCTTGCATGGGTTTTCAATCATTATCTCTCCGCCTACAAGCCGCACGACTATGAAGCATGGTTACTAATAACCTTGGTCACACCAAGTGTCATTCCTAGAGAATCATATTTTTGTGAATTTTTAAAGTATCAAACGCTTGGAAACCCATGATCATTGTTATATTCTATCAAAAATATTATTACCCATTTATGGGTTTTAAATGGAAATATAAATAAGGACATACCCCCATGAATGATCAGCATCATACAACCCCCACACCTTATAACATATTATCCTATAGCTTCACTCTTATGATTCAATGAGACTCCATGGAAAAATGATCAGACCACTGGTCTTAAATATCCAAAACCCTCTCCCATGTCTCCCCATGAACATTACCATCATTAAACGTAATTTCAAAATTAAATGGTTTAATCCAACATGATTTTATCATTCGGATCAATAATAAAATCCCCCGCTCCTCAAAGGATGTATTAGCTTTATGCTCAACTTCATCGAAAATGATTTTATTATAATTCTGGGGTGATACTACAAAATATTTGACACATGAAAAACATTTTTTTATTCCACTATACCACTATAGAAGAGATAATTGTGTTTCCACTATTCTTTCACCCTCCACAATCCCAAATGGACCCACATACATGGTTGCTAACATGCCCTATTTCTGCATCTGACGATGGACCAATAATGGAAGCAACCAAATGAAAACACATTAAACAACCATAATCTCAGGTTCTTGATGATAATGATGTAAATATTACAAAAAAATCTTGTATCCATAGCCTTATGTTTATTAATTAATCAAACCTGCTCCTACGACTCCTGTAAAAGACTCAGCCCCCAAAACACTCATTATCTAGCCTATAGCCATCATAACGGGGATCTATATGGTCTACCCTATAGTAAATCATATGGTTCTAAGTGAAGATTTTCAATATACTATTATTTTATGAATAATATATAATTTATACATGATATATCATGTTTCCACTGAAATAAATAACTGATTCTCTCAACATGTTCACAAGAACTGGGATAGTACGCTCTGATTTACCATATATATATGTGGGTGCAAATTAATAATCAAAATCACTTGGTACCGAGCCTCGTAGTCATGAAATTATATCATTTTAATTTAAAATGAAATTCATGATCTGAAACAATACTCCTTGAAACAAAATTGAATTATATTATCTCATGAATTTACATGTCACCCAATTAGTCCATGGTAAACGTCTCTTGAATCTGCAAGAAATATATCACCTTTGTAAACCAATCAAAAATTACCCATATTGAATCAAAATTATATATTGTGTCCTTAGATGATCAACCATGATGTAAATGGTTAAATTTTACATTTTATTTTGAAAAATAGATCTAGTTTACCACCCCTCCACCAGTGTAGGTTCTTCACCTACTGACATGTATGACACTGAGACATGATACCTACAACCACTTTCATTATCCTTGGCCACCAATAATGTCTACAAATATTAGGATACATTTTGTTTATTACATGACATATTTCCCAATTAGTTTCATGAAAATCAGGAATCATCTCTTCCCACATACATGTTGGTATAAAAACATGATGACGAAGAAAAACAATATCTGTTTTGACCATGCATTCGGAAGGTCACTTACCACCATCAAGAATTTAGCTCATGGAAAAACAATTTGAATCCTAATACCACATATCCTTGATTTTGTATTAGATATTTGGTCTCAAATAATATGAATAGGATGTTAAATTGTCCCTGGTACTCCAAAACCCCACATTGTATCTCAATAAATAGAGCCATCAATTTCCACTAATAATTTGACTCTTAGTATTCTTCTATCATTTTATTTTAGATCAGGGAATCTCCAACTCTATTTTTTTTCCTGTTGTATTGGACAAATAAAAATTTAATGTTTTAATATTATCTAAACATTTAAATATATTATGTTGCTTGAAAACCCTTGATGAAATTTGTAATCCAAAATTTTATGATAATTATAAATAATAAAACATTTTACCAGTAGGTAATGAAACCAATACTTTAAATCCGAATCCTTCATCATGAACTCGAGGTCACTCATATTGTCATTTCATTATTTTAGAATTTAATATTGTAAACCATATGTTACAAATCTATCTCCCTAGAAAATAAATTATCCATTTCTAACCTCTAATGAATTACTAAACATGGTTTAGTCTTTACCAAGCTTGGGTAGGATCAAAATCACCACAATAGTAAAAAAATTCATCAGTTTCTTGAAGCAATTCTCACATTTTCCCGATCATTTTAACATAAAAACATTATTATAAAGGTCAAATGTTTTTCTTTTATGTGAGATAATTATTTGATAAACATTCTATAAAATCCCTCCATATATATTAAGAACCTAATTTTAAAATCACTCTTTTTATACTACTAATATACAAATATTTCATTTTATAATGGTTCTACTGATATACCATCCATAAAGATTTTGTCGCAAAAAATGCACCTCATCAATCCAAATGATATAATTGTATTACATGGTGTATAAGGGACCTCTATTTATATACTCAAGATGATGTTAAAATGGTCGACATGATCATCTTGAGTATAGGAGTACACAAAGACTTTGTTCAAAAAAAGAACATGTAATAAGTCTAGCTATGGGTGGATGATTCAGTTCATCATTGAAATAATCATTGACGAAGCAATAATCAACAAGAATGGAATAAGAAAGAACTCAAATAGACCAAAGTGGCTCCTAAAAATAGCCCACAATATATCAGAATGTCTCAACACAAGTTGATGATAACCAGACTTCAACTAGATTTTTTAAAACCAATAAGCACCTCTCAACAACTCCAAAAGATTTTTTATATGTAGAAAAGGATATATATTCTTGTTTTTCATCCTATTAAATTCTTATAATAGATGAAAAAGTTTAGAAATTCATTATATTTCTTTCGAAAAATAGACTAGTAAACCTCAAGGTGACGTACATGGGAAGATAAATCCATTACACTCCAATGATGCAAACTCATTATTCAGATCTTGAAGCTATTTTGTTTTCATCGTATATGATAGAATTCAATTCGATTCAATTCTAGGTTTTTACTCAATATTTAGATAGGCATCATTATTGGGTAAAAAACCATAAAAATAATAAGGTAAGAATTTATAAAATTGATCCACCACATCATTAAAGGCATTATACTCTCCTTCATAATTATCAATCACAAGACATGCCACTACCACTGTGAGATCACATAAGTTTTGAAATAAATTTCCTAGTATGGCCTGCCTAGATATCAAATTCCCCAGTATAAACAATAGTATTTCTATTAAGTTACATGATTAATACCCTTCGGTGATAAAAGTCTATATATAATCGATACAACACTAACCAATGAATATCTATAATCTATTGAAACCTATATATATTGATCATAAAAAAAGACCCAATGGAAGCTCTAATGACAAAATTAGATAACACACTTCATTTATTATCATTCATTTTATTCTCATACCCCCACTGGTGTGTCAGTTGAAATAACCCTCACACAGGATCAACATATACTACCAATTTTATTCAAAATTATGTAGATATAAAGCAATGTGAGGACTTTGTATTGAAAAACTATCAAGTGAGTAAAATATTATAATAATACATCATAATGATGATGGGTATACCATGACACCACCATGTGAATGATGATATGCATAGAGCATGCCTACTTTTCTAACTTAGACTACACTCTTAGTTAATTGTGTTTTACTACCCAATGGAAAGGAACATTCTTATCCCAGAGTAACATAAAGCTATTCTAAACAAGTAAATCTAATGGAACTCTAACTTTTGGATTGGAAAGGGGTTACTGGCCCCCTACCGACACTCTGTACTAGCCTAGATTCACCCTTACTTCCATAATTCTATTGGTTTATGCATACCCTCTGTATATCAACAATCCCGCCGTAGGAAAATTACATTACTAGTGTTCATTAACACTGAACTGTAATGTTGTCTATTATAACACATAGATATATGTTTAATGAGATACTACCCTAGAAGATATTTCCTCTTCCCCAACCACTCTGTCCACCACTACTGCAGTTAGAACTATGACAATGGAACTTCATACATTTTGAAGTGATAGAAAATCACCCTACATCAATGATATTCCCACCACGAAAGGCTTAATTAATGTTCCCCAGTAAATTTGGAACCCGATCTATAACCTACTAAAACATATTAATGTGGAAGATATTATCTAGGGACATGATCTCATTTCAAATCCCATTCTAAAAGTGCTTGACCATAATCATCACATCTTATTCAAATATCAAATGAAATTCATATATATGAGGTTTCCAATATTCATATATATGATGATGTCAAGATAATAAATCAACATTATTATTCATTGAGTCAAGACCATAAAAATATAATCATTCGTCTACCTCACGGTCTCTATGTAAAAGTGTACGAGGAACATAAACTAGATGTCCTTTAATCACATTCCCTATATCTACTCATCCTGAGCACATATATCCCAAAAAAACCATACAGGTTTCAATAATATATACATAAACATATTAATTCTCTTTTTAGATGAGGTATATAAGTGATTGAAAATCATCTAGATGGATTGAATCCAAAACTATGCTTCCTCAGGTCCGCCCTCTCTAATAATTGTAATAGGGTGTGGTGGCTAGAAATATATTGTCCAATCAAACATACTATGTGAATGCCTTCTAAGGAATGTCTCTATAAAATGCATAAATAAAAAATGTATCTAATGGAACTAATCCTCGCGATTTTTACATATAACCTATAGGGTTTCCAAATACTCTATTGAAGGGTAATTTTTTTGATAAACTCTTTTCTCCCAACTGGTAGACGATTCCATGGTAGAATCTATCTATAATTCAAAAAAATCAATTTATATCACATGAAATATTGATTCCATAGTTTAAATATGTGAGGAATCACTACTATCATAAAATAACCACTTGCACATACAATCTATCAACAAGAATAACCACTTCCACAACACCATTCCTAACCACCCCTATCCAAGGACATTTCAACAAGGGGTACACCAATCTCAATTGTTTACAACACATTAAAAGTCGTTCTATCCATCCCATAACAATATTTAAATTATTTTTATAAATTTTTTATTAGTAATATTTACTTTGAAAATTACAATAGATTCAAAATGTATTTTCATTTTCCATACCTAAGCACACTCCATTTTTCCCATATTGGCCTACCATGACGCATCTCTCATGTATCTCTAAATACCTAGAATGATAGTTCGATATAAAACCTCAATCCATGAATTTTATTAGAAGAAATATAATAAATTAATACCATGAATCTATAATTGAATCACTAAATGTGAACCAAAATTCAAATATACTATTAAAATCATGAACATCATTCCCAACATTGGTACATGGGTTTTCCCTCATACATGGGTTAGCTAATAACACTCATGAGCTCATTTCCAATACTAAATTCATCGTAAACTAAATTATATCATTACTAAATAAGTTAAAAATTGAAAAGAACCACTTTGATAACACTTTATAATGTCCTGAACCAGGAGCCACTAATTTCTACCCAAACCATGTTTGTTACGTGATCTTAGTTGCGCCTCCCCATATGACATAGGCCTCTTACTAGTAGCAAGGGAATATTCAAACACATATAAAGAATTAAACTTCCTTAATAATTTAATCTGTAATAGAATGAGATAAGAATCACTATATTTAAAGAAGATATAATATGAATTCCCCACCAATTTCAAAAAAAATGGAAACATTCCCACATGTGAGGAGTAAATACACCTCATTGTGTCATATAGTTCAATGTGTAATAAAAAACACCCAAATAAAGGAACTCTGAATAATCCCACAAATAGGCCCTAAATCCTTTTTCCCTCATTCATTAAGATCCCCAAACCCCATATCAACTATCTAGAATAGTCTTTCTTCCTTTTTTCTATAGTTCTTTCATTAATTAAACTTGGTTACCCATGGAAACCCAATAGTTTTGTGAATAAAAATCAGCATCTCACCACCAACAATGTCTATAAATATCAATTCTATAAAATTGTATCAAAACAAACATGAAATAATGAAATAGTTAAAAAAATGTAGGTTACAAAATTAACATTTATCAAATCATCATGGACTGGTCGTCTAAACCTATGATCAAAATTTTCGTAGGCTAGAGACCATATAGCCACAATTGAAGAATCTGGTTGGAATTTAGAAATCCCTTTCTAAGCATCCAAAAAACAATATAAATCTCTATGTCCATATCCTTTGAATCATGAGCATCTATCTATTATCTAAAAATACTATTCACACGGATGTGATGAGCATCAGTCTATCCCACCCATGAGAGTGGATCATAATTCCAACATACCCCAAATATATTTAAAAATCACATATTCTCATAAACAATAAAAATTTCATTACATAAAAACCCCAAAGGTTTACCATTTTATTTGATCAAATTTTTAGATTCTCTACATCCATAAATTTTTCAATTCACAATTCATTGTAATTTATTCATTGAAGACATTAAAACCATTTATTAAACCTTTTTTCGAAACATTTTACCATGATTCAATTAAGTAATAACTAATTATCATATCCATTCAATTACCCATATTCATTTACATAACTAGTTTGGTTATAGAAAATACATACATCCTTTCCATGTTATTAGGTTGACCACATTTTCCTTTAGTTTAATACCATAATCCCCACTATTTATCCTTCAACATACCAATAATTCATGTTCAAGGGTCTGGTCTACCCCATGGGTGTCTATAGGCCCCATTAAATTATCCTCATATAATCACACATGGATTTTGAGGGTTTCAATTTTTCAATTAATGAACATAATTGAAAATTATTACCACATAAATCCAATAGACAATAAGAATAAACCACCACAAAAACCACATACCCATTCAAATATGAAATCAATTCTATGGGATATAATATTTAGAACAACAACAACATGTTACATGATGAAGAATCACTTAAACATGAAGTTTGATTCATACATATGCACCCTTCTAACAAATAACCTACAAAGTCAATAAGGAAGATATTCTAATATCATTGGTTGTATATGTAAAACTACACAATCCCTTACCCCGAAAATACATGTATGTGGAGTGTTATAATCATCTGTTGTTTTAACCACAGTAAATAAAACTCCAAACAACATTGAATGGATGAAGAAATTTTCTTTGATGTTTTTGAGGGTTTGGATAATCAACTCATATTTTTATAATGAATTATGGGAAAATTCAGGTGATAATCCTTAAATATCAATATTGAAATATTGTAAAGTGACCCTCATTGATGCTGTTCATGGTTTGGTAGGATCGTTGACCAAATTTTCTTCCTACCATGCATCACCATCATTCCATGGGGGGGGGGTGTTGGTCACATGGTATCCTAGGATAGAAAATGGTTTTAAAAACCCTAAGGTAGCTATGAAAAATTTTAATTTTAAAATTAAAAAATGTTTAATGCTCCCCCATTCATGGATTCCATATAGTGAAACTTTACCCTACATACCAAATGATTATGGCACACAATTACCACTAACCATGCCCAATCCTTGAATCCTTTTAGGAGTATATTCTTTTCTAAAATTTTCTTGACTTGAACCCCCACAACTCAAATAAGAATAATTATATCATTAGACATCATTTCATATTCCATTATATTGGTTTCAAAAAAAAATTTCAAGTACATACCTCCATCAAGGATTAAGATAATACATCATTTGTTAAGATGATGCATGGAGGGGGTAATATTTTTAATATACAAAATTTTTGGATTTTTTTTTGATAAGTCTATTATTATAATAAAATTTTTAGTGGTTCAAAATAAACATGTTGTTTAGGGTTTTAATTTTATGGTTGGAGAGTGTGATGAAGTTTCAAATAAAATTGATTTTATATTTAATTTCCAATGTGTATATCGTTTCTTAGTTTTTTATTTATTTAGTTTTTGGATAATTAAATGATGTTTTTAATATGATTATTTTTTCCTCATCACTATGGTTTTTTATTAACAAATAAAAATTTTATTGTTACACCAACATGATTCTCCATCACATTTCCTTACCCTTACATGATGTTTTATATAACTTTTCATATCGCTTTGGAAGTTACCTTTACCCTCACATGGATTTACAATAACCCTTATATAAAATTATTATAGTTGGGATACCTAGACATGAGTCTCAAGGTACCATTAAATGGGATATTCTTTCGAACCATTAAAGTTACATAAGTCCCTATTGAACCTATTTTTTGGGTTCATATATTATTTTTTTCTTTAATATGATTAAAATTTTCAATAATTATTCTATTGTAACACAACTTTGAACAAATATACCGTTAAATGATTTTTTAGATATCAAATATATATATT
The DNA here is from genome assembly GCA_963277665.1 of Viscum album. NCBI lineage: Eukaryota > Viridiplantae > Streptophyta > Magnoliopsida > Santalales > Viscaceae > Viscum > Viscum album. Next base: position 1,889,590,085 of record OY728156.1, read on the forward strand.
TATATTTCATTTCACTAATTAGAACGATAATCTTTTTATTATTTAAAATGGATTTACATAAAAAATTACATGTTCTCAAAGATTCATCATAGGTGAAGATTTTAATGATTATTCTATTAATTTAAACAATAAATTATATTTATGAAGAATCATATTTCTAATTTTATTGTTAAAATTACAAGGTAATAAGTTTAAAATTTTTTGTGGGAACCTATTTTTTTATATTCTTATATGAGCTTATGTTTATTGGATACCAAAAATATATTTTTTTATTTTTTATGAAAAATTACATGTGTGTATTAGGAATTAAATATGGTACATGGATAATGATTGATCAATGAATATGATTGATTACAAATTAGGGTATATCACTTAAGTCCAAATGTGATGGATTTACTATTAATTATTCATATAATTTGAATTCAAAATTAAAGGGCTTTGGTAAAGCTTGTATTTCAAAATCATCTTTTATTAAAATGTTTTACATTATGATGTATAATAAAATAAATTTATTAGTATATATAAATAATTTGTTAAAGGAAAATATGTTAAATTCTAAAATTATATGTTCATAGTTTTAATAGAAGATTCATTATTATTTTATGAAAATCTAAAAGAAAATATTTATACCCTTTTTTATATAGAAATAATTCTCCAACATAATAAATAGTTGAATAAAATGTATAGTGATACATGTATTTGGAATAAAATATTAGGTATTCATACTTTTAGATTTCTACACAAACTCTGTAAACATGATATCTTGATATATTTACCCACAATAAACAATGAACAACATTAAGTCTGTAATTATTTAATGAAATGGGAAAAACCAATGCTATATTTAAGACTTATCAATCAGATATGTACTAGTAGAACATCAGAATTAGTAAATATTCATATATTCTTTCATACAACAATTTATATTAATGGAAGAAAAATATATACTTTAGTAATTGATGATGATTATAGTAGACTTACCTGGGTTAAAATCCATCCACATTAAAATGATACTTTATCATGATATGTTAATATTTGTAATTCATGTAGAAATAAAAAATGTTGGGTGATAATTTATATTTTATGTAATAAAGTATTGGAATATTATAATTTAGAATTTGAATATTTGTTTTGACAATAATGATTATTTTAAAAATTTGTTAGTGAGTTGATAATCACCAAAAAATGGTGTTGTATAATGAAAAAATAGAACTCTTATTGAAATTTTCAGTGCTATGTTAAGTGAATATAAAATTCTAAGATATAGTTTGGCTGAAACTATTTATGATTCTATATATAATCTATATTTAATTATTTTTTTTCATTTCTAATTTAAAAAATCTTATGGATGGGTTTATGGTAAAACTTATAATGTTGTTTCTTTTATTGTTTCTTGTAAAGATTTATATTGAATTAAAAAGATATTTTGATAAATTATATCCTAAATATGATAAAGTTATTTCTCTGGGTGATATATTAATATTTATATATATATATATATATATATATATTTTTATAATAAAACATCTATGGTTATTAATGATTTTTTTTTCATGTTAGGTATGATGAATATATTGTGAAATTACAATTTTATTATATTGTTCTTTATAATGAGTCTAGTTATTTTATGTTTTCTGATGAAAAAACGTAGCATAATGTTAAATAGAATAATGGAAATAATACCACTTTTTTATATGATCCTCAATCATGGAAGATGCATCGAGATCATTTGGATGACAATGTTATTTGTAATATTTATTGTGGAATTATATCAATAAATATTGTTTTATTGTTTTTGTAAAAATAATTATTTTATTTATAATTATGTTCCTAATAAAGTTTTTAATGAATTAAATGATTCAAAAAGTATTTTTTTCTTTGAAAAATGATCATAAATATTCAGTTAAGAATAAATATTGGTATGTATTATAATTACCTATTTATAAGAAAGAAATTGTAAATAAATTAATCCTTATAAAAAAAATTGGTAAATATAGAGATCTTAGCAAATATTTTCCAATATATTTCTCAAGGATACTATAAAGAAAAAATTATATAATTTTAAGGAGAATTTCCATTTTTCTTGTTTTGTGGCAATAATTTTTTTTATATATTTAGAAAATTTTAATGTTTATAAATTTTATTAAATAAATTTTAAAATTTTAAACTATAATGGTTTTAATATTGAAGATGGTTTTTTTCTCACCCCTTAGTTTCCTAAATGAAAAATATTTGTAATCATGTTTTTAATTATCTAATCATTTATATGGACAGAATAAATAACTGCATGATTTGTGTCATTGAAATGAATGTGTTTTATTGAAAAATAACATTAGAATAAGTTAAATTATATGAAATTTTAATTTTAAAAATAAAAATTATATATTTTTTGATCATATTTATATATATAATATTGTTTAGGTATCTTAAAATAATGTTATTTTATAATATTTTTCAAATTTAATGGAATTCATTTATAAGATGACTCTTATTGGAGAATTAAGTTTTTCGAGACATTATATTTGTTAATGAAATGATGCAATATTTTTGAATTGTTCCACATATACTAATTATTATGTTAAAATAAATTTGTTTATTCTTGTAATAAATTTAAATACCCTTTGACTAATAGTTTTAAATTACATTTTTATATTTCTTGATAATTTTTCGAATCTAAATTACGTAGAGGCTTAGATGAATGATTTTTTCTTTTATTATTTCTTGATACAATATATATATTTTTGTTTATTCTCCAAAATCAAAACAGGTCCTATGTAATATTACATAATACATATTAATAATATAATTAGATATATTAAATGAATGATTATTTTGGATTATCTTACTTTATATTTTTTTAAATTTATTAAATACTATGATTATAATTTTAATGGATGTTGACTTGATGATAATAATAAATCAGATATGTTTCAATTTCTCAGTAAGAATTTATTTTGTTGGAGTTTAATTAATAAAAACATCATTTCTATATAAAATTCTGAATATCTATAAATATATACTGTATCTTCTTTCTACCAATAATTATGTGTTAAAAAAACTGTATGAACATGGTTTTACTTTTGAAAATATAACAATTAACTATGATAATTATTCTTCTCCGTCTGATTAAAATACACTGTTAATGTATTATATACCAAATAATTTAGAACTATACAATCATTTGCTTTAATATGATGGCAATAAAGGTGATATTATTCTTCGTTGTTTTCAAAATGAAGATATAGTAAAATATATTGTCACTAAAAAAATGGATTTTCCAGTGTTTGGGAAACTAAAATTTGTAAATTTTGAGTCATAAATATATGTTGAAATTTTTTATATTATATTTTAATAAATTTTATTAGTAAAAATTTATTAAGGTAATTTTTTTTCAAAATACCTGTATTTTATTTTTTTCAAATATTATAGTTTTTAATATTCATTATTGAGGAATAATTTTATAAACTCTAGATTTGGTTTTTAAATTAGTAAAAATGAATATTTTTTCACTCATTGGTTTTATTATATAATTACTTATATATTTTTGAATATTTCCAAAAACTATTTATTTAATGTGGAAATCAATTTTTACTTTGTTGGGTTAATTTTTTTAAAGAAAAGTTATAATGATAGGAATTTTATAAAGTTAAATCAGATGTTGGATATAGATTTTATCGATATTTTATTTATTTATGAGAATATATTAATCAATGTATAGAATGTTCAAATTTTTCTCAGGATATGATGCATGCTTTTGGTTTCAACAATAATTTTATGTTCATCATATTTTAATGTTTTCTTTAGATATTCAGTTTTTAAATGATTTATATAGCTTAGATCATCATGAAATTTTTTCTATGGATAATCTATATTATTAATTTTATTTCACTAAACTGAATGGATTCCAAAATTCATTTCTTAATATATATAATAAATTTCCAAATTTGGTAATATTTTTCAGGGATTCTATGTTCATAGAATTATTAATAATTAGTTTTTACAACAAACATATCTTGGTATATCTCATAACCACATGATTTTTTTATAATTATCTGGAATTTATCTAAATTTAATTAAACAAAATCTATGGAAGAAAATATTGGTTTTTTAACTTTAAATTCCCCCATATATTAATCTTCTTTAGGATTGTTATGTATATTTTAGTTAATATATTTCACAATTATTTGATATTTTCTAGATCAATTGATATTAGATTGAAGCTTTGATTGATGAACAAGAAATTTGTGTTTATTATATTATTTTAATATAAATGGATAAAAATATGAATATATTGTTTGTATACACTAAAATTTCAATCAATTTTACAAAGATAGAGTGAATCAATTTTTCTCACTCTATGTCATTTAGTTGTCATATGTGATATACAACATATTTTGAACCCATATAATACATTCTTGAACACTGTTCCTTTAATATTTGGACAATGAAATATATTATGGATGTTCTGACATTTTTAGTGATTATATGTGTTTTTCAGACATATTTTATGTTTTTTATTGAAGTGACCATAAGAGGTGTAGTTTGGATACTACCAGGTTTCATATCCCATTTATATATTTGTTTATATAAAACATTATATATAAAAATACCATTAGACCATACCAATTATTCTGTGAATATACAAGTACATCATATTATCCTTTATAACACTATTCTCCTTTCCCACTGCAACATGATGGTAGATGCTAGCCATCATTTGCATATATAAATGACAGAGGTTACATCGAACAAGAGTTACATCCTTTCATCCCTTACATCACTATAGTTGATCTATCACTCACAAATAAATTGCCTCTACAATAAATATTCATCTTAGATGTTTCAAAATGATTTATGATATAGTATTTTAATTATATATTTACAATAATATTGGTTTTAAGAATTGAAGGATCATAGGGATTATTTTCTAGTGTAAGCTTCATTAGCTATAACGTTAATAAAAACTAGGGTTCCTCAATTATACATTTAATATTTTATTAGGGTTCCAATTGTAAGGATCCCAATTTTGGGTTTTTTTCAAATTATCTCACCATAATTTTATGAATGAATGTTCACATAGAATTCATGGTCAGTTCAATACATATGTTTTTTCATTATAACTATAATTTTAACAAAACTCAATTTTTCATTTTTTTAGTCATTAATTTATTAAATCCTTATATTAATTATTTTAATTGTTATAATAATTTATAAAATTATAATTTATTATTTTAATTCCATAAGAATTGTTTTATAAATATTTTAATCAATTTTCATTTTCTTATTATTTATTCGAGTATACATAGGCAATATATATTAGGAATAAATAAATTTTTTAATTTTAAGCTTATTTATTGGTAATTTAATTTTGGGAATTAAAATTTAACATTTATGAAAATAATAATCTTATTTATTATTTAATTCTATATTATTATGTTTTTATTAATTAAACACAACATTGAACTAGACTGCATCTTTTAATATTAATTTTAATATTTAAATTTAAATATTATTTTTATGGAATTTCATTGAAAAAGTAATATGAGGAGTATTTAGATAATATAATAGTCCATTAAAATTGGTTTGAGTTTGACATCATCTTTTTAATTCTATCCATTATTTTTTGATATTATTCTATAAGGATAATTTTTGTTATAACATTCTATCTTGCAGGTAAATATTCAATTTGAATATGAATTACATTACTCAATTGGATATTGGTTCATAGTTTTATAGATCCAATATATAGGATTGGTCACAAATTCAATTGTGACATTCATATATGATCAATGTGAACAAAATTATCAATTATCGAATGATATTTACTCTGAACTGTGAACTGTTTTACAAGTGCAATCATGATTTCATCATTTAGAGGATATCTCAATGTTTTCTGGTAAACTATTTCAAGATATACTATCATGATGTGAAAAACTAATACATTGAACTAAATCTAATACATTTTTTACATTTTTTATTTTTCTTTACAGTTTCATTATTCTATATAACATTTTCCAATATTTCAAATATGGGATCATTTTTTATGTTCATTAATTTATATACAAGAGATTTATGATTCACTTTAATTATATTGTAACTTCTAAATTCTATTGTTTGGATGTCTGTATTTTGAATCCTATTTTGTATATTTAGTGTTGTATTTGGGTATAGAATCCTCATACAAAAGGAAATTGGTTAGTGTGGTTATCAAAATATTGGCTGAAAATGATTTTGTTATTAAGATATGATTCGCCGTCAAAGATCATATTTCTTTACAATGTTAATATTATGGAATAGAGTGTTATAAGAGTAGAAAATTAAAAACCTGGACCATACTAATATTAAAAAATCATTTTTCCTTCATTTTTTATACTTATAATTATGTAAATTCAGTATAATTCATAACTAATTAAGGCAATTAGACTTATTAATTTAAAATTTTAAAATCTATTCCTTTCACCCCCAATAGACCTTTATCCATTGAACATTTCAACTTATCATAAGTGGCTTTTGTTTCATGGGTTCTACCATTAATTTACTATATAACAACCCTTACATATCCCATGAATTGAGTGGCACCCCCTTACATGGTAGGATAGGGACTCTTACAAAACTCGTCTGTAACCTTATGAAAGTGGTTAATTATCCTTTCATTAGGCTAAAAAAACACAAATTGTGTATTAATTACCCTTATCAAATAAGTTTATATATTTTTATGATGCTTCATTACCCTTAATTTAGCGTTTTGACCCCTACAAAAGTCATGATCATTACTTTTATGAGGGGTAGATACCTATTAATGGGTAGTATATGATTTATGATGCAGCTTGATACCCTTGTAATGAACCCTTATGTGAGTGTTAGAACTTCCCATACATGATTTATGATAGATTATGAAATTGTTTAGATTCATGAATAATACTATTGGAACCCTGAAATGGTGCCATCACAAAAAGTTTTTTTAATTTACTTTAATAAATAATTTTGTTTTTTATCTTTTATTAGGATGTTACTATTGAATTGTTCTTGGAAATTTCTGTCTAATGAGTGTGATATTTCTTTAATAAAATCTTATATTCTCAATGTGTATACCTTTAATTTTTTTTTTCTGAAATAAGGATAATCAAATAATGTAATTATAAAAGTTATCGTCTAAATAATTTAGAGAGAGACAGTGTGTGGGTGTGTCTGAATGAATAGAGAGATATAATGTATCTTGATCATTTATTTCCATAGGTGGAGAAGATTAATTCTAGACTGATTGTGTTCATCAATGGATCTCATTGGTGATATAACACTCTTTTGGTTAATCATGTGAGATCAATGATGTAGATAATCAAATATAGAATAGAGAAATAGGTATCATGATATTCAAAATGGTTCTAGACTTTCAGAAATTCTCATCAATGACTTAAGAAGCTGGATCAACACTTATTTATTGAGAAATTACAGAATGAGCCTTGGTAAGTGTGTCTCAAAGCACATTATCTTTTCATTATTTATTTTTAGGGGTTCATAAATACTAATTTTTTCAACATTTTCCCTTTTTTATTTTTATTAATCTAGTTTTTTTCATTTTCATATTCCTTTTAATAAAGTTTGAATATCATTCCCCATGTATAGAGACTAATCGGTCAATGTGTATATCATTTTGTCCCTTCCTCCATCGTTGCAATCAACATTTTGTTCAACCTATAATTTCTAAACATATTATCTTATTATTGAATATTAATCAAATATTCCATCTAATTGTGTATGGAATCTATTTTTGAATTTTCATGTTTATATTATTTTTATAGAGGTGGTTTGGTCAAAGGACAAAACAAAATTTTTTTTAAACAAAATGATTAAATGAGTCTGAAAGACATAATTTTTTACAATCCCTACCATAAATAGAAAGAAAATCAAAAGGGAGTTTATTCAAATAGGTTATTCCATGTCTAACTCCCATATTAGCAAGTCTATCAGCATTATTTTTCTCTTCACGAATGTTACAAGTAAAAATATTGCTGATATCCTTATGATAGTATAGGAATTCTATCCAATGTGAAGCAAGTGGCCATGAAATATTCCCTAAGACATTCCCTAGAGCATTCAAAATGGTCTTCGAATAACAATTTATCTAAATATTGTTCAAGCCAGGATTATTCACAAAATAAATAGTGTAAATCACTGCACTCATTTTAGATTCCACGAATGAGGATACTCTGAAACTAACATAGAATAATACTAGAGTCCGTCCCGAGTAGTTTCTGATTGTTGCGCCACAACCCAATGGACCCAGGTAGTGTTCAAGAGCACCATCAATATTGAATATAATCCATCTTGGGGATGGAGAATTCTAGAAAACTGCAAGAGTGAATCTAGGATAAGGATAGATACCCTTTCATCCCAAGAAAAAGCAGTATCCCAAAGTCGCTAACTGTGTTGTTATAATGACCATTTGAATTGTGGTGAATTCTCAAACGACATTAAATATTCTTAATTTTCCTTCAATAATAATAAATTACAATTTTTTTAATATGAACATATATACCAACAATATAACTAGGAGAATTACATGTAACACCCCAAGCGTCCACTTTACACATCTCCTTGAATAATGAAATATCATGCAATGTACTCATCTTTGAGTTCTAACACACCACGACCAATCCAACTAGCCATTTAAAAAGTAGATATGAATATTATTAACCAAATTTTTAATTATATATAATTGCCTATAATAAAACATCCATATTTTGGGTTTATAAGACATAATATGATGAAAAATTCTAATTTTCAATAAAAGAAGTAATTTAAAAAAATACAGTTTTCCTCTTTATAATAAAAAACCCTTTCCAAATATAATATTTGACACTTTTATATATTCAATATGATGAAATTAAATTTGTATTTATATTCGGGGCAAAAAAATTAATATTGGATAAATTTTTGTTACTTTTCTGACAAAATTTCATATTTTGATGAATAGTGAAAATGCTAAATTTTAATTAAAAATACCTTTTTTAATCGGAATAATTAATAGGTGTAACTTATAAATTTGAGTGGTTTTAAAGTATCATTAGAAAATATTTTTTTATTTAATGCAATTTAGGTCATTTGATGTAATTCCAAATATAAATTGTACAGAAACACATCTCAATCTTTTGATAGTTTTTACTTCTTAAAAACCCATTTTTCGGTTTTGACCACAGAAATAAATATAAAATTATATTCTGCAACTTTAATGTTTTGAATTTGTAAAACTGGATTCCATATTTTGAATCAGGATGTCTAAATTCTGTAAATAGTTATGTTTTGATTTTTGACAATCTAAATATTAACATGAGTAAATATTTTATTCACAATGGTTATAGTGTAATTATGGTAAATAAGGGTAAGAAAATAATGTTATGATAATACTAAATTAACCTAAAACATGTACAAAACCAATTTTTTATGCACTTCTTACCATGGGAATCCTTTGGTCGATTTTTGGACACCATGGAGCTACATATATGTTAAAATGACACTTTAAAAAAATTAACTTAATGTTATGGAAAATGTAACACACACATATATCTTTTAGTAAAACAAATTTTATATGAGATTATATAATTGATATCTTCAAATATAAATAATATTTAGAAAATTAAACACATTTCACACAACATGATAATTTATTTATATTTTTTAGACATTAAAAAATAAATTTATATATGACACAATAATGATGCTGTATTTTTATTTAATAATGAAAGAATCAAATAAATGATATTATAAATATTAAAATAAATATAATTTAATGTTTTTTATGAAATACACGAATTTTATAGAAGAATATGAAATTTTATGGTTCATTCAATATTTTTTCTGTAAAAATTATTTTATTAATTTCAAAAAAACAAAGTATTAAATACTCTCAACATTGACATAAATGATTTTTTATAACAAATACTATATTATTAAATGATATAATATCCTTAAAAAAAATTATTTGAAAAAATGGAATAAATAAGGTTAGATATTTTATTAATGAATTACTTTAGGTTCTATTAGTATTTTATTGTATGTTCATTAACCATAAAATATAAAAACACAATTAGACATGTAAATGTTAAACTATTTATCGAAGAGTAAAATCTAAAAGATAAGTTTAATATTGAGATCTAAAATTGTCTAAAACCTATTTCATGAGCATATGTCTACCAATATAAACATTATGATCTAAATAAATCTCTTTTTAGCTATTATAATCTAAATATGATTTTAGAATAAATTAATTTCCATGATTTTTTTAATGTTCCCCTCACTTCTCTTATAAAATTGTACATCCCCTTATTACAAATTCACACCTCGAAAGCCTTTTGACTCTTCTAGGCCCTAATAAAATATCCTCTAAAATGTCCGCAACTAATCTTGTGTCTTTAATTTGATTAGAAACACATCCTTTTCAGCCCTTTTGTTCAAATCAAAAGTAAGAAACCGAAGAAGAGTAATTATTTCATCACCTCTTTAAATATTATTTTCTTTTTCCACATACTCTTTCATTTTTGTTTCCATAAAAAACTATTAAATTAAGTAAATTATAAATACTACTGTTTTATTATAAATATCTTACCACCATATTCATTAATCTTCCCATTCTATGAATGATAATGTCACTATACGTTCGTACGTATGGATTACCGCATCCATGTCGTGGTTTAGTTTGTTATTCAACACTTCCTTATTTAGATGGGTATTATAATGAGTATAAATGATGTAAATAATAAATATAAATTGTTAATTATTCATTAAATATAATAAACTATCCCACTACATATTCTTTTACCATCAATAGAATGATATTGTTACTCGTGCGTACGTTCGGCTTACCGTCTCCGTGACACAATGAGATTTTGCTCCCCATTGTTTCCAATCAAGAATAACTATCATTTTATGATTAAAAATAATATTTATTAACATAATATAATTCTTTTTATTAATAAAATAAACCCTACCCATAACGAACATGACTTTTGTAAAGAAACATATGAAGGAAAACGAATCAGTAACACCTGGAACAATAATACTAATGCACTATTATTAATAATTAAATACTAAATGATCATATATGATAACATATTTATGTATTTTTTTCTTTTATAATATAATAAAAATTATATAACCATTATACATGATATTAAAGTACATTTGACTGTGAAAAAGTACACGTTTTGCGGTTTTCATCTCACATTTTACTCCCATGAGATTCATGCAATATTTTTAACTATTTCTTTTTGTGTTGTGTATTTACTGACCGTGATTTTATTCGCTATGTAATATAAATTAAATTATTGGTATTTAAATCTTCATTGTATGATATTTATTTCATGGGGATTATGTTTCTTATGTTACCAAATCGGTAAGGGAATTTCTACTTTCCATTTCCACTCATTAGGTTTTATGCATAATTCATTGATTATTTCACACCAAGATTCTGTGTTAAAATAACTATTTATATATTTATTTATTAATTTAGACTCTTAATTGTGTGAATATAATTTTTATAGACATAATTACTCCATTAATAATTTTTTAGGTCATTTATATGAACTTGATAAGGGTAATCTTAACTCAATGTCCATTCAGTGACTTAAATATCCAAGTCCTTGGTTTTGTTTTTACAAGAATATGTGTGAATGTACTCTGATTGATTTAAACTAAATATCCAATAAAATTTCGTATATTTATATTTTATAGACATAATAATTTCAATTATTTATCCATATTCTAATGATATGGTCTTTATAAGAGATTTCTTCGCAATTTACTTTCCATTGAGACTTCTTGGTTGTTATGAACCAATTCCCTTTTATAAGGTGTATATACTATCCATTGACATATTATATCAGGAATAACTTTATTCTCATGATATTATAATGTTTTTATTAATGTTATTCCTTAATTATTGGTATTCAAGACTTTTTCAATTGGTTAGGAAATGTCTAAAAAAATCATTTTAAATGTTTGAATGATTTATTCTTCTAAATATTTTTCATTAATATCCATGTTTAAAAAAATGGTTTTATGGTTTTATTTATAGGGACATGAATGTTTTAAAGTGTCAATTCCATTAAAAGTTTTCAATGTGGTATAGAAAAAATTGATTCAAAAATCTAGTTTAAACCACTCCTTTGATAAATAGTGCGACTTTGAAATGTTTTTAAGAAAAAGAAGATATTTATCTCAAATAGTTTTAGTGATGAATTTCATATTTTTCAATACCATTAATTTTATTTTAGTATTTTTTAGGTTGATTTATTATAATATAATCTTCCATATTATATTCAATGAGTTATGCTTGACTGTAGATGTGATATTTTTACACTATTCATGGGTTATGGCTAATGTACTCACATTTCGTATGCGAGATTTAATACGAGTGTTTAGATTGTGTTTCAACCTTTTCATATGAATAATTAATTGGAATTATAACGTGATGGGAGGGGCCTGGTATAGCCCCTCGATGCATCAGTAGATCTAATGAGATAAATTAGTGTCTTGGAACAAGGCCTTGATAAAATTTTTATATGTAGTTTTGACACGAGGCCTCGACTATGCGGTCATATGTCAAACATTATTCATTTTATCATTACAAAATTAGGTATTGATATTACATGTGATTATTCAACTAGTAAAATATCCATGTAATTTGGTAAATTGCATTATTTGATTTATATTTTCCATATTATGGTGATGTTTATGTTTAAAATTATTGTGTTTCAGTCATATAAATTAACATAAATGCTAATTCTTATTTATATATTTTAAACCATATTGTTATCCTAACTGAGCATATGAGCTCAACACATTCTTATGTTTTATTTTTCCTATGATAGGAAAAATTTTATTATGATTGACATATAGGAATAGGTTATGTATATTAGTGTGTTTTAAGGGTTTACAATGCTTTTTTTTTGTTTTTCATTTCATAATATAATGTATAACTTATGTACATATCTAGTACTTCCCAGGATACTAATCTAATAGGACATTAGGGAATTTATTTCTTGTAATAATGCTAAGGTTACGTAACTTTGCACCGACTCTGTGTAACTAGGGTCCAGGAAATACAGTTGTAATCATAAGATGTTTAGTACAAACCATGGAAACTAGATTTAGAAAACCTTGATCAGAGAAAAGTATCCTAAGATAAACCTTGAGGATTTTTATAGAATAACTTCTTATAATTTTTTTAAAATATATATTTCATGAATTTTCTATGAAATACATCCATGTCTAGATATGAGCAGGTATGGGTGGCTCTGAAACAGATGTATCTTGGGGTAAAAACCAAAAACACCACTTTGAGTTAGACTTGAACTGGAACAGGTGCACGACAACATGCCTTGCTACACTCTTGGTTATCACACTCTGAAGGGATATTATAAGGATAATTCATGTTTTCTAAACCAACTAATTTGAAGGATTTTATTATATGATGAAAATAAATATCCTTGGTTAATCCTAAGATGTTATAGATTGAAATTAAGGTGTCATGATATTCTGTAAATGATTTTATGACCATTATTACTCACACTATACTTTCTAGTTTTAGTTAATTTTTCAATTATAAGGATTTCATATTAAAATTGCACATGATGTACAAGGTGGTAATAATTCTAGAAATGAGAAACGAAATAGAATTTTGATAGGCGTAAAATATATAATGTTCATGATGAATCAATTTTTAAAAAAATACTATCAGAAAAATATAAATTACCTAACACCTAATCTCAACAATGAAGAGAAAGGGGAGGATGATAAAAGATCTAGCAGTGGAGACCATGGAGAAATGGAAGCTCATTTTCCATCATGTAGGTAATGTGGAACAAGACGCCCATGAATGTGTCTCAATAGAACAATGATATGATTTATGTGTGATAATGAAGGATATAATGTAAAAAATTGATGAGAAAAAAATGAAGGGTACTTTGAATGAAAATAAAAATTATCCAAATAATCCATTTACAGTAATTTTTATCAAAATTAGGGGACCTAGGAATTACCTGAGTCAGTTCCCTATTCCATAGGATTACCTGAATGTTAAGGAAGAATCTATGTTGAAATAAATGTATGGAATAATGTTTACAAGTATTAATGCTCTTTTTATGGGATTGGTTTGGAATTAATTTTTCCTGTATGTGTAACCTTGTAGTATATAATTTAAAAATTCTATTTGAAGAAGAATTATCTTTTCTTTTGGGGTTATTTTTATAATTAACAATTTGGGTTCATAAGATCCTTGATTTTGAGACAATAATAGGTTATTACTTTTGGGATAAAAATGCAAAGTATGAGATAGAATTTTTGGTTAAAATATTTTTTGGTTGTTTTGAAGATTTTATATAATTTTTGATAATTTTATATAATTTATGAATAATGAAAACACACAAACCCTATGACAACCTATCACATAAGACAAAGCTATGGGAATTGAACCCACAACCAAGGTGTGACTATGATTAATTTCCTACTATTGGACTATGATAAGTCCGTAGTTATTATGACTAATTACTTTTAGTTGAATGGTTGTATGGATCAATTATCTGATGATTTTTGGAACTTATGATTTATCAAACTGATTTACTTAGTATGTGAAAATGATTTGTTTATTATGTGAGAAAAGATGTTTTGAATGATGTTCTCTCTTTTTGAAACTCTATATGCCTATAAATAATTGAATACTATGCGATATTATCTTAAGTATAATGGTGGATTTTTTTTATTTTAGAAGAATGTATGTTTTTATTATGGACTTCTATATATTTGGTTAATTTTTGGTAATGATTAACCTATCATATAAATAATGTGATTAGGTTATTTACTTTTATTTATGTGACATTAGGAGTAGATGATGTTATTTAGAGATAAATGTTAAAATATATCATAGAGGAATATGAAATCATATCCTTTTGAATTTTTTGTTTCAAACAGAGTTTGGATTATTTTAATTAATTTTATGGACAATTTTTTATAGAATGGTCTTCACTGAGCATTGGCTATTGTTTGTTTATTTTGGAATATTTAGAGTGGTATATAATTCTATATGGGATTATCTTTTTTGGGGATCATCTAATAGTTTACTAATAATTTTTGTTTTATTTAATGTAAAATTACAATGGAAATATATATTTCATATATTGTGGATTATGTGATTATCTATAAGTTGATTCTAGAGCTTCAGGTATGACCAAGTCATCATGAATACTCATCATTTGGTGAAAATATGAGTTTTTGGTACATATTATGTATAAGATAAAAATATAATTGGAAATTCAGTATAACTCATTATGTTCTTTTTCAATATCATAAATAATATCCTTAGAATTATAAAAATGAACATAAAACAAAACATTGTTTGTTTACTCTTCCTACAAGGTAATCAAACACCATTTAACCAATAACAAGTTTATCCTTTTCTGGTAGTTAAATTTATTCTGATCATGTTTTATATCACACTCCATGAGAACATGGTGGTTTTATTATTCTTCAATATCCATGTTTCCTGACATGGAGCCCTAGTACAGGCTATATCAGGTGACCTTTGTAGTTGTCTTTCATTATTTTAATGTGATAGTTTTATTATATCTTTTTTAGATGTGGGAATTAAACAAAGATATTTTGAAATGTTAAACCCATAGTTTTTTGTTTCTAAGATTAAATTTTTGTAGACAAAATTATTTTGAGGAGAGAATGTGACACCCCATGTTTCCATGATACACTTCTCCTTGAATAATGCAATAATTTGCGATGTTCACAACTCCTAGTTCTAGCATTCCACGACTAATCAAACAAGCCATTTAAGAAGAAGATATGAATAGTCTTAACCACATTTTTAATTAGATATATAACCATATAATTTTAAAATCCATGTTTTTTTTAATATATAATATGAGGACAAATTCATTTTTTCAATAAAAGAACAACTTTTTTAAAAAATACACTTTCCCAACATTTTAATATAGAACCATTTTTAAATACAATATTTGACACTTTTATATATTTAATTTTATGAAATTAAATTATTCTTTATAATAAGTACATACAAATTTATTTTGGACAAATTTTTGGTACTTTTCTGATCACTTTCATATTTTGATGAATGGTGAAAAATACTAAATTTTAATTAAAAACAAATTCTTTAATCTAAATAATTTAGAGTGTTAAATTATAACTTTGGGTGATGTAAATGTATAATTTGATTATATTTTCATCCTATAATTTAATTTAGTTCATTGGATGTAATTTCACATTTAAATTTTATGTAAACACATGCCAATCTTTTGATAGTTTTTTCTTCTTAAAACCCCACCTTTGGATTTTCACAAGGGGAATTAATTTTAAATTAATATATACAACTTATTGTTTTGAATTTGGAAAAATAGATTTCATATATTGAATCATGAGGTCCAAATTTTTTAAATATGATAATTTTATTTTTAAAAATTATGAATAGTAACTTTAGTAAATATTATATTTTCTATCTTTAAAGGGTAAATCTGGAAAATGATGGAAAAAAATAATATTATAATAATATTATATAACCCTAAAAAACGTCTTAAACATATTTTCTGATACATTCCCAACCATTATCATCTTTGGGTGGATTTTGGGACCCCATGGAGAAACCTGTAAGTGTAAATGACACATTATAAAAATAAATTTAATGTTAAGAAAAATGTAACATAAACATATATCTTTTAGTAAATCAATTTTTCAATGAGATTATATAATTTATATATTCGAAAATAAATATTAATTAGAAATAAAAAAACATTTACTACTTCAGGATATTTTATTCATAATTTTATGACATTAAATAAATAAATTTATTTAGACACAATAATGATGAAGTATTTCCAATATTAATGAAGTAATCAAATAAATGACATTATAAATAAAAAATAAAAATAATTTGAATTTTTTGGTGCCATAAATTTTTTTACATGTGAATATAAAATTATTAGGATGATCCAATGTAATATTTTAGAAGTAATCATGTTTTTATGACTTTCACAAAAAACTAAATATTAAATAGTATCAAAATTGCTAAAAATTTGTTTTTAAAACAAGTACTATATTATTAAATGATATAATATTCCAAAAAATTTCATATTTGTAAAATGGACGTATATGATGTTATATATTTAATTAATGTAAAACATCAATTTCTCTTGGTGTTTTATAGTATGTTTATTAACTATATAATATAAAAATACAAGGATATATGGGAAATGTTAAACTATTTATCCAAGAGTTGAATCTAAAAGATAAGCATAATATAGAGACTTAAACATGTATAAACCTATTGGATGAGATTATTTCGACCCATACCCTCCTTAGGATCTATATAATTCAATATTTATCTATTTAAACCTAAAATGATTATAGAATAAATTAATATTTCAAACTTTTCTTAATGTGACCCTCACCTCTCTTATAAAAGGGTGCTTCCCCTTATCACAAATTCACACCCCAAAATAATTTTGGTTAGGAAATAAGATAATAAAATATCCTAAAAAATACCATAAATTCATCCTAGAATCCTTACTTTGATCATAATGACATCCTATGAAGCCCTTTTGATCAAATCAAAAGGAATAACCTGAAAAAGATGTAATTATTTCATCACCTCTTTCAATGTTCTTTTCTTATTCCACTTCATCTTTATTTGTTTTTAACATACCAAAACAATAAATCCAGTACTTTATATATACCTTTGTGTTATTATAAATATGATACATATATATTCATTATTCTATCCATCATATGAATGTCAATGTCACCATACATATGTACATGCGACTTACCACCTCCTTGGCGTGGTATAGTTTGTTATACAACACTTCATTACTTGGATGGGTATAATAATGAGTATAATTGTTGTAAATAATTAATATATCATGTTAATTATTATTTTTATATAATATACCATCCAACTATATATGATTTTTCTATCAAAAGAATTATATTGTCTCTCGTGTGTACATACAACTTACCTTCTCCACGATGCGATGATATTATGTTCCCTGTCATAACCATTAAAGAATAATTTTCATTTACTGATCAAAAATAATATTTAATAACTTAATATAATTTTTTATATTAATAAAATACAACTTAATCTTAAAAAACATGACTTTTGTAATGAAACATATGAAGGAAAAAAGAATCAATAACAGCCGAAATAATAATAATAATGAAATATTATTAAGAATGAAATATAAATACATCACATATGATATAATAATTATCTATATGGATCTAGTATAATTTAATAACAGTTATTTAACAATTATAAATGAATTTACGGTACCTTTTACTGAGGAAAAGTACAAGTTAAGTGGTTTTCATCTCACTTTTTATTCACGTGAGAGTCATTCTATATTTGCCACTATTTCATTTTGGGTAGTGTATGTACTACCAATGATTTTATTCTCAATGTAATATACATAAAATTATGGGTATTTGAATCTTCATTCTATGATCCTTCTTTCATGATGGTTGTGTTTCATAAGTATCCAAATCAGTAAGGAAATTTTGAATTTCCATTTCCACTCATTTGGGTTTTAGAAAAATTCACTAATTATTTTATTCCAAGATTATGTGTGAAATTAATATTTATTTAGTTATATATTTATATTGAATCAACTTTCTTTGGATATACATTTGATACAAATAATAAATCCTTTTATAAATTCTCATGTTGTTGATATGAAGTTGATAAGGGTAATCTTAACTCAATTAAATTCATTAAGTTAAACTTCAAAGTCATATGTTTTTTTAAATGAATATGTATTGATGTACTCTAATTTATTTACATATAATATTCAATAATATTGACTGTATTTTTAATTTTCACACATAATTATGTCATTTATTTATCGTTAATCTAAGAATATAGTCCTTTTAAGGGATTTCTTCTCAAATTATATTCCATTGAGACTTCTTTGTTGTTATTCGCAAATTCACTTTTATATGGTGTATATACTATCCTTTGACATATTACACAATGAATCCATTTATTATCATGATATTATAATGTTTTGATTAATTTTATTATTATTTTATTTGTATTCAAGCATCTTTCATTTGGTTTGGAAATCATTAACTAAAATATCATTTTAAATGTTTTAAGGGTTTATTCTTCTAAATATTTCTCATTAATGTCCATTTTTTTAAAATGGATTTAAGGATTTATTTATATGGACATTAATGTTTTAATATGTAAACTTGTTTCAAAATTTTTAAAGTGGTATGTGACACATTGATTAAAAAATATATTTCAAATGACTCATTTGATAAATAATAGCTTTTAATGTTTTCATGAAAAAGAGGATATTTCTCTCAAATAGTTTTACAGATTATTTTATTCTATTTTAATATCCTTAATTGTATTTTATTCTAGATTGAATTTGATTTATTACAATAAAATGTTCCATATTTTAATAAATGAGTTAAGATTGACTTTTGTTGTGCTATTTTTATACCCTTCATGGGTTTTGATTATTGTATTGACATTTCATATGCTAGTTTTAATATGAATGTTTATATTATATTTTATCCTTTTCATATTAAGAATGTATTGGACATTGTGTGTTAATGGTGTTGCTCGATATAGTCCTTAGATGCATCAATAGGTATCCTGATACAGACTAGTGTCTTGGCACAATGCCTTGAAAAAAGTTTTATTTGTTGTCTTGGAACGAAGCTTTGAGTATATGGTTATAATTCCAACATTATGCATTCCGTTATTATGAAATTAGATACTGATATTATATGTGATTACTCGATTAGTATAATATCAATGTAAATAAGTAAATGGCATTATTTGGTTAATCTTTTCTATATTATAAAGAAGTTTATGTTTAAAAGGCATTTGTTATAGTCTTATACATTGACTTTAATGTTTATACGTATTTATGATAGTTTCTGACATATTTATATCCTTAATGAGCATCTGACCTCACCCCTTTATTATTTTTTATCTTTCCTAGGATGAGATAAAGTAAATTATGATTGACCCACAAGAATAATCTATGGATATGAGTGTGTTCAAAGGGGACATAATGTTGTTGTTATTTTTAATTTCAACATGTAATGTAAAACAAATGTATGTATCTAGTATATCCAAGGACACTAAACTAATCAGTCTTTCAGGACATGATCACTTTTGATGATGCTAATGTTATGTAATCATACAATAACTCTGGGTAATTGCGGCCAGTTGTTACATCACAACTATGATTGTTATGAAGAGATACTTGATTTTCTAAGAGAATATAATTTTTACACAATGTCATAGTTGAGAGTAGATTGAGTCATGACGTAACCATCTGCACTCCAAAATATAAAAGGAACAATTCCCAAGGGGAGTAGCCATAGAAAATGTCATAAATAGATGATTAATGACTTCACGATGTTAATTACAAAGAAAAAATTTAGAGCAAGGATGAATCATAAAATATTGAAGGTAAGTGTCAATTGGAACACTTTTGTGCACAATAGGCCAAAAAGCATGAATCTCAATGTCTTTAACCTTAATTTATCATTTTATTTTATCCATCCCATGTCATTTTCATAATTACAAATAAGATGTTCATAAAAAATATCTTATTCAAGAATGCAATTATGAATTGGTACTTAAATTAAAAAAGCATCACCATTGGAAAAGGGATAATTTTCAATGACCTACATAATATTATTAGTTAAGTTAAATATTTGAGATATTGAAGTATCTTAAATAGTATTATTGGTGTGATTAGGTGGTGGAATGGGGGAAACCATTGAAATGAGAGGAGCACCAGTCCATTTGTCAAAACAAAAGATCAAGTCAGATTTTCTGTTCAACATCCATTTGGAGTTAGACATGGTGTTGGAAATGGAAAATTTTAATAGATGGATATATTTATTATATCATATAATTTAAGTTACATTACATTAATTAGTAATGAATTTTTTTATGAGGAATGAAATGGAGTTAGAGTAATTATGTAGAGGGATCCAAGTGAGTCTGGCCATCATGGAAGAATTAAAGAATTTAAGATTTCTCATGCTGAGACCACATTTATCCAAAGGATTTTGATAGGTAAACCAGGGAAAATTCAATATATTTCTTTCATGTGTGATTCGACTCCACAAAATTTTTTTTGATGGAAATGTTCATTTTTTAGGAGACTGATAAGGAAATTATAATCCATCATGGAGTTGACCATTTTATAAACAATCCTGGATTTAACAAGACAGATCCTTCCAGTCATAGAGAGGGATTTATATTTCTATGAAGAGAGTTGGTGGAGGATTTGGTGAACTATAGAAGAAAGGTTACAATACATGGGTCTAACCTAATTGATGGGAACACTGAGATATGTGAAGGGGGTATATCTTTAATTAATAACTAAAACAATGATAATATTGGATTTTTTATAATAAGGAATCTTGTTCCCAAAAAACAAGTCTGATTTTCTCCAACTAATGTTATGTACACAAAATTCACCATAATATAAAAGGAAAAATTTATGATTATTGAATTTTTTTTATCACCATATAAAAAATGATGATTTCTTCAGAATATATGAGATTTATAGGAGCATTCAAATTTCTAGATTCATGAATCTGTTTAATCTTGTTATGGCCAACAAAATGAGTGTGTAATATTCTTATGTAATCTTAATAAATTTGAGAAATTAATGGTATATAGGGGGTCACTATGTCTGTCACCTAAAGTTAATTTAATGTAATTCCTTTGAAATCCATTAACAAGGATTGAAATGTAGGATAAATTGAAAAGTGATTTAATTTTACTGAGGAAAGAGTCATTAAACCCTAAATTCTCTTTATCATTGAAAATAAAACTCTAATTCATGCAATCAAAAGATTTTCTAATTTCACATTTGTTAGAAATATTTCCAACCCTACTATAATTGTCTAAAAAATGGTTATTTTGAGGATAGGGAAATAAATTCTTTGATGGATCTTCCATTATCAATAAGAAAATTAGTTCCAAGGGAAAATTATTCTGTTGATAGAATAAATTATATTGGAAATATTCTTGGTGATGATTTTATAAAGTTTATTTATAAGGTAAATGGTTCTGAAGAGATGAATCTATAATGAATTCTCCACAATAGGGAATACGGAGAGGAATTGGGAATTTTTCCCATGATGGGGCATACCCATTGAAAACAAATTCCTAACTAATCTATAAAAAATAGATTTGATGACATTGTAAATCTAAGATTTATTCCATTATTGATAACATTAGTTCATAGATCACTATCATTAGTTAAATAAAATACAAATTTATAAATCTCAAAGCTAGAGGGAATACTATTGATAATTGAGTTTTCCTTCTCATTCACCACCACTAGAATGAAATTAGGTAAAAAGAATTTATTCACGTCATCCCTGTTGAAAATATTTTCAAAGTAAGAGATGACAGGATTAGAAATACAATATTCAGATAACATCAAGAACTATAAAACATCATTCAACCTTCTATTCCACCAACACACACTAAAGAAATGTGATAAAACATACGAATATATTAGACAAGTGGGATATATTATGGTTAATGATGATATAGTAAGAGATCTAGAAGGTGGGATTTCTAGTTGTATCAATCAGAACGTTGAATTGTAGGTTGATGATGAAGGCCTCTAGGCCCCAAGGCTTATTCTAATGTGAAGGCAATGATTTTAGGGTTTGGTATCACTATTAGTGAAGGAATCATAGGGAATTAGATAATATGACTGCATTGGTCAAGTTCAATGAGGTATTTTCTAGAAATTATGTGGGGTAAAAACTTTGAGTGTTTGAGGATTGAATATATTGTTTTTGAGGTCAACCAGGAAAGGAATGCCAATGAGGAGAAGGGAATTCAAAGAGATGAATCTAGTAATGAGTCTTCTAGCCATTTTCAGAAGACAAAGAATATAGATTTCAGGATCATAACCTTATCAGTATGAGGAAAATGAAGGGTTATTGTGGTAGTAATAATGTTTAAAAGGATTTCTCTAATTTTCGACTATATTTGGAGACTCGTTCAACTAGAAAATAGAATGACATGGTGATTGAAGAATACCCCAAGATCAATGGTAATTATATTCGAGCTATTGATGTGGAAATTTGAGTATTTTCTTATAGCATTGACCCATATGAGACAGTTGTGGAATCTATGAAAACAATTGATATAATCATGAATTATATAGAAGAAATTAAGAAGAATCACATATGGTAAATGGCTCAACAGATGATGCTGATAAGATGATTGAATGAACTATAAATTTGGATAAAAAAATTGGATAGTGTGTTTTTGTTAATGGGTAGAATCATATTTTAGTTAGAGGATTAAATTAAAGGATGATCAACAATGAGGAGTATTTGCAAGTGTGTAAAAAGACAGGGACTCTCATTAAAGTCTTGGTAAAGGATTATTCTTAAAAATGGGTAATTTTTTTAACTGAAATTATTTTTTCGATAATAATTCTAATAGTCTCATGCTCTATTTTAATAATTATTGTTTCTCATTATCTACTTGTACCGGGTGACACATGGGGTTTATCACTTTTCCTTAAAATTTATTATTGATAATAAAAATATAATGATTCTGTCAATTAATTTTTTCCTTAATTAAAATTTTATTGAAATTAAATTTTCTGTTGAATATTTTATATTTAATTCAAAATGATTGAAGTGATCATAGTATGTTAAACTGTGAAAATCTCTCTTAACATAAAGAGTTGACATAAAAACATTTGAAACAAGTCTCAAAATTCCACAAAATTGATCAATAATTAAATTAGCTGTCAAATTTATTTATAAACCTATATAATGAGATAGTAAATAATCCAAGGGATAAAATATTTTCCAAAAAAAATTTTAATAATTTTTTTAATTGTAAATAATATAGCATGGTAGGTATATTATCATAGAATGAATTATTTTTCATATTGTGCATAGTAGTATAATTATGAAAGTAGAATTATGTATTTTTTTGGGTAAAAGACAAAATTTTATTATATTAATCGATGTTAATTTTATTCATTTTCCTTTACAATTTTTTTTATTATAAAACAATGTTAAAAAATAAGGTTATGAATTCCCTTAGAATATCAGATGCATGGTAATGATAAACAGATTCATGATTACTATACTATACTTATAATTTTTTCAATATATTAATATTTTATACAAATAAGACAATTGATAATAGCATGAATCATTTTTCTAGCATTGTTTCTTGGAATCCCACACCATCTAAGAATTAAAAATTCATGTGGATATTTCAACATAAATTACATTCCCAAATGGTGAAAAAAAGTAATTCATCTCCATCAAAGAATGAATAACCCATATAACAATATTTAAAACATTATAAAAGGGATAAATCCAATGGGTATCTCATTTAGAAATCATCTAAATCCACATGAAAAGGCAAAGAAAATGAGAATTATGATTTTACATAATGGAAAGACCACATGCTTTTATAAAAAATATCTTAGTGATACTAAAACAAAAACAAATATGATATTAATAATTATAAATAGTATAGTGGGCCTCAATATTGGTATCATGATTTTATGTGTCATGATGAAACAATTTTCATTTAACCTGCAAACATTCAAATTATTGTATAAACATGCAATATTTCTTATATTATGAAATGAATACGTGTATATGAATTTGATGAGATTTATCAAAGTTTACGATAAATTTAAATGTAATGTGTTGATAAATGATGAATTCACCTAGATATTATTATCATTCCCATTAGAAGGGAAATCTATAGAAAAACATGGATTCATTGATCTTTATACAACCATATTAATATATGTGATAATAAGAAAACTTATTGATCTATATTAAACAACAAAAAAGTCTTCTAATGTCATGAGATGAAGAAACATATTCTATAATAATAAATATAAATAAAAAGTAGATGATAGAGAGTTTTTCTTGGATATTATAAATTTTTTTCTAGAACATTGGAAGATGTATGAAAACATGTTTCAGACCATCTAATATAAACATCATAGTTATAGTATGTCAGTGATCCAGAAAACTACTCAAAATGAATAATGGAAAGAGATCATGATGATCTGTAAAATATAATTAAAATTATGGAACAACAAAATATCTTGGGGACAAAATATTTTTTAGAAATAATTGTATTAATTCTACATGGATAATCTGAAACATTGATAGCTTTACAATTTTATTATACTAATAAGATGATAAACAACTTGTTCATGAATTTTTCTACGCTAGTCCATCCAGTTCATGTTGAAAATTGTCCAAACTATAAAAGTCATTCTCATTATTCCTTTTTTCTGTAATAGTCCTCTTAGAAAAATATGTATAAATCTATCTTTATACGTAAAAAATTCAAAATTAGTAAAAAAATTAAAACAAAAAATGGTGAAATGATTTTCAAAATCATAGTTTGAAGCAACTAGTCGCTACTCAATCGATAATTTTGATCAATAGTCCTTTTGGGATCCATATATAGTATAAATTTAGTCCCTTAAAATATTATTAAGTTAAAAGTTCTCAACATACATTAAAATATATGTCATATCCTTTTATAATATACTTGGAGAAAAATTAAAAAACAAATATACTCCTACTACATCCAAAAGTCAAAAATATTAGTGATTATTTATAGAAAAAATAATGAAGTCCAATCATTCATGTTTTGTGGAACTAGAGATGGTGAACCAAAATTTTATTAATTCCAATTTAAACATACAATATTACATGAAAAAAATTTAATATTTATTTGTTTTTTTATGTTCACACATTTTTGATTGAAAAAATAGAACTATACTTGGGAACACAATAGTCAACAAAATGATAACAAGAAAAAGTTATCACATGAATAAATGGTAAAAAAATTATCATATATCAATATAACTACCACTCAATAGTTAGAAGTGACAAATATTCCCGTGGTTAAATATGGTGATTCAATAAACCATCTAATGTATTATGATTATAATCATGAAGAAAATAAAAATGAGCATTGAATATTTGAAAATCTAATAAATAATAAGTAAAATTAATATTTAAATGAATGTTTGTACTGTAACATAACTCCTACTCCATTACCAAAATGACTAAATCAATTGATGATGGATTCATAATGTTATTAATTCATAGATGTGTTTATGAATCATTACATATATATTCCCGTTTTAGAATCTATCATATATACTTCCCAATATCCTAAAGTACTCAATGATATTCTAAAAAAAATATCCAAGCCTCGTGATGTCATAATATACATATCCCATGCGCAATTTTATTCAAATATACCTCGATATATACAACAAAAACTAGGTTACATACTATGTTTCACGATACCCTATAATATTAGAGTATAACAATTTCGTATAGAAAAATATGACCTTAGATCTTATTGATACCAAATTCCATCTGGAGTTCTTATTGAACTGTGAATGATAGAATTAATTCCCACAAGGTACAACTCAAAATTTCATAATATATAAATGAGATATAATTGAGAAATTCGAGATTATTTTCTACTAAAGGAAGAAGAATTTTACTACCCAAATAATATCATTTTATTTGTTATTGAAAATGATATAGAAGTATCACTCAATCATGGGAACCATTCATAGATACAATTAGTGTTCATATAGATGTTAAAGAAGTAAAACAATTTTTAATTTTGGGGAGGGAAATATAAAATTATGCTATGAGGTGGATGAGATGCCCAATTGATGATGTGATGATTGGAGTGTGGGGAAACCAATCCAACCACTCTACTATGGTACTAGAATAAGACTATATGTACAGTAGATTTGAATATTCTTCAGGTATAGTACATCATACATGATGTGATATTCTGACAGTTATTATAGGATTTATTTTCCACATACCATCATATAATGTGATAAACTACATTATACCAACATTTTGATCTTATAACATGTTCAATTATGTCATAGTGATGGGTTGTGTTTTTCCAAATTCAATGGAACTTACTTCCCATGTGTTCCTAATGATATTGGTAGTTGGACGAATTTCTCAATTGATTATAATTCCCTTGGAAGTTGGTAGTATTTCCCATGGTGATATACTTCCATGGAAGGTGACCAAATTTGTAGGAATGAATTCAAATTTATGTTTTATTTCCCATGAAAGTGGTTTTTAATTCCCATGAGGTGACAATATCAAGGAAGGGGATGAAGTTACCAAGAGTAAATTCCCAATTATATGGTTTTCCCATAAATATTGGGATGGAATTCCCATTATGTGACTCTTCAATAGAAGAAGATGAGGTGAAAGCATGAGATTTTTTATTGTGGTCCATGATTCAATCTTCATGTGTAATTTTCTAGTTCTAAGGACACTTTTCACTCTTATGTGTATGTTCTAGTATAATGATTTCCTGAAACCTCGTGATGATTTTGTCAGGCTATGATTCCCATATGTATATGATCTCAGGGCACAATATGAGCATTTTTTAGACAATCTTACCCAGAGAAATTCCCTATGTAATGATTATAATGATATCATGCAGGTGTTATTTAGCATGTTTATTATTTAGTCAGGATGTGATTCTTTCCTTAATATCATTGTTATGGACTCTATGTACACAATTATGAATTTTTATATTGATGTATTTCCCATTTATTGATGATTATGGTTTCTCTTAGATTTTATTCTCATTGCCTATTTCTATTATTAGGAAGTATTTTTCATGAATTCATCATTATTCTATGGTGAGTTGTTATGTTAATAATATTGGTAGATTTTTCATGAATATCGGTGTTCACTTTATTTTTTATTTTTTCTTCATCTTATTAACCGCCATGTTCTGTATTATATATTTTTTTACTTATGGTTATAGTTATTGATATATCCTATTAAAACCATTACCATATACATGATAAAAATAAAAAATTATTAAATAAACAAGGAGATATAAAATGAATTATTCCTACATTAGATGAAATGAGTAGTGGTGTATCATTCAAATGAATGTTACCACAATCGGAAAATTTGAAAATTATAGATGGAATTTTAATTTTCATGTTCGACAATAGTTAAATTTCAAAATTAGAACAAAAAATGGGATTTTGATTGTTTGAATACCTAATTTGTTTTCATTATAATAATTTGGATCTAGAGGAAACATATATGATGAGATGATATTTTCATGGATCAAGTTACATTTCAAATGTTCTAATGTTTTATGGGTAAAGAGAATGGTTATGTGTGGATGGTTTATGAAAAACCATAGTTCACAGTGATGATTACATGATTTTTACTTCAGTTTTTACTGATTATAGAAGTGTATCATTGTACAATCGTATTTTGTGGTGAACAACGTAATCCATAGGGTAAACCATGAATTGTGGTGGATATTCCATTGTATAATTCATTGGTTGGGAAGAGTTTCAGAAGAACATGCATCTTTCTATTAAAGGGCGGTGGTGCTAAAAGCATGGCTGGTACATAGTTTATATATACATATATATATATTCCTAACATTGCAAGGAACAGGGTATTAGGATATGGGTGGGTAGTGGTTTTTACATGTAATATATATACAATGCATCCAAAATTGGAAACGACCCACAATCTCAATAGAATAACATTTTATAAAAAAATTCATCAGGATTCTATGTTACTCCTCCATATTTCTCCCCATTTATGAATATGTGGACCAATGGTTCTCCCAACCTATTCTTATTCTCCACCCCTTAATTGGGGTTGTTTTCATGGCCATTCCTTATAGTTTTGGTGATTTATTATCCTACTAAGACATTTATTCCATTCCCCCCTTCATTTATCTAATTTCCAAATTCCCATGTTTTGGTTTTGTTATTTATTGTACTTGTTAATAATGGAATCAACTATTTTGTATTGTGTTTTAGTTGGATTTAAAAGAGTAAATAATGAGAAAAATTCTTATCATCATTTGGTGGGATTTCATTAATGAATGAATTCATGGTGAATTTTAGTAGGCATTCCATCAAATTGAATTTTCATTTTCTGTATAACTAGTAATGCCTGTTAGGGATTTGTCCCGTGTCATTTAGATTTTTTACAAGGTTAATTGATGATTGTGTAGCATCAGTTTTTTTGTGTCGTGATGAAACAATGTCTATTTCATATTTATAATTTGTTGTGGTTTAATTGATTAATTAATTATAATTTTTTGTAATTAATTTTTATAGTTTCTTGGTGTAAGAGTATATCATGGGTTATTGAGATTTTCATGTTTGTTGTTTGGATGAATAATGGACATTCCATTGAATAAATATCCGAATTTGGTAATATTATAGAAATATTCATTAATTGGTTTTGTGATCTTTGATCTTTACAAAAAACCTTTTTAATTCATTTACATCTGTATGTTGTATGTTACTAATTTCAATTGATTGGTCTTTTCCCACTAATTGTTTCTTTAAATAATTCTTGTTCTTATGTTGAGATCATAGACCTTCCATAGACCTTATATGATAAGATGGTTATTATGTGGCTAGAATTAAGGCTACCCATGGGGTGTTATAACTTTATAAAATTAAATTTTGTAAAATGAAAATAGAATTTCTTTTGTACTCGGTTTTGAGAAATTATTATGTGGATCAGGTTAAGGTCTTAAGTTTGTATGTTCAATTTTTAATTTGTTTTTTATTGAGATGGGTGTAATATTTTTTTTAAATTGTATTTCAATATAATTTAATGCATGGACCTCTGTGTTTTTTCAAAATGGTATTTGGGAGAATTTAAAATTTTGTATTGATATAAGTTTGAAGTTACTCATTGGTGGAAATTTCATGATGTATATTTTTAAAAATTTTATTGAATAAAATTATTGGTTATGTTTTTTATTTTAAATATAATAATCCAGTGTTTAAGAGTTTTTTCAAAATGTTTTTCAGTCGGTGAATGAGATTCCACTATTTTTTAAATAATATTTGATAGATGTTTTTATGTGTATTTTTCGAATGACACACTGAAACATATGTGGAATTAATGTCTATTTGGGACTTTAGTAAACACTAATGGATTAGAAATGAGTCTTTTTTTTCACTTGGATATTTTTTAATGGTAAAAATGTTTACCCATGGTAGTTTGGAATATGATGGAATGGATTAAGATATATTACATGAATATAATCATCACTAAATTAGGATGTTTTACATAGAGATAATTATCAATGGTTTAAGAAGTTTTATATGGAGATAATCAACCATTGTTTAGGATTTTGGTCATGGTGATCCTAATCCACGATAAAGGTTGTTTGATATGGGGAGCCACATCCATGTTTTTTTATGATTGAAATGTTATATCCTAATTGATGGTATATGATATTGGAAATTACATTCCAAAAAAATTGTTAAATGATGGAAATGTAAATCAACATTGATGAGTCAATATTGGAAATGGTGTTCCAAAAGAATGATTGGGGGGAAGACATGATGCTCCACATGTATGGTTTTAGAAGTATAAAATGGATTTCAACATCCATGACTAAGATACATGGACATAAAATTCCATTTCTATTAGTAATGTTATATAATACGACTCATTGCGTTGGTACAAATTGTTTAATACTTGGTTTTTGTGATGAATGGGGTTCTAGGGATGGTTGATATTGATGTTAATATATGGTCGAGACTCCAAACGGAAGTTCATGGAATGGATAGAATGGTTACATGAGATATGAACCATAGATGTATGTTCTATTCATCCATGATATATATGATGGATTAAAATCGTATACCATTATTTAAATAAAAACTCATCCTGTGATTGTGGACACGGATAGCCAATATGTATTGATATTTTTTTGGTTGGCCTGATTTTTCCCTTAGAACAAGAGTGAAAATGTATTAGGAAATTCATAGTGGTTACCTTGATTTGTATTGACTTTTTATTGTTTATTTAACCCATTTTTTCTATATACATTATCTATCTAGACGACAATTTCCATAGATACAATTGAGGTTGGATCCCTAAGTTCCAAGAACGCCATACTCTAGTTTCAACTGCACTTAGGTTCCCAAGATACACATATATGATTATTCTAGGAATATGTTTTGGATGAGGCTCATTGGAATTATTCATTATTGGAATGAATTTCATGGATGGTATAAAGAGTATTTATGTGGATCATATTACTATTTTTGAATGTTGTAGTTTAATTATATTTAATTATTTATATTTTTTACTAGTTTTATCAAGTTTAAAATTAATGGTTCTGATGAGAGATGGTTTTTTTGGATATTACTATTTCACATATTATTATTTCAAGATTCGGTTCAGTTTATTATTTTTTATGTTGAAACTAATGTGTATTGTTATTGGTTACTATTTTTGTTGTACACTCTGATATTAGGGTATAAGATCCTCTTTATACAATCATATGAATCTTTAACTAGTCTAAATCCTCTACAATATGAGTCGTCATTCTTGAGAGTATGTGGCCGAGAAGCATGGGGAAAAGGTTTATCGGCTCCTAGGATTGGTAGTTAAAATTTATTATACATGGAGTTACAAAAATATTATACTGTTTAGGATTTTTTATATTAATGATATTGGAATGTGTCTGATCAGATAATGGACATCAAGCTGGTGCATCATGAAATCATGTTTTTTTCGGAAGTATAGGTGATGAGGTGACAATGTTAATGATTTTTCCACCAAAATTTATGGTTTTATAACATTTCTCTTCGATATTATCACATTGTTTTGAATTTGATTTATTTTGAGGGATTTATTATAACAAACCATTTCAAAGATGCCTACAATTTCGATTTGACCAATATAATATAAAGGAAAGAGGTGTCTGATCCATCATGTCAGCCTCATAGGATCCATATTTAATTTTTCTACTAGTGTGTTACATTGATGAATATAGAGGATAAATTATTTAATTTTTCAATAAAATATTATATGATTTTTTCAATTATATGTACATGGTGGAATTATAATATAACAGGTGAACATTCATACCTAGTTCCTTCTGATGGAATGTTCTTTATAAATATTCTGAGATGCATGCCGATGAGGACATCAATGTGGTTATCATTAACATAAGATATTGTAACCATAAAAATTACCTATAGAGAGAGTGATATTGCCACATCCAATTATTGTGATAGAAATGGGTACAGTGTCTGACATGGTGATTGAGGTCAGAGAAGTGATGATGTGATAAAGACACGCCTATGATGGATAGTGACGTGTAAGCCATGGAGGTGTTATCCTCAATATGTAATGGTAACTGGTGTGTGGAATTGAACATGGAACAGTCTAGTGGCACCACAATTCTATTGAGGAATGGTTGAGGTTTATGACTAAATTTCTTGAAGATTATTATGAGGAATTCAATTTTTTGGGTAATAAATATGATCACGGACTCCACGCTTTATGTGATATGGAATATAAATACATGATGTATGTACCAAATTTGTGTCAATTATTTGGTAGGTAATGAGGTAGATTATGTGTCCCAAAAAATCTGATTGTGTAATTTTATTGGGAGATGACTCTCGACTCTAAGGAGCATGTTCTTGTGATCATGGAATACATCTATGAATGCATACATTGTGACATGGTGGGGTAGTGATATAATATCTTATTCATTCTTGTTGGACATGGATAATATGAATTGTGTTATTATTTTGAATGGATGCATAAATTATCAAATAACATATCACATATTTTTTTGGGAATGATGAGTGCTATATTTCAATTGAATCATAATTTTGAGGAAGTTACATTTTCTCTTAAATTATTCATTGGTGGATGGTATGCATCCACTCTTTCCGAATTTCGATGATGAGGTATGTTGTTGAAATTTATTGGTGCTCTAATGGATTTTGGGAATGGTATATTGGGAACTATGTTGATCAATTTGTAGGATCACTATGTTTAGGTTCCTTTGTTATTGTTATAAAATAGTTGATATAACAACCATCATAATTTAGTGGTCATAAAGTCAGGTATATTTGATAACCATATCTCTGACAATTAACCAGGTTATAATATATTTTCATTGGTACTATATAATCATGTATGATCCATCATGGCATTTTATTTTTGATATGAGTCATTTTATTTTGTATTGACCAGTTGAGGGACTTGTGATGGAGGTTGTATCTTGGTTCAGTTTTATTTATTTATAAACTAAACTAGGTCTTCACCTATAACTGTTGGCCATTGTATCCATGTTGGTGTGAATTTGTTACCTGAACATCTTAATAGGGATGTCACAAAGCATTGTGGTTAGGTTCGAAGTTCTCATTTCTATAAGATTTGTAAATTCTTGAGGAAACTTGAATTACCATTTACTCAGGATGTTGAATTTTTAAATTGGACATAGAATGGGATTTAGAATGTTATAATTCAATAAAATTATATTTCAGGTTGTGAAATAGGGTTTAGGAGGTATATTGGTTGATTTTATGAGTATACAAGTTATCAAATTATATTTCAATAAATTCAAAAAAAAATTCCAGTGTACATAGTTTTCTATACCCAGTTTCAGAGAAATCTCATGGAACCTTGATTCTCAAATGGTTTTTAGTTCATTAAAAAATTTTCCTTGATGGGTTTTATAATTAGATCATTGGTTCTGTTAAACCATGTGATCCATAGGGGAATCCATGGTAGGTAGTGGAGAGTTAGCAGAATATTGCATTGCTTACATATAATTATAGACAGACCATGTTCCTTGATATAGTGGGGAGGTAGTACTAGCAGAATGGAAGATACATTGTATGTGTAACCATGCATCATAACATTATTGGGAATGGGGTGTCAGATAGTATTGGGAAAACTATTAACATCTTTTTTTTATAACAATGGGAAAACCCATGTGGATAAATAAGATATCATTAATTGATGGATTTTGACAAAAATACCAATTGGTATTTTATTCTACAATTCCCACATCCTCCCCTATTAGTTTTGTACATACCAAGGGTTGACCCAAAAAATTTCACATTACCTACCCCAATTGAATTTGGCTATGTTCATAGAGATTAATGGTAGTTTTAGGTGAGTATTTATTCTCTTGGGACTTCCAATCCTATTCCACATTCATCAAATCCAATTTTAGATTTGTCTAGTTTTGGTTTTATTAATGATCCAATTGTATCCTTGGGGATTCATTTTATTCATATGTGTATTTTGGTTATATTGTGTAGAGAAGTTTCTGAGGAAATTTCCACAATTTGTCTTGTGGATTTTCATAATGTTATATTTTCATATTAATTTTTATACATATTATTTCAAATTTAGTTTAGATTGACCAGGAAAATGGTATTGTATATTCATGTTTTTCCCATATTGTCGTTAGGGTTTTTGATTTGGTCTTTAGAGTGTTCTTGGATTTTGATTTAGTGCACCACAATGACCTTGAGAGTTTTTTATCCATTTTATGAGTTTGGGTTTAATAAATATTTTTCTTCAAATTATTATCAATAATTATTTATTTTTTCTTTTCCAATGTTCATAGCTTGTGTGTTTGGTATGAGACTAAATGGATGCTAAAGAATTTGGATGTGGCATGGATTCACCTTCGAAAGGTAACCAAGATTTAGAAATGTTATGGGATTATTTTAAATATTGAAGGTTTCCTAAAAATATGAACAATAGAATTGTTAATTTATTCAGATAAGTATTGCATAATTTTCCTGAATCCCTTATGGTATTTGGTTTACACCATCATTTAGGTCAATTTTTTTGGGTTTGAGGTTGATTCTATAGACATTCCCAAGATTTCATTGTATATATTCACTATTATGTGACTAGTATTATGGCCACCCATGGGGTTTTAAAAAAATTTTATTCTAAATTAATTACAATGAAAATTGAATTTATCATGTAATGCGTTTTGTGATATTTATAAGAGGGTCTAAAAATAACTTTAACCAAGTTTACTGGGGTTTGAGATGATTTTTGGTTGTAATCCATGGAAGATATTTCATAAACTGGAGTTCATTTTAATATGAGGTGTTCAAAAATAAATTATTTTTAAATGTGGTTCTGGTTCAATTTAATAATTTTAATTAAAATTAGTTTGTGGTTTCCCAATTGGTGATAATTTGATGATGGATGTTTTAGTGGTCCTGATGGAAATAAATGATAGGATTTTTTTGTTGTTATTATAGAAAACCACGTAAAAAGGTTAGTTTAAAAATATTTTTTATTGATAAGATTACATTTAATTATAA
This sequence comes from Viscum album, assembly GCA_963277665.1. Lineage (NCBI taxonomy): Eukaryota > Viridiplantae > Streptophyta > Magnoliopsida > Santalales > Viscaceae > Viscum > Viscum album. Next base: position 1,889,625,337 of record OY728156.1, read on the forward strand.
TAATATTTTAATGATTTTTTATATATAATAGGGGCTCGATAGTCTATTCCATATTTTCCATTAATTTCGTAGGGGGATCATTGTAAATGAAAAAGACTTCAGATTGGTCTTCTATTTGTTTATATTTAGATGTTTTGAATGGTAAGAATTTTAAACCATGTTATTTTCTAATATTATTGAATTTTTTAGAATGTTGGACATGGAGGCCACATCCACATTATAGTATGTAGGACATGGTGATCCTGATCTAATGTTTAGGATGATGGACATGGTGATCCTCATCCGTGGTTTAGGAAATTGGATAAAGCTATCTTAATGAATGGTTTAAGATGTTCTACTACGATATCCTCAGAATTGTTTTATGGATTTATACTTAGAAATTTTTATCCATGGTTTAAGATGATGGATATGGAGTTCCTCATCCATTGTAAAGTTTTGGAAATAATGAACCACTTTGAAGAGTTAAGGTTGGACATGGAATTCTACACTAATGAGTTGGGGCTTCAAATGATGCTCAAAAGTAATGGGTCATATTTAAGATATGGAGTTCCCCAGACATGAATACGAGAGTTGGAAATGACATTCCACAACCAAGTGTTATGTTGATATACATGGAAATCTATATCTATACTGATGGTTTTGTACATTGGTTAGGTGTTGGACTTGTGTTATAGGTTTGGTTTATTTTGATGTTGATACATGGTTTAGACTCCAAATTGATTTTCAATTAATTTATTATATCAATACCACAGATCAGTAAAATGTATGGGTTTTATATTACTCCACAAGTTATATGATTGGTGAAGTATCCTTTAATTATTTAATGAATGGTTCACCATATGTTTGATGAATGATATGTATATGTTGGGTCAATGTTCTTTTTTATATCCAAGGTGTCTTTGTAGAACATGAGTGCCAATGGGTTCTTGGATAATGATTTGTTCAAATTTTTTGTATTTGTTTATGATAATTTATATATTCCAATATAATCTTTATAAGTCATTTAACTTGTTGGTATTCTATATAGACACTATAGGTAGTGGCCTACTGAGTTATTTTCACACGCTTATTGAGGTAACAATAAACAAAATAATAGAGTATGGATGACATATTTATTTCATGAATATGTTTGGGATGATTCACGTTTGATTTTTTTCATGTAAGGATAGATGTATAGAATGGTTTCATGATATTAGATGAGGACCAGATCAATAGTGTAATATGGAGTTACGTAATTATTTTAAGATATTTGTCTTGTATTCTGGTTTTCCCAATGGATAATAGTGTTTTATGTGTGAAATGTATATTCCCACCTTTACTGTATTATATATTATTTTAGAATTATTTTGTTCAATTACTTATTGTATTTCTGGACTCCGATGTGCATGTTTCTTGTTTGTTAATGAAATTTTGAACCTTGATATATATGTTAATTAACCCTTTGATACTATCATAGACCCCCAGCTTGTAGGAAACATTTTCCATGTAATATTGCACAAATGAGTTAATGTGGTGAACCCACACTAGGAACCAGTTTTGTAGATCTTATGAAAGGATGTTACACCACTCAACATAATGAAAAAATTCATTTAAATATATGTGTATCTTCATCCATGTGAACGTGTTTAATATATATATATATATACTGGAATAAAAAAATAGGCCCGTCCATTCCCACAAAAAAATTATTTATTCACATGCATATTAATGATAACTGTTAATTATGTATTTAAATATATTTGTTCATATATATATATATTATTTATTTATAATAATATATTTGATCACATATTCATATTTATTTACACAGAAAGAACATCATATTTATATGTATTAATAAAGTATATTTTATTAATGTGAATATTTTATTTAGATAGGTTTACATGTGTTAAATATATATTTATATAAGATATTTAATTCTATAAAAATATATTTGTGACAATATAAATAAATATATTTTAATAAAAATATATACGATAACAAAAAATAGTAATATAATGGATAACTTCAAAAAAAAATTAATTGTCAAATTAAATTTTTTATATTAAATTAAATTCATTTTTATTAAAAAATTATGTAACCATAATTTATTTTTTCTTTTTTTAAGATTTTAATGAAAGTATAATATTTTATTAAATATAATAAACCCAAAAAATCTATTTTTATGTTTTGATAATGAATGAACATCCCCATTAAACATAATTTTTATAAGAGATATTCCATCAATATTATAACATAATGAAAAATATAGAATGATATCAAATGAAAAAAACAGAACAACATGATTCATAAAATCATAGGAAATAGAAAAAATTCATCTAGTGCTTCTAGAATCCATATTATATAGATATAGACATTTTACTTATTATGGAATCCAAGAACACTCCCTTCCCCCACTTATGATATCTATTCCTCTAGAGACATCAACCATCCACTACTCATTCCCCTACCGCTTCAACTCATTTTCTGGATTCTACTAATTTCTATTATACCAAATACCTCTAAAAAACCAAGTAAAAACATCGAAATTTTATATAACCCTCTTATCCCATTATCCAATCATACCGAATTATTCTTTTGTTTTGGTTCCTCTATAATTTCACTCAATTTTACTACTCAATATCTACATAGGTCCTGATGGCGTTCCTCTACTACACCATCCAATCCATGGAAACCCTATAAATTTTATTGTCATCCTCTATCCAATGACTCATAATTAATGATTGGTGTAATTACATATACAATGTTATGGTGGCCTATAATATCTTCTTCACCTTGATCTAGAGGTGGTAAGAATTCATAAACCTGAACCTTATCTCTTTCATCACCACCTCCACTACACATTTATCAACATCGATCACATGTTGTCTAAGGACAATGGACTCCTTGATATTAATGATAAGAAGTCTCTTTATCTCCAAATCTATTTATCATAAATTTATTTTTCCATGGAGGTTAGTAATGAGGTATTCCATTTAGATTTAAATAGTTATGAAGATATCATGTGAAATCGATGGAGAAAAAATGAAATGAAGAATGAGGGAGGAGAGACATGAATAATGTAGAGGGAAAATATAAAAGGGTATAGAGAAAAAATGATTATGGGAAATATGATAACTACAAAGATAATTGAGGTATCATATAGAGAGGTTCATGTTCCCATAATATTTATTTTTTAATGGGTGGTTATGTATTCATAATATCATACACCGGAAATTACATAGGGTGTCCACTATGAGAATGTGACTCCATGTTGTATGAGTTTCCATTCCTAATAACTTGTATCAATTTGGTCGTTTTAAATAATATCATATGGATATGAAATTTATATTTATTAATTATATTAGGGAACTTTTAAGTACTCATCTATGTGGGGATCTTCTATGACCTTTCTGTTTGATATATACTCTATGGAAATTATCACATTTTATCTCAAATAGAAAAATAATTACGATGTCATAAGAATTATATAAATTATAAAAAAATAACATAAGAAATCACAAAGTGCACCAATGATATCTCTAGGGAACTAAATTAATATACACCAAATTTCACATGATTAACCAATTAATAACATTCAGTCCGCTAGGCCACACATTATAGCGAGTCTTTTATTATGATAATGCAACTGGTTTCATTGAAATCTTCCATCTCACAACACCCCCTTTGAGAGTAAAGAAATTTGTTGTCTAAAAATTAAAAAATTTCTAATTGGTTTGATATCTAAAATCAATATTACCAATTATTATTAGATCCTCATCACCTTGATACACCATGAACAAATCATTTGTTCTTCTTAAACATAATAGGTTCATAATGTTGTTCACTTGAGAAATTTTGGTATATTACAACAATTTTTAATGTGTAGGAAACATAAATTCTATTACATAACATGGAATACATTATTTATCCTTTCATATAAGTATATGAGATCATAATAATTCATATTTCTCTTATTTTTTGAGGAAATTGTTTCTATGAATAAAAAATAAAATGTAACAATATAACAAATCCCCTATTGGATTGTTCAAAAAATAAACCTCTATAGTATGTAATCAATGTATATAAATTGACATATCTAAAGAAGAATCTTGGATCTATCTTGAATGATAATTATTTCTGTTATGAATAATTCATCCCCTAATCCCATCATAAAGTATCACTTGTTTAATGAGTCCTTAACATACGATAATACATACACACCATTTAATATAATTAATAATTAAATGAAATTCAGTACTATGATAAAAAACACAATCTTAATAAAATTATATTTAACACATTATTTGAATTCATTCTTAATGAAAACCGAATCCTTTATATCTTCATTAAACAAGGTATTCTATGACCTAGATTCTTTCATAAATCCATAAAAGGATCACTACACCCTTCATATCACATTGTAATTTCATTGAGTTAGTAGTACTTATATTTTACTAATATAGAATCCATAATAAATGTTACCATAAAGGAAAGATGATTTGAAATCCATTTTTAAATTTTAATAGACCCGATTAGCTACTATAGGAAGTAGAAATATAATGGACTAATTTATGTAACCTAAAAAAATGATTCTTTATTTTCAATGAATTAATGATGTTTATAACCATTATCAGACAACCCATCCTTATCATTATTTACCATAAATTTCATTTATTTATTTATCTTCACTACACATTTACACTGAATAATGAATACCTCAATTAGGTGATCAACTAAAATCCACACTTGTTAAAGATATATGGAATCTATATCTAGAATAAAATATTCATTTCATTATATAGTTTCTAAAAAACATCAAACTTACTTGTAGGATACATGGTTAATATTAAGAAAATAGTTATTTTTCTTAATTTGATACTAGAAACAAAATTTATGGGCAAATTTTCTATCTAGTTCTCTTATGTTTTAAATTAGTTTCTGGAATAACTATATGATGGGTTTATGGAGAGACTCATAAAAACTATTATAAAATAGTATCAAAAATAAAAATAACATTACTAAAGATATAAATTTCTGGTAATTTTAAACTAATAATAAAAAATGTGGAAATAATGTAAAAATGGAATAAAATACACTAAATATCCACTACATATTTCTTTATATTAAATTTAATTGATTTATAATGATGAAAATGTTAAAAACCAACTGATCCCATCTATGTTGGTATCTATGGGTTACTCTAAATCACGTTACGTTTGGATGGGATCCATATAATCTCCATTATATCCTCGTACCTCAAAATGGAAAAAGAAATAATAAGATGGATACATGGCATTAGGAGTTTTTCCATGCATTATAAAATCCTACACCCTAGAAATATCACATGGATATATTCTTTTTCAATAGAACTCTCCATAGACTATCTACTTATTAATGTGTAAAAAATATGAATAAATACCATGGATGGAATGAAGGAGACATATTTTTTAGTATGAAACATTTCATCAAATGAAATGGAATATTAAATAATTGTCATGTGAATGATCAGTCATTCTATCCAATAACTATTATAACAAGAAGTATAAATGATACACTACATTCTACATAAAGATCATAATTTTCATGAAATCCATCATATATATCATATATATATGGCTTTAGAGAATATATTTATTAATATACCATATACATGAAACCATAATTACAATTATACCATTTCGTATTATATTTAATGATATATAAGAACATGTGAATTTATAATTAATACTCTTTTTGGATATATTCTAAAACACTTTTTGGAAAAAAATTAATAGTTTAACCTGGAATCACATTTTTAATAGACATCCAAAACACTTTTTGGGTAAGACCTAAATAAAATTTCTTGTATGGGTCCATGTTAAATCTAGTCCTTATAAGTAAACATCAATGAGTAGAAGAAAATATGAATATATGTATCCATATATATATAAAAGATAAAAAATAGAAAATAATCAACGATAATAATGCTATGAAGAGATATATCCTGATTTCCATCAAACACATGTTTCAATATGCATATTTTTACTATTTATCATCACATGAAAACTATCATTCTCATATTTCCCCTTTTTACAAAAATTTAATTGACAATGGGACATAGATATTGTCATTCCTATATATAAAATTTAGTTATTCTCAAGTATTTATGTTAAAACTAATATAATCAATGAAAAAATCACATTTCTTTCATCCTTACGTATAATCACATAAAATGTCACTTAGACTCATACATATACAAAATACATAGTTATAGAGTCACACTCCAATATTCTATCTTTAATGCCTAGATTCCATACGATAGAAATGATTAGAAAAAATATGATCAAGGTTAATCTCAACCATATTAATTGTTCTGCAACATACCAATCTACCCTCATATTAGTTATGCTAATATGCAGGCTTGTATAATTCGGTTATCAATGTATGACGGTTCTCAAGATAGGTGTGTAACTGATCTTAGGTAGTGAAGACACAAATACGACCAATACACACCTAGTATACCTAATACATATGTTTGACACACTATATAGTATACTTATTATGTTAGATGGAACACTCAAAAAATCATATTATTTATTTAGTGGATAATTTGTATATTTTCTACCACTATACAATAATATTACCCATTCAATCCTTAAATTTTTTTCATAAAATATAAAAAACTATGATGAATATCATATAGGGATATAATTTCATACTTTCATAGTTAAATTATCATTTTCATTAGATGAAATGTGTATCAGTGAATAAATTTTTTGTATCAATTCAAATGAATGATAATTATTCTCATTTAATTAGTATTATATATGTAAATATTGTTATAATTTCTATAAATATTAATGAAAAAAACATAATAACTTTTTTATCATATAATACAAGATAAAATTCCAAATATTCTATATTTTTTCTATACTTTCTCGGTTTTTAATTCATTACATCATATATAATTCAATTAAAATACCTATGTAACTATTTTATAAAACACTAAACCTATATTATTTAGTAATAAACATATGTAAATAAATATATTTTGAAATAGAGGTGGATTTATGAATCATATTCATAACTTTTGAACATATTCAACATATTTAAAATCATAACATCACAACAAAAAATTTATAATTTGATATTCTATATGATCTTTTTCTAAGTGTTTCATCATAATTCTTGTATCCATATTCCATTTATCCTTTTTCATGATATAATGTGACAACTGGTATTATTATTTACTAAAACATCGTAAAACACATATTATATTAATTAAAATTCACATTAATCTAATATTGGGCAACAATAGTTTTGTATATTTGAATAAAATTATAATCAAACATACCCCCATAAAAACCATAGACAATATATTCTCCTCAAAAAATAATTATATGGTATAGAATCACTTTGGTGTTATGAAATTGCATTTATTTCTTCTAAATTGGAATATTAAAAATATAAACTATACCACATATGAGATTCTACATGTATGGAGAATTTCTATTTTGAAAATAAATTATTATTAAAATATTTCACCAATGTTTGGTGGGAACACATTATGAAATTATAAACAAAAATTTGGATAACTAATTTTTATAAGATAAATTGTTTTATCATATTATACTTATCATTATATATAATATAAATTAATTACTGAAAAATCACATTTATCAAATTTAACGTCGCATTCAGTCAATAATAAATATTTCTTAATAATGGTTTTCTTTTATCACATAGGATATTTGAGATGAAGATATCCATATTTGAAATAGATTATATTGGGATTGGTAACACTCCTTTATATTCAAATACATTTTATCTTGAAAATTTACATCATCTCAAGAATATAAAAAACATTCAAAATAAATTATTATTTTCATTTTGATATTAAATTTTTTTTCAAAAACATGAAAAATATACATTTGGTATTACTTATATTTCAATGTTGAAGAATTGATTTATATAACATCCTAATTAGAAATTTAAATTAAATAGAGTTTCATAGAATCCCTAAAGTATATATCTTATGTAATTTATTCATATTGAATTACTACTCCAACATTATAATCACCATATATTTCAATGAAATTAATTGGAATCTTGAAGAAACATTGAGGAAATTTTCATGTCACTCTTATTTTTATAGATTTAAATTTTACAAACATGTATTGTATATACAATTAATTAAACCTTTTAAAATATATAACTTGTTCATATTAATATTCGTATCACTTTGAGAATATATGATAAAAATTATTTGAATTTAGTCATATTTCTAAAACATATTCAAAAATGTTGATATAATAAATTACTAAAGCTGAACAAGACACTACAACTATACTTATAAATCTTGTAATAAAAATATTCAAAAAATTACTTTGTGTATAAAAAACACCACATGTATTTTTATTAAACAATAATTATTTTGGTATTCATAAATTCAGCATTAGATGAAATAAAAATTATGAAATGTTAATAAATGAATGAAGTATCAAAATTATCAATGTACAAACCATTCTGCAGAATTACATGATATATAATTCGAATATGCAAAGATAATTTATTTTCTTTTTCTAAACATTTTTATATTTAAAAAATTTCCTTTTCACATAATTGATATCATTTTTCAATCATAATAAGATAATTTATTTCTATAAACAATTCTATTTTCAGGAATCATTACGCCTCACCATTTAATGTGTCATATTTAGTCATATTGAAAGTAAATTTATGTACAAACTAATATTGAGTAGAAGAGTAAAAAATATATGAAGCCAATCATATTGAGTACCTGATTGGACTCAAGGATTTATATGGTTATTTTTCATCTAATGTCTTCAAAACCATAAATGAAACACTGTATGATTCCATAAGAATCTACATTCAATTTTCAAAAAATGAAAAAAATTGAATTGAGGAAGTTATTATTTGGAAACATTTAATTTTTTATAAGAGCATTTAATAATTTAGTAATTTTATATACGAATTTTTCTAATGACACTATTCCTAAGAGATAATTAAATTAAGTGCTCCTTATAATTTATTTATCACATGTTTTAGCTAAGTGATTATATAGATACTATCTATAGAAGAGAGTTTTACTAGATGTGAATCATCAATTATTAATCAATTTATATGTAATTTTATTAAATGTTAATTCAATAAAATTATCACCATTTTCTAAAATTCATAATATCAATTAACGTTACATGATCCATGTTTCCGTTTGAAATTCGATTGCTTTGGAATTTCTCTGACCATGTAGTTAGTTATGAATGGAATCACCCCAGTTATATCAAATATTAATCTTGTATAGTATTGTGTATTAACATTTTTATTATCAATTATGTAGATAAACATGTCTATATGCATCTAATAACTAAATCATGTTATGGTCTCCCGGCTATGGTAATAAAAAACAAATGTAAAAAATATTATAATAGAAGAAAATATAAGTGAAAACATATTTTTTATGACCTACCATGGATACTCTAGTGTAACCTATAATTTCATACACTACCAATGATCATACAGGGATCCCAGCTATGGAATTACATACCCAGTTCGATGATTGAAATTTGGACTGATGATTCCTTATAAGTTATATCATTATTAATAATTTATAGGGATTCCATCTTAACATGTTAACTCATGTTATTCTATTTTATGTGAGGATTTATATTTTAAATTAGTTTGGCATTCTATTCCATCCAGTTATTCAATATGTTCAAACCATACTTATGTTTAACACTTCACCCAACCCACATGTTTGTGTTTCTCACAAAAAATTAGAAGTCAAGTACCTTCATACATATCAGAATGAATCATATGAAAATGGTACATGAATAATTCATGTAATGGTTTATAAAAATATGGGATAGAAATGACAACACAATAATTCATAAAGAAGGAAATGTCCAACCTCATTCACATTACTATTCTAGTATTTAGCCTCTATGTTATGTATAACGTCCACCCTTCATCCCTCTAACTAGGGGTATATTTTTCAATATATAATCTAGTAAATCATAACTATAACACCTGACATGAGAAAACAATATTAAAATACAAATTAATTGAAATAATGTAAATAGTAAATTGTTCACAAAGTGGATGTAATATTAAATTCATTTTCACTCCCAGAAATTAAATATTGTTTATATTTAGAATAAAAGTAATAATTAAAATAAATAATTCATAATTCATCATATATAAATATTATAACTATAATTAAAACGTGGAATAAAATTTATATAAATGAATAATTAATATATTTAAACATATGATACATATATATGATAAATTCCTAACAATAATATAATTTTAAATATATGTTAATTTATATATTAAACATTATGTAAATTTCATAATTATGTGTATTAAAATCATATGTTCATACAAATATGAACTCCTTTATACCTATCATTATACAGTGTTACCAATTTAAATACACGATTTTAAAAGAATCATAATTTTTTAATTAAATTTATATTATTTTTAGTGTTTTTATAATCTTAATAAAAATTGAAATAATAATTACTAAAAAAAATTACATATCAATAATCAAATTTTTTTAATTTCTTCTATATAATATTTGAATAAATCACATATTTAATGTACAGTTTCAAATAGAAGAAATTATAAACAGTTCAGAATTTATCGAGAAGGATTTTATATTATGGCCTTATTTCTTAATTTTTATCTCTTTAAAAATTTTCGATTATGATTTCTAAAGAACCTCTTTTAATTATAGAATATATTTTATTCCATGTAATTTTAAAAAGGGTGATTATTATGTTAGCATTCAATATTTGGGAGTAAATGTTTTTAATGATTATTTTATTTTAAAAAATGTATAATTTTCTAATATATGAACCTTTTATAAATTAAATAAACCCAAATTAACTATAAAAATGATTTGAAAACATAATGTGGAACATATGTGTCATTTTAAATTATAAAAATATTTTTAACATTATTAATAAATTCTGATTAACCTTATGCATTGGGGTATTCCTATATAAGGGTTCAGCCTTATAATCATATGTAGGGAATCTATAATACCTTCCATGAATGTATGTGAATAAATACATTTACACAATATAAATACTAAACAATGTCTATAGGTTCTATGATGATTACATTTTTTCAACTCATTGTGCATAAGAGTACTAATAAGAATACATTTACTCAAACACTTCACATAAAGGGATGTCTAGATTTACCATTATGTGGACTCCAGATACCATTACATATGGGTAGTACCTTAATTCAAACTATTTTCATAATTGTAACTATTTGGATACCCATACAATTTCCTTACATGTATGGGCATGATCATTATGAAAAAATCATTGTGTAAGGGTAATATACTTCCAATTATCAATATAGAATAATTTTAAAAACATTGATACTTTTATGAAACACTTACATTGTTTAAACCTGTGTTGTGATAATCCTTACATTGACCCATCTGTATAATGGAAATGATATTTTACCCTAACTAAGGAATCCATTTATAATCACAATCCATTAGTTACCCTTATGTTCATCAGTTACATATGGGTAAATTACTAATTCCTATAACATATCACAACTATATTTGGGTAAAGATTTATGAAACCAAATTTCGAAAAAAAAATCTTACACTATTATGTTTTTCAATTTAATTTTTTATTTCATTTATGATTAAATAGAACTAAACATGGATCCATCAGATACAAAGAATATGTTTTTTTAGATTCCAATAAAAAATATTAGAAAATATGGGAGAAACACAAACCCCATTGGAATGGATTTCCAGGAATGATAATAGTAATCTATAAATAATACTAAAGTAAAGAAACTAATGTAAATCGTCAATTGAATAAAAAAATGATTCACTTCATCAATCTGTATTATTATTGGATGAGTTTTATAGCAGTCTCAATTTTGGAAAATAAAATCACCCCACGTATAAGGAAATGTGTAACACCCTAAGCTTCCATGGTACGTTTCCCTTTGAATAATGCGATGGTGTGCATTGTACGCAACTTCGAGATTCTAACACACCCCAACCAATCAAACTAGCCATTATGAATAGCAATACATACTTTTTGAAATTCTATAAAATTTATCTTTTGAAATGGAATTCATTTTTGGATTCGTAATATCGAAATTAGTTTGGGTGAAATTTTGGTACTTTTCAGATAACTTTCATATTTTGATGAATAGTTAAAATTACTAAATTTTAATTAAAAACAACTTTTTCAATCGAAATAATTAATAGTGATAAATTATTAATTTGGGTGGTTTTAAAGTATATATAGAATATATTTTTACCATTTAATACAATGTTAGTCATTGGATGTAATTTCACATTTAAACTAGACATAAACAAGTGTCAACCTTTTGATAGTTATTATCTCTTAAAAACACCCTATTTGTTTTGACGACGAGAATTAATTTTTAAATTAATTAATGAAATATATATGTTTTGAATTTGGTAAAATATAAATCATTTTTGAATTCATAATATCAAATATATATTAGGCCTACTTTTTGGATTTTTCTGGAAACATTCATTTTTTGATGAATAGTGAAACCACTAACTGGTAGTTAAAAAACTGAATTTTTCATAAAACTTAATTTGACCGCTTCTATGAGTGGAATTTCAAAAATCTGAGGGACATGGTTAATATCAAGGAGTAAAATGTGGTTCAATGATATGAAAATAAATTTTTTGTGAATAGTAACTTTTTACTTTTATTTACCACGGTTAAAAGTAAATAGGGTAATTAAGTGTAAAAATGATATTAATATCACCTTAACACATGTCCTAATTCTATTGGACAAGTGTATCTCGACCAAAAAAAATATTAGGAGTAAAATATTATCATTTAGGCCCACTTGGATTATATTATGACATTTATTATTATTTAATTCAAAGAATAGTTAAAAGTGTTAAAATCAAAGTTTATTTACTACAACATTTTTAATATAGGGTTATACATAAGATAATTTTGATTGTAAATATTCATTAAAAAGCTTAAAATATTTTCTACATAATGATATTTTATTTATAATTTTTATACAATAAATAATTTAATTTATTTATGACACAATGATGATGCAGTAATTACAATAATAGTGAATAATTAAAATAATTGATATTATAAATTCCCAAATTAATATAATTTGATACTTTTTATGAATTACACTAATTTTATAGGTTAACATGATATGTTAGGATTGATTTAATTAACTTTTTTCGAAGTAATCTGTAACGCCCCGACCCTAGTTACCCAGAGTGAGTGCATTATTACATAAAATTGGCATGATCACAAGAAAGATCAAATCTCGAAAGACCGATTGGTTTAGTAGCCTTGGAAACACTAGATATATTCATAAAGTTTTACATTACATCATAAAGTGAAAAATTATTACAACAACATATTTTATCCATAGTCCACACTATTATCCCCTCATAATATCCCTACAGGTCATTCATAATTTACTTCTTCACATCCTGGGAAAAAGAAAACATAGAAAAGGGGTGAGCTCAAATGCCCAGTAAGGATAACAATATAGAGGAAACTTTCATAAATAATAATAAACAATTAAGGCAATGTATAACTAAAACAAAATCCATCTAAACATGAACTTCAACATAGTATAGAAAAAATAAAATGAAATAATTCCATTTACTTATTCACATGGATATTCTACTAATAGAATAATCACATGCAATACCAATAACCACTTTTATAATGATGGAATGCATAATTCTAGACTATCATAACCACATAGCCAAGGCCTCGTTCCAAGACTAAAAATAAGATTTTTCCAAGGCCTTGTGCCAAGACACTAGTTTGTCTCATGAGACCTACCGATGCATCGAGGAGCTATAGCGGGCTCCACCCATCACATATTAAGTCCAATGCATTCCCATATGAAAAGGTTTAAACATAACATAAACATTCGTATTAAAACTAGTATACGAAATGTCAATACATTCACCATAAATGATGAATGGTATAAAAATAGAACATATCACAAAACCTTCAATACAATATAAATGTTTTTTATCATAATAAATCAACTTCAAATAAGCGTAAAATCCATCAAAGGATGTTGACATAGATGAAATCAAAACTCTTTTTAGAGAAATATCTCTTTCTATTTTGAAATCATTTAAGAATCATATATTTATAAAATAAAACATTTTCTTTGAAAATATTCTTATAATATTGTAAGGGAAACTTCGAAGATTTTATAACGGTGGAAAATAACCGCACCCGCCGTATAAGTTAAAAAACAATTCTTACCTTAATTCTGTCGAAAAGTTTAAAAAGCACCTTATTTGAAAAATGACTGAAATATTCCTTTATAAACCTCTTATAAAAATTCAAACAAGGGTATAAATGAATTTAACCCATATTCTATTAAATAGTAAAAATGTTTTGAAATACATTTTTAAGAAACATGGATGTGGACGATAAAGAGATTCCAGTAGATTATTACGTATAAACAACCTCGGATAATGAAGAGATTGCGAAATAACCCTTACCTTGTACTTTTCCTTGGTTGGGGTAGGTTAAAATTTTGTATAATGGTGAAATAATTGTTATTAAATTATACAAGAATCATATACATTAATATGATATCATATATGATCTTTTATTGATTTGTTAATAATATCTTAGTATTATCGTTGTTTCGGGTGTTAACTAACTCATTTTCTTTTATATGTTTTGTTACGTAAGCTTTGTTTCTCACGGATAGGTTGTATCTTAATCATATCCAGAATGATATCAAGCCCTTAGAGACTATTATTAATCATCAAATGAGAATTATACTTGAATGGATACGATGGAGAATGAATCTTATCGCGTTCGTGGAGACGGTAGTCCGTACGTACACACGAGCGAAAATATTATTATTTTGATATTAAAATAATATATAATTGGATGTTATAACATATATAAATAATCATTATCATGTTATACTTATTATTTAAATGAGTTACACATCATTATTATACCCATCCAAATAATAATTTATTGAATAACAATTACACCACGACGTGGAGACGCTAAGCCGTACGTACGCACGTATGGTGACATGTTATTCAAAGGATGGATTGAATACTGAATATGGATGTACCATATTTATGATAATATTATAGTATATAGGAGATACGGGATTAATTATTTTAGAATGGTAAATACAAAGAAAGAAGAAGTGGAAGAAGAAAGGAACTTGGAAAAGCGTGGTGAAATCATAACCTCTTCTTCGGGTTCTTCCTTTTGATTTGATCAAAAGAGATCTTAGGATGGCTTTATAACTAAAGTAAGGCCTCTAGGATGAAGTGAGGGAAGTTGAGAGAGTATTTGGACAGAGGTTTTCCGAACCAAAAGGCTTTTAAGGTGTGAGTTAATGAGAAGGAGGAGTACCCTTTTATAAGAGGGGTGAGGGGCACCTTTGGAAAAGCTAGAAATATTATTTTATAATAAATTTATATTCGGTTTCTAATGGCTCCAAAGTGGATTATTTAAAGTTTAAGGTTGGGATAGGTCGAAAACCACTCAACCAATATAATTTAGACAGGTTTGGGTCATTATATTAACCTTATCATTAAGTATTAACTCTTAGTTAATTAGTTTCACTTTTACAATGTCACTTTGTATTTTTATATTATATGGTTAATAAACATACTATATACATCCAAGATACCCCCCAAGTGGTCCATTAATGACACACCTACCATTATATAAGTCTCTTGGATGAACCTTAGATTTTTAGGAATTTAATATCAATTAATAATATAATATTTGTTTTAAAAACTCTTTTTTGTCAATTTTACATTATTTGGAAAATTGATTTTTTGCGAAAATCATAAAAGAATGATTAGTTCGAACAAAGTCAATTAAATCAATCAGAATATGTCATATTATCCTAGAAAATTAGTTTAATTCATTAAAAGTCTCATATAATTTTTATTTGGGTATTTATAATTCAATTATTTTAATTTTTCACTATTATGGTAATTACTACATCATCATTGTGTCATAAATAAATTAAATTATTTAATGTCTAAAAATTATAAATAAAATATCATTATGTAGGAAATATTTCTATATTTCTAATGAATATTTAAAATCTTATTTATCTTATGTATAACTCTATATTAAAAATTTTTTAGTAAATAAACTATGATTTTAACTCTTTTAGCTCTTCTTTGAATTAAATAATAATAAATGCCCTAATCTAATTCAAGTGGACTTAAATGATAATATTTTATTCCTAAGGTTATTTTTGGACGAGATACACTTGTCCAATAGAATTATGACATGTGTTCGGGTAATATTAATATCATTTTTACCCTTAATTACCCTATTTACTTTTAACTGTGGTAAATAAAAGTAAAAAGTTACTATTCACCAAAAATTATTTTCATCTCATTGAACCACATTTTACTCCTTGATATTAACCATGTCTCTTGGAGTTTTGAAATTCCATTCATAGAAACGGTAAAATTATGTTTTATGAAAAATTCAGTTTTTTTAACTACCACTTAGTGGTTTCACTATTCATCAAAAATTGAAGTTTTTCTGAATAATGCCAAAATTTCAACCTCAGCTATAATTGATATTCATAATTCAAAAATGTTGTCCATTTTAAAAAATTTAAAACATATAAGTTGCATTAATTAATTCTATAATTAATTCCCGCTGTTACAACAAATAGTGTGTTTTTAAGAAACAATATATATCAAAAGATTGACAATTGTTTATGTCCAATTTCAAAGTGAAATCAATTATAATGAAAACCATTGGATAAAATGGTAAAAATATATTCTAATTATACTTTAAAACCACTAAATAATATAATTTATCACTCTAAATTATTTTGATTAAATTTTTTTTTTAAGTATTTTCACTATTCATAAAAATTGGAAGTTCTTAGAAAAATACCAAAAATTCAACTTAGGCTAATTTTGATATTATTAATCCAAAAATGAAGAACATTTTGAAATATAAAATATATATAATTTTAAAAAGTAGGTTTTACTATTTATAATGTCTAGTTTGATTGGTTGTGGTGTGTTAGAACTCGATGTTGCGTACAACACACGCTATCACATTATTCCAAGAGAAGCGTACCGTAGAAGCTTGTGGTGTTATATTCTCCCCTCCTTCAAATAATTTGGTCCTCGAAATTTCAAGAATACTACCGCATGAAAAGACTCGGTTGGTTATTCATCATAAGTTCCTTGGGTTCCCACGTTGCCTCTTCCATCTTATGGTTTCTCCACAAGACTTTTACCAGATGAGTCGTCCGGTTTCTCAGTACTTGTTCTCTCATATCAAGAATCTTGACGGGCTCTTCGTAATAAGACAGATCAGGTTCTAGTTCTAATTCCTCATAGATGAGTACATGCGTTGGGTCAGACATGTATTTCCTCAATAGAGATACGTGGAACACATCGTGAAGTTTGGAGAGACTTGGTGGCATTGCCAATCGGTAAGCTATAACCCCAATTCGTTCTAGAATTTCAAAAGGTCCGATGTACCTGGGACTCAATTTACATTTCTTACCAAAACGTATGACTCCCTTCCATGGAGATACCTTCAAGAAAACATGATCACCGACTTGAAATTCCAAATCATTCCTTTGATTATCAGCATAGCTCTTTTGCCTACTTTGAGCTGCTTTGATATGGTTTTGGATTACCTTCACCTTTTCCATCGTTTCCTCCACCAGTTCGGGGCCTACAAGTATTCTTTCACCAACGTCATCCCAACAGTTTGGTGTGCAACATATCTTTCCGTATAACGCTTCATATAGTGCCATATGAATACTTGATTGGAAGCTATTGTTATAGGAAAATTAAACTAGAGGTAAATATTGATCCCACATACCCTGAAAGTCAAGTGAGCAGGATCTCAACATGTCTTCTAAGGTTTGAATAATTCGTTCTGATTTTCCATCTGTTTGAGGGTGGTAGGAAGTGCTCAGATGAAGTTCAGTATCTAAGGCTTTCTGAATACTTTTCCAGAATCTTGAAGTAAAATGGGGATCACGATCAGAAACAATCGATAGGGGTACTCTATGAAGTCTCACAACTTCATTAATATATAGTCTTGCTAGTCGTTCAAGTGGTAAATCTTCTCTTATAGAAAGAAAATGTGCTGACTTGGTAAGACAATCAACAATGAACCATATTGCATCGTTCCTTCTAGGAGTCTTTGGTAGCCCCATGACAAAGTCCATCGTAATATTGTCACATTTCCACTCTGGTATGGGAAGAGGTTGCATGACTCCTCCAGGCTGTTGCCTTCCAGCTTTCACTTGTTGATAAACCATACATCTTGACACAAAATCAGAAATCTCCCTCTTCATGTCGTCCCACAAAAAATGTTACTTCAAATCTCTATAAATTTTGGTTGTCCCAGGGTGTATAGAGAAATTGGAACTTTGAGCATCATCCAACAATTCTCTTTTTAGATCAGGTATATCGGGAACACAAAGTCTCTTACCGAATTTCAAAATTCTATCTTCATATACAAAGTCTCTCAATCTCCCATCATTCACAACTTTAATATTCTTTTGAAATTATTCATCATCGGTCTGAGAACTCTTAATTCTATCTAGTAAAGATTGTTTGGAAACCATTTGAAAAAGCATTGATGTTTCACCTTCCCTGGTTATTCCCATGTCCATCTTCACTAGATCCATGAAAATTGGATCCCTTTCAATTCTCATATTGTTCAAAACTCCATGGTCTTTTCCGCTCAAATCATCTGCCACCTTGTTTTCCTTCCCCGGGTGGAAGTGTATCGTACAATCATAATCCTTGAGTAATTCAAGCCATCTCAATTGGCTCATGTTGAGTTCTTTTTGTGAGAAAATATACTTCAAACTCTTGTGATCAGTATAAATCTCACATTTTTCACCATAGAGGTAGTTCCTCCATATCTTGAAAGAAAAGATCATAGCTTCTAACTCGAGATCATGAGTAGGATAGTTTTTCTCATGAATTTTCAACTGTCGTGATGCATAGGCAATAACCCTATCATTCTACATAAGGACACAACCAAGTCCTTTCTTCGGTGCATCACTATAAATAACAAACCCAGCATTCCCTGATGGTAGAGTCAATATAGGAGCATTGACTAATATTAACTTCAGTTCTTCAAAAAATTCTTCACACTCTTTTTTCTAAACAAATTTAACCCCTTTACGTGTGAGCTTCGTTAATGGGTTTGCCAATCGGGCAAAATTCTGGACGAAACATCGATAATAACCTACCAAACCAAGAAAACTGCGTACCTCAGTTATACTCGTAGGTGCTGGCCATTCTTGGATTGCCTTGGTCTTAGAAGGATCAACACAGATTCCATATTTAGAGACAATATGGCCAAGAAAAGAAATCTCCTGAAGCCAGAATTCACACTTGCTAAACTTTCCATATAATTCATGTCTTCTCAGAGTCTTCAGGATAACGCGCAAGTGACTTTTATGATCTTCGTAGCTTTTAGAGTATACCAAGATATCATCAATAAATTCCACCAAAAATTCATCGAGATATTCCTTGAAAACTCTATTCATCAGATCCATGAATACAGAGGGTGCATTAGTCAATCCCAAAGGCATTATAGTAAACTCGTAATGCCCATACCTGGTTCAAAATACTGTCTTCGGAATGTCTTTCTTCTTTACAAAAAATTGATGGTATCCAGATTGAAGTTCAATCTTTGAAAAGTTTTGAGCTCTATGCAGTTGGTCAAATAAATCATCAATGCGAGGTAGGGGATACTTTTTCTTTGTTGTTATGGCATTAATCTCCCTATAGTAGATACATAACCACATAGATCCATCTTTCTTTTTAACAAAAAGAATAGGTGCTCCCCATGGAGAAACACTAGGGAGAATAAATCCATTATTACTCAATTCCTCTAGTTGTTTCTTTAGTTCGACTAATTACACAATGACCATTCTATACGGGGTCTTCGATATAGGCCTTGATCCAGGAATTAAATCAATGGAAAACTCAACTTCTTGTTCTGGAGGATGTCCAGGTAAATCATCCAGAAATACATCTACATATTCTTTCACAAAAGGTACATCCTCTATTTGAACATTCCTTTCCTCACCCATAGTCATTTCATTCTCTTCCTCCCCAATAATTGAATTTAGTTGAGCTACGGGGGGTGGATCTAGATAAGAATTAGGTGGTGACGATTCTGCTATAAAGATAAGGTGTTCCTTATCATCATCATCATCAAAAATCGTATCCTCCTGCTTCTTACAATAAATCTTCGCATCATAATCCAAAATCCAATCCATACCGAGGATTATATCAAACTCAATCATAGGTATGACAATGATATCAGCGGATAAATAGCATTTATGTGCTCTAATAGGGACTAATTCACAAAAATTTGTTGCAATGATACTTCCCTTAGGAGTTTTAACTGAAAAATCCCTTGTTAAATCAAATTGGAAATATCTAATTTTCTTAGCAAACTGGGAAGATATGAAACAATGCGATGATCCAGAATCAAATAATGCATTTGCTAAACTTGAGGAAACCATTAAATTACCTGCCACCACGTCTTTCGGAGCTTCTATCTCAGCAGTAGTGATAGCATAAGTTTGGCCTTGATCCCTTGGCCTTTTTTGAGGAGATTTCCCGTGACAATTAGGAAATTCATTTGAATAATGTCCCATCTCCCTGAAATTGTATCATTTAACAGTGGTAGCTTCCTTTTTCCCTTTGCATTCACGAGCTTGGTGGCCGTTTTCACCACACTTGTAACAGACACCCATTCCCTTCAAGGAAGTACCAGGGTGTTTCTTCCTACATTTACCACAGGATGGATATTCAACCTTTCCCTTCTTCCCCTTATTTCCATTCCCAGATTGATCAGCATATCTCTTCTTCTCATTCTTTTCATAAAAGTCATAAGACTTTGATAATTCTTTCTCTGTCTTGATAGCACATGAGACAATGTCTTCGTACGATGAGAAGGATTGTGAGACTAATGCTTGACGGAGAAATTGTTTTAACCCATCAAAGAAATGATCAATCTTACTTCTTGGGTTATGTATATAATATCCATCATACCTTTCTATCCTTATAAATTTATCCTCATACTTTGCGACATTCTCATCCTCCTTTTGTCTCAGACTCAGAAATTGCCTTTCCATATCTTCTTGATGGTCACGAGGAATGTATTTATCTAAAAACAGATCTTTGAACTCCCTCCATTCCATATTTGATACTTCATCATCTTCCTTCGTGTTTTGAATCAATGACCACCATTGATCAACATCTCCAGTGAGGCAGTAAACTGCCATGATAACTTTTTTACCTTTCACTACTCCCCAAAGCCTGAAATACTTACTCTAGGGAATTTATCCATTGCTCAGCTACTAAGGGATTTTTACTCCCATTGAACGTTGGTGGTTGTTTCCTCATGAATCGATCTAACATTGATATTCCATGCTGTAGATTAGGGTGCTCCATACGGGTAAGGTTATTGTTCATAACCTGAGTTAGTTGTCCCAGTATGGTGATTAGCTGATCGGCACCAGTTGCATCACCAGCTCCACAATAATTATCTTGAGCAGGAGGGCAATCCCTACATGGAGTGCGTGCATTGATACAGTTTCCATTTCTTCCACTAGGTTCCATTTCTAAACAATGGCATAAACTAGATCAGTTTGTGAATCAAAATACATAATTCCATACTTATAAAACACTTAACATAAATTGAACTATTTATGGATATAATCCATTATCATAAAAATGTTTTCTTTGAGTAAGTATGTACTCATAAACCATTAATAATGATTTGTAAAAAAAATGAGAGTTATCCTAAGCATATCCACCGGGAGTGTCGTAACCAAGAGTGCAGCACGGCTCGTTGTCATGCACCATTTCCCGTTCGAGTCTAGCTCAAAGCGGTGTTTTCGGGTTTTACCCCTAGGTACATCTGTTCCAGAGCCGCCTCTACCTACTCGTATCCAGACAAGGATGTATTGCTCGGAAAACTCACAAAATCTCTACAATACCAAAATTCTAGGAAGTTCTTCTATACTAATCCTCATAGTCCATCTTAGGTCTATGTGATCTAATCAGAGTTTATCTAAATCTAGCTTCCAAGGTTTGTACTAAAATTCCTCTGATACCAACTGTAACGCCCCAACCTTAGTTACCCATAGTCGGTGCATTATTACATAACACTGGCATGATCACAAGAAAGATCAAATATTGAAAGACCGATTGGTTTAGTAGCCTTGGGAACACTAGATATATTCATAAAGTTTTACATTACATCATAATGTGAAAACCGACGACAAAAACATATTGTCTCCATATTCCACACTATTATCCCCTCAAAATATCCCTATAGGTCATTCATAATTTACTTCTTCACATCCTGGGAAAAATAAAACATAGAAAAGGGGTGAGCTCAAATGCCCAGTAATGATAACAATATAGCGAAAACTTTCATAAATAAGAATAAACATTTAAGGAAATGTATAACTAAAACAAAAGCCTTTTAAACTTGAACTTCAACATAGTATGGAAAAAATAAAAAGAAATAATTCCATTTACTTATTCACATGGATATTCTACTAATCGAATAATCACATGCAATACCAATAACCACTTTCATAATGATGGAATGCATAATGCAAAACTATCATAACCACATAGCCAAGGCCTCATACCAAGACTAAAAATAATATTTTTCCAAGGCCTTGTGCCAATACACTAGTTTGTCTTATGATACCTACCGATGCATTGAGGAGCTATACCGGGCTCCACCAATCACATATTAAGTCCAATGCATTCCCATATGAAAAGGTTTAAACATAACAAAAACATTCGTATTAAAACTAGAATAAGAAATGACAATACATTAACCATAATTCATGAATGGTATAAAAATAGCACATATCAATAAACCTTGAATACAATATAGATGTTTTGTGTCATAATAAATCAACTTCAAATAAGCGTAAAATTCATCAAAGGATGTTGACATAGATGAAATCAAAACTCTTTTTAGAGAAATATATCTTTATATTTTGAAATCATTTAAGAGTCATATATTTATAAAATAAAACATTTTCTTTGAAAATATTCTTATATGCTTGTAAGGGAAAATTTGGAGATTTTATAACGGCGGAAAATAGCCGCACCTGCCGTATAAGTTAAAAAACATTCTTACCTTAATTCTGTTGAAAAGGTTAAAAAGCACCTTGTTCGGAAAATGACGGAAAGATTCCTTTATAAACCTCTTATAAAAAGTCAATCAAGGGTATAAATCACTTTAACCCATATTCTAGGAAATATTAAAAATGTTTGGAAATACATTTTTAAGAAACTTGGATGTGGATGATAAAGAGATCCCAGTATATTATTACGTATAAACAACCTCGGATAATGAAGAGATTGTGAAATAACCCTTACCTTGTACTTTTCCTTGGTTGGGGTAGGTTATCCTCATGTATAATGGTGAAATAATTGTTATTAAATTATACAAGAATCATATACATTAATATGATATCATATATGATCATTTATTTATTTGTTAATAATATCTTAGTATTATCGTTGTTTTGGGTGTTAACTTACTCATTTTCTTTTAAATGTTGGGTTACGTAAGCTATGTTTGTCACAGATAGGTTGTTTCTTAATCATATCCAGAATGATATCAAGTCCTTAGATACTATTATTTATCATCGAATGAGAATTATACTTGAATGGATACGATGGAGAATGAATCGTATCGCGTTCGTGGAGACGGTAGTCCGTACGTACGCATGAGCGACAATATCATTCTTTTGATACTAAAATAATATATAATTGGATGGTATATCATATATACAGAATCATTATCATGTTATAATTATTATTTTAATGAGTTACACATCATTATTATACCCATCCAAATAATAATTTATTGAATAACAATTACACCACGATGTGGAGACGGTAAGCCTTACGTACGCACGTATGGTGACATGTTATTCAAAGGATGTATAGAATACTGAATATGGTTGTACCATATTTATAATAATATTACATTATATAGGAGATACTGGATTCATTATTTTTGAATGGGAAAAACAAAGAAAGAATAAGTGGAAGAAGAAAGGAACTTGGAAAAGGGTGGTGAAATCATTACATCTTCTTTGGGTTCTTCCTTTTGATTTGATGAAAAGGGCTCTTAGGTTGGCTTTCTGACTAAAGGAAGGCCTCTAGGATGAACTGAGGGAATTCTAGAGAGTATTTGGGTAGAGTTTGGCCGAACCAAAAGGCTTTTAAGGTTTGAGTTAATGAGAAGGAGGAGTGCCCTTTTATAAGAGGGGTGAGGGGCACTTTTGGAAAAGCTTGAAATATTATTTTATAATAAATTCATATTCGGTTTTTAATGGATCCAAAGTGGATTATTTAAAGGTTAAGGTGGGGATAGGTCTAAAACCACTCAACCAATAGAATTTAGATAGGTTTTGGCCATTATATTAACCTTATCTTTAAGTATTAACTCTTGGTTAATTAGTTTCACTTTTACAATGTCTCTTTGTATTTTTATATTATATGGTCAACAAAATTACTATATACATCCAATCGACCCCCAAGTGGTCCATTAATGATACACCTATCATGATATAAGTCTCTTGGCCTAACCATAGATTTTTAGAAATTTAATATCAATTAATAATATAATATTTGTTTTAAAAACACTTTTATGTCAATTTTGACACTATTTGGAAAATTGATTTTTGTGAAAATCATAACAGAATTATTAGTTCCAAAAAAGTCAATTAAATCAATAATAATATGTCATATTATCCTAGAATATTAGTGTAATTCATTAAAAGTCTCAAATTATATTTATTTGGGTATTTATAATTCAATTATTTTAATTTTTCACTATTATGGTAATTACTGCATCATCATTGTGTCATACATAAATTAAATTATTTAATGTCTAAAAATTATAAATAAAATATTATTATTTAGGAAATATTTCTAGATTTATAATTAATATTTTCAGTTGTATTTATCTTATGTATAACCCTATATTAAAAATGTTTTAGTAAATAAACTTTGATTTTAACTCTTTTAACTCTTCTTTGAATTAAATAATAATAAATGTCCTAATCTAATCCAAGTGGACCTAAATGATAATATTTTATTCCTAAGGTTGTTTTTGGTCGAGATACACTTGTCCAATAGAATTAGGACATGTGTTAGGGTAATATTAATATCATTTTTACCCTTAATTACCCTATTTACTTTTAACCGTGGTAAATAAAAGTAAAAAGTTACTATTCACCAAAAATTATTTTTATCTCATTGAACCACATTTTACTCCTTGATATTAACCGTGTCTCTCGGACTTTCGAAATTCCATTCACAGAATCCGTAAAATTAAGTTTCATGAAAAATTCAGTTTTTTTAACTACCACTTAGTGGTTTCACTATTCATAAAAAATTGACGTTTTTCTGAATAATGCCAAAATTTCACCCTAATCTATAATTGTTATTCTGAATTCAAAAATGATGTCTATTTTACAAAATTCCAAATATATAAGTTGCATTAATTAATTCTATAATTAATTCCCGTTGTTACAACAAATAGTGTGTTTTTAAGAAACAATATAAATCAAAAGATTGACAATTGTTTATGTCCAATTTCAAAGTGAAATTAATTCTAATGAACACCATTGGATAAAATGGTAAAAATATATTCTAATTATACTTTAAAACCACTAAATAATATAATTTATCACTATAAACTATTTCTATTAAAAAAAATTTGTTTTTAAGTATTTTCACTATTCATAAAAATTGGAAGTTCTCTGAAAAATACCAAAAATTCAACTTAGGATAATTTCAATATTCTGAATCCAAAAATGAAGTCAATTTTGAAATATAAAATATATATAATTTCAAAAAGGTGGTATTATTATTTATAACAGCTAGTTTGATTGGTTGTGGTGTGTTAGAACTCGATGTTGCGTACAACACATGCTATCACATTATTTCAAGAGAAGCGTACCGTAGAAGCTTGGGGTGTTACAAATATGTCTGTTGTGATTTTTACAAAAATCAATTAATGAATAGTGTCAGAATTGACATAAAAGATTTTTTAAAACAAATATTATATTATTAATTGATATTAAATTTCTAAAAAATCTATGGTTCGGCCATGAGACTTATATCATGATATTTGTATCATTAATGGACCACTTGGGGGTCTCTTGGATGTATATAGTAAGTTTATTAACCATATAATATAAAAATATAAAGAGACATTGTAAAAGTGAAACTAATTAACTAAGAGTTAATACTTAAAGATAAGGTTAATATAATGACCCAAACCTGTCTAAATTTTATTGGATGAGTGGTTTTCGACCTATAACCACCTTAAACGTTAAATAATCCACTTTGAAGCCATTAGAAACCGAATATGAATTTATTATAAAATAATATTTTTTTGGCTTTTCCAAAGTTTCCCCTCATCCCTCTTATAAAAGGGAACTCCTCCTTCTCATTAACTCACACCTTCAAAGTCTTTTGGTTCGACCAACACCTACCCAAATACTCTCTAAACTTCCCTCAATTCATCTTAGAGGCCTTCCTTTAGTCAGAAAGCCAACCTAGGGATCCCTTTTGATCAAATCAAAAGGAAGAACCTGAAGAAGAGGTAATGATTTCACCACCCCTTTTCAAATTCCTTTCTTCTTCCACTTCTTCTATCTTTGTAATTACCATTCTAAAATAATAACTCCAGTATATTTTATGTACTTTGTTGTTATTATAAAAATTGTATAACCATATTCAGTATTCTATCCATCCTTTGAATAACATGTCACCATACGTGCGTACGGACGGCTTACCGTCTCCACATCGTGGTGTAATTGTTATTCAATAAATTATTATTTGGATGGGTATAATAATGATGTTTAACTCATTAAATTAATAATTATTACATGATAATGATTCTGTATATATGATATACCATCCAATTATATATTATTTTAATATCAAAATAATGATATTGTCGCTCATGCGTACGTACGGACTACCGTCTCCACGAACGCGATACGATTCATTCTCCATCGTATCCATTCAAGTATAATTCTCATTTGATGATAAATAATAGTATCTAAGGACATGATATCATTCTAGATATGAATAAGATACAACCTATCCATGACAAACACAGATTACGTAACAAAACATATAAAAGAAAACCGGTATGTTAACAACCGAAACGACGATAATTCTAAAATATTATTAACAAAGCAATGTTAACAGATCATATATGATACCATCTTAATATATATGATTCTTGAATAATTCAATAACAATTATTTCACCATTATACAGGAGGATAACCTATCTTCTACCAAGGAAAAAGTACAAAGTAAGGGGTTTCTCATCTCACTTTTAAATCCGTGAGATTTCCATTATTCACCGCTTATTTATTTCATGTGGTGTGTGTATTACCCATGTTTGTATTAATTGTGTAATATACTTTAATTCATGTATATTTACATCATCATTTTATGATAATTCTTTCATGGTTGTATGTTTTTTATGTTACCAAATTGGTAAGGGAATTACAAATTTAAATTTCCACTCATTCAGCTTTACGCATACATCATTGGTTATTTTACTCCAAGATTATGTGTGGAATAATTATTCATTTTATTATGTCATAATTTACACTCCCCTTTCTGTGGATATACTTTTGATACACATAATCACTCCATTGGTAAATTCTCAAGCGATCAGTATGAACTTGATAAGAGTAATTTTTAACTCAATCTCTATTTGTTGAGTTAAATATCCAATTCATTGGTGTTGTTTTTACAAGAGTATATCTGAATGTCATTTGATTTTTTTACACTGAATATCCAATCATATTGAGTGTATTTATATTTGTCACACATAATTATGTCTTTGATTTATCCTTAGCCTAAGGATACAACCTTTATGAGAGATTTCATCTCAATTTACATTCCATTGAGACTCCTTTATTGTTATACACCAAATCACTTTTATATGGTGTATATAATGTACTTTGACATAATATATCATGAATCCCTTTATTCTCATGATATTAAAAAGTTTTTATTTCCTCAATTATTTTTATTCAAGTTTCTCTCTTTTGGTTAGGAACTCTAACTAAAATATCATTTTAAAATGTTTTAAAGATTTATTATTCAAAATCCTTCTCATTATTGTCCATGTTTTAAAAATGGTTTTAAGGATTTTTTATATGGACATTAATGTTTCAAATAAAAATTCATTTTAAAAGTTTCAAAGTGGTATGTGAAACTTTGATTCAAAAATATATTTTAAATGGATTCTTGACATATAGAATGACTTTTAAATGTTTTCAAGAAAAAGGGGGATATTTCTCTCAATATTTTTGATGATTATTTTCATCTATGTCAATATCTTTCATCATTCTCGATCGAGGTTAATCTGATACAATACAATCTTCCATATTGTATTTAATGAGTTATGTTTGACTGTGGATGTGCTATTTTTATACCATTCATGGTTTGTGGTTAAAGTATTGACATTTCGTATGCTAGTTTTAATACGAATGTTTATGTTATGTTTAAACCAGTTCATATGAGGAATGAATTGGACTTAGTAAGTGACAGGTGGAGCCCGCTATAGCTCCTCGATGCATCGATAAGTCTCATGAGACAAACTAGAGTTTTGGCACGAGGCCTTGAAAAAATCTTAATTGTAGTCTTGGAACGAGGCCTTGGCTACGTGGTTATGATAGTCTGACATTATGCATTCCATCTTTATGAAAGTGGTTATTGATATTGAATGTGATTATTCGACTAGTAGAATATGCATGTGAGTAAGTAAATGGAATTATTTCATTTTATCAATGCCATATTATTCTGAAATTCATGTTTAAAAGGCTTTTGTTTAAGTCATACATTGCCTTAAGTGTTTATGCTTATCTATGAAAGATTCTACTATATTGTTATCCTTACTGAGCATCTGAGCTCACCCCTTTCAATGTTTTATTTTTCCCATGATGTGAAGAAGTAATTTATGAATGGCCTACTGGGATAGTATGGGGGGATATGAAGACAATATGTTGTTGTAGTTTTTTTACTTTATGATTTAATGTAATACTTATGAATATATCTAGTGTTTCCAAGTCTACTAAACTAATCGGTCTTTTGAGACTTGATCTTTTTTGTGATCATGCCAATGTTATGTAATAATGCATCGACTCTGGGTAACTGGTGTCAGGGCATTACAGTTGGTATCAGAGGAAGTTTAGTACAAACCTTGGAAGCAAGATTTAGATAAACTCTAATTAGAGAACATAGACCTAAGATAAACTTTGAGGATTAGTATAGAATAACTTCCTAGAATTTTGGTATTGTAGATATTTTGTGAGTTTTATGAGCAATAAATCCCTATCTGGATACGAGTAGGTAGAGGCGGATCTGGCACATATGTACTTAGGGGTAAAACTTGAAAACACCGCATTGAGCTAGACTCGAATGGGAACTAGTGCACGACAACAGTCCTTGCTGCACTCTTGGTTACGACACTGTTAGGGGATATGCTTAGGATAATTTACACTTTATTTACAAACCGATTTGAAGTATTATATATATAAGATGAGAGTAAATGACCTTGGTTAATCCTAATGTGTTTCAAATTGAGAATATGGTGACATGTAAATTTCTAAATGATTTTATGACTACTGTTACTCACACAATGCTTTCTGGTTGTAGTCAATGGCTGGATTCCAAGGAAGTCATAGTGACTTTGAGAATAATGTACAAGGAGGGAACTGTGGTGGAAATGAGCAAAAAAATGGAATGTTGATAGGCGTAAAAGATATCCTCTTTATGCCAAATAAATTTTCCAAAAATATGATCAACAATATATATATTAACCAATTCCAGGACTCAATAAAGAAGAGAAAGTTGATGAATGATAAGAGCTCCAACAGTGGAGACCATGGAGAAAGGAATCCTTAATTTCTATCATGCATGAAATGTGGAAGGAGACACCCAAGAAAGTGTCTCAATGGGAAAAAGAAATGATTTACGTGCGGGAATGAAGGATATAAAGTGAATAATTGCCGAAGAAAAACGAAGAGTACTATGGAAGAAGATAAAAATGGTCCCAAGAATCCATTTACAGTCATTTTCCGTAAATGCAGGGGACCTGGCCATTACCCGAGTGAATGCCATATTCTATAGGATATTTTCTTGGACAAAGAAGAAGCTATGTGGAAATAAATGGTTGGAGAAATGTTTAAAAAGAATTAGTACTCCTTGTTGATGGGTTTACTTTGGAATAATTTTCTTTTGTATTTTTTTAACCCTGCAGTTTTCCATGTGAGAATGATATTTGAGGAAGAATTATCTTTACTCTTGTGGATATAGTTATAAATAACCATTTGGTTTTATATGATCGTTGGGTTTGAGGAAATTATAAGTTATTATAATTTGGGATAAAAATGTAAGGTATGAGATAAGATTTGTGGTTAAATTATTTTATGGTTATTTTGAAAAATTTATATCATTTTGGTAATGTTATAAAATATAGTTTTTGAAAAAGGGCAACACGCAGACCGTGTGACAACCCGTCACGTCGGACAAAGATGTGGGAATCGAACCCACAACCAAAGTGCGATTGGGATTTATCGCCTACCACTGGACTACGTGAAGTACCTGGTTAGTGTAACTATTTTTATAGTTAAATGATTTTATTGATCAATAATAATTTGATTTGAGATCTTATGTCTTATCAAATGAATACCCTTAGTATAAGAAAATGATTTGGTGATTAAGTGATAAATGTTATTTTGGAAGTTGTTTGATTTGTTGTGAACACTATATGCCCAAGGAAAATAGAATAGTATGGGATTTCATTTGAGGAGTACTGGTGGATTTTTATATATGTTTTTATTTTGGATTTATAGTGATTTGGGTTATTTATGAAAATGATTAGGTTAATTACTTTTAAGTATGTGACTTTAAGATTAATTAATGTAATTTGGAGATACAATTTAATGTGGAAGACTACATTCTTATAAGTTTTTGGTTTCAATATTAGTTTGTATTATATTGAAGGATTTTAAGGACAATTTATTATTGAATGGTATTTATTTAACTTTGGAGTATTGATGGTTTAATTTTAGAAATTAAGATTAGTGTTTTTTTCTCTAATGTGATATCCATTTGGGGGATCATCAGATATTATACTAACCATTTTGGTTTTGATTAATATCTAAAGGCAAGGTAAATATATAGTTTATCCTACGTGGATCATGTATTTCTATAGAATTTTATTCTAGCTCTTCCATTGTGACCAAGTATTCTTCAATACTCATTGTTAAAAAAAATGAGTTAGTGGTAAAAATTTATTAAAGAATGAAACTCTACTTAAAAAGTAAGTATATCTCTTTATGTTCTTATTCAATATCATAAATGAATTCCTTGTCCTTATGTAATGTAACTTAAAACAAAAAATGTTGTCCGTTTACTTTTCCTACTGGATGACTAATGACCGTTTGTCCCAACACAAGTTTGTGATTTTCTTATTGTTAACTTTCTCTTGATCATGTTTTCTATCCCTCTCCATCAGAACTTAACTCTTAGTTTATCATCCATATCCATGTTTTCCTACGTGGAATCCTAGTATGGGTTATCTTGGGTGACCTTTATACCTCTCTTCCTTTCTTTTAAAGTGATAGTTTTAT
The DNA here is from genome assembly GCA_963277665.1 of Viscum album. NCBI lineage: Eukaryota > Viridiplantae > Streptophyta > Magnoliopsida > Santalales > Viscaceae > Viscum > Viscum album. The sequence continues at coordinate 1,889,657,085 of OY728156.1, forward strand.
CGACTCTTTTTCCGATGTGGGACTTTCCATTTTATTCTAAAGCCCAATTTAAAAAAAAATTGCGAGGACGCAATTTTTTGAAGGTGTGTAGAATGTAACACCCCAAGCTTCAACGATACGTTTCCCATTGAATAATGCGATGACGTGCATTGTACGCATCTTCGAGATTCTAACACAGAAAAACCAATCAAACTAGCCGTTATGGATAGTAATAACTTCTTTTTGAAATTTTATAAATTTTATCTTTCGAAATGGAATTCATTTTTGGATTCATAATATCGAAATTAGCTTAGGGTGAAATTTTGTTACTTTTCGGATAACTTTCATATTTTGATGAATAGTGAAAACTACTAAATTTTAATTAAAAACAACTTTTTTAATGGAAATAATTAATAGTGATAAGTTATTAATTTGAGTGGTTTTAAATTATATTTAGAATATATTTTTACCATTTAATACAATTTTAGTCATTGGATGTAATTTCACATTTAAACTAGACATAAACAAGTGTCAAACTTTTGATATTTATTATCTCTTAAAAACACGCTATTTGTTTTGACGACGAGAATTAATTCTTAAATTAATTAATGCAACTGATATGTTTTGAATTTGGTAAAATAGTCATAATTTTTTAATTCATAATATAAAATATAGCTTAGGTCTATGTTTTGGTATTTTTCTGGAAACTTTCATTTTTTGATGAATAGTGAAACCACTAAGTGGTAGTTAAAAAACTGAATTTTTCATAAAATTTAATTTTACCGCTTCTGTGAGTGGAATTTAAAAAATCCGAGAGACACGGTTAATATCAAAGATTAAAATGTGCTTTTATGAGATGAAAATAATTTTTGGCGAATAGTAACTTTTTTACTTTTATTTACCACGGTTAAAAGTAAATAGGGTAATTAAGGGTAAAAATAATATTAATATTACCCTAACACATGTCTTAATTCTATTGGACAAGTTTATATAGACCAAAAACAACCTTAGGTGTAAAACATTATCATTTAGGACCACTTGGATTAGATTAGGACATTTATTATTATTTAATTCAAAGAAGAGTTAAAAGAGTTAAAATCAACATTTATTTACTAAAACATTTTTAATATAGGGTTATACATAAGATAATTTTGATTGTAAATATTAATTATAAATCTAAAAAGGTTTCCTACATTATGATATTTTATTTATAATTTTTAGACAATAAATAATTTAATTTATTTATGACACAATGATGATGAAGTAATTACCCTAATAGTGAAAAATTAAATTAATTGATATTATAAATACCCAAATAAATATAATTTGAGACTTTGTAGGAATTAAACTAATTTTATTGGTTAATATGACATGTTAGAATTGATTTAATTAACTTTTTTTTGAAGTAATCCTTCTTTTGTGATTTTTATAAAAATCAATTATTGAATAGTGTCAAAATTGACATCAAAAGGGTTTTTAAAAAACTATTATATTATTAATTGATATGAAATTCCTAAAAATCTAAGGTTCGTCCAAGAGACTTATATCATGATATTTATATCATTAATGGACCACTTGGGGGTCTCTTGGATGTATATAGTATGTTTATTAACCATATAATATAAAAATACAAAGAGACATTGTAAAAGTGAAAGTAATTAACATAGAGTTAATACATAAAGATAAGGTTAATATAATGACCCAAACCTGTCTAAATTCTATTGGTTGAGTGGTTTTAGACCTATCCCCACCTTAAACTTTATATAATACACTTTTGAGCCATTATAAACCGAATATGAATTTATTATAAAATAATATGTTTAGGTTTTCCAAAGGTGCCCCTCACCCCTCTTATAAAAGGGCACTCATCCATCTCATTAATTCACACATTAAAAGCCTTTTGGATCGGCCAAACCCTACCCAAATACTCTATAAACTTACCTCACATAATCCTAGATTCCTTACTTTAGTCGTAAAGCCAACCTATGAATCCCTTTTGATCAAATCAAAAGGAAGAAACCGAAGAAGAGGTAATGATTTCACCACCCCTTTTCAAGTTCCTTTCTTCTTCCACTTCTTCTATTTTTGTTATTACCATTATAAAATAATACCTCCAGTATATTATATGTACATTGATGTTATTATAAACATGGTACAACCATATTCAGTATTCTATCCATCCTTTGAATGACATGTCACCATACGTGCGTACGTATGGCTTACCGTCTCCACGTCGTGGTGTAATTGTTATTCAATAAATTATTATTTGGATGGGTACAATAATGATGTGTGATTCATGTAAATAATAAATATAACATGATAATTATTCTGTATATATGATATACAATCCAATTTAAAATTATTTTAATATCAAAAGAATGATATTGTCACTCGTGCGTACGTACGGACTACCGTCTCCACGAACGCGATGAGATTAATTCTCCATCGTATCCATTCAAGTCTAATTCTAATTTAATGATTAATAATAGTATATAAGGACTTGATATAATTATGTATAAGAATATGATACAACCTATCCATGACAAATACAGCTAACGTAACAAAACATATAAAAGAAAATGAGTAAGTGAACAACCGAAACGACGATACTTCTAAAATATTATTAACAAAGCAATGTTAAAAGATCATATATGATATCATATTAATATATATGATTCTTGTATAATTATATAACAATTATTTAACCATTATAAAAGAGATTAACCTACCGTCAACCAAGGAAAAAATACAAAGTAAGGGGTTTCTCATCTCACTTTTTAATCCGTGAGATTTCCATTATTCACCGCTTATTTATTACATGTGGTGTGTGTATTTCCAATGTTTGTATTAATTGTGTAATATAATTTAATTCATGTATATTTAAATCATCATTGTATGATCCTTCTTTCATGGGTGTATGTTTAGTATGTTACCAAATTGGTAAGGGAATTAAAATTTTCAATTTCCACTCATTCAGCTTTACGCATACTTCATTGATTATTTTACTCAAAGATTATGTGTGGAATAATTATTCATTTTCTTATGTCATAATTTCCACTACCCTTTCGGTGGATATACATTTAATACACATAATCACTCCATTGATAAATTCTCAAGCGATCGGTATGAACTTGATAAGTGTAATTTTTAACTCAATCTCTATTTTTTGAGTTAAATATCCAATTCATTGGTGTTTTTTACAAGAATATGTGTGAATTTCCTTTGATTTGTTTCACTAAATATCCAATCATATTGAGTGTATTTATATTTGTCACACATAATTATGTCATTTATTTATCCTTAGCATAAGGATACGGCCTTTATGAGAGATTTCATCTTAATTTACATTCCATTGAGACTCCTTTATTGTTATACACCAAATCACTTTTATATGGTGTATATAATGTATTTTGACATCATATATCATGAATCCCTTTATTCTCATGATATTAAAAAGTTTCTATTTCCTAAATTATTTGTATTCAAGTTTCTCTCTTTTGGTTAGGAACTCTAACTAAAATATCATTTTAAAATGTTTTAAAAATATATTATAAAAAATAATTATCATTAATGTCCATGTTTTAAAAATGGTTTTATGGCTTTTTTATATGGACATTAATGTTTTCAAATCAAAATTCCTTTTAAATGTTTCAATGTGGTATGGGACTCTTTGATTCAAAAATCTATTTTAAATTGCTTCTTGACAGATAGAGTAACTTTTAAATGTTTTCAAGAAAAAGGGGTATATTTCTCTCAATAGTTTTGATGATTATTTTCATCTATGTCAATATCCTTCATCATTCTTGATTGAGGTTAATCTGATACAATAAAATCTTCTATATTGTATCGAATGAGTTATGTTTGACTGTGGATGTGCTATTTTTATACCATTCATGGTTTGTGGTTAATGTATTGACATTTCGTATGCTAGTTTTAATATGAATGTTTATGTTATGTTTAAACCTGTTCATATGAGGAATGAATTAGACTTAGTAAGTGACGGGTGGAGCCCGCTATAGCTCCTCGATACATCTATAGGTCTCATGAGACAAACTAGAGTCTTAGAACGAGGCCTTGACAAAATCTTATTTGTAGTCTTGGCACGAGGCCTTGGCTATGTGGTTATGATAGTCTGGCATAATGCATTCCATCTTTATAAAAGTGGTTATTGATATTGCATGTGATTATTCGACTAGAAGAATATCCATGTGAGTAATTAAATGACATTATTTCATTTTATCACTTCCATATTATTTTGAAGTTCATGTTTAAAAGGCTTTTGTTTTAGTCATACATTGTTTTAAGTGTTTATGATTATCTATGAATGATTCTGCTATATTGTTTTCCTTACTGAGCATCTGAGCTCACCCCTTTCAATGTTTTATTTTTCCCAAGATGTGAAGAAGTAATTTATGAATGACCTACAGGGATAATATGAGGGGATTTGAAGACATGATGTTGTTGTAGTTTTTTACCTTATGATTTAATGTAAGACTTATGAATATATCTAGTGTTTCCATGGCTACTAAAATAATCGGTCTTTCGAGACTTGGTCTTTTTTGTGATCATGCAAATGTTATGTAATAATGCACCGACTCTGGGTAACTGGGGTCGGGGAATTACAAAATGTACATGTATTGTGGAATCATTTTACGATTTAATAGGATCCTTCATATCTCCAAATTATACTAATACCCAAATGTGAATGGAGGATGAAGAGATTTGAAGGTCTTAGGGTGTTTGGACAATAAATCAGATAAACACACACACTAGAACCATTGTATTGTTGAGTAATTTTAAAATATAAAAGTCACACCATTTTATTAAAAAAATTTAATGTGATAAAATGCATAAAAAATTCCATGGAAAAAATTAATGAATAATACAGTTTTTCTCCTAAACATTTTATCAAATGAAATGATACATTAAATTATAGTAAGGCGAACGATCAAAATGTCAAAGGTATAACTATAATCATATGATGTATTAATTATATTATATTTCTTTGTAAAAAGAACAATTTTCATATGAACCATCAAATATATCATATAAATATATGATTTATAGAAAACATACATCCCTCATTAAATAGGGTCGTATGAAATTTTTTCATGTTCTAATTCTTGTTTATATTTAGCTATAAATTCATTGTCGTAATATTTCTCTTAATTCCTTTCATAATGATATTATCTCTATCAAGAGTTATTCATTGTTGTATGACTATCATATTTTTTCATGTTTTTAATATAGATAGTGTCTCCTACTTCAATGGGATACACTTAAAAGATACACTTCTTGCCTTGGGTACTAGTTGATTTTATGGGGTGAAATTAAACAAATTCCTCGCATCCCCATTCTTGGGTGTGTGACAACACAGTTTGTTTTACATTTATTCACTCATATGTAATTATTTTTTCTACCACAGATGGTTCATATTAAATATTATTATTTTAAAAAATATAATTCATATTCTTAAAAAGATAAATGAATTTACGTATAAATCAACACTGGATTTAACATGTCATATAAGTAATGACTCATCCTTTCCCAAACACCATTCCAATATAGTGTATAATGTGAGGTTAGATTATTATCAATACCAACCTCCCATAGAAAATAAATAAACTCATATTTAATTTATTCACAGCCATGAAAATTTCAATCATCTTTATCTTCTTTCAATTTGGATTAAATAATTATCTATTTAATTATTGGAATTTCTAATAGACAAAAAATGTGTACCTCATCATGTAGATATACCGTATCTACTCAATTTTCAGTAAATGTTTTGATGAAAAAATAACCATAACTATCTTCTATCAGATATGGTCTATAATCAGAAGACCGTATAAGTCCTAGATTCTTTGTGGACCTTTTATCCAATTTTCATAATTATGGGTTTTTCAGTTTTCTTTTAAAATATGAAAGTTATATTTCTAGTGGTTTTATGTAAAAAATAATTAAAATAACAATATTATGGTGATTTTTAAAGGGTTTCATTTAAATGAAAAGAAATTTATTCTATAATTAGGTGTTTTATGATTCTTGTGAATATGATTCATTATTTATTTCCAATAAATAATTTTCATAAATTAATATATATATATATATATATATATAATTTAGTCCACACCACAACCAATTATGTCTTGATGAAAGATGTTTTTTGTTTTAATTTTTTAAAATAAAAACATTCTTGTAATTTCAATGATTTGATATGTTGTTCATTGGTAAACATGGAAAAAATAACAATTTTTCAAAATAATAATCACAATCTGTGGAAATATTATATTATATTTTCTTATATTAATGACTTCAAGTTGTGTCCCATTGGATTCTCGATGATCCACATTTCCTAAAGAAGTATATTGTAATCAACATAGTTTGTTTATTTGGATATTGATGTTATCAATACAATCTATATCCAATACACAACATGTTGGAGTAGAAATACTACACTAAAAAAATAAAAACCCCTTTTATAATCCACTCAATTCTTGTTGTAGTTCTTCATATATTGGACTAGAATTACCCATGAAAGAACATAATACTTCCTTTTTCTTTTGTATTCCTTGACACTTATTTATATTGGGAATATAGTGAATGGGTGATTTTGTAATAAAGTCATCCTTGGTCCACATTTCTTTATTCCTCTTTATCTGTTTCATCATATACACTATATACTTATCATATCCCTTGTCCTTTTCAAATTGTAGAATGAGAGTAACAATATTTAAAAGAGACTTTCCTCTATTTCTCATATAGTAATAGTAATAAAAAAAGAATTATTTTTGCAATGATGAAAAGATCAGGCCTTTTTATTGATCATCATGAAATTTAATCCACATAACACAGAATTTATATACTTAGCCAATATTTATTACTACATGAGGCCCCTCATATTGTTACTCTCTACGATTAAATGTGACCAGTGCATTAAAGATCTCCTATATCTCTTGTATCTACTTCAATTGATATAGAACTTGATTGTATGAAATCATGATATATTAATTGATATCATCATGTTTCATAAAAACATCATTTGATATAGGAAGTATCCCAAAACATTGCACAATTTTATCATCACCCAAATCATTTTCATATAGAGATAATTCTTCCTCACCAACCCATTTTCCATGTGATCAAGGAATATGATTTTTGAAAAATATAATTACAATTCATGGAATAGAATATTGAAAAATCATATTATAAATTATTTAAAATTAGTGATAATGAGAATTATAAACACATCATTTATGGGTTTTAGTTATATTATGGAATTAATGTGTATTTATATTTCTATACTCATGAATTATAAAAATTAGGAAATTTATATAAAGATAATATATAAGAAATGACAAATTTAGTTATCTCCCACTATTTTATAGAATTATAATTTCCACAAACATTAGTTTTAATATTTTATTTTTCATTGTATATATTAATATAAAGGATCAATACATCAACTCTAATTACCCATAGAGGTCTATATATATATATATTCAATGGTATTTAGGATTTTATCCAACTTATATTTCATTAACCCATAACACCATGATATATAGAGTGGACTCTATAATAATGGAATTATGAAATTATATTTCAAAAACTCTTTTACTATGATTTAGACGATGACTCATAGATGTAATTAAACCATAATGGGAACTTGGTTATGTTGATATTAAACTAGAGATAGAAATTACATGGAAATTGAAATCACCACAATAGAGAAAGGTTAATCACATTGAATAATAGTTTTATTCTTAATTAAGTAGTGGAATTCTACAGAGATTAAATATATATAGTTGACATTTTTTAATATTTGATGCATACATATTCAATTTTATATTTATGACACAATTTTTATTATTATGGGAACATACTCTAGTGATTAACCATGTCTTATATATAATTTACCCATAATCTGATTTAATTATGTTCTATCTTTTAGAATTAATAATTACATAATTCTCATGGATGTGAAAAAAATATAAAAAATGAATATAATCACTAGACATGATAGAAATTAAAAAATAATAGTTTATAATCATGGTTTTAATAATGTTTAGTTTCTATAGTGGATGATAATATTACAATAGACTAGAGGAAAAAAATTATCCATGAATTGGTGTGTGTTGTGTAATTAATCTAGTCTATTGATGTATATATTGGATAAATTCCACAATAGATCTAAATATGAAATATATACACTTATTTGGTAGCCCTATTGATAACATAATCTTTTACTCACAGGAAGTATATGGGATCTAAATGATTGATTAACGGTGTTTAAAGAAGATGAATGTGTGGTACAATAGTGTCTTAAATAATGTGAAGAGACATTAAAATCCTGAAATCAATTTTATATAATAATAAATAAAATTGAAAAAAATCACTTACAATGGAATGGTCTATTCTCATGATCATCCAAATTCATGCAACAAGTTTCATATTAAATTAAATACTATTCCATAAAAATCATTCATATTAATTATAAATCATTCTCTAATCAATCAATATTATTCAGTAATTAATTATTTATATTTTGTTTCTTTTATTCTGATAATTATTAATTTTATGGTCCATAACAATTTTATAGAAACAATATATATTTTTTTAAAATTGACTATATACAGTTCATATAATAGCGATGAAACAAAACAAGAATTAGTCTAAACTACCCAAAATGCATGATATTCCTATATTTTTTACTCATTTGGAATGAATAGAGCATGTATTATCAAGAAATATACTGGTGTTAATTTAAAATTACTGGAAAAAAGATATTATGTCATCTATATAGAATGTTAAGTCTTATTTCATGTATAGTAATAACTATATTACCACTTATAAAAATTATGTTGTTCATAATATTACAGAGAAATTAATAAAATATTAAACATAAATATTAATACCATATACCATGGAAAATTTCATTCAATTAAATTACCCATATAAAACATGTTGGTAATGTTTAAGTTGTTTAATAAATTAATTTCATGTTCTAGATAATGGGTAATTAAAATTCCTTCACCAAAATTTTTTCACAACAAGAATAATTATTCACTATTTTACCATAGAAAATTCATTGTCACTAATGTTGGCTCATATTTTCCTATCTAATGTGATAAATTATGTACATAATGTTTACATTGGATAAATATCATGTTCCATATGAGTTACACTGTAACTAAATCCATGGGCCATGTGAAAAATGATGGCTCAGCTTTTACAAATGGAAAACATGTCATGTACACAATTTATATGCTACTTAGTATGGATAACTATATTCAAGTATGATATTATAAATTCATGGTGTAATAAAAAATTGTCACATGTAATATTTTCACATGATTCATATTAATTAGTGATATATTTTTGGGATTAAACATGTGTACTTGATTTATACCTACATGATACAAGTCATATACCATTGTCTTCTTCAACTAGAATCTGTAGCCCAACAAGATGAGTTTTTGGGATTTTCATTATTCAAAATTAATTAATTCATTAATTATAAATTTTAGAAAATGTTGAAAAAGAGATGATCTTATGATTTTTAATAAAAAATGACTAAATAAAATTTAAAAACTGATGACAAATGAATAAATTTGACAATTAAAATTCAATAATTATAATTATATATGTGATTTCATGGATTTATCTTGAATGTTCAGAGTGATATAGAAGAAAGAGTAGAGCATTCCAAAATCATCTATTTCTGAAAATCAATGATTAATCTGCGATGTAAATCCACATAAAAAATCATGAATAATGAAGTTGAATCAATTATTAATTGAAATGAAAACAAAAGAATAAAATAAAGGATCACTAAATTATAAAATTATAATTATTTTAGCAATTATATAACAACATGAAATGAATTATTTATTACATGATAAGGAATAAAATGTATCAACATCATATTTTTAGTGCATCATAAGAATGATGTATTGATCACATCTTCTTGTAATCCAAAAATGTACCAAAAACATAAGCGTTTCACAAAAGGAATTACTAGAAGCAAGCATAGGAGATCCTCATAGTTGTGTTGTTCATCCTTGATAACTGTTAAAATAGATTCTATAAACGATTCTCCCTGGTATATGTAAAATATAACATGGTGGAGAAGGATAATAAATCTACATTGTTGTTATCATTTTTTTACAGGGACTCTCTTAATTTTGAGTGATTTCTCTCTGTCTTTATGAAAACACAAATGACATGTATACCATGTTTGAAATTACATAATTGGGTTTAAATAGTGTAGGGGTCATAAAAAAATATTTTCATATGTTCCATTATTATTTTATCAAATACTATATAACCCTATGATTATAATGATAATAATGGTAATATTATTATTTCTTATTATCATGTGATGAAAATTAATCAATTTATTATTATTTCATCAATAAAATATTTAAATTTATTTAAATAATATTTAACTAATATTGTTTCTCAATAAAAAATACTTATTTCTTCACTAAACCATAATATGTATTGATTCATTAATAATTTCCATTTATTAGGAAATAAATATCTATTTATTATTCTATAATAAATAAATAAATATAATATAAAATAAATAGAAATAAATATTTAAAAAATATTATGTTAAAAAATATCACATTAATTACTACTAGTATAATATATGTGATCAAGATAATATAAATATTTATTAAACCACATAATAGAATAATATTTCATTCAATATAGTACATTTTATAAAATGTTATTATTAAGGTATGTTTCTGAATAATCATGTTGTGTGACCCTATATATCTCTTTCTTCATTGAATTATTGGGTACCACCAAAATTCTATGTAAGAATCCATAAACACAGAGAGGAAAATATAAAAAATAATGATAAACTCTTAGTGAAATTAAACATAATAAAAATTAATTCGTTGGAATAAAAACCATTTAAAAATATATTTATAATAATGTTGGATTCATATTGGTGTTATAAACCAATGTTCTTAAAATATCATTCAGTTACGTTCTGGGTATGGAACTACCAAAAAAACACCATGGTCATGAATTTTCTTTAATGTTTCTCAATATCATCAATGTTTTATAGATTTATAATTCAATTAAATATAAGAATAAAAAAAATAATTCTTGTATTTTTAATCAATTAAATTTTTACTATGATGCACTTGACATATCCTAACTCAATTCGAACACATGTCGTCGTATTTTTCCATAATGCATTATAGAATGTGAATAATAATATCAATTAGTAATAATCATAATGTTTAAGGGTCAATACATATTTTTATATATTTGAACATATGATGAAACATATAAATATGGATATCTTATGGAATGTTTGTGTTCCCCAAATCATCAATGACAGGAATACCCTAATACATACACCATGATAAAGTTTCGTGAAGTCATATGATCACCCATACCTAAAAGAATTTATCATTTCTGTCATATCACAAGAAATAATTTCTCTATATAACATATATTTAATTATACTATCATGGTAATTCTATATTTTCATCACATCAGAGAATTGTAATAACCTTTTTGAGTTATAATTTCATTTATAAAATAATCCCAGAATATATCACATATAAGAACAATTATAATCTAAGAGGATGTTTATTGTCATTAAAAAAATATGAGTATAGGTAACTAAAATATTCAATTAATTTGTATCTAGGGATCCAAATCAACAATAAGTCAAATAATTAATGTATCAATTGTAGAAATATATTCATTCTATTATAGTAATTAAAATCCATTAATTCTAAATAAAAGTAAATATTGATTTAAATTTTATAGTTTGGAATTTTTTTAATCCAATAAGACTAATGATTTCCATATTTTTTCAGAAAAAAATTTAAAAATATCTAAAAAATAGTTTACCATTGGGATGATGAAAACAAATAAAAATAATAAATTCTATAACAAATAACCATTAAAGTTTTATAATAATGATTTAGATCACAATAAATTATCTAATTTAACATTTGATACTCAATAATGGATGCCAATGTGGAATACAAAAACTCAATACAGAATATCACACTAGAGAATCAATCCTTGGATGATGTGAACTAATGTATTGTACAATAGATATTTTTCATCTCCATATCCTTTTTTGATGAATTATGTATGAATTAAAATAAATGATGTTATTGAAAGATTGAAAAACTAGGATATATTAAATGTTCAACCTATTTCCATTTAGATAAAAAAGAAGAAAACCAACCACAAAGGCATGACACTGATGACTCAAATATAGAAATGGATATTAGAATATCTAATGTATATTTCTATTCAAACTATTTAGATAGTTGATGCATATGGATTTTAATTTAAATTTTATAATAATCTAAAATTGTGATAAATATAAATATATAATATTATCAAAAATTTCCTTTATTTTTTCTGTTTTATTTATTTTTTGTGACATTAACAATTGTATTTAATTAGAAAATTTTTAAGTGTATTTGTATTTTTTTAAATTTTTCTATTAATGTATAATATTTAATATAATTTTATTATTTGTTGTATATTTATTAAATTTAGTTTAATTATTTGATAATTTTAAAAAGATTTTTTAGATAATATTTTATTTATTATTTTTATATTTTCATAATCATTTCCCTTAATATATATAATAGTAGTGTAAATAATAAAAATATTAAATTAATCCCAAATTTAAAAGAAAAATTATTATTATCTACGGAAATAATGATCTATTATAACTAGAAATTGTATTATTTTAATAAAACATATTATATGTGTATACGTATATATGTATATATATTTAACAATTATGTCATTATACCATTACTATTATTTATATGTTTATTATTATAAGAGTTATATTAAATATTAATTTAATTCATTATTTATATTCTCAAAAATCATATATAATCATATTTTTATTAATTTATAATTTTTATTTTCTGTTTTGAATTTATCATTTGTGGGTATATACATAGGTAAAGAGATTCTCCATCCTCTCCTCCAAAACAAAAATTACCTCTACTGGAAAAGCCTACACACTAACATCTTCATCAACAACATCCTCACCTAGCTCATCCATGTATGCCAACATATACCACCACGGATAATGAAACTTCTGTCAACGACCTCTAATAATGAAACCTATTATCCAAACTAATGTTAGCCTTATCCATTCACACGAGTTACCTCCAACTCTACCATCTCGTCAGATTATAGAAAATCATTGAACATTTTCACTCTCATTCCACACTATTGTGATACACTACTTCTAGGATAAACAACTATGTATGCACTCCCTAGGAATCCTAGCACTAAATCTATGACTTCAAAGACAATGAATTTCCATGATTGTTTTTAAATAAATGGGAATTTTACAAGTCCATGAAAATTGATGGCACGTGATTCCAAGGCCTAGAGTGCCCAGAATGAATTTCAGAACATTTGTTTAGGTACGTTCAGTAATCGTGCAAGCGAGTTTATCTAATTTTTGAACTGATGCTCAAAATTGAAATCAGAGGGTACCATTGAACTCATAGTTCCAGTATTCTCTTAAGAGGACTTTCACCTCAAAGACAGTTGGTCGAGGGTGAAAGATAAATTTTTGGTTCTTCGTGGAAATAATAAAATAAAATAAATTGACTTTTTTTGTTGTAACAACCCAATTGTGGATATTATAATTGTGGGGACCACAAATGTTTTATCATCCAAATTGAATGCTCAGTGGCGGGGACCACCCAAGCCTAACTCCCTTGTGGATATTATAGTGGTGGGGACCACCCGTGGAATGAAACCTCTTCAACTCCATAATTAAGTTGGGAGAAACCTTTTGAGCTCCCCAATTAATTTGGTCAACCCTCCCCCACATAATTATTCCAACACTTGACATTAATTAATTTATTTTGAATTTATTCCAACCAACATAATAGAGGGGATAATCTATTATTTTGGAACCACTTTACATTTGGGTGGAATTGGGGGAAAGCATCTCCAATGAAGAACGCTTCCTCCATGAAGAAATCTTCCTCCATGAAGAATGCCGACAAGAAATGTCTTTGACTATGTTAAACCGACACACGAACCTGTGATTGGAGGTGTTTGGAGGATGAGACGAACGTCGATGACCTCACCTTCTTCCTCGCGCTAGCTTCATCAATCCAACAAGGTAGGGGATTATCTATTATCACTTCCCATGTTCTCCCCTTCTAATTTTTTTGCAGGATTTGGGAATAGATATAGAAAAGGGTTGCGGGAAATGATGTTTTAAAATATCTTCCATACACATTCATGATTCGTTCATTTTGAAACACTTTCTATCACTCTAAATGTGGATGGTGCAGGCCGAACGAACATGCCCTGACCCCTCTGTCTTTCTTCTTTGGTGTACACTTCGAAATGGAGGAAGGAGACGAAGGAGACGAAGGTAACGAAGGAAACGACGCCTCCACCCTCGGCCTCCATGACCAGTGCAACCACCATAGAATTCTGGTCTCCCAGATGAATTGGCCATGCACCCAGACTCCACGACCACTGGTTGAGCCACCTGTGTCCCTCCGGCCTCTCAGTTGAACTGGCTGTGCGCCCCAGCTCCGTGCCCCTGCCGAGCCGCCCCACTGTGCTCCGGGCTCCCGGCCACACCAGCCCCGCTTCCCTACGGTGCTCCAGCCTCTCGGCCGAACCGGCCCCACACCCCTGCCAGACCTCTCTCGTCATGGCCCTCCGACTGCCCCACCTCACGCCTCTTGTAGGCCTCCAAGCCGCCAGGGCTCGCGCCGCCCGCCAGCCCTCCAAGCCGCCCCAACTGTGCCGCTCGCGGGTCATCTGAGAAGCCCCAACCACGCTGCCCGCTGGCCCTCTGAGGCACCCCATCCAAGCCTCCCTATGGCCTCATGCCCTAGAAACATCTTCTGGCCGAGCCACTCTGTGGCCTCATGCCCTCACAGCCATCCGCGACCCTCCACGACCCCTCACAGCCTGTATGGATAGACCTAGTGGTCCTGACCGACCCAACGGTCTGGGCCGAATTGTGTGTCGGGCTAGACCCAGCGGGTCAGGCTGGGTCGACCCGAATCAGGTTGGCCCAAGCTGGGATGGACATGAACCATGCCCACTATGACCCATTTACATTCCTTTGGCCATAACATTGGTTCCATAATCTTTTTGACGAACGATCACCGAAGCTGGAAATTGTGGAGCGATACAGTCCCTTTGAGGGATACCCCACTGTGTTTTGGATTAATATAGAGAACAGTCAGGTTTGATCGAGCACAAATCCAACCGGGCCCCCGGGACTAAAGGGCTAATAAATCAAAGTCCTGGCATCTAATTGAAGCACCGTCTATTTCGTAGACACCCCTATGACTTGGTGGACCTTTGAGGTGTTTTTTCGTGGGACATCATGGCAGATGGAGTATCGACTAGTTGCATGTGTAGTGGATCCTCCCCGAGATGAGCGAGCATAGTGCAGGAATCCATTGGCTGGCTGAGACTTGACGACTCCTGACCGTTTTGACTCGTAGTGACTCGACAAGCCCAGTGGGGAGAACCTTGGTGATGTGGTATATCCAAGGTGGGGAGCTCCATAGTGACACGAAAAACCCATGGTACTCTATAAGAGGAGTACCTCAGTAGGCCATGAGGGGCAACGCCTTGGTGACGCGGCAGACCCACGGTGGGCAGCCCCATGGTGGTGCGGCAGACCCGTAGTACTCGACGGAAGAAGTACCTTAGTAGTCAAAGGTTAGTGGGAAGCACCTCTGTGTGACACGGAGGACCCACTGTACTAGATAGAGGAGGATTTCTCTAGTAGCTGAGGTTTTGGAATGTTACATGATACTACCACTAAAATAAATCCCGGCATGAGCTAAGTCGGTACCTCTGTGTTTTCCACATGATTAAGATGGATTACTCGATAACATAGGTATATGAATGGGAATATACCTATGTAAGGTTATCTGTTGAGTTCATACTTTTTGATTTATCCTTGATGGATTTTGTGAGACCTGGTGGTTCTCGGGGTCCCTACTGAGTATTGTTATTCTCACCCCTGCATGGGCTATGCCTGCACCTTATTGTATTTGATGCAGACAACAGACAACGCTGGCTGAGGCTAAGAGTATCAGGTCTGGATAGTACCTGGAGGTGGACCATACAACGTGTCGGTACGCAGAGGAGATGGGTGGATGTGGATTGCTGAGGAGGTGATCTATACCTACCCTTTTGGTAGGAACCTCGGAGGATGATCCAGTAGCTGTATTTTCACTTTCTTCAGTTTTATTGTATTTCATTTGTACTTGTACCTTTACTATTGGGCTTGTATTCTGGCCCATTTTACTTTCATCACACTTTTAGTTATACAGTTTACTTGTCTTCCTATCTTGTTGGGTGCTTTGATATGTGTTCTTAGAGGATATAAAGGCAATGTCATCTATGTTTTTTAGAATACGCCTTCGGTAATAGTTTCCAGCCACTGGTGTAGAGAAGGCGGGCTTGGGGTTGTCACGACATAGGATCAAGGGAAGGGTGGTTACAAATTGGTATCATAGGATTCATATATACTGAAGAACTATGACTCTGGTCTTTTTTAATAATCGATAGATTTAAGGGTAATGCGTGCATTTTTTAGTTTAGGGAGTCCAATGTTGGTGTGGCAGCTGACGTATCCATACACCATGACCTGTCTTCTGAAATCCAACTCAGTGCACAGAGAAACTGATTACGGCTGTGTTATAAAGAGTCTTCTTTGTGAAATCTTTGAGTTAGATCACCAGGTACAACTTTTGGATAGTAGGGCACCTGTTTCTTTTCAGGATGCCTCCCATCAGACAACCCACTAGAGTTCCAAGAGTTGTACACACAGATAGACCACAGAGCGATGAGGCCTCGGTGTGTGCCCTCTTCCAGTAGAGGCACCAGCGGAGGAACTAGCGGTAACACTCCCTGTTGGGCCACTGATGCCACCATCCCCAAAAACAGACGGTGCATGCTACTGGAGCGCGTTGAATGAGTTCCAGCACTAGAGGCCATCCAGGATCAGGGGAGAGACGGACCCACATCCAGCTGAGGATTGACTGGAGGCCATGGTGGGAGTTTTACGATTATGAGGGACACATGTTATTTCATGGTGATCCTTGCCGCCTATATTTTATAGGAAGTAGCAGGAAGATGGTGGAGCTTGATGCTCCAGGTTCACGATGAGGTGACGCTTCTATGGGATGACTTCGAGAGCTTTTTTCATGCAGATTTTGTCCCAGAAACTGTTCGTGCAGTGCGCATTCAAGAGTTAATTTATCTGCAACAGGGCAGCATGACTGTGACACAGTACTCAGTGAGGTTCACTGACCTCTCACATTACTCCACCGATATGGTGAGGGACCCATTCTTTAGGGTCTAGACCTTCGAGCTGGGGCTTGGGTAGGAGATCAGGACTTCGATGATCTCACTCAGCATCTCGATGATAGTAGGGGTGATAGAGAGATCCTTTCTTGGTGGATATTATCCTTTTTGAGTAGTCACCAGTAGCATGAACCCCTACCAGTCATAATGTAGTGGAGCCTTCTACAACAGGAAGTAGAAAGATGTCTCAGAAGTCCAAGAGGACCAGACCTTTTGGTGGTTGACTGCATGACTCAGGAACAGTTCTGCGGGGCACCCGAAGTGGAGCCATTTATACCAAGAGAGGGCAATGATTCTCATGCGGTTGGCAGGGTCACATTTCTCATGACTGTCTGACTCGTAGTTCGGATGATCAGTAGATGGTCGAAGGCCCGAACATGTATAGAAAGATGTTCGAATGAGGGGGTCCGCAAGGAGAATGCATTCCTGGAAGAGGAGATGGATGTGAAACTAGTGGTGGGTGAATATTCGAGATGTTACCTCCACCACAATCAGTAGTTCCACCCTGATCTCAAGGAGCAGGTGGACAGGGGAGAACTTAGCTCTAGGCAGCTGAGGCCTATGATCACTACACTTGGGAGATGATATAAGGTACGATCTGGGTCTACTCCACCTTAGCTAAAGTACATATAGACATAGGTTCCAGTCATTATTTTATTTCCACTGCCCTCATTTGGAGCACGGAGAATCTGACGGAGTCATTGGCTCGATCCTTACGGCTATAGACTCTTATGGGAGAAGATTCAATAATTACACACTGGTTCCGGCAGTGCGAGAATACTATAGGAGCTGAGAACTTCGGCTGGGATCTCTTAGTAGTGGCGTTGAGGCCATAAGACATCATTTTGAGAATGGAACAGGTATCAACAGTAGATGCTGAGATTGACTATATTAGGCAAATGTGTGGTGTGTCTTCATGGATGACGCCAGGTTTACATTCACCAGCAAGAAGGGATCCTTTGCAGCACTGGATGAACTTACCCAGAGGATAGTGCAGCCAATAACACATACGTTTTCTAGCCTTACCCTCGGAGCTATTGATGTGGAGTGTCCGAGCTCTCCTGTAGTGGTGGAACAGTACATGGATGTCTTATCTGATGATATTTCGGGTCTACCTCCTCATAGATTGGTGTAATTTTATATTGTCTTATACCATAGGATGGCACCGATATCTACATGGGCATATTGGATGGCTCCCGCAGTGCTTCGTGACCTGCAGGTACAGCTAGAGGACTTGCAGGGGAAGGGATTTATCCGACCTAGTGTTTCTCCTTGGGCAGCCCTGATTATGTTCGCCAAGAAGGTGGATGAGAGCTTGAGGCTTTGTGTTGACTATAAATGCTTGAATCGGGTTACTATGAAGAACAAGTAGCCTCTCTTGAGGATTGAAGACCTCTTTGATCAACTGAATGGATCATGGTGGTTCGCATAGATAGACCTCAGATCAGGCTATCATCAGATCAGAGTACAAGATGAGGATGTGAAAAAAATGATTTTAAGATGTTGGTACGACCACTACGACTTCTTGGTTATTCAATTCAGTTTAACCAATGCTCTAGTAGTGTTCCTAGGACTCACAGATAGGATCTTTCATCCATACCATGATCACTTAGTAATATCCTTCAACGATGACATTCTGATCTACTCGATTACTAAGGAGGAGCATTCCTAGCATATTTAAGTAGTACTGGGCACACTCCGAGAGTACCAGATTTATGGTAAGCTCTTGACATACCAGTTCTGGATCTAATACTTTCACTTTATAGGACATGTCATATCGAAGGTTGGAGTTACAGTAGATCTAGTGATGATTGAGGCTGTACTTTCTTTGGAGCTACCTAAGAGAGTGACAGAGGTACAGAGTTTCCTGGTTTTGGCTGGATACTAATGGAGATTTGTACCAGATTCCTCTCGAGTTGCAGCATAACTATCAGCCTTGACGAAGAGGGGGAAACCCTTCGTTTGGTTAGAGAAATTCCAGCAGAGTTTTTGAAAGCTAAGGTAGAGGCTGAATAGTTCCCCCATCTTGAGGCTTATAGAGGAGGGAATATGGTAAAAAGTCTACTGTGAAAAATTAGGGACAAGACTCAGATTTTTCTTGATGCAGGATTGAGTAGTGATCACTTATTTTTCTCAACCACTAAGACAGCATGACCAGAACTATGCTACCAATGACCTGGAGTTAGCAGTCTTGGTATTCACCTTAAAGATTTGGTGACATTATCTGAGGGTCGAGCATTTTACCATGTACTCTGATCATAAGAGTCTCATGTATATATAATATCAAAAGGACCTGAACCTGAGACAACAACGTTGGCTTGAGTACCTCGAGGACTATGACATCAAGATAGTCTATACTATAAGGAAGGGTAAAATTGATGCAGATAAACTCAGAATGAGATCTGGTATACAAATGCTAGGTGAGGCAATTGAGTAGCTGGCCACATTGCAGATATCCTTTGTGGATTGATATGGAGCAGTTTTACTTTAGTCTCTTAAAGTCACTCCACCACTTCTTCAGTTAGTCCGGGAGGTGCAGCGTGGGGTCGTTGACTGTGAGACACGACGTGCTCTGATATCCGCAGGGCATGCACCTGATGGATTTCCTAAAGGTGGATTTAACACCATCCTCTCTATGGGAAATACCATGGTAGCAGTGTCATTCATGAGGAAGTGTTGAGGTAGTTCTACACATCCCTTCAATCTGTACATCCAAGAGTGGAGAAGATGTACCAGGATCTTTGATGGCAGCACTGGTGGACAGGAATGATGAAAGTATTAGTAGAGTTTGTTTCTCGATGCATAACTTCTCAGAAAGTGAAGGCATAGCATCAGGTACCAGCAGGCGTGTTTCATCCTTTAGAGGTCCCAGAGTGGAATTGGGATGGGATGTACATGGACTTCATGACAAGAATTCAACGTACATCTAGAGGTCATGACTCTATCTGGGTGATCGTCGACCATCTCACCAAGTCGGCCCACTTCCTATCGATCAGAGAGAAGGGTTTAGTAGAGATCATGGGACTTCACTATGTGCATGAGATTGTGCGGCTACATGAAGTACCTTAGACAATTATCTCTGATCATGATGCATGTCTTACTTCCTAGCTATGGAAGGGGTTTCAGGAGGCTTTTGGGACACATCTTCGTTTGGGAACCACCTTCCATCATCAGAAAGATGGCTAGACTTGGAGGACCATTCAGACCCTCAAGGACATGCTCCATCCTTGTGTCCTAGACATCGGTCACATATGGGAGCATTAATTTCTGTTGGTGGAGTTTCTATACAATAATAGATATCACTCCACCATTGGGATGGAACCTTCCAAAGCATCGTACAAGCGACCTTGCAAACCGCCTTTATACTGGACTGACCCAGTGGAGTCAGCACTCATGGGACTAGAGTTGATTCAAGCTACCACCGAGAAGGTGGAGATCATCCAAGAGTGGATGAATACTGCATAGAGCAGGCATAAGTCTTATGTCGATAAGATACTGAGAGCTGTGGGATTCGAGGATGGTGACCACCTCTTTCTACAGGTCTCACCACGATGAGGATTATAGAGATTTGGCTGAGTTGTCAAGTTATCTCTGAGATTCATCAGACCTTTTCAGGTCCTCAATAGAGTGGGTGTGGTGGCTTACCACTTAGCACTTCAACCTCAGTTACTCCGGGTGCACGACGTCTTCCACGTATCCCAATAGATGAGATGCGTGTATGACCCCTCTCACATCATCGACCATGGCGAGATGGATGTAGACAATTAGGATACTTTTACAAAGGTTCCAATAGAGATTTTGGATCGACAAAAGCAGGTCCTTCATGGAAATTTGACACCTCTAGTGTGCATTCACTCGCATCACATGAACCTCAAGAGATCACATGATAGTGGGAGGCTCAGATGCTTACTCAGTACCCCCACTTTTTTACCTCATTTGAGTTGTGGATTATGGGGATGTAGAGACCTAAGGAGTGGAGAAGGCAATGACCTATAATTACTAGGTAATTTTATTTAAAAAAATGGGAATTTTATGAGTCTGTGAAAATTTACGGTGCATGATTCTGAGGCCTGGAGAGCCTGGAATGAATTTTTGAACTTTTGTTTGAGTACGTTCAGTAAATGTGCGAGTGGGTTTAGCTAACATTTGAACCGATGCTCTAAATTGAAATCTAAGGGCATCTTTGAAGTCATAGTGCCTATATTTACTTAAGAAGACTTTCACCTCAACAATAGTTGGTCGAGGGTGAAAGATGATTTTTGGGTATTTTGTGGAAATAATAAAATAAAATAAACAGACATTTTATTTTATTTGTTGTAACCACCCACTTGTGGATATTATGGTGGTGGGGACCACAGAAGTTTTATTCTTCAAATTGAATGCACGTTGGTGTGGACCACCCATTCCTAACTCCCTTTTGGATATTATGGTGTTGGGGATCACCCATGGAATTAAACCTCTTGAGCTCTATAATTAAGTGGGGAGAAACCTATTGAGCTCCCCAATTAATTGTGCCAACCCTCCTCCATTTAATTATGACAATGCACCACATTAATTTATCCATTTTTAATTTATTCCAACAAACATAATAGAGTGGATAATCTATTATTTTGGCACCACATTACATTTGGGTGGAATTTGGAGAAAGGTTCTCCAAGGAAGAATGCTTCCTCCATAAAGAAAACTTCCTCCACAAAGAACACCGACAAGGAACATATTCAACTACATAGAACCGATGCACGCGCCTGGGATTGGAGGTGGGCAGGGGACGAGAGAAATGTTGATGTCTTTGCCATCCTCCTTGAACCAACTTCATCAAGAGAACAAGGAAGGGTTTTTTTATAATCACTTCCCATATATCCCATCTAATCCTTCTGTGGGTTTTGAGAATAGAGATTGATGAGGGTTGTGGGAAATGATGTTTTAAAATATCTTCCATACATGTTCATGATTCATTCTTTGTGAAAAACTTGTTATAACTCTAAACATGAAGGGTTTGGGCAAACAAATATGGCCCAACCCCATGACCATTCTTCATTGGTGTACACTTCGAAGTGGAGGAAGGTGACGAAGGCGACGAAGGTGATGACGGCAACGACGCCGCCACCCACGACCTCCGTGACCAGCGCTTCCCTCGGGGCATTCCGGTCTCCGGGATGAAACGGCTGCGCACCCCGGTTCTGTGCCCCAACCAAGAAACCCGTGGCACTCCGGCCTCTCGGATGAACCGGCCGCGCGCCCCAGCTCCATGCCCGGGCCGAGCCACCCTGCGGCGCTCCTTCCTCCCTGTCGAACCTAACCCACACCAATATGGTGCTCCAGCCTCCTGGACGAATCAGAACTATGCCCCCATAGAGCCCGAACCTCCAGGATGAACCGTCCCCGCACCCTGACTGAACAACCCTTGCCGTCACCCTCCAAACTTCCCTAGCTCGCGCCGCCCACCAGCTCTCTGAGAAGCCTCGACCGCGCTGCCCACCGACCCTCCGAGCTACCCCGTGACCTCATGCCCTTGCGGAAAATTTCGGCCAAGTAGCTCCATGGCCTCATGACCTCGTGGACATCAGCAGCCCTTAATTTCCCCTTGTGGCTTGTCGGGCCAAACCTAGTGGGTCGAGTTGGTCTGATTGGGTCACACCGGACCAGGACCCACTACGACCCAGTTAGATTCTTTAGGAAATAATATTGGGACCAGAGGTCCGTTTGAGGAACTGCTAGCAGAACTGAGCATCAGGGAGAGATATGGTCCATTTGAGTGATTCCCCACCGTGTTTTGGATTAATATGGAAAATGATTAGGTTGGATCGAGCACGAATCCAATCAGGCCCCTAAGACTAAAAGGCCAATAACTCACAGACCGTGCTTCCGATTGACTCACCGTCTATTGCGTTGAGAACCCTGTTACATGGTGGACATTTAAAATGATTATTTGTGGGAATTTGTGTTAGTTGGAGTATCATATTGTAGATTGAGAAGAAGATCCTCCTGGAGATTAGCGAACGTAGTGCGAGAACCTAGTGGGTGGCTGAGACTTTACTACTGCTAACCGTTTCAACTCAGAGCGACTCGATAGGCCCAGGGGGGAGCACCTTGGTGAAATGGAAGACCCCTGGCAGGGAGAAC
This sequence comes from Viscum album, assembly GCA_963277665.1. NCBI lineage: Eukaryota > Viridiplantae > Streptophyta > Magnoliopsida > Santalales > Viscaceae > Viscum > Viscum album. Next base: position 1,889,680,572 of record OY728156.1, read on the forward strand.
CTTGGATATGAATTATACCCACAATACTCAATAGGAGGAGTAATTTAGCAGGCCATGAGAGGGAGCGCCATGGTGACGCGGGAGACCCACGGTGGGGAGTGCCTTGGTGACATGACCGACCCACGGTACTCTTCGAGAGGAGTACCTAAACTGTCCAAAGATAGTGGGAAGTGCCTCTATGTGATATAGAAGGCCCATAATACTCTATAGAGGAGGATTTATCTAGCAGTCGAGGGTTCAAAATGTTACTTGATACTACCCCTAGAATAAATCCTAGTGTGAGCTGACTCAGTACCTCTGTGTTTTTCCTCATGATTGAGATGTATTACATGATAACATAGGTATATGTATGGGCATATACCTAAGTAAGGTTATATTTTCATTACATACATTGTTATTTATGATTTATGTATTTTGTGAGACCTAGAGGGTCTCGGGGTCCCTAAAGAGTATTGGTAAACTCACCCTTGGATGGGCTATTCCTAAAACATGTTGTGTTGGATGCAGATGACAGACAACACTGACTGAGGCTAAGAGTACCATGCCAGGACAGTATCTAGAGGTGAACCATATGGCGTGTTGGTATGCAGAGGAGACAGGTGGAATTGGAGTGTTGTGGAGGCGATATGTACCTACCCTTCAGGTAGGAACTTTGAAGGATGATCCATTAGATGTCTTTTATCTTTCTTCAGTTGTATTATATTTCAGTTGTACATGTACCTTTACTATTGGGCTGGTATTCCAGCCACATTTACATTCAAGACTCTTTTGGTTATACATTTGACTTGTGTTCCTATCTTGAAATGTTCTTGGTTACATGTTCTTGAATGATATAAAGAAAATTCCCTCCTAGTTTTAGGGAATATGCCTTTGGTGATAGTCACCAGCCCCTGGCCTATGGAAGGCAGACTTGGGGTAGTCACGGAAAGGACCCCAGTGTATGGGTCGTAGAAATGAAAATGCCATATACATTGGTCATCCATGATATCCATAGTGCATTGTCCAAACTATGATCACTTCTACTTTAGACCTCATGACATTTGAGCACCACCCCATTTTTCGGTGGTTTTCACTTTGCAGAAAATATACAAATACAATCAATGTGGTTGTAGAGTTCTCATTGAATTTTTGGAATATGGGAAATGATTTTCTTCATAAACTAGTTTGGATACAAATGAAATCATTATTTTATCAATTCAATTATAATTGAAATGCATTATCAACCTATTAACAGAATTATTTTTCGATTTCAAGGATAGGGTAATTGTTTTTTGTTAGGATGTTTACTAAGTTAGAAAATTGCAATAAATTCCTTATTAATATTTAATATTTTTATTAAATATTAAATTTAATTTTTATAAACAAAATTATATTATTTTGGAACATAATTTTGAAAATCAATTCATATTATTTAATTCATATTGGTTAAATTAAAATCGAGAATGTAAACTTGATACATGTATTTTAGTACAATTTGATGAAACAACATGGTGAAAAACAAGTAATGTTATTTCCTCAAGTAATTATGAAATTAAATTTACCCCATAAATTTTATATAAAACTAGAGAAGTAGATATTAATTTTAATGTGAGATAAAAATATTCTTTTAAAAATTATTTCTTAATTTTTTGAACTACTATTGACTGAAAAAAAAATCTTAATCCCTAAAAAGACTAACTTTTTTTACTCGAATGCCCAATATATTTATTAAAACATTAAAATTCCAAAAAAATCATATAAATGTTCATTGTGTAGTATTTTATTGAATATTTTTTCTTTCAAATTCATAATTCATATTTTAATAAAAATAATTAAAAAAATGTAAATTAATAAAGAAGATCTCCTATAATTACTTTTCAAAAATAATCATGATTTTTGTGCAGGAACATATGTTACCAATGGATCTACCATGATCTCCCATTATTTAGTAGTAATTAGGTGGTTTTTTCATGTTGAATATGCCCAGAATGTACAAAAAAAATTTATTATACCAAATCTAGGAATAACATGTCTATTTATAATTAATAAATATCAAAAACACATTTCATTAGGAGTTTTATTCAATGTATTGGAAAAATCGTAATTTGGATCCAGATAAAATTTACCCACCAATAGAAAAATAGTTAGAACTTATATTGAAAAGGAAATTACAAATGGAAAGATCATCTCATACTCATAAGAATCTAGAATATGGGGGCATCAAAAAACACATTCTGATGCCCTATAGTGGACAAAACAAACAAATTTTCTATAATATTATCCATGATCAAATATTAGGAACTACTTGGGGATATGTACATATACCTAATAATTTTTTCCCCAAAATCCATTTTGGGAAAAGTGATCAAGGTTGACCATTTTTAATTGATTTCATAATAAAATCACCTCCCTACAGAAGCATGTAAAACTTCATTGATTAAGTAATGTAGACCATTATATGTACGTGAAAATATATGTAGAATCCTTCCACACAAAAAATATAATTTGGTGATTGATTAAATGTTGATTCATATATAGTTCTCTATCTAAACATATGGGGAAGCCAATCAATCTTTGAATCTTTTTTACCCAAAAACATCTTAATCTTGATTTTCAAGTGAATTTTTCATATTAGTATTACAAATTAACAAAATAATTGATATCCAAAATGGCATTAAATTCATTTCTCAATGTCAATATGAATCACTAGAAGAATGTGGAGATATATTTAAGGACATTCTACAAAATTTTTATTATCATAAGATTAAATAAGTAGATATGTTTCATAGCTACTACTATAGACATTACCCTAAGAATATTCCATTAATAAATACTAATACTTCCAGTGCATTCATGGAAATAGGTGATGAAGATACCAACATATTATCATGGGCCTAGTGGATACTCATCTAAGTAACTAGATCATGGGTCTTACTTGGTTCTCTATTCAGTATTTTATTACAAATACATCACAATATCAATGGAAAATATTTCAATTTAAATAGATATGAACATTTTATCAATAATTAATATATATTGAATAAAAGTGAAAAAATGTTATTGTTCATTTATAACCCAATGTAATCCAGATTGGGGATAAGTTATAGAAAACATAATTATTTCATATAAATTAATTTTTTAGTTAAATGATATGGATAAGAATTATATTCATGGTTAATTTTTTTTACTAGAATCCAATCATAACTTCAAAAATAAATTAGGTGCGATTTCTAAAAAAATTTAAGACCAAATAATAGGGAATTATAACAGTTATAAAATGATTCTACCATATAAATGAAGAAAATGAGTTCATAATAAAAAATGAAACAAAAATTTTATATATTATATTGAATACTTTTAAAAAATAACAATATAAATTTACACCACCAATTATGGATGATGATTCAATGGAAAAATAGATCTATGTTAATGATAAAGAGCTGGAAGATTAAATTGGACGTGTCATTTTTAAGAAGGAATAATTCAATGATAGAGTTGAATAATAGAAACCACATCATCACATACTATAATAAATAGATAAATCATTTTCAGAAAATTACCTTTTAAAATTCATGTAATTGGTTAAGAAACATCACATAAATATTTGTTTTTTATAATCCCTTCGAGAAATTACCCTAATAGAAACTTTTTCTACAAACTGCTATCCAATGTATGGAATCCCAATAATGATGGAATAATTGTAATGCATAAAGAATATTTGAATACTAAACCAATATTAATTCCTCAAAATCATATAGACTCTGTATGTTTATCTATACTATCCAATAGTAGAGGATTTAAATATTTATTATCTTTATTCAACCACATAACTAGTGTAAAAATCCAACCATATAATTTTAATGTATAAATAACAATTATATAATTTAATTTGACTAGGGTTTTCTTTAAAATAGAGGACTTATTAATGAATAGAAATTGAGAAATTAAATAGTATGTGCACATAATGGATAATAAATATTAGATCACTAAAAATTTCATTTTTAGGATATTGAATAATATATGGACATCAAACATATAATGACCCATACAGGGTCCCCTGGTAACATGATAACTGATCCAGTCATGACATAGCCCAAATTATATTCTTGATATTCATAGGATGGGGACTAGCATGTGGAATCACAATAAATGGTCCTGGGAACAAATTTTACCAAATAACATTGGATTAATGGTAATAAATAAGTATACATACAAACGAAATTCCAATGGGTGAAGTATATAAGAATTCAAACAGGAACAAACAACCCAATTTTTTTATAATAATGTACTAGAAAAATAAGAAGTAAAGAGTCCATTTCCCAATGTGTGAAACTCTCCACATTGAGGGATCAATAGCTAGAACTGCCTCCAAATGGTTCTTTACCACTGATTGAACATGAAATGATATAATCTATAAATAAAAAATCCAAAGGTAGGGTGTGAGGTAAAATCCTGGTATGGTCTCACCATAGATTCCATAGTATTATTAAAGTGATTTATTGTCCAAATAAAGTGATTTCAATTTTAAAATCAACCATTTATTCCTTTCAAGATCAAAATTAATCATATATTTCTTTACTTTTATAATGATTGAATACATTTCAAATGATGAAAATACATTAAACAACTATCTTAAATAATAATTTTTGTATGAAATTGTATATATAATTATGAAGGTATGTAAAATAGATTACTACATTGGAATTAATTTATATCTCATATTTAAACAACTGAGCAACATGTTCATCTACGAAGGGGTATGGTAGTTCCAGTTTATGGGATCCAGACATGCACATGTGACAATCTGCATTGTGTAAACATGTCCCTTGACACCGGAAAGAGAGGAATCATATATGTCCCACTATGGAATAAGATGTGCAAAAAAGTGTTTTTATTATTTAAAAATAGTAATCTAGTGCTAGGGTATTCCCATTCTAGTGTTTTTATCCATAGTATATCACTGAATCACTATACTTCCATGGACTCTTGTACAAATATACGATTGGAAAATAATTTTTAGACTTCTTAAAATATAATAAAATATCATTCCATCGTTTCCAATATGCTAATGTTTCATTTAAAACCCAAAAAGAGTTTTAATTAAACAATTCCTTTTTCCAAGAAAAAAAATCTATTTATATATAAAAACTAATTAAATAATAATTTTCCAAGTATGAATTAGAAATAAATTCACAATTCAATTTCGAAATTCAATTCCCACAATTAGAATCAACAATTTATTTGAAACAATTGTAGAAAATTTAACAATTTGAATTCATAAACATAAATAGCCACAAATTTTTAATCAATAAAACAATAACATCACAATTAAATTGAATATTGGGTTTTCATAATTTTATGAAAAAATTAAATTTAAAAAAAACCATTTAAATGGAATTTAGTTATTAATCAATTTATTGGATAAAATTCCATTTAGAATTGTGAATAAATATAAATAAACAAATAATCATTTAGAGATTACAATTTGTCAACATGATGGAAACACCAACCTCGTTATCATGGGATCTTCAGTAGCCAAGACATGTTTAGGATTTTCAAACAACAGCCATCCAATAAAGAAAAACAAAAATAAAACCTGGGATTAAACACATATCAATTGAATTTATATCCATAAATCCACACAAGGATCTATAGAAAACTAAGTAGAAAATATTCAATGGAGTAATATAGGTAATGACAAGAGGAAACCCACTGGGTAGAGATGGAATGACATTCTTCAGTCTTTAATCATCTTTTGGAAGGGTATAAATGGTAAAAATTAGCCTGCTGTTTGATCTCAAGGAATAATAAATATAGGGGTTCATGCTAGGTCTATCCATCACCTAAATGAGAAGTTTCATTAACATAAAATATATTTTTTAAATAAACTAAAAGTTGTAGATGGTTTCCTATGAAACGTCTCACAATTAAAAGAAACCATGTTCCCTTGCTCTACTATCCTTTTACATGGGAGACATAATTTCTCCTAAGTGGGATAATGGTTTGAAAAACCATACACGAACCTCGAAAATCCCAACTAACTATGTTTTAATGGTTTTCCTTGATCCGGAACATATTTCGGTAATATCATGTGCCAACGATGAGGTCTCCCCAAATTTTCAAAAACAATTTAAAATATAAAATTGAAACCACCACAAATGAAACCCAACCGATTCATGATGAAAATTAGGGTTTGGGAATAAATGAAAAGAGTATTAGTATATTATAATATACCCACCATGGAAATTTTTATTTTCAAGAATGCATTCCTAGAAGCCTCCCTCACAAAAATAAGAGGCCACATCCCTTTTCAGTGAATCCCTCTATCATATCTCATGTCAGTCAGAACCCTGATTTCATAGCACTAGAACCAATGATACCATCATCCCATGATGTACATTTGTTTTATAGTCACCTATCCTGACTAGGCATTCAATCATAAATAAATGGTGTTCAAATATAGTATCACTCTATCTCTGCATATGACATGGATCAGATATATTATTTCATAGATGAGATACATGTGACATGTCAGGTATTAATGTCAATTATAGTTTATGTGCAAAATGGTATTTAAATTCCCCTACAGGAAAAACAAACTAAAATGATCCCACCAAAATTGGTGAAAGATTCCCTTACCTCCCAAGCCATTTTTGACCCAATCAGGATGAAACATTCATGAACACCTAGTCGCTAACTAAAAACTCCAACATTCTATGATGAATATCAACATAAGACTTATATCCTATTTTTTCCAGCAACATTATCTTATGTATCAAATAAAGATTGTATTCCATATCTTGAACCCATCATTTTCCCACCATGGAATGTTCACCAATATCCCACAAACACAATAGTGATATGAAAGGCTGGTCATACAAGTCCCCAAAAGGAGTAATTCTGATCTTGGACTGGTAACATTTTATATTTGAAAACTCATACATACCTATATATTAATCCCAAGCCTAAGTTGAGAACATTAGTGTGGACCTTATCTATAAGAATATATACCCTTTAAGGGCATCTGACTCTGTATGGTATGATGTCATCAAATGGGATCGGGATCCCAGTGCCTCTTAAAAGCCTATAAAAAAATCTGATGTGAACTGAGGATCCCTATCAGGGACTATAAAAGATATTACCCCATGAAAACAAATGATATCATTCACCAAGATATTTTTGAATTCCTCAAAAATGGTTTTATCACAAATCGGTATAAAGTGAGTTGATTTGGCCATCCATATAATCGAAACCCTTATCTCATTCTTCATTATTTGGGTATTCAAGAACCCAAAAAAATTGTACATAGATATCATATCACACATCCATATATAAAATGTAATTGGATGAAGAAAACATAAATTTCATTAGTGTTCGGTCATAACCTGTTGTAACGTATAACAATGAGAGAACAATTACACAGTAGAACATCTCATACATGGACACTAGAATCGATTCCACATGACACAGAACAACATTTAGGTTCATGGGTGATCTACCCATTAATAATTATTCCAATAAAACATAAAATATTTATTTACCTCCAACGAAATAATAATGTCCTTAAAATATAATAGAATTACTTATTTGGTGGATGACAACTCAATAACTGTATCCCTACTATAGAAAGTGTTTCTAATGATAAAAAACTAAGTATCAAGCTATTTTTTCTAATGTATGATCTTAGGAATGAAAGATTTCAATAAAACACTGGTATACGTTTCCTTTGACCCTAATTACTATACTTCAATAGGTAACTATGTAATGAGAGACATTATATTCCCCTCTTTTAATGACTCTTTCACATCCTAAAGTGGTAGTATCATTCTCCAAGATTACATAATAAAACTCACTTTCCCTGTGGTATAGGAAGTTTCAAATCCAAAATATTCCATGAATTCCACCTAATTCAACAGGAGAGGATTAAAATATTTCTGAGATATGTTAAAACTTAAGATCATGTGGTATGAAAACATGTAAAACCGTTAACTATAAATGTAATGATGCTATATTTTAATTGTGTGCATCATAGATTCAATCTAAAGGTCATGGGTCAGATAATCCATCTTAGGTAGACTATGTTAAAAATTTCCATAACCATCTTCATGATAAACATTAATAAGAAGACATCAGAAACCAATACCATATACATCACAAAGAAAGACATATCCATGAACGACCTCTTTAGGAGTCAACAAAACTGTAGTAGTAAAAAGTCATTTCCTAAAAATACAATAACTTTTAATTTTTTTTATCCCATGCATACATTAATCACTTCAGAGTTAGAGAAGTCATCAATGAGGACATCATTAAGAATTTCATAATGAAAAAATAATAACTTGTTAGACACAAGAATCTCTGAATCACAATAAATTACATTGTTCCCATGTAATGAAAATCCATACATCATTAAGATCCACTAAAATACCATGTTCCAACGTTGTGTCTCGCAAGAACATAACTTCCTAAATATATAAATCTCATTATGAAAGATAGGTATAATGTTTACCTATCCTGACAATCTCATTGCTATTCTAAGGCGATGCACATGATCTTCATTAAAAATAGAGTATACAAGGATTCCATACAAAAATAATACAATTAGGGTATGAATATACATAAGAAAAATTATTTTCAGTAAATCTATAAATACTAAAAGATCATTTTTTTAAAAAAAGGCATTAAAAGGTACTTACAGTGTCCATAACTACTCCGAATGGTAGTTTTAGAAACTCAGATTATATTATCCTTAATTAATGGTAACTAAATCAAAGGTCAAATTTGAGAACTAATATTCTCATTTCAATAGATCAATCATATCTTCAATATATGAAATTGGATACATGTACATTAACAAAACTCTATTTGTTTTTCAGTAAACAATAGAAAAGTTAAGAGAACCATCATCCATCTTAATAAAGGGAATCAATGCAAACCAAGGTTACACACCCGAACATATAAATCCTTTCAAAAAACGATAATAGAAATGAGTCTTTATCTTTTTTTTAGTTGGTTCCATGTGGTAAGAAAGAATATTAATTAATTGAGCACAAGTAACTAAATTTAATGATGAATCTACCTCCCTTACTAGTGGAGAACCGGAGAAGATAAAAGAAAACATGTCAGGAAAAAAGGAAACAAATCGAGGGAGATCACTGATAAAATAATATCGATCTAAATAAAAATTGAACTCATATATTACTTTTACTAAAAATATATAGGAATTAATTTCCCTGATGGACCATGGGTCCCATTTTCCTTGAAATACATGACACACATGATCAGGTTTTGTAAAAGGTCTTGTTGAAGATAGAAATAAATAAAAGCATTTTTAGCAATGAGACCATCCATACTGAATTTAAAATCAAGTAGATTCATGATGAAAACCATAAAACTCAAAGAAATCTTGATATACGATATAGAGAAAATACATGTTGGACTGCAAAGAGAATCTTCACACCATGTATCATGGTGTTTAGTAATATCCATGACATATGAGAAGTATAGTACATGTAGATTTTACAAATTAACAATAAATGATAAAATAAATGAATTAGATGAACCAATATAAAATAAATCTGTCACTAATGACAAGTCCATTGCGATTATACCTCTCATTGTCATTGTACCCATGTCTTCTTCCTCTAGAGAGACTTTAACTACATAAAGAAGATTCCTTCCATATGACTGTGTATGGAACTTTGTGTACATGAAGAATCTGAATCCCTAGAATTTATAGAAAATTTTGAGTATCTCGTTAAACTACAGAATGTGAAATAAAAATTAAATTTTTCCTATATGTTTCTTAAGAATCTACCAGAACCATACAACTTGTGTTCCTTAGTGAAAAACCTCTAAGAATTCAAAATCTTGACACAAAAATTGAAAATCAGTGGGCCTCTACAAGTTACTTATTTAGGTTTATTAGGACCCTTCTATCAATAACCTCCATGATAATCATCATGATTATGAATTAAATTAATATAACCAACACTAACACTCAGAGCGAATGAAACTACCAATAACCATGACATGCCAATCAAGACCATTTTGACAATCATATCTCCATCCCACACATCAACAAAAAACATGGAAGGTTTCATATTAACAATAATATGGAAAAATATGGTTATATTAATACAAATATATTGACAATAACGTTAATATTATAATCCATCCTTATCAAAACCATAGAATACATTATCTAAAATCCTCAAGAAGCCTTTATTAGACCAAAATGGTGACGTAGGGTTAATTACAATGAGATTTGGCTAGGAACTCAATAAAAAGTACCTCTTATGTACTAACAATATTTGAAAATAGTTACTTATTTCATGATAAGAATCAAATACTAGATCTATAATACCACTTTATCTAGAACTATCTTGGGTAGCCTGATTACCTAATAACTAGGTTAACCCGGATATGGCCTTAAGGTCATTCTCGATCACCATCAGTTGGGGACTATATCCTAGTATCATAAAAAAATGAAATTGGGAATGAATTTTCCCAAATAACTATGGAATCATGATATCAAATAATAATTCATACAAAATAATCTACACTCGGGGAATTTTTTCCAATTTTAAACATGTATAAACAAAACAACACACTATAATAGTGCACTAGAAAAAAATGGAATGTAAACTAGATGAGTCCCAATAGATGCAACTCTCCATGTACACAGATCAATATCCAAAACTACCTCTAAGTGGTGTTATACCTCTGAATGAACCAAGAAGAAGATAACCCACAAACACAGAAAGGAACAAAAAATGGTGTGAAATAAAATCTGAGTATGTTCTCACTTTAGATTCCATAATAATACGTCGAAATTTAATTTACCAGATACTTTTTTTAATATTAAATTTAAAACTTTTTATTTTGAAGAGAATATTTAAAAAAATCATGATTTACATATCAATTTATTGAATAAATTTCAAATGACTGAAATACCTTAAAAATGGATTAAATATACAATTTTATATAAAAAATTTATTTAAATCATAAGGAATATAAAACTAGTTACAATATTATAATACCTTTTCATATAATATATAAACATGTGATCATCATGGTAATCAACCATGAGGTACGACACATCCATGTTATATGATCTTTATGATCTCATTTGATAAACTAAAATGGGTATACATATCCCTCATTAGTCGAAAAATAAAACTCATATATGTCTCACTAGGTAATATGATGTGATAAAAAAATTCATGTTGTTTAAAATAAATATATTTCTGGGGAATATCTATCCATGTTTTATTATCCCAATTAAGTCAATATCTACCTAAAATACATGTTCTCTAGTAAAAATTAATGGTGATAAATATATTTTAAGGTTTATTAAAATAATATTAAATATCATTCCCCATTTCAAAATTGATAATTTTTCATTAAAATTATAAAAATAGGTTTTAATAAAATAATTCTTTTTCCCCAGATAAAACTAAAAGGTTTCTATCAAAACCAATTTCTTCTATTTTCCCAAATATTATATTGAAAAAAGCACACAATATAATTCCCACTATTATGTTCAAAATTTTAATTTAAAACATTCAATGAATTTCAATGTTTAAATTCTCGATTATAAATATCCACAATTTTTTTCATCTATTTCAAAATAAAAACACAATTCAATGGAATAAGGGGTTTTCCCAAATTCATGCCAAAATTAAATTTCCAATAATCCCAACTCAATAAAAATGGGGTTTCAATCATATAGTTGAATGAAATTAAAATTATAATAATAAATTCATTTAAATCATCAAGAAATAAATTTAGTGCTAATAATGTTTGGGCATTATAATTGAACCACATACCTCAGGATCATGAGATCTTGAATCACCAAACAGTAATCAATATCGTTCAATGTATAAAAAGGTCATTGAAGAAAAATAATAAAACATTTGTTTATATACTAAACCAAGGATATTCAATAAAAAATTAAATAGGGGTATCTATAGAAACACATGGAGAAAAGAGGAGAGAATGAGATATTGATAACTAGAAGAGTAAACAAACCAGGTGGAGATAGAATGGAATTATTCAAGATTTAATTCACTTCTGTGAGTGTTTAGAGGGGCTAAAATATCCTCTCAGGTGCTCTATAGGAAGAAGTAAATATATTGGGTCATGATAGGTCCATCAATCAAGTAAATGTGAGGTTTTTATATTTTAAAATATTTTTTTGGACTAATAAAAAATCCTCATAGTTTACAAGGAATAGTCACTTGGTTAGGCCAAATTGTTATCCCTATACTTGTTCTCATTTTGAATTTGATTCATGGTTTCTTATACGTTTGAGCATGGATTGAAAAATAGTGCACCGACCTTACAAAACCAAATTTAATGGATTTGTATAGTTTTACTTGAGTGGTTGTATGGTTTGGGAAAACGATGTCCCAACTATGAACTAGCCCAGAATATTTATTTTTCTAAAACAACTCAACCTGGAACAACCACAGACAAAACACACCCAAATAATGATGAAAAGTGGTGTTTAGTAATACATGATAATATTAATATGATATCACATTTATAAAAATTGGGAAACCATTCATAGATACTTGAAGATATCTTATTGATTTCAAAGAGAGAAAATAAATTTTGATATTTGAAAGAAATCATAATATGCAGATATGAGGTGGAATAAATTTCCCATATTTCATTTGATTTTTTGATTATTGGAGATCATAACAATTCACCTTATTGGGACAATAAACATATAATAATTTCCTACTAGTTTTTAATAATCTAAAATCATAAGTAAACATTCCTGATTTGATATTTTTAATATATGTAAAGGATTTATTTACCACTTATCACATCACAATGTTACCGTCGATTTAATTTCATGAACCACATCATGATAGTATGAGAAAAAATTAGAATTAGAATTTATTTTAAAAATATGAAAGGGGAAAAATTATAATATATCCGTTAATATATCTCAAAAAAATATATTTGGCGGGCCATTATATCATGGAAAAGTCTCTTTTCTACTTGGAAATGGTTTGGAGGAATTCTGAACCATTCATGAATTGGGAAATTTTTTAATATTTAATTAATTACATATTATTTAATAGTTATTTTTCACAAGAAGATATAATTTATTTCTTCAATTTTTTTTTAAAATTTGTAATATGTCTTTCATCATAGAGGTGCGAGTTTTTCCTATTTAAAGCATAACATTGATTCGGGTTTTGGGTGCCGATTCATGCACCATTTTATTTTTCTTTTCTTTTTTTTTAATTTATTTATAATTTTTTTTCTTTTAATATTACACTTATCCATCTCTCATTCACACATTAACTCCTCCAATTACAATTCCCTATTTAATTTCCTTGAGTGTGGGATTGGGAGAAGAAGATTTAGGGGTTTGGGTATGTTCTTCCACATAGCATGGATCATGCCAGATCATCATGTTATAGTTGTAGAATCTAGATTAAATTGATTTTTTGGCTGTTTGATTCCAATTTTATAACCTTATCATTGTTTTCAAAAAATCATCATAGTTTAGTTTTATTTTTTCAATCTATTATTTTGTATTCTGGGACACATCATTGTTCTATCAGATATGTTTTTTCATAAAATGTGGTGGTATTGAAGGATTATAGGGGTATGGAATTTTGATAAAATGATAAAATAGAATTTGTTTTGATGAAATTAGATCCTCAGTTATTACTTTATAGTGGATATTAGGATTTTTAAACTACACACCATTTACATTGCAAAAATTCTAAGTCAGATTATATGTACACTTAGTCGAGTACCTTGAGTAATGTAATTTCTGAAACCATAGGTCATGTACATTATGTACATGATTTTCAGTTTTAAAGGACAATGTTTTAAGGTACATGGGTGGAAACCCTTGTAACGTGGTTTTATTCAAGTGTTATTACATTAACAGACCGAACATATTCCCTAATGCTGTAATACTATGTGGATAGACCATCGGTTTACAATGGATCTATTGAAGTACATTTTAGGTTCACATATAGGAGAACACACTATATACATCTTACATCAGAATGTTTTGAATGTTTTTCTACCTAGGAGTCAGCATTCAACAAAACAAGAGTACATTTTATGATATTTTATATGTATATATCAATGTTATAATCCTTTTTATCATTTATAGTCCCTATGTATATTTTTTACTGATAATTTTTAGTAAAATGATTCCCTTAATGTTGTGGATTTATAATTATACTATGGGTGAGGTAGTGAATTTTGAATCTCGAGTAAGGGTGGTAGGCATCTAAATCAAGTGAAACTTGTATGAGATTTTCTAGTTGTTTTATTTATTTTTTGTTGTGGTATCTTGATTTTTGAACTGGTAGGGTATATCATAATGTGAAAACATTATAGGATGTTTTTTACAATTGGGTGTCACTTTATAATTTGGAGATATGTATGAGGGACATATTTTTGGAAAACCATTCTATGTGTTGTGTGTCTTGATGATTCATATATGTGTAGGGTTTTCAATGAGATATTTTATATTTGAATGTTATCAAAAGGATATGATCTTGGAGGTCAACTACAATTTCCTTTTATGAGAATTGCTTGAGGTTGGGTTTTTTTAGGATCCCATTGTATATTTTCTCTCTAAATACCATATTTAAGGGATCATGGTGGGTTTCCCATTATTAATTGGACTATAAGAATACTATTTATGGTTTTAGAAAAAATTTATGGTGGATCTGAGTGTTAACCGACTCTAGTTCTAGGGAATCTTACCTGAAGGGTTGATTCTATTCTTCTTCAAGACTAGAAGATAGATAATACATTATAGATATTCCCAGACAATGTATTGGACTTGATAATAATTCATTTTCTATCATATACTAAATTATTATTGGATATAGGGACTAGGTATTTAATGGTCAAACTGATTAGTGAATTATTTAATATGACTGGGTAGGGTCCTGTTGACCATTAATGATGTAGTGGTCTTAGGGAATAACTTATGTTTTAGGGTTGAAACTAAAATCAAAACATTATTTTTTCAATGATCTGAATTATTAATGTAGGAAATATATGAAAATAGTATTATTCTCAAAGGCCTATAGGAGTTACTACCTCATGTAAAAATGTAAACATTGGAGCCATAGATCATAATATATGAGAATCAATATTTTATATGCCAAATACAAGATCAGATTTCCTTACAATAATGAATGAACTTGCACTGGACTTTAGGAATTCATTTTTGGTCTACAGTGAGAACATAATTTTGTTACCAAATAATCCACATCCAATAATTCTTCATTATTATGTCATATTCTTGGAATATGTTACTATAGTGTAAAGATAGAACAAGAGGTTTTCGTTTTTTCCTTTAGTTTACCCTTATCAGTTTTAATTTATCTCATATTTTTATTTTCATTACATTACCCTTGTTTCATCTATGTTGGGAATATAAAATGTTCCATTAAAATTTTATGATATTAAATGATAGGAAAATAGTTATGGGTATCCTAGTGAGAAATTTAATTAAAAAAATACATTCAACATTGTGTACATAAAGGATTTAATTGTGTATTCAATTTTACCATATGATATAGAGAACCATTTGAAGCCCTTGTGTTTCATGTCTATGAAGGACTTCATTTGTAGATTATGGAGTTTTTTTGGAGCACATCATTAGTCATAGATACCGGTTATGAGGTTCTTTAATGTCTAGGGGTAGTTCCTTTTTAATTTATATTGACTTAACTTATTTGTTATGTGGCCAATCAATTGGTTGAACAATTTTTGTATTATTTTCATTTAGTATGTATTCTACATTCCATTTATTATAGAATTATTATTTGTATATAATTTATTTTGCATCACACTAACATTAATGGATGTTATTTATTTTTTATTTAAATATCATTTATATACTTATATGAGGGAATATTCTCTTTGTATTCACCTTTTAGTTCATTAATTCTTTCCAGAACCCTCGAGCATACGTGTAGGCTGACCTAAGAAATTGTAGTGAGGTGGATATGTTGACTGGTCATGTCGTCCCATGCCATTTCGTGTCATTTTAATCACATTTTATGGTATCATTATGTCAGGGGACATTATGTATTGGTGTTGGGATTTGATTATTAATATGTTATGGAATTTATTTCCCATGATTCATAATGGTGTTCATAATGGGATAGATGGGAGAACTATTTTTATTCCCTATGAAGTGGTTAAAATTTCCAATGATGTGGTGCATCTTTTGAAGTGAATGTGATGCACAATGTAGAATGCCTTGTTATTTTTTATATCACATTAAAGTGCTGTATATTTCCATATATGAGTTACTTTCCAGGATGTTGATGTGTTTCCCAAGGGTAAATTTATAGGTAATTTTTTATTTCCTTTGGATTTGAGATGTATTTCCCTTGATGTTATGCTTCCTAAAAGGCGATGTGTTTCCATTGAAATATATTTTAATATGGTGAATGATTATGTATTTTATGTGGTCTTCCAATTCAAGGGTCTCTTTTACCTAATGTGTCTATGAAATAGGATAGGTATGCCATAAAATCTATTTATAATGACGTTAAAATAAGCTGTTCCCTTTTATATGATTTCTAGGGAAAATATACCCACATTTTGAAATTCATTCTAGGATACAGTATAAATCTATTGATTGTAATTTTATCTCAGTGACATTTTTCTCCTTTGCAATGAATTAGTGAGGGTGTGATGACTTATTGTATATGAATATAAGGGAAACTACTCCCTAACTAATGATAATATTATTTTCATGTACTAACCATGCATTGATGATTGAGGTTCCTTCAAGATATTGTACTCATTGTCTAGATATGTCATTAATACTTATTTCTCAATCATTGGTCATCTTGTTATGATAGAATATGATGCACACTATTGTTGTGGATTTAGATTAAATAGTAATTTTATTTTTCTATAATATATTTTATTCTTATAAATCATCTCTCAACAATTTAATAATTTATATGAATTTTTTTATATTTCTAGTTGTATTGGGTATATATATGTCCCCTATAACCTTATATAAAGCTCTAAAAAATAAATAAAAAATTTAAATTTCCTCAAGAAGTTAAAAGTAATTGAAACTGAATTTTTTAATATGTGGATCATTAAATTTTCAACATAACCTCATGAACTCATTAATTAATATATATTATATTTCATGTGTCTTCACATGATTATATATATATCATTATACATGTTTCGATATATAAAAACATGTTCACACATTCCAATAAATACACAAATTATTTATTCCTATGACTATTAATACAAATATTAAATGATATATGTAAATATATTTATTAATATATACATTATTTAATTTAATTAATATATTTTAGAGTATAAATATATTTATTTATGCACACACTCATAGACATATATATATATATTATTAATTATGTAATTATATTTTTTAAAATTTTATGTTGATAAATAATATATTTATATAAATATATAAATAATAGGTTCTCTTAAAATAAGTTAGAATATTTGAAAAATTACATATTTGATATTGATTTCTAATAAATCTGAAATTAATATGTTATTATAAAATCTAAATTTATTTTACATTTTAATTGAAAAAATTATTAATTTTTCAAAAAGATTTAATGGAAATATATATAATTATAATCAGGATTATACAAGATATTTTTAAAAATATAAAGTATTCAATTAAAATTAGACAGTGCCGTAATAGATGATATCACAATATATTGTCTACATATGGTTTCATTGGATGCAATTTAACCATATTAAATTTTTTTACATAATATTTAATTGTATGAATTTTATATAATTCCAACCTTTATGGGATCAAATGTTTATGATATGAAGAAAATTATTTAGCAGATGATGATTCTGAAGAAAATTAATTATTCAATACAGAAAATATATGAATAATTTTAAAATTTACATGACTAAAAAATAGATGTTTTCATAAATTTCTTGAGTGCTTGTATATACCATTCATGGACAAATCATATGTCCATATAAAAAGTAATACCACACAAAAAATAGAAGAATGTATGAAAGGATGATGATAATTCATCCTTTGGAGTTAAAGGATATAAGAATAATATTAATAAAAAACTATTTTTGTATGATTTTAATACTATATAAAATATTATCAAAATTTTGTAAGGAAGGACACATCAAGGAACATTATTAATAGGCCATGAACATCAATTCAAAAAAAATAAATCTAGAATCAATGAAATAATCAATTGTGAATTGAAAAAACAAATTCAACTTGTTTAATGACATCTTTGATGAAAAATACTATGTGTTATATAAAAAATGATACATTGTTATGGTTAATGATTTTCGTGAAAGGAGTAAAATATATGGATATTAAGATAAAAATTTATTGTCATGGGTATATTTTAAAAAATATTATTGATGAATAACCAAAATGCATCTATAACATAATTTGATGAAATTATTTTCATGGAAAATGAGTCAATAAAAATATTTATTGTGAAAATGATCATAATAAATTCATATTGAAAACTGTATACAAATTATAATATGAAACGAAGATTGAAGAATAACATAAAAAAAAACTAGTTTAAAAAAATGTGATGAAATATTTTCAACATAATAAGATAACTTGGTTGAAAGGACACTATATTTCATATTTTTCTAATGAAGGATAATTTAATAACGTAATTATTAAAAAATAAAAATATTGATTGATTTTTCATGAAGGTGATTGAAGGTGTATCAGGTATTAATTGGGGGGACCAAAATATGATTAGATTTTTTATGGAAAACTATAGGTATAATGATATCCATTATGGAAGGATATTGGAATAATTTTTGCTCCAAAAATGATTTCAAATTATATCATATAATTATTTATGTTTAATCAGGAATAAATGAAATCATGATCATGATGTACATAGTCAATCTCTATATGGGGATAAAATCCCCCCCAATTATCTATTTCATATTTGATATCTCAAGAATATATGATTTTATGGTTCAAAATATATTATATAAATATTTTCATAATTAATTTATATTGATTTTTTTTATTATCTCTATTGAAAAATAAATTACAAAAAAGTGAGGCATTTTACACAATGATAATAATAGAATGGGAATTTGAAAAGGGGGAGACATTATTTCCAATGATTATTTTAAAGAATGTATGTTGACATATATCCACGATATTATTTAAATAAATATTTAGTATCCAAATAAATGGAATTGTTTTATTTTTGGTATAAAAAATGAATATTTATTGATTTTAAATTTTGCCAATTTTTTTTCTAATCTCAGAAAAACTCATGTTGTTTTTTAGAATTATAATACTAGCTCACATTTATGTCTGAGGTGATACTATAATACACTTCATCAAATTAGATTATAAGTATTATTATAGATGAATTTGTGTTAATATTTGAATTTTATAAATAATAATTCTTTCACATACTTATATATTTGTATTTAATTTGAATAAGTTAGGGATAAATAACATTGACATTACAAATCAAATGGAAAATGAAAACCAGTAAATATGGGAGATTGATGAATGAAAATTTTCTGTACAAGTTAAATATGTTCTAATTATGATGTGAGGATGAAAAATCCATGAGTTTCAATTGTGACTATTATTTTACCATTATCAATGATAAATACATGTTATAATTGCAGTAGACGAAGTGAACACTATTTGAACCATTTATATAAGGAGGTTATGTTGAAGAGATTTGATGAGAAGTTTTCTATGGAAATTTGTTTAGAAAAATCCATTAACAACATTATAATTTTTTAGAACTTTTGTAAAAGTAGGTTATAAAGAATTTTAATTCCAAGGGCACATAGGAGAACATCATAAGTGTTAATTCAAGGTAACATTTTAATCCTATGGAGAAGGGTTATTTGTGGGATTTTGTTTCACCCATACATCGAAATTACAAATGGTTAACTGAATAATTAACACAAAATGTATAAAAGTTCTAGAAAAATTGAAATGTGTAGCTGTATGGTGGATTAACATGCCATGATTTAAATATGATGTATATATTATTAGGGTAAATTCTCTGGTGGAGGCCTTAGAGGAATCATAATGGAATATGGATATTAAGGAGTGATACTATGAATGAATACAAAATCATGGGACTTTTATGATGTTGTTAACTTTTAAAATATTTTAAAAAATAATTATTGAATGAATGTTGTTATATGAGATATATCTCACTCATATAATTGATGTTGGAGTCAATGTCAACCTCCAGTCAAAATTAATGATTTTTTAAGGAACCATTCAACATGGGTGATGATACCATGCTGGTACTGACCTCATAGTTATATTTTGGATGATCATATGAGATTATAAGTTGATCAAAAAAAATTATATGGGTAGAAAAATTTATTTTTCCTTGTAATAAAATTTTCCACTA
Organism: Viscum album; assembly: GCA_963277665.1. Taxonomy (NCBI): domain Eukaryota; kingdom Viridiplantae; phylum Streptophyta; class Magnoliopsida; order Santalales; family Viscaceae; genus Viscum; species Viscum album. The sequence continues at coordinate 1,889,700,980 of OY728156.1, forward strand.
ATATTAATTGATAATAGAATGTGTTGACTAAAATAAGTAGTTAATTTATTCTTTTAATTCATGAAACGAAGTAGTAAAATTCAATATGTAAATTTTGTTCACTTGGATGATGAACTAATGAGATTTTATCTCATAAAATATATTCTATTCACAAGAAATATATGAATTTTTTTATTTTTCATCAACAAAATGTGTTAATGTGGATCACCTGAAAGAAAGCCTTTGTGTGTGTTAGTTAAGTATGCGGAGTTTTGTTATTTTTTATTGTTTATAAATACGTTGAAACTAAATCATTTTCATTTTTTAAAATTATTATATATTCAAATATTCATGAGTGAATCAAAGAGAATAATATTATCGTTATTCATTTTTATTTTCAATGATTTCATGGTGTGTCTTTCTAGACATTCACATTCAAATAATAATGGTATTATTATGCAATATAATGTCACATATATTGTTAAATTCACAGGTAACTATAATATTTTACCACATGTACTATTATATAAATAAAAAATAGGTAATATGACATTTATTAAATTTTTTACATGGATGGGGTTTAGATTCAAGGATAATATATCATCTTACTATTGAGTGGGTATTGAAAAGAATTGGTGGTGTCAAAAAATAAGCTTACATGATGGAATGTGAATATTTTTTATTTGTCTTTCATGATATGAATGAATACATAGATGAAAAGTTTTCAAACTACCATGAAGTTAAGGTGTTGTGTAGTTCAATAGATGTGTACCCAATAGCCATTGTGAAAGTGGTATGGTAGTAAAAAAGTTATTGAGGCATCATTTATACACATGAAACAGTGCATGAATATTTTATTATTTAGTATATATTTTTTCAATACATGAATTAATAATGAGAACCACATTAAATTAATGTTTAATTAATTGTGTCTTGTGTATTTGAGATTGAGTCGATTATATTAATATAAGTAATTCTAATATGACTTATCTATGGGATGAGAATTCAATGACATATTACATTGTGCTTTTTATGATCTATCATGCATGAAATATTATATGATATGTTTTTTTTTCATCACATGCACACATTATTGTGAGGTAGGTAATTATTCTGACCTAAAGATGAATTTCCCATGAATTTTATCACTGAGGCTACTAATGATATATATTTGATTGTAATTGGTTGAGAAAGACTGTAATAAATGATCTATGGATATTGAATGTAATTGGTACATTACATGATAATGTTAGATTTATAGATATCATTTATAAAAATCAGTTGATATTTCTATATTGGATGATTTGATGAACACATAGCTTGTTACTATAGAGGATTAACCCATTTTTGATGAGGCTCAAGACTGTGGAGTCTTAATATACGAATATTCAAGGTCTACCAATATGATGATAAATTTTTGAATCACCTTGGGAAATTAAGATTAAAAAATATTATCATCTATTGGGTTTTATAACTACATTATAAATATATAATTATAATTTATAAAAGGTTACAATGGATATTCAAGGTGGGGGTGGGGGGTTTTCGGGGTTTACCAATATAGAAATGAGTAGTTCCAAGTATCAAACATTTCAAAAATATTTCATCTTATAGTTTATGTACCATCTCAATTTTATAAATATTCAATAAAAATAAGTAATGGTTTAGTCTGGAATTATATTGGGTTTATGAAATGGGAAAAAATTATTAAAATAAGTCACACATGATTCACCCCCACAACCCACTTAGAGTAGCATCGCGATTCATTCGAATCATAGTCCTTAAATACATAATGTAAATATCCCCCCTACAAACCCCAAATTATTGTTTGGGTGAGTTTAAACAGATGAAATTAATTTATTGGAGTTATTAAAACACCCTTATTATTCTACATGTGTCTTAATACTATGACCTTTCTTGAAGAATTACATTATATTATAAAACCTACCATACTTCAAGGTACATTAAGTACATGTATATTGGTAAAAATATGCGCACTTTTCTTGATTAATTCTATGTATACTTCAATCGAATTTAAATTCATAACCTTCCATGTGATATTAATTAATGTATTGGATATCTAGGAGAAATTTCTCCAATTATATTAGTCATATTCTAATAACGAACATGCTCTTTATTACACATTAATTCATTATTTATTATATAAATTCACACTTAATAAAACCAAAATTATTGATATATATATATAATATTTTTAGGAATTATAAACATTATATTACATTTAGAACATGTGAAACGATAACATTATTTAAAACAACCTTAAAATGATTTAAAAATTTCTATGGATTTTGGAACTTCATTTCATAACATCTAAAAAAACATAAAAAATGGAAGAGCTATAAATCCTAGTAAAGGAATAAAAAAGGAATAAATTGAAGAAGATATTACATGTTAGCAAATAGGAATATAAATTGGGAATAAAATTAAAATTAATAATAATTCATGGTATACCTTGATAATCATAAAATGGGAAACGTGGAAACAAGTGAAAAAATGAATCGTAAAAATAGGTCAAGGATAAATAGTAAAGAATTCATTGTAGAAATATTCTAATAAAGGAATCAGGATTACTCCATATCCCAACATTACATATCTCTATACTAAACAATACCCATTGCATTAGAGCCCTATTTTGGTGTCCCCATCATATTTATTTCATTGTTATTCTTAAGAATTCCATGTAGATTGTACCACATCGATTCATTAATCATCATAATTTATTCCATGATTAATGAGTGTGGAATAAATATATTTATTTCCCCAATAAAAATGTATATGTCATTAAATGTGAACACCCTGTAAAGGAAATGGGTATGGCATTCACTATTCAATTTTTTGTGGTTGAGTGACTTGGTGAACATTTAGCAGCATAACGACATCAGTTAAAGATTTAAAAAATATGTTGATGTGAGAGAAAGGTGGCTCTAATCACATGGAAATAAAATAGAAATTAATACGGACATTGAAAAAGAATATTCTAACATTATAAATTTATAAATATAACTTAAAAAGTAATGAATAAATATGACTAAAATAATGAATCCTAGCAATATTTTTGAATGATAACATGTGTACATAAAATATTATGGGAGGCTTAATGAGTGTGAAAGGGGGATATCATCATTTAAACATTTAATAGATAGCATGAGGAATATTAAAGATCATATATGATCATATGAAAACTTAATTTATGATACATAACATATTTGTACTACTTGAAAGAAAATTATAAGAGAGAAATCACTTATGGAATTTTAGAATGGTAACCAGTGTATATATAGGTTCATGGGAGGGATGAATGATATTTAATGGTGTATATCATCATTTATAAATTAAATATACAGTAAACATGATATTAAATAACATATCTCATCATAAACATATTTCAATTTAATGGTATATAATAAAATAGGCGCATGAATATAAAAGAGAGATTGAGATCCATTAGAAAATATTGGTATTAAAATGGGTGAAAATAATGAACCCTGGAAGACTTAATGAGGGTGAAAAGGTTATATAATTTTTAATATATAAAATTTATAGTATGTTTAGTATTTAATATCCAGACCTAATAGATGAAAAAATGTATTTTGAAACATATTAAAAAGAAGTCTTGATAAAAATAGTAGCATAGAAGATTCCTAAAAAAATATGACATATTAACATTTTAGGTAAGGTTTAATATGAGAGAGGGTAAATGATATATCTTTCTTATATCATATACTAGACAGTATGGTTATTATTATAAATTATTGGAAATATAAAAAATTGAAAATAAGAACACTAATTTCAATTTATTTTCTAGCTTTGAATGGATGAGATGAAAGTGAGGATACCTTACATGAGTATGTGACACCAAATTATTGGTAGCGGATTCTTTATAGCTTGACGGAACAATTGGAGGATTTTATAGAGGTGTGGAAATAGTATGTATATTCCCCATGATGATTTCGTTGAGGGAATTGAAATCATGGGTGGGTTTATATAGGAATAGAGTGGGATTTCATTATTATTTAGGTTTTAGACCCTACACAATAAAATTTCCAATACAATTTACCATACCATGGTTTTTTCCATTGTTTTTGAAATATGGTAATTGTTTCATAATTTTACGAAGCTATCTTTTTAACTTCATAAAACAATACCATTATTTTTGTGGTGTTGATTCATACTCTTAACAAGATGATTTTAAATGGTTAAAATATATTACATGTTTTATAGGATAAATAATGTTATTTTTATAAAACAATTCACATTATTTGAAAGGAAAAAACATATTTCGTCTTTTTTATCCTTTACTGTACATATTACATAACTTTTGAGTCATTACCATGTCATAATACACAAATTATATTAATATGGTGTTTCATTTTTTATCCAAAATATTGAATGACTTAGAAAACAATTAAAAATTCACTTTCATATAATTTTGATTTTCTGATTAGAAATAAATATTCATATTATATAAATAATCTTCTAAATATTTTAATTTCCAATATTAAAATAAAATCATAATATATTGAGAAATGATGGGTTTTTTAATAATTATATTTTTTGAACCCTTATTAAAATTAAAATGGTATTCATATAAACTATATGGTCATTTATATTTTGATAGCATTATTTTATAATAATATTTTATAATAATATTTTTTATTTCTATAATACATTATTTCAAATAAATGTTATCCTTAATTTAAATTGGATAATACATAAAAATAATTTTTTTTATCGTATAAATTTATTTATCCAACAAGTAAGAAATTTATTTATAAAGTAAAAATAATAATAAATAAATATAATATTAATATTAAATAAAGGTAAATATTAGTAGTCACATAATTAGAGTTAATTTGTTAATTTTATTTGTTAACTTTTTTACCATTAATGAACACATTTTTCTTTTTACTATGGTAATTAATATTTACTAAATTTACTATTCACATTGATAAAAAATAAAGTAGAACATAAATCCCAATATTAATTAAGATGATTCCAAATAAGGTATCCATTTTAAAGACCTCAATTCCTTGAGGTGTAGGAATTTAATATAAAATAAAAACGATAAGCACGATGGATATTAGTTTTCTAAAAAATCAACTTTTCAAGGAAAAGAAGATTTCCCTTAAAATATATAACATGTAATATTAATTATATAGATTTAAATAAAATAAATATGAATATGTAATATAAAAATTTAATTTAAATAATTTATCACAAGATGTTATTATAATTAATTTTAATCGAGTGACAATTTTAAATTTTAAATTATTTTAAAAAATGTATTTAAACATAAAAAATAACCATATATTAAGATGTATTATAAATATTATTTAAAATGTAATTAGTTAAAAATAATTAAGTAATAATGATGTTACCTATAAATAATTTTAAAACTATATTTACAATTTCAAATTAATTCCTTCATTAATATAAAATACAATTTTACATAAAAACTGATTTTTTCATTATTTACAAAAAAATGTATATTTTGAAAATAAAAAAAAACATACACTATGTTAATTATGATATTTGGATATAAAAACAAAGTTCATTTTATCAAATGATTTGTAATTTCTTAAATTTTTTATTTATTATTTTTAAATATTATATTGATTAAATATGTGACCAGGCTCCGAGATGATGTGTGATTCCAAGGAAGAGTGTGCCTAGAACAAAATCATGAAAATTATTCAACTAATAAATATCACACTCATGCAAGTTTTTTGAAAATTGGAATAAACTATAAATGTGTTTCTGGATTAGGATTCTGATTGAAGTAGTGTTTTTATAGAAGTGGTTTTACCATAGGCATGACCTTATAGTGAACGACACTGGTTACTATGAAAATTAGTATACATGGGTTTTAATGAATAATGTTAAAAAATTTATTTTATATCTTCGTTCATTGGTGAAGTGATTATTTTTATTTAAATAATCCATTAGGATGTGATCTTGGTTTATGGTCATAACACTGGATTTCCCTAGAGGCCCTGGAGTGGAAACCTAGAAGATTTCTCTCAGTAATTGATGAAAGAATTATGAATCAAAGATCAACGATCACTGTTCCAAACATATCTCACCAACGATAATCTATTTTCAATGATGAATGATCCAATTCCAATGTAGGATGCATTTTTTTGGATTTCATTCCCTTTTCTTAGATTCCACGATGAATGTGGACCATCCAATAGACATTATGATCCTTAGATCAGTCATTCCTTATGGGATAGGTTTTAAATTAGAGGATTTATGGTGTTAAAATATTTGAGCATTGCTTTTATTTGTTTATTGTTCTTATTGGAGAGGATGAAGGATATAATAGACAAAAGATGAGTTCCATTCCTCATATTTTTAACTTGTGTTTTTCTCTCCTCGGTTTCACATGTGTGTTCTTAGTTCTTCATCATGTTTATGTAAAAATGATTATTGAATCTTCATTTAATGGGACAACGATCCGAAATTAATGATCCAAAATCAGAGTGACTAATAATAGGTGCAATGATGATAGTGACAGATGAATCCAAATGGTTCAGGTGAAATTGTTCTTCAAATATTTTTTATAGGAACTAATTAAAATTGATGTCTAAGATGATTAAAGGCCTGAAACACCTCTATTAAATGTTAGGGTGAGATAAAGAACCTTGATATAATGTTTCAAGGAGAAAACATCACAATAGTGGAACCTAATAGATCATCTGAGTCATGTCTTAGAAGAACCACTTGTTGTGGGAAATCTCAATGGACACGGTACGTAATCTAGGATTACACATCGTGTGGACCTCACTATGTGGTTGGTATGGTTTTAGGAGTTTTTTAAATGTCATATGGTGTAGGAAAAATGTCACACGGCTTACAGACCCTTCCCAGAGACTCAGTGTGTATATTAAGAGATTTGTGGACACAGGTTGGAGTACATGGATTTATTACACGCTATGTACTCCACCCCACGACATGTCCTGAAGTGGATACATGGAAAACCCCATGTACTAGTACATGAGAATGGTTATATAGGTTGAAACCATGCACTGTAACATGACCAAAGAACATGAGATGACCCCGAATAGTAGAACATGGTGTGTGACTACTTCTACACACTATGTCCCTTATTTTTCAAGAAATGTTCTATAGACACAAGTCATTATACAAGGGCAGTACCTGGGGTTACGGTACACGATATGTGTCCCTACTACATGCTGTTTAACCCTTTATACAAGGAATTTTTTCTCCTCTATATCATGGATATGTTCTATTAGGCTTCATTCTTCTTACTATCATCCCAGCAGGATTGTACGAATAATTTCTTACTCATGAGGATATGATACATTCTCTTGGACATTCTAGATACAGTTTTGGAACACCCAATAGTTCTAGTGTTGGATCCTCTTTTAATTATTTGTTACCTATGTAGAGTCTTCAGTATTGACGTGAACAATTTTATAGGGATTCGATCCTCTAATATGTGGGATACTCTTGTTTTCATTATTGGTATCACCCTATGGCGATGGATTTCATCTTCAACTATGTATTAAAACTCTTTTCAGATTATTCATCGTATCTCTATCATGATAGTTCCTAATGAACAATACTTCTCAAATGTGCATCATCATTTCTATCAAAATGAAGCATGTGTTCTCTCAATTGAGTGCATCGTGGAATCATCATGGTAAATCTTTAGTCTTGGAAAGTGGTATTTGGGACATAACAACAGACTGTGTGTCATTAATTGAGTATATCTAGACTTTATAATTTGTTATGTATACATATAATTGTGTAGATGAGAATTTACATTATCGTATTATATTTCTATGTGATTTATGGGTATCTAACTAAGTATTGTTATACTCAATCTTACACAATATTTTGATGTACATGTTATGTCTGATTCATATGGTAAAACTTTTTATGGTTTCCTAGGAATACAAGTACCAGATAGTGCCATGTGACATAAAACAGGTCTAGGGGTGTTTTTATATCTAAAAAAAACCCTGTACCTTATGTTAACTACTTGGACATTGTGGTTTATAATCACTTTTGGGTGGGTCTGTATTCTAGCCTTATTTACCTTACATTCTATAATTTCTAAAATATTATGTTGGTTGGGATATATTTTTGTGAATTCACTGTTTACCTAGTGGTATTTACATTTTTGCATTTCAAGAGCTTTGATATGTGTGCATGCATAGTAGTACATATGAAATTCCTCCCATGTTAGTGATAATTCTACTCAGTGCTAGTCACTAGCCCCTGGCCTATTGAAGGCTGTCTTGTGGATTCGTAGCATGGTAACCACTTGGAATGGGTGACATAGTTGTATCAATGTTTGATAGTTCCACTTTAGGATTGAGAGTTTCTGTGATTAGTTATGGGAAACAACGTTTCATGTTTCATGTTCCAATTTTACACTAGGGACTCTAGTGTTGGTGTAGGTGGTCAATGAATACATACCCCAAGACTTTGATGACCTTATTTTTGAATCAATATTTAAGAACGCTGGTTTAATGGAAAATAATTGAACATCCATCATAGTGGAATGGGTTGTGGTTTTCATGTCCTTCTTTAGTTATCTCTTCAAATATTCTCATTGACCATGTTGCATCATTTATTCTTATAGGATTTCTTCACAACAAATACTAACTATGATTCAAAATTTTTATCACTAGGATGACCTCATCACTAATGAGGATTTTATAGATGGACCAGTTCCATATATGTTATCTCTAGGTGGTGCACCATCTTTACCACCACTAATTGAGATGCATGTGGTAGCCATAATACCACTAGAGGGAGAGGGCATGCAATGTTATATCCACACATTCCAAAGGGAAATAACGCTTAGGTTATATGGAAACCCCAATTCTAAGGTATCTTAGTAATTTATTGAGGCAGTGACATGAGTAATCTATCTTTTCAGGACACCATCTGATCAGATGGTGGTCCTAGGGGAGAGCCTTCTACATGAATTAGTAGTACAACAATGGATTTGTATATCTAGATTCATGACAAGGGGGATATTTCATGGATATATTTCGAGTGTCTATTAATAGAGGTTTTATCAATAGTTATGATCAATGATGTGTGTATACATGAGTTTAGTCAACTCTAACAGGGTGGCATGACTGTGGCTAATTATTGATCGAGGTTCACCAACCATTCTAGGTAATTGGAATAAGGACTGACATCAATACTGCAGTGATCGAACCATCGAGTGAGGTATTTATAGATACATCTGAGATAGTGTTATCCCTATATGAATTTTTATCAATGATGTGGTGATTGAGAAATCATTGGTAGTTGAAAACATATTCGATGAGTAGATACAACCGGTGATTGTCAGTTGTGGAAGATCAGGGGTGAAGACCTTGGATGCAAGGTGCTGACAATAGTATAAAAACCTAGATGTGGAAGTAGTTTTAGGTGGAGGGATCAATATATATATTTTATAACATGAGGTTTGTAGGGTGGATCTAGTAATCCCAGGGAGAGGTGATACTATTTATGTGATGGCAGGGTAAATCTTTCACGAGATAATCCAACCCACCATACAGTTGATAGTGATACTATAGATGGACCACCATGTCCAAGAAAACGATATAGGTTGGAATATCCCCATGGAAAAAGATGTCGAAGAGTAGATGAGATACAGAAAGGAGGTGGTTGACATTTCAACAGGTTACCACCACCACCCATAGGTCATACATGCTAGGTTCTAAGATGTGGATGACATAGGTGAGGTCATCTTTATGCAGTTCAGGCATATGACCCAGGGTATCAAAGAATGATTCTATGTATGATCTATGAGTTTGATAAATTAGATGTAGTAAGGATAAACATAGGCTGTAGTCATTCCTTTCTCCCTAAATATCTTTATTGAGACCTAGAGATTTTGGTTAAACCATTAACTCAATAGTTATTCTTGGAGACACATACAAGAGAAGACTCAATGGTCACAAATCTATGCCAACAATGTGACCTAACCCCTGAAGGTGAGTATTTCGATTGGAAACTTTTGAGTGAGAGTGTGGGACATACACCATCATTCTTTGTATGGATTGGTTATCCAATTTCCATTATGGGATTGAATATTTTTGGAGTAAGGTGTTCTTTGAATGAGATGATGGAAGGAGGTATTCCCTTTTCCGTGAAAGGGAAACCCATAAATCATAGCCAAGACTCATGAATAAGAGGGTGCAACAAATTAATAATCAGTTTGATAACATGAACCTTTGTGCAACATATGTTATGATTCTTCAGTTTCTAGAAGTATTGTTAGAGTATGAGGATGTCATTCAAGAAGATGTTCTAGGATAAGATCCCTTCTCAACGATAGAAATCTATATTTATTTACACCCTACGAAGACACTGATAATTGAACCAACATATTGGATTTCTACACAGAGATTTGGGAGCTAAGGGTCAAGTTATAAGACCTGTTAAAGATGGGCATCGTGAGACCCAGTGTTTCACCCTAGGCGGACCATGTTTTGTTTTTCAAAACTGAAGATAAAATATTGATGTTGTGTGTGGACTATCAATTCATGAACCAATAAAATATTGAAAAAATATCTACTACCATGGATTTATGGTCTCTTATATCATTTGAGAGGGTAATGATAGTTCTTGAAGGTTGACCTACAATCAGACAATCACCGGTTGTTAGTATGGAACATGGAAATAATGAGGACGACTATTAGATGTCTCTACAGTGACAATGAATACATAGTGGTTCCCTTTGGTGTGAAAAACATAGATGATGTTTTGATGTGACTCCTGAATCAGATTTTTCATCTTTAATTAGAACGGTTCATGGTTGTCTTGATCGATGTTATACTTTTGTACTAGGCATATAAGGAAAAGAATGGGAGGCACTTAATGATGGTTCTAGAGGAAATCCGAGAGCACCATATTTATGTGAAACTATAAATGTTCTAGTTCTAGATTTAGGTATTCCATTATCTAGGACATGTTATCTCAGTGGATGGTCTAGAAAGTGGACTCGACCAAGGTTGAGGCAGTGTTAGCTTGTGAGCCACCTAGGAGCGTGGCCGAAGGGTAGAGCTTCTTCAGGCTAGTAGGCTATTATCCATGATTCATACATGATTTCTCACAGATTTTATAACTTCTTACGTCTCTGACATGAAATGGGAATCCTTTCATTTGTAATGATATGTTTCGGCGAACTTTTTATTAGTTGAGGTTGTATTTGTTGAGTGCTCCATCATGAGATTTCCAGAAGAGGGTGTCTAGTAAATAGGGTTCTCTGATGCATTAAAGATCAGACACTGATGTGTCCAGATGTAGAGGAAAGAAATGATTTCATATTATTCAGCCCAATTTAGAATAAATGGGATGAAATATAAGACCCATGATCATGAGTAAGTATTGGTAGTATTTTCATTGAAGTTGTGGTGACAATACCTAATGAGAAATCAATTTAATGTCTTCTCCAATAACAAGTGACTCAAGTATATATTCTCTCAGAAGGATATATGCTTGAGATATAGGTGATGGATGGAGTTACTCTATGATTATATCATTATGAACATATATATTTCTCATAAGGGGAATCTTGTGGTAGATGCTCTGAGTAGAAGGTATTATTCACCGTAGCTGATCATAGCATCAGAGCAGTTAGCCTAGTTATAGTTATCATTTGTGGTTGAAGATATAGAGTCTTACATCTTGGAAATAGTTGTTAACCATCAACTCTTATAGAGATTTAGGGAGTCAAAACTATGGGATATAGGCTAAAATAACCTTTTTTTTAGATTTTCACATGAGATGCTACTGATAGAGATTAACAAAGTAAGGAGCACGTTGTTCTTCTCATTAAAATCATAGTTGTATTAGTGGAATTTCAAGAAGAGGTTCTGTAGAGGTTGCATACATCCCATTTGGTGGTACATATATCTGTGGAGAAGATGTACCAAGACCTATGAGGTTAGTTTTTGTTTCCAAGGATGAAGACTAATATGGGAGAGTTTGTTTATATATTCCTTACTTGTGATAATGTGAAAGATGGGCATCATGTTCTAGTGGGTTTATCCCAACAACTTGAGGATAAAGAATGGAAGTGGGAAGTTATATTAATCGAATTCGTTATAGGTTTACCAGAAACATCTAGGGGACAATATTCAATCTTGGTGTTCCTTGACTGACTCACCATGTAAAACCAATTACTAGTTATTTGAGAGCATAGTTTAGTAGAGAGCTTGGGAAACCTCTTCATGGAAGAGATAATTCAAATGCTTGGAGTCCAATCAATGACAATTTCAAATTCGGATTCTAATTTTACATCCCAGTTATTAAATGGAATACAAGAGGCATTTGGGACCCAGTTACACTTGAGAAGAGTGTTTCACCCATAGATGAACTACTAGATAGAGCGAACCATTTGGGTTCTAGAGGACATGCTATGGGCTATAAACCCAAATTGGAAGGATCACCTTCTATAGGTAGAGATCACATAAAAAATATATACCATTCCATCATTGGTATTGAACCATTTAAGTATTTTTAAGGACAACATTGTAGGTCACCACATTGTGGGAATAACCCTAGAGAGTCATCACTCATGGGACTGAAATTAGTTCGAGCTACTATAGAGTAGGTGTAGATTAGCCAGGAGAGGATGAATAATTAACAGATCCATAATAAATCTTATACTGATAGGTTTGAGAGTATTTTTCAATTCAGGGATGGATACCACATAATCTTTCTAGTTTTGCTTTAGTAGGGATTACCAAGATATAATTAGGTGACAAGTTTTCTCAAATGTTTATTACCCCTTTTAAAATAAATAGTAGAGTTGATGAGGTGGTGTACCTCTTAACTCAACCTTCTCAATTTCATTTGTTACATGACATATTCCACACGTCATAGCTATGGAGTATGTTTGTGACCCATCACACGTTAGTGAGTGGGGTGATATGGTCATTGGTGATGGAGACACATTTCTTGAGTACCAAGTGGTGATCAAATATTGGAAGGAGATGATCATTAATGTGTGAGTGATTCCATTAATGCATGTTTGGTGGTAGAATGAGAAATTCTAGGACATCCAATGGGAGAGAGAGGTGTAGATTCTTGAACAGTTCCCACATATTTTTAAGTAGCCTTTATTTTGGATTTTTGGGGAAATAAAGCCACGAGGTGGGGAAAATTTAATGTCGCAGATTTTTTTATGAATTATTTTTAAATAATAGCTTCTAAAATAAGTGACTAGTCACTGTGACAGTGTGTGACTCCATGAAGATGTGTGTCTGGATCAATTAATTATAAAATATTAAATTATTAAATGGTATGCTCATGCAAATTTCCTAAAAATGTTGAATAAAATATATACTATATCCAATATTAGAGATATGATGGCAGTATTAAATTCGAATCAACAACTTTAACGTAGGTGAGACCTAACATGGGCCATCATGGGTTGACTGTGAACATTTGTTTTAGGAATTGTTAGTGAATAAAATAAAAAAATATATTTATTTTATTTATCCATTTTACTGATGTAGTGACACGGTTTATTTTAAATAGATCATTAGGTAGGGATCCCAGGTTAGTCTTATAATGTTGGAATTCCTTGGACACTCTACATAGGAAACCCTAAACGTATCTCTTGGTCAGAAATGAAATAATTGTGGATCAAAGATCAACGAACGTCGTTTTTGATAGATTTCACTAGCAGTAATCGTTCTACAACAATGAAGGATTAAATTCTTAGGTAGGATGTGTTATATCATAATTAACTCCTCATTCTTAGATTAAACTATGAACATGGAACAACAAACTAACACGTTGATTAGTGGTTCAGTCATACCTTGTTTGATGGGTATTAAATTTTTGGATTTACTTCATTTGATTATTCGAGAATTGATTTGATTTTTGGACCATTCGTACAGGATATGATCGAGGCCATGATAAACAATAATCGAGATTTGTTCCGCAGATGTGACCCATGTGTTTTTCCATCTCCCTTTTCATACATGTGTTATTTGTACTTCAAACCATTTATGAACAAACAATAATTGAATATTTTTTTCCTATCTCAATGATCTAAAATTGAAGATACAACGTCCAGGCGACCAAGAGGAGTTTTGATGGAGAAACAAATTGATGAATTAGAACTGTTTGGAAGAAATAGTTCCTGAGTACTTTTTATCAGAACGAATAAAAATGGATTTTCTAGTATGTTGAAGGCCTGAAACAAATCTATTTAGTGATGGGGTGTTAGAAAAACCCTATATCTAGAGATTCAAGGACAACATACGACTATAGTCAAACCCCATAGAATGTATGAGTTATTTCAAGGATGAACCAGATGTTTTGGAAAATCGTGATGAACATGGAGTTAATCCGGTATTACATGGTGTGTGACCCACACTAGGGGCATATAGCGTTTTACGAGGTATTTAAATGCCACATGGAATGTGACACTTTTCACATGGAATTTTTCCCATCCAAAAGACATGGAAATCATTGTGGGAGATACATGAACATGGGGTTGAGTAATCAATTTTCCTATACAGTGTGTCCTCGACTACACAACATAGCCTGAACTAGATAGATTGGCTACCCCATGTACTGGTTAATAGAAAATATTATACAGGTTGACACCAAGTAGTGGAACATACCCAAATCACATGGGTGCCCCATAAGTAAGGACATGGAATGTGACTCCCTCTACATGACATGTACCCATATTCTATGAAAAATGATCTAAATACAGGTGTCATTTTACACTAGAAATATTTGTGGTCAAGGTAGATAGTGTGTGATCCTTCTATACATCGTGTACCCCTTTTTAAGTGGCCGTATTTTCAGTCCCTCCATATCTTGTAAAATATCTTTTAGGATTCCTTCGATTTATTAGTTTCCCTAAAGGTATGTAAGAATCATTTCAAACTCATAGGACTATGATCCCTTCAATAGAACATTATGGATTATTTTTTGGATTCCACCGAGACGCCTACAACAAGATCCTCTACTAACTATTCATGTCATAAGTATAGTCTTCATTATTAATGTGACCAAATTTACTGGTCGTCATTCCTATACTTAGCCGGTTAATCCGTGTTGAGTTTCTGTTATCCACCCAAGGACCTAGTAGTGATCCTCACATGTGTTTCACATCTCTCTTCATGTTTGTTAGTGTATCTCGCTCATGATGGTTCCCAAGGAATAATACTTCTAATATAGAGGTCTTCATTTCTAACATGAATAGGAATGTGTTTTTAGGAATTAGTGGTTTTAGGAATCTTATAACTAAATCCCTAATATCTATATGCAGTAGTTGTAACTTACCTCTAGAATGAATTTCTTTTATTGAGTATATATGGATATAATTATATGTTTTGTGGTCATATATGTCTGTAGATGTGACTTTAATTTCCATTTTTATATATCTTTGCGGATTCATGGTGTCCTAATGAATATTTCTACACTCACCCGTGTTTTGGATTCCCCCATAAGAGTTGATTTTTTTTGTAGAAGAGTGGCCTTTTGATGGATTCTTAAGAAAAATTGGATGAAATTGTGCCTTTTGAAATCATATAGTCTAAGGTGTGTTCCTAAGGCTACATATAATACTCCTATTACTTTTTTTCTTAAAGGTTGGAAATTGTAGTTTAGAAAATATTTTTGGAGGGCTTGTATTATGTACTCATTTAAATTACTAGCATTAAATTCTATCATAAATTTTTGGTTGGGATATAGTGGTATGCATGCATTTTTTACTTATTGTTTTTTATATTTCATCACATTGTGATCTTAAATATTTTCTTGTGCATAAAAATACATAGGAAACAATTCCCATGTTATTAATATACCTATTCGTTGCTAGTCTCCAACCCCTGGCCTATTGGCGATGGATTTGGGGAGTCAGTTACACATGCATTAGTGGGAAAGGCCATAAAATATGTTTATTAAAATGTTATGGAAATTAATAATAATATAAAATTAATACAAAAATTGAAAACCACTTTTGAATAAAACATACAATAATACATTACAAAAAATTGATTGATTATTTTTTAATCATTTATCAACACATTCAAGATATATATATTTCATAAATATAATAATAATACTAATATAAATTTTTTTAATAGAAAGTCTAAAATATACTTATTTAAATAATACTTGTTGGTTTTTGTTTGGCATCACATATCACATAGGCTATCAAACAAAATTGTTACTTTTGATAACTTAGGTGTTACATTATTCCTCTATTTAATAATTTGTGCCCTCAAAATTTAAATATGAAATTAGAATGAATAATTATGAAATATGTAAATATATTTATTGACACCCCACATTGTAAA
Source organism: Viscum album (assembly GCA_963277665.1). NCBI lineage: Eukaryota > Viridiplantae > Streptophyta > Magnoliopsida > Santalales > Viscaceae > Viscum > Viscum album. Next base: position 1,889,717,305 of record OY728156.1, read on the forward strand.
AGTGATTAATAAAACATACTCTTGAATATAGAGAATGTTATGTTTGTCATTCATAAAATAACTAGGATTCCAAATGTAGAATATTAGTGGGATGTGAAAACATAGAAATGTAAGGAAATTCTAAAACTGATGAAATAATTGAACGTGAAAGGTAAAATGGTGATGATAAAGTCAATGGAAGAAACACTTCAATATTTTATGGATTAAATGACTATAAATTCATATGAATATGAATGAATTTTTGATACATGACTATTTCTCTAGAGTTAAAGATTTAAATTATCATCTAAACTCTGAACATAAGGATATATAATATCCTTACATGTATAAATAATTTCATCATTATGTCTAGATGATGAGAACTCATGATGTTTTATTAACATGTATAATGTGAATAAATATATAAAAGATCACCTAATACACCAATGAATTACATGTTTTCCCTCATGTTTTACTAAATACAAAATAATGAATGTAATATTAGATAACACCATAACACATTGGTCTCTAAATTTCTATAAAACCCTTATGGTATATCATAGATTATTATTTAAATAAATACAATATATATAACCCTAATAAACATATAATTTAAGAGTGTTTTAATATCAATGGATGTCTCTTACCATTCCACTTTTACCCCCAAAATATAAGAGCATTCAGATTAGATAATATTAACATGTTTATATTCCTAAAACTAATTAAAACATCTTCTTAAATAACATTTTTTCACAAAAAAAATAGAAGGATGTTTTCATGTAATATGTTTCCCAAAATATCATAATAAATTTCAGTCACATAAATTATGAAAATACGTATCAACTCTTATAAACATACCATTTTCCTTACAAAATTTTCCCCAAGAATATTCAGGTCTACCTAACAATAATTAAATATAAAGGGTTATCAATACATTAATCATGTTTTTTTATAAAATATCATATTATTCATAAATGACATTTTTGGGGTATCATTTCCAAACAATTAATATTTCAAGTGTATAATGAAAAACTAATATTGATAAATCTAAAAATTAACCCTGATTCATATATCTATAATGTCATTGATGTAATAATTTTACAACATAAATATCAAATACCCCTGTAATAAATGATAAATATTTTATCTTCAATTATTTCCATAGGACACTTACTTCCTGATACAAAATTTGTTTACATAGATATGATTTATTATAGAGAAATATTTTCCATACTAAATAGTATTTAACTCCCAAAAAATAAATTTAATAAATCGAAGGGTGATTCATGTTACAGATGATTAATTACTTCACAAAAAAATTTATATTATCATTATAAAAGGAAAAACATTCCATAAATAAGAAAAAAAATTACTTAACAAATGGATGACTATTAATATTTTCAAGAAGAACATTCCCACTAACATAAATATGGTATATATAGTGATTTTTTTATGATGTCAAATCATTATGGGTTATGAATTTATTTCATTAAAAAACATGCAAGAACTCTTGTTGACAATGAATTAAAATACAACTTGAAATACAATACAGTGGATTAGAGGGTTTTTTTACTTCTGTCATCATAATCCGTCTCAACATATGAAATTCTTTATTCTATTGTTCTTATATAATTTTTATGTTCATCATGCCTCCAATAATGGAAAATTAACCTATACCCAAGGTTCAAAACCATGGGTATATGCTATACACATGGTTTTGGGAACCGTGGGAGATGGATGCGTTGGGATAGGTGCCTAACCTATACCCACAGTTTGAAAAATCATGGGTATATCATTTATGACACCGTGTCAAAGCCTCAAATTCATAAATCCATTATGGTAAAGACTTTTACCCATGTTTTTAAAACAATAGGTAAAAATACTACAAAAAAAGATCCAACAGGTTTTGAACCCAAGACATCCCATGACATATAGTACATATTTGAGACGTTTCACCACTTCACATAAGCCACATTTGATAATATATATGTATATTTTTCATATATATTAATCTCTGTCCATATTATGAATATAAAATGGAGAAAAGTTTCGATCCCACGTCGGTATCCTTGAGTTTCACTGCCTAAACAACCCTACTACTATGACTTTTATTAAATATATCTACATGTATTATAATATATTAATCCTCCACACGGTATTAGAAAAAATGTTAGTGAGATTTGATCCCACTACTTCAGGAACTAACCTGCAACTCATAACCAACTAACCTAAAGATTCTATATGTTTGTATATTTCTATCATCATAAATATATTAATATAAACTGTTGGAATAGGAGGAAAATCCATGGGTATATGTTTTCCCAGCCAAATATTTTTTTCCCCATGGATTTTTTTCCGCCATAATTCAGGAAACCTATTCCCACAGTTTTGATAAACTGTGGGTATATGCCTCTTTAAAAACAACTTTATTACCATTTTTTTGCAAAACCAAGGGGATAAGCCTTGAAAATAACAACTATAACCACGGTTTTGATTAGAACTAGGGGTATATGTGTTTTTCCCAATGGGTTTATAAAACCGTGGGAATAGGCCATCAGAAAAAACATATACCCACGGTGTTTTGAAAAAATAGTGGGAATACATGATCTATACCCACTATTTTGGAAAATCATGGTTACAGGTTCTCGTACTATACATAGACCCATGGGTTTAATAAACTGTGGGTATATGGCTATTTTGTATTAGTGTTCTCATCCCTCTAAATGTATAATTGTCTTAGATAATTCCTAATATCTCCACATTATTTCATAGAACTGGATAAGGCACATTAGTTTTATTTAAATTTTAGTCCATAATATTATCCATTTTTCATGGAAATTGGAGACCATATGCCCCATCTTTCCATACGTAAAACTTAACCAAGTCACTTTACAACATTTCTATTGGTGTCTCATTCTATATATATTGCCCAGAAGAATTTGGTTCCTCATCACCTTATCACCTTTATTAGATGATCTTCCCTAACATGTCTTCTTCATATTTATTGACTTATTTGGGAATTAAACAATACTAATGTTGTTAATTATGAATTTTTGAATATAGGTTTTCATAGTCACAATATGTTCTACATTATATTCCATGTGGTTATGAATCTTTTTGGGGAAATCATGACATTATCATTAACATTGGATGTTTAATTGGTAATTCATATATTTATCCACAGACAATAATAAAGGGGAAATGATAATGTAGACAATAGATTAACATAGAAACAGATATTCAACGAAATTAAATAGATAATATATAAATGAAATATATTTCCATAAGTTTAAAATTTATATTAATCAATCTATGTTATCCATTCTATAATTTTTAAAATTGGGAATTATGGGAATTTTAATCCCTTAATAATGGTTCAAAATTAGACTGTGAAATTTCTTAATCATATCCCTCATGAGTTTCAAACCATGTTCATAGTAAGAACAATTATCATTTACCAAGTTACCTTGAGTCATATTCGATACACCATTTTCGAGTTTTTACCCCTAAGAACTTCGATTCTAGAACCATGCCCACTATTAGTATCTCGACATGGATGTATTTTATAGATAAACCACATTCTATATTCTTACCAAAAATTTTGTGATTTCATTTAAACGTAGTATTACTCCTAATATATTATATAGAGTTTTATGAACTTAATCAAAAAATTACTAAACATTTTCTCTAAAACGATCCATATCTACCCTAATTTTTATTACAAATTAACTCATGATTTCTTAAATGAAATTAAATATAATACAATGAAAAATATTGATATGTATAGTTTATTTTAAAATTATGTATATAAAAAAATATTTGAAACATTGGATACAACAAAATAATTTAAAACTTCTTTAACACGTGCCTAAAATTTATATGGATTTTAAAACATTCTCAGATACCATTGGGACAAAAATAAGAAATAGATGAGAGATAAATATCTCTATGGGAATAAAAAATTTATAACATGATGATTATATTTCATTTTATACAATAGGTATATAAATGAGGCATGAAAGGAATATTAATAATATTTCCTGATATAACATGATAATCAATAATTGAAAATTCAGAAACATCTTAAAACACTGAATCATAATTATAGGTCATTGACTATGCTATAAGACATCATGGTGAAATAATTACCATAAAGGAATATGATTCACTCCCTATTCCAAAATGAAATATTAGTATAATAAACATTACCCAATGTGTTGGGGTGCTATCTGGATGCACCCATTATATTTATTTCATTCTCATTCTTATACGTTCCACATAGATCATACAACACAGATTTATTAATAATCATAAGGTATTAAAAAATAAATGGGTTTTGAATACATATATGTTTGTCCCCAATAAAAAATATATTTTCTTAAATGTGAACACCCTTGATAGTAAATTTGTATGGTATTCACTATAATCATGTTTTGTCATGGAATGTTTTTGTGAAATTTAATCAGTACATTGTTATCAAACAATGATTAATAAAAATGGGTTGATGAGAGGGAATTCAGTATCTCTTCACATAGAAATTTAATGGAAATTTATTTTGTAGGTAAATTAATTTACCAAGTTTAGAAATATAGAAATATAATGAACAAGGTAATGAAAAAACTTCAATAATGAAAAAAATACTTACTATATTACAACATGTTAACATGTGTACTTAATTGATCAAGGGAGGTTTAACGATAGTGAAATGTGCAGAAAATAGCATATTTAAAATTTATTATAATTATAATATTAAATATCTTATAATATTATATAAAAATTTAATTAATATACAAAACATAAAAGATGTACTGGAATGGAAATTTGAAGAGGGAAAATCCCTTACGAAGTTTTCGCATAATAATAGGTGTATATTAAGTTAATTAGAAAGATTAATGAGATTGAATGGGATTAGTCATAATTTTTATATAAAATAGATTGTAGTGAGGAAATTTAATAACATATCTAAATATGAAAAATTGTAATTAGACTCCATATCATTAAAATTTTTCTTGATTAAAAAGGTGAGAGGGAGATCCCTTACAAAATTCCACCTGCGTAATGGGTGTACATAATGGATCAAAAAAAGACTAAACAGAGGGAATTTAATATTTTCTTATTTATAAATAAAATTTATAGTGATAATATTTAATAGCATATCCCAAAATATGAAAAATATATTTATATACATTACTAAAATAAGTTAATGATAAAATGAGGAATGTGGAATATCCCATAATTCATTCCCTCGTGATGATATAGGTAAGGGTAAAAATAATAAGGGATAATAGATATATCATAAATAAAACATTAATTGTATAGTAATATAACTATTATAATTTATCTTAAATTAAGAAAATATAAATTATGTTGACTAATTTAAATGAATGTGCTTGAATTTAATGGTTGAGATTTATGCGAGGATCCCTAACCTGATTTTGTGACACCAAATTTGTGGGAAGGGATTCATGAGACCTTGGGGGAACCTTTTGAGGAATCTATAGGGGTTTGGTAAGAATATATACATTCTCCAAGGCTTTCTAGTGCAGATAAATGAGATCTTGGGTACCCTTATTGAGGAAAATATGAGGAATTTACTTATTATTTAGGTTTTGGAATCTACATAATATAATATCCATAGACCATACCATGGTAAATACACATTTTTTCTACCAAATGGGAGTGGTTTTATTTTTATTATAATTGAAATGGGAGAACAAAATAAAATAATACCTTTTCTTATGTAGAGATGATTCATACTCCTTAGAAAATCATTTTAAATTCATAAAATATAGTACTAGTTTTGGAGGATATGTAATAGAATTTATAAAATAAATAAAATAAACATAAAATAAAAATTTTTAAATGAAAATAATATATGTGGTTGGGGATATAATTTATATAATTTATTAAATCACTTCTTGGTCATTATGGATTCATAACAAAAGTACATTTATATGGTATTTAATTTTTTCCCACAAATTTGACTGTCTACGATAATTATCAACAGTTCACTACTGTATTTTTAAATAAAATTTATTACAAAAAAAAATCCATTTTTCTAATTAAATTTTAAAAAATTATAATTCTAACTTTTAAAATAAAATTTATATTTATTGAGAAATGATAGGTTTTTTGAAAATAAATGTTTTTGAAACCTTATAAAAATTATATTTGGATTCATAAAAATAATGTTCTCATTTATATTTAATAGAAATTATTTTATTATAATATTTTATGAAAATATAAATTTTGTAATAATAAATTGATTCATAAAAAAATTCTTCAATTTAATTTAATATTACATAAGAATAAAAAATGAGTTTTATTGTATATGTTTCTTATCATACATGTTACAAAATAATATATAATGTAAAAAATTATGGGATAAATTTAATAATAATTATATTAAAATTGAAATATATATATTCATACAATAATAGTTACACTATTTCTAGTCTTTTCTAAATATGGTTTACCCTTAATTAAAATACATTCCCTTTACCAGAGTAATTATTATTTACTAAAATTATAATTTATATTGTTCAAAAAATAAATAAACCTTGATACAGAATATTAATGAATATGATTCCAAATTTGAAATAAATTTTATTAAAATAAATTCATAGAGGTGGAATATTTTAATTTAAAACAAAACCTACAAGTACAATGTAATTCTGTTTTCTGAAAAATATATTTTTTAAGGAAATGTGAATTTCACTTTAACTATATAACTAGAAATATTCATTATGTGGATTTAAATTAATAAATATAGATATGTAATATAAAAAAATCATTTAAATCATTTTTCTTCAGAGGTTATTTTAATTTATTATAATTGAGGGTTATTCTTAATTTTAAAATTGTTTTAGAGACATTCATTTTAATCTTTAAAATAAAAATATACAAAAATATGATTTAAATATAGTTTAAAATTTATTAAATTAAATATCATTAAATAAATAATTTTTTTACCTTGAAATTAAATGAATAGGATAACTATAAATTTAAATTATGTAATATATCAATATTAAAGACAATTTTCCAAAAAGGTTCCATTTTCAATATTTACAAACTAAATTTATATTATCTGAAAAATTCCATGTTTTCACCATAAATTAACTATTATATGATGATATAAAAAATTGAGAACGTTTTGCCTAATAATATTTCAAAATTATATATTATATATTTATAATATATATTTCTTAAGATGAAATTAATGTTATATTTGAACAAAAAAAAACAAAAAGTCATTACCAAAACATCATTGATTGGATATTAATAATTTAAGAATATATTAAATATTTTTATATATATATTATGAAATATTTCATATTACTCATATCTATAGATTTCATATAAATGATATAATGGTTGCATTTTGATAATAATTGTTTGTTTAGGTTAAGTGTTGAAAACCACATAGGCTATCAAACAATGTTTTCTCTTCTGAAAACATGTCGAATTTAAATCCTACTAACCATTGAGAAATATGGAAATTTCTTACAAAGATCAATATGATACATTGAACAATAACCACCATAATTGATACATATACCAATATTATATTTAATTACATAACAAAAAAATATGTTTTATAAGAATTTTAAATACATTCTAAACATAGAATATATATTTCTATTTCATAAGGTGTTCCAAAAATTTCCCTAATGATCCTCATACTCTTCCTTTCTCTTATAATATTTTAATATTTCATCATTAAAGGTAAAAAAAATATTACATGGTAGTATATTAATACTATTTTCATTAAAAACATTAACATACAAAGATAATTCATAAGTGAAAATGGAATCATAAAAATTCATAATGTTCACTCATATTGTGAAATGTTGTTTTGGATATATCTTGTAATGGCCCGGATCTCTCCGGCCCATTCCTTTGTCAAAAAGAAGGCCAAGAAGTGTTCTGGAGGGTAAAATGGAGTATTCCCACACTTTATAGAATTTTGAAACTACACGCCGTGTAGTTTGAGTACACGCCATGTACTTCCTTTCCGGGTGTACCCCGTGTCGCAGGCCGTGTCCTCGCTGTGTGAAATAATGGGTGCACGCCGTGTGTCCAGTTCTACACACCGTGTAGTCCTTCCCCGCGTACGCATTACCAGTCAACGGCCGTGTACCGTGTTGGAGCCGTGTCATTGCCATGTGCATTGAATGAGTACACTTCGTGTGTCTAAACTACACGCCGTGTAGTCATTCCCCGCGTATGCATTACCAGTGAACGACCGTGTACCGTGTTAGAGCCGTGTCATTGCCGTGTGCAATTAATGTGTACACGCCGTGTGTCTAAACTATGCGCCGTGTAGTCCTTCCCTGCGTACACGTTACCAGTCAATGGCCGTGTACCGTGTTGGATCCGTGTCATTGCCGTGTACAATGAATGAGTACACACCGTGTGTATAAACTACACGCTGTGTAATCTTTCCCCGCGTATGTGTTACCCTCAAACCGTGTGTTGACCAGTCAACAACCGTAGAGCTGTGTTGCAAGCCGCATGGAGACCGTGTGAAAGAACCGAGTACACGCCGTGTACTTTTTCTTTTCAGGCCTATAAAAGGAGGGGTCCCCTCCTCCTTTTCAACACGCACCTCTGCTCCCCTCTCCTCTGAGCAGAGCTCTCTCAAGAGACAAGAAGGCTCTTCCTTCCATAACTTATTCGTCCGAGCTCCGATTTACGATCTGTCAGCGACCATGAGATCGTAACAACGAGACGAAGCTTCCGAGCTTGGATCCCTTGACTTTCCTTCAGAATTTCCTTTCTGACTTCCACCTGAGGAGGTTTTTCCAAGACTCGACAGAAGTGACGGATGCCGACAGATGTCTTCTACGATTGATCTGGGGGAGCGTTGTGATCAGGAACCTGTTGAGGTAGGGATCTTACCTTTGTCTCTCTTGCTCTCTCTTTTGTGCATCATGTGGGGTGGGTATCCTCTTGTTTTCATGAGAAATAGTTGAACCATTAAATAAATATAATAACTGGTCAAAAAACGGGGTTGGGAAGTTTGTGATTGCTGTTACTTTACATCCTATGATATTATGTTGTGAATTGAATGATCTTCTACCTACTGAAAATCATGGTCGTTGGCGGCCTTTTCTTACGCAATTAAATGTTTCCCTCTCCTTTTGGATTTTCTTATGGATGGAAAATTTTTGGAGTGTGGAATTTGTTAATCACCTAAAGTTGGATGTTTAAAATATGGAACCCTTGCGTGACCACCCTGGTTAAAAAAACAGAATAATGAACATGTGGGTGTTGTCTTGGATACGTGGCATGTTATGGGGGTGTTTTGTGGGTTGTTGTGGATAGGGTGAGCAGTGAGGATGCGGTTGGCTTGGTTGTGGGTAGGTGTGAATTTTGTGATGGTGATGGGCATCAGGGCTGGGATAAATGGTATTAAAGGGGAAATGATGTACGATACGGTTGTGGTTATGGTGGTTGGCAGCAGGGCTACAGGGCTAGGTTTAAATGTGAATGGGCTATGGGTTGTGAATATTAAATTAAAGTTGAAGAGTTAATAAATGGTGGGTCGTGGTAATGGAACGAAGTTAAAAATCTATGGGTCTGGTTGGTTGATAAGAAGGGCTTGGTTGTGTTGCTTGTGTTTTCCTAACTTGATTTGTGCATGGCATGGATATGTTTTACTAACGATCGATGTGGTTGGTTGTGGATAGTTTCCCAATAGTTAAGGAATGAAATAAACTAATTCTGCTAAAACGTGAAAACTTAAATGGGGTTGGGGTTGTTTTTTGTATGCATGCTTCGTAGTAGCAGTGCCGAGGCACGTGCTCAATTTCTCTTTTAGAAGCCATAGGTTGGGCTGTGTGGTTGGTATATACATATATATCTGTATCTTTTGTGTTTTATTGCACCCCACCCATGTTGAGCACTTAGTGCCAAACACTCCCATTTCATGGGGGAGGGTGTTTTTCCCTTAGTTACTATCTCCTTCCTCCCCTAGGCTGTGATGGCTTGAGGTGAAATTACACCTAAGACTATTTAGGTACGTTTCGATTGGGGTGGATTGGCCCCAGACTCTTTGGGAAGGTTGTTTTCCCAATAATCTTTGGGATGAGTCCCAAGTGTCTTCAGGCGAGAATTCTGTTACTATTACTTTTTCCAAAGAATTTTCAGGATGAGGCCCAAGTGTGTACGGGCGGGATACGTGGTTGTGAGGCCTAGGTGTGTGCGGGCGGGATACGTGGTTTTGATGCCCAGGTGTGTGTGGGCGGGATAGGTGGTTGTGAGGCCCAGGTGTGGGCGGGCGGGATATGTAGTTTTGAGGCCCAGGTGTGTGCACGCGGGATATGTGGTTGTGAGGCCCAGGTGTGTGCGGGTAGGGAGAGTGTGGAAGAGTCAGGACATTATTCGTTAGGAAGAGCATCTAACTAAAGGGAAATGGTGTGGGGTACCCAATACTCTTGTTCTTATATACTACTACCTGTTGTGATTGTGTTTTTGGTGAGTGTGGATGGTGAGGTTGGGTGGATAGAATTCCTTGCTAGGTTTCTTCTATTGTTTTCATGGGACATTAGGATGTCTCCCCACTTGTGCACGAGAGATTTAGGTTTCCCTACTGAGTATACTTATATACTCACCCTATGTTTACTTTCAGGTTTCCAGGAGGACTACTAGGGTTGTGCGGGACCCTACTAGTCGGACAGTTGGAGTTGTTGATGTTTATGTACCTTTGTTTTCTTTTGGTATTATACTTTTAGCTTTCTTGTACTTTTACCTTGTTATAAAATTGTTTAAATATGCATACGGGCTTGGTTTGGGTTTATTTCTATATACTTGTTCTGTTTCCTTTTTGGTGGTTGACTTGTCCTCTTTCCCGATCCAAAATAATAAAAAGGGTAATGTCTCCCATATTTATGAAAACTCATACCCTTGGTGCTAGTCGCCACCCCGGGGCCTACTGGAGGCAGGACTCGGGGGTCATTATCTCCCTTTCACCAATGCCAGCTCAAGAGAGGCATCTTTGGTGGGAGGGGGTCGTGATAGAATGGTATCAGAGGTGATGGTTGAGAGATATGATTGAGTCTGGAGTTAGGAACAGTGAGGATTGCATGGGATGGTAGGGAAACAATGTTAGTTAATCTTGGTGTGTGACATAGGCCCGGGAAGACCGGCTAGGACACGGGACATTATGACCCCCCATGATCCGATGCAAGGACTATGAACCTACTGAATGTCCATTTAAGGCTACATTGATTGTAGGGTAGAGACCCTAGGGAAGGTACATGCATCATCATGATTGTGTTTTACTTGATTTGGGTGTTCTGGGAAAGAAATTGGAATAAAATGATAAAATAAATCCTTGAGTTTTTTCTTACTACTCTGGCTTAGGCGTTCTTTGTTTGTCGTACTGATATGACACCTAGTCGACATCAGAGAGGCAGAGGAGCTCGGCGTGGACAATTGCACGTAGCAGAGTTGGCACCTCTAGCAGGACCAGGGATCGATAGAGATGTGTTTGGGTTTTCTTGAATGATCTCCTTTATGTTTTGTAGGGAGCATTACATTCCATTATTGGATCTCTTTTTCTCATTCTTTGGGCCTAGACCTTGTTTTTGTGAGTTTTTAATGCTATGTTGTTTCCCGCTTTTCTTTAAATGTACGTGAAAAGCCTTATCATGTGGGGATGGGATGACCTAATACCTAATCGAGACGCATTAATGTGGATGCGATTAAACCCGTGCAGGCGAGTCAGTGCCGCCTAAAGTGGATAATATCTTGACATGGGAGAAGGAATTCCCCAAGCCATGTTTCTGGGAAGTGTGTGGGTTGTACGATGTTGGGGGCAGTGTAAGTTGGAAAATCCTAATATATGGAAGTGGGAGGGCCTAGTCCTTAATCGAGACACATTAATGAGGATGCAATTAAACCCTTGCAGGCGAGTCAGTGCCACCTAAAGAGGATAATATCTCGACATAGGAGAGGGAATTCCTAACACATATGATTAGGGTTGTCGGTTGGGTTCCTGTTATAACGAGAACCCTAAGAGGTATCTTGTCGGGTTCCTCTGGGTTGGTTTTTGAATTCTCGGGGATGAGAATGTTTTAAGAGCTATCTGATGTAATGGCCCAAACCTCTACGGACCATTCCTTTGTCAAAAAGAAGGTCAAGAAGAGTTCTGGAGGGTAAAATGGTCTTTTCACACACTTTCCAGAATTTTGAAACTACACGCCGTGTAGTTTGAGTACACACCGTGTACTTCCTTTCAGGGTGTACCCCGTGTCGCAGGACATGTCCTCACTCTGTTAAATAATGGGTGCACGCCGTGTGTCCAGTTCTATACGCCGTGTAGTCCTTCCCCGCGTACGCGTTACCAGTCAACGGCGGGGTACCGTGTTGGAGCTATGTCATTTCCATGTGCAATGAATGAGTACACGCCATGTTTCTAAACTACACTCCATGTAGTCCTTCCCCATGTACGCGTTACCAATCAACGGTCGTGTACCGTGTTGGAGCCGTGTCATTACCCTGTGCAATGAATGAGTACACGCCGTGTGTCTAAACTACACGCCGTGTAGTCCTTCCCCGTGTACGTGTTACTAGTCAATGACCATGTACCGTGTCAGAGCCGTTTCATTGCCATGTACAATGAATGAGTACACGCCGTGTGTCTAAACTACACGCCGTGTAGTCCTTCCCCACATATGCCTTACCCTCAAACCGTGTGTTGACTAGTCAACGGCTGCGGAGCCATGTTGGAAGCCGCGTGGAGACCGTGTGAAGTAACTGAGTACACGCCATGTACCATAAAGTACACGCTGTGTACTTCTGCTTTTCACTCCTATAAAAGGAGGAGGCCCCTCCTCCTTTTCAACACACACCTCTCCTCCCCTCACCTCTGAGTAGATCTCTCTCAAGAGACTCGAAGGCTCTTCCTTCCATAACTTCTTCGTCCGAGCTCCGATTTATGATCCGTCAGCGGCCACGGGATCGTAACAACGAGGCAGAGCATCCGAGATTAGATACAATGAATTTAATTCGGCATTTCTTCTCCGACTTCCACCCGAGGAGGTTTTTCCAGGACCCGACAGAAGTGACGGACGCCGACGGACGTCTTCTAAGGTTTATCCGGGGGAGAGTTGCGATCAAGAACCTATTGATATAGGGATATTACCTTTGTATCTCTCTCTTTTTTGCATCATGCATGGTGGGTATCCTCTTGTTTTCCTGAGAAACAGTTGAAACATTAAATAAAGATTATAACTGGTCAAACAACGGGGTTGTGAAGTTTGTGATTGCGGTTACTTTACATCCTGTGATATTATGTTGTGAATTGAATAAGCTTCTACCTACTAGAAATCATGGTCATTGGGGGAATTTAATTATGCAATTAAATGTTTCCCTCTCCTTCTGGATTTTCTTATGGATGGAAACTTTGTGGAATGTGGTATTGGTTAATCATGTAAATTTGGATGTTTAAAATCTGGAACCATTGTGTGATCACCCCGGTTAAAAAAACAGAACAATGAACATGTCGGTGTTGTCATGGATACGTGGCATGTGATGGGGGTGTTTTGTGTGTTGTTGTGGATAGGGTGAGCAGCGGGGATGCGGTTGTATTGGTTGTAGGTTGGTGTGAATGTTGTGATGGTGATGGGCAGCGGGGTTGTGATAAATGGTATTAAAGGGGAAATGATGTACGGTACGATTGTGGTTATGGTGGTTGGCAGCGGGGCTGCAGGGCTGGGTTTAAATGTGAACAGGCTATGGGTTGTGAATATTAAATTAAAGTGGAAGAGTTAATAAATGGTGGGGCGTGGTAATAGAATAGATTTAATAATCAATGGGGCTGGTTGGTTGATAACAAGGGCTTGGTTGTGTTGCTTGTGTTTTCCTAACTTGATTTGTGGATGGCATGGATATGTTTTATGAACGATCGACGTGGTTGGTTGTAGATAGTAGACCAGTAGTTAAGGAACTAAATAAACTAATTCTACTGAAACGTGAAAACCTAAATGGGGTTGGGGTTGTTTGTTGTATGCATGCATCGTAGTAGTAGTGCTGAGGCACGTTCTCAGTTTCTCTTTTAGAAGCCATAGGTTGGCCTGTGTGGTTGGTATATATAAATATATCTGTATCTTTTGTGTTTTATCACACCCCACCCATGTTGAGCACTTAGTGACGAACACTCCCATTTCATGGGAGAGGGTGTTTTTCCCTTAGTTACTACCTCCTTCCAGCTCCTTCTCCCCAAGGCTGTGATGGCTTGAGGTGACCATACACCTAAGACTCTTCAGGTAGGTTTATATTGGGGTGGATTGGACCAAGAATCTTCGGGAAGGTTGTTTTCCCCAGAATCTTCGGGATGAGGCCCAGGTGTCTTCGGGTGAGAGTTCTGTTACTATTAGTTTTTCCCATGAATCTTCGAGATGAGGCCCAGGAGTGTGCATGCAGGATACGTGGTTGTGAGGCCCAGGTGTGTGCGGGCGGGATACGTGGTTGTGAGGCCCAGGTGTGTGCGGGTGGAATACGTGGTTGTGAGGCCCAGGTGTGTGCGGGTAGGATACGTGGTTGTGAGGCCCAGGTGTGTGTGGGAAGGGAGAGTGTGGTAGCGTCAGGACGTTCTTCATTAGGAAGAGAATCTCACTAAAGGGAAATGGTTTGGGGTACCCAATACTCTTGTTCTTATATACTACTACCTGTTGTGATTGTGTTTTTGGTGAGTGTGGCTGGTGAGGTTGGGTGGATAGAATTCCTTGCTAGGTTTCTTCTATTGTTCTCACGGGACATTAGGATGTCTCCACACTTGTGCACGAGAGGTTTAGGTTTCCCTACTAAGTATACTTGTATGCTCACCCTATGTTTACTTTCAGGTTTCCAGGAGGACTACCAGGGCCGTGCGAGACCCTACTAGTCGGACAGTTTGAGTTGTTGTTGTTGTTGTACCTTTGTTTTCTTTTGGTATTGTACTTTGAGCTTTCTTGTACTTGTACCTTGTTATAAAATTGTTTAAACATGCATGTGGGCTTGGTTTGGGTTTATTTCTATAAACATGTTCTGTTTCCTTTTTGGTGGTTGACTTGTCCTATTTCCCGATCCAAAATAATAAAAATGGTAATGCCTCCCATATTTGTGAAAACTCATACCCTTGGTGCTAGTCGCCACCTCGGGGCCTACTAGAGGTGGGACTCAGGGGTAATTTTGTCCCTTTCACCATTTCCAGCTCAGGAGGGGCATCTTTGGTGGGAGGGGTCGTGACATATCCTCCCTTTTGACCCATAACTGATGACATCCAGATCAATGGTTTGTCATTGAGGATTATTGAGAACTTCAGAGTGGATTTAAATGATCATCAGTAAGGATTGTTTGTTAATTAATTTTTATTTTTATTATATTAATCTCATCACAAAAAGTACACTAAAATTGTTTTCTTTATTTCTATTTTCAATGAGGATTAGAGCATCCTATTGGGAAACACTAGGGTGTATGAATCAATTTCAATGATACACTTGATCATTCTTATGTAATTACACTAATTTAATTGGGATATTTTATAAATAATCTTAGGGATATGAATTTATTCATGTATGATTTAAATAATATAACTCATCCTCACAAAATGGGGGATGACCATGTAGCTCAAATAGATATACATCAGTGTGTTTGTGTACAATATGAATTTCATCAATGTTAACTTCTACAAGATTATTTGAGTAGGAAATCCACCATTATTATGTATTATAATCCAAAATATATTTTTTCTGAGGGGTATCCATGATTATTCCTATGATGATAGTTGATAACAGTTTGATTCATCATAATAAAAAAGATCCCTTTTCTACAATACTTTTTATGAAATATATAAGAAGGAACAAAAAATATAGGAAATATTATTCAAAATCCAGCCAAAAGAAGATGAATATTATTTATACGAATGACGATCCATTATATATTAATCAATTTTTTTTCAATCAATCAGATGCTAATATCATGACACTAGGTTTTTTATAGGTATTTTAACATAAATTTCCAGAGGTGGTGATGAAAAATTTATAGAATTTTTTTTTATAAAATATAATAAAATGAACGAAATAAATTATAGTATTATATGATCTAAAAAAATTTTATTTTCACCTTGAATAAATGAGGTATAATTATCTACCGAATATAGAGTTATAATGTAGAGACCCAAATCATGACGTACATGGACATTACAAGACTTTTGTGGAATACTTAGTACATAACAAAAACACACACACAAGGACTGTAATAGTTTAGTGTCTTTGGATACTCGGAATATAATCTTCTAATCGTGGTGAAAGATCTTCAATATCTCCCATAGAGATCTTCTTATTTTTTTACCTAAAACCTTTCTTTATATCCTTGGGAAAAGAAAACATAAAAAGGTGATCTAAAATGCTCAGTAAGGGTAATCAAAATAAATATCAATCACATCATATTCATAAGAACTTAGCATTTTGGAAATCTTAACCTGCAAAAGAGATCATAATATCATAACATGGGATAAATCATAGTAGTGAAATGTAATCCCAATAATCATAACATAAAACATGAAACTTTGTGGCATACACACATAATCATAAATAATCATTTCTTGTTAGTCAAGACTCATTTCCAAGACTATCTTAGTGGACAAAGTCCATTTCTGAACCGAGTTCACTCCTCGTTTCAGTCCTGTTTCACTGAACCGGTTTAACCTAACGTTCCAGCCATGTCTATCTCGTGAGATATAAAATCTTTACCCAATGCATTAGAGGGAGATATAGGTCCCACCCATCTCATAATGATACAATTCTTATGTGGGCCACAAAATCATAAACCATACATCATAGCATAACCCATGTAATAAAAATCATAATCTTAAACATCGGGACATCATAAAACAAATCATACAAGATAAAGGAATTCATAAAAATAATTCCATCACAACATAATCAAATCAATGTAATAATAGGGAAATAAACAATACCCTTTATTATCTTAGATGGAAAATATGTTGATAAAACACTTGAACTCCATTCTTGAGGAAAATATCCTTTCTACTTCAAAAACACTTTTCCTTTCTTAACATGTCATACAATTCTAAACTAAAAGAATTTGATTAAAAATAGACTTGAAAACTTTTAAAGGATGCTTCTTGGAAATAATGTTTTAAAAATCCATTCATGCCGTATAAGTTAAAAAAACATTCTGCTCGTACTTTTGTCGGAAAAGTCAAAAAGTACCTCGTACGAAAAATGACAAAAGATTCCTTTCATATCCTTTACTAAAAACTCTCCAAAGGGTAAAATTGTATTGAAAAATTTTTAGGTGTATGGAAATAATATTACTTATTGTGGAAACATGAATGTGGATGATAAAATACACCCAAGTAAATACTAAAGTATAAACAGTCTCGGATAAAAATGAGATTGTGATATTTCCCTTACCTTAGGTACGATTTGCTTCGTAAGTGTCCGAACCTCCTGTATAATGATTTAAATAATGTTAATGACTCATTCCAGAATCATAATTATTTTTATGATATCATATATGGTCATATTCTTAGCTTTTTATTAGTAATATTTCATTACTACTTGTTTATTCGGGTGTTTATTACTTTTTGTTCTTATGCGTGTTTTGTCGAATAAATTCTTATCCTTCCTTTTTTAGGTTATAGATACCTAATTTCCAGAATGATATTAGTATAATATATATCATATTAATTAATTAAATTCATTTATATAATCTTTATGCAATGAAGATTATTTAGAACGAATCGCATCACATCGTGGAGACGGTATTCTGTACGTACGCACGAGTGATGATATCATTCATATGATCGTCGAATTGTATTAGAGTGTATGTATACTATTTCAGAATTAATATAACTTCACAATAATCATATATATTAATTATTTACACCATTATACCCATCCAAGTAAGGTGGTGGTGGAAAATAGATTACACCATGGCGTGGAGACGGTATTCTGTACGTACACACGCGTGGTGATTTCATTTTCCGTAGGATGGATAGATGGTGAAATAGGGTTGTTTAATACTTATAATAGAATATAAGTATATGAGTGATACTGATTTTATTACTTCATAATGAAACAACTAAAGAAGAAGAAATGGAAGAAGAAATAAAGATGAAAGAATCGGTAACAAACATTACCTCTTCTTTGAAGTGCTTCGTTGAGACCTTCTTTTAGGGCACTAAAATTGGTCTTTGAAGAAGACCAGGACCTTTAGGATCTTTCTAGGGAAGTGTATAGGATAAATTGGCAGGGTTTGGCCGATCTTGAAGGCTCAAATTGGTGTGAGGAGGAGAGGGAGGATGTTCCCTTTTATAAGGGAGGAGAGGGGCTCCTTTGGAAGAACTAAAACTTTATTTTATTATAAAGTCATGTTCGGTTTTAAATAGCTCCAAATTGTTTTATTTCAAATCTAAGGTGGGGATGGGTCGAAATCCTCTCATCAAATAGAATTTATACATGTTTAGGTCCCTATTTTTACCTTATCATTTAGATTTAACATTAAGTTAAATAATTTTACTTTTACCGTGTCTTCTTGTGTTCTTATACTATATGGCTAATAAACTTACTATATGCAGTCAAACGAACCCCAAGTTGTTTATTATTAATATATATAACCTTATATAAGTCATTTGACCGAACATTAGATTTTTAGGAATAAAACAACAATTACTAATATAATATTTGTTTTAAAAACTATTTTATGTCAATTTTGACACTATTTAGTAATTGATTTTTGTGAAAATAATAAAAGAATTATTAGTTCGAAAAAAGTTAATTTAATCAATAATAACATGTCATATTAACACAGAAAATTAGTTAATTCATAAAAAGTATGAAATTATATTTATTTGGGTATTTATAACATCAATTATGTCAATATTTCATTAATAAGATAATTACTGCATCATCTTTGTGTCAAACATAAATTAAATTATCTAAAGTCTAAAAATTAAAATTAAAATTTAATTATGTAGGAAATCTTTTTAGCTCTCTAATGAATATTTATAGTCGAAATTATCTTATGTATAAACCTATATTAAAAATTATTTATTTATTAAACTTTGATTTTAACTATTTTAACCCTTCTATAAATAAATTAATAATAAATGTCCTAATCTAATACAAGTGGGCCTAAATTGTCATATTTTAGTCCTAAGTTTGTTTTTGGTCGAATTACACTTATCCAATAGAATTATGACATGTGTTAGGGTAATAATAATATCATTTTTACCCTTAATTACCCTATTTACTTTTAACCGTTGTAAAAAAAAGTAAAAAGTTACTATTCAACAAAAATTATTTTCTTCTAATTGAACCACATTTTACTTACTGACATCAACCGTGTCTCTCGGATTTTTGAAATTCCACTCACAGAAGTGGTAAAATTACGTTTTATGAAAAATTCATTTTTTTAACTACCACTTAGCAGTTTCAGTATTCATCAAAAAAATGAAAGTTTCCAGAAAAATACCAAAAATTAGGCCTAATCTATATTTGATATTATGAACTCAAAAATGATATCTATTTTACCAAATTAAAAGCATATCAGTTGCATTAATTAATTTAAAAATTAATTCCCGTCGTCAAAACAAATAGCGTGTTCTTAAGAGATAATAACTATCAAAAGATTGGCACTTATTTATGTCTGGTTTAAATGTGAAATTATATCCAATGACCAACATTGTATTAAATTGTAAAACTATATTCTAAATATACTTTAAAACCACTCAAATTAATAATTTATCACTATTAATTATTTTGATTAAAAAAGTTTTTTTTAATTAAAATTTAGTAATTTTCACTATTCATCAGAATAGGAATGTTATTCGAAAAGTACGAAAATTTCACCCTAAGCTAATTTCAATATTCCAAATCCAATAATGAAGTCCATTTTGAAAAATAATATTTACAAAAATTAAAAAAATGGTTATTACTATTCATAACGGCTAGTTTTAATAATATTTTAATAGCATATCATTGTTTAGAGAAACTCGGTATTGCGTACAACACACGCTATCGCGGAAGGTCATGCTTGCGTGTAATGCAAGCCAAGTCAGGGTTGCGTGTTGTGTAAGAATCCTTCGTTGTTTTGTATAACAGAATCTAATCATATTTCATTTATACATTGAATATATATATATATATATACTCAATGTTGCGTAGAATAACTATTATCAAAATTGTGTGTAACACGATCCAAGAATAGTGTTGCGTATACTGCAAGATAATACGGTGTTGCGTATAGCGCAAGGTAATCTTGATTTAGAATACAAGACATTAATGAAATTAAAAGAATATTTTTCATAAAATCTCGGGGTGTTACATTCTACCCCCCTTAAAATGAATTTCGCCCTCGAAATTTGTCGGGGTTATAAATGGTTTACTACTCGAAAGTTTGTTTAATAGAAACCCACATCGTAAAAAGGAATACCCAAACTTGGGTTTAAAAACTACTGTATGAAATGTAACGGTTACCCAAATTAACTCATCACTGGGTTTCTACGTAGGAGAACATATGTGAAAATATGGATATGGAAGAAAAATCTAACCATCAAGTTCTGATGGAGAGTGGTAGAGAACATGGATATGAAATAGCCAACAATCGCAAAGCCATATATTTGCGATGATATAAGGTACCATATGATTCATCAGATATAAGGGAACTAGAACAACATTTTTGGTTTTCAAGATCATTTCCCTAAAGTTGGTGAATTAAAAGAAATACTTACATGATTTTGGTACAATTTCATTGTTGTTCGTGCTTTGAACAATTTCCACTTCATCTCTTAAATAAATGAAGTTGAATTTGTTATTCATGAAGTGTTAATAGATCATGTGATAGAATGATGGGTCATTCTATCTGTTTCAAAAAAAAAGGTTAGAAAAAGTTATCAAATATACATAAGTCCGTCTATGGTGAGGTTAATCGTATACGATTCCAAAAATGAACTTATACTTCATATATCATAGTGTGTAATAAAATAAAACTAGTTTCTACTAACCAGGGACTTCCTGTAGGCCAGTGGTAGGCGATAAAGGCCAGTCGCACTTCGGTTGTGGGTTCGATTCCCAAAGCCTTGTCCGACGCGATGGGCTGTCGCCCGTCCTGCAGGTTGTCCTTTTTCTAAAGCTACATTACTATAACATCCCATTAATAATATCGAAAAAAGTTCTATCCTAACTTATGTCCAACATAATCCATTCCAATCTTTAGGATTATCTAAAATACTTCGGTCCAAGGTCATAGTAAAAAGAAAATGATTACTTGAAATTTCACATAACAATCACATGAATGCGATCATTTATCCCCCCTATATCATAAGATATATCTTGTTGGTCAAATTACAAACATGTGAATAGCTTAATCATGTATTCTCTTGAAGAATGAATACTCATTAATTGAACCATAGTGAAAACATGAATGCAGTCAAAAGTTAAATCTTTCCACATACCAAAATCCAAAAATTCTATATACTCAAACCATGATATAACCTTCTCCTTATATCATTCATGAGCTCATTAATACGGTAAAACATTTCATTTTCTTGTTTTCCTTTCATTATGCACATATTATCTTTTTTTTCCAAAAATATCTCAATCGCATTCTATAGTTACCGGTACTATTGAAAACCACAATAGACCAATACATAAATATTCCAATATTCCACGATACTATATAAAACATTATTTTGGAATCCCATTACATAAACACTTAATCATTCCACCACATCGTTGTCATTTTCAACATCACCAATAGTGATCGCATGTGACATCCCTTTGTCCTTTGCCTTAAGTGGTTGCTCATGTTGATCATCACTAACCCTTGGATTAGGGTATTTATTAGAATAATGCCCCATTTTGTTTGCACATGAAGCATTGAAGTGTTGGTGGTGCATTCTCTGCAGTCTTTTCTTTATCATTAGAAACCCTTTTTCCATTACTTCAACACTCAGCTGCTCGATGACCTTCTTTTCCACACTTACAACATTTTCTAGTCCCTTTAAGACAATCTCCACCATGCTTCTTTCCACATTTTGAGCATAAGGAAGCATTCATCTTCTTTTCACCATTATTCTAAGATTTCTCCTTGAACTCCATCTTTCGTTTCTTTTCAAAACTATGAGATGGATAAGTAACACCAACTTCCATTTCTACCTTGATAGCACAACGCACAATTTCTTCATAGCTACTGAAGTCTCTTATAGCTAATTCCCTTCAAAGATTTGGTTTTAATCCACTGAAGAATCGATCAACTTTACTTTCTGGTTGGATGATAAATCCAGATGCATACCTGGAAAGCCTTGTAAAATTCACTTCGTATATACCAACAGATTCATCATCCTTTTTCTTTAGTTCAAGAAACTCCTTCTCCATCTTTGTTTGAAGAATACGAGGGAAGTACTTATTGAAAAATAAGTTCTTGAACTCGTCCCATTCCATGGACTCAATTTCATCTCTTGGCCTTGTATTCTTGATAAGATTCCACCATTGATAAACATCACCTTCCAAACGATATACTACTAAGATGACTTTATCATGTTCAGAACATTGAAGAACTGAAAATATATTTTCAGTAGTACTGATACATTGTTCAGCAACAAGTGGATCAGAAGACCCACTGAAAGAAGGTGGGCGTTGCCTCATGAAGGACTCAATAGAATATTGTTCCCTTCTCTGCTCATTTGGAAGTCCAGAATGATTCATAGCTTGTGTAAGTATAGCAATAAGATTTTTCACTCCATCTCCCATAACATTTGTTTGTTCAGGAGGACAATCAAAGCATTGTCCATTACATTGATCAACATAGTTCCTTTGGGTTCCAGCCATCGTCTAAATCCCAAAAAGAATAGTGTGAGAGGAAAAAATCACCCTAAGGAAAACAACATAATAAAGGGGGAGTACCATCAATATCTAACATCATGGGTTACCGTAATTCTAGTACTATAACCAATACTTAACCTTAGGGACATCCCTAGACATACCTTAGAAATATTTCTAGGGATCTTACTAAAGTTCTTGCATCCAAGATTCCAAAGGTTGACTAAAACTTTCCTCTGATACAAACTGTAGAGACCCAAAGCTTGACGTACATGGACATTACAATAATTTTGTGGAATACATAGTACATAACAAAAACACACACACAAGGACCGTAATAGTTTAGTGTCTTTGGAAACTCGGAATATAATCTTCTAATCGTGGTGAAAGATCTTCAATATATCCCATAAAGAGCTTCTTCTTTTTTTTACCTAAAACCTTTATTTATATCCTGGGGAAATGAAAACATAAAAGGGTGAGCTCAAATGATCAGTAAGGGTAAACAAAAGAAATATCAATCACATCATATTCATAAGAACTTAGCATTTTGGAAATCATAACCTGCAAAAGTGATCATAATATCATAACATGGGATAAATCATAGTAGTGAAATGTAATCCCAATAATCATAACATAAAACATGAAACTTTGTGGCATACACACATAATCATAAAAAATAATTTCTTATTAATCAAGACTCATTTCCAAGACTATCTTAGTGGACAAAGTCCATTTCTGAACCGAGTTCACTCGTCATTTCAGTCCTGTTTCACTGATCCAGTTTAACCAGCCGTTCCAGCCATGTCTATCTCACGAGATATAAAATCTTTACCCAATGCATTGGAGTGATATATAGGTCCCACCCATCTCATAATTATACCATTCTTATGTGTGCCACAAAATCATAAACCATACATCATAGCATTACCCATGTAATAAAAATGGGAATCTTAAACATCGGGACATCATAAAACAATTCATATAAGATAAAAGAATTCATAAAAATAATTCCATCACAACATAATCAAATCAATGTAATAATAGGGATAGAAACAGAACAGGTTATTATCTTAGATGGAAAATAATTTTGATAAAACACTTGAACTCCATTCTTGAGGAAAATATCCTTTCTACATCAAAAACACTTTTCCTTTCTTAACATGTCATAAAATTCTAAACTAAAGGAAGTTGATTAAAAATAGACTTTAAAACTTGTAAAGTAAGCTTCTTGGAAATAATTTTTTAAAAATCCATTCATGCCGTATAAGTTAAAAAAACATTCTTCTCGTACTTTTGTCGGAAAAGTCAAAAAGTACCTCGTACGAAAAACGACAAAAGATTCCTTTCATATCGTTTACTAAAAACTCACCGAAGGGTAAAATTGGATTTAAACAATTTTAGGTGGATGGAAATAATATTACATATTGTGGAAACATGGATGTGGATGATAAAATACACACCAGTAAATACTAAAGTATAAACAATCTCAGATAAAAATGAGATTGTGATATTTCCCTTACCTTAGGTCCGATTTGCTTCATAAGTGTCCAAACCACCTGTATAATGATTTAAATAATGTTATTGACTTATTCCATAATCATACTTATTTTTATGATATCATATATGGTCATATTCATAGCTTTTTATTAGTACTATTTCATTACAACTTGTTTATTCGGGTGTTTATTACTTTTTGTTCTTATGCGTGTTTTGTCGAATAGATTATTATCCTTCCTTTTTTAGGTTGTAGATACCTCATTTCCAGAATGGTATTAGTGTAATATATATCATATTAATTCATTCAATTCATTGATATAATCATTATGCAATGAAGATCATGTAGAACGAATCGCGTCACATCGTGGAGACGGTATTCTGTACGTACACACGAGTGATGATATCGTTCCTATGATCGTGGAATTGTATTGGAGTGTATGTATACTATTTAATAATTAATATAACTTCACAATAATCATATATATTCATTCTTTACACCATTATACCAATCCAAGTAAGGTGGTGGTGGAACATAGATTACACCATGGCGTGGAGACGGTATTCCGTACGTACGCACGCGCAGTGATTTCATTTTCCGTAGGATGGATAGATGGTGAAATAGGGTTGTTTCATACTTATAATAACATATCAGTATATGAGTGATACTGATATTATTACTTCATAATGAAACAACTAAAGAAGAAAAAGTGGAAGAAGAAATAAAGATGATAGAATCGGTAACAGACATTACCTTTTCTTTGAAGTTCTTCTTTGAGACCTCCTTTTAGGGCACTAAAATTGGTCTTTGAAGAAGACCAGGACCTCTAATATGCTTCTAGGGAAGTGTAGAGGAGAAATTGAAAGGGTTTGTCCGAGCTTGAAGGATCAAATTGGTGTGTGGAGGAGAGGGAGGAGGTGCCATTTTATAAGGGAGGAGAGGGGCTCCTTTGGAAAAACAAAAAATATTATTTTATTATAAAGTCAAGTTCGGTTTTAAATAGCTCCAAATTGATTTATTTCGAAGCTAATGTGGGGATGGATCTAAATAATCTCATCCAATAGAATTTAGACAAGTTTAGGTTCCTATTTTAACCTTATCATTTAGATTTAACATTAAGTTAAATAAGTTTACTTTTACCGTGTCTTCTTGTGTTCTTATATTATAAGGTTAATAAACTTACTATAAGCAGACAAAAGAACCCCAAGTTGTTTATTATTAATATATATAACCTTATCTAAGTCATTTGGCCAAACATTAGATCTTTAGGAATAAAATAACAATTACTAATATAATATTTGTTTTAAAAACTATTTTATGTCAATTTTGACACCATTTAGTAATTGATTTTTTTGAAAATCATAAAAGAATGATTAGTTAGAAAAAATTTAATTAAATCACTAATAACATGTCATATTAACCTATAAAATTAATTTAATTCCAAAAAAGTCTCAAATTATATTTATTTGGGTATTTATAACATCAATTATGTCAATATTTCATTAATAAGATAATTACTGCATCATCTTTGTGTCATAAATAAATTAAATTATTTAAAGTGTAAAAATTACAAATAAAATATCATTATGTAGGAAATCTTTTGATCTTTCTAATGAATATTTATAGTCGAATTTATCTTATGTATATCGCTATATTAAAAATTATTTAGTTATTAAACTTTGATTTTAACTATTTTAACCCTTCTTTAAATAAATTATTAATAAATGTCCTAATCTAATCCAAGTGGGCCTAAATGATCATATTTTATTCCTAAGTTTGTTTTTGGTCGAATTAAACTTATCCAATAGAATTATTACATGTGTTAGTGTAATACTAATATCATTTTTACCCTTAATTACCCTATTTACTTTTAACTGTGGTAAAAAAGTAAAAAGTTACTATTCACCAAAAATTATTTTCATCTCATTGAACCACATTTTACTTACTGACATCAACCGTGTCTCTCGGATTTTTTAAATTCCACTCACAGAAGTGGTAAAATTATGTTTTATGAAAAATTTATTATTTTTAACTACCACTTAGTGGTTTCACTATTCATTAAAAAAATGAAAGTTTCCAGGAAAATCCCAAAAATTAGGCCAAATCTATATTTGATATTATGAACTCAAAAATGATGTCTATTTTACCAAATTCAAAACATATCAGTTTCATTAATTAATTTAAAAATTAATTCCCGTCGTCAAAACAAATAGCGTATTCTTATGAGATAATAACTATCAAAAGATTGACACTTGTTTATGTCTGGTTTAAATGTGAAATTATATCCAATGACCAAAATTGTATTAAATTGAAAAAATATATTCCAAATATACTTTTAAACCACTAAAATTAATAATTTATCACTATTAATTATTTCGATTAAAAAAGTTGTTTTTAATTAAAATTTAGTAATTTTCACTATTCATTAGAATATGAAAGTTATCCAAAAAGTACCAAAATTTCACCCTAAGCTAATTTCGATATTCCGAATCCAATAATGAATTCCATTTTGAAATTTAAAATTTAAAAAAATTTAAAAAAATGGTTATTACTATTCATATAGGCTAGTTTTAATAATATTTTAATAGCATATCACTGTTTAGCGAAACTCGGTATTGCGTACAACACACGCTATCGCGGAAGGTCGCGCTTGCGTGTAATGCAATCCATGTCCGGGTTTTTTGTTGTGCAAGACTCCTTCGTTGTTTCATATAACAAAATCTAACCATATTTCATTTATACATTGAATATATATATATACTCAATGTTGCGTAGAATAACTATTATCAAAATTGTGTGTAACACGATCCAAGAATAGTGTTGCGTATACTGAAAGCTAATACAGTGATTCGTATAGCACAAGGTAATCTTGGTGTAGCATACAAGACATTAATGAAATTAAAAGAATACTTTTCATAAAATCCCGGGGTGTTACATATAATGAACACCCTTACTTGTTCCCATAATTTGGGAGGTTTTTGGGACAATTTCCCTCATATTCCTCATTTTCCCAAGCATTGGGAAATTGGTAAGAATAAAATAATAACTATATTAATATTAATTAAATTAGTATGTATTGATCATTATTTTCGACATCATTTTCTTATGTTTCATTAATAACACACTTTGAATAACATCAATAGTTATGGGATTGTTGTCTTGTATTACCACACATAAAACACTTCCTGAATACATTCATGTAATTAAACAAGTACTTTATCCCACACTATTAACATGTGGGAAAGGTTGGGTTAAAACTTATTAACCCTTATGAATTACCATCGGTGATATCTTAATTTTCCACATTCATTTTTATCAGAAATTAATTACATCCCAAAATTTCAATCTACACATTTATTATAGATAAAATATCTCTACATAGTACCAAAAGTATCTTATTGACAAATCAATTTTAATGTATTGTTTATAACAAAAAATAAAATAGTTTATAAATCATTTAGTTTAGAGATATGATGAGAGGCATACTTATAAATTCTAATAAATTTATCTCTATAATTTCAAATATATTAATTCCTATTTATTATATCTTGGAGTTCTCACCCAATCCATATGTGAAGTGATAAAGGATGTTTTTGAAAAATAATACAATCCTGAAATACAATAGTTTCATTTTTTATGTTTAACCATGAATTGTTGTGTTCATAATGAGAACAAAACATTGGGAAGCCTCTCCTTACAACTGATATATTGAAAAGGAAAAATTTTCATGCACTGATCACTTGAGAATGGAAATTATATATTACCTAACATTGAAAAATTTCTCCCAATTAAATGTATTACAAGATCCACTAGTTGAAGTAAGATGTTTTCTAATGAAATAAATGGTTATTGGAAATTAATTCCTAGGTCCATTTTGTGTACCGACTATTTTTGTAATATTTTTACAACTTATAGTGTTATGGTGGGAATTTTTATGAGGTTTTATACAACAATTTAGATACCATTTAGTATAAAATTTATAAAACAATTACACATACCATCACATCCATTGATAACCTATTTTCTCCATAAAAAATACAATTCATAAAAAAATAAAATATCATGAAAAATAAATCATAATATTAAAAAAAAACTATTTTCATTAAATGAATTGATGTAAAATGATTTTTTTATAATGTGTGAATTATTAGGCTTCATGGTAGGTTATTAATTCTATATTTTTACTAAAAATTTTAAAATAACCATAAAAAGGTTATTAAATCCTTCAAAATAATTTATAAAGGGAATTTTAATCCCTATAGAATTTCCCATGGGGGTGTCTACATAGATGTAAAGTTACATTCTCACTTATCATTCACTAGAATAAGGATTGAATAAATACCCATTAAACCATATTTTGGGTGACTACCCATACAAGAATCTTTGAATCAGTCAGGTATAATTTTTTATATCCATATAAATATTAGAAAAAAGTTGTACAGATGAATTTACCAAACATTCGTCAAATATTATTATACATAGAATCATATATAGTGCTTCCATTGTGGTATTCAACACCAATTATCAATAAATAGATTCTACAAAATCTATAAATAACATATTAATTTAAATGATATTAACTAGGAATTCTGAATATAAAAATATATTTATGCTACATAATTATTATTTAATAAACATAATAATTCAAAAATAATATTTATAATACCACATAGACCATGATGTTCATCGTAGTTTTAGAATAGATACATGATAATCTTATATTAAAATGTTTGTGGTTATATCTCCTTCTATGCACCATACTACACCAACAACTAAACATATCATTTGTATAATTCAATATTAAATACATTGGAATGAAAATAAATAATTGGGTAAGATCAAAAGCTCAGTAATGGATGAATAATCATTCTATCAAGGATTTGATGATATGAAAAATAGTAGGATAATAGAAATGTCATATCATTATGATTGATAATCATAAAATGTATGTGATATTCCAAGGATAAAAAATGAGAACTTCAGGACACAAAATATTAACATGGAAACATATTAGTAATAAAAAATATTTTTTTTGAAACTACCCATGAATTAAGACAGGATAATAATAAAATGCATAACATCCTAATGCTATGGAAATGCATTTTCATATAGAAACATTCTATTAATTTGTCACAAACATGTTCCAATGATTGTGTGGAAACCTAATAGCACAAACATATACATATTCTTTGTGAGTCATATAGTTTGACCCAATATTTAGATAAAATATATTTTTTTTGATTACAAATATCCAATGAGATAAATAACATCAACCACTGAATTTATTCGGATATTGTAACACAACCATCATCATCCATAATTATGTGTACCATATTTAAATCACTCACATAAGATAGAATATAGAACATGTCGAAATAAAATGGTTCACAAAATATTTTTAAATTATAAGTATTTTATTTTAATAAAAAATCCATGAAAATAAATTTATTTTTTATTATAATTTTAAATGAAAATAAATTATCATTAAAAACATAATGAACCCATGGAAATAAAAGTGTGTTCTCCTACATTTCCAATGAGTATAACAATATAAAATAAATTGATTATTATCAAACTGATAAATACTCAACTAATAGTAGAAAAATTTAGGGTGAAACATGACATATAAATTTATTAGACAATGAAATTTTAACTTATGTAGAGTAAAATGAAATTAAAAAATTATAATTTTTTTTCAAAAAAATATTTTGTAATCATCCATGAAAAAGTTTAATAATGTGTAAGAATATAAAAATTCTTCTTTGTCTTCATAAAAATATTTTAAATAAAAAAAATCATGGAAGTGGGTATATTAAAATAAGTATCTTCACCTATTAATATAATATATAACATCATGTATTAAAATTATTTTAGTGAAGATTGGGTAAATAAACTCATGCTGATGTTTTATAACTAATAGAATGAATTTTGAGTTACCATATCTAATAAATTTACACTTTATTTCCACACAAGTAATTTCACATCATGTATAAGAAAATAACAATATTAATCTCCTTTTTAGGAAAAAAATTCATATATTTACCATTCTATAAAAATAGTTTTAGTTAATTTATATTTTTTGTAGTTAAATTCTATCCATATTCAATATTAGGTGTGAGTAATCATGATCATTTTGATCAAATTTAAAATATTTTGTGTTGTTTTTATTCATCCAAATTTTTTAATTACTCTTATATAATTAAAGGTACTATAATTTTAGTTTTTTAATTATTTATAATGTTATAATTTCATTATATAGTGTATTTTGTTATGATACATAAATATGAATTCATAGATAAACATGATTTTGTGATTTTTATTGAATGGTTGCTAATATAAAAACTAATTTTTTATATACTAACATTTAAATCCTAAATAAAAAGAATTTTTATCTAAATATTTATATGATATATTTTCAATTTTTAATTTCTCATAGCCACCATGATATAATTTATATCATTTTTCGTGTAGGTTGTTAGATAGACTCAAACAGGAACATGTAATAATTAATTTATTCTTATGATTATGAAGGAATTTTATTTTCTAATAATATCATTATGAAAATGTCGTTGTGTTATGTATTAGTACTATAATGTTTTTAATCATATTTTATAAAATTTTCACACATACAATCAATGATAGATGATAAAAAAGATATATTTATTTGTGAGATCATTATTCTCACATCAGAATGTTAATGATTAAATTTATTAAATAATGAGTTAGAATGAATATTGATTACAATTTATCACATAAAAATCACCATTATATTATATATTCTATTTTTATTATTCAATTTCACACTTATAATCCGGGAAGAGTAGAATATACCCATTAATGGAAGTTAGTCCTTTGTGGTGGTGTTAATCCACAAAACCAATGAATACCAGATTAAAATTTCAAAATGTAATTGGGTAATGGAATTTAATAAATAATACAATAGAATAATATTATTTAGTAGGCTAAATAATATTGATGTCAGTATATGGGAATTAGAACATTATATTTGTATGCTATGAAAAAATATAAATGATGTTATGATAAAAAGGTATCATGTTGGAAATATAAGATTTATATTGAAATTATCCATTGAAATCGAGACAATGGTATATTCTATTATGACCAAAAACTAAAGAAAAATTAATTTAATTAAAAGGAATGTGAATGGAAATTGTTTTATATGGAAACATAATTGTTCTAATTCTCTTGAAGGGATTGTTAAAGGAACCCTTATATGTGGTGGGAATGATGTGTTTGTAATCATAAATAATTAATATTATGAGAGAAAATACTAAATATGTCATGTTGGTATAGAAAAATAAAAATATTGATTTTTATATGGTGTTTTTGAGCCAAATCTCAACCACTAAAATAGAACCATGTTATTAATATGTTATTTCTTTTACCCCATATGATATCCCTTTTTATCAATTTTTTTTCTAGTGGGTTTCTTTTTATATTTTCCAATTGAACTAATACATTATTACCAATATGAAATTGGACAGTATTATATAATTTAGGCCTTATAATTCAATATGTTATTATTTATTTTGTTCATTTCCCAAATGGTATAGAAGCTAATATAAAATTAATAATTGTGTAATGAATAAATTTTTTCAAAAAAATTATATTTTAAGTCATAACATTTTTAATATTAATGTGAAAATAAAAATAAATAATAAAATGTGACATATAAAATAACTATTTTATATATAAAGAAATATCATTAAATATGATGTCTTATATACAAAATAAAACTGTAATAAATTTCATGGTATATTTTTGCAAGACATTATTTTCAGATTATTCGAATAAAAATGTCTAATTTAATAAAAATATTGAAATTAATATTCATATATAATTAATATGAAATATGAAATTGTTGAATTTAATTTTATAAACATCGTTTTCTATAATTCATAAATCTATATTTAAAATATTATCAGATAATGTGATGGAAAACTATTTATCTTGGAAAAATACAGTATTTATATTTACTATTGTTCAAAAATTATAGCCTATATACTATTTATTAAAAAAATATATCAAAAATTTTAACTATACATTATTGAAAATGAATATAACATATGAAATAATTTTGTTAGTTTATTAGATATAATATTTTTACTATTATTAAATAGATTTTTATTTGAATACGTACTTATAATGATTTGTTCACTCTGATTTAACAACCATCGTACAAAGGTAAATATTTTTTTTAATAAATTGAGTAGTCAATTACGTATTGATGTTGAGTGTTAATAAAAATAGAGAAATTAAATTTTATTTAAATTGTAGTATTTTTTGTAAAATCATTGTTCTTTATATGTTCACATATGGTAATTCATAGTTTCATCACAACTAAGTCCCTGCTATAATAAATTTTGTTTTTTCATAAAAATGGAATGGAATTTTATAATAAATAAATTTCATTTGATATGGATTTTGATGAATGATGGATTGATTTTGTGTCAAGTTTAATCTAAACCCCATTGTTTCGGGTTCCTTCCACATTATTATGTCCAGAAAAATATCTATTTACTATGAAAAATATTCTAATTATGTAATTTATTTTACTAAATTATTATAATTATTTATCAATAATTTAAACGATTTTTTGAATTACATAGGGTATTTATTTGTTTTTTGTTGGATTATGGATCATTATATGGGATTGTATGAGAATTTATGTTGGTTTCCAAGAATTTTATACGGTGTTATGTCACGAACCAGCCTAAGTTGACCCTGAAGCTGTGACATAGGCCAGCTCGTGACAAGTCTCGATAGGCATTCCTGGTCCTGTATGGATGGAAACATGCACCAAGGGAATAAATATATCATACAAGGGAATAATTTATACCAAATATAAACAAAAATACGAACAACGATAAGATATTGACTACCCAAAATACATTTACATAAAAATTGAGGTGAACATTATTTATACAAGAAACTGAAATTATAACTAAACCAATAACTTGACTGAAAAAACATGATAACTAACTAACTCCATTTGACACCTCTTATCACTCTCCAAAAAAATGATCCCACATTTCCCAAGGTGATCAAACTCATGCTGAATCCTGCACAAGGGACAGAAACATAAGGTGCCAATCAGCATGAGTATAAAAACACCATAGTTTATCTCGATATTCTATTACAAATGAACATCCGTTAAAATAAAAGAAACATACATTTCAGGTGTTAAATAAAAATATAAATTTATCATTTACAAATGATGTCTTATTCTATAAATAAATTACTAGACAAAAACTTCATTTTATATAAACAAGAATTACAGTAACAATTTTCAAAGAGGTGAAACTTCAAAATGAGAGTAGTTTTAAAGAGGGATTATTTAAATGATGTAAAATTTTAAATAAATAATAAAAACTACTGAATTTACTAACCAAACAAACCAAATTACGTCGGTGAGTAAAAAATATCCAATGAGAAAAATTCAAGGGAGCATCCCTAGGAACTTGTTAGTTGTGAGCCCCATGTACCTCGTATCTCGGGGAAAGTAACAAAAAAATATCCATTCTTGCGAACAAAATCAACTAGTAGAGAGAATACCCACAACTAGTGGTCTTACAAAAACATCATTATCATAGTTTAGATAGTGTTTCCATCATCAATCATGATATGTGAAACAATTATCAACCCCCACAGGATCACTAGAATAAAAGTACACGTCCGTCCATCCAGACAATTGAGATTCCATTTAGTAATCCATAATGTTACAAATATAATCATTTACACCATTCAAATAAAAATTCCATTACCAAACCATAAACACAAAAACATCCCAGAAACATAATTCAAGTTCTTTCAAGAATCAATAAACCATATGAATGTTTCGTAAAATTACTTTAACGACTATAATGAGGCCTTGCACTTAAAATCCATTCAAAATGATAATTTAAGGCCACATGCCCCTAGATAACTTATAAAACCATATTTTCAGCACTAAAACCTATTAATATATAAATTTAATGGACCATAAAATGGCCCCAATGGATATAACATGAAATTCACAGGGAATCCAATTTTAATAAAAAATGCAATACGAACCTTTAAGACATTGTCAAAACAAATGTTTCAAAAAGGTATAATTTTCACTTTAATTAAAGAGGTTTATACAGACTATTTAATTCAGAAATACACATTCATTAACCCCTTAAAATCTCAGGATACATATTCCATACATAACCATTTTCCTAAGGGTGTGAAACTAGCCATTTTTCGGCAACTCAGGCCAAAACATGTTGTAAACCCAAACCCATTAGTTATTAAATAAAAATACTAATTGGATAGCCATATAAGGACCAAATAATAACATTTTTATTTATTCCAATTCATTTATAAATCAAAACAAATTATTTTTGTATCACACGTAAAACATAAAATCCAACTAAGAAATTTAACGAATACAGGACATTCACTTTTAAACAAAACAATTTATTTTTAGAACATGACAAGGAATAAAACACCAATTTCATGCCATATTTTATTCATGATACTAATAAATTTATAATATACCACAATCTAGGTTCTAAACCTCACAAAACTAGTGCGATAGATAATAGAACATTTAAAAAATAGTTGTGCACTTTTATGACAGAACCACGTTACCTTTCAAAAAAGAATGCATTTAAAACCATTTCTGACACCATAAATTTATAAAAATGGTGAAAAATATTAACAAAAATTTATATCACTTTTTAAAATTAAGAAAATGATTAAAATTAAATGATAAAGGTATTTTCAAGGGATATCCTACCTCAAATCCATGGCCTAATGGAAACACACACCCAATGTAACCATCCACGTGTTTATAAACCCTAAATCTATATAGAATAGACCAAAAAGAAAAAACCACCATAAAAATAATGTTATAATAGATCAATTAGTTGATCAATACTATAGGAGAATATAAAACCATGAAATAATGAAAGGTGGAAGAACTACGAAGGAAATGAGATAAAATCTCACATAGGAAACCAGAAAACACATAGTCTTCCCTTAGATCTGCACACATAGAAGAATGGGAATGTCTTGAAACACATTTTTGGGGTTCATAAGTTCTATAAGAATCAGAGAAATACGTTTTTTTGAAAAAAGATAACTAATTTAATGATTTATGAATGATAAAAAATACCTTTCAAAAATATGAAATATTTGAGAACCCTTGAGAATATTTTCCCCAATCCGCGACATGATTATCAAAAGAGGGATGCAATGGAACAAGGGGGTGTGACTAGTTTTATTGTCCTAGATTGGGAGGTGTAATAACTATAAAATATAAAAAAGTAATAATATATAAAAGAATCAAATTATTTTTTTTAAACTTGAAATTGGCCATCGGGATGGCCCAATACTTATATAAATAACCCATATTCACCATTCTTATGAATTTTAATGTGTTCAAAAAGGATATGTTACTTTTAATTTGTCCGTATAAGACTTGTTGGAAGTAGAATTTTTGAAAAATGTTGAAAAATGAAGGAGTTTAAAAAAAAACAAATTTTGTTTTTAAATCTAGAAATGGGCACGCGGTTGGCCCAATTATTGAAGTAACCACCTGTTCTAAAAAAACTACTAACAAGAAATGCGGAACCCAAATTAAGATGATTAGAAATATATGAAACTTAGAAAATCAACATTATTATCACCCATGACCCATAAAATGGATATGGATTTCCAATGAACCATATCAAAACAAAGACATGAAAAACTGGGTGTTACAATTCTCCCACCCATTAATGTTTTCTGCCCCCAGAAATCCAAAACTCACTTCAGATGATTGATCAACACCTAAGGAATACTTATAATGATAATATATCCTCTAAAGCTAAGGAAGGTTCATTCCCCATCGAAATAACTTAATCCTCACCCTCAAAATAAACAAAAACTCATAACCACATCATGAGAATCAACAGAAAGATCAAGAAACAACCTCCACAACCAAGAAAAGAATTAGATTGTTGGGACTTCTCCCAATAAACCCAATGATCACCCAAACCAATTTTCAATCATGAAAGAGAATGACTTTGGGGGAGGCTAGAACAGTCTCCCCACCATTAAATCACAACAACCCTCCAAGAAATCCTTACTAGAAAGAACTTTGACACCCTTAGTGGGTCTCCACACCATTAAAGAAAAAAATGAACAATAACAGGAATTCAATGTCAACTAGAATTGGACCTCACCTGTACATACCCACCAAAACTCTCCCAAAACAACTTAAAATGCATTGTTATGAAGGTTACAACATGAACATCTAAACCACCCACTACCGAATATTAGGGACTAGAACTAGGCCATCAATTTCATCATGGATCCCGACCCCCACCACTTGGGCATGGTGGGGGAGGGACCCAATAATTAATCAACTAAAACAACAAATGAATAAAATATATACCAAACATTATCACATACAAACAGGTAACATGAATACTCCACCCGATTTACACAGGAGGTGCACATAAGGGCATTTATCAGAAAACCACATATATGATGGAATAATGGTTGACACTGTGTGAGGGGTAAGTCCACTATGCTTGTTGTGACAAGAGGAAATTCATAGTGATGAGGAAAAAAATATAAAAATTGAAACTACGTTGACAGAATGGTGGAGGGTGGAGCCTAGTCGAGATCCCCACACATCTAGCAATTTATTGATTGCAAAAAAAGCTTCACTCCATGGCCTATGGGTAGAGCCATGATGTTTGAAGTATCTGATGTGCCAAAATCAAGATGTATGAATAAAATTATTTTTTGAATTGCAGTAGCTCAAACAAAACTCCAATACTCAACAAAGGCTGAGGGATACACACCACCATTATAAATTACATAGAATGAGGACTGATATGAAAAAGGAACACAATGAACCACACCAAGCATCACAGAACACAACCACAATAACCGAGAGAATCTTCATAATAGG
Source organism: Viscum album (assembly GCA_963277665.1). Lineage (NCBI taxonomy): Eukaryota > Viridiplantae > Streptophyta > Magnoliopsida > Santalales > Viscaceae > Viscum > Viscum album. The sequence goes on from OY728156.1 coordinate 1,889,754,563, forward strand.
TAGGCACTATAAATCGAGCCCAAAGAGCTCTCTATTTCAAGAAATGGGATGTGAAATTATTTTAAGAGGTGGATAAATCTTGTGAAAAATGATAATAAATCATTAGGTTGATCAACTGGAAATCTTAAAAATAGATAACTATCAAGGTCCATATCACAACATTCAATACATATTTAGAAACCCACAAAACATTACTCCAATACCGAGCCACCAACAAGATCCCATCTTATGAAAAAACGATATTTTGACTTAATGATAAAATGGAATCATAATGAATAAAAAAATATTCTAATAAAAAATACAAGCCACATAATAATATATTGACAAAAAAATGCAACATTTTTTAGCTCAAAACACTTTTGGAAAACAAAATAACTTGGTGGATTTCCACAATCACCAATGGTGTTTCATCAAGTCTCATTCACATGCAAATTTCCATGCCAACATAGGCACCCAACCACCATTCCATATAGGCCATCCTTCCATATATTATTAAAACCATGAAATTGATAACCCCTGATAACTCCAAAGGCTAAAACAAAACAAAATCATTCCAGAAATCATGTATCTCAAAAACGAACACCAACCACCATGTAAAAAACCCTTTTCATATTTCACAAAACTAAGAACACATAACCTAGATCATTTTTCTTAAAAACCCACCTCTTTTCATTTTTAATACATTTAAAACAACCTAGAAACTCTAAAAAACCCTCCTCATTTTATAAAATTCATTATGGTATCTTTTCATAATATTATAGCTATTGAAACCAATAACCATTCTAGTAAAACACCAATAGATAAAAACCAACTTCTAAAACCATGTCATCAGATTAAAACATTGTTCAACATCCCAGAAAACCCCATTTAAAACAAATATTCATAATGACCCTAAAATGATTCAAACTTTAAAAAAGTTTTTTTCCAACAAACAAGAAGTTGATATTAAGGATAATCCAATCCCGTTAAATAATTTTCACTTACTCCTAATTTCATTTCTCAAAAATAGAACCTTCAAAAAAATAATTATTATTAATTTCTAGAAACCCCATTTTCCCCTTTTTAAAATACAATCCTTCCTTTAAAACCCATTTCCACAATTCTGACACAAGGATTTAAAAAAATACCGAATTCAAGATAGGCCGAACAGATCTAAAAAGGGAACCAGTGTCCGTGGGTGACTTGAACATATGGTTGAAAGCCATATGTCAGACACAACACCAATATGTACAGACTTATTAAGACCATTCCCTAGAACCACATGGCTTTCCAGTCCATGTGAGCTCATGGAAACCATTATTCATACTCCCCTTTTCATATCCCAACACCTAATAATCATCATTAACAAAAGGCAATAATAAAACTAGACTTCTTGTGGAAACCTGGGGTTCTGAACTTGCAAGAGTTTGTGACGCTCTTCCCCAAAAAACACCTCATGTACCAAAAATAATTCAAAATATTTCTTGAAATTCCTTTAAATAACAAGGGAACTCTAAAAAAGATGTTCTGTTATGAGCCATCCTCCTTTGATACCATTTTTCCATGAACCAGCTCGAGTCGACCCCGAACGGGTCACCTAGGAAAGCCTGAGACAAGCCCTGAGTGGCGTTCCAAATCCCACTAGGATGGTGAAAAGAACTAAGGTAATCAATAGAGTATGTAAGGTATCCTTTTCTTCTATATATAAACTTTCCAATAAACAGCAGAATGAAACGACAACCCAAAATACATTTACATTAAAATTGAAGTGAACATTATTTGTATATGAAACTGAAATTAAAACTAAACCAAAAAATCAGATGAACAAACCAGATAAACAACTAACTCTATGTGAAACCTCTGGTCACTCTCTAAGAAAATGATCCACATGTTTTCCAAGGAGATCAAACTCATTTTGAAACTTACACAATGGCTAAAAACTGAAAACGACTATAGGTGTGAGTATAAAAAATTAGTAGGTTAACCTTATCTTATATTCCCAATTCATATCATTTAAAATTAAATAAACATACTTTTAAATGTTTAAATAAAAATATAAAGGTATGTCTTCCAAATGAGGTCTCATGCAATAAATAAATTACTAGATAAAAACTTACATGTTTTATAAACAAGAATGCTAGTAACAATTTTCAAGGAGGTGCTACTTGAAAATGAAGATATTTTTCAAGAGTGATTTTTTAAATAATTAAGACATTTATCAAAATCAAACAAACAACAGAATTTACCAACCAAACACACCGTATGCCAATGGGGAGTACAAAATAGCCCACGAGCAAAAGTCACGTGAACACCCCTAGGCACTAGTTAGTTTTGAGCCCCATGTACATCGAATCTCAGGAAAAGTAACCATAAATATATATGTTCTCGTGAATAAGAGACACTTTTAGGGAGAATAACCATAAACTAGTGGTCTCCCAACATCATCATCATCATTTTTTAGTTAGTGTTTTCATCTTTAATCAGGCTACATGAAACAAGGGCTAAACCCCACGGGATCACTAGAATACTATTACACACCCACCCATCTAGATAATCGAGATTTTATTTAGTGATCAAGCAAGTTATAAATATTATCAAATACATCATTCACATCTGAATTCCATTACCAATCCATAAACACACTAATAGACCTCAAAAATACTTCATAGTTCATTCATGAATCATTAAACCACTAGAAATTTTGGTAAAACAATTTCAGGGACTATAATGAGGCCTTGAAAATAAAATCCATTCAAGATTCCCATTTAAGAACAGAAACCCATAAATAACATTGAAAAGCAGATTTTTCATCCTCTAAAACAATTAATATATCAATTTCATGGTCCCTAAAATGTCTCCAAAATGTAGAACATGAAATACACATTGAAACCATTTTTACAAAAAAAATCCATACATGCCTTTAACCCTTTCTCAAAACTAAAATTTGAAAAAGTTATGCATTACACTTTTATTAAAGAGGTGTATACACACCATTTAAAGAAGAAAATGACATTCATAAATTCCTTAAAAACTATGGTTGGATATTAAAAGCATAAAAATTTTCATAAGGATGTGAAACATGCAATGTTTTGGCAACTCGGTCCAAAACATGTTGTAAACAAAAACTCATTGGTTTGTTAAAGGAAAACCAAATTGGATAGCCATAAATGGCCTAAAAATACCATTTATAAATCTTCCAATTAATTTATAAATCCTAAACGATAATTTTTTAATCACAATTATCACATAATATCCATCCGTGGAATTTATCGACCACATGACATGCACTTTTAAGAAAAATAATTTATTTTACGCACATGATAAAGACTAAAACAAAAAATGCATGATATATTTTATTCAAGATACTGTAAAAAAATTAAAATACAAAAAACAAGATTATAAACCTCACAAATATGTGTGAATGATACTATATCATTTAAACAATCACTTAGTGTGCACTTTTAGGACAAAACAACACTACCTTTAACAAAATAAAGCTTAAAAAAACCATTTTGCACAACAAGAAAATTATACAATGTTTGAACAACAGTAATAAAAATATATATCAGGTGTGATCAATAATATGATGATGAAGAATAAATGATAATGGCATGTTCAAGGTATATCCTACCTTAAATCCTTGGCATAATGGAAACGCACACCCAATATCACCATCTGAGGGCTTATAAACCCTAAACCTTTGACTTCCGACCCCAAATGAACAAAACCCCCATAAATAATCATTGTATAATATATCCCTTCATCGATCAAGACTATAGTAAAATATAAAACAATGAAAAAAATGAAAGGAGGGATAAGAGGGAGGAGAAATGAGTAGGAATCTCACCTTGGAAACCATAAATCTCTACGCCATCCCTTAGATATGCACCAAAATAGGTAATGTAATGGCTTGAATTTATTTGGACAGGTTAATATGGTCATGAAGAATCAGGGGAAGAATATTTGTAGAAAAGATATAATGAATATAATGATTTATTAATGATACAAAATACCTTTGAAAAATCTCCACGATTTGATATCCATTCAAAATATAACCCATAATCTGCAAAAAGTTGTGATCCAAAGGGATAAAATGGAATATGGTGTGTTCCTAGGGTTATTGGTCTCGAGTAGGATGTGGGATCACATATATTTATAAAAAATTAATAATATATAAAAGAAACAAATTATTTTTTTTAAGACATGAAATATTCCCTCGGGCTGGCCCAATACCTAAACAAATAACACATATTCAGCATGCTTATGAATTTATAAGGGGTAAAAAAAGATATTTTAGTTTTAATATGTCAGTGGAGGCCATGTGAAAAGTATAAACTATGAAAATTGTTGAAAAATAAAGGTGTTATAAGAAATTTGTTTTAAAATCTGGAAATGGGATCACGGTTGGCCCAAATCATGAAATAACAAACCTTTCTCCAAAAAACTCCTAACAAGCAATGTGGAACCCAAAATATAGTGATTATATATAGAAGAAACATAAAAAATCATAATTCATCTAACCCAATACTATTGAATATGATTGTGATTTCCAATGAACTAGATCAAAATATATACCTGAAAAACTAGGTGTGACATGTTTACTTCATCATGAGGTCGGTGGCCCATAAATTTTTAAATTAAACAAACAATGTTTCATAGGGAACATGATTTGAGATTTCACCACCATAAATGAATTTCCCTAAAATATATTTAAAATTTTCGTCTTAATCCACCTGTAGTAGGTTATAGACATATAATGTTGTGATTGTTCACCAAAATGTTTGGCTCAATTGTTATGGTCATTGATTGACATGTTCTTAAATTAAGAATTTTTTGATTTTATACTCAAGACCCAACATTTGATCACTTAAGTTATGATATATTTCATAGTAATGTTTATAGATACTTTAACCAACCTTTGGAATATAATCTGTTTTTTATTGTGTGGATCAATGTGATCCATGACATTTAATTTTCCATCAAATGCATGAGAGATAGTATGTACTATTAGGGACTATGTTTCTATAAACTTTTTGAAATATCATGGAAACATGGTTTTGGAAGGCCAAGAATTTGATATTTGAGTACTTGAGATGATGGTTATAGAATTAATGTAGAAGTATCCTTGGTAATGAATTGAATAATAGTTAATTATTAGTAAACCATATCATCCCCTAATTATGATCCATATTGGTTATGAAATCTTTATCTGAGGATGAACTGACATGGATTGTTAGTGGATCCTTGTTACACATATAAATAATGTGAAATATGACTTAGGATAATATTAATCCCCTCCTAGGATGTTGTAACCTAGTGGTTGTACCCTGATAATGTAATGTAATATAGTTCTGGAATGTATGCAATGAATTTGATTTAACATAATGCAATTTAACATTATAAAAACCATGGCACTATGATTAAGAAATTTATATACTTTTTTAGTGTTGTGATTAAATCATTGTGTGTTTAGAAATGTAATATTGTTTTTCTATGAGGTCCCTTATATGTCCCATTCATGATATGATTGTTGCAGTGTTAGACAACATACTATTTCATTTTACAAAAATTACAGCCTACAATGAAAATCCAACATATTTTAATAATGCCTATTTTGTAGGATGATATTTTCAATATGAATTTTTTACATTTTTTATGAGACATATTTCCATTCTAATATATGATAATTTTATCAAGAACATTGTACCCATTATTAGGTGAGCTAATGAACAATGGATTTTTATCATTTTGCTGGAATGAGTCCTTGGTATATCATGGAATTATTACCCATGTGGTCCTATGATTTTCGTAATGAGAAATAATGACCTACTAATTTTTATTCAAATGGAATATTGATGAGATTAATATTATGTGATAATTCTCTAGAATGGAATGATGTGAGAAAGATTAAACCATTATTTATTTTCCATTTACCTTATAATAAGTATGTATTTCCTATTATGTTATAGTTTTTTATTAGTGGATGTGTTTAATAAGATGAAATTTAAAATTATTTTATTTTTCCATTAATAGTGGGATGAATATCATAATTTTCATTGTGTAGAAGGAACATGATGACTAGTTTGTATAAATACATATAAAAACATGTTTTAACACAATCAAAACCACACACATTATTTATTGAACATAATTTTAATATAATCATTAATTAATATGTTAAAATTTATTGAGCCATATAATTTTTTATTAAGATAGTTGAGATGTAAAAAATATGTGTTTATACAAATAGAATCATAGATACAAACAATATATATATTTATATATTTATATATTATGAAATTATTATTTTTATATGTTAATAGTTCGGGAAATTAAATATTTTCTCATTTATAGAATAAGATCATTTATGCCCTGATTTATTCCACTGGCATAATAAAAATTCATAAAATAAAAATGGGATTAATGTAAATTGAGTCCACAATTATATTTATAAAGTCATATGAAAGAAAACACGTTGGATTTTTTTACAGCCCCATATACAAATTATGGAACTATAAAACTAAATCAACACCCGATAACAGTCTCCTCCCCCATTTTCATTGCTCATTCTCCTGAAAATTAATCTCCTCCATTATATGTTTCCCTTCCAAGATTGCTAATATTCATATAATAAATATATTATTATATCAATAAGATTCTATTATAAATGAACAAAAATACAAAAATAAAAATTATTTTATGTTTTATATAAAAAATATTCATTGTGTGAATATTCACTGTATTTTTACAAAGAAATATTTTTAATTTTAATTTTATTATTTAGTATTTATGTATAATGAAAAATTATTTCCAAAAAAATATTTTTAATTATTGGTTTTAATTTATTTTTGAATAAAAATATCATATATGTATATAATTATAAGTATTAACACTATAACATCTTGATATGAAAATTTCATAGCCTTGATGTAACCAAAATTATTATTTTTTCAATGAATTGATAATTAATCAAGAAAAATTTAAAAAATTGGAAATTTTTCCCAATAATTTTAAAATATTTTCCATTTTAATTTTCATTATTCATGGTTATATAGAGAATAAAATTATAAATAATAATCAATGCATACATAAAAAATTTCGTGGAATTAAAACTAATAAATTTTTTCCACCTCAAAATTTTCTCATGAAAGTCTTTTTTTGGATATCCTAAAATAACAATAAAGAAATCAACATAATCCCAAATTAATTAACTATAAAAAACAAAAATAAGGTAAAACCAACAATAATACCCAAATTGGTAATAATTAAATTTGAATTCAGATCAAATCTAATATTTGTACACATATTGGGATTACTGATTTTTATAAATACTGACGAGAGATATTTAACACTTGATTATAGAGGGATTCAATAAAATTGAAAAGGAATAGATGTTTATTCATGGTGTGGTAATTTATCTGTACACCTATCATTATTGTTGTTGATCTTAATCTATTTAACAAAATGATTGTTTTTTATTCTGGAATTTTGTGTATTAATCTTATGTGAAATGTGTTTTTTACCAAATTTTATACACATCATAAAATTACACGAGGACTCAATATTTGAATACCTCATTCCTTCCATCATCCATTTTCCACAAAAGAGTATGTCTTGGGGATAAAAACATTTAATTCCTGTAAAATTTTATCACTAATGTCTTGAGGATAAAGAGTTTTTATTGTATAAAATATAGGAATTGTTTTTATCATTATTTACAAGAACAAGGGTTAACATTATAATATAACTATAGGTTAAGTGAGAAGAAGTGTCTATAGATAGGTACATGGTTTTTACATATAAATAATGTTGTGTGGTTTTTTCGTAACAAATTTCTTTATCATTTACCTATTTCTTTTTTATTTGGATATTGTTTCCATTTATTTGAAATATTATATTTTTAATATCAATAATATGTCATCATAAAAAAAATTATTTCAATGCATCAGCATGTTCGAAGAGTGTCTTTGTAGTATTCCCCATTATTCTACTAATTTATTTTAAATATTCATATAATTTTTATAATCACATTATTTTTGATATTTTAATATAATTGAGAATCTAAAATTGGTTGGAAAAAATTATTTTACAATAAATTAAATTTCCCTAGCAATCTTCATTGCTAATTCGCATATCATTCCTTCAATATATTTATATGTTTTAATGTTATACAATTTTTTATAAAAACACAAACTTTTATTATCATATTTTTCACCTTATGTTTAAATTATATAAAAAATTAATGAACTTTTCAATTCACCCTCTTATAATGGTATCCAACCCCAATTAATCTCATAGTATAATCCGGAAAATATTTTTCTAGTCAGCCTATATCTTAAATCCATTCTTAAAAGATGACATCATATCAATAATATTAATATTAATATCAATGATTCATATTATATAATATTTATTAATTGTGTCATCCAAATCATTTAACAATTGGTTTAATTTTTCAAAACATATTGATTTTATATATATTTTATAGAATTTTTTCCCACCTATAATAATAAACCTATTAAATTTTCATATATCTGATTATTTTTGGCCCTTAGGATGTTCCAGTTTGACATTCCATGCTCAAATTTTATTTTTAATCGATTGATAATAAATGGTTAACATCCCTTAAAATATTAAAAATTTCATCAATATCTTGCACTCAATATTACATCATTCATGATTTAATCCATACACTCCAATACATTTATATAGTTTCCCATATCATATCTACCATTCGTTGGAGTTTGGAAACTTCAATATTGTTTCTCTTATCTCATCTATTAGCATATCCTCCAAATATTTCTCAACATTGATGGAAAATTTTATATAGATATTATCATTTATAATATTTCATATATTAAGGCTTTATAGCACCCATTCAATATCCATTATATTTGTGAAATTATGGAGATCAACAATAAGGTCATCCTTGTATATTTCTATGGTCAATGGGATCTCATGTTAGGTTGATGGAGATTAAATAAAGAACAAAATTAGTATGAAAAATCATTAATATGGATTTTGGAAAAATGATAATAGAGATGAAGATATATTTTATAAGTTCATTGAAGATAATTAAATTTTTGAGAAATGTGATAGATTGGGTGGGAACCCAAATGTCCTGATAGAAGCACAAAATGCATAATATAACAAAACATTTACCTAAATATTTTTGATATACTGGTGATCCTTTAATATTTTTAGATATTTTTTATTTTTATTGTGGTTTATTGCATAGTATATTTATAAATTGACCCATTAATAATTAATTTTAATGTATAGAATACATTAAAATCCAAATAGAATCTTATTTTGAAGATTATTTGAATAATGTTTTGTAAGATTAAATATTATTTTAATACTTCCATATAAATAAAAATATAATGTTAATTTATCAAATATATAAATTATACAAATTTATACATGTGAATTGATTATTCTTGGAGGAAAATATATTATAAATGTCGTGATATACTTTGAAAAGTAATTAATTGTATTTTTTAATTTATTTCAAAATATTTCTAGTATGCTGGATTTCATAATTCATAAAACACTGGTTGTATTCTTATATATTAAGCACATTCACGAATTTTTTGGATAATACATAGAGAAAAAAATAATTTCATTATTATTTATTATGATGAAATTATTAATATCATGTAAATCTAATGTATGTTTATTGTTTTCATGAATTTTTTTATATTCATAACAAAAGAGAAGAAGGTCTCCACCATTGAGGAACTATTTTCATAAAAAATGATACAAATATTTTATTGAATAACATCTCTAAAAAAGTGTATAATTTTTAGTTTCACTATATCTAATTAGAATAATTATTTAGGTAGAAAGAGATGATGGTGAAAATGTTATTTATTGTTACTTTTTCTAATTTGGGTATTATTTTCAATTTCAATTGATAGTTTTAACTAATATAGTGTGGTAAAAAAATATCATTCATGAACAAATTAATAGTAAGTAGATACAATTCTATTTATAGTTAAAAAGAATAATTTTCAAACAAATTGATTAAAAATAAGTGGTTATTCATTTCTCAATGAGAGAATAAAAGGAACTTGTGATTATAAAAGATAAATAATAAAATTAAGAAGAAACATTCAAAAATAACATTGGAATTATATTTTGGTATAATATTTTTATATTTTCAAATGAAAAATCATTTTATAAATTAAGAAATATGATAATCACATTCCATATTGAGTGAATTATTTTGACAGGATTAAATTGATATTCAATCTTGATTGTACCTACCTTTTTTGAAAAGTTGTTCTTATGATTGTACATAATTTTGGATCATGATAAGGATTGACCTTGTTGATTGGGAACATGATAATTATAAAACATTTGTTCCCTTCATATCTGTGTGTTTTAAAATAAAATACATTAAACCTAATGTGTGTTGATGATTATTTCAATAAAGAATTTTATATAAAATTAAATTCACTAAGTCAAACTCCTCAAAACATTTTAATAATTCTTTGGAAACCATTTCACATGATATGATATCATATTTCCCATGGATTATAAAATACTGTATAAAGTATTTAATTGTTTTATGTGATTGTAACTGACTTTCATATATATATAATTAAACACCATACTTTATTGATTACCAAATCATTATGTAATGAACTACTATATTTGGAAGGATAGGTTTATGACTTATATTTTATCTATAATATTAGATGTTATAAAAGATCCAGCTGGTGAGTATCGTCCATATAATAAAATTTCTACAATGAATTTGTTGATATAAATAAAATAATGAATTATGGACACTCAAGATATTACATATTATTATCCCTTTTGTAAAAACTATTTTTTAGGAAAATTGAAATAAAATACATGATTTATCATGGATAGGAATGAAATTTTATTTCAAGGCAATTAGAAAGTAAATAGAGTAGAAATAAAAAATTGGAGACTGAGTGTAGATATATGAAAATGTTGGATGATGACAATTTAAACCCATTCATAACACTAGTTAATAAAATTATCATCACAATATGTAGTTTTTTTGAGATTTTGTAAAATAAAATAGGGTTTGGGAATATAATTTTTAGCACACTAAAAACATTAATGGATAAATTCATAGCATTGAATGATCACAAAATCAAAAAATTACCCCTATTAATAACATAAAAAAATTACTAATTTCCAATGAGATGATAAATGATAATGTTTTTATGAAAATTTGTATGGGGGAAAAATAAGTGAATGTTAATACTATTATTTAATACATGTTCAATAAGATGGTTGATGAATTTGAAACTAATACATCTTATATATATATAAATATTGATTAAACCTTTTATCTTATGTCAAGAATTAATGGTGAGTAAATTAATGGATGATGTTTAATCATCAACTCAATTTATTTTAGATTATTGAAACATCAAATTTTAATAAAAAACTATCAAAATTTAAAAAATGATAGATGTATTGATAAGAATGATTAAATAATATGTAGAAAATTTTAAAATAAACCATAAAAGGCTATGAAGTCAATGATTTAATCATATTTTATGTGATGTATTTCTAAAAGTTTAGATGAGGAATTTATAATCGATGCTTGAAACTAATTATTCAAGTGATCAAGATTGGGATGTTGATACATTTGGTGGAATTGATGCAAAAAATTATAATTCATATAGCAGATGAAGATAAAATCACTAGTGATAGATGTAGTGAAGCTGTTAATGCTGGCAAAACTTTGATGAAATTCATGTTAAATATATAATTGATAGAATTCCATTAAAATACATAAAAGTTTTATATATTTATCAATATTCAATTAAAATTAGTAAGTATTTTAAAAATAATAAATTTCTACATATAGATGAAAAATATTGTTCGATGAAATTTTTATTTAGATGATATTTTGAAATTATGAAAACAACATAATCATCATGATGTGTGAAAGAGTAAATGAGAAGTAAAAGGGAAAGATTTTTTTAGAAATGATTGATGGGGTTTGAAAAGGAGGTGAGAAATATCAAATTCATCTTCAAAAACTATAGGCAAAATATGGGGAAAACACAGTAGAGAAGTTTGAAATCCCTAGCCCCACTTACTATAAGAATAACAACAATCAAAAAAATGCTACCAGACTATATGCCACTCTTTACAAAATCTAGAGGTTTTTTACCAACAAAAGTTTTCTATGAAGGTATAGTGTGAAGCCAATACAGAATATATGAGTGAGTGAAATTATATAATCTCCAAATAACCAAATATAATTCAAGACCATCATATCAATTTTTGCATAAATATAAAATTAACTGATGATGAAATTAAAAATACACTATTAAAGAATATATTTAAAAATAGTTTCTACTAGTCCAATGACTTTTAATTGAGAGAATAAAAAACAATGAAAAATTGAGCCATGAAAAAATCAATACATAATACTCCCTAAAATCCATGTACTCATTTGAGATATCACCCAATATACGGTGTTGTTCTCATACCTATCTATTCCAGAATGAAAATTTTAATTAATCTAGGGTACCAAAGTGTAATGTAATCTAGAGAAGGGCGTCTGTAAAACTAAGTTGGACAATACTAATAAAATCCCTAAATATAAATAGTCTACATTATATTTTGTAATCAATAATGAATATATAAAAATTCAAACAAAGCCATTATTAAACATGAAACTTACTGCAAAAAAGAACATTGAACTCAAAAGATGGATTCCCCCAAAATAATGACAAATATCTACATCATTTAGTGTCAAGGTGTCTCTGATCTCATGACAGTGGCTGTGTCAACCATCTATTGATCATTGTTATTATATTCACTCCTCATCAATGATTGTGGAACCAAGGTTAATGCAACCCTATTTTGGTCATCAATTTCATCCGGAGGTTTTTGTTAGTCCCATGTTTAACTATCTATCTTCACATCTACTAGGGGTCCTGTATACACAGATTTAAACATATCCAAAATTCATACTCATTAAAATTATATAAAAATTAAATTAAAATCATTGATATAACAAAATAATAGAAAAACCATGACATTTTTTATTTTTACTATTTCTATTATGGAACCATTCCATTTATAATTTTCCAAAACCAGTCCAAAAATCAATATTCATATTAATTATAAGAATCACTTCCATACAATTTCTAAATTTCTATAACACATTATTTAAAATAAAATTTCCAATTAAAATTTTAAATCATTACTCGTATTCATTTATATTATCATTTCAATGTAATTTTCATACAAAAAGAATTAAGAAAGAAAAACCAAATTTTTCTTTCATCCATCCACTTTTCAAAACTATACAATCAAGACAACAGACTAGATACACAAAAAAATTAAAATTACATTTGATCCCATTAAATTAAAAATAGTAATTCCAATTCTAATTATTTATCATTTTGAAATTTCATTTAAAAACAATGAATTTAACCAATTTAACACCATCATCCAAATAAAATATGAGTAAAAACTCTATAGAATCATAAATTTAATTTAAATACGTTCATGATGGGAAAATAATCTTGATCAATCCATGTACACACTCTAAAACCATAAAATATATTTGGGTTATATTTTAGGAACAACCAAACATTTTAATTAAATTTTGATTAAATTAATTATTGTAATACTACTCCATCAAGTTCCCCCCAATATCAATTAATCCCCATAAACTCACGTAATAGTAACATTAGTATTTTACTTACCACTAATAAATGTAACAGTAGTATTTTATTAACCACTGATAAATGTATAATTGGTAATTTACGATAAAATAAAAATTATAATATTAAAATACTACCCTAAAATAGTTAATAATATTATTGGATGAGTTATTATAAAGAATTACCATCATTGGGTGGAAATTATGACATTTTTAAGCAACATGGGTGTGGTTATGTTAATTAAAACTTTTAATTTCATGTAAAGGCAAATATATCATAAATATGTCTCTACATACAATAGAACAATAAATATGTGTTAATATAAGTGATATATTTTTCTATGAATAATACATATAAATATAGAAATATTACCTACATCATGGTAATTTAAATTAAATTTTAAAGAAGTAAATAATAAAAAAATATTGACACAATGATGATTCAGTAACTGATTTGTTAAATAATGAATCAAATAAATGATATTAATAATAATAAATTAAAATATATTTTTAATTATTTGATTCCATAAACTAGTTTTATGGATTAATATGATAATTTATGATTTAGTTAAAGTAGTTTTTTATGTAACAAGTTATTAGTTTTTTTTATAAAAAGTAATGTAAGGAATATTGTCAAAATTGACATCATTCATAATTAAAATTATGAAATAACTAATTGAATGATATAAAATATATAAAATTACAATTATTTACCAAAAATTTTAACTAACTCAAAAAATTTCATTAATTATTCCTTCATTGGTTATTTTATATGATTTGGTAATTATTTTATCTCTAAAAGTGTAAATTATTTTATTGAACAGTTAGAGTTAAAAATGATAAAACAAAATGATATGGATTAGATTTTTTTCAAAACATGTGTAATATTAATTTTATGATTATATTTATTCCCATAATTATACAATATTTTAACTAAATAAACATGGACCCTTTTGGAATATGAATCGAAATTATACTAATTTAATTCTATTGATAATTCCAAGGGTGCCCCTCCACACTCCTATAAAAAGACCCACATCCCTCTCTATTACTGAAATGTCAAAAAATAGGTATAGTTTATATCAACCCAAACCCATTCATAGATTACCTCCCCACATTCTCAATTTTTTTTAATTTATGCATAACACTATCCTTAGAGGTATTAATGTTCTATTAAGGGTGATCATCCAAAAGAATGGTAATGTTTTTATCTAATTGTTTTTATTTTATTTCTTGTTTATCATCATTTAAATGAACTTCAACCATTATGAAATAATAATCCATTATAACAAATATACTGATATGTTATAATGTGATTATTATCATATATAACTATATTTAGTTTTATCAAATGATAAATGAACCTTTTGTTCGTGTGTACAGAGGACTACCACCTCACGAACCGATAAATGTCATTTTTAATTTCCATATCTGAAGATAAGTTATAATGGTGGAATAAATGTTTGTATATTATACGCATGAAATATTTATAATTATATGAAAATAATGTATCAAATATGTTATTACTTTTAATTTCCATAATAATAACAATGTTGTTTGTGCTTATATGTGAACTATCACCTCCATGAATCAATGTGACTCAAATTTATTCATTACATCCATTTACAATATATATATAACTATATTAAAATAATTAATATGAAATTATTTATCATATAATAATTCTATAAATAAAAAATAATATTTACCATATTTATATAATGATCAATGAAAAATGAAAAATAATACAACTTATCCGTACATTGGACTTACTGTCTCTATGATTTTAACGTTGTTCAATTTTCAAGTTCAAATTTAATAAATTAATTTAAATGTATAATTGATATATAAGAGTAATTATTATTTCAGGAATATTTTTCTTAAATGATTTAATTTTTAGCACATGGATAGTTACAGTATACCATGTTCGTTTTTTTTGACTCAAGTACAAAATATCGACAAAATATAAAACATGAAAATAGATAATTATATAATTGTTATAACATAGTAATAGGTGATATAAAATGAATAAAAACAAGAAAAACATTCATAATAAATTATAAATTATACATGGTTTATTATTTAAAATTATAAAGAATTTACCAGACAAGTTAGACTCATGGTATGGGACTTTGCTTAAGTCTTATTTCATTATGGCATATTTTGATAATATATACCACCTAATATTATATGATTTATAATTAAACCATTTTACTTTTGATTTCATTGAAATTTTATTAATAGGAATATTTTTTCTATGAATAATTCTTATAAATGTAAAAAATAAAGTTTTTTTAATGTCCATTGAGACGATTACGTTTTCGTCGTCTTGAACAATATTTTATATTTTGATACCTCAATAAGACATAATGTTTTTAAAAGGAAAATAAATACCATATTGAATTTTCTTTTGTTTTGGTGTTGAAAATTGGTTTTGAGGATGGATTGATTATATCAATATCTGGAAATGATATATTTTTATAGAAATGAGGGAATTTTATTTTTTACTTGTATTCTTATTAATCAATTATTGTTATGTTTTTGTTCTTTGAAATCGAATGTGAATGCGTGTGGTTTCCGAACAAACCAATGGTAGGTGAGACTATGATATCTCTCCAACTCACAATGAAATTAGATAATGGTAAATAATTTTTTTCCTATAAATTTATTTATGTAATATACTTTGATGGGTATCCAAAATGTTTCCATGAAGGGTATTACCTATGTAGATGTGAAACATACTATGCAATTATAATAAGGATTGCACAATTTAGTATTATTATTAATTATTGGTTAGATTTTCTTTTGAATATTATTATTTCATGAGGTATGATGATGTAAATATGTTTTATGAGTGAAAATTATGAATTTATATGAATGTTTTTATGTGTTTAAAATATTTATTGACTAATAGGTTCATTCTATAATTTATTTCCCATATTGATTGTTTGGTTCAAATCCACATTTTTTGATATTTTTTTTAAAATGTACATGGATGAGTAAGGGAGTGGATGAATTCAAGATTAATCTTATAAATACTTCTATCATGAAAAAAAGAAATCAATTTTTAATGTGTTTTATCTTTTTAAAAGAAATGGAAGTGAGAAGAAGTTCCTACATTATAATATTTTAGATGTAATGTAATTTTTATGTCATAATTATCTATATCCCCAAACCTAAAAATACCCTCAATGTGAATTCTTGAATTAAGTCTAGATTATGTTATGATTATTTTGGGGGTCTTATAGTGAAACTATTACCAATTGTACATGATACTATTGTCTTTTCACCCAACTGTGGTCATATGGTACATGGATCTATCCTTCTAAACAATTAGTTATTGTGGTACAGTAAGATGACCTAGTATCATATATTGAATTTAATTACCATTCTACCTAAATTATAGAAAAAAATTATGAAATCCAATTTATTTCATTGAAGAAAATGTTCATCTATTACCATTACCTAACCAAAATCATGACATGAACCTAGTCATATGACCACATGTGTAACTTATAATAAATTTTTTCTATATGACCACACCACATGATATTACCCTTAGAGATCACTTATCATACTAATGAATAACTCGACAGTCCAACACATTTTATTTTACCATGTCTTTTACTCACTCACACAGTCCATGGGAAACATACCATATGGTCACCCATCCCAATCACTACTCCTTAAAAAAAATGATTAACATGATGTTTTAATAAAGTAGTATCTTCAAAAAATGGTGATCCATGTTGACATTTGTAGTTACATTTATCCATTTATTTATCTCTTTTTAGTGGAGATAAATATATTATTTCACACCCTAGTATACACATACCACGAATTTTACCTCATCATTGATTCTATTATATACTCATGTAATAATTTAAGCTACAAATCCTTCCACATATCGTTATATTTTTCTAAATCAACCAATGATAAGTATATTGATGCTACAATTGAATAGATAATGTTATGGATAATGATCATAGTACATGGCTTATCATTATCATATATATACTAAATTTTATTTCTTTCCATAATATTTTTAAAATGTTTTTACTAGTGTATTTTACTAATATTTTATTATTTTTTGTTGGTTTTACTGCTTCTCTTCATACTAGACACCATAGTCATTTGTGGTTGTGTTCTATTTGGAATCAATATACCTAGTTCATGATAAACTATAATAAAAATCAGATTCCTATTTAAATTTTTTTTACCATGTAATATGGTTAATGGATTAACTCTTCATATATTGGTATATTATGCTCATATTGATAGTCATTATTGGAAGTCATATGTATATATATCAAATCATCATTTTATGTGTTTGGTGATTCAAATAATATCTAATTTTATTGTAACATGTTTATTCTAAAGTGTATCTAATTTTAATTATCATAGACTATGTGTCCAAGTGTTTAGTAAATGATATAAAAGTACATTATATAATGATAATAGAAAAGGGGAATTTTATATGAATGTAAAATTATCATGAAATACATTATCTTATGAAGTTATATAATGTTTCTCATGAAAAATTCTTCTTGAAATGAGATTATAAAATTAAATTATGTTCTAAAAATTATTTTCATAAATAAAATAAGTTGAAGAATCTAAGAGTTATATCATAGTAAAAAATTATATTACATTGTATAATTGTCTTACACGACATCCAATATAGTTTATCTTACGAGAATGAGCTACATTATATTATAGAAGTTATATTATGATGAACATTCCTTTATGTCAATATTTTACAATGACAATTTTTTTAAAATTCCATGATATCATTACTAATATCTTCATAAGTCACCTAAGGTATTTAGAAAACATGAAAATGATATCCACTTAAGGAATTCTGGATTCCATAAGACATTGCTGAATATGAAAAACCATAGAATGAGACGATTTCTAAAAAAATGAAATTCCTTTAGTTAGATTATTCAGTTTCATATCATTAATATACTATTTCTGCAAGATCAATATAAAAGTATCACTAGAACATTATATTTATTTATCATTCAAGATTAAATAATATATAAAAAGGCATTTTTCCCTAATAAAGAGAATTTGAAAAAATAGGGAACATAGTATATGGGAGGAAGAAAAGAAGATGATTAATTTTGGAAGGCCAAAAAGAAAAACACTAGAGACCAGCCCATAGTAAAGAAATAAAATTATTTATGTTTTTTTAGATAATTTAATACACTACATATCATCCCAAATAGAATGTAGATTATAATTTTGTTACAATCTATGTTCATCTAATATTTTTTCCTTCTTGGAATGGTGTATTGCAAATTTTTTTCTCAATGTTTCTACTTTAACATTTTACACATAGTGTATGATTGTTCTAAAGGCCAAAGCATTATCATGTAAAGGGATAGTATGGTTTAAATTTTTTGTCCCTTTTTAATAAGTTAATAGTTCTAGTACCTAGAGAAGCTCTTCCCGTAAGAGGCCTTTTATAGGGAAAATCAACATTCCTGCTGAAAATACTACTAGTGGTGTGGACTGGGCGATTTTTATTCCATTAATAAACCATAAATATTTTTGTTCAAGTTATATTATACAAGATTTTAGATATACACTTTATATTATCTTAGGGAATGAATTAAACATGTATACTTCAAAGCGGGTGGTATAATATTAAATTAATTTTTTATGAACACAATTTAACACAACATTTGAATTATTCATTCATTCATTATTTGGGGAAAATGGTATCATGGATTCTAACCTTTGAGTCTATAATTCACAATGGATTATATATAATCATCAATATTTTATTGGATGAAATCAATGATAACCAATATATTAGGTAAATAGTTTTCTATACATACAGAAATAGTGAAAATGATTATTAGTGATATCTCGTATGATAACATGTTAAAAAAATCATCAACCCAAATTATCTCTCAATGAGGTTAAGCAAAGTGAAATTTATATGTTATTACAAAAAAATGGAGTTTTATAGATGAATAAAATTTTAATTTGAACTCAAATGCTATGAATACTATCATATTCATCTTAATAGAAGATGATTTTTAAATAATCTTTCAATGTTAAACAACACATTAAATGTGGACCACTATAGAAGCTACACATGAATGAACTAACAACATGAATCCTCATAGTTATGATACATTTATCATTATGAATGAAAAATTAATAATTGATTAAGGATAGATAATTACTAAATTACATAGAATACCTACCTATATTGTGATCAACATTACTGATATAGGAATTCACATCCCAATTCCTGAAGTGAATTGAATGTTAAAAAATTATTACCCACTATGTTGAGAGGAATCATATCCATAATCAGAAAATATAAATAAGTCTATAATTTCTAGAAAATATATATCATCAGATAATTAATCATTTATGAATCTAAAATTGAATTTGGAAATAAAGAGAATAAAATGGTCACAAAAGAAAAAATCTTCCTTGAAAGTATCTATTGCAAAATAATATAAAAAGGAAAAATTCATATGTTTTTCTGAAGAATATGAAGATATATAATTCTATTCAAAATCTATATCAAATGATGAAATCAATATATTTTGTTGAAAAAATTAAAATTTCTATAATAAGAGGCTCTTTTCTAAAAGATTATTCAATAAGATCAAAAAGTGAGTGGAAAAATATAAATAGATAAGATCTTATGAGTGAAAAAATTAGGACACATTAATCATGAATGTAAAATAATTAATATTTAAATGAGAATAGAAAAAAAATTCATCAATAATATTGGATATGAGAAATTTAAAAAACCTATAAAGACCTCATAGAGTTCTTCTAAAGATTCTACTAAAATCATTTCATCAAAATTAGAAGCTAAATGTAAAAATCATAATGAAAAAAATATTTAATTGAACATTTAGGTGATGTAAATTTTAATTACTATAATGTTAATGTACATGAATTAGAAAATAAAAAGTTACTGTTCCAAAAATTAAATGATTATTATTCAACCTTGGAAATAAATAATTAAATTAAAAAAACTTAAATAATTCCCTTTAATGTTTTTATAATGAAATTTACAATGAGGTATAAATTGTTTAAAATTAGATTTTAGATATAAAAATTCATTTAGAAATATATACTTCCTTAATTAGTAAACAAGTCAATATAATTGAAAACCTATGGAAGGAGGTTAAAATTTTAAATATCCTACAAGTGTATTTATAAAATTATAATATTATTTATATAATATTATTTGCCAAAATTAAACAAAAATACAGAAATTTGAAATTGTAATCCAATTTTAAAGTCATAAGTTTCATAGAATACATTTTGTAGCTTTTTACATAAAACAAATTTCTTACCAAAGATTCTAGTTTTCATTGAAGTGAAATAGAAAATTTTAAAAATATTTTTGATTTGAAAAATATAAATGAATGTCGAAGATAATGTATTATTACATAAAATGATTTTTCAAATAAATATGCAATGTTTTTTGGAAATTAGAAGTGGGTCTAGGTGTGTAGATCTCATATATGTGACATTTTCCGACACAAATGAATTTGGGAACCTAAAAAACTTTTTTGTTCTTTAATGGGAACTATTTTTATGAACAAAAATATAATATGATTTATATATAGTGGACTTCATGAAATATGAGTGGATATTACTCCATCTTTCACTTTTTACCCAAATTAGATTGAATATATTTCACATTTATTGAAAATGCAAATGAAAATATAGCTGGTATTTGATTAGTTGTAAATTCATGGTATATACGCATAAAAAATTACTATACATTGAAGTAATTAAGTAAAAAAAATTATGTATCTCTTAACTACGTGATGATGTATATATTTTTTTTTCATTTTATGAAATATTTGTTATGAAAATTTAAAGATATATTCTACATTTTTAAATCACCAAGAACATAAAATGTTTACACTGTAGATTGTAACTCATTTAAAAAAATTAGAAAATATTTAAATTAAGAAATTGATAAATCATATATTTAGAATAGATGACCTAGGAATTAAATTCATTATTCTGTGATAAATTTTTATAAAATACCTTTGATTTCATATTGGTCTTTTCTTAATTTGGGAATAATGATTCTATGTGATGCATTCCAAATGTGTAAGCAGCCCATGTCATCTTTAAAACCATTAAACAATGTTTCTATATCTTTAATACATGATATTTTAAATATTAATTCATTAAAAACCACTATTACTAAAAGTATTACTTTTAAATCATTTTTCTATGTGTTATTTGATGATTTTTAATTTTTCTTGGATTTAGTGTTTTTGACATAAAAGTGAAACATGGTTTTTTATAATTTCTAAAATCATGTGGAAAATTAAAAAGATGTCAAGATCTAGTATTTGAAATATGCTAATAGTGGTGAGTTCGATAATCATGAAATTAATTCATATTTCTATAATAAAAGAATTAAACAATCATTCTCATCCCCCCTGTAGTTCTAAAAAAATAGTGTCTTTGAAATGAGGAACATGAAAGTGGAAATAATACCTATAACTATGTTTTGTTAACATAACATTCCCAATGGTTTCTAGGATGAGGATTTTAACACTGTTTTTTATATCATTAATAGATTATGAAAATGTATTATGTTAATTTGAACACCTTATGAGTTATGGAGTAATATAAAAATAGATGGTTGGATACTTCAATGAATTTCTATACAAGGTTTACATATTGAAGTCCGAGGATTATCATGGAAAGTTCAATTCCAATGCTAATAAAGGTATCTTCCAAGGTCATTAAATACATAATAATTATCTAGAATTTTAAATAATTTGTCAATGATTATTTATGAATAAATTAATGATAATTTTTTTGTAAGAGAACCATTCAGTCATAATAAAATTACAATTAATATTCAAAATGGTTCAATAAATAA
The DNA here is from genome assembly GCA_963277665.1 of Viscum album. Taxonomy (NCBI): domain Eukaryota; kingdom Viridiplantae; phylum Streptophyta; class Magnoliopsida; order Santalales; family Viscaceae; genus Viscum; species Viscum album. The sequence goes on from OY728156.1 coordinate 1,889,777,110, forward strand.
TATGAGACATGAACCTCTCTTTAATGAAAATAAAAACATTGATTTAGAATATCAATAATTTATATATAATATAATAAATGTAGACAGTAGAGAAAAAATTTTGTTTCAAGGAATACGTATAACCATTAATTAAATCCTTTATTAAGGGTAATATGAAATCAATATTAAGCAATATGAACTAAAAGAAACCTATGAAATACAATCAATTTTTTTCTACCTATAACAACTAAAACCTAAATCTATTGATGATGAATTATCTGATGAATTTTGGTTCTTAATAAAGAATGTACATCTAAATCAATTCAATGTAAATAAGGAATATAACCTCATTAAAATATCCTCATACTATCCTGAAATTGGATAATAATGGGGTTTTATAAACAACCATGATGATCATAGTGTAATAACCATAAATAAAGGGACATTAGTTACTCAATGATATAATCAATAAGAAGGAATAGATTATGAAGAATCATTTTCTCACATACCATTATTAGAACATATTAGTATAATTATTGCATATTAATTATTAATTAATTTCCAATCATATAATAAGGACAATAAATCGACCATTTTTACTAGTTTTTAGTGGATTAAGATAACATAAAACAACCTCTTGGTTTTGATGATCCACACTTTCAAAATTATGTTATTAAACATACTAAAACCCAATAAAGACATAAAAAATATCCTAGGACATGGTATGAATGATTATTTTCATTAATTTTATCAAACAACATTCCAATAGGAATAACAAAACCAACAATTTTTGTGAAAACAATTTCCCCTATTTTTTGTTACTTCAAATATATGTAGATGATTGTTATTTTCAGATGAGAAAACCAAAAAATGTGTAATATATTTTTAAAACTTATAAAAATATAATTTTAAATGAGTATAATTGGTGAAATAAAATATTTTCTAGGATTAAATTTTATCTAAAAATATTTGTTATCATTTTATATACGTGGAATAACATACATAACACAATTTAGTAGATTGAAAATAAAAATAGTAAGACCTAATCATCTCTTATGAGTTCTAATATCAAACTATATTAAGATGAAATAGGAAAAATAGTTGAAAAAAATTTGTATATAGGGATAATTGGACATTTCTTATCCCACACTACAAGTAGGCTATGTATAATTTTTTAAATGTGTCTATTTCCAAGATTTCAATCTAATATAAAAAACTAATTTCAATGATCCAAAATTAATTTTAAGATATCAGTATGAGACTATATATATTTCTTTTCTTTTTCCAAAACCTCTAATTTTAATTTATTTTCATTCTTAGATGATGACTTTTCATCAGTTAGATTAACTTGGAAAAGAACCTAACAAACATATTATTTTCTTAGTAAATCATTTGTGTCTTGGTTGAGTAATATGAAAATATCAAATTAACTACCCACTACTAATATTGGGTATATTTTAATGGTATGATTTTATTCATAGGTGATGTACATGAAACACACCATAATGGATTTTGGATTTAATTTCAACCGTGTTTCAATCCGATGAAATTAAATGATTGATGTCAACATCTTAATGTATCTAATAAAACATTTAAGAAAAAACTCCTTTTATTTGAGACATGATATCATAGGATATCATGTAAATAAAAATAATATCTATTTATATTTAATATTTACAAAAAAATTGAATATATTTTTAGAAAAAAATTTCTGACAAACAATTTTTATATAATTAAGTCATAATTACATTTTGTTAAATTTTACTATATAATATTTTTAAAAATATATCTCATATATGATATAAAATCATTATTTAATTTATATAATTTTCATCAATATTTCTTTACATCTAGTAATTTCCAATGTTCATGGATCCTACAATTATTATTAATTACCAAGTACATCACTCTGAGACCCATACATTAATATTAATAAAAAACTCTGAGTATCAACTCAACACACAAAACATCTTGAAAACTCCGTCAACCATATTTTTCAATTATAAAACCATTATTAGCCTATAAATATATCCCTCTAACCCTTCAAACCTATTTTAAATGGAAAATGAAAAGATCTAATAATTCCTCATCTAGAAGGATGAAACATCAATGGATTTCAAGGATAGTATTAGGTTGAAAGTTCATTGATTTAAATGGATCAACAAGATGAACATACAAATGAATAATTTCATAAAAATAATTATCTCTAATTAGTTTTGGATGAATCTAGAACCATTGAAGTTTTCATGATGTGTTTTCCCAACTTTTATGATTGTACCATTTTTCTCATTAGAGACGATGAATAATTGGTTACTACAACAATTATCTTGAAAAAATGATGATTATCCTTAGTCGATATAAACGATGTAATAAAGATACTTCTTGAAAGGTATCTATTATTCAACAACTATTTTTCTACCAGGGATGGATTCATCCCTCTAGATATCATGAAGTCACAATTCATAACGACTGCCATAGAGAAGATGAATGTAAAAAAATTAGATCCAAAATCAAAAGTTTTGAAAAAATTCAACTAGTTAGGAATCAGTCTACAAAGTGATGAGGTTTAAAAGAATTTTTTCAATATATTAACATAATTTATTTATTCAACTTATAAAATTATAGGATTATAGGGAAATATATTTTGAATTTTACATTTAATATTAAAAATATGTCTCTAAATTTTATCCTTTGGGATGAATCTTAATTCTTTTTTGGAGTAATGGAGAAGATTTGGATGATAATAATGAAAATAATTATAAAAAGTTAATGAGCATAAATTATAGTGTATTACACAAAAGTGGGGTTAATTGGTAATTTTATTTGGAAAATTTATACCCTTCTCTTAAATTTCTAATGAAGTATATGAATTTAATCGGGGGTGGGGGGAGAGTAATAATATTTTTAGTAGACAGTAGTGAAAATATTAGAATCATTTCATAATACTGATATGAGAGAACGTCATGTGTATTAATAAACTCTTTAACTATTGAAATGATAAGTATATATTTTCATTAAAATAGGACAAACCACTATATCTATAGAGAGTATCCCTAAAACGTATACCATTATTCCTATCCATGTTCGAAAATAATGGATATCGTCAACTATAACTCAGATCCTTTCAGTTATTCCAGATAAGAAAATTTCTATTTGAACAAGAATTTATCATATTTTAATTTAATCTCATTATAAATATTTTTAAAGTGTCCCTAAATGTATAGTTGTTTGGACAAATTCTCATGATTAGCTCCATGAGAAAAAAGTACATGATCATACGGAAAATCAATCACTTAGAGAATAATTTATATGAGTTCAGGAAGAAAAACAAACCCATGATTCTCAATATTAGTGAAATTTAAAAACAAAATAAGTTGAAATATTTTTCCTAAAAACCTCTACAATGAAATTATATTTTGTTTTATAAATACCAATTACTAAATATTAAAATATTTGAATCAAATAGGGATGTCAAAGATCTTAATATTTTGAAGGCATAGATATATGAAATTTTGGATGTGAAATGTTTTGTTCAATATAAGATGGAAATGTTTTTAGAACATCCCTATGTAAGAATATCACATGGTTTTGAAGTTCAGTTATAGATAATGGAATCATCCCAAGTGGTTTATATGTTGTTTTCAGTAATTAATTTACTAAAATGAAAACAATTTCAAATATAAATGTTTCAAAATATTTATAGAAATTTTTCTGGGGTTGTTATAAGGATACAAAATCTTCTATAATTTATTTTTGAATCATTTAATGCATCAATAATGTAGTTAGTTTCAATAGTGTAATAATTTTTCAAGAATTTGAAGGAAATTAGCTCCATTAGAAGAAGATGTATGTATCATTATCATGAGACTAGTGAAAATTTCTTGCACATTAGAAAATTATTTATAAATTTTGGAGAAAAAATTATAATATATGCATCATTTTGTAGTTAATAGTTTCGTATGATACTACATGGATGATGATGAGGTATACTATTATGCCTTTTCATAATCATTAGATTTCAATTTCTTCTCAAATAAAAATAATTTTTTCTATTAATGGTTTGAATAGGAATCCGTTTGATGTTTTCAAATGTATGATATAAATTTTTTAAAATAAGGGAAACTTACATAAATCTATTTGTAACTAATATCAATATATTGGGATTAATTTTACGAGTTTTCTCAACTATTAAGAATACAAATATAGTGAAGATAATTAATGCATGTGATAATGAAATTTTTTAAATTTCTAGAAGATGATTGCATGGAGTGAAAATTATTGACCATCACATGCACACCTCTAAGAACCTTGAGGAAATATTTTATCCATCCAATGTTCATTAAAGGTAAAATACAAGGTTCGATAATGTAGATTATTTTTCCTCAAATTAACTATCTTCTAAATTTAGCATTATCCATTCATGTAACTTTTAATTGGTGAGGGAATAGATGGAAACTATAAGTATCAAGTCAACACTAGTATAATATTCTCATGAAGATCAACTCGGCCTTCATGTATCCATACTAATTTTAGGTGATGTTTTTTGTGCAAAAATTGAACCTTCTTATCATTATTCTTCGTTACCACATGATCAAAATTTATCTATCAAGAATCCTCCTATAACAAGTCATTTTTGAACATGTAGTTGATACAATAGGATTCATGTTGATGGAATGGTTTCCCAGTAGTTGGTAATTCAAAAAAGAAATCAATCATGGAACCTTTTACTGAATACAAACATTTGAATCTTTTTTACATGAACATCTTATTTGAATGATCTTAATGATTTATTGGAAATAATTTTCTATAGCCGTATCCATAACATGTTAATTTACCAATGAATGTTGTTTTATTATTTCTATTTAATATATTTCTCTGTAGTTATTTATTTTATACCTTTTTAGTATTTCAGCATGACTTCTATTTATTGAAAAATCATGTCTATCAATAAAAACATTAATATTTTTCCACTGATTGTGTGAAATATCAAATCAATCCAATAGTTTACTTCTTGTTGATATCAAAAAAGCGGCAGAAGAAGAGGAAAATTCTAAAAAATAATTGTTTCTATAATTGCAAATATTTTAGAAAAAATAGAATATATTAGGATAAGGAAAGAGAAAATAAAATAAAAAAACCTTCTAATTTATTAATATTTAATTTTTTGTAAATTATATTTTTCTATTTATTTTGTATTTTGATCATAAATATTGGGGAGATTTTTTGAATGAATTTGTCTCCCCAAAACATAATCATGTTAAAAGTTTTGATGATTAAACAAATACATACTTTTATTCAAATATGTTTATTCTAAAGTGTTTCATATTATAATTATCATACAACATGTGTCCATGTGTTTTTAACGATATGAATGTACTTTATTTTATGAGAATTGATTAATCAAATTTCCCTAAATTAGAACGTATCATGGAAGGCCATATCTTATGAAATTGTATAATGTTTATCGAGATATATACTCTAGCGAGAATGAGATTATAAAGAAACCTTATATATTGAAAATAATTTTCTTAGCCAGATGATGTTGAATATGCTTAGTGTTACATAATATCAACACATTATGTTACACTTGATTTTTATCATACAATTTAATTATGTAATATAATCTCATGATAATGAAATTATTTTTCTGACAAAAATTATATTATGATGAAATATTTTTTTGGTTGATATCTTCTAATGATCCGGTATTTTCAAAAATCATGATTCCTTTTCCAGTCCCCTGATAAGTTACTACATGAATATATATCACTCCAAAATGATATTAACCATATAAGGTATGATGGTATGTAACACCCCAAGCTTCTATGGTACGCTTCTCTTTGAATAATGCAATACCGTGTGTTGTACGCAACATCAAGTTCTAACACACCACAACCAATCAAACTAGCCATTATGAATATTAATACCTATTTTTTGAAATTTTATAAATTTTATTTTCCAAAATGGACTTCATTTTTTGATTTGGAATATTGAAATTAGCCTAGGGTAAACTTTTGGTATTTTACTAAAAAACTTCATTTTTTGATGAGTAGTGAAACCACTAAGTGGTAGTTAAAAAAAATCAGTTTTGCATGAAACATAATTTTACCGCTTCTGTGAGTGGAATTTTTAAAATCCGAGTGACATGGTTAATATCAAGGAGTAAAATGAGGTTCAATGAGATGAAAATAATTTTTTTTGAATAGTAACTTTTTACTTTTATTTACCATGGTTAAAAGTAAATAGGGTAATTAAGGGTAAAAATGATATTAATATTACCCTAACACATGTCCTAATTCTATTGGAAAAGTGTATCTCGACCAAAAACAACCTTAGGAATAAATTATTATCATTTAGGCCCACTTGGACTAGATTAGGACATTTATTATTATTTAATTCAAGGAAGAGTTAAAAGAGTTAAAATCAAAGTTTATTTACTAAAACATTTTTAATATAGGGTTATACATAAGTTAAATTCGATTATAAATATTACTTAGAAATCTAAAAAGATTTCCTACATAATGATATTTTATTTATAATTTTTATACACTAAAAAACTTAATTTATTTATGACACAAGGATGATGCTATAATTACCTAATTAATGAAATATTAGAATAATTGATATTATAAATACCCAAATAAATGTAATTTGAGACTTTTTATAAATAAAAATAATTTTATATGATAATATGACATGATAGGATTTATTTAATTAACTCTTTTTGATGTAATAATTTTGTTATCAGTTTTACAAAAATCAATTATTGAATAGGGTCAAAAGTGACATAAAAGAGTGTTTAAAACAAATATTTTATTATTAATTGATATTAAATTTTTACAAATTTATGGTTCATCCAAGAGAATTATAACATGATAAGTTTATCATTAATGTACCAATTGGGAGTCTCTTGGTTGTATATAGTAAGTTTATTAACCATATAATATAAAAATACAAAGAGACATTGTAAAAGTGAAACTAATTAACTAAGAGTTAATACTTAATGATAAGGTTAACATAGTAACCGAAACCTGTCTAAATCCTATTGGTTGAGTGTTTTTAGACCTATACCCATCTTAAACTTTACAAAATCTACTTTGGAGCCATTAGAAACCGAATATGCTTTTATTATAAAATAATATTTCTTGCTTTTCCAAAGGTGCCCCTCACCCCTCTTATAAAAGGGAATTCCCCCATCTCATTAATCCACACCATCAAAGCCATTTGGATCGGCCAAAAAGTTCCCAAATACTCTCCCAACTTCCCTCAATTAATTCTAGAGGCCTTCTTTTAGTCAGAAAGCCAACCTAAGGATCCCTTTTGATCAAATCAAAAGAAATAACCTGAAGAAGAGGTAATGTTTTCCCCACCCTTTTTCAAATTAATTTCTTCTTCACCTTCATCTTTCTTTGTTATTCCCATTATAAAATAATGAATATAGTATCTACTATATACTATAATATTATTATAAATATGGTACAACCATATTCAGTATTCTATCCATCCTTTGAATGACATGTCACCATACGTGCGTACGTACAACTTACCGTCTCCACGTCGTGGTGTAATTGTTATTCAATATATTATTATTTGGATGGGTATAATAATGATTTTTAATTCATTTAAATAATAAATATAACATTATAATGATTCTTTATATATGATATACCATCCAATTATATTTTATTTTAATATCAAAACAATGATATTGTCCCTCGTGCGTACGTACAGACTACTGTCTCCAAGAACGCGATGAGATTCATTCTCCATCATATCCATTCAAGTATAATTATCACTTGATGATTTAAAAATAATGTTTATGGACTTTATATCATTATGGATATGAATATGATACAAACTATTTATGAAAAACATGGCTTACATAACAAAACATATAAAAGAAAACGAGTAAGTTAACACCCGAAACTACGATAATACTAAGATATTATTAACAAAGAAATATTAAAAGATCATATATGATATCATATTATTTTATATGATTATTGTATAATTTAATAAAAATTATTTCACCATTATACAAGAGGTTAACCTACCCTCAACCAAGGAAAAGTACAAGGTAAGGGTTTACTTTGCAATCTCTTCATTATTCGAGGTTGTTTATACATAATAATCTACTAGGATTTCATTATCATCCACATCCATGTTTCTTAAAAAGGTATTTCAAAACATTTTTTCTATTTACTAGAATATGGGTTAAATCCATTTATACCATTTTTGACTTTTATAATTGGTTTATAAAGGAATATTTCCATCGTTTTCCAAACAAGGTCCTTCTTAACCTTAGTGACAGAATTAAGGTAAGAATGTTTTTTAACATATACGGCAGGTGAGGATATTTTCCGCCGTTATAAAATCTTAGAAGCTTCCCTTACAAGCTTATAAGAAAATTTTCAAAGTAAATTTTTTATTTTATAATTATGTGACTTTTAAATGATTTATAAAAAGGGATATTTCTCTCAAATAGTTTTGATTTTAGCTATGTCAACATCCTTTGACGGATTTTAAGTTTATTTGGAGTTTATTTATTATGATACAATAATTCCATATTGTATTTATGGTTTTGTGATATGTTTTAATGTGGATGTGTTATTTTTATACCATTCATGGTTTATGAAGAAAGTATTGACATTTCAAATGCTAGTTTTAATACGAATGTTTATGTTATGTTTAAACCTTTTCATATGGGAATTCATTGGACTTAATATGTGACGGGTGGAGCCCGCTGTAGCTCCTCGCTGCATCGGTAGGTCTCATGATACAAACTAGTGTCTTGGCACAAGGTCATGGAAAAATCTTATTTGTAGTCTTGGAACGAGGCCTTGGCTATGTGGTTATGATAGTCTGACATTATGCATTCCATCATTATGAAAGTGGTTATTGTTATTGCATGTGATTATTCGATTAGTAGAATATCAATGTGAATAAGTAAATGACATTATTTCATTTTATTTTTTCCATACTATGTTGATGTTCAAGTTTAAAAGGATTTTGTTTAGTTATACCTTGCCTTAAATGTTTATTCTTATTTATGAAAGTTTCCACTATATTGTTATCCTTACTGGGCATTTGAACCCACCCCTTTTCTACGTTTTATTTTTCCCAAGATGTGAAGAAGTAATTTATCAATGACCTGCAGGGATAGTATGAGGGGATAAGATTTTGGACTATGGATACTATATTGTTGTAGCTTTCATTTTATTATGTAATGTAAAACATTATGAATGTATCTAGTTATTCCAAGGATACTAAACGAATCGGTTTTTCGGGACTTGATCATTCTTGTTATCATGCCAATGTTAGGTAATAATGCACCGACTCTGGGTAACTGGGTTTGGGGCATTACAGTTGGTATCATAGGAAGTTTAGTACAAACCTTGGAAGCTAGATTTAGATGAACTATGATTAGAGCACATAGATTTAAGATGTTCATTGAGGATTAGTATAGAAGAACTTCCTAAAATTTTGGTATTGTAGAGATTTTGTGAGTTTTCCGAGAAATACATCCCTGTCTGGATACGAGCAGGTAGAGGAAGCTCTGGAATAGATGTACCGAGGGGTAAAACCCAAAAACACCACTTAGAGCTAGACTCGAACGGGAACTGGTGCACGACAATGGGCCTTGCTGCACTCTTGGTTACGACACGCCCGAGGGATATGCTTAGGATAACTCTCATTTTCTTTACAAATCATTATAAAGGGTTTATGAGTATATACTTCCTCAAAGAAAACATTTTTATGATTATGGATTATATCCATAAATTGTTTAATTTATGTTAAGTGTTTTATAAGTATGGAATTATGTAGTTTGATTCATAAATTGATCTAGTTTATGACATTGTTTGGAAATGGGGCCTAGTGGAAGAAATGGAAACCGTATCAATGCACACACTCCATGTAGGGATTTCCCTCCTGCTCAAGATAATTATAGTGGAGCTGGTGATGCAACTGGTGCCGATCATCTAATCACCATACTAAGACAAATCAATCTGGTTATGAATAATAACCTTACCCATATGGAGCACCCTGATCCACAATGTGGAGGATCAATGCTAGATTTCTTCATGAGGAAGCAGCCACAAACATTCAATGGGAGTAAAAATCCATTAGTAGCTAAGCAATGGATAAATTCCCTAGAGAAAATATTTCAGACTTTGGGGAGTAGTGAAAGGGAAAAAGTTATCATGGCAGTTTACCACCTCACTGGAGATGCTGATCAATTGTGGTCATTTATTCAAAACATGAAGGAAGATGATGAAGTATCAAATATGGAATGGAGGGAGTTCAAAGATCTGTTTTTAGAAAAATACTTTCCTTGTGACCATCGAGCAGATATAGAAAGGCAATTTCTGAGTCTGAGACAAAAGGAGGATGATAATGTCACAAAGTATGAGTCTTACTTTACAAGGTTAGAAAGGTATGCTGGAGATTATATACTTAACCCAGGAATTAAGATTGATCATTTCTTTGATGGGTTAAAACCATTTCTCCATCGAGCATTAGTCTCACAATCCTTCTCATCGTACGAAGACATTGTCTCATGTGCTATCAAGATAGAGAAAGAATTCTCTATGTCATATGACTTTAAAGAAAAGCAAGAGAAGAAGAGATCTTCTGATCAATCTGGGAATGGAAATAAGGGGAAGAAAGGAAAAGCTGAATGTCCATCCTGTAGTAAATGTGGGAAGAAACACCCTGATACTTTCTTAAAAGGAACGAGATTTTGTTACAAGTGTGGTGAAAAAGGCCACCAAGCACGTGATTTCAAGGGGAAGAAGAAATCTACCGATGTCCAATGCTACAATTGCAGGGAGATGGGACATTATGCAAATGAATTTCCTAAGCGTTAGGGGAACTAACCTCAAAAAGGCCAAGGGATCAAGGTCATGCTTATACTATCACTACTGCTGAGGTAGAAGATCCAAAAGATGTGGTGGCAGGAAATTTAATGGTTTCCTCAAGTTTATCAAATGCATTATTTGATTCTGGATCATCACGTTGTTTCATATCATCCCAGTTTTCTAAGTAAATTTTATATTTCCAATTTGATTTAACAAGGGAGTTTTTAGTTAAAACTCCTAAGAGAAGTATCATTGCAACAAAGTTTTTTGAATCTGTCCCCATTAGAACACATAAATGTTCTTTATCCGTTGATCTCATCATCATAACTATGATTGATTTTGATATAATACTCAGTATGGATTGGCTTTCGGACCATGATGTGAATATTTTTTGTAAGAAGAAGGAGGTTATAATTTTTTATGATGATGATAAGGAACACCTTATCTTTAGAGAAAAATCATCACCACCTAATTCTTATCTAGATCCACCCCCAGTAGCTCAACTAAATTCAATTATTAGGGAGGAAGAGGATGAAATTATAGTGGGTAAGGAAAGGAATGTTCAAATAGAGGATATGCCTATTGTGATAGAATATGTAGATGTGTTTCCAGAAGATTTACCTAGACATCATCCAGAATGAGAAGTTGAGTTTTCTATTGATTTAATTATTGGATCAAGGCCTATATCGAAGACCCCTTATAGAATGGCCGCTGTGGAATTAGTCGAACTAAAGAAACAACTAGAGGAATTGAGTAATAAGGGATTTATTCTACCTAGTGTTTCTACATGGGGAGCCCCTATTCTTTTTGATAAAAATAAAGATGGATCTATGAGGTTATGTATCGACTATAGGGAGATCAATGCTATAATAATAAAGAACAAGTATCCCCTACCTCGCATAGATGATTTATTTGAACAACTGCATGGAGCTCAATACTTTTCAAAGATTGACCTTCGATTTGGATACCATCAGTTGTGTGTGAAGAAGGAAGACATTCCGAAGACAGAATTTCAAACAAGGTATGAGCATTACGAGATTACAGTAATGCCTTTTGGATTGACTAATGCACCCCTTGTTTTTATGGATCTAATGAATAGAGTTTTTAAGGAATATCTTGATGAATTTGTAGTGGTATTTATTGATGATATCTTGTTATACTCCAAATTCTACAAAGATCATGAAAATCACTTACACATTATATTGAAGAATCTGAGAAGACATGAATTATATGGGAAGTTTAGCAATTGTGAATTATGGATTCAAGATATTTATTTTCTTGGACATATTGTCTCTAAGGATGGAATTCCCATTGATCCTTCTAAGACCAAGGAAATCCAAGAATGGCCTGCACTGACGAGTATAACTGATGTATATAGTTTTATTGGTTTAGTAGGTTATTATCAACGTTTCGTCCAGAATTTTTCCCGATTGGATAACCTATTAACAATGATCACATGTAATGGGGTTAAATTTGTTTGGACAAAAGAGTGCGAAGAATGTTTCGAAGGACTGAATATAAGATTAGTAAATGATTCTATATTGTCTCTACTATCGGGGAATAATGGGTTCGTTATTTATAATGATGCATCGAAGAAAGGACTTGGTTTTTTCCTTATGCAGAATGATAGGGTTTTTGCCTATGCATCTTGAAAATTTAAAATTCATGAAAAAAACTATCCTACTCATGATCTCAAGTTATCTGCTGTGATCTTTGCTTTGAATATATGGAGGCACTACCTCTATGGTGAAAAATGTGAGATTTACACTGATCACAAGAGTTTGAAGTATATTTTCTCACAAAAAGAACTCAACATCAGGCAAAGGAGATGGCTTGAATTACTCAAGAGTTATGATTGTACGATACACTACAACCCAGGGAAAGAAAAAAAGGTGGAAGATGTTTTGAGTAGAAAAGACCATGGAGTTTTGAACAATATGATAATTGGAAGGGATCCAATTTTCATGGATCTAGTGAAGATGGACATGGGAATAACCAGGGAAGGTGAAATATCAATGTTTTTTCAAATGGTTTCCAAACCATCTTTAATAGAAAGGATTAAGAGTTTTCAGACAGATGATGAAGAATTTCAAAAGAATATTAAAGCTGTGAATGATGGGAGATTGAGATACTTTGTGTATGAAGAAGGTATTTTGAAATTCAAGAAGAGGCTTTGTGTTCCCCATATACTTGATCAAAAAAGGGAATTACTAGATGACGCTCATAGTTCCAACTTCTCTATACACCCTGGGAGCACCAAAATGTATAGAGATTAGAAGGAACATTTTTGGTGGGACAACATGAAGAGGGAGATTGCTTATTCTATTTCAAGATGTATGGTTTGTCAACAAATGAATTCTAGAAGGCAACAGCCTAGTGGAGTATTGAAACATCTTCCCACACCTGAGTAGAAATGGGATAATATTATGATGGAATTTGTCATGGGACTACCAAAGACTCCTAGAAGTAACGATGAAATATGGGTTATTGTTGATTGTCTTACCAAGTCATCACATTTTCTGGCTATAAGAGAAGATCTACCACTGGAACGTCTAGAAAGACTATATATTGATGAAGTTTTGAGACTTCATGGAGTACCCCTATCTATTGTTTCTGATCGTGATCCCTGTTTTACTTCATGATTATGGAAAATTCTTTATAAATCCTTGGATACTGAACTTCATTTGAGAACTACCTACCACCCTCAAATAGATGGACAATAAGAACGAACTATTCAAACCTTAGAAGACATGTTCAGGTCCTACTCACATGACTTTTAGGGTATGTGGGATCAATATTTACCCCTGTTAGAATTTTCCTATAATAATAGCTTCCATTCGAGTATTCAGATGGCACCATAAGAAGCGTTATACGGAAAGAGATGTCGCACACCAACCTGTTGGGATGGTGTTGGTGAATGAAACCTTATAGGACTAGAACTGGTGGATAAAACGATGGAAAAGGTGAAGGTAATCCAAAACCATATCAAAGCAGCTCAAAGTAGGCAAAAGAGCTATGCCGATAATCAAAGGAAGGATTTGTAATTTCAAGTCGGTGATTGTGTTTTCCTGAAGGTATCTCCAGAGAATGGAGTCATTTGTTTTGGTATGAAAGGTAAATTGAGTCCCAGGTACATCAGACCTTTCGAAATTCTAGAACGAATTGGGGTTATAGCTTACCGATTGGCAATGCCGCCAAGTCTCTTCAAAGTTCACGATGTGCTCCACGTATCTCTGTTGAGGAAATAAATGTCTGAACCAACGCATGTACTCACCTATGAGAAATTAGAATTGGAACCCGGTCTCTCTTATTGTGAAGAGCCTGTCAAGATCCTTGATACAAGAGAACAATTACTGAGAAACCAGACGACTCGTCTAGTAAAAGTCTTGTGGAGAAACCATAAGGTAGAAGAGACAACATGGGAACCCGAGGGACCTATGATGAAGAACCACCTGAGTCGTTTCATGTGGTAGTATTCTAGAAATTTAGAGGAAGAAATTATTTGAAGGAGGGGATAATGTAACACCTCAAGCTTCTGCAGTACGATTCTATTGAATAATGCAATCGCGTGTGTTGTATGCAACATCAAGTTCTAACACACCACAACCAATCAAACTAGCCATTATGAATAGTACTACCTACTTTTTGAAATTTTATAAATTTTATTTTTCAAAATGGACTTCATTTTTGGATTCAGAATATCTAAATTAGCCTAGGGTGAATTTTTGGTATTTTTCTGAAAAACTTCATTTTTGATGAGTAGTGAAACCACTAAGTGGTAGTTAAAAAAACTAATTTTTTCATAAAACAGAATTTTACCGCTTCTGTGAGTAGAATTTCGAAAATCTATGAGACATGGTTAATATCAAGAAGTAAAATGTGGTTCAATGATATGAAAATAATTTTTGGTGATTAGTAACCTTTTACTTTTATTTACCACGGTTAAAAGTAAATAGGGTAATTAAGGGTAAAAATGATATTAATATTACCCAAACACACGTACTAATTCTATAGTAAAAGTGTATCTCGACCAAAAACAACCTTAGGAATAAAATATTATTATTTAGGTCCACTTGGATTAGATTAGGACATTTATTATTATTTAATTTAAAGAAGAGTTAAAAGAGTTAAAATCAAAGATTATTTACTAAAACATTTATAATATAGGGTTATACATAAGGTAAATTCGATTATAAATATTAATTAAAAATATAGAAAGATTTCCAACATAATTATACTTTATTTATAATTGTTAGACATTAAATAATTTAATTTATTTATGACACAATGATGATGCAGTAATTAACTAATTAATGAAAAACTAGAATAATTGATATTATAAATACCCAAATATATGTAATTTGAGACTTTTTATAAATAAAAATAATTTTATATGATAATATGACATGTTATTATTGATTTAATTAACTTTTTTCTAAGTTATAATTCTGTTATGAGTTTTACAAAAATCAATTATTGAATAGTGTCAAAATTGACATAAAAGATTTTTTCAAACAAATATTATATTATTAATTGATATTAAATTCTTAAAAATCTAAGGCTCAGCCAAGAGACTTATAACATGATAGGTGTATCAGTAATGGACAACTTGGGAGTCTCTTGGATGTATATAGTAAGTTTATTAACTATATAATATAAAAATACAAAGAGACATTGTAAAAGTGAAACTAATTAACTAAGAGTTAATACTTAAACATAAGGTTAATATAGTAACCCAAACCTATCTAAATCCTATTGGTTGAGTGTTTTTAGACCTATAACCACATTAACATTTACATAATCCACTTTGGAGCCATTATAATCCGAATATGAATTTATTATAAAATAATATATCTAGTTTTTCCAAAGGTACCCCTCACCCCTCTTATAAAAGGGCACTCCCCCTTCTCATTAATTCACACCTTCAAATCCATTTGGATCGACCAAAATCTACACAAATACTCTCTCAAATTCCCTCATTGTATCCTAGAGGCCTTCCTTTAGTCATAAATCCATCAAATGGATCCCTTTTGAACAAATCAAAAGGAAGAACCTGAGGAAATGGTAATGTTTTCACCACCCTTTTTCAAATTCATTTGTTCTTCAACTTCTTCTTTGTTTGCTATTACCATTATGAAATAATTAATCTAGTATCTCCTCTGTACTTTAATATTATTATAAATATGGTACAACCATATTCGGTATTCTATCCATACTTTTAATGACATGTCACCATACGTGCGTACGCACAGCTTACCGTCTCCACATCGTGGTGTAATTGTTATTCAATATATTATTTTTTGGATGGGTATAATAATGATATGTAATTCATGTAAATAACAAATATAACATGATAATGACTCTGTATATATGATATACCATCCAATTATATATTATTTTAATATCAAAAGAATGATATTGTCGCTCGTGCGTACGTACGGACTACAGTCTCCATGAACGCGATGAGATTCATTCTCTATCATATCCATTCAAGTATAATTATCATTTGATGATTTAAAAATAATATTTAAGGACTTTATATCATTCTAGATATGAATACAATACAACCTATCCATTACAAACATGGATTACATAAAAAAACATATAAAAGAAAATGAGTATGTTAACACCCGAAATGACGATAATTCTAAGATACTATTAACAAAGCAATATTAAAAGATAATATATGATATAATATTAATGTATATGATTCTTGTATAATTTAATAACAATTATTTCACCATTATATAGGAGGATAACCTACCCTCAACCAAGGAAAAGTACAAGGTAAGGGTTTATTTCGCAATCTCTTCATTATCCGAGGTTGTTTATACGTAATAATCTACTGGGATTTCTTTATCATCCACATTCATGTTTCTTAAAAATGTATTTCAAAACATTTTTACTATTTACTAGAATATGGGTTAAAGTCATTTATACCCTTGATGACTTTTATAAGTGGTTTATAAAGTAATATTTTCCTTGTTTTCCAAACAAGGTCCTTTTTAACCTTTTCGACAAAATTAAGGTAAGAATGTTTTTTTAACTTATACTGCGGGTGAGGCTATTTTCCACCGTTATAAAATATTTGAAGCTTCCTTACAAGATTATAAGAAAATTTTCACTGTAAATGTTTTATTTTATAATTATGTGACTTTTAAATAATTAAAAAAAGGATATTTCTCTCAAATAGTTTTGATTTCATCTATGTCAACATCCTTTGATGGATTTTAAGTTTATTTGGAGTTGATTTATTATGATACAATACTTCCATGTTGTATTGATGGTTTTTTGATATGTTTGATTGTGGATGTGTTATTTTTATACCATTCATTGTTTATGAAGAAAGTATTGACATTTCAAATTCTAGTTTTAATACGAATGTTTATGTTATGTTTAAACTTTTTCATATGGGAATGTATTAGACATAATATGTGATGGGTGGAGCCCGCTATAGATCCTCGATGCATCGGTAGGTATCATGAGACAAATTAGTGTCTTGGCAGAAGGCCATTGCAAAATCTTATTTGTAGTCGTGGCACAAGGCCTTGGCTATGTAGTTATGATAGTCTAGCATTATGCATTCCATCATTATGAAAGTGGTTATTGATATTGCATGTGATTATTCGATTAGTATAATATTCATGTGAATAAGTAAATGGAATTATTTCATTTTATTTTTTCCAAACTATTTTGAAGTTCAAGTTTAAATGGATTTTGTTTTAGTTATACATTACCTTAAATTTTTATTATTATTTATGAAAGTTTCCGCTATATTGTTATCCTTACTGGGCATTTGAGCTAACCCCTTTTCTATGTTTTAATTTTCCCAGGTTGTGAAGAAGTAATTTTTGAATGACCTGCAGGGATAGTATGAGGGGATAAGAGTGTGGACTTTGGAGTCTATATTGTTTTAGTTTACATTTTATGATGTAATGTAAAACTTTATGTATGTATCTAGTTATTCCAAGGCTACTAAACTAATCAGTATTTCGAGACTTGATCTTTCTTGTGATCATGCCAATGTTATGTAATAATGCACCGACTCTGGGTAACTGGGGTCAGGGCGTTACATGGGATGCACATGTATGTCCTGAATTGAACAACATTGAGAACGATAATAAATCTACTATAAATGAAATTATTGAATTTTTAATTTTCTACTGCATATAATTAGTTCCTATTTCATAATGATCATTGTATTTGATTCACATAACTATTAGAGTTAACCCTAATTAATTTTTTTAAATGTTTGGGGCCGAAGCCTCATTTTATTATTAAATCAAAGCAAAGACCTCTTTAACTAGGTATAGGGAGACCCATTACATAGCCGAAAGGCCTAGTGGGCATTTATCCCATTACACGACCCGTAGGCCCATTTTTTGGCCCAAAGCCCAATCTGTGAATAGTATTGCTACAGTACCCGCGTTGCTACAGTACTGCACAGTACCCACCGCTGCTACATTTCTCTACAACCGCTACAGTGACCTGCCACTGCTACAGTGCCTGTCGTTGCTATAGTGTCGCCACTGCTACAGTCACTACAGTACTACTACAGTACCTACACCCAATGGGGTTTGAACCCCCATTTTTCATGTAGATTTAAGGGGTGTTTACCACTAAGCCGAACCCCAACTACATTGTTAACCCTAATTCATGTTTAAAAATAATTTGAAAATATAAAATAGACTAAACCAAAATAGAATAACAAAATAGAGAGAACATATAATTATAAATGAAGAATGTTAACTTATTTCTTCTGTAACAACATAATGAAAAGCACTGTATTTCTATACATACTTAATAAAAAAAGTTAATTAATTCCATTATTCACATTTCTTTCATTTTATTTGAAGATAATACCATTATACATTGAAGGATGTCTTTTTTAGGAAGAATAATCATATCACTTCATTGGTTTCTTGTAAATGTGTGTTGTAAATTTTTTTCTTGAAGTTTCTGTTTACATTATCATTTAATACTCAATGTATATGTGATTAATAATAATGACATTTATTGTAATGGGAGAGTATGGTTTAAATATTTCGTACATTTTAATTAAGTGAAAACTGCTTGTACTCACTTGGGAGCGGTTGGTAAAAGAAATATTATAGTGAAACTCCCTGAGCTCCGGGAGAAGTGTGTTGGTGGAGTGGATTCGGGGATTTCTATTTCCTAAACCACAATAAATCTCGATTTTTATTATCCATTTAGTTTATTTTTATATTAATATTTCATATAATATTAAGGATATAATTGAACATGTATACCTTGAACATGGTGGCTTAATTATAAATTTTTTATGAAACCAATTCACCCATGTTCAGTTATTTAGTGATTCGTTATCTAGGAAAATAGTACCATGGTTTAATATTGATTCTATTATCATTGAAAATTCCTTTGAAGATATTTTGGTATCAATAATTAATTTTCATGTAATTAATATAATTTATAATCAAATTTGTAATTTATACTATGTCATTAATTTTTTTTAAATATATAAATTAATTAAAACAATTCATTATTACGGTTGGGGATAATTTTAGGTTCTGTTAAAATAATTTATATAACTGATATAAAATTCATCAAAATAAAACATCTTTTATGTCCAGATATTTGTTTCTAGATGACCCTTGTCATTCCTCTTCATTTTATAATGATTTTAGAGTGTATTTGGTTGAGTAATGACATCACATAATGAGATTATACAATTTGTATCATGAAATTTAATTGAAATCAAATAATAACATGTCACTAAATTGAAAATTTATCTGATTTTTAAATGTAATTATAGTGGATACCATTCCACTATACATAAATATAAAATGTGATAACATATGAACCCAAAATTTCAAAAAATCATATAATAAAACAGAATCACAAATAAAATAAAAAAAATATGAAATATAATATTAAATATATGAAATATGAATGATATATAAAGATTATATCTGAAACACCACCTTGGTATAACATCTTCATCTGCATTTAGCAAATCCAGCTTCTTACCATCATTATTTCTCATGATCTAACATGAATTCAAATTAAATATTTTTCCTTTTTCCCTTGTTTAAGAACATTGTGTGGGTAAAAACATGATTAAAGACCCCCAATGGTATCCCAACACAATCCATTATATATAAATTATCTCTTGTATTATACAAAATTACATAAATATTTGTATTATAAAATTGAAAAATAATCTGATGAAAAAATAAGGGGTTTTATATATTATTATTTGAAATAAATAAAATATACATTTCTAAAATAAATATAAAATGAAAATAATCATAAACCACTTCTGTTAGATTCCCACATTCAATCAATGCCACCATTGAAACCAGACATACATGAATCAATCCATCATCTTAATTTAGTATGGATCAATACATAAACAAGGGATAAATATTTATAAAAATTCCAATTCTCAGTATAAGGTTCACTCAGTGACACCACCTTCTCAATAATAGTTCAATAAATGGTGGATTTTCCAACAATAAAATTCATACTTTTCCAGGATTTTGGTCTTCTTGATGCATATAGAAAGATTTATCCAAATTAATTATCATCTCTCTCTACGGTTTATCTCAAATTAGGGTTCCACCAATAATAAATAAAAAACTCAAATGTATATAAAATAACAAAATAGTGTATATTAATACCAACAACATCAGTACGAATTTATAGTTGTATGTAATGATTCTTGGTCATTTACCACTAGGTTTTATTCCCACAAAAGATAAGATAATATAATAATAAATAATAACCAAACTCTAGGAACCATTGTTCATGGATATCACATTGATCAAATAAAAAACCATACTCTAGGGTAATTATGAAGATATTAACAACCAAGTTTTTCAATATCTCTAATGTATTCAATATACAATGTGAATATAATGTTTCTACCCATTGTGTTTAATATTAAAATAAATAAAAATTTGGATGTAATCTTTATAACATACATAGAACTGATCATAGACCATCTAATCCTCCCAAAGGATTTTAACATAGGGTCCCATGTAAATATAATGAAAACCAACTAAGGGTATCCTTTATAGATGAATAATTAAAACTCCTTGTTTTAGAGAAATATATTTCCACCATAATTATTAACATTAAATAAAAGAGGCCGATTTAAGTGATAGATGAATCATAATAACTTATCCCACAACAAAGGAAGTATAAATTTCTCACAATAACAATTTTAAGAATCAATATTTATAGAGAATACAATAATTATTACATGATTTCTAGATATTTTCTACATTTTATGAGTGAAATGGATAATCAATGTTCTTATTAACTTACAAAAAAACAAAATGGAATAATAAATGTTCATTAGAATGATGTGACCACCAGTGTGGAAGCTAATGGTCTTGTTGTGATGCTTATTTTTTAATTCATTAATCTGAAATAGAATTATATATGGTGGTATATAAATTACATGTAATGGTTTCATACCTATGTAATTATATGACTTATAAGAAAAAAGATAGATTCCATTATCTATTCAATCGGGGTACTGACATATAAATGTTATTTTTTATTTATGTTTTTTTATGATCAACGGGATTGTGATTTTGGTGGTGGATCATTGATGTTTTTCGTTGGTTGTTTCATATTATACTGAATTTTCATATTTCTAGTAATTGGGTTCATGTTTTAGTTAGTTTAAATATTATAGTTGTTGTCTCATCGGTAAAAAAATCTTATTGTTATATGATATAAATATTGAGATATATAGTATTGACTAGAAAGGAAAATAACATTGTGCAATGATACTATAGCGATTTTTTATATTTTACCAGCTATTTAGGTTTTGTATGGTTAGGGTAATCAATTCAACATATTATTCTTCTAGAAATATGGTTTCAATGATTATGTGATAGTGAACAGTTAAAAGAATCCTAAATGTGCATATATGATTATCTAGATAGAGGTAGATAGATAGTTTCACATACTCGATCAATTTAATTGAGCAAGTTATTTTGTACAGTGAATGGATAGTTAAAAATAAGAAATAATATTGGTTAAAAAAATAGGCCATTGGGTACATGTACATAAAGATTGTATGAATCCATATGTAATGGGGAATGACGTATGGATTCTGTTGTGTATTGATATTGGGACTATGGATCTCAAGCCCTATTTTAATGAAGCTTTTCTTGTGTATTTTCATGCGAGCAATGGTAAAATAGTTGACTGATGAAATCAACCATGGGTGTAGAATATCATTTTAATGGTAATTCATGAATTTTGATTGGAGTTGAGAATTATTGTGGAATTTGTGTAATTACACCATGCCATTATGTTTGTGGAAAAAGTATTATCATATTGAATTAGTTTTTTTGAGGTGGTCACATAGGTAGTTTTCATAAATGGGAAAAATTATAAATTTATAACACCTTAATTTGTTATTATAATTGGGGTTCCTCGATTTTGGATAGTTCATTAAGAAGGGACGGTTTCAAACTCTCTGACATCCCATAACCATTTCCATATTCATCCCATATGATTTTGAAGAGTTTAATGTGTGGATTCAGGTAGGGTTCTAATCGAATTACCTATCTTTTCCACATCACTTCCTCTCATCAAATGACACCAACCCATTTTATAGTGTTTTATGCCAATTATAGTTGATCTTAGAAGAATCAGGTTGTTATGAGGATTATTTCACTTATATTGGATATTTGAGGCATGTCTGAGTTTATCTTTAATGACCCATTATAATCAATACTTCATTTTACATATTTTACATTAATTAAACATTAAATACCCAAAATAATAATATTAATATCCCATGGACTATTGTATTTACTACCTTTAGTGACAAGAAAAATAATCTGACCATTATAAAATTGATGTGATAAATATTCTTAGGTAAACCATAATAGAATAAATAATAAACATTTCATTAGTATATCACATTATTATAACATAAAGGGAAAAATTAAATTTTATGTGCATAATCACTCTATAAGGGAAGAATAAATAATCCATGAATGATTATTTCTAATAAAAATGATTATAAGAGAAATAGCAAAGCCTATTATGTGATAACCCTACAACAGTAGTGATAATTAATGGTCATGAAATATGAATTTATTTCAAGAATAGAGAAATAATTAAAATAATCCGATCGATTTGATTACAATCATTTAACATAAACATTCAATCTTCAGAGTAACATATCTGGCTTCATCAAATCATTCAACATATACCTAAAATTTCCAATGGGAAAAATTAATATCACGAGTCAGACACATTCAACCATTAATTTCATACAACATAGTTGTACCCTCATATAAATATCCTTCAAGATACACACACATTCACTCTATCTATTGAGTAACTAAATTATTATAGTGTTTATATATCTAATGAGATTTAATCTTTTAAAATGATCTTTGGAGGGAGATAAATGACCCCAGAAATTATTAATGATACTCATGAGTTCCACTTCAAACTAATTCATTTTTTATATTATAAACAATTCCTTGAAATTAAAATGTATTCATAAATTTTCTAAAATAAAATAATTTATTATTAATAAATAAAAATAAGACAAAAATTGATTCATTAATCATTAAAATTAAACTCATTAAAATTTCATACCACTAATAATCCTTGGAAATAATTGTGGTTTTCATATTATTTCAAAAAAATTTAACAACATTGATTAAATATATTAACATTGAAAACTTGATCACACAAAAAAACAAGCAATTTAAGAAAAATGGATAGTGAGTCTTAGTACATTTCTCTATTAGTTATTGGAAATTTTAAATATATGTATAGTAAATAAATCATATAACAAATTTTTTCCCATTTTATTTCTAATAATTATTGATAAAGTCCTATACAATTCTCTCAAATAAAAATGTATCAAATGCCTTTATAAAAAAACTAAATGAAAACCATTAATTTAATTGGATTTTATTTTAATCCCCAAATATATAAATTATAAATTCATTTAAACCAAATTATTTTAGTGTACATAGTGAAAATATATTCAATAATTGGTCGAATAGATAAATGGATGATGTATATGTTTCCAAATCCCATATATTTTATGTTGATTATATGAAATTAGTTTACAATGATGAGTAAAATATATAACTATCTTAATAAACTATTTCATAAGCTTACTCATAATTATATATATTTTTACAATGTTAATTAATTATTATTAACAATTTTTATATTCTTTAGTTCTCTTAAATTCACAATTCTGGGAGTGAGTAATCATGATCTTTTTGATGTACTTATATAAGAATAATTTTATAATAATTCTAATATATTTTCTTTTCACTCAAAGATAATAAGGACACCATTATTTAAAGTTTTAAAACATATAATGTCTTAATTTCATTATATCTGTTTCTTGGTTATTATCCTAGAATATGAAATTTTCAATTAGATTATTAATATGATATTAATGATTGTTCATTGGAATCATAATTATTGATTTTACGACTAACATTAACATTATATTTTAAAAATTAAATATTAATTTAATTATTTAAATATTATATAATAATTTTTTCAGTTCTCATGGTCACTTCTGTAATTACATTACAATATTTATCAATTATCTGGTTTGACCGAAAAAAATAGAATATACCATAATTAATGGATGGATATGCTTATAAATGTCCTTAGTTTTTTCATAAAATAATTTTAAAGAGAAATGAATTATTTTTTGTTTGTTTTATGACTTTGAATCAGATTTTAATATATTTTAATAATATATAAATGAAACTATTTGAAATAAGAGATATGTTGCATCATAGGGGTGGTTGTCCGCACAACTCCTTTAAACATTTTCATTCCTTGAATGAGAGGGAAGGAAGTAGTAAAATAATTTTTCTCTTAATAATGATAAATATATTAAATATATCATATTAATTATATAATTTAATAATTATATTATTGAAGCTATAAATTGGTGAAAAATTAAAGTTGTCACTACGTGGAGGTGGTAGTCTGCACAATGCATATATGGGTATTCAATTTTTTCTTAATAGTAATGTTGATATATTATTAAAATTTATTCATATATACTAAAAATTGAATTCTTTTCAATAAATATAATACCTTAAATAGTAAATACATATTTATATATGGATGGAAAATAAATAAATAATTTATTTCAGGGGAAAAAGTACTCATGTATGAAAAATAAGATTTTCATTAGACGATTTCTGGGAAATAGTGATCTTAAGGAAATATCCTACCCATACAGTGACATGAAAGAAGAAGTTGGTTATAATTTAATGATAATGTGTAGATTATTAAGATTAAATCAATTTCATTTAGATCTTTTAAAGGGGTGATGATATTTCCCTTTTATAAGTTTTTATATTGGAATTATTGTATTTATAACAATTTAATATAAACTGATCTCATGTTATAGAGGTGTTGTATCAATTGAACTTAAAATTCATTGACTATGTGTATAGTTTTTTAGATAAAAACCTAAACCAATTAATTTTTATAATGTTTTTACATGTTGGGCATTTTAATCCCCTATTTACCCATATTTACCCTTTTGAATTTCCACTATGCTAAGTAGTTTTTTACCATAGCAAAATACCAATTATAACATAAAATAGGATGGTAATTATTAAATAATATAAACCATATTATTGAAAATATTAATTACAGTTAATTTATTTCTTTTCAAAAAGTTATAAAATTCAATTTCAAACAATTATGTGTTTATATTATTGAATTAGTTTTAATAAATATAAACAGTAATACTAAAATGTAAAATATAAATTAGAAAATTAAAATATATAATATATACTCACATTAAAATACATATTTAGTATAGGAAATAGTTTCATAAAAATCAATGAAATTAATCTATATGAATAATGTTGTATAATTCTTTTCTATTTTAAAAAATATAATTTATGAACTATTCAATCAAAAAATATACATTTTTAAGGAAATTACAAAAAACTTAATATTATGATGATATTTTCATGATAATATCATAATTGATATCAATTAATTAAAATTTACCAACTATGTTTCAATAAATAGTCATATATAATTATTATATATAGAATGAATTTATCCAATCAGTCAGTATGTATAATAACTATTATTTTAATCTTGGTATTAATCATTTATCTACACCACAACTATATCCCAATTGAAAAATATAATTTTTTTAAAATAAATTAATTATAAAATGATATTATTATCTATTAAGATAAAAATCATGAAATAGTATTAAAAGTGATCTTTATATCACAATGGGGTTAAAATTGTTTGTACCCTCTCATTTTTCATTTATCGTACTTTGGTCAATAATAATTTAATTTAAATTTTCAATAGACAATTGATTAGGGATGTATATTATGAATAAAACTATACAATATAAATTTTATTTTTGGAGGTGTACTTAACAACAATATCCCATATAATTATTACCGCTATAAAATGAATTTCATCCTAAAATTTTCATTTCGTGGTTGAAAATAGGTGAGGGTGAATTTTTTTCATTACTTATATTGAATCCCACATATCTTCCATGAAAATAAGATTCCACCATATAAAATTAGATTTACTAGTGGTATTATTCTACCGCACCTTATCTCTTTGTGAAATAAATTCTTCTAGTTTTTCCACATATGATAGATTGTTTTACTATTTCATAGGTTTATAGTTTATTACATTTGATGGGTCATGTGTGTACTTCTTCGTAATCGATACATGAAACACACCATGAACATGAGAGTGGTATGAATAGAAATATATCTTACAATATACCATCCCAACAAGTATAAGAATCTCTATGAGAACAATTTACATAGGTCTTAAATTTTTTTATATTCCAAATTATAGAACCTATATCCCTTATGATTTTTGGAGGAACAATATTTGACCAAAATAATTATTTAGATCCCATTGATTATTATATAACAAACTAAACTATTTATTTTATATTTTTTCACATAAACCTAAATAATTTTAACATTCTATTTCATTTTTATACAAAATTAGGACTAATCATTACCCTCTCCTGAACATTATCCCAATATCTTGGGGTCCATCAACTCTTCCAAAATAGAGCCTAATATAGTTCAATGTAATCGAAATAATTTAAAATGATGTTATATGTTATTTCTAAATAGTTATGTTTTTTATTCCAACGTTCTTCAAATTTTCTATCAATATCACAATACAACCACTAAGGATACATTTTCTAATGCGACTCACCATATTTATGTGTTTCAAACAATGTGATGAATCTTAGGTATGTGTTGAATTATTTCCAATAAACTATCCAATACATTAAGATAAACCTCAAATAGAAATATATTTTATAGTGGTACTTCATGCATCCCTATGCCTTACCTTCTATAAATCATGGTACGTTGGTCGAAATTGTGGTATTATTTTATAGAGATAAAATTTTCATACCTAGTATAGAGTATGAATACATATAAAATATTAGTATAGACCAAATAATAATATGGTATTCTTATAATGAAATTTATTCAAATGTTTCCCATTTCCATGATAGTATGAGTTATAGTGGAAATATACCCATAATAAACAATATGTTACCTTTAATTTTATGTATAATAAATATTATTATATATATTTCATGATATCCCACATTATAGTATTCATAAAATTGTTTTTAATTAGAAATCTATTCATCTCCCTTCTTCTTCTATGAATAGATATAGATTAGATCTGATCATCATAATTATTTTACCCCTTTAGATATGGGTTTTAAGGAATAAATATCCTCTCTCAAAAACATATAACTCTATATTTATCAAAGTGTAATTCCTGATATCTCAATACATGTTTCTATAGTTTTGTTCCATCATTAGTGGATTTTTTATATTTACATTAGTGTTAATTTATTTGTGTTCTGGATGTGATAAAATTTCTCCCCTATAATTTTGACATCAATATTTAACCTCTAAAAATCCATTACTACATGGTCTTTTAGAATTTTCATCATTCATAGACTAACAATATCATTACTACATAGAGGATCATCTAAAGTTTTTTCCTTCTTTCATTGTAATGAATTATGAAGTAACAATATTTTATCAATTACTACCACATCTTTTGGTACATATTCAACTTCTTATGTGATAATATATATTTAATGGTCTCATAAATTCTATATGTATCTATATTCTCTTCATAGATATTATAGATGTAAATTTGTAATGTAAATATCCCAACTTTAAAGTCCAAAAATTTTATTGTTTAGCAATATTTATTAGTCTATAATTGAAGTGTGGAATAAGAAATTACCTTATCAATCTAAAAGAGTGTGAATCCTATTATTTTCTTTATAGTATATCATTATATAAAAATCACTTCCATAATTCATTGTAATGTAATTATAGATTTTGTGACCAACCTCATATTTGTTTCATTGAAAATGTACTAATATTCCCCATAAAAAGTTACATCATTCCCTTATATTTTAACATGGTTAATGGATCTGATATCCATGTTACATTATTCAAAAATCATCAATAATATCCTAAAAAATCATGAAATTTGAGAATCATTTTTATAATGCATGTTTTAGGAAATTATTAGATAACATTCCAATTTGATTAGTTTACATATTTTACATCCATTTTTATTACATTACCCAAGAATTAAACATTATATAGAAAATTGATTTTACCAATTAAACATTGTAAAAAATCTGTCAATTTAAAATTTATTCAACACAATAAAAAAATGATCTACATTCTATAAATTTATCTAAGAATATATGATAATAGAATTTTTGAATACTATAATTAACTTTTTAATTCAATCATTAGGAAATATTTTAATTTTATCCATAATTATATTATGGTAATTAAGATGTTTAAATTGAAGAACTATATATTCATATTTTCTATGACCTATGAGGATTGATTTTTTTTTTGAAAATATCCCCCATTTTGAACCATAATAGATGATATATAGATCAATGATCAATAATTCATGTGTATTTAACTTTATCGAGGTAATATAAACGATCATAAATTCATTTTAGTTAACACTTTTTATATCACTATTTAATTAATATGATGAAAAATATTGAAAATACACATCGATCTACCCATAGTTTTGGAAAATATGGTTGGCTAACCCCTTGGTAAAGAACTTGAAAATTGTAATACATTATCTATATTTTGTTAAATTGAATCAATAATTCATATAACTCATTGTGGGAAATTATATATATAAACTTTGAGATATTAATGTATACAATAAAGAGTACAATCAAAAAAATGATCCCCACACTCATGGGTAAACCTTTTATTTTATACTAAAATACATATGTGTACACTTGTACATTTGGATTTTTATTAATATTTACATCATCCCAATTCATTAGTGTTGTAAGTTCATCCATATGGGGTATCCAGACCTATTTTTTAGAAATTTATTCCATTAAAATTCCATAATTATTCAAATGTTGACATAGAAAAATAGGATTTTCAATATTTGAAATGAAACCTATTTTCCCCAAAAATATATATGTATTTATAATTGGTAAATCCCTTACAAACCAAATACTATATAAAATACAGTAAATGAAAAAAACAAATATAATTGATGAACCTACCAATAAATTCCTATAAGATAAGATTTATATATCATACACTCTATTATTATGATAATAATTGTTTCCATAGATAGATCAACATCTATTTCCTAATGTGGTGATTTGAAATTCATAATTTTTTTCATATGAATGAATGTAATTAAATATAATAAAATATTACATTATCATTTTTAAAAAGATATTATGTATACTATTCATCCCATTACATCATAATCTACCTCATTGGTTTTGATCATGAATTTCATTCCTTATTACCATAGTTTGGGAGGCTATTAACACCACGTACCTTCATTGGGATGAGGGTTGGGAAACAAATTCAAATTATATCAAGACTCCATATGAATGAATTATTGTAGCGTTTAAGCATAATTTATGGTTATGATATATTATTATATTGAATAAATTTTCTAAGAATACTTAAATCATCAATTTTGGTCTCTATAACATACTTTACCAAAATTAAATCACTTCCCTAATCTATTTGTACAATTATACTAGAGTTTTTCACTACTTTTGGCTAATAGGGTGTTTAAAAATTCCCCAAATGTGACATACCATCAAAATTCCCTTGATATTACACCATAAATACGTTATTCTATAAATAATTCCAATACATAATTTGTTTACCCACATTTTGGTTACATAAAACCATCACTACATTGTTCACAAATACTCTTATTCCTAACTACCATCATAGAATTGGCTTCAAAACACTATATATATAGTTGATATTTTTTTTGAAGATAAAACAAATGGCATACATCATAAAACTCATGGATGTATCATTATAAGTTCTAATATAATCATCCACCTAATATTTCACATTTTGGAATTATGAATCCATCATTGTGTAATGTGTTCATATAATGTTATTGGTGAAGAATACATTCATTACCTCACATAATTCCGTATTTCCAATGTACTCCTAATTTTTTAATTTATTTAAAATTTTCCACCATAAGATAGCCTTTCATTCCATATGATATGAATAAAATTAACAATTTCCAGGACTTGAGAAATGTGTATATCAAATTATCATTTCCATCACATTGGCCTATTGGTCATCCATAAGTCCATCATAATTTAAGCAAACGGAGGATAGAAATTGTAAAATGAATTACTTTATTTGATTCCACACCTTCCATAGTGAATCATGGGGTCAACATGGTTTGTAAATTTATTCATAGATAGTGATAGCATGTTTGGAAATTATATATGGTTTTGTATACCAATTTTCATCCAATTTGGAAGATCAATTTGATAATCATTTCATTGATGATCACACCCAAACCATTAAAGTGTTTTCCATTAATTTACCACATATTAAATAAAATAAGTAATTTATAAGAATAAATAATCTTAAAATGGTAATATTATTAAAGAAGGAATGTGTCATAAATTTCATGTGTGGATTAAGTTATAAATTTTATGAGTTTAATCTAGGTAATTCATTGAGAAAACAATATTTTCATCCCTAAAATAACAATAAAAATGTTTTAAAATCATTATTAATTGTTTATAAAGAGATTTATAATATGATAATAATATCCCGCAAAAGTTTCAGGTTAGGTGTTTTATATTTAGTCTACTAATCATGTACTACACTGAAGACCGTGTTAATTCCAAATATTCCATTTTGGTTTAAAAATCATAGATGCAACTATAGCATAGTCACGTCCACTTTCTAGTATCCATATGTGACCTTTTTTTGTTGGAAAACAACATACTCAAGAGTATAAAAAAAGTTTAGAATTTATTATTTTAAATAGACCCACCTTTAGTGTTCCTATTATGGTTATCTAACCCCAACAATCAAAATAACCAATATTATATAATATCCAAAAAATATCTAAATCATTATTTTTATAGGGAAAATATATAATTGGGAGAAGCATGACATTACTTAAAATAATTTATAGGAAATAATGATAAAATTTATTGTTTAAGAGTAATAATATACAAGGGAAATATTGGTTATGTGTCTTAAGAGATTAAATTCATAATAATATTATTTTCTAATGACATAGATCATATATAATTAATTTCACCATACTAGAAAATAATATAAATGACACATTAGTAAGGCTCACCTTTATAATATTGGTAATGAAAACTATAATTGATGTGATACAACATTCATTGTTATGATAAAAAAAATATTATATTGATGGTTAGTTTATAAACAATTGTCATAATAGAAATATTATATTATAGTGAGTTATAATAATATTCCCTAAATAAAATGATAAATATATATTACAAGAACATAATTATGAAAAATTGAAATAAGAAAAAGTAATTTTAATAACATTTTGTAACTATATATTTCATAAAAATTTAATCATGAGTTTATAATATCATATTTAATGACATATTTTATTTGTGGTGAAAACATTAACATCATGATAAAATTACATTAATTATTCAAAAATATGAAACCATGATTTTTTGACATGAAAATTATACCAATATATACTTCTCCATAATGAGTCAAAATATTTCTCCCACAAATGATATAAATAATTTGTTTCTATATATACACATCTCATTATATTTAAACATTATTCAAATTAATATGATCGTGATATATGACCCCCTCACCATCATCCAAACATATCAGTTCCCCTTGAATATCATTCTCCTATCATTCCATTGTGAATATATAGAAAAATGGTTTCATAAATTATTTAAATTATAATCATATAACTTTTATAAATAAGCTCCATAAACGAGATTGGAGTTAAAATATCATTCATTGAAAAATAATTCATCTTTTATAGTTTAAAATCCCTTGGAAATAATTTTTTTTATAAAATATAAATATATAATAATAAAATAAGTTAATTATTTTGACATAAATAATTTCGGCCCAAAAATAATACATAATATAATTATTGTAGATGGTGAAATGTGGAAAACCTATTTTAGAGAATTATGTTCACGAATTTAGGTAAAAAATATTAAATATTAAAATATTTAATTAAAAATTGTTAATCATTAATGTAAATTTCTTAGTCACCAGTCAGTTTTTAGAAATTATCTATTGTTTTAATAAAAAAACATGAAAATTAGACACATCCGGGATGTGGATTTCAAGTTCCCTTAAAAGGACACTCATGGAGCTGGTTCTATAAACTAAAATGATTGATTTATGGAATTGATACTGAGAAATGTGTTCAATTTTTCTCCATCCAACGTGTAAAATATCCAAATGAAATACGTAATACCATAAATACCCAAAGAAATTTTCAGTTAAATTATTTATAGACATCAGAAATAAACACTCATACATAAACTTGATATATATAGATTTTTTTCATAAATATCTACATAAATAACAAACAATTATTTTATTTTTTTTGTAACCCGATTAGGTAATTGAATAATAAAAACATATTCAAAGCCAATAGAAAGTACAAAAATATGGTTGAGATAAAATGGTCAATAATGGTAAACACAACCATTAAAAATTAAATTTCCTCTATGAGAGTGTCATGACTATAAGGGTATAATGACATAACCATGAATCATGATAATTTTAAATGTTAATTAATGGTCATCAGTTCATGTATCACCAATCATGAAAAATAGCATAATTTATTATTAAGGGAAATATTTATAATAATTAATAATCAAGATCCATGAGATTTCACTCAAGTTAAATAGATTTAATTAAAACCTATATAAATCCTAAAGGAAACATTGGGGTGTCTTAGAATATTATATTTATATAAACCATAAAGAAACCTTACAATTGGAATTACCATATTTTCGACATCCATACCCAATGCATTGTAGGGCTATTAGAAACCCACCAATCATTTTTAAAAACAAAACCTCCAATAAATTGTTTATTATATATCCTTCAATAATATTTTTCTAATGGAACTAGATATAATCATTAAAAATTCCCATCAACCATTACATGAATAAAGAATATACAAATTAAATTTTTAATCAACATCATTTAATCAACCATTATTATTTTCAAAATATGATTAATCATCAGAATCACGATAGTCTATGATAATCTCTCGAAACAATGATAATAATTTCATAATAATGATTATAGTATAATTATAAAATAACAATATTATATAATAATGAACATAAAATTTTTTGATGTTGATTAATGTGAGTACTATTAGAATATCATTAAAAAATATTTACTGGAAGAAACCCATTTCACGTAAAAAAATTTATAAAAAATAAAAATAATAAAATATATTTAGAAACATTTTCATTGAAAATATAAATGTTTACATTTAAGTATGTATTAAAGAATATAAATTCCAAAATTGTTTCAAAATATGTTCATGGTTAAAATTCTAAAAAACATCGTTCTTTTAAAAATGCTTAAAAATGGTGTCAGAAGTGAGCAATTTCAAAAAAGTTAATAGATTTCTAATTAAGACCATTAATATAAAAGAAATGATAATTTCATATAACATATAAAAATTATTTATTTCTTGATAATAAAAATATTGGGAATATTTTAGAAAAAAATGATATGGAAGATAAATATTCCCGATCAATAAAATATATATCGTCAATATCAATTAAAAAAATTTGATGAAGTTCATTTAATTATTTTTAAGGGAAATTAAAAATATCCAAAAAAACCAATACATTAATAGAAGATAATAAAATATATGTTGTTTAATAATATAAGAGTATATTATTCCTCCAAAGTATCCATGGAAGAAAAATTAGAAACAGAATGAGATTGTAAGATAACACCTTTTCCACTTTGCAAACATTTCCGTCTTAGGACCAATGAATGAATAAAATATAGTGAAACATTAAATATCATTAAAATAATCATATTCATGATAAATATAGTCAAATGGAAAGTATATACATATTATAAAATAATATATGTTCATATCCTAAACAGATATCCATGGGAAAGGTAATTTTAGAAGATTAATCCTTATAAAGATTATATTAGTGAATTAAGAGTTAATTATTTGATTTATTATATATAGTTGTTGAAAATAAAAAAAAGAGTGGGGGATAAATAATAAAATATTTATTTATCAATTGACATATTTTAATAGAACCAAAATGTCAATGATGAACATGTATAAACAAATAAAATTAAATGAGTTAAGAAACCCATTAAAACATGTCGAATTTATAGTCACACCCCTTTTAATAAAATAAATATAATTGAACATTAAATTATATTAATATTGATATATCAATGATATAATATTTAAATTTGTTTGAATATACACCATATAAAATTAATTTTGTTCTTAAAATTAAAATATTCCTTAATGTTAGAAAATTGGGATGAGATACCTTACCTTATGTCCAAAATTTCAATATATGAATGTACAAACGTATTTAATAAAATAATTATTAATATTTGTTTTCTTAAATTTTTTTATAGTTTTATTACATTTTATTTTAACCATTTCATTCATTTATAATAATGATATGGTTAATTACATATTCAGTTACGTGAAAACTCAACTACATTGAGAATTCTTGATCATTAATTTCCAAACAACTTCAGTGTCTGGAATATGTTAAGTTATTTCAATTTTATATCATATAAATAATAACAATCATGAAATTATTATTATTATTGTACATAAATTGTAGTTATTTTTCAATGGTTCTTATAAAAAATTACTACATTTGAATCATCGTGATGATAATCCAATATCCATGAGTATCTTTTCAGTTATTCAAAGATCACAATGAAAATATTGTAATTATTAATTAACAATTATATAATTATAATAAAAAAATAATTATTATTTATTTAAATACACAAATAATTTTCAACAATGTGATGTGGTGACTAAAATGTATTATCTTGCTTTGTGGAGGTGGAAACCCACACGTACACATGAATTAAATTATCATTTTCCACTGAATTGAATTATAAAAAATAAAGGATATATTATTTCAATGAAAGTATTTATATTATTAATAAAAAATATATTCATGAAATAAATAATTAGAACTATCTATTCAATGTGGTGATGGGAAATTAGTTACACCAGCTAGTGAGGGATTAGTCGGTCGTACACATGAATGATGAATTTCTTCCCATTTGATAGATGATAGGTATAAATACAGTTTATTGAACTGACATAATAAAATATCATTATATATATGAGAATTATTTTTATCTTATTATTGATGGAGTTGATTTTAATGCTGTTTAAGATGAAATAAAATGAAAACACTCAGTTATTAACTATACCACCTCTTCATACAACCTCATTTTCATAACAATGTATTCCCTAAGTGGTTGGTATTATTTCTTATATAATAAATACAAAATATGTGAATGGATTTTACGATGTTTTTGGATGATAATTTACAATATGAATTTATATTTAATTGCGAATAATTCAGAAGGAGTGGTTCCATTTTGTAAGAGAGAGGTGGGGAACCCTTTGAATTACATGTAATATTACAATAATATAGACTAATTTAAATGTTAACGTGGCATATAATTTAATAAAATACATCTATTTATGTTTATTATTTGAAATAAAATTATTAAATAATATTTGTATATGTTTTGATACGGTTTACCAACATACCATTTGGTTTCCACCCACTTTAACCCATTTTGGCAATTACCACGATAATATAGTATTCACATTTTGGGTTCAATATGGTTACTAAAATGATAATTTTCCCATAAATAGACACATAATAGTATTTTAATCATCTTATAAATAAATTTCTAAATATATATTTTTAGTAATTTTATATCATTTAATGAAATTGTGTATATTATAAAATTAAATTAATCCTAATTTAGAATAATTTATTTAAATTCAAATCAATTACATCCATAAAAAAATTAAAATATAATATAATCAATTAAAACATCTCCATATTTATATATTTTTCTAAAAAAATTAGTGATCACAGAAAATAATTCAAATTATGTTACCATTACAATTTATTATGTAATTTATTATATATTAATATAAATTGAATAATTACATTGTTAGTGTTGCATTGGAATTTGAATTTTTTATTTCAACTCTATAAATTATAAATATATTACCATGATTAAAAAAATCATTAATATTTAAAATTAAAATTTATACCCAAAACAATCATTTGGTTTATCCATTTAAAAATATATTATATTTATTATAAAAGTACATGGAGAGGCTATAAAGATAAAAATACTTTTATTATTATTATATGTACTTAGATATAAAAGGATTTGAGACATCCCATGAGAATCATAAAAGGAAAAACCACTAGATTAGGCACATAAGGAACAATATATTATAGTTAATAAAATAAAAAAAGTGAAATTTTCAGATTTATTTTATTAGTGATATAAGATTAATAATCATGTTAAATGGTAACGAATTCCTTATATTTATCATTTTTATTTCTTGGGATGATATTAAACCATAAAATATAATAAATAAATGTTTTAGATTAATTTTTTCTGCATAAAATTATAATTTTATACTCAATTAAATGATTTCTTCTTCAAAATGGTAATAAAATTAACTATGGTTTCTATTAATAATATCAATAAAAAAATGTTGTGATATAAAAAATGTGGATACAATGATTCAAAATATTGAATCCATTTATTAAATTTCAATTAAAAAAGTGAAAAAGATTATTTTAAACAAAAACCCTAAAAACATGGTGAAAACTATTTTAAAAAAAATACATGTTTAAGTAGAAAATATATTTATAAGATATTTATGTATTATATTAGTTTTAAAGACCATATTTTTATTATAATTAATATTTATGAAGTAAATAAATTTTAATACTAATATAAAATAGAATTGTACTTTTTTAATACTATCTATAAATATTTTATTCAGAAAAAATAAATGTTTAAAACATTTGTTAAAAAATAAAACATTTAAAAAAAATTACATTTAGCATAAGATAATTTTGGAATGATGACTTCATAAGTGATATATATTTTATCCAGTAAAAATTATTTATGGTCTAAATCTGACTTTTATTATTCTCTAGAAAAGTAAATAAAATCCAATTATAATGAATCAATATCACTGATGATATAATTAGAATTTATTAAAAATAGGTATTTATTTGAAATGAAATGGTAAATATTTTTTTATCCATAATATATATTTCGTTAATTAGTTAACCATATTAGTACTCACCAAATTAAAATATATTTTATAATCATCTTATAAATTTTCATGTATCTTTACTGCATTGAGTTTATATTATTTAAATTATCAAATATTGAATTTATTTTAATTTTTCATGATATATAAATATTTCAAACATAAAAATTAATTCCTTCTAATTATTAATCATTCTTTTTTACTAAGTCTTTTCTATTCATAATACCTTTTCAGAAATCACACATCATAAAAATGTATAATAATTCTACTATATAAAATGAGGAAAAGCGAAATATGATGATCCATTAGAATTACACATACATGGTTTCAAAATTGTAGAAAAGTATTGTTAACTGGAGATAAATATGTGAATAAAAACCCAAATTCTATTAAATTGTATCGATTGAAAACTTATATTGATTAAAAAGTGAATGATCATTCGAAATTTAATTACATCAAACCCATATTCTAATGTAGTGTGTAAAAATATTCGATTCACAAAGAATGAAGATAATACAAATTTCTATTAATTATATATCCTTTTAAATTTTTTTAGGAAATCTATTAATATCTACACTGGGAACATTTATGAATATACTGACATGAAAAATGAAATATTATCCTTTTTTGGTTTCCAATACAATCTTGTATTTTTCATTAAACAATGATTGTTAGAGATGAATTTTTCATATAGTAAACATTAAAATCAACTTATAAGGGATAACTTGACATAAAAATGGATAAAAAGATATTCATTATATCATTAAATAATAAAAAACCATCTTTTTTAGAAAATGGTAAGAAAATTCAAAAATTACAGTCCTTCTTACGAATAACAATACCATGATATCCAAAATTCATTAATAATACCCTATTTTTATTCAAAATAATTCTATAAATTAATTTAAATAAAATTACATTAAGTTTTGTTTACTATGATTGATACACAGCAAAGTCAGATGGATTTGAGAACAAATTTAACAAAATGTTGTTAAAAAATATATCTAAAACACAATAGTCACTTATAAATTCATATACTTAAAAGATATATGCCCTAATAATATAATCTAAAATATATTTTAATCATTTATATATATATAACATAAATCAACATCAATCCTCATTCAATCATATATTCATCCTATATATAATTTAACCATGAATCACAAAATAATACTTCATAATAAACCAAAGCCTTTTATATACCTACACACAATAATGTGACCCCAAAATAACATTAGCCACCTTAAATTTTAGTTAATAAAAACCAAAAAATGGGATTCCAATGAGTTTTAATTATGATCAACATTCCCCTAAATACTCACAATCATATCAGTAATTATTTAAATAACCTCTCATGTATGAATAATCTTCCTTAAAAAAATTAACCTTATTCTAATAAAAATTGTAATATATCTGAATCCACACTTCTACAGACAGTTAAAACAACATGAACATAACATTTTGGTATTTGGTACTAATATATATGACCTAATTATTTCCTTCTAAAAAATTATAAATATAATGGAAATATTTCGTCACTTATATAAGCATGTAAATCATTGGTTAATAGTTTTAATGTATTAGGAAATCTATTAAATAAAAAATTTGACTAGTTACAAATTTTTTTAATAAATATTTACATCGTTCCTCGACTATGATTTCAATATTAATTGGAATTTTTATCAGTGGAATACCTAAATTGTGTCATAAAATCCTAGAATAAGGAAACATATGTTTGGAGGGATAAAAGGGTTTGTTACTGATAATGGGAATCATTAATGATTGAATGCCACTAATTATGATAAGGAGATAATATATGTATTATGTTATATTCTCACTAAATTATAATAAAATATGATTATATATAATCCTCATTACAAATATCATCAATCATGAATAATTATGTAATTATTTTACAATTATAAAAGTCATATTAATAAAAATTAACGATCCTTTTGATATTAATATTTTGAAATTGACTCATTGAAAACTCATCACGTGAATGGAGGAAAAATATTTAAGGTCCCTTATATTGTTTGGAGAATGTTCTAAAGACACATATTGTTTTTTCAAAATTATTGACAGTTACTCTAGATGGATGTTGATGTGTCTTTACATAAAGGAAAATATTTTTCCTCTAGTAAAATTTGTGTTGGAAGGACCCATATCATCAAGGTTGTAATCGATTAAGGGGTTTAATACATCCAAAATTTATGTATTTCGTGGGATATCCATCAATGACACACTCTATAGTATCCCCCCAAATTCATCTTTCCCATCCTATATACATAGTTTTTCTATAATACATCTTTCACTAGGGTGATCAAATGAGTTTTATGGGTCTCATTCAATAGATGTATTTATAGAAGAAACTGGAATGGCCTATACTTATCAATTTTGGTCCATAATGGTGATTTTTTAGTTAATAGATGACATTATATTTATTCACTATATTTTTCATTAGGTTGGGGGATATTAGGAATATGGTTACAATATCAGAAATTTTTTGTACCAAAATCATAATTATTATATTCTCCAAAGGGGTATTCATAATGCAATGGTATAATGTGATATGTATTTATGGATCATATATGTCTATTATCGTCATGTGTTATTTGAAAAGGAATATTTAAATGAAACTATCTCAGTTGGATTCTTGGATGGGATACCAAAATTTATTATCATGTTTCATTGTCCAACCATTATTCAAGGTGTTAGTGATTCATTATGGTCATTTAATTGTGAAAATAAGGACATAAAGAGTATGAATTTATTAGTGTTACTTCACAATTTTTTATGTATGAAGTTTTATCAGTGGCATTACACTTAAGAGATCTCATTATTATTGGTCTTTAATTGACCAATTTTAAGAATATATTCATTCAACCACCACCTTGGTTATACAAGGGATGATAAATATAGGGTCACGTAGTGGTGTATTTAGTAACCAGATTCATAAAATCAAGAATTAAAAATCATTCTATGTTGATCATCATGCAGATTATTCTCTTTTTGTTGGTGTATTTTCTGTTAGTGTAAATTCTATTTCCTCTTTCATTTATAACGGACCCCTACCTATAGAATTTTCTCTAGATCCTATGTGGTCATAGTTTTTATAGATGATGATATTCTAAACATTGAAATATGACATCATTCATTGGAGGACCATATTTAACCTTCAGTATGGGTGGAATATATGGAATAGTTAGTTCTAGATAATTTGGGTGTTTCATAGAAGTGGATGGATCCAAAGATTATGGTACAGATCTAATGAGGGAAGAAATGGTGGTTCCCTATTTCTCTTTTTTTATACATTGAGGTTATCTTCCTGGATGAAGGAATATCTTGATGACCCACTAGTTTCCACAGTTGAAATCCATCTTTCTTGGTACCCATGAAGGATTTATATCTTCTTTATCAACTCCATGAGAATTATGAGTTGAATTAGTTTTCATCTTATGTAGTTAAAAAGGATGACTTATCCATAAAATTCTTCAACAGTTAAAATGGGTTGGCATGTACATCATGTTGGTAGAATTTTTTTAATGGATGATGGACACCCCCAGTTTTTCGACAGGGGGAGGTGAGTGGAAGATTTGTTAGGTGGGTGGTGGGTGTCCAACCATGGAAAACCCACCAGTGGGGAAGGAAGTAGGAGGGGATAAGAATTTTATAAATGGGGATCTCTTTTAGTAGTCCCAGTATCAACTTCTGTAATCTCATCATTAGTGGACATAATTTGAGTGTGGTGTTTTGTGAGGTGTTCTCCCCACATACTCATTTTATATATTATATGGAGGTTCTCTATTTGTAATAGTGGGGTAGTTTTTACCCACTTTTACCCATAATGGTCTTTATATTTATTATGGGTTTTGCCCATTTAATTTTGGTGGGTTTTTACATTACAAATGGTGATCCATTATTTCCACATTTTTCACATTAATTTACCTCGTGATTATCACTACAATGGTGAGCCAATAATTTTTAGTCAAAATTTTTGTTATTAGAAGAAGGTGAGGACCCATTATTTTCCATTATTATGGGTATTATATATCCCCCATAATTGAATTATTATTTATGATGGAATCTCCAATTGATCTAATGCTTCTAAAAAATAAATAGACATTAATAAATACACTATTAATAAATAGTGTAGATTATACAATGATGGTGTGTCCAAATAGAGGGAAAATTTTAAATTTAAAAAATCAATTGGAATAATTTTCCATCATGGAAAGTATAGATATAGGATGTTATATGGAATGATAATTTCAAAATAGAAATTGCGGAAATGTGGTGAGTGTGACAGAGGAAAAACAAAACAAAATGCATGGTGATGCTATAGAAAATAACCATTTGGTTTTCTAAGATGAGGTCATATCATGTATTGTAGAGAAAAGAACACTGAAAGAAATATGAGATACCCTAATGAATGTATATGAGACTCTATCTTTGCAAAATTAAAAGAATATAAAATTATATAATCTTAAAATCATAGAGTAATCATCAATCACAGATCACATCAACATGATCAATACATTATTAGGTTAGCCCATGATGTTGTGCTATAAAATTTTGGATAAAGAACATTCATGTAATTTAATTCAATGTTTTCTTATAACACCCAGTGAATTTATGAAATATTTTTTTATTCTTTGAATAAATTAATTTCCATTGATTAAACTCATTTCCCTATATTGAATAGTTTTTCACATGGAAACAACATGGCTTCTACCAAAAATAGTTTTATTATCATAATTATTTAATGAAATAATTATTAAATAAAAGTTATAAATAGTTATTCAAATAGTAATAATAAATTTTATTATATTATATATAATCATTTCACAAAAATAAAAAAAGATTATAATGAAATATATATTTTTTCTTAATGTCTTCATATGTTAAAAAATAATAGTTTCCTTAGGAAACATATTTCTATGTCCTTCACTAAAAAAATTAAATTTAATTTCAAAGACTTATAGAAATTTAATGTCATAAAATTTAAATCATTTTTTATGATTTAGAAAATTATTTTATATTGAGTTTCAGTGATTTTTCCAAGAAACACAATGTTTTGATAAATAGTAAAAATTATTGCAATTTAGTTAAAAAAAAGTTTAGTTGAAATAATTATTACTGTAAAAATCTCATTGAAATTGGGGTTTAATGTCAAAATACATCATATATGAATATATTAATTAAATTTAGGCCATTACAGTCATTATTAATAATAAAAATAGATATTAAAATAATTTACACTATTGAATGTTTTTACCTGAAAAACTCTCTTTCTCGCCACGTCTATGAGATTAGTGTGAACCTTAATTTACCCTCATTTGTCATTTCAGTTTTAAAACATTGTAACACATGGTTTTTATCTATATTATATTTTTATTATTACAATATCATGTTAAATTGTTACCAAGATGATTAATGAATGTGATTTAAATTAATCAATGTGATTAATGTATGATTAAGCTTAATTAATGTCTAAACCTTAATCTTATGGACCATAATGAAAAATACACTACTCTGAAATCCATTGGAAGTCTTTTATTAGACCATATCCCCTCATTTTTTGGATTTTCTCGACTATTGTGATATTATTTGATGGAATATTCTATTTTAAAAGGTAATGTAAGGAATAATACACAAGAAACATTTCCTGAAATTTACAATACAATACAATGAGAAATGTATAGAAAATGATATTATAAGATAAAGATAACATTTTAAAATATAAATTGGATATTTTTATCATAGTAAAATTTCAATAACTTTTTGATATGATATAGTTACTTAAAATGCTTATGAAATTCCAACATAGTGATAATTTAGATAATAATTAACTAAAATAAATGATATTATAAATGTTAATTATGAAGTGAATTGTCCAATTATCTTCATTAATTATTATCGTGGTTAATGTATAATTTTTCCAATTAATTGAATTTATTAATTTTAATTAAAAAAATATATTTATATATTAAAATTAAAAATAAATTAATAATGTTTTAAGTAACATTATTGTTATTTTACAATAAATGATATTTTATTAAATGGTTTTTAAATAATTAAAAGGATATATTATCCCAAATAATATTAAAGGGTTAAAAAATATTAATTATAGTATATTAATAGAACAATTTAATTTTTATAATTAATAAATTAACCAATATCTTATAAAAACATTTTTAGAAAGGTTTGGATTTAAGTAGTGTTTTTCACCTCACTTGCACTTATTTTAAAAATTAATTTAAAAGACACAAAAGGGTTTTATTTTTTAAACTATTTGTAATTATTATAATTTAGTGGATCTGTATTATATACAAAATATAAAATAAAATTATTCTTAATGGTTAAGTTACATAGATTAGAAAAATATATGTTTTTATAAAAAATGATAACAATGTTTTTAATTTTTATAAGTCAAGAAACAAAATTAATAAAATGAACATTTTTTTCATGGTATAGATTTTTTTAGAATATAAATTATAAATAGACTATTATTTTTTCTTTTATAAGGAATAATAGTTAATATATACCGCCCAATATTTAATACCTTTAGTTATATACGAGAATGTAACTCCCCATCAACTATAAAAAGGCAATCACTATACCCCATCCTTGTATATCTCACGAAACATTGTCTTAGAAAAATATCCCTAAATAGTTTCCAAAAATCTCTCCCTTACTCATTGAATCCTCCATTTTGGAATAAATCCTTTCATGGAACCCCTTGGGTGGAAACAAAATTGATTTACCCTATTAAGAGGTAAGTCCCTCTCTCCAACTCATTTATTTTATTTCTTTCAACCCTACCTCAAATATTATAAATAAATTTTTGTATAACAAAAAATATTTTCTTAAATATAATTTTATTTTTTATTATAATGTTTTGACATATACATACACCCATATCTTTCTAATGGGTAACATATCTACTGTTTTCATGTAAGGAAAATTACATCCTCCCAAAACGATAATTGTTCATTTATCCTTTACCTCCTTACGTGTTGAATATTATGATGGAATTTTTGTTTATATATGTTAGATATAGTATTATTATATAGTTAGGTTTATTTAAAACATTTATAACCCAGTTATTTGAACATTACCTTTTTATATATATGATAATTTCATTTGATGAAGTACAGACAACTGCCACCTCAAAGCAATGTGATTCATTAATATAGATCATGGAAAGTATTGAAGATGGGTTTAACGAAATTTTATGATATATATAATATAATAATTGTACTAGAATAAAGAAATATATAAATAAATATACATATATTTTATTTACTCACATTCTTTCAAGACAAAAATAAAACGGAATCAGCATCCATGAATACGTACAACCTACTATCTC
Source organism: Viscum album (assembly GCA_963277665.1). Taxonomy (NCBI): domain Eukaryota; kingdom Viridiplantae; phylum Streptophyta; class Magnoliopsida; order Santalales; family Viscaceae; genus Viscum; species Viscum album. The sequence goes on from OY728156.1 coordinate 1,889,822,059, forward strand.
TATGAATGGTGAATTTCATTTAATAACTCTACATGAGATAGATTATTGTAAAAAAAATATAATGAAAATAAAGTTAATTTTTATCTTTTTTATATTCTAAAAATAATTATATATATATGGTCTAAATATATTTAAAATTATGACATAAGATAAAAACAATGTCAATATTTACCATAGTAAAACCATAACATAGAATTGTTAACCAGAGGGTAATATGAAACCATATATGGTATTACATAGAAGAATATTCTTCTTTAAAATATGTATAATAAACATACATTTATAATATTTTAATATATCTTGGTTACAATTTTATTCAATAATTATAGTAAGGGGATTTCATCTCACCATTTTTTCTTTGAGATATTTTCCATGCTCACAACACATTCAGATTTTTGGTGTATATACTTCCAATGAATGTATCATGTAAAGGTAATTATTAAATTATTTGTATTTACATACCCATTTTATTATATTTATTTAATGTTGTTTATGTTTAAAAATTAATTATATTGGTAAAATATTTTTGTCTCATTTTTCCATCATTGAGACTCATGTTTTGTTATGCACGTATATTTATATTTGTGGTGTATATACATACTTTTTACATGTTATACATGAAACTAATTATTTTCATGATATTAAAATATTAATTTTATTTTATTTTCATCCATGGAGAGTATGATCCAATTTTAACAATTGATATTAGTTTATTGAAAAAATATCATCTCTTTTCAAGATTGTTAATTATTATGCTTCATCAACGAAAACATAAGATACATCTCTCAAGAACACTCATTATATTCATTATAAAATATTTATTAATCATATACCCATTGATTAGTATCATTTTTATACAATTTAGTATTTCATATAATAAATTAAATTTATTTAATAAAATATGATTGTATTTATCATTTTGGTCAGAAATCATATTTATTAAAAAACTAGGTTTTAAAAAAAGATTTCTAAAATTATTAAAATTTATTCGTGATGATAATTTTAATGTAAAATGAATTTTAATTTTTTTTATTGTTTTCAAATGTTACATTATAAATTTTGAAATATATTTTCAATGAATTACAGTTTTATAATGTTTTCAATCATTGTTTATATATTTCTAAGGAAATTGGTTTTCAAAATATTTTCCAGAATATTTCATATAATTTCATATAAAAATATTTTAAAAATATTTTTCAGCCTTATTTCTATTTTTTTTTTTGAATTATTTTCGATGGAAATGGTTTTGAAAATGTGTTATGATTTAATAAGAATTTTAAAATAATGAAAGGATATTTTTGTCATGAAATGTTTTTAAAATATCATTCCATGTTATTTTACATGTAATATTACTCCTTTTGGTGTAACTCATTCAATTATTGGAAATATTCCAAAGATTTTTTTCATATTATTTTATGAATGGTTTATGTTTTAATGGAATGATCCCGTTGACACCAGTTTCATTTTCACTGGTTATATTCATTTGGAACCCACATCATTTCTAGAGTTATTATTATGATGAAATTATTATGAACGATGTATCTTTTTTGGAGGGTTATGATATTATTACTTGTTTATGATACCAATATCATATTATGGGATATGATATGATTATTTATTATTTTTGGAAACTATACATATGAATTCATTATGATATTTGTGGTGCATATATCTACCTCTAATGACATGGTTAATTATTTATACCTCATTATATATGAATGAATGTAATGATAATAGAACATAGATCAATATTACATAGATGGAATGAGTGTTAAACACAGTTCAGTATCACCGGGATGGAACGGGGTGTGAACATGGTTCCATAAATTTCGTTTTCCATGATGATGGTACTGGAAACTATTATTTTAGTAATATGTAAATCAATATGTATACTTATGTGTATGTCCTAATTCAAGTTTTTATTCCTATGTTTTGATTTCTTGGCTTATTTTCATTATTTCATTATGAATCATTTCTTCTAAATATCCATGATTTATATCTTGATTCTTGTTTTTCATCTTTGATATGAATGGTATGATATTCTTGTTTTTTTAACATGTTCTCATAACCTTATTATAAGGATTATTCATACATGTATCCCTTTTTTACCCTTAATAACATACAAGCTTACACATTTTTAATTTTACTTCCCTAGGTTTTGAAGATTCATTTCATGTATGAAATGTCTGAGAGGTGTGATAGTCTCAGAGATCCTAGTTCTAGATAATATTTCTTACTCGTGAAATAGTGTGTACATTTCCATGTTTCCAATGTCACGAAACATATACAGTCTTTGTTCATTTGATAGTATAATTTATTAAGTATTCAGAAAAATTATATAATGTCAATATATTAAAAGAGATGTTTGCTAATTTTTGGTAACATAGTAAAGGTTTAGTCCAAAATTTTGTACTAGAATGAGAAAAAATTGTGATATCATTATGTTTATTTATTTGGATATGTCATAGGACGTCTCTAAGGATATGTAGAATGATAACTTAATATTTATGAGAATGTCCTACAATTTTGTTAATGAATAAAGTGAGTGGTTTTATGGGAAAAAATGTGTAGATACTAAAAGAAGATATAGCTATGAAATAGATATTCCAAGGGGTAAAAAAACTGAAAAGATGTATCATGCCCGACTCTAGATAATCCGGTAAAGATAATGGACATTTCCACAGACCATGTTTTACAATCCCATGGGATAGGATTTGGGAATTCACAAACACTTTATGGATATGAATATGTAAATTGCATGATATGTATTACTATAGAACTAATTATTGAAAACTATTATATGTCATCAATGAAGAAGTATAAAACATATTTTATTAAAATAATAAATCAATTAATCATTATAATAAGTAAGAATGAGTGTTTTCTAAAAGGGTTTGTAGTAATTAAAAGAATATATTATAAGATTATTCACATTGTTATAATGTGACAACCATGTGGTTTCATATATATGTGGATCAATGTTAAGATTATTTCATGAATTTATTTCTAAATATTTAAATTTTCTTCATTCAGAAGGGTTATGAGGTTAACAATTTATGGAATGATAAAGATAAATTTCAGACGAATTCAGTAAGTTTAATGTGGTTTTCCTACATATGAGGATTTATGTATATTTTATTGAATGTTCAAACTACCTTGTGTTGATGATAATGGATGGCATGGAATATCTTGGGTCTCATGATTTGTTATTACATCAGGAATGTAATATTCACATTCCATTATAGAGAAGGAAGTGATGTGGATCAATGAACAAAAAAGGTGCCCATTGTCCAAACAACATGAAAGTATTTGATTTCATTAAAATTATTCATCTTTGGGGAAAGTAATCTTTATTCAAAATTTTTTTTCCAGTACCTTCGTTTTAGAGGAGTTAGAACAACCGTTAGGTCATCAAATATTTATAGCATTCTGATTTATAACATTCTCCTGAACTTTTTGTCTATCACTCCCTATCGGAACATGATGGTAAGATTTATCTTGAATGTCCAATTTTTTTAATTCCACATATTTTCTCAGATTTAGGAATCTATTTATGAGTTATGTTGGGAAATCGTTATGGTTATATATTTTCCTTTTTATTGGAGGATATGTTATTAATTTTTAGGATGTGGGTTTCTATGAATGAATCTCTTATATATTAATCCATTGAAATCCTAGTGGAATTTTTATGGAGAAATTAATTTTAAGGGGTGTAGATTGTAACACCCAAGTATTTTATAAAATATATTTTTTGATTGAAATGAATTAATTATTAAAGATTTAATTCATATCAATATGAAACTTATTACTTTCACTTGGAACTGATATTGCTTGCACTACTTTGTACATCGACTTAGCATAAATTATATGCATCACTGAGTTATTATGAAACATCATTCTATTTTTATAATTATTTAAATTAGATCATTATATCCTATATATAAAATATATTAATATGAATATTAATAAATACCACTCATATATTATTTATTATGGTTTGAAATATATAATACATATTGGTAATCAAATATATAATTTTCTTATGCATTTTTTTGTTTTAAAATATTAATTTATTAAAGAATCATCTTTTTAAAACCCTCTATGAAAAATATTTAAAATTAATATTAGACAGTAATAGAAATTGAATTTGATAAAATGAATAGTTTTTTTTTCAGAATGTTAAAATTATCATAGGATGTTTTTTTTATTTTTAGGAGAAACCACATTTTTTGGGAATAGTAAATATTAATTTATTTTAGTCAACACATCCTTTTTTGTTAAATAAGGAGTAGTGTTAAATTATATTTTATATTGGTTTTAAAGTCAAAATAGATCAATAATGAATATATTAATATAATTTAGGTCATTAATTGTAATGTATTGGACCTCTCCGGTCCATTCCTTTGTGAAATGTGGTGCAGGAGGTGTGCTGGGAGGTAAAGGTGACTTGGGGTGCGTTTTGGTGGACCTTTAAGGAAAGCTAAAGGGCAATAACTTTCGCATGGTTAGCACACAGTTTGGATAAACCGGGCTGCCAAACCTTGCAAGGTTGGTGTTGGAGGTAGTGGCTAACGCACAGTTAGCGCACGATTTGTTGAACCATACAGACTAACCATGCAAGGAGTGTTTGGAAAGGCAGAAGCTAACACAAGGTTTTCTAAACCGTGCGGACTAACTGTGCGGGCACTTAAAGTTAGATCCTAAAATTGTGGATCTAAACTCTTTTTCCTCTAAATGGTTCATTTAATCCCCTAAGTGGCCATAAACCAGGATTACCCTTCCTTGGAGGTAGAATAACCTCTCCCAAGAATTTTTGAGGCGATCTAGAGTATTTTATTGGAGAATCGAATCCGGTTCCTTGAGGTATGTGATCGTTCTTGCTTGTTTTCCTAGATCTACTTATATCTACTCTTCCTCCTCTCTCAGTTTCTTAGATCTACACCCGTTATTGGTAGATCTAAGCGTACGGATGTCAAATATGATGATCTTTGGTCTTGGTTGTGTTAGGAGAGGATATCTACGGAAGATTCAGGGCGAATCGACCTTGTTTCTTGAGCGTTCTTCGACTATCGTGGTTTCGTCAAAAAACCTTTAAGGTAGGGATTTTTCCTTAGTATCTCCTTTCTGTGTATCATGCGGGGCGGGTGCCCTTTTGTTTCTGTGGGAATGGAGAAGCCCATCGTTAATGAAGATAACCAATAGAATTTTAAAGGAATAATGGGGAGGGGTGTGATCAATATACTGATGTTATATTTTCCTACTCTTCCATGAATATTATGTTGTGAAATATTTGGGTGTATGCTAACTAAGAATAATTGGCTGTTGGTGGTCTTTCTCTGTGCACTAATAAAATATTGTCTTCTGTGATGATTAAATGGTTTTAATAGGGAAGTTGATTATTCACGTGAATTGGGTGGATTAAATTGATGCCCAGTAAACATGGAACCTTGTGTGATCACCCTGGTGAACCAAAAGAAATAGGAAATAGATAAATGATGTGCTTGAACTTGGAAGATTCATTTCTTTGTTTGGTAGTGGGTTTGTTTTACAATTTGATTGCTTATGGGGTGATGTGGGTGAGGATTGGATCCTCTATTGTGGCATGGTTGTTGGTTGTGACTCTGTTTGCTTCAAGAATTGGGGTGGAATCCTCTTCTGTTGTGAATCCTTTTTGGATCATGGTTCTGGGGATGTGGGGATGTATATTGAAGCCTTCTTTTGTTCCAATAGTTGGGGGTATCTCACTTTGATGTGAATTTACAAGAGAACTGGGTGTGAATGTTTAAATTTTTGTTGGCTAAAACATTTCCCATAGGCTTGTAATTATACCTTCTAGTTGCCCAGTAGTGCAGAATTTATTAAATGGGGTCACTTGAACATGAAAACAATAAAGGGGTTAATTAGGGGATTGGTTCTGGTATGGATTGTGACTCGGCTGTGAATATTGTACTTCTATGAAAAATGTCTAGGCTGTTCGTTCTTGGGTTAGGTGTGGAACCCTAGGTTGGGGTGAGTGATTGTTATATATATATATATATATATATATATATATATATGATTTTAGTTCTTGTTTTTCTTATTCGCGCCCCACCCATGTTGATAACAAAGTGTCGAACACCCCCATTTCATGGGGGATGGTGTTTTTCCCAATACCCCTACGAGTGGCTGGTTATTAACTCCTTTTCTGCGCCGTTTCCCGAATAGCCCAAGACTCTTCGGGTAGGCTGTGATGGCCTAAGGTCCATTATTAGCCCAATAATTTCCGGGCGAGGTAGTTGTGGTGGTTGGCCCAGGTGTTTACGGGCAGGTTGTTTCCCATGTATCTTCGGGATGAGGCCCAGGTGTCTTCAGGCATGATGGTAGCTTTCTGGACCATGTGTCTTCGGGCGTGGTAGTGGTTTTCTGGACTAGGTGTTTGCGAGCATGGTTACATGAGTTTGTTGTGGCCCAGGTGTCTACGGGCGAGATAGCAGTTGTGGCCCAGGTGTTTGCGGGCGGAAAGTGTGGTTTTAGCCTAGGTGTGCGCGAGCGGGTGTGGTAGTGGGACTGTAGTGAGAATGGAGGGATTGGTTCGATGTGTAGGATGTCTCAATAACCAGTGGGAAAGTGGTGTGGGGTACCCAAATATCTATGTGCTATTACTATATGTTGCTTGAATTGCGTTATTTGGGGAGCGTTCCTTGGTGAGGTTTTAGTGGATAGATTTTCCTTGTTAGGTGTTTAGTTATCTCTTTTCCCACGGGGCATTAGAATGCCTGCCCACTTGTGCATGAGAGTCTTTGGTTTTCTCTATTAGGTATACTTGTATTCTCACCCTATGTATATAAAACTGTTTTCAGGTTTCTAGGAGTACTTCAGGGATTGTACAGGGCCGTACTAGATCGTGTGTTGGGACCGTTGTAGTTGTCGATTTCTTGCTTTTGGTACTTTACCTTTGTAGACACCTAGTACTTTCGGGCATTTACTTTTTAGCATGCATATGGGAGTGGTTTTCTTTGTCTTATCTATTTCTCCCAGTCTTGGCATTGTCAGGTTTCATTATCTTATCTCCCAATCCTATTAAAGAAAAGGTTAATTCCTTCCTTTTTTGTGTGATTCTATACCCTTGGTACTAGTCGCCACTCCCAGACCTATTGAAGGCGGGTCTCGGGGGTCATAATCTATCCTTCAACTTCGAGAAGGAAGGGTCTGGCAGTCTGTTATCCCATCCCTCATCTTGGTGAAGGTGGGTCATGACAGAATTGTATCAGAGGAGTGGTTGAGAGATATGATGGATTCTAGAGTTAGGCATAGTAAGGATTGCATGGGATGGTAGGGAAATAGTGTTGGGTGACATTGGTGTGTGAAATAGGCCAGGGAAGACCAGCTAGGACACATGATTTTAGGGCCCCCCGTGATCTGATGCAAGGACTCTGGACCTTCCGAACGACCATGTTGGGCTACAGTGATTGCAGGGTAGAGACCCTAGGAAAAGTACATAAATCATAATGACTTGTGTTCTCATGTTTCTGGATGTTTTGGGGATTCAAAAATATATAAAGATGTCAAATAAAACGTAAGAACAATATTCTACACTACTTGGGATTAGGAATTACTTGTTTACCATACAACTATGGCAACTGGGAGACGGCCACGAGTGGTGTGGGCGATCGAGGCCCAGGAGGTAGATGTGGCCGATCAGCAGAGGGTTGATCGAGAGGAGGAGGATGAACAATGGAAAAAGATTCTTCGAGCCTTCCAGCGACATGACCTTGAAAAGTATGACGGAAAAACCTCTGACATGAATATGGAGAGTTGGCTAGAGGAGATGGTGATAGCTTTCACCTTGATTTGGGCTCCAACCGAGTACTGGGTTACTCTGGCTGTCAGCTAGATGTGGGGAGCAGTGCGTCAGTGGTGGATTCTCTGCATGGGGGAGAGGAAAGAGGATGAGGTGGTATGGACATATTTCGAGATAGAGTTCTAGGTATAATTCCTCTCTTCTACGTTAAAAGATTAGAGGAGGTAGGAGCTACTCTCCCACCAGAAGGGGAGTATTTAAGTAAGAGAGTTTGGGATCATGTTCCAAGATCTCCTCTACATTGCTCTGAACCACTTTCCGGATGAGGAGTCTCGGGTGAGACGTTTGGAGGAGGCACTCTGACCTTCCCTCCATTATTCCGTTACTCCCTTCACCCTACCAACACACTCATAGGTGTAAAAGAAGACTAAAGTGGTGGAGAGGATTCACACATTGGGAGGTGTGTCATGAGAGGGGATCCAGCTGGGATCATTGAAGGGGAAGGCTGTCACCACCAGGCCTCCATCATTAGGGCCCTCTAGGTTTCGACCGGAAGGGAGAATAGCCCAGTTGTTCCAGTTCCGATCTCCTAGCCCTCGCCCTTTCTCTTCAGGCCCAGGGCCAAGATGCTACATCTGTGGGAGCTATGGGCACCTCTAGAATCAGTGCCTGGATAGAGTGAAGTACGGAAGTGGCAGGCAGGTTCAGCACCCGCCTTCGCGGCATCAGCTTCCAGCGAGGCCTTTCCAGCAGCAGCAGGGTCAGCGAGCTCCCGCCCTTCTGAGGATAGATGTTTCAGGGGGAGGCCACTTCTAGGGTGCTCCTCATTGACCTCGACCAGGGCGTGGTTGGGGAGGTTGCCGACAACCAAGAGGTAGAGGAGCTGGGCATTGGCAGTTTCACGCCGCAGATGCAGTAGTTCTAGCTGGACCGGAGGTCGTTCGAGGTATGATCAGTTTGTTCAGTACCCTTTCTTATATCTTTTTCGACATAGGAGCTTCAATCTCCTTTGTTCCACCCAGTATAGCATGTGCTTTGGTCTAGATGCCGAGAGACTTCTAGTGCCCCTATTACTGAGTACACCAGTCAGAGTTTAGACCGACTTGATATATGTTTATCAAGGATGAAGACTGACGATAGGGCCACATCAGTCAGTCAGGGACCTCCTAATATTGTAGATACACCAATACAATGTCATCCTTGGCATTGACTGGATTTTCTCTGTATGTACCATCATTGACTGCTTCCGAGGAAGGGTCTTGATTTCTAACATAGGCGGTCGACGTGTTACTTTCTCTGGTGAGCGGGGTGGACATAAGGGCAACAGGAAAGAGGAAACCCTCCTCTCCTTGTTAACTGGGCTATCAGTGGAGTCAGTAGATACAGAGATGGTGTAGGTAACAGGGATCATCAGTGATTTTATGGACGTCTTCCCTGAGGAGGTGATGAATCTACCCCCTCGATGTGATGTTGAGATTGGGATAGACATAATGCCTGGTGCTCATCCGATTTTGATGGCTCCCTACCAGATGTCACCTTCAGAGCTACAAGAGTTGCGGATTCAGATTGACTATCTGATGAAGAAGGGGTTTGTTCAACCGAGTGCATCACCGTGGGGTGCTCCAGTAATGTTCTTAAAGAAGGCAGACGGTGGTTTCAGGCTGTGTATAGACTACAGGAGACTGAATCCGGTAACGTTCAAGAATCGCTACCCTCTTCCAAGGATAGACAATCTCTTTGACTAGTTTAAAGGGGAAAGATGGTTCTTGATGATCGACCTGTGGTCTGGATATCACCAGTTGAGGGTGAAGGAGGGAGACATCCCGAATATAGCCTTTAGGTGCAGATATGGGCACATTTAGTTTGTGTTCATGCAATTAGGCGTTACAAAAGCTCCAGCTATATTCATCGGGCTTATGAACTCTGTCTTCCGGACGTATCTGGATTTGTTCGTGGTGGTGTTCATTGATGACATCCTGATATACTCAAGATCAGAGGAGGATCACGCTGAGCACCTGAGGACGGGTTTGGAGGTCCTCTGACAGCACCGGCTTTATGGGAAGTTGTCGAAGTGCATGTTTTGGACGCCAGAAGTGCACTTCCTTAGGCATGTAGTGTCCGAATAGGGAGTAGTGGTAGACCAATCGATGGTTGAGGCGGTTGTTTCTTAGGCATCACCTAAGAACGTGGCAGGGGTTCGTAGTTTCCTCGGGCTGGTAGGTTACTATCGGAGGTTCGTACCCAACTTCTCCCGAGTTGCAGCACCTTTGATAGCCTTAACCAAAAAGGACCAGGATTTCATGTGGATTGAGCAGTGTGAGGAAGACATTGACTATCATAAGTAGAAGATGGTTAGTGCCTTAGTGTTGAGGTTTCTAGAAGAAGGGGAAGCATATGAAGTATTCTGTGATGCTTCAAGACAAGGCCTTGGGTGTGTGCTAATGAAACAACAAGGAGTGATCACTTATGGATCTAGAAAGCTACTCCCCCATGAGCGTAATAATTCCACCCATGATCTGGAGCTCACAGTGGTCATTTTTGCACTAATGTTGTGGTGGCATTACCTCATCGGAGAGCACTTTGATGTCTTCACGGACCACAAAAGTTTGAAGTATATCTTCTCCCAGTGAGACCTGAAACTATGACAGCAAAGGGGAATGGAGTTCCTCTAGGATTACGATTTCGATATTTCCTACACCTCAGGGAAATTAAACCTGGTGGATGATTCCTTGAGCAGAAGATCACAAAGGGATGCGGTCCAAGAGTCAGTAGACTCTTGGAAGGTGATGGAGGAGTTGGCTACCCTCCACCTGGATGTGGGGATGGATAGTGGAAGGGGTTGCCTGGATCAGATGATAGTGCAGTCTTCTCTGTTACTTCAGGTGGAGGAGTCTTAGTGGGGAGACCCAGAGAGTGTAGTGATGCTTGACCGGGTTGTCCAAGGAGATGCTCCGGAAGGGTTGACAAAGGCTGGTCAGAAGCATATGCTTTTCTAAGGGAGAATTCTCATTCTGGAGGTGATGTGTGAGAGGGTCCTTGGTGAGTTTGTAAAGACCCGTAAATTTCAAGGAAATTTTTTTCTTAAATTCTTGGGATTTTAAAAGTACGTAGTTCCTGACGGCAACTGATTCCGAGGCCCAGTGTACCCGGAATCATTTTCAGAAGTTTAGAGTGGGTACGTTCAGTGAATGAACGTGTAGTTTTTTCAATCTTTTGAACCGGTGCTCTGAATCGAAATCTGTTGGCACCGATGAAACCGCAGTGGTGGCAATTGCTTAAGAGGACCTTTCACAAAGCTATGTTTGCTCAGGAGGAGTTGTTAAAAATTTGGGATTAAATGTTAAGTATATAAAATTGTGGTATAATTTTATTTTCGATATCTAAGTGGTTATATCCTTAGTGTGGGAGTTGGGGTGGGACCCACTAGTTCCTAACTACTCTTGTTAGGATATTTGTGAGGTGGGGCCCACGCGAGCCCACCCCTTCACATTCCTTTAACTTCTATAACCCCCCCCTCCCTATTTAAGTTGGTAACTCTTCTTAACCTGTTAAACTCCTCCATTAAGTGGGTGACACTCCCTTTCCCCACTCTCTTAATTTTTTTAATGTTATCCAACTCACACTTAATTAATAATTTGAATTAACTGTTTTTTTTTTCAAAATTTGAAATGATTGGCTTTATAAAATAAAATAAGGAAGGGCCTTATATTATTTTTGTTTGGCATTTGTTGTGTTAAGAGAAAGGAGAATAATGTTTCTTTATCTAAGAACATCAATCCTCCAACGAAGAACGACTCGGAAACCCCAGCTTCTCCATCCCCTTCCTCCTCCGCGACAAGGGAGGAGACACCAACGCGGGAGTTCTCCAATGACACAGAATCGTCTTCTTCTCTCCATGATAAAAGAGAAGATGATGTTTCCTCGGGTGCACACCATCAATGATGGAAATGACGCCATATTTTGCAGTGCTTGAAAAACGTGAATTACATTGCAAGGTAGGGGTGTGTTTAAGAATGTGCAACGTCGTTTTCCCTTCAATGTTATTGATTCTCACTAAACCTTTTTCTATCAAACTAAGGCGGAAGGAACTGGACCAAACTAACAAGGTATGATTCCTCCACCGTTCTTGTTGTATGGTGATGTCCACCTGTTCTTGAGTGCTGAATCAAGGAATTTTTTCGGAGCCGATCAGAGGCCCGAAAACAACGGAATCGGCCTCAGAACATCGGGACGACCTAGGAACCGGATTTTTGTAGCAAACGGATTATCGGAACAATTTATTGATGCCTCTGGAGGCATGATATCCAGAGGCATTGTTTCCAGAAAGTACAAGAATACACGGCCTATCCTTCCAAAGCACATGCCGTGTAGTACAAGCGTTCAGTGGTAGAAGTATCAGACATCAGAAGAAGTGACACACGACGTGCGACACCGGTCACACAACATGTACTTTCCACATAGTTCGACAGAGGAGAAATCATTGGACATAGCGTGTATTCAAGGGAAATACACAGATACAGATAGAAATACACGACCACGAGGCACGACGTGTATTATCTTTTTTGAAAGGCAGAAGCGGATTCATGAGGCTCGACATGTAATCCGGGAGATACACAGACACGGGTGGAACCACACAGCAATGAGGCACGATGTGCACTACCACCACCATGGTATAAGTGGCTTCATGAGGCTCGGCATGTAATCTAGGTGATACACAGACACTGTCAAAACCTTACGGCCAAGAGGCACAATGTGTATTCTGGAAATACAGGGACACGGGGTGGAGTACACGAGAATGTACTCCAACGCATGGCCAGACATGGTCATCGCACATGGAACATGCCTTGGAGGTTCGGACACAGCGTGTAACCATAGTACATGTCGTGTATTTACTTATCTACACGACCAGCCCTGCCACATGGACCATATCACACAGGCAGAACCCGGTGTCTAATGACACGGCGTTTATCGCTTACATACACGCCATGTATTTTTGGAAAATGGCATGGTCTTCTTGTTCTCCGTGACTCAGGCATGTTTTTATTGGTTTTAACTAATGACATGGGATAGAACATTGAGATACATCATCTCTTGTCTTTGTGATGGTTGATGTATCCACCCCTTTGAATCGAGGAGCGGACCCTCCTGGAATTGAGTATGCTGTGTGCGGGAACCCTAGATATGGCTGCGACTGCGATGACGACGACGACTGTACTTGGATCCTATGTGGGTTTGGCAGCGATGGTTACTATACTAGGATCCTACATGTGTTCGGTAGCAACGACTTCTGTACTTGGATCCTACGTGGGTGCATCATCGATGTTTACTGTACTAGGATCTTACGTGGGTTTGACACCGACAACTTCTATACTTGGATCCTACTTGGGTTCGGTAGGGGAGATGATTCAGAGGCTACATCTATCATCTCCACCCTTTTTCATGAGAAGTATACCTGTGTGAGCTGAGTCTTGATTTTCAGTCATTATCATCGATAAGATTAACTTTCTTTCCTGTGTGGATTGGGTTGTACTTTCCTGTGTGGATTGGGCTATGTTTTCCTGTGTGGATTGGGTTGTTCTTTCCTATGTGGATTGGGTTGAGCTTTCATATGTGGACTAGGTTTTACTTGAGCTCGTGAGTTGGAGTCGAACAGGAATTGATGACCAAGGTATATGTATTGTCATATACCTAAGTGGTGTTGTTTGATACATCATGTTTGTATCCTTCCTTGTGGTTCATACTTTGTGGATTATGGGAGACCTTTGGGGGTCTCAGGGTCCCTACTGAGTATTTTATACTCACCCCTACACGGGCTATGCCCATACTATGTTTTGTTGGTTGCAGATGATGGAGAACACTGATTGTTGTTGAGGATTGTAGAATGGGACGGTACCCAAAGGTGGACTATCAGGCGGGATGTACACGGAGCGGACGGACAGACCCAAAGTGTTAATGAGACTATCTGTACCCACCCTTCATGTGGAAATTCCGGAGGATGACATGGTGTTTTCTGATTTACATTATTGATGTTGTTCTTTCTTTCAGTTGTACTGTACTTTCAGTTGGGTTTATATTCTGGCCCATTTAACTTTCAGCAATTACTTTTGTACTCAGTTTACTCAGTGTTTACTTTAGCTTGCATACTCTGTGGTGTTTTTTTTCTTATAAAAATGCAATACCTTCCCTGTTATTAGCATTTATGCCTTTGTTTCTAGTCGTCATTCCCTGACCTATAGAAGGCGGGCTTGGGGTAGTCACGACACGGGCCCTGAGGGAGGGTCATGACAAATTGGTATAAAAGGAGTCAGTTCTACCGCAGAACATAGGACTCTGATAATTACTTCTCTGTGAAGCAATATTTTTTAGGCTATTGAGTGTGGTTATCAGTCTAGGGAGTCCAGTGTTGGTGCTGCGGCCGACGTATCCATACACTAGGACCCTGAATTCTGATTTCCGACTCAGTGCATGAAAACATTGATTGCATGTGTGTTTTAAAAGTTTTATTTGTGATTACATTGTGTCAGATCACCAGGTATACTGTATTAACTGTGGAGCACCAGTTTCTTTTCAAGATGGCCCCACAAAGGTATCCAACTATGGTTCTGAGCTTTGTGAGAGATGGAAGCCCACCGAGTGACGAGGCCTCGGTGTAGGGCCCCATTACAGCAGTGGCACCAGTGGTACCTCTACTTGCTGAGCCACTGATGCCACCAGCCCCAGCAGCTGAGAGTGCACGTCACCTGAGTACACTACACAAGGTTCAGTGTCAGAGGCTGCCCAGGTTCCATAGAGAGACAGACCCTCAAGTATCCAAGGATTGGCTGGAGGTTGTTGTTCGAGTATTCAGATTAGTAGGGACACCAACTGACCTCATAGTGATCCTTGTGACGAGTCTCCAGCACACATCAACAGGTAGTTGGTGGCGCCTGATTCTCTAGGTGCACATCTAGGAATCTCTATTTTGTTCGGACTTCAAGAGCCTTTTCCCCTCGGAGTTCATTCTAACCACCCTCCGTGCGGTGCACATTCAGGAGTTGCTACAGCTGCGGCAGGGCAACATGACAGTAGCCCAGTACTCGGTGAGGTTTACCGATCTCTCGCGCTACTCCACAGACATGGTACGAGACCCATTCATCTAGGCTTGGACCATCGAGTAGGGACTAAGGCATGAGATCATGGAATCGATGATCTCCCTCCGAATTTCGATGTAGGCAGGAGTATTGGATAGAGCCCTTTTTGTGGAGAGATTTCTTGTTGAGCCTACACTAGCAGCAATACCTACCACACGGCAGCACATAGTGGAGTCTTGTACAGCTGGATGTAGACATATGCCCCCGAGGTCCAAGCGGACCAGGCCATCAGGTGGATGACCTCAAGACACTGGTTCAGATGTGCGGGGCACACATAGTAGATCCAGTCATTTGAGAGGCAGATAGTGCTATGCATGCGGTGGGCGGGGCTAAATGGCTCATGACTGCCCGACCCGCCATGCAGAGGAGTAGCGGATGGTTGAGGGACCACCCAGGCAGAGGAAGAGGTTTGACCATGGCAGACCGTAGGGAGTAGGCGGACGAGGCAGAGAAGCTGGCCAAGCATTGGGTGGTGGGCGATGTTTTGAGGCTCTACCACGACCACCATAAGGTCCACCCCGACCACAGGGTGATGGAGGACAGTGGTAGGATCAACTTCAGGCATTGTAGGCCTACGACCACGGTGCACCTTAGATGATTCGAGGTACTATCTATTTCTACTCCACCCTTTCTGCAGTCCTTATAGACACAGGAGCGGGTAATTCTTTCATTTCCACTGCCCTTGTTCGGAGCTCGGAGATTCTGACAGAGCCATTGGCTCGATCCTTACAGCTAGAGACTCCTACAGAAGCAGACTCGATGATTACACACTAGTACCGGCAGTGTGAGATTACTCTAGGAGGTGAGAGATTCAGCTGAGATATTCTTGTAGCGGCATCGAGGCCTTACGACGTCATCTTGGGCATGAATTGGTTATCTACGGTCCATGCTCAGATCGACTGTCTTAGGCGCAAGGTGTGATGTGTTCGCACCGATGGGAGAAGGTTCACCTTCACCGATTAGAAGAGAGCCTTTTCATTGCAGGATGGACTCACATGGAGGAGAAGACATCTGATCACCCATTAGTTAGCTAGTATCATCCTAGTAGTAGGTGATGTGCAGAGTACGAGTTTTCCTAAAGTGGTGGATCAGTATGAAAACATTTTTCCTGATGACGATCTAGGACTACCTCCTCACAGAGAGGTAGACTTAAATATTGATCTGTACCCCAAGATAGCCTTGATATCTACTCTAGAATATTGGATGGCTCCCGCTGAGCTTTGAGAGCTATGGGTACAGGTATAGGACATACAGGGCAAGGGACTTATCTGACCTAGTGTTTCCACCTGGGGTTCCCCGATTTTGTTCACCAAGAAGGCTGACAAGAGCTTACGACTGTGTGTCGACTACTGTCTCCTGAATCATGTGACTATGATGAACAAGTATCCACTTCTGAGGATTGACAACCTCTTCGATCAGCTCAAAGGAGAACAATGGTTCTCGAAGATAGACCTCAGGTCAGGCAATCATCAGCTCAGAGTTCGAGAAGAGGATGTGCATAAGATGACCTTCAGGTATCGGTATGGACACTATGTGTTCTTGGTTATGCCTTTAGGTGTATCCAATGCTCCAGCAGTGTTCATGAGTCTCATGAACAGGATCTTACATCCTTACCTAGATTGATTTGTCGTAGTCTTCATCAACAACATATTGATTTACTCGACTACTGAGGAGGAGCACAACTACCACTTGCATGTTGTACTGGATATGCTTTGACAGAACCATCATCATGGTAATCTCTCTAAGTGTTTGTTCTAGATTCGATAGGTCCACTTATTGGGACATGTCATCTCTGAGGCAGGATTTGCAGTGGAACCTCCGAAGATCGATGCAGTTCTAGCTTTAGATCCACCCAGGAGCGTGATAGAGGTGCGGAGTTTCCTATGTCTGGATGGGTACTATCAAAGATTTGTGCTAGACTTCTCTAGAGCTACAACACCACTTTTAGCTTTGACGAAAAAGGGGAAACCTTTCATGTGGTCAGATAGATGTCAGCAGAGTTTCCAAGAGCTGATGTAGTGATTGACCAGTGCATCCATCTTGAGGATACCAAAGGAGGGCGTAGGGTACGTAGTTTATTGTGATGCATCATGGATCGGGCTCGGGTGTGTCCTAATGTAGAAGCGGACAATGATCGCCTATAGATCACGACAGGTAAGGCAACATGAGAAAAACTTTTCTACCCATGACCTAGAGTTAGCAGCAATTGTCTTCACCTTGAAAATGTGGCAGCACTATCTGATAGGTGAGCACTTTACAGTATTCTCTGGCCACCAGAGTCTCAGGTATAACTTCTCACAGAATAACCTGAACCTGAGATAGCGGCGATGGCTTGAGTTCCTCCAGTACTATAACTTTGAGATAGTATATACTCCTAGGAAGGGGAATGAAGTAGATGATGCAATCAGTAGGAGATCAGACATTCAGCTACATGGAGAGGTGACAGAGCAACTAGCCACGTTGCAGATATCCTTTGTGGAAAGAGATGGAGCAGCCTTTCTATAGCCGCTCACAGTCACTCCTCCACTAATTTACCTGGTTAGAGAGGCACAACGTGGGGATGTTGACTTTGAGACGCGACGTGCACAGATATCCTCAAGACAAGCACCTGATGGGATTTCTTGTGGGAGGAGAGCATGTCATCCTCTTCAGGGGACGTACCATGGTACGAGTTTCATTATGGGAGGAGGTGCTGAGGGAGTTTCACACATCCCCTCTATAATTACATTCTGGAGTAGCAAAGTTGTACCAGGACCTCAGAAGACAACACTGGTGGCCGGGTATGAAGAAGGTTATAGCAGAGTTCGTTTCACGATGCCTCACCTTCCATCAGGTGAAGGCATAGCACCATGTTCTAGCAGGCTAGGTACAACCCTTAGAGGTCCTGGAGTGGTAGTGGGATGGAATATCTAAGGATTTTGTAACAGGGCTTCCTTGTACTTCCAGAGGACACAACTCCATTTGGGTGATTGTCGACCGACTCACCAAGTCGGCCCACTTCTTACCCATCAGAGAGAAGGTCTCAGTGGAGTTCTTGGGATACCTCTACATTCAAGAGATCATATAGCTTCATGGTGTTCCATCATCTATCATCTCCGATCGAGATTATTGCTTTACTTCCTGGCTTTGAAAGGTGTTGCAGGAGGCATTTGGGACGTATCTACGACTAAGCACCACCTTTCACCCTCAGACAGATGGCCAGATATAGAGGACCATTCAGACTCTCAAGGAAATGCTCTGTGCATGTGTCCTTGACTTTGGTCATATCTGGGAGGATCACCTACCCTTGGTGGAGTTTGCATACAACAATAGCTACCACTCCACCATCAGGATGCCACCATATGAGGCATTATACGGCCGACCTGGAAGATCACCTCTGTGCTGGACAGACCCAAGGGTGTCAGCACTTGTAGGACCAGTGATGGTTCAGGCACCGTTGGAGAAGGTACAAATCATCCAGGAGCAGATGAGGACTGCTCAGAGCCGACAGAAGTCCTATGCTGATACGAGGCGTAGACCACTAGAGTTTGAGGATGGCGACCATGTTTTCTTGTGGATCTCACCTAGACATGGATTATGGAGATTTTGGCGGGGTGGCATGATATCTCCGTGCTTCATCAGACCATTTCAGGTTCTCAGCAGGATAGGCGAGGTGGCTTATCACCTGGCTCTTCCACCTCAGTTGCACCAGTTGCATGACGTCTTCCATGTATCTCAAATGAGGAGATACGTGCACGACCTGATGCATATCATTGATCATGGGGAGCTTGACATCGATGATGAGGTGACTTTTTCGGAGGTCTCGGTGGAGATAGGGGATCGACATGAGATAGTCCTACGTGGATGGTCGATTACTCTATTGCGCATTAGGTGGCAGCACAGAAACCTCCAGGAGAGAACATGGGAGAGGGAGGCTCAGATGCATGCTCAATACCCTCATTTGTTCCCCTATTTTGTGATATATCTTTACAAGTATGTAAAGCCCTGAGGTGGGAGTAATGTAAAGACCCGTAAATTTCAAGGAAACTTCTTTCTTAAATTATTTGAGATTTTACGAGTACACCATTTCTGACGGCACCTGATTCCGAGGCCCGATGTGCCAGGAATCATTTTTTGATATTTAGCTCGGGTACGTTCAGTGAACGAATGAGCGGGTTTTTCTATCTTCTGAACCGGTGCTCGGAATCAAAATTTGTGGGCACCGATGAAACTGTAGTGGTGGTAATTGATTAAGAGGACCTTTTCCAAAGGTGCGTTTCCTCGGGAGGAGTTGTTAAAAATTGAGGATTAAATGTGAAGTAAATAAAATTGTGGTACAATTTTATTTTCTATATCTAAGTGGTTATATCCTAAGTATGGGAGTTCGTGGGGGACCCACTAGATCCTAACTACACTTGTTAGGATACTTTTGAGGTGGGCCCCACATGAACCCACCCCTTCACATTCCTCTAACATCTCTAACCCCCCCCCCCCCATTATGTTGGCAACTCTTCATAACCTGTTAAACTCCCCCATTAAGTGGGTGACTCTCCCTCTCCCCACTCTCTTAATTTTTATTAATGCTAGCCAACTCACACATAATTGATAATTTTAATTAAGTGTTTGTTTTTAAAAATTTGAAATGCTTGTCTTTCGAAAATCAAATAAGGAAGGGACTTATTTTATTATTGTTTAGAAGTTGTGGTGTTAAGATAAAGGAGAAGAATGTTTCTTTATCGAAGATCATTAATCCTTCCGCGAACAACAACTCAACAACCAGGGCTTCTCCATCCCCTTCCTCCTCCGTGACAATGGAGGAGACACTGACATGGGAGTTCTACAATAATGAGAAATCATCTTCTTCTCTCCATAATAAAAGAGAAGATGTCGTTTCCTTGGGTGCACACCATCAACGAAGGAAACGACGCCATATTTTGTGACGCTTGACAACCGTGAATTACTTTGCAAGGTAGGGGTGTGTTTAAGAATGAGATACATTGTTTTACCTTCCATGTTATTGATTCACTCTATACCTTTTTCTATCAAACTAATGCGGAAGGAACAAGACCAAACTATCACGGTCCGATTCCTCCACCGTTCTTGTTGTATGGTGTTCTCTAACCATTATTGAGCGGTGAATCAAGACAAGTTTTTGGAGCCGATCGGAGGCCCGAAAACAACGGAAACCGCCTCGAAACATCAGGATGACCTAGGAACATGAGTTTTGTAGAAAATGATTATCAGAATAAAGGATAGATGCCTCAGGAGGCGTGCTAGCCAGAGGCCTTGTTTCTGGAAAATTCCAGAATACACGACATGTCGTTCCAAAGCACACATCGTGTAGTACAACCGTTCAGTGGCAGAAGTATCAGACATCAGAAGAAGTGACACAAGGTGTGTAACACTGGTCACACAGCGTGTATTGTCCACATAGTTTGACAGAGGATACATCGTTGGACATGGCGTGTATTCAAGGGAAATACACAGACACAGATATAAATTCACGGCCACGAGGCATGGCATGCATTATCTTCTTTGAAAGGCAGAAGCATCTTCACGAGGCTCGGTGTGTAATCCAGGAGACACACGGACATGGGAAGAACCACACGGCCAAGTGGCACGGTGTGTACTACCACCACCATGGCAGAAGAGGCTTCGCAAGGCTCAGTGTGTAATCTGGGTGATACAAGGACATGGGAAGAACCATATGGCGAAGAGGCACGGCGTGTATTCCGGAAATACAAGGAAACAGGGTGGAGTACACGGTCATGTACTCCAACACATGGCCAGACTTGGTCAGCACACATGGAACTGACCCTA
Source organism: Viscum album (assembly GCA_963277665.1). Classification (NCBI taxonomy): domain Eukaryota; kingdom Viridiplantae; phylum Streptophyta; class Magnoliopsida; order Santalales; family Viscaceae; genus Viscum; species Viscum album. The sequence goes on from OY728156.1 coordinate 1,889,842,768, forward strand.
GAGGTTTGGACACAATGTGTAACCATAGTATACGCCATGTATTTACTTATCTACATGACCATCCCTGCGACACGGGATGTATCTCATAGGCAGTACCCGGTGTCTGATGACACGACGTGTATCTCTTACCTACACGCCGTGTACTTTTGGAAAATGGCATGGTCGTCTTGTTCTCCATATATCGGGCACGTTTTTCATAGTTTTCCCCTATGATGTGGGATAAAACATTGGGATAAATCATCTATGGTATTCATGATGGTTGATGTATCCACCCCTTTGACTTGAGTAGCGGACCCTCCCGAAATCAAGTATGCTATGTGCGCGAAAACTAGAGATGGTTGTGACTGTGACGACAATGAAGACTGTACATAGATCCTACGTGGGTTCGGAAGCAATGGTTACTATACTAGGATCTTATGTGGGTTCGGCAGTGACGACTTCTATACTTGGATCCTACGTGGGTTCGACAGCGATGGTTACTGTACGAGGATTCTACATGGGTTCGACAGTGACGACTACTCTACATGGATCCTACGTGAGTTTGGCAGGGGAGATGATTCATAGGATACATATATCATCTACACCCTTATTCATGAGAAATATACCTATGTGAGCTGAGTCTTGATTTTCAGTCATTATCATCGATATGATTGACTTGCTTTCCTGTGTGGATTGGGTTGTACTTTCATGCGTGTATTGGGTTGTGTTTTCCTATGTATATTGAGTTGTTCTTTCATATATGGATTCAGTTGAGATTTCTTGTGTGGAATGGGTTGTACTTGAGCTTATGAGTTGGAACCAAACTGGAATTGATGACTTAGGTATATGTATGGTCATATACCTAAGTAGTGTTGGTTGATACTTCGTGTTTGTATACTTCCTTGTGGTTCATCCTTCGTGGATTTAGGGAGACCTTCGTGGGTCTCGGGGTCCCTACTGAGTATTTTATACTCACCCCTACACGAGCTATGCCCGCACTACATTGTGTTGGTTGCAGACAATGGACATCACTTATTTTTGTTGAGGCTTGTGGAGTGAGACGTTATCCAGAGGTGTAATATCAGGCGGGACATACACAGAGCGGATAGACGGACCCGAGGAGTCAACAAGACTATCAGCACCCACCCTTCAGGTGGGAATTCCGAAAGATGACTTGGTGGTTGCTGATTTACTTTACTGTTGTTGTTCTTTCTCTCAGTTGTACAATACTTTCAGTAGGGTTTGTATTCTATCACATTTACTTTTCAACACTTAATTTGTACTTTTTTTACTTAGTGTTTACTTCAGCTTGTGTACTCTGTGGAGTTTGTTTTCTTATATAAAGGAAATGACTTCCCTTTTATCTAGATTTACGCCTTTGGTCTTAGTCACCAGCCCCTGGCCTATGGAAGGTGGGCTTGGGGTAGTCACGACATGGGCCCTAAGGGTGGGTCGTGACAGAGTTCCACAGCTCACCCCTGGAAGTGCATCCAGGAGTTTCCAAGATGTACCAGGGTCTGAGGAGACCATTTTGGTGGCCCGGGGTAAAGCGGGAAGTGGTAGAGTTTGTGACCATGTTCCTAGTGTGTCAGCAGGTGAATGTTGAACACCGTGTTCTGGGTGGTTTGTTGCAACCCTTAAATGTCCCCGAGTGGAAGTGGGATGACATCTCGATGGATTTCGTCACAAGGATATCCAAGGTTCAAGGAGGCTACGATTCCATCTAGGTAGTAGTAGACCGGTTGACGAAGTAGGCTCACTTTCTGGCGATCAGGGAGTCGAGTGCGGTGGGCACTCCAGCATAGAGGTATGTGGACGAGGTGGTGTGGTTTCATGGAGTTACGAGGTCCGTAGTCTCGGATAGGGATGAACGATTTACCTCATGTGTCTGGAGGGGTTTGCAGTATGCTTTTGGAACCAAGCTGTGCCTTAGCACTGCTTTCCACCCCCAGACAGATGGCCATACAGAGCGCACCATCCAGACCTTAGAGGATATGTTGCGAGCATGCGTCTTGGACTTCGGAGGATCATGGGTGCTACACTTTCCTCTTGTAGAGTTTTCCTATAACAATATCTACCACTCTACCATTGGCTTGGCTCTGTTCGAAGCCCTGTACGGGAGGCCGTGTCGCTCACCTGTGTGTTGGACAGATGTCGGGGATGCATGTGTTCTTGGACCGGAGTTGGTGCAGAGAACAACAGAGAGGGTGTATCTTATATGAGAGAGGATAAATGTGGATTAGGAACGGGAGAATTCATATGCAGATGATATGAGAAGGCCGTTGGAGTTCGCGGTTGGGGACCACGTGTTTTTGAAGGTCTCCCCTCGGAGTGGGCAGCGGAGGTTTGGCAGGAGAAGTAATCTCTCTCCCAGGTCTGTCAGACCATTCGAAGTGTTGCATTGGGTCGGCGAGGTGTCTTATCAACTGGAATTTCCACCACAACTACAAAGGGTGCACGATGTCTTCCATGTGTCCTAGCTCTGTCCGTATCTGCACAACGATTCACATGTCCTCAACTGGGGAGAGCTAGATATTGGGGATGATGCAATGTTCGTGAAGAAACCAATGATGATTGAAGGTTGTGAAGAGAAGGTGCTTAGTGGATGAACCATTCCTTTGGTTCGTGTGTTGTGGAGACATGGTGGGCTTGAGGAAAGTACCTTGGAATTAGAGAAGTAGATGTGCGCCCAGTACCTAGAGTTGTTTTATGTTTTATTCAGTTTTGTTCGTACTTAGTTGATGGAATGCTTTACTTTTCTAATTATGGAATGTGTGGTTTTCCTTTTAATTGGATGTTTGTGAAGTGTACTGAGATGTGGGGAGTGGAGGAACTGATCCCATGTTAAGACGCATTAAAGTGAATGCGCCTAAACCCTTGCGGGCAAGTCAGTGCTGCCCAAAGCGGATAGTATCATAACATAGAGGAAGGGAAACCCCTCACCCACATGACCAGATGGTTTGGTCTTTTGTTTTTCTTGGTTTCACAGGGGAGAGGAGAAGTATGATTGTGGTTGTTCAAGAGATAGATGGAGATGGGGGCACTCCTTGGTAACAAGGAGGTTTTCCCCTTTCAAGGGGAAGTAGTTTGGACCCCTATCTCTTCTTATGGTGGGTTTCTCGATCCTCGAGGATGAGAATTTTTTGAGAGGTATCTAATGTAATGTCCCGGACCTCTCTGGTCCACTCCATTGAAAAAATGTTGTGCCGGAGGTGTGTCAGGAGGTAAAGGTGACTTGGGGGTGCATTTGGGTGGACCTTTAAGGAAAGCTAAAGGGAAATAGATTTCGCACAGTTGGCGCATGGTTTGGATAAAACGTGCGGCCAAACCGTGCAAGGTTGGTGTTGGAGGTAGTGTCTAACGTATGGTTAGCACACGGTTTGGCTAACCATGAAGACTAACCATGCGAGGTGTATTTGGCGAGGAAGAAGCTAACACACGGTTAGCGCGCGGTTTGATAAACCGTGTAAACTAACCCTGCCTGCACTTAATGTTATATCCTAAAATTGTGGATCTGAACTCTTTTTCTTCTAAATGGTTAATTTAAGCTTATAATAATCCATAACTCGAGAATACCCTTCCATGGAGGTAGAGAAACCTCTCATAAGCATTTTTGAGGCGATCCGGAGGCTTTTCTTGGCGAATCGATGCCGGTTCCTTGAGGTATGTGATCGTTCTTGGTTGTTTTCCTAGATCTACTTAGATCTACTCCTCGACCTCTCTCAGTTTCTTAGATATTCACCTGTTATGGGTAGATATAAACATGTGGATTTCGAATATGATGATATTTAGTCTTGGTTGTGTTAGGAGAGGATATCTAAGGGGGATATGTAGAGAATCGACCCGGTTTCTTGAGCGTTCTTCGACCATCGTGGTTTCGTCAAAAACCCTTAAGGTAGGGATTTTTCCTTCGTCTCTCCTTTCTATATATCATGGGGGTGGGTGGGCTTTTTTCTGTGGGAATGGATGAATCAATGTGTTAATGAAGATAAAAAACAGACTTTTAAAGGAATAAAGTAGAGGGGTGTGATCGATATACTGATGTTCTGTTTTCCTGCTCTTCCTTGATTATTATGTTGTGAACTGTATGGGTGTATTCTTACTAAAAATAATTGGTTGCTGGAGGCCTCTATCTATGCACTAATAAACAATTTTCTTCAGTGATGATTAAATGGTTGTAATATAGAAATTGATTATTCACGTGAACTCGATGGATTAAATGGATGCCTAGTAAACATGAAACCGTGTGTGATCACCCCGGTTAACCAACAGAAAGAGGAAACAGATAAATGATGTGCTTAAACATGGAAGTTTCCCTGCCTTTTTTTGGTATTGGGTGTGTTTTTCTATTTTATTGCTTATGGGTTGATGTGAGTGAGGATGAGATCCTCTGTTGTGGCATGGTTGTTCATTGTGACTATTCTTGCATCACAAGTTGAGGTGGAATCATCTTCTATTGTGAAACCTTATTGGTTCATGGTTCTAGGGATGTGGGGCTGTATATTGAAGCCTTCTTTGGTTCCAATACTTGGAGGGATATCACTTTGACGTGAATTTACAAGAGAAATGGGTGTGAATGTTTAAATTGTTGTTGGATGTATCTTTTCCCCTAGGCTTGTGCTTATGCCTTCTAGTTACCCAGTAGTGTAGAATTTATTAAATAGGGTCACTTGAATATGAAAAAAATAATGGGGTTAATTGGGGGATTGGTTATGGTATGGGTTGTGACTTGGATTTGAATATTGTACATCTATGAAAAATGACTAGTCTGTTCGTGCATGGGTTAGGTGTGGAACCCTAGGATGGGATGAGTGCTTGTTATATATATATATATATATATATATGATTTTAGTTCTTGTGTTTCTTATTCAAACCCCACCCATATTTATCACTTAGTGCTGAACACCCCCATTTCATGGGGGAGGGTGTTTTTTCCAACACCCCTACGAGTGGCTACTTATTAGCTCATTTCCTGCTCCATTTTCCGAATATCCCATGACTCTTAGAGCAGTATGTAATGGCCTGATGTCCATTATTATCCCAAAAAGCTTTGTGCAGGGTAGTTATGGTGGTTGGCCCAGGTGTTTACAGGCAGGTTGTTTCCCATGTATTTTCGGGATGAGGCCCAGGTGTCTTTGGGCGTGACGGTAGCTTTCTGGCCAAGGTGTCTTCAAGCGTGGAAGTGGCTGTTCTGGCCTAGGTGTTTGCAGGAATTTTTTCGTGAGGTTGTTGTGGCCCAGGTGTCTGTGGGCATGATAGTGGTTGTGGCCCAGGTGTTTGCGGGCGGGATGTGTGGTTGTGGCCCAGGTGTGTGCGGGCAGGTGTGGCAGTGGGACTGCGATGAGAATGGCGGGATTGGTTCTATGTGTAGGATGTCTTCAATAACTAGTGGAAAAGCGGCGCGAGGTACCCACATATCGATGTTCTATTACTATATGTTATATGACTTGCATTATTTGGGGAGCATGCCTTGGTGAGGTTTGGGTGGATAGCTTTTCCTTGTTGGGTGTTTGGTTATCTCTTTTTCCACGGGGCATTAGAATGCCTCCCCACTTTTTCATGAGAGTCTTTGGTTTTCCCTACTGGGTATACTTGTATACTCGCCCTACATATATAAAACTGTTTTCAGGTTTCCAGGAGGACTTCAGGGATCGTGCAGGGCCGTACTAGCTCGGGAGTTGGGACTGTTGCAGTTGTCGTTTTCTTGCATTTGGTACATTACCTTTGTAGACACCTAGTACATTCTGGCATTTACTTTTTCATCATAGATATGAGAGTGGTTTCCTTTTTCTTAACATTTATATCCAGTCTTGGCATTGTTGGGTTTCATCGTATTATCTCCGGATCATAATAAAGAACAGGTTAATGCCTTCCTTTTTGTGTGTGATTCTAAACCCTTGGTTCTAGTCGCCACTCCGGGACCCATTGAAGGCGGGTCTCGGGGGTCATTATCTCTCCTTAAACTTGAAGAAGGAAGGGTTTGGCAGTTTGGTGTCCCTTCCCAGATCTTGGTGAAGGCGGGTGGTGACATTGATGAACTTTTTAAAATTTAAATTAGATATAAAGACTTATTGATCTTTTCAATGTTTCAAAATTAAAAACCAAATTTCTCTCAATGTTTGTGGGATTAGCATTATAAATAATTTAACCACTACTATCAATTAAATTTTGAAAACTATAAATAAAGGGTTGTAATCAGTATGATATTTATATTCAAATAAGATCGACATATATTTATACAAAATGTATTTTTGAAGATGATTAAAATTCATCACATCAATTAAGGTAGGAGTTAGTTTAATTAAGGACTAAACCTTAATTATAATGACCAAAATAACCTCAACTAATGTCCAAAATCCATTTTCATCCAATAATTTTACCGTATACCCTCTTGTTTAGTATTTTTTCGATTATGATGATATTAATAAATGGATTATCCCAATATAAAATGTTACCTGATAAAAAAAGAAAAAAATGAACATTCATCACCTTTAAAATTTATTAAACATTAAAATATGTATAAAAAATCATAATTTCTTTATTGATATATTTTTTAAATATATATGGGTTATTTACATAATAATAAATTATTATAAATTTTTTATGAATATTTAGTTAAATATAATTCTTATGAAATGCAAGATAATGATTACTTAGTTAATAATGAACAAAAATCAACGGTACAATAAAAGTTAAATGTGATGTGAAATGATTTAGTTATTTATTTTAATTATATTACAATATTAATATATCATTTTACACATCATTAAAGTAAAATTAATTCAATTTTTATATTAAGTTAAAATTTTATTTTTCAAAATAAATAAATAATGTTAAAGTTGACATTATTATTATTTTTCAACAAATGATATTTTACTAAATAATTTAAACATAATAAAAACACTTTATTCTAACAATTAATTTTTATGTGTCAAAAAATATTAAATATGATCTATAAATTGACAAATTTATCTTTTATAATTAATTAGTTGATCCATATCTTATAAGAATATTGTTAGCACGGTAGGAGTTTAATAAGTGTTTTGTGTGTCAGATGTGCTTGTTTTAAAAATTCTATTACAAAACACATCATTATTTTATTTATTTAAATCGTTATCATTTAATATTATAAGGTTTATCTATAGTATATAAAATAATAACATTATTTTTGAATTAATGGTAAAATTACATAGGTTATAGAACTAGATTCTTTAATAAAAACAAAAATAATAAATTTGGGCAATTGAAGAGGTTAACGTACCAAATTATTAAAATGATCATATTTTTTTGAAATGTATAATTTTTTATATCATAAAATCACTTTACTCCATGATTTTTTCATATTGTAGTAACATTAAGTAAATTAGACCACCCATAATTGAATAACATTTTGTATTTCTAAGAGCTCTTCTCCTCCTCCTCTATAAAAGTAAAGCACTCTACCCCTTCGTCAAACATCTCAAGAAAATTTGGATAATAAAAATTCCTCCAAAATAGACTTCATAAAACTCTATCTTATTCCTAGAAGCCCGTATTTTTTATTAATGACCAACATTGAATCCCTTTGTAGAAAAACACAAGGATTTAACTAATTAATTTTTAACACCCACCCTCAAACTACTTTATTTTATTTTGTTCTACACTCCCTAAAATATTGTTGTTCCATGATTTAATAACAAAAACAATATAATAAATATAAAAATAATTTTTTATGATATGGTTATCACCTACACTTATTGACACATGCATCAAATGTGTAATTAACATTCTATTTACGTGTTTGGAAAACTACCACCCCACAAAATGATGATTGTTCATTTTACCTTTATGCCCAGTCATGGTGGAAATTATAATGAGATATATATTTATATAAGTTATATATTATAGTTATTATGTCATAAATCTTATACAATCCTTTTATAACACATTTTTTTATACTTCCCATTCGGTAAAAATACGATAATTTTGTTTTAGGAAGTGTGGACTACCGTCACCTTAAAGCAATGTGAATCGATCACCCACTACATGAGAAGTATTAAGGATACTAATATTGAAAATATATGATATATTGTAATAATAATTCTATAAGAATAATTAAATATATATATATATACATAAATTCCATTTACTATATTTCATTCAATACGAAAATAAAACGGAAATGACATTCAAGCACACATACAACCTACCATCTCCATTAATGTTGTATTCAATTTCATACTTATTTATTAAATTTATTATTATAATAAAAATATTAAAAATATAAATTATATTTATATCAGGGTTTACATTTTGGATATCATTATAAATGTATTAGTACCAAACCTAAAACAAATTATGACGTAAGGAAAACAATTTGTGAATAATACTGGATGTGAAACTGTAAAAAATTAATATCCAAAAGTGGGTAATATAAAACAATACTATTTATTAGATATTATAATATACAGATATAAATTATTTATAATAAACTAAAATTTTTTATATATGAAAAATGTTTTACTACCAATAGAGTTAAAACAAGAGGTAAGGTGATTTTATCTCACTTTTTATTTCTATGGGATACATGCCTTGTTAACCACACATTACTATTACATGGTGTATATACTTTATATTAATGAATTATATGAGTAATGTTTTTAAATACATTGGTTGTTAGATATCAATTTTTTGACCTTTATTTCATGATTTTTATGTTTCAAATGTTATAATATCGGTACAATTGTTTTGTCTAAATTTATGTCCTTTGATACTCATGATTTTTATCCTCATAAATTAATTTTGAGGTTTATATAAATATATTTTACATTTTATTTCATTAATATCATTATTTTAAAAATATTTTAAGCCAATTTTAATTTTCATTTTCTCTCAATGAGGGTATTATCACAAGTTACAATGAGAAAAGGATTTACTAAAAAAACTCATAAATTACAAGATGGTTAGTGATCAAGCATAATTGATGAAACATTATGATATTTTTGTCAATAACACTCAGGATTTTCCTTATCCTATATTTCTTTAAGATATGTCCATGTATTAGTACCAAGATTCCACTCGTTGGTAAATATGGAAATTAATAAAAGTTTTTTATTTGAATATGATAGTATTGATCTCGTTGATCAGAAATATATTTTATTAAAGAAACTATTTTTGATAAAAAATTAAAAAATAGTATTCGAAATACCTTTAAAATAAAAATTCAAGCAAAAGAAAATTTAATTTTAATAATTTTTAAAAGGATTACATTAAATGTTTTCAAATTTATTTTCAAAGAAATTTGTTTTTAAAATGTTTTGAATCATCATTTTTAATTTTTCAAGGAAAATGGGTTTCAAAATGTTTCCAAGGTTATTTTATTGGTTTTCAATGAAAATGGTTTTAAAAATGTTTCCAATGTTATTTTGTATACTTTTAGGGAGTAATATTTTCAAAAATAAATTCATGAATTCAATCTAATTTATTTAAGTATTTTCAATGAAAATGTATATCAAAATGTTTTCTTTTTTAAAGATATTTTTTTAATAAATAAAGGATATCTTATTCATGATGTGTTTTAAAAATAACCTTTTACAGTATTTTCCATTTATGATATTGTATTATGATGGTACTCATGAACATCTAATAAATAATGCAATGGTTTAATTCATATTCATTCTTGATAGTTTTAAATTTTATGGAATGATGCTTATGGAACTCATTTAACTTTAATGGGTTATATAATTTTGAAAAATATTTCTTTTCATGATTTATTAATATTATAAAATGGAAATATATCCATTTTCTTATATCCATAGGTTAGGATATAATAACTTTTTTATGATACCCATTTAGTTTCATTGGTTAAGATATAAATGATTATTATTTTAGGTCACATGTACACATGATATCATTATAAAATGGTTGGGACATATATGTCACTATAATGAACTGGGAAACGATTTACATATGATGAAATATACATTACTAGAATGAAAATTGGAAAAAATTAAGTATTATATGGATGGAAAGGGCAGTAAACTCGATTATGTAATACAGGGATGGAATGGGATGTGAAACTAGATAATTAAAAGAATTTTTCCACTAATATGGCCTCAGTTTCAATGCCTTGACAAGTGTGTAAATCATTATATGTGCTTCTATTAGTGAGAAAATTAAAAAAAATTGACCCCATGTTATGAATTCATGGATTATATCCCTTATTTAATTCTGATTCATGTTTTTTTTAATTAACAATATTCAGGCCATGATTTATTTTTTTGATCATTGATATGAAGGTTATGATATTCTATTTTCATAATCGTGTTATCATACCCTTATTCCTTTGATTATGCTTACATGTATACACTATTTAGACTTAATAATCATTCTACTCACCAATTTTTATATTTCCTTCCCTAGGTAATGATGATATATTTAATGTATGATATTTTAAATGGGGGTTACAGTCTTGTAGAAAATAGTTATAGATTATGTAGCTTGATCATGTACTCCTATTTGTGTTTCCCTATCTCAAAAGGAACCAAAATAATACTGTCATTGGGAATTTTCTTGAATCACGTATAATTTTTTTTAGAATATATGATATAATGTTATATTATGAAAAGAGAGGGCCTCTAAATTTCAAGATTCATATGACTAACTCATCATCAACCTCACCAAAAATATACAAATAGATATTTTGAACATCAGTGATTTTGTAGTCATAGTTATTAAAGAAAAACATTACTGTAAAAACAAAGAGGAAAGACATTAAACATTGCACTATGAAGGGGATTTGATAATGGATAGAGTGGATGGATTATGAAGCATTATTCCCATCAGATATAGAATCCTGGAAGGTGGAAATTGATGTGTAATGGGAAAATATAACATGAGAAAAAAATTATATAAGGTATACATCAAGAAGGATAGATTGAATAAGAGGAGTATTTGAAATAGATTTTTGGGAAATGTGGATAGTGCATTTGGACGTGCAGATATACTATATAGAGAAGTGGATATTACTATTGTAAAATTATAAATCCCAAATACACATGGATAATAGACTTTAGAGAAACATGGCCCATGATGCCTCAACCGAAATGGTTCGATATATATGAAACTATCCTAGAAGGACATGTGTACATGTTGAATGATCATACCACGAAGATAATTGGAATGGGAACCAGAAAATTTATGATGTATTATCGCAATTTTTAAACCATCTATAGAGTATTCCACGTGAATGGAATCAATAAGAACATATTGTATTTGGGAAAATTAGAGGAGATAAGATGAACGAATCACATTGACAATGAAGTGAAGATAATTCTGATGGTATATCTTGTGGTAATGAAAGAGAAGAACATCTTAAAGGACCTTTACATTCTTATGTGTGCAGTATACAAGGAGGCAGAGGTATTTTCTACATGAACTAACTTTGTAAAAGATTTGATAAAGGCATTATATCCTAATTATATTGAATTATAAGAAATATGATTTAATATTCTTCGGGATATAATGAGGCTTCCTGGGATTACAAATGAATCCTTACCATTTACTGAGTATTTTTTTGAACAAAATCAAATGTTATTATTCTAGAGGTAAAAAAGAAGAAGAAATGAGAACATATTGTATATTTGTTCTGATATTCTTAAAGAACATGTAATATCAATTAGATGAGGATGGATCATTGTATCCTTAATTGATGACAATTGCAGGACATATATAGTTTATCAAATAAAAAACTAAGGAAGATTTTTCTTATGCTTAAAAAAACTTAAAAGAAAGTAAAGAGAATGAATTGAGAATTATTATCAAGTTTCTTATGACCAATAGTGGTATATAATAACCATTGGATGAATTCAATTATATTTTTACATCATGAAGTCATCAAGAGATAGTTCATAGTGGCCTATACTCTTCAATAGAATGGAGTGGCTGAGTGGATGAATACAACCCTATTGGATATAATATTGGTGCTATTGAAGACTCTTGGAATTTCAAATGTTTTTTAGGAATAATTAGTGATTATTTCTAATTATGTGATCAAAAAACTTCTTTCAATGTAGATTTTCCTAAATACAAAAAATGATATGTGGACTTTTATACTCACAGCCTATTCTTAGTTATATAATCTTATATTTCATGTATATGTATGTTTTAATGACCTGGAATGATTGATGTTTGATTTTAGGTCCATGAATCATATTTTATTTGTCTTTGTTGATGGTGTGAAGGGGTATCATTTGTGGGACACCATTTCCCTCAAATATATCATTAATAGAGACATCATTTTTATATAAGAAAATGTGGAAATGAAGATTGATGGTGACATGGAGAAATATAATATAGAATCTACAATAATTCAAGAGGATGAAAATTTCAAAGAAGAGCCACATTCTTATATTAAATTACCAAAGAATGATAATCTTGTATCAGTTGATTCAGGAACACAGGGGATAACTCGAGATAAAAGAGCACTAGAATGAATTTATGATAATTTCACAAATGGAAATATCTTATATATATTATTAATATATTATGGATAGTCGTTTAATTTTTTATAGGTGACAGGGAGTCCAGATGTATTTCAGAATATTGATGTTAGGTGTGAGGAACATGAAACCCTACAAAATATAAATACATTGGATCATATTCCATTAACTAAAGAAAGGATTTATATTGAAAAAATGTTCATTAAGATAAATCATGATAGGACCATATGGAAATACATTTTTCAATATTGTCCTTCAAAGGATACACACATGAATAAATTATTTATTTCAATTAAATTAATTCTCATCTCATTATACTAACTATTATTCAGATATATATGGCTATGTATGATACAAACAATTTAAATCTAGAGTTGCGGAATTTGAATACTAATTTTATCTATCGTGATCTTCATGAATATATTTATGGGCTCCATCCAGATTTTTTTTTCAATGATGAAAAAAATAGTATGATTTGTAGATTGAACTAATATAAATATAGTCTCAAAAGTCATTGAGAAATGATATAGTATATTTGATTCTTCTATCATGATCCATGGATACAACCAACTTGTTTCCGATCCTTGTTCATATTTTAGGGTTTAGTGTGGTAATTATTTCATCATTATGTTGTTGTATGTGGATAACATATTGGTTTCAGGATCAAACAAAGATCATATCGAGGAGATGTAAGAATTATTTTATAGGGATTTATATATAAATGACATGGGTAGAGAAAACAAGATTCTTGGGATGAAAATTTACCAAGACGTGAATAATTGGAGGATTTGACCATTATTGAATAATTAAATAAGGAATGTCTTAAAACACTTTAATATGCCATTATATTAAAAAATATACACAAAAATTAAAAATAATCTCATTTTATCCTCTATGACGAGTCCTAGGAAAGAATTAGAGATGATAGAGATGTATTAGGTACCATATATGTATTTACTATTTTTTCTGAGGTTCTCAATGTTTAATACTAGATATAACATTTCACATGTAGTTGGTGATGTCAATATTTATATAATGAATCTAAGAGGGGAGATTTTAGGCTCAATTTTGAGGATCCTCATATATTAAAAGGAGACCCCAGATGCTACATTGTGTTATGGAAGATCATGTCTTACTATCAGAGTATATCCTGATTTATATTTTTCCGGGGATTCAGACAAGAGTAAAACGCTTCATGTTTTCTGTTTACATTTATAAGAGGATCTATATATAGAATATTAATGTAATAGTCAGTTTTTTGTGTTATACATGATATAAGTAGATTATATGGAATCTATATAGACTTACAAAGAGATGATTAGGATGAGAATGTTATAGGAGGAGCTCATTAATTAACGCGAGAAGATTCCATTGTTTTGTGAATAACTATTCACCGTGCACATTGTAAGGAATCCAACATCACATTCTATGATGATGAACATTGGCACACAATATCATTTTGTTCATGATGTTTCATAGAAATGATGTACGGACACATATAAAATTAACAATAAATAAAATATGATGGATATATTAGATAAGGGGAATGAATACGATATGTTCAGATGGTGGATATCCACATGTGTTTGTTCAGAGACATTAGACACATGATTTGGTAGCTAGAAATGACATGTGGAGATGTAAGTAGTTCTAAATCAATCTCCACAAGGGATATGTGTTAGTTGAAATCATCCATGGATGGTGTCCAGAACTATTTTTTCTAATGGTGGTGGGTGGGTGGAAGATGAGGTACCTGTGTAGGGGTTGGAAACCCCCACCAAACCCACCAATCGAGAAGGAAATAGGATGTTAATGGCATCCTATAACTATGGATCTCTCCCATTTTTTACAGAATTGGATTTTATTATATCATAATTAGATGTTATCATTTGAGTATGTTTGTTTTTGAGGTATTTTCCTTATATAATAAAGGGATATTTTTAAAATGGGGCTCTCCTTGAAATATTGTGGGTGTGTGTACCCAATTTTACAGATCGTGATCCTTCTATTTTATAATGGGAGTTTCTCCATTCACTTTATGAATATTTACACATTACATATATTTTACATTTATTTAAACATTTGAAACAATATTTATTTTGTGATAATCACTACACCAGTGGGAAATTCATTATTGGTCCCAACATGACCCCCATTCTAGGTGAGAGAAATTAGCATCAATCATTCCATAGAAAAGGATTATACATGATTGGGACATTTTTCTGAAAACCATGGTATGATGCTATTCCATAAGAACATTTCTCTTGTATCTATATGATTTAATTTTTCATATAAAATTTTAGAGGATAGAGATCCTATAGGAACACTTATTTTCATTAAAACTAGTTGAAGATAAATAATATTTAAATTATAGTGGTTTTTCAATACAAAAAATTCTGTTTAAAATCATAAATATTTAAATTATAATATTTCTAATGGATTACAAGTTTGGAATCATATAAAATAATCACAATTGGATAATCTGGAAGAGAAATTTCATCATGGTGAATATTGAGGTATCCTCATAATCTATATCCAAAAGGTGATGAATATTGATTAATCCTATTTCATTTCCCTTGTGTATTATAAATGTGAGTCAATAGAAAGAGTATCCTTTAAAGAGTAGATCTAAATGTTTTAACTAGTGATATATTCGAGGTTTATAGGAGTGTACATTAAAAATATAAAAGAATAATCATATAATAATTGTAGGTAAATTTATGTTTTTAGTTTTATGTGGTACATTAGGGGTTTCTTTGTGCATTATATGATGTTAGGTATGGTCATCTTTAGGGATCTGTTCACCTTGTTCAGGAAATAAATAGGAATTTTCTGATATTAGAGAAGGATGGATCATTATTTTTTCAATATTCATGTATTAAAATCCTAAAACCAATGGTTATTCACATTATGTAAGGATTTTCAGATCATTATCTATTTATTGTAAAAATTTATTAGTGATTAAAGGATAAGATAAAAATTTTTCATTTATTTTCATTCTTGAATAAGGAATTTTACTTCATATAAATTATAAGGAACTCTTTGGAGAAACTGGAGTTGGGGCTGTCATTTTATAGACATTGTAATTATACAATAGCATGTGATAATGATCAACAATATTTATTATTGAAAAGGTCAAATAAAGGGGTGTGAATTGAGGAGGTCAAATATATTATTCAGAAGAATACGGAGAGGATATAGGATATGTGGAATAATGATTTTTATACATAAGAAGATAAATTATTTTTTGACAAGATTCATGTAGTGTAGTTAATCACTTATGATAGGTAAAGGGATTTTGTTGGTGGTGAAGAAAATCGTGTTCTATATGGAATTTATGGAAAAAATAATAGGGCAATTCGAATCAATAATTTTATAGAGGATTGCTCATAAATGATATATATGGAGGTGGGAGGGAGACTATATATGTACAATTTGAAAGATTACATGTGGATTGAAACAAATAAAATGAATTGTAATTATTCAGGAAAATAGATAGGGCCACTTCATGGATAATCTACCCTAACTATTATAGAATAGGGATAAGGATTTTACTAAAAGAATTAGTTCTGATAAGGGGTATAATCCAGAAATTAGAAGCATGGTCATTGAATATATTATAGGTCCCAATGGTAAGAAAATTATTTGTACATGGAAATATGTGACATCATCATGGAATGATTAAAAAAGGAAGTATAATACTCTATTTGGGTAGGATATCTCATGAGTATGGTATTCACTTCCACGGTGGTTCTAATCCCAATATTTGCAGATCACATGACACTAATCCAATATTAAAGAATTTTTCTGTGAAAATTGTAATATACAATTCCCTCTTAAACATGAATAGAGGACTCATATGTGAAGTAGAAAAGAAAATTTCAGAATAAAAATGTGAATTTATTAATTGATAGTGTATACTAGGGGAGATCAAAATTTAAAAGGAGATGGTGGAGGATATTAATTGGATGAAGATCAGTTATGAACAATATAAAGAATGTGAAAATGGATAAGGCTTATGGTCAGGTGGTGTGGGGATTCATTATAAGGGTCACAAGGATCCTCAGTTTCAAAGAAAAGGTTCTGATTTTTTAAATTCTATGAATTACGGTGTCTCACCAAATTTATCATTGGGATGATTTTTAGGATTATTAAATCAATGTTTGGGATAAAATAGGGAGATCCTATATCACTTAGAAAACATTTTCATATGTAGATCTCATAATAAATATTTTCATTTCATATAGGAATGGAAAATAAATCTATATCAATATTAATCATGGTTATTTATTATTACCCTTGTTCTGTTAACTGATTTCATGTTATTCATCGCGAATAGTTAGAAACGAACTGTTCAAAAAATTTAGTTATGGTCACTATAGATCTGTTTTAGGTTGAGTGGGAAACATATCATGAAATATAAGATAAGTTTAACTATGTAAATGAAAATTGCACACATGAAAAGCAATCTCATTGAAGGCATGTTATGTTGTCACATGAATAACCTACCAATTGATTACTAAAGAGAACCAATCTCATACTGTATAGTTAATATGGTTTACATGATGGTATTATTAATCATATCACATCTCATATATTTAATTGTAATAATCAATTACATTCATTTCAGGGGAGAATCTATCTAGTCAATATCATTCTTACATCTACACCAATTCACGTTATAAATTTTATCAAAAGACTCAAAGTAAAAATAAAGAAGTATAAAAAAGTTTACGACCTTCTTTTTGGGAGACTAATCAATAAGTAATGTACAAATAGGTATCCTAGAAAAATATGGAGAAGTAATTTTGTGTAGGATAATTTACATGTGTAATATTTTAACCACCACATACGGAATGAAATTATGGATGGAAAGAGAGCTAATTGATGGATGGTTATTGTTGTAATGATTAAAAAATGATATATATGGCGAGGAATTTAAAGGTAGTGAAAATCATTCATAGAGTCCTTATTTCCTCAAATGGTGAAATATTTTGAAATGAGTGTCTATGAAGGACTCTGATTATAAGGTGGTGGGTCACATGGATATCAATTACTCAAAATGAAATATAGAGAGCGATACAGATTTTATTTATCACATGGTTCTATGTTCAATATCTATTTTTTCACAAAGAAAGAATACATAAAAATATATATGATCTACTCTCAATGAAGAACAAAAATAAATACATGGGAATATTTTTAATGTTAATGTAAATGATAGTTTTGTTTTTTCTACGTTGTGCCTAGGATATTCAATGCTAGTGACTAATGTTCTATATTTCATTTTGATAATGAAGTTTATGAATTGGAAGGAATAAATTAGTGTAATAATATATTAAAAAATTTAATAGATTTTATGGTGAGTAATATATCCACTCACATGAATGAGAGTATAATGAGTAATGTAATTTAATTGGTCTTGTGGTTTTTGTTTTAGGATAACCCAACATTTTATTTCTTATTTAATTATTTCCCATTGTCAAGTGGGATTACAATATATGGGGGAGTTTTATAAAATGAATATGTATTTTAGTGAAGGGGTAGTTAATTTAATTTTTTCTCAGAATGTGGTTCTAGGGGGTCATAAGAAAAATGGTGAAATCAAATCCGTGGAACGATTTATGTAGTTCTATGCTATGAGTTATGGGAAAATGAGAAAAAATAATTAGATGGTGGGAGGTTCTATCATCATGAAATATTTATTTTTGTTAATTCAATGAGGAATTCATTGATTTGGGGGATATTTTACATACATCATTATAAGCATATTCCAAGGAATCTTGTTCATGTAGTGGTGAACAACATTGCATCAAAATGGAATTTGGTGATATTTATTTTTCATAGATCATGGATAAAATTAAATTTGAATGGGTATTGTTTGTTTTAGATATTAGTGGAGGTAACCTTTTGTGAAATGGAAGAGGATGAGTCAATTTTAGATTCATGCCATTGTTAGAACAAGGATTCCCTTTGGGGATCAAACCAGAGTAACCAACAATGGTTGTTATTTTTGTAAGCTGTATAACATTTTGATTGATGAGGTTGGGTCTGAATTCAATGTATTTTTTCCTTATATAATAGTAATTTTAACATCACATGAAATCAATCATATAAAATCAGGATGTTTATTATAATGAATCAAAAAGGCATTGTTGTTATTTATATGTGGAGGGAAGGGAATTTTCATATTTAAATCTCTATCAAATTAATTCCCAGAGATATTATCACTTTTTATCAATTTATATTATCACTTCTGTAGGAAATTGACTGTTTTCATTAGTGGAGATTATAAGGACCCATAAATTACAAACATTGACATTACATCAGAATTTATGTATATTCATTACATCATATAACAAAACCATAACATCACCATATATGTATAATGTATTAAGAAAATGTTAAACATAGATGATGTTTTCCTAACAAATCTACATTGACTCCCATTTTCTTCAACATTAATAGAATCCTTTTGGGAATATCATACTTAATACGTTTCTTCTTGACCCGAGGAAAATAAAAATATGATAGGGTGAGATAAAATTCTATTTATGGGTAAACAAAAGAAATGTTAATCATGTCATATTCATAAGAACAAAACATTGGAAGATATTCTCCTACATTTAAACAATAATTATATAATGTCATTGGATATATCATAAAATAGAAATGAAATACCAATAGTCATAACATAATACTTATAATTTTGAGTCATACAATCATATGCATAAAGAATAATTTCATATTAGAAAACAACCATTTCCAAGACCATCATAGCGGAAAAAGTCTATTACTGTATTGAGTTCACTCCTTGTTCTATCCATATAATAATTAAAATAATTTACATGGAATTCCATTCATATCTATCTAATGAGATATAAATCATACCCAACACCTATAAGGGAGATATAGGTCCCACTCATATAATAATGAAACCATTCTTACATTTTCCACAAAACCATAAAAACATTTATCATATCATAGCCAATGAAATCAAATGGGTTTTTTAAACATCATTCAATAATTAATGATATTAAACAAATATATTTCCTAAAAAACATTCCATCATAATCAAATAATTGTAATAATAGGGTTATAAATATTATCCAATTTAATGATTGTCTTCTTTAAGGATATTAATTTTGAGAAAACAATTGAATTTAATTCCTGGGGAAAATATACTTTCTTTTACAATTTTTTTTATTTCTTCAAAATTACACACAATTTTAGATAAAATAATTTTATGAGAAAATAATCTTATAATCATGTAAGTGAATACTAAATTAAATAAGGAATTAGGAATGTGTAAAAATTCTTTCACGTCATTCAAGTAAAAAACTTTCTTCTAGTAATTTTCCATCAAAAAGTCAAAAACATCCTCATACCGAAATGACAACATATTCCCCTCATAACATTATGAAATTGAAAAATGGATAAAAATTATTATTTACAATTAAAAAAATGAAGAATATTTTTAAATTCATATTTAGAAAGAATGGATGTGGATGAAAATTATATAGTAGTGAAAACTTACTAATATCCAATCTCAGATAAAAATTAATTTTGTAATGATATCCCTTAGCTTATGAATATTGTTCTTAATTTGTATCAGAACTTCCTATATGATTAATTAAATAATTTTAATGATTTATTCCATTATAATAATAATTTTTATAAAAAAAATTTATGATCACATTTTCATCCGTTTGATAGTAACATTTCATTCTTACTCTTTATTCGGGTATTTACTGCTTTATGTTCTTATGCTCGTTTTTCCAGATTAGTTCATATTCCACTTTTTAGGTTATAGTTAAATTATTTCAAAAAATGTATTATTATGATACATATGATATTTATTCATTCAATTAATATATATAATCATTATTTAATGATGATTTTGTCGAACGAATCACATCACATCGTGGAGACGGTAAGCCGTACACATGCACGAGTAGCGATAAGGTTCCCATAGTTGGTGAATGGTATTGAAGTGGATAGTGTATAGTATCTCATAATTAGTATAATTTTATAATAATCATATATTGATATTATTTTAACAATTATACCCATCCAATTAAGGGGGTGGTTAAAAACTGATTACGCCACGGTGTGGAGACAGTAAGCCGCACGTATGCACGCACGATGATTTTATTTTTTGTATGATGGATAGAAGGTGAAATAGGATTGTATCATATTTATAATAACATATCATTATATTATTGATAATTATTTTATTAAATAATAATTAAAAAACTAATGAAGAGGATGTAGAAGAATAAATAAAATTTAATGAATCGGTAGAAGAGATTACATCTTTCTCGATGTGGCTCCATTAAATTTCTTCTTAGGGCACTAGATTTGGTCTTATGAGGAGACAGAAGACTTTATAATGTAACTAGGGACGTTTCTAAGTGAAATGGATAGGTTTTGGCCGATACTGTAGGCTCAAAATGGAATGAAGAGGAGAGGTAGTAGGTTCTCTTTTATAAGAGAGGAGAGAGGCAATTTTGAAAACTCTCAAAATATTAATTTAATATAAAATAAAACACCACGTAAAAAATCCAAAATGTCTCCAATTATAAGATCAGATGTGATAGGTTGTAATACCATGAACCAATAAATTTTAGATATGTATATATATCAATTTATAAAATATTATTTTCATTAAAACATTGTCATTCTTTATAATTTTAATTATTGTAATAACATTATAAATTTTTTATGGTTAAAAAATTAATGTATAAGGTGTTTCTTTACCATAAATGGATATATTATGACATTTTAGACCTCTTAATTATTATTTTTTAATTTTTAAATATATTTATAACATTGAAATAATTTCATAAAATTCTATTTTTATAAACTGCCAATAGTTTCAGTTTTTACACTGATCATTTATTTGATTTTAAATAGAATTAAAATAGAAAATAAACTCATAAAATAATTAATACACTTATAACATGTCACAATAACGTATAAAATTTGTGGATAACTTTAATTAGTTTATATGATATTTCTATTAATATTTTTGACACCATTTATTTGATATTTTTATCAATAAAAATAATTTAAATCACTAATGTTTCATCATTAATGGTAATTATTTAATCAATAAAAATTATAAATAAATTTCTATAATTTATGTAGTTTTTATAATATTTATGGAGAATATATAGAGTAGATATTATATCCAAGATACCTATATATTAAATTTAATATACATATATAAAATGAGAATGTGACATTTTTTCACATTCAACAGTTTTTATTAAATTCATGCCACATTCATAGGTATGTGGTTGAAAAGTGATTCCATTTTGGAAAAAATATGATAAAGGGATAATTTATTCATCCAATAGGATTATTACATTTGTTAAGGTAATTTTATAATATTTTTTACCCTTAATTTCTTGATCTACCCTTAACCACGATAATAAAATAATTACCAATGTTACTATTCATAATTGAAAAAAAGGGGTCATATTAACATAATTTGGGCCTAATGATTCAAAATATTTAATAAATTATTAATAATTCAAAACAAAAAACCTGAAATAATAAATTAAAAATTAATCTCATTGTTGAAATTAGAAAAAATGTTATAAATGTTATATCCTAGCAAACGATTGAAATGTTATTACATACGAAATCAATGTAAAATAAATGCTAATGACATACATAATATTAACTAGTAAATATATATTCTATTTATTATTTAAGACCATACAATATTATTATTTAACTATATAAATTATCTTGATGAAAAAATATTTTTTTTTATTATGATTAAGTTTATTTTTACAATTCTTGATGCCATTAATGTTATTAGAAAAATATGAACAATTTATCCCAAAATAATTTTTAAATCCTATATTAAAATAAAATGATTATGTTTTCAAATAGAAATTATTAATGTGTCAAAATATTAATTTAAAATGGGTTCTCTATTCAATGATAAAATTAAAAAAATAGGTTCTTATACATAAAATTGGGTTTTATTCATACCCTTTGACTAAAATATCCATTGTATGACTCTCTAAAATATTTTATCATGTATATGACACATATATATCTAATTAACTTCAATACCAAATGTTATTCACTCAAAAATAAAAATACATAATTGATTTATATTTTTCATAATTAATTAATGGCCAATGAATTAATAATTAATTTTCATAAGTTAGTTATAATTATTCCCAATAACCTAATAGCTAGGCTATAACAGTAATTTAATAATAATAATGGAAACTCATGGTTTGTTTAAAATCAGGACTACAAGAAAGGTAAGCTATTTATGAATAAATATTATTTTAATAATATATTTCATAAAAACAGCTAGGTGTTACATTCTATCACCCTTAAACTGAGTTTCACTATCGAAATTATTTAAAATGGAATCTAAATGATGAGGTTACCTCTCTCTAATCATATCCTCATGTTCCCATGCAACTTATTCAAATTTTTGGTTTCTCCATAAAACATTAACCAAGATAGTGGTCGTTTTTCATAGTACTTTTTCACTATGATTAGAATATTTATCACTTTTTCTTCATATGAAAGATCTTGCTCCAACGGTATAACATCTGAGCATAGTACATGTGAAGGATCATGTATGTACTTTTTAGTACAGATACATGGAACTCATCATGAACTTGAAATAGATTTTATAGAAGTTCCTATTAGTAGGATACATTCTCTACAAGATCCATTATTTCAAAAGGACCGATATACGATGGATAAACATTCTTTTATTTCCAAATCTTATCAGTCTCTTCCAGGGTGATATTCATAGGAACTCCTTTTCACCCATATCAAAATCTAGGTTTTTTCATTGATTTTCATCATAACATTTTTTTTAACTCTGACCTGATATTATGTTTTTTTGAATAGATCTGACCTTTTCTCTGATTTCATAAACAAGATCATGTTATCATAGCTTTATTTCCCCATCATCATCACTGCAAGTGGGAGTTCAATAATTATTTCCATACAGGGACTCGTAAGAAGCCATCTAAATACTATCGAGAATGATATTAATGTTAGATAATTCCACCAATGGTATGTTTTTATCCCAACGACCTTTGAAATACATAGAGAAAGCTCTCAAAATGTCATCTTGTGTTTTAATTGTCCTCTTAGTCTAACCATTTGTATGGGGATGACAAGAAGTGATGAAACGTAACTCTGTATTGAGATCATGAAAAATACTTATCCAAAACATCGAGGTAATCCTCGGATCCGGATTAGATATAATGGAATGAATTAATCCATGGAATCTTAGCACCTCATTTTCATATATCATGGCAAGCTGATCAAGAGATAAATCCTCTCAAATAGAAATGAAGTGCGATTACTTCTTAAAACAATCAACTATAACCTAGATAATATTATTACCTTCACATGTTTTGGGATGTCTGATTAAAAATTCTATAACAATGTTTTCCTATTTCAATTCTGGAAAGGGTAGTGGTTGTAACCTCCCGTTATACATTGGTCTCATATCATCAACTTTCCCACAAAACAATTATCGAAAGACATATTCGATGACATATCTTTTCATACCATTCCACCAAAACGATGCTTTCTGGTCCCTGTACATCTTTGTGCTTCAAGTTTGAATTGATAATGATGAACTAAGAGCATCATCCAGTTATTCCTTCTTCAATTATGTTATGGGTGGAATACAATTCATGTTCCCAAACCTTATTATTTAATCAAAATCAATGTTGAATTCATGAAAATTTCTCAAATTCTTTTTTAACTCTACATCTTCTTTATATGGATAATTAATTTTCACTTGTATAGATGGTTTAACATTCATATGAGTAAGATATTATTTAACCCCATATATTTAAATTACATGATAAATCCTTTGAAAATCAATAAATATTAGATCATTCATGATCCTTATCATTGATATGATACCATAGAATTTTTGACACAATGCATATACCTCCTTGTTCTCTTTCACTTGGTGGTAATTTGTTGAGAAATCGTAATAATTAGTAAACTCCAACCATATCCTCTGATGGATATTCATCTCCATTTTTGTGAAAATATAAATTATCTTTTACGATCTATAAAAATATAACACTATTCAATATAAAGATAATGCCTCCATATTTTTAGTGCAAAGATTAATACAACTAATGATAAATTATTAGTTGGGTAATTTTTCTCAGGGATTTTAAAATATCCTGAGGCATAATATATCACTATATAATTTTGAAAGAGAACTCACCCCATCCCATTTTGGGATTCATCATTATAGATCCCAAACTTTTCTCCACTACAATACAGTACGAGCACATGTGAACTAGGTAGCCTTGTTTTCACCTCATTGATATTCTCTTCACATTCTATTGTCTAAACAAACATAACTCCATTATTTATTAGCTTGGTGAGTGGATTATATAATTTTGAAAAATCATTCATAAAACATAGATAATATTCAGACAAACCAAGAAAACATCAGTTCTCATGTTCTATTCTAGGTCTTGACCATCTCTCAATAACCACTGTTTTTTATTGAACCATATATATCCCCTCTATTGTGACTATGTGACCAAAAAATGATACATTCTGAATCCAAAATTTACTCTTGGTAAATTTGGCATAATTATTCTCTTCTCTTAGGGTCTTCTGTACAATTATCGATTGATCTTCATGTTCTTCCATACTATTTGAATAGAAAAAATTATGATCAATAAAGACTACCACAAACTAATCAAGAGAGAATTTAATGACTATATTCATTAGATCCATGACGATTGAAGGAGAATTAGTATGAACAAAATTCAACACTATAATTTTATAGTGTCAATACATATTACGGATTTTATAAATTGGTATATCCTCATTTTTTACCATTAATTGATGATATCTTGAATGAAAGTCAATCTAGGAAAAGTATTGAGCTCTGTGTATTTTGTCAAATAAGTCATCAATTCTTGAAAGTTTGTTCTTGATAGTGGTCATTTTAAGTTCTCGATAGTCAATAAAAATTCACATTGATCCATCATTATTCATAATAAACAAGACATGTTCTCCCTATGTTGACAGACTAGGGTGTATGAATCCCTTATCAAGATTCCCTTGGAGTTTCTTCTTCAATTACTTCCACTCAATTGGGGATATTCTATATGGTGCCTTTGAAATAGGCATAGAACTTGGTATGAGTTATATAGAAAACTCAACATCACAATTTGGTGTAAAACCTGATAATTTATCTATAAAGACATCATGAAACTCCCACACAATGGGTGTATAATTAATCCTGAGTTTCTGCCCCAACCATTTGAGATAAATAACCATTATTTGTTGGAATCATGACCCATAATATGGAAGAAATTTTTACTAAATGGATATATTAATCCTTGAATTGGTATATGATCATAGATTGGTATGGAATAAGAAATGTGAAATCCCTTCATTGTCAATTGATATGAGATCTAGTTAATGAAAACCAATACATGCCTGTAATCACCTAAAAACCCGTTATAGGGAGGATCACAATATTTGCAAGAATCACTTCCCCACAAACATCAATCGAAGAATAATTGTTAATTTTTTATAAGACTATTATTACATTAAGAGTTGCCACAACTAACTCAATATCTAATTGTTTAGTTAATAGGACAACGCCCTTATAAATATATTCAGAAATAAAAGAGTGGGTGGATCTATAATAAAACAAAACATTATATTCTTTAGAGTGGATGGTATGTGTATAAATAACCACTTCATTATTATAGTCAACATCACCAATAGTAATTGCACGAGATATTTCTTTGTCTATGGCCTTATGAGATTTTGATTTCGATCATCAGCAATAACACATAGTTTAGGTAATAGATTGGTATTATGCCACATTTCATTTCACTTGTAATATTTATGTGTAGGAGTTGCATTCTTTGTAGTCTTCTCTTTTTTTGCACCATTAGACATATTTTTACCATCACTTTGGAATTTAATTTCCAAATGACCTGATTCTACTACACACAAAACATTTACTAGTACCTTTAATGAAATTTCTCCCATGTTTTGTTCCACACTATGAGAATATGTTAAAAATAATTTTCTTTTCATTGTGGTCTTTAAATTTTCCATTGAATTCCGATTTCATATTCTAATCATACCCATATGAATGATGTGTTACTATAATCTCTATCTAAACCTTGAGAGCATGTCACAAAAATTCCATGTAGATATTAAATTCACTTATTGCTAATTCCCTTCAGAAACATGATTTTAATCCAATAGATAATCGAATGATCTTGCTATCAGGTTGGATAACAATTTTAGAAGCGTACCATATAAGTATTATAAAAAATTTCGTCGTTGGTACCAATAGATACATGTTAATTTTGCTTGAGTCCATGTAACTCCTTCTTTATCATTGTTCGATGTATACGAGGGAAGTAATTATTGAAAAATTAGTTCTTGAACTTTTCTCATTCTACGGACTCAATTTCATCTCTTTGCAACATATTACAGATATAATTCTACCATTGATCAGCTTCACCATCCAAATGATATACTTATAAGATTAATTTGTCATGTTCATAACATTTAATAACATGAAATATCTTTTCAGTGATACTAATCCATTTTTAAACCACAATGGATAAGAAGGCCAGCTGAATGAAGATAGACATTTTCTCATGAAGGATTCAATAGAATGTTTCTATATCAATTTATCATTTGGAAGTACAATATGATTCATAGATTGAGAATGTTTTATGATCATGTATATAAGATTTTTCATTCCATCTCCCATAAATTTTGTTTCTCAGGGGGTAATCATTTTATTTCCCATTGCGTTCATCATTTATGTAGTTCCATTAGTTTCCATCCATTGACGAAAACCAAGAATCATAATGTGATAAACATTAATAATAATAGGAAAGCCACATAATCATGAATGAAATTTGAATTTGGGTCACATTAGGCTCTCTTAGTTTATTCCTGTCCATTTATAAAACACTAGGATTGTGTCCTATACTTAGACATATCCTTAGGATTCTTACAAAGGCTTTCACATCCACGTTTCGAAAGGATATAAATACTATTATTCTGATACCAACTATGATGAACCATATATTATATATATTTATAATATATTATAATTTAATTTTATTCAGTAAATAATATGTTAAAACCATAATATAACCTTATAGTTATATTGTATTAAAAACAAGGAAACATAAACAACAGGTTCATAAAACCTCTACATTACCTCCCATTTATTCATCATAACTATACCATTTTTTGAATATCATAAATAATGTCCTTATTCATGACCCTAGGAATATAAATATATATATATGTGTGATATAAAATTCATTGTAAGTGTAAAAAATGAAATATTAATCATATCACATTCATACGAAAATAACTTTTGAAAATCATCTCTTGTATTTAAAAGATGATAACATCATTTCATTTTATAAATAAAAAAAGTGATTTTTAATACAAATATTTATAAAATAAGACATGATATTTTGTTTCATACACACATAAGTATATAAAATCATTTCATATTAGTCATGACTCATTTACAAACCATCATTGCAATCAAAGTCCATTACAGAACTGAGTTCAATCCTCGTTCTAGCCCTATATTACTGAACCCAATTAACCTTTTGTTCCATTATTTTCTCAATAGAGGGATATGAAACACAATACAATGAATTTTATAAAGATATACATCCCACCCATTGCAAAATAAAACCATTCATATATGTTCTAAAAAAACATAAAAACGGTTACTATGTCCTAACCTTCGAAATCAAATGGGTTTCATAAACATCATTCAATCCTAATTGACGTAAAAAAAATATATTTCCTAAATAAAATTACATTATAATAAAATCATAGTATTTAAATGGTTATAAGTATAACCTAATTTAAATAGTGTCAACATAGATGCAATATAATTTTGAGAAAACACTTGATATTAATTCCTAAGGAAAATACCATTTCATCTTGAAATTTTTTTCTTTTCACAAATTCCCACACAAATTTTGAAGAAATTATTTTCTATTAAAATAAACATATAATCTTATTGGTTAATATTAAATGAAATAAGGAATTATGAAATCCTAAAAATTCATTCACATCGTACAATTTAAAAAACATTGTTCTCTTGCTTTTATTGGAAAAGTAAAAAGTACCTCATATTGAAAATGAAAAAGATTCCATTCATACCGTTTAAAAATTTACCAATTAGTAAAATTTAATTTTAAAAATTAAATAAGGATATAAATAGTATTTCAAAATAAATATTTAGTACACATGTATGTGGATGATAATTATACCTTAGTGAATATTTACTAATTACCAATTGTGGATAAAAATGAGATTGCAATGTTATCCCATACCATAGGTTCGATACACTTCTTATGTATCTTAAAATATTATGTGGTAATTTAAATATTGTTAAATATTTAATATAGAATCATTATAATTTTTAAGGTAACATTTATGATCACATTTTTATCCATTTGTTAATAACATTTCAATCTAACTCGTTATTCACGTATTAACAACATTATGATCTTACCCATGTTTTTTCATATAAGATCTTATTATTATTTTTAAGTTAAAAATATAAAATTTATAACATGCTATTAGTATAATAAATATACTATTTATTAATTCAATTCATTTATATATCATGTTTTAATCATGATTTTGTAGAAATAATCACATCACACTATGGTTATGGTAAGACGTACGTACACACGAGGGACGATATCGTTCCCATAATTGTTGAATGGAATTGAATTGGAAGATATATTGTATGTAATTATTATTATAATTTTCTAATAATAATTTATACTATTTATTAATACCATTATACCAATCAATTATAGTGGTGGTGATACCCAAATTTCACCACGGCGTGGAGATAGTAAGCCATGAATACACACGCGCGGTGATTTCATTTTTCATAGGATAGATTAAAGGTGAAACATGGTGGTTTCATATTTATAATAATAAATCAGTAAATAAGTTATACTTATGTTATTATTATAAAATTAAAAACAAAATAAGAGGATATAGAAGAAGAAAGATACCTGAAAGAATCAGTAAAATATATTTCCACTTCATTGACATTCCACCTTTAAATTTCCTCCAAGGGTACTATAATTAATATTTTGAGAAGACCAGAACATCAAAAATGTAATTATAAAAGATGATAAATGAAATAGGTAGAGGTTTTATAGGATTAAAGGATCAAAATTGAGTGAATAAGAGAGGGATGAGGAGCCCTTTTATAAGAGAAGAGAGGGGAACTATTGGAAACTCTCCAATATTAATTTATTATTAAATAAAACCTCACATTAATTACTCCAAAATGTCTCAAATTATAATATGTATTTATATAAGGATGTAATATAACCTAACAATAAAATTTAGACAAGTTTTTTTTGTCAATTTATGATATATCATTTTAATTAAGACATTGCTATTCTATTTAAATTTAATTATGGTAATAAAATTTAAAAAATAAATAGTTATAAATATTTTCATATATGGTGTTAATTGAAAATAAATGGATATTTAATGAAATTTTAGACTTTATAATTATTAATTTGTAATTTTAAAAAATAAAATTGATAATTTAATAATTTAATAAATTGTTATTTTTAAAAAATGCCAATAGTGTCAATTTGGACACTATTTATTTATCTAATTTTAAATAAAACTAAAATAGGAGATAAATTCGAAAAAAATTATTTAATACACATCTAACATGTCATAATAACCTATAAAATTCTTTTAGAACTTTAATAAGGTCATATTATATTTTTTAATATTTTAAAATAATTTATTTGATATTTTTATTAATAAAATAATTTTTACATCACTAATGTTTCATTATTAATGGTAATTTTCTAATCTAAAAAAATTATAAATAAATGTCTATAATGTAAGTAATTAATTTAGATTTCCATAAAAAATATACAGTTAATATTATCTCCTTGTTGCCCATATATTAAAATCAATATACTTATATAAAATGAGATTGTGACATTTTTTCACACTCATTATTTTTTTATCAAATTCAAGTCTTATTAATATGTAAGTAGCAAAAAAATGATTCAAATTCAAGAAAAAGATTATATGGTTTTAATTTAGTTATCAAATAGAATTATTACCGGTGTTAAAGTAATTTTATAAAATTATTTTCACCCTTAATTTCCTGATTTACCATGAACCATAGAAATAAAATAATTACCTAAGTTACAATTCATAATGCTCAAAAATAAAAGTAGTCTATTAAAATAATTTGGACCTACTGATTCCGAACATGGAATCCATTTTTCCAAATTCAAAACCTAGTTCAATAAGTAATTAATAAAAAATTAATCACGTGGTATAAATGAGTAAACATATTTTAAAAGAAAAAACATTACAAAAGAATGAAATATTATTACGTATGAATTCAATGTAAAATCAAGTATAATGTCAAAATTTTTATTAAAAGGTAAAAATATATTATATTTATAATTTGAAACCATTCAATATTATAATTTAACCGTATAAATTATCTCGATGAAAAAAGTTTTTTTAATTAAAAGTTAGCTTATTTTTAATATTTATCAAAACATGACAGTTGTCAAAAAAATATCTAGAATTTAACCAAATTAAATATTAATATCCCTCACTAAAATAACAGATTAATTTTTTCGTATATAAATTATTAAAGTGTAAAAATATTAATTTAAAATGTGTTTGACATTAAAAGATAAAAATTAAAAAAATAGGTTCTTATAGATAAAATAGTTTTTTACTCATACCATATGACTAAAATATCAACTAGATGATTATCAAGAATATTTTATTAATTATAAAACACTTTTATATATATCTATATTTTCAATTCCAAAAGTAATTCACTCAAACATTATATTATCTAATCGATTTATATTCTTCAAAAATAATTAACAGTCAAATAATTCATTATACATTTTCATAATAGAGTTATAATTATTCCTGCTAACCTAATAGCTAGTATATAATGAAAATTTAACATTAAGGGCATCTTTCGGTTTGTTTAGACTCACGATGGTGTGAAAATATATGGTACTAATGATTAAAAATTATTTTAAAAAATTATTTCATAAAAAAAATTTGTGTTAAAGAGAAACCCTAGGGAAACACCACTTTCACCCCATGTGGTTATGAAATTTTTTAATAAATAGATAATTATGATGATGTAAAATATAATTGAAAACATTACTATGAATGATTAAAATTATGTAAAATGATATCATGTGAATTTATTGAAACATTATCTTCATAGAACCTTAACAAACCCATTATAGTTCTAATAAACATATAGTCAAATTCCATACCCAATGAATTATAGGTTGACATGGACTCACTTGTATTCAATTAATAACATATCAACAATGACGGACCCGATCTAGATTCAAACTAATGGGTTCTCCAAGCCTGGTGGTCCACATATCCATAATCTCTTCTTCTCGAATGCGAGTGGCTTCCAACTAGCACCGAGGGCCTAGGGAGTCTATATTTGAAGACTATTCCCTGATTTGCAAAGTGTATCACATAGAAAGAGATATTAATGAATATTAAACAGTGGAAGCAACATAAATAAATAGCAGAAGAAATATATTGCAATTGATAAACAAGAATAACAATAAATGTATCAGCTAAAAAACTAATGATGTAACGTCATGTCACTAGAAAAATGGAAATCATTGATACAAGATAATAAGCATGACATGTTTTATAAGGTAATGAAAATAAAATATACTCTAGGAATCCTAAGGTCCCACTCAGTAATTTGCTATCATGATCCATCCTATCCACACATAATCATGTATTGGAAGACGCATGCTTCCCACTATCAATACCTGCATCCATGTAATCTACTCCAGATACCAACTAGCACCCGGTGGGGGTGTCAGATAAATCCATGTGGGCTACCAGTAATAGTATATATAACATCCAGCCCGTGTAATGGAAAATAACAGTGCGTAGACATATATAAAATGTAATGAAAGTAGTACAATAGAACAAAATAACCATGTAAATTCTTCAGCACTTGGTTGGTGTATGAACATATAACCAGCGAATTAATTAATAAATTATCATTTAATGTTAATAGGTCACATGAGGAATAGGACACTAACATCACCTCATGATTGTATACGTAGTGAGGGTCCCAAGAAGTATCAAGGAAACCAATCAATGATATACAATGAGGGATTTCCAGGGTAAAAACCAAGGTAACATAAACTTATGGAAAGAAAACTCAGTAGTATCTGAGTCTTGCTAAGTGGTAACTGTGTAATCTCTGGAGCATAATCCAAGGCATTCCAAAATAAGGTGCCAACTGAGTCCAAGGTGACCGACCAAAGTATTTTCCTCTCAGAATCCAAGGAGAGCATGAGTCAGTCCATTCATATTTGATATGTAATCATGCAATAATTCATTTGGTTCAATTATTTTCATCCATTAGTGTGGATAGGTCAAGTACAGTTGAAACCATTGGTCCAAGTCTAGTTTTCCATTACTATGGATTGGCCAAGTAGCATTGCAAAAATTTTAAAACGTATTACATAGACATTAAAGAATAATCTTTTATTATGGTATACTCCACTACCATCCATCAACATGTAATGGGGTGCTACGACATGTAACCTTCATTAAATATCTTTAAATAAGGCCATGTTATATACTTTTTATATATACCAATTCACATTTCAAATTTAAAATTTAATAAGCATTTGAAAGAACTTAACTTAGGAGGTAAAAGTTGTGAGCATACACGGTAAATGACATTATGCAATTATCAAGAATAACAAGTCATTTATGATGAGATGACTCAAATTTAGAAAGGGTAAGAAAAGGCACACTCGTACGATGGTTCAAACATACCGAACCACTAAAAACCAAACTATGTCATAGCCTTCGACATGTGGCGGAATGATTTGTGTATGAAACCCCTAAAAACTATTAACATATTTGGAAAGAGAATAATCATAAAATTATAATGGGTATAATCATGTAATGTTAATTTCAGAAACAGTTTCCAATGAAACCAATAGGCCCCACACGAACATCCCAAAAACAACGAACATTTGGGATGAGTTATAGACCACAATCCTTAGGGTTGTATTATTTTTCTCCTCCAATATCAGCCCTTGATTTTCCTCGGATCAGAGTAGATCTAGGAAAAGGTGAAAAACTATCACATAGGGATATCCATGTCTAGTGTTAAAGAGAATAAGTATGGAAAATTGGACTCGAGTACCTACTGTTGTACATCCAACATGATGAATAGAAGATCGATCGGATGTCAGACGAAGAAGATATGTTTATTCCAAGCATTGATCTTCAAAACCCCAAAATTGAGATAGAACTAGGTCAATCATGCCTAAACTATGATTAGGGAGGAAGGGAAAGGATTAATATATCATGAATGGAATTTTTGACATTCTACTTGTGTTTTTAGCATACACACATTTCGTCTACATGGTTTGTCAAACCATGTGAGATGGTTCTGCCAAAACATCGGAAAAGGGAGAGTTTTCATGGTTTGGCTACATGGCTATGCACAAGCCAAGAAAGGTGCCACTTTGCGGAAAAACAGAATCTATACGGTTTTGAAAACCATGTGCACACATTGAAATTAAGCATATTTTCCATAAAATAGGACATTTAAGCACCAATGAATCCCTGAAAACCTTTAGAACAATTGAAAACACATTAATCATCTTTATTGTGTCGAATTTAAGGATTTAGACTAAAAAATAAAGGATACATACATGAGTTCAAAATAGGGTTCTTACACCACATTACAATGGTTTTTAATGGATCCACCCATTCTTGGTATATAACCGAAGCACATGTCACTATAACAAATTTCCTCTAATGATAAAATGAATAAAGTACAAAGGGAATTAATTTCATAACAAATTTCACAAAAAAACTATTATTCAATTGAAAAACTTTTTAATCCATCAATACGAAAAACAATCCATGAATATCTATCAGAAATAACCATAATTTAAATAGAGGTTTAATTGGGATAAAAAATTAGTACTTATCCCAATTGGAGAAATTTTTACGTCAAGGGTTGTTGTGGTTTATTATTGGAAATAACATAAATAGATAATTAAAAAAATTCAAAATTCCATTTTTTGGTGGAAAATGACATTAAATAACTTAATTTGTAAAAAATAATTTAAAAATAAATTTATATAATATAACCATGGAAAAATAAAAATAAGTAATCAACTAAAATATTTATCAGGAGAGTCATAATACACTATATTGTTTTAAATATTAGAATTAAAAATTATTTTCATGGATTTTGTAATTGGAGTAAAAAATTACCCAATTTGAAAATGTTACAATATATCCATTTATAATAATTTAATACTAGCTCAATAATTACATTTAATAACATTATAAATTTATTAATGATTTTGAAATTACATTATTAAAATCAATTTATAATACTTGTATTTTTATTTGAATTTTTCATAATTGGGAAAGAGGGTTGAAATCATTATTACATAAAAAAATTGATATTCTATTCATAAATAAGGGATGAAATATAAATTTACATGTAAAAAATTTGATAAATAATGTATAATAAGATAGATATGGTTTAACAGACTAATATCATTCTATTTTCCCCAGGGTTTAGTAATTTTAGATGAATAACTCTGAAAAATACATATCATTAAATTGAGAGTTATTCAATTGCGAGATTATGTGTATAAAATGTATATATTAAATATTATAGTTAAATAAAGAATACAACACATTTTTTGATCAATTAATAGAAAATAATTTCATAAAAAATTTAATGGAGGAGAGTTGTAACCCAATGAATGAAGTTCTATTTTAAATCACTTTACCATAAGTTATCATTCATGTAAGATCATATTGTATGGGAAAATGAAATTGTAAAATAATGTACAATAAACTATGAACAATTCTTTAATTAAAATTACAATGGTCATTGTACACACCAAGAAATAAAAATATGTTCACAATAATAAAAAAATTTAAATGAATGAAAATTTAGATGAAATACACTACCTCGAGTCGAGAGTGTCTATATAAGCCCATTAATAATTTTACAAAAGACATATATCAATTAATATATTTTATTTGAATATGATATAAGATTAAAATGTTATCCTTGAACTAATTCAATCATTTATCTTAATTTCATGGTAGACATCTTAATCATTTAAGTATACATCTTATAATTTGAAACCTTCAGTCCATAATATCAAAACAGATTTAGTGTGATGATCATTGAAAAATGTGTCAATGATCATTCATAATCAAATTATAATAATGAAATTATTATACTTTTTATAAATTAATATACTTTTAAAAAAGTCATGAATGACGTTAATGTAAAATGAGATATGATACAATTAGTGAAATGACTAGTCGAATGAATGCATGAGTAACATTCCATTTTTAAATGATAATGGTAACAAAATTGTTATTCTATACATCTATAATTATAAATTGATCATAAATATAATATGATTTTGTTAAATAAACTTTTATATATCATCTATATTTTGGGGATATAAAAAATATAACATTAAATGCTGGAGGAGGATGTCCACACATATACAGGAATTCCATGTTCATTTTATAGTGTATTTAATGATATGAAATTAATGATATAATAAATTTATGTAATTATAAATATTAAATTAATAAAACAAAAACAAATACTCACACACACACACACACACATATATATATATTAAATTTGTAGTTATAATCAACTACGATAGGAGGTGATGGAATAAATAAATATAATGGTTCAAGAGGTGGTAGTCATCTATAAACATGAATGATTAATTCCATACCTATTTGAAAGAGGATAGGGAAAGGTATTGGTTTTGAAACTAAAATAATAGAATCATAATATATCTATTATATTGATGTTATTATCTCAATATATTGATAATGAAGTATATACTAATTATGGTTAATATAGATACTATAGAATGAAAAATTCACCATAAATGTACCTTGGTTTATTGTTTAAACTATATCATAATCACTTATATGTATATAATATTTTTATACATTTTAAATTAGTTTATAAAATTATATTTAACATAACATATCATTAATTTTATGTTTAGTACTATTCATTTATATTGACATTAATAAAATCATGAAAAAATGAAGTTGAATCGAATGAATTATAAATTAAATAAAATGTTATATATACAAAAAAATATATGTATAAAAATAATAAATTCAAATATTATTAATTATAATATTTTTAATACCATTTATTTTATTTTTCTGTTAATTTTATAATTACTTCTTCATAGTTTCATTAAAATTTATGGTAATTATCTAATCTGTAATAATTATAAATAAATCAGAATAAAAAATAAACCTAAATTATAATAAAAAATTATATTTATTACCAAACCTATGTTATTTTTATCAATTTCAGAAAAAATATATTTATTAAAAGAAAGAAAGTGGATTTTTTTATTTTCATTTCCTAATGTATTGTAATTGTTACAGTCCTAAAAAAATGTATCAAATACCATATATTATAATAAGAGATGGTTATAGATGAAATATAAAGATTAAATAAGGATATAAAAATTATTAAGGATTTTTTTCCATAACCATGTATTTTAAACCATAATTACTTGATTTACCATTGATCATGACAAAAAATAATTAAGGTTTATATTTTTAATTTTTTCAAAAAAATGATATGTATTTATATAATATGGACTAAATTATTTGAAATATTTAATCTATTTCTCAAAATAAAATTCAAACAAGTTCCATATTTTATTTAAAATTGAAACAGCAAAACATAATGAAAAATATATTATTTATAAAAAACATTTTATATTGAAACATGTTATTATACAAACCTCTTATATAAAATTAATTTATAAGACCATAATAGGATTTATTTTAAAAAACATTATCTGCATTATTTTATAAACTAATCAACAATATTAATTTACTTTGAAAATACCTTAAATGAAAATACATTTTGATGAAAAATAATTATTTTTTCACGATTAATTATATAATCCAATATTTCAGAAAAATATAAAAATTTCAAAATAGAAATATATTTATATTCTTATATGAAATAATTTAATTAATATTATTTAATAAATATATTTTATTTATATATAAGAACTTAATTTTTTTTATAAAAAATAGAAATAAAAACAATTTTTTCGGAAAACATATATTTATAGATGTAATAATTATTTTTTAAAAATATATTACAATGTTTAAAAAAATTAATTAGAATATTATTTAATTATGTATTTTATATATATTTAATAATATAGATAACCCAATTAATACCCACAAATTTAATTCCAATTTTATACCATTCATATAATATTTTGAGGTTAGTTTAATCCCAAAGATAATTATCATGTTCATTATAAAAAATTATCATTAATTTAAAACCATAGAATTTGACATATGTTTATTAATAAAAGTTTCCCCAAAATAATTGAAGAAATGTTTTCTATAATAAATTACATTACTGATCATATAGAAAATAAATTCGGTAAGAAGTTATATAATTAAATGAATGATGTGTGTACGACAAATTCTGAAAAAATTTCTCCTCACTTATAAAATTTTATACAATATCATGTATAGAAAGATAACAATATTAATAACCTAATTCCGAACCAAATTCATATATATACCCTTCTATGATTTTAATTTTTAATTATTTTAATTATGTCTAATAGTTAGTACTGAAACAATTTAAATTTCTGGTGTGAATATTCTAAATTGTATTGAACTATTTTTATAATCATTGTCTTTCTCATAATTCATCACCCTAATAATGCATTTATTAGATAATAAAAGGTAAAATTATTTACTCAATTTAATTATTTATAACTAGGTTATTTAATTTTATGGTCTTATTTTTCATTATCCTTTAAGATGTAATTTTCGTTGAGCATGTTTTAGTGA
This sequence comes from Viscum album, assembly GCA_963277665.1. Lineage (NCBI taxonomy): Eukaryota > Viridiplantae > Streptophyta > Magnoliopsida > Santalales > Viscaceae > Viscum > Viscum album. Next base: position 1,889,881,248 of record OY728156.1, read on the forward strand.
TTTTTAATGGACTAAAATTAATATCATAATTTTTGAGGTAAATAATGACATTACTGACCAGGAAAAAATATTAAAATTATAATTTAAATCATATTTTAGAATTAATTATGTTACCATAGCTATCAATGACTTTATTTTATTGCATATGTCATTTTTGTGATCAATCAGACCCATGTAAGGACATACCATAATTAATGAATACTATATATTATGAAAGTTGATTATATTGTCATAATAACATTAATTTATAATAATAAATATATTTTATATACAAGTTATTTATTTTTATCCATATTTTAGTATTTTTTATAAATTAATATAATAATTTGATGAAGAATGAGATGCATAACTCTGTAGAGGTGGCAGTTTTCAAAACACATAGTAAATATATTCATTTCTCAAACAAATGGAGGGATTGATGGTGTATTATTTATGTTATATTTATACTAATTAATATATTATATATTCTTCATTTATTCTCCAATTTCACAATGATAATTAGAAAAAAAAATTAGTGAAAAAAACAAGTCATCAATTTTTGGAAGAAGTAATTAATACAACAAATGAATAGATGTTTCATTTTATTTATATAAATGGGGAATGGTTATTAATTTTTATTTTACTATAAAATAACATTTTTTATTTAGAAAAGAAGTTGTTTATTTATCATTAAATTAAAAAAATTAGAATCCACAAAAAAATAGTTTGGTAAAAATGTTATCATGTTTAGAAGATAATATTTTCCATGGATTACTCGTTGGAAATACAGGCCTTAAGACAACGTATATGGAGAAGAATACTAAGAAAATGGAATATAGTTATAAGATAAGGACAATTAATATTTTTTTTGTTTGATATAAAATTATTTTAATGCTCTTGAATGAGATGAGAGGATAAAATTTTATATGTGGCATGAATGATATTTTTTTAATTATAACTACTTAATGAAAAGTGAGAACATGTTGAACCTGTCTAGTGTGTGAAAAAATTGAAAATAATTTTTTATATTAGGTTATATAGATCCAAACCACTCCCAATGAATTAGATATTTTTTTAACCAGTTATTCCTTTTACACCCTATGCAACCGCAATTTTTAATTTTTCTTGTATATTATGGTAACTAGTTTTTCCTTCCAAGGTAACAACTAGTTTTTACATGAAAATAAAATGGTTCTTAATACTTAATTTGGAAATTATAATTAGAAATATAAATTATATCTTTTAATCTTCATTTTCAAAAAGAGACCAAATTAATTATATATATATAATATTTGTAAAATATATTTACATTTTTTTTAAAAAAATTCCTAATGTTAAATAATGTAAAATATAAAATTTATAAAGTAAATAACTAAATAAATCTAGAATACAAAAACAAATTTTTTATGTGTAGTATATGTATTGATAAATTTCCATGTAATATATAAATATTAAAAATATATTTAATGTTGTGGTATTTTTAGGAATAATATTTTTTGAATTATCCACCAAAAAATTATAACTCTTTTTGAAAATATAGATTATTTATATTAGAATAATATTATAATAAAATGTAAAACAACATTTTATTAATGACACACTCTATTATTCATAAATTGATCTATTAAGTAATATCATTAAATTTTGGGAAAACTATTTTATGTATTAGTAATATTTTATGTATAATAACTATTTAATTAATATTATTTCTAACATGTTATTTATACTTATAATTTATTGAAAAATAAAAATATAAAATTTGATAAATAATTTTTTTGTAAAAAAATATTTTATGAGTTTCATTGATTCACTAGTATAAATAGTTTTAAATGGGATCATTATTTAATAATTTTGAGAAAATTATTTATAAAAATTCAATTAATAGATATCATACAATGATCAATATCTATTTTATTAAAATTTTATATATAACATTTAGGTTCAGTGTTTTGTTTTATGGATGTTATCAAAAATAATATTTATTTAAGGGTGATATTTCAATAAATTTATAGGTAATTATAATATTAGGTTTGGTAATTTACTATTTTTTACAAATATTTCATTACCATATATTATTTTTTATTATTTGTAAAATTATGATGGAATTTTTTGTTTAATTGGTGTCATTTGTTATATATTTTTTAAAACACTTTCTCATAGTTTTGTCATTACTATTCTAAAAATAAATTTTCGAGGTTTTATCATCATTATTACATTCAGGTAGTGATTCATGTATTATTCCAAATAAATTATTGATAGAATTATTTATATTAATTCATTATAATTTTTTTTATAATTTTATGAAATGAATATTTCACGGAGTTACGAACATGTGTTGTTGGACTATGAATGATTGATATTGTTTGAATTAGGTGAGCTTAAACATTTTATATTAAAATTTTGTAATGTGTTAACCCTGTTTTAGGAAATTGGTCACCATAATTATAAATTCAATACTCATTTTTTCATGAGATATATGATTTGTAGTGTTACTATAATATGTTATTAACAATTAAATAATGATTAGGTTTTAACCATAACCATGTTAGAGTTCGATATGGACATATAAGTATTCAATGACACTTTTATTATTACAAATTATTATTTTGACAATTGATTTCCATGATCATTGATTAAGGTGTCGTTGATTGTGTACTAATGTACCATTGAGGCTCCCATTAATTTATTCAATGATGACATAGAATTATAAAGGATCTTTAATCTACCATAATCATATAGGTAGTTTTTATATAAGTTGATCTATGTGATTCATTATGTGTAATGTTTTATCAATTCTTTATGGAGTCTATGTAATATTAAAGACTTTGTTTTGGTCTTCCTTTTGATGTTTCATTGTACCAATGATGTGGAAGTATATTATTTATAAATTTATGCATTGTCCAAGATTGTTTTTGAACTAAGATAAATTTATATTTATTATAGAATAAAAAATAGATCCTTTCTATATGAATATATCCCCCCATTAGTGAGAGATATATGAATTTTGTTTGTTTGATTTTGATTCCAACCCCTTATGGATAATTAACGATGTCTTATTTTCTATTTTTTCTCAAGTAAGTGACAAAGGATGTGAGGGGTACTCCCCCTCTTAGTATGTAATAACTATGCTAGCCACATATGATTGATTATTGGGCATAAAAGATTGTCCTAGTTTTAATGTAATTATAGTTATTTGTGTTTTCATCCTAATATAATTTTGTAAGATATATATTTTATCCTATATGGGATGTTGTTATGTTATAGGTTTTCAATTAAATATATATTATTATATTTTAATGGAAATGAGATTATACTTGAACGATATAATTATTAGAGTATGAGGAATCCTTACTTATAACTAAATTATTCTTATTTCCTAAGATAACATGTTAACATGTGTTGTTGTTTAATAAGGTATTTTATGGTTGGCCTAATATATATTAGGAAAGTTTTATGGGAAATATTTAACACATATAATATTAAAATGTGATCAGTGAAATTAAACCCATTTTTGATGACTTATTGAAATGGACATTTTTATTATGGTATGTCGATGAGTTATTTGTATTTCATCGAAAATATTTCTCACAAAGTCTAAATGATGTTAGTAATGAGATAAAATGACTAGCTATTCATTATTTTATTTGAAGAGTGATTTTTTTTCTAATATGTGATAATTCTAATGAATGGTATGATATGGTCATGGCATAATTCCATTTTTTTTATTTCATTAAGATATGGAATGTATTGAACATGATGTAATACATCTAAGGGGGGTTATTATATGGATGAGATTAAATTATTAGTTATTTCATATTTCCGTTAATATTGGGTTTTATTTTTATGATGTGTTACTCCCATGAATGGGGCTGAGTTTCTTATGAAAAAGTAAATTTTCGAGGGCATGGTACCCCCCATTATCACATGTCAGGAGTAATGGAATTATTATCACTATTTTGTTTATGTTATTTGATAGTAACACTTTACCCTCAATTAATGTATTCAGAATGTGATAATTTATTTCATACGATTGTTAGGGACATTATTACCACAATGTTTTACCTTGTTATCTTTATTCAATTCCAATTTATTTATGATCTTGTTACATTGGGGACATTGTTCCCTCTCTTAATGATGCAGTTAGAATATGTTGCCTTCTAGTATATGATAATCATGGATTCTATGTGTATTACTATGAATTTTTTATCGGTATGTACATCTCATGTATAGATGCTTGAGGTTTGTTTTTTCCACTATATAGTTACTTTATTTGAATGTAATTCCATTTATTTTTTATAATATTAGGATGACACCTTATTTTAAATATTTTGGTGGATTTATCATTAATAGTAATGTAAAAATGTATTTATAATTTTCTTCATCAAATTGAGCCCTCCCAAATAAGTCATATATATGTGTTTCTTTACTTCATCTAATGGTTATGTTCATATAATTGTACTAAAAAACAATTACCATGTGAAAGAAAAAAATAAAAAAATTTAAAAGACCTTTGGTAGTTAAATGTAAATACTCACCCATTGGTCGATATGAGTATCTAAGAGAACATATTTTTATCAAAATAACAATATCATTAATTTATATTCATTTGTATGGGTTTATGAACCATAAATATATATTTATAGTAACTTATAAATCATGTGTGAAAACAAACACACTTTCATTCATTATTTATATGAAGGCATTTTAATCTAAAAATTGAATTATTATTTAAATATATTTGGAAATAATTTTTTTTCAATTAATAGATTTATGAATAAAAATATATTTATCTATAAAATATAAAAACACAAACAAGTATATATATATATAGGAAAAAAATAGAGGTTATGAAAAATTTATATAATTACGAATTTTAATAAAAAATTGATTATAATAATTTCATAGGGCAATTATACGACCGGAATCATATAAATCTAGAAGATAAAATTGATATTAGAGTAAATATAAAAACTAATTTAATTTAAAAAAAATCAGATGAAACAAAAAAATTTGGTCTAGAACATCACATCCCCACACATGATGCATGTCACGATTAAAACTATGATAAAACCATAAAACATTCACTAATACTATAAGGTTTCTAATCATCTAGCATCCTCCTCCCATCCACCAGTCATTTCTCTACATCCACTAATCATTTCTCCACAAATTCTAGATACATTTTTACTACATATTTATAAAACAGAAATGAACTAAATTGAACATCTAACTTCTCCTTATCCATTATCATCATAACATTCTCCATAATACCCTAATCTAAGGTCCTATTCAATTTAATTATTTCTTTTTTATTTTTATTCAATGATCATGATAAAATTATTCTCACATACTATACAAACCACATAAAACATATTTATAAAATAGTTCAATATTTTTCATCACTTTTTATTTTCTAATTTGGTTCATAGAATATATTTTTTTGAAGTAGTGACCCCAAACTTCTTCACAGTTCAGTCATATTTATACACCTCCATATCACTTTCCAAACTCCATTATATAAACATATCCTCCACACATTTCTCAACATCTATGAAATACACTATGATTATATTCTCTAGTTGTATATTGTAGAGAAGAAGGTTCTTAATCACTATATCCATTTCCTAGATATTAGATCAATCATGGAGATCATAAATGAGTATGTTTATTTAGAATTAAATAGTCATGTGGATTACACCTGAGTTCAAGGGAGATGAAATAAAGATAAAAATTAATATGAATACATATGATTATGGGAGAGAGAAAAATGTAACACGAATGAAGACATAGTGATAACTGAGAAGTTGGGAACTAAATAGTTTAGTGGTTCCCTAGTTTGGGAGAGAAACCTATCCTCCCACAAAAATCCCACTATGTATAATATAATGGTAATTTTTAGTAACTAAATTTTATATTATGTATATCCAATAATATTTTGGAAGATATTTTTATCTTCTTTTTTGGTCATAAAATTATTATATAATTTATACTTGTCCATTTGTTGTTGATTTTAAGTTATAATGAAAAACATTTAAATAAAATTATAATATCATTTGATTAATGTAATTTTTTTGATTATATGTATATTCATTACATATTATAAAAAATTATTCCAATATCTAAAACATAATAACAAATAATTTTATGTTAATGAATTGATAATTATAATAAAAAATAAATTATATATTTTGATACTTCCTATGAAGGATAACCTAATATATATTTCATTTTATTTTATATGATATCTAGTTCATAGTATTCATTAATATATAAGTATTTCAATGTGTTTAGATATATTAGGTACATGATAGAAGGCATGTAAATAAAATGAAAAAAATAAATATTTTTAGAATTTGTATTTTGAAGAAAATACAAATATTACATGATTCTAATCTATTAAATAATAGTTTTTAAAACACAGAATGGGTGTTTCACTCAAAAAATTGGGGAATAATACTATCACCATGGAAGAATAACTTTACTACAATAGAATTAATTTAGTTTCAACATAAATACACAACAAAAATTTAGTATTTCTTGTTATAGAGTAAGGGTAAGGGTATGAATTAAAAATTAACCTGATTGGACATGAATAAATTTAATATGTTTACATAAAAGTTGTGAATGGTTATTTTATTAATATAAAATTAAAATTAAAATTCAAATCATATTTCTCAAAGATATTGTGCAATAGATAATATATCATAATATATATAAATAGTAGTAAATTTATACAACTATATACAACATTATATTAAATGTCTGCGAAAGAGAGTCGAGATAATTAAGATTTTCTTTAGTGCATACAGAGATATGAGATGGAACCTATAAAAATAATGTATTTAATAATAATAATAAGAATAAATACTTAAATAATTTAATTGAATTATTTGTATTTTGTTGATAATGTAATTGATTCATAATAATTCAATTTAATATTTAATTAATGATGGAAGAACAATCACAATGAATATATGTCCTATATCATGCGTAAACTGATAGTATAAACTCATGGTAAATGTTTTTTTGATAATAGGCAGTCATACGGTAGATGTGAAATAATGAACATTCCATGAATTTGAGTTTTTAGAGAGGTGATCAAAGTAAATAAGTTATTCCATTCCTATGATTGAGTGTGTTTTGTAGTGATATAAAATCATTATAATTGTTTGTTAGGTTTTTCAGAAATTTAATCATAACAAATATCACTAATTCACCCCAATTCATTTGAATGATTAATTTATATTATTTTATGAATTCATCATATCCCATCTCCATATAATTATTATATACTATTTATAGTTTATATTTGGTTTAGGAGTTTTTTATCAACATTAAATGTATAAATTTTTATGAAAAAATATATGAACAATATGTGGATTCCAAATATATATTTGAAAAGTACTATATCTAGAAGGAATATTTGTAGAATTATATTATATAATTGTTTTTGGATGATCTAGAGGCTGAAACTAATAGGTCTTTTGTCCATTTTGAAACTATAATATGAATGTAGGAGAAAGAAATAACCTAGATAATTATGAGCATGTATCAATATGAAAAATATCTTAAATTAGATAGAAATAAATTAATATGGGTAAGGAAATTAAAAAAAACGAATCTAGGACAATAAAAGAGATATTTTACATGGTACTAAAATTTTGATGTGAGAAATCTCTATATTTTGAGGTTGATGTATAGAGATATAATAATATTGGGTGTGGAGTTAGTAAATACATTCTCAAAAATGAAGAATATCATTATATGAAAAGTAATTATATTTGGAGAGATTTTAGGAGAGATAATAATGATTAATAAGATATATTTCATCATACTAAATTAATTTTATTCTAAATTCATATACTTGGATGATAATTATCTAATATAAATACCTCTTGATTCTATACAAAAAATTATTAGTTCCATATGAGATGGAGAAATAAAATGATTTCACCAAAATATTTCATCTAAAAATAAATTTATTTCTTATTCTTGAACAAATATAAGTATATGAATATTAATTGTAAAGATAAATTTGACTATTCTAAATAAAATTTTCATAATATATTTCATAAAATATTTCCTTTTATCTTAATAAATGTTATAATTCGTAATGATAGGATCTGGTAAAAGAAACCACTCAAATGATTTTATTATGTCCAATTTATATATTTCACTAAAATCAATCATGTAGAGACCCGAAGCGTGACATACATGGACATTACATTACTTTTTCGGATTACTTAGTACATAACAAAAACACACACACAAGGATCGTAATAGTTTAGTGTCTTTGGAAACATGGAATATAATCTTCTAATCGTGGTAAAAGATCTTCAACATCTCCCATAAAGATCTTCTTTTTTTTACCTAAAACCTTTCTTTATATCCTGGGGAAAAGAAAACATAAAAGGGTGAGCTCAAATGCTCAGTAAGGGTAAAAAAAAGAAATATCAATCACATCATTTTCATAAAAACATAACATTTTTGAAATCTTAACCTGCAAAAGAGATCATAAATTCATAACATGGGATAAATCATAGTAGTGAAATGAAATCCCAATAATCATAACATAAAACTTGAAACTTTGGGGCATACACACATAATCATAGATAATCATATCTTATTAGTCAAGACTCATTGCCAAGACTATCTTAGTGGACAATGTCCATTTCTGAACCGAGTCACCCTCGTTTCAGTCCTGTTTCACTGAACCGGTATAACCTACCGTTCCAGCCATGCCTATCTCATGAGATATAAAATCATTACCCAATGTATTGGAGAGATATATAGGTCCCACCCATCTCATAATTATACCATTCTTATGTGTGCCACAAATTCATAAATCATACATCATTGCATAACCCATGTAATAAAAATGGGATTATTAAACAACATGACACCATAAAACAATTCATATAAGATAAAGGAATTCATAAAAATAATTCCATCACAACATAATCAAATCAATGTAATAATAGGGATATAAACAGAACCATATATTATGTTAGATGGAAAATAATTTTGATAAAACACTTGAACTCCATTCTTGAGGAAAATATCCTTTCTTCTTTAAAATCATTTTCTTTTCACAAAATTCAATGAAATTTTAAAAGATAAGGGTTTTGTTGAAAATAATCATGCAATATTGTAGAGGAAGATTCTTGAAAATGAGGTGTTATGAAACAGTAAAAATCCGTTCACACCGTATAAGTTAAAAATAACATTCTCCTCATACTTTTGTCGGAAAAATCAAAAAGTACCTTATATGGTAACCAAAGGAACGATTCCATTCTTAAAATGTGGTAAAATTTAAATAAAGGGTAAAAATTACTTTAAACATTCATGGAAGAATGGTAAACATTTTATAAAAACATTTTTAGAAAACATGGCCATGGATGATAAACGTAACCCCAATAAATACTTACGTATAAGCAATCTCGGATAAAAATGAGATTGAAAATTTATCCCTTACCTTAGGTCCGATATGATTTGAATGTGTCCGAACCTCCTGTAATAATGATTTAAATAATTTTATTGACTTATTCCAGAATCATACTTATTTTATGATATCATATATGGTCATATTCTTAGCTTCATAGTAGTAATATTTCATTGCTACTTGTTATTCGGGTGTTTATAACTTTTTGTTCTTATGCGTGTTTTGTCGAATAAATTCTTATTATTCTCTTTAGGTTACAGATACCTCATTTCCAGAATGGTATTAGTGTAATATATATCATATTCATTCATTAAATTTATTTATATAATCATTATGAAATGAAGATCATGTAGAACGAGTCGCATCACATCGTGGAGACAGTATTCCGTACGTACGCACGAGTGATGATATCGTTCCTATGATCGTTGAATTGTATTGGAGTTTATGTATACTATTTTAGAATCAGTATCACTTTATTATAGTCATATATAGTCATTATTTACACCATTATACCCATCCAAGTAAAGTGGTGGTGGAAAATAGATTTCACCACGCCGTGGAGACGGTATTCCGTACGTACACACGCACGGTGATTTCGTTTTCCGTAGGATGGATAGATGGTGAAATAGAGTTTTTTCATAATTATAATAACATATCAATATATGAATGATACTGATGTTATTAATTCATAATGAAACAACCTATGAAGAAGAAGTAGAAGAAGAAATAAAGTTGAAAGAATCGGTAAAGGATATTACCTCTTCTTTCGACACGCCTTTTGAAACCTCCTTTTAGGGAACTAAGATTGGTCTTTGAAGAAGACCAGAACCTCTAGGATGTTACTAGGGAAGTGGAGGGGAGAAATTGTCTGTGGTTGGACGAGCTTTAAGGCTCAAATTAGAGTGAGGAGGAGAGGGAGGAGGTGCTCTTTTATAAGGGAGGAGAGGGGCACCTTTGGAAATCTTAAAAAATATTAATTTATAATAAATCTAACCCCACTTAAAAACCTCCAAAAATGACTCATATTAGAATATTAGATAAGATAAGGTTGTAATCACATCAACCAATATAATTTAGACATGTTATGAATTTATTTTAATCATTATCAACTTGATTTATCCTTATTTAATCAATTTTATTTTATTTGTGGTAATAACATTCTAAATTTTAAATTATAACAAATAATTACTTATTTGTCTTGAATTTTACATAATTGGATACTTAATATAATTTTAGACCATATAAATTTAAATTTTTAATTTTTAAATATTTTTGGGATTTTTAAACAATTTTATAATATGTTATTTTTAAAAAATAACAATAGTGTCAATTTTGACACTATTCATTTATTCGAATTTAAATAAAATAAATACAGAAGATATGTTTAAAATAAAAGCTTCAATAGATTCATAAAATGTCATATGTATCTAGAAAATTTGTGTAGCACATTAAATAGTTTATATAATATTTATTTTATTATTTTTAAAACCATTTATTTGGTTTATCTCTTAATAAAATAAATACTACAACATTTTTGTATAAATATTTAATATACTTATTTGTTGCATAAAAATTAAAAATAAATTTCTATGATGAATATAAATCTATTACCTTTCACAATAATACTTTTAATCGAATTTATCATCTTAAAATCACAATATTTAAATTGTTATATTTATTAAATTATGAAGGTGACAACTTTGGCATCATTTAAAATAAAATAATATAAGTGTCATAATCGCTTTTATAAGGCTCCAAATGGTCAAATATTCGACGTTTGGATGCTTAGGGTTTAAATTTACATGACCAATAAGTTTTGGTCAGGTTTTTGTGCATTTTATGGTCACTATTAGTTTAATAAAAACTATATTCTTGATATTTCACTAGATAAACAATTTCTGCATCACTATTGTGTCATAATTAATGATAATTACTTAATACCTAAAAATTATAAATGAATTATCATGATGTAGATAATTTTGTTAGATTTTTGGAGACTATTCACGTTCAAAGTTTTATGAAGTTTATCACTAACTTAAAATTATAATACTTATAGTATTTAAGAGAGTGACATGTTGTCACTTTCTTTAGTTTTAATAATAATTAAATTATTTTCATGGTAAAAAGTCTATTAAATGAATCTAATCAGACCCTTAGGTGATATGGGTCGACTTTTATTCATCCAATAGTATTTTGTCAAGTGTTAGAATAATTGTACAATCATATATTTACCCTTAATTACCCGATTTACCTTTAACCACAATAAATAAAATTTACCTTAGTTGCTATTCATAATTCACAAAAATAAAAAGTAGTCTATTTACATAATTTGGACCTACTGATTCCAAATATGGAATCCATTTTTTCAAATTCAATACACAGAAGTTGTAGAAATCAAATTAAAATTAATCCCGTTGTCGAATGAAAACGGGTTTTTGTTTAAAACATTGCAAAAGATTGAATTGATATAACCTACGAATTCAATGTAAAATCAATGCTAATGACATACATTATATTAAATGGTAAAATTATATTCTATTTATACTTTAAAACCACTCAATATTATAATTTAACAATATAAATTATTGCGATGAAAAAAAGTTGTTTTTAATTAAAATATAGCATGTTTTTACTATTCATCAAAATAAGAAAGTTACCAGAATAATACGAAAAATTTATCCAAAGTAAAATTTTATATCCTGATTCCAAGGAATAATTTTATTTTGTAAAATTAAACTTATAAACATGTCAAAAACTATATTTAATGTGGGTGCGCCATCAAAAGGCGGTAAAACTGAATTTTTTTAAAAATACTTATTTTACCCGAAAAATTTATTTTGTTCTTATACCATGTTATAGAAAATGTGTTAGATGAATAATAATGTTATAAAATTCAAAATTTATTTAATACTATTCATAACGGCTAATTCATAATAATATTATAATAATATATCATTGTTTTGTAAAACCCGGTATTGCGTACAACACATGCTATCGAGGAAGGTCGCGATTGCGTGTAATGCAAGCCAAGCAAGTGTTGTTTGTAGAAAAAGATTACTTTGATGATTTATATAACATAAAAGTCTTGGGTGTTACATTTTACCCCCCTTAAAATGAATTTCACCCTCGAAATTCGTCGGGGTTATAAATGGTTTACTACTCAAAAGTTTCTTTAATAGGAACCCACATCATAAAAAGGAATACCAAAACATGGCTTTAAATACTAAAGTATGAAATGTAAGGATTACCCAAATAGACTAATCATTGGGTTTCCACATAGGTGAAAATATGGATATAGAAGAGAAATCTAACCATCATGTTCTGATGGAGAGTGGTAGAGAACATGGCTATGGAAAAGCCAGCAATCACAAAGCCATAAATTTGTGACGATCTAAGGTACCATCTGATTCATCAGATATAAGAGCACTAGGACAACATTTTTGGTTTTCAAGATCATTTCCCTAAAGTTGATGAAATTAGAAGAAATACTTTCGTGATCTTGGTATAGTCTCACCGTTGATCGTTCTTCAAACAATTTCCACTTCATCTCTTAAAGAAATGAAGTTGAATTTGTCATTCGTGATGTGTTAACAGATCATGTGATATAATGATGTGTCATTCCATCTGTCTCAAACAAAAGGATAGAAAATTTATCAAAAAAAATACATAAGTCCATCTATAGTGAGATTAATGATATATGGTTCCTAAAATGGACTTATACTTCATATATCATACTGCTTAATAAAATTAGTTTCTACTAAACATGGACTTCTTGTAGGCCAGTGGTAGGCGATAAAGGCCAGTTGCACTTCGGTTGTGGGTTCGATTCCCACAGCCTTGTCCGACGCGATGGGCTGTCACCCGTCCTGTAGGTTGTCCTTTTTCTAAAACTACATTACTATAACATCACATAAATAATATCAAAAAAAAGTTCTATCCTTAAACAATACTAACTTATGGTTAACATAATCCATTCCAATATTTAGGCTTATCTAAAATACTTCGGTCCAAGCTCATAGTATAAATAAAATGATAACTTGAAATGCCATAAACCAAGCATGTGAATACCATCATTTATCCCCCATATATCTTGTTGGTCACATTCCAATCATGTGAATACCTTAATCTTGTATTCTCTTAAAAAATGAATACCCATTAAATCTTAGTGAAAACATGAATGCTGTCAAAAGTTAACTCTTTCCTCATACCAAAATCCAAAAATTATATATACTCAAACCATGATATAACCTTCTCCTTATATCAGTCATGAGCTCATGAATACTATCAAACATTTAATTTTCTCCTTATCCCTTCATTATGCGCATATCATCTACAGTGCAAAAATATCTGAATAACCTTTCATGGATACTGGTAACATTAATCATACATTTTCAAAACTCAAGGAAAGACAACAGTGTAAAAATCCTTAGATGTCTCTTTATTCCATAGTACCATGAGATTACTTATACAACATTACACATGATAAACATGTAATCATTCCACTACATTCTTAAACCATTGACCGAGATTCAACAATTCTTTCATCTCACATATCATTTTTAGTCTCTTCATCATCATCCACATAAATACTACCCATACGAACATACTGATTCTCTTCAGGATACTTTCCCTTAGGGCATCGGTTTTCATAATACCCGCACATTCCACATTTAAAACATTTAACCATTGTTGATGTCATAGCAATACCATTATCCACATCAATGGTGTTAACTGAACCTTTTCCTTTGCACTTACTGGCATTGTGTCCTTCTTTTCCAAACCCAAAGCATCTTCCAGTTCCTTTGAAGCATTCTCCTTGATGCCTCTTCCCACATGATTTACATAGGGGAAATTGAACTTTGTTTCCTCTATGATCATCATGAAACTCCATCTTTCTCTTATTAGCTGAGTCAGGAAACTTACCAAATTTTACTTTATTGATCATAATATGAGATTGCTGATTCGGCATAATAATGATGTTTGGACTTCCAAATCCCATTTCATTTGGTTGCTCATGAAGAATATCATTCCATTGTCCATCATATCCTCCATTATCGTGAATCATCTTGTTTCCAGCCATTTTCTAAAATCCAACAAGAATAGTGTGAGAGGCAAAAATCATAATAAAGGGGGGGGGGGGGGTAACTTCAATATCTAACATCTTTGGTTTAATCTAATATCGTTACCATAGTTCTAGTACTATATCCTATATGTATACTTAACCTTAGAGACATCCCTAGACATACCATAGAAATATCTCTAGGGATCTCACTAACGTTTTCATATCCTAGTTTGAAAAGGATGACTAAACCTTTCCTCTGATACCAACTGTAGAGACCCAAAGCTTGACGTACATGGACATTACATTACTTTTTCGGAATACTTAGTACATAACAAAAACACATACACAGGGATCATAATAGTTTAGTGTCTTTGGAAACACGGAATATAATCTTCTAATCGTGGTGAAAGATCTTCAACATCTCCTGTAAAGATCTTCTTTTTTTACCTAAAACCTTTCTTTATATCCTGGTGAAAAGAAAACATAAAAGGGTGAGCTCAAATGCTCAGTAAGGGTAAACAAAATAAATATCAATCACATCATTTTCATAAGAACATAACATTTTGGAAATCTTAACCTGCAAAAGAGATCATAAATTCATAACATTGGATAAATCATAGTAGTGAAATTAAATCCCAATAATCATAACATAAAACATGAAACTTTGTGGCATACACACATAATCATATAGAATCATATCTTATTAGTCAAGACTCATTTCCAAGACTATCTTAGTGGACAAAGTCCATTTCTGAACCGAGTCACCCTCGTTTCAGTCCTGTTTCACTGAACTGGTATAACCTACAATTCCATCCATGCCTATCTCATGGGATATAAAATCATTACCCAATGCATTGGAAGGAGATATAGGTCCCACCCATCTCATAATGATACCATTCTTATGTGTGCCACAAATTCATAAATCATACATCATTTCATAAACCATGTAATAAAAATGGGATTCTTAAACAACATGACATCATAAAACAATTCATATAAGATAAAGGAATTCATAAAAATAATTCCATCACAACATAAACAAATCAATTTAATAATAGAGATAGAAACAGAACCATATATTATGTTATATGGAAAATAATTTTGATAAAACACTTGAACTCCATTCTTGACGAAAATATCCTTTCTTCTTTAAAATCATTTTCTTTTCAAAAAATTCCATGCAATTTTAAAAGATAAGGGTTTTGTTGAAAATAATCATGAAATCATGTAGAGGAAGCTTCTTGAAAATGAGGTGTTATGAAACAGTAAAAAACCGTTCACGCCGTATAAGTTAAAAATAACATTCTACTCGTACTTTTGTCGGAAAAGTCAAAAAGTACCTTATATGGTAACCAAAAGAAAGATTCCATTCATACAATGTGGTAAAAAGTCAATAAAGGGTAAAAATGACTTTAAAAATTCATAGAAGAATGGTAAACATTTTATAAAAACATTATTAGAAAACATGGTCATGGATGATAAACATAACCCCAGTAAATACTTACGTATAAGAAATCTCGGATAAAAATGAGATTGAAAATTTATCCCTTACCTTAGGTCCGATATGCTTTGTATGTGTCTGAACCTCCTGTAATAATTATTTACATAACATTATTGACTTATTCCAGAATCATACTTATTTTTATGATATCATATATGGTCATATTCTTAGCTTCATAGTAGTAATATTTCATTGCTACTTGTTATTCGGGTGTTTATAACTTTTAGTTCTTATGCATGTTTTGTCATATAAATTCTTATTATTATCTTTTGGTTATAGATACCTCATTTCCATAATGGTATTAGTGTAATATATATCATATTCATTCATTCAATTCATTTATATAATCATTATGAAATGAAGATCATGTAGAACGAGTCACATCACATCATGGAGACGGTATTCCGTACGTACGCACGAGTGATGATATCGTTCCTATGATCGTAGACTTGTATTGGAGTGTATGTATACTATTTCAGAATCAGTATCACTTTATTATAGTCACATATAGTCATTATTTACACCATTATACCCATCCAAGTAAGGTGGTGGTGGAAAATAGATTTCACCACGGCGTGGAGACGGTATTCCGTACGTACGCACACGCGGTGATTTCGTTTTCCGTAGGATGGATAGATGGTGAAATAGAGTCATTTAATAATTATAATAACATATTAGTATATTAATTATACTGATGTTATTACTTCATAATGAAACAACATAAGAATAAGAAGTAGAAGAACAAATAAAGTTGAAAGAATCGGTAAAGGATATTACCTCTTCTTTCGACACGCCTTTTGAAACCTCCTTTTAGGGCACTAAGATTGGTCTTTTAAGAAGACCAGAACCTCTAGGATGTTACTAGGGAAGTGGAGGGGAGAAATTGGCAGGGTTTGGCCGAGCATGAAGGCTCAAATTGGTGTGAGGAGGAGAGGGAGGAGGTTCCCTTTTATAAGGGAGGAGAGGGGCACCTTTGGAAATCTTAAAAAATATTATTTTATAAACCCCACTTTAAAACCTCCAAAAATGACTCATATTAAAATATTAGATAATATAAGGTTGTAATATCATCAACCAATAGAATTTATACATGTTAGGAATTTATGTTAAACATTATCAACTTGATTTATCCTTATTTAATCAATTTAATTTTATTTGTGGTAATAACATTCTAAATTTTAAATTATAACAAATAATAACTTATTTGTCTTGAATTGTAAATAATTGGATACTTAATAATATTTTAGACCATATAAATTTAAATTTATAATTTTTAAATATTTTTTGGATTTTTAAACAATTTTATAATATGTTATTTTTATAAAATAACAATAGTGTCAATTTTGACACCATTCATTTATTAGAATTTAAATAAAATAAATACAGAAGATATGTTTGAAATAAAAGCTTTAATAGATTTATAAAATGTCATATGTATCTAGAAAATTTGTGGAGCACATTAAATAGTTCATATAATATTTATTTTATTATTTTTAAAACCATTTATTTGGTTTATCTCTTAATAAAATAAATACTACAATATTTTTGTATAATTATTTAATATACTTATTTGTTGCATAAAAATTAAAAATAAAATTATATGATCAATATAAATCTATTAAAGTTCATAATAATAATTTTAATCAAATTTATCATATTAAAATCACAATATTTAAATTGTTATATTTATTAAATTATGAAGGTGACAACTTTGGCATCATTTAAAATAAAATAATATAAGTGTAATAATCACTTTTATAAGGCTCCAAATAGTATAATATTCGACCTTTGGATGATTATGGTTTAACGTTACATGACAAATAAGTTTTGGTCAGGGTTTTGTGCATTTTAGGGTCACTATTAGTTTAATAAAAACTATATTCTTGATATTTCACTAGATAAACAATTTCTGCATCACTATTAT
Source organism: Viscum album (assembly GCA_963277665.1). NCBI lineage: Eukaryota > Viridiplantae > Streptophyta > Magnoliopsida > Santalales > Viscaceae > Viscum > Viscum album. The sequence goes on from OY728156.1 coordinate 1,889,899,156, forward strand.
GTCATAATTAATGATAATTATTTAATACCTAAAAATTATAAATAAATTATAATGATCTAGATAATTTTGTTAGATTTCTAGAGACTATTAATGTTCAAAGTTGTATAAAGTTTATCACTAACTTAAAATTATAATACTTATAATATTTAAGAGAGTGACATGTTGTCACTTTCTTTGGTTTTAATAATAATTAAATTATTTTCATGGTCAAAAGTCCATTAAATGAATCTAATCCGACCCTTAGGTGATATGGGTCGACTTGTATTCATCCAATAGGATTTTGTCAAGTGTTATAGTAATTGTACAATCTTATATTTACCCTTAATTACCTGATTTACCTTTAACTGCAGTAAATAAAATTTACCTTAGTTGCTATTCATAATTCCCAGAAATAAAAAGTAGTCTATTTACATAATTTGGACCTAATGATTCCAAATATGGAATCCATTTTTTCAAATTCAATACACAGAAGTTACAGAAATTAAATTAAAATTAATCTCGTTGTCGAATGAAAACAGGTTTTTGTTTAAATCATTGCAAAAGATTGAATTGATTTAACCTACGAATTCAATGTAAAATCAATGCTAATGACATACATTATATTAAATGGTAAAAATATATTCTATTTATACTTTAAAACCATTCAATATTATAATTTAACCATATAAATTATTGCGATGAAAAAAAGTTGTTTTTAAATAAAATATAGCGTGTTTTTACTATTCATCAAAATATGAAAGTTACCAGAATAATATGAAAATTTTATCCAAAGTAAAATTTTATGTCATGATTCCAAAGAATAATTTAATTTTGTAAAATTAAACTTATAAACATGTCAAAAAATAGATTTAAAGTGGGTGCACCATCAAAAGGAGGCAAAACTGCATTTTTTGAAAAATACTTATTTTACCAGAAATATTTATTTTGTTCTTATACCATGTTATAGAAAATGTGTTAGATGAATAATAATTTCATAAAATTCAAAATTTAGTTAATACTATTCATAACGTCTAGTTCATAATAATATTATAATAATATATTGTTGTTTAGTAAAACCCGGTATTGCGTACAACACACGCTATCGAGGAAGGTCACGATTGCATGTAAAGCAAGCTAAGCAAGTGTTGTGTGTAGAAAAAGATTCTTTTGATGATTTATATAACATAAAAGTCTCTGGTGTTACTAATCCAATCTAAAACGAACATATATATAGTGGTAAAGTTGATGAATGAACATGAAAATATATTAAATTGAAACCCTCAAATATAAAAATTTCAAGGATTTCACTAAAAGGGAAGGGAATAAATTTTATAAGTTTAATAACATATATTTCAAATAAATTTTTAATTATACATAATTTAATTATAATTATTAGATAGTGGATACATAGGGTGGAATTGATGAAAAAATTAAATTGTTGTCGTGAAGAAAGTATTATTCACTAGTGATAGATTTTGTAAATCCTGGAGTGGTAATGAAACTAAGATGAAATATATGTTAATTGTATAATTGAAATTATTACCTTAAAATGTATAATCATTGGACAAGGAGAGAAAATTTTGATGCAAATAGTAAATAAATTTTAAAAAATTATTTATTTCATACATAGTAAAAAACTGATGAAAAAAGTATTTATTTAAGGATATTAATTATTGACTAAAAGAACTTCATAAATAATTAATTAAAAATAAATAAAGATAATGAAAAAGAAATTGATTTTATTTAGAAAATGATATTTATGACTAAAAAGGAGGAGAAAAATTTCAGATTCATGTTCACAAACTACACGAATGATGTGGGTGAAAAATAAAATGAATAGTTTGTAAATAAATATAAAAAATAATGTATGAAAATTTACCATACTGAATTTCAATGGTACATTAGGAACACATCCCAAAATTTAATAGGATTTTGACTAGTAGTGTGGGTCAAGGGAGGTGTCCTGGTTTGGGAATACCCACAATATGAGGGTGTGAAAAATTAAACTAATGTAACAATTAAATATAATTCATTCCCATCACATTAGAGTATATATAATTAATAAGTGAATTGAATATTGTAAAAAAATAAAGGGTGACAGAAACAAAAGGCAAAATAGTGGGATGGACAAATTCAATGTGTAGAATAAATGAAATAATGATACTAGCTCCATGAAAATCCCAATCCAGCACACAAAATATTAAAATATTCATGTATGAGAAATCTTGATCAATCTAGATCTAGCCGCAAATATACTTATTATAGAAAAATCATGTGAATTTTTGTTAGGTATCCAAATTTAATCGATGCGGGATCAAGGTTTTAGTTCAAATATATAGGCCACTTACATTGATATCCCCAAGTATAGTGAGTCTATGTGAAGTTAATTAATATATAGAATTGGTCAAAACTAAATTTGAAATCATTAAGTCAATTTATTCTCACAAAATATAAATCATTATGTGAAAAAGATAATGGTTAACATCTTGGATGACACATAGATTATTTGGATAATGTTGTGGTGTCTTTAAGAACTTCATGTTGACATTCCCAACCATATCCCTACCATGGTCACTATACCAGTCCCTAATAAACAAATTTAGAATGTGTTGGTAATCTTCCCATTAAAATTTCCTTGATGTCATTGTTAACTCCGATATTAACTTCTAGCCATAGTATCTACTTGGAATAATGTACACCTCTAGATAAAAATCCCCAAAATTAATCAAATTTATAAAAATAACATGGGCATTTTAATAATTCCTATTATAAATAAATAATTAAAACATGACACAATGAGTTAGAACAATATCAATTTATGAACCATTTGATTCCATATTTTTTATAATCATTCCCAAAAAAGATATTCATTTTTAGGGAAAAACGTTTTCAAATCAATTCCAAAACACTAAAACACATGCCATCAAATAAAATGTCCATTTACTTTTTAAATAAATGACCATTTACATTTCCTTGATCTTTTTTGAGACCATTTCTATTCCAAAAGATTTAAAATATCAAAACCAAATCACTATTTCGTCCATCCACTATTTAATATTGAAATATTACTAAATCACATAGTTTATAGTTATCCACAACTATTACCTTAGTTCTAATTCAAATCAAAATATAAAATCTCTTTTTAATTATTAATTGTTGGGAAATTAATCTTCATAAAAACCGATTTATCCAATTCCCCCTTTATCATAATATTAAAACATTAGGAATTCACTAACATTATAATTTTAATTTAATCTAGGTAAAAAATGTAGGAATCTTCTTTTATGTTTGATGAACGATCTAAGGAAAACTAAAAATTATATGGGTTAAATTAAAGGAACCACATAGTATTTTTAGAATCCTTATAATTATATTCATCAAGGATACATTACTCTTCAAAGGATCTTACTAGACCATATGATTACTATTAAGATACATGAGGCCCTAACACATTTCAAGAAGACATAATTAATAAATTTTATTTGAAATATAATTTATCAGTCAAATATATTAAATTTTTACAGTCTAAAACAAATTTTTATTAACAATTAATTGACATAGTCCTTATTCATCTATCAAAAACTGATATCGTAGCATGATGGAAATCTCCAACACAACCCCAATTCCAATACAATCCCATGAAAAAATTTGAAACCATGTACATAAAAAACTAAATTGGAAATTGAAAAAAACATAAGAAAATTCTTATTAACATCATTCATTGTTAAATCTTCAAGAAATCATAAGAAGAAGGTGTCTTGGAAAATTTTCCATATATATGTTGAAAAAATGATCTTGGAGAATTAGTTGATTCTACCAGATCTAGTGGAATATCTTATGAACACCAAATTCAGGGTATATATAAATAAATAAAAGAAAAAGATATGAATGATATATGACAATATATTTTATAGAATAACATAAATTAGTGAAAAAACCATTTTAACAACCCTTAAAGAATAGTTTGATGAGGAAAGAAAGAGGGAGAAAACTTATATACACACATAGAATAAACGAGGGGAAGAGTGGGGGGGTTAATAATAAATTGTTTGGGGATTTTTATTTTTAAACATTTACTATGTATCATATTTTTGACATAATGTGAACCATCTATGTGGTTGATACAATCTCTAAACATTCACCTCTGATGGATTTGTGGAATTTTTTTCCAAAACATGCATAAAACATGAATATTGAACTATATTAAATCCCATAAATCATAGTGTTCACCAAACTATGAAAAAACAAATTTTGGGGGGCTCTATAACTCATTTTATTATTTTTAATATTTTTCTTTATTTTCCTAATGGATATTATTTATAAAAATAAAAATAAAAATCTATTAGTCTAGGTCCACCCAGATGGTTTATTATAAACCATGTTATCTATGTAGTTCACCCAATTCTAAATTCTCTAAAATTTTGTTTCATAACTTCAATCCTCAATGAATAACCCAAATATGTGGGATTTCATTGTCTCATCATTCAACATATGAAAACATCAGTTATTGATGTTCCAAATCCATGTATTTTCATTCATAATTAAGTTTAAAAACACATACCATCCACTAAATGAATAATTTAGTCATCATATGAAAAAAACACCCATAATAATAGATGGTTTTCTAATTTCCCCATCATAATGATTCATTTATTGAGATGTCTTGATGGTTAGCTGACTACAATTTTTTTTACCTTTGACATTAATTAATTAAATCCAATTTAATTTGTGACACTTGATATTTCAATCCATATTTTTGAGCACCCAAATAAAACAATGTGTCCCAATACACTAATATTTAATCCTTAAACAAATTAAATAATGAAGAAAATAGATTGTTCCTTCCACACTCATTCCATCATGAGGCATGATCATGTTGGTGCCCAATTAATCACTCATCTTCTGAATCTCCCTATAAAATTATATATCTTCTAAATTACAATCCTAATTTGTTGGTGTTTTTTCCATTATGATTACCTATATAATCTCCATAAAAAAATTTCATGATTCTATAAACATAAATTACTACATTTTATTCATTTTCATGACTAAGAAGAAAAATTAAATATTTGGTACAATTTTGGTTTCTAAATTCAAATTCATATGAGATGATGCTCGATCATTAAAGAACTATACTAACTTGTCGACTCTTTAAAAAATCATACCAATACTCCAGTCATGCCCATCAGAACCAAAAATATAACCCACATGGTTTAGTTATATTGATGTTTTTTGTGTATATTCATGTTTTATTTTCCTTAGGTTGTGATTTTGATTTTTTGAGAAGTTTTCACATGTTATTTAAGAGTTTATAGAGGTAGAGATATTGAGAATTAATTGAAGAAACCATAAAACAACTCCATGAAGATAAAATACGTGTTCTAGGAGTCATAAGGTAGGTCGAATATTAGAGGATAGTTAACCAAAAAATGTTCCTGAATGGGGAAACATTGTATGAAGAGGTAGTTGGGGATGAAATGTTATGTAATGGGTTATAAAATTGCATGATACAATAGTGTGGTTCATTTTTCAAGAGACAAAGCATTGAATTTTTGGAACATGTGATTCCAGCAGTTGTGTCCAAACCCTGCATCTACCTTGGGGGCGTCCAGTGGGGTGCACCTGTTTAGTAGAAACTTTAAAACACTATGTGACCAAACCATGGGACATGTAGATAATGCACATAAATTTTTTGTTTTAACTTGACAAAATGAACATAAGACTCATCAGTATAATAATCATATAGTTACATAAACACAACTTACATGACAACCAAATAAATTACATTCATTCAATAATTGACTTTACTATGAATTAATTTATGTTAGACATGTAGAATCATTGGTTAGTCCTGGTTATCTCTATTTATTTTATATTCATATTAGATCAAATATTCTACCATCTATCACACACACATATATATATATATAATTATTTATCCATCTATGTGTTTTTATTTCAATATTTATGAGAGCATGTCTTATCATGTATTTTTATTATGTTATGATGTTATAACATGATTTTCCAGGTTTCAATCATTATTTTATACAATCCTTGATAGGAATGTGGATTATCTATCATCTCCACTATACTAGTACATCAAGAAATAGATTTTTTTAATTATTTAACTTTTTTATATAAATTGTGTTATTAAATAATGGAACTCATTTTATGGTTATTTTTTGGAGTGAAATTGAATATTAAATGGATTTTAAAAAAAACTTTCTCATCATTTAAAAATGATGATTTCCAAATTATGTCACTTCTTTGATTCCTGAAATTTTTTTACGAACTGATTTCAATTAAAAATTTATTTAATATGATAGATATTGAAATTTAATATTGAATAATATTAATGAAGTGTCTTTAAAGAGGAATCATATTGTTCAAATTCCAATATTTATGGTAGGGTGGGTTATGTCCAGGGAGTAGGACCATCAATTGTAAATTAATTATTAAGTTCATATGGTTTTTTGTGTGGGTGTGAATATTGAAAGGGATATTCAATATTTTCATGTATGAAAATAATATTATTTAATTTCTTCAGTCATTGATTTTACATATGGCCATATATAAACTGTGAAAATATGTTTTCATTTGTTTGATAAAAAATGTGTTATCTAGTTATTTTCTAAGATCCATTTGATGGATTGTCATGGAGAATACCTAATTTTTTTATTATTAACCCCTACATGGAATCATAAGTGCGTTTTGATATTATATATATATAAAAAATTAATGTTAATGTTTTCATATTATTCTTCTTATGCATCATGATATATTTGTTATTATTGTTGGACTTGGATCATAGAGTTTTTTCGAGTGGTATTTGGAAGAATAATTTTTAATAAAAATTATTAATGCATGATAAATAAATTATTATTTGATTTAACATGATCCATAATTAATCTTATAATTTTTTTACCTTTTATTTATGTCACCTAAACCCATACATCAATTATGATTAATAGATATTTCTATTCCATGCTGTTATGTTATTTTTCCATAACATTAGAAAAAAAACCAATAATGATTTATTAAGGCTTTGGAGTATTATTATTGGAATTTGGGGTATTTGGGATGTAACATAATGATAGTTGAACTAAATAACTTATAAATCCACTGACATTGGATGGGGTTTATCAAATGGTATGAGAACTAGTTTGGTTTTTCCATCTCTTGGGATGGAAGCAAGGTGATAGGAATGTTAGAACATGAAAATAATAGCATGAAAATATATTAATAAATTTTTTATGAATTACATAAATTTATCATGGTGGATCTATATAAATTATTTCTAAAAAATTACTTGTTTTTTCACCCCATTATCATGATTTTTGAGGATTATTATTTCATACCCTGAAATGATAGTATGATTTCCCAACAGGACTGCATTGTCCACATTAAATTTAGGGATTTGTGAAAACTTCTAAAATTGTTTATTTTTGAAAATAATGGTTTTAATTATTGTTTAATATGATAATTTCTTATTTTATAAGGCTTATATTTCTAATGAGTAATGACAAAAATCTTTTTTTGGTTCCAAATAAGTTAACCAGGATGACAATGTATTATTTAGAAATAACGGGATACTGATTATATATGTTAACAAGATCAATATATGATCTATTTTTTGGCCTAAATAATTATTTTGGATGTGATTATATCGATTATGTAACTTAAAATGGGATACCCCGGAATTTGGTATAATCAGTATATTTTTAAAAATAGAATCCACCCACCATTTGATGGGAACCGAACCTAGAAAAAATAGTGGTGTGCCAGAATCAGATGAACCAAATTATTCAATAAATGGGTACTCTTTTTCAGTTTATGGTTAATTTTAATTTTAATATGCAGGATGATATTGATTCCAAAAGTGGGTAAAAATGTCCCTATAAAATTTAACCAATGAATTAAATATGAGGACATTGATTAATTGATTGAAAAAAAAGTAATCATCACTTGTTAATGATAGAAATAAAATATTATTTCTTCATTGTGAAATTTCTTCATATAATCTAGGGTCCCAATATCCTAGTCGTCTTTAAATATCCAATAAAATTCCATTTATACTCGATTAATTTTTTTAATTCATTTTTTTGCAGATATAGAATCATTGAAATATACTTATTATCTCTTATTATCCATTGTGCTAGTTATTTATAGTCATGTACTCTCGATTAGTCACTAAAATTGGCTAATATTAATTTTTAATATCTTTATATTAATTTTTCCAAAGTACATAAAAATTGTTTTTAGTGCATTACATAAATAGAACTTCATTTCTCATCAAAAATGCAATTCATGTTTAAAATGAAAATTTGGGCCCAATAATTCATTTGTTTGTGGAAAAAATTATATTCATTTTATGAATTTTTAATTTTGGGATATGATTTATCACTTTGGTTTGAACATTTTATCTTTTAGGTCTGATGGATGAATCACAAGTGAAGATGGAGATTTTTTCACCTGAAGGCTGAAACTTGCTGGAAAACGCATAATGGGCCAAAGGCCCATCAAACAAATGTGGGTCCACAAAATAATCCCAATGAAGAAAAAATTTATACATTAGAAAGATAAAAATATGAGGATCGTTTTATTCAACTGTGGCTGGAGCTAATTCTGAAGTTATCATGATGATAAAGGGATCTAAAGTTGAGATTTAAATGATGGACCCGACATTAATGCACAAAAATCTGTCCCACCATTTCGACCATAACATACAAACGGATGAGAGAAATTTCTTGAAATTTTTACAGCTCATAGAGGACAGATGGACAAAGATAGTTATCTCCTACAACCCCTCCGGATTCGGCATTCTTCAAATGGGAATTCACAGGTGAATATGGTGGACGAATCTGGACAGTTTTCCGGGTCAAATTCAAAATATCAATTTCCTTTTGATTATTCACCCTCCATTTGACTCTATTAATTGTTGGGGGTGAATAAATTGTTTGGGGATGTACCTAAGGCTCCTAATATTCTTATATAAGGAGCTAGTGGTGATGGGAATAGTGGTGGATATTTTTATTATCATATTTTGTTGCTTGTTTCATTGTAAGGTTATGCTTCCAAATTTCCTTTGTAATGTTTTCCATTTCCATGTAAGTTTATTTTTTGTATCTTTAAGTTCGTAATCATCTTCTTTCTCTTTTATATTTTCCATTTCATTTATTAAAACTTTTTTATCACAAAGCACAGTGATATCTCTGTGTTTTTGTGAATTAGTTCACACATAGGTGTGAATTTCATTCACACACACGGAGGAGTGCTCGTTATTTCCGCGGTTTTAAATTCTTCAATCCAATTCTTGTAAGTCATCTTCCACCCACCATTGAGAGTATACCATCAATGGAGGGCTAACCCTTTAATGGGTTGATCTTAGGTGGATGAAAAGGCTGGATTGAATGTTATTTTAGGAGCAAATTGTTGTTAATTGGATAATTAATTTAAGACATCCATTCTTGAGTAATTTCTACTCTTTATCTTTACTGTGTTTGAGCAAACTAAATTCAATTACTAAATGACCATATACCTCGGAGAGATCCTGAATTTGGTTCTCTATGTTTATAAGGGATTATTAATTGTCTTTAGTAAGCACCAAACCAGAAAATGATGAAGGTAGTGTTATTTTTGAAGAAGGGATTCATCAAGAATTAATAAAACCAAAATTGTCTAAAGAAGTAAAATTCATTCAATCCACCCTGAGCATAATCATAAGATCAACCCATTTTATTTGAATTAAATTCACTTAGGTTTCTTAGTGTTCTTTAAAACCATCCAAAATCAAAACCAAAGTTGGCTACATCATAGCCCATCCTTCACCAAATCATAGCGTCTCAGGGTTACTTCTTCGGTCCCAGTGGACTTGACCCCTACATGTACTCTATCGATCGCTTTTACCAGTAGGGTAAATTTGGGCGCAACCAAATTTTGGCACCATTTCCGGGGACCAAGTAAGTTCCTTAGACCAAAAACCTTCTTTTCTTACCCCCATACTTCTATTCTCATCCCAATTCTCTTATCTTTTCCCATTCTCACTTTTTTTTTCTTTTGGCGCATGTCCACTTACACCCGCGATAACTCAAACAGATTAGTTAGGGTGGATACTCCTAGGGTTGAGGAGTCAAGCACTAAAAGAGGTCTATTTCCTTTAGATCCAAATCTTCCTAATACTCCAAATTCATACATTGAGTTTGATACAATGTAGAATCTCCCACAAAACCAAATCATAAACCGGGGAGGGAAAAAAAATATCGGGCAAGACCCTAACTTGGGAATTGTTGCAGACCCGGCCATGAATGACTACCTCACACCAACCAAGACCAATGCACCCTCATGAATTAGGAATGATAACATAGGATATGCCCAATATTTTTTCAAACCCCATGTCTTGAACCACCTTCCAACCTTTCATGCGATGAAGTCTGAGATTCCTTACCTTCATGTTAAAGAATTTAATGACATTGTCGAAGCTATGTGCCCACCAAATCAAATTGAATCTGCTAAAATGAGACTTTTCCCTGTTTCCCTTAAGGACCGAGCAAAGAATTGGTTAAACAATTTGAGACCAGCATCTATTCACTCTTGGGACCAACTTCAACGATAATTTTATAAAAAATACTTCCCCCCATCACAAAACAATTGCACTTAAAAAGAGCATACAAAACGTTTTTGAAAGAGAGGGAGAAACATTCTATGAAAAATGGGAAAGGTTCAAGGACACATTAAACATGGTAATGCACCATGGTTTCTTAATCCCAGAACAAGTGAGAATTTTCTATGAAGGATTGGGTCCCGGAAACAAACAATTCATTGATATGATGTGTAATGGAACCTTCAAAAACAAAGCCCCAAATGATGCTTACGAGTATCTTGAAAATCTTGCTAAACAAAACCAAACATGGGGAACATCACCATACTATGAGAAGCCACCCAAATCTGGTGGAATGTAAAATCTTGGAGAATAAGAAAACCTTAGAGCAAAACTTGCTACACTCGTGAGGAAAGTTGAGGAGATTGATCTTAGGAAGGTCCACAAAACCCAAACTGTTGAGCTTGTTTGTAAAATTTGTGACAAGAATGACCACAAGACTGATAATTGCCCAACCATTCCTTCCATCAAGGATGTTTTTTTATGAGGACCACCAGAAGAAGTTAATGCAATGAACTTTCAAAAGCCACAATTCACAAACACCTTCAATCCAAGGTATAATGACCATCCGAGCTTTCGTTGGAAGGACAATCAACAACCAACACAAAAACAATGTATCAACCCATACCCTCAACAAAACATTCAACCTCATAATCAGTTCCAACCACAACTGGTCCAATTCCAACATCCTCATGTCCAATATCAACAACCTATCCAATAACCAAAGTATCCTCCTGGGATAAACCCACAAGCTCAAGCACCAACCCAAAATGTTCCACAAAGCCTACTAGAACAACTATGCAAACAAATGGAAAAAATGAACTCATAATTCTCATCCATTAAACAAGAACTTCAAACCATTAAAATTGGAAAGGCACCCATGCCCACACAAGAAATTCCACAAAAAACATCAAGGGGAGAGACAAGTTTCACCCAAACAACTCACGAACAACTAAAGGCTATGACAATTTTAAGAAGTGGGAAATCAATTGAAAAACCTGAACAGATAAGTCAGAAACCATGTGAAGATTAAAACTATAACAAAAATTCAAATGAACTACAAGATCAAACTTAAGAAACTGATAATAATGTGAATGAAACAACACTTCAGAAAAAAACTCCACAATCTACACCATTTCCTCAACGCATGAGGGGGAAAACCAAGCCTGAATTGAGTGAAACATTGAGGGAAATATTCTCACAAGTCAAGTTGAACATTCCCCTTATTGATGACATCCAAACCATACCTTCCTATTAAAAATACCTTAAGGAATTTTTCACTTTTAAAAGAAAATTTTCAAGTAAAAACAAAGTCCTTTCGGCTGCTAGTGTGAGTACCACCATTCAAGGGACCATTACTCCTAAGATGAAAGACCCAAGATGCCCTTACATAAATGTTGAACTAGAAGAGAAAAAAAATTTCAAATCCTTGTGTGATCTAGGTTCTAGTGTGAACCTCATTCCTTATTCCATGTACTGTCAGTTAGGGCTCGAAGAACTCCAACCCACATCTGTCACTCTTAAACTTGTTGATCGTAGTGTTCGAGTTCCAAAGGGGATCTTAAAAGATGTTTTGGTGAAAGTTGAAAAATTTCATTTACCCAGATCACTTCATTATTCTCGACAATCACCCAAGCTTCGGTCCTAGGGATCAAACCCCAATCATACTTGGTCGTCCCTTCCTTGCAACAATCTACTCTGTAATCCGAGTCTGAAATGGGAACATGACCATCACCTTTGGGAACATGAGTCTATACTTGAACATATACAATGCAAACTCTCAAATTGGGGATGATGAAGAGATCCATGTGGTTAATTGGATTGGTAGTGTTGATAATGAACTCAATGAACATCATGGAGTTACCGAAAGATGGTTAAGTCAAGAAGAGATTGATTTTCTTTATTCACATGAGGGAAATTTTCCTCCTTGGATTGAATCTCTTTCAGATAGCTCTATTGATGAATTTCTAGAATCACCAATCAATGATACCATGGTTGAAATCAATAACATTGAGTCCATAGCCATTCATGACACTACTCTGGAAAATTTAGTGGATGAAAATTCTGTTCACAAGGAACCAATTTTGTCAAGAAATCTGAACAATGAAACTATGTTCAATACTCAGTCTTATCCATTCTTGGAAAGTCATGACCAATATGATCTTGAATTTAAAGTCTTACCTTCATCACTAAAGTATGCTTTCTTAGGGGACAATCAATCCTTTCCTGTTGTCATTTCTTCCTCCCTTGAATCTGATCATGAGAGGGTTCTTCTAGATGTTCTTAGGAGACACAACAAAACCATTGGATGGACCCTATCTGATATCCCTGGGATTAGCCCACTTATCGGGACTCATAGAATTATTCTTGAATCTGAGTCAAAGCCATGCCGTCAACCTCAGAGGCGACTCAATCGTAATCTCATGGAAGTAGTGAGAAAAGAACATTTGAAATTGTTAAAAGCTGGTATCATCTATCCTATAGCTGAGAGTGAGTGGGTTAGCCCAATCCATGTGGTTCCAAAGAAGGCTGGAATCACAGTAATAACCCACAAGGATGGAGAGATTCTTTCAACAAGGGTTAGTAGTGGATGGAGAGTTTCTATTGACTATAGGAAGCTCAACTCCTGTACCAAGAAAGACCATTTCCCCTTACCCTTTATTGATCAAGTCCTCGAGCGAGTGGCGGGTCATCAATTCTATTTCTTCCTAGATGTATTATCAGGGTATAATCAAATCGAAGTCTCCTTATAGGATCAAGGAAAAACAACCTTCACTTGTCCATTTGGCACTTTTTCCTTCAAGCGCATGCCCTTTGGGTTATGTAATGCCCCTGGTACCTTCCAGCGGTGCATGATGGGAATATTCTCGGATATGGTGGGGGATTTTTTAAAGGTATTCATGGATGACTTCTCCATGTTTGGGGATACTTTTGAGGGATTCCTTATAAATGTTGAAAAGGTTTTGTCAAGGTGCAAGGATAAGAATCTCATACTAAATTGGGAAAAATTCCATTTCATGGTAAGGGAAGGACTTGTTCTAGGTCATCTGGTATCTGGTAGAGGGATTGAAGTTGATAAAGCTAAGGTTGACATCATTCGTCACCTTCCCTCTCCTAAAACTGTTAAGGAAGTGAGGTCCTTCTTAGGACATGCTGGTTTTTATAGATGGTTCATTAGGAATTTCAGCTCTATTTCTCGACCACTTTGTTCTCTATTGGTAAAAGATGATCCATTTTTATGGACAGAAATCTATGAGGAATTATTCTCTACACTCAAGTCAACTCTTATATCTCCACCTATCATGTAATCTCCAAATTGGAAACTTCCTTTCTAGCTCATGTGTGATGCAAGTGATTTCGTTGTAGGAGCAGTCTTAGGACAACGGTGTGAGAAAACTCCACATGTCATTTCTTATGCAAGCAAATCTTTAAATGATGCACAAATAAACTACACCACCACTGAGAAAGAGTTGCTTGTTGTTGTCTTTTACTTAGTGAAATTCAGGTCTTATCTCTTAGGATCACCCATCATTGTCTTCACTGATCATTCAGCCCTAAAATACGTTTTCCAAAAACAAGATGCCAAGGCTAGATTGATTAGGTGGGTCCTTCTTCAAGAGTTCGATTTAACTATTAAGGATAAAAAAGGTGTTGAAAATATTGTAGCTGATCACCTCTCTAGGATGGAATTCAATGAAAACTTACACCACCTCTCTGTGTCTGATTCATTTCCTGATGAGCACCTCTATTCCGTGAGTGATTGCCCTTGGTATGCTGACATAGCAAACCATTTGGTGACGGTTGACATTCCAAAATTCATGGGGACCCAAGATAAGAGTAAATTCCTTTATGATGTAAAACACTATGTGATTGATGATCCTTAACTCTTCAAGTTCTGTCCTGATCAAATAATCAGGAGATGTATTACCGAGTCTGAGCAAGTGTCTATTCTAAAATTTTTTCATAGAGATGCATGTGGAGGCCACTTTTCTACAAAGAAAACCACTGCAAAGGTCCTCCAAAGTGGTTTCTACTGGCCAAACCTCACTAAGGATTCCTTCTAATTCTGAAAAAGTTGTCCTAAGTGTCAGAAATTAGGATCCATTACCAAAAGGAATCAAATGCCCCTCACTCCCATTCTGGTCGTTGAAATCTATGATTGTTGGGGAATTGATTTCATGGGACCCTTTCCAAAATCTAAGGGATACCTCTACATCTTCTTAGCTATTGATTATGTATCAAAATGGGTTGAAGCCAGTCCCACCAAGTCCAATGACCACCATGTTGTGATCCGATTTCTGAGAGAGCATATATTTTCTCTATTTGGAATTCCTAGGGCTATAATCAGTTATTGTGGAACCCATTTCTGCAAACGCCCATTCTCTTCACTCATGTCTAAGTATGGTATTACTCATAAATTTTCCACTACATACCATCTTCAAACCAACGGTCAAGCTGAGTTGGAAAATAGAGAAATTAAGCAAATTCTTAAAAAAACTGTCAATCCCTCTAGGAAAGATTGGCCCGAGAAACTCTTAGATGCCCTTTGGTCTTATCGAACTACCTTCAAAACTATCCTAGGAATGTCACCTTATATATTGGTTTATGGAAAAGCATGTCATTTACCTGTTGAAATTGAGCATAAGGCCTTTTGGGCAATAAAAAAATGAACTTTGACATTTCTTTGGCTGAAATAAAAAGGAAATTAGATCTTAATGAACTCGAGGAACTTAGGATGGAGGCTTATGAAAATTCAAGGATCAATAAATCTAAAGTTCAAGCCTACCAATCTAGGAATCTCAAAGTCAAACACATTGAACTGGGAAAATTTGGGCTCTTTTATAGTTCAAAACTTCATCTACACCCAGGAAAGCTAAGGTCCAGATGGTCTGGTTCATACCTAGTGCATCATGTGTACCCTCATGGGGAAATAGAGATTCAGGATCCCACAAGTGGTCATGTCTTCAAAGTCAATGGTCATAGGTTAAAACCATTCATTGAATCATTCAATAAACATGAAACCAAGGAGGAGTTAACTGAGCCAACATATGAACCAGAAAAAAATTGATTGATTTGGGGTAAAAGTCGGGCTAACGAAGTTAAACAAAAGCGCTGCACGGGAGGCAACCCGTGGTTTTCATGTTTCCAATCACTGTGAATCATCTTTTGTTTACTTCTTCATAATTTTGTTATTTTTTTATATAGACTGTTGACCTGTTCTTATTTTATGAGTAAGGATGGGTATGAAAAGGGAGCACCGTATTCATCCGTGTCACGCGGTGTGATCCCTGAGTAATACCTTACCCAGAAAATATAAAGAAGACAATGTATCATCAGTTTATTTTATTTTATTTATGTTTTTGTAGGATAAAAAAATTAGACTCTTGACATGTTCTTCTTTTATGAGTATGGATGGGTATGAAAGGGGAGCACTGTATTCATCTGTGTCACGCGGTGTGATCCCTGAGTAATACCTTACCCAGAAATTTAAAAGAAGACAATGTATCATTAGTTTGATTTAAAAAAAACATAAAAATGATGGTACTTGGAATTAAATAAATCATTGTATTTTTTGTTTTGTCTGCTTTGTCCTTCTTTTTTATGGTTCAGGAACTATTTTGGGTGATACATGTTCAATCAAGAAGGTTCCTACATCCCCAAAGAGATCAAAGGAGTAATTTAGAGCATCATGAACTTCAACATTAAAAACCAGGTGAATTTGTTCCATGTTTATCATTCTCAATTTCATATTTGAACTCCTCTCCTACCCACTTCTAACTTTTATTTTCTTTAAACACTGGGGACAGTGTCATTCTAAGTTGGAGGGAGATAAAAAATTATTTTTTTATTTTGTGAATAAAAACATGCATGAAAAGAAAAATACCATTAACCATAAACATGATAAACACACATTGCAAACTCTAAAATGGGATATCAAATAAATTTTTCATGCCTTGATTCTGATTTTAATGCAAGTTTAAGTTCATGAGCATAGTTTTTGGAAAGTGCAGTTGTCCGATTTGATTTTTCAATGTTTACAATTTCATTCTCTTAATAAAAATTCCACAATGCACGCCTACTGGATTGTGGGTGTAAATTTGAGTTCTTGGATCCCTTTCATTATAGCATAGGGTTCTAGGGTAACTTTTAGTTTAATTTGAGTATCCAAAAAAACAAAAACAAAAACAAAAACAAAAAAAACAAAAAAAAAAGACCACATAGAGTAATGTTTTGTCTAAATGCGTGGCGTCCGACACATGGGGATCGTGACTCCATAGTTGTCTTACCCAGAGTTAGGCTTTATATCTCTATTGTAGAGCATGAAATTGACAATATATGTGGCGTCCGACACTTGGGGATCGTGAGTCCATAGTTGTCTTGCTTAGAATTAGTCTTTTCATATCTATTGTGGTTAAAAAAATAAAATCAAAAAAAAAATTAAAAAAAAGATACTCATCTTAAGGTTTAATGTGATTCCCACCTAGAGTTTCCATTTTTTCCCCTTGAACAATAAAATGGGCCCCATATCTTTTATGATGCACAACACTTTATCATGATTAATTGGAATTGGATGAAATGTGGAAATGAATTTGAGCAAAGGAATGGGCTTGGGATTGGGATATGTGTATGGACCTAGCTTGTTTTTAATGATTTTGATGGGTTTTCATAATTTTTTTGGTATTAGATATTTGGGTGAGCAATGTGTATTAAAATGTTTTTGGAAAAGGGCATTTGAATTTCATATTTGTAATTTATTTTTCTCGGGACTAGAAAAACACAAGTTGGGGGGTGTGATTAGTCACTAAAAGTGGATAATTTTAATTTTTAATATCTTTATATTAATTTTTCCAAAGTACATAAACATTGTTTTTAGTGCATTACATAAATAGAACTTCATTTCTCATCAAAAATGCAATTCATGTTTAAATTGAAAATTTGGGCCCAATCATTCATTTGTTTGTGGAAAATATTATATTCGGTTTCTAAATTTGAAATTTTGGGATATGATTTATCACTTTGTTTGGAACATTTTATCTTTTATGTCTGATGGATGAATCACAAGTGAATATGGAGATTTTTGCACCTGAAGACAGAAAATTGATGGAAAAAGCATAATGGGCCTAAGGCCCATCAAACAAATGTGGGGCCCACAAAATAAACCCAATGAAGAAAACATTTATACAGTACAAATATAACAATTTTAGGATCATTTTATTCAACTGTGGCTGGAGCTAATTCTGATGTTATCATGATGATAAAGGGATCAGAAGTTGAGATTTAAATGATGGACCCGACTTTAATGCACAAAAATCCGTCCCACCATTTCGACCATAAAATCCAAACCGATGAGAGAAATTTCCTAAAATATTTAAAGATCATAGAGGACAGATGGAATAAGATATTTCTCTTCTACAACCCCTCCAGATTCGGCCTTCTTCAAATGAGAATTCATACGTCAATATGGTGGACGAATCTGGACAGTTTTCCGGGTCAAATTCGAAACATCAATTTCCTTTTGATTATTCACCCTCCATTTGACTCTATTAATTGTTGGGGGGTGAATAAATTGTTGGGGGATTTACCTAATGCTCCTAATATTCCTATATAAGGAGCTAGTGGTGAAGGGAATAGTGGTGGATATTTTTATTATCATCTATTGTTGCTTGTTTCATTGTAAGGTTATGCTTCCAAATTTCCTTTGTAATGTTTTCCATTTCCATGTAATTTTATTTTTTGTATCTTAAAGTTCTTAATCAACTTCTTTATCTTTTATATTTTCCATTTCATTTATTAAAACTTTTTTATCACAAATCACAGTGATATCTCTGTGTTATTGTGAATTAGTTCACATATAGGTGTGAATTTCATTCACACACACGGAGGAGTGCTCGTTATTTCCGTTGTTTAAAATTCTTCAATCCAATTCTTGTTAGTCGTCTTCCACCCACCATTGAGAGTATACCATCAATGGAGGGATAAAACATTAATGGGTTGATCTTAGGAGGATGAAAAGGCTGGATTGAATGTTATTTTATGAATGAATTGTGGATATTTGGATAATTAATTTAAGACATCCATTCTTCAGTAATTTCTACTCTTTATCTTTACTTTGTTTGAGCAAACTAAATTCAATTACTAAATGACCATATACCTCGGAGAGATCCTGAATTTGGTTCTCTAAGTGTATAGGGGATTATTAATTGTGTTTAGTAAGCACCAAACCAGAAAATGATGAAGGTAATGTTATTTTTGAAGAATAAATTCATCAAGAATTAATAAAACCAAAATTGTCTAAAGAAGTAAAATTCATTCAATCCACCTCGAGCATAATCATAAGATCAACCCATTTTCTTTGAATTGAATTCACGTAGGTTTCTTAGTGTTCTTTAAAACCATCCAAAATCAAAACCATTTTTGGCTACTTCATAGCCCATCCTTCACCAAATCATAGCGTCTCAAGGTTACTTCTTCGGTCCCTGTGGACTTGACCGCTACATGTACTACTTCGAACGCTTTTACCAGTAGGGTAAATTTGGGCGCAACCAACTCTCTATGAGATACTTTTAATCATTAATTTATGTATGGATCTAGTGGTTATAAAAAGAATCTTGATATGATACTATTGGATATAAAATGGTAATTTGTTTTAGTAACAATTCTACAATATCTGACTCTCCGTCTTTGATATTATCATTAATTGTGAGGTAGATGTATTCTTTGTCATCATTGTGGTTATAGGAAATGAAATATTTCTTTTTATGAAATACATGGTTTTATTATGAAAAAATGAAACTATTTAATTAAGGACTATCTTTTGGTTGGTGAATTAGATTAACTGAAATATTTAATTGATTTAAGAAAATAACTTTTATTAATGATATGAACATGGTGATTTTTCTACTGTGTCCTATATTATATTATTTAAAAATATCCATGAAATAATTTCAAGGAATCAATTTTCTCAAGTGAAATGTTTTGATGAATAATAAGACATAATTAGGTTTTTTTTTGGTTTTAGCAGATATGAATGGTCCAAAAACCACTGATAAGGTATTATGAGTTATGGTCACCGGGAAACACCATTGATGGTATCTCCATTAATGTGTGTATATTTATGGGTGTGTGTGTGTGTTCAAGGGGTAGGTAATTCTGAATGTGAATTTATTGAAAAAAAATTGGGTATGATTTTATCAAATCAATTTTAGATCTGAAATTATATAAATTTTGTAACTATTTTTCAGTTTTTTATATAAATTATTCTTGCCAGTTCCCATACCTAGGAAATTTGGTTGGATGCATTTAGGAAATTATAAATTAGTTTATAGTCAACTGTATATTTGTAACTTTACGGAATTTTCATTTTTCATAAACAATTGCATAATTAATGGAAATATATCATTTTTCTCATGAAATAAATCATGAAACATTCATAATGGAGGGTGGATATGGATATTAAATATTATTATGGTGGTACCTGGGATTGACACATTCGATCTATTTGAGTCATGTCATCCTCCAGTTTTTTTAGTTGATCAACAATGATTTTTTGAAACTATGACACTTTTATTCTTAGTGATATTAAAATTGGTTATAAAACCATATCTCATGCATCAAATAAGTTTATTAGTTTTTTATTATTTCAATTTTGAATAAGTTTTTTTATATAACATAAAATCATACCTAAATGGTTTCTTAAGAAAATGTCACTTATTTTAGGTGTTGACAATATACAGTTAGTGACTCTTTATATGTCATCATGAAAATGAGTTGGGGATGGATGTCATAAAAAAGATACCCATTGTGATTTATAACCCACTACATCTAAAAAACATGAAAAAAATTCAACCAACCTTTAGTGAAACATCAATTGAAGGACATGGTTGTCGTATCGATATATTCCCAAATTCAACTGAAAAAATGGTGTAACCATATGACTCCCCTATGACCATTTAATCACACTCACTATGTAACATTATAAACTCATGAAATACAATGTAGTTTTAATTATCAATGTTATACTAAATCTATCTTTCTCCACCATGAGAAATGAAATTCTCTCACCAGATCAAAGTCTTCTATCTCAAGTCATCCTGAGGTAGTTTTTGATGCAATGATTCTAATCATTATTGTGTTTTCAGAAAAAAAATTTCCTAGTTTTATTGTTCATACATTTTCCCCATTATTGACCATACTACACAATGATGTCAATTCCCAATAAATTGCGAGGATTATTTTATTGGATCATCGGTTGAATAATACCACATCGTTCATTCCATTATCATCAATGAATTTTTGGTCAATCATTCATGGATCCTATTATAAGATGATACTAGTATATATTATATATGTCCGTAAAAAAAATTAATTGTTCCAAAAATTCACTTAGTATTTCCCATTATTACTTATGTCCATAAATTCATTGACAACAGAATGGAAAATATGCATCCCATTACCAATATCATTTTTGGGACATTACTCTCACACATGCCACATTCCTACAACCAACATCACACTCATCACTATAGTATTGTTGTTTTTATCATATAACATGTTTATAAATAAATCAAAATTTTCCATTCTATATCAACTGTTATAATTGAGGACTAGATGAGGAAAAATTGGTGCATCCCATGAGTCGTACATAGAAAAAAACTATTTACTTATCCTCCATAAAATGAAATTTGAATCCATTGAATTAAAATAAATTAAACACTAAAATATGTCCAAATAATATAATTTAAAATAGTTCCACTCCATAAAATATCCTCCCATATACTACTCCTCAGGTGATACCTCAACATGTTTCATCACTATACATGTGTTGCACCTCCTATGCCCCATACTGTTATGCCCAAAAGCAATCGTGAGAAATAACTAGTACACAACTTACCCACAACCAATCACCATTATAAAACAAATTTGTGTTTAATGTTACTAGTGTTTTAGAGCACAATATATTTTAGATGTAATGATTACACAGTCTCATGCCATAATAAAATCAATCCAACTGAGATTGTGATGCTCTCGATAGTTTGAATTCTTGATATTAACTTAGCACTGGGGGTGTAAATTCACATGACACCTAGACACAAAATTAAACTCATGATTTTGAATATCTCATTCAGCCAAGTCCAATCTGATCATGGACCACAATGTTCACGTTTCCTCACATTAGGATCGATATTGTGTCTCCTCCCCAAAATTGTGCAATTTACAAGCATACTTCTCGGTCTCACAATCACTCACCACATGGGATTCGTTGTCATACCATTGGAATACCCCAATTACTCTTGGTTTGTAAACCTCACCCACATGCATAGCCCAAATATACAATTGTTCCATCATCATGACCAAATCAGTTATCTCTCACCACAAACATAATGCACTTATAGAAACGGGTATAGTAAAACAGACGACCCATCCCTTCAATGACTATATTGACCACAATGATTTTACACATGGAACTTACAAATTATGATCCCTCATGGATATATATGACTACACATTATACAAGGGTTCCCCTCATATACATCATTCAAAAAACATGATGGATCACACAACATTTATCCTTGCCAAAAAATAAACCACTATGGTACAATCCAAAATTAAATGGCTCTATGACTCCCATTTATCCCTACCAGCCATATCTAACCCAAAGTTCATAGAACACAACCACCTAGACCTACTAGGTCACACAGGGGTCATAAATCTAGAGAAATTTCACATAGTTCTTGTTTCAAAAATATTACCTTGCATTAACATTCCATGATACCCACTAAAAAGTCTCAAACCATGGGTCTCCATACATTCCCCTATCCCAAACAAACCATGGAAACTCATTTTTCAAACCACTAAATCATGATTACCATACAATATATTAAGAGTCACATTATAATTCATTTACCCACAATGCTCCATCAATCATTGACTACAAAAAACCAAGAATACTCCCTCAAGAATCACAATCAAGTAGTTACCAATGACTCGGTAAATTACACCATCATTATAAATTCAATTCCAAGAAACCACAACCACAATGATAGATTTGATATAGTTTCATCTATGATATATCTAAAATACCTATATAAGTTATTATTATATCATTAAATTGAAATACCTATGAGAAATCCTCACCAGGGTATTTTCTTCTAAATAAAAAAATTCAGCTATTTTCCCCACAGGGTCTCTATGAATTCATGGACCATTGGACTATATCACTATCAACAAAATTTAAACTATATGTCTCGACACCAATATCAAAAATACATATATAATTTGGCCATAATAGAAGAACAACACTAATTACATATAATGTAAAACATTGAATAATCAATTTCTAACACTTTAGACTATCATGCCTCTGTCAATAGGGAAAATAATCACCGAAAATCGAATAAACCATGTCAATATTGATTTACTACTATTATGCATGAGATATATCATTACTATAAATGCAATGAGTCAAAAAAAATCATCCCTCTCAATAATTGGACAAGATCCTGGATCCATAATGTCAGTAAACAACCTAGGTATACCCAAAATCGGTCACCCATGCCAATTAGTGGCATGTCATAACGGGTGTTCCAAATCCACACATGCTAGAAACTACTTTAAGGCATATACAATGTACACAAAGAGAATGATTTTTCCTAAAAAATAATAAATGAACAAAACATCATAAAGAAACCAAATAACCCATTACATAAACAGTACAAAACTGGATATCTTTTACAAAACCCTAAATTGTACCACATATAAACTATGAAACCAAAAAAATAATAAGACTAAAGAATCACTATCTGACACTAAATATCACTCTCCATCACAAATATAAACCATCTCCCAAGGTGATTGATCTCATGCAGGAAAACCTATACCAAATAATAAAAACAAGAAAAAAATATAGGCGTGGGAATTAAAAATATGTAGCTGAGCCTGATAATCTATTCCTAATTAAATTCATTTAAAAAAATACTCATCAACTTTATGTTTTAACTACAATATATATAAGAATTATTTTATACACATTTTACATAAAAATAATTTATGAACCATTTCCCATATTCATATCATAACCATTTTCATTAAATTATTGATATGATAAAAATTTGAAAGTAAATTGATTATTTCATTTCAAATGGTACAAGGTAGTATAAACCAATTTAACATAAAAAAAATTTCCTAAAAAATTGGATGAACAATATTATTACCACATAGTATGTTCTATGGAAATAAGCATAGATGTATCTCAATCATCACTACAATTAGATAAATGATAATAGACTTGTGTGATCCTTTGTGATCGTGAATAATCTAGATCATACTAATTTATGAGAACCATCATCGGTATCATTCCTCTTATAATGAAATCAAAAAACACCCAAACACTCTGGGAATCCCTAAATCAGGACATGATTAGTGGGAAACCCCATAGAAAAAAACAAATATATCTACATGTTATTAGCCACCAGCTACTACATAACGATGCTTGTGTACAAATTGTTATAAAAAAACTCTCACACTAATCTAGATTCCCATGTCTCATGTATATAAAATTGTTTAGACAATCATTTATAATAAATCATACAATCATCAACATGTATAATAATAATTCAACAACATGCCTCGCCCTATGTACCCCAAGGATTTCTCTCAAGCCATAGAATATGTATAAGTCAAAGAGTCCATACTGAGGATCTATAATAATTGATCACAAGGATTATACACTAAGGACATCACATCCATTAAAGATACACATGACATGAGATTTATCAAATGAGGGTTTTCATAATAAAAACTCTCACAAATTTTTACAGGATTTCCAAATTAGCCTTTTAGAATTTACCAAAAATTAAAAATTCATCAAAAAGACAAATTCACCATTCAAAAATATGTTTTATAAACACCATTTGAAACTTAAAATTAATTTATAAAGCTAATTTTAAAAAATCGTCAATCATTCAAGACAAGATCACTTTCATCAAAATACCAGTCGGTTCATTTACTGCCAACAGGCACCAAACAACATTAAATGACAATAAATATTCTTCTATAAAAATATAAACCACATTGAAGACCCATACAAGGACCCAAAATCATATTTTTACATGCCACATATTTATCAACCAAAAAAAACATGCTTCATATTCCATAAATTACTGACAGTGGAAAACTGGGTATTCCATCGAACACTTGGTGCATAATATTTTAAAAAATTTCTATTTAACATCAATTGTGTAATAAATCGTATCTTTTGACACAAAAATACATACTTAAAAGAATAGATGGCATTAATTAATAATAAAATAAGGTAAAAAACACATGAAATAAATACTATGAAATTATAAAGTCATGTGAATTGGCATCCTATCTTGAATCCAAGCCACATCCACGACGCATGCCCGAAATACGACCCTGGGGGAACAAAAATCCATGATATTCCATGAGGAACCCTAGATAAAAAACTACAAATATAATTCAAGAAAACCCAAAAACCTAGGTCGATATGACCATATGTGAATATAACATAAAGAGAAAATGAATGAATGAGGAATAGGGAGATGAAAAGAGGGGATGTACATTGGAAATATAGACTTAAAACATGAAGGATCTCTAGTTAAAAAACATAGGATTATGGAGGACCCTTATAGTTAAAGGGATGAGGATTCCTAGAGTAGCAGAAAACATGGAAAAAGGTTAGGGATATTTTAGGTTAAATTCCCAAATGGGGTTGTTAATGGTTTTCAAAAAAAAGTATATTAACGGAAACTCAAACTATTCACCAAACTATGTGCCAATAGTATAGTAGACAACACCCGAGAGAATATATAACTCATGGCCATCCAGCACAGTTTCACTGACCATGTGTAGGCTATGTGGTAGGTTCTGTTCCAACCCACCACCCACTACATTGGTGCCTTCGAATTCCTACATTTATGTGTACCAATTGTGTGTCAACTGTTTTGTAGGTTCTATCTGAGGAAAATACATATCTCACAATTAGCTTGGTTTGGAGACATGGTTTACAAAACTGTACACCAATTGTGCATGGGTCACAACCAAGCCAATCATTTATAATTACTTCTTATTTGTCTCAAATGAATTGAGATCCATCCACTAGATAACATTTTAATAAATTAACACTTAAAAATTTAACCATTGTCAAACCAGGAACTCAACCATGAACTCAAGAAGAAGAACTTAATTACCAATAAACCTAAATATAAGATAAGAACTGAAAAAATGGGTGTGAGAACTCTCCCCACCATTACATATTTCTACCCATATAAAAACATAACATTTTTTAGCTGGTTGATCAATGCATGAATATTTCTATAACCACACAATTCATCCTGTAAAACCATGACATCACACCCACTACCAAATGGAACATATGCCTCTTACCAAACACTAAACAAAAGCTGAGATGATCTCATGAGAATTAATCAAAAAAACCAAGACAAAACATCCCGAAACTCCCCGAGAACAAGACTGTAGTGGAAAACCCGATGAATCTAAATGATCACACAATCCAAATAACACAAAAAGACCAATGAACCAATGTGGGGCTAGAATGAACTCCCCAATATTAGAAAACAACTAGAACCCTAGAATTCCTTATGAGAAAACACTACGAGACCCACGGTGGGTCTCCCTACCATTATTAACTAACCAACGGTGGCCAATTAATAAAAAAACATAAGGGCATTCCCACACATTACCACTAAAAAATAATACAAATTAGATTATAAAAAATTCGTAAAAAATACAAAAAGATTATTTGAACCTCCCACCCTCGAACAGGGTAGAAAATAACTGATCCAAAACTCCCCCCCATCCCTATTAGTTTCATTTACATGAATCAATTTCACTCCAAGGTTATGCATTGAGATCTTATATATGAAAAATCTACTATATCACAATGAGAAATTGATAACCCCAATAGGGAACATGCATTGACATATTAGATGAAAGGAAAACTAGAATCTCAAAAATAAATACAGAACTATCATTGAAAACAAGAGTTTATAAAAAGTGTTACATTATCAACTTACATTTGAAACACAAAAACACCATAAGAAAAACCACTACAAAAAATAACCTTTTTATTCAAAGGAAACTCACAAAACATAATCATTAAAACTGTTCCCAACAAAAAATAACTCTAGATAATTTGAACTATGATGCCTTTTCATAATTCCCCAACAGAACAATTGAAAGTGACCCATGTTTTCATAATCATGAAAAGGTTTTGGAGTAATCGGTCATGATAGATTTATGTGATCAGACATTCCAGACTAATAAAATATCATGCTATTTTCCCAGATGAGTATTCTAAAAGATCCAAAGGCTTTTTATTATATGACTTGATCCATCAACTCCCATCACCTTTCTATCCTCCTTAAATGAATATCCCTCACCACTTTCCATGACTAAATTTGGGAGGACTACCTCAAGAACTCCTACCATCATGGAATTAATATAAATAAGTTTCCTCACAACATCGAAAATAAAGGTTAGATTGAACTCTGACATATTTGACTATGAATCAAGATGAAGCCCAACCTCAAAACATCAAGCCTTATTGGAATCATTTGAAAAAAAACCCCATATTTTACAGTATTATATCTATAACTAAACTAAGAAACTCCTCCAACGATCCATATTCTATATGTAAGCAACACATTTCCATTATATTTCTCACAATTTCATTATTAAAAAAATAATCATGGATGATTGAAATATTGATTGACTCCCATGTAAGAATACCACAAGGCTTATTACAAGACACCAACTTCCACCACATCCATGGTGAACCTTCAAAAATAAAACTGGAAACCTTAACCTTCAAGAATTTGGAAAAATCGATGAGTATAAAGATTATTTTGATCTTTTTAATCCACTATTACACTCTGATAGGATCTGTTTGACCATAAAAGAGACGTTGATTTCCTTTTCCAAACTCAAGAATGAAATGCTTATTTTATTCAACTAGAAATCCCAATAACTGGGAGTCACCCATAGCTACACTATGACCACCCATTAAATATCTATGGGGAAACATCTGAAAAAAAAAATCCAATAACTATGTCAGGGCTACCTCAACCACAATGATACTCAAGAAAAAACACCACTCAGGAGTCTGAAATTGAATATAGAAAAACAAGATACTATTAACATAAAATAATTCCTTTTGAAAACAAATTCTATTTTTTAAAAAAAATTGCAGGTTCAATACTCCTAATTGATATTCCTAATATTCTCACCCTCTTGAATGTTTATATGCCACCACGGGCACCCGTCCACCATGCCAAACCAAAAATACTTCCACATTCCCATATACCACAATGAATACAAGGACCCAAAGGAATAAAAAAGCATAAATGAAATATCCCCATTGCTGAAAATAAATTATTTAACCTAATTCACAGTTAATGACCCTTGCAAAGATTTCCTGGCCACCAAGTCAAAACCATTTTCAAATTCCACACATCATTCCATTTTATAATTCATGAATGTGAAACCCCATAGGTCTCCATCAAAAATACTTTCCATTTTTTCTTAAACATCTTCCAATAATTTAAAAAATCTCATTCCATCAAAAAACTTTTGATTGGAAACACATTGCATTTAGTTTAAAACCCATTCTTTAAAAAACATCCTCTTTCAAATAACATCATTCCAGAAACACCAAGACTTGATTATAAAATTCAAATCTCATTTAATCACTTCATTTTAACCCAAATAGGTCATGATAAAAAATCCATTTTATTTTAATTTTTTCCATAATGTTAATTATGAAAATCTTATTCACATCTTCCAAAATATATCATGTTCCACTAAGACCCCATTTTCACAAATCCAACACATGGGGTTTCAAAACAATATTCAGAATTTGAAGTTAGACTCAAAAGAACTCTCAGGGGGGAAATTATTGTCAATGGGTTACTTAAACATATGGTTCCAAGACACATTATAAACACACAACCAACATCGTATGCTTTCTAGGACCATTATCCTGGACCCACATGTCTTTTCAGGCCTTATGAGATCATGATTCCATTATTCCAATGCCCCTATTTTTATCGCAATCACAAGAAAAATCCTCAACTACCATTGACCCTAACAAAAATAGAGTTATGGTGATGAAACAGGGATCAGAATGAGATTGTTTTCACTACACTCTTCTTATGCCTACCTCTTGATTCCTGAAAATCCTACTCTACCGACATAGAAAAACCATGTAATGAAGAAAGATATGAAAAGAATGTTCCGATAAGAGAATTCCTTCTCACAACTATTTGGTCACGAAACAACCTGGTTCAACCCTGAACATGTCACCCAAGGCGATCAATTTCATGGTTTGAACAGAGTTCTCTATCCACACATATCGGAAACTAGTGCTAGGCATCACCAAACCACATAGAGGGAATGATTTCTCCCAAAAAAATAATAAATAAACTGAATAATGAAAAGAAAAAAACAACCCAGTATATAATGGTACAAAAATGAATATCTTTCCCATTAGGATAAAGGTAAAAAACTATACAATGAATCAAACCGAACAATATGACTACACGATCTCCATGAGACACCACAAGTCACTCTCTAACACAAGGGTCAACCATATCCCATGTTGATGAAACACAAACATGGAAACTTCGTCCAATGGATAAAAACAAAAAGAAAATATAGGTCCGAGTATTAAAACTCAGTAGGATAGCCCGATAATCTATTCCCAATTCATTTCCATTAAAATAAAAAAAGTCCACTTCTTTTTTGAACTACAATATATAATAGTAATATTTTCTGGAAACTTTACTTAAAAACATTGTTCGACCCATTTCCCTTATCATTTCAAAACCTTATTATTTCTATTAGTTATACGATAAAATTTTTAAAGGGAAACCAATTCTTTCATTTCGAATAGGACAAGAGAGTATAAAACAATTTTACATAAAAAAATATTTTTTATAAAAAAATGGTTGAAATCTCACCACATTCCAATAAAACACCAAATAATGAGAATAATATAAAAACCACATAACAAGGTAAATGAAAATAAACATACAAGTACCTCAATCATCATTGTACAATGCTATGTGATGATAGACATAAGTGAACTTAGGAGATCATGAATAATCCAAAACATTTGAATACATGTGAATCATCCCCAGAAGCATCCTCATAGGATGAAATAAAAAATTATGTAACACACAATACCACCATAACTCATGACATACTAAGGGGGAAATATATTGGAATAGACCAAATATATCCACCTTCTTTGGGCCACCAGTTAGTGCATAAACAAGCTAGGGAAAAAATCATTCTAAAACAATTATCCCCCTATACCATGTACCGATGTCTCATGTATATCAAAGGTTTTTAATGCCAATAGAACATCCAATTATGTGAATATATAATAATAATTCAACAACCTAAATCATCATGTGTCACCTCAAGGATCACTATAATCCCTTAGAGAAGATTGAACTCAATGAGTCCATACTAATCATATCTAATAATGGATCACAAGGATCATAATATTAGGAAATCACATACATTAAACATAAAAAATACATGAGATTCATCCAATTGGGGTTTTCAAAATAATGAATTTCTCAATTTTCACATGACTTCTAGACAAATATTTAAACATTTCCCACAAAAAGAAAATTCATTACAGACACAAATTCAACATTAAAAACATAGTGAAAAACAATTTTCCAGTTCCAAATCATATAAAAATATACATTAAAACATTTACATGACACATTCATGTAATGAATGTTTTTATAAAAATGACAATAAGGTAATTAAGAAACAATTGACAAAAAACAACCTTAAAATGTAATACACATTCGTTTATTAAAAACAATACAACAAGGGAAACCCATACAAGGAATCCAAAAAGTATTTCATATTCCACATACTTATTAACAAAACAAATCTATTCTTTACATACTATGAATTACTCATAACGTCCAACTGAGAATTTCATCAAACACTAGGTGTGAAATATTTAACCAAATAATTATATTTAACTTAAATCATGAAAAAAATCACCACTTGTCATGCCAAATAAATATTTCAAGGATTTCATATCTTTAATTAATTATCAAAAAAGTTGTAAAATTATTAAAATCAATGATTTTTAAATTATAAAGACAACTTCATTAGAAACCTTCCATAAATCGATGCACATCACAAATTTACAACCACAATCACTACACATGAGTTAAAAAATCCCTTATATGAAGACAAACAATAGATACAAAAATCCCCCAAAATAAATCACAAGAACCCAAATTGATAAGATGATATGAAAATATTAGAATATGGTGTCAAGATAAAATGAAAGAAAAAAAGAATATGGATGTGAGAGGATGGGAAATACCATGGAAATCAAGCACAAAACGTTGACGGTTCCATAGATATAAAATATATTATGAGGGAGGATCCTTGGAGAATAAGGGAGGATGATACATAGGGTTGAACACACTTGGAAAAGAATGATATGTGTGTTTTAGGTTAAAATCCCAAAAATCGGTAGTTATGGTATTTTGGAAAAATTACCTTATCAGCAACTCAGACGGTTTGGATGAATGGTTCACCAAACTGTGCCACAGCCACGCAGTATCTACATCCCGAGAGAAGATCAGACACATGTACAACCCATACAGTTTCCATGACCATGTTTATACCATGTTGTAGGGTTTTTCTGGACCCTCTAACTACAGAAATGGTACTTGGGATTAGCCACACGACATTTCCCCAACCACGTGGTAAGTTCTGTCTGAGGGAAATACCTGTTGTAGGGTTACATCGGTTAGGTTGTACAGTTTACCAAAAAATTCATGATCATTCATAGGCCACTAAAAGGAAAAAATAAATAATTTCTTTAATAATATCTTGAATGATATAAGGGCCAACGACGAGATAAATATTAGACAAATGAACACTTAATAATTTAACCCACATCAACCCTAGAACTCGAGAAAATACTGAGATTTACAATTAGTTTGAAAATAAGATAAGAAAAGAAAAAGTGGGTGTCAAAGATAAACAATAAATCATAAATTACAAATATAATGTCCATCATGTGAGAATAAAATAATAAAATTGTATTGTGAAATCCAAAAAAATCATCCAAAAACAATTTTAACATAGATTTTCACTATGAAAGGTGTCCATAAAGAACATTTTGGAGTTCCACCACATGTCCCAAATTTGTCTTATGTATATAGTATCGGAATTAAAATACAATAAATTATAATGTAGTTATCTAATTTCTCTTTTTATTTTCTGAAACATGGATCACTATATGATTAATTACATATACATAATTTCATGTGACCAAAACTGAACCTCATTAAATGCTAGAGGTTTCTGATTGGAAACAAGTGACTAAGTATGTATCATGGGGATTCTATTCCCCCCATATCAGGGTCAATGATCAAAATATTACTATATAACCAAATATAATACATTCTTGTCATATAAGATAACGTAGAAATATTATGTGTAATGAAAATTATAAATAAGATAAATGACCACATACGGAAAAAATGACGCCTCCTACTAGGTCGATCAAATGTATATGGAAAAATAAAAGAAATTATGGGGTATGTATTTTGACAACATTGATCCATAAAAAACACAAAATAATTTTACCCACATAATCTATCCTGGTCAAACTAGCATGGACCTCAACTCTACATGTGTCTTCATTAACATGTGAATGTTTATTGGCACCAATGTTAGATGGTATCTCATTCATAGATTCATTACAACTTAGCAGGGTCCAAAAAAGACACAACTAAATCTAAGTAGTCAGTATGATGTAAATAAATATCTAATTAGGGAATGGAATAAAAACATATATTAATAACATTAATAATAACCACATAAAGAATGTTGATCTAGGGGATATGTTCAACCTATGAATGCAATATACCTTTTTGGATAGTGCTTGTTTGTCTCTGATCACATTTTGATGATTTTGAAAATAATTACATGACCAGTTGTAATATAATCATCAATAGTTAAAACATGCACCAACTGATTGTAATACGCCCATCCCTATAGCCCCATATCCACATGAGGATCATGTTCACCCATAAATAACCATAAAAACAATTCATATTTATAAAAATAAATACAATGTAAACACAAATCAATATCAACAAAATTATAAAATCAGAGATAAAATAAAAAATATATTTGTTTTCTCAAATACAATTCTTTTCTCATTTCCCAAAACCATTCCCAAAGACCATTATCATTTTATGGTTAGGTATATTTATTATCCCATTTCAAAAAAAATACATCGTATTAGTTACCATTTTCCTATTTCTTTTTTAAATGAATAAAATATTTAATTTCTATTATCATTTCAAAAACTATTTCAATTCTATACTATTTTTTAACCCCAACACAAAATTTCATGCTAATACTTTCACAATATAATATCATTTTATTATTAAATACCGCTCTTTTAAATAATAATTTTTAATAAAATAAGTTCTACTTTAATTTAAATTATAAATTTACATCTAATTATATATGTTATTGAAATTCCATTAGACAACAAAACATTTCAATAATTTCCCGCTTTGGGAAAATATAACATGATTGAAAATATAATATATAATTTAATTTAATTTAATTTTGTTAAAAATAGAGAAAATAACTATTATACACAACATATGAACATAGAAAATATAAAAATTTTATTTTTTAAATAAAATTGTTCACCAAATATTTTTGAATCCACATGAGAAAATTCATCATTGGATGGAATCTCTTCTAAGGCATGTCCAATCTCAATCATTCCCCACTAACTCACATGAGTCCCTTAAACAAGTAAAAAAGTTGTTATTAATTATATATATTCTAATTATAAATATTTTATAAAAACATTATAAATTTTTACTATCTAAAAAATATATAAATAAACATGAAACATTAAACAGAACATAGTTGTATATGGGGCCTCACTCCATGGGGTGTCTGTTTTCACACAAAATATGATAAGGAGATTACATTACAGATCAAAAAAATGATGATTAAGACTAAATCAAAAAATACTATTAATATAAACAATACATAATAATAAATGCAATGGAGTCATAACATGTAAAATATATTAGCATCGATGAGGAAGTAGAGTCTCTCAACAGCCTTTTAATAGGATGAGTGAATGTTCCATGGGAATCTATATATCATTATTCTTTAATTAATTTAATTATTTACACTCTTTTTACATAATTGATGTAGTATATAATTATCCATCCTAGTGATATTTTCCATAGTGACTTATTTATTTACAATGGATAGAACTATTAGAAAATATATCATATAGATGGGAGAAATATGATAAAAATAATAACGATCGTAATGGATTGATTATCAATTTTATTAACCCATGGAGTGAATGGGTTTTTATATATTTTTTAATAATATTGATATGAGGCATAATAAACATAATAAGAATTGAGGTGAGAAATATAATCTAATTGATACATATTTTCAATAAATTCTATAGCCATAGGAGTCAAAATTCAATATAAAATGATTAATTTAGGATTCGATGAGTGTGGATAGAACCTCATACAATATTGTTCAAATAAACATTCATGTATGAGTATATCAATATGTAAAGTTGAATAAAGAATCATTTTATATTTACTTTATATTTAATTTTACATTAATTTGTACTATCCAAAAAGGATATATGTGATACGGTGAATTTATAATTACAATGCATCATTCATTTTCTCATATTAAGAAATATATATTATATAGTAATATATTATATTAATTATTTATGTCTCATTTAAATATATTTATTTGAATTTTTTATAATGATATGATTATATTTTTTACTATTATAGATAATATATATATATTGATAAAGTTGTTAATTTTGTGTTTAGTGATATAACTCTTGAGATTAGATCAATTTCATTTCATCTATATATAGTGATGCATGTGTGTATATCAATTTCTATAAATATAAAAATGTCCATTTTTAACAGTCATCCAAAAAACAAGATAAATCCTATTGGTACACTTTTTTATGAATTGAACATAAAATATAGGCTACAGTATGGAACACAAAATAATGTTGGGAATATTTATTATAATATGGATTATTAGAGAAAATAATTATGTTCTATTGTTACTCTTATGTTTGATGTATTATATTGATGTGAATATAGTTATATACACATCGTTTAGAAGGAAATTATTTTAGTAAATATGGATTCATAGTGGTTGAAATATATCATTATCCCCAGTCAAAAAAAATATTATTGTCTCTGACTAGAAAACTATTTTATATAAAAGAGTCATTCATTCCCTATTTCACTATTGACTGAAAAAAATCAAATTTATATTAATGGTTTAATTGATATTTAGTAATAGAAAATCCATTATAGATACCAATGTAGAATTTTATATGATAATCAAAATATATTATTTTTAGGGAATATTTTGAATATATAGTATTATTGGATGATTAATAACATTTTTGATAATGTCACCTTCCATATGTAATATAATGTATATTTACTTCTTTTATGTTAATGTATTTGAACTCCATACATTTAATAATTTATTGTCAGAGTACCAAACCATTATGTGGTGGATAATTTCTCATAATAATAATCAAAAATGAGATTCATCGATTGTAAAATTTATTACCTTAGTGAGTACACATTTTTTAAAAGTATATATAGATAAAACATATATATATTTTCATTCATTCAATTTAAATTTTATCATTGATTTACATCATTGGCATATGCCTCTACAACTCTGGATTCTATCAATATGTCTAGATTGCATAATTTATTTAGTTTCATGTTTTACAATTGGGTCACATATTTTTTATATATTATTGAATGATTTATAATAATTATTTTTTTATTATTATTGAATTTATTTCTGAAAATCCTTATATATTTTTTCATGTTTAGTGCATCATTTCCACAAAAATACTAGTAATTGTGAAAAAATTATTATAAATTGAATGTATTATTTAGAGAACAATTGATTATTAGAAATCAAATTTTGGTAACTATGCTAATTCATCTTGTTCATAATTCTATGTTACTAGTAACTGTCATCATTGCATTTACATAAGGGAATGTATATGAATTACACATATGTATTCAAATTCTAGTTCACCTGTGGCCCATAGTTTTACCATGATTTGATTAATCCATTCCATGTCACCTTATATAGGGTGATTTCTCTTAATTTATATCCACCTAGTTTAGAGAATGAAACATTATATACATATAAGTCACATCAGGTTAATTCTAGGTCCAACTACATGTTAATAACAATGTATTACATACTATTCTTCCAAACCATGTTTGTTTCATAAAATCAGAATTTATTAATGTACCATAATTAAAAATAATATTTTACCATATAATTACATTTTTTCTTGTTATTTATCATTTATAAAAACAAGGCTCATAAAACATTCCTATCCTCATTATTTAATCATTCATAGACCAATATTCACAATTTTCATGTGGAATTGGAAAAAAACCCCTAATTTCTCATCCATATTTTTTTAACACCATCATTATTATATTTACAGATGGGTTTTTCTTGGAATAAATTTGAAATAGTGCTTGAGCCCAGGTTTAGAGATAGTCCAATCATGGAGGATTTTCGTATATGGGGATTTTAAAGATTGTTTCCATTTAATGTTATTATTCATTCATCGAAACATCAAATTTTAGGCTTGTGTTTCTATAAAATCCTAATAATTTAAAATATAATGTGATTCATGGATTTTATATATGTATTTTCAAGCCATTTATACAAATTTGGGATATTATTGATGGGGTTTCAAGGTGATTTAAATGTTTTATAATCATTTAGTGATGGTATTTTCCAGAATTTCAAGCTCTAAACATATAATCCATTTTTTAATAATGTAATTCCACAGCATAAATGATTTTGTTTTTATTCTAAAATTATATTGAAGATTAATCTTTGGTCACATTGAATTCATTATAAACGATTTTATCCCATTTTTCTCAATGGGATCTCCTCAAATTATTTTGGGCCAACTTCTACAATTTGTAATTACCTTCATGGTTTACTTTTCATTTTTTATTATTTATAATGCTCATCCAATGTTATTTTATAAATTATTTCAAAATGTAGTATCCATGGATTGGGTTTCAATGGTGGTATATATATTTTTAAAAAAATTTATATATAAATTAATTTTTAGGACAATATAAAGGGGATTTTATAACACTAGTAGTGGCCTTAGTTTTGAGTTACATTTATTTATATATTTAAAAAAATATTATCTATGTGAAATGAATTTAATTATATCATGATTATATATTTTTGAAAGGTTAATATTCTTATGTGAGATTTGTAGGTAATGATAGAAATCAATTTTTTTTTTGATTTATTTATAATAATGGTTTGGGTTAAATATATTTATTATTTCATTGTGTCAATTTGATTTGTTCTAGTGAATCCAATGAAACTATAAGAAAGATAGTTATTTATTCAACACTATATAATATTAAAGCTCTAGAAATCATATCTTAGAGTAAATCACACCCTACATAGGGGAGATCCCATAATATTTTTAGTTGTGAGAAAATCAATATTTTTTCCATTTAATAGTAAAACATTAGACAATAGATAACTCCATCTGATTAAATCAAGGGCCATATCATATTAAGAACAAGTGTGTTATGAAAAATCATTATTTAAATTTCGAGGATAATAAATTAGTGATGAATGATTTATATTTTGAATGTTTCCCATTTCCCTCACCATGACTTTATAGAACCATTTTCAATAATTTTTTTCTCATATATTTGGATTACAGGGTAATATTTTTCATTATTTCTTTATATCATCCATATTTTTGTTTTTTGTTACATTTGAATCAGTTTTAATATTGAGGGATTAGAGGACTATTTTGAAAAGGAGATATTATCCATATTTGATTAAAAAATTTCACATGCCAATTTTCAATGTATTATTTTTTTAAATGTCATTCTTTCAAATTTGAATTATAATTAATGGATTTGAAATAATAAATTGTAGATAAATAGATGAACCTTTTTATATTAATATTTTCATGTTTATCATTTCCATACCCAATTGTGATAATTTTTAATAGATTTTTACTAATTGGTATGAAATTGATTGTTTCATTTTTCATTGGGTGGGTGGTGGAATATTATATTTTTTCCTCACATATTCGAATATAATATATAATTTAATAAATAATGTTCAAAATACATTTTTTGAAATGTCATAGTAAAGTTAATCATCAAGTATTATTTTGTGAAATTATACATGTAATGTTTATCTCACACACCACACACACTACTTTGTTTTTTATACGTATTACATTTTTATATCGATTAATGGTTTACATATCGATTCCTTTATAGTCATTCATAGCCCACTAATGGATGTTTTTATTTATATGTGACCTCATGTTTCATGTTGATGATATTATGTTCATACATATTTATGTTTTATTTTATGAATCATGTTTTTTCTATCCTGACAATACTATTTTATTTTGGGTTCCCATTAATTTTTAATTGTATTGTATTTGTTTTTATAAGGAATAATTTTATAGGGACATTTTTTTATATATTAATAAGGGAATTTTTTTTATATTTAGAACAAATTTAATATAAATATTAAAATCTAATGGGTTGATTCACTATATATGATTCTCTATAATGAACAACTACTTATTTATTTTTATTTTTTTGGTGAAGCCTTTGCCACTAACTTTTGTTTTCTGTTCTAGTTATTCTCACCATCCCTTAATGATTAGGAACATGGTTTCAACAATATGGAAAATTAGTTTTTATAATTTGATATGTTTTCACTTTGTGTTTTGTTAATTTTTTTTACCATAGTACAAATATTATAGACATCTAGGACATATCATCCTTATTTCAAAGTATAAAATTGTCTTCCACAATTTACTTCCCAAATTTTCTATATCTCGTGATATTTACATCATCAAACATTCTTTTACATACTCCATTTTTTATTTAGACCTAAAACATCCAATCTATATCATGTTCTTTATATGTATTCATTAACAACAAAGGGTAATTAGTCTTCCTTTAAATATTGGATATTAGGGATACTGATCACTGTACTTATATTGAAGTGAATCATCCTCATTCCTTCAGAAAAATTTATTTATTTTCAAAGTTTCTATAATTTTTATGCATTTTTATATTTTAATACTAATTTATAAATTTTATGTTGTTATACTACTTCTTATTGCACAATAAACCAAAACAATACACAGATTAGTTTTATATGGAATAAATATACAACGATAATTGTGTTCTTTAATGGAAATCAGAATTTGATTTGTAAATATTTGATGAAATTCAAATCATTCATTACCTCAAAATAATGATTTATGATATAACCTTCATATAGCCAGTTACAAGGAATAATTTTGATTCTATATCAAATATAATTCTTGGAAATATATTAGGGTATTAAATGTGTATTTTTTTACCTTTATATTTAATATTCTAATATAAACCATATTATTTAAATTATACAGTGTCATTAAATTTTTAATAATTGGGAAAATGTGTGGGTATTATTTATTATAATGTTATGTGAACCATGAATGATATATAAATATAATTTATTCCTTGGATTTTAACTTGAAATAGATAAAATATATAAAATAAAATAAATGTAACAAAATGACCTTAGTTCTTAATCCTCATATGGCTATGGTTTACAAGTAGTGGTTGTTCAATTCTGATATCATGTATTGATATTTAACCATATATATCACAATAGAAAATTATAAAATTCTCAAATTATCCCTAATCCCACAACCTATCAGTATATGAAAACGAATTATAGTGGAAATTATAGATTTATACCCAAATAAACCAAAATTCAATCACATATGAATCCAAAAAATTCATTCAATCATACATTAGAAACATGATATACAATCATGTTGATAAATAAGAAAAATATAATAAAAATATTAAATTTAACAAGAATGTATGGTTCTATTATCTATGTTAACATGGAATAATATCTTAATCCCCATTAGCATTTCTAACTCGTTCCCAATATGATATATCATTCATTAGAAAGAAATAAAAATTAATATTTTTATTATTAATATTTTTAACATGCATGAAAAAAAATTAATATTTTTTAAACTAATATTTTTATTATATTTAATATTAAAATTTTAATTTTTTTGTGTCACCCAATGATCAAATGGTGTTTCAGTACATAACTCAAAATGCCACCCCAATATGTATTATTGAACAACTCCTTTACATAAAATAGCATGTTTATGAAAGTAATATATAAATTGATATAAAATAGTAGTAAAAAATATATAAATAATTTGAAGGAAATATTATTCATTTATAAAATAATAATATAAATAAATTGAAAATCAATTTTTATAATATTTAAAAATAATTATTATCCAAACACATTTTATATTAGAAATAAACATTATAAAAATTCCACCATGGAATTATTCGATAATTGATTCAATATATTACTAAAATTTATAAATTATTAATATTTTAATTATGGATAACATAAATGAAAATTCACATGGTTCAAAGAAGTCATATTTTATTACTCTACCATCATGATTATCATTAATGAAAATGTGGATTTCTCAATACTAGAAGTAAGTAATGTGCATTTCATTGGATTAATTAATTAATATAAACAACATTAATCCAAATACTCTATATATCTCAATACGCTTTAGTTCAAATGGGAGATAAATCAGTGAAGATGAACAAAAAATTCATGGGTTATAAAACCACAGATCAATGTTTGTTACTCCTAAAAAATATATATGTTTTCTTAAATTTTTCCAAGGATTCTTAAGCACTTCCCATGGCGTCTCAAAAATATAAAATCATACATTATCCCAAAAGAATAAAAATTTATCCTCGGGGTACAATTTTTAGAAATGGTCACACATATCCAATAATAATCTTTACTCTAGGTTAATAATAATGTGTTTAGAAACCACTTAGGGTAACAAATATACCATTTTTAACATATCATGGAATGATCATTGTACCAACTACTAGATAACTTGATGAAATATATAATTTTTTTTATTGTCATCATATCATAACTAGAAAAGTTCATACACCTTCTAATCCTCACCATATTTTATAATAAATGGTATAGTTAGATTTCATTAAACCCTGAAATGATTTTCCACAATAGAGGGAAAACTAACACATATTAGTTGAGATAATAAGAAGAAATCCAATAGTATGAAAAATTTAGAATAATTATCAACCCAATAATATCATTATTCAATGTCTTTAAAACCACAATAATGGAAGGATAATAATCTCAAACCTACATAAATGAACCACGTTATTTGTTAATAAGACATAAGTCATACCTCAAACAATTTTAGATTATACTTTTTTTTGGAGAAAATGGATGACGATTGATG
The DNA here is from genome assembly GCA_963277665.1 of Viscum album. Lineage (NCBI taxonomy): Eukaryota > Viridiplantae > Streptophyta > Magnoliopsida > Santalales > Viscaceae > Viscum > Viscum album. The sequence continues at coordinate 1,889,940,315 of OY728156.1, forward strand.
TTATTTTCTTACTAATAAATTAATGTATTCTAGAATAGTAATATATAATAATATAGGAAGCAGTGTGGTGTCCAATGAATTTTTTGTTACAATAAAAATTAAAGTCTTTAGCTTCAATAGTGAAATTTTATATGGTGCAACAAGTATTTTTAAATTTTTGGAACCAATGAAATTTTATGAAATCTTGAATATGTGGATGGAGTAAATATATGTTTGGATAATGTGATCCCCATAAAAAATACATAATTTTCTTGTTTTAGAGTAATGTTCGTCAAAAAGGGTTTTTGGTTGTAGGTTAATGATGATAATGGTTGGTGTTTTAGTAAAACATCATGGGTTCATACGTATAGTAAGTGGGGTCACGAGTAGGTTATATGGATATTATATATGTGGTGTCTTAATTTATAACATTTAGGTAGGTATGTGACATAAATATGATGATCTTTATTATAAAGATGTGGGGAATAAAATTTTAGGGAGACACAATTGATATTTCATCTACTATGACCTATATTAAGGTTCTGTATCATGATAATAAGATGTGATGACAATAATGGACCATGACAAATAATGTATTAGATATTTTATTAGTTATTTGATATAAGTAGAATTTGTGTTCATATATATATCTTTTCAATGGTTTATAATTATTTTCCCGTACAAGATTTGATAACATAGTAGGTTATTGTATACAGTGAGTGAAAATTTTAAACCTTGAAACATGATTGGATAGAAACAAATACGAGTAAAAACATGTATTAACATAGTTTGTGGGGATCAACATTATGAAGGAATTATTATTTTTATTACGAAATGATATACATTAGATTACACAGATACATATTTTGGTGGTGATTAAGTGAATTGTCGATCATTACATGATAATGTTTAAACCCAATGATCACAACCATTTGTGTACAACACCAATGTATTTTTGATTTTTTAATCTTTCGAGGAGAGGGGATTCATTTTGGAGTTAATTTAATTAGATGGTTTATTGTTGTTTGGATATTTTTATTTTTAATATACAAATCTCATACTGAGGTACTTTTTTAGGATTTATCAAATGTTCATGATATTAGTTTCTTAAATGAGGTTTTATGTTCCTTGGTTGAATGATAATGTTTTTTATAATCATCTAAAGGATGACTTTTCATGGGTTGTGTGTAGAATAATTGTTTTTGTCTGGTTTTCAAATATTTAAATACAATAATATTTGGATTTATAGGTATATTTGGGATGTGGTGATGGCAATGTTTTGAGAGATATCAATGTGGAGACCTTTTATATAATAGGTGTGGTGTGGTGGGGATGTTTTAATTCAACACACGAGTACTAATTAAGAGAATTAAGGAAATATATGCACCAGTATTTTTGAATAAATGATAGGTTTTTATATTCTATTTTTTCATTGAAAATTAAAATTTGTATACACTTTTAAAATGACCAAGTGTATGTTTTTATGATGTTTTCTTAATGGAACATTTTTTATGTGGGTTTTTATGTTTTTTCTTGGACCAAAAAATGTGCTAATAAAAGAAGTTAATTGGATTCCATATAGAGGAATTACTGATTTGATGGCCAATAAATGGTCACTGAACACCCCCTCGAAGTTTCAGGGGGCAAAACCAGAATTCCAATGGACATATAATGTAAAAGGGTAGTATAGTAAAGTTATTTAGGCTGGTTCATGTTGATTTACCCATACCAAGTCCCTAGGATATCTGGTTCACACTCATGAATTTTTCTCAAATTGTAAAAAATTATTTTTTTCTTTCTTTTTTATTTATGATCATTCTTGAGGATCCCTGATTTATGTAGGTATATATACAGTGGACATTTCCTCCCACCATTTCATCCACCTACATTTCCCTCATCATGCTAGTTGATTTAGAATAGTTTTTTTTGTCATATTATGTAGGATTACTCTCTTATTAAATCTCATATAGTGTTATATTCCTCTCCTCAAATTCTATTCATTTTAGGGTTCTATATTACATTTCCCCTATATCATGGTTGAATCAGGGTGCTATTATTAGGATTTCATATATATTGGATATAGGAGGCTTGAGATAGCTAATCAGTTTTGGGAAAATATAAATATTCATTTATTGTTAATATTTTTCATTAAATAAACAATAAATTTCATATAAAATTTAAATAATTTCCACAAGATTAATATGATTAGTGTCTTAAAATAAATGAAACACAATCTGAACATTTAAAATTATTATGATCAAATATTTTTGTGTTATCACATTTTACCATTTGTAAACATTTCATTAGAGAAACTCATCCTCTTAAAATGTGTAATGATAACATAAGATGTGGTAATCATATTCAATTAGTATGGGATGAATATTCCCTCCTTCTAGAGGTATAATATATAAAAATTATTTTTTGATAATAGTCGTATATTGTTGAGTGAAAATTATAAAACATATATGAGCATCAATTGACCTGACATAACAACATAAAAAGGAAAATGAAAAATATATAAGAATAATATCCATCATATATATTAAAAAATATAAAAACATTGATTAATTAGATGATATGATTGTAATGGAGAACAACATTCAACTATGCTAAAAAAATCATCATTCATAAAATTCACAGTCAATGGTTGTATAATATCACCCATGGTTGCAAGAGAACATAATTTCAAAATTATATAAATCATCTTCGTGAGCCAAACACATACAAAATAAATAGTAAAAAACTAAATAATATCCATGGTTAAATGTCTCCTGAGATTAAAAAATTTATAAATTTATTTTCAGAGAGAAATATTACCCACCCTTCATTATCCCTATATATGATTTTCACTCTATTATCATTCATTTATAACAATATAAAGCACCCATATAAATAAAATGGGTAGTATATAGAGTTTAAATGAAAGTAATTCTCTTTTTAAAAGGAACCCTTGGAAAGAAAAATGTTTATCCTATATCATTAAATGTATCATCAGTCCCCTATCATAGTATATATATCCTATGTAAATAATTGTGGGTTATAAAAAAATTCTAAATAGTATAACAACTTGAATTACATTAATGGATTTAAAAAATCATCACCCTATAATAATCACATAATTGATGAAAAATAGATCACAGAACATTATAAAAAATTTATTGGATATGTATATATTCAAATATAGATATTAAATTGAAACAATTAAGTGTTTCTTTACATACATTTTTAATCATCAATTAGTAAGTCATAATTATTATTGTTTTTTCAAAATGTATCCTTTATTTAAAAAAATAAAATAAAACCACCATATAAGTGGATCAATGTTAACAAATATTTCACGATACTTATATATAAGACATAATGTCATTTAAATTCAGGAAATTAGTGAAAATGGGGTAAATAAATTCAGTTTTTTGTAAAAATAAAAGGATGAAATTTAGGTTCCCAAATCGCAGAGATTTAATATTTATTTTCATTGATATGATATTACCTCATATATTACAAAACAATTATATTAATAACTAATATTAGAAACATAATCATGCAAATCCTGTTTTATAAACAAAATTTATTACTATTCTAAACATTTTTATTGGTTAGTTATTATCCATTTTCAATTTCATGTGTGGGTAGTCTTTGTCATATTGATCATGTTTTTTGATCAAGGTGTAGTTATAAATCATTCTCACAATATACCTAATTCTATGATATTTAAAGGCTATAGAATTTTTTTTGTAATTACATATAATGTTATAATTTTATTTTAAGGTAGTCTCAATTATGATAATATAAAATGAAAGCGTCGATGAGAATATTTCAATGATTTTTTTTGTGGAAGATGTTTTGGTATATTAATTAATGAAATTAATAATAAATGTACTATAAATAATATTTTATTTAAATTTATATATTTATATCATATATTTTTTGCAATTAATTTATCATAGTAATCCATGAATTTATTTTATATTACATTTGATGTAGGTAGTTTCAATAACAAAAAGAAAATAATTACATAATTAATTAATTATTATCATTATGAAAGTGGATTATTTAGTCACAATATCAGAATTATAGTATAGAAATTACATCATATAGATAATTTTAGTGTTTTTAATCAAACGTTAATAATATTTAACATCTAATAATGATATTAGTTTAAACATATTATATGTTAGATCAAGATTGCAATAGTCCACAAAATACAAAATTAACACTATTATTCCTAAAAATGGATGGAAAGAATGTAGATTATAAGTTTTTACTTAGTATTCAAGGGTATGTTATAAATATATTATTAAATTCCTCGTGTATAATTATAAAGTAGATTTGGTGGTGATGAAATTGAATTCTCTTCTTCGTGGGGAAGGTATTCCACAGAACACCTGAATAAATGTTTTATTTTTGGTAATAAAAAATGATAAATTTGGTTAATTATTATTCTCTTATAAAAATATTTTTAATTATAAATGAAATAATTATTTCATAATATTTTAATTAAGGTGTTATTTTTTGAAGGAAAGAAGAAAACCAAATTATTTTTTGGAAAAAATACACACATTCAAATCATATGATTCCCCATGGCAGAATCCAATGAAATTTATTTCTCAAGAAAATAACATTGGAATAGAGGATCATGGGTATGGAATGAGTATATATTATAATTATAATTGTTATTTTTTCAAGTGATAACTAAATTCTTTTAGTTGTCAAAATTTTGTGGTGATATGCCCATTTTATTTGTTGTTCGAACTATTTTTTTTATAACTTTCTAATATTATGGGGGAACTTAATAATAATCCCTTGTTTCTCGTAAAAAGGAAACACATTTCACTATTATAATTTTTATTTTATAAAATCATAACACTCTCAATTTAAATATTATTTCCGTAATTTTTTCCTATTACTTCCATGGATACCCCTTTTTACCATTTTGGACTTCTACTATGTAAACTAATTTTTTTTAAAAGTTTACTTATCATGATAACCAAATCTAATCTAGTACAAATAACATAATATACACCATATATTTCCATGTATTAAATCAATGTAGTTATATTCATTTTTAAAGTGTGATTGAAAACATTTTTAAAATAGTTGGTTTAAAATTTAATAAAATATTTATTGAATGAAATATACATTAAGTTATTAAATATCAAATATATATTTGAAATTAGAAATATATATAATGAATTTAGCTATAAAATAATTATTTGGTCTAGAAATATATTTCATAAATTTCCATGTCATTTATATATAACAAAAATATTAATAAATTATGTGGTATTTGTTAAAATATCATTTTTGAAATATATTTCTAAAAATGATATTTAAAAAAATATATAAAAAATTAATCCTATGATAATATGTTCATTATAATCCAAAAAATGAATTTCATTTTTACAATTTCATATTCTATATTTATTAAACTGACCAGTAAAATAAATTAATGATTTATTGATTTATTCGAAGTCATGTTGTCGGTATAATAACAATTCTACTAAAATTAGTCATAAATATTTATATATTAAAAAAATATGTTAAATTTAAAAATTACTATTTATAAAAAAATAAAAAATAAAATATATTTTTATTAGATGCCTATATGTACTACATGATATAGTAATAAAAGTGGACTTTATTTAACAATATTATAATAATTGTATGTAACTTATGATTTTATGGCTATACTAAAATTAAAGATGTATACATTATTAAAATGTTTCATGGAACTATTAACTATGATGTTTATTGTGAAAAAAATGATCAATAAAAATAATTATTTAGAAGTAATGTTTCAGTAAAATATTTGGCCATTATATTATACCCATAAATTATTATAAATTTCATCCCCAATATTTTGTTACATAACAAAACAAATGGGAATGATTTTTCTTTATTACATCATTAGGTTTACACATAGATTATGTATAATTCCCAATCCTCTATAGGACCTTAACCATATGATTGGTCATGTTATAGAACACATTATCATTTAGATATAAAATTATTAATGGATATACGTCATTTGAGATATCGTATTCTTTTTGAAAATAATTATAGTTCAATACATGTGAAGTTACCGTTATATATATACAAAATATTTACAAATAAAATACATTATGAACTTGAGAGATTCTTGGTTGGATTTATATCCCATAATCTATCACGTTGAAACATTCAAAGATCTTGAAGTGACCATTATACCTAGGTCTCATCGTTCCCTTCTTCCAAACACATATAACCCACTAAAAGAATGATATATATAGAAACACCATGTCAGAAACACAAAATTATATTTCCCATAGAATATTGTTACAATAAAACTTATTTTTAAATTATAATACTTTCATACATCAGGGAAAGGATATAATCCGACCATTATTTGCAGGGAAAAGATAAAACATATCATCTTCCACTCCCCAAAAATATGCATGTATGTTGGAGTCCATTTTCTATACCCATATAGGTTCAAGAAATATTCCATACAAATGAATTTATAGAAACGTTTTTATATATAAACTCTAACAAGGATTTGTGTTTAATAAAAAATAGTTGAAATTCAATTTAAAAAATCATAGATTATCCTCTAAAGTATGAATAATCCTCTGAAACTTTTCATTAGTATAAGGGTGATAACAAGTCATAAATCCTAAATATATGTTAAATTATTAATAAAAAATTATTCATAACGTATGGTTTTTCTATAAAATCGTGATTAGGTATAATGTATAGTGTTACACAATGATTCTCTATGATTTTTTTTTGTATATATCATTGAATTGGTCTTTAGAGGGATGATAATGTAATTGAAATATAATGAACTGGAATAATTAAGAGGTTGACTATAATCAAAATAACATTATAGTTAATTGATATTTTTTGGAGTCATATGAGGTAATTCATGAAAATTTCTTCTCAATTTATACTATAATGGGAATTTCTTTCAACAAAACCTTGTAATTTCATCTGTTATCCTTCTTTTGCTGGTAAAAAATACATTGAGCTAAATATTCTATTCTCTCCCACTTCCTAATATCTATATATTGGATCCATATTATATCTATATAAATCAAAAATATTCAATTTTTAATTAAGAATGATGAATTCTGAGCATCATTAAAATGTACCATCATCATTTCTAGTTTCTACAGAACTCATATATAGTTTCCAAACCTTATAAAATGATCTTTATCCATGATTAACCCCATAATTATTATTACATTTTTCTATAAAATCACCTCTATTATCTTGGACTGATTGATCTTCACAGGAATGGAAATTTAAGTAGTTATTTAAGAAATACAATATTCATCTACTCTCAATATAAATGTAATATTACTCAACTAAAAATATATTAGTATCAGGACTTAATCAACCCTCATTTTTGATTGAGTAAAATGATATTTTTGGATTATACAATATTAAAAATTGGCTTCCTTCATTATGTAGTAATGTACATAGAATTAAAATTCATTAATCAACTACAACTATATACAATGATGAATATTAAAATCCTTCTTAATGTTTATATATTTCATTATCTTGTGATAGGTAAAAAATATATCAAATTTCTATATTGATAAAATATATAAAAATCTATATTGTAATTATTAACAATACTAACCCCAAAACATGCTTCATGAAATTTTAATAATTACTCTGTAAATGACATGAGACCTATGAACTTACATTATTATACAACATTAGTGTTCATTCAATAAAATTGGTCAAATCATCAAACTATATTAAATAGCCTTATATACGAGATTGTAATGTATATATAGGTTCAATTACCAACGAATTCTTAGGTTTAGTAAATCATTTCTCAAAATCATCCATTCAATGTTACATTACACCATTATATGTTAGATTCGATAACAGAGATGATATCGATAATAAATTTCTAGCTAATCATCATTATAATCAAACTAACATGTAAAAATTTAGATCATCATTCTAATTCTTGATCAATGATATTTATAGATAACATACATCTTTGATGAATCTAGAAATATAGAATTTATTTTTTATTACATGACCCAATAATGGAATATTTTTTAGAAAAAAATGTTCACATAAAAGCATCGAATATAGTTTCTCATTATTTATGTTTTTCAATAAAATCTACATTTGATCATTATGATATTACATTATCATAGAATATATGATAATTTAAAATATAATGGATACCTTTATTTTCTCATTTTAATCTATGAAAACTATATTAATTAAATCAATGTATATTTATTGTAAATTAGTAAGTAAAAATTGTATGATTAAAACATGATTTCTTTCTATAAAATGATTCAAAATAAATTTTTTAGATTTTCACCACTAGACCCAAGATTTATGATACTGAGATCAACATTACATCATTGTAGAGTATTGTTAACTATATTGTAGCTGAAATAGATCTTCAATTTGGGTTAGTGGAATTGTTTTTTGTCATCATTCTATTAATATAATTAAAATAAATTCAACGGAAAATCGATAAATCCATGTTTTTTTAAATGATGGTTAATGCAACACATATTGAAGCTCATAGATGAATGCAGTCATTTAATAGATTCTTATAAAGTTAATTATTTAATTACACTCATTCAAAGGGTTAAATTTTATATATAATAATTGAGAGAGATATGGATACATGAATGATTTCAATCAAAACCTCATCCTCGGACTATATGGAAGATATTGTAATTCATCTCAAAATACATAGGTATACTCATATACAATACAAGGTTTATCAATTTTATCTTTATCCCTTGTCATTTAAAATAGATATACATCATTATTGAGTATTATAATTAAAATTATGGAATTTTTCTCTTGGGATATTATGTTATTATTTTTATGTTGATACTTGGTATTTTACTGATTTATTGTATAAAATGGGGTATAATTTCCCAAAAATTATTATGTGTTCATTATATTTGAAATTAAAATTCATAGGTAATATTAGGTCAAATTAAACCAAAGGAAGAGGAACATTAAATATTAGAAGTATCCTCCCACAAATCTCAGTCATATATGAATAATATTTAATATTCATGATCATTTTATCTCGAGGTTTCTCATAGATAGTTCAAAATTCATTTCATGAGTTGGTGATTCCATATTCTTGGAAACATGTTGTGATATTAAAAAATAGAATGCTGTAGAATCAAATAATGTATTAGAAGATCAAAAACTATCACATTAATCTATATCACTTTATAATAATGATTCACCTCATAAATAGTGATTAATATTGTGAATCACTATTCCCATAGTTTATTATGTTTTAAAGAAAATTATTTGTATTTCCCAATGGGTTGGGGAATTGATTTTCATAAAGTCCAAATTAAATTCACATGAAGTATTTTAGTGTTGTTTGTTTAATAGTTGGGTAATAATTTTCCCATATTTTATTAGTTAAAAAAATATCCTTTATTTAAAAAAATTTCTTATTGTAGTCAAGATTAATATATTTATTACACATCCATGATCAATTAAGGTAATTTCTAATGTCATTTTTCATCAAATTTTTTATATAGTGTGTTATAATTTCCCTAAAAAATTGTAATTCACATCAATGTGCACATTATATTACAAAAGTATTATATTATTATTAAAATAATTATATTTCATAATATATTTCTAAAAATATAGCACAAACTTAGAAATTTCCTCTAAGATCCAGGATTATCATTATGATAATTAACTTTTGAGAAATTAGTTTTAAACAACCAATGAAACAATAAACCTTATATTTATGATGGGATATATAAACATCATAACACCAAATGATCTTTTCTTTGTTATTATAATATATTCCATTGAACTCATACCATTTTTTTCTCTAGGAATATCAATCAATCCTCAGGTGAATTTTCTGAGGAATGTTATTGATGTTGAATATTTTTTTTGAACCCTTACCATTCCATATTTTTTGTTTCATAATTTTTTTTCTATTGAGATTGCACCATCAGTTAGGATCCCCATCCATGAAATACATAATGAAGAAGAATATATAAGGCCCCAGCCTTAAACCTTACTTAATATTGAATTAAATGAATAATTCACATTGAGGATCTTTTCAGGTTTAGAATTTTTGAGAATTAGGACAAAACTATTACATCTCAAAAGATTACAAAGTAGAATCTTCTACTAAGTTTCCATAATATAAAAACTATTAAAAAGAAACATGTCTAGTTCCATGTTTTAGGTAGCATGACTTTCCCTTGATCCCATCCTTGCACCTATTCCACATTAAGTCCTATGAAAAACATTTCAAAAACTTGGGATGAGCATAAAAAGCTCTGTAAGGGATACACAAATTATGAAAACTGTTAGTTTTTCAAAACAACAAGTTAACCATGTATACTTTATCAAAGTAATACTTTTCACCTTTTCGAAGTAGTAAAAACTATTCACTGAATAAAAGATCATTACATACCCTTCTATAACCAAAAGATTACCATAAAACCCATATAAAGATCACATAACATATAAATGTTACTTGGTACATAAACATACTTAAGTGGAATAACCATAAAGTCTACTTCCACACATATCACTTAATGGAATATCCATTTGGAAAACTTCCATACATACTTAATGGAATATCCATACGGCCAACTTCCATACCCAATGCATTGGAGGTTATAACGTAACCACTCATCCTGGTATTCACAGAACCACCTATCATATGGTTTATCACGTAACCACTCGTAAAATTTCCAAGTACCATTATAAAATTATAACACATCAAACCAACATAAAGGAATGATAACATTTCAACATTTCAATCACAATATATCATTTAAATATATTGAAATAATAGAATCCTTTATCAAAACCATTTTTAATACCAAACTACAAAAAAAGTATATGGTATTTATTTTATTTAAAAAACATTACGGCGTGTTGAGGAAGCCAAATATCAAATAATAATCACGGGGGTGGAAAAGGTCGTTGTCACCGCATACGTAAAAAGAAACATTCATTTTTGTCATTTAGTGAAACACTTCACAGATAAAAGATTCCTTTTGAATAAATGTAAAAGTCAAGGGGTTTATACACCTTATAAAAGAAGGTTATGTATAAAACAAAATATTCTTCAATGAATGGAGATTGAGATGAAGTCCCTTACAAAGACGATATCGTTGGTTTAAGGATAAATCAATTACATGATTATGTGTGGAAAACGAATACACCCAATATAAGTGGATATTAAGTGTAAAACAATCAGAGGTTATTCACACATATTCATAGAATGACATATTCATGGAGTGAAAGATTATCCCAAAGAATCAAATTTCGGTTAAGAAGTTCCCTTGAAAAAATTTGACGGCCTAACGGCGTCATTCAAAAATTCAGAAAATGAGTTGATGAGAGATAAAAAGGGGTATATAATCACTTGGACATAAAATTTAAATCAATAAGGATATAGACGAACATATCCCAACGTAATATTATGTGAATTAAAAGACATAACAAAAGAAGTCTTTTAAAAAAGAGGAGGGTGAATGGTTCCCTTACCGACATGGGAATTTTTCGAGACATGAACCCCGTGAAAGAAGGACAATACAACATTGATGTAAATACTCATAAATGAAAGTATATTACACAATGAGTAAAATATTGGTCATTACATACACCACTCAAAATAAATTGTGGCAAATGTAGCATAAATATCACGGGAATAAAAGTGAGATGAAAAATCCATTACGAAAACTCGGCAGCCTAACGGCGCCACATAAAACATACGAAAATGGATTAATGAGATCAAATAGGTTCTCTAATCATATTAACATAAAGTTTACAGAAAGGGGAATATTAATTAACATCCCCCAACATAACAAAGAGGAGCTTAAAAGAACTGACATAAAGGAGAGTACTTTAAAAGAAAGAAAGAGGTTAGATCACTTACGAAAATTCGGCAGCCTAACGGCGCGACTCAAAACTTCCAAAATGGATTGATGAGAGAGAATAAGGTCTCTCATCATATGAACATAAAAATTACAGTAAGAGTAATATAAAATAACATCCCAATAACAAGAAAGATAATCTTTAGAAGCAATGACATAAAAGAGTGTACTTAAAAAGAAAGAGAGGAGTAAGATCCCTTACGAAAATTCGGCTGCCTAACGGCGCCACTCAAAACATCCAAAATGGATTGATGAGAGAGAATAGGGTCTCTCATCATATGAACATAAAAATTACAGTAAGAGTAATATAAAATAACATCCCAATCACAAGAAATATGATCTTAAAAGGAATGACATAAAAGAGGGTACTTAAAAAGAAAGAGAGGAGTAGGATCTCTTACCTCGAGTCCGACTTGACTCGATCGTTCTTTAATCTCATGAATAATAAACTTGAGTTAATTTATAATTCATTAAGAAAATTTTTCATGTTCATTATTCCTTTTATATCACTTATTAATATGTCATAGACATTATGTAATCATTTAAGTTAATAATGTTTGTTTTGTCGATACTTGGTTCTTAAGTCGAAAGTGGACTTCTTACAATTACATGTCGTTCGTGTGGTCAATGGTTCATTATATCCAGAATTTTATTCATGATTTATAAATCATATATATCATATATATCAAGTATATTCATGCATTTATAATATTACATAACATTTAGAGTTATGAAATGAAATGCACCGTTCGTGGAGATGGTAAGCCGTACGTAGGCATGAACGCTACTTCCATTTCTATTTCATATTTAATGGAATTAAAACATAATGATATATAATAGTATTTTAATTACAGTATGGTGTGATATATTATGTCATTAAATATATCCTTTATACGTACCACATATGGTATTACAAATCAAATCACTTTGAGGGGGCGGTAGTCCGCACTTCCTTAAATGAAGATATCGCGTTTACCCATAATAGAAACCATAAAGTTATGCCATAAATGAGAAATAAAGACTATTATGTAAAACATAAACATATTAGATATCATATATAAATATAGTGTCATATTAATGGACACCTTTTAAGGTGTAAGAAGAATGTTGAACAATCATCGTTTTGGGAGGTAGAAATTCGCCATCCACGGAAACAGTATGTTATTTAACCATTAGATGTAGGTGTGTGTAATTTTAGCTCGAAAACATCATATAAAAACATCATAGTATATTGAAGATACTGGATTTGTTACAAAATAAATGAATAAAAAGAGTTTGGGGGTTGGAGAAGCAAAATAAAACAAATGGACTCAAGCGAAGGCATTACCATACATTCGGGTAACTTCCTTTGATTTGAGCTCAAAGGCTTCCTTGGAAAAGATTATGCCCAAAGTGAGGCTTCAAGGAGTTATAGAGGGATGTGGAGAGACAAAATGGGCAGGGGTTGGCCGATCCAAAGGCTTTGTATGTGTGAGTTAGGAGGTAGAGGTGGGGGCCTTTTATAAGAGGAGAGGAGGGGCACTCTTGGAAAGGTATAAAAGGTAACTTTAGTTCCAAATGAGTTTTGGATTTTAATGGTCCCACATTGATTTTTTTCGAGTATAATGTGATAAGGGTTCTAAATCCACCCATCCAATAGGTTTCCAACATGAGTAGGTCTTAGATTTTACATTATCTTTCCATTTTATTTAAATCGTTAAATAATGAGGTCATCACTGCATCATCATGATGTCATAAATAATTTAGTTTATTTAATGTCTAAACTTTATAGAAAAAATACTATGATGTAGGAAATATTTTTATCTTTACAATTAATATTTATAGTCTAAAATATCATTTATGTAGACCAAATCAAAAATATTTTACTTAGGTGATACATTCTTTGTTACATTTAACATTCTTTAAAAATAAATTGATAAAAAGTCGTTTTCTCACAAAAGTGATTCCATGGGGCCCCCAAGTTTGGCACAAGGAATACCATGGTCTGACATGAGACAAAAATTAGTCTTAGGACACATTTTGTGGTCATTTTTTATTATTATTATATTATCTTATTATCTTTAACTACCCGATTACTCATTAATCAAGATAAATAAAGATAATTACCGTTGTTACTATTCATAATGTCTAAAAACAAAAGAGTATTAATTACATAATTTTGACCTTCTGATTCCAAATATGTAATCCATTTTACCAAATTACAAACACATAAATTTCAATAATTAATTTAAAAAAACTTCCCATTGTCAAAACAAGTAGCCGGTTTTTAGAAACAATATTTATGAAAAGTTTGGCACCTATTTATGCCCAATTCCAAAGTGAAATTAATCCCAATGACCACCATTGGATTAAATGGTAAAAATAAATTCCAACTACACTTTAAAACAAATTAAAAAGATAATATAACCATATAATTAAATTATATGAAAAAGCTGTTTTGATGTAAAATGCAGTATTTTTCACTATTCATTGAAAAATGAACATTGTCAGAAAAATACCAAAAATTAACCCAAGGTAAATTTCAATGTACAAATCATAAATAATATGTTTATTTTGAAAAATATATCTTATAAAATTATCAAAAAGTGGATTTAAAAGGGGTTTTCCATCAAAAGGCGGTTAACCAACCTTTTAAAGAATATTAGAATGTTTACGCTTAAAAACTGGATTCATTTGCATTACCAATCCTCTAACATTTAAAGTAAAGAGTAAAAATATTTTACAAACATATATAATCATTTTGTAGTTAGTTCTGTTCATTCCCGCCATTACAACGGCTATGTGTTAAGTACCATTTAAAATAATATTATTTTGTTATTAGAGTGCAACGTAAGATTCCCAAGAAACTCGTTGTTGCGTATTGGGTACGCCATCAAGCATAGAATCCCCTTTAAAGTAATATTAATATTTTATTCACAAATATGGATAAATATAAAGATTTCATGTTCTTTATTTACCTGGGGTGTTACATCCTTCCCCCCTTTTGGGAATTGTGTCCTCGCCATTTTAAAATTGAGCTTGGAAACATCATTGAAAGTCCCACATAGGAACAAGAGTCGGTAAAACAATCACTTTAAAATAAAGAAAGATAAGTACAAAGGTCACCCGAGTTAACCCATACTAGGATTCCAAGTATGAAAATATGGACATGGAGGAAAAAACAATGGGTCATGTTCTGATGGAGAGTGATAGAAAACATGTTTAGGAGAAAGTTAACCACAAGAAAATCACAAACTTGTGATGGGTTAAATGGTATTCGATTCCCCAGTAGGAAAAGTTGATAGAAAAAATTTTTTGTTTTAAGTTACTTTTTATTGAGGAATTTATTCATAAGGGAACATAATCACTTATCATGTTGACTTTCAACTTTTTCACAAACTCATATTTTCTCCAAAAGACGAGTATTTAGGAAGACTTGTTCACATTAAGAGTACTATAATCAACATCTAGAGAATCACCTAACCCACAAAAGGGAACTATATAATTCCCATGTCTTTAGACTTTAACCAAAACCAAAACTAGAAAGGTTAGTACAAGATCAGATAATCCAGAAAAGGATAACCCCTTATAAAAAGAAAATATATTCTTAATCTCCAAAATTTTTCCAAAAAAACCCAAAGTTCAACGAGGACCATTCGATAATCAATTTTTCCATAAAATTTTTCAAAGTAAACCAAACTAATATTGAAAACCAAATATTTTAAGGATTTAGTCACATAGTCTTCCAAGTTAAATCGTAACATTTATCTCCAAACAACATCAGTTGCTCTTACTGTCTCGTATTGAAAATTAATTAACGTAATCACATATCCTCCATGATAGGTTAATAAATATCCATAGATAACCCAAAATCAACTTACTCTTAATTCATAAAATTATCTAACTAAAAAGAATCAATCAAACTAACTAGGGACTTCACGTAGTCCATTGGTAGGAGATAAATATCAGTTGCACTTTGGTGGTGGGTTCGATTCCCACAGCTTTGTCCGACACGATGGGTTGTCACACGGTCTGCGTGTTGTCCTTTTTCCAAAACTATATAATTCTCAAATCATTCCCCAAAAAGAGATAAAATCATCAAAAATAACCATAACATAATTTAACCTCAATTTTATCTCATGCCTTTCACTTCCATCATAACATATAGTAACCCATAATTACCTCAAATGTAAGGATCATATAAACCCAAATGGTTCTTTATAACTATGTCCACAAAAGAACAGATAAATATTCCTTGAATAAAATTTTCATATATTAAACATCAGGGTTACACATACTATAAAAAGTCTTCTAACGTAACCCCATCATCAAAAGAGACTTAATACTCTTAAGAATTTCACCATAACTCTTGAAGCCCTTATATGTTGACATCTTACTCATTCAACATTATTCCTGATCCATTAACCATTCCTTTCCTTCTTATTCCGAAATACTTCTTTCCTACAAACAATATCATGAATCATATCCTAAGATTCCAAAATAGGAAAACAATAGTTATGAAATAATCCATACCTTTGATTGGTCATTTTCAGTTTCTTCATCCTCAATCAGAATGGAATTAGGTATTGGTAAACGAACATTTGTACGATCTTGGTGATCCCATTCATGAAACTTCTTCATAGGACATGTGTTTGCATAATGACCATGCACACCACATTTAAAACATTCAATTGATCCATCAAAGAGAACGTCTTTCCCTTTCCTCGAGTCAACTGGATGCATCCTTTTTCCATGGCAGGTTCTTACTTTATGACCTTCATTTCCACATCTATAGCATATTTCTGTCCATTTGAAACATTTTCCTAGGTGTTTCTTTCCACATTTTTGACACATAGGTTTTTGAACACACTTACTGTTGGCCCCAAAAATATGGCCCGAAAGAACGGAACGAAAAAGGCTGGCACGCTGCCTCGCGAAGCACCGCCGCAAAGCGCCCACGCGATGCCCCGCCGCGAAACGCCCCGACCATGGCGGCCTCGCGAAGCTCCGGAGGCGGTAATGCTCCACGAACGAGTTTGACATTCGCGAGCCACCGCGAAGCTCCAGAGGCGGTCATTCTCCACGGACGACGTTGACGTTCGCGAGTGCGCCGAGAAGCACTGAAGGTGGCACGCGAGTTCTGCTTCACGGCGCCCCTTCCCTATAAATACTGGACTCCCCCTGAGTCCCAAGGATGGAAAATCCGACCTTTCGGCTTATCCTGTCCCGAATCGCGACGCACTCTTTTCCCCGGGAATCATGAGCTCTGTGAGGTATTTCTACTTCGCGAGACGCCTCTGCTTTGTCTCATTTTGAGCCCCTCTTCCGAGAGGGATGCCCTTTGCGAAGCTCAAGGGCGTTCGAGAAGGAAGGGGACTCCCAAGGGATCCCGGGAAGCCGTGGAACTTTTATGATTTGTGAAACACCCAACCCATGCTAGTGATCCCTATGCTAAGGTAGGATCGCTACACATCGCGAAGCACACTGCTCTGCAGGACCCTGCTTCGCGAGGCACCCCTTCTTCGCGAGGTAGTGCTCCACGAACACTGTTCCACTTCGCGAAACACCTTCCACTCACACCTATGCCCCATGTTATGGCTAAGGCACTCCACTTCGCGAAGCACACTCCTCTTCCCGTGCGACCCTCCAGGTTTGCATGATGTGATTTCAAAGTCCCATGGACAATACCACCTGTAGCGTTGCTTCGCCTAATGCTTCTTCGCATAGGCACGCTAACGGCTCTTTCTTCTTCGCATAGCCACGCTAACGTGGACCCCTCGATGGTTCATTCCAAGACCCCCCATAACCATGGCCTTACTGGTACCTTCCCTTCCCCAAGGACCAGAGGGTACTGGTTATGTAAGTCCTAGGGGTGCGGAGTGAACCCACCTTGTCTAAGATGCAGGACGTTAAACTGCCAAGCACCACGTCCTCAACACATGACGTTAAACTGTGACCCAACCTCATCTCCCTCACAAAGGGTCCCCCCAGGTCGACCATTTTTTACACCACTCGTCTCCACGGGAATGGAACTCTTCCGCACATGGAATGATATCCTCCTTGTCAGTGTCGCGTATGTTCGTAGGGGAAGGGCTCCCTCAGAGCGTAAGCCCCTAACATTTCGTACGGATAATTGCACCCGTGCATCTCCGTACTTCCGCACTACCAAGGTCAGTGGAGGGCGTGATAGGGAATGAGGCACCTCCCATCATTGGACCAAGGTCCCTCTTTCCCGCGCTTCGTCGCACTTTGGGCCTCCATCCTGGAGTAAGTCCCAACACCATGGGCCGCCCAATGCGTAAGCCCCTTTTCGCTTCTCACGGACGCACCCTTTGCAACGTGATCGTCAGGTCCTTGCAACTTCTTGCTTCTCACACCGAGCATGACTCATGTGGGCTTAGAGTGAGCACCGACCCTGACCCCTCACCCTTTTGAACTATGAGGTCTTTGATCCATGTCAAGGCATGGTACGTAGGAAGCCTCCATGAGGTTCAAGCCCACCCGTCATTCTTCCACGTCGGGTCTCATTCCCGTCCAGCATGACGTTAAACTGTACATTCCATCCGAACTATGAGGACTTTGATCCATGTCAAGGCATGGTACGTAGGAAGCCTTCATGAGGTTCAAGCCCACCAATAGTAGACCCCCGGGTCTACTTTCACGTCGGTTCACCGACAAACCCATCCTAGATAACTACGAGGTCTTTGATCCATGTCAAGGCATGGTACGTAGGAAGCCTCCCTGAGGTTCAAGCCCACCCATCATTTCACGTCGGGTCTCACCCCGGTCCAGCATGACGTTAAACTGCATTCTGGTCCAGTGGTAAGCCACTGCGACCCATTCCCACCTGAACTACGAGGTCTTTGATCCATGTCAAGGCATGGTACATAGGAAGCCTCCATGAGGTTCAAGCCACATTGCTCGGTCATTTATTCATGTCGAGTTTCGCCCTCGTCCAGCATGACGTTAAACTGTATACCCCCCTTGTCTCGTATGACATTAAACTGCACACCCATCCATATGAACTACAAGGCCTTTGATCCATGTCAAGGCATGGTACGTAGGAAGCCTTCCAGAGGTTCAAGCCCACCACTCATTGGACCAAGGTTCGCTTTCACGTCGGTCCACTGACAAAGCCACATTTGAACTATGAGGTCTTTGATCCATGTCAAGGCATGGTACGTAGGAAGCCTCCACAAGGTTCAATCCCACCCATCATCCAATTCACATCGAGTACTAGCTACGTCCAACACGACAATAAACTGCAATTCCCGTCCGACGGCAAGCCGTTGTGACCACCCCGAACTACGCGGACTTTGATTCCCTTCCACAGGGATACGTAGGAAGCCTCGTCAAGGCTCAAGCCCAACTTCACCGTCGCCCTTGCGATGGTCCCATTTCACTCTCCCTCCACTCCATTCATCAACCTATCGCCCGTCCCGATTCTCGCCCAGACTGTCTTATCCCGGTGAGACCATGCCGATATGCTCTTCTTCGCATCCATCCATGGGCTGGCCCCGGTATCGACATCCCTTCAAGGAGGATCTGTAAAGACCCGTATCCTGATGTACATGGACATTACATTACATTTGCGGAATACTTAGTACATAACAAAAACACAAACATAAGGATCGTAATAGTTTAGTGTCTTTGGAAACTCGGAACGTATTCTTCTAATCGTGGTGAAAGATATTCAATATCTCCCATAAAGATCTTCCCTTTTTTTTACCTAAAAACCTTTCTTTATATCCTGGGGAAAAGAAAACATAAAAGGGTGAGCTCAAATGCTCAGTAAGGGTAAACAAAAGAAATATCAATCACGTCATATACATAAGAAAATAGCTTTTGGAAATCTTAACCTGCAAAAGAGCTCATAATATCATAACATGGGATAAATCATAGAAGTGAAAATGAGATCCCCATAATCATAACATGAAACTTGAAACTTTGTGGCATGCACACATAATCATGGAAATCATTTCTTGTTATCCATGACTCATTTCCAAGACTATCTTAGTGGACAAAGTCCCTTTCTGAACCGAGTTCACTCCTCGTTTCAGTCCTGTATCACTGAACCGAAATAACCTTCCGTTCCAGCCATGTCTATCTCATGAGATATAAAATCTTTACCCAATGCATTGGAGGGAGATATAGGTCCCACCCATCTTATAATGAATCCTTTCTTATGTGTGCCACATAATCATAAAACATACATCATCGCATAACACATGAAACAAAAATGGGATTCTTGAAACATCATGACATCATAAATCAATTCATATAAGATAAAGGAATACATAAAAATAATTCCATCACAACATGATCAAATCAATGTAATAATAGGGATAAAAACAGAACCCTTTATTATCTTAGATGGAAAATAATTTATAAAATCACTTGAACTCCATTCTTGAGGAAAATATCCTTTCTTCTTCAAAAACATTTTTCCTTTCATAACATGTCATATAACTTTAAAATAAAAGAAGTTGATTAAAAATAAACTTGAAAACTTGTAAAGGAAGCTTCTTGGAAATAATGTTTTAAAAATCCATTCATGCCGTATAAGTTAAAAAAAACATTCTTTCGTACTTTTGTCGGAAAAGTCAAAAAAAGTACCTCGTACGAAAAACGACAAAAGATTCCTTTTATATTCTTTACTAAAAACTCACCGAAGGGTAAAATTGGATTTAAACTATTTCAAGTGGATGGAAACAATATTACATATTGAGGGAACATGGATGTGGATGATAAAATACACCCCAGTAAATACTTACGAATAAACAATCTCGGATAAAAATGAGATTGTGATATTTTCCCTTACCTTAGGTCCGACTTGCTTTGTAAGTGTCCGAACCTCCTGTATAATGATTTAAATCATGTTATTGACTTATTACAGAATCATATTCATTGTTATGATATCATATATGGTTCACTTATGACATTATATTACCCGTTCTTTTGTAAATTCCATGTTAAAGAAGCGTTTTGGGTAAAATCGTTTCATTTATCGTAGGTGTTTTGACTTGTTGTTCTTGACATCATTATTACTTATATCATGATTTACTTACTTCCAGAATATAAAATATGATTTATATATCATATATATTCAGTATATATATATATATAATAGGTAGATAAATAAAATGAAAAACACCGTTCATGGAGACGGTAGTCCGTACGTACGCATGAACGCTGTTTTCCTTTCCTTATTGTCTTGAAATGGAAGTAAGTAGATGACATACATATGTATATATATACATAAATCCAGTAGCTTTATAATGTCATATATTTCATTATTATTTCTTATATATACATTCTAATCATTCTTAAATGGTTAACATGGAGAATGAATCTCATCGCGTCGTGGAGACGGTATTCCGTACGTACGCACGCGCGGTGATTTCTTTTTCCGTAGGATGGATAGATGGTGAAATAGGGTTGTTTCATACTTATAATAACATATCAGTATATGAGTGATACTGATGTTATTACTTCATAATGAAACAACCTAAGAAGAAGAAGTGGAAGAAGAAATAAAGATGAAAGAATTGGTAACGGTAATTACCTCTTCTTTGAAGTGCCTCTTTGAGACCTCCTCTTAGGGCACTAAAATTGGTCTTTGAGGAAGACCAGAACCTCTAGGATGTTGCTAGGGAAGTGGAGAGTAGAAATTGGCAGGGGTTGGCCGACCTTGAGTGCTCAAATTGGTGTGAGGAGGAGGGGGAGGAGGTGTCCTTTTATAGGGGAGGAGAGGGGCACCTTAGGAATATCTCAAAATATTATTTTATATTAAAGTCAAAATCGGTTTATAATGGTTCCAAAGGGTCTTATTTCGAAGATAAAGTGGGGATGGGTCGAAATAATATCAACCAATATGATTTAGACAAGTTTAGGGTATTATTTTAACCTTATCAATTAGATTTAACTCTAAGTTAAATAATTTAACTTTTACCATGTCTTTTTGTTTTCTTTCACTATATGGTTAATAAACTTACTATAACATGCCAAACGAACCCCAAATTGTATATTATTAATACATATATCCTTATCTAAGTCATTTGGCCGAACCTTAGATTTTTAGGAATAAAATAACAATTAATAATATAATATTTGATTTAAAAACTATTTTGTGTCAATTTTGACACTATTTGATATATGATTTTTGTGAAAGTCATAACAGAATTATATGTTCGAACCAAGTTGATTAAATCAACACTAATATATCATAGTAACCTAGAAAATTAGTGGAATTCATAAAAAGTCTTAAATTACATTTATGTTGGTATTTATATTATCAATTATGTCAATATTTCATTAATAAGATAATTACTGCATCATTTTTGTGTCATAAATAAATTATATTATTTGATGTCTAAAAATTACAAATAAAATACCATCATGTAGGAAATCTTTTTAGCTTTCTAATTAATATTTATAGTCGAATTTATCTTATGTATAACCCCATATTAAAAATGATTTACTTATTAAACTTTGATTTTAACTATTTTAACCCTTCTTTAAATAAATTAATAATAAAAGTCCTAATCTAATCCAAGTGGGCCTAAATGGTCATATTTTATTCCTAAGTTTGTTTTTGGTCGAATTACACTTGTCCAATAGAATTAGGACATGTGTTAGGGTAATATTGATATCATATTTACCCTTAGTTACCCTATTTACTATTAACCGCGGTAAAAAAAAGTAAAAAGTTACTATTCACCAAAAAATTATTTTCATCTCATTGAACCACATTTTAGTCCTTGATATTAACCGTGTCTCTCGGATTTTCGAAATTCCATTCACAGAAGCGGAAAAATTAAGTTTTATGAAAAATTCAGTTTTTTTAACTACCACTTAGTAGTTTCACTATTCATAAAAAATTGATGTTTTTCAGAACAATGCCAAAATTTCATCCTAAGCTATATTTCATATTCCGAATTCAAAAATGAAATCTATTTTACCAAATTCATAACATAGAAGTTGCATTAATTAATTTTATAATTAAATCCCGCTGTTAAAATAAATAGCGTGTTTTTAAGAAACAATATCTATCAAAAGATTGACACTTGTTTATGTCTAGTTTAAATGTGAAATTACATCCAATGATCAACATTGTATTAAATTGTAAAAATATATTCTAAATATACTTTAAAACCACTCAAATTAATGATTTATCACTATTAATTATTTCGATTAAAAAAGTTGTTTTTAATTATAATTTGGTAATTTTCACTATTCATCAGAATATGAAAGTTATCCGAAAAGTACCAAAATTTCACCTTAGGCTAAATTCGATACTCCGAATCCAAAAATGAAGTCCATTTTGAGAGTTAAAATTTCTAAAATTTAAAAAGTGGTTATTACTATTCATAACGGCTAGTTTTAATAATATTTTAATAGCATATCATTGTTTCGTGAAACTCAGGATTACGTACCACACACGCTATCGAGGAAGGTTGCGATTGCGTGTAATGCAAGGCAAGACAAGGATGCATGTTGTGCAAGCTCCTTTTGGTGTAGCGTACAACACAAGACATTAATAAAATTAAAAAGAATATTTCTTTATAAAATCTTGGGATGTTACATTCTACCCCCCTTAAAATGAATTTCGCCCTCGAAATTCGTCGAGGTTATAAATGGTTTACTATTCGAAAGTTTCTTTAATAGAAACCCACATCGTAAAAAGGAATATCAAAACCATCCTTTAAAAACAAAAGTATGAAATGTAACGGTTACCCAAATAAACAAATCATTGGGTTTCCACATAGGTGAAAATATGGACATGGAAGAGAAATATAACCATCATGTTCTGATGGAGAGTGGTAGAGAACATGGCTATGGAAAAGCCAGTAATCACAAATCCATAAATTTGTGACGATCTAAGGTACCATCTGATTCATCAGGTATAAGAGAACTAGGACAACATTTTTGGTTTTCAAGATCATTTCCCTAAAGTTAAAGAATTTGAATTAGAATAAATACTTACTTTATTTCAGTACAATCTCACTGTTGTTCGTGCCTTTAACAATTTCCACTTCATCTCTTAAATAAATGAAGTTGAATTTGTTATTCGTGAAGTGTTAGCAGATCATGTGATAGAATGACGGGTCATTTCATCCATCTCAAACAAAAGGTTAACAAAAATTATATACATAAGTCGATCTATAGTGAGATTAATCATATATGGTTCCTAAAATGGACTTATACTTCATATATCATACTGCTTAATATAATAAAACTAGTTTCTACTAAACAGGGACTTCCTGTAGGCCAGTGGTAGGCGATAAAGGCCAGTCGCACTTCGGTTGTGGGTTCGATTCCCACAGCCTTGTCCGAAGCGATGGGTTGTCGCCCGTCCTGCAGGTTGTCCTTTTTCTAAAACTACATTACTATAACATCCCATCAATAATATCGAAAAAACTTCTATCCTTAAACAATACTAACTTATGTCCAACATAATCCATTCTAATCTTTAGGCTTATCCATAATACTGCAGTCCACTCTCATAATATAGTGAAAACGATTACCAGAGATTTAATACCATCGTTGATCCCCATATATCATAAGATATGTCTTGTTGGTCACATTCTAAACATTCAAAGGCCTTAATCATGTATTCTCTTGAATACCTTAGTGAAAACATGAATGCAGTTTAAAGTTAACACTTTCCACATACCAAAATCCTCAAAATTCTATATACTCAAACCATGATATCACTTAGTCCTTATATCAATCATGAGCTCATGAATACTATCAAACATTTAATTTTCTCCTTATCCCTTTATTATGCGCATATCATCTAAATTCCAAAAATATCTCAATCACTTTGAATACCACATCAATAAATATTGCAATACTCAATGATACAACATTATTTTGGAATCCCATTACATAAACACTTAATCATTCCACCACATTGTTGTCATATTCAACATTGCCAATAGTCATCGCATGTGATTTCCCTTTGTCCTTTGCCTTCAGTGGTTGCTCATGTTGATCATCACTAACCCTTGGATTAGGGCAATTATTAGCATAATGCCCCATTTCCTTGCACTTGAAGCATTGAAGTGTTGGCGGTGCGTTCTCTGCAGTGTTTGCTTTATCATTAGAAACCCTTTTTCCATTACTTCGACACTCAGCTGCTCGATGACCTTCTTTTCCACACTTAAAACATTTTCTAGTCCCTTTAAGACAATCTCCACTATGCTTCTTTCCACACTTTGAGCATAAGGAAACATTCATCTTCTTTTCACCATTATTCTGAGATTTCTCCTTGAACTCCATCTTTCGTTTCTTGTCAAAACCATGAGATGGATATGTAACACCAACTTCCATTTCTACCTTGATAGCACAACGCACAATTTCTTCATAGCTACTGAAGTCTCTTATAGCTAATGCCCTTCGAAGACTTGGTTTTAAGCCACTGAAAAATCGATCAACTTTACTTTCAGGTTGGATGATAATTCCAGAAGCATACCTTGCAAGTCTTGTAAAATTTGCTTCATAGGTACCAACAGATTCATCGTCCCTTTGCTTCAGTTCAAGAAACTCTTTCTCCATCTTTGTTCGAAGAATACGAGGTAAGTACTTACTGAAAAACAAGTTCTTGAACTCGTCCCATTCCATGGACTCAATTTCATCTCTTGGCCTCGTATTCTTGATAAGATTCCACCATTGATCAGCTTCACCTTCCAAACGATATACTGCTAAGATGACTTTATCATGTTCAGAACATTGAAGAACTGAAAATATCTTTTCAGTAGTACTGATCCATTGTTCAGCCACAAGTGGATCAGAAGACCCACTGAAAGAAGGTGGACGTTGCCTCATGAAGGACTCAATAGAATATTGTTCCCTTCTCTGCTCATTTGGAAGTCCAGAATGATTCATAGCTTGTGTAAGTATAGCAATAAGATTTTCCACTCCATCTCCGATAACATTTGTTTGTTCAGGAGGGCAATCATTGCATTGTCCATTGCATTGATCAACACGGTTCCTTCGGGTTCCAGCCATCGTCTAAAACCCAAAAAGAATAGTGTGAGAGGCAAAAATCATGCTAGGGAAAACAACATAATAAAGGGGGAGTACCTTCAATATCCAACATCTTAGGTTTAATTCTATGATCGTTAGCGTAATTCTATTACTATAACCTTTACGTATACTTATCCCTAGGGACATCCCTAGACATACCTTAGAAATATCTCTAGGGATCTCACTAACGTTTTCGCATCCTAGTTTCCAAAGGTTGACTAAACCTTTCCTCTGATACCAACTGTAAAGACCCGTATCCTGATGTACATGGACATTACATTACATTTGCGGAATACTTAGTACATAACAAAAACACACACATAAGGATCGTAATAGTTTAGTGTCTTTGGAAACTCGGAACGTATTCTTCTAATCGTGGTGAAAGATCTTCAATATCTCCCATAAAGATCTTCCCTTTTTTTTACCTAAAAACCTTTCTTTATATCCTGGGGAAAAGAAAACATAAAAGGGTGAGCTCAAATGCTCAGTAAGGGTAAACAAAAGAAATATCAATCACGTCATATACATAAGAAAATAGCTTTTGGAAATCTTAACCTGCAAAAGAGCTCATAATATCATAACATGGGATAAATCATAGAAGTGAAAATGAGATCCCCATAATCATAACATGAAACTTGAAACGTTGTGGCATGCACACATAATCATGGAAATCATTTCTTGTTAGTCATGACTCATTGCCAAGACTATCTTAGTGGACAAAGTCCCTTTCTGAATCGAGTTCACTCCTCGTTTCAGTCCTGTATCACTGAACCGAAATAACCTTCCGTTCCAGCCATGTCTATCTCATGAGATATAAAATCTTTACCCAATGCATTGGAGGGAGATATAGGTCCCACCCATCTTATAATGAATCCTTTCTTATGTGTGCCACATAATCATAAAATATACATCATCGCATAACACATGAAACAAAAATGGGATTCTTGAAACATCATGACATCATAAATCAATTCATATAAGATAAAGGAATACATAAAAATAATTCCATCACAACATGATCAAATCAATGTAATAATAGGGATAAAAACAGAACCCTTTATTATCTTAGATGGAAAATAATTTATAAAATCACTTGAACTCCATTCTTGAGGAAAATATCCTTTCTTCTTCAAAAACATTTTTCCTTTCATAACATGTCATATAACTTTAAAATAAAAGAAGTTGATTAAAAATAAACTTGAAAACTTGTAAAGGAAGCTTCTTGGAAATAATGTTTTAAAAATCCATTCATGCCGTATAAGTTAAAAAAAACATTCTTTCGTACTTTTGTCGGAAAAGTCAAAAAAAGTACCTCGTACGAAAAACGACAAAAGATTCCTTTTATATTCTTTACTAAAAACTCACCGAAGGGTAAAATTGGATTTAAACTATTTCAAGTGGATGGAAACAATATTACATATTGAGGGAACATGGATGTGGATGATAAAATACACCCCAGTAAATACTTACGAATAAACAATCTCGGATAAAAATGAGATTGTGATATTTTCCCTTACCTTAGGTCCGACTTGCTTTGTAAGTGTCCGAACCTCCTGTATAATGATTTAAATCATGTTATTGACTTATTAAAGAATCATATTCATTGTTATGATATCATATATGGTTCACTTATGACATTATATTACCCGTTCTTTTGTAAATTCCATGTTAAAGAAGCGTTTTGGGTAAAATCGTTTCATTTATCGTAGGTGTTTTGACTTGTTGTTCTTGACATCATTATTACTTATATCATGATTTACTTACTTCCAGAATATAAAATATGATTTATATATCATATATATTCAGTATATATATATATATATAATAGGTAGATAAATAAAATGAAAAACACCGTTCATGGAGACGGTAGTCCGTACGTACGCATGAACGCTGTTTTCCTTTCCTTATTGTCTTGAAATGGAAGTAAGTAGATGACATACATATGTATATATATACATAAATCCAGTAGCTTTATAATGTCATATATTTCATTATTATTTCTTATATATACATTATAATCATTCTTAAATGGTTAACATGGAGAATGAATCTCATCGCGTCGTGGAGACGGTATTCCGTACGTACGCACGCGCGGTGATTTCTTTTTCCGTAGGATGGATAGATGGTGAAATAGGGTTGTTTCATACTTATAATAACATATCCGTATATGAGTGATACTGATGTTATTACTTCATAATGAAACAACCTAAGAAGAAGAAGTGGAAGAAGAAATAAAGATGAAAGAATTGGTAACGGTAATTACCTCTTCTTTGAAGTGCCTCTTTGAGACCTCCTCTTAGGGCACTAAAATTGGTCTTTGAGGAAGACCAGAACCTCTAGGATGTTGCTAGGGAAGTGGAGAGTAGAAATTGGCAGGGGTTGGCCGAGCTTGAGTGCTCAAATTGGTGTGAGGAGGAGGGGGAGGAGGTGTCCTTTTATAGGGGAGGAGAGGGGCACCTTAGGAATATCTCAAAATATTATTTTATATTAAAGTCAAAATCGGTTTATAATGGTTCCAAAGGGTCTTATTTCGAAGATAAATTGGGGATGGGTCGAAATACTATCAACCAATAGGATTTAGACAAGTTTAGGGTATTATTTTAACCTTATCAATTAGATTTAACTCTAAGTTAAATAATTTAACTTTTACCATGTCTTTTTGTTTTCTTTCACTATATGGTTAATAAACTTACTATAACATGCCAAAAGAACCCCAAACTGTATATTATTAATACATATATCCTTATCTAAGTCATTTGGCCGAACCTTAGATTTTTAGGAATAAAATAACAATTAATAATATAATATTTGATTTAAAAACTATTTTGTGTCAATTTTGACACTATTTGATATATGATTTTTGTGAAAGTCATAACAGAATTATATGTTCGAACCAAGTTGATTAAATGAACACTAATATATCATAGTAACCTAGAAAATTAGTGGAATTCATAAAAAGTCTTAAATTACATTTATTTTGGTATTTATATTATCAATTATGTCAATATTTCATTAATAAGATAATTACTGCATCATTTTTGTGTCATAAATAAATTATATTATTTGATGTCTAAAAATTACAAATAAAATACCATCATTTACGAAATCTTTTTAGCTTTCTAATGAATATTTATAGTCGAATTTATCTTATGTATAACCCCATATTAAAAATGATTTACTTATTAAACTTTGATTTTAACTATTTTAACCCTTCTTTAAATAAATTAATAATAAAAGTCCTAATCTAATTCAAGTGGGCCTAAATGGTCATATTTTATTCCTAAGTTTGTTTTTGGTCGAATTACACTTGTCCAATAGAATTAGGACATGTGTTAGGGTAATATTGATATCATATTTACCCTTAGTTACCCTATTTACTATTAACCGCGGTAAAAAAAGTAAAAAGTTACTATTCACCAAAAAATTCTTTTCATCTCATTGAACCACATTTTAGTCCTTGATATTAACCGTGTCTCTCGGATTTTCGAAATTCCATTCACAGAAGCGGCAAAATTAAGTTTTATGAAAAATTCAGTTTTTTTAACTACCACTTAGTAGTTTCACTATTCATCAAAAATTGATGTTTTTCAGAACAATGCCAAAATTTCATCCTAAGCTATATTTCATATTCCGAATTCAAAAATGAAATCTATTTTACCAAATTCATAACATAGAAGTTGCATTAATTAATTTTATAATTAAATCCCGCTGTTAAAATAAATAGCGTGTTTTTAAGAAACAATATCTATCAAAAGATTGACACTTGTTTATGTCTAGTTTAAATGTGAAATTACATCCAATGATCAACATTGTATTAAATTGTAAAAATATATTCTAAATATACTTTAAAACCACTCAAATTAATGATTTATCACTATTAATTATTTCGATTAAAAAAGTTGTTTTTAATTATAATTTGGTAATTTTCACTATTCATCAGAATATGAAAGTTATCCGAAAAGTACCAAAATTTCACCTTAGGCTAAATTCGATACTCCGAATCCAAAAATGAAGTCCATTTTGAGAGTTAAAATTTCTAAAATTTAAAAAGTGGTTATTACTATTCATAACGGCTAGTTTTAATAATATTTTAATAGCATATCATTGTTTCGTGAAACTCAGGATTACGTACCACACACGCTATCGAGGAAGGTTGCGATTGCGTGTAATGCAAGGCAAGACAAGGATGCATGTTGTGCAAGCTCCTTTTGGTGTAGCGTACAACACAAGACATTAATAAAATTAAAAAGAATATTTCTTTATAAAATCTTGGGATGTTACAGGATCCCTCAATCCGATCTATCCTAGCTAATGCTCTGGTTGGGTTGATCCATCTCCGCTAGACGTTAAACTCGCGGCATACCCTGTGTTGAGCATGGGAGGCTGAGGAAAACCTCAGATATGTGTCTATGACATATAATTCCCCGCGCTCGATGTGGGATGCCTCGGGCCTCCACGCCCTCAAGAAGCCCTGTTACCAAGGATAACAGAAAGACATGCCAGGTACCCCAGCATCCAGACACGCTACTAATGCCTCAACGTGACTACTCCCCTGACTGAAGGTTGCTTCCCTGACTGGACCCTTTGGAATGTCGCGACAGAAGCAGTGTAATTAATCGGCGTCCATGGAAAAATGGCACTGGGAAGAGTTTCACGAACTACGTATTAAATCTATGAGGGAGACCCGGACTATGTGACGAGTTCTGAGGAGGAATCCGCAGGAGGAGGAACCGACATCCCATCATCCCGTTTCGATCAAGGAGTAGACATCCCTGGATAAGGAGTGAATGCCACCCACCTTTGGAAAGCAGGAATGCTGTGCAACAGAAGCGCCACACATCCTCCTCCGCGAATACGGAGCGGAACGCGCGCGCGCGCCCCGGTGGAAAGTGTCGGAAACAGAAATGGTGAACCCGACATGAAGTTCTTCTCCTAAATATGGATATTAGTAGCGTTCGAGACACAAGTAGATTGACGTGTCACCGGATCCAGATATCCAGTGCCTGGTCCCGCCATGAAAATAGCGGGCATGTCGTGAAACTCACCGGAAGTCGGGGCAGTAGAACGTGGGGCACTCCGTTCTGCAGCGTGTTGGCGTGGATCCTTCTTATAGATGTGGAGAATGAAAGGACGTTGGGGCACTGGCTGTCAATACTTTTCCTCTCAGTACTGATGATTTGATCCCTTCGTTTCTCAGGAACCAGGTTGCTGTTAGAGAGACGCGGTCACCATCCGCTCCTCGCCCACACAGGGGTAGGGGAAACACTGCCGCGGCCACCCCACGTGGCGCTTCTACGGCCACG
Organism: Viscum album; assembly: GCA_963277665.1. Taxonomy (NCBI): domain Eukaryota; kingdom Viridiplantae; phylum Streptophyta; class Magnoliopsida; order Santalales; family Viscaceae; genus Viscum; species Viscum album. The sequence goes on from OY728156.1 coordinate 1,889,971,522, forward strand.
ACGGCCACCACATCGCGGAATACGGGGCTCCCACATCCCCTTTCCCCATCAGAGGTCATCCAGCGAAGGGTGATCAACAACCTCGTGCGCAGGTATGAGGAAGAAGGGGTCATCCCAACCCGGGATATGGCCTGCCTGGACCTGGAGGCCTCTAGGCCCCGCCGTCAACGCCGCCCTAACAGGCCGTGCAGGGAGCCCCTGCTACCCACCCCAACATTCAACCGTTTCGGGAGCTTGTCTCCGGAACGCCTTGACGAATCCTCACCTTACGCTGAATAGGCGAGCGTCATCCGGCTCAGACCACTCAGGGTCCCGAACCAAGGGCTCCAGGCGAGAGCTCCCGCCCGGCCGCGTCAGCGCCGCCGTCTGGCCCCGTAGGAAGAGTAGGAAGACTCCGTCCCTGCACCACCTGCACCAGCTCGCCTGACCTGACGTCAGCACCGGGCACGGGCTGAGGACGCTCTTCTAGGCGCGTCAACGTCAACAGCTACAGTGGCTCGAGCCCCCGCCGATGTGCATCGTGAAGCCCCTGCATACACTGAGCAAGGTCACTCCTTCACACAACCAGGATCGAGACCCCAACTGCCCCACGGGCAGGCTGGGTTTACTCTCCAGGTTGCAGGCCCAAGTGGTGATCGCCGCGAGCTAACCCGCGGTAATGTCACCCCCTACGGAGGTCCTCCCCGTACCACTACTCCACAGAGCATGGGCCTTCCCCGCTCCGAGGTTCGTCATGGAGGCATGCCTCGTGCTACCCCCATCCCGCAGGAAGACCTGCCCCGCGGCAGTGACGCTCAGCGCGGAAACATTTCCCGCGCCCACTCTACAGGGTATGGAGTCCATCCTCCTGCCCCCGACTTCCAACTTGAAGGCATCGTCCATCCGGTCCCTCTCCAATGTGGGGGCCCTCCCTACGTCCTCTCTGCAACCGGTGATGGTCCTCCTCGCCCCAACAACTCGAGGAGTGAAGGTCAGCCTCGCTCCACCCGCAGCGACCATGAAGGTCCTCCCCATACTCCTGCCAATTCCAACAGAGGCCCCGCCTACATGGGTGCTGTTCATGGAGGTCCTCCCCATGTACCCTTCGACATTTTCCCCGGTGCCCCTCGCACCCCAGCTATCTCGAGTGGGGGCCCTCTCCGCCACGGTGCCAGCGCCGCCCCGAGGCTGCCTAATAGGGATCAACCCTATCCCGAAGAGCCGCCCCGGAGCAAAAGAGAACGCTGTCGCCACCACAAGAAGAATCTTGGGAAGGCCCAGGTGGAGATCAAACCTTCCCGCTTCTCCGACTCGGAAGCAGAATGCGATTCAGCGATGGAACCTTCTCCCCGCTCCTCCGTATCAAGGACTGGGGTAGGAACCAGACGCGTTAGCCTCATTCTCCCAGAATTTGAGGTCCACCAGATTCCCTTCTCTCTCCGCTGGTACATCCAGGAGGAAGAAATCCTGGGAATTCCGCAGGTCTCGACCGCGCGATCACCGCCTCTGTCACCAGAAGAGCCCTCTACCTCTACCAGAGATCACCGAGAGTTATTTTGGGGGCCAAAGACGGTATAGCGATGACACGACCTGTCCCCGGTAGCCGCGGCTCCTGTTCCGGAAGCTGTGGTTATCAGCCTGTCGTATCGTGACATCGTGGCCAGGTCACCTCACTCTTCGGAGGATGGCCCAGAATTCGGTGGCCAGTCAGCTCATTTTCCGTATTCTCCACTGCCGAGCTTATTATCCCAGAGGTCCTCCTCGGTACCGCTACCGGTCCCTTAGCCGCCCCCGGTTGACGAGTGGGGCAACACAGGGCCAGACCCTGAGTTTGAGCCCAGGAGCTTCTGGAGTATTCTTGCAGCGGATTACTTCCCGGAGAAGTTCTGGCCAATGGCGGCGCTGAATTTTCACATACCAGAGTCTCTTAACCCTGAAGAAGTGAGGTGCTTTTGTCGAACCCTATGGGCGACACACTTCCGCCTCCGTTATGAACGGGTGGTGTACCCCAGAAGTCGAGAGCACTTTGAAGAAATCGGCGAGCAGTGCCGCCTGATCGATGCGGCCACACATCTTGTGGCCCAGCACCCTGAGTCGCCAGGCCACCAGAGCACCTTTCAATGAAAATACGTTCAGAGTATTAAAGCACTCCGCAGAATCGTTAGGGAAGCCACCCCCCATGTGCAAGTCCATGGTTGGGGACACTATGCCGCTCTCCTCTTCGAACCTATCTGACGACAGCCCGATTCGCTATGCGACATCGAGGACATGCCCTCAAGAGGGGTCGCAGTCCAAATGGCCGACGTTGTGGATAAGGAAGATGAGCTTGAATTCCTTGATGGAGACTTACCACCCGAGGGCGTACTACCGCTGCTCAACCCATCAGGGAGAGTTACCCGTCAGCAGAGGAACCTGCTAGGCCTCCCCGTACCCACTGAATCGCTAGTACTCGGTCGAAACACCGGCAAGGGTAAAGTGCACGTCGGAGCTGTCAAGCACTCCGACCCGTCTGCCTCTGCGCAGAAGATGGAAGAGGATCCTGAGAAGGCCACGTTACGCCAGCAGCTTGCTGAGCAGAAGAGGCTGGTCGACGAACTCTTGGCTGAGCGCGCCGTAGAGCAGCGACCCGACTATGGTAATCCCAGGCCGGGGCAGCAGGGGCAGGAACAATTTCCCCCCAGTGAGATGCCTCCGGGCCACCCTGATCATGCTACTACAGAAGACAGGGCGGAAGCTGGAACATATGGCAAGAGGGCGCGATACGTCTCGCCAAACCCCCCCAAGCGACTGGGCAATCTAAAGAATCCAACCCGGGTTCCCCGAGTCACCCCACAGGTCGTCCAGCTAGTCGACCCACGAGCGGCCGAAGTCGTCTACCGTGTTGAAGAACCTGGAAATGCACTTGTGTTTAGGGATCCCCGTCAAGACAGGGACCCCCACTCGTAGGATCTTATCGTGGCGCTCACAGCCCGCCTCGAAGCGTTGGAAACGTGGCAGGTGGCGGTCCCACTGGATGGCAAGCCTTATCCCGCGTGGGTGGATGATATGCCCGCACCTCCGGGTTTTGGGAACCCCACTTTCTTGCCTTTTAACGGGACAGGGGACCCGTCGTAGCACGTGGATCATTTTTCATCCAGGTGTGGCCCCATGCTGGGGACCCCAGCTCAGCAAGAAGCCACCAAGATCCAATGTTTTGTACAGACATTGGAAGGTCCGACATTCGTCTGGTACAGCCAGCTCCCTATCGGATCAGTGACCGATTGGAAGGATCTTCACCGGCAGTTCTTATACCAGTTTAGCTCCACCACGCGAAAGACCAGCATTGCAGACCTCTTCAAGTGCAAGCAAAGGCCAGATGAGCAGGTTGCAGATTTCATCGCCCGATGGAAGGGAATTACGTATTCCCTCGATATGCCACTGACTCAGGAGCAATTACTGACGATGTGTGTGGGGAACGTCAAGACAGAGATGGTACCCTCCCTGATCACCCAGAACTACCCTGGAGGGTTTATAGATTTCTCGGATAAGGCCCAGCGCCTTGAGGAAGCCCTGCAACAGGTTAGTCAGGCACGTTTGTTGACCCCTATGATCCCAGCCAGGAGGACCGCCAGGGCTGAACCCGCCGCGATGGCTCAAATAGAAGCCCCGAGGCAGCTGGAGTTGCTGCCGGCGACACCACCCCTGCAACCCAGCAGAGGTCCTCCACCTCAAGCACAGGCTCCTACCCAGTAGCGACCGCCTCAGAACCGACAGGTTCCCCTGCGCAACGCGCCACCGCCACCTAGGTGAGACAATCAGGCGCCGCCTCCTCGGCAGGCCCCTCCGGTCCCTCATCAGGGCCAGGCCCCCAGGGCCCTCTATCCGGAAAGAAGGTACCAGACCTATTCGTTAAACAAAAATCAGGTCCCTGGCTACTTCCGAAGTGCTCTAGAGCAAGGGATTGTGCGCCTGCCTGAGTGAAGAAGGCCGGCAAAGGCGCATCTCACCGATCACCCCAACTACTGCCCTTATCATCGATCTTTGGGCACACCCTCAAGCAATGCTTTGTGTTTAAGGACTGGCTTCAAGACCAGGTCAACAACAAAATAGTTAAGTTGGGCCCAGCACCAGCGCAAGTGGCAGGTGTCTTTGCAGGATCAGAAATCGGCAGCAACAATGAAGGTGAGTGGCAGCAGGTCCCTAGCCGCGGATCCCAGAAAAACGACGATTGGATGACTCGAAAAACCGTCTTCCGTGCACAAGGTATCATCTGGGCATGCCTGAAGCAGTCATAACCTTCAGAAGAAGTAGCCGGTGCCTCCGCATCATCTTCACAGTCGACCCCTTCCCAAAAGGGCAAGCAGCGGCGACGCAAGAAGAATCAACGCACACCGCCGGTGCCGTCGTCATCCCGCACTCTTGGCGACTTTATGCCCCCTGAAATGGGGATTCTTCCCAGAATCTGCCCAGCGGTGGATGACTCCTCGAGCGATAGCCAAGCGTACGCTTCGGTTAACACCGTGGAGCTGGTAAAGCCCTATATGACCCCCGACGAGGGGGAATTCCAGGAAGACCTCCCCAACGTTTCCAGCCGACGTCAACGTCAGTGGAATCGCAACCGCGCCGGTCATCGAGGTATGTCGGCAGGCACTTTTGGCCAAGCCGTGCATGCTACCGAGACCAGGCAGCAGGCTCAACGCAGATCTCAGCACGTGCAAACCCATCTAACACCCTCGGCTCTACCTCCACCGCCATTCGTGCTACTGGATCGGGGGGAGCTGCCTCGTTCGTATCACAGTCAGTCTTGCCCGGCTACAGTCCAGACTCCGCTGTCCGATCCTAGTCCGATGACTACTCTTCAGGCTTCTACTAGTAGGCAGCAAAATGTACCCAGTACTAGTCAATCGCCGGTTCAGCTGGCCGGACCCGCTGTGCCTCCAAATGCCGAACGACCACCTGTAAGCAGAGGTTCACGTTTGGCACGAAAGTACGATGTTCTGAAGCACCTGGCTGGCATTCCGGCGAGGCTCTCCATCCTTGGGGCCCTTCGCCTGTCATCCGAAATGCGCGAAGCACTTGCCGAGGCCCTAAGAATCCCCCTCCAGTTCGAGACGGAGGTAGCAGCTGCAGAAGCCTTCCATACCGAGACGATTGAAAACGCCGAATGTCAGGCAGTTATCTCGTTCTCCGGTGATGATGAGGACCCTCCTATACAGGGGAACATTCGCCCACTGTATATCACTGGACACTTCAACGGTGTGGAAGTCCTCCACTGCCTCGTTGACACAGGTTCCAGAATCAATCTAATTCCGACCCAGACGTTGCGAAAGCTGGGTCTGTCTGAAGGTGATTTAACCCCCTCTGACCTCAGGATCCAGGGGTACGACAGGACAGAGCAAACCCCAGTTGGAAAGATTCACCTGAAGACTCAGTTCGGTGGCTTAATTGCCAGCACCGAGTTCTTGGTTGTCTCTCAGGATACCGCCTACAACGCATTGATGGGTAGGCCATGGCTCCATCTGCACGCGGCGGTCCCTTCGTCGTATCACCAGTGCCTCAAGTACTCGCTCAACAGTTGAGTAGGCATGCTCCAAGGAGACGCGTCCCCTTTCGCTTCTTGTGAGGCCCGCTATCTGGATGCGGGTTATTACAAAAGTAAGGATAAACAGATCCTAGTAAGCGAGGATGAACCCGCCCCGGTCACAAGTGAGCCCTGGGCAAGCATGGATGACGCCTACATCCTCCCGATCCACCGGTTGGAGGCCACGACCCCCGACACGGGGCAATGTTTTTTTGTTTCGGGTACCGAAGGAAGGCATGTTCACGTGTCCAAGCGACGACGGAAAATCACCTCGTACTCCTACATCAACCAGGCTCAAGTCATCCCGGAACCCCCTACCCCTTTACGGTACCGGGACGTCAAGCTGATGACAACGGCGGTGCGCCATACGTGTCTCTTCCGTCGGGCTGGAGTCCACCGACTCAGACCGACACGCCACTACTGCTTTGATATCATCAAATGGGGCCCCTTAGGCCGAAGGCCAGATGGGATAGGGTCGACTGCCTTCATTTCTGCGTCTCAATGGAAACAGAGTCTCCCGATGTGATGACTGCTGCTGCCCAAGCCGGCACCAGCTTCCCCTCGGATTTTGATAGCCCAGAAGTATCTTTCGTCGCAGGAAGTCCCCCCACGAGTGGGGAGGAAGACCTGGAGGATGCTCCCCCCGCCTTTGAAGAAGGCGTCTCTACCACGGTTGATGAACTGGTACAGGTGAACCTTGGTAGCGAGGCAGATCTGAAACCCACATTGATCAGTGCATCCATGTCCGCTGAGGAGCGGCAGCAGTACATCGACTTCCTCAAACAGCACCGCGATGTGTTTGCATGGAGTTACAATGAGATGCCAAGGTTAGATCCCCAGGTATCCATTCACCATTTGGGCCTCCCGGCAAAACATCGTGGGTTTAAGAATCCCCCCAGGAAGATACACCCTTCTCATGGTGTTATGGTTGAGGCTGAAGTTGAAAAGCTAATCAAAGACAACTTCGTCAAGGAGGTCCAGTACCCCAAGTGGCTTTCCAATATTGTGCCAGTCAGAAAGAAGAATGGGAAAATCAGAGTCTGCATCGACTTCTGCGATCTTAATCGCCACTGCCCAAAGGATGACTTCCCACTCCCAGTGACGGAGCTGTTGATTGACGCCACGGCCGGGTTCCAAGCCCTCACTTTCATGGATGGGTACTCCGGGTATAACCAGATCCGGATGGCCCCCGAAGACGAGGAGTCCACTGACTTCAGGGCTCCCCAAGGTACCTTTTGCTACAAGGTTATGCCAATCGGTTTGAAAAATGCGGGTGCCACTTATCAGAGGGCCATGCATCGCATATTCAAACCGATCCTCGGGACATTTGTGGAATGCTACGTGGATGACCTCGTTGTCAAATCATGCCAGCACCAGGACCATCTCAAAGACCTTGAGAAAGTGGTCGGTTTCCTCTGTTCCTGTCACCTGAAGATGAACCCGCTGAAGTGTGCCTTCGGGGTCACCTCCGAGAAGTTTCTAGGATTTGTTGTCAGATACCGAGGTATCGAGATCGACCCGGAGAAAATAAAGTCTATCAGCCAGATGCCTCCCCCGAGCAACATTCGGGATCTTCGAGGCCTTCAAGGCCACTTAGCCTATATACGCCGATTCATCGCGAATCTGGCCGGTAAGTGTAAGCCCTTTTCCCGGCTCATGAAGAAGGGCGCTGCCTATGAATGGGATGAGGAGTGTCGGACCGCCTTCGAGGAAATCATGAAGTATCTGCTCCAAACTCCGGTCATGATGCCACCCGTCTCCAGAATGTCGTTGGTCCTTTACGTGACCACCTTGGAGAGATCCCTCGGTGCGCTGCTCACCCAGAAGAACAACGAGGGTACTGAGAACAGTCTCTACTATCTCAGCCGCATGATTCTCGACATGGAGGTCAGATACTCCCCCATCGAAAAGAGCTGCCTTGCGCTCGTCTTCGCTATGCAGAAGTTGCGACATTAACTACAGCACCACGAGGTTCAATTGGTCTCCCGGGTAGACCCACTGAAGTACATCCTGAACCGTCCCATGCTGACTGGCCAACTAGCACGGTGGGCAGTGATTCTCCAGCTGTTTGATATCAGGTTTGTACCTCAGAAGGCCATTAAGGGACATGCGTTGGCAGAATTTTTAGCTGCCCACCCAACCTCTGCGGATCAATCCTTGGACCAGGATTTCCCTGATGAGACGATCCTCTCAGTCGATCATGTTGTCCCGTGTTGGAAAATTCATTTCGACGGTGCCTCCCGAAGCCCCACCGGTAGGAGGCTCAACGATCCCAATCTCAACAGAGTGGGCCTGGGTATTGTCTTCATTACCCCGCACAAGCCGTCCTGCCAAACTCGTTCCTATTGACAGAAGGTTGTACGAACAACGAGGCAGAGTACCAAGCTCTCATCACCGGCCTTGAGTTGGCCCTTGAGATCCATGTGCCCCATCTACATGTGAAGGGAGATTCTGAGCTGGTAATCAAACAGGTTAATGGCGACTACGTTGTCAGGAAGCCAGAGCTTGTGCCGTTGCTGGAGTACACCCTCCACCTAATGGCCCAGTTCTCTTCTCGACCAGAGGTTACCCATGTCCCACGGTCGCAGAACAGCCAAGCAGACGCCCTGGCTGGCTTAGCCGCGTCACTCGCAGAACCCGAGCAAGATGATTTGGTCATACACATGGCCCACCGGAGAGTCATTGCCCCCGTCACCCAAGAGGACCGTGATAGCCTGCGGATAAGTCATCTCACCGCCGGACCCTCCATATCGGGAGTCCCGGGTTCTTCATACGCAGTGGTTGAAACCACCCCCGACTGGAGAGCACCTTTTGTCGAGTATCTCCAAAATGGTTGCCTCCCGGACGACCGGGCCGAGCGCGAGCGAATCCGACGCCGCGCGCTGCAATTTACCCTCCAGAGCGGCCCCAGTCTTGAACAGATCCTTTATAAGCGGAGTTTCGATGGTGTCCTCCTCCGTTGCATCCAAGGAGGGGAGATACCTAAAGTTATGCAAGAGGTTCACGCCGGTTCCTGTGGCGCCCATCAAGCTGGGCCAAAGCTGTCCCATCAAATTCGGAGGTTAGGGTACTTTTGGCCTTCTATGATCCACGATTGTATTGGATATGCCAAGAGATGACACCCGTGCCAAGTACACGCCAACTTCTTGCATCGGCCCCCGGAGCCCCTCCACCCCACCAAGTACTCTTGGCCATTTGCGGTATGGGGACTTGATGTAGTGGGACCGTATCCACCGGCAATAGCCCGCCAGTGTAGGTTCATCCTGACTGCTACAGATTTCTTCTCCAAGTGGGCAGAGGCAGTTCCACTCAATGAGGTCAAGGCTCGTTCCATCGTAGACTTTGTGAGCTCCAATATTATCCACCGGTTTGGAGTCCCTCATGCCATCCTCACCGATAACGGCACCATCTTCTGAGCAGCTGAATTGAAGAAATTGTACGATAAGTACGACATCTGGTCGAACCATACCTCCCGCTACCACGCGCAGGCGAATGGACAGATCGAGGCATTCAACAAGACCCTCTATAACATTCTGCAAAAGTTGCTTGGTCAGAACAAGAAAAGTTGGCCGAACAAGCTCCCCAACGCCCTTTGGGATTACCGGACGACGACTCGCAACTCTACCCAGGTGACCCCATATTCCCTGGTGTATGGAGATAAGGCCGTCGTACCCATTGAGATCCAGCTGCCGTCGTTACGCACTGCAGTTTATGATCACCAGACATTAGATGAGGTAGCCGAGATCCGTCTAGCTGAATTAGAAGCACTGGACGAGAACCGGCTTCATGCCCTGCACAATCTGGAAAGGCATCAGGAAAAGATAGCGAGAGCCTTTGACAAGATGGTTGGTCTCCGCTCTTTTCTACAGGGTGACCTGGTACTGGCCCTTCGAGCACCAATGATTCCCGGTAGGAAACCGCCCAAGTTAGAACCCAAATGGGAAGGTCCTTATATCATCCATAAGGTTTACCCCAATGGAGCATACTCCTTGGTGACCACGGATGGAGAGCGTATAACCCCTCCCACCAATGCCAAGTTCCTCAGGCGATACTTTGCCTAGGGAAAAAAAGGTCCAGCACGACCCTAAAATGCGAAATGGTCCCGCACGACCCTAAACTGCATCCCCGTCCTTATTGAAAGACGTTAAACTGCAAGCCAGTCAGGCCTTCCTGAACAAAGCTCAGCCTCAGGCCCCTTGGCCTCCTCGGGGCTCTGGCCCCCTTATTTACTGCGAGACGTTAAACAGCAAGCTCGTCAGGTCTCCCTGACCGCGGTCCGGCCCCAGGCCCCCCTAGTTTTCTCCGATCTACCCTCTTGCGGGATTGTACGGTATGGTGTAGGACTACATCCTCATTCACATCAGATTACTCGTTGTACTTTACATATCCTCTAATGAGATGCTTCTCATCGTCCCGCAGGACGTTAAACTGCATTTCTAGAACTACGTATGGCTTGATTCCCATCTTCATGGGATACGTAGGAACGCTCGGATGCCCCGTCTTGAGCCCAGCCCCAAGATTTTCCCTTCCACTATTCCCCCTGGGAATAGTTTCCTCAGAGGATCTTTGTGTAGCAGGGAGTAGGCTTTCTTGGCCCCACTCATGCAACCCCGCTCGCACAAGGATTGTAAGGGTCACACCATGTGCCCACTCCCATTATTCTATTCCTTCCACGTCCTCACCGCATGATGCTAAGCTACATGGCCTTCAAGAAATACATATGTCTTGATTCTCATCCTCATGAGATACGTAGGAAGGCCTGGACATTTCGTCCGTTGGCCCATCCCAAAAGCCAAAATCTTCCCCTCCGGTCAAGACATGGCAGGGCGCACACTTTTGCCCCAACTCACATCGATCAAGCCTCGACCCGGCTGCACATCCCCACTGGAGGTGTTTTCCCCCTTTCATGGATGGATACAACTATGCTTCACCCACTCCTTGACTGGGATTCCATCATTTATTTTCACACCCAGAGGGACCCCCATGAACGTCCTGGATACTACGCCCAAGGGTTCTCTTACCGATACGGGCCAGCGCCCCCGAGGGTTTTCAAGCAACAAGCTGATACAAGTCCCGCGTTGCGAATTTGGTCTGCGGTCGATGCTCATTTGCTGCTCCCACAACGAGTCACCATAGGAATGTTGTGTTTCAAGCATGGTCAACAGTGTCCTGGATCTTCGGGTCCACCCCGAGATGTCCCAGACATCGAGTGCGGTGATTCATTCTGCCCCATCCCGAGGTGACAAACTTCCCCTAGGTGGTGCTAGCGATCATGCCACGACCCAGGATTCCTCATAGGGTTGTACAGTGTGGTGTAGGACTACGTCCTCATTCACATCGGGATCATGTACCATGCCGTACGCCCTCCCTTTACGAGGCCCAGCCTCAGGCCCCTTGGCCTTCTCGGGTCCCCGACCCTCGTCCTCATGTAAGACGTTAAACTGCAAACCAGTCAGGCCTTCCTGACTGATGCCTGACCTTAGGCCCCTTGGACTTTCCGGGCCACATCCCAGGTCCCTTCTTAACCGGAGTGTACGGTGTGATGTGGGACTATGTCCTCATTCACGTCGGGATCATGTACCATGTCGTACGACTCCCCTTACGAGGCCCAGCCTCAGGCCCCTTGGCCTCCTCGGGTCCCCGACCCTCGTCCTCATTGCAAGATGTTAAACTAAAAGAAGGTCAGGCCTTCTTGACCAATGCCTAACCATCAAGCCCCTTGGTCTTTCCAAGCCACGACCCAGGTCCTCTCTTATAGGAGTGTACGGTGTGGTGTGGGACTACGTCCTCATTCAAGTCGGCTTCTTCACCATACCGCACACCTCCCTTGTTTAGGGGTATATTGCTCCCCTTCTCGTCCAGTATGATGTTAAACTACATGTAGAGAACTATGTGTGGCTTGATTCCCATCCTAATGGGATACGTAGGACCACCTGAATGTCCAAGATTCGGGTCCAGTCCCATCTCTCGGGAATCCTCATCCCATCATGGCCCCTTGGCCTATCCTTCCTCCATGAGAGGATCATATGGTGTGGTGTGGGATTATGTCCTCATTCACGACGGTCTCGTAATGACCACGCCATGTTCCCCCCCTACTGAGCTGTTTCGTCGATCCGTTTTTCGGCGGTTCACCAATGTGCTTAAGAGTACTCTGGTTTATTACCTGGAATGCCAAGCTTTACTCGGACACGTCCGCACCCGCTTTCCAGGCTTTCTGTATCCCTGCATCAGGGATTTCATCATCTCTCACACCTGGAGGAACCCCCAATAACGGCCTGGATACTACGCCCAAGGGCTCTCCTACCGTTACGGGCCAACGCCCCCGAGGGTTTCGGACAACAAATCGATAAAATCCCGCATTGTGAATATGGTCAGCGGTCGATTCTCGTTTGTTGTTCCCACCTCAGTCTAACGCGATATGAACGCTATGTTTCCACCATGGTTAATAGTTTTCCTCTATCGCCACGCCAACCCATTAAGCACAAATGTCGGGTACACGATTCACACCCTTCATCACTTCATCATGTCCAAGTAGAGTCTCAGAACTCTCGGTACTCTTCCTCCGTGCACGTCTGCGCGTTGTGAGAACAAGCTGCATCAAAGGGGTCCTTCGAAACTCTCCGCCGACTCCCCTTTGATGGATGCCCCAAGTATTGCGATAAGGATCTTCCCCCCTTGTTTCCCACACCGATTTTATCTCACGTGGGCTTAGGGATTGGGTTGACATCTATGCTTACTTGGGAGTTGTGACCATCCACGGTCCGAGCTCTAAGACCATAAACTAAGACTCTCATCTGGAACTACGTTCAAGACCCATTGTCTTTGGGTCCAGCTTGAGTTCAGCAAGTTCACCTCTCTCGTGTCCTACCATTGGGACCCCGACCACTGGACCGCATGGCGTAGTGTAGGATTACGCCCTCATTCATGTCAGGTTTGCAATAGCTGCACCACGTGCACCCCGTTATGAGAGTTAGCCCTCCTATTCCTTGTCCTGCCTGACGTTAAAAGGAACCCTTCAGAACTACGTGTGGCTTGATTCCCATGGGATACGTAGGACCACCTGAATGTCTAAGATTCGGGTCCATCCCCACCTCTTAGTGATCTCCTGATCTCCCGATCACCTAGGCCACTTGGTCTATCCCTCTCCAGAAGAGGGATGTGTAGGTATGATTCAAGGTTTTGGGCACCGTGCCCCCTTCCCCCGGGAACCTTCAATCTCTCGATCACCCTCAAAGTTGAGTCCCTTGACTCCTTGTAGTGGTTCACCCATGTATTAAGAGTACTCTGGTCTAGGACCAAGAGTTTCAGATTCAACTTGATCAAGTCCCTTCCACTTGTCAAGATTCGTGTTCCCCTCCATTCGGGCTTCCATCACCTTTCACGCCCGGAGGGACCCCCACGAACGGCCTGGATACTACGCCCAAGGGTTCTCCTACCGTTACGGGCCAACGCCCCCGAGGGTTTTGGATAACAAATCGATAAAATTCCGCGTTGTGAATATGGTCAGCGGTCGATGCTCATTTGTTTGTCCTCATTTCAGGCTAACGCGACAGGATGCTGTGTTGCGAACATGGTCAGCAGTAATCCTCTGTCGTCACGCCATCCCCTTCAGTCCTTGAATGTTGGTTTCATGATTCACATCATTTTCCACTTCATCATGTCCAGGTGGAATCTCGACACTTTTGGCGCTATCCCTCAGTGCACCTCTGCATGTCAGGGGGACAAAGCTGCAATCTGGCATCCTTTGGGGCTCCCATGGTCCGAGCTCTAAGACCATAAACTAAGATCCATTCGGGACTACGTTCAACTTTATTCCCATCCTCATGGGATACATAGGACCGCCCAGAGTCCTTGTCTCTGGGTACAACCCATTCAAGAAGCCAGTCTCTCGCCCTGTTTCACCTCTGTATAGGCCCCTCAGCCTAAGGTTTCCCTCCCCAAATGGAGTACAATTTGATGTGGGATCATGTCTCTGTCAATTGTGTTTTATAACACTGCGCACATTTCCCGCCTAGCATCATCTCTGATACATCTGCACTGCATGAAGATAAAATGCATTCTTGGTCCTATCATACGACCCTAAACTGTGACATTATCGTCCTGGCCGCACGACGAAAAACGGCACCGCATTGTGGTGACCTCATTGTAGAGGACATCATGTTGGGTATTGGTCACGTGCCATGCCATTTTTCAACGCCCATCACGGCTTGATCCTTGTGGTGACATCACAACCTACTATTCTAGGACTGTCCCTTCACAAAAAAACCATTCACCTTAAAGAACAAACAAGATACATCAAATTCCGCTACTTTTAGTGCAAGGGCCACGCCCGCACTCCCCTTTTCCCCTAGCATTGGTATTTTACCATGTCACCATCCAGAACTACGTATGGCTTGATACTCATCCTTATGAGATACGTAGGAGTGCCCGGGAACTTCCCCGCGGGCCCAGCCTAACCTTTGTGTTCGGTCCTTCGAATCGAACATTTCCCCAGATAACGCGTGGTAAGTAAGGATTAGGTCCTCCTTCGCGTCAGGTCTTGATGCCATGCGTCCCCTGCTCCCTTAACCCCTTTATGGAAAAAGGCACCCTTCAGAACTACGTATGGCTTGATTCTCATCCTCATGAGATACGTAGGAGCGCCCGGGCACTTCCCCGCGGGCCCAGCCCAACTTTCTCTTTCGGTGCCTTGACCAAAAAGAACCTCTCCCAAGGAGGTTGCGCGGTGTGATATGGGGTTGTTCCCTCATTCACGTCGGGTTGTTCACCACGCCGTACACACCTCCTATTCCCATTCATGCCAGGTGTTTGAGTTACTCCACCATGTGCCTCCTATGTTTCCTCTCACCCATGGTCCGAATTCTACGACCCTAAACTAAGATCCCCCCAAGGGAAAGGAATCTGCTCCCTCTCTCTAATACATTTTGTTTCCGTATTCAGATGTGTTTTGACAAAGAGTCCGAAGTGTGATATTTTCACAGGGACATTCCCCTCGTCCCAGGACCAAGATTCGTGAGCTCGTTATTTGGATCCTCATCCTCTTCCACATCCAAAAGGACCCTCGGACGACATGGATACTAGGCTTAAGGGCTCTCCATGAATGCTAGACCTAAGGGCCCTTCAATCATTTCGGGCCAACATCCCTATGGATATTGGACAACAAATCGATAAAATCCCGCATTGCGAATATGGTCAAAGGTCGATGCTCATTTGTCTTTCCCCATTCTAGGCTAACGCGACTAGATACTGCGTTGCAAATACGGTCAGCAGTTACCCTCCGTCGTCACGCCGCCATCATCGTGATCTGAATCTCGAGCACCATGATTCACACATTTCCACTTCCCCATGTTCAAGTGGAATTCCATCATACTCAGCTCTTTCTCTTCGCACATCTAGGTGCGCCACAAGATCATGTTAGTGTCACTGGGCCGGGATTCACCATGCATCCCTTTTCCCTAACCTTCCCCTCTATGTGTTGGGAAATTCCCACCACTACTGCTTGTTTCCCACACCGAGCACGACTCACGTGGGCTTAGTAGTTTTGGCAGGATGTGTACCAACACGGTCGGGCTTCTCATCGTCCTACATGACGTTAAAATGCGCTTCCAGAACTACGTATGGATTAATTACCATCCTCATGGGGTACGTAGGAATGCCCGCCACTTTTCTTCGGGCCTAGCCCAATCCTCACTCTTGGTCCCTCGACCTGAAGAGTTTCCTCCGGGGGTATGTGGTGTGATTTGGACTCCAAGTCTGCATTCACGTCGATTTTATATCTACCGCGCCACATGCTTCCATCCCTTTTATTCCACGTCCTATCATATGACGTTAAACTACAAGAGTCTATGTGTCCTCAACGCATGACAATAAACTGCAGTTCTTCCCTGAACAAGTTCAGGATGCCCCAAGATCCCACTGGGAAGTGACAGATCCCCTTGCCAGAGAGGCCCTGTCCCAAAGAAGGAATGATCCATGATCAAACCAATGCGCCCATATGGCGTACTCCCACCACGGTAGTGTAACTACCTAAGCGTTGGATTCTGTTTGGACAAACCATCACTCCGTATTCCACTCTTTGAGTACCCCTTATTCGGACCCTCGTCCCCTTTCATGTCTGAAGGAACCCCCTAACGGCATGGTCTCATGCCGCATCGGCTCACCTACCGTCCTGGGCCAACGTTCCGGAAGACGGGTCATGTCTAGAAGGACCCCCTAACAGTATGGATTTTTGACCTATGGTCCGCCAACTGTCCTGGGCCAACCTCCCGAAGGATTGATCAACAACATTTGTGACATGGTACCGTGTTTCGAACATGGTCAACGGTTGACCCTCATTTGTTGTCCCCATTACAGGCTAACGTAGTAAGGGTACCACTTCTCCTCCTAGGTTAACGGTTGTACCTTATTGTCACGCCATCCCCACAGTATTCCGAATCTTGGGTATCGTGATTCACACTTACCATTTTCATCTATTTGGATTGATTTCAGCACCCCTGGCATTGCCCCGTTCGTGCATAAGAGCACGTTGAAGAAACGGTAATTCGGCTATCATGGATGTTCCTCCTCTGATCAAGCCTCCCCCATCATTCGGCAATCTGGACTGGCTTGGGGAATTGTCGTCAAACGTCCCGCAAACATTGTAGGGATGTAAAAAGGAAATTCAACAGTGGAAATCGTGCGTGCTACGGCATTCAAAACAAAGGTAAAATTTGGAAGCACGAAAGTACCAATAAAAGGGTTTTGGGTTTGTTACAATACTCGGGGGTTGACTTCCCCCATGGACGGGTTGACCCCGTCAAAAGGGCGTTGCAGCTCCGCCACCTGTTGACTTGTGGTATCCAAGGCTTGCTACCGCTGAATCAGCTCCCGCTCCACCTCAGCAGCGGTGGGGCGCAGTTCATCAGTTCTGGCTTTGGCCCACTCTACGTCAGCTTGAACGACAGCCATCTTTTCAGAGGTCTGCCTCATGTGCTCTTCTGCCTCTGCCAGCTGGGCCTTCAACCATGAGACCAGCTCAGATTGCGCATCAAGAGAGGCAGAAAGCTCGTCTGTCCGGGTTTGCATCTGTTGAACCTCGCCTTCATCCTCCTGGAGCTTCTTAATGCTGGTCGCTTTCCTCCGCTGCCAGCCCACGTTGAGCCCACGATCATGCTCCCGGATCTTCTCAGCCATAAGATCTCGGATGAGTGCATAAGGACGTTGGGCATCCACTCCCCCAACGCATAGTTCGCGCAACCGCGAGCGAAGCCTATCTATTTCGGCCATCCATTGTGTTTGGGGAGTGTCCTTGATAAAGAGAGGGATCAGCTTCCATGACCGGCGGTGGACTATGCTGCTGTCTTCCTCGTCGGAGGTCGTTTCGTCCCAGTCTGCTCGATTGGCAGGATCGTACGCAGGATACGCCCGCAGGAAATCCTCGGCAGGATCAACATCCGGTGTTGAATCCAGTGCAACACCTGGCGCCGAACAGGGCGCGATAGAACTGGGACCAACCGGTTGATCCTCTTCCTCGGAGTCCACCTCAATGATTTCATGTACGGACCTGCTGGTGGTCCCGCCAGTGATGGTGTGCGTCGTGGATTAAGGAGATGGCGGGACTATCACAACCATTACCGGCATGCCCCTAGGAGGGACGCCACCAGAAATCCCGACCGGTCTTGCCGTAGCAGCCCACGCCAGTCGAATAACTGTATGACAAAGGGGGACATAAATGTTAGTTGGCATGGTCTACATGTGACAACGAGGAGACCGGTGGAGGGGACTTACGGATATCGACCTCCGAGCGCTCCTCCTGAGCCGGTACTGACGGGACCCCGAGACGAGGTCCCCCATATACTGTTGGATGGTCTGAAGATTCTGGAGGAGCCACCTCGGGCGCCATGGTCCCACCAGACGCGGAACTAGACGCAACCATAGGCGCGGGTTCTGAAGGTCCCACATCATCACCCGCCAAGGAGTGAGAATGAGGCTTGCGAACAAGTTCCTCCTGCATGGCTCAAACATTGGTGAGAAGTCCATAGGGACCCAAGAACAGATCGTAAGGAGAGAAGTTTGGAATGCTACCTCGAGAGCTTCCACGAAATCGTCAGATTCTGAGCCTCAGTCTCCGACCTCGCCCTCCTCAAGTGAGATCCCTCCTCCAGCCTCATCCTCCCGAGAGGAGTCCTCTGATTCCTCCGGCAAGGGGAAGTGCTCCCTCAGATCGGCAACTGATAACTGTGGAGGGACCATCTGATTCAAAAGTACCCTCACCCGGTCATTCATTGGGTGAGGGACACCACTGGAGTGGACTTAATCCTCCAACTCTTCCAGGTACTGTTCTGCCTCCACCGGAGACGCCATGAATCCAGGCCGAACTGGGCCTATACCCGGTAATTCCATCCCGAGGCGATTCAGGTGGGCCCATATCTCGGATGGGCAGAGGAATTGCCGGTTGACATCCCAAATGTCCCAAGCTTCCGGGTATACGACATCCTCTGCCATGTCAATGTGACCCAGGCGCTTCCCCGTAGCCTAAGTGGATATCCTACGAAATCCCCTCAGTGGCCGCCGCTCCGGATGACCCCGCTCTCCCGGAATCACCGGATCGACCACTGCTGCCATACCCTCGGCCGGTGCGGGTCTCGCTGCTATGGCAGCCCCGCTACCGCGAGCAGCCCTAGCTGCCCTCCGACCCCGACCTCGAGATAGAGGAGGCCCACCATCACCAACCCGGATCGTTGGTTGCTTTAGCATCTCCCCTGGATAAGCGGTCTCCCAACTGATGGCGTACTCCGTCACTAATCCGAAGGCGGCGGTGGATGGAGGCAATGCAATCCGCATCTTTCCATCTTCCCGTGTGAACATGAGCCACAGCTACCTTATCACACATGGGTGCTCCTCGTGACGCACCTCCCATTAGACCTGCGGGGTCAACCGCTGGAGGCACCAGAACTGCCTCGCAAACCGATGCGGAGTGTATGGTTCACAGAGATGCTCACGATCTATTCATGCCACCAAAACTCCACCTCGGAAGGCCAGGAGGTAAGACCGATGTTCTTTCGTTCCCCGTACATCATCAGTAAGCATCCCCGTCGGCAATGGGAAGGGATGGAAGTTGAACTCATCCGCCCTCCACACCCTATTCAGCACCATCGGAACGGCCAGTTTGAATGGGAAGCTCCCAACCGTGTTCAGGATGGAGGGGCAGAAGTTCGATCCCGGTGGCGAAATGGGGTTTGGATACTCGTAAATCCCCCTGATATGCGCTGCGATCCACCCGTACAGGAGGTGGAAGGGCCCGCATATCCTTGGCGGCTTCTTTCCCTCGCTAATATGCCGCAGCATTCTGTACAGTCTGGTGAGCATCGGGATCCCCAGGTTGATCCGCTGCCCCATGGCCAACATCGACGCCATGATAAACAAGCTGGGCCGTACCCCCATGCTTGTATCTCTCACCGGTAGGATCCAGCCACAGATGAGAGCCGCGATGAACGTCGCCTTCCTGACTATCGGCTGTTGTTCAGTGCTGACACTGAAACCCCAAGTCTTCCATTGGATGTACTCCAAGACCCGCCAATACGAGTGCCCCTTGCCCCGTTGGGCTGCCCTTGGACAATTTTGAGGCCTCGGAAGGAACTCTCGATTCTCTGGGAAATTCAGGAAGCATTTGAACCATCTCCTAAAATGGACATCCCTCACTGCCTCCTTGTCCTCTCCGGGGACAAGTGCCATCAGTGCCGATGCCAGTCGCGGCATTTGCTCCACCTCCCCCCACGCGCTGGAAATGGGGAGGAATTCGTCATACATGGCCCCCAATATTGGGACCCCAGAAATCTAGTGGACATCCCATAGGCTGATGCCCACCTCCCCGTGATGCAGGTGAAAATTGTTGGTCCTAGATGACCATCTACTCAACAATTCCGTCATTAGCTGCTTCGGTTGGTAAATGTGGAATTGGGAGGCCCACACCGCTTCATACAACCCCACTCTCCTCATCTCATCCCCGAACTCCTCGCATGAGGCACCTACCCAGTAGGCCCAGGCCCAGTCATCAGAAAAGTTGCCGCCCTGGCGCAGATCCCACTCATCGGACCATCCCTTCTTCGAATCCTGCAAGGCCACCTCCATCATGGTACGGTAGAGAGGAGGGGACGTCTCCGGTTGTAATGGCCTCCCATCAATATCATTCACATGGTTGTAGAGACAATCATCGGTGACGGGTGTGAAGTCCTCCCGCGCGTGACCATCGGCCGCCCTGAACCATTGGTGCTGGCACAGTGTGCTCCTGAACCAGCAAGCTGGTTCGTCCATACTCGCCTCAGGGATGAAGACGTAATCCCTCATCCCGAAGCCATACAACGGCAGTTTCTTGCACTGCGGATAATCTTTCTGACCCTCCGAGAGCAGATCTGTCAAAGAAGTGTGGTCCGAGTGGCTCCGGATCATCTCCCCCAATCCTGGACAGTTGGCCATCTCATCCCGACGAGCAGCATCTGCAAGGACCCCCAATATAGCTTCTTGATGGGCCATTTTAACTCTGGCCCTCAGAAAAGAATTCTTCCCGCTGGATCGCGAAGCTTGACCTCGAAGCTCGACCGCGAAGACGGATCGTGAAGATCGGTCGCGAGATCAAGCCGCGATGTCTGGCCAAGGCCAACAAGTAGAGGATCGCTTGGCGCAAACGCGGAGTCGGAGACCCGCGGTTCGCCGCGAAGATCGATTCGCGGAGGGCTGTCGCAGAGTACGAAGAGCTTCGCGAAGTCGAGAGCACAAAAAGACAAGTAAGGCACGTGAAGACAAAAGAGGTCGGCCCCCCTATTTATAGGCGGCGACCCCGGAGCATCGCGGCGCGCCACACCCGCGTGGAGCATCGCGGCGCATCCGGATCTGTGGCCCTGGTCAGCACCGCGGGCCCCCTTTGCAAAGCTGCTTCGCGATCCACCGACAATTTTGGCCATTTTCCCTTAGACTTCGACCCTTCGCCCTCTGCAGCTCCAAGTCTGAGGGTGGGCATTTTTTGGCGCCAAAAATATGGCCTGAAAGAACGGAACGAAAAAGGTTGGCATGCTGCCTCATGAAGCACCGCCACGAAGCGCCCATGCGAAGCCCCGCGGCGAAATGCCCCGACCATGGCGGCCTCGTGAAGCTCCGTAGGCGGTAATTCTCCGCGAACGCGTTTGACGTTCGCGAGCCGCCGCGAAGCTCCGGAGGCGGTGATGCTCCGCGAACGCATTTGACGTTCGCGAGCCGCCGCGAAGCTCTAGAGGCGGTCATGCTCCGCGGATGACGTTGACGTTCGCGAGCGCGCCGCGAAGCACCGAAGGCGGCGCGCGAGTTCTTCTTCGCGGAGCCCCTTCCCTATAAATACTGGACTCCCCCTGAGTCCCGAGGACGGACAATCCGACCTTTCGGCTTCTCCTCTCCCGAATCGCGAAGCACTCTTTGCCCCGGGAATCATGAGATCCGCGAGGTATTTCTACTCCGCGAGACGCCTCTGCTTTGTCTCGTTTTCATCCCCTCTTCTGAGAGGGATGCCCTTCGCGAAGCTCAAGGGCGTTCGTGAAGGAAGGGGATTCCCAAGGGAACCCGGGCATCCGCGGAGAATTTATGCTTCGTGAAACACCCAACCCATTCTAGTGATCCCTATGTTAAGGCAGGATCGCTACACACCACGAAGCACACTGCTCCGCAGGACCCTGCTTCGCGAGGCACCCCTTCTTCGCGAGGCAGTGCTCTGAGAACACTGTTTCACTTCGCGAAACACCTTCCACTCACACCTATGCCCCATGCTAAGGCTAAGGAACTCCACTTCGTGAAGCACACTCCTCTTCTTAGCGATTCCTCTTCCCGTGCGACCCTCCAGGTTTGCACGATGTGATTTCAAAGTCCCATGG
Source organism: Viscum album (assembly GCA_963277665.1). Taxonomy (NCBI): domain Eukaryota; kingdom Viridiplantae; phylum Streptophyta; class Magnoliopsida; order Santalales; family Viscaceae; genus Viscum; species Viscum album. The sequence goes on from OY728156.1 coordinate 1,889,992,936, forward strand.
ACAATACCACCCGTAGCGTTGCTTCGCCTAATGCTTCTTCACATAGGCACGCTAACGGCTATTGCTTCTTCGCATAGCCATGCTAACGTGGACCCCTCGATGGTTCATTCCACGACCCCCCTTAACCATGGCCTTACTGGTACCTTCCCTTCCCCAAGGACCAGAGGGTACCGGTTATGTAAGTCCTAGGGGTGCGGAGTGAACCCACCTCGTCCGAGTTGCAGGACGTTAAACTACCAAGCACCACATCCTAAACACATGATGTTAAACTGTGACCCAACCTCGTCTCCCTCACGAAGGGTCCCCCCAGGTCGAAAATTTTTTACACCACTCGTCTCCACGGGAATGGAACTCTTCCGCACATGGAATGAGATCCTCCTTATCGAAGTGGCGTATGTTCGTAGGGGAAGGGCTGCCTCAGAGCGTAAGCCCATAACCTTTCGTACGGATAATGGCACCCATGCATCTCCGTACTTCCCCACTACCAAGGTCAGTGGAGGGTGTGATAGGGAACGAGTCACCTCCCATCATTGGACCAAGGTCCCTCTGTCCTGCGCTTCGTCGCACTTTGGGCCTCCATCCTGGAGTAAGTCCCAACACCATGGGCCACCCAACGCGTAAGCCCCTTTTCACTTCTCACGGACGCACCCTTCGCGACGTGATCGTCAGGTCCTTGCAACCTCTTGTTTCTCACACCGAGCATGACTCACGTGGGCTTAGAGTGAGCACCGACCCTGACCCCTCACCCTTTTGAACTACGAGGTATTTGATCCATGTCAAGGCATGGTACAAAGGAAGCCTCCATGAGGTTCAAGCCCACCCGTCATTCTTCCACGTCGGGTCTCATTCCCGTCCAACATGACGTTAAACTCCACATTCCATCCGAACTACGAGGACTTTGATCCATGTCAAGGCATGGTACATAGGAAGCCTTTACGAGGTTCAAGCCCACCAATAGTGGACCCCCGGGTCTACTTTCACGTCGGTTCACCGACAAACCCATCCTAGGGAACTACGAGGTCTTTGATCCATGTCAAGTCATGGTACGTAGGAAGCCTCCATGAGTTTCAAGCCCACCCGTCATTTCACGTCGGGTCTCACCCCGGTCCAGCATGATGTTAAAATGCATTCTGGTCCAGTGGTAAGCCGCTGCGACCCATTCCCACCTGAACTACGAGGTCTTTTATCCATGTCAAGGCATGGTACATAGGAAGCCTCCATGAAGTTCAAGCCACATTGCTCGGTCGTTTATTCATGTCGAGTTTCGCCCTCGTCCAACATGACATTAAACTATATACCCCCCCTTGTCCCGTATGACATTAAACTGCACACCCATCCATATGAACTACTAGGTCTTTGATCCATGTCAAGGCATGGTACGTAGGAAGCCTTCCATAGGTTCAAGCCCACAACTCATTGGACCAAGGTCCGCTTTCACGTCGGTCCACCGACAAAGCCCCATTTGAACTACGAGGTCTTTGATCCATGTCAAGGCATGGTACGTAGGAAGCCTCCACAAGGTTCAAGCCCACCCATCATCCAATTCACGTAGAGTACTACCTACGTCCAACACGACGTTATACTGCAATTCTCGTCCGATGGAAAGCCGTTGTGACCACCCCGAACTACGCGGACTTTGATTCCCTGCCACAAGGATACGTTGGAAGCCTCGTCAAGGCTCAAGCCCAACTTCACCGTCGCCCTTGCAATGGTCCCATTTCACTCTCCCTCCACTCCATTCATCAACCTATCAACCGTCCTGATTCTCTCCCAGACCGTCTTATCCCGGTGAGACCATGTCGATACGATCTTCTTTGCAACCATCCATGGGCTGGCCCAGGTATTGACATCCCTTCAAGGAGGATCCCTCAATCCGATCTATCCTAGCTAATTCTCTGGTTGGGTTGATCCGTCTCCGCTAGACGTTAAACTCGCGGCATACCCTCTGTTGAGCATGGGAAGCTGAGGAAAACCTCAGATATGTGTCTATGACATATAATTCCCTGCGCTCGATGTGGGATGCCTCGGGCCTCCACGCCCTCGAGAAGCCTTGTTACTATGGATAACAGACAGACATGCCAGGTACCCCAGCATCCAGACATGCTATTCATGCCTCAACGTGACTACTCCCCTGACTGAAGGTTTCTTCCCTGACTGGACCCTTTGGAATGTCCCAACAGAAGCTGTGTAATTAACCGGCATCCATGGAAACATGGCACTGGGAAGAGTTTCATGAACTACGTATTAAATCTATGAGGGAGACCCGGACTGGGTGACGAGTTCTGAGGAGGAATCCGTGGGAGGAGGAACCGACATCCCATCATCCCGTTTCGATCAAGGAGCAGATTTCCCTGAATAAGGAGCGAATTCCACCCGCCTTTGGAAAGCGGGAATGCGGGGAAACAGAAGCGCTGCACGTCCTCCTTCGCGAATACGGAGCGGAACGCGCGCGCGCGCCTCGGTGTAAAGCGTCGGAAACACTTACCTTTATGATTATTACCTGTAGTTCCGTAGGGATTTTTTTCTCGCATATATGATGACTTAGAGAAATCACCAAGGTTTAGGTGGTCAATAATGACTCGAGATAGTTGGTTGAGGATAATCACAAGAGTTATCATTGCAGCTCCCATATCATTCAGTTTCTTTCTCAAAAAACTGTCACAGTTTCCTTCACATCCACTGTTACATTGGTGCCTACTAGATCCAGCCATTTACTAAAACCAAAAAGGTCAGTGTGAGTATATCAACAAAACCATCATGTACTAATGAGGAAGATAAACTCTAAGATATACTTACTCATTTACTTTATCTAAAACTAGGACTCTTTCAGAAATCCTAACCATTATGGTAATGTCACTTATGCTTAAAGAATACCCTAACCTCAAAAGTTATCTAAACCGACCTCTGATACCAACTATAAGGCCTCAGCCTTAAACCTTACTTAATATTGAATTAAATGAATAATTCACATTGAGAATGTTTTCAGGTTTAGATTTTTAGAGAATTAGGACATAACTATTACATCTCAAAAGATTACAAAGTAGAAACTTCTACTAAGTTTCCATAAAATAAAAACTCTTAAAAAGAAACATGTCTAGTTCCATGTTTTAGGTAGCATGAATTTCCCTTGATCCTATCCTTGACCCTATTGCACGTTAAGTCATGTGAAAAACATTTCAAAAACATGGTATGAGCATAAAAATCTTAGTAAGGGATACACAAAGAATGAAAACTGTTAGTTTTTCAAAACAACAAGTAAACCATGTATACTTTATCAAAGTAATACATTTCACCTTTTCGAAGTAGTAAAAACTCTTCACTGAATAAAATTTCATTACTTACCCTTCTGTATCCAAAAGATTGCCATAAGACCCATATAAAGATCACATAACATATAAAGGTAACTTGGGACATAAACATACTTAAGTGGAATAACCATAAGTTCGACTTCCACACATATCACTTAATGGAATAGCCATTTGGCCAACTTCCATACATACTTAATGGAATAGCCATACGACCGACTTCCATACCCAATGCATTGGAGGTTATAACGTAACCACCCGTCCTGGTATTCACTGCACCACCCTTCATATGGTTTATCACGAAACCACCCTTAAAATGTCCAAGTACCATTATAAAATTATAACACATAAAACCAACATAAAGAAATGATAACATTTCCACATTTCAATCACAATATATCATTTAAATATATTGACATAATAGAATCCATTATCAAAACCATTTTCAATACCAAAATAAAAAAAATTATATGGTATTTATTTTATTTTAAAAACATTATGGCTTGTTGAGGAAGGCAAAGATCTTATAAAACTCGCGGTGGCTGAAAAGTCGTTGTCACCGCGTACGTAAAAAGAAACATTCCTTTTTGTCGTTTAGTGAAACGCTTCATAGATAAAAGATTCCTTTTGAATAAATGTAAAAGTCAAATGTGTTTATACACCATATAAAAGAAGGTTATGTATAAAATAAAATATGTCTCAATGAATGGATATTGAGATGAAGTCCCTTACAAAGACGGTATCTTTGGTTTAAGGATAAATCAATTACATGATTATGTGTGACAAACGAATACACCCAATATAAGTGGATATTAAGTGTAAAACAATCAGAGGTTATTCACACATATTCATAGAATGACATATTTATGGAGTACAATATTATCCCAAAGAATCAAATTTGGGTTAAGAAGTTCCCTTGCAAAAATTTGACGGCCTAACGGCGTCACTACAAAATTCCTAAAATGAGTTGATGAGAGATAAAAAGGGGTATATCATCACTTGGAAATAAAATTTAAATCAATAAGGATATAGAAGAACATATCCCAACATAATATTATGTGAATTAAAAGACTTAACAAAAGAAGTCTTTTACAAAAAGAGGAGGGTGAAAGGTTCCCTTACCGACATGGGTATCTTTCGAGACATGCACCCCGTGAAAGAAGGAAAATACAACATTGATGTAAATACTCATAAATGAATGTATATTACACAATGAGTAAAATAATGGGCAGTACATACACCACTCAAAGGAAATTGTGGAAAATGTAGCATAAATCTCATGGGAATAAAAGTGAGATGAAAAATCCCTTACGAAAACTCGGCAGCCTAACGACGCCACATAAAACTTAAAAAAATGGATTGATGAGATAAAATAGGGTCTCTAATCATATTAACATAAATTTTACAGAAATATGAATATAAAAGAACATCCCCCAACATAACAAAGATTATCTTAAATGAAGTGACATAAAGGAGAGTTCTTTAGAAGAAAGAGAGAGGTTAGATCTCTTACGAAAATTCGGAAGCCTAACGGCGCCACTCAAAACATTCAAAATAGATTGATGAGAGAGAATAGGGTCTATCATCATATGAACATAAACATTACAGTAAGAGTAATATAAAATAACATCCAAATAACAAGAAAGGTGAGCTTTAGAAGGAATGACATAAAAGAGTGTACTTAAAAAGAAAGAGAGAAGTAAGATCCCTTACGAAAATTCGGCAGCCAAACGGCGCCACTGAAAACTTCCAAAATGGATTATGAGAGAGAATAGGGTCTCTCATCATATGAAAATAAAAATTACAGTAAGAGTAATATAAAAGAACATACCATTAACAAGAAAGATGAGCTTAAAAGTAATGACATAAAAGAGTGTACTTAAAAAGAAAGAGAGGAGTAGGATCGCTTACCTCGGGTCCGACTTGACTCGATCGTTCTTTAATCTCCTGAATAATAAACTTGAGTTAATTTTTACATCTATAAGAACCTTTTTCAAATTCATTATTCCTTTTATATAACTTATTACTATGTCAGAGACATTATGTAATCATTTAAGTTAATAATGTTTGTTTTGTCGATACTTGGTTCTTAAGTCGAAAGTGGACTTCTTACAATTACATGTCGTTCGTGTGGTCAAAGGTTCATTATATCCAGAATATTCATGCATTTATAATATTACATTACATTTAGAGTTAAGAAATAAAATGCACCATTCATGGAGACGGTAAGCCGTACGTACGCATGAACGCTACTTCTATTTCAATTTCATATTTAATGGAATTAAAACATAATGATACATAATAGTATTTTAATTCCAGTATGGTATCATATATAGTATCAATAAATATATCCTTTATACATACCACATATGGTATTACGAATCAAATCACTTTGAGGGGCGGTAGTCTGCATTTCCTTAAATGAAGATATCACGTTTACCCATAATGGAAACCATAAAGGTATGACATAAATTGTCACGACCCATCCTCGGGGCCCGTGCCGTGACTACCCCAAGCCCGCCTTCCATAGGCCAGGGGCTGGCGACTAGCACCAAGGCGTAAATCCCAACAAAAGGGAAGGCATTGCCTTTGAAAAGTAAACATGCACCATAGAGTAAGCAAGCGGAAAGGTAAACACTAAGTAAAACTGTAACAAGCTGTGCTGAAAGTAAAAGGGGGCCGCAAATACAAGCCCAACTGTAAAGTACAACTGAATAGAAAAACATCAAATGAAAAGTAAAAGCCGCAGCGCCGAGCCGTCCTCTGGAAGTACCACCTGAAGGGTGGGTACAGATAGCCTCCACTGCTCCCCGGGTCCTCCTGACCGCTCCGAGTACGTCCCGCCCAGTGGTCCACCACCAGGTACCGTCCTGCTCCGCACGCCTCCACCACGATCAGCGCTGTCCGTCGTCTGCAACCAACACAACGTAGTGCGGGCATAGCCCGTCCAAGGGTGAGTATAAGCTACTCAGTAGGGACCCCGAGACCCTCGAAGGTCTCCTGAAATCCACAAAGGATAATCCAAAAAGGAAAGATACAAACACGAGGTAACATCTGACACAACTTAGGTATATGCCCATACATATACCTATGTCATCAATTCCCGTTCGGCTCCAATATCCGAGCCCAAGCACAACCCAGTCCATACAGGAAAGAAAAACGTGTACTCACACAGGATAGCACAACACAATCCACAAAGGAGAGTAAACAGTAAATCCACACAGGATAGATCAACAAAATCCTCAAGGAGAGTAAACAGTAAATCCACACAGGATAGCTCAACACAATCCACAAAGGAGAGTAACACATGATTCAGCTCACACAGGTATACTTCTTCGGATGACGATAAAGATGATCACGGATCCATCTACGTCGTCGGACCCACGAAGGATCGATAGGTAACTAACCCCCACAATGACCCACACAGGATCGGGCCCACACAGGAACTGTAGGTGCTGGCTCACACAGAACCACTGAGTGCTGACCCACACAGGATCGGACCCACACAGGATCGGGCCCACACAGGACCGGGCCCACACAGGACCTGTAGCACTGATCCACGCAGGATCGCTGAGTGCAGTAGTCGTCGCAGTCCACTGAGGATCTCTGCCCAGTCGTCGGCGCAGTCCACTGAGGATCTCTACACGGTCGTCGTCGGTGTCCACGGAGGATCTCTGCACAGTCGTCGCTGTCGAAGAAGCAGTCGCAGCCAGCTCTAGGGTTCCTGCACACAACAAGCTCATTCGGGAGGATTCGCTCCACGAGCCGAGAGGCTGATACATAAACTGACACAAAGTCCGAAGTTGATGTATCCGAAAGTTTTGTATCGTCATCAGGAACTCAACGTCGCAGACGGCGCGTCAATCGGACGCCCGGTCTGAGAGTTATTGGCTTTTTCGTCCTAGGGGCCCAGTTGGTTTTTAAGGAAAAACCAACATCACCGTACTCCACCTGCGTCCAAACCTCGGGCGGAGTGTTCCAAAAGATCAATCTCACTTAGAGGAATTCAACGAAGCGGACGGCACGTCAATCAGACGTCCACAACTCAAGATATGAGCGTTTCCGCTCCGAGGGCCCGGTTGGTTTCATGTACGAACCAACCCGGACGAACTCAAAGTATTCCGAAACCTTGTGTGAGATATACCGAAACTACCGTCTCTATCCAAGGATCACGTAGCCGCTAACGGAGAGTCGTTTGGAGGCCCGTAGCTCAAGTTACAAGCGTTTGAACAAAAACCATCTGATGACGGGGGGTCCGGGCCCGGGCCGACCTGGCCTGACCCCCCCTGGGTCGGCCGAACCGGGTCAACCTGGTCCGACCCGGTCGGACCTGGTCCGGCCCGGCCGGTCGGACCGGCCTGGCTCGGTCAGCCCGGCTCGGCTCGGCCAAGCGGCGCGGGGGAGAGCAGCCACCCCCGCATGACACCCCCACGACACCCGCGGGGTGTCTTCCTGGAAATCCGAGCGACGCGAGGGGGAGCCGCCGCCCCCGCGTGACAACCCCGCGGCACCCGCGAAGCCGCGTCCCGCGCGCGTCAGACCCGCGCGGCCGCAGGTCCGCGTGTGCCGCCACCGCGACTTCTGCCGCGGCGGGCTTGTCCGGCGGCGCGCCGGTGGCGCCGCCGCGTCGGCGACCCGCACCGCCAGAGTCACTCAGGTGGCCCGATTTACTTCCCGGCTGCGCCGTTGCTCCTCCCAGGACTTGTTCTTCACTGCGGAAACATCAAACCTCCGTTGCAGCACGTCTTGTCATCGCCCGCCAAATCCGCACAAGAATGAAGAACGGCGGAGGGTCGTCGGGCCATGTTAGTTTGGCCCGCACCCTCAGCGTTAGATATAAACAACGGGAGAATTTTTATTCCACACATGAAACAACAATTTTAATAAAATTAAAATGGTTCGCAAAACCGGTTCTTTACCTTTTTAAAGAAACATTTACGGGAATATAAAAAAGGGGGTAATTCCAAAAATAAAATCCCTACCTCGTAGACGTCGCATGTGAGCGTTCTTCGCAGAAAAGCTCGTCGCGGAAGGTGGAGATCGTCGCCTCGTCGTGGATGGACGTCGCGTCGTCGCAGAATCCAGCGTAGTGTTGACGAACTCAACAGACCAAGAAACAACAGATTTTAATTATAAATAATTAAATCCGTGTTTCGTTTTAAACCACAAAGAACTTTTAGAAGGAACCCGAAATCACTCACCTCAAACGGCTGGTGATCGGAGATCGGGGCGGGGAAGAACGTCTCAGATTAGAGCGTCGTCGATTTCTGCGGATGACGGCGTTCTTCACGTTCTTCGCGTTCTTCGCGGAGGAGAAAGTAGATACAAGGATTCTGTCAAATCCTCTCAACGCGCAAACTTTCAAAAGACTAGTTGGTCTTATTTTATTGTTATGCCAACAAACGAAAACGGGTAAGTAACGACCCATCAATTCGTTGAATTAATTCAAAGAAAGAAACAGCTCATTTAATTTACATAATAAACCGACCAATTAAATGGTCTGTTAAGAATTTAAGAAAACGCGTCAGTTGACTTTCATAATGACGGGTTTTCGCGAGTGCATTACTTAGCGGAAAGAAACGGCGGGGCTCGTGTGGGCCCCAACTCACAAATATCCTACCAAGGGGGTAGGATATTTCTGGATAGCATCCTATCCGGTTCAACTCAGATTAAGCCGTCTTTAAGAGGATTCAAGTGGCTTCCATGTGGCTAAAGTGAAATAAAATAAAGTTGTCGAAAAATTATTTTATTTCTTAACTTTAAGCCCAAAAAATTAAAAACCACACCCGACCAAACGCAACTCCGGAAGAGGCGTTTCTAAGTGAATACCGACGTTGTGATTTCATCGGTGCCCTCAGAATTCGATTCCGGGCACCAGTTCAAAAGTTAAAAAACCCGCTCGTCCGTTCACTGAACCTATCCGAGCCAAACTTCAGAAAATGATTCCGGGCACACCGGGCCTCGGAATCAGGTACCGTCAGAGACTGCGCTCTTGTAAAATTTCAAAGAAAATTAAGAAAAAAATTTCCTTGAAATTTACTGGTCTTTACATTAGTCCCACCTCAGGGCTTTACATCCCCTTAAAGATACATCATAAACTAGGGAAACAAATGTGGGTACTGAGCACGCATCTGAGCCTCCCGCTCCCATGTGCTCTCCTGGAGGTTCCAGTGCTGCCATCTGATGCGCACAAGAGGAATCGATCGCCCACGTAGGACCCGCTCCTGTCGATCCTCTATCTCCACTGGGACCTCCGCAAAAGTCGCCCCATCATCCACGTCTAGCTTCCCATAGTCAATGATGTGCGTCGGGTCGTGCACGTATCGCCTAAGCTGAGATACGTGGAAGACGTCGTGCAACCGGTGCAACTGAGGTGGTAGAGCCAGGCGATAAGCCACCTCACCAATCCTGCTGAGGACCTGGAAAGGCCCGATGAAGCGTGGAGACAACTTTCCGCCTCGGCCAAATCTCCGCAAACCACGTCGAGGTGAGATCCGCAAGAAGACGTGGTCGCCATCCTCAAACTCTAGTGGCCTCCGCCTCCTGTCAGCATATGACTTCTGCTGGCTCTGTGCTGTCCTCATCCACTCCTGGATGAACTGGACCTTCTCTGTCGTGGCCCGGACCATCTCTGGTCCCACAAGTGCTGACTCCCCAGGGTCTGTCCAGCACAAATGAGATCTGCAAGGCCTACAGTACAATGCCTCGTAGGGTGCCATCCCGATGGTGGAGTGGTAGCTGTTGTTGTACGCGAACTCCACCAAGGGTAGGTGGTCCTCCCAGCTGCGACCAAAGTCGAGGACACATGCGCGGAGCATGTCCTCGAGAGTCTGAATGGTCCTCTCCGTCTGACCATCCGTCTGAGGGTGAAAGGCGGTGCTCAGACGTAGCCGCGTCCCGAACGCCTCCTGCAACCCCTTCCAAAGCTGGGAAGTAAAGAGAGCTTCCCGATCGGATACGATAGTCGATGGAACACCGTGAAGCCGTACAATCTCCTGAACATAGAGACGCCCCAAGCTCTCCACTGAGTCATGCACTCGGATGGGTAAGAAGTGTTCTGACTTGGTGAGTTGGTCAACAATAACCCAAATGGAGTCGTGAACTCTGGAAGTGCGTGGAAGTCCAGTCCTGAAGTCCATAGATATCCCGTCTCACTTCCACTCTGGGACCTCCAAGGGCTGTACCAATCCTGCTGGTACCTGATGCTCTACCTTCACCTGCTGGCAGGTGAGGCACCGTGAAACGAACTCTGCCACAACCTTCTTCATGCCCGGCCACTAGTGCTGTTGTATGAGGTCCTGGTACATCTTCGCCACTCCTGGATGTACCGCCAAAGTAGAAGTGTGAAACTCTCTCAGCACCTCCTCTCGAAAAGCAACTGGTACCAAGGTACGTCCTCTGAAAAGGATGTCGTGCTCTGCTCCAAGGGAGAAACCATCAGGTGCCTGTGCCGAGGATATCTGTGCACGCCGCGTCTCACAGTCAGCATCCTCACGTTGTGCCTCTCTGACCCGCTGCAGTAGTGGAGGAGAGACTGTGAGAGACTAAAGGAAGGCTGCTCCTTCTCTATCCACGAAGGATATCTGCAAAGCGGCTAGCTGCTCTGTCGCCTCCTCAAGTAGTTGGATGCTCGTCCTCCTGCTGAGGGCATCAGCTACCACGTTCCCCTTCCCAGGAGTATAGACTATCTCAAAGTCATAGTCCTGGAGGAACTCGAGCCATCGCCACTGTCTCAGGTTCAGGTCCTTCTGAGAGAAGACGTACCTGAGACTCTGATGGTCAGAAAAGACTGTAAAGCGCTCTCCCATCAGATAGTGCGGCCATGTCTTCAGAGCGAAGACCACTGCTGCCAACTCCAGGTCATGGGTGGTGTAGTTCTGCTCATGCGGCCTCAACTGACGTGATCCGTAGGCAATCACGGACCGATCCTACATCAGGACACACCCAAGTCCGGTCCCTGATGCATCGCAGTAGACTACGTATCCAACTCCCTCCTCAGGAAACCTCAAGATAGGTGTGCTGGTCAATCTCTGTCTCAGCTCCTGGAAGCTTTGCTGAAATCTGTCTGACCACACGAATGGTTTCCCCTTTTTCATCAAAGATAAGAGTGGCGCCGCAACTCTGGGGATGTCCGGCACAAATCTCCGATAGTATCCGGCTAGACCCAAGAAACTCTGCACCTCCGTCACGCTCTTGGTTGGCTCCCAAGCTAGCACGACCTCGATCTTCGCGGGATCCACTACAACTCCCGCCTCAGAAATGACGTGACCTAAGAAGTGGACCTCACGTAACCAGAACTGGCACTTCGAGAGTTTTCCATAAAGCTGGTGCTCTCAGAGTGTGTCTAGTACAACCCGCAGGTGGTAGGCGTGCTCCTCCTCCGTCGTTGAGTACACCAAAATGTCATTGATGAAGACCACAACAAATCGATCGAGGTATGGCTGGAAGATCCTGTTCATGAGGCTCATGAACACTACTGGAGCATTGGTTATGCCAAAAGGCATAAACAAGAACTCATAGTGGCCATACCTACATCTGAAGGCCGTCTTCTGCACATCCTCGCCTCGAACTCTGAGCTGATGATAGCCTGACCTGAGGTCTATCTTCGAGAACCACCGTGATCCCTTGAGTTGATCGAAGAGGTCATCAATCCTCGGTAGTGGATACTTATTACTCACTATCACCTAGTTCAGGAGACGATAATCGACACACAGTCACAAGCTCCCGTCCGCCTTCTTGGCGAACAATATCGGGGAAGCCCAGGGTGAAACACTGGGTCGGATGAACCCCTTGCCCTGCAAGTCCTCCAACTGTACCTGTAGCTCTCGAAGCTCGGCGGGAGCCATCCGATATGCTGGAGTGGATATCGGGGCTGCCCTATGATACTAATCAATATAAAAGTCTACCTCTCTGCGAGGAGGTAGCCCTGGAACGTCGTCGGGGAAGACGTCCGCATACTGATCCACCACTGCAGGAAAACTAGGACTCTGCACGTCAACTGATCCAAGGATGAGGCTAGCCACCTGATGAGTGATGGGATGCCCTCTCCTCTGCATGAGTCCATCCTGTGCTGCGAAGGCTCCCTTCTCGCCGGTGAAGGTGAACCTGCTCCCGTCGGTGCGTACACACCGCACCTTGCGACTAATGCAGTCAATCTGAGCATGGACTATAGATAACCAATCCATGCCCAAGATGACGTCGTAATGCCTCGATGCCGCTACAAGAAGATCCCAGCCGAAGCTCTCTCCACCTAGAGTAAGCTCACACTACCGGCACCAGTGCGTAATCGTCGAGTCTGATCCCGTAGAAGTCTCTAGCCATAAGGATCGAGCCAACGGCTCTGTCGGAATCTCCGAGCTCCGAAAAAGGGTAGTGGCTATGAAAGAGTGACTCGCTCCTATGTCTATAAGAACTAAAGCAAGGGTGGAATAGACACAGATCGTACCTCGAATCATCTCTGGCGCGCCGTGGTCATAGGCCTCTACTGCCTGGAGCTGAGCCTGTCTCTGCCTGCCAGCTCCTTGTGGTCGGGGCGGGCCTCCTGGTGGTGGTGGTGGCAGAGCCTCAAAGCGCCGCCCACCACCTGCTGCTCGTCCAGCTCCTCTGCCTCGTCCGCCTCCAACCTGTGGACCGCCACGGTCGACCCTCTGCCTCTGCCTGGGTGGCCCCTCCACCGTCTGCTGCTCCTCGGTACGACGGGTCGGGCAGTCACGAGCCATGTGGCCCTGCCCACCGCACGAGTAGCACTGCCTGCCTCTCGGAAGGCTGGCTCCGCGCTGTGTTCCCCGCACCGTTGAGCCAGTGTCCCGAGGTCGTCTGCCGGAAGGCCTGGTCTGCCTGGAACCCTGAGTCATCCGTCGGCTACCTGCTACCGAAGACTCCGCTATCTGCCGACCTGCGGTAGGTCTCGATGTGGACTCAGCCAGGAAGCTCTCGATCAGAAGGGCTCGCTCTAGCACTCCTGCCTGGGTCAGGATGCTGAGGGAGATCAGCGACGCCCTGATCTCGTGTCTCAAACCCCGCTCGAAGGTCCGGGCCCGGAAGAAGGGGTCTCGTACCATATCTGTCGAGTAGCGAGAAAGGTCAGTGAACCTCGCCGCGTACTGGGCGGCCGTCAAGCTGCCCTGCCGCAGCTGAAGAAGCTCCTGAATGCGCACTGCACGGAGGGTGTCCGGGATTACCTCTGATCGAAAGAGGCTCTCGAAGACCGTCCAGATGAGGGAGGCATCATCGTGTACTTGGAGCATCAAGCTCCACCATCGCTCTGCTGCTGCGTGCAGATGGATCGCCGCGAGGATCACTATGAGGTCTGCTGGTGTCCTCACTAGCCTGAAAACTCGGACGACTGCCTCCAGCCAGTCCTCGGCTGCCTGGGGGTCCGTCTCCCCATGAAACCTAGGTGGTTGCTGGCGCTGGAACTCGTGCAGAGCTCTGAGGCGTCGTGCATCGTCAGCTTCCAGTGCTGGAAGCATCGGGGGCTCGGCGGGTAAAGGTACCGCCGGTGCCTCTGCGGTCAACGGGCCCTGTACCGAGGCCTCGTCGCTCGGCGGGCTATCGTCGCGCTCTACTCTCGGAACCCTAGCTGGCTACTGTCGTCGGGCCATCCTAAAAAGGAAACAAGTGTGCCACGGTCAGAACATTATACCTGGTGAGCTGACACAAGTAATCACAGATAAAACTTGAAACACACATGCAATCAATGTTTCCGTGCATTACGTCAGAAATTAGAAGTCATGGTCCTAGTGTATGGATACGTCGGCCGCCGCACCAACACTGGACTCCCTGGACTGATAACCACACTCAATACGCTAAGCATTATTGCTTCACATAGAAAAAAGATCAGAGTCTGCGGTAGAAATGACCACCCCTGATACCAATTTGTCACGACCCGTCCTCGGGGCCCGTGCCGTGACTACCCCAAGCCGCCTTCCATAGGCCAGGGGCTGGCGACTAGAACCAAGGCGTAAATCCCAACAAAAGGGAAGACATTGCCTTTTAAAAGTAAACAAGCACCACAGAGTAAGCAAGCAGAAGGGTAAACACTAAGTAAAACTGTAACAAGCTGTGCTGAAAGTAAAAGGGGGCCGGAAATACAATCCCAACTGCAAAGTACAACTAAAAAGAAAAACAGCAACTGAAAAGTAAAATCCGCAGCGTCGAGCTGTCCTCTAGAAGTCCCACCTGAAGGGTGGGTATAGATAGCCTCCACTGCACCTCGGGTCCACCTGACCGCTCCAAGTACGTCCCGCCCAGTGGTCCACCTCCAGGTACCGTCCTGCTCCGCACGCCTCCACTACGATCAGCGCTGCCCGTCGTCTGCAACCAACACAATGTAGTGTGGGCATAGCCCGTGCAGGGGTGAGTATAAGCTACTCAGTAGGGACCCTGAGACCCCCGAAGGTCTCCCGAAATCCACAAATGATAATCCACAAAGGAAAGATACAAACATGAAGTAACATCTGACACGGCTTAGGAATATGCCCATATATATACCTAAGTCATCAATTCCCGTTCGGCTCCAATGTCCAAGCCCAAGCACAACCCAGTCCACACAGGAAAGCAAAACGTATACCCACACAGGATAGCACAACACAATCCACAAAGGAGAGAAAACAGTAAATCCACATAGGATAGCTCAACACAATCCACAAGGAGAGTAAACAGTAAATCCACACAGGATAGCTCAACACAATCCACAAAGGAGAGTAACACATGATTCAGCTCACAGAGGTATACTTCTTCAGATGACGATAAAGATGATCACTGATCCATCTAAGTCGTCGGACCCACGAACGATCGATTGGTAACTAACCCCTGCAATGTCCCACACAGGATCGGGCCCACACATGACCTGTAGGCGCTGGCTCACACAGAACCACTGAGCGCTGACCCACACAGGATCGGACCCACACAGGATCGGGCCCACACAGGACCAGGCCCACACATGACCTATAGCCTTGATCCACGCAGGATCGCTGAGTGCAGTAGTCATCGCAGTCCATTGAGGATCTCTGCACAGTCGTCGCCGCAGTCCACTGAGGATCTCATCACGGTCGTCGTCGGGGTCCACGGTGGATCTTTGCACAGTCGTCGCTGTCGAAGAAGCAGTCGCAGCCAGCTCTAGGGTTCCCGCACACAGCAAGCTTGTTCAGGAGGATTCGCTCCACGAGCCGAGAGGCTGGTACATCAAATGACACAAAGTCCGAAGTTGTTGTATCCGAAAGTTCCATATCGTCATCAGGAACTCAACGTCGTAGACGGCGCGTCAATCGTACGCCCGGTCTGAGAGTTATTGGCCTTTTCGTCCTAGGGGCCCGGTTGGTTTTTAAAGAAAAACCAACCTGACCATACTCCACCTGCGTCCAAACCTCGAGCGGAGTGTTCCAAAAGATCCTTCTCACTTAGAGGAATTCAACGAAGCTGACGGCACGTCAATTGGGGGTCCGTAACTCAAGATATGAGCGTTTCCGCTCCGAGGGCCCGGTTGGTTTCTTGTACGAACCAAACCGGCCGAACTCAAAGTATTCCGAAACCTTGAGTGCGATATATCAAAACGACAGTCTCGATCCAAGGATCGCGTAGCCGTTGACGGCGAGTCGTTTGGAGGGCCCGTAGCTCAAGTTACGAGCATTTGAACGAAATCCGTCCGAAGACGGGGGGTCCGGGCCCGGGTCGACCCGGCCCGACCCCCCCTGGGTCGGCCGAACCGGGTCTTCCCGGTCCGAACTGGGTCAACCCGGTCTGACCCGGTCGGACCCGGTCGGACCGGCCTGGCTCGGCCAGCCCGGCTCGGCTCGGCCGAACGGCGCGGGGGGGGAGCTTCCACCCCGGCATGACACCCCCGCTACACCTGCGAGGTGTCTTCCTGGCAAGCCGAGAAACGCGGGGGGGGGGGGGGGAGCCTCCGCCCCCGTGTGATAACCCCGCGGCACCCGCGGGGTGTCGCTCGGACACCCGGACGCGGCTTCAGCCGCGTCCCGCGCACGCCGTACCCGCACGACCGCGTGTCCACGAGTGCCGCCGCCGCGGAAAAAGCGGCGGCGGGCTTGTCCGGCGGCGCGCCGGTGGCACTGCCGCTCCCGGCTGCCGGCGCCACCGCGCTGGCAACCCGCGCCGCCGGCGGCTTCCGCGGGCCGCCGGAGTCGCTCGGTGGCACGATTTTCTTCCCGCTTGCGCCATTGCTCCTCCCGGGACTCGTTCTTCACTGCGGAATCATCAAACCTCCGTTGCGGCACGTTCCGTCTTCGCCCGCCAAATCCGCACAAGAACAAAGAACGGTGGAGGGTCGTTGGACCGTGTTAGTTTGGCTCGCACCCTCCGCATTAGATATAAACAATGGGAGAATTTTTATTACACACAGGAAACAACAATTTTAATAAAATTAAAATTGTTCGCAAAACCGGTTCTTTAACTTTTTAAAGAAACATTTACGGGAATATAAAAAAGGGGGTAATTCCAAAAATAAAATCCCTACCTCGTAGACGTCGCGCGTGAGCGTTCTTCGCGGAAATGCTCGTCGCGGAAGTTAGAGATCGTCGCGTCGTCGCAGAAGGGCATCGCGTCGTCGCAGAATCCGGCGTAGCGTCGACGAACTCGATGGACCAAGAATCAACAGATTTTAATTATAAATAATTAAATCTGTGTTTCGTTTTAAACCACAATGAACTTTTAGAAGGAACCCGAAATCACTCATCTCAAACGGCTGGTGATCGGAGATCGGGGCGGGGAAGAACGTCTCGGATTAGAGCGTCGTCGATTTCTGCGGATGATGGCGTTCTTCGCATTCTTCGCGTTTTTCGCATTCTTCGCGAAGGAGAAAGAAGATACAAGGATTCTGTCAAATCCTCTCAATGCGAAAACTATCAAAAGACTGGTTGGTTTTATTTTATTGTTATGCCAACAAACAAAAACGGGTAACTAACGAGCCAACAATTCATTGAATTAATTCAACGAAGGAAACAACTCATTTAATTTACGAAATAAACCGCCCAATTAAATGGTCTGTTAATAATTTAAGAAAACGCGTCAGTTGACTTTCATAATGACGGGTTTTCGCAGGTGCATTACATAGCGGAAAGAAACGGCGGGGCTCATGCGGGCCCCACCTCACAAATATCCTACCAAGGGGGTAGGATATTTCAGGATAGCATCCTATCTGGTTCAACTCAGATTAAGCCGTCTTTAAGAGGCTTCAAGTGGCTTCCAAGTGGCTTAAGTGAAATAAAATAAAGTTGTCAAGAAATTATTTTATTTCTTAACTTTAATCCCAAAAAATTAAAAACCACACCCGAGAAAACACAACTCTGGAAGAGACGTTTCTAAGCGAATACCGGCGCTGCGATTTAATCAGTGCCCTCAGAATTTGATTCCGGGCACTAGTTCAAAAGTTAGAAGAACCCGCTCGTCCGTTCACTGAACATACCCGAGCCAAACTTCAGAAAATGATTCCGGGCACACCGGGCCTCAGAATCAGGTGCCGTCAGAGACTGCGCTCTTGTAAAATTTCAATGAAAATTATGAAAAAAAATTCCTTGAAATTTATGGGTCTTTACATAAATGAAAAATAAAGAAGCTTAAGTAAAACATAAACATATTAGATATCATATATAAATATAGTGTCATCTTAATGGCCACCTTTGAAGGTGTTAGAAGAATGTTGAACAATCATCATTTTGGGAGGCAGAAATTCGCCATCCACGGAAACAGTATGTTCTTTAACCATTAGTTGTAGGTATGTGTAAGTGTAGCTAGAAACCTTCTTATAACAACATTCTAGTATATTTAAGATACTGGATTTGTTAAAAAATAAATGAATAAAAAGAGTTTGGGGGGTTGGAGAGCAAAATAAAACAAAAGGACTCAAGCGAAGACATTACCTTAAATTCGGGTAACTTCCTTTGATTTGAGCTCAAAGGATTTCTTGGAAAGGATTTTTCCCAAAGTGAGGCTTCAAGGAGTTATAGAGGGATGTGGAGAGACAAAATGGTTAGGGTTTGTCTAAGACAAAGGCTTTGGAAGTGTGGGTAAGGAGGTAGAGTTGGGGGCCTTTTATAAGAGGAGAGGAGGGGCACTCTTGGAAAGGTATAAAAGGTAACTTTATTTCCAAATGAGTTTCGAATTTTAATGGTCCCACATTGATGTGTTTCAAGGATATGGTGATAAGGGTTCGAAATCCACTAATTCAATAGGTTTTGGACATGTGTAGGTCTAAGATTTTACATTATCTTTCCATTTTATTTAAATCGTTAAATAATGATGTCATCACTGCATCATCATGATGTCATAAATAATTTAATTTATTTAATGTCTAAAAATTATAAAAAAAAATACTATGATGTAGGCAATATTTTTAGATTTCCAATTAATATTTATAGTCTAAAAGATCATTATGTAGACAAAATTAAAAATATTTTACTTAGGTGATACATTCTTTGTTACATTTAACATTCTTTAAAAATAAATTGATAAAAAGTCACTTTCTCACAAAAGTGATTCCATGGGGCCCCCAAGTTTGGCACAAGGCATCCCATGGTAGGCCATGAGACAAACAGTAGTCTTAGGACACATGTTGTGGTCATTTTGTATTATTATGATATTAACTTATTATCTTTAACTACCCGATTACCCATTAATCAAGATAATTAAAGATAATTACCGTCGTTACTATTTATAATGTCCAAAAACAAAAGAGTCTTAATTAAATAACTTGGACCTTCTGATTCAAAATATGTAATCCATTTTACCAAATTCAAAACACATAAATTGCAATAATTAATTTAAATAAACTTCCCGTTGTCAAAACAAATAGAGGTTTTTTTAGAAACAATATTTATGAAAAGTTTGGCACCTGTTTATGCCCAATTCCAAAGTGAAATTAATCACAATGACCATCATTGGATTAAATGATAAAAATATATTCCAATTACATTTTAAAACAAATTAAAAAGATAATATAACCATATAATTAAACTATATGAAAAAGCAGTTTTGAGGTAAAATGCAGTATTTTTCACTATTCATTGAAAAATGAACATTGTCAGAAAAATACCAAAAATTAACCCAAGGTAAATTTCAATGTCCAAATCATAAATAATATTTTTATTTTGAAAATTATAAATTATAAAATTTTCAAAAAATGGATTTAAAAGGGGTTCTCCATCAAAAGGCAATTAACCGACCTTTTAAAAATATTAGAATGTTTACGCTTAAAAACTGGATTCATTTGCATTGTCAATACTCTAACATTTAAAGTAAAGAGTAAAAATATTTGACAAACATATATAATTATTTTTTAGTTACTTCTGTTCATTCCCGCCATTATAATAGATAGGTGTTAACTACCATTTAAAATAATATTATTTTGTTATTAGAGTGCAACGTAAGATTCCCAAGAAACTCATTGTTGCATATTGGGTACGCCATCGAGAATAGAATCCCATTTAAAGTAATATTAACATTTTATTCACAAATATTGATAAATATAAAGATATAATGTTCATTATTTACCTGGGGTATTACAGAATATTTATTTAACCAATCATTGGATAATGAGAAATATATTCTCCATCACATTGGTTCATTACTCAGTAATTTTGTATTAGAAGACCAATTTGAAATTGGTGGATATTATCACAATAATGACTCAATTATAGGTTAATAATTCTTTTGTAAATGTGTGGGAACAATAGATATTTTTATGTTATTAATTTATTTTGATATTTGGCAAGGTACTTCTTAAAAATTCATCAAACTTATAGTCACCCCATTTGTAGCTAATTGGAAAAATAATTTCATTTCCAATAAAACATATTGTTAAAACAATTTATAATTACTATGAAATTCTCATAAATAAATTATTATCATTATTGAGAATTCAAAATCTACAAATAAAAATATTATCATAGAAGGGATGCATCAAAAATAACATGTCTATCTCAGCTTAGAAATTATATGAATTCAATGTAGGTTATTCATTATATATTTTCTATTAGGATCCCAACAATAATCATAATAATGCACTCACAACTCTATTAATCCATTATAGATTGAATATTAATCTTCAAGTAATAATTATCTAGCGCATCTATATTGGTGTTCTATCATAGGAAAACACATCATCCCTAGAGTGATAATAGATCCATTTCTCAATAATTCTATATTGATGTGACTACCCATAGATTAATCCATTCTATATGATCGAATAGACTCTAGGCCTTGTTTTTATGTATTTTTGATAACCTCCCTTTCATGGGATGAGGGGGAACCCTTACAAGGATCGTAGTCTTAGAGATTACATAAACCGTAGGTCGTAGAGAAAATATACAATATATACCTACAGGGAGCACCTCCTCCCCTACTTCAATATTGTGATATTGGATCTCCACCTTTTCATTACTATTCAGATAGGATTCATGTGCATGCGAATGATAGTCCTGATGGAAACTTCATAGCATCTCTTTCTTCCACATCTGTTAGCTTCTGATCTAAGGAATATGCCTTCTTGGAATCCTTATATCGAGAATGCTCCTTGTAGAGTATATTTGGTCCAATAAGCACAATTTCAGGTGTAACAAAGTTTATGAGGTGTCCTAAAGGCCATGTGGTGTCTTAAGGCCTTGGAGGACCCAATGACCAAACTGGTGGCATGAAAAACCAAAAAGATGAATTTTTTAGCATGCTACATTACAAAAGAGAACTATTTACAGTTCCTACTATAGTACTAATACAGTATCCCAGAAGTATTTTTCCACCCTGGTTCGAACTTAGGTCTCTTGGATTCACTTTCCAATACATCACTAACATGGTTAAGGCTCTTGCACACATCCATCCAATAGTTTCTCCCCATTTATAGTATCCAGTAATGAATTCTATTTTTGATAATCCCAAATACTAATGAGTTTACAAATATCTTTAGACATCATCCTAGACATAGAATCGTTTCATTGGTTTCCACTCTGGGGTTTTTACCATGATTATATTAAAATTCTTCTTGAATATTCAGTAATATTTAATTCATTACTCCAATACCATCTATATAGACCAAAGATAAAAAATCATTTATTATAGATCATTTTCATGAAATAAAAATTAAATATAATAAATAAAATTAATTACATAACCTAAAATGATATGTTATGTTACCTTGTAGACCAATTATATTATCTACTTATCATATAAATTTTCTCATCATATCATATTATTCTAACCATAATAAACTATTGTTATAATATATCATTAGAAAAACTCAGTATCATAACCTAGGTTTTGAAAAAGATGGTTTACCTTAAATACTCTATTAGGGATGAAGAATCAATCCATCATTGATGAATTAATAAAAACCATGATAAAAATTTTAATATTATGTCATCCTGAGTGAAAACCATAAAACATATATTTGTTATGAAAGATATAGAATATGACATAAAATATTAAAAAGGTCATCGACATATCATGATAGAAATTAAATTGATGAAAACATATAACATAAAACATAAATCATAACATAATAATATTAATATATAAAACATCATTAAATTATGGAATGAATACTATCTTGGGGAAACATTGCGTTCGTAATTCACAAAAAAGAATGAATTATTTTGAGATGACATAATTATACACACATATACCTCACCTTTTTGAATCACATGCTATCAAAAACATATTTAGATATCTAAATTATTCCCACAAAAACATATCTTATGTGAAAAATTAATTTAAAAAATTAATTTTAGGGTGTAATATGAACCCACTCTTCATCTCTCATACATACGTGTTTCACTATAAAATCATTAACTTATCATAGAATACAAAAAAATTTCCAATAAAATGGGACATATGAAATTTTTAAATGATAATAATTAACATTTAAAAAATTATAAATATAAATATATTTGGGATTAATAATACATTAAAATCAAATCAATCATCATTGACATCATAAAAACCACCATCAAATTAAAATTATTTTTATATCATTTATAAGTTGTATAACAATAAACATTAATTTTAATGGCATCAAAAACAAAATCACCCAAGAATAATCACATAATATAAGGAATATAGAGTGAAAATGAAGAAAAAACATATTAAATATTTAGTTTATTGATGATAGAGAGATATATAGCGAAAAATTACTAAAATATTTTCTTATAAATATACAATTTTCATTGAAAAAAAGTTCTAATCTCAAGATAAATTTCTAAAAGCCTCCATTGTATCTTAATGTTATGTGAAAGGAGAAAACATCATTGCATTGAATTTTCATTAAAATATGTTTTTATAAATTATATAATAGGGAAAATATATTAAAATCTATTATTCTATTGGAATTATTTGAATTAAATTACATAATAAGTCTTATAAATTATTGAATGAATATTGTGCTACTAAATCACTTATATTTGCTGTTGATATCTATAATTGTTATTTTTTCTCATGTATAAGAGAATATAAGTCTTAACAAACAATTTGTGATCCAAATTCATATATGTAAAATTTTATAAACATTGTTGAAAATTATTACCCACATATATATTAGTTATTTTTCAACTATTTTCATTTTCGGTTGTGAACAATACCTATAATTTTGAACACATTTTATACTCAAAAGTTATGATTTATCTATCCAAAAAAATTAAGAATTCCTTGGTAATAAAATTCACCAGACATGATTTTTTATAAGTATTATAAATTTTATAGTTTTATTCTTTTTTGTTTATGTTACAATTATTAGATAAAGTCAATTATGTGAATTTTTAGATTATTTTTAAATAAATATCATTATGTTTTAAAATAATTATTTTAATACAATATTTACAATAGTAAAAAATATTTTTTTACCCTTTATATTTTATATTATCATTAATTATATCTCATATATATCCATGATTTTATTTTATATTATTTTTCAAGTAGGTGGTTAGACCGTCTTAAAAAAGAACACACTACATTTACTGGATGATTATGACAACAAATGTTGTTTCTTTTGACACAATATCATTATAATAGATGTATAATAATAATATATTGACACATTTATGGATTAATATTACATTTTAATTTGTTTTAATAAATAATAAATATATAAGATAAAAATAACATTAGTTACTTCCTATAGGTAGTATTTTATACAAACAAAATTAATGTTTTCATTTCATAATGATGAAACTGGAATAGATCATTGTAATTTGTCTATTAATAGTGATAATTATATTTTATATTTCACCTTTATTCATCAATATCAGCATTATAATTACTGAATATAGGTGGGGATGAGTAAAGGGATAATTACTTCATAGAGGAGATATTTCACATAACACATGAATACCATATATATTTTCATTATACTAAACAAAAAAGGTCTGTAAAAGTTATTCTATTGGAATTAGATCATTCTTTAAAAAAACTTTTTCTTATTTATATGGGAATTAAAAAATTAATATTGGAATATAATAATTAATAAAAAATATGATTGGATAAAAAGATATCAAATTTAAAACACAATATTTCCAATAGAATAATACTTTGAAATGGATGTCCAAAGAAATTATCACATGAATATAGTATTATTTAAAATTAATTAGCTTATAAAGGATAGTTAATTTAAATTTTTTTACGTGTAAACTGAATTTTATTGATTACCATGATGGGATGGTGAGAGGACCATATTAAATGTAGTCAAAATTAAATTTTCAAAATTATAACCACCTAATATGAAGTAAGAACATGTAGAATGCATCAATTAGGCCCAAAAATTAATAATAATTTAGTGTATACACTTTTTGTATCCACACCTCTAAAAATCAATTAGAATCTTTTTTTCCTTTTGTGGTGGTGAAATGGTAAAGGTTAAGAGTGAAAATAATGACGTTTCATTAAAGGTATATTGTTTGAATCTTATGATCCTTCCCTTGGGTTGATTTTGACATCAGCTAGTCTACTCTCTTTATCGGGTCATCCGGTGCAACATCATGTGGGAAAAAGGGAACATTCCATATAGTTGAATGTTTTCTATGTCGAACCATCGCTTATTGGATTGTCACCCCATGGGATGATTTTCCATCTCGAATAGAAATAATATATTCCCTAATAAGTCTCTCTCTATAGTGACCCCTTCTGGGGGAGAGAGTTATGGGGGTGTAGGGTTCGAAAATGACCCTCATTGGGGTTCTCTCTTTAATGAAGAATTTGAATAATTTTTATCATTTTATTTCATTTACTTACCAGGTTGCACCTTTTGACAATTTTTTATATCTACAATGGTAACTAGTAACATTTACCATTGTATCATATCATTTATAAAGTAAAATAAAATTATATTTGTTATAGAATTTTGACTTTATAATTCCATAGGTAAAATATAATTTTATTATATTAATTTTAAAAAAATGAATGAATTAAATTTCAAAATAATAATTGAATAATGTATTAAATACTTTTTTTGGAATAATTAATTTATATTAGAAAAATTTGTAGAGAAATGATTAAAAATATAATCAACTATAACGGGTTACTTAAAAATAACTATTTGACTAAAAATATTTCCTCATTAATCTAAAATCTATATGTGCATACTCAAAATGATTTAAAAGTCATGTTATTTTTAAAAATAATATTTTTGAAATATTCACCAGAAAAATATTTCTTGTTAGAAAAATATAAAAATTAATTCTTATGATATAATTCACATGAAATTTTCAAATAGAATTTTTTATTATAAAGAAAAAATTCTATATTTCATAAAAATAATTCTATAATAAAATTATAATGTGTGGTAAAAATAGATTTACTAGGATAACATTATTTATGTATATTAAATATTACTCAAAAAATTTTCTTATATATTAACAATAAAATAACTTGACAATTTTTAAATATAATTCTTTTAAAATAAATTTATTGTTTTTATTTTTTTTCCCTAACTAGTTTGTCACTTCCATAATTTATTTTCAATTTTCCATAAAATTTAAATGGAACAGTTTTCTAAGGCAGTATCATTTTTAACAGTTTATGATGACCAAGGGATCAATATTGCAATATGATTAATGTGAACCTGGTGCATGAGGTTTCATAATTGTAATTCATTTGGTGATATTTACAGAAATTATTCCAAATAATACATATGATTGTTTCCACAAATGTTGTAATAGTTTTACTCCATCATGAGATATGTTGTCTATATATATTTGACTTTTTACACATTAATTCATGCCATGTTTGATATGTTGTCTCTCCAAATTTTGTAAATGACTATTAAATATGCGATTTTTTTCCATCATCAATATTTATGTTTGGTATGATCACAAAAAGTTTTTATTTATACTTCTTATATATTATTTAATTCATATGGTTGTTGAAAACCATAAGCTTCAATTAAGGTTTATAGCATTTTACACTCTTGACATAACAAGGCTTTGTTTATGTTATGATCTAATAAATGTGACCTCTAATTAAATTAATTACTCTCCATATGAATGTTTTGTTTATAATTATGAGTGTGATCATTGTGATCAATGACATGTAATTTTTCATTAATAAATCAGATAGAGTGATTAATACAAGGGTCATTGTTTTAATAATATTTTTTATGGAATATGGCCCAAAGGATATCGATGGGTGTAAAGTGGAGATTTAGTATCATAAATTATGGATGTAGATACAATGTATATGTATCCTTGGTAATTAATTTGACATAATACATGGGATAAGATTTTGTAGCCTCCCTTATATAAGATGAATTTATATTATTTATGTATAATTTGATACTCAAGAAAAATGGATCATTACTTATGCCTTATTATCATTCTCAAACATTTTCATGATGAGTGAGTTTAGATTTTTCCACCCTCTATGTATGTTGTAACCATGTTGGTTATCCCTCAATATTAGATTAGGATGTAGGATTATCATATATGAAAAACCCTCTATTATGTTTGAGGATATATATATTAATAAAAATAATAGTGTTGGTTTTTCATTTTATTTATGAAATAATGTTTTGTACTAATTAATTAGTGGTAAAGAATGTATATTATTCAATTAGGATGTTTATGAGATTCCCCATGTTTTATATGATCATTGTAGTGTGGTAAAACATAAAATTTAATCTACAATGCATATGTCCTAAGATGAAATTCCAAATGGGTTCATTTTTACTATGGAAGGGGTTGACATGATTGATGTGATATTTTGACTTTTGTATATGATATATTTCATACACACCATATAATAATTTGATCAAGTTAATATCCAATTTTGTAGTGATATAATGACCTGAGACTTTTTGTCATGGTGTTGGGATAAGTTCTCAATCGGTCAACTAACATCTTTCCCATGAGGTCTTATTGATATTGGTAATGGGATTATATGAATAAATATTTGCTATAATATTTAATATGAGATGTATTACCTAGGAAGTGATAAATAAATGTATATGGACAAGATGGTATGACCTATTTCCTTGTTATTTTATATTTCCTTCAGATGTGGTGGGTAATTCCAAATAAAAGATAATTCCAATGAAGGGGATTATTATCCCAATATAAAATACATAATTATTTCATATTTCTCATGGGAGTAGTACGGATTTATAAAAATTTATTAATTAAAATGGAGATATTCCGATGATCCTGCAAGATTAGTGTTTGTGAGGCATGATACCCTATCATATGATGATTTGTAGTTGTAAATATGATTTTCCCAATTTTGTTTATATTATTTTCATGGTATTTTATGAAATCTATTAATCTATTAAGGATAATAATTATTCTAATATATGAATTTTATGTTCTCTATTACCATCATTTATACCATATTATCAAGGAAAACTACCAACACAGTAATTCTCACCATGTATTGGTGATTTTGTTCCCTGTCATATTTAAGTGGGTAAGTTTTGATTACTTCATGTATATGATTGGAATAGATTCTATGTAATCTGTTTTTAATTTTTAATAGATATTTACTACACATTTATTGATGCTTGTGGCTCGATATGAAAATTATACCCATTTATTGGTTCTGTTATAAGGATGTATCTCCTAGGAATTTTTAATGATACATTAATGAAACATTATGCTAACAGTTATGGTTCATTTTGACTGAATAGTATAATAAAATTAATTAATAGTTATTATTCATCATATTGATCCCTAAAACTTTTTAATATTATAAATGGTAAATTTTATTTCCTTTAGTACTTATGAGCTAAGTATTTTTTACTAGAAACATTATAATATGTGTGAAAAAATATAATAAAATCATTAAAAACCTCATGAAGTCCAAAAAAATTATACCCTCATTAGTCGATTTATATAGATAATGGTGAATATTCCAATAAACATATTAAAATACATAATTTCTACCCAAAAAGTATATCCCTAAGATAATCTCTTAACCATTTATTAAAAATAAAAAAGAAATTACATGGTAGATAGACGAGGTCAAACAAAGGGACATTCCCTCGTCTATAAAAAATGTGTACAGATCCTAATAAAAAATGTCATTGCAATAGGTTGACTAATCAGTGGCTTCTCATGCAGATTGGGGAATAATCCAATTAAATTTCTTAATAAGTTCATGATTGATCTTACAAAACAACTTAAATATAGATCTTGTAGACATAGTGTGAGGTATATTATAATAGTACTTTCTCAACTATTTCTTCGAGGGAGCATGAATGAAATCAATTTTGTTAGTCCCCTTCTAATTATTAAGTAATGGTGTGTCTTATGTAGAGGCATAAAGGCATTTTTTCCTTTACTTTAGAGTGGTGGAATAATTCATCTCTACCACCTCAATAATGACACCCACATCCGAGATATCCTATATGAAATCAAAATTTTACAAATCTCTTTATGGAAATCAACATAATGAGAAGACATACTAGTATAAGACAAATGAACATTCCCATATAATTACAATTTGGCACCAGGATAAGAATACGAAGGGTGAATGGGAATTGGATACCCAAAAATAGTGATACTAGTAGTATCTAGAATATCAATAAGAGTGGAAGGATGTTTATGATTGGATGTATCCTCTATAGTAAATTCAACTCGATTATTAGAGGGACCCTAATTATTTCTCATTAGAGACATATCCATAATCTGACCATTACCTATCAAATTGGTCACTTGACAATATTTGGTAGATGCTAGCCTATAAGGAATAGTGG
This sequence comes from Viscum album, assembly GCA_963277665.1. Lineage (NCBI taxonomy): Eukaryota > Viridiplantae > Streptophyta > Magnoliopsida > Santalales > Viscaceae > Viscum > Viscum album. The sequence continues at coordinate 1,890,021,418 of OY728156.1, forward strand.
AAGATGTATTTTTGAGAGCATGCCCATCATGATCAACCAATTTTGATAAACTTCATGCTTCATCACTTTTGTAATACTATAGAGATTAGATGGATGACCCTTCTTCCCAACTCTCAAAAAGGATATTTCGATGACATAGTGCCAATTAATGAAAAACAATAGTTAATTCATTATAGATGTGGTTATTTACCTAATACTCAACTAAAATTTGAATAATGTTAGTGGAAGTGGAGTGAAATACCATATCAATCAATGATAATCTAAGATAGTTCTCCACCAACATTATAGAAAAGTGTCCAATCGGAACAACCTATGTTTCCTTATTAGGTTATATAAGAGTCCATATTTCAAATCCAACATCATTTAAAATATTTGGCTGCTAACAAAATCTATTAAGGCCATGAAAGTGAACCCAAAACTTATTAAAAGCAATTATTTCATGAGATGAATTGAAATCCAAGGACCATTCATGAATGTGAATCCATACAGGTTTATTGGAAAGAGATCCAATTCTCAATGCATGAATTTTGAATGTTTCCAAATGAAAAATGTAGTTAAAAACCCGGGATCAAGAGTTGTGCATTTCCAAGAAGAATATCCCCACAAAAAATAGATCTATCAGACCAATTCATCAAATCCCTAGGAATTCTCAGCATTTGTATGAACAAGATGCACAATCATGGAATTCTTCCCAGATATCATTGTTTTAGAAACCAAATTAGGGTTAGCCTCAACATGGGCTGATGACCCAATTGACATAATTTCTACAACACCAGAATCAATGAAGGATGAATGATTTGGCCCAAGGGTAGTTCCTTTCATCGTAAGAAACTTTCCATTCCTGACTAGAATATTCAAACATTCATTCGGGAGATTTAAATAATGATTATATTTTATCTTCTATATATCAAGGATGATCCATTTATTAAACCCATAAAATAAAATATTTGTCATTGAATCCTTCGGCGCATGTAAGAGAATGTGGTTGACTAATTCTCATAAGCCCTATAAATCATGGACGAATCAAATTCAACTGTTGCAACACCCTAGAATATTCTCATCTTATGATTATTTTCATCATTCTCCTACACCTTCATCATGTCAATATCATGTTTGTCTTCCATTGTTTCTCATTTATATTCCTCTTATATTTACTTTAATACCACATATAAAGCACACTTCATTTAAAAATATCAAACAACCATGTTCTCAATCTCACCCAAAATCCAATAATACCCATTTATACCGTGTTCCATGTTCCTCATCATTTTCAAGAAATAATTCTCTTATTTTTTATACACTGGTCATTGTGGAATTCCTCTCACTAACTAAAAAATCTTAAAAAACCCCATAATTTTAAATGTTATCTCATTTCAATCACTATTTTTTATTTTTTATTCCATTAATTCCCTCTATAACATTGATGTATGAAACCACTACATCTTTAATATTCTTTTTCACTTCAGGGACCAATATCCCCCATTCCATGTTCTCTTCAATAAGAATCTCCTCCAAAAAATTATCAACATTGATTCTATTCTATTTGAGTCCATTAGTATCTAGATCATTGAGATAGAATTTAATTTACCTCCCATTTCATTACTTAGATATTCATTTCTCCGCAATGATTAATGATGAGGTTGATCATTTAGATTTTGAGAGTCTTAAGGATTACATGTGCGATTGAGTTTCACTAAATAAAATACATAATTAGGATAAAAAATAAAAATGTGGATGGAAAATTAGATAAGGATGATGATGAAATTGGGAATTATGTTATCTAGGTAGTAGATTATAGATGAAACCTAACCTCCATCTATAAGAACCTTGTCTATCATTAAACCGTCTGTTTTCTTAACTAATGCTTACACATTTGAATATATAATAAAAATTTTATTTTATTTTTTCGTTCAATATATTATGAAATTATGTACATCAAATTTTAATTTCCAATATTAATGAAAAAATCATAATAAATAATTATATTCATGTTTATTTGACAATAATGAAATTTTATCTCTTTTATAATCATTTACTATTAATTAAAAATAAAAAATTTCATTTTAATATTTTAATATGCAATTATAAATCATATATATAGTAATAAGATTATTTTCGTTTATTGTTTTTCTGTATTTATGAATATAATAAGATCATTTTCAAAGATACACACATTGAAATATATAATATTATAAAAAGTGGAAGAGATGATCATTTAGGCAATGAAATGAATGCCTTGAAATAAAATTCAATTTCATATATATATCTATGATGACGTTTTTCTGATGAATTTTATATTATCCAAGAAATATATATTATATATTTTGATAGATAATTTTATAAATAATTCAAAAACAATTTTATTTAATTTATTACTATCTGGAATACTGGAGAGATAGACCACATTAGTAGCAATCAATCAAATTATATGGTCATTCATGTAATTATAGTAAATAAATTTTTTCGACATCAACATAAACCCTCAATGATATTATTTTCACATTATTAAGATAAATTAAATTTACTACACCATCACAAATAAGATTAAATAATAACCAAGAATAAATATAGCTAAATAAAATTATTCAAATTAGTAATTATTACAAATAAATCCATGTCAAAACTAAAAACAAAAATTCATGACATTAAAATTACCAAATATTTTAAAATTATTATGGTAGCACATTTTTATTAATTATATAGAGATTGAAATATACGAATCATCATTGAATTAAGAAATAATAATATACCTAGACACCTATATATGATGTTCTTATTATAGATTGATATAGAAGATTAATCGATTTATTTTTCAATTTATTGTTTTGGTCATGAATTACATTTTTCATATTTTCACAATAAGTTATATTGATTTTTTTAAATAGCCTATTGATTACATATTTGTACCCATCCAATAATCCATTCTCTATTCCTTAAGAAACAACATATCCTAAGGATATGAAATTGTGTCCTATAAAATAGTTTATTAAAATATTTCCAATGATAAGTGTTTTTTTACCAAAATTAATATATTTTTAACATATTCTTTTTTTTAAATGAGAATTGAATCCTCCAAACCCTTTGGGTTAAAATCTAGGAATGTTGGGGTGATACTGAAATCTTATATATATATATATATAATTTAATTTGAGAGGTTAGGGGTTTGAATATGACTTATTAGGGATGTTTTTTAGTTCATTAAAGACTCTTGGGGACTCATGTTGATGTAGATTGGATTCAATGGTGAGGAGGATTGAGAAAAATGTTTAATTTGACATGAGATGATATACTGAATAAGAAAAAGTTTAATATGGATAAATTATTTTTGATTTTGTGGTTACATAATATGTAATGTTAATACACACATAAAATAATGATTTACTGGTTAGTTTAAGTATATTGAAGTGGGTAAAGATGAATTGTGTTGATTTTTAAATGAGTTGATTTTGTTTAGATATGTGTGAATCTTGTGATGAAATTAGAATTCTATTTTCATTGGGAAACATGTGATTTTTTTGGGTTCACAATGGTACTTGAAATCATATTTCACACAATAATGCTGATTATATAAAAGGATAATAATGGTAATAATGCATAATCATTGTATGGTACCTCCATAAGTTACATTCAGATCATCATAAGCTAAAAACTTATTTCATTTGAGAGGATATGATAATTTTATTCTTCCTTCATTTGGTGAACATGAACATATAAAGAAGACTGATACTGAATAAATGATTTAATCAATGTAAGAAGAATAAAATTTATAAAATTTATATTGTGTAACATATACCTATCATTATATATATGAATTAGATATGTTTTTTATTTTGAAGAAGATGAATAATTTACATATGATGAACATTTCATAAGAGAATTATTTTATCATATGATATGTAAATGATGTAAGACTATTCTATAAATGATGATTCATAATAAATCCTATGTTATTGAATATTGTATGATACATGAGAAATATATGGTGATGAAATATGAAAGATACTAATCCATCTCATTGATATGAAATTCAATAATATATCTTGTGTATATACTTTCATATATCATATGATTATCAAAATCATATTATATATGAGATACATTGTATAAATTCTAAAAATAAGTGGTGAAAATCATATTTTCCAATATATGTATACATAAGAATATAAATATAATAGATGATTTGTTTTGTTGAATCGTAGATTAAACATCACTAACGTGGTTTTTCAATTGAATCCAAGGGTGAAGAATGTTCTCGACATAGTGGAACTAGTGTTCTATAATGGAATGAAGAGATTTAATGTTCAATAATTCAAACACATTATAAAATTTACTATTACAATGCATGGATATGGATAATATTTGACAATTAATAGTTTGTAGAAATGGTAAAGGAGACAAATATGAATTATTTTTTATAGAGGATATTTTTTCAAAATTGATTTTTTATTTCAAAATTTGAGGGGTTTTGAGGTTTCTACCTTGTGATGAAAATGTACATAATACATGATTGAAATTAACATATAGAAATATCTCTAAAAAATTATCAAGATGATTTTTTAGAGGCAATGATGAATAATAAGAGGTTTTAAAGTTCAAGGAGATAAGATTAATGAAACTAGTTATAGTATAGGTTGAAAAAAATGGTGATAATTCTATCAGTAGTGTAAAAATGTTTTTAACATCGATTATTTTTAATTTTTTTGTCATGTTTAGGCAGAAGTGTTTATAGGACATGTTATAAATATTATTTTTTATGTCATTTATATTAAAATAGATGTATGAAACATAAATATAAAGCATTTTTCATGTCTGTTCCTAAAAACCCGATGAGATAAATCCATCAGAGTCATGATTTATTACATCATATTTTAAATAACTGATATGATATATTTTTTATTACATCAATTCTGTAATAAAAAATTAATAAAGTATGCTTATGAAGTGTTATTAATGTTATTTATTAAAAAAAAGAGACGTGAAAAACATGTTTATCACATCAGTTATTTTCATAACATACGTGATAAACCAGTCTGTGAGGCATTTTGTCAAAGTCTGTTATTATTTAATGGACGTGAAAAACATATATACAGTGTTGGTTGTTAAATAACTGATGTAAAAACCCATTCCCATGCATTTATTAGCTATTTTATCAAATAACTGATGTAAAAAACCAATTTTTTTAATAAAACCATTCAACCGTTACAATGATCAACTAAATAAGACCTGAAACATGCAGAAAACAAACTAAAATGAGAAAAATACAAGACCAGAATACATAATAGAAATACATTCCAGAAACTCTTACACCCATGGACAACCCCTATCAATCCCATTAGACACCCTTCCACCCCCTGGACACCTGCCACCCCCTCGATACACCCCCCAGCCCCCTCGACACCCTCCCACCCCCCGAGACATCCCAGGACAACCATGGATTGCCCCCACCCCTTAATGACCCTCCCACCCCTGGATAACCCCTCCCTCATGGATAGCCCCACCACCCCCAGATAACACCCACACCCTGGACACCCTCTCTCCCATAGAAACCCCGGAATAGCCCCTCAACTACGTATATAGCCTCCCACCCCTTGGACACCGACACCCATTGGACCTCCGTCCCTCCCCTAGAACCCCCCCCCCCACCTAAGGTAATACTCCACCCCACTAAATAGTCCAACACCCTAGAGACCCTTTGAAAACCCCTCCAACCCCTGGATAGCATCCCACCCACTAAACACCACCACCCCATGGACCTCCCTCTCACCTCCTAGATAACCCCCACCCCGTAGGCACCACCGCAACCCACCCCACCCCCCTGTGGAAAGACCAACACCCCTGGACACCCCACTCCGTAGACAACCCCACCCCCAGGACAACATCTCACCCCCTAGACACCCCAACCCCCTAGACACCCCCACACCAAGGACAACCTCCCACCCCCTATACACACCCACCCCCGGTACACCCCACCCCGGGACTTCCCTCCCACCCCTTAAACAAACCCAACCCCCTAGTCACCACCCCACCCCACTACACCAACCTATAACCCCCCGTGGATAGCCCCCACCCCATGGACACCCCCCTCCCTGGACCTCCCTCCAACCGCCTAGACAGAACCCACCCCCTAGACACCACCCCACCCTAGTAGACCCACTCCTACCACCCCCTCCCCTCCCCCTCCCCCCTCCCCCCACCCCTCCCCCCTCCCCCCCCCCCCCCCCCCGTGGATAGCCCCCACCCCCTAGACACCGCCACCCCTAGACATACTCCACCCCCTACTCACTGCCAACCTCCTAGACTACACCAAACCCCTAAACAACACCACAACCCACTGGACAACCCCAACCCCATGGACACCCTCCAGACCCCAACCCCCTTGGACACCCTCCCACCCCCTAGACACCACCCCACCTCCCATGGACAGCCCCCAGCCCTAGACATCCCCCAAACCCTATACACCCCTACCCATTTGACAGCCCCACCAACACCACACCAAGATATCCCCCACCACCTAGACACCACCCACCCATCTAGACAGGCCCCACCCCTTGACACCCACCCACCCCCTACACCCTTGGACACCCTCCCACTCCCATGACACCACCCCACCCCGCTTGGAAATCGCCCCACTCCATGGACCCCATAGACACCCCTACCCTTGGGACACCCCCCAATGAAACCATTACTATGCTCTACCAATGTATGAAACAAGAAGAAACTTGACCAAAAGAGAACAATACATAACCAGAATCCATACCAAAAAAATATCAGAACTAAAACAAAACAAGAAGAAAGCACTATTAATTAAACATTGACACATATAACATTCAAAACATACAATGCCTAAAAAAACTACATCCATCCAAAAAAACTACCAAATCCCAAATTATAATTACAATATTCAATATTACATTTTTCCTTACAAACAAACAAAAATCCAATCAAACCTGTAAAATAATTTTAATATTATACTTGTATGTTTTTGACCTATTGATCACTATAAAGATGAGGGTCAACAAACAACTGCAAATAAAAATAATTGTAGTTAACATTTCTTATGAAAAAATCAAATAAAAAATTATGGAAATGTTTATAAGTAAATAAAAAATGGTAAAACATCACATGTGTTCCAGTTAAAATTATTTCAAACCTAATTCAGAACATATAATATCTGCATTTGATGAGTCCTTATAGTTCATGAAAATTATGTTTAAATGCGTTTCAATTAAAATATCATTTTTATGTAATACATCGAAAAGTACAATTATAATTGTATATTTACCTTTACTTATACATATTTGATCTCATAACACTTTTTCATTGTGTTCATTCTATAGTAGACCCATCCCCAATTAGGAAGTAATACGAATGAGATAAAATTAAAATTAATTATAATATAAAAAAAATTATGAAATTTAAACATACATTTCCAACATATTCAAAAAACATATCCGCACATCACCAGTGTCAGATCATATATAATAAAGTTTTTTCTACCTAGTAAACACCTAACATTAAATGGTCACTGATATAAAAGAAAATAAAATTTTAGTAGTTTTTTATGTTAATAGAAAATGAACACTTTTCAAGATATATGTTTCAAACCTCTCCCAGAAAGGCATCATCCAACCCTGTGAGATTATAAACTATTCAAGTATTTCATCAATATAATGTGTTCTTTATTCCTCATCCAATGCATGTGCTTTAGGGGAAATAAAATGTGATTCCATGAATCCATATAAGTCTGACGTCTAATTCTTATCACACATGTAATAAAGATACATAATACAAAACATACATATGTATAAATTTTTAATTAATATAATGATGGGAATGGTGATAAGACTTACATGAAAAAAAACATATCCACATTGGTGCCCAAATTATCTCAGTAACAAGCTCTATTATATCATTTTTCCACAATAAACACACTTATTTCACATCCAAAAACATGAGAATCCATCAGAAACTCATAATAACCCCCCATCAAATTTGAATATCACGAAAATCTATCAAAACTACAGGAATCTGTATCTGATGTCATATCCATTTTTATATTTTTTTTTCTATACATTACTTCATTATATTTTATATATTCCTATAAAAATTAATATAAAAATATATTTGTTTTAAAATGATAAAAAAACATTAATGTTAAATTAAATAAAAGATATAACATATGTACCTCTATGGAAATGAGTCATAGAATTCTGTATGGACACACTAAAAAGTGGCTGATATTATGTCCAACCATCGTAACCACATCTGTCGGTAATGGTACTCGAGATTATCTATATATAATATCATGTACAGTGACCCTATGATGCTCTAACTATAACTGTATATGATGAACTGTATCTCTTATAAAATATACCTACACATATGGATGTATATACTGGTGAGGATGATCAACATATAACTCACAATAAGTAGGATGTTTTGGTATAGGAGTAGGGTAAAAAATGTGTTCTGAAGGCTGAGGTGGGAGAGTGGGAGCTAATGGGGGAGGTGGAGGAGTGGGAGTGACATTCCGAAATTGTCTTTGTGTGTATGAATACATAGTCTGTATCATTTCTCTAATCTTTTCCCCTATCATCGCATTAATATTATGAACGTTACCCTCCATGTATTTTTATTGATAAACATCCTCAATGGAAGATATTGAAGAATGTGGAAACACAATTATTACGGATACACTTGTCATATATATTCTTACATGATCAGGGTGTCGGGGATTTCCCAATTCTATAATTTAATTATCTTTCCCCCCAAAAGCTGAAAATACCCCATGCGAGCTCTGATCCTTATGAGAATCCTACATTGATTATTTGAACATTTTTGTAATGATTCAAATTATATAATGAATATAATTAACATAAATAAAAAAAATAAATATCTGAAAATCCTCTTAGCAAGGATTCTCGATTCATGGAAATGGTATTTCACCGTTTTTCTCATATGAGCTCCCTTACATTTTTCTTGTCTAGATGGAGGGGATGGAGGGGATACCACTCCAGAGATTGAAGACTCAGCTCTATGTTTTTTTAATTCTTCCACCATCATTTTTTCTTCCAATAATGTATTCCCTTATCAAGATAAACTCAGATGGTATACATTTTTAAATTTGATCTCTTGATTATATGACATTGATTTCTATATATTAAGAATAAAAATTCATTAAAAAATTGTTAATAACATCATTTATATAAGAATGCTTATAATATTAAAAAATTTCCTTACCAAAAATGAATCTTTTCTTCAAAATTCATCAAATTTTCCCCATGTGTCTTCACCTATGAAAGGATATATAAGACAAGGATTATCTAGATTCCTATTACTTAAAATGAAATCATATGTGTGGGTGGATTCAAAATCCCTCCCTATCCTAGCAGTTATCGATAAATATTACCATCTGACATCTCCAGTGTTAGTAATATCAAATTTCATATTATAAAGTTGAGGTAACACCTATTATAAAAAAAAATTTAATGATTATTCATATAATAGAAAAATAACTTACCAAAATCATCTCTTACAACATTGATATTATTGAATTTTTCACTCTTCTCCAATCATCGTACAAAATTCTTACTTTTCTTTTATGCTATATTGATTCAAAAAACATAAAATCGTTTGCATTGGGACCTCTCAGAATATCATTCTCATCACCCTTAATGAGTATCCTCTAGTCCTGGCTATAGGCAAGTGATAATTTTTATAAACATGTGTAGCCATGTTTACCAACTCTTGAACTCTTCTTTGTCGTTATGGGAGCACATGAGGAATATTGGGTCAACATCAAGAGGATAATGTAAATGTTCATTCCCAGAAGTATGATCATGATTCTCATCTCTAGAATCACGTGTTTGATCAACTGATTGATCTACCACTATCCATAAAATCAAAATATAAAACAATATTTCACAGATATACAAATTTATATATTATAATACAAATGTAAACCAAAAATGGAAAACTGAACTATGTTATGTAATAGTAAACATGGTAAATATGGTAAGCCTGATAAAAAATGGTAAACATGTTAAATATGGAAAAAATTGTAGTGTAATTGTCATTAAAATAGATTAATAAATATATAAGTTATGTAAAAGTAAACTATGGTAAACTACTGTAAAATAAGGTGTAAATGGTATACATGGTAAACAGGGTAAACATAGTAAATATGGTAAACATGGTAAAGTATTTTTCATTCCACAATATAAATAGATATATAATATATGTAATGGAAAACATAATAATCTAAACAAAATAAAATAAAAAAAAATTCTACTTATTTTTTTTAATAAACATTTTAATAAATAAAAAATAACAATATCTAAGATTTTATAAAAAATAATTATTGTAATTAAGAAATAAAAATATGTTACCTGTAATATTAGGAAAGCATAAATGGATTATATTAAAAAATTCAATTGTCATGATTGCTACATATGTCACAAATAATGTGACATACCACAAAAACAACATATTCTTTTTCCCTTATAAAACAACATACCACGAAATTTTTTATTCATTAACTACATAGAAAATTTATTTTTCATGTGTTTACATTATAAAAGAATATGTTGTGTCTTCCAATCTATTCAAATTAATAATATTAATTCCAAATTCATTGTGTATGACATTGTTGTTACCGATAAACTATTTTATGTTTAATACTATAAATATAATTTTAAATTAATCAACATCCCTAATTTCCTCAATGACTCCATAATTTTCATTTGATATATAAATTGGGTTTTTGTGTTTATAACTCAAAAAATGCATTTCTTCTTCAAACACCAATACACTAATATTCTTAACTGAACATCTATTGTCTTGAGATTTCATATGAAATTTATAGACATTAATTTCATTACCAGACCAAGTTATCACTTATAAACTTGGGCCACCAACTATCCATCTTAATGTCACTGATACATATGATCTACCAAACTATGGTCTTTTTAAACCATGAAAAAAATGTTTCTTTTGTGATAATTCAAAATCCACATTTCATTAATCTTTGGATGACATTGTTTCAACTCATTAATATTCTATGTGATATATGGTTGAGCATTAGATATGTTCTTCACGATGTGTAATTCATCCTTCTTCATCTGCTCAGCTGAATATGATTTTACATTGAATCCATGAATCAACTTTCCCTCAATATTAACTCATTCATGGAATGTTGGAGGAGAACCTATATGCTCCTCCACATCCATGTAGCTAGTACAGAACTCCAAAACCTCCACAAGAAATATATTATTCAACAATGGAGTCTTTAGGTTGAATTTGATTCTTAAGATACCGCTTAAATATTTTTATATACCTTTCAAAGGGATACATCCAATGAAGATATACAGGTCCACAATGTTTTATTTCTCATTACAGATAAACCATTAAATTCACCATTATATCAACAAAATAAAAACGAGAATACATTTCCAATTGACAATTCATAGAAATTGCATCCATTTGAAAAAAAAAATCAAAGCATTCACATCAGTTAGCTTATTACAAATTAGAATTGAAAAAATAACACAACTTCATTATATACTTTCTACAAGGTTAGGAAATATTCCACCTAATGAAACATGTAAATGTCATTGCATAATAACTTCACAATCATGTGATTTCATACCTATAAACTTTAAATACTTCAAAGAGATAATTTGTTTTTACATTTGATGAATAACCTTGTGGAACTTCGATATCAAGAAGAAACTAAAAAAATCTAATTTTCTACCCCTTGGATAATGTAAGACACGTTGGGGGAAGAACTGTTTTTCTTCCATTAGTATTGGGAGCTAACTCCAAACAAATTCCCATTGACAGTATGCATATTCTTGCATTAAACCCGTATTTAGTATTTCCTTTAATATGTAACAATGTTCTAGTCCAACTATCATAGATATTTTCTCCGTGTGATTGAAATCCAAATTATTTTTCACTTCATGAAATGTCCAAAATGGTAGAACAAAGAATATTGAAAATTTCTTCCAAATATTTCTTGAATTACCAGATTTATGTGTCATTCCTAATGTCACATTAAGGTTTTTCACCCTCTCAATATACTCATTAGGGGATAATGTTTTTGGAGCTATATAAAATTCTTGTGAGGCATTGAATTACTTTTTTACTCTTCTATAAGAGTGATAAATAGACAAAACCATTCGATGACCCATGTATATAGTTTTCCTCCCATGATGCAATTGGAAATAGGGAGTCTGTTGTTTGAAAATTGTACATCCCTTATGCCCTAAACACTGTATCCAACCAAATTTACATATGCTGGGATGTCCTTTATAATAATCATAAGAACTACGTAAAGTTGAAAATATTACATTTTATAAGAATCAAACACCCAAACACTATCCTCCCATAAATGTTTCAAATCATCAATCAATTCTGAAAAGGAAAAAATCAATATCATTTCCAGTTTGCTTCAGACCACAGATCATTATACTCAACATTACATATTTATTCTTCACATGAAATTCCGGATAGAGGTACTAAATTACCAATAAAACAGGCCATGAACTAAGTGTGTTATTGAGGATTTGTTCTGGATTTATTCCATCTAGGCACTACCCAAGACTAATATTTTGAATTTCATTTCCAAATGTTGGATACTACTCAACAATTTTTTCCCATTGTGGGAAATCTTCTGGATGGTGTTTTTTTCAATCACATATATGCTCATCAGCATGACATATTAAACTTTTTGCATAAGGTAAATTAGTAAATAAACGTTTCAAAAGATGAATTATAGGAATATACCCAAAAAATGTGGAAGGGATATCTGTAATATCTACAAAAACCTTTGAATTTTATTTCAACATATACAGTGATGTCCCACATTTAGGAACCTTTGACAAAAATTTATATTCCTTCTTAAATATCATTTAGTCATTTAGATAGCCATGTATATTCCTGTATCCCAATCCCATCAGGTATAATATTTTCATGGCCTTACAATGTGAATCTAGATGATATTTTTCTTGTGGAATAGTTCCTTTCATCAATTTTAGGATCACTGTAAAGCAGTTGTCACTCCATCAATGTTTCCACTTTCGGTTAATGAATCTTAACACCATTGACAAAATAGTAAAATCCGTACAACCATGATACAATGGTTTTTCCGAATCACTATATTTATGTGGAACTTTCCTTTCTATCTCAAGTTGTTCTACTATAATATCATAAATCATATCATCAATTCCATCAAATTTACAATATTACAAATCATTATCATCATTTGGTCAGACATTCTATCTAGTTTCACCACGCCAAATCCTAGGGTTGTAACTCTGATTGAATCCATGAAAAAAAGATGATATTTGATCTCTATTCTTTTCAACTTCTTCTTATTCAAAAATTTCTAACATGGATAGAAAAAAATGTCACTGCTTGGAACATTTCATTTAGAAAATTCCAAAAGGCATCAACACATTCCTTCTATTCGTTACTCATTCGATGTTCTATAATCAAACCTTGACTCAATTTTACCTATAAAAATATCAAAATTATACATCTTATTAAGATAATCCAATTTTATATTTATATGAAAAAATCATTATTTTAATGTGAATCAATTTTTAATATATATAACAAATATATGGGTTTTTGAAAATGATATGCATTAAAATGTGTTTAAAAAGAAAATATAGTTAGATATAACAGTTTGAAAAACATCTTGGATCCTTGATTTTTTAGGAACACGAAGAATACAACCTTGTGCAACTGTATACCAATTTAACCCTTCCCTAATCATAATATATGATGTATAATTATTAAAATATCTATACATTCATTGGAAACCACCCCTAGACACCCCATACCCACTAGGACAACCCCCTAACCCACCTGGACACCCCCCCACGAGATACCCCTACCCCTTTGGACAACCCCCACACCCCTAGACACCACCCCAACCACATAGATACCCCCACCCTGATAGAAATCCTTCGACCCCTTGTACATAACGCCCACCACCAGACACCCCCACCCCCTGGACACCCACTACACCATTAGGCAGTTCCCCTCACCCCCTGGACACCCCACCCCCTGGACAACGCCTATCTCAATGGAAATACCCCTCACCCATGTACAACAACCCCACCCCCTTAGACACCACCACCCCCATGGAAATCTCCCTCAACCTAGACACCCCTAGAAAACCCCACTCCTGGAAACCCCCACACCCTTGGACACTAGTTACCCCTATGGAAAACCCCCTCACCCCTAGACACCACCCCACCCCCTAGACACCGATGCCCCCTTGGAAAACCCCCTCACTCCCTGGAAACCACTCCCACCTTGGACACCCATACCACCTTGGATTGCTCCCTCACCTCCTGGACACCGCCCCCACACCCATGTAGACTCCCCCACCCCCAAGACACCCCTACCCCCTGGACACCCCTACCCCCTTGGACAACTCCCTCACCCCCTTGACACCACTCATTCACCCCCTTGGACACCCCTACCCCTTGGACATTCCCCTCACACCCTAGACACTTCCCCACCCACTTGGTCAACTCCCTCACCTCCCAGGACACCACCCCACACCCTTGGACAGCCCCCTCACCCCTTGGATGCCACCCCACCCCATTGGACACCCCCTAAACACCCCCACCCCATTGTACAACCCTCATCCACTTGGATACCCCCACCCACTAGAGACCCCCACCCCCACCCCCTAGACACCTAACACTTCGACACCCTCTACCCCCTTGGACATCCCCCAAACCCCCTAAACACCACCACCACCACATGGATTCCCCTACCCCCTTGGGAAACCCCCTCACCCCTGGAAGCCAGCCAAACCACCTTGGACACCCATGGACACCCCCACCATCTTGGACACCCCCCATGACACCCCACACCCGTGGACACCCCCCCTAAACAGACATTAATGATTACACACCGACACATGATAGAATGCAAAAAAACGTATGTTTTCATGATATCATATCCATGGTATATTTTACAAAAAAATAATTTAGTTTGGTATAAACAAACTCAATAAAATTTTCCATGATAACAATAACTATGATAGAAAAATAAAAACAAAAAACATAAGATTAGGGCATCACAAAAAAACATAAACTAAGGCATGTGAGTATTACTTGAGTCTTGTGACTTGTATTGATAGATATAGTGATAATAAAGATGATGAATGATGTTGGAAAAAATGAGGTTTGAGGGAATGACTACGAAGAATCCTTTTTATGTTTTTTGTGTTAGAGAGATGAGTTATAGGTCACCTGATAGAAGAAAATAGAATGGCAGAATACATGGTGCGATAAATCATTTAAAAGCATTATCACATCGGTTATTTAATAAACAATGTGATAAACTATTTTTTTATGTTTTAATGGTTGGTTATTTATTAACTGGTGTAGAGAATCTTTTATCACAATGGTTAATTTAGAACCATCATTATGAATGGCGTTTTATCACATCAGTTATTTTTTAACGGACATGAGAAATATATGAGATTTTATTTATAATGTCGATTATAAAATAACCTACTCGATAAAGCACCCAAATTCGGTCTTTCACATCATTTATAAAATAAATGACATTATAAATATAACATTGATATTTTTTAAATCTTTTATTTTATAACCAATGTAAAAAATCGATTATTGTCGATTTATCACATAGGTAATTTTATAACCAATATGAAAGACCCTGACGTGTTAAATGTTTTTTCTAGTACTGTATAAAAAAAACTTCTTCCACATTATGTGTGAATAAATATATTGTAATTCATGAATGAAAAAATATATTTTTTACACAATATATGAACAACCATCATAATTGAATTTTTTTTGTGACCATGGGAAAATAATATCAATTTAATGACATACTGACATATTGATACCCCTATTACATACCATCTCAATAAAATTTGGATCATACCTTGTATAATACTTCTTATTTTGAGTGGCGAACCTTTTAAACCTATACATTTTGTTTCTGTGTATCTATTTTATAGTGATAAAAATTCACTTCTATAAGAGATCTCAGTTATTTTAATAAATAATCATATATGAAATTAAAATAACTGATTCACCCCCTCCTCAGTGATTTCCATGGATTCTATTGGGATCCATAAAAGTGGATTAAAAGACACATTTCCGACAATTATTATCTACAATGTAGCGATTCTCTCATGTTATTGATTTTTTCAGTAATTTTATGGTATAGAAAACATTTAATAATAATTCATTGATGAAAAATTGAGTTCAATATTATGATGAGAAAATATTCTACATTTAGATGTATATTTTATTGTAGTACATTTTTCTCTATATATTTGGAATTTGTTTAAGCTGTTACTATTGTATTTAAATCTAATGCTGAATCATATTCAATGATAGTGGAAAATATATTTTACCAAATATTTATCTCTATTATAGAGGTTCCAAATTATCATCTATTTTGGGAAAATAATTTTTTAATCATAAATTAAATAAAACAGAAAAATGATTTGGGAATAGTATTGATAATATTTCTGATGGTAATGAATAAGGGAATAATGAAAAACATCCAATTTGTAAAATGAAGTACAATGATTAGAAAATAAGGATTATAATGATATTTATATAATTTAGACAAGAATGAATTACATTGTGAAGATATTTGGTTGTTTTGGATAAATTTTTTGTGATATAATTTGATATGTAATGATACATTACATATTATAAAAAATCTAATTATAAATATTCATAACTGGAAGATAATTATCTAGAAACACTCACTATTGATAGTTCGTTAAAATTTTCAATTTTCTATGAGTTGAGAAATGATAATTTAATTGAGATAAAAATTGAGTATAAAATAATTAATATATTTTAAGGCCCCAAATGAAATATAATTATATAATAAGGGTGATGAATATGAATGTAAATATTTCATTAAAAATTAGGATAAGATGTTTGAAAAATTATTTTCATATCCCACATTAATTTTAGGAGAGTAAATTGATGGTTCAACTAATCAATCCAATCAAATATTATATATTTTTATAAATTGTATATTAACAACGAAATTTCCAAATATAAATTTTGATAGATCTATGGATAAAGATAATGAAATTTGAAGAATATTATGTTAATAGTATCCATAAATTATTAAAAAATAAATTATATATTAAAATTTAAATTGTAGGAATTTTTACAAAATAAAGAGACAAATTTCTCTTCTAATATTGAATGTAGTTGTTGTAGTGTCAGAAAAGAGAATGTTTAGAAATCGTTTTGAATGGATAATAATTTTCTAATGTATAATGGGAATGTAGATTTATTCACTAGTTATATAAGTAGAAAAATTAGGAGAGATTGTTAATCTAGATGGAATTTATGTCAAATATGTATTTAAAGAAATATATTTCAATGGAAACTTTTATGGAGCATTAGATCAGTATTCATTGTAAAGTATCAATATTCTAGAAATATTTAATTTTTCCATAAATATCAAAATATAGTAGTCACAAAATGATATTTTTAAAAAATTTCATAATTATTATAAGACCATAAACATAGATACAGATGTTTATAAGGGAGAGAATACTAATTTTATTTTGTTAAAAAATTTCGATGGATGCCGAATCAGGTACCCGACACTAATTAATCTTATTTTTTTTGGAAATCTATGAAACCCCCATACTCCATCATAATATTACCCAACATGACCCAAATCAATTTATAACTTTTCTAGAGATTCATAGATGAATTTAATTACCTTTTAAACTATGATTATAATTAATCAAAACCCATACAAAAGAATTTATCCTCTTCTGGTAAGAGATTATCATTATGATTGGTTTCTTCTGTCTCTCTCATCCTTCTCTCATATTTTATATCATAATTTCCCCCTTTAGTATTATATAAATATTTGTATTTTGGTTGATCTAATAGGGTTTTTCCAAAATCATGGTTTTGATTCAAGATATCATTCTTTATCATGATCATGGTTATGACGCCTTAGTTTTGGATTTTCCATTTTCCAGAGTTCACCATCGATCTTTTGGGTGGTGATGTAAATATAAACATCCAATTGACTTGAATAAATTTAATGCATGTAATAGTGAAAAAGATATTTCCATGATTGTTAAAGATCAACGATGATTAAATTTATTTTATTTTATTTTATTTTATTTAAATAATGATTTTGGTTAAATTGGGGGAATCAAAATTATTACAATAGGTTTAATTAATTGATTAACTAATTAATGAGATGTTATGATTAGGAAATTTATGGTAAATTGGGATTTTTTTAATTTCTCACTAAATGGGATATTACTTAATCTACAATTTTTATTGTTAGATAATTAACATGTCCATAATTGGGTAATGGGTTACATTAATTGAATGTTTGAAAATGGTTTAACTATGATTTTCAAAGATTTTCTATGTTATTAAAGTATCTAATCATGATTTTTATAATAAATATAAATGTTATATAATGAGATAATGTATTGTGTAATTTGTTGATGATAATGAAATAGGTTGAATGTGATGAATGAGATTTCTGTGATTGATTGATAAATATGTTGGGGGCATTGACAGCTATTCTAAAATCCAATAGTAATGAACCTATATATTAGCATGGGACACATCATAATTATTCAAAATCCCATGTGTTTGATTGTTTTATAATGTGTGTGGGACAAAAAATAATAATTCAAATTCCATATTTTGTGATTTTTCGATAAATGATTGGTCAGAAATGGATTCCTTCTTCAAATACCCACAAGGAGTATTACATAGGATTATAGGAAAAAAAATGCCATAGTAATGTTGTTCCAATTGTACAAAATATTTATTGAAATAAACTTATAATTCACAACTATTCTATTGTTATATGTTTTCAGGTCCAAACCTAGTCATGAAATTTCGAAGGACTTGACGGTTTGAGTGTCCTCATAAACCCATAGGTTTATGTTGTTAAATAACGATTAATTATATATATATATATATATATATATTTTAATTTAACGATTGTATATAATTATTTATAAAAATGTATACATTATTATTGAATTGATACTGTTTTAGATTCCATTGGTGGTTGCCTACTGAGTGGTACTCACACCATACCCAAGTTGTATAATCTGTACCGGTATTTCCATTATGATTACTTCTCAATATAATGAAATGTTTTTTATTTTATATTGATGAATTGTGTTGGATCTTGGATGATGGAACCCAAAGGGATTTGGGACCTAGTTGGGATTTTTCAATGTCTATTTAATTTTATTCTTTTTCATTTTGACACATGAAATGAATTTGGCATTAAATAAAAAATATTTATAATTGGATGTTGTGTTTATTATTTTTTTCACCATAATATTTTTGTTGTGCTTAAATATTGGTTATTTAATTTGGTAATTATTATTTATTTATATTGTTGTGGTATTTTAATATTTTGGGTATAGTCTCCCCATGATCGATATTACACCGTCATTGTATGTTTGAAACCTCTAGCAAACATGGATACACACTTGAGGTCATGTGAAAAACTAGCTTCGGGCACTAGTGGCTGGTACCTAAGATGAGATTTTACACTACCCATGTATAAAAAAATCATTAGTGAAAAAATAATTATATATTCGAAAAAATCAATTTTTAAAATTAATTTGAATCATTCTATGAGAATAAATTTTTTATGTGAAGAATTTTATATTATATAAACTAATTAAAAAAATTGGATTGTTATTGTTATGAAATTTATATATTATATATTTATCAAAATTATTATCATTACTCATACGTGTTTTATAGATATGAAATAAGAATAAATCAAATTCTATATCTTATAAAAGTATTTTTCTCTAAAAATTTGTTATATCTATATTTTATATTGCACTTATATTAATCATAAACATTGAAAGTATTAGAATATAAAATTTATAAAAAAAATCAATTTTTGAAATAATAATATCCGTAATATAATATTGTTATTTTTAGGGATTTTTCTATAGAATTTCATTTTTTATGAAGATTTTAAAATTCTAAATTTTAATTAACAACATTATTTTCGTTTAAATTGATTATATTAATAAATAAAATTTAATTTTTTTGTTAAAGATAAATTATTTATCATTTGTATAAATTAATCCAATTTAATTGATTGGGGTCAATTTCATATTAAATTTTAATTCAAAAACATTTCACTCTTTTGATATGTTTTATCTTTGAAAACCCGCTTTCTCACTACATTTGTAGGATTAATTTAAAATTTTAATTATGAAACATATGTAAATATAAATCGATACAATTAATTCCATAATTTAAATAACAATATTTATTAATATAAATATATTTTATCTTATTATTTACTACAGTGACTAGGAAAAATAGTTAAAATTTATTAGCACAATTAAGGTTAATATATGGGATTGAGGGTAAATTGACTTTATATTTAAAAAAATTTAGAATATCATTGTTTTATTATACGATTAAATAGATTTTATATTAATAATTATATGGATATAAATATATAATAAAATTATTTTTAATTATATTATTATATTAAAAATTACATACTTTAATAAAAAGATACAAATTACTATGTTAAAATCTAAATGGGTAAAATTGAGTAAACATAAATAGTAAGGTATAAAATGATAATAATTTTTTTCTCAAGGTTTTTATGTAAAAAATAATCCATACAATCAATTTTTATTCAATTTTTCAGGATTATGGGGTATGTAAGACCACTTAAAAAAGAAAAAAAATCGATACATAAAAAACTGCCACTCCTACCCAATTATATAATTGATCTCACTACCGTCACACCATCACAAATATAATGCTATTTAGATCAATGATAAATGGCCCAAATAACTCCAAAAAAATCAGTACCTTAAATTTACTTGCCTTATTTTGTTCATAAATATTTCATAGACACGATTTTAGTGAGAACCTATTAGGGACACCTGAATAATAAGTAACACTAATCAATGAGTGTTATTGTTATATTTGTTCTTTCATAGTCATCAATTAATATAATACAATAATTACCGAACAAATTAATTTTATTCCATACAATTATAGGATTGTATGTTATGTTAATTATGTTATACCATCTCCACATCCATCAAATGGGATAGGAATTCATCGTCTGTCTTCAGGGTGTACTACGACCTCATAATTCAATGACGTTAATTTTTCAAATACTACCACTCACACAAGGACATAATGATGGATTTCTAGTTTATATATGATTTTTATAGTATATATTATTATTATTATTATTATTTAATTATTATTTAATATATAACATCATACTCTCTATTTTTTTGGAATTCAATAACAACATTCGTCTATAAGACAGACTAATGCCTTGAGAAGGGATGTTATTCATTAACACCATACATGGAAGGTATTATGGATGGGTTCATTAAAAATATGTGATTATTGTGGAATAAATATTTATCTAAAATTATAATATATTTCATCTAATATTATTTCTTTCAACCCATCTAGATTATAGAAAACAACGTTCATGGGTATGCACAACCAACCGTCTCTATGAAAGCGGTACTTCATTTCTTGTCATTATATTACATAAACTACTATAACTCCATATATAATGAATATAAATATTGTACTTAATTTTTTAATCAATAAAGATATTATGGAACCTAGATCAATTTAAGAAGACCAAAAATAAATAAAAAATCAAGACATATAGAAAAACAATGTGGTTATTTTCCAAAAAGTAAATTTAACAAGGAATTGTTAATAAATAGGAAATAAAGTTCGTTAGAAATTAATATATGGTTTCTTATATATTAATATGGTTCAGTAATATATGTATAACCAAATTATATTTGTAAGAAATTAACTTTTAATGAGTACGACATGAGTTGAGACATATGTTATGAGATTTTCATCTCACTTTTTACTTATGTGAGGCACCTAATTCTTTCACCACCGCATAAAAATATATGGCGTATATAAAAAAAATTAAATTTATGATTAATCTAAAAAAATTATTAGGTATTTAAATATTCATTTTATTTTCACTCATTCATGGGGATTACGGTTCAAATATTATCAAATCGTTATATTATTTTTGTCTCAATTTTCCCTCTTTCAAAAATATGTTATGATATTTCCCATTATTCGTTCAAGAGGTATAATTAAACAACCATTTACTTTTCATATAATGAATATATTTATCTTGATTATATTTTATGTTTCATTTTATTTTATTCCTTTATAGGGATTATGATTTATAGTTACCAACATGGTTATGACATTTTATTACCATCTTAGTATTTATTTTATTGCTCATGAATATGATTCTGATAAAAAATTACTATGATCCATCTATCATGAGTTATAAGAATTTTTTTTGTACTCTATGTATTCTTGATATCATCACATAATGGTAAAAATATTTCATGTTTTGGTAGTTAAAATATGGAAATTTTTATAACACCTTAAAAATATAAAGTAACTCATTGTATTCAAAAGAATGTATGACACATGACACAAAGACCATAAGGGAATATTATTTCATGAAACTTTATTTCATATATTTTATATCATAATTTTTTTTTATTTTTTTATATATATTTTAATGACTTAAACACATATTTATCTAGTGTTACATGACAGAGTTACATTCCTCAGTAGCTTGTGTCACACGCAACATAAACCTTCTTCAATAGCCATTATTTCAGGCAAGAATGAATGTCATCAAATAATAATGTATTTTTAAAATATTATTATTTATTATATTAATTTATAACGTATCCATTATATTAGAGGATATAAATATTATTAACTGTCTTATTAAAATTTATTGTTTATATAAAAATAAAATGAATTCATTGGTTACAAATTAATTAGAAATGAAAATAAGAATGAATTAGATATAAAAAATAAATATTGTTGTTTTTAGGATCCCAAAGGTTTTCTTCCTTCATAAACACAATTAAATAAAATTGATTAATGGTTTTAATTAAATATATATTTTATATATTAAATAAAATATTTTTGATATTCATCTAATAGATTTGATTGACATAAGATAAGAACAAACCCAATTTTAAACATAAAACATATTTTTTTATTAAGTAATTTTTTATTGCCTTGTAATGGAAAGCCAATTTTAAATAATATTTTGACAACATTGAAAATATAATATGTAAAAATAATTTTCTTATATAAAATTTTAAAATAAAATTTATATTATGGTAATTTTTTTCAGTGAAGTTTTATTTTGTAATGAATTGTTTAAAATACTAAAATTTAGTTAAAAATTTCTATTTTACGTAATTTATTAATAAATATAAAATATTCATTTAAATTATTTTAATGTTTAATTAGAAAATATTTTTTTATTTAATAAAATGGTGGTCATTTAAATCAATTTCAAACTGAATTTGAATATTAATCTTTATCAAAAATTTGGATGCTTTTTCCTTAAAAACAAATATTTTCGTTCCTTCTGTGGGTTTAAATTGTACATAATTTATGCCACTACTAAGATTAAAATATGTGAAAATTGAATCCATATTTTTAATTATAATCAATTATAATTTCTAATATGACCAACCATTTTTTCTAAAAATACTAGTTAATGTGATTAAAATTAATTACAACCATTAAGGATAAATTAAGCGTAATAACGTATAAAACCATATTCTTAATAGCCCAAATGACCTAAAAACACATACAATAGAATTTATATGGAAATATTTAGACACTATGATCCATTTTCTTGAATTTTTTATTTTATTAGAACAACATTGAATGTGAAAAACATGCATGGAATTCCTTTGAAAATATATCACAAGAGTTTCACTCCTCCTCCACTAGAAAGGGAACTCCTCCCCTCACACATCCTCACACAGCTCATGCAACATTGATGTATCCAATATCTAAAAAATTATATCATCAAAATATTTCCCATAATCTTATAATACTTCCCTTGATCATAAATCAATCCATGGAATCTTTTGGTTCAATCCAAGAGGAGTTACCCGATTAAGATATATTTCTATTACTTTACCTTTTTAGTTTGATTTCAATTATCCATCCCCTAAAATAGTTATATTATAATATTTTTATATCAAAAATATTTCTAATCATAGAAGTTTTCTTATAATAATATTCTTATTTAGAATTACATACATTCATCTAATGGGTAACAAACATACTATTTCATTGTATAATGAACTACTGCCTCATTACACAATTATTTTTCGTTTTTCCTTTACCACGTATCACGGTGGAATTTATGATGGAAGATAAATTTATATAATTTATATAGGATATTTTTAATTTCTTGATACATTATTAGTTACTTTAAAACAAATATATTTATAATTTAAATTTTATTTCAAAATGATAACAACATTTTTTAGAAGTGTGAACTACCGTCCCATCAAAGTGATGTGATTCATTCTTACAATCCATGGAATGTATAAAGTATGAAAATAATTAAACATATGAATTATATACAACCTAAATATAGTATTAATCACATAATTAACATTATATACATTTATATATATATATATATCATTTTCATTATTAACAGTTCATACACTAAAAGTAGATAATGTTGGTCGTAGACATGATGACTACTCCCTCCTCTAAATTATGTGATTCTTTTTAAATGAAAATAATTATATATAAGTATATATGATTAAATAATATATTATTAATGATATAATTATTATTTTTTAATTATATAATTCTAATTATATTAGTTCAATAAAAAATTAAAAAAAGAGAACCATACACTAGTATATGTACGACTTACCTTCTCTTTTATTATAACATTGATTAATTTTCCATAACCATATATAATAATTAATTAAAATTATAATTTATTTATAATTATGATAATTATGTCAATATTATTAATATGTAGATGTTATATAATGACCCTTTTGATGATAGTTGACCTACCAATGTTTTTTACACATAAACTATATTTAGTCAAAACACATGACATAAAATTAATTGATTAAGTAGATTTTATACAAAATAGTAATAAGTGAAATTAATTAAACGATAAATATAAAAAAAGTATGAATAAATTATATACTTAACTTTTTTTAAATTATAAATGAATTTAATTGACATTCTGTCAAAAGAAATTGCATGGTGAGGGATTTTAATCTAACTTTTACATCTCTGAGCCAATTTTCATGTTCACCACTTACATCTTGTGTGTAGTGTATCTATTTATCATTTTCTATACTAGATAAATAATTATTTTTTAATAATTGAATTTATATCTTTCATTTATGGTTATTCATCCATGAGGATTTTGATTTAAAATTTTTCAATGTTGTTTGGGACACTCTGGAATGATTCAAGTATATTTTCCTCAAAAAGAAAATTAATGAAATTTTAATGGTATTTCAATTCAAGGAAGTTATAAAACCATTGATCAATAAAACCTATCATTTTACCACATCTATTTACTCATGAACTTTTTCATGTATTAGCAACATTTTCATAGTATTTGGTACTCAAAAGTTTTATGAACATGATTTTTAGAAAAGGCGAGTTTGAATATCTCATTATTTAGAGAAACTATATTATATTAATCATCTTCATTTATTAAAATGTCCTCTATTTTTTAAACTTATATATTAATTATATTTTTATAGGCTAATTATTTTAACTATTTTTCCAATTGAATCTTCTTATTGCATTCTGGATAAGTGATTTTATAACATTTAATTGTGTAAAATGAATGTTGTACTTACCCTATATGAAATCTATAGCTTTTCACCCCATCATTTAATTAATGATTAATTTGAATTATTAAATAATCAATTTTTAAAAAATATACTTTCAATATCTATTTTCAATGAAATTGTTTTTCAAAAGGATTTTCAATGGAAAATGATATATTCCATGAGAATGTTTTCAAAAGTTATTTTTATATTTTTTAATTTCATCAACAATAACAACCCATAATATTAATCAAAATGGGTAATATTCTATTAATAGCATCCAAAATCCACTAATGGATTAATTATGATTTATTTTTACATGGATAGTATTCAAATTTACCCCCTTTATTCTTTTAAGTCCCCTGGAAATATTCAATTTTCTATGATCATTGGACATTGAATTCCCCTTAAATAACTATATAATTTATATGGATACTATTTTTGAATAAACCAAATAACAAATTTGATATAGTTTTTAATTTAAATGTTATTTTTTATTAGGGGAAATATGGATAATTATGTATAATTTATTCAATATGAATATTTGATAAGAAATATTGTCTATTCGATAAGACAAATGGTTTGGAAATGCAATACATAGGTTGGAGTCATTTACGAAAAGGCCTATGGGTTAGGGAACGATTAATGAAAACATATCAATAAATCACTAGCCTCGTGGGATTAATTAGTTGCAGAAATAGAAATATTTATACTTCCCCTTGAGGGTAATGGTTTAATATTTCTATTTGTCATTGTGTCCAATAATTAATCATTTAACTCATTTAGTATCAATTATTATTCATCCATGAGATATTTAATAAACATATCTATGTATAAATTTCATTTTTATTTCATGATAAAATGGCATGTGTTTAAATTTCATACCATATAATGTTGATTTTTTCTAATCTAGATATTTGAATGGGATGAGTTTCCATTCATTAACTTTCTATATTGTTGAAGAAATTTCTTCTCAGTTTGTTTAAAATATGGTATGTGTGTTACATTATTTTCCACTACATAATTATTAGTATCATTCAGTAATTATTTATTCCAATATACTTTTCTCTTACAGAGTATTTGAGATCACTGTTATTTTTTTCTTCTCCCCAAGAATCAATGAAACGTATATGAAATATAATCAGGGATTTTCTATATGAAAAAATGTTATTCTCGATGTTATTTATTTAGGAGAAATTATTCTCTTGAAATTAGTCTAATCAATTATAATACATGTATTAGGCATGTATCTAGTTTTCCCAGACTACTAAACTCACGGTCCTTCATGATTTGATTCCTAGTAACAATGAAAATATATTTTATAGTAAACACCATCTATAATATTTTTGTGTTCACGTTGCTATAGATTATATTAAAGTTTTTATTATAATCATAAGTATGAAATTTTTGGAAAAAATATATTATAGAATGTGAACCTATGTTATAATTTGAGGACAATTGTAGAAGAACTCCATAGAATTTTTTTAATGTAGAGATTTTGTGGTTATTCCTATCCATAAATCTATATCTTTATACTATAAGTTAAATTGTTTTGGAACAGATTATTGAAAGAGAAATTACTCTGAAAATGTGTTCCAGATTATCTCAGAGTAACCTAGTACATCAAAGTGGTCATTACTACTCCCTTAGATAGACAATCCTGGGGGATAACTTTAGGAAAATTCACATTTTATTTACAAAGCATAATGATTGATTTTTAAAATGAATAATAGTTATTTTACATAAGGTTGTTTATGTTGAACATATAATGTTAGGATTTAAAAATCCTATTATTGATATTATTAATAAAACATATACCATGGAAGGACCTATGTAGAAATAAAATGGATGTAATATTTCGGTATTTAGGATATATTGAAATTCATAGTTATGAGGCTCTTTAATTAATATATTTCATGGATTTAAAATTGATTTATTTTGAAAATTTTATTAATATGGTTTTAGAAAATGACTACCAGTATGTCGAGTGTAAACATCTTATGTTTGGGAGGGATATGGTCGTTGAACCCACGATGGAAGGATGGAAATGGTTTCCTAGAAATCACTAACTGACACAAATTCCTAGTTAATTATTTCATTAAATTTTGAAAAAAACATGATGGATAAAGGTTAATTATGGACCAATAATATCACATTAGATGATTTTATATTAATATTTTAACTATATTTATATTGGAATAAATATAGATATAGATAGATAGACTTGTCACTCTTTTATAGGCCTTAAGATCCCTTTATAGAAAAATTTAGTGCTTTAGGAACAAAACATTCCTTATAGGTAATTAATCTCTGTGAGTAATGGGCTGAATTAGAAATTAATCAATGAAATATAAAAAGATTGGATTGTTTATATGAAATTGAAACATATCTCCAAAACAATTTCTTAATATTATTGGTAAGTAAAAGAAAAACCCAGCATTAGGATAATAATTTTAAATAAAACATTGTCCAAATTCATTAATTAATTTTCAACAAATAGTCTTCAAAATAACCCAAGGTTTTTCAATTTTTGGTTCTCCTCTTCCTATTAACTATGAGGAGTTTTTTATTGGTGAACCCAATCACCCCTACAAATATTTATGCTTTTCTTCCAATTATGTATCAATAAATTCTCTGATGTTCCCCTACTTTGGGACCTATTTATTTTTTATTCAATGGGAATCTAGTACATACTATTCAATCTTTTCTATTGTATTTTTTATTTACCATTGTCACGATTTGGGATTTCAAAAATTGGAAATACAAAAAAAGGCGTTACCATGATATCTTTTAAATTTTTAGCATACAATTAAATTAAAGTCTGGATAATGTAAAACCCAAAAATTCAAAAGGATAACTTTATATTCAATATAATGTATTAAATGATTAACCATGCATATAAGGGAATATATTATCGTAATAATTTATAATATGTATACAATATTAAAAAAATATAATATATTGCATAACTGTTAATGCTTGAAACACTGATTTATCTTTGGTTACACATAATAGAAACCTTGCTCGATAGCTATCATTACATTCAAGAGTAACCATCTATGATATCTTTTGTTACACACAAGACTGAGATTAACCAAAAAACAATGTATTATTTAAATATTATTATTTTATATAATGTGATATAACATAGATATTATGTATGTGGTAATGAATAGAATATACTAAAGCTAAAAAATTTATTGCTTATATAAATATAAAATCAATTCATTGGTTACCAATTAAATAGAAATGGAAATAAAAACCAATTGGATATAAAAATGAAACATTTTTTATTTTTATGCTTCTAATGAGGTTTTATCTTAATTAATGTCATTTATTATAATTAATTAATTAATTTAATTAAGTATATATGTTATATATTAAATAAAATATTTTTTATATTCATCCAATAGATTTAATAATTATATGATAAGAACAAACCAATTTTTTAAAATAAAAAACATATATTATTATTTAAGAATTTTTACAGTATTTTAATTGAGAACCTACATTAAATACTATATTTTAATCCTCTATAAATTTCAGTTGTCAAACTATTCATCATATTATAAATAGAAACAATACAATTTTGTTTTGGTACAACTTTTTTATTTTCGTGTGACATTTCTTTTTTAATAAATAGCTATTAATACTGAATTTATGGCCAAACATTCCATTCTATATCATTAATTTATATTGATAAATTATATTTTTTATTTTTTAATGTTTATTTGTAATATATTTTCATCAAATAAAAAAATCGGTCACTAAATTCAATTTTACATTGAAATTGAATATAAAAAATTTATAAAAAATTTAGATGTTTTTAATTTAAAAACACGAAATGTCATTCCATCTGTGGGAATAAATATAAATCAATTTCTTCCAATAATTGGATTTTAATTAGAAAAAATAGGTCCCATATTTGATATCATTGAAAATTAAAATTTATAAAAATATAAATGTTTTTTACTTGAAATAATAGTGAATTTGTTTAAAATTATTTAAACATATTAAGGTTAAATTCGTCATAAAAAACGACTAACCATTAATATTAAGTGCACAGGTCACATAAAAACATTTCAAATAGAAATTAGCTGGAATTTTTAGAGTGTATAATATATTTTATTGAATTGGGTCTCTTATTGGAACCAGTTTCATTATAAAAATGTGATGGAATTCCTTTAGAAAAATACTAGAAGTGTGTCACTCTTCCTCCACTATAAAAGGTTATATTATCCACTTACTTACTAACACCTCTTAAGAAATGTTTTTTTTTGAAAATATCTTCCAAATTTGATACTATAAATCTATACACACATCCTAGATGTGTATCGTTGGGAAAAAAATAATCCATGGAATATTTTGGTTCAAATAAAAATCAGTTACCTGATGAAGAGGTAACATCTATCCCAAATCTTTTTAGTTTTTTTTTATTCTCCAACCCATAAAATATTTATATTATGTTATTTTATAACAAAAATAGTATCAAAAATATAGTATTATTGATTATTATAAGGATTATAACAATTCTTACACACACATTCATCTAATGGGTAACAAATATTATAATCCTTTGTGCGGTGAACTACTGCCTCAAGATATAATGAGTGTTCATTTTTTTCTTTTAACACATTTCATGGTGGCCATTATGATTGAAAATAATATCTCTTATTCTATATAAGTTATATATAATTTGTTTATTTATATTTATTTCCTTTATAACACATATCTTTACCCATTCCATTTTATGTAAAAACGATAGCATTTTTTGGGGATGTCTGGTATATCTCTCCCTCAATGTGATGTGATACATTCATACGATCCGTAGAATATATAAATGTTCTTTATAATTAAAAATATGAGACATAAGAAACATATATATTATACTAGTTAAATTATAACATTTATATTTATAAATATCATTTTCTTTCTTATCCTTTCACACAATAAAAAGTGTTAATGTCGGTCAAGGTGGTGTGGACTACCAACTCCTCAATAAGATGTGATTACTTTTTATTCAAAAGAATTATATATATAAGTATATATGATTAAATAACATTGTGGTTATGATATATTTATAATTTTGGAAATATATAATTCTACCAATATTTTTTCCACAATGAACATTGAAAAATGGGAACATTACTTATGCATTTGTATGTTGTACTATCCCCATGATTGAAGGTTGATTCATTTTTTATAACTATACTGAATTATTATTTTTGATAGTATATTTTATGTATAAATATGATAATTATGAAGTAATTATTATTCTATAGATGTAATATAAAGACACCCTTAACCATAGTTGATATACAAAAGTTGTTTTTGACACTAAAACCAAATTTTGTAAAACAACCAAATGTAAACATAATTAAATAAGTAATTGTATAAAACATCATAAAAATTGAAATAAAAATAATTATTAACATTAAAATGATTCTAATAAATTTTTATAATAAATATAAGCTTATTTTATATGATTTTAATGGACATTCACCCAAAATGAAACACATGGTATGAGATACTCATATGAATTTTTACATTTATGAGATAAATGTCTTATTCAACACTTACAACTTTTCTTTTGTGTATCTATTCACCCATTTTAATATTATATGGTTAATTATTTTATCTTATTTTTATTTTAATCATTGTTTTAATGTAATTATTCCAAGTGTATTATGATTTAAAATGTTTTAAATATGTATGGGAACCTTTGGAATATTTAATGATAATATTCCTTGAAAGTAACATTAATGATATTTCAATGGTATTTCCATTAGAAACAGTTATATGAACATTGTTCAATAATTCATTTCATTTTCTATCTGGTTATTCCTGACCAATTTCATGTATAATTACTAGTTTCCAATTTTTTATACTCAAACTATTTTATAAAATGTTTTTTATAAACACAACATTATATCTATCTTTAAATATATATAACATATTTTCCTTTAAATTATATGGTTTATTATAATGTATCAAAAAAATTAATATTATTTTGTATTGAAATATTTACACATTTTGACTTCTATCAATTATTTAAAAGTTATATTCGTTTTCCTTTCCGAACAATTCATTTTTTTAACTGTTATCTTTACTAAAAAAATTATTACTTTCACCTCCTACGACTTGTACAAGTTTACCACCATCAACTAGTTGATTATTCATTTACTTGTTTAAAAAGATACATTTTAATGAATATATTTTAAATTTTGATTTTCAGATAAATATATTTTTCAAAAATGGCAGATAATTTCATAAAGAATGCTTTTAAACAATCTTTTGATAATGATTCCATTCATCAATGCCAACAATGCTTAATTTTAATCCACTTTGGTCATATTGTAATGATATGATCCATAATTTTTCTATGGATGGCTTATTATTGAATTTTTCAAGGAGAATATTCACATTCACATCGTTGATTACTTTTAGAGCACTTGAAATATTCATTTTCTGATGATAATTTGATATTGAATTCACCCTAAATATCCATATCATTTTCATTGATATGATAATTGCCTAAATAATATAAATTTTTTTATAAGGTGATTAAATTTAAATTTATTTTATTATTTTATGAAATAGTGATAAATTCATATACATTATTCAACACAGATATTTGATGAGGAATACTTTTTATTCAATATGAGGAATGTTTTAGAAATGAAATTCATGGGGTGGGGATTGTTTAAGGAAATCCCTAAAAGTTGGGAACAAGTTAATTAAAGCCCCATGATGCATCAGTAGTCTCATGGGATTGATTAGTTGCTCAAATTGGAATTGGTAAACTATATCTTGATGGAAATGGTTATATGTACCTAATAACATGGCATTCAATAATAATCTTACCCATTTAGTATCAATTTTTATTCATCCATGATATCATGTATTGAAATATCTATAGATAAATTTCATTTTTAGTTAATTGATTGAATGGAATGGGTTTCAGTGTCTTACCATTCCATATTTATTTTCCCTTACCTAGTAATTTGAATGGAATCTATTTCCATTTATTACCTTCCATATTGTTTATTACCTTCCTTATCAATTTGATGATTATATAGTATTCATGTACTATTATTTACATTAACATAATTATTAATTTCATTGATTCATTATTTTATCCATTATAGTTTTCCCTAATAATTATTTGAGGTCGCAGTTATTGTGTTTCCTCTCTATAAAAATACAATAACTATACAGTGAATGATATATATGGATTTACTAGATAGAATAAATATATTCTCAATGATATTTAATTCGAAGAAAATAATGTGTTTTAATTACTATATTAATTTTTAATACAAGACTCATGTATGAATATAGTTTACCAAAACTACTAAACTAATTGTCCTTCGGGATTTGATTCCTTTTAACCAATGGAATTTAAATGATAGAAGAAACTGGATTTTATGTTTCTATGGTCGGGTCTAAATTTTTTTTAAATAAAATATGACATTAATATTGACTTCATTATGAAATATGTTTTATTCCAAGAACATGATTTCGAAAAAAATTTATTTTTCAATTAAAATATTATGTTCATTTAAAAATAAAAGGATTTATGTTTTTTAATTTTTATAGTGTTTTAAATGATTTTTAGTAATTAAATTTTAAATTTTCATGCTTAATTTCAATGAAAATGGTTGTAAAATATTTTTATGTATTGAATAGAATTTTCCAAATAAGAATATATATATTAATGATTTTTTTAAAATGATCTTTGAAAATCATTTTTAATCTATGATTTCAATCATGCACGTTAAATATTCTTTCCATGGTAAATGACCCGAGGACACCATTTATATTATTTCTATAAATGTTATATCTTGATGTTGAATAGTTTTTATGAACCCTATTTCTCCCCCACATGTCATAAAATGAATAAATTCTTATGAAGCCCACATATTTTCACATTTTATTATTTGATTAAATTATTTTTAGTCCTGTATAATTTCCATAAGATATTATGTGATGAAATGTTTATAATACCCAGTTTATTATAGGGGTTGTGATATGATGAATGTTTTTGATATTGTTGAACACATGAATATATCTTATATTTTGAGTATTTTAATACTTATATATACATACAATGAATTTTTTAATGATAAATTATCTATAAGATCTGATGTTATATGGGATGTCATCCCAACCTTAAAATGTAGGGTACATGGGTGGTCAACACAACCCCAAAAATCATGGTAAATGGGAGGTTATCTCATTCCTAATGTAGGTAGTTGGGTGGTTATCACAGAAATAACATGATAATAGTGAAATGGTGGGAATCCATGAAATAATATTATTTATTATTAGGTTTACTCGACATGGAACATGTTCTTTGATTTCATTATGATTCATGTCTTATGAATTACCAATCATAATACCCTGACTCATATTTATGATCTATAAAATGTTTTGTATTATCATCTTATGATTTTTTCGTTATCCCGTACCGTTATTCTTATTATATACTTTCATATAGAAATATATTTATTTTCTTATTTTTATCCTCACTCGGCATCTTATCTTACCCCTTGTTATGTTTCCTTTCCCGAAGATATGAGGATATGTTTCATGCAGTTTACATCAATAAATGTACTAAATGGGATGTTATGTTTAAGTAACTTTGAAGATCCTTCATCATATTAGAATATTTTGATCCCATTTCCAGTGGAGTTAAAATATTGTAGTCTTTAGGTGTGGGTCTGTGAAATTTAATGAATAACCATTTAAATTGAGGTAATATACATATATGAAATTCCATTTTTAAAATATTTTGTATCCATGGAATGTTTTAGTTGTAATTTGGATGAAATTGTATGAAAAAATATTGGGATCCATTGAATTATTTCTAATGATATTACTTGGGATGTCTTTAATGAAATGTATTTGGATGGGTAAAGGGATATGAAAATGTTTAGGAGTTTTATTAATGGATAGAGGGAGTGAGTTATATGATATTATATTGTTTTCCGATTTATATAAGTTGATGGGGTTCTAAAATAGATGTAAATAGGGCTAGAAACCACAAAAATATGGTATTGATGTAGAATAAATCCATAAATGCAGAACAAAAATGATCCTTGTTTCACAGTTGGATTGAAACTGTTAGAAGATATGCATTCTAAATTCATTAACATTTGATATACCAACATAAAGGATTTATGTAGATGATGTCAATTAATGTATGAGGATAATCCTATATTGTATAAAAAGAAAAAAAATACATTTTTTTGATTTGTGATCATATATATTAGTTTTTTTCATTAATATGTGTTTTCCACTATAATTAGTCTTCCATAAAAAATAATTTTTTTATCAAATTGAGGAATTAAAATGAAAATTGTTTAATGTATAATGTGATGGATTATTTCCATATTTGAATCTAAATGGGATTTTTACTAGAGTAAAGGAAGTTTTTATTATGCTTAGTCAATTTTTACATATCATGATTAAAAATATGTTTCATAATAAACTCTTAGTCTCACCAAATAACCGAATTAATGTTATTGATGAGAGATTGGGAAATATAGACAGTGGAGAAAAGATAATTGAGTTTTTTTGTGTCAATAATGGAGAAAGAAACACCCAAGTGGTTGTCTTAGAGGAATAGAATGATGTTTCACTGTGGAAAATAAGGACACATGGAAATTAACTATATTGTGAAAATAAAGTGACCATTTAATGAAATGTTTGTTGATATTTCTCTCCATAAGATATTATCAAAGAAGAAGTTATTTTATTGTGGTATATATTGCAATTATGAAAATCAAAATCCTAGGAATAATTTATAAAATGAAAATTATAAATTTTTTATGAGTAAAGGTTATATTATATATTATTAAGAGACTACAAAATTGAATATGAATGGTAAAAGGTTATAAGGAAAAACATAAATAATAAAATATAGTTGTTTTAAAATGAAGTGAAATGAGTAGTTAATTTATATATTAGATGTCATGGAATATTTAATGTGAATCATAAAATATATAAGGAACAATTTTTATATAAATGTTTATAAGGATTTTAAAAAATACGTTAAATGGTACTAATGGACATGAAAAATGATTAACTGGAAAGGTGATTTGTTTAAGATAACCATTAATATTTTATTGTGGTTGAGAAAGAGTTGTTTAGTTTGGATAAAAAAATGACTGATATGGATAAATTTAATTTCATAGTATTGGTGACTTTTGTGGTGATAAAGAAACTGTTTAGAATTTAGTTCATGTTTTCATTGATGGAGTTACATACATTATTTGGTCTATGTGATATATTCCATATTCTATGGTTATATTAATGTCCTGAGGATAAATTCATATTTTCAATGATATTATATGGTAATCTCATTTATTACTATGTTACACATGTTTTTTTATGTGGCAGTCAAGTGGTACATTATGATGCATTATGAATTTATGATAAGTACTTTTAGTGACCTCATTTAAAATATTTTTTCATTTAATTATTTTGATGGGTGATAAAGATTACCTATTAAGATATGGTTTAAGACAATCTTTTAAAAATATTTTCAGATGAAAATATAAGATCACCATATAAATATTTACTCAATTTAGATACCAAGTGACAAATTATTTTTTAAATATAAATAATGACAGAATGAATGAATTTTCATTCTATATATTTAACTTAACATAAATTATTGCTTCAGGATTAAAAAATTCAATTCCATTCCTTAAATTAACAGATGAATTAAAAATTAATCAAGGCAAAACCCCAGGGACATGTTCTTATGAAATGTAATGAAATCATGTATGATTATATTCACTTAAAAATTATTCACAATTTAAAAAATGAGATTGAAATATTTATTTTAATATTTTATTTATTATTTTTGATATTAATGTTCATTTTCATTTCTATTTATAATATAGTTTTTCCATTTTAAAATTCTATCAATCAGCTATTTTATGGTGATTAGTTATCTAAATTATCTTCTATAATAATTTACACATTAATTACATGTCCAAATCATCACCTCCCACCTATTTTTTTAAATTTAGAATTATATTTTAGATTTAATTTGGTAACCATTGTGTTTTCATCACTCCATTTTTGTTGAAAATTTTATAATAAATTTGTTTGATGTGGGATTCTTTGAATGAATTTTTAAAATTTAAACATTTAATGATTGAGGGGAATTTTTAGGGAGAAATTTATTTCAATGGTGATGGAGTGTTCAACACATATATTCTGTGATGAAATTTTAAAATTAATTTTATTTTTTTGTATTTTCATTTCCTGAAACACTTACTGTATCTTGTGTTATACACAACACACAGATTTCCTTGAGTTACACACAATTCCATGTTTAAATGAATTTTGAAATATTATTCAAATATAATTATAAAAGATGTCACCTAAGCAGTAGAATGGATATTATAAAATATGATAATATATTTTTTAATATATGTGTAAATTTTTTATAAATATATGTTTTAGGGAGAAATTATTTATATTGAAAATAAAAACCTTTTGAAAATAAAATGATATAATTTTACTAAAATAATTATTATGAGGAGATGATATATTTTCGATAAAAATTTAATATAATAAATGATGGTTAATGATTTCATAAAATATATATATTATAAATTCAACAAATTTTATACATTCATCTTATGTTATGTCCATAACATAAAAAATAATAAATCTATTGTTATGTTTAAAAATTAAATTTGGATAAAAAATATGTTTTTCACCATTGTATTGATCAATGTTTTTAGGAATTTTTTTTCTCAAAATAAAAAAATGGCCAAATAAAAATAATTTTAAAAAACATTATAAACTAATGTATGGTTAATTTTTTTAAATGATCATTTATTTGATGAATAGTGAAAACACTGAGTTATAATTAATGTTTCATTAACATTTAAATTAATTATACTGATAAATTATAATTGATGAATCCATTACAATTTAAATTAATTCTAATGATTTATTATATTTATAATTAATGTATAATTAAGAGTAGTTTTATTTTATATCTAATGATAAAATTTATCTCATTTTCATAAGTTTCATATTAAATATTTAAATAATAACTTTTAAAATTTTGAACAATTTTCCTTGAAAATAGTATTTCTATGGGTGTCCATTAGAATAATTTTCAATTTCAATTTACCCATGTAAATGAGTTTAATTTAGATGAATGTATATATAATGTGTATCAAGAATAGTTAATTTTAAAAAATAATTACAACTCAATTTTAGTCCATAGTTATTTGTAAAAATAGTACAAACTAATTTCATGTGGTTGCTATTAAAACATGTTTTTGCGCATTACATGTGTTGGTATTAAAAATATTTTTACACACTCATTTGATTTTTATTTAATTAATTGGATATATTATTTTTAATCATTGGGTCTATATTAACTAATAAAACTCATTATAATTATTGAGTGAAGGGATAAATTACTAGGAAAATAAAAAAGGTAGAAGTTACCACAGTACAAACTAAAGGTGTAAAGTTGAGTAAAGATAATGAAGAAGGGATAACTTGAGAAATATGTTTTTATAATTTTTTTTATGGAGGCATTTCTTCAATGAATAAAATATTCCTCCATTATTAATAAATTTTGATGGAACATGGGTTATGGGAGAACTCTTAATAGCAAATAAAGTTGGGTATTTACAACATGCCACTCCTCCCCAATTATAAATGGGAACTCAATATTTTCTCTTCTTTACATGTCTCATGAAATTTATATCTAACAAACTCTACCAAAATCACATCCCAACATTGATCAATTAATCTTTAAATCACTAGTTTTGGAAAAATCTGTCATAAGAAGGATTTTGGTGCAAACCAAAGGAGGATAAATGAAAAAGATTTTACGTTCGTCAATAATTATTTTTTATTTATTCCTCCATGACATAAATTCTTATTATATCATGATTATATGAAATCTTCAGTATCTTCCACATACTGAAATTCATTTAGGTTAATGTAATGGCTTAAAATAGAATCCACTAGTTAATAATGGGTTATAGAATCCTTGGCCTTATGGACTTATATTTTTATATGATATTTATAGTATTTATGATTCTTTATGATTAGGTAATAAAACATACCTTTATAATAATATATTCTTTGGAATATTATAATATCATTCTAGAGTACTGCAAACTACTGCCTCACAAAATTATTTGATTCATTAATGCATTACAAGAAATTCTTCATCTATGGTTATTAAACATATAATACAAAGAATTATTATGATTCTATAATCATAGTATATTTCATTTTAATTTCTATATTTCATAGAAATTGTGAAGTGACCAATAGTGTTCATGTTCTCGTATAACCTCCCTTCAAAAGGAACGAATTATTTCATTTTATATCACATAATTTAATGAGTTTATGTAAGTACATGTGTGATGAATATAATTCATATTTGTATAATTTTTATAATTATATTTCTTGTGGAAACATAATAAAGTTTTGAGTAAAAAATAGCCCATCAAAAAATATTTTCAAAACATAGTGTTATAACCCAAATGCAGCATTAATATAGAATTTTTGATAAAAATGTTTAAAAAGGTCAAAATATCAACATATATGTTATTATATATATGAATATTATTGTTAAATATATTTATGATAAAAATATATTTATTATAAATGAATTTTTAATGAGTATGAAGGTATTCAATACTCATGGTAAAGGATTTCATACTCACTTTTTAATATCATAAGACATGTGTTGTATTCACCACCAATTTCTTATTTGTGGTGTATATACATCCAACAAATATATTTTATGATTATTATCGTAATGATTATTTGTATTTACATATCGATTTTCTGAGCTATATTTCAAGGGATTTATAGTCCAAAAATTAAAAACTTTGTAGGGTATTTTTCCCCATTTTCAATCATTAAGACGTATGTTAAGACATATAACTATATTCCTTCGTACGATGTATATGCATACCAGTTTTCATGTAATGACATAAAATTTATTATCCTCGTAATATTTTTTGTTATATATTATTTTATTTCATGGTGGTGCTTATAATTATAAATTACCAAATTTGTAAGGACATTATATTACAATCTCAAAAATAATTTGGATTGGTTGTGAATATGTTTTTGAAGAAAAACTATCCTGATTCATATCTCATGAATTATCATGATTTTCCTACCCATATAGTTATTAATTTTTTATTCACATACTAGAACCAATTTTCCACATTTTAGTACATAAGGTAATTATGAAAATTTATTAATAAAAATATGACTTTATCAGTTAATTCGGTCAGAAATCCATTTTCATCCAATACACATTTTCCTAATTTTTTTTAAAATTCTATTAAATGATATTATATGATCATTTGAATTGAAATGGATTTCAAAATTGTTATATATATAAAGGGTTATAAATAAATTTAAATTAATCTAATATAATTTTTTCTTTGTTTTATTCAATGAAATTGTTTTCAAAATAAAAATTGTTTTAGAAAGAATTTTTCAAAGAGGAAGTGGTATTTTTAATGAATTTTTTTAAACAGTCTTTATAAATAATTTTACTTCAATTATTCCATCCATTGATGTTACATATTATTTAAAATGGATTCAATAAAATGACACAATTAATATTATTTTTCTATAAAGTTTTTTATTGTGTAGATTAATTTTTAGGGAAGGAGTTTTTAATCCATCAACTATACAATGAGGAAATTATTACAAATCTCACATCATTTCTAGTGATGTTTTATGATGAAATGATAATGTAAATTATCTCCTTTCAGAAGGATATTATGGGATGAATTGTTTATTATTCACATATCAATTCATGGGATATTATGTGATGCATTTGTATGATCATGGGGTGTAGATAAAAATAGTTTTCAATTTGTAATGGGTGGGACCGGTATCTCTAACCAATTCATTTGGTAAAGACAAATGCTCTATAAGATCAAAAAGAACATAAGTGATTATCCTATGAATGAAATGGTGGGTACATAGGTGGTAAGGCAAACATTTTAAAGGAGGGTAAAATTGTGGTTAACCAAATCCTAAAGTAGGTAAAAAGGTGGTATGGTGAATCATAACATGTTA
Organism: Viscum album; assembly: GCA_963277665.1. Lineage (NCBI taxonomy): Eukaryota > Viridiplantae > Streptophyta > Magnoliopsida > Santalales > Viscaceae > Viscum > Viscum album. The sequence goes on from OY728156.1 coordinate 1,890,062,255, forward strand.
TGGATATCATGGTGGGTAGCCTTGACATAATGTTTTCTGTAATTATCAATATTAAAAAAATGTTTTATTTTATATTAATCTTCTATGGATCAATTTCATTGATTCTTTTAATATTATTGTCTTATGAACTTCAAATATTAATTTCATTACTTATTTTAAGATATATTATGGTTTTTGTAAGAACATCATATGTTTTTTTTCAAAATTCACATATAATTATCTTATTCTATCATATGATCATATATTTATATCCCTAATTTTTAGTAATACTGATCATATGATCTTACACATTCTTTGTATTTCTTTACTCAAGTTACGATGTTATTTTTTGTATTGGTAATGTCAATGAAGATAACTAATTTGGAAGAAAATTGTCGGAGACAAGGATCCAATTTCAGCAAATGAGATGATTGTGATACACATTTCTAATTGAACAAGACTAATACTATTATCTATAGTGTCTCTATGAAATGAAAATAATATTAATTAAAAAATATATAATATCCATTTTTTATTATTTGGGTTTTATTAAATGACAGCATAAAGATGAATTAGTGCATTCCCAACAACAATTTTTATGACCCACCAAGACATAACTTCAAACGTAAAAGTGACAACACAAAACTCTTTAATGAAAATAAAACTTTTGGAGTTCCACCCCAATGAAATTGTTCCAAAAAAAGAATTGTATTTACATATGAAACACAGGTACAATACCTTCCCAGCACCATGAAACCATATTCAAGACTGCATCATCTCAAAATTTATCACCTGGACTTAGGTCATACTAAGCATAATCATTTATATACAACTACCAATTCCAAAAATATTTATATCTCCATTTATATTTACATTAAAATATTTTTACCCATGTTACATTGATGATTCTATAGTGAATTCAACATCCAAAAACCAATCATATGTTAGAACACTGATAGAATTATAGTACGTATTATAATTTCCAAATTCTATTTCATAAAATATTAATCAAAACCATTCAATCACTGGATAATAAGAACATACACATCAATAACCCAATTCAATTCATAATATATAATTGACATAAAAAATTCTATAATAAAATTTTTATTTATAACTCACCATATCCAAATACAAGTAAAATATAAGTTGGACCACATATGGAGTACCATTCATGATGGATCTTTTCCACACCCACCCATCTATTGCCAAATTAGATTAACAAAAATTATAAAGGACCCCACGCACCATATGAATAATAAAAAATTCCCAAATAGAACCATTAATAACACAAAAAATTTATCTAGGGGTAAATTTCTAAATTTATACACCCACCATCATGATATATATTGACTATCATTATTCCCTCACCATATCATATTTGACTCGTATCAGGTCATCCTGATTATGATAATGAATCATAAAATCTAATAATCATGGGATTTTCATAATAGTTTTTCTATTCAACTTAACATCAGGAGGTACCACATGTTATAACATAATAGGCTACCGAATTCTACACTCGACAACTAGTGAGACATCAATAATTGTATAATTACAAAAAGAACCCCACATAGTTCATACCATAATGAAAAATTAATTATTGATCCAACATTCTAAAATAATATGAAATTAACCAATTTGTGATGTCCTTTCTCAAAATCATATTGAAACCACACTGAAATATACATGATATTTACTGAGGATTTCCTAGTATTACTATATTCTCTTCATTCATTGAAAACATAATGGAAAATAACTATCCAATGACCAATCTCACTTCTGAGACACTTCTCTCTAGATGGTCACATTCTAGTGATTGATATCTCAATCCACACTATAATATAATACTAATATTAATAATATTTTCCCAATATTCAATTACCATAACCTACAGATTGAATATACTCATATGTTAGGACTTGTTGGTGGTAAACCTATGCATCACATAACACTATTTTGAAATGAATCTAACCAACCATCGATGACATGAGGGAATGTAATTCATGAACGTCATTGAATTACATTATAAAACTATGATCATTCTTTATAAAATCATATGGCAGACTCTCTAACATAGGAATTATCTTATACAACTCCTCAAGAACTACCATAATTGGTATCTCCATTGAAACCATGTTGCTCCTCCCTAGCCCAATGAAATTATACCATCAGTAATTAAATAAAAAAATTATTCTTATGTAAAAACATGATTAATATCAATCCAAAAAAATTAAATTTCATATAAAAAATATAAAAAAAATTGCATGAGTTTACAGTTATTTTTTACACTCTCATGTTTCACTAATACTACAAACCCACTGACACTATGTATCTCTTTTTTTATTTCCTTCTTGAAGTTAACCAAACACCATATATGTACATTCCATTACAATGAATACAGAAAAATTGTATCGATTATCAGAATGCCTCATGTGGTTAAGAATATTTCTAAAAATAAAACATTACACATTTCCTTTACCATTTTAGTGTGACTTATTCAATTAAAAAGGGAGATTCCAAATCCAATTATCAATGTCTGTGAAATTCCATTTCATAAAATACAATTTAACCAATTTCCCACCATTATCCAAATAGTATATGAATGGTTATTTCAAAAAATAGTCATTTTATGAAAAAAAATCGATATAGAAGAATTTGGATTTAAAACACTATGCACACACTCTAAAATCACAAAATTTCAATCATATAAATTAATGGCACCAAATACTATTTTTTAGATTCCTTCCAATTAAATTCATAAAGGGATGAATAGTGATTTATGGCCCTTCCATACTAAATTTCCCATTTCAAACTCCCCCATTGAATAAACTGAATCAACAATTGAAGATGAATTAACTATAGTCCAATTATAAATAATTAATAAAAACATTCGATTAATTTTTTGCAAACAAATTGTATGAACCTGTATATTATTTTCAGGTATGGTTTTCCTTTATCATTTTTTTTGAGAAAAAGAGGAGTATCTGGAAATTTCATGATTACAGGCCATGTACTTTATGTACAAACTATGTACTTCATTTCTACGGGTGACTGTATACTGGATGGGTCACATCCAAGTACATGGCCTTCTGTGGTGACCTGGAGACCGTCTAAAGTGGATTTTGAAAAATGAAAGTACACACTGTAGACTTTTATGGAACACACTGTGTACTTAATTTTTTTCATTAATCAAAAATGGGTTGCATCAAACAGATATAACACACTTCTTCTCGACCAATTTATTCTAGAAACTTCTGAACGACCTTATGTCTTCTCTGATCCCCAGACTCATCATTAGTTATCCGAATCAATTGTCGTCAATTTCATTGGAATAGTGTCTATGAATTATCTCTTATCCTTTTACAATATATCCAGATTTTTCCTCTGTCACATGTTATCCTTAGTTGAACTTATTTAGGATTTTTATAGATCTATGGGGTTCTAGGGTGATTCAAGGTCTTAGGATCATGTATATTGATCTCACAACGTCAAGGTAAGTGGTTTATTCTTTTCTATAGTTATAATTTGAGTTTAATGTACAGAATTTCCCAATACCCTTGTTCAGGGTATTGCATGTTTATGTTTTTAGCCCTATGATTTTCTTGTTATGCCTTTTTTTATTAGATAGAGGTTAATTTTTTGTGAATTGGGTTATCTTTTCAATGATATGGATGTTCTTCCAATGTTTTCTTGTTTTGTCATTTTGGTATAGTTTTATTGTTAGGATAGTTTTTTTTCCATGCCCAGTATTGTTAAGATGGAGTGATTATTGTATAAAATTATATAAAATTATGTAGATTGATTATCCATGTAGTTATTGAGGTTTACATTGGTTTTCATGTATCGTTTGTGCATTATTCTGTTACACAGGGCCATGGGAACCTCGTGTATTAGACTATAGGGAGAATGGATGTTGATGGATTCTCCATATTGTATATTATGTTTTACGTTGTGATAACATATGTAGAGACCCAAAGAATGACGTACATGGACATTACATTACTTTTGTGGAATACTTAATACATAACAAAAACATACACACAAGGTCTGTAATAGTTTAGTGTCTTTGGAAACTAAGAACAAAATCTTCTAATCGTGGTGAAAGATCTTCAACATATCCCATAAAGATTTTCCCCTTTTATTTTATAACCTAAAAAATTTATGTATATTCTGCGGAAAAGAATACATATAAAGGGTGATCTCAAATGCTCCGTAAGGGTAAGAATGGAGAATAAATAAAACAAACCATATACATTTGAACTTCAAAACATGAAAATAAGGTTCACGCATCAAAATCTTGAGTTGTGAAATAAATCATGGAAGTACGTAAGGAATTGGTCATAAAGGAACATTAATCATGATAAAATAGAATGGGAATAAAACATTTAATTGTGGAAAACCATTAAGCACATGATATGGTTTCCATATTAGCCAAGGCATTGTTTCCAAGACCATCTTAGTGGACAAAGACCCTTTATGAATCGAGTTTACTCCTCATTCCAGTCTGGTATCACTGACTGGATTAACTTGTCATTCCATCCATGTCTATATCATGAGATATAAATATTTACCCAATTCATTAGAGGTAGATATTGGTCACACTCATCTCATAATGAAATCATCCTTTCGTGTGCCAAAAAATAAATATACATCATTCATAATAACCCAACAAATAAAATAGGATTCATAAACATCATCCCATCATAACATAATCAATATAAACAAATGGATATCCATTCATCATAAAATAATTTAAACCATGTAAATAATAGATACATTATACTTGAAACATAAACATACTAAATAATGTCATCTTAGAGGGAAAATAGTTTTGATAAAACACTTTAAAATAATTCTCGAGGAAAATATCCTTTCTTGTTCAAAATTATTTTCTTTTCTCATAATGCCATGACATTAAAAAAAAAGGATTTTGTGAAAAATAATCATGAAATTTTTTAGAGTAAGCTTCATTGAATTAAGTCGTTATGAAACCCTAAAAATCCGTTCATGTCGTATATGTTAAAAAAACATTCATCTCGTACTTTTGTTGGAAAAGTGAAAAAGTTCCTCTTATGGTAAACAAAAAAAGGATTCCTTCCATAACACAAAGTAAAAGTCAACGAGGGGTAAAAATGACATTAACAATACATGTAATAATATTAAAAACTTTATTAAAAACATTTTATGGGCATGGATGAAAAATATAACCCCAGTAAATACTTACGTATAAGCAATATCGAATAAAAATGAGATTGAAAAATTATCCCTTGCCTTATGTTCAATTTCTTCCATATGTGTCTGAGACTCTTGTATAGTGGGTTTAAACATATTATTAACTTGTAATAGAACCATTATAATATTTATGATATCATATATGATTCACTTATGACTTTATATTATCCATTCATTTGACAATTCCATGTTAAAACAACGTTTTGGGTAAAATCGTTTCATTTATCGCATGTGTTTTGAATTGTAATTATAAATATGATTACATAGATCGTGATTACGTAATTCAAGAATATAAAACATGTTTTACATATAATATAATTTCATAATATACATATATATAATTGATTGATAAATGGAAATAAATACAATGTTCTTGGAGATGATAGGTCGTACATACGAATGAACGCTATTTTTTGTTTCCTTATTGAATTGAATGGAATTAAGTAGATGATATAAATATATATATATATATATATATATATCCAGTAAAATTATTTTGTCATAAATTTCATGATAACTTATTATTTATACTTTATAATCATTCTTGAATTGTTATCCTGGAAAATCAATCTCATCGCATCCTCGAGACGGCAATCTGTACGTACGCACGAGCGATGATATCGATCCCATATTTATTGAATGGAATTGGAGTGGATGATATAGTATCTTAGAATCATTATGGTGTTATAATAATCATATATATTTATTATTTACACCATTATACCCATCAAAGAAAGGTGGTGGTGGAAAAACTGATTACACCACGGCATGGAGACGGATTCCGTACATACGCACGTGCAGTGATTTCATTTTCTGTAGGATGGATAGAAGGTGAAATAGTGTTGTTTCATATTTATAATATTATATCAATTTATATTTAATACTGATGGTATTTCTTTATAATTAAACAACTAAAGAAGATGAAGTATAAGATGAAAGAAACTTGAAAGAGTCGGTAGAAGAGATTACCTCTTCCTCGACGCACCTCCTTTAAACTTCTTCATAGGGAACTATATTTGGTCTTTTGAGAAGACTAGAACCTCTATGATATAACTATATAGGGTTAGAAGTGTAATTTACATGGTTTGGCCGAGCTTCAAGGCTCAAAATGGTGTGAAGAGAAGAGGGAAGGGGTTCCCTTTTTATAAGGGAGGAGAAGGGCACCTTGGAAAAACATAAAATATTATTTTATAATAAAGTCATATTCGGTTTATAATAGCTCCAAATTGATTTATCAATAATATGAAGTGAGTATGGGTCGAAATCCTCTCAACCTATAGGTTTTAGACAAGCTTAGGTTACTATTTTAACCTTATCATTTAGATTTAACTCTAAGTTAAATAATTTAACTTTTACCGTGTCTTATTGTTTTCTTAAACTATATGGTTAATAAACATACTATAACAAGCCAAACCAACCCAAAGTGGTTCATTATTAATATATATAACCTTTTATAAGTCATTTTGTAGAACCATATATTTTTACAAATATAATAACAATTAATAATATAATATTTCTTTTAAAAACTATTTTATGTCAATTATGACACTATTTGGTAATTGATTATTTGTGAAAATCATAACATGGTTAGTTCGAAAAAATTCAATTTAATCAATACTGACATGTCATAGTAACTTATAAAATTAGTGGAATTCCTAAAAAGTCTCAAATTAAATTTATTTGGGTATTTATAACATCAATTATTTTAATATATCATTAATAAGGGAATTACTGTATCATCGTTGATACATAAATAAATTAGATTATTTAATGTATAAAAATTATAAATAAAATACAAATATATGGGAAATCATTTTATCTTTCTAATGAATATTTATAGTCAAATTTATCTTATTTATAACCCTATATTAAAAATGTTTTCGTTATTAATCTTAAATTTTATCTATTTTAACACTTCTTTAAATAAAATAATAATAATTGTTTTAATCAATTCCAAGTGGACATAAAGGGTAATATTTTATTCCTAAGGTTCTTTTTAGTCGAATTAAACTTATCTAATATAATTATTACATGTTTTAGGATAATAATAATATCATTTTTACCCTTAATTACCCTATTCACTTTTAACCGTGGTAAATAAAAGTAAAAAGTTAATATTCACCAAAAATTATTTTTATCTTATTGAACAAATTTTACTCCTTGATATTAACTATGTCTCTCGGATTTTTTATATTCCAATCACAGAATTGGTAAAATTATGTTTTATGTAAATTTTCAAATTCTCCTAGGAGGTGGCTAAAAGACGGTGAAAAGTTCAATAATATCTAAAATCATTATAAAATGACTCAAATGAATTACATTGAACTTATATAGTTATTATATATCAATTTTGACCTAAAATAAATTTAAATAAAATAAATAATTATTTAAATAAAATGTCGGTTTTTAAATAGTAACCCAGTGTTTTCACAATTCATCAAAAATTGAAAGTTTTCAAAAAAATACCAAAAATTCACCCTAGCATAATTTCGATATTTCAAATCCAAAAAATAAAGTCTACTTTGAAAGATAAAATTTATAAAATTAAAAAATTGGGTATTACTATTCATAATGGCTAGTTCATAATAATATTATAATAATATTTCGTTTATTGAAACTCGGTGTTGCGTACAACACACGCTATCGAGGAAGGTTTCTATGGCGTGCAACAGAAGCCTAGAATAGTTATTGCGTATATTGTAAGCTAATATAGTGTTTCGTATAGCGAAAGATAATCTTAGTGTAGCATACAACACAAGACATCAAAGTAATTAAAAATAATATTTCTCATAAAATCTCAGGGTCTTACATTCTACCCCGCTTAAAATGAATTTCTACCTCAAAATTCGTCGGGGTTATAAATGGTTTACTACTTGAAATTTTCTTTCATAGAAACCCACATCGTAAAATGATATACTAAAATTTAATTTTAAAAACTAAAGTATGAAATGTAACGGTTACCCAAATTAACTCATCACGGGGTTTCAACATATGAGAACATAAGTGAAAATATGGATATTGAAGAGAAATATATCCATCAACTTCTAATTAAGAGTGTTAGAGGACATGGATATGAAAAAGACAAAAATCAAAAAGCCTTAAATTTGTGATGATCTAAGGTACCATCTAATTCATCAGATATAAGGGCACTAGGACAACATTTTTGGATTTCAAGATCATTTCCCTAATGTTGAAAAAATTCGAATTAGAAGAAATGCTTTCTAGATTTTGGTACAATATCACCATTGGTCGTTCCTTGGAAAACTTCCACTTCATCACTTAAAGAAATTAAATTGAATTTGTCATTCATGAAGTGTTAGCAGATCATGTGATAGAAAGATGGGTCATTCCATCTGTCTCAAACAAAAGGTTTGAAAAAGTTATCAAAAATACATAAGTTCATCTACATTGATATTAATTATATATGGTTCCTAAAAAAGACTTATACTTCATATATCATATTGCTTAATATAATAAAACAAGTTTCTACTAACCAGGGACTTCCTATAGGCTAGTGGTAGGCGATAAAGGCTTGTCTCACTTCGGTTATGGGTTCGATGCCCATAGCCTTGTCTGACGCGACGGGTTGTCGCCCGTCCTGCTGGTTGTCCTTTTTATAAAACTATATTATTATAACATTCCATAAATAATATTAAATAAAGTTCTATCCTTAAACAATACTGACATATTTCCAACATAATCCATTCCAATATTTATGCTTATCCAAAAAACTTTCATCCAAGCTCACAATATATAGAAAACAATTACTAGAAATTTCATCACCCGAGCATGTGAATACCATAATTTATCCCCCATATATCATATGATATATCTTGTTGGTCAAATTAAAAACATGTGAATACCATAATAATGTATTCTCTTGAAAAATGAATACCCATTGACTCTTAGTGAAACCATGAATTCTGTTAAAATTTAACTCTTTCCACATACCAAAATCCCAAAATTTCTATATACTCAAACCATGATATAACTTTGTCCATATATCAGTCATGAAATCAGTTCATTTTTTTTCATCATCACTTCATTACGCGCATACATCTTCTTTCCAAAAATATTTCATTCAATTTTCATGGTTACTGGTACCATATAATTATTGAAAACCAATACATTGATATTCCAAAATTCCACGATGCCATAAATGAGATTCCATGAAAATATTTTGAAATCCCATTACATAAAGACGTAATCATTACACAACATCATTTTCATACTCAACATCACAAATAGTGATTTCATGTGACATCCCTTTGTCCTTTGCCTTAAAAGGCTTATCACGTTGATCATCATTAACCCTTGGATTAGGGCATTGATTAGCATAATGCCCCATTTCCTTGCACTTGAAGCATTGAAGTGTTGGTGATGTGTTATCTACAGTCTTTTCTTTATTCACATCATTATCAACCCTTTTTCCAATACTTAGACACTCATCTGCTCAATGACCTTCTTTTCCACACTTAAACCATTTTCTAGTCCCTTTAATACAATCTCAACCATGCTTCATTCCATACTTTGAGCATAAAGAATAATTCATCTTCTTTTCACCATTATTATGATATTTTCCCTTGAACTCCATCTTTTGTTTTTTGTCAAAACCATGAGATAGATATATAACACCAACTTTCATTTCTACCTTGATAGCACAACGCTCAATTTCTTCATAGCTACCGAAGTCTTTTATAGCTAATTCCATTCGAAGACTTGGTTTTAAGCTACTGAACTCTTTTATAGATAATTCCCTTCGAAGGCTTGGTTTTAAGCTACTGAATAATCGATCAACTTTACTTTCAAGTTTGATGATAATGCCAGATGCATACCATTCAAGCCTTGTATAATTCGCTTCATATATACCAACAGATTCATCATCCTTTTGTTTAAGCTCAAGTAAATCCTTTTATATCGTTGTTCTAATATGATGAGGGAAGTACTTATTGAAAAATAAGTTCTTGAACTCATCCCCTTCTATGGATTCAATTTCATCTTGAGGCCTCGTATTATTAATTAGAGTCCACCATTGATCTGCTCCACCTTCTAAACGATAAATATCCAGAATGATTTTTTCATGTTCCGAATAGTAATGTATGGAAAATATCTTTTCAATGGTACTGATCCATTGTTCAGCAACAAGTGGATCAGAAGACCCACTGAAAGAAGGTTGATGTTTCCTCATGAAGGACTCAATAGAATATTTCTCCCTTCTCTGCTCATTTGGATTTCCATAATGATTCATAGCTTGTGTAAGTATAGAAATAAGATTTTTCACTCCATCTCCCATAACATTGGTTTGTTCCAGAGGAAAATCATTGCATTGTCCATTACATTTATCAATATGGTTCCTTCTGGTTCTATCCATCGTCGAAAACCCAAAAAGAATAGTGTGAGAGGAAAAAATCATGTTAGGGAAAACAACATAATAAAGTGGTAGTACCTTCAATATGTAACATATTAGGGTTAATTCTAAGATTGTTACCATAATTCAAGGACTATAACCTACACTTACACATAACTTTAGAGACCTCCCTAGACATACCTTATAAATATCTATAGGGATCTCACTAATGTTTTCGCATCCTAGTTTCCAATGGTTAACTAAACCTTTCCTCTGATACCAACTACAGAGACCCAAAGCTTGATGTACATGGAAATTACATTACTTTTAAAAAAACTTATTACAAAACAAAAACAAACACACAAGGACCGTAATAGTTTAGTGTCTTTGGAATCTCGGAACATAATCTTCTAATAGTGGTAAAAGATCTTCAACATCTCCCATAAAGATCTTCCCCTTTTCTTTTCATACCTAAAACCTTTATTTATATCCTGGGGAAAAGAAAACATACATAGGGTGAGCTCAAATACTTAGTAAGGGTAATCTTGGAGAATCAATAAAACAAACCATATACATTTGAACTTCAAAACATGAACATAAGGTTTACACATCAAAATAATGAGGTGTGAAATAAATCATTGCAGTACGTAAGGCATAGGTCATAAAAGAACATTAATCATGATAAAATAGAATGGGAATAAAAATTTTAATTATGGAAAACCATTAAGCACATGATATGATTTCCATATTATCCAAGTCATTGTTTCCATGACCATCTTAGTGGACAAAGTCCCTTTCTGAATCGAGTTCACTCCTCATTCCAGTCCGGTATCACTAGAACAGATTAACTTTCCGTTCCAGCCATGTCTATCTCATGAGATATAAATATTTACCAAATGAATTGGAGGTAGATATAGGTCCCACCCATCTCATAATTAAATCATTCTTCCGTGTGCCACAAAATAAACATACATCATTCATAATAACCCAACTAATAAAATGGGTTTCATAAACATCATCCCATCATAAAAAAATCCACATAAAAAATGGATATCATTTCATTTTTAGAAAATTTAAACAATTTAAATAATAGAGAAATTATACTTGAAACATAAACATACTAAATAATGTCATCTTAGAGGGAAAATAGTTTTGATAAAACACTTGAAAAGAATTCTTGAGTAAAATATATTTTCCTGTTCAAAATCATTTTCTTTTCTCAAAATTCACTTCAATTTTAAAAGCAAACGATTTTGTTGAAAATAATCATGGAATTTTGTAGAGGAAGATTCATTTATATATGTCGTTATTAATCGTTAAAATTCTGTTCATGTTGTATATGTTAAAAATACATTTTTCTTGTACTTTTGTCGGAAAAGTCAAAAAGTTCCTCGTATGGTAAAAAGAAGAAAGATTCCTTCCATAACATGAAGTAAAAGTCAAGGAGGTGTAAAAATGACATTAAAAATACATTTAATAATATTAAACACTTTATGAAAAACATATTATGGGCACTGATGAAAAATATAACCCCAGTAAATACTTACGTATAAGTAATGTCGAATATAAATGAGATTGAAAAATTATCCATTACGTTATGTTCCATTTCTTCTGTATGTGTCCAAGAATCCTCTATAGTGGGTTTAAACACATTATTAACTTGTAATAGAACCATAATAATATTTAATTTATCATATATGATTCACTTACGACTTTATATTATCCTTTCATCTGTCAATTCCATGTTAAAACAACGTTTTGGGTAAAATTGTTTCATTTATCATCTGTGTTTTGACTTGTAATTATTAATATGATTAGTTAAATCATGATTACATAATTCTAGAATATAAAAAATTATTTATATATAATATATTTTCATAATATACAAATACAAATACATATATATATTAGATCGATAAATGGAAATAAATACACCGTTCATGGAGACGGTAGGTCGTACATACACATGAATGATGTTTTTTGTTTCCTTATTGAATTGAATGGAATTAAGTAGATGAAATTCATATATATATATATAATGTATCATTATTATGTCATATATTTCATGATTACTTATTATATATACTTTATAATCATTCTTGAATTGTTAACATGGAAAATGAATCTCATCAGGTCGTAGAGACGGTAATCCGTACGTACACAAGAGCGATGATATCATTGTTATATTTACTGAATGGAATTGGAGTGGGGGATATAATATCTTAGAGTCATTATGATGTTATAATAATCATATATAGTTATTATTTACACCATTATACCCATCCAAGTTAGGTGGTGGTGGAAAAACTGATTACACCACCACGTAGAGACAGTATTCTGTACGTACGCACGCACGGTGATTTCGTTTTCCGTAGGATGAATAGAAGGTTAATTAGGGTTGTTTTGTATTTGTAATAACATATCAGTATATATGTACTACTTATTTTATTACTTTAGAATGAAACAACTAAAGAAGATGAAGTAGAAGAAGAAAGTAACTTGAAAGAGTCGGTAGAAGAGATTACCTCTTCCTCGACGCACCTCCTTTAAACATCTTCTTAGGGCATTGGAGTTGGTCTTTTGAGAATACCAGAATCACTATGATATAAATAGTGAGTTTTAGAAGAGTAATTTTCATGTGTTGGCTGAGCTTCAAGGCTAAAAATGGTTTGAAGTGAAGAGGGAAGGGGTGCCCTTTTTTATAAGGGAGGAGAGGGGCACCTTTGGAAAAACTTAAAATATTATTTTATAATAAAGTCATATTCGGTTTATAATAGCTCCAAATTGATTTATTTTGAATATAAAGTGGGATGGGTCACAATTATGTCAACCAATATGTAGAGACCCGAAGCTTAACGTACATGGACATTACATTACATTTGCGGAATACTTAGTACATACACACAAGGATCGTAATAGTTTAGTGTCTTTGGAAACTCGGAACGTAATCTTCTAATCGTGGTGAAAGATCTTCAACATCTCCTATAAAGATCTTCCCCTTTTTTTTACCTAAAACCTTTCTTTATATCCTGGGGAAAAGAAAACATAAAAGGGTGAGCTCAAATGCTCAGTAAGGGTAAAAAAAGAAATATCAATCACATCGTATTCATAAGAACATAACATTTTGGAAATCTTAACCTGCAAAAGAGAGAATAATTTCATAACATGGGATAAATCATGGCAGTGAAATGTAATAACAATAATCATAACTTAAAACATGAAACTTTGTGGAATTCACACATAATCATAGAGAATCATTTCTTGTTAGTCAACACTCATTGCCAAGACTATCTTAGTGGACAAAGTCCCTTTCTGAATCGAGTAACCCTCGTTTCAGTCCTGTTTCACTGAACCAGTATAACCTACCATTCCAGCCATGTCTATCTCATGAGATATAAAATCTTTACCCAATGCATTGGAGGGAGATATTGGCCCTACCCATCTTATAATGAATCATTTCTTATGTGTGCCACATAATCATAAAGCATACATCATCGCATAACCCATGTAACAAAAATGGGATTCTTGAAACATCATGACATCATAAAACAAATCATATAAGGTAAATGACTTCATAAAAATAATTCCCTCACAACATAATCAAATCAATGTAATAATAGGGATAAAATCAGAACCCTTTATTATCTTAGATGTAAAATAATTTTGATAAAACACTTGAACTTTATTCTTGAGTAAAATATCCTTTCTACTTCAAAAATACTTTTCCTTTCTTAACATGTCATACCGTTTTAAAATAAAAGAAGTTGATTAAAAATAAACATGAAAACTTGTAAAGGAAGATTATTGGAAATATTGTTTTAAAAATCCATTCATTCCGTATAAGTTTAAAAAAACATTCTTCGTACTTTTGTCGGAAAAGTCAAAAAGTACCTCGTACGAAAAATGACAAAAGATTCCATTCATACATATTACTAAAAACTCACCGAAGGGTAAAAATGGATTTAAACAATTGTAGGTGGATGGAAATAATATTACATATTGATGAAACATGTATGTGGATGATAAAATACACCCCAGTAAATACTTACGAATAAACAATCTCGGATAAAAATGAGATTGTGATATTTCCCTTACCTTAGGTTCGATTTGCTTCGTATGTGTCCGAACCTCCTGTATAATGATTTAAATAATGTCATTGACTTATTACAGAATTATATTCATTGTTATGATATCATATATGGTTCACTTATGACATTATATTACCCGTTCTTTTGTAAATTCCATGTTAAAGAGGCGTTTTGGGTAAAATCGTTTCATTTATCGTAGGTGTTTTGACTTGTTGTTCTTGACATTATTATTACTTATATCATGATTTACATACTTCCAGAATATAAAATATGATTTATATATCATATATATTTAGTATATATATATATATAATAGATAGATAAATGAAATGAAAAACATCGTTCATGGAGACGGTAGTCCGTACGTACGCATGAACGCTGTTTTTCTTTCCTTATTGTCTTGAATGGAAGTAAGTAGATGACATACATATATATATATACATAAATCCAGAATCATTATTATGTCATATATTTCATTAGTACTTATTATATATACTTTATAATCATTCATGAATGGTTAATCATTAAGAATGAATCTCATCGCGTCGTGGAGACGGTAGTCCGTACGTACGCACGATCGATGATATCATTTCCATAATTATTGAATTGAATTGGAGTGGATTATACAATATATCAGAATCAATATGATGTTGTAATAACTATGTATAGTTATTCTTTACACCATTATACCCATCCATGTATGGTGGTGGTGGAAAATAGATTACACCACGGCGTGGAGACGGTATTCCGTACGTACGCACGCGTGGTGATTTCTTTTTCCGTAGGATGGATAGATGGTGAAATAGGGTTGTTTCATACTTAAAATAACATATCAGTATATGAGTGATACTGATGTTATTACTTCATAATGAATCAACCTAAGAAGAAGAAGTTGAAGAAGAAATAAAGATGAAAGAATTGGTAACGGTAATTACCTCTTCTTTGAAGCGCCTCTTTGAGACCTCCTCTTAGGGCATTAAAATTGGTCTTTGAGGAAGTCCCGAACCTCTAGGATGTTTCTAGGGAAGTGGAGAAGAGATTTGGGCAGGGGTTGGCCGAGCATGAGTGCTCAAATTGGTGTGAGGAGGAGGGGGAGGAGGTGTCCTTTTATAAGGGAGGAGAGGGGCACCTTAGGAATATATCAAAATATTATTTTATATTAAAGTCAAAATCGGTTTATAATGGTTCCAAAGGGTCTTATTTCGAAGCTAAAGTGGGTATGGGTCGAAATCCTATCAACCAATAAGATTTAGACAAGTTTATGGTATTATTTTAACCTTATCAATTAGATTTAACTCTAAGTTAAATAATTTAACTTTTACCGTGTCTTTTTGTTTTCTTTCACTATATGGTTAATAAACTTACTATAACATTCCAAACGAACCCCAAATTGTTTATTATTAATACATATATCCTTATCTAAGTCATTTGGCCGAACATTAGATTTTTAGGAATAAAATAACAATTAATAATATAATATTTGATTTAAAAACTATTTTGTGTCAATTTTGACACTATTTGATATATGATTTTTGTAAAAGTCATAACAGAATTATATGTTCGAACCAAGTTGATTAAATCAACACTAATATATCATAGTAACCTAGAAAATTAGTGGAATTCATAAAAAGTCTCAAATTACATTCATTTGAGCATTTATAACATCACTTATGTTAATATTTCCTTAAAAGGGTAATTACTGCATCATCGTTGTGTCATAAATAAGTTAATTTATATGAAGTCTAAAAATTATAAATAAAATATCATTATGTAGGAAATCTTTTTAGCTTTCTAATGAATATTTATAGTCGAATTTTATTTTATGTATAACCCCATATTAAAAATGTTTCATTTATTAAACTTTGATTTTAACTATTTTAACTATTCATTAAATAAAATAATATTAAATGTCATAATCTAATCCAAGTGGACCTAAATGGTCATATTATATTAATAAGGTTGTTTTTGGTCGAATTACACTTATCCAATAGAATTAGGACATGTGTTAGGGTAATAGTAATATCATTTTTACCCTTAGTTACCCTATTTACTATTAATCGTGGTAAAAAAAAGTATAAAGTTACTATTCACCAAAAATTATTTTCATCTCATTGAACCACATTTTACTTACTGACATCAACCGTGTCTCTCGGATTTTTGAAATTCCATTCACAGAAGCGGTAAAATTTAGTTTTATGAACAATTCAGTTTTTTTAACTACCACTTAGTGGTTTCACTATTCATCGAAAATTGAAAGTTTTCAGAAAAATTCCAAAAATTAGGCCTAAGCTATATTTGATATTATGAACTCAAAAATGATGTCTATTTTACCAAATTCAAAACATATCAGTTGCATTAACTAATTTAAAAATTAATTCTCGTCGTCAAAACAAATAGCGTGTTTTTAAGAGATAATAACTATCAAAAGATTGACACTAGTTTATAACTGGTTTAAATGTGAAATTACATCCAATGACCAAAATTGTATTAAATTGTAAAAATATATTCAAAATATACTTTAAAACCACTCAAATTAATAATTTATCACTATTAATTATTTCTATTAAAAAAGTTGTTTTTAATTAAAATTTAGTAATTTTCACTATTCATCAGAATATGAAAGTTATCCGAAAAGTACAAAAATTTCACCCTAAGATAATTTAGATATTCCGAATCCAAAAATGAAGTCCATTTTGAAAAATAGAATTTACAAAATTTCAAAAAGTGGTTATTACTATTCATAACGGCTAGTTTTAATAATATTTTAATAGCATATCGTTGTTTAGTAAAACTCGGTATTACGTACTACACACGCTATCAAGGAAGGTCGTGATTGCGTGTAATGAAAGGCAAGTCAAGGATGCGTGTTGTGCAAGCTCCTTTTGGTGTAGCGTACAACACAAGACATTAATGAAATTAAAAAGAATATTTTTCATAAAATCTCGGGCTGTTACATTCTACCCCCCTTAAAATGAATTTCGCCCTCGAAATTCGTCCGGGTTATAAATGGTTTACTATTCGAAAGTTTCTTTAATAGAAACCCACATCATAAAAAGGAATACCAAAACATGGATTTAAAAACTAAAGTATGAAATCTAACAATTACCCAAATAAACTAATCACTAGGTTTCCACATAGGTCAAAATATGGATATGGAAGAAAAATCTAACCATCATGTTCTGATGGAGAGTGGTAGAAAACATGGCTATGGAGTTGCCAACAATCACAAATCCATAAATTTGTGACGATCTAAGGTACCATCTGATTAATCAGATATAAGATCACTAGGACAACATTTTTTGGTTTTCAAGATCGTTTCCCTAAAGTTGAAGAATTTGAATTAGAATAAATACTTAATTTATTTTGGTACAATCTCACTGTTGTTCGTGCCTTTAACAATTTCCACTTCATCTCTTAAATAAATGAAGTTGAATTTGTTATTCATGATGTGTTAGCAGATCATGTGATATAATGACGGGTCATTCCATCTGTCTCAAACAAAAGGTTAGCAAAAAAATTATATACATAAGTCGATCTATAGTGAGATTAATCATATATGGTTCCTAAAATGGACTTATACATCATATGACATACAACTTAATATAATAAAACTAGTTTCTACTAAACAGGGACTTCCTGTAGGCCTGTGGTAGGCAATAAAGGCCAGTCGCACTTCGGTTGTGGGTTCGATTCCCACAGCCTTGTCCGAAGCGATGGGCTGTCGCCCGTCCTGCAGGTTGTCCTTTTTCTAAAACTACATTACTATAACATCCCATCAATAATATCGAGAAAACTTCTATCCTTAAACAATACTATCTTCTGTCCAACATAATCCATTCCAATCTTTAGGCTTATCCATAATACTGCAGTCTACTCTCATAACATAGTGAAAACGATTACCAGAGATTTAACACCATCGTCGATCCCCATATATCATAAGATATGTTTTGTTGGTCACATTCCAAATATTCAAAGTCCTTAATAATGTATTCTCTTGAATACCCCTCTTGAATACCCATTGAACCATAGTGAAAACTTGAATGCAGTTAAAAGTTAACACTTTTCACATACCAAAATCCTCAAAATTCTATATACTCAAACCATGATATCACTTAGTCCTTATATCAATCATGAGCTCATGAATACTATCAAACATTTAACTTTCTCTTTATCCCTTCATTATGCGCATATCATCTACATTCCAAAAATATCTGAATAACCTTTCATGGATACTGGTAACATTAATCATACACTTTCAAAACACAAGGAAAGACAACAGTGTAACAATCCATAGATGTCTCTTTATTCCATAGTATCATGAGATTACTTATACAAAATTACACATGATAAACATGTAATCATTCCACTACATTCTTAAACCATTGACCGAGCTTCAAAAATTCTTTCATCTCACATATCATTTGTATTCTCTTCATCATCATCCACATAAATACTACCCATATGACCATACTGATTCTCTTCATGAGTCTTTCCCTTAGGGCATTTGTTTACATAATGCCCATACATTCCACATTTAAAACACTTAACCATTTTTGATGTCGTAGCAATACCATTATCCTCATCCATGGTGTTAACCGACCCTTTTCCTTTGCACTTACTTGCTTTGTGTCCTTCTTTTCCACACCCAAAGCATCTTCCAGTTCCTTTGAAACATTTTCCTTGATGCCTCTTCCCACATGATTTACATAGGGGAAATTGAACTTTCTTTCCTCTATGATCATCATGGAACTCCATCTTTCTCTTATTAGTCGAGTCAGGAAACTTACCAAATTTTACTTTATTGATCATATTATGAGATTGCTGATTTGGCATAATAATGATGTTTGGACATCCAAATCTCATTTCATTTGGTTTCTCATGAAGAATATCATTCCATTGTCCATCATATCCTCCATTATTGTGAATCATCTTGTTTCCAGCCATTTTCTAAAACCCAAACAGAATAGTGTGAGAGGCAAAATAATGCTAGGGAAAACAACATAGTAAAGGGGGAGTACCCTCAATATCTAACATCTTAGGTTAAATTATAAGATCTTTACCATAGTTCTAGGACTATATCCTATATGTATACTTATCCTTAGGGACATCCCTAGACATACCTTTGAAATATCTCTAGGGATCTCACTAACGTTCTCACATCCTAGTTTCCAAAGGTTGACTAAACCATTCCTCTGATACCAACTGTAGAGACCCGAATCTTAACGTACATGGACATTACATTACATTTGTGGAATACTTAGTACATACACACAAGGATCATAATAGTTTAGTGTCTTTGGAAACTCGGAACGTAATCTTCTAATCGTGGTGAAAGATCTTCAACATCTCCTATAAAGATCTTCCCCTTTTTTTTACCTAAAACCATTATTTATATCCTGGGGAAAAGAAAACATAAAAGGGTGAGATCAAATGCTCAGTAAGGATAAAAAAAGAAATATCAATCACATCGTATTCATAAGAACATAACATTTTAGAAATCTTAACCTGCAAAAGAGAGCATAATTTCATAACATGGGATAAATCATGGCAGTGAAATGTAATAACAATAATCATAACTTAAAACATGAAACTTTGTGGCATTCACACATAATCATATATAATCATTTCTTGTTAGTCAAGACTCATTGCCAAGACTATCTTAGTGGACAAAGTCCCTTTCTAAATCGAGTAACCATCGTTTCAGTCCTGTTTCACTGAACCGGTATAACGTACCATTCCAGCCATGTCTATCTCATGAGATATAAAATCTTTACCCAATGCATTGGAGGGAGATATAGGTCCCACCCATCTTATAATGAATCCTTTCTTATGTGTGCCACATAATCATAAACCATACATCATCGGATAACCCATGTAACAAAAATGGGATTCTTGAAACATCATGACATCATAAAACAAATCATATAAGGTAAATGACTTCATAAAAATAATTCCCTCACAACATAATCAAATCAATGTAATAATAGGGATAAAAACAGAACCCTTTATTATCTTAGATGGAAAATAATTTTGATAAAACACTTGAACTTTATTCTTGAGGAAAATATCCTTTCTACTTCAAAAATACTTTTCCTTTCTTAACATGTCATACCGTTTTAAACTAAAAGAAGTTGATTAAAAATAAACATGAAAACTTGTAAAGGAAGATTATTGGAAATATTGTTTTAAAAATCCATTCATGCCGTATAAGTTTAAAAAAACATTCTTCGTACTTTTGTCGGAAAAGTCAAAAAGTACCTCGTACGAAAAACGACAAAAGATTCCATTCATACATATTACTAAAAACTCATCGATGGGTAAAAATGGATTTAAACAATTGTAGGAGGATGGAAATAATATTACATATTGATGAAACATGGATTTGGATGATAAAATACACCACAGTAAATACTTATGAATAAACAATCTCGGATAAAAATGAGATTGTGATATTTCCCATACCTTAGGTCCGATTTGCTTCGTATGTGTCCGAACCTCCTGTATAATGATTTAAATAATGTCATTGACTTATTACAGAATCATATTCATTGTTATGATATCATATATGGTTCACTTATGACATTATATTACCCGTTCTTTTCTAAATTCCATGTTAAAGAAGCGTTTTGGGAAAAATCGTTTCATTTATCGTAGGTGTTTTGACTTGTTGTTCTTGACATTATTATTACTTATATCATGATTTACTTACTTCCAGAATATAAAATATGATTTATATATCATATATATTCAGTATATATATATAATAGATAGATAAATGAAATGAAAAACACCGTTCATGGAGACGGTAGTCCGTACGTACGCATGAACGCTGTTTTTCTTTCCTTATTGTCTTGAATGGAAGTAAGTAGATGACATACATATATATATATATACATAAATCCAGTATCATTATTATTTCATATATTTCATTAGTACTTATTATATATACTTTATAATCATTCATGAATTGTTAATCGTTAAGAATGAATCTCATCGCGTCGTGGAGACGGTAGTCCGTACGTACGCACGAGCGATGATATCATTTCCATAATTATTGAATTGAATTGGAGTGGATTATAAAATATATCAGAATCAATATGATGTTTTAATAACTATGTATAGTTATTCTTTACACCATTATACCCATCCATGTAAGGTGGTGGTGGAAAATAGATTACACCACGGCGTGGAGACGGTATTCCGTACGTACGCACGCGCGGTGATTTCTTTTTCCGTAGGATGGATAGATGGTGAAATAGGGATGTTTCATACTTAAAATAACATATCAGTATATGAGTGATACTGATGTTATTACTTCATAATGAAACAACCTAAGAAGAAGAAGTTGAAGAAGAAATAAAGATGAAAGAATTGGTAACGGTAATTACCTCTTCTTTGAAGCGCCTCTTTGAGACCTCCTCTTAGGGCATTAAAATTGGTCTCTGAGGAAGACCAGAACCTCTAGGATGTTTCTAGGGAAGTGGAGAAGATATTTTGGCAGGGTTTGGCCGAGCTTGAGTGCTCAAATTGGTGTGAGGAGGAGGGGGAGGAGGTGTCCTTTTATAAGGGAGGAGAGGGGCACCTTAGGAATATATCAAAATATTATTTTTTATTAAAGTCAAAATCGGTTTATAATGGTTCCAAAGGGTCTTATTTAGAAGCTAAAGTGGTTATGGGTCGAAATCTTATCAACCAATAAGATTTAGACAAGTTTAGTGTATTATTTTAACCTTATCAATTAGATTTAACTCTAAGTTAAATAATTTAACTTTTACCGTGTCTTTTTGTTTTCTTTCACTATATGGTTAATAAACTTACTATAACATGCCAAACGAACCCCAAATTGTTTATTATTAATACATATATCCTTATCTAAGTCATTTGGCCGAACAATAGATTTTTAGGAATAAAATAACAATTAATAATATAATATTTTATTTAAAAACTATTTTGTGTCAATTTTGACACTATTTGATATATGATTTTTGTGAAAGTCATAACAGAATTATATTTTCGAACCAAGTTGATTAAATCAACACTAATATATCATAGTAACCTATAAAATTAGTGGAATTCATAAAAATTCTCAAATTACATTCATTTGAGCATTTATAAAATCACTTATGTTAATATTTCCTTAAAAGGGTAATTACTGCATCATCGTTGTGTCATAAATAAATTAATTTATATGAAGTCTAAAAATTATAAATAAAATATAATTATGTAGGAAATCTTTTTAGCTTTCTAATTAATATTTATAGTCGAATTTTATCTTATGTATAACCCCATATTAAAAATGTTTTATTTATTAAACTTTGATTTTAACTATTTTAACTATTCATTAAATAAAATAATATTAAATGTCATAATCTAATCCAAGTGGACCTAAATGGTCATATTATATTCATAAGGTTGTTTTTGGTCGAATTAAACTTATCCAATAGAATTAGGACATGTGTTAGGGTAATAGTAATATCATTTTTACCCTTAGTTACCCTATTTACTATTAACCGTGGTAAAAAAAAGTATAAAGTTACTATTCACCAAAAATTATTTTCATCTCATTGAACCACATTTTACTTACTGACATCAACCGTGTCTCTCGGATTTTTGAAACTCCATTCACAGAAGCGGTAAAATTAAGTTTTATGAACAATTCGGTTTTTTTAACTACCACTTAGTGGTGTCACTATTCATCAAAAATTGAAAGTTTTCAGAAAAATTCCAAAAATTAGGCCTAAGCTATATTCGATATTATGAACTCAAAAATGATGTATATTTTACCAAATTTAAAAAATATCAGTTGCATTAACTAATTTAAAAATTAATTCTCATCGTCAAAACAAATAGCGTGTTTTTAAGAGATAATAACTATCAAAAGATTGACACTAGTTTATAACTGGTTTAAATGTGAAATTACATCCAATGACCAAAATTGTATTAAATTGTAAAAATATATTCAAAATATACTTTAAAACCACTCAAATTAATAATTTATCACTATTAATTATTTCTATTAAAAAAGTTGTTTTTAATTAAAATTTAGTAATTTTCACTATTCATCAGAATATGAAAGTTATCCGAAAAGTACAAAAATTTCACCCTAAGATAATTTCGATATTCTGAATCCAAAAATGAAGTCCATTTTGAAAAATAGAATTTACAAAATTTCAAAAAGTGGTTATTACTATTCATAACGGCTAGTTTTAATAATATTTTAATAGCATATCGTTGTTTAGTAAAACTCGGTATTATGTACTACACACGCTATCAAGGAAGGTCGTGATTGCGTGTAATGAAAGGCAAGTCAAGGATGCGTGTTGTGCAAGTTCCTTTTGGTGTAGCGTACAACACAAGACATTAATGAAATTAAAAAGAATATTTTTCATAAAATCTCGGGCTGTTACACAATAAGTTTTAGACAAGTTTAGGTTACTATTTTAACCTTATCATTTAGCTTTAACTCTAAGTTAAATAATATAACTTTAACGTGTCTTCTTGTTTTCTTACACTATATGGTTAATAAACAAACAATAACAAGCCATAAGAACCCCAAGTGGTTCATTATTAATATATATAACATTATCTAAGTCATTTGGCCGAACCATAGATTTTTATGAATATAATAACAATTAATAATATAATATTTGTTTGAAAAACTATTTTAGGTCAATTTTGACACTATTTGGTAATTGAATTTTGTGAATATAATAACAAAATTATTATTTCAAAAAAAGATAATTGAATCAATACTAACATGTCATATTAACCTATAAAATTAGTGGAATTCATAAAAAGTCTCAAATTACATTTATTTGGGAATTTATAACATCAATTATGATAATATTTCATTAATAAGGTATTTATTACATCATCATTGTGTCATAAATAAATTAAATTATTTAATGTCTAAAATTTATAAATAAAATACCATTATGTAGGAAATCCTTTTATATTTCTAATGAGTATTTATAGTCGAATTTATCTTATGTATAACCCTATATTAAAAATGTTTTAGTTATTAAACTTTGATTTTAACTATTCTAACTCTTCTTTAAATAAAATAATAATAAGTTTTCTAATCTAATCCAAGTGGACCTAAAGGGTAATATTTTATTCCTAAGGTTGATTTCGGTTGAATTACACTTATCCAAAAGAATTAGGACATGTGTTAAGGAAATAATAATATCATTTTTACCCTTAATTACCCTATTTACTTTTAACCGTGGTAAATAAAAGCCAAAGTTACTATTCAACTAAAATTATTTTTATCTTATTGAGCCACATTTTACTCATTTATTTTAACAGTGTCTTTCGGATTTTAGAAATTCCACTCACAGAAGTGGTAAAATTATGTCTTATGTTATGTTTCAAATTCTTCTATGAGGTGGGTAAAAGACGGTAAAAAGTTCAATAATATATAAATCATTATAAAATGACTCAAATGAATTAAATTGAACTTATATAGGTATTATGTATCAATTTTGACCTAAAATAAATTTAAATAAAAATATAATTATTTAAAAAAATTTGGTTTTTAAAAAGTAACCCAGTGTTTTCACTATTCATCAAAAATTGAATGTTTTCAGAAAAATACCAAAAAATCACCCTAGGCTAATTTCAATATTCCGAATCCAAAAATGAAGTCCATTTTAAAAGATAAAATTTATAAAATTTCAAGAAGTGGTTATTAATATTCATAACAGTTAGTTCATAATAATATTATAATAATATCTCGTTTTGTGAAAATCAATACTGCGTACAAAACACACTATTGAGGAAGGTTGATCTGGAATGAAACACAAGCCTAGAATATTTTTTGTGTATATTGTAAGATAATACAGTGTTGTGTATAGCGCAAGCTAATCTTGGTGTAGCGTACAACACAAGACATCAAAGTAATTAAAAATAATATTTCTCATAAAATATCAGGGTGTAACACCATAGGTGGTATGGACTTTCTTCTCCCTCAAAACATATTTGGTTTAATCAATATGGGAAACATGGGGAATTGGACATTGAGTTATTCCTCAATGATCCTATTATTTACTGATATGATACCACATTGTGAATTGATGGTGAGTGTTTCATTAGATTGTCTTTGCTAAAGCTTAACTGGAGGTGTTAGACTGTGTGTACATCCGAGAGTGATTCTTCTGTTTTTTTTTACCAAAGGGGTTAGGATGTGAGTACTTCCCAGAGGGTTACCAACTTTTGATTAGCTTATTATGTGATATATAAAAATGAATTCAATTAAATTTGTATTATTGTTTCTATGTGTACTTCCTAGTTTACTGCTTCATTTTGTTTATTTTCTACCATTATATTCACAGATAGTTAGGCCCAGATCAATGGGTGGTTACCTACTTGGATGAGTCTTACACCATGTTGGGGTCATGTTTTTTTTCCTGAACAGATTATATTGATGTAGGTATAGGTAAGTAAAATGTATAGACCAGAATCGTAACGTACATGGACATTACATTACTTTTTTGGAATACTTAGTACATAACAAAAACACACACACAACGACCATAATAGTTTAGTGTCTTTGGAAACTAGGAATATAATCTTCTAGTGAAAGATCTTCAATATATCCCATAAATATCTTACTTTTTTTTACCTAAAACCATTATTTATATCCTGGGGAAAAGAAAACATAAAAGGGTGATCTCAAATGCTCAGTAAGGGTAAACAAAATAAATATCAATCACATCATATTCATAAGAACATAACATTTTGGAAATCATAACCTGCAAAAGAGATCATAATATCATAACAGGGGATAAATAATAGTAGTGAAATGTAATCCCAATAATCATAACATATAACATGAAACTTTGTTTCATACACACATAATCATAAAGAATAATTTCTAATTATTCAAGACTCATTGCCAAGTCTATCTTAGTAGACAAAGTCCATTTCTGAACCGGGTTCATTCCTCATTCCAGTCCTGTTTCACTGAACCGGTTTAACCTTCCATTCCAGCCATGTCTATCTCATGAGATATAAAATCTTTACCCAATGCATTGGAGGGAGATATATGTACCACCCATATCATAATGATACCATTCTTATGTGTTCCACAAAATAAAAAAAATACATCATTGCATAACCCATGTAATAAAAATGGGATTCTTAAACATAATGACATCATAAAACAATTCATATAAGATAACGAAATTTATAAAAATAATTCCATCACAACATAAGAAAATCAATGTAATTAATAGGGATAGAAATAAAACCCTATATTCTCTTAGATGGAAAATAATTTTGATAAAACACTTGAACTCCATTCTTGAGGAAAATATCCTTTCTACTTCAAAAAACAGTTTTACTTTCTTAACATGTCATACAATTCTAAACTAAAAGAATTTGATTAGAAATAAACTTGAAAACTTGTAAAGGAAGATTCTTGTATATAATGTTTTAAAATCCATTCATGCCGTATAAGTTAAAAAAACATTCTTCTTGTACTTTTGATAGAAAAGTCAAAAAGTAGCTCGTACGAAAAACGACAAAAGATTCCATTCATATCTTTTACTAAAAACTCACTGAAGGGTAAAATTTGATTTAAAAAATTTTAGTAGGATAGAAATAATATTACATATTGAGGAAACATGGATGTGGATGATAAAATACAACCTAGTAAATACCAAAGTATAAACAATCTCGGATAAAAATGAGATTGTGAGATTTTACCTTACCTTAGGTCCGATTTGTTTCGTAAGTGTCTGAAACTCCTATATAATGATTTAAATAATGTCATTGACCTATTCCAGAATCATACTCATTGTTATGATATCATATATGGTACACTTATGACTTTATATTACCCGTTCTTTTGTAAATTCCATGTTAAAGAGAGTTTTGGGTAAAATCGTTTCATTTGTCGTCCGTGTTTTGACTTGTAATTATTCATATGATTACTTAGATCATGATTACTTAATTAAAAAATATAAAACATTATTTATATATAATATATATTCAGAATATACATATATATAATAGATCAGTAAATGGAATGAAATACACCGTTCATGGAGACAGTAGGCCGTACGTACGCTTGAACGCTGTTTTCATTTCCATATTAAGTTGAATGGAATTAAGTAGATGACATAAATATATATACACATAAATCTAGTATCATTATTATGTAATATATTTCATGATTACTTATTATATATACTTTATAATCATTCATGAATGGTTAACTTGGAGAATGAATCTCATCACGTCGTGGAGACGGTAGTCCGTACGTACGCACGAGTGATGATATCGTTCTAATGATCGTGTAATTGTATTGGAGTGTATGTACACTATTTCAGAATCAATATCACTTTACAATAATCATATATAGTTATTATTTACACCATTATACCCATCCAAGTAAGGTGGTGGTGGAAAATAGATTACACCACAGTGTGGAGACGGTATTCCGTACGTACGCACGCGCGGTGATTTCGCTTTCCGTAGGATGGATAAATGGTCAAATAGGGTTGTTTCATATTTATAAAAACATATAATTATATGAGTGATACTTATGTTATTACTTCATAATGAAACAACCTAAGAATAAGAAGTGGAAGAAGAAATAAAGTTGAAAGAATCAGTAACAGACATTACCTCTTCTTTGAAGTGCCTCTTTCAGTCCTCCTCTTAGGGAACAAAAATTGGCCTTTGAAGAAGACCCAAACCTCTTGGATGTTTCTAGGGAAGTGGAGAAGAGAATTTGGTAGGGGTTGGACGATCTTTAAGTCTCAAAGTGGTGTGAGGAATAGATGGAGGAGGTTCCCTTTTATAAGGGAGGAGAGGGGCACCTTTGGAAAAACCAAAAATATTATTTTATTATAAAGCCATATTCGGTTTTAAATAGCTAAAAATTGATTTATTTTTAAGCTAAGGTGGGGATGGGTATAAATCCTCTCATATAGTATAATTTTGACAAGTTTAGTTTACTATTGTAACCTTATCATTTAGTTATAACTTTAAGTTAGATAATTTTACTTTTACAGTGTCTTTTTCTGTTCTTACAATATAAGGTTAATAAACATACTATAACAAGAAAAACGAACCCCAAGTTATTTATTATTAATATATATAACATTATCTAAGTCATTTGGCAGAACCTTAGATTTTTAGGAATAAAATAACAATTTATAATATAATATTTGTTTTAAAAACTATTTTATGTCAATTTTGACACTATTTAATAATTGATTTTGGTGAAAATCATAACAGAATTAGTAGTTAGAAAAAAGTTACTTAAATCAATAATAACATGTCATATTAACCTATAAAATCAGTGGAATTCATAAAAAGTCTCAAATTTCATTTATTTGGGTATTTATAACGTCAATTATGTCAATATTTCATTAATAAGATAATTACTGCATCAGCGTTGTGTCATAGATAAATTAAATTATTTAACGTCTAAATATTACAAATAAACTACCATTATGTAGGAAATCTTTTT
This sequence comes from Viscum album, assembly GCA_963277665.1. NCBI lineage: Eukaryota > Viridiplantae > Streptophyta > Magnoliopsida > Santalales > Viscaceae > Viscum > Viscum album. The sequence goes on from OY728156.1 coordinate 1,890,091,386, forward strand.
ATCTTTCTAATTAATATTTATATTAAATTTTATCTTATGTATAACCCTATATTAAAAATTATCTACTTATTAAACTTTGATTTTAACTATTTTAACCCTTCTTTAAATAAATTAATAATAAATGTCCTAATCTAATCCAAGTGGGCCTAAATAGTCATATTATATTTCTAAGGTTGTTTTTGGTCGAATTAACCTTATCCAATAGAATTAGGACATGTTTTAGGGTAATAATAATTTCTTTTTCACCCTTAATTACCCTATTTACTTTTAACCGTGGTAAAAAAGTAAAAAGTTACTATTCATCAAAAATTATTTTCATCTCATTGAACCACATTTTACTTACTGACATCAACCGTGTCTCTCGGATTTTTAAAATTCCACTCATAGAAGTGGTAAAAATAAGTTTTATGAAAAATTCATTTTTTTAACTACCACTTAGTGGTTTCACTATTCATCAAAAAATGAAAGTTTCCAGAAAAATACCAAAAATTAGGCCTAAGCTATATTTGATATTATGAACTCAAAAATGATTTCTATTTTACCAAATTCAAAACATATCAGTTTCATTAATTAATTTAAAAATTAATTCCCGTCGTCAAAACAAATAGCGTGTTCTTAAGAGATAATAACTATCAAAAGATTGACACTTGTTTATGTCTGGTTTAAATGTGAAATTTCATCCAATGACAAACATTGTATTAAATTGTAAAAATATATTCTAAATATACTTTAAAACCACTCAAATTAATAATTTATCACTATTAATTATTTCGATTAAAATTTTTGTTTTTAATTAAAATTTAGTAATTTTCACTATTCATCAGAAAATGAAAGTTATCCGAAAAGTACCAAAATTTCACCCTAATCTAATTTCAATATTTCGAATCCAAAAATGAAGTCCATTTTGAAAAATAAAATTTACAAAATTTCAAAAAGTGGTTATTACTTTTCATAACGGCTAGTTTTAATAATATTTTAATAGCAAATCGTTGTTTAGTGAAACTCAGTATTGCGTACTACACACGCTACCGAGGAAGGTCGTGATTGCATGAAATGCAAGGCAAGTCAAGGATGAGTGTTTTGCATGCTCCTTTTGGTGTAGCGTACAACACAAGGCATTAATGAAATTAAAAAGAATATTTTTCATAAAATCTCGGGGTGTTACATTCTACCCCCCTTAAAATGAATTTCGCCATCGAAATTCGTCAGGGTTATAAATGGTTTACTACTCGAAAGTTTCTTTAATAGAAACCCACATCGTAAAAAGGAATACCAAAACCAATCTTTAAAAACAAAAGTATGAAATGTAATGGTTACCCAAATAAACTAATCACTGGTTTTCCACATAGGTGAAAATATGGATATGGAAGAGAAATCTAACCATCATGTTCTGATGGAGAGTGGTTGAGAACATGGCTATGGAAAAGCCTGCAATCACGAAGCGATAAATTTGTGATGATCTAAGGTACCATCTGATTCATCAGATATAAGAGCACTAGGACAACATTTTTGGTTTTCAAGATCATTTCCCTAAAGTTGATGAAATTGGAATTAGTAGAAATACTTTCGTGATTTTGGTATAGTCTCACCGTTGGTCGTTATTTGGAAAATTTCCACTTCATCTCTTAAAGAAATGAAGTTTAATTTGTCATTCATGATGTGTTAGCAGATCATGTGATAGAATGATGGGTCATTCCATCTATGTCAAACAAAAGGTTAGAAAAGTTATCAAAAAATACATAAGTCCATCTATAGTAAGGTTAATCATATATGGTTCCTAAAATGGACTTTTACTTCTTATATCATATTTCTTAATATAATAAAACTAGTTTCTACTAAACAGGGACATCCTGTAGGCCAGTCGCACTTCGGTTGTGGGTTCGATTACCACAGCCTTGTCCGACGTGATGGGCTGTCGCCCATCCTGCAGGTTGTCCTTTTTCTAAAACTACATTACTATAACATCCCATTAATAATATCGGAAAAACCTCTATCCTTAAACAATACTAACTTATCTCCAACATAATCCATTCCAAACTTTAGTCTTATCCAAAATAATACTGTCTAATCTCATATTATAGTGAAAACAATTACAAAAGAGTTCATACAACTAGAATGTTAATACCATTGTTGATCCCCATATATCATGAGATATGTCTTGTTGGTCACATTCCAAACATTTGAAGGCATTAATCTTGTATTCTCTTGAAAAAAAATGAATACCCATTGAAACTTATTGAAAACATGAATGCTGCTAAGAGTTAACTCTTTCAACATACCAAAATCCTTAAAATTCTATATACTCAAACCATGATATAAATTAGTCCTTATATCAATCATGAGCTCATGAATACTGTCAAACATTTCATTTTCTCATTTTCCCTTCATTATGTGCATATCATTTTTTTCCAAAAAATATCTCAATCACTTTCCATGGTTACCGGTACCATTGAAAACCACAATAGACCAATACATAAATATTCCAATATTCCATGATACTATATAAAACATTATTTTGGAATCCCATTACATAAACACTTAATCATTACACCACATCGGGGTCAAATTCAACATCGCCAATATTGATTGCATATGACTTCCCTTTGTCCTTTACCATAAGTGGTTGCTCATGTCGATCATCACTAACCCATGGATTAGGTCATTTATTAGCATAATTCCCCATTTCCTTTCACTTGAAGCATTGAAGTGTTGGTGGTGCGTTCTCTGCAGTCTTTTCTTTATTCACATCATTTGAAACCCTTTTTCTATTACTTCAACACTCAGCTGCTCGGTGACCTTTTTTTCCACACTTAAAACATTTTCTATTCCCTTTAAGAAAATACCCACCATGCTTCTTTCCACACTTTGAGCATAAGGTAACATTCATCTTATTTTCACCATTATTCTGAGATTTCTCCTTGAACTCCATCTTTCGTTTCTTGTCAAAACTATGAGATGGATATGTAACACTAACTTCCATTTCTACCTTGATATCACAACACACAATTTCTTCATAGCTACTGAAGACTCTTATACCTAATTCCCTTCAAAGATTTGGGTTTAAGCCATTGAAGAATCGATCAACATTACTTTCGGGTTGAATGATAAATCCAGATGTATACCTTGAAAGCCTTCTAAAATTCGCTTCATATATACCAACAGATTCATCATCCTTTTGCTTTAGTTCAAAAAACTCCTTCTCCATCTTTGTTTGATGAATACGAGGGAAGTACTTATTGAAAAATATGTTCTTGAACTCGTCTCATTCAATGGACTCAATTTCATCTCTTGGCCTCATATTCTTGATAAGATTCCACCATTGATCAGCATCACCTTCCAAATGATACACTGCTAAGATGACTTTATCTTGTTTAGATCAATGAAGAAGTAAAAATATCTTTTCAGTAGTACTGATCCATTGTTCAGCAACAAGTGGATCAGAAGACCCACTGAAAGAAGGTGGACGTTGTCTCATGAAGGACTCAATAGAATATTATTCCCTTCTCTGATCATTTGGAAGTCCAGAATGATTCATAGCTTGTGTAAGTATAGAAATATGATTTTTCACTCCATCTCCAATAATATTTTTTTGTTCAGGAGGACAATCATTGCATTGTCCATTACATTGATCAACACGGTTCCTTCGGGTTCCATCCATCGTCTAAAACCCAAAAATAATAGTGTGAGAGGCAAAAATCATGCTAGGGAAAAAAATATAATCAATGGGGGGGACCTTCAATATCTAACATCTTGGGTTACCGTAATTATTGTATTATAACCTATACTTATACTTAACCTTAGGGACATCCCTAGACATACCTTAGAAATATCTCTAGGTATCTCACTAAAGTTCTCGCATCCAGGTTCCAAAGGTTGACTAAACCTTTCCTCTGATACCAACTGTAGAGACCCGAAGCTTAACGTACATGGACATTACATTACTTTTTCGGAATACAAAGTACATAACAAAAACACACACACAAGGACCGTAATAGTTTAGTGTCTTTGGAAACACGGAATATAATCTTCTAATCGTGGTGAATGATCTTCAACATCTTCCATAAAGATCTTCCTTTTTTTACATAAAACCATTATTTATATCCTAGGGAAAAGAAAACATAAAAGGGTGAGCTCAGATTCTTAGTAAGGGTACACAAAAGAAATATCAATCACATCATATTCATAAGAACATAACATTTTTGGAAATCATAACCTTCAAAAGAGATCATAATATCATAACATGGGATAAATCATAGTAGTGAAATGTAATCCCAATAATCATAACTTAAAACATGAAACATTGTGGCATACACATATAATCAAAAAGAATCATTTCTTACTAGTCAAGACTCATTGCCAAGACTATCTTAGTGGACAAAGTCCATTTCTGAACCGAGTTCATTCCTCATTTCAGTCCTATTTCACTGAACCGGTTTAACCTGCCATTCCAGCCATGTCTATCTCATTAGATATAAAATATTTACCCAATGCATTGGTGGGGGATATAGGTCCCACCCATCTCATAATGATACCATTCTTATGTGTGCCACAAAATCAAAAAAAATTCATACATCATTGCATAACCCATGTAATAAAAATGGGATTCTTAAACATAATGACATCATAAAAAAATTCATATAAGATAAAGGAATTCATAAAAGTAAATCTATCACAAAATAATCAAATCTATGTAATTAATAGGGATAGAAACAGAACCCTATATTCTCTTAGATGGAAAATAATTTTGATAAAACACTTAAACTCCATTCTTGAAGAAAATATCCTTTCTACTTCAAAAAACAGTTTTCATTTCTTAACATGTCATACAATTCTAAACTAAAAGAAGTTGATTAAAAATAAACTTGAAAACTTGTAAAGGGAGCTTCTTGGAAATAATGTTTTAATAATATATTCATGCAGTATAAGTTAAAAAAACATTCTTCTCGTACTTTTGTTGGAAAAGTCAAAAAGTACCTCGTACGAAAAACGACAAAATATTCCATTCATATATTTTACTAAAAACTCACTGAAGGGTAAAATTGGATTTAAAAAATTGTAGGAGGATATAAATAATATTAAATATTGAGGAAACATGGATTTGGATGATAAAATACACCCCAGTAAATACCAAAGTATAAACAATCTCGGATAAAAATGAGATTGTGAGATTTTCCCTTACCGTAGGTCCAATTTGCTTCGTAAGTTTCCAATCCTCCTATATAATGATTTAAATAATGTCATTGACTTATTCCAGAATCATAATCATTGTTTTGATATCATATATGGTTCACTTGTTACTTTATATTACCCGTCCTTTTGTAAATTCCATGTTAAAGAGCGTTTTGGGTAAAATCGTTTCATTTGTCGTCTGTGTTTTGACTTGTAATTATTCATATGATTACATTGATCATGATTAGTTAATTCCAGAATATAAAAAATGACTTATATATAATATATATTCAGAATATACATATATATAATAGATCAGTAAATGGAAATAAATACACCGTTCATGGAGACGGTAGGTCGTACGTACGCATGAACGCTGTTTCCATTTCCTTATTAAGTTGAATAGAATTAAGTAGATTACATAAATATATATACACATAAATATAGTATCATTATTATGTCATATATTTCATGATTACTTATTATATATAATTTATAATCATTCAAGAATGGTTAATGTGGAGAATGAATCTCATCGCGTCGTGGAGACGGTAGTCCGTACGTACGCACGAGCGATGATATCATTATCATGATCGTGGAATTGTATTGGAGTGTATGTATACTATTTCAGATTCAATATCACTTTAAAATAATCATATATAGTTATTATTTACACCATTATACCCATCCAAGTAAGGTGGTGGTGGGAAATAGATTACACCACGACGTGGATACGGTATTCCGTACGCACGCACGTGCGGTGATTTCGTTTTCCGTAGGATGGATAGATGGTGAAAAAGGGTTGTTTCATACTTATAATAACATATCAGTATATTAGTTATAATTATGTTATTACTTCATAATGAAACAACCAAAGAAGAAGAAGTGGAAGAAGAAATAAAGTTGAATGAATCAGTAACGGACATTACCTCTTCTTTGAAGCGCCTCTTTGAGTTCTCCTCTTAGGGCACTAAAATTGGACTTTGAAGAATACCAGGACCTCTAGGATGTTTCTAGGGAAGTTGAGAAGAGAATTTGGCAGGTTTTTGCTGAGCTTGAAGGCTCAATGTTGTGTGAGGAAGAGAGGAAGGAGGTGCCCTTTTATAAGGGAGGAGAGGGGCACCTTTGGAAAAACTAAAAATATTATTTTATTATAAAGCCATATTCGGTTTTAAATAGCTCCAAATTGATTTATTTCGAAGATAAGGTGGGGATGGGTAGAAATACTCTCATACAGTAGAATTTGGACAAGTTTAGTTTACTATTTTAACCTTATCATTTAGTTTTAACTTTAAGTTAGATAATTTTAATTTTACCATGTCTTTTTGTGTTCTTACACTATAAGGTTAATAAACTTACTATAACAAGCCAAAAGAACCCCAAGTTGTTTATTATTAATATATATAACATTATGTAAGTAATGTTCCCGAACAATAGATTTTTAGGAATAAAATAACAATTAATAATATAATATTTTTTTAAAAAATTATTTTATGTCAATTTTGACACAATTTAGTAATTTATTTTTGTGAAAATCATAACAGAATGATTAGTTCGAAAAAAGTTACTTAAATAAATACACACATGTCATATTAACCTATATAATTAGTGGAATTCATAAAAAAGTCTAAAATTTCATTTATTTGGGTATTTATAACATCAATTATGTCAATATTTCATTAATAAGATAATAACTGCATCATCATTATGTCATAAATAAATTATATTATTTAATTTCTAAAAATTACAAATAAAATACCATTATGTAGGAAATATTTTTATCTTTCTAATGAATATTTATAGTAGAATTTATCTTATTTATAACCCTATATTAAAAATTATCTACTTATTAAACATTGATTTTAACTATTTTAACACTTCTTTACATAAATTAATAATAAATGTCCTAATCTAATCCAAGTGGGCCTAAATGGTCATATTTTATTCCTATGGTTGTTTTTGGTCAAATTACACTTATCCAATAGAATTAGGACATGTGTTAGGGTAATAATAATATCATTTTTATCCTTAATTACCCTATTTACTTTTAACCGTGGTAAAAAAAAGTAAACTGTTACTATTCACCAAAAATTATTTTCAACTCATTGAAACACATTTTACATACTTCCATCATCCGTGTCTCTCGGATTTTTGAAATTACACTCACAAAAGTGGTAAAATTATGTTTTATGAAAAATTCATTTTTTTAACTACCACTTAGTGGTTTCACTATTCATCAAAAAATGAAAGTTTCCAGAAAAATACCAAAAATTAGGCCTAAGCTATATTTGATATTATGAACTCAAAAATGATGTATATTTTACCAAATTAAAAACATATTAGTTGCATTAATTAATTTAAAAACTAATTCCCTCCGTCAAAACAAATATCGTGTTCTTAAGAGATAATAAATATCAAAAGATTGACACTTGTTTATGTCTGGTTTAAATGTCAAATTACATCCAATGACCAACATTGTATTAAATTGTAAAAATATATTCTAAATATACTTTAAAACCACTCAAATTAATAATTTCTCACTATTAATTATTTCGATTAAAAAGGTTGTTTTTAATTAAAATTTAGTAATTTTCACTATTCATCAGAAAATGAAAGTTATCCAAAAAGTACGAAAATTTCACCCAACTATAATTTTGATATTCTGAATCCAAAAATGAATTTCATTTTGAAAAATAAAATTTAAAAAATTTCAAAAAGTGGTTATTATTATTCATAACGTCTAGTTTTAATAATATTTTAATAGCATATCATTGTTTAGTGAAACTCAGTATTGCGTACTACACACGCTATCGATGAAGGGCACGATTGCGTGTAATGATAGGAAATTCAAGGATGTGTGTTGTGCAAGCTCCTTTTGGTGTAGCATACAACACAAGACATTAATGAAATTAAAAAGAATATTTTTCATAAAATCTCTGGGTGTTACAGAAAATCTCCCATATACCTTAGGTATGTGATTGCTATGGAGCTGGGGAGCATGAGACCATGCTGAGGCTAGAGATGCTGTAGAGTAGTTTATTTGTTTTATTTTGTTCTTTTATTTTGTATTATATTCCTGCATTGTTACTTTTTTGGAAGCATTCCTAGACCTATGTATCATTCATCATATATATGTGTGTGGTCCAGTTGTTTATTACAACCACTGTTTACCTATATCCTGTTTTACTGCATCCACAATTGAATTCTGTTTTACTTACGATATTTTACTTATCAAATTAGGGCATAGTTTCCCCACTATCATATCTAAGGACTTCACTTCTAGTCGGCATCCTCTAGAATTTGGGTAAATGTGTTTGAGTCCATGTGACCAACATGGTATGGGGCACCTCCGGGTGGCTCCCCGAACCCAGACATTACAAATTCATATCTGAGGAATTATTTTCCTCTTGACATACTGTTTGGAGCCTATTTCTTTGGATAGGAAGGAAATAGGTTCTTGGTAATATTCTATGCTCGGGAGTAGCTAACTCTTGTATAAGGAAAACCCAATTTACCTCGTTTATCGCAATTTTTACTGGTTTTTCAATTTTATAGTTGATTTGATTTCACAGTTGGGTGATTCAAATGTTCTGTGCTATAATTTTCGATAATATAAAGGTTTAATTTCTTTTAAAACCTGATGAGATGAAGGTATGACATCACATTGATAATAGAGGCATTTTCTAGAAATCACATGTCATGCATTCTTTCCATGCCATTTTGGGTGCATTAGTGATTTCTTGACTTTGTGATAGATATTGTGCTATATATGCAAGATACTTTGATTTATGCCTTGATGAAATCCCTGATGTTTTCCTAGATATTAATCAGGAATGTTTTAATTTGAATGGACGCCAAATGTTGGTTCTTGTGGGGTAATGGGCCCTCATGGATCAGATTTTGGTGGATCATTGTATTATTATTCCATTTTTATGAGATATAGATGATTTATTCTTAGATTCATAGGGCGTATGGGCCCTCAAAAATCAAAATTTCGCACATTAATGTTCATTTCAGTGTTATTATTTGTTCTGAAGTAGTTTCTGAGGCTTGCTGTCCAGAAAAACCTAGAATACATGGCGTGCAATGATGAATATATGTCATGTGTCTTTACATTCCTGAAGGAAATGTTTTTCTTAAGTACACGCCTTGTACTATAACAACACATACTTTACATACATGGTTATTACTTCAAAAATTTAAGCATACTTATTACAACATATAACAAAACCATGAATGGACCGTATAGGTATAGTGTCTTTAGAAACTGGGAAACATAAACAATTGGTTCATAAATCATCTACGTTGTCTCCTATTTATTTCATCATATCTAGAGTACCTTTTGGCATATTCAACTTAATACCCTTCATCAAGACCTGGGGAAAAGAAAACATACAAAAGGGTGAGCTCAAATGCTCAGTAAGGGTAAAAAAAATAAATAACAACCATATCAAATTCATAAGAACATAACATTTTGAATATCTTAACATGAAAAAGAGATCATAATATCATAACATGGGATAAATCATAGTGGTGAAATGCAATACCAAATAATCATAACATAAAACATGATACTTTGTGGAATACACACATATTCTTAGAAAATCACTTAATATTAGTCAAGACTCATTTCCTAGACTATCATAGCAGACGGAGTCCATTACTGAACCGAGTTCACTCCTCGTTCCAGTCCTGTATCACTGAACTGGTTTAACTTCTCGTTCTATCCATGTCTATCTCATGAGATATAAATCTGTACCCAATGAATTTGAGGGATATATAGTTCCCACCCATCTCATAATGAAACGATTCTTATGTGTGCCACAAAATCATAAATCATACATCATAGCATAAGCCATGTAATAAAAATGGGATTCTTAAACATCATGCCATCAAAACATAATCCATATAAGATAAAAGGACATCATAAAATTAATTTCATCATAACATAATCATATCAATGTAAAAATATGGATATAAATATAATCCTATATTATCATATATGGAAAATAATTTTGATAAAACACTTGAACTCATTTCTTGAGGAAAATATCATTTCTACTTCAAAAACATTTTTCCTTTCTTAACATGTCATAAAATTTTAAACTAAAATAAGATGATTAAATATAATCATGAAAACTTGTAAAGGAATATTTATTGAAATAATGTTCTATGAAATCATAAAAATCCATTCATTCTGTATAAGTTAAAAAAACATTCTTCTCGTACTTTGGCCAAAAAAGTCAAAAAGTGCCTCGTACAAAAAACGACAAAGATTCCTTTCATATATTTTACTAAGAACTCATCGAAGAGTAAAATTGGTTTTAAAAAATTGCAGGAGAATAGAAATAATATTACATATTGAGGTAACATGGATGTGGATGATAAATATTCCCCAGTAAATTCTGAAGTATAAACAATCTTGAATAAAAATTTAGATTTCGAGATTTTCCCTCACCTTAGGTCCGATTTGTTTCGTATGTGTCCAAAACTCCTATATAATGATTTAAATAATGTAATTGACTTATTCAATAAACTAACTCATTGTTATGATATCATATATGGTCATATTCTTAGCTTCTTATTAGTAATATTTCATTGTTACTTGTTATTCAGGTGTTTATTACTTTCATTATTGTTCTTACGCGTGTTTTGTCGAATAAATTCTATTTCTTATTTTTAGGTTATAAATACCTCATTTCCAGAATGGTATTAGTGTAATCTATATCATATTTAGTCATTAAATTCATTTATATAATCATTATTCAATGAAGATCTTGTATAAAGAGTCACATCACATTGTGGAGACGGTAGGCCGTACGTACACACGAGTGATGATATCATTCCCATGATCGTGGAATTGTATTGAAGTGTATGTATACTATTTCAGAATCAATATCACTTTACAGTTATCATATATAGTAATTATTTACACCATTATACCCATCCATGTATGGTGGTGGTGGAAAAACTAATTACACCACGGTGTGGAGACGGTATTCCGTACGTACGCACGCGCGATGATTTCGTTTTCCGTAGGATGGATAGTAGGTGAAATGGGGTTGTTTCATATTTATAATAACAGATCAGTATATAATTAATACTTATGTTATTACTTCATAATGAAACAACTAAAGAATAATAAGTTGAAGAAGAATGAAATTTGAAAGGATCGATAATTGATATTACCTCTTCTTTGACGTGCCTCTTCTTAACCTCCTCTTAGGACACTAGGGTTGGACATTGATGAATACCAGAACCTCTACAATGTTTCTAGGGAATTGTAAAAGAGATATTGGTAGGGTTTTTCCGATTTTGAAGGCTACAAATGGTGTGAGTAGGAGAGGGAGGATGTTCCCTTTTATAAGGGAGGAGAGGGGCACCTTTGGAAAGTGTGAAAATATTATTTTATTATAAACTTATCATCGGTTTCAAAAGGTCCAAAAAAACATTAGCGATGAAGATAAGATTACTCATGGTCGAAATAAAATAATCCAATCAGAATTTGACATGTTTTGGAAAATATTTTAATCATTGTAACATTATTTATTTTAATCATTTATTAATGAGGTAAATACTGCATCATTATTGTGTCATAAATAATTTTATTTGTTTTATGTCTAAAAATTATAAAAAAATATCATCATTTATGAAATATTTTTTTATTTCAAATGAATATTTATAGTCTAAAATATAATTTATATACCCCCTTATTGGAGGTTCTGGGCGCAGCGGAAGCGCGTGGGTGGATGTGCCCACTTGGATTTTTGTCATTAGCAATGATCAATCCGGGATCAATACGACGATAAACGCCAGTCTCCACGGATCGAATCACAGAAAAAGACAAAGAAGATGGTTTTTCCCGGAACCACAAACAAGGATCGTTACAGGTTGATTATAAATAATTTAATTAATTATAAAGAAATACCTTTTGGGTGTTCTGTCTTCGTTGATGTTCTCAATCACGTTGTCGATGTGATCCGTCGTTGCGTCGCAGAAGCCAAGTGTAGACTCCCTCTAGCGGTGATCCACACGTGTACCTCGTATCTCTGGGCATCGCCAAAAGATTCTCCGGGTGCTATCGTGGAGAAGCCTTTGCTTGCGTTGTCCGCCTTAGATTGTCCTGATCCGATGGAAGAGGATCTCTCTCGGTCTTGAGAGCGTTCTTGGAGGAAGAGGTTCTTTCGGCCTTGAAATAATTCTCCAGAGATGTTGTGCACAACGATTCTCTTGTGTCAGAAAAGAGTTGGGGTTGTGAGGATATTTATAATCGGGTGTGTGGGGTTATTGAGTTATGATAATAAATAAACACATTACGCGTTTTATTTATTTTATTGACTCTTTATTTAAAACCCCATGTTGAATAAATAATTCCTTGACATGCACCCACGCTGATTATAATAAATATCATTTAAAACAATATTATATCCTCAAAATCCCAACTAAAAAAAACTACATGGCGTGTATTAATAAATACACGGCGTGTACATTAAATGTACATGGCGTGTATATCTTGTTTTCATTTATTCATTTCCTTTCCAAAATAAAACTACACGGCATGTAATAATAATACACGACGTGTACTTGTTTTATTTTATTTTTCCTCCATCATTTAAAACAACTTAGGCTTCCTTGAATAATTATTAAACCACGTACGAGAATAATCTTTATTCAACTTGAGATACTTGGATACACTTAGTGTGTGACCCTCTAGGCCTCTTTCTCGTTGGAATTAGGCGGGCTTGCCAAAAGTTCAAGATTACTGTCTAGAAATGGGTCAAGGCACCCAAGAGAAAGAAGTTTACGCCGCATTGACGTATCACCTCATACAAACGCTTACTGTGTAATTTAATCCCTTTGTCTCAATATCTCATCAAGCAGGTTTCATGGCAGTGTCATAAACCTATATGCTTGATATGTCGTTCTTTGACTACCTGAAATAAACTCATCGTTTACACCATGGCCATGGAATTTAATGCGACAGTTCTATTTCAATCAAAGGGCCGAGATATCAACTTCCATAAATGGAAGGGACAAATCCTTCCTTGACTTATCCATTAACAACATGTCACTCGTGACGCACCCAACATACCCTACTTCCCGCCAACTGTCTGCGTGACGGTTTTCGTCAGTAAATCTAAGTGCGCGAGTCATGACATGATTTAATGATAATCTTCCAGTCTAAGGACCATTACACACGCTCGTAGATAGCAATATCCGATGACACCAAGACATGCGGAATTACTACTGGCGGGTCTGTTCTCATAATCTCCCATCTTGGATATTACCAAGTGCGAACTCCATGAGAGAGAGTCTCGTCTCCTTATGAGTACTCACACATGACGGTCTGTATACTATGTGTCCTATCATAGTATGTCATCCAACCGCAGAACTTTATTTAAGAATATTGTTATAGCATTTCAAGGTTCTCATCATAGTGGGGATCTGCTATGACCTTATTAATGCAACAAATATTTCATGAAATTATTATATTATAGTCATGCAGAACAATGAACAATATATAATAAGTGAACATTTATGTAATCAAAGTACAAAACAGTTGGTTCTGAGGACACCAACCCTTACAAACTCCCACTTGGACTAGAGCCAACTGCCTACGACTTTTAGTCCACTAGACCTCACATGATGATCATGTTTCTGTTGATTCAAGGCTTTAGTCAATGGGTCTGCCACGTTGTCTTCCGTGGAAATATTACTCACTGCAACTTCACCTCTCTGAGAAAAATCCCTCAAGAGATGATACTTCCGAAGTATGTGCTTTGTCTGCTGATGTGACCTTGGCTCTTTTGCAAGTGCCACCGCTGCAGTATTATCACAATTGAGTGTGATAGGATCTTTAATGCTCGGTACAACATCCAGCTCTTGGACGAAGCTTCGCATCCATACTGCTTCTTTAGCTGCCTCAGAAGCTGCGATATACTCGGACTCCACTGTAGAATCTTCCACCACACTTTGTTTTGAGCTCTTCCAGCTCACTGCACTCCATTCAAACTGAAGATGTATCCAGTCTGCGACTTCATGTCATCTTGATCAGTCTGGAAACTAGCATCTACATGTCCTCTGATGACTAGTTCCTAATCTCCTCCATAAACCAAGAACATATCCTTAGTATGCCTCAAATACTTAAGGATAGTCTTGACTGCCATCCAATGGAGGTCTCCTGGATCAGCTTGATATCTTCCTACCACACTTAATGCATAAGCAACATCTTGCCTCATACATAGCATAACATACATGACTGACCCAATCGCGGATGCGTAAGGGATCCTTGCCATTCTCTTTCTTTCCTCATGTGTCTGAGGACACATTTTCTTGGAAAGATGAATTCCATGTGACACTGGAAACAATCCCCTCTTGGACTGTTCCATACTGAATCTCTTCAGTATCTTGTCAATGTATGTACTTTCACTTAGGCCCAGCATTTTCTTGGATCTATCACGATGGATCTTGATCCCAAGAATATATGCCGCCTTGCCCAAGTCTTTCATGGAGAAGAATTTATTCAACCATGCCTTAACTGACTGTAAGACAGGTACTTCGTTTCCAATTAGCAATATGTCATCGACATATACTATTAGGAAAACGACTGCACTTCCACTAAACCTTTTGTAGACACAAGGATCACATTCGTTCTTAAGAAACCCAAATTCTGTAACAGCTTCATCAAAACGAATGTTCCATGACCTTGATGCTTGCTTTAATCCATAAATGGATTTTTGCAACTTGCATACCTTGTTGGCATCCTTTGAAGTCACAAACCCTTCAGGTTGTGTCATGTAGACATCTTCCTAGAGGTTCCCGTTAATGAAAGCTGTTTTGACATCCATTTTCCAAATTTCATAGTCATGGTAAGTAGAAATGGCCAATAGGATTCTGATAGACTTCAGCATTGCAACCGGTGAAAAGGTTTCATCATAGTCAATTCCTTGACGCTGTCTAAAACCTTTTGCAACCAGTCGTGCCTTGTAGGTGCTGACTTTCCCCTCCATGTCCAGTTTCTTCGTGAATACCCATTTATTACCAATAGGCTTTACATCAACTGGAGGATCTACCAAAATCCAGACTTGGTTTTGGTACATGGAATCCATTTCATAATTCATGGCTTCTTGCCACTTGGCAATTTCTGTGCCTTCAACTGCTTCCTTGTAGGTAAGAGGATCATCATTGTCAACCAATAATGAGTCACCATCCTCAGTGACAAGAAAACCATATCGTTCTGGTTCTCTCACCACTCTCGTGCTCCTACGCAGTTCTTGTGTCTCTGGAATAGATTGTTCTTCCACGGGGCTTTGTGGAATCTGTTCTTGTACCAACTCATGTGTATCTTGAGCCTCGACTTCATCGAAGTCTATCTCGCTCCCACTAACTCTTCTGGAGATGTGCTCCCTCTCAAGGAATATGGCGTGTCTTGCCACTGTAACCTTTTTGTCTGAGGGGTTGTATAGGTAATATTTCCTTGTTTCCTTGGGATATCCTATAAATATACACTTTGTGCCTCGGGGTGCAAGTTTGTTACCTGAAGAGGCCTTAACAAATGCTTCGCTACCCCACACGTGTAAATTCGATAACATGGCTTTGCGTCCACTCCATAACTCGTATGGAATACCATTTGTCGATTTAGTTGGTACTTGGTTTAGTATGTGTGATGCTGTTTGTAATGCATATCCCCAAAAGGATAATGGAAGACTCGCATGACTCATCATTGATCTCACCATGTCCAACAGGGTGCGGTTCCTCCTTTCACTTACACCATTCCACTGCGGTGTGTAAGGAGGAGTGAGTTGAGATAGAATCCCAAACTCCCGTAAGAAATAAATGAAGTCTTGATTAAGATATTCTCCTCCTCTGTCTGAGCGGAGTTTCTTAATCTTCTTACCAAGCTGGTTCTCAACTTCATTCTTGTATTCTTTGAACCGATCAAAAGAATCTGACTTATACTTCATTAAATAGATATATCCATATCTACTAAAATCATCAGTAAAAGTTATGAAGTACGAGAACCCACCCCTTGCTTCAACTGGAAATGGTCCACACACATCTGTGTGAACTAATTCTAGAAGCTCTTTAGCTCTTTCACCTTTCCCACTAAATGGGGCTTTGGTCATTTTGCCTTGTAGACACGCATGACATACACCAAGTGGTTTTAGTTCGAAAGAATCTAAATACCCATCTTGATGTAATTTTGTCAAACGTTTCTCATTGACATGACCTAGCCGGTGATGCCAAAGTTGGGTGTGGTATGAGTCATGTAAATTAACTTTGTTATCAATTGCCATTACTTGGTTTGTGTAGTCTAACACATAAAGGCCGTTATATAAATGTGCCCTACCAAAACAAATGTTATCTTTATATAAGTAGAAACATTCATTTCCAAACTTGAATATGAATCCATCAGTATCTAATCTGGATACTTAAATAATGTTTTTGGTTACAGAGGGTACATAATAACATCCATTCAAAACCAAGACCATCCCGGTAGGCAATGTGAGGTGGTAGTCCCCGACAGCTACAGCAGCAAGTCTGGCTCCGTTGGCTGCTCATAGATCTATCTCCCCTCGATCAATCTTCCTGAATCTACTTGGTTCCTGTATTTGGATACAGATGTGAGAACCACAAGCAGTATCTAATACCCAATTAGTAGAAACAGATAGATTGCATTCGATAACAAATGCACCTGAAGCTTCCCCTAGCTTCCTTGACTGGGTGCAGTTTTTCTTCCAGTGACCCTTCTTGCCACATGCGAAACAAACAGCATCCTGTTCCTTTGCCTCCCCTTTGATCATACTTTTCTTGTAAGGCCTTGAAGAAGCTTTGGCCTTAAAGCTCTTCGCCTTCCCTTTCCTTTTATTCACCATAAGGACAGAAGGCTTTTCACGCTTCATGTCATTGTCCACTTGGCGAATAAGGATAAGAAGATCAAATAGAGACTTCTCAATATTGTTCATGTTGAAATTAACAACAAAGTTTGAGAAGCTCTGGGGGAGTGATACGAGAATGAGATTGGTACCCAGTTCTTCAGGGAGTTTAAACCCTAGAACCTCCAAGCGCTCAATGTAGCCAATGAGCTTGACTACATGAGGCCCAGCTGGGGCACCCTCTCCAAGCTTGCTCTGAAACAGAGCCTTGGAGATCTCAAACCCTTCCTGTCTGGCTCTCTCCTGGTATAAACCACGGAGGTGCTCGAGCATGCTATAGGCATCCATGTCTTCATGAGACTTCATGAGCTCACTAGACATAGATGACAACATCAAACATTGAACGTCGAGAGCATCATTCAAATGTTCATCATAGACTAGGAAATCTTCATCACTTGCCCCTGGGGCAGGAGAATCAGGAAGTGAGGACTCCAGCACATAAAACATCCGTTCATGGCGTAGGATAACCCGAAGGAGCCTAAACCATTCCTGAAAGTTACTGCCGGTGAGGATGTTGTCTTTATCCAGAATTGATCGCAGAGAAAATGTGGTTGATGTGTTTGTCATTTTGATTCTACAATTTAAAAGAGCAGATTCATCAGTACATTCTTGATTACATTTTATGAGAAATAATAAATTTTATTAAGTCTCCCGCTATTTTATCAATTCCCAATGGCCCTCACCATTGAACTCGGAATGTCCAGTTGCATTGACATTCTAATGGCAAGGATCCATATTTCCCTTCGCATAAACCCAACAAGGGTTGGTCAAGCTATTTAAATGTATTTAGGTAGGCGGGTCTTTGCCAACTGTGAGCTTACAGTTCCTTGATCTGTTGAGTGGACTCCCCAATCCTGAAATCCTGACTTGGATTTCCTCAACTCTTGCCTCCAATATTACATCAAGTCTAGCAAGGTCTACTTCTCTTGATGTAATATGGTTAAGTCAACCCGAAACCTTTCATAAGGGCTTCCTTTATAAAAGTAAGTGTCTCAACAAGGGTTGGTCAAACACATAGTTTTATTGAGTCTTTCCCTTAATCAAGTAATGGAAAGCTTGGTTTGACTTAATATGGTATTTGAGGGATTTTATTCTTTATGTGTATCTTTGCATTATCACATGTTTATTAATATTAAGTGATGCTTTCTTAAGTGATTAACCATGTTCCGATAATGTATACGCATAGACCGGTTTTTATTTTATTCCATCTTTGCATGCTTGTTCATTTTATTAATTATGTGATTGAGACAACACATGCAAAATATATAAACCATGCAATCAGACAGAAATAAAATAAGATGGCATGATCATGAGCTTCTATTTGGTTAGCTTATCTAGCGGTTTTGATAAGCTTACCCTGACCTAGGGAAAACACCTTGAACCTGATGGTTCGTGTTATGCAGCTCCCACCTGTCCACCTTTGTATCTTCTTGTGTCGGTTTCACCTCGGCCTCGGGATTTGAACCGTCTCCTCTGGCTTGGGAGATCTTCCATTACATGGGTTTACATTAAAGAAACCATGGGCACGCATGCCCTACATTTATTTGGAAGAAGGCTCGCAGGCCAACAAATTTAAATTAAATAAATTTAAATGAAACCATACACATACAAAGGGTCTTTGGTCTAGCTCATGATCATCCATAGTATGCAACGACATTTACGCATATTTAGAATTCAAATTCTTTTAATCGTTCTTTTATTTAAGATAAGACGCGCTCAGATTCAATTAATTATGATCTTATAATTAATCAATTCTTTATCTTAAATTCCTTTCTGAATTTCCTTGAGATTCTTCTCATCCATATTCCTTGTACGAGTCTTTGTACATTGGAGGAAACCTGGTGAAATTCCATTTCTGGAAAGTACACAGCATGTAGTTTATAATTACACGGCCTGTATTTTTCTTTTCACCCTTTGTCCAAAGTACACGCCGGGGCTTTGGCGTGTTTTTCTGTACTTTGAAAATTTTAGAGTACATGGCATGTAGATGAATCATACACGGCGTGTACTTCCTTGTTACGCGGTAACCGGCCTGGCGATCCCGTATACGAGGTACACGACTTATCTTTGTACACGGTTTCACCTGGGTCGGAACGAACTACACGTCGTGTTGTTCCAACATACACATCGTGTATTCTGGTTTCCACACGCCGTTCTATTCTGGTCAACACAGCGTGATTAAAACTTAGGCATAATCAATTCACACGGCGTGGTTTGGCGGACCAGTGCCGGTTCGTTGAACCAAAGTACACAACGTGTAGTTTTAATTACACGCCGTGTAATCCCGTGTTGTACAGACAGAAAGAGCGGCTCCTTCGGATGAGTTCCTCGTTTTTATTTTAATCAAAATTAAAATTAAAAGGTCGTTTCTGTGATATGAATCGAGAAACGAAGGAGGAAGAATAGATCTCATTAATTTAGATTTATAGAACGATTTATTTCGAATTGAATCAAATATGAATGCGTAAATTATCAACGAAAATTAAATAACTATAATCAACGTTGTAACCTCGCTCTAATAACATTTGGAGGATCCGGGCGTAGCGGAAGCGCGTGGGTGGATGTGCCCACTTGGCTTTTTGTCATTAGCAATGATCAATCCGGGATCAATACGACGATAAACGCCAGTCTCCACGGATCGAATCACAGAAAAAGACATAGAAGATGGTTTTTCCCAGAACCACAAACAAAGATCGTTACAGGTTGATTATAATTAATTTAATTAATTATAAAGAAATACCTTTTGGGTGTTCTTTCTTCATTGATGTTCTCAATCACGTTGTCGATGTGATCCCTCGTTGCGTCGTAGAAGCCAAGTGTAGACTCCCTCTAGCGGTGATCCACACGTGTACCTCGTATCTCTGGACGTCACCAAAAGATTCTTCGGGTGCTAGCGTGGAGAAGCCTTTGCTTGCGTTGTCCACCTTAGATTGTCTTGATCCGATGGAAGAGGATCTCTCTCGGGCTTGAGAGCGTTCTTGGAGGAAGAGGTTCTTTCGGCCTTGAAAGAATTCTCCAGAGATGTTGTGCACAACGATTCTCTTGTGTCAGAAAAGAGTTGGGGTTGTGAGGATATTTATAATCGGGTGTGTGGGGTTATAGAGTTATGACAATAAATAAACGCGTTACGCGTTTTATTTATTTCATTGAATCTTTATTTAAAACCCCATGTTGAATAAAAAATTCCTTGACATGCGCCCACGCTGATTATAATAAATATCATTTAAAACAATATTATATCCTCCAAATCCCAACTAAAAAAACTACACGGCGTGTATTAATAAATACACGGCGTGTACTTGTTTTTCATTGAAAACTACACGGCGTGTACATTAAATGTACACGGCGTGTATATCTTGTTTTCATTTATTCATTTCCTTTCCAAAATAAAACTACACGGCATGTAATAATAATACACGACGTGTACTTGTTTTATTTTCTTTTTCCTCCATCATTTAAAACAACTTAGGCTTCCTTGAATAATTATTAAACCACGTACGAGAATAATCTTTATTCAACTTGAGATACTTGGATACACTTAGTGTGTGACCCTCTAGGCCTCTTTCTCGTTGGCATTAGGCGGGCTTGCCTAAAGTCCAAGATTACTGTCTAGCAACGGGTCAAGGCACCCAAGAGAAAGAAGTTTAAGCCGCATTGACGTATCACCTCATACGAACGCTTACTGTGTAATTTAATCCCTTTGTCTCAATATCTCATCAAGCAGGTTTCATGGCAGTGTTATAAACCTATATGCTTGATATGTCGTTCTTTGACTACCTGAAATAAACTCATCGTTTACACCATGGCCATGGAATTTAATGCGACTGTTCTATTTCAATCAAAGGGCCGAGATATCAACTTCCATAAATGGAAGGGACAAATCCTTCCTTGACTTATCCATTAACAACATGTCACTCGTGATGCACCCAACGTACCCTACTTCCCGCCAACTGTCTGCGTGACGGTTTTCATCAGTAAATCTAAGTGCGCGAGTCATGACATGAGTTAATGATAATCTTCCAGTCTAAGGACCATTACACACGCTCGTAGATAGCAATATCCGATGACACCAAGACATGCGGAATTACTACTGGTGGGTCTGTTCTCATAATCTCCCATCTTGGAGATTACCAAGTGAAAATCTATGAGAGAGAGTCTCATCTTCTTATGAGTACTCGCACATGACGGTCTGTATACTATGTGTCCTATCATAGTATTTTATCCAAACGCAGAACTTTATTTAAGAATATTGTTATAGCATTTCAAGGTTCTCATCATAGCGGGGATCTGCTATGACCTTATTAATGCAACAAATATTTCAGGACATTATTATATTATAGTCATGCAGAACAATGAAAAATATATAATAAGTGAACATTTATGTAATCAAAGTACAAAACGGTTGGTTCTGAGGACACCAACCCTTACACTTATAAAAATTAATTACTAAAATATTTTTGTTAATGTCAATTTTTTCTTTACTTTAAATTAATTAATCCAAATTCTCATTATCACTACCAAGTGGCTCAATGGGGTCCCAAAATCAACCCAAGGATGCCCATGGTCGGTCACTACTCATCCAATAAAATTAGGACAAGTGTCATGGTAATTTTTAATTATTATAATATTCTTTTAACCTTGAATTACCCTATTTACCTTTAATCGCTGTAAATAAAAATTACCGTAGTTACTATTCATAATCTCAAAAAAAAAAGTAACCTATTAACATAATTTGGACCCACTAAATCCAAATATGGAATTCATTTTTCCAAATTAGAAATAGAGAAGTTTCAGTAATTAATTTAAAATTAATCTTGTTGTTAAGCAAACTGGTTTTTAAATGTTAAAACATTGACAATGATTGATATGTTTTTACCTTTGAATTCAATGTAAAATTAATGCTAATGACATAAAATATATTAAAAGGTAAAAATATATTCTATTTATACTTTAAAACCATTCAATATTATAATTTAACCATATAAATAATTGCGGTGAAAAAAATTGTTTTTAATTAAAATATAGCGTGTTTTTACTATTCATTAAAATATGAAAGTTATCAGAATAATATGAAAATTTTATCCAAAGTAAATTTTTATATCCTGATTCTAAATAAGAATAATATTTTGTCAAATTGAATTTATAAACTTTTCCAAAACTAGATTTAAAGTGGGTGCGCCATCAAAAGGCGGCAAAGCTGCATTTTTTTAAAATACTTATTTTACCCAAAAAGTTTATATTGATCTCATAACATGTTCTATATAATATGTAAGATAAATAATAATGTTATAAATCTTAAAATTATGTTAATACTATTCATACCGGCTAGTTTATAATATTATATTAATATATCGTTGTTTAGTGGAACTCGGTATTGCGTACTACACGAGCTATCCAGGAAGGTCACAATTGCGTGTAATCCAAGACAAGCTAGTGTTGTGTGACGTGAAAGATTCCATTGATGTTGAGTATAACATAAGAAATAAAAAAATTACTTCTCATAAAATATTAGGGTGTTACATTCTATCCCCCTTAAAATTAATTTTTCCCTCAAAATTCGTCACATCATAACAAATAGATGAGGATACATCTCCCTCATCATATCCTCAATCTCCCATGTAGCTTCTTCTAATTGGTGGTTCCTCCATAAAACATTAACCGAGCGAGTTGTCAAGTTCCGTAGAACTTTTTCACTATGATCCAGAATCTCTATCGGCTGTTCATCAAAAGAAAGATCTTGCTTTAGCGGTACAACATCTGAGCTTAGTATATGTGAAGGATCAGGTATGTACTTTCTCAGGAGAGATACATGGAACACATCGTGAACATGAGAGAGATTCGGTGGAAGCGCCAATCAGTAAACTACCCTCCCAACACAATCCAGTATTTCAAAAGGACTGATATACCTAGGGCTCAACTTTCCCATCTTTCCAAATCTCATTACTCTCTTCCAAGGAGATATTTTTAAGAACACTTTATCACCCACTTCAAACTATAGGTCTTTTCTTCAGTTGTCAGAATAACTTTTTTGTCGACTCTGAGTTTCTATTAAGTGTTTTCGAATAGATCTAACCTTTTCTGCCATCTCATCAACAAGATAATGTCCTAATAGCTTCCTTTCCCCAACTTCATCCCAGCAAGTTGGAGTTCGGCATTTCATTCAATGGAGAGCTTCATAAGAAGACATATGAATGCTGGTGTGAAAGAAATTATTATAAAAAATTCCCCCAAAGGTAGGTGTTGATCCCAGCCACCTTTGAAATCCATATTGCAAGCTCTCAACATGTCTTCTAGAGTTTTAATTGTTCTCTCAGACTGACCGCCTTTCTGGGGATGATAAGCAGTGCTAAAACTCAACATTGTATCTAGAGTATGCTGAAGACTTCACCAGAACATCGAGGTAAACCTCGGATCCCAATCAGATATAATGGAAAGTGGTACTCCATGCAATCTTACCACATCCATTACATATATCTTGGCAAGTTGATCTAGATAGAAATCCTCTCTAATAGAAATGATGTGTGCCGACTTCTTAAGATGATCAACTATGACCCAAATAGAATTATTGCCCTTGAATGTTTTAGGAAGTCCAGTGACAAAGTCCATAGTGTTGTTTTCCCATTTCCATTTGGGTATGGGTAATGGTTGTAACATCCCCTTATACTTCTGTCTCCCATCTTTAACTTGCTGACAAACCATGCATCGAGAGACATATTCAGCAACATCTCTTTTCATTCCATCCCACCAAAAGTACTCTTTCATGTCCCTATACATCTTCGTGCTTCCAGGATGAATGGAGAATGAAGAACTATGAGCCTCATCCAGCAGCTCCTTCATTAATTCTGGGATGGTAGGAACACAAACCCGATTCCTGAACCTTATTATTCCATCACAATCAAGGTTGAATTCAGTATCATTTCTCACCTTATTTTTTAAGTCTACATATTATTTTTGTGTCTCTTTAATCTTCACATGTATAGATGGTTGAACATTCATTTGAGAAAGATAATATTTTTCCCCTTCCATTATAATTCCAAGATCCACCCGTTGTAAATCCATATATATTGAATCTTTTGTGATCCTCATCATGGATAAACTAGCATGGTCTTGTTGACTTAATGCATTTTCCACCTTGTTTACTTTTCCATGGTGGTAATGAATTGAACAATTGTAATCCTTAATCAGCTCCAACCATCTACTTTGATGCATATTCCGATACTTTTGTCTGAAAATATACTTTTAACTTTTATGATCAGTATAAATTTCACACCGTTCACTATAAAGGTAATTCCTCCAAATCTTTAATGAAAAGATGGCCGCAGCTAACTCCAAATCATGAGTTGGGTAATTTTGCTAATGGATTTTCATATGTCGTGAGGCATAATCTATCACCATATCATTTTTCATGAGAACACACCTCAATACCTTCATGGATGCATCACTGTAGATCACAAACCTTTCTCCACTACAAGTCAGTGTGACCATAGGTGCACTGGATAACCTTTTTTTCGACTCCTTGAAATTCTCTTCACACTCCTCCATCCATAGGAACTTAACTCCTTTTAGAGTCAACCTGGTGAGTGTATTAGATAATCGCAAAAAGTCTTTCACAAAACATCAATAATATCAAGCCAAACCCAGAAAACTTCAAATCTCAGTGACTATTGTTGGTCTTGACCATCTTTTGATAACCTCTGTTTTTGCTGGATCCACAGATATCCCCTCTTTTGAGAATATGTGACCAAAAAATGCAACTTTTTGAAGCCTAAATTCACACTTGGTTCATTTGCCATAAATCTTCTCCTTTATCAGGGTCTTCAATACAATTCTCAAGTGATCTTCAAGTTCTTCCTTGCTCATCTAATAGACAAGAATATCATCTATAGAGACTATGAAAAACTGATCAAGATAGTCTCTAAATACTCTATTCATTAGATCTATGAAGATAGCAGGGGCATTAGTAAGACCGAATGGCATCACTAAAAATTTATAGTGTCCATACATTGAACGGAAAACCGTCTTTGGTATATCATCTTTTTTGACCCTTAATTGATGATAACCTGAACTAAGATCAATCTTGGAAAAGTATTGAGATCCACGTAGTTGGTCAAATAAGTCATCAATGTGTGGGAGAGGATATTTTTTCTTGATAGTGATCTTGTTTAGTTCTCGATAATCAATACGGCGTCTCGTTGATCCATCTTTCTTCTTAACAAACAGAGCAGGTTCTCCCCAAGGTGACACACTAGGTCGTATTAATCTCTTATCAATAATGTCTTGGAGTTTTCTCTTTAATTCTTGAAACTCAATTGGGGTCATTCTATAAGGTGTCTATGAAATAGGCATAGCACTCGTTATGAGTTCTATTGAAAACTCAACTTCACGATTTGGTGGAAGACCTGGCATTTCCTCCGGAAAGACATCATCAAAATCTCGTACAATGGGAATATTCTTAATCTTGAGTTTCTCTCCCACCATTTGAGATAAATAACCATCATTTAGTGGAATCAAGCCTCATAAGATGGAAGAAATTTCCATTGGAAGGATATGTTCATCCTTGCATCGATAGACGATCATTGATTGATCTGGAATATGAAATGTGACATCCCTTCATTGGAAATTGATATGAGCTCCATATAATGGAAGCCAATCCATGCCAATAATCACATCAAATTCCAATATAGGAAGGATCACAAGATTTGCAGGAAGTAATGTCCCACAAACTTCAATCGGAGAAGAATTGTAAACTTTTGATGAAACTGTTGTGCCATTAGGGGTTGTCACAGCTAACTCACCATCTAATTGTTGAGGAAATATGAAGATACCCTTAGAAAATTCTTCATAAATAAAAGAGTGGGTGGATCCAGAATCAAATAAAACATTTTCTACATTAGAGTGGATGGTAAGTATACCTTTTACCACATTGTTATCGTACTCCACATCGCCGATAGTAATTTCATTAGACTTTCCATTGTCTTTGGCCTTAAGAGTTTGTTGACGTCGATCGTCATCAACAACCCTTGGATTTGGGCATTTATGGGAATAATTCCCTATCTCCTTGCACTTGATACATTGAAGTGTAGGGGGTGCATTCTGTTTATCCCTTTCTTTGTTCGCATCATTTGACATCTTCTTCCCATTATTTCAACATTCTGCTGCCCGATGACCTTCTTTTCTACACTTAAAACATTTTCTTGTCCCTTTAAGACAATTCCCTCCATGTTTCATTGCACAATTTGAGCATAAAAGAAAACTCATTTTCTTTTCAGTGTGGGCCTTAGATTTTCCTTTTAATTCTATTTTCCTCTTCTCATCAAACCCATATGACTGATGGGTTACTCCAGTCTCCATATCAACCTTGAGAGCACATCGAACAATTTCCTTGTAGCTATTGAAGTCCCTTATGGATAATTCCCTTAAAAGACATGGTTTTAAGCCATTAAATAATCGATCGATTTTACTCTCAGGTTGGATAATAATTCTGGATGTGTACCTTGAAAGTCTTGTAAAATTTTCTTTGTAGGTACCAACAGATTCATCATCCTTTTGCTTCAGTTCAAGAAACTCCTTCTCCATCATTGTTCGAAGAATACGATGGAAGTACTTATTGAAAAATAAGTTCTTGAACTCGTCTCATTCCATGGACTCAATTTAAACTCTTTGCCTTGTATTTTTGATAAGATTCCACCATTGATCAGCATCAACTTCCAAACGAAACACTGCTAGGATGAATTTTTGATGTTCAGAACACTATAGAACTGAAAATATCTTTTTAGTGGTACTAATCCTTTGTTCAGCCACTAATGGATTAGAATACCTACTAAATGAAGGTGGACGCTGCCTCATGAAGGATTCAACAGAATTTTGCTCCTTCATTTGATCGTTTGGAAGTCATGCATGGTTCATAGCATGAGAAAGTTGTGTGAGCATTGATACATGATTTTTCATTCCAGCTCCCATAATATTTTGTTGCTCAGGGGGAAAAACATTGCATTTCCCGTCACATTCAGCATTAACACGGTTCCTTTAGGTTCCAGCCATTGACTAAAACCAATAAGCATAGTGTGAGAAACACTAATCATAATTGTAAAACCACAAAATCAAGAATAAAATTTTACAATTAAGGTCTTATCATTGGTTATTCATGTCCATTTCTAAAACACAAATATTGTGTTCTATGCTTAGACATATCCTTAGGGTTCTTACTAGGGCTTTCACATCCTAGTTTCCAAAGGTTGACTATACCTTTCCTCTGAAACCAACTATAATGACCCATACTTTACATAAATGATTATTACATCAAAAATTGAAGCATACTTATTAGAACTTATAAAAAAAACCATGAAAGGAACTTATAGGTATATTGTCTTTAGAAACTGGAAAACATAAACAACTGGTTCATAAATCATCAATGTTGTCTCTAATTTATTTCATCATATCTAGAGTACCTTTTGGAATATTCTACTTAATACCCTTCATCCGGAGCTAAGGAAAAAACATAAAAAATGGTGATCTCAAATGCTCAGTAAAGGTAAACAAAATAAATATCAATCATATCATATTCATAAGAACATAACATTTTGAATATCTTAACCTGCAAAAGAGATCATAATATCATAACATGGGATAAATAATAGTAGTGAAATGTAATCCCAAATAATCATAACATAAAACATGATACTTTGTGGCATACACAAATAATCATAGGAAATCATTTCATATTAGTCAATACTCATTGCCAAGACTATCATAGCGGACAAAGTCCATTACTGAACCGAGTTCACTCCTGGTTCTCGTCCTGTATCACTGAACCAGTTTAACTTGTCGTTCCAGCCATGTCTATCTCATGAGATATAATTCTTTACCCAATGCATTGGAGGGAGATATTGGTCCCACCCATCTCATAATGAAACCATTTTTATTTGTTCCACAAAATCATAAATCATACATCATAGCATAACCCATGTAATAAAAATGGGATTTCTAAACATCATGCCAACAAAACATAATCCATATAAGATAAATGGACATCATAAAATTAATTTCATCATAACATAATCAAATCAATGTAAAAATTGGGATAGAAATAGAATCCTTTATTATCTTATATGGAAAATAATTTTGATAAAACACTTGAACTCCATTCATGAGGAATATATCCTTTCTACTTCAAATATATTTCTCCTTTCTTAACATTTCATACAATTTTAAACTAAAAGAAGTTGATTAAAAATAAACTTGAAAACCTGTAAAGGATGATTTAATGAAATAATGTTCTATTAAATCATAAAAATCCATTCATGGTGTATAAGTTATGAAAAACATTCTTCTCGTACTTTGGCCGAATATGTCAAAAAGTACCTCGTATGAAAAATAACAAAAGTTTCCTTTCATATCTTTTACTAAAAACTCATCGAAGGGCAAAATTGGTTATAAAAAATTGTATTAGGATATAAATAATATTACCTATTGAGGGTACATGGATGTGGGTGATAAATATTCCCTAGTAAATTGTGATGTATAAACAATCTCAGATAAAAAATGAGATTACAGGATTTTCCCTTACCTTAGGTCCGATTTGCTTTGTATGTGCCTGAACCTCCTATATAATGATTTAAATAATTTTATTGACTTATTACATAATCTTAATCATTGTTATGATATCATATATGGTCATATTCTTAGCTTCTTTTTAGTAATATGTCATTGTTACTTGTTATTCGGGTGTTTATTGCTTTTTTTTGTTCTTATGCATGTTTTGTCGAATAAATTATTATTCTTCATTTTAGGTTATAGATAAATAATATACATAATGTTATTAGTGTAATATATATCATATTTAGTCATTAAATTCATTTATATAATCATTATGCAATGAAGATCTTGTAGAATGAGTCACATCACATCGTGGATACGGTAGGCCGTACGTACTCACGAGCGATGATATCATTTCCATGATCGTGGAATTGTATTAAAATTTATGCATACTATTTCATAATCAATATCACCTTACAATAATCATATATAGTTATTCTTTACACCATTATACCCATCCATGTAAGGTTGTGGTGGAAAAATGGTTTACACCACGACGTGGAGACGGTATTCCGTACATACGCACGTGCGTTGATTTCGTTTTCCATAGGATGGATAGTAGGTGAAATGGGGTTGTTTCATATTTATAATAACATATAATTATATAATTAATACTTATGTTAGTACTTTATAATGAAACAACTAATGAAGAAGTAGTTGAAGAAGAAAGAAATTGGAAAGGATCGGTAATTGATATTACCTCTTCATTGACGTGCCTCTTCTTAACCTCCTCTTAGGGCACTAGGGTTGGTTTTTGAAGAAGAACAAGACCTATATGATGTTTATATGGAATTGGAGAAGAGATATTTTCAGGGTTTGGCCGAGCTTGAAGGCTAAATTTGGTGTGAAGAGGAGAGGGAGGAGGTTCCCTTTTATAAGAGAGGAGAGTGGCACCTTTGGAAAGTGTGATAATATTATTTTATTATAAACTTATTTTCGGTTTCAAAAGGTCCAAAAATAATTAAAGATGAATATAAGATGACTCATGGTCGAAATAAAATCATCCATTCCTAATTTGACATGTTTTGGAAAATATTTTAATCATTATAATCTTATTTATTTAAATCATTTATTAATGAAGTAAATACTGCATCATTATTGTGTCATAAATAATTTAATTTATATTAAGTCTAAAAATTATAACAAAAATATCATCATGTAGGAAATCTTCTTATATTTCCAATTAATATTTATAGTCTAAAATATAATTTATATAACCCCTTATAAAAATTAATTACTAAAAGGTTTTTGTTAATGTCAATTTTGTCTTTACATTAAATTAATTAATCCAAATTGTCATTATCACTACAAAGTTGATCAATGGGGTACCCAAATCGACCCATGAATGCCCATGGTCGGACAATACTCATTCAATAAGGTTAGTACAAGTGTCAAGGTAATTTAAAATTATTATAATATTATTTTAACCTTGAATTACCCTATTTACCTTTAACCGTAGTAAATAAAAATTACCGTAGTAAATATTCATAATCTCAAAAAAATAAAAGTAACCTATTAACATAATTTTGACCCACTTAATCCAAATATGGAATCAATTTTTCAAAATTCAAAACATAGATGTTTCAGTATCTAATTAAAAATTAATCCCATTGTTAATCAAATGGGTTTTTAAAAGTTAAAACATTGCCAAAGATTGAAATTTTTTTACCTATGAATTCAATATAGAATTAATGATAATGAAATAAATTATATTAAATAGTAAAAATATATTCTATCTATACTTTAAAACCATTAAATGTTAAAATTTAACCATATATAGATATGCGGTGAACAGAGTTGTTTTTAATTAAAATATAGCGTGTTTTTACTATTCATTAAAATAAGAAAGTTATTAGAATAATATGAAAATTTTATCAAAGGTAAATTTTTATATCCTGATTCTAAATAATAATTATATTTTGTTAAATTTAACTTATAAACTTGTCAAAAACTATATTTAAAGTGGGTGCGCCATCAAATGGTGGCAAAACTGCATTTTTTTAAAAATACTTATTTTACCAGAAAAATTTATTTTGTTCTCATAACATGTTCTAGAAAATATGTAGGATGAATAATAATGTTATAAAAATTAAAATTCAGTTTATTCTATTCATAACTGCAAGTTTATAATATTATATTAATATATCGTTGTTTAGCGGAACTCGGTATTGCGTACTACACACGCTATCGAGGAAGGTCGTGATTGCGTGTAATGCAAGCCAAGATAGTGTTGTGTGCCTTGAAAGATTCCTTTGATGATTCGTATAACATAAGTCATAAAAAATAATTCTCATAAAATATTAGGGTGTTACATGTAGTGTGTATCCATGTAACTGGATGTGTGGGCAGAGACATCGGGAGGGGAGTTATTTGGTTGTACACGTCTTGTACCAAATGTACATGTCGTGTTTAGTATACTTTTTGTCCACCCATGTGAAAATTGACATTGATGGATAAAACATATTTTCTATACTCCGTGTCATTCTTGAACACGCCGTGTTGTATAACCCTTTTATCCGCCTGTGTAATGAACAACACGGGACTATTAAATCCTTCTAGTACACTTCATGTCTGGAATAAACACAACATGTAGAGTGAGCAATTTAATAGGTTTTGTGTCTAACAACATGGGTCAGTGAATTTTGTCTATTATATGCTTTGTCTAGCACTAACATGCCGTTTATTCTTGTTCTATAGAAATAGTGTGGCATTGACGTGTAGAAGAACTCAGAAAAGGGAAGAGTATCCAAGTACATGTTGTGTGTTAGGAAAACGTGCCATGTTTATGTGGTGTTACACGACTTGTTTTGGAAGATGTACACACCCATGTGAAGGCTTAAGGGAACACGCTGTGTAGGCATTATACACATATTGTATCCATGTTTTGAAAAAAAAATTAATTCTTTCTTTCTCATGATCCCTTACTACACTTCAAAGTTTCATTCCATGTTGACCTTGATCTAAGGTGTGCGCTTGAACATGACGAGTAATGTCACCGAGACATCCTCCAATTGTCCACCGGCTACATGGTAGTGATCAGACACCAGATATGGTCGATCAAGATCTGCCAACAGGTCCTCTAATTGTGAGATTCATTGCACCAGCCGTCATTCTAGACACAGGTGCTGACGCACGATTCCAAGAGGGATTTATGAGGTTTAAGTAGACCTTTAGAGGAGTACAACATCCTGCCCAGTCTATGGAAGAGTTGAAGAGATTCATTCAACATCATCATCCTCCAACCTTCACAGGGGACAAAGGACCTCAAGCTTCAATTTCATTGAAAAAATCCATGTTTTCTATCATTTGGAAAATAGAAACACCTCTAGAGAGGAGGTTGAAGATTTCTATGTTCATGCTTCGGGAGTCTTACAAGAGATGATGTGATGTGATCTCATAGGTTGGACTCTAAAAAGTCATGGATTGGGATGAGTTACAACATTCCTAATAGGTCTACTTCTACATGGAGTCTTTGAGGGCTGATCGAGTCCAAGAGTTCATGAATCTTGCATAGGGTTCTCTTTCATTTATAATGTATTCTTCTCACTTCACAAAGATGAAGTGCTTAACAAAAATCCCCAGAGGTGATGATATATTCTTGTTTAGGATGTCTGATTATGGTCTAATACACCATATCCAATCTCAGGTGAATCTTGTTCAGGTTGAATTCAATAACGTATATAGTCAACCAAGTGCTAATCATAGAGCACAATTTGAGGGATTCTAGAGTTGTGAGTTAGGGTAGATCTACATTCGGGGTTACTATCCCTATTTTTTACAACAAGAAGCACCGTAGGGAGTCTATGCACGGGGATCCAAGGAGACGAGAGACATCTGCTGGTAGCCAGGTGGTTTACTACCAATGCTAGAAGTTTGGTCATACCAGGCCACATTGTCCAAGGTACCAAGTCGAGTGTCGATCTTGTGGAAATATGGGTCATCTTCAATGGTTCTGTCAGTTCTTTTCACCATCAGCTGGAGATATGAGTTCTTCTATGACTCCTCCTCTTGGAGAACCACCACCAATTTCTCCTCAGTCTTGAAACTGGAGTTCTTTCGGCCGTTCAGGTCGAGGTGGAGGTCATTGTTGTGGAAGACAGTTGCAAGGAATTCAGCGAACACAGGGTGGATCTACATAGAATGGTCAATCGTGGTCACATGGATGTGGTAGAGGTCATACATTTACAGTAGAATGGACCAAATAGGAGCAGGATCATAGACCCCCTACTATTCGAGATATGTTCCTAGTTGCTTGAATTTTATCTTCTGATCTTTTTGATGTAAAGGATTCCCATATATTTATATTTTCTATTGTTGGGGAGATCCTTGGACTCTATATATTTTATTTATTAGATATATTGACACTAGAAACTTAGTTGGGGACTAGAACGACTGGTGTGTGATAGTGCAAGGAGATCCCACTAGAGGTTGGTGGGTGTCAATTCATTGGGGATCGCTATGTCATAGAAGTGATGAGTTATGATGTCATTCTCAGAGTGGACTACTTTGTTCCCTTCCAAGAAGTTTTCTATTACTATCACTATAGGGTGAGTTTCACATTAGAAAAGGGTGTATGGATTCTTTATAAGGGCCAGTATGATATCCAGGCAAGAAGACCGGGTCCCGAGCATCATGGGTTGGGAGGAATCACAACCCATATTTCTAGTCTATATCAGGATGACTAGGGGAATTAACTTATGGAATTTTCTCTTGTGGTTTATCATTTCTGGGACATCATTATAGTGGAATTTTCAGGTTTTCCTCTAGAATGAGAGGTGGAATATTCTATTTATCTTGTTCCTAGAATGGCACTAGTGTCCATTCCTCTTTATAGGATGGTTGCAATAGAGTTATAGAAGCATAATAAACAGTTAGAGGAGTTGCAGGAAAAGGGTTTAAACTTACCCAATACTTCTCCTTGGGGTTCTCTTATCTTGTTTGTGATGTAGGCTGATGGTACCCTTAGACATTGTGTGGATTATTATATGTTGAACAAGTTGACGGTCAAGAACTGATATCCCTTTCCAAGGATTGATGATCTCTTTGATCAGCTTTGAGAAGCCCTAGTTTTCTTGAAGTTTGACTTGAGATCTGCTAACCATAATTATCATGTTATACCATCAAATATATCCCTTCTATAAATTATATGTAGGTATGATATATATGAGTATGTGGTTATACTTTTCGGTATCACAAACGCGCTTGTAGTCTTCAAGGCAATGATGAATTGATTTTTCCATCTGTACTTGGATTTTTTCATGGCGGCCTTCGTGGATGATATCTTGGTGTACTATAACACTATACATGACCATGAATCACATCATGAGATCATTTTGAGTACACTAATAGAGCATCATTTATATGATATGCAATCAAAATTCCACATTTGGATGGACAAAAATCACTTCTTAGATCATGTTATCTTAGAGACAAGAGTATTAGTAGTCCATGAGAAAATAATAGTAATTTCCTAGGATTAACCGAATAACATCTTTGAGGTACAATGTTTTATGGAGCTGGAAGGTTATTACAGACATTTCGTACATGGATTTTCACACATAGCAATGCCACTAACGGGCCTAACTAAGATGGGTGCAAAATACTTGTGGTCAAATATTTGTGTGTCAGCCTTTTAGTAACTGAAAAGAATGTTGAATTCGGCCCTGATACTAGTTTTTTCAGAGTCGGGCATGATATATATTGTTTACTGTGATTCATTAGGTATGGGGCTAGGAGTAGTGCTTATGCATGGGGAAGGAGTTGTTGCGTATGGTTCTAACAGCTAAGGTCAATTGAGAGGAACTACCCGACGCATGATCTCAAGTGGGATATTGTTTTACATGTATTACTCTATTAGAGACACTTCCTTCTTGGAGATAATTTTGTAGTTTTACCTGAGAAAAAAAGATAAAAATATATATTCACTCAGAACGACGTGAATTTGAGACAATTCAGATGGGTTCAGTACCTTTAGTCCTTTGACTTTGAACTTTCCTACATTCTTGGTAAAGTCAATGTAGTGGCTAATGCACTAAGTAGGAAGACTCTGATACTTTCAGTTCAAGAGACCAGTGTTGAGTGGAAGATTATGGCTCTATTCTCTGAGATGTGTTTGGATGTGCACAATATATAAAGGCAGATGATTATTTCTTCGGTATCTATTGACTCTACTCTAGATGATCGATTGTGAATGAGGCATTAATCAGATTAAGAAGACCTTGTCATATGGGAGTGTGTGTCATGAGAGGAACCAATCCCGGGATGGACACTAGGTGAGGATGAGATCTTGCATTTTCATTGGTGTGTATGGTTGTTGGTAGTCATAAGCGAGGTGCTGATGCAAGACTTTCATTCCTATATTTCGGTAGTTCATCATGTTTTCCCCAAGATGTATCATGATTTACAGCATCAGTATTGGTGTCCAGGTATGAAGGGATATGTTGCTGGTTTTGTCATGAATTTTTCCACCTATCCACTGGTGAAGGAGGATCATCCTTGGCCAAAAAGGCTTTTAAAGCTGTTACCCCTTCCTGTGTGGAAGTGGAATGATGTTACGATGGGCTTTGTGACAGGTTTTCCAAGGTTGCATGGAGGAAATGATGTAGTTTGAGTTGTCAGTGACAAGATCAAGGGGGTTTCTCACTTCCATCCAGTCAAGAAGGCCTTCAGAATTGAAGATCTGAGAAGTTTGTACATCTGAGAGATTGTACATTTACACGGATTTCTACACTCTATTGCTTCATATAGTGATTCATGTTTTACTTCTCGGGTCTATGAGGGGTTGTATAGGGCCTTTGTTACACATGTAATTCTGTGTAGAGCTTACCATCCACAAATATATGGCCAATTAGAGCATACATTCAGGTGATGGAGGACATGCTTCAAGAATGCGTCTTATACATTGGATGTTCTTGGTAAAAATACATACCTATTGTGGACTTTCCCTACAATAATAGTTTTCAAGAAACTATTCAGATGTTACCTAATGAGGGATTTTATGGTAGGCCATGTCGATCACCCTTATCATGGTTGGAGGCTAGAGAGGCAGCTATACTGGGACCTCATCTTGCCTATGAGACCATAGAGTAGATATAGTTGATTCATATGAGGATGGCTACTACACACTCACGAAAGAAGTCTTATGTTGATCGATGAAGATGACCTCTAGAGTTCATGGTCGGGGGTAGGTTTTTCTTATGTGTCACACCAAGGTTGGGACACAGGAGGATTATGAGACCAGGTATGCTTGCACCAAGGTACGTCAGGATTTTTGAGGTGTTAGGGAGAGTTGATCCTATCACCTATCATCTATAGTTAACTCATAGGTACCTGGATATGCACATCATATTCTACGTCTCTGACCATCAACATTACTTCTTTGACCCATCCCATGTTTTCCAACCCAAGGAGGTTGACCATGAGGTGGACACATCATTCAAGGACCATCCTATCCATATTGTTGATCAAATTGTGAAAAAGAATAATTTCTAGAAATTTCAGGAGTACACGGAATGTACTCGGTTTTAGTGGGTGACTGTGTATTGTCTGGGTAAAGGCCAAGTACATGGTTGTGTGTGGTGACCGAGAGACTACCTAATGCAGAGGCTGGAAAATCCATGTACACACCATGTACTTTTAATGAACATTCCATGTACATTCTATATTTATTAAATGGACGATGGTCCCATATAACAGACATAACTCACTTGTTCTCGACTTATTTCATCCAGGAGCATCGGTACCACTATAGCTCTTCTATGATTCCATGACTCATCATTTTTTCTCTGAATCGATCATCGTTGATTGCATTGGAATCACAACGGGGAGTTCTCCATTCTTCTTGAACATCATATCTTTATTTCTCCTCCCTCATGAGTTATCCTCAGTTGAACATTACTGGAGTTTTTATAGATATATGGTGTTTTGGGGAGATTCAAGGTCTAAGGTTCATGTATATCGATCCCACAGAGCCAAGGTATGTGGTTTCTGACTTTCCATAGTTATTCTTCGAGTTATATGTGAAAAAGATCCCAATGTCCTTGTTCGTGGTATTGTGTGTTTATGGTTTTAGCTCTGTTTTTTTTCCTGATATTTCTTGTCTGATTGAATAGATGTTAATGGTTTGTGAATAGGGTTTGCTTTTCTTTGCAATGGAAGTTATATAGAGGTTTTCTTTTTTAGAAGATTTGTTCTTGTTTCCGGTTAGGATGTATGATTTCCATGCCTAGTATTATTCAGATGGAGTGATCAATATCTGATATACTATGATATGTTGTAGATTTTTTATCCAAATATTTCTCGAGGTTTACATTGACTTCCATGTATCGTTTGTGCATGATTGACTTATACAGGTCCATGAGAACCTAGTGTAGGATACCATAGGGAGAGTGGATGTTGAGGGCTTCTATAGAGTGTCTGTTTACATTTACTTTGCAAGACCAAAGGGGGATGTAATTTGTGCTCCCTCAGAGTGTCTATAGTTTCCTTGATATGAGCCACATAGGGAATTGGACATTGAGTTCTTCCTAAGAGTGCCTATTAGATATCAATTTGAGACTATTGGGGGAATTGATGATTATTAATTCCTAATAGTGACTTTGATAAAGCTAAACCAGAAGCGTTAGACAATGTGTACTTCCCAGAGGGTTACCTGTGTTCGTTTGGTTGAACTAGAGGGGATAAAATATGATTACATCCTAGAGGGTAATCTGGTTTTGATTAGCTTATTATGTGACATTTGAAAATAAATGCTATTTAATTTTTAGGATTGTTACTATGTGTACTTCTTTTTTTCCTACTAAATTTTGTTTTTTTTTCTTACATAAATATTCATTGAATGTTAGGAATAGATCACCGGGTGGTATCCTACTAGGATTAGTCTCATATCCTATTTGGGTCATGATTTTGGTTCCAAATAGATTATATTATTGCCGGTATAGATAAGAGAATGTGCACTTCTACTTCAAGTACTTGATTTCTATGGAACTAGGGATCATGGGACGATGATGAGGCTTGCATTGATGTAGTGCAGTTTATTTGTATCTTTTCTACATTGGTTTATTATTGTTTTTTATCATTTTTAATTATTTGGATACTTTTCTAGGCATATGTTTCACACATCATATATGTGTGTGTGCTTCAGTTGTTTATTACTCTCGTTTTTTACCTGTTGCATTTTTTACTATTTTCGCGATTTTTATCTATTTTACATTCATTATGTTACTATACAAATGAAGGAATAGTTCTCACATTGTCACACCCATGGCCATCACTGGTAGTCAGAAACCTCTGGAGTCTGAGGAAATGTGCTTGAGTTCATGTGACAAAACAGGTACGATGCACCTCTAGAAAGCCCCCAAAATTGAGATGTTACACAAATGATCATAAAATCATCAAAATTGTAGGACTACATTCATCCCAAAAAAACACAATCCACCAAATTTTATCCATTCCCCACACATGAAAAATCTAAATAAATTCCAAATCCCTATCATTTAATATGAACAAAATATAAAATAAAATTGATAATTTCATTTAAAAGTTTGAAAATTTTTAATTGATACAAATCATGTTGAATCAATGAGTAGACATGGATAAAAGGAGTCATAATACATCTTATTTCTCATTTCAATGATAGTCCCTAGAGAATCATGATATTACACCATACAGTAGTGTAATCTATATCACTCACCTAGGGAATATAAGATGAAAATAAAAAAAGCGGATGAACAACATGATAAATATGGTAAAAATTTACCATAAATCAATGATAAACCCCCTTTAGAACACCCCATGGTAGGATTGATGTGGAGAGGAAGGGGTTAATACTTAGACAAAAAAGGGTGAAATTTGAGGGTTAGGGGGGGGGGTACTGTATCTAAATATAATGGGGGATGTTTATCATTTTGACCCACTTTAATAAGACCTAAAGTTTGGAAATATAATTGGCCAAATGATGAACGAACTATGTTGTTGGTTATTTATTCTACCATCCACCTCAATTGGATAGTTCACATGATTATCCAAATCATACTCAAATTATTCATGTGAAATTATCCAAATAACTCCATCACACATTCCCCTATTATGGGGATTACCAAACTAACAACCAATATTATGTGGGCTATTTAACCCCTCATCAACTACCGCATATGTTTGAATATTGTTCACATGGTTCTAAAATTACAATGGTTTAACATTTAAAATCATCAGTGGTCAATAATAAATGGACTAAAAATCCACCTACGTAAGGATTCCAAGCACATTGCCCAAAAAAATGGGACCAACAGGATGAAACATAAATATATTTTCCCAAAACATAACCAAAATCGAGAAGGAATGAATCCAGTATTTGAGACACAATTTGAGCATCATTCAATGACAAAAAATTTACATCAAGATATTTAAACTCATAAAATTTACATTATGTAACAATTTCCAAATTCACCTCTTCCACAAAATGAATCACTCCTATTTATAAAAACCTATGAACACCTATTCGAAAGTGATGTATTACCATATTTTGTTGACATTTTTTAAAATAGTGATGATAAAAATTATGATCAACAATTATAAAATAAATAAGGGGTAAATGATCATTGAAAAAAATTTAGAGAGCCTAATAAAAATAATAAAAACTGAATAAGACCATGTTTGTGGATGTTTTTAGACTATATGAAATATATACATTCAAGAAAAATATCATAAAGTAAAAAACATCTAAAATTTTGAAATTAAAATCAGTTAGATGAATATTTAATTGATAAATATGTATTTGGTTCTCTAGAATAATGATTTTTTATAAAAATAAATCAATATTTATTTTTTAGGGAATTAATAAATATAGGTATTACATTATTTATAAGATGTTATTTTCAATTTAAATTCTTATTTCTACTATTACTGTTGAGAAAGTGGTGGGATCAAAAATTTGGTAAGACTATGTTTGTTTAATTTTAATCTGCTTTATGAGACTATGGGGTTCTTATTAAATTATTTATGTCGACTCATTCATCAAATAATGGGATTTCCATAAAAGTATTTGAAATTATAAATATATACGTATAATTAGGGTATATGTTTATGATGATGTTTTATAATTATTTTAAAAGTAGTTTTACTAGGAAAGTTAATTCCAAATCCTTTTATAAGGCTAAAAAATTTTATTTCACAATATAAAAACATATGAATATGAATATTTATGGATAATATAAATCCTTATTTTTTGGAATTTATACTTAATATATCAAAAGGGAATAACCTAAGGATTTTTTACAATGTATTCTCCTCGAACATTATGTGATTCAAAAATGACAAAAATAATTTTTAAAATATCAAGAGAGGGTTATTGATCTTATTGAGTGATGATTCTCATTTATGTGAAAAATGAAATAATGTGACCATTTAAAAGATTGATTCTTGCTGATGATATTTTGGTATGGGTTAATTTTTAAAATATGTAAATGAATAAGGGGGAATATGATTAAAGTTGGTGATGATAAAATATCATGTTACTTTATTATAATATATGTAAATAAATTTTGGAATAAAATACATACTCATATATAGTAAAAAAACATTGGATGTCATACTCAACGAAAAAATTCTAGTGATGTGAGTATTTTGAAAAATTCTAGTACTTGGTTGTTCCGGACATTTAAAAATTTAAATATTGATAAACATGTATACATGTAGGTGAATATTAAATCAACTCATCCAATAATAGATTATTAATTTGGAATTTTATAGGCCTATCAGTAAAAAATATTCAAATATATATATTTATTATATCTATATCATTAATAAATTAAATCGAGATAATTTAAATATATCTATGGAACTAAAATTATGTGATCTAAAACTGTTAAAAATAATTAAGAAATGTTCATAAAATAATGATAGTTCATATTTAATTAATATTCATACAATAATTGGTTATGAATATACAAGTAGATTATTTCATACTTCACTTCTGATTTATTTATTTCCCAATGTACTCAGCACGCCATATATGGGAAAAAATAATTTTCTATAAAATAAAATAACAGCTTTTTATGGATATGGCCCAAATAATATTAATATATCATGATAATCATTGTTATATTAGGATACATTACAAAATAATAATGAAACATATTCAAAATTATTCCCTAAATAAAAATTCATATATTTCCAGAAATAAGA
This sequence comes from Viscum album, assembly GCA_963277665.1. NCBI lineage: Eukaryota > Viridiplantae > Streptophyta > Magnoliopsida > Santalales > Viscaceae > Viscum > Viscum album. Next base: position 1,890,132,269 of record OY728156.1, read on the forward strand.
TGTATTTTAAAATATATATGTTTGAATTATGTTAATGTGTCTTGTACATCCTAATTATCAATTTTATCAGTTATCTTTTGTTAATGTTTTAGATAAATGGTGTCGGTGGAATATATCATGTTCATCACGAAAATTGAAATTGATATCATTGATACACTAGATTTATAAGGATGTTTTATTTGTTTTTATGATGTGAATGAAATTCATTATTCAATTATGGAAAGAATATAATAATATTAATGATCTAGATGTTATTATGCTAATGTAATATTTGAAAAAAAATATCATGTATTAGATAATAATGAAAATTATAGAATATTTCATGTGGAATTTGATGATACACCCAATTTTAGTGACACGTAGAAACCCTAAAAATACCAATAAATGCAGAGAATATAGTTGGAGGTCTAAAAATAGTATTTCATTAGAGATAATATGTTTAATTATGAGATCATTTCATAAAATTTTACATAAATCACTACTCTAGTATGTTGAATAGATAGATTATAAATTGTAATTAGATCATCAAGAGTGGTTTAATGATATTAATAATGAATTTGACCGAATAATGAAGAATGAATAATCATATTTGGTTCCCAATATATAAAAAAGTGTATTTGGTCCCGAATTTTATACATAAAATATGATTAATTTAAAAATTCAGTGTTGGAAAATAATTAAACAATTACCCGTAAGGGATAATATAATTCTGAATTTATAATGACTACAAATGTTATAATTTTTAATTTCATTGTAGTGAAAATGAAATATAGGATAATTCAAATGGATGAAATTTATTACATACTCAATAAATAATTGTAATTTGAGATTTATATTGAAAAATAGTATTTTATTTCTTGGTGTGGAATAGAATTATATATATTGTTTAAAAAAATAATTTCATTGGAATAAATACGACCTCTATGTTTTGTAATCTATTATAGATTCCAACTTGACGAACATAATATTTAAAAAATAATGAGTGGAAAACAATATCTACATAAAAAATAAGGATGATTTATATCAAATTTTTATATTATATATATATATATATTATATTTTATTTTATGTAAATTACGAAATAAGTTGTGAACATTTTTATTTTCAGATGAGGAACATATCTGATTCATCCATTCCTAGTGAGATGATATATTTTAAGAGTTTACAAATTTCTCAAGTGTAAGTTCATATCTTACATTATCATAAGAATAATTATTAGTACCTTATAAATAATTATGTATTATAGGATTAATAGATTTATTACACACTAATTTTAAAGGTAACATTGGTTTCCAAATATATTGAAGTAAAATAAGTATTTCTTAGAGGATACATGAATTTTATAATAATTATTTTTATATATGAAAAATTCAAGGAAATATATTATTTATTTTGTAAAAAATACCAGTTGGTACAAAAGTGTCCTAGAATAATGTCAATAAGTCAATAGATAGTGTAAAATAAGTTACATAAAATGAAGTACAAATTTTTTAATGAGATATATAATAAATTGATTAAATGATCACTATTGCAAAACAAACATACATTATAATGTAAATGATAATGATGTAATGTATACATCTAGAAGCTTGTTTATTATAATGGATAAGGGTGTATGTCAGACCAAGAGATATAAAAAATATTTTACCTTTGACACTATTGAACAAAAATATATATCCAAAAATCCCTGAAAACACCAATTGATGTGGCTGAAAACATGAATGGATGACCTATTCCTAGAATTGAAGTCAAAAATACTTTTGTGATTTAATAATCAATGTTGTATAAATATCAAATGAAATAAAATTCAGAATTAAATACAAAATATCATTGATATTAAATTTCTCCCCCTCAAAGATATTTTTTAAATAAATATATTGAATCTAGAATTAGATCCAACAACGGAGAATAATTTTATATGATTTACATAGAATTTTTTGAAGGTTTATTTTATAGTTTGAGGTTGTGGAAAAAAGTTCAACTATATTTGCCTTAATTTTTTGTAATAGGGATTCATTCCCATAGAAGATATTTTGTCTTTGGAATCACACTATTGAGTTGGGATAAAAAATAAATGACCACATGCATCTATTTTTTAGTAATTTAGGTATTTAAAAATATATTTTACTAAAGGGTAGTGCATTATTATTAAAATAATACAATGATATTTCTTCCAAAATGTTGGGATAATATTTTATTTGTAGGGAGAATATATTTATAAAAAATTTTATAAAAAATAAATTAGTTAGAGAAAACGTATTGATCAATGTGTAACGAAACTCTAAAGATGGTTATTTTCATAGGTATGGGTGTTATGGATTTAATTATAAGTAATATATGTGTCCAATGATCGAGAATCTTGATTTACAAACTCAATGGTCGGGACTCTTTGCTGATAATACCTCTTTATTTTCAAAAGGACAACTTGGTGATTGGTTTCTTCAAAGTGGGGTGGTTGTAAGGAATGATATTTTAACGAAGTTATGATTCATTATTTTTTGAATTATAATCCTTTGATTAATATTATTATACATGTAGTGTGGCTCGAGTATGGTCCTTGGTAAATATGGAGATTTGTTAAAATTTGATTAATATGAAAATTGTGAAAACATTATTGGCCGCATGTTTAGTAAACACTAGGGATGGTTACCATGTGTGGTCTATTTGAATATAAGTGGTCCATAAAATTGTTCTTCCATCGTGCATCATAAGGTTCACTCATGTGTGATTCATTTGTGGTTTTGACAGAGGAAAATTTTGTTATTTTTTTACTGTTTGGGAAATTGGGTGTCATTAAAATGAAGGGTATATCATTGAGAAATAGGATTTGCAAGGTTATCAAATGGTTTTCCCCACAATGTGACCCAACTGCGCACCCTTATATTTGTGAGTGAAATGAAATTTGTTCACTTCATTAAATTAGAAAACACGTTTACATTATTTTTTCTCCTCATTCTAGTGGATAAACCACTCTTCATATATATGTGAACTCCTATCTCATTTCACATAGGTTCCTTAATATCTCCCATTTCTAATATCTGAATAGAAATACGTCAAAAGAGTAGGTTTTTTTATAGGTATTCTCTAGATTCCACTCATGTAATTTCATTTCCCCAGTTACCCAGAGTTGGTGCATTATTACGTAACATTGTCATGATCACAAAAGATCATGTCTCGAAAGGCCGACTAGTTTACTAGACTTGGAAACACTATATACATTCATAAATGTTACATTATATCATAAAGTGAAAAACAACATAACATAGTCTCAAAAGTCCACACTCGTATCCCCTTCAGACTATCCTTACAAGTCAGTCATAAAATATTTATTCACATCCTGGGAAAAATAAAACATAGAAAGGGGTGAGCTCTGATGCTCAGTAAGGATAACTATATAGCGGAAACTTTCATAAATAAACATCAACATTTATGGAAATGTATAACTAAAAAAGCCTTTTAAACTTGAAATTCAACATAATATGGAAAAAATAAAATGAAATAATTCCATTTAGTTATTCACATGGATATTCTATCAGTATAATAATCACATGCAATAACAATAACCACTTTCATTATGATGGAATGCATAATGACAGAATATCATAACCACGTAGCCAAGGCCTCGTGCGAGGACTACAAATAATATTTTGTCAGGCCTCATGCCAAGACACAGGTCTGTCTCATGAGACCTACTGATGCATCGAGGAGCTAAAGCAGGCTCCAACCTTCACTTGTTAACTCTAATGCATTCCTCATATGAACAGGTTTAAATGTAACATAAACATTCGTATTAAAACTAGCATACGAAATGTCAATACTTTCTCCATAAACCATGAATGGCATAAAAACAACACATACACAGTCAAACATATCAAAAAATCTTCAATACAATATGGATGTTTTGAATCATAATAAATCAACTTCAAATAAGCTTAAACATCCATCAAAGGATGTTGACATAGATCAAATAAAAAACAATTTGAGAGAAATATATATTTTTAAATCATTTAAAAGTCACATAATTGTAAAAGAAAACATTTACATTGAAAATATTCTTATAATATTGTATGGGAATATTCAATGATATTATAACAATAGAAAATAGTTTCACCCGCTATACAAGTTAAAAAAACATTCTTACATTAATTTTGTCGAAAATGTCAAAAAGTACCTTGTTTGGAAAAGGACGGAAAGATTCCTTTCAAAAATGTATAAGGTCAAATAACGGTTTAAATGAAATTAACCCATGGTCTAATAAATAGTAAAAATGTTTTGAAAGACAGTTCTAAGAAACACGTATGAGGATGATAAAGAGGTCCCACTATGTAATTACATATGAACAACCTTGAATAATGAGGAGGTTGTAGAATTAACCCTTACCTCGTGTCCGACTTGACTCGATCATTCTTTAATCTTGTCAATAAAAATCTATAGTTAATATCTACTTGCTTAAGAACATTTCTCATGTTCATTATTCCTTTTATATCACTTATTACCAGGTTATAAAAATTATGTAGTCATTTACATTAATAACGGTCGTTTGGTCAATCTTTGGTACTTGAGTCAACAATAAACTTCATATAATTACAAGTTGTTCATGTGGTAAAATATCCATTATCTCTAGAATTATATTAGTGATCTTGATATCATATATATCATATATATCCAGTATATACATGCATTTATAATATTACATAACATTTAGAGGTAATAAATGAAAGGCACCATTCATGGAGACGGTAAGCCGTACGTACGCATAAACGCTACTTTCATTTCTATTTCACATTTAATGAAATGAAATAATGATGATATAAAGGTATATTATAATCCCAATATAATATTAAATATATTATCATTTAACTCCATCCTTTATACGTCCCACATATGGCATTAATGATTCAAATCACTTTGAGGGGCGGTAGTCTGCATTTCTTCAAATTAAATTATTGTGTTTACCCATAATGGAAACCATAATTGTATTCCATAAATAAAAAATACAAAAGAATAAAGAAACCATAAATATAATATATATCATATATAAATATAGTGACTTTTTAATGGCCACCAGGAAAGGTGTTAAATGAATATTGAACAATCATCATTTCGTGAGGTAGTAATTTGCCACACAAAGAAATAGTATGTTATTTAACCATTAGACGAAGGTGTGTGTAAGTGTAAATCAAATACTTCTCATAAAAACATCTTAGTGTATTAAAGATATTGTTTTTGTTACAAAATAAAGGAATAAAAAGAGTTTAAGGTATTAGAGAAGCAAAATATAACTAAAGAATATAAGAGAAGACATTACCTTAAAATCGGGAATCTCTTTTTGATTTGAACCAAAAGAATTTGTTTAAGAGTTTTCTATCTATGGTAAGGTTTATATGATGAAGGTAGTTAATTTTAGAGGGTATTTGGGCAGAGTTTTGCTGAGCCAAATGGATTTTATGGTGTTAATAAGGTGGTAGAGGTGGGGGCCTTTTATAAGACGAGAGGAGGGGCTCTTTTTGAATGATTGAAATGTTACTTTATTATGAAATGCTTTTCGGATTTTAAAGGTCCCACAATGATATATTTCGAGGATAAGGTGATAAGGGTTCGAATTCCACCCATACAATAGGCTTTAGACAAGTGTAGGTCTTAGATTTTACCTTATCTTTTCATTTTATTCAAATCATTCATTAATGTGGTAATCACTGCATCATCATGGTGTCATAAATAATTTTTTTTATATAATGTATAAAAATTATAAAATAAATACCATGATGTATGAAATCATTTTATTTTTCCAATGACTATTTATAGTCTAAGAGATCATTTATGTAGAAAAAATTAAAAATGTTTTACTTAGGTGTTACAAACTTTTGTTATATTTTTTTCTTTCTTTAAAAATAAAAAGATAAAATGTCACTATCACACAAAATTTATTCCTTGGGGTCCAAAAGTTTTGCATGTAACATCCCAAAATTATAAACGGTTAAATGACTAAATGATATGACTCATGTCAACAAGGTGAACCTTCCTTTTCGGGAGCCTGTCTGATTAGAACTCTATAGTTAAGCGTGTTTGGCCTGGAGTAGTGATCAGGATGAGTGACCTCCTGGGAAGTTTGCCAAGGTGTGTGTGAGTGAGGGGGTGGGCCCCACGTGTCTGTGGGGCAACTGGTGGTACCTGGTGGGCCAAGACCCGACGACCATGTTAAGGCGGGGGGGGGGGGGGGGGGTGGGGGTGGGGGGTTTTGCGTTCGCCGGGTCCCGGTTGTCACAATTGGTATCAGAGGTGGTACCCAGCCTTCTGTGCGGTGCACTGCCTGTGTTGAGATGTAGTCCCCACAACGAGGGCATTGTACTCTAAATGGGGGGGGGGGGGGGTTGATTGTAACTTTTACTTATGATAAAGGGTCAAATGACTAAATGACATGACTCATGTCAACAAGGTGCACCATCCTTTTCGGGAGCTTGTTTGATTAGAACTCGTCAACAAGGTGCACCTTCCTTTTTAAGAGCCTGTCTGATTAGAACTCCACAGTTAAGTGTGCTTGGCATGGAGTTGTGATCAGGATGGGTGACCTCCTAGCCTTGTAACATCCCCAAATGATAAAGGGTTAGATGACTAAATGATATGACTCATGTCAACAAGTTCCACATTCCTTTTCGGGAGCCTGTCTAATTAGAACTCCACATTTATGCGTGCTTGTCTTGGAGTAGTGATCAGGATGGGTGACCTCATGGGAAATTTTCCAAGGTGTGTGTGAGTGAGGACAAAGAACACTAGAAAGGAATGTGTTGGCCTGTGGGGAAAATCATTAGTCAGATGACCAGTTCAGGCACGTGGGTGGACCGTAGGGTGGGCTACACGTGTCTGCGGGGCAACTGGTGGTACCTAGTGGGCCAAGACCCGATGACCATGTTAAGGCGGGGTGGTTGTGCATTCACCGGGACCCGGTTGTCACATGGCACAAGGCATACCATGGTCGGTCATGACAAAACCGATAGAATTAGGACACCTATTGGGGTCATTTTATATTATTATGATATTATTTCATTACCCTTAACTACCCAATTACTACTTAATCATGATAATTAAAGATAATTGTCTTCGTTCCTATTCATAATGTCCAAAAACAAGAGAGTCGTAATTGCGTAATTTGGAACTTCTTATTCCAGATATGAGATATATTTTACCAAATTCCAAACACAAAATTTTCAGTAATTAATTTAAAAATAATTCTCGTTTGTCAAAACCAAAGACGGGTTTTTAAGATGTAAAATATATCAAAAGATTGACTTGTTTTTACATCCAATTGAAAAGTTAAATTACATCCAATGAATAAAATTTTATTAAGTGATAAATTCATAATTCAATTATACTTTAAAACCAATTAAAATTAAAATCTTACTATATAAATAAATTGGATGAAAAGGCAGTTTTGAATTACAATACAACATTTTTCACTATTCATTAAAAATGAACATTATCAGAAAAATACCAAAAATTCACCCTAAGCTATATTTGATATTCAAAATTCAAAAATGATGTCCATTTTACCAAATTAAAAAAATATAAGTTTCATTAATAAATTATATAGTTTATTCCCACTGTACAGACAAATATCGAGTATTTAAGAAACACTATCAATCGAAAGATTGACAATTGTTTATGTCCAATTTCAAAGTAAAATTAATTCTAATGACCACCATTGGATAAAATTTTGAAATTATATTCTAATTATACTTTAAAACCACTCAATAGTATAATTTATCACTACAAATTATTTTAATTAAAAAAGTTGTTTTTAAGTATTTTTCACTATTCATCGATAAATGGATGTTCTCAGAAAAATTCTAAAAATTCAAAATAGGATAATTTAAATATTCTAAATCCAAAAATGAAGTCCAATTTGAATAATAAAATTTATAAATTTTTAAAAAGTGGGTATTACTATTCATAAAGGCTACAATTATTGGTCGCTGTGTGTTAGAATCTTGAACTTGCGTACAATGCAAGATATTGCATTATTGAAAGCGAAGCAAACCATGGAATCTCGGGTTGTTATATTCTCCCATCCTTAAATAAATTTTTCCCTCACAATTTGAAATTGTTCTTCAAAAATAAAAGGATGAATGTACAAAATACCTTTGTGGAAAACCCACATCGAAAATATGGTTAATAAAATTTAGTATTAATAAGAGGGAAAGGGAAATGAAAAAGTCACCACCAAATTATGTCATCGATTAGTAGAAAATTGGTGGAAATTAGAGAAACATAATTGGATGACAAACGAAAATACTTGCAGGGTGTGCATGAGGTCATCAATCACAAACAAGTGTAAAATTGTGGATCTCAAAGCCTTCAATCTATGGTGATTTAAAATATCATCAGTTCAAAAAAACATAAGGTAATCAGATAACACATTTTTTGTTTCAATATATGTGTCCTAATGTTTATGAATAAATTTATTCATAGAATAAGAGAGAGGAATATATATATATATACATGACAAGTATATTTTCAACCCTTAACTAATTTCTACCAAAAACTCATCTTTCAGTCAAAAAGATAATAGAACTCAAAAATATTGTATTTATCCTAATCGTACAAGGTTACAAATATTAACACATACCATTTAGATTAGGAAAACTATTTTCTAATAACCATGGACTTCCTGTAGGCTAGTGGTAGGTAATAAAGGTCTGTCACACTATGGTTGTGGGTTCGATTCATTCGGCTTTGTCCGACATGACGGGGTATCCACCGACCTTCAGGTTGTCCTTTTACTATAACTATGGTATTATAATATTTAAAAAATAATCTTCAGAAATATTTTAACCTTAAAAAATAATATCCAAAGTTACACTTAATCCATTCTAACCTTTATAGTTATCCAAAATACCTCTGTCCAGACTTTTTCTAAAAGCTCTCTAAAATCCAAAATCAATTGTAACATCAGATTCCCCAAACAAAGTAATGTTTCACTTATTGTCACATACTAAAAATATGATTACCATAATCATATTAAAAACTTAATGAAATAAACATGTACTGTAGTACAATCCTAATATATATCACATTATTCTTATAACCATAATATAGTTCTTCAGTCCAAAAACACAAATAAAATAATTGTTCCACTTCAACTGTAGTAACATCATATGATTGGCCTCAATCCCTTGGCCTTTTCTGAGGTATGATTACCTGATGCTTAGGATATTCATTTGCATAATGCCCCATTTCTCTACAATTGTAGCATTCAACATTGGTAGCCTCCCTCTTTCCCTTGCAATCACGAGCCTGATGACCTTTATATCTACATTTATAAAAAACTCCCATTCCTTTTAGGAAAGTACCATAGTGATTCTTACCACAATTATCACATAATAAAAAACCTTCTTTCCCCTTTTACTTTTATCTGTCTCTTGTTCCACCATTCTCTTCTTCTCTTGCTTTACTTTATTGTCATATGATTTAGAAAAATACTTTTCTGTCTTGATAGAACACGATACTATGTCTTCGTATGTTGAGAAATATTGTGATACTAATGCTCGACAGAGAAATGGTATAAACCCATAAAGGAAACAATCAATCTTACTTATTGGGTTATTTATATAATATGTTGCATGCCTCTCTATCATTGTAATGTTAGCTTCATACATTGTAACATTCTCATCCTCCTTTTTCCTTTGGATAAAAAATTGTCTTTCAATATCCGCTCGATGGTTATGAGGAAATTATTTTTCAATGAAAGTTTCTTTAAACTCTCCCCATTCCATACTTTATAATTATTCATCTTCCTTTGTATTTTGAATCAATGACCACCATTGATAAGTATCTCTAGTGAGGCGTTAAACATCCATGAAATCTTTTTCCCTTTCAATACTCCTTAAAACCTGAAATATTTTCTCTAGGGAATTTATCCATTGATCAGTTACTAATGGATTTGTACACCCATTAAATGTTGGTGGTTTTTGCTTCATGAATTGATCTAACATTGATCCTCCACGTTGCGGATTAGGGTGCTTCATACGAGTAAGGTTATTATTCATAACCTGAGTGAGTTGTCCCAGTATAGTGATAAAATGATCAGACCAGTTGTATCACCAGCTCCACTGTAATTATCATTAGCAGGAGGGAAATCCCTACATGGAGTGCATGCATTGATATGGTTTCCATTCCTTCCATTAGGCGCCATTTCTAAACAATGGCATAAACTAGATCAGTTTATGAATCAAAATACATAATTCCATACTTGTAAAACACTTAACATAAATTGAATAGTTTATGGATATAATCCATAATAATAAAAAACTGTTTTATTTGAGGAAGTATATACTCATAAAAACATCATAATGGTTTTTAAAGAAAATGAGAATTATCCTAAGTATATCCCCCGTGAGTGTCGTAACCAAGAGTGCAGCAAGGCTTGTTGTCGTGCACCCGTTCCCATTTGAGTCTAGCTCAAAGCAGTGTTTTTGGGTCTTACACCTACGTATGTCAGTGCCAGAGCCACCTATACTTTCTCATATCCATACAGAGATGTATTACTCAGAAAATACACAAAATCTATACTTTACCAAAATTCTAGGATGTTCTTCTATACTAATCCTCAAAGTCTATATTAGGTCTATGTGCTCTGATCATAGTTTATCTAAATCTAGCTTCCAAGGTTTGTACTAAACTTATTTTTAAACCAACTGTAATGCCCCGACCCTAGTTACCCAGAGTCGGTGCATTATTACGTAACATTGGCATGATCACAAAAGACGAAGTCTCGAAAGACCGATTAGTTTCGTAGACTTAGAAACAATAGATACATTCATAAATATTACATTACATCATAAAGTGAAAAACTACAATAACATAGTCTCCAAATTCAACACTCGTATCCCCTTCAGAAAATCCCTACAGGTCAGTCATAAAATATTTCTACACATCCTGGGAAAAATAAAACGTAGAAAGGGGTGATCTCATATGCTCAGTAAGGATAACAATATATCGGAAACTTTCATTAATAAACATAAACATTTAAGGCAATGTATAACTAGAAAAAAGCCTTTTAAACATTAACTTCAACATAATATGGAAAAAATAAAATGATATAATGCCATTTACTTATTCACATGGATATTCTACTAGTCGAATAATCACATGAAATATCAATTACCACTTTCATAATGATGGAATTCATAATTCCAAACTATCATAACAACGTAGCCAAGGAATCGTTCCAAGACTACAAATAAGATTTTGTCAAGGCCTCATGTCAAGACACTAGTTTGTCTCATGAGACCTACCAATGCATCGAAGAGTTATTGAGGGATCCACCCGTCACTTATTAAGTCCAATGCATTCCTTATATGAACAGGTCTATGTAGGATCAAAATAATGTTGTAGATGCTCAATATACAAGAGGGGTGAATTTTATACTTTAAAAATTCCTTTGGAACCTTTAAAGTTGGTTATGGATAACTATGTTTTCCTTAGACAAGGAAAGTTCTAAGTTTAACAAAGTTAAACTAAGAAGATTCACAACACCTATAACACCAATTAGAGAATTGGAACAAGGTTTACAATATGAGATTCTACCTTAAAGCATATAGAATCTAAACATATCAAAGTACAAGTGTAAGGAAATATATGAAGGTTATACATTCCTTACAAAAAAATATGCAGCGGAAAAACAAGTAGTAAAACTGCAAGTAACAAGATATAAGTCTTTTAACCCAAATAGAAGGGTATCCAACAACCTTGGATAAAGGTCCCTTGATTTATACTTTCATGCAAGTCTGTCTTACCCACACCAGGGTAAGCCCTCGATACGAAGATCAGAATCTCTGTCTTGTTATCCCCACAAGCCCTCAACTTCAAGGTAGTTAGAACCTCTTTCTTTCTCCGCAAGGAATCCCTTGAACTTCAAGGAAGTCGGCACCTCTGTCTTCCTATACTTTGAAGTCCTTGAATGTAATCACCAACACTCGGAGTCGCACGAAGTAATCTGAACGAGCGGTTTAGTACGCACAAAGCATGAATGACTTCTCTCTCTAGAAATCACCTTAACAGCGCGTGTTCTCTAGATCGATCAACTTCCTCTTCTATATTTGAGATCTTTCAAATGAGCTTCTATTTATAAGAAAATTTACAACGGTCGGCTCCCTCATCCAATGGTCATATTTTCCATGAAATTCGGAGGGACCTGTACACGTGTAACTCAGCCAATGGTTAGTTTGAAACAGAATAGACGACATCGTTTAATAAAAAACCAAGTATAACTGAATGCACAACATCATTTTTTAATAAATAATTTGTAATTAAAAGTCATACTAATATCGGAGTGTAAGAAAATTAAAAGTTCGGAGTCTAACCAAAATAAAATTTGGAGTCTATGTTATGAAATGTTCGGATTCTTTTTTAAAGGAATTCAGAGTCTTCATTCACCTGAGATCGGAAACTGAACTTGTAGAGTTCGAAGTCGAACTAGTAAACGTTCGAAGTCGAAATTCATAAGAGTTCAGAGTCGATCTACTTAAGAGTTCAGGGTTGAACTTTTTAAGAGTTCGTAGTCGATCTACATAAGAGTTCGGAGTCAAACTACTTAAGAATTCGGAGTCAAACAACATAAGAGTTTGGAGTCGCACTCATGAATGTTTGGAGTAAAGAATTCAGATTGGAACTTCATTAAAGTTCACATCCAGAATTCGGATCCTAAAAACAGAATGCTCCAAATCATTACATTATATGACTTTTGAAATTTTGGGTATGAATCCGGTTTTTATGCTTAGGAAAAATATTGTTATGTATAAGAAAATCTAGGTAAGGGTAAATTTCCTTAAATAAGTAAATTTTATTTATGGAGGTAAAACATACATTTTCTTAAGTATAATAGTGTTTGTGATTTTCAAAACAAGAAGGAATGGAAAAGTCATAAGGAAAACCTTATTGACTCAACAATCTCCCCCTTTTTGGAAAGCACAAACATCCTTTCAAAAAAGCATATAACGATTTTGGGAAATTTCATTAGACTTTGAAATTAAAACTTATCTCCCTTTGTTCATGGATGGAAATCAATACAACTAACTCCCCCTTAGGTATTGAAACTATAAGGATTGTATTGTGTCTTTCCGGAGTGGAGTTCACATTATCATGGTAATGAAAAAACTTCGAAGTGAGAAACTCCCCCTTAAAAAATATTTCACTTAGAAATTTTTCTTTCTCATCCTTAGGAGTAGTTATTTTTCCTTCGACCCCTTTGTGATTTTCAAAAAGAATTAAAGGGAATGGAAAAGTAAATATTGTACTTGAAACATTTGTATATAACAAGATACAACGAACCAAATAGTATTTCATTAGAGATGGGAAATATTTTACAAAGAAATACAACTACAAAAAAAAGATCAAAGTGGGTTCATTTGTCTTCATTTTCCTTCGGGATGAGCTTCTTTATTAATATTTTGAGTTTCTTCAAGTCTCTTTGGTCTTCTTCGAATTGCCTCTCCAAGGATTTTTTCTTTTCTTCTTGGGCTTTCAAAGCTTCTTCTTGGGCCTCCAAGTCTTCTTTCTGCAACTTTATTATCTCATCTTGCTGATCAAATCTCTTATCAAGCTGAATCCAGTGATTTATTTCATTTATAAGATTTTGAGCCAGAGAATTTTACTTGTCATTTATTTCCTTCACTTCTTGATTCCTAGAACTCTGATCAACAATCAACTCATTTTGAAGGTTCTTAACCTTTTTATCTGATGTGTAAAAAGATTCTTTGACATCATTCTGAAAATTGCCAAACACAGCCATGTCTTCTTAAACTCTCTTAGAACACATAGTTACCTTGATGCATGAATTTCTATGCACATCATAATCGATAAAGAAACACTTCTATTCCGCCTCAATCTTTACACACTTTTCCATCAGCCTGGATAAAGATTCCGATTTCTGATTCATAATCTGTTGCAGCATATGGCATCTGGAATCTATTGTTGGAAGAATCGGAGTGGTGTCTACCAAATTCCTCAGAGATTGAACCACAAAATCATGCCCATGAGATGATGATTCTGAATCAGATATATCTCTTTGAGATTTCTCTTCTTCAACTTGGACTAGATTTCTTCAAGAGGTACCACCAACCTCTTTCTTCCTTATAACATCTTTTATGGGAGTCTCCATGAGAAATTTCTTTCCCTTATCAGCTCACAGAATGGATTACTCATCAGGAGATACTTCCTTGGATTCAGAAAGTCAAATAATCTGATCTTCTTCTAGTTTCATTTTTTCTTTACCCTCCTCAAGGAAATTCCTCTCAAAGGATTCTTCATCATCATACAAGAAATTTTCTTCTTCGCCTTCTTCATGTTGCTTACTAGCTTCCTCATATCCCTTTCCTAAATTTGCGCATACAACCTTATCTTTATAAACCTCTACTTGCTTTGTAAAGGCATATAAATATTCACTTCTCTCTTCTTATTCTTCTTCTTCTTATTGTTGTTGTTCCTCTACTTCTTCTGCAAATTGTTTTTCAACTTCTTCAGCTACTTCAATACCCTTCGATTTTTCCGGAGTGGCATAACTCTTGAATGGAGTTTCTGGTAAAGAGGGTTCATAACCGAACGTTTCTGGAATGGGAATCATTTTGGAAGCTGACTCTTAATATTTCAGCAAAGAATGCACCACTTCAGCTTCAGATATTTTCTTTTTCAATTTCTTTTCCTTCGCTTGTTTCTCTAGTTCTTCCACAGCTCTTTCCTTTAAAGCCTTGGCCTCTATAGGGTCCAATCGGAATTGTGGATCCCCTTCCTTACTCTTCTGCTTATCTTCCCTCCACTTGGATGCCACTTCATCTGTATATGTTTTCTGCTTCTTCAGCTTGGGGTGAGCAGACTGAGTCTCCTTAGCCATTGTATTTTCTTCATCAATAACTACTTCCTTAACCTTCCACTTCTTCCTTAACTTTTTGGATGGTTCTAGAGTGTGTGTTTCTCTTTGAGCTGCTTCAACCTCTTCCACAGAGAGAGGGTAAAATTCTCCAGATTCATCATAAAAACCCATCTTCATCCTCTTCAAGGTATCACCACTAACCATAATAAGCTTTCAATTCTGGAATTTTGATTTGCATACAACCTTGAAAGATTCTAAACACCGAACTATCAGCTTAGATAGTAAGGCAGGGAACATGATTATTTGAGCTCTCAAATTGCCTTCTTTGATATTCTTGATCGTAACCAAGACATGCCTCATCAGATTTATCCTTATTATATTCACCAAGAAGTCTAAAACATAGATATCACTTTTCTTTAAATTGTCATTATCACTTCTTCTTGGAACCAGAAAGCCTTGCACCCAAATATGAAGAATTCTGTTGTTCAGAGTGAGATGAGCAATCTTAATGGTTGAATCATCCTTATGTCCAAGACACTTCAATTCCTTATCCTTGTTGAAACTTACTTGCACATCTGGAAGTTTGTGAGAATTGAACTCAGTTTCTCCTTCGTAGTTTAAACCAACCAAGATCGCGGCCTTGGTGTATGATATTTTATATGTCCTCCCATATGACTTGAAAGAAAACCATTCTCTGAAATCTTCCATCTAGAAGGAAACAGACTCATAGAACTCAATTAGCAAATCAGTATAAACTGGATCCTGTTTATCTGGCATTGCTACGCAAATATCTTCCTATCCAGTCAGTCTAATATTCTTTGAAATAAGGGAATCAATCTTATAGAAATCCGGATGAACTAACCTTTCCCTGAAAACTAACCACTTAGAGATAGGTTTTGCAGATGACATATCTTGAGATGTGGCATCAACAGACATTCAGAGTGAACAAATCTGAAAGATTCGGAACTGCTTTGAAATGTTTGGAACAAGCATTAAGAAGTGCATCAGGGCTTCGAGATGCAAAATCTTGAAAAACCGATGCGGGATAAGAATTGGCGTCCCCTTTATATAGGTGATGGATGTGACCGTTGGTCTTCCAAAAACCATCTAATGGCTGAAAAAGTTCTTGATCTGATCTGACGGTTGAGAACATTCCCCCAAGGAAAACTTGACCCTGATCTTTTGAGGGTTTTAAGGAAAACATTCAGATTTGAGGAAAACTAGAATCCAAATTTTAAAAAAAATCAGGAAAATACTAGCAAACAAGAAAAAAATATGATTAAGATACTATAAGTAAGGAAATCATTGTAGAGAACCGAAGTTTAACGTAAATGGACATTACATTACTTTTGCGGAATACTTAGTATATAACAAAAACACACACACAAGGACTGTAATAGTTTAGTGTCTTTGGAAACTCGGAATATAATCTTCTAATCATGGTGAAATATCTTCAACATCTCCCATAAAGGTCTCCTTTTTTTTAAACCAAAATCCTCTCTTTATGTCCTGGGGAAAAGAAAACCTAAAAGGGTGAGCTCAAATGCTCAGTAAGGGTAAAAAAAAGAAATATCAATCACGTCATATTCATAAGAACATATCTTTTGGAAATATTAACCAGCAAAAGAGATCATAATTTCATAACATGGGATAAATCATAGTAGTGAAATGTAATCCCAATAATCATAACTTAAAATATGAAACTATGTGGAATACACTCATAATCATAGAGAATCATTTATTATTAGTCAAGACTCATTTCCAATACTATCTTAGTGGGCAAAGTCCCTTTCTGAGCCGAGTTCACTCCTCGTTTCAGTCTTGTTTCACTGAACCAGTATAACCTACCATTCCAGCCATGTCTATCTCATGAGATATAAAATCTTTACCTTATGAATTGGAGGGATATATAGGTCCCACCCATCTAATAATGAAACCATTCTTATGTGTGCAACAAAATCATAAACCATACATCATAGCATAACCCATGTAATAAAAATGGGAATCTTAATCATCGTGACATCATAAAAAAACTCATATAAGATAAAGGAATTCATAAAAATAATTCCATCACAACATAATCAAATCAATGTAATAATAGGTATAGAAACAGAACCCTTTATTATCATAGATGGAAAATAATTTTGATAAAACCCTTGAACTCCATTATTGAGGAAAATATTCTTTCTAATTGAAAAACACTTTTCATTTCATAAAATGTCATACAATTCTAAACTAAAAGAAGTTGATTAAAAATAAACATAAAAACATGTAAGGGAAGCTTCTTGGAAAGAATGTTTTAAAAATCCACTCATTCCGTATAAGTTAAAAACACATTCTTCTAGTACTTTTGTCGAAAAAGTCAAAAAGTACCTCGTACGAAAAACTACAAAAGAATCCTTTCATATATTTTACTAAAAACCCACCGAAGGGTAAAATTGTATATAATCTATTGTAGAATGATGTAAATATTACAGATTGAGGAAACATGGAATTTGGATGATAAAATAAACCCCAGTAAATACTAAAGTATAAACAATCTCAGACAAAAATGAGATTGTGATATTTCCCATACCTTAGGTCCATTTTGCTTCGTATGTGTATGAACCCCCTGTATAATGATTTAAATAATGAAATTGACTTATTCCAGAATCATACTCATTGTTATGATATCATATATGGTTCACTTATGGCTTATTATTACCCGTTCTTTTGTAAATTCCATGTTAAAGAGCGTTTTGGGTAAAAGCGTTTCATTTGTCGTCCGTGTTTTGACTTGTAATTATTCATATGATTACTTTGATCATGATTACTTAATTCCAGAATATAAAACATGATTTATATATAATATATATTCACAATATATATATATGTATAATATATCAGTAAATGTAAAGAAATACATCGTTCATGGAGACGGTAGACTGTACGTACGCATGAACGTTGTTTTCATTTTCTTATTGAGTTGAATGGAATTAACTAGATGACATACATATATATACAAATAAATCCAGAATCATTATTATGTCATATATTTAATTATTAATTATTATATATACTTTATAATCATTCATGAATGGTTAACGTGGAGAATGAATCTCATCGCGTCGTGGAGACGGTAGTCCGTACGTACGCACGAGCGATGATATCGTTCTCATGATCGTGGAATTGTATTGGAGTGTATGTATACTATTTCAGAATCAATATCACTTTACAATAATTATATATGGTAATTATTTACATCATTATACCCATCCATGTAAGGTGGTGGGGTAAAATAGATTACACCACGGCGTGGAGACGGTATTCCATACGTACGCACACGCGGTGATTTCATTTTCCGTAGGATTGATAGATGGTGAAATATGGTTGTTTCATACTTATAATAACATATCAGTATATGAGTGATACTGATTTTATTACTTCATGATGAAAAAACAAAAGAAGAATAAGTGGAAGAAGAAATAAAGATGAAAGAATCGGTAACGGGCATTACCTCTTCTTTGAAGCGCCTCTTTGAGACCTCCTTTTAGGGCACTAAAATTGGTCTTTGAGGAAGACCAGAACCTCTAGGATGTTTCTAGGGAAGTGTAGAAGGTAATTTGGCAGGGTTTGGCCGATCTTGAAGGCTCAAAGTGGTGTGAGGAAGAGAGGGAGAAGGTTCCCTTCTATAAGGGAGGAGAGGGGCACCTTTGGAATAACAAAAAATATTATTTTATTATAAATCCACATTAGGTTTTAAATAGCTCCAAATTGATTTATTTCTAATATAAGATGGGGATGGGTCTAAATCCTCTCATCCAATATAATTTAGACAAGTTTAGGTTCCTATTTTAACCTTATCATTTAGATTTAACATTTAATTAAATAATTTTACTTTTGTCGTGTCTTCTTGTGTTCTTATACTATAAGGTTAATAAACTTACTACAAGCAGCCAAACGAACCCCAAGTTGTTTATTATTAATATATATAACCTTATCTAAGTCATTTGGCCGAACTTTAGATTTTTAGGAATAAAATAACAATTACTAATATAATATTTGTTTTAAAAACTAATTTATGTCAATTTTGACACTATTTAGTAATTGATTTTTGTGAAAATCATAACAGAATTATTAGTTCGAAAGAAGTTTATTAAATCAATACTAACATGTCATATTAACCTAGAAAATTAGTGTAATTCATAAAAAGTCTCAAATTACATTTATTTTGGTGTTTATAACATCAATTATGTCAATATTTCATTAATAAGATAATTATGGCATCATCTTTGTGTCATAAATAAATTACATTATTTAAAGTTTAAAAATTAAAAATAAAATATAATTATGTATGAAATAGCTTTAGCTTTATAATGAATAGTTATATCCTAATTTATCTTATGTATAACCCAATATTAAAATTGATTTACTTATTAAACATTGATTTTAACTATTTTAACCCTTCTTAAAATAAATTAATAATAAATGTCCTAATCTAATCCAAGTGGGATTAAATGGTCATATTTTATTCCCAAGGATGATTTTGTTCGAATTACATTTTTCCAATAGAATTAGGACATGTTTTAGGGTAATAATATTATCATTTTTACCCTTAATTACCCTATTTACTTTTAACCGTGGTAAAAAAAGTAAAAAGTTACTATTCACCAAAAATTATTTTCATCTCATTGAACCACATTTTAGTCCTTGGTATTAACCGTGTCTATCGGATTTTCTAAATTTCACTCACAGAAGCGGTAAAATTATGTTTTATGAAAAATTCAGTTTTTTTAACTACCACTTAGCGGTTTCACTATTCATCAAAATTTGAATGTTTTCAGAAAAATGCCAGACATTAGGCCTAAGATATATTTGATATTATGAATTCAAAAAATTATTTCTATTTTACCAAATTCAAAACATATCAGTTTCATTAATTAATTTAAAAATTAATTCCCATCGTAAAAAAAATAGCGTGTTCTTAAGAGATAATAACTATCAAAAGATTGACAGTTGTTTATGTCTGGTTTAAATGTCAAATTACATCCAATAACCAACATTGTATTAAATTGAAAAAATATATTCTATATATACTTTAAAACCATTCAAATTAATAATTTATCACTATTAATTATTTCTATTAAAAAAGTTGTTTTTAATTAAAATTTAGTAATTTTCACTATTCATCAGAAAATGAAAGTTATCTGAAAAGTACCAAAATTTAACCCTAAGCTAATTTCAATATTCCGAATCCAGAAATGAATTCCATTTTGAAAAATAAAAATTACCAAATTTCAAAAAGTGGTTATTACTATTCATAACAGCTAGTTTTAATAATATTTTAATAGCATATCGTTGTTTAGTAAAACATGGTATTGCGTACTACACATGCTATCGAGGAAGGTCGCGATTGCGTGTAAGGAAAGGAAAGTCAAGGATGCGTGTTGTGCAAGCTCCTTTTGGTGTAGCGTACACGACAAGACATTAATGAAATTAAAAAGAATATTTTTCATAAAATCTCAGGATGTTACATTATACCCCCCTTAAAATGAATTTCTCCCTCGAAATTCATCGGGGTTATAAATGGTTTACTATTAGAAAGTTTTTTTAAGAGAAACCCACATCGTAAAAAGGAATACCAAAACCAATCTTTAAAAAACAAAAGTATGAAACATAACGATTACCCAAATAAACTAATCACTGGGTTTCCATATAGGTGAAAATATGGATATGGAAGAGAAATCTAACCATCATGTTCTGATGGAGAATGGTAGAGAACATGGCTATGGAAATCCCAGCAATCACAAAGCCATAAATTTGTGACGATCTAAGGTACCATCTGATTCATCAGATATAAGATCACTAGGACAACATTTTTCGTTTTCATGATAATTTCCCTAAAGTTGATGAAATTGGAATAAGAAGAAATACTTTCGTGATTTTGGTATAGTCTCACTGTTTTTCGTTCTTTGGACAATTTCCAATTCATCTCTTAAAGAAATGAAGTTGAATTTGTCATTCGTGATGTGTTAGAAGATCATGTGATAGAATGATGGGTCATTCCATCTGTCTCAAACAAAAGGTTAGAAAAGTTATCAAAAAATACATAAGTCCATCTATAGTGAGATTAATCATATATGGTTCCTAAAATGGACTTATACTTCATATATCATACTGCTTAACATAATAAAACTAGTTTTTACTAAACATGGACTTCATGTAGGCCAATGGTAGGCAATAAAGGCCAGTCGCACTTCAGTTGTGGGTTCGATTCCCACAGCCTTGTCTGAAGCGATGGGCTGTCGCCCGTCCTGCAGGTTGTCCTTTTTATAAAGCTATATTACTATAACATCCAATCAGCAATATCAAAAAAGTTTTATCCTTAAAAAATACTAACTTATGTCCAACATAATCCATTCTAATCATTAGGCTTATCTAAAACACTTCGGTCCATGCTCATAGTATAAAGAAAATGATTACTTGAAATGTCACATAACAATCACATGAATGCCATAATTTATCCCCTTATATCATAAGATATATCTTGTTGGCCAAATCACAAACATGTGAATACCTTAATCATGCATTTTCTTGAAGATTGAATACCCATTGAACCTTAGTGAAAACATGAATGCAATTAAAGGTTAACACTTTCCACAAACCAAAATCCTCAAAATTCTTTATAATCAAACAATGATATCACATAGTCTTTATATCAATCATGAGCTCATGAATACTGTAAAACATTTAATTTTCTACTTATCCCTTCATTATGCGCATATCATCTGCTTTCCAAAATATTTGAATCACTTTTCATGGTTACCAGTACCTTAAAATTATTGAAAACCACAATAAACTAATACAAAAATATTCCAATACACAATAAAAGTACCTCAACAACATTATTCTTGAATACCAATACATAGACACTTCAATCCATCCTCTTCAATGATTGTCTTGGAATAAGTCCTTCCTTGATTTAGAAGTAACTTTTTAGGTCAAGGCATTGAGTTGGGTAATGCCCATGTTCTCCACAAATAATACATTGAACTCTATAACAGTCTGTCACTTTATGACCCTTTTCTCCTCACAGATATCATCGGTCCCTCCATTTGAGGTATTCCTCAAGGTTCTTCTTCCCTTCTTTAGAAATCTCAATCTTCCTTTCATTATGCTCCTCAACATGCGAACATGCATAATAGTCTATCTTCCTCGTATTTGATGTATTAGGAATACCAATAAGTTTCACCTTGTTAATCATATATCGCGATGACTGATTCGGCATAATCACAATATCTTTCTCTCTAGGCATTACACAATTTTGTTGCTCATAGTCACCAATTTTTCCATTGGATTCAATGTTAACTGAATTCATTCTGGTTCCCTCCATTAACTAAAACACAAAAAGAATTCTATGAGAGGAAAAATCATGCTAGAGAAAAAAACATAGTAAAGGGTGAGTACCGTCAATATCTAACATCTTAAGTTAAATTCTAATATTGTTAGTGCAATTCTAGGACTATAACCTATACGTATACTTAACCTTAGAGACATCCGTAGACAGAACATAGAAATATCTCTAGGGATCTCACTAATGTTTTCGCATCCTAGTTTCTAATGGCTGACTAAAGCATTCCTCTGATACCGACTGTAGAGACCCGAAGTTTAACGTACATGGACATTACATTACTTTTGCGGAATACATAGTACATAACAAAAACACACACACAAGGACTGTAATAGTTTAGTGTCTTTGGAAACTCAGAATATAATATTCTAATCATGGTGGAAGATCTTCAACATATCCCATAAAGGTCTTTTTTTTAAACCTAAATCCTTTTTTTATGTCCTGGGGAAAGGAAAACATAAAAAGGTGAGCTCAAATGCTCAGTAAGTGTAAACAAAAGAAATATCAATCACGTCATATTCATAAGAACATATCTTTTGGAAATCTTAATCTACAAAAGAGATCATAATTTCATAACTTGGGATAAATCATAGTAGTGAAATGTAATCCCAATAATCATAACATAAAATATGAAACTATGTGTCATACAAACATAATCATAGAGAATCATTTATTATTAGTCAAGACTCTTTTCCAAGACTATCTTAGTGGAAAAAGTCCCTTTCTGAGCCGAGTTCACTCCTCGTTTCAGTCATGTTTCACTGAACTGGTATAACCTACCATTCCAACCATGTCTATCTCATGAGATATAAAATCTTTTCCCAATGCATTGGAGGGAGATATAGGTCCCACCCATCTCATAATGAAACCATTCTTATGTGTGCCGCAAAATCATAAACCATACATCATAGCATAACTCATGTAATAAAAATGGGAATCTTAAACATCGTGACATCATAAAACAACTCATATAAGATAATGGAATTCATAAAAATAATTCCATCACAACATAATCAAATCAATGTAATAATAGGGATAGAAACAGAACCCTTTATTATCTTAGATGGAAAATAATTTTGATAAAATGCTTGAACTCCATTCTTGAGGAAAATATCTTTTCTACTTAAAAAACACTTTTCATTTCTTAACATTTCATACAATTATAAACTAAAAGAAGTTGATTAAAAATAAACATGAAAACTTGTAAGGGAAGCTTCTTGGAAATAATGTTTTAAAAATCCATTCATGACGTATAAGTTAAAAGAAAACATTCTTCTCGTACTTTTGTCGGAAAAGTCAAAAAGTACCTCGTATGAAAAACGACAAAATATTCCTTTCATATCTTTTACTAAAAACTCACCGAAGGGTAAAATTGTATATAATCTATTGTAGAATGATGTAAATATTACAGATTGAGGAAACATGGAATTTGGATGATAAAATACACCCCAGTAAATATTATGTATAAACAATCTCTGATAAAAATGAGATTGTGATATTTCCCTTGCCTTAGGTCTGATTTGCTTCGTATGTGTCCGAACCTCCTATATAATGATTTAAATAATGTCATTGACTTATTCCAGAATCATACTCATTGTTATGATAACATATATGGTTCACTTATGGCTTTATATTACCTGTTCTTTTGTAAATTCCATGTTAAAAAGCGTTTTGGATAAAATCGTTTCATTTGTCGTCTCTGTTTTGACTTGTAATTATTCATATGATTACTTAGATCATGATTACTTAATTCCAGAATATAAAACATGATTTATATATAATATATATTCACAATATATATATATATATATAATATCAGTAAATGGAAAGAAATACACCGTTCATGGAGACGGTAGACCGTACATACGCATGAACGCTGTTTTCTTTTCCTTATTGAGTTCAATGGAATTAAGTAGATGACATAAATATATATACACATAAATCCAGAATCATTATTATTCCATATATTTAATTATTAATTATTTTATATACTTTATAATCATTCATTAATGGTTAACGTGGAGAATGAATCTCATCGCGTCGTGGAGACGGTAGTCCGTACGTACGCACGAGCGGTGATATCATTCTCATGATCGTGGAATTGTATTAGAGTGAATGTATACTATTTCAGAATCAATATAACTTTACAATAATTATATATGGTAATCATTTACATCATTATACCCATCCATGTAAGGTGGTAGGGGAAAACACGGCATGAAGAGGGTATTCCGTACGTACGCACGCGCGGTGATTTCATTTTCCGTAGGATAGATAGATGATGAAATAGGGTTGTTTCATACTTATAATAAAATATCAGTATATGAGTGATACTGATGTTATTACTTCATGATGAAACAACTAAATAAGAAGAAGTGGAAGAAGAAATAAAGATGAAAGAATCGGTAATGGGCATTACCTCTTCTTTGAAGCGCCTCTTTGAGACCTCCTTTTAGGGCACTAAAATTGGACTTTGAGGAAGACCAGAACCTCTAGGATGTTACTAGGGAAGTGGAAAAGGGAATTTTGCAGGGGTTGGATGAGCTTGAAGGCTCAATGTGGTGTGAGGAAGGGAGGGAGGAGGTGCCCTTTTATAAGGGAGGATAGGGGCACCTTTGGAATAACTAAAAATATTATTTTATTATAAATCCAAATTCGGTTTTGAATAGCTCCAAATTAATTTATTTCGAAGATAATGTGATTATGGGTTGAAACACTCTCATAAAATAGAATTTAGACATGTTTAGGTTCCTATTTTAACCTTATCATTTAGATTTAACATTAAATTAAATAATTTTACTTTTGCCGTGTCTTCTTGTTTTCTTATACTATAAAGTTAATAAACTTACTATAAGCAGCCAAACGAACCCCAAGTTGTTTATTATTAATATATATAACCTTATATAATTCATTTGTCTGAAACATAAATTTTTAGGAATAAAATCACAATTACTAATATAATATTTGTATTAAAAACTATTTTATGTCAATTTTTACACTATTTAGTAATTGATTTTTGTGAAACTCATAACAGAATGATTAGTTCGAAAAATGTTAATCAAATCAATAATAACATGTCATATTTACCTATAAAATTTCTGTAATTCATAAAAAGTCTCAAATTACATTTATTTTGGGGTTTATAACATCAATTATGTCAATATTTCATTAATAAGATAATTACTACATCTTCTTTGTGTAATAAATAAATTAAATTACATAAAGTCTAAAAATTACAAATAAAATATCATTATGTAGGAAATCGTTTTAGCTTTCTAATGAATATTTATATCCGAATTTATCTTATGTATAACCCCATATTTAAAATGATTTACTTATTAAACAATGATTTTAACTATTTTAACCCTTCTATAAATAAATTAATAATAAATGTCCTAATCTAATCCAAGTGGGCCTCAATGGTCATATTTTATTCCTAAGGTTGTTTTTGTTCGAATTACATTTGTCCAATAGAATTATGACATGTATAAGGGTAATAATAATATCATTTTTACCCTTAATTACCCTATTTACTTTTAACCGTGGTAAAAAAAGTAAAAAGTTACTATTCACCAAAAATTATTTTCATCTCATTGAAACACATTTTAGTCCTTGATATGAACCGTGTCTCTCGGATTTTCCAAATTCCACTCACAAAAGCGGTAAAATGAGGTTTTATGAAAAGTTCAGTTTTTTTAACTACCACTTAGTGGTTTTACTATTCATCAAAAATTGAAAGTTTTCAGAAAAATGCCAAACATTAGGCCTAAGCTATATTTGATATTATGAATTAAAAAATGATGTCTATTTTACCAAATTCAAAACATATCAGTTTCATTAATTAATTTAAAAATTAATTCCCGTCGTCAAAACAAATAATGTGTTCTTAAGAGATAATAACTATCAAAAGATTGACAGTTGTTTATGTCTGGTTTAAATGTGAAATTACATCCAATAACCAACATTGAATTAAATTGTAAAAATATATTCTAAATATACTTTAAAACCAATCAAATTAATAATTTATCACTGTTAATTATTTCTATTAAAAAGGTTGTTTTTAATTAAAATTTAGTAATTTTCACTATTCATCAGAAAATGAAAGTTATCCGAAAAGTACCAAAATTTCACCCTAATCTAATTTCGATATTCCGAATCCATAATTGAAGTCCATTTTGAAAAATAAAAATTACAAAATTTCAAAAAGTGGTTATTACTATTCATAACGGCTAGTTTTCATAATATTTTAATAGCATATCGTTGTTTAGTGAAACTCGGTATTGCATACTACACACGTTATCGAGGAAGGTCGTGATTGCGTGTAATGCAAGGCAAGTCAAGGATGCATGTTGTGAACGATCCTTTTGGTGTAGCGTACAACACAAGACATTAATGAAATTAAAAAGAATGTTTTTCATAAAATCTCGGGGTGTTAAATTCTACCCCCCTTAAAATGAATTTCGCCCTCGAAATTCGTCGAGGTTATAAATGGTTTACTATTCGAAAGCTTCATTAATAGAAACCCACATCTTAAAAAGGAATACCAAAACCAACCTTTAAAAAACAAAAGTATGAAATGTAACGTTTACCCAAATAAACTGATCACTGGGTTTCCACATAGGTGAAAATATGGATATGGAAGAGAAATCTAACCATCATGTTTTGATGGAGAGTGGTAGAGAACATGGCTATGGAAAATCCAGAAATTACAAAGCCATAAATTTGTGACGATCTAAGGTACCATCTGATTCATCACATATAAGAGCACTAGGACAACATTTTTGGTTTCTAGATCATTTCCCTAAAGTTTATAAAATTGGAATTAGAAGAAATACTTTCGTGATTTTGGTATAGTCTCACCATTTGTCGTTCTTTGGACAATTTCCACTTCATCTCTTAAATAAATGAAGTTGAATTTGTCATTCGTGATGTGTTACCAGATCATGTGATAGAATGATGGGCCATTCCATATGTCTCAAACAAAAGGTTAGAAAACTTATCAAAAAATACATAAGTCCATATATAGTGAGATTAATCATATATGGTTCCAAAAATGGACTTATACTTAATATATCATACTGCTTAATATAATAAAACTAGTTTCTACTAAACAGGGACATCATGTAGGCCAGTGGTAGGTGATAAAGGCCAGTCGCACTTTGGCTGTGGGTTCGATTCCCACAGCCTTGTCTGACACGATGGGCTGTCGCCCATCCTGCAGGTTGTCCTTTTTCTAAAGCTATATTACTATAACATCCAATCAAAAATATCAAAAAAAGTTTTATCCTTAAACAATACTAACTTATGTCCAACATAATCCATTCCAATCTTTAGGCTTATCTAAAATACTTCGGTCCAAGCTCATAGTGTAAAGAAAATAATTACTCGAAATGTCAAATAACAATCACGTGAATGCCATAATTTATCCCCATATATCATAAGATATATATTGTTGGCCCAATTACAAACATGTGAATACCTTAATCATTTATTTTATTGAAGAATGAATACCCATTGAACCTTAGTGAAAACATGAATGCAGATAAATGTTAACACTTTCCACAAACCAAAATCCTAAAAATTCTTTATAATCAAACCATGATATCACTTAATCCTTATATCAATCATGGGCTCATGAATACTATCAAACATTTCATTTTCTCCTTATACCTTCATTATGCGCATATAATCTGCTTTCCAAAATATTTGAATCACTTTTCATGGTTACCAGTACCTTAAAATTATTGAAAACCACAATAGACTAATACAAAAATATTCCAATACACAATAAAAGTACCTCAACAACATTATTCTTGAATACCAATACATAAACACTTCAATCTATCCTCTTCAATGATTGTCCTGGAATAAGTCCTTCCTTGATTTAGAAGTAACTTTTTAGGTCAGGTCATTGAGTTGGGTAATGCCCATGTTCTCCACAAATAATACATTGAACTCCATAACAATCTGTCACTTTATGACCCTTTTCTCCACACAGATAACATCGGTCCCTCCAATTGAGGTATTCCTCAAGGTTCTTCTTCCCTTATTTAGAAATCTCAATCTTCCTTTTTTTATTCTCCTCAACATGCGAACATGCATAATAGTCTATCTTCCTCTTATTTGATGTATTAAGCATACCACTAAATTTCACCTTGTTAATCATATATCGCGATGACTGATTCGTCATAATCACAATATCTTTCTCTCTAGGAATTACACAATTTTGCAGCTCATAGTCACCAATTTTTCCATTGGATTAAATGTTATCTGAATTCCTTCTAGTTCCCTCCATTAACTAAAACACAAAAGGAATTTTGTGAGAGGAAAAATCATGCTAGAGAAAACAACATAGTAAAGGGTGAGTACCCACAATATCTAACATCTTAGGTTAAATTCTAATATCATTATCACAATTATAGGAATATAACCTATACGTATACTTAACCTTAGTGACATCCCTAGACATAACTTAGAAATATCTCTAGGATCTCACTAATGTTTTCGCATCCTAGTTTCCAAAGGTTGACTAAACCATTCCTCTGATACCAAATATAGAGACCCAATGCTTAACGTACATGGACATTACATTACTTTTGCGGAATACTTGGTACACAACAAAAACACACAAACAAGGACCATAATAGTTTAGTGTCTTTGTAAACTCGGAATATAATATTCTAATCGTGGTGAAAGATCTTCAACATCTCCCATAAAGGTCTTCTTTTTCTTAAACCTAAATCCTTTCTTTATGTCCTGGGGAAAAGAAAAAATAAAATGGTGAGCTCAAATGCTCAGTAAGGGTAAACAAAAGAAATATCAATCACTTCATATTCATAAGAACATCTCTTTTGGAAATCTTAACCTACAAAAGAGACTATAATTTCATAACATGGGATAAATCATAGTAGTAAAATGTAATCCCAATAATCATAACATAAAATATGAAACTATGTGGCATACCCACATAATCATATAGAATCATTTCATATTAGTCCAGACTCATTGCCAAGACTATATTAGAGGACAAAGTCCCTTTCTGAGCCGAGTTCACTCCTCGTTTCAGTCCTGTTTCACTGAACCGGTATAACCTACCGTTCCAGCCATGTCTATCTCATGAGATATAAAATCTTTACCCAATTCATTAGAGGGAGATATAGGTCTCACCCATATCATAATGAAACCATTCTTATGTGTGCCACAAAATCATAAACCATACATTATAGCATAACCCATGTAATAAAAATGGGAATCTTAAACATCATGAAATTATAAAACAACTCATGTAAGATAAAGGAATTCATAAAAATAATTCCATCACAACATAATCAAATCAATGTAATAATAGGAATATAAACACAACCCTTTATTATCTTATATGGAAAATAATTTTGATAAAATTCTTGAACTCCATTCTTGAGGAAAATATCCTTTCTACTTCAAAAACACATTTCATTTCTTAACATGTCATACAATTATATAATAAAAGAAGTTGATTAAAAATAAACGTGAAAACTTTTAAGGGAAGCTTCTTGAAAATAATGTTTTAAAAATCCATTCATGCCGTATAAGTTAAAAGAAAACATTCTTCTCGTACTTTTGTCGGAAAAGTCAAAAAGTACCTCGTACGAAAAACAACAAAAGATTCCTTTCATATCTTTTACTAAAAACTCACCGAAGGGTAAAATTGGATATAAACTATTGTAGAATGATGTAAATATTACATATTGAGGAAACCTGGATTTGGATGATAAAATACACCCCAGTAAATACTAAAGTATAAACAATCTCGGATAAAAATGAGATTGTGATATTTCCCTTACCTTAGTTCTGATTTGCTTCGTATGTGTCTGAACCTCATGTATAAGGATTTAAATAATGTCATTGTCTTATTCCAGAATCATACTCATTGTTATGATATCATATATGGTTCACTTATGGATTTATATTACCCGTTCTTTTGTAAATTCCATGTTAAAGAGCGTTTTGGGTAAAATCATTTCATTTGTCGTCCGTGTTTGGACTTGTACTTATTCATATAATTACTTAGATCATGATTTATTAATTCCAGAATATAAAACATGATTTATATATAATATATATTCACAATATATATATATATATATAATAGATTAGTAAATTTAAAGAAATACACCGTTCATGGAGATGGTAGACCGTATGTACGCATGAACGCTGTTTTCTTTTCCTTATTGAGTTGAATGGAACTAAGTAGATGACATACATATATATACACATAAATCCAGAATCATTATTATGTCATATATTTAATTATTAATTATTATATATACTTTATAATCATTCATGAATGGTTAACGTGGAGAATGAATTTCATCGCGTCGTGGAGACGGTTGTCCGTACGTACGCACGAGCGATGATATCGTTCTCATGATCGTGGAATTGTATTGAAATGTATTTATACTATTTAAGAATCAATATCACTTTAAAATAATTATATTTGATAATTATTTACATCATTATACCCATCCAAGTAAGGTGGTGGGGGAAAATAGATTACACCACGGCGTGGAGACGGTATTCCGTACGTACGCACGCGCGGTGATTTCATTTTCCGTAGGATTGATAGATGGTGAAATAGGATTGTTTCATACTTATAATAACATATCAGTATATGAGTGATACTGATTTTATTACTTCATTATGAAACAACTAAATAAGAAGAAGTGGAAGAAGCAATAAAGATGAAATAATCGGTAACGGGCATTACCTCTTCTTTGAAGCGCCTATTTGAGACCTCCTTTTAGGGCACTAAAATTGGTCTTTGAGGAAGACCAAAACCTCTAGGATGTTTCTAGGGAAGTGGAGAAGGGTATTAGGCAGGGGTTGGCTGATATTGAAGGCTCAAAGTGGTGTGATGAAGAGAGGGAGGAGGTGCCCTTTTATAAGGGAGGAGAGGGGCACCTTTGGCATAACTAAAAATATTATTTTATTATAAATCCAAATTCGGTTTTAAATAGCTCCAAATTGATTCATTTAGAATCTAAGGTGGGGATGGGTCAAAATCCTCTCATACAATATAATTTAGACAAGTTTAGGTTCCTATTTTATCCTTATCATTTAGATTTAACATTAAATTAAATAATTTTACTTTTGTCGTGTCTTCTTGTATTCTTATCCTATAAGGATAATAAACTTACTAAAAGCAGCCAAACAAACCCCAAGTTGTTTATTATTAATATATATATAACCTTAGCTATATCTTTTGGACGAACCTTATATTTTTAAGAATAAAATAACAATTACTAATATAATATTTGTTTTAAAAACTATTTTATGTTAATTTTGACACTATTTAGTAATTGATTTTTTTTGAAAATCACAACAGAATTATTAGTTATAAAGAAGTTAATTAAATCAATAAAAACATGTCATATTAACCTAGAAAATTAGTTTAATTCATAAAAAGTCTCAAATTACATTTATTTTGGTGTTTATAACATCAATTATGTCAATATTTCATTAATAAGATAATTACTGCATCATCATTGTGTCATAAATAAATTAAATTATTTAAAGTCTAAAAATTACAAATAAAAAATAATTATGTAGGAAATAGTTTTAGATTTCTAATAAATATTTATAGCCGAATTTATCTTATGTATAACCCCATATTAAAAATGATTTACTTATTAAACTTTGATTTTAACTATTTTAACCCTTCTTTAAATAAATTAATAATAAATGTCCTAATCTTATCCAAGTGGGCCTAAATGGTCATATTTTATTCCCAAGGTTATTTTTGTTCGAATTAAACTTGTCCAATAGAATTAGGACATGTGTTAGGGTAATAATAATATCACTTTTACCCTTAATTGCCCTATTTATTTTTAACCGTGGAAAATAAAGTAAAAAGTTACTATTCACCAAAAATTATTTTCATCTCATTGAACCACATTTTAGTCCTTGATATTAACCGTGTCTCTCGGATTTTCGAAATTCTACTCACAGAAGTGGTAAAATTAGGTTTTATGAAAAATTCAGTTTTTTTAACTACCACTTAGTGGTTTCACTATTCATAAAAAATTGAAAGTTTTCAGAAAAATGCCAAACATTAGGCCTAAGCTATATTTGATATTATGAATTCAAAAATGATGTCTATTTTACCAAATTCAAAACATATCCGTTGCAATAATTAATTTAAAAATTAATTCCCGTCATCAAAACACATAGCGTGTTCTTAAGAGATAATAACTATCAAAAGATTGACAGTTGTTTATGTCTGGTTTAAATGTGAAATTACATCTAATAACCAACAATGTATTAAATTGTAAAAATATATTCTAAATATAATTAAAAACCAATCAAATTAATAATTTATCACTATTAATTATTTCTATTAAAAAGGTTTTTTTAATTAAAATTTAGTAAATTTCACTATTCATGAGAAAATGAAAGTTATCCGAAAAGTACCAAAATTTCACCCTAAGCTAATTTCGATATTCCGAATCCAGAAATGAAGTCCATTTTGAAAAACTAAAATTACAAAATTTCCAAAGTGGTTATTACTATTCATAACGGCTAGTTTTAATAATATTTTAGTAGCATATCGTTGTTTAGTGAAACTCGGTATTGCGCACTACACACGCTATCGAGGAAGGTCGCGATTGCGTGTAATGCAAGGCAAGACAAGGATGCGTGTTGTGCAAGATCCTTTTGGTGTAGCGTACAACACAAGAAATTAATTAAATTAAAAAGAATATTTTTCCTAAAATCTCGGGGTGTCACAATCATAGCTTTTGGATTGGCTAGAAATATTGTTCGTAACTGATAATATTTTTCTTGAAGAAATGAATTTAAAAACAGACTCATTACGGAAGTTTCAGTGCAAAAATCTTGTTACGGAAACACCAGTATGAAAATCTCCATTCCGGAAGTTCTCAGTACAAAAATCTCTATTCTAGAAAATTTCAGTTCCGGATATTCCCATTCCGAAGATTTCAGTTCTGAAAAGTTAGAAAAACTAACTACGAAAAGTTTATTTACACTAACAATCAAATGTACTCCCCCTATGAAAAAGAGTCTATTAATGTTAGGAGAATTTTTTAGCAAGAAGTTAATGAAGAATGATTACCTTATGGTTATCGTTACTAACTTTTGTTTAATATATTCAAATCTATCAGAGGGTAATGATTTTGTGATAAATATCAGCAAGTTGATCTTGCGTTCTGATAAACTAAAGAGTGTTATCTCCTTTTAGTGTGTGATCCCTAAGAAAGTGACACCTAATATCTATGTGTTTTGCACGAGAGTGATGTGCATGGTTCTTACTTAGGGTAATGGTAGTTGTTTTATCACACAAAATTTGAGTCTTAGTAAAACTCAGGCCATAGTCAGTGAGTGTGTGTTTCATCCACAACACTTGAGCACAACAACTTCCTGCTTCTACATATTCCACTTCAGAAGTGGAATGTTCTACAGAATGTTGCTTCTTGCAGGACCAAGAAACTGACGAATCTCCTAATAAATGACAAGTTCATGATGTACTTTTTCTATCCATTCTACATCCACCAAAGTCAGCATCAGAAAATCTTTTTAGAAAAAAATTATTTCCAGAAGTATAAAATAATCCTAGATCCATGGTTCCCTTAAGGTATTGAAAAATTCTTTTCACCGCCTTTAAGTGAGATTCCTTAGGATTGGATTGGTATCTTTCATATAAGCATACTGAGAACATTAAGTCTGATCGACTAGCTATTAAGTAAAGTAAACTTCCTATCATACCTCTAAATGATGTTTGATCAACTGGTTTCCCAGCTTCATCAAGATCTAAGGAGTTTGAGGTACCAATGGGAGTACTTATACTCGTAGTGTTGTTATAACCATACTTTTTAAGAAGAACTTTAATATACTGATGTTGAGATATATAGATTCCTTCTGGTTTTTTAGAAATTTGAAAACCAAGTAAAAAAGTCAACTAACCCATCATACTCATTTCAAACTCAGATTTCATTAGGCTTGAAAAAGATTCAGTTAAAGATTACTGAGTTGAACAAAATATGATGTCATCAACATAAATTTGAACAATCAAAACATTTTTATTATCTTTCTTTAAAAAAAGGGATGGATCTGAATTTACCATAACATAGTTATTTTGAAGAAAAAATCATGTGAGTCTATCATACCAGGCTCATGGGGCTTGCTTAAGACCATACAATGCTTTGGGATGCTAAATACATGATCAGGATGTTTTGTATCTTCAAAGACAGGAGGTTGTGCAACAAAAACTTCCTCTTGAACATAACCATTAAGAAAAGCACATTTCACATCCATTTTGAAAAGTTTAAAATTGTAGAATGCTGCAAAGGAAAGTAGAATATGAATAGATCCAAGTCTAGCTACTGAAGCATAGGTTTCTTCATAGTCTATTCCCTCTTAATGGTTATAGCCTTTAGAACCTAATCTAGCTTTATTTCATAAAATGACTCCATTTTCATCACACTTGTTTCTAAAGACCCATTTTACTCCAATAACAAAAGTTTCATTAGGTCTTTCAACCAAGGTCCAGACTTTATTCCTTTCAAATTCATTTAGTTCATCTTGCATGGCTTTGATCCAATCATCATCACCTAAAGCTTCATCGGTGATTTTTTGGTTCTAATTGGGAAACAAATGCTAGATGTTCTACTTCATTTCTTAAGGAAATTCTAGTCCTTACAGGTTGATTTACATCACCATTGTTTCTATCACTGGGATGATTCTTAAGAAACACCTGATTTGGGTTTTGTAAAACCTGTTCATCAACATAGGGTAGAAATTCTTCTGGGGTAAATGTTTCAGAAGTATCTTCTTGAACATTTTTCTTATCATAAGGAACTTCTATCAAAGGTTGACAATCAGTTTTTGAAAACACATCCGAGGATATAGGTTGGGATTTTTTAAAAACAAAAGGATCTGACTCATAAAATTTTACATGCACTGTTTCTTCAACAGTATAAGCATTTTTATTGAAAACTCTATATTCCTTAGAAGTTGTGGAGTAGCCTAAGAAAATTCCATCATCAGATCTTGGTGCAAATTTATGTAAATTATCATTAGTATTTAGAATGAATACTTTGCAACCAAAAACCTTGAAGTAGAAAATTCTTGGTTTTCTACCGTTCCATAACTCATAAGGAGTTTTATTAAGAAAAGGTCTAATTAAAACTTGATTTATAGTATAACAAGCAGTACTAACAGCTTCAGCCCAGAAATTTCTAGCTATATAATATTCTATCAACATGGTTCTAGTTATATCTTGATGAATTCTATTTCTTCTTTAAACTACACCATTTTGTTGAGGAGTTCTAGGTGATGAAATTTTGTGAGTAATAAATTTTATACTACAAAAAGTTTCAAAATCCGAATTTTGAAATTCTCCTCCATGATCACTATGAATAGTTTTCAGTGGAAGATTTTTCTCATTTTTATCTTGGGCTCTAAAACTTTTGAAATAAGAAAAATCCACAGACTTCTTTGCTAGAAAATAGACCCATGTAAATCTAGTGCAATCATAAACTAGAAAAAACACATATTATTTGCCTCCAATGCTTCTGGTTTGTGTTGGACCAAAAAGATCCATGTGCACTAACTGTAATGCATCAGTTCTTGAGACTTCACTGATTGATTTAAAAGCTAGATTTATTTTTCTTTCCATATTGACAAGGATCACAAACTTTAGATGAGTCAAATCTAAGCTCTGGTAGATCCATAACTAGTTTCTTCTTAGAGAGTTTACATAAGTTCCTAAGATTACAGTGACCTAGTCTTCTTTGCCATAACCAGGAATGATCTTCCATTGCACTTAGGCAAGGTAGGTCTTTACTTCTAAGGTCTTCTAAGTTTAAAGTGTAAACATTCTCTTGCCTATTGGCTGAGAGAATAAATTCTTCCCTGGAATTGTAAACTAAGCATTTATCATTCCTAAAATTCACAAGGTATCCTTCATCACATAACTGACTTATGATAATGAGGTTTTGCTTAAGACCCTTAATAAAAAGAGCATTTAAAATCAAAGTTTTACCAAGAAGTACAATATTACCTATAACAACAATTTCTCCCTTAGCATTACCTCTGAAAGTTACCTTTCCTCCATTTTTTGGATAATATTTTAAAAATAGCTTTTGTCACCAGTCATGTACCGGGAACACCCACTATCCAATACCATGTATTGTTGTTGGTACTTTCTTTATCTTCCTGAAAAAAAAGAAAAGAATTAAACTTTCGGAATCCAAACTTGCTTGGATCCGAGATTTCCAGATAACAAAATTTTGGGAACCCACATCTTCTTTGAAAAAAATTTCTTAAGAAAACCATAAGATTGGGTTTGGTTTAAGAACAATTATTTTCCCAGTGACCCCCACATTGACACTTGGTAAAAAATGGGGCATGTTGTGGAACAAAGTAATTGTTACTAATTGTTGGTTTTGCATGGGTATAACCAAATCCAGATTTGTTTCTTAAAGGTCGTATTTGAGAATACATTTTATAAAAAAAAATTACCATGGGTAAATTTTGATAAACACTTCTTTAAGGAAAAAATTTCAGACTTGAGTTTTATAACCATGTTTTTGTCTTCAAAATAATTAGATTTAGAACTAGAGCTAGGCTTGAAGACATTTTTCTTAGATATTACTTTTTCTAACTCTTTGGAAAGTTTGTTCTTCTGAGAACATACTTCCTCAAGATTTTTTGAAATATTTATAAAATCAGCATTTTTCTAAGCAAGATCTTTAGAAAGATCTGATATTTCTTTTATAAGAATAGAATTCATATAGCTTCCATTATCAAGTTTTTTATTGAGTTTGGAATTTTCAATTTCAAGAAGTTCAGCAGACCTAGAAACCTCTTCATAGGTAGGTAAAGTATTTTCTTCATCAGAAGAGGATTATTCATCAGAAGAGTTATAATATTCTCTATCATTAGGATTTAAAGAAACCTTGGTCAAAGATTCAACATTTCATACCTTAGCCATATAACAATGATTTTTAATGGGTAATCGGGCTATAAGACCAAGATTCTTATGTCCTGACGATTCATAATCAGAAGATTCATCCGAAGAGTCACCACCACTGGCACTCCAGGTGTCATTTGCTTTCAGAACTTTCTTAGCTTTGGTTTTGTAATACATATTCCTGATCCTTTCAGAATTCCTTTCTTTTCTTTCTTTCTTTTTGAGCAAAGGGAAATCTGGTCTAATATGTCCAGCTCTCTTGAACTCATAAGAAGTAACATCAACATCTTTCCTATCTTTCCATTCCTTTTTATTATACTTGGACTCGAAATTTCTCTGGCCACCTATCTTGTTCATCCTCCGAGCAAGATTTTCTAACTCATTTTCAGAGACTTCACTCTCACTTGATTCGGATTGGATAATAAATTTCTTAGACATGGATCTAGTTACTCTCTCAGGAGTTTTAGCTTTCATATGATTTGATATTTTTGTGAAAGCAACAGTACCATTACCATTCTTCTTCTTGATATTGTCAGCCTCTCTCTTTATTCTTGTTTCATGTTGGAGAAGAGTTCCAAATAACTCATCTAAAGACATCTGAGTGACCTTCCTATTCTCATCAATAGCTATTCTTTTGGATTCCAACTCATTGGGAATAATATCAATTATCTTCTCCACAAGAGCTTCATCATCTAACCCTTTCTATCCCATAGACTGAATACTATTCACTATAGTCAAAAACCATTGTTGAACTTTGAAGATTGGTTCTCCATACAGAAAATTAAATCCATGGTATTCAGCTCTAAGCATAGCTCTCCTAGTCTCAATCACATTAAAAGTGCCAAAGTGTGTAACCTCTAACTTCTTCCAGATACAATTAGCAGATTCACAAGTAGAAATTTGGCTATATATATTTCTAGTCGTTGAACATAGTAAAGTATTGTGTACCTTATAATTGAGTTGATACTCTTGCTTTTCCGGGTTAGTGAATGTTCTAACTTCCTTATCAAATATTTTATAATACCAGTAATCATAATGAAATTATCCACTCCAGTATTGATAACTAAAGTCTTCATTCGATCTCTCCAGTACTCATAGCCATTACCAAAAAAGATTGGTGGTCTTGTATGATTTAGATTGTCAATATAACCCACATTGATTCCTGCCATACTTAAAATAACCTTTGGCACACAAAATAATTAGTAGAAAAAGATTGTAACCACAATGTTCGGAACGAAAAAGTTCGGAATGACAATGTTCATAATGACAATGATCAGAATGAAAATGTCTGTAATGAGAATGTTTAGGATGACAACGTTCAGAATGAAAAAGTTCGTAATGAAAAGGATGAAGAATAATGATAAAATGAGCAATAAAAACATATACTTGAGTATGAGTATTTCAGAGACCTTCTCTGATACCAATTGTAGGATCGAAATAATGTTGTAGATGCTCAATATACAAGAGGGGGGGGGGGGTTGAATTTTATACTTTAAAAATTCCTTTGGAACCTTTAAATTTGGTTATGGATAAATATGTTTTCCTTAGACAGGGAAAGTTATAAGTTTAACAAAGTTAAACTAAGTAGATTCACAACACCTCAAACACAAATTGGAGAATTGGAACAAGGTTTACAATATGATATTCTACCTTAAACCATATAGAAACTAAACTTATTAGAGTACAAGTGTAAGGAAATATATGAAGGTTATACTTTCCTTACAAAACAATATGCAAGGGAAAAACAAGTAGTTAAACTACAAGTAACAAGATGTAAGTATTTTAACACAAAGAGAAGGGTATCCAACAACCTTGGATAAAGGTCCCTTGATTTATACTTTCAAGCAAGTCTGTCTTACTCAAACCAGGGTAAGCCCTTGATACGAAGATTGTAATCTCTGTCTTACTAACCCTGTAAGCCCTCAACTTCAAGGTAGATGGAACCTTTGTCTTCCTCAGCAAGGAACCCCTCGAACTACAAGGATGTCAGCACCTCTGTCTTCCTATCCCCGGAAGTCCTCGAATGTAATCACCAACATTCAGAGTCACACGAAGCAATCTGAATGAGCGGTTCAGTATGCAAAAAGCTTGAAAGGCTTCTCTCTCTTGAAATCACCTTAAGAGTGTGTGGTCTCCAGATTGATCAACTTACTCTTCTATATTTGTGCTCATTCAAATGATCTCTTATTTATCGGAAAATTTCCAATGGTCGGCTCCCTCCTCTAATGATCATATTTTCCATGAAATTCGGAGGGACATGTACACGTGTAACTCTGCCAACAGTTAGGTTGAAACAGAATAGATGACATCATTTAATAACAAACCAAG
This sequence comes from Viscum album, assembly GCA_963277665.1. Lineage (NCBI taxonomy): Eukaryota > Viridiplantae > Streptophyta > Magnoliopsida > Santalales > Viscaceae > Viscum > Viscum album. The sequence goes on from OY728156.1 coordinate 1,890,171,818, forward strand.
TATAACTAATTGCACGAAATCATTTTGTAATAAAGAATTTGTAAGTAAAATTCATACTAAGATCAGAGTGTAAGAAAATTAAATGTTCAATGTTTAACCAAAATGAAATTCAAAGTGTATTTTAAGAAATGTTCAGATTCTATTTTATAGGATTTTGGAGTCTAGTTTCAACTGAGATCGGAATATGAACTTGCAGAGTTTGAAGTCGAACTAGTAAAAGTTCGGAGTTGAACATCATAAGAGTTCGGAGTCGAGCTACATAAGAGTTCGGAGTCGAACTTCTTAAGAGTTCGGAGTCAAACTACTTAAGAGTTTGGAGTCGAACTATATAAGATTTCAGAGTTGAACAACATAATAGTTTGGAGTCGTACTCATGAATGTTTGGAGTCCAGAATTCAGATTGGAACTTCATTACAGTTCAGATCCAGATTTTGGATCCTAAAAATTGAATGCTCCAAATATTTACATTATATGACTTTTGAAATTTTGGGTATAAATATGGTTTTTATGCTAAGGAAAAATATTTTTATGTATAAGAAAATCTAGGTAGGGGTAAATTTCCTTACATAAGTAAATTTTCTTTATGGAGGTAAAACATACATTTGTTTAAGTATAAGGTGTTTGTGATTTTCAAAACAAGAAGGAATGGAAAAGTCATATGGAAAACCTTATTGACTCAACAGTTTATACATAACATTAACATTCGTATTAAAAATAGCATCTAAAATGTCAATAATTTCTCCATAAACCATGAATGGTATAAAAATAACACATCCATAGTCAAACATATCAAAAAACATTCAATGCAATATGGATGTTTGGAATAATAATAAATCAACTTCCAATAAGCTTAAAATCCATCAAAGGATGTTGTCATAGATGAAATCAAAACTATTTTAGAGATATATCTTTTTTGAAATCATTTAAAAGTCACATAATTGTAAAATAAAACATTTAAATTGAAAATATTCTTATTAGTTAGTAAGGGAAGCTTCAATGATTTTATAATGGCGGAAAATAGCATCACCCGCCGTATAAGTTAAAAAAACACTCTTACCTTAATTTTGTCGAAAATGTCAAGAAGTACATTGGTTGGAAAATGATGGAACGATTCCATTCAAAAACGTATAATGTCAAATAAGGGTATAAATGACTTCAACACATTTTCTAATAAATTGTAAAAATGTTTTGAAAGACATTTTTATGAAACATGGATGTGGATGATAAAGAGGTCCAAGTATGTAATTACATATGAGCAACCTTGAATAATGAAGAGGTTGTAGAATTAACCCTTACCAGGTATCCGAATTGACTAGATCATTCTTTAATCTCCTGAATAATAAACTATAGTTAATATCTACTTGCCCAAGAACCTTTATCATGTTCATTATTTCATTTATATCACTTGTTACCATGTTATGAAAATTATGTAGTCATTTAAATTAATAACGGTCGTTTTGTCGATCTTTGGAACTTGAGTCAACAATAAACTTCTTATAATTACAAGTTGTTCATGTGGTATAATATCCATTATATCTAGAATTATATTAATGATCTTGATATAATATATATAATATATATCCAGTATATACATGCATTTATAATATTACATAACATTTAGAGGTAAGAAATGAAATGCACCGTTCATAGAGACGGTATGCCGTACGTACGCATGAACGCTACTTTCATTTCAATTTCATATATAATGGAATGAAATCATGATGATATAAAGGTATATTATAATTCCAATATAATATGATATATAATATCATTTAACTCCTTCCTTTATATGTCCCACATATGGCATTAACGATTCAAATCACATTGAGTGGGTGGTAGTCCGCTCTTCCTAAAATGAAATTATCTTGTTTACCCATAATAGAAACTATAAAGGTATTCCATAAATGAAAAATACAGAAGCATAAGGAAATCATAAATATAATATATTTCATATATAAATATAGTGACATATTAATGGGAACCATGAAATGTGTTAATGGAATATTGAACAATCATCGTTTCATGAGGCAATAATTCAACACTCACAGAAACAGTATGTTCCTTAACCATTATATGAAGGTGTGTATAAGTGTAAATAAAATACTTTTCATAAAAACATAAAAGTATATTTAAGATAATGGTTCATTTACAAATTAAAGTAATAAAAAGAGTTTAAGGGGTTGGAGAAGCAAAATAAAACAAAAGAACATAAGCAAAGACATGACCATAATATCGGGTAACTCATTTTGATTTGAAGGAAAAGGGTTTCTTGAATATCTTTATACCTAAGATAAGGCTTATATGATGAAGGGAGGAAAGTTGAGATGGTATTTGGGCAGATTATGGCCTAGAAAAATGGCTTTGATGTAGTGAATAAAGTGGTAGAGGTGGGGGCCTTTTATAAGATGAGAGGAGGGGTTCTTTTGGATGGATTGAAATGTTACTTTCTTATGAAATGCTTTTGGGATTTTAAAGGTCCCACAATGATATATTTCAGCGATAAGGTGATACGTTTTCTAAATCCACCAATCCAATAGGCTTTAGACAAGTGTATGTCTTATATTTTACATTATCTTTTCATTTTATTTAAATCATTCATTAATGAGGTAGTCACTGCATCATCATGGTGTCATAAATAAATTTATTTATTTAATGTATAAAAATTATAAAATAAATACCATGATGTAGGAAATCTTTTTAGATTTCCAATGAATTTTTATAGTCTAGGATATCATTTATTTAGAAAAAAGTTTAATTGTTTTACTTAGGTGTTACATACTTTTGTTATTTTTTCCTTTCTTTAAAAATAAAAAGATAAAATGTCACTATCACACAAAAGTGATTCCATGGGGTCCCAAAGTTTGGAACAAGGAATAACATGGTCGGATATGACACAAAAAATAGAATTGGGACACATTTTGGGGTCATTTTATATTATTATGATATTATGTCATTACCCTTAACTACCAGATTACTAATTAATCATGAAAATTAAAGATAATTGTCGTCGTTAATATTCATAATGTCCAAAAACAAAAGAGTAATCATTAAATAATTTGTAAATTCTAATTCAAAATATGGGATCTATTTTACCAAATTACAAACACAGAATTTACAATAATTAATTTAAAAATAATTCTTGTTTTTCAAAACCATAGATGGGTTTTTAAGAAGTAAAATATATCAAAAGATTGACTTGTTTTTACGTCCAATTGAAAAGTGAAATTACATCCAATGAACAAAATTTTATTAAGTGATAAAAAATAATTCAATTATACTTTAAAACAAATTAAAATGAAAATCTAACTATATAAATAAACTGGATGAATATACAATTTTGAATTAAAATACAACATTTTTCACTATTCATTAAAGATGAACATTATCAGAAAAATACCAAAAATTCACCCTTTTCTATATTTGATATTAAAAATTCAAAAATTATGTCAATTTTACCAAATTAAAAACATAGAAGTTCCATTAATAAATTATATAGTTAATTCCCGATGTACAATCAAATCGCGTGTTTTTTAGAAACAATATCAATAAAAATATTGACAATTGTTTATGTCCAATTTCAACGTGAAATTAATTATAATGACCACCATTGGATAAAATGGTAAAAGTATATTCTAATTATACTTTAAAACCACTCAATAGTGTAATTTATCACTATAAATTATTTTGATTAAATAAGTTGTTTTTAAGTATTTTTCACTATTCATCAAAAATTGGATGTTCTCAGAAAAATAAAAAAAATCAATATAGGGTAATTTTGATATTCGGAATCCAAAAATGAAGTCCAATTTGAATAATAAAATTTATAAATTTTTAAAAAGTGGGTATTACTATTCGTAATGGCTACTTTGATTGGTCACGGTGTGTTAAAATCACAAACTTGCATACAATGCAAGCTATTAAATTATTGAAAGAGAAGCATAACATGGAAGCTTGGGGTGTTAAAACTCCCAAAATACTTCATTTTATCTTCTCATACATTGTTCTATTTAGGTGACTGATATTTTTCCATATTTTTAGGGAGTTAGACAATTTATTCTTGGTTTTCATCCAAACTACTTTAAATATGAGGTCAATAATGGGTGATAATTCTCCAAAAAATAAGGGTAGTTAGTCTCATTTTTCCCAAAAATATATAGTGTTGTTTTATATTTTCCATGTTGTCTATAACGTCCCGACCTGGATCACCTTTAAGATGGTGGCCGGACCGGTGCGTCACATAACCTCAAGGGAATCTCCCCGAATGCAAGAGGTTGCAGACTAGTAGTGAGGGCCCTTTTTATATCCGGGGGGGAGACTATGCCCTAATAGGTAACTGATAATATCCTAGAAGAAGTAAAAATCAACAAATATTAAGTAGTGGAAGCGTGTGAATAAATAAACTACATTATAAGGAATGTAAATAATCCTACTAAATAATAAAAAACCCAAGTGTTGAAACTCAGAAAAGAGTGTCATGCCATGATATGAGTCTATAGCAAAATTACGGAACACAGAACTAAAACCAACAGTCGACTAAAAGAAAAGACATAAGCAGAAAATGCATCACAATCAAGGTCAGGTCATCTGCCCTAGTCTCCATCATAAGCAGAAATGAACTGTCAAGAAATGGTAGTAGCAAGCTTCCCCTTGTCAATACAAGTGAGCATGTAATCTACTTGGGTTTCTATAATACCCAATCAGGGTGGGAGATGATATCCCAGCAGGTCTGCACCCACAGTGTTTAATACATTCCATTTCGTGAAAAAAATGTAGTGTTCCATTACATAACCATTTCAAAAAAATAATTGCACTGCAAGGAAATAAATAAGATGGCTCGGGTCCCAAATGGAACCCAATGCCTAATCACCTACTTCATCCTAAGATAGTATTCTAAAAGGGTACCTGTCATCAGAATGTAGGAACATGTATATATATATAACCCAATAAAATCAAGGTAATCAAGAAAAAGGTATACCCCATGCTTGTGCGTAGACTTGGGGTCTATGTAAAGTGTTAATAAGGTACACTTACACATAACATAAGGATATTCTTGTTCTCACGAAACATAAATGTTAGTAATATAGAACATAAGTTCATCATTATTAAAGTTCAATTTTAGAGTTGGAGTCAGAGCCTGTCCCTAAGGTATAGCTACAGAACATCCGTCAATTTATCCAATGACACCGAGCCGGTCCATGGAAATATTTCGAAAGAAAAAGTATCCCATGATCTATGAATTTACCCTGAGACTATACTGATCTCGCAAAAAGGGATCAAGTGTCATATAAGGCTGAATTAGCCAGAATTCCAATGGATCTATCCTAATGGGCCCTTTTGGAACCTGTATCACTCAAAAGTATTAGAATGTTTGGGGAAGTCTGGGTCCAACAAACCCAATGACACCACCCCCCAGAACCTAAAGGTAACCCATCAGGAACGGTGGATCGAAGCATGGCCACTAATATGAGACGTTCCCCCTTTCCATACACTAAATTTAATTATTGTTTTCATAGTAGTAGAGATAACATAATCAACGTGCAATGTTGCAGCTTGAAAACTAACCAGATACACCCGTGCATCATAAGGAATAAATTTAAAAGTATAACACAACAACGTTCAAGGTAATATATATATCATATAAACCTTAGTAGATAATTCATATTAAAATAATAAACAGTTCTTCAAAACAAGTGCCAATGATATAACAATTGAAGTTCACGTTCATGAAACTATTTATTTAATTTAATTACAATAAAAAGTTTCTTCGTAACACATGAAATTAATCAAACAATAAACTCGGCATAAGGCAGAGTACTCCAATCATGTCAGCATTTCCCAAGGGGTGTCCAAATTTGTTGCAATAATTATATCAACTATTCATTTAATTTAAAAAAATAAAAAGGGGATGTGTAATAACAACAACTAATTAAATTAATAACCTAGCCAACAAAAAAGTATGCCGACTATATATGTACACCCAAAGTGGTGTATAATATTATTTCCACTGCTCAAAAAAATTAATTTAAGATGATTAAGGCTTCAAAAATTAAATAGAATCGTTAAAGTAAATAAAATGGGTAAAATTGTACAAAGCTGGTTGACACGGACAAATGGCACAATAGTGCGGTTTTTATAAATTTTAACAAAACGGGGGGAAAGAAAGTAGGCAACCTACATTTTTGTCATATATGAATCTATGATTTGTAGTAGACTTTGATTGGATCAAAAATATATGAAACTGAAGGATTTTAGAAAAACTGCATAACAAGTTAAGAATCTTCCCCGAATAACTACGCATATAATACTCAACAAAATCGAATGATTCTTCTTGTGACACTTTATCCATTCCCTGTGGTTTACTATGCACCTAATGATGATGGAATTAGACATCGGGCGGAGGAGCAGTGGACTTCTGAAGGGGCCGCTGGTTTGTGTGATGGGATTGAGGTGTGCAACGTGATGAGTGGGAGAGGGAAAGAGGAGGGGAAAAATAATAGTGAGGAAAAAATAAAAATAAAATAAAATAAAAATTAAAGGAAAAAAATAAATAAGGAAAAAAGTAAATAAAATAAAAATATAAAATAAAACAAAATAATGGAATGGAAAATATTAAAAATAAATAAAAATGGGAATCCCCAATTTTAATTATTTTCATTTTTCCCATGACCCCCTCTTTATTTTATATCATAATTTATTTTTATCTTTTCGTTATTTCTTTTAAATATTATTTAAATATCTTATTACAATTTTTGAATACTTAATTAATTATTTAAAACCCGAACACCACACCAATGTGTGATGTGACATTTTTCATGAAACGTCTACATTTATTTAAATTAAATAAAAATATGTCCTAGACCCGCATCGAGGTGTGCATGTGCGCTCCCTGAGTTGCTAAATTAATTAGACTACAATAAAGTTAAATTGGTATGTACCAATTTATGGGAGAGGCATTGCAACCTCATATCCTTAAGACAACTCATCCCAAGCTTCCCTTATGAGGGTAGGCCCAAAGTGGACAATATCATGGTTGTGGGCTGGACTAGGCCATTACAGTATCACACACCAGAATACACCACACATCTCCATAAAATTGATTTCATCTTTTTAAATTATTATACTCTTCTTTTTATACACCAATGGTTTTCTTTAAGTAAATTTATTATTCCATCATTGGTCACAAACATCACTATCGTATTCCGGAATGAATTGGAACATTATAAATAATAGATTAAATTCTCATAACACCATCTATTTGTTCAAATTTTATTATATACTCAATATGTTATTTTAAAAAAATGTTGACATAAGCAAAGGAACTATATACGTGATTTTATAAACATCTAAATGGAATTTCCATTTTTGTAATTTATAAAATGATTAAGTAACTTTTATGTGTTTCATTATATAATAAATTAGTGTTTAAATGCTTTATTTATTTGAACTTCATGCCTTTTACACGGGTTTCTATAATTAAATGGGTTAAACATGATTTGGTTGTATGGACATGACACATCTTTTATTAATAATAAATATTCTTATATTGATTTTAGTGATTTTTAATTTATTTTAGATTAACTAATCATATTCATGAGAGGTAATTCCTGTTGTATTTTATTAATGAAATGATTATGCATTTGCTAAATGATACGGAATGATGGAATTTTCTTTTTTGGGAATGATGATTCATAGTCCAATAAGTTGAGTTTCTAGAAATACATATCACACCAGTGATTATTTTTTGATAGGGATCATTACACACCACATCCCTTGTTTCGAGTGTTCGAATGACTACACACCCCCCATATCGAGTGATGTGCATGAATTCAAGCGCTCATTATTAAATGAGGGCCTATATACTATATTAGATCCTATAGGCTTTTTCACTAGTTATTTATGACATAGTTACACCCATATACTCCCAAAACTAAGTTTTATAGGTATATGTAATCTATCGTTCACAGGAAAATTTTCCATATAGGTGGATAGAAAATATAAATAATATATATTATCAATATACAAGAATTTATTATAGACATAATCTGAATCTAGTAGAGCCACTATGATTACTTTTGGAAACTGAGTTGGATTATGTTTATTTATTCCTCATTATTGATTACTTTTTTTTTATTATTGAACACTCTTTATCTATGAAAAATAATTCGATTACTTCTTGACACTTTTGGTGGAGGCCTACTTTGATTTTCAATCACACCCTATTTAGGCAACCTTTGGTACCAGTTTAGAAAAATTTTCTATAGATATGGATAAGGGAAAGTGAATATCTATTGATATTTGACATTATCATATACTATATTGATCATATTAGTAAATGACTAAGAATATAATTATGATTCTAGTGGATAATACTTTTCTTCTTTTTGAATTTGTTTATAGATTTTGGTATATCCTAGTACCCTATTACACTTTTCATATGTCCACATGTCATACATCCATGTATATCACACTTTCGAGTGGTTTTTTAAATTATTATAATGTTTAGTAGTTATTTTCTATTATGAACATGTTTACCATATTTTTTATATTCCCCTTTACTCAATGGAGGGTTACCATTCTAGAATTTACTATTTTTTATATCATTCTTCATTTATTTCTTATTTAAATTTTATTCCACTATACCACTCTGATAGGAGAGTATATTCTTCCTATATTACCACCTAAAAATAAAGAATTATAGTTATTATCCTATAGTGTATAGAGAGGAAATATTAAGGGAATATGACCCACCAGCTCATAGCATACGTTTTTTGGATATATGGTTGGGATGTTTCAATAGTGGAATGATTGAAATAAATTTCAAAACAAAACTGGGACACAAAATTTGAAGGAAGGGACATGTTTTAAAAAGAAATATATTTTTGGATGCCACATAAAAATATGTAAAACTAATAAAATTCTGTAAATCATGGTGTTTTATTAATGTTTTGTTTTTTGAATATTTGGATATTTTAAATAGAACATTTCACAGAGGATAGTTATGGTGCAAATGAATGAAGGTAAGTAAGAGAAATATTAGATGTTTCAAAAATAGTAAGATTATATGATGATTCAAATATAAAGTGATCTTTTTGAAAAAGAATGTTTCTTTCTTTGAAAAGTCAATGGAAAGATATTATAGTTCACGAATAGAAGAAAATGACTAAAAATAAGAAGACCCCCCCCCTCATTTCATGATACTAAGACATAAAATAAGGCTCCAAATTCATCAATGAATTTCAGGAATGATTTATTTTGTTTATATATTAATAAAAATATCAATATTGAGAAAGAAACATGGTTCATTAGAAATGTTTTATGAATATTTTTGAGTCATAGAAATGATTATAGAGTATCATGAAATGTATTATGTTTCCTAAAATTATATATTTTGAGAAATATTGATTTATTTTGAAAATGAACTTGTTTCATCAATAAAGTTGAGAAATGGATTAAATTAATTTGAATCATACATGAGTTGGAAGGGATATCCTATTTTTATTTTTTTGTTATGTTTGAATTCATAATGTGGACAAATGTGAAATTAGTGATACACAAAATAAATTGTATAAAATATTGATTCATGTAGTAAAATGAAGAATCATATAGTGGAAAAGTGAGAAAACATAAATTGAGAGAGGAGTGATCTTTAGAATTGTGATTTTATATAAGGAATTGGGGATAATGAGTATAATATGATCATTGTAATCTAAAGTGTAATTAAAGGTATTTTTTATATAGGAACATTTTAATACTATTCTACTTGAATGCATCCTAGTGAGGTTTATCCAAGTAAAATTATTTTTTTCATGAGAATTTAATCATTTCTTTTCATAAATTGCTATTAGAAATTGAGATAATTGTGTTTTTTTAATGATGAAACAATATCTAAAGATGATACATTTTTAATAATTAATACAATGATTTATCCCTTTCTATTAGAGAATATATCAAAATATGGTCATCTTAAATACAATATAATATCTGAAAATTTGTAACATACAAACCCTAAAATAAAAGTGTAATAAATATGTTCTTTTATAATGCTTATTCATATAAAATGAACACGAAATAATTTGTATGAGACCCCATATAAAAATAAACAATGGTGGTGAATTCATTGGACCCCTAAGATACCAAAATATCCACTATTATATTTTCTATTTACCATGTATGATTAGCACCCATAACACTATTCAAAAATTCCATATATTATATAATATAGAAAATAATTGACCAATGATGAGGAAAATGATTAGTTAGTGGTTTATACATGAAATTATAATTCATCTCATCCGACGACAAACTGATGTTATAGAGCCTAAAAATAAATAGGGAACTTATTTGTACTTATCCAAAATAAAATAGAACTATTAAGGCCTTAATAGGAAATAAAACCCAGCACTTGAAAAAATTATGACATTCTATCAAATAATAATCCTTTCATAATACCCATTTCATAGTACCCATATGTATTTAACATCCTTCTTTAAAAAACATATTCCAACAAACCCAATTATTTTTCCCCAGATAGAATATAGGGGAGGATATTAATATTCATAAGGATCATAGAATATGAGTTATTTTAGTATACCTGATAAGATAACCCTTTGATATGATAATTGATACCGATTTATCATTCAGACCATGAATGGAGTATTTTAGTTAATATTGCCTTTTACTATTCTATGCCTCCCAAATAAGCCAAAATCACTCCTAAATGAGACATCACATTGAATAATCCCTATGCCAGTTATCTCTATTAAACCACATATATGAAACTCTTGAAAAGTATCCAAATTAATATCTGGATTGAGGGTGTCACCCAAAATAGTAATTATGATGGTATCCAATTCATCTTCTTCAAAATTATTGTAAAAAGTATTGGATTTATAAGATAAATTACATCTATTACTTGAATCGAAATAAATACTGTTATTTCTCTCATTAATGTTCATTGGAATGTGATTACTAATAATATTCCATTTAAAATTGTTATACATGATAAGAATATCAGTACAATATAACCTCATAAACAAAGCCTTTATAATCTATTTCACCTATAATATAGTTAAATGTTCCAAAAACTTATGAAAAACAAATGATAAAGTGATAGAAGGTCATTTATCATCCTCTTTAATGATATGAATATCATCATAAACAGATTTTGGTCACCAAAAATAATATATAGATGAAATTATGTAGTGCAATGGACTCTTAAAGGAAACAATCTAGGAATGGGAATCAAGGTATCAAAATTGGGTTGTTAACCTAATTATATCCATAGATGATAAAATCACCCCTTCCTACACTCCATCTTATCATGTTTACATGAATACAAATATGATATTTGATGTACCTATAAAAATATAAGATAATATCATTCACCAAATAAGATATATCATTATAATAAATACGTTTATCATTAATGACTATGGTCTATTGCAATTTTCCTTCTATAAACTCACATGAAATATTTTATTAGAAAAAAATAATATATACATCTAAATTTTAATTTTTTTTTCCAACATTTCTAATGGGATAGGGAAACCTATCCCATCATGAATTTTGTAACCTCCCCCACCATGTGATTCAAATATGAAATTGTTAAGGATACATTAAATATATTTAATTTCCACTTCAATTACCCAAATCACTCGCATAACATCCATCATAATTAAGGATTGTAAATTATTATACAGTTCCATCCCTACACAGAAATATAATGAAGTTCACTTCTCATTATCAATCGAGTTTGAAACTCATATTTCCAATGTGTCTAAATACTGAGTCATATATCTACTAGGATTGAAAGGGGTCCCAATTTACACAATAGTAAATCTCATACATACCATTACTGGACTATCCTAAATCTTATTAACTCTCTAAAAAGAAATCACACATGGAATATTATCATTACTCTTGTCTTTATTAATACTTTTAATCCATAAATTACTATGATTTTCAATGATTTTGTAAAACTGGAAAATATATCTAGAAGATTCATTAAAGAAGAAAATAATACCATCAACAAAAAATAGGCGACACACTGTTGAAAATCCATTATTACGTGTAATTGGAGAAAACGACCCTTTTATAATACATGTCTTGTTTCTCTAATAAAAAAATCCTTGAGTCATAATCAAAATTGATAGAAAAATAATATCAAATTTATGAATACATTGCAAAATTTAAAAAAACATATTCCACTTAATTTTCACATAAAACCATAGAGTCAAATTGAAATGATAAAGAAGGTCATAAAACCCTCATAGGAATCCAACTCATATAATTATTCCAATTATTAAATTCAATTCAATAATATCATTCACTTTCTCCAAATATACCTTAACTATAACATTGGATCAATCGTCCTTCATAAATGTAAATTCCAATATATCACTAGGAATTCCAATGACAACATGGACATATCAATTTATAATGAACCCATAAAGTTATTTATCGAAATTTTCATGTAATAATATATAATTCTTCTAATTATTTATGTTTTTAATGGAATTAATATGAATAATGATGATAAAAATAAGATATTATATTCCAAATGTAATTATGTACTGCAATTTTTGGAATTATAATGACAACAGTATAAAAATAAATTTAGGATGATTCGACAACTAAAAAAATATAGAATAGCACCAATATGGTTTTCATTGATGTTTCTCAATTATGAACAGTATAAATCAACTAGAAGTAACCATGGTTGTGGAAGAATCATAATAGTCAAGGGAAAAATATCCTTTATGTTTTACTCCTTCTTAATTCCCACTAATCAAATATTATTTTCATCCACAACCATTGATGGAAAATTAATAATGAACTCCCTTCAATCATTATCCCATAGGGATCCCTCTTTCCTAACTTCAATAGATCCCACTATGAGAGAAAGGACTTGAGATACAACGTGGCTAACAGTCTCATCCCAAAAAGATTAAAATGAACCATCTCCAAAATTATAGAGACCCATGATTAACATACATGGATATTACGACATTTCTTTATGAATATTCAGAATATTAGAAAAGGAAATGCATAAATACTTTAATTGTATAACATCATTTGGAATCATGGAACACAATCTTCTAGTTTGGGGATAAACCATGAATGTCTCTTACAATTAACATACCATTTTTTACACAAACATTTAAACTTTTTTAACAACTATGGGAAAGGAAACATAATAAACTGTGTGATCAGATGATCAGTAATGGTAAATAAAGGAGATACATAAGAAGAACATGAGAATAATGGTATGTGTATAGAGGAATAAAATTTTACTATCATATCCTTTGTATCCATGATCATAAAATTTAGTCATTGTATAATGATTGTATGTTCATAAGACACAAATAATAATGGAATGAAGATAAAGATATTTGAAATTGAAACGTTATAATAATAGAAGGAATTCTGAAATACACAAAAGAATTTGTAATCATCCCTATAAGTCATGGAACATTTCCAATAAAAATCATTGAACTACATGGGGGTATGCACCTATTGGGCAAGAAACCCCAAAATCCAAAGTCACATCCCTTTAAAATAGTGGATTTGGATCACTCTCTAATGCATATTAGAATTTAAGGATAACTCCTAGGACTATCATAAAAGTTGTGGGTCACTGTCTTTGACATTCATTATAGTCAAGGCTCACTCCCTAGACCACCTTAGTAATCATGTTCACTACCAAGACCATCTAGGAAGACAAAGCCCATTACTGAATCGAGTTCCATTCTCATTCTAGTCATGTATATATAAATATATGTAAATACATTCCCAATAAATTTTAGAGATATATAAGTTCCACCCATATCAAATTTAAATAATACATACATGTTTTGTTAGATAATAAAATATTCTTCATATCATGACCCATACAAAGTTATGGGCTTCAAAAACATCATATCGTAACAAATAAAATAAAAAGGGTATATTAAAAATTTAATAATATCCTAAAATGTGGATATAATATAACATTAATAATCATGAAATAAAACGTATTAGAGAAACATGTTTATAAGTCATAAAACATGTGAAATATAAATGAGTATAATAAACATTTAACTTATGAAAGAGAATCAAGTTTCATAAACATAATTCAATCAAAACCATAACCATTTTTAAAACCAATATGAATTGAACACTAAGTTCATATCAGTAGTAAGTCATGAGTAACACCAAATGATGTCATCTTCAATGTAAAATAATTTTCACTGATATTTTAAAAAATATCCTGAGAACAATACATTTTCTATGAATTTTTTTAATATTATTTTCATAGAGATTAATCTTCGATTATATATATTTCAATCATTTAAATTCATTTAAAAAACTTCTAGAAAAAAAATATTTAATGAAATGTTTTTTATATTAACAATTATAATATAATATTTTAAATAATTAAATGTATTTTTGATAAAAAAACTGAAAAATTATAATTAAATCTAGAAAGTAGTTTTAATAAATAATAATAGATGTTATATATGAAAAAATATAAAGGAATTTCCAAAACATTTTAAAAGAAATTTGATTAATAAAATATTTGAAAACTAATAATGGAAGAATTTAATTATTTTGAATAAAATTTCTCTAAATATATATCTTAAAGATTATAATGGATTCGTGAATTTAATTTAGAAATATTTTCATTTAAAATATCATTTATATCATATAATGGAATATTGAAAACAATTTCAAATTCTTTTATTTGAAAACAACAGTGATATATTATAATGGATTCTTGAAATAATATTGCATGAAATTATAAAACATAGAACACTTTTAAAATAAATTTCAATGAAAATAATATTAATGTAAAATGTAAAATCCTTTTTGAAAACATTTCTAAGAAACATTATTTTTGAATAAAATCGAATTTTGAATGGAAAGTGAATTATTGTTAGATTATCTTTGTTATATTGAGTTGTAAAGAGTAGAAAAATGTTACCATTATATGAATATATCATTAAACATAATTGGTAAGAGATTATATGGAAATTATTGTGATATTGATCATAAAATATCCTCAATATAATCATAATATTAAACAATCCTGATAAATGATGGTATTATTATAATAAAATATAAGCACTTTGATGAGACTAAATCATTATCGGCATGAATGAATAAAATTACATTAATGTTACCATATATTATAAAGAATGATATTAAAACTATAAAATTTAAATGGAATTATATTCATGTAATACAATAATATAGGTCATAACATAAAATGCATGTCAAAGAATTGGATTTAAAACAAAATTATCTTACCGATTTGGTTACATTTGAACCATAAAACCTTATGAAAGGATGTTCATAAAATGGATATAGGATTAAAAATAAAATATCGGATATTAATAAAATAAAATATTCATTGTATGTACATTCACCACATAGAATAAACGATTTCTTAAAAATCTATAAGTCTCGCAGAAATAAAATTGGGAGTAGAAATACACATAATTCTTGAGTTAATTTTGAATTACTAGATTCGTGAAAAAATAAAATAAATTTAAACATTTAATATATTTAAATAGTTTAATTTAATTTTATAAAATTTCATTTGGAATTATATTCACCCCATAAAAAATATGTGCTGAATATAGCATATATGTCACAGAAATAGAAGTGAGATTATAATACCATTACCATTTGGCTTGATATTATTATCACCTGTTAATACCTCCTGTATAATAAATTTATGTTTATTATAAATTTACCATGGAAAATTATTTGTATATATCATATGATAAATGATTTAATTGTGACTTTATATTACCATTTCATAGTAATTTCTTGTTAATGATTCATTTCAAGTAATCAACGGTTGGTTTTTTATGTTTTGGTTAGTTATTATTTTTCCTCTTACATATAACATGATTAACTTTTTTACAGAATTCAATAATTTATTTAAAAATAAAATATATTTAGAATATATTTATTTATATTATTCTTTATAAAATTTAAATATTAAATGCCATACACCATTCATGGAGACTATAGCTTGTACGTATATATGAACAATATTTCTATTTTCTTATCATATTCAATGAAATTAAGTAAATGACATAAACGTATATATAGATATACATATTATAAATATAGAAGAGTTACTATTTTATATATGTTATAAAATTATATTAAACCCATTCTCAATATATTCAATTTAATTTTTGATCACATTACTCTGAAAAGGTGTTAGTCCACTTTTACACAAACAAAGTTAATGTACTCCCTGAAAATGTAAATCATAGAGGTATGTGTCCTGTTATAATTAAAGAAGGATGACGAAATCTATTATATCATATATCATATAAAAATCGTATTTCTATTATTATTCCCTACATTTAATGGCAGTAATTATATAATGAATGATATTTGTTCGCATGGATGTAGTATGTTGTAAGTGAAAATGATGACTATAACCCATTTCATAGATGTTTGTGAGAGTATAGGTAAAAAAGTAAATATAAAAATATAGTATTATATGTATTATAATGATTTTAATATATATTAATCGAATAAGAAAAATTTAATGGATGGATAAAGAAATAAAATAAATGTCTTTTTTGAAGGATGTTACATATTCTCTAGGTAAATCATTTTTTATTAACCTAAATAGTTTTCTTGGAATGATTTCGGGTTAATATGAGGAATCAATGACAAACAATGGGATATTGGGATACGATTCTGGTAGATGTCTACAGATCCAACGTGATTGAATGTTGAAATGAATTGCGGGTGTGGTGATGTGACCATTTATAGTGTAGTAGGATTGTAATTATTGTATATATAAAAAGAAAAACACTATAGAATGGTCTCCCACTAATCATGTTTCTCCAATAATAGTCTATTTTCATTAAAAGGAATTTTATGGTTGAAATATTTGTAGAATAATGATTTTGAGGGTCACTAATATTTTTTTTAAATATAATTTTACCTAACAATAAATTATAAATTATAAGGATTAAACATATAGAGTCTATATTGAAAAATCGTAATAACATAAGGGCTAGATTTTTATTTATAATTATTCCTGCATACATGAAGTGATGACAGTTTTTAATGTGAACATGTTCATATGATTAATTTCTTCTTATATACAATTTTAATGTGTAATTGATTCCAATGACTTATAGGTTATTAATATATTTATTATTTATTCAAATAAATATTAAATCCAAATGTACATATAATTTATCTCTAGAAACAACATATTTGATTTTATAAATTTATTTTCCCACCCAAATATTTGATATAATTTTAAAAGTTGTTCATTTTCATTTATAGTTAATTGTTCCCCAAAACAATTCATTATATATAAATACATGTGGTTGTGTAAAGCATATTTTGATTGTTTAATTAATCTTATTCACAATCACCATTCCCACGTCTAGGTGACTACTATAATACATATTTAATAGTATTATTAATAGTATATTTTTGTTTTGTAGAAATATGTTTTGCACGTATTGAAATATATAAAATGAAATCTAAATTCTGTTTAATTCATTCAATACATAGTGTTATTGTACAAAAATATAATCTAGGTCAATCATGTAGCATAAGAATAAATTGGTGTTCCATGAAACACAAACCTAACATAGATATTTCATATAACACATTATATATTAACAGATCCATGAATTAAAAAATATTAAAAATATTAAATTATATCAAAATAATATATTCCCATAATATTGGGTTGTTACGTTGTTACCCTTCATAAAATGAATATTTATTTATAAATTCATTATGGTTATCAAATGTATCATTTTTAAAATTTCCAGTTATAGAAACCTACTTCGTAAAAATGAAAACAAAAATTCAATTTAAAAGGGAAATTTATAAATATAATGGTTACCTAAGGTGACACATAACTAGGTTTCTATATAAGTGAACATATGTGGGATGTGAAATAATTGACATGGAATACAAATATCAGTTTTATGTTCTAATGGAGAGATATGGAGACCACTGATCACAATAAGTAGTTGATCTATAGAAAGTTAACAAATAAAAATTAATATCTCAAAGTGGCTTGAAAATGGATATTAGTATATTCCAAAATGATCATAATGGCATGGAATTTTATTTCATGTCCCTTTTCCTAGTGTGAATTAATCTTCATAAGAATATATACATTCGTGATTTTAGAACAAATTTACCATTTCCAGTGGCTTCATCAATTGAAACTCCATCAAATATTCCATGATTAAATCTGAGTTTTCATTCATGAAGAATTATAATATCATGAGATCCATTAATGTAATGATAAGTCATTAAATTTATCATAATCACAATAAAATGTTAATAATAAGTTATCTAATTTTCATAAATCATCATATAATGGGATAAAAATATTACATCTAAAACCATATCTGATGTTAAACCTATACCATTCCATAAATTTTTATCATTATAGCACTTTTGGATGATGAATGATAAGAACAATGGAATGAGTTTCACTAAATTTATCAAATTTATCTAAAAATTAATCATGAATATATCGTGATGTAGCTCTTATTTATCACATAATAAACACATGAAAAGCAACCTCATGTATTCTTTTTAAACATGATAATACCATGAATTACCATACAACCTTATTGATTACATTCATTCATTCGTATTAAAAATATTATAGGATATATTCCATAAATCCATAAGTGTTGTTAACTCCATTCTTGAGAGCACAAAACAAATTCTATAAAAATTATTTACCAGTAATGAGGTCACTAATACACCCCAATATAAATTATCATTACTAAATATCAATTTATCATCATTCAGTCCATATTAATGTGTACCTTACCCTAATCATTTATTTTCAAAAAAATATCTTTTCCATTGAATCAATTTTCATGGTCATGTATACCATTCATTAATTTCTTTCTAAATCCATATCAGAAAACATATACATCCTGTTTCATATAAAATAATTCTTGAAATTCATTAAATATATTTTTCAATCATCCAGAATTATTCTCATACCATTATATATGCTTCATCATCTTATTCAGTAATACCAATTTCATATCATATGATATTTGAATCATTAATTAAGGTTACCCAACCTAAATTTAATCATTATTCTTACATTTAATGAAAATTATTATGTTATAAGTTCTCATTACTTTCATATGTCATTCATAAACACTTTATCTTCTACGTTTTATATGATACTTGTACCATCTCCATAACTCTCATTATGTGATTTACACATAAGGAACCAATTTTCATATTCCACAATCATTCAACATCATAAATATTCAATGTTGTCCAATTTCCATCCAGATATCACCATTTTCTAAAACTAGAATGCATTGTATAAGGAACACATATCATAGTTGAAAACCACATAATCATGGAAAATCACTTATAGGTAGTATAAATCCTAAAACCTTATTTTAAATCTATGATAAATTATTCTTATAATCATATACATCAATAGTAATATCCATAGAAATATATATACGAGTATAAAACTGATGTTATATCATTTTATTATTTAATAGATAACTAAACCATTCTTTTTCAAAAAACAATATTGACTTAGTATTGAAATAAATCGATATTATTTCCCTTTATATGAATATCAAACATATTAAAAAAGTAAATTCCCATGGAATATAATAGTTTTGTGTATTTTTAATCTTCGATCACAACCTTCTATTATGGTGACTGATCTTCAATGTACCCCAAAAAACTATTCCCATTTACTAATCCAAATAAAAACCATTCTTAATGGAATATTAAAAATATTTATAAGAAAATGTGGATCCAAATTCAAAGTAATGGTATGTAAAGGTGGTATGTAATCATAACATATTAATATGGGTATGAACACATGGGAGAAACATTCCCAGGCCATACCCTCCATATCCATTATCAGATTTATTTTTCATCGTATAAATATTTGTATTTTAGTATATATGAATAGAAATGTAATTAATATCATAATTCATGAAATAATTACATAGGAATAATTCATGTAACAGTGGGAGATGAATAAGAATAAATATCATTACCAATATGTCAATGATCTTTGACAAATACAAGTCAGGGCATGTCATGTGGGTTCCACTAACTGGATGAGCACAACACCACCACTAAATACATCCCTTTACATATATTTGTATGGGTTCACTCCCAAAAAATTAATAATAGGAAAGGATCACCCAAAATACCATTTAGTAGACAAGGACCACTCAAAAAACCATATTTGACATCAAGGATCACTTCAATGTCCATCTTTGCCTACAGAGTCTTTTATAGAACTGAGTAAACCCCTCCTTCCAGCCACATCTATAGAAAGATATAAAAATCATTACCCAAATTTAGTAGGGGACATATATTTCCAACTCTTCTCATTTTTTGTAATATATACATGTACCAAAATATAATAAATCTTTTATCATATCCTAAACATAAAAAAAGGATTCCAAAACATCATATCATACCCAAAGAAATGAAATCTGTATCATAAAAATTTCATCACATCATATCATTTGGGAAATAGATATGCTTCATAATCATTAAATTACATGTTAATGAAAAATGGGTTTTATAATAATATAACTGATAAAAGATAAAATAATCTCTGAATATTAGAACTCATAAAAGAGAAATGAGATTAATAAATATCATGCCATCAAAACGTAATACATTTAGAGAAATAATATGTTTGGAACCCTTGGATCATATACCTAGTAGGGCATGAGTATAAATAATAGGTTTCATCCAATATGAAAATTAATTATTATTAATCATTTATAAAATGATTCATAAAGAAAAATTTATTTTATGAAATTATTTTACATATTTTTATTTGAATGCATCCTTTTTAAAAATGTTAAATAAAATTTTGAAAATAATATAAAACACTTGTTGAAAATGAAAAAAACAATACTCATTGAAAATAGATATAATATAATATAATATAATATTTTAATTCTTTGAAATCCATTTCATCGAAAATAACCAGTATAATAAATAAATAATGATTTTAAACTATTTGAAATCCTTTTCATTAGAAATATATTTGAAAAAATATAATGTAATATTAAGAACACTTTGAAAAAGTTTCTTTTAAAGTATCTTTGAAAACATATAAAAGAAACTTTAGGATATTTGGAAAATCATTTCTTTGAGAATATCCTTGAAAATTTATAACGGAGAATTGAAATTATGTATAATATATTTTCATTGATAATATAAAATAAAACATATAAATTATTTTTGAAAACATTTTGAAATACATTTCAAAACCAGAAAAAAAATTAAATTCATTTTCCATAAAAATTATCAAAGATTATCATTTAAAAAAATAAAACATTTCATGGAAATATGTTTTTTTTCAATTAAATTGATTTATGATGGAGGTGTGAAATAAAGGATGATTTTATTAAAAACAATTCCATAATTATCATAATTAAAAGAGAGTTGAAATATTAAAATTATTTTATTATATCATGAATAAAGGGTTGAAAATAAAATTCATTATATTTATTGAGATATATATCATAACACATCATCAATTGAAACATAGTCATAAACAATATCGATAAATGATGACATTATAGTAATAAAATATCTTGAGTATTTTAACATTGAATACTAATCTCTACGAAATATTTACATTACATGAAGTTAAGTATATAATTATAAGAACTCTATTTATGATATTAAATTTCATGGGGCATTATATTAAACTCATAAACAATATAGGTGTGTAACATCAAACATTTCTAAAAGAAGGTAAATTTAATCAAAAGTATCTTATCTATTTGTAAACCATGATCCATAAAACCCCATGAATGAGAGAACATAAATTTTATAAGTAAGTACACATAATATTATTAATAAAAATAAAATAATACATTCATGGTCATTATATTCCCCATTCAAAAAAAACTAGTGGTGAATAAGGAATAAGTATTACTGAAAAAAAATATTAGTCTATAAATTCCCTTACTACACGAGTAACATTTAAATTTTCACATTATTTATAGAATAACATAAAATGTATTGATAAATATAATTATATAAATTCAATTAAATATATAACATATAATAAGGAATTACACACACAAACAACCAGATGTTGTGAATAAGTAATATATCTCATAGAAAAGAAAGTGAGATGAGAAACCAATTACCATATGATCTGATATTCATTATACACATTCAAGAATACTATAAAATAAATATATGTTTATCATAAATCATCCAAGGAAGTATAATCTTTTGAATGATTCTATATAGGACTTTATTAAGACTATATATAACAGGTTTATTAACATTTCCATGATAATGTTAGGTTTTTGGTAATAACCGCTTTGTATTTATATGATTTAATTTTTTATTCTTGGTCCACTTATATTGATCATGATTTACATATTTATACAATGTAAAAAATTATATAATTATAATTTATATTCTGAAAATATGAAATTAAAATAATTTACACAATATTAAAATATTAAAAGTAATACACCTTTCATGGAGATGGTTGGTTGTACATATGTATGAACACTGGTTTCATTTTATTATCATATAGAAATAATCTATGTAATTTGAATATATCAATATAAATATATATAATAAGCCATGTATAAATATTAAATAATATATATCATATAAATTTATGAAACCCTTCTTTAATACATTCAATGTATTCTGGGAATGAATCGCATAGCTTTATGGAGGTGGTAGTCCACATGTACACAAATTAGGTTATTATATTCCCAAAAAGTATAAATCTTGAATATATGTGTTATATAATATCTAAATAAGAAAAAATGATTCATATATAGTATATATATCATTTATATCATATAAATATATTAATTACATCATTATTCCCAACATTTAATATATTTAAGGGGACAACAAATGACATCAGTTCACGAGGTGGGAGTCCATCGTACACACGAATGATGACCGTGTATCCTATATGATGGTGGTGTGTATGAGTGTAGGTAATAACATTATCAAAACAACATATCATTGTATATTGGATACCAATGATATTATATACTCATGAAAAAAAGAATTGAATTGTGGATATTGATATAAAATAAATGTGATTATTGAATGATGTTACCTTTTCTTTGGATAACTCATTTGGGACATCAACAATGGTCTTATTTGATGCTATTTATTCCCTAATGTATTCCTCTACGATTATGTTTTTTGTGGGGGGGATTAGATTTTGGAAGTGTTTGGATGAGCATAAATTCTTGAGAGGAGTGAAAAATTGGGGGGGGGGTAGTGGGAGTATCATTTAATAGTGGAGGAGGAGTGGAATTAATTAAAGAATAAAATGAAAAAAGTATTAAGATGTCTCTTTTATGTAATTTTCCTCAAATAATAGTAATTTTTTTGATAAAAGTGATAATATTTTATATTTATGTATTTCCAGTATATGTTGTACATCTTCTTGGTTTTTTCACCATAATATATCATTTATCCAATATGTAAAACATTTCTATGATAATTTATGTAATTAATTTTAATTATATACTGTAATATTTTTTGATAGAAACTAAGATGAAGTTATTAGGAATTATAAATTATTAGTATTAATAATTTGGAATCCATTTTTTAATAATTCTAAAATAATAAGTGGATGATATTAATTGAAAATTAATCTCGTATACGAGATGAGGCAAAGAAATTTAATGTATAAATATTAAAAAGATTTAAATTTTTTTATTTCAAATATCAATGTGAAATTTATTAAAATTTTCGAAATAGTATTAATTGATGTATAATTTATCTATATATAATTTAAAATCTATTTAATCAAAATTATCTATAGGAATAAATTTTAAAAAAATGATGTTTGGAATTAAAAATCAGTGTTTCATTATTCATCAAAAAATTGATACCTCTTAAAAAATACCTAAAATTCACCAGAAAAAAATTAAGATATCCCTCTTTCAAAAAATTAATTTTATTATATAAAATAATAATTATCAAAGTTTCCAAAATTATTTTTAATAAGGTTCACTAATAAAATGAGGTAAAATAGCTTTTATAAAAAAAATATATCATTATCTATAAAATTTTATTTGTATATATATCTTATCAAGAAAACACATAAGATTAATGTTTAATAGTTTATTGAATTTAATAAATAAATTTATTTGATAAAAATAATTTATGAAAAAAACTACTTAATTTATTAATGTAAAACATGCTTGATTGTAAAAATATAGTCTTCAAACAAAAGATAATATTGACTTTCAAAATGGTTATACATTTATTTTTAGTTTCTTCTAAAAAAATAAATTATTCTTATATACATGTTTAATCCATATTTTAATAATTTAATTATTATTATTCATAACCCCAATTCTAACAGCTAGGATAAACTATAATAATATTTTCATAATAATGTTAATATTACATTACTGATTGGTTAAACAAGAACATTGGTGTATTTCATGATTTCAAAAGGAACGTGGAATTGTGAGTAACACAATCCAAACATTATTTTTTATGTATCTAAAGTAAATTATTGTGTTTTTTATGGAATAATTCAATCTTGGTATTGCGTGAAACACAAACCAAACATAATTCTAAATAACCAATATATATTGAGTGTCTCGTAAAATAAAATGTAACCAAATGTACAAATTAATATATAGAAAAATATTTCACAAATTATTGAGGTGTTAAAAAGAATCATGTTCTAGTTTTAAAAAAAATTATCTTTATTAAAAGAATAAAAAAATATTGTGTATTTATATTATTCACTAAGCCAAATTTTCTTCAATCTATCAAGGACACAATCAAAATACGGAAGTAACCAGGTGTTCTGAGTATTTGATCACATAAGATTAAACCCACAAGAAGAGAGAAGTATATCTCACACTAAACCATTTAATTATTCAACTAAAAGAAGATTATATAGCCTTTAATCCAAATCCAACCATGGAAACCAACATATATACACAATGATATATTTACGAACAATTCATGAACATTTATCTTAAAATATAATGAATATAAATATATAAATATTCATATATGAATCACAATTTTATATTAATATATTAATTTATATATTAATAGTATTATTTAAATAAATTATTTATATATAATATTTATATTAAAAATATATAACATTTTTAATTAATTTATATAAATATACTTTTAAATATATTATTGATTTCTTTATATATGAATATTTCATTATATAAAATTATAAAGGTGAGATAGATAATAATTTTCCATTATAAGAAATATAAATCATATTTATATATTATATTTATATATTATGTTTACATATATACACTTATTACTACATAAATCTTATTTAAAAATATATATATATATATATATATAAATTAAATTATTGTATGTTCCCTTTATCAGATCTTTTCTCATGATTTTAATGGTGCATTGTTTATAAGTGATATGAAAATAATTCCTACTGTGGAAAAATTATTAGTAGTAAAGAAGTGTATAAATATTTTCCATTTCTATGAGTTTTTATGAGTTCCCGTAAAATGAAGTTTTATTTTTTTTGTTAATATTATATTTATTGAAGCTCCCATCCATTTATGAGTAAATTTTTTAAGTGATGATTGAAATAATTTTTTAAAATTATGTCATCTATATTATTTTTTTTCTAAATTAAATCTACATGTGACAACATCATAATATTTATCCAAAAAAATTCCACATCTTCCTTGTAAATTTCATTCAGTGTGAATTTATTTTTTTTAGTAATTAATTTATAATTATTGAATTTTATTGATCTCAAATTATTAGATGAAAAAATATATTGACATAGAAATACTTTTCTCGAAGTAATCTATCTTTCTAGTTCCAAAACAATTTTTCCTCTTTCCATTTATGTATTAATGTTTACCCTTTAATCTACATACATAAGTGTTTTTACTATTATTTACATTTCTTTACATAATTAATAATGTGGGGTTTTCATCTACATTTCAATATTCATAGATGAAATGGATACAAATAAGAATTAATCTACTTTTCTATTTGGTACAATATTTTGTATATGAGCATATTTTTTTATCCACTCTAAAAAGAACATATATTACCATATATAATATGATTTTGATATAATTATCTATTTTCAAATCTAGTTTTCTCTTACCATTTTCTTCAAAATCATTTCCAAATTGTATTATTTTTTATTACTATATAGAATTCTTTAATTTTTATTTATGGAATTTAGTTATTCCCTCTATAAATATCAAATAAATTTTTGATATATTTGAATATTAGTTGTGTAATTAATGCATCAGTATGATATTCACAACTTGATTTTTTGTTATAATTGATAATTAGTTTTATATTTTTATCAATATATAACACTGTGAGAAAATATAAAATAGTTGATTATTTATAATGATAACATGGAAAAAACATTTTCCTTCATGAAATAAAAATTAAATTAAATTAGGTAAAATAAGAAAGTCCCTTTTGGTGGATTATTTTCTTATATCATGGATCTAACTATGTATTTATCTTGTAAAATAATTATGATAAAAGAATAATTCTAATATTCCTTCTATTTTTGATCCAAATATATATGAAAACTTCTAGGTATCACCATGGGAATATCTATGTCTATCATGAAAGATCCTATTTTTTTCATCTTTTGTTCTTCGTCGTCGTGAGAATTGATTCAATGAAGTATTTGTAATAACTTAGATCTAGGTACCACCCAAAGGTTCCCTGTATCTAGTTGTCCATATGAACTCAAGTGCATTTTCCAAAATTTATAAGGCTACTGACTAGCAGTGAGGGCCTAATGTTTGATAATGGGTAAACTATTCCCTCATTAGCAGAGTAAACACAACCGGATGGATATAATAAACAATACTGAAAGTAGTAATACCATGTAACATAATAAAAAATGGAATTTTGGTAGTAAATAAACAACTGGAGCATATATATATCAACGATTCATGTCACATGTGTCTAAGAAAGCATATGAACAAGTCACAATACTAGAAATACTATATAAAATCAAAGGTACAGAAAAGTAATAAAATCCAATAGAATCATAAGCCTCAGCTTGGTCCCATGATTTTAGGATCCATTATAAATCATGTAATTAATGAAGAAGGTCTCTTTCCCTTAACTATACATGCAACCATATAATATATTTTGATCCAATAGCAATACCCAATCAGGGTGTGAGATGAATCTGAATAGGCAACCACCAAAATATATATTCCTAACTATCAATGAATAGATATACCAGGTAATATGCTTAAATCATGTAATGAACAAGTAAATATCCAAAAATAAATAATCCTATAGTTTTCAAATAATTTTAATGTAATTTTTTATTCAATCATTTGAATAATGAAATCTTGGGGTCAAGACAAATCTCTATACCTTCTACCTAACATTAACAAACAGATGTCTCAAAAGAACATCTAAACAATCAGGTAAGAGTGAGTCAATGTTGTAATTTGTCATTGCAAACTCTTTATTACCATTAAATAAATCAAAAACAACCCTCTTTTAAGGATTTCAAAGTCTAAACCTCTTTAGTTTGACATAAAAAAACAATAAAGAATGAAACTCTTTAAAAGCACTCACGGTATAAACCATTTTCTCCAACATAGTTGTAAATAAAATATTATTTACATACTGGGGAGATCTGATTGTCAATACCCCTAGGTCAATTATGCTTGAAAAATATAAATGACTACCTATGTAGATCTCATGGTCAATACCCCTTGGGTAAATATCTACACTAAGGATCCCATTGTACAGCGTAAATAAACATAGAATCCCTAATACTTTTCATGGATCAATGATCTCAAAATCCATTGGAAGAAAAACTCACATATCATGACAAGAATCACATGTAATCAATAATTACAACATGGATAAACACTCAAAAATAATAACACATGGATTTCATATAATCAATCAACACCATCATAATTAGACAAGTCATAGAAAATAGGTCTCCTAACATTATGAATGAGCAACAAACCCATTTTAATCAACCAAACCATAGTAGGTATTAAATATAATTAAAATCCACATTAATAAATACACTAAACATGGATATGTGAAACTTTAAGCTTATATAATCAAAATACAATAAACAAAAGGAAAAAAACACCTACCATGAGGACGTAAGATCAATAATCCTGAATGTTGGACGTTGAATCGGCCAAACATGTCATAGATCTACAAGAAGGTAAAAAATATTCAACCTTGAATAACTCCAGAGAGAGTAAGAATCCGGAAAACATTCTCTTGGGGAATTGAGAACTCACTAGTCTGATTCCAACACACCCTATGATGGTTCAATCATAGGTAAGACAAAGAATCTGTAGGGGTTGGATGTTCTTAATTCATTCTATTTCTCTCATGTATGAAAGATAAGAAGAAAAGTATATTTCATAAAACGATACATGACCACACATCGATTTATCAAATTAAAAGATAACTACACTAAATGTTCATTAAAGGTACATGATGTGTAGTAGCCTCAACTAGACCCACCTTAAGCGGTCTTCTAGGTCCCCACACATCCTTGTACTCAGTCGTTTCACATCCTATAATTGACTATTTTTGGTATATGGGTACACAATGTTTACTCATAAGTATATGACATGTAATTATAAAATTACAATTTCATCCTTTTTTCCTCAAAGAAAACCTAATGTGAAGATCCATACCTGATATGAACATTCAGGTAGATTCAAACCCCCCCTAAATAAATCCATCCCTGAATTTCGCTTTGAGGGTGGTGAAGAAGAATGTTAAAACCACTATGACCACTATGATCATACATCAGCCTCCCTCTTCAATGTATTGTCAGGTACTCACCCATTCTTCCATAATAGTCATACCAAAGGAACATGCCATCCATAAATAACCTTCATGTTTTGATTCAAAATCTGAAAAGGGTGCTTCCAAATGGATTTATCACCCTTAATCTCAACATCAGTGAGTTGAAAACCATTATATGGGTCTGAAAATTAATTTCATAGATGAGATATTTGAAAGACATGATGCATAGTGTGTTACCACTCTATTAACTAAAACTGATAGGAAACTGACTCCACTCTCCCCATAACCTCAAAAGGCCCGACATATATTCGTGAAGGAATCCCCTGTCTCTAAATACATTTTTGTCTTAACCTTTGTGTGACCCATAAGAAAAACTAATCCCCAAACATGATCTCAATAGGACATCCTCTTCAATCATCATATGATTTCTGCATGACTATGTTGAATCCATCCTCTTCCAAATCAACTCTACCTTCTCAGTGTTCTCCTATACTAGACAAGGTCCCAACATAGTTGCCTCTCCTATGTCCAGCCTATATAGGGGTGATCACCATGGATTACCGAACAAATCCTCATAAGGTCCCACAAAAATATTTTTTTAAAAATTCTTATTGTTTGATATATCTACTATGGGTATTTGTCTCTCCCATGATCCCCAAAATTCAAGGAAACTTTCTTGAATACTTCCTCCAAAACCTGAATTATGCACTTGGATTGGCCATATGTCTTGGGATGGTAAGTTGTTTTGAGATGCACTTATGTATGTAAAGCCCTCTATATCCCTTTGAATTCATGAAAAGTAAACCATGCATCCCCATCTAAACTGATAGAGTGCAAGAACCCCATCTAAATGTACTATCTATTGGATGTAAAAACTTATAATATCATAAACACATAAGGATTGAATAATCTATAATAAATGTTCACCTTTCATGAGTTTGTCAAAAACAACATAGACTGCATCATTCCATCTTGGTGACCATGTCAAACCCATCACGAAATCCATTACGACATCATTCTACATCCACTCCGGAATGTGTAACCACTATAAAATCTCTACTAGTCATTGGTCCTCTATATTCACTGCAGTAAGGTGCTTAATCTAATAAAAACCTAGCTATATCACTCTACATTCCTAGCCCCAAATACTGACGGTGTATATATCGATACAACTTGGTGACACTAGGATGAACTTCCCAAACTAAGTAATTAAAATATCACATTAACTCCTCCCAAATCTCTATTGACACCAATACACATCGATGAAAATGAAATACCTCATCCATGTATACGATCCATCAAATAGTAGGTTGCTCACCTGATATACTCTCTCTCAGGACTAGGCCTTCAAAATCTAATAGCTTTCTCATTTTCACTTGATTAAGTTGAGTATAGGTAATAGCTATAGATGGATGAAATGTCATACCCATTCTATCATGCACCTCTAAATTCTTCTCAGAGAATAGATATAAAATATTCCGCTTATATTTGGACGCCCGAACTTTGCATATCTCAATCCACTTGTTCAACTCATCATCCACTTTACTGACATTAAAATGCATATAGAAAAGATTAATTTCAAACGTATGAAGCTACTCAACACACTTTTACTTTCCGGAATTCATATCTCGAAATGTAATGATATACTTAAGAATTCATTGATCAATGTATACCACAAAATTATTCCCAAAAGATAATTTCTCCAATAGTTCCAAGCATGATCAATTGACACCAACATGAGAATGTACATCTGGTAGTTACACTAATGTGGCCACAACTACCATGACCCATATGAAAAAAATACTTCTTCCTTCATAAGAAAAACTCCCATCATGATACGTGATGTGTCGCAATAAATAGTGTAACCCTATCCCATATCCATAAAAATATTATTAGTGTTGAATTCAACCTCCCCTTCAGCTTATGAATGGATGAATTGTGGGGATATGTCCAGAAGTACATCACAAAAATTTATGTTAGGAAAGTTAGTAGCATTGATAAGCATGAATAGCCATGAATGTAGCATCTATTGTAACCATCAAACCCTATAATACTCTGTAACTCAAAATGGTTCTTCAGATTTTCCCAAGAAACTACTCCTCTCACATTCTCTAGGTCTACTGGAACTCTTTTCTCTATGACTACATGACCCAGGAAATGAATCTGGGCCATCAAAAAGTGGCACATTGAGTGCCTAATATATATCTTATTTACTCTTAGTGTACAGAATATGATCTCAAGATGGGTGGAATGGTCGTGATGAATGTGAATGTACACTAAGATATCATCCACGAAGACATGCACAAAATAATCCAAGTAAGGATGGAAGAATCGGTTCATTAGTACCCTGAAAACTTCCATCACATATGTGTGGCCAAATGGAATAACCAAATACTTGTATAGAACATAAATTATCTGAATGGTTGTAATAGGTATATCAGATGGTCTAACAAGTAACTGATTATAACAAGATCTCAAGTCAATCTTAATGAACACCCATGCTCTTAGAAGCTGATCAAAGAGATCATCAATCCTCAACAAGGGGTATCAGCTGATTACTATCATATGGTTCAAATTTCGAGAATCCAAAAAAAATATGATGGTACCTTCAAAATTCTTCGACGAAATGGAAGGATAACCCTAAGGAGAAGTGCTGGGTCAGATTAATACCTTTGCCTGAAACTCCTCTAACAACTTCTTTAGCTCGTATAACTATGTTGTAGTCATCCTACAAGAAGGAATTGAAATCGATGCCACTCCATCAAAAAATCAATAAATAAATCAACATTTATTTCTAATGGTAATCATGAATATTATACTGGACTGACATCTCTAAAATGATCCACCATAGGAGGAAAGTCCATATGTGTGGTCCCTTGGTCATCCAGATATAAACCAGAAATATGGGATGTACTTCCTCCAACCCATGATGCTGAGGTCCATCTCTACTCTCTTGGACATCCCATTATTCCTTATAATGAAAAGAACCACTCTATGGTGATGTGAAACTTGCCCTGGGTGATAGTAGTCAAAAAAGGCATGAATGGTGACAAACTAGTACATTTCGATAATGAAACTGAATTTTTTCTTCTATAAGACATAGAGGGCCCATAATAATTGAATCCCAATAACCTCAAGATGTAAATACATGTACTAATGTATAGTAGAATTTCTAATCCCCAATAGAGTATAAAAAATCATAGCATAATCAGATGTAAAGATACAGAGATTGGGGATCACCACAATGATAATAGATATAAAACTATGGGAAGCCCCTATATCAAAAAGAGTAGAAACTTAAACTAAGGAAACATTAATCATACCTATTAATATAGAGGTCTAGGAATCCTACCCATACTAGGTCTACTCTATTGCAATAGTTTGTCCTGTTCCATGACCCTATGACCCAACCTGACTATCCGAAGCTCATCCACCCTACGGTCATTGATATACCACCATCGGGCTACCGAGCCACAATCACCTCCTCATCTGGAATAGACTAATGAACTCCAGTTTCATGGATGATGAAAAAATGGTGTTCCTTCTATGGAATGTGGAGTCATAAAAGATCCCATATTACTCAATGACGGTGATAAAAAATTGAAAAATTTCTAATGATGTCCCATCTTACTGCAAGATCGGCACTCAATTGGGTCTCCCGGGCACTGAGGTCTCATGTACCCATTCATCACACACTGGTAGAACAACACTTGGATACTTGAAGAAACATAATTTATAATAAAATAAAAACCATGTTTAAATGATCTGTAGTCCATAATTATATTAGTCGATGGAGTACATGCTCTTATTGCAGAATCGCCCAGGCTCACTTCTCTAAACACCCACAGATTGCACTAGGAAATCATTGCTTGACTTACTATAGCAGTCACCAATCCCATTATTAAATCATTCATCTTTTATCAGATGTCATAACTATATGCATCTTCACAAAACGTATCCAAATAAAAATTATAACCTCCCAAAATAGGTGTAAAGCGCTGAAGCTCTGTAAAACGAGAAAAATAATCCATCACTGATAGAGACCCCTGATGCAAATGCATGAACTATCGAGCTCGGTCCACCCTTAACTTCATAGGGTATAAGTAATCATAGAAGTTCCCCTAGAACACTTCCCAAGATATATGTCGATGATGGCCCACTAATAAGATAACACCCCACCATCTCTTGGTGGAATCAAGTGGGATATATGTCATGAGCCTCATCCTCATATTTGGAGGTGTCTCCAATGATAAATGATAGAGATCATGTCCTCCAACAACGAATCTATAGAATATGGTCCTCTATCCCCAAAAGAAGTGGGAGGATGCTACTGCTGGAGAAACCTCTTCAAATCCTCCAAAGTCAGGAAATGCTACAGTGCTCTCTAAAATATTGACATTATCCCAACGAAGGCTTCACTGAACTATGAATCAACACCTATTTCCAATATCATAGTTGTTTTCAAGACCGGCGTGATGGGATAATCTTTTGTTAGGCCCTAATCTACCATTTCTGGTTTCTTATCATCACCCTTCACCTTGTGTACAACCATTGGTCATATTGGTGGCATGAATCTACAAGTCCAAGTGTAAAACTTAGTTCAATATTATTAAGGAAAATAAATAATAATATCATGAATTTAACAAGGGGAAGAAAGGATTAATGATTTACAAAAAAAATGTGACACGATGTGTGGAACCACTTCACGACATATTCACATAAGCTTTAACAAGGTTGTGTACCTCTACCAACTTGGTCTAGTATCATCCCATTCCCACATTGTATTCCTCATATCATGTAGTGTTTACTTGAATATTGAATCCTACCAATGTACTTCTGCACGGCTAGAACTACACAGTTCTTCCAGTGTAACATTACACGGTGTGTTCACCCTATACACGTAATTTACCACTTATATTTCATCCATAAATGTCATTAGTCCCATAGATGGATAAAAAATCGATTACAACATGGTGTTTATAGGCTAGAAACATCATTTACAACCCAATTTTCATCCACCTTTTTTCTTAGACACCCAGCCGGATAGATGGTATCTTAAGGCACATCATGTGCGCCCAGTACATGACATGTTCAAACAATATTTTATGAGCCCTATGTCTTTATCCACACTCTCAGTCACACAGTCAACAACAACATGGGATGTATATATTGTACACACTTTGTACATAAGAAATGTTGTTTCTTCTAGATCATAAGAACACATAGCATGTGTTCATAACATCACACGTTGTGTTATCAAGGTTTCCGGATAGTAAGCCTCTGGAACCTCTACTGAAACCATAAAAAAATAATTTTTGACTATTAAAGGACATATTCCAATCCTTGAGATCCCAAAATACCTACAAATAATTTTTTTTCATTCTTATTCATGTCAAATCATAAAATAATAAAATTAAACTTGAAACATGATCCAGAAAAATTTTGATCCAAGAGGGACCATAACACCACAAGGAGCAATGATTGGAGTCCATACAAATGAATCATTATATATATATCAATACCCTATAAGATTAGAAATTATCTATATCATAGTATCTATCATAACATCTTTCATATATTACACATCATCTATCATGGTAACTTGATATCAGTAATGCATTCTAAATGGAATGACAAGAATGGATGACATGTGTTCTCAAGTAAGTGCATATGTGATGCATGTGATGGAATACCCTCATCTCATTGGGTTGCAAAAAAAAATAGAATTGCAATGATATCAATCATAATAATATAAAACATGTGAATCACCCAATGGTGAAATCAAATCAACTATAACAATTGAAAAAATTGAAAAATTGAAATATTTGAGGTAACATGAATTTTTCTTGTACATGGGTCAGTTACATCCAACCACAACTTATTACCAACTATGAATTCCTTCCCATCATAGTCTATTGGGTCCAAATAGTATGTAAAAGAAAGAATGAAATCCCCCGGATACCACATTATAATGTCCAGGATTCAGGTGTCACCCAAATGTGCCAATTATCCGGTTGGCCTCATGGCCTCAAGTACATTTCCCCAAATTCCCGAGGCAGGTGACTAGCAGTGATGGCATAAGGTGTTTTTTTGGGAATCTATGCCCTCATTGGTGGAGTAAATATAGTGGAAATAAAATAGTAAACAATTGAGAAAGTAGTAATACCATGAGACAATGTAAACAATAAATTGATGATCGAAAATAAAAAATGAAGCATATATATATAAATGTTGAATGTCAAATGTTTTTAGGAAAGCATTCAAACATGCCACAATAGTGGAAATAAAATTCATAAAAAATTATAGAAAAAAAGTAATCTCTAACAGCATCGCAATCCTTAGCTTCGTCTCATACTCTCTAGCTCCAACAACAATCATGTGCATGATGACAAAGGGTGATTTCTCATATCTATACCTACAATCATATAATCTGTTCGGGTATAAAAGAATGACTCAAACATGGTGTGATACAAATACCATTATGAAATCATCAAAAGTTCTATGACAAACTATCAGTGATTATATATGGCATGTAATATGTAGAAATGATGTAACGAAGTAAGAAATACATAAAAGTTAACATTCCTATTTTTTCAATTACATTCATTTATATTTATTATCAAATCATTTGAATCATGGAATATCAGGATAAATAAAATGATCTATATCCCCCAATGTAATAATAAAAAAAGTTTATCTCAGAAGGCCTTCTAAATAATTAGGAAATTACTATTCTAGATATTATATTTGAGTTGACAAACTCATCACAATCATTCTATCATTCATAAGCAACCCTATAGGGAAGATCTCGCGATCTAAACACCTATTGTTTAAAATTGCATGAAATTAATAATGAACAACAGTCTGGGAATTCTATCATAGTCTAACACCTTTGGTCCCACATAGTAGTAAATCAAATATAAACGATCCCCAGGGTAGCTCTAACGATCAATACCCCTTGTTCATCATAGCACAAACAAAATATAAATGGACATCTAGGTTGCTATCATGGTTATTACCCCTTGGATAAAAATCTACACTAAATACCACATGGTCCTTTGTCAATAAACATGCAAACCCCCCACATTCCTCCATGTCAATGTATCTCATGTTCGATTGAAAAAATAGAATGCAAATTATGTTATCTAGAACATTTAATCTATAACTTTTACATTGCTTAACATTTACAATGAATACAACATTAATCTTAAATAATCAATCAACTCCATCCTAATAAAAAAAGTAATGGAAAAAAAGGTTCTAAATGATACACATATGCAACAACCCCTTTTTAATCAACCGGACAAAATATGGTATTAAATAAGCTTAAATTCCAAATCAAGCAATACGTTAAACATGGGTATGAATCACATTAATAATACATTATTCAAATAAAATCAATGAAAGGAAGAAACCACCAACCTTGATGTAGTATGATCAATACTATTGATCAGAGGTCCTTGAATCAGCCTAAAATGATGTAGATCCTAAAAAAGGTGAAAAATGTTCAAACTTGAATAACTCACGAGAGTAGAAGAATAAAAGATAATGGCTCTAGGGGAATTGTGAACTCACTGGTGGGATTTCAATGCACCTGATATCGACTATATCGGAGGTTAGATGATAAATTGGGAGGGGTTTGAATTTCTTCAACCATTATGTCACTCTCCTGCATTATCCAAGGGAGGAAGAACATATATATGAAGACGGGACACAAACACAATGAGATTTATCAAATAAATAATAAAACTACATGGTGTGGTTATTGAATGGACACACAATGTAGTAACCTCAACTGCCCCCTACATTAACTGGTTTTCATACTCACTACTCGGTGATGTACTCGGTTGTTACACGGCTAGTACGTGGTTGTATGTGGTACTCAGGTACAAGACGTGTACTCATGTGTACATGGTGTGTACATAGAAAAATTATATTTATTAATTTTTTTCCCTCAAAACATCCTAAATTCATGATACATGCCAATAAAAAGATTCAATTTCATAAATTATTATTTTTAATCTCACTTGAATTTACAAGGATGGTGTATGATGATTAGACTTCATTATTATGAGAATTCATAGAGGGGGACTGTTTTGAGATTTAATGAATAATGGATTTCAATATACACAAGAAAAATTTATATTATAATGTCATGAAATTAATATAATCTTGTTTAAATACATGTTTGTTTATAAAATATTAATGGAACATGTTCCATAATTATTTCATTAACCCCAAAAAAACTCCATGTATTTATTATTGTTATTATTTTTATTATTTCTAGAAAGATGAAAAACATGAGGTAATAAAATATTTTATATTAAATAAATTGTGTAAAACAATTTCCAATATTTTTTAATATATTTTATATTTCAATTAACTATTAGACTAGATATGTCATGGCTCTACATAATTTATGAATCCTTGAATAATGGTACTTAATAAATATATAAATACTAAAATATTAATCACTAATAAAAAATAAATACTGTATACACTAAAATGAAAATAATTATTTATTGAATTTTATACATTTAAAATATTGTCTTGATTAATATTCTTGTAATGTATGTAATCCAAGAAAAAAGTTATTCTAAACCATGTAGGTGAATAATATTTATTCCAGAAGATGAATAGTAAATGACTATATTATTATCCAATATTGTAGATACACATAGTGTGTGGCCTTATATGTATCATCCATAGTGTAATTATGTTGATCAATCCATTTTCAATTGTTAAAATCATGAAACATTGTAAGGGACCCATAAATAATGAATTAAATATCCCAAATACATTATTCTACATAAGAGCACTTAATTTTTAATATAATTTATTTTTCATGATATTAGTCATAAAACTAGTTGAGTGGTGGTGTTATTGACCTATGTTCTCAATATTACATTATTTTACATTCCATAAATGGTCATTCCCATAGAACATCAATTCAATTGACTTATTTATGTTTTGTTATTCCAATAAATGTCTTATGATATAAACATTTAATAAATAACAGAGGATAAATAATTTTAAAATAATTCTTTACTGATATATTAGTTATGAATAACTAAACATATCCTACCTCTTTGAAAACCAAATTTCTCACATTTTTCATCACTACGATTAATTAAAATATTTTTTATTTCTAATAATAAAAATAAATAATTATACTTATCAATACTAATGATCATTGAATGGATAATAAAATGAATCATATAAATGATAATTTCCTTCTATATTGGTGTTTTTTCATAACAATCATCACATTAAATTACCATGGAAGACACCATAAGAATGTGAATCAATTTGATATGAGAATCCAAATTTGAGTTCACTCATAAATTAGTTTATGTAACAATACATGATATGACTATTGAACGTATAACTAATAAAATGTCACTGGACTTCTATGTTGTCATCACATAGGGGAAATGATATAACCATTTAGTGTGACAGTTATAAGGAATGAAATCCTAGAAGACTAAGAGTTTAGTAGTCTTGGAAAACATGATTCATAATTTAGAATAGTATTATTAATGACAACACTAAAAACTACAATTTTTTTCTTCCTTTATTCTAAATAAATTATTTTGAGGACAAATCTAATCCATCTAGAAAATCCATTCATATCAATTGTAGAATGTTTCATTGATTCATAGGAAAATAAATTCAACAAGGTTGATCTCATATTCTCAGTAAGGGAAGAATATAGCAGGAGAAATAATGAATCAATG
Source organism: Viscum album (assembly GCA_963277665.1). Classification (NCBI taxonomy): domain Eukaryota; kingdom Viridiplantae; phylum Streptophyta; class Magnoliopsida; order Santalales; family Viscaceae; genus Viscum; species Viscum album. The sequence goes on from OY728156.1 coordinate 1,890,210,382, forward strand.
ATAATAGTCAATATAGATTTCTAAATAATAGAAAAAATATGATGTAATCAATAAATTGAACATAAGTGAAAAAATAATATGAAATTGTAATAATAGGTGGCATTCCATTCGAATAAACTGGTATGGAAAAATAATTATTCCAAGGTAAGAAAATGAAACACATTCCATATAAATAACTAGTAAAGGAACTTGTACATTGATAAATAGCCAAAAAACGTCATGGATGAATAATAATATCAATTAAATGAGGAATTTTTTTTCGTAATGGACATATTGTAAATGAAAAATGAAAACCAATACCATCATGACATTTCCCAATAACATTTTAAATAGTGGGTACAAACCTCTATATTCTACATGGAAATGAACATGAAGGGTTCCCAAACATCTTATTTCATATCTTGAGACTATTGATGCATCGACGAGATATCATTAACCAGTCCCCAACTAGAATATATTTAATTAACTGGACTCTAACCCATAGGGCTTACAGTACCAGGTCCCCAATCTGTATAGTGCATGTCCAACGAATTTAAATAAAAAAATTCGAAATTAAATATCCATACAGATAAATAGATATGGATTTATCGTTATTTCCCAATATAATAAAATAAAATTCATATTAAACACCATATGAAAACTTTTATACGGTTCATGATAAAATAAAATCAATGAAAAGCAATATGGATATTAAGGGGGAAGCCTATGTCAAATGATCAATGGAAATTTAACATTTAAATGGGATTAAAATATATTAAAGAAGTTAATGTGAATAATATTATTGTCCAAATAAATAATATATCATCCAAGGGAGGAAATAGTTTGGTATCAACACCACAAATACCAATTGGCCTCACAATTTCACCTTAACCGTGCACCTAAATTTCATACTAGCATAAAAAACCAAAAAATTGTAATTAAAAACTAGAACACGTGAAAATTAAGAGATAAGAGAATGAGAAAACATAAAAACAAAAAAATGAAAAAGGGAAAAAATATTAAAATTCTCCCCACCAATATTTTTTATGCCCTAAAAATTACACACATCTCCAAATTTTTCATGGTATAGGAAAATATCCACTCACCCAAGTGATTTTACTTCTCAAACAAAAAATGCCCTTAACCAAAACTAAGAAGAAAAAATGTAATTTTGGCTGACACAGACCAGTAAACTAAAACAAATTCTCAAATGATGATGGAAAACATACACTAAAACATACAAAACCTTCCACAGTCAATCATATGGGTGTAAAAAAATGAAATCATCCATCAAGATAGAAAAGAACCAAAATCTAATAACTGCAAAGGAAACCATCTAATTTTAGGAAAAACCTATAGGACAAGCTATATTTGATGCATGAAAGGCATAATGGAATCCCTAACTTATTAGATTTCTAATAGGGTTACCAAATAACACAGCCCATTAAACACCAACACATTAAAAAAAGACCAAAAACAAACCCATGAATAAACTAACATAACATGAAACTCCTAGAGACACCCATCACATTAATAATAAATATCAGACACAATAGTTATTCAGAAGACACACACACTTCATTCAATTTCATCCAATATGTGATGAAGTTGGATCGATACAAACCCCCGTACACATAACAACATAATAATTAAAAATTAATAATTTTATAAAGGAAAATCTTCCATTAAAGTAGTGTTTCTCCTGATATTATAATGTCCCTCACTATTACAATAAAAGTATTTAACATAAAAACCCAACCAAAACAACTGAAGGGAAACTCTAATGGATAGGGAATTCACACTAAACACAATTATGAATCATACTCCAATAAACACACTAGGGTGTCTTCTGATTGGGTGGATCTTTCTCAATGTCACATCCTAGAATCTCTCTCACAAAACTGTAACAAATGACCTTAGAATCTAAATGTACTGATAGACATTAAAGCGCTTGGACATGAAAGATTATTATGACAAGAATTTCCACAATTATGACACACTAGAGTCCCACATCCATATAGGGATGAAAAATGATCAATGGAATTTTTAACCCATTACTAGGACAAAAATCACCAGCCTACATTCTGATTTCCATACTATGATTCCCTTAACAACTTATAGGGACTGAAGAGCTATTTCATGGCAAAAAAACCCTTCCAATAGTTATTTAACTTGAATATCGCTATTTATAAAATAAAAAATGGTGGTTAGATCAAATTTTGATACCTATGATTGCATTTCATGAAAAATTCCATTTTTTAAATATTAATCCTTTAAAGAACAGTAATTAACACAGTTCATGAGATAATGAAATATATCCTTAAAATAAATAATAAACACCTATACCAATCTATCTCTATAATTACGATAACACTTATCCATCACATTCCTCATTATAATATTCTCATGGATGATGTTCTGGATGAACATATCTTTGATAATTCCCAAGAGAAATCGACTTAGAGAATAGTATGGATTAATGGAATCCCCCACTCCCATATCAGAACATCGAGTATTAATATAATGAATATCACCTTTAGAAACTCAAGAATCTCAAGTAATCCAATGATACATTATATTTAATGCATCCACTCTTTTAATTCCAAATGGCCTACTTGAATATAAAGGGGAGAAATAATCAATATCCAATGCTAATGGATGAATTCTCTAGTTTGACTTATTATAGGTTCCATTAATGGTGAGCCAGACATAGCTACACCTCGAATATAAATTGAATCTTTGGTGGATGAATATAATAAATATAATGAAAACCAATAACATAGTCCAAACCAATTCATTATCAAGAAATAAAAATATATACACTACTAAAAAAACATTATCAAATCACAATTAAATGAAATAAAAAACAATAAATTCTCAAAAAAACATTGTTTTCCTTTTAAAAACACAATTCAGATGATAGAAAACATTATAAGCAGCATACACACAAATGTAATTACATATATCCTCACACTTTTACATTAGCATGAAAAATCAATCACCCATAAACTCATGAAATTACACTTGTTATTCCTCATGCATGTCAATAAAAGTGATAGATAATTAGAATTCTAAATTTCAATATAAAACTTTTTCCTTCTCAAAACACAACAATCTACCAGATTTTCAAATTCATTATCAACTAGAAATTTGAAAATTCAAAAAACCATCAAAAATTCATTAAGACAATTTCCAAAAACATTTCAACATTAATATTAATTTCTTATTTACCACCAATCAATTTAGATAAACCCCTTTCTTTAACTATAGAAATTTGAATTTGGGGAACCAAACCACATTTTCCCCAAATCCATCATAATAAAATTCCATTTTCTAATAAAATCTCTTGAAAAAATATTAAAAAATATTTTTCCTTCTTTAAATCCCCAAAATGTTACTTCAAAAAATATTATTTTTCAAAAATAAAAAAACATTCAAAATAAATATATAAATTAAAAATACTTTAAGCATGCTCATATGTAGAAAAATTAGAGACTATGGGTAACCTGACCATATGGTTGATTTCCATATTCCAACCATGCCACCATAATAAAAAGTTTTGTAGGACCATTTGTCTAGCTAAAAACGGCTTTCTAGGATGTTTGATCACTCTAAGATAATTGGACCAACATCCATTTCATTTTCCTCCAAGCATTAAAAAACCCCACAAGTACCAAAAAAATAATAATCCAACTTCCCAGGGTAACCCAATTTCTTTTCACATGATGTGTTGGCCAAAATATTCTTGAACCTACACCCCTCGTTACAATAGACCATCTTTGTAGACCACAAATTAAAAAGAGAATTATGAAAAATATGTCATCTAAAGAACCTAATAATTTAATATTATTTGTCATTAACCACCTCAAGTTGACACTGAACTAGTCACCTGTTCTATACCACAACATGTCCTAAGAGGTTTTCCTAATCCTCGTAGGCTGACGACATGAACTAGTGGAATTAGTGATACATAATGGGAAACATTTAGTCAAATATAAAAAAAGTGTAAATAAACATAGAAACCCAAAAATAATTTAAAAAAAGAAAAAAATTACAATTAAATTGAAATTACAAAAATTCCAAACATCAAAAACAAAAATGAACCTAGAAACCACAGAATCTACATGTGACCCAAAAGGACACTATCCAATATAGAAACCTAATGTCAACCACAATGAACCACACCATGTTGTATCCTTCCACATAAACTAAATAAATGAAAAATGTATATCTATGAGTATTAAATCTCTGTCTATGTTTCCAATCAAATCTATTACCACTGGATTCCGTTAAAAACAATCATTAATTTTAGATCTGATATATAATATATACGATATAGATTTTCATACATTTTCTCATCAAAACAAACATGGTTTAGTACATGTATATAAAGGTGTAATGTTTCTTACAACAATTTTGAAAAAAAATTCAAAATCAAAATCAATTTTTAACAAAGACGTACATCATACAATAGAGTAGAAGGAATGATCACATAACAAGAGAAATGTAATATTGAATACATGAGTAAGAAACTATCCAAGAATATATATCATCCTATAAAAAAAATAATGTGTCATAGAATATCAAAGAACCATGAATCTCAGTGGATAATCTATATTATAATACATTTGACTCATCTCACATGAATGCATCACCAGATGACATCAATTGACCCAGAAACTATATTAGACACTCCCTGAACTAACATAGGGGGAAAATCTCAACATATAGGATGGTCTATAATATGGGAAAATTGTCATTTCATAATCAAAATATGTGTTGCATTTCATCCTAGGAAATCCACTATCTATGTTTGGCTCCCATGTTAATATTAAAGTGGGGTGACCCAAATAAATCAAATCAGTAAACCAACCACATATATATATACCACACAAAATCAGAACACAAGTGTCACATAGACATCTCAAATGAACTATAACATTAATTTCTAATGTTAGTTCACAATGGAGTCTCAAAATCATGATACCCCACACCTTTCAACACAACCAAGGGAAGGGAACCATCTATGAGTTTTTTTTCAGGACAACCAATTTTTCAAAAGATCTGAATGACCCTCATTCAATTCTATGAAAATAATACTTATAAATTGAGATTAATACATCATTTACAATTACAAATCCACATAGATATATATTTAATAACCTAAACAAATCTAATCAAAAATCCATTTACACACCAAAACACACTTTGAGATCATTGAATCATGAATAAAATACATTAGTGGATTTTAATAAATAATTATCGTTCATATATTTACTAAAATAATTACATATATTTAAAAAAAGAAGTTCTTTCTTTATTTCATCTCATAAAATTATTTTATGATTCCATGTCACTATTTTACATCCAATAGAGGTTAAAATATCAATAAATCAATGATTTTTATATTTATTGGACAAATGAAATAGGGAACCAACCTTAAAATCATGGTAATTCATTGATGAAAACATGAATCAAATCCCAAAGGTTTCCACAAATTAAAAACATCCAAAAGGATATTACTGGAGAAACCCCCCCCCCCCAATTTAAACCAAAAAAACAAGATCCCTAACCCCAAAATACTAAGGGAGAATATACATGAAAATGAAAATGTATGAAAATGGAAGGGGAAGAGGAATGGAATTGATCACCTGAAAGATCCACCAAAAATGGATGACGAAATAACATTGATCCACTTTATAGGAGGAAAGGAGGCCTGAGATGGAAGGGAGGAGACTCCCTAGTGTAATAAAATCCAAATGAGAAAGAAAAGATTAATTTTGGAGTATAAATAAGATGGGTGTATAAAGGGAATTTCACATTTTTAATACATCATGGTACTGTAAAATGTTAGGTCACAAGGTTTCACAAACCAAGTGCTAACTATGTGCCCATCATAACACACATTGGGCACCCACAAGGTTCGGATGCACGGTTTGCTAATCCATGATCCAATTGTGTGGAATGGTTCTGCAAAAAATGTAGAACCATGCATAAAAATACTAAACGATTTTCTTAATCATTCTCAGGCCAGAATACATTTCGACATATAACCATGGACCCAATCATTTTCTCATAATATCCACATAGTTCTGATCAAACCTTGTGAAACCCATGAAACTCAAATCACTATAGATTAAATTTAACTTAAAATGATATCAACCAGAATAGGTTACATCATTACCACTTAGTCGTGCACAAAAACCATGAAATAGTAGAAAAACATCCCAAAACTAAAAATTAAAATCATAACCACCCGAAGCACTTGGTGTTGTCCAAATATACAAAATTAAAAAAAATTAAAAGGGAATCATAAATCCTTGGGTTAGACATATGATGTTTATATACTCTTTAATGATGTGATATTAATAATTCAAGTATTTTCATTTAATTTCAGGTTGTGTACTATAAATTGAATGTTTCATGGAACACATGCTATACACTTACAGTAATCATTGTATTAAGACTTATGCAAAGAATTTAGTGAAATAAGTTACCTAAAAATTATTTTTATATTAATTACTTATTAAACCTATCCCATGGTTTATATGAGTCAAATAAATAATATATAGAAAAAATTTTCATAAGAAAAAAAATTATCAAAAATTAATTTTAAATACATCATGATTTGGTAAATTACTAATTGGGTCCTTAGTAGCTATATGTTGTGGATAATTTATCACCATTTATATGTGGCACTTTCCTTGGGGATTTTTGTGTTGATCAAGAATATAATGAATTGGATTATATGATGTATACATGGCCTTCACATCATGTTTTATTCATTTTAAATGGTTATCAACAACATGTTCCATGGGAAAATATGTAGTTCATATTTGAATAATAGGCTATGTATCAAATATGCAAGTTAGACTCAATAAATATTTTATAATTATGCAAAAAGATTGATTTTTCTATATGTGGTTAATTAGATACATGAAGAGTATAATAAATCACAAGATATGAAATAATTAATGAGTATTATAATGGAATTAGACATCGTTATATACAGTGTACCTACTAGAAACACTATATATACGATTGTGTGATCAATCCGAATTCCAAAGAACCTCTATATGAGTTCATTGAATGTTATTAATTATAAATTATTCAATTTATTTATTAAATGTATATGAAAAAGGAGGAGTTAATTGATATATTGTAATCCAAATTAGGGAATAAATAATCCAGAATTGAAATATCATGATATGTGCTTAAACTGATCAATGATCATTAACTTTTGATGATTTTTTCTTTTACCACTCATGTACGAAATGATGGTTTTTGTCATGACCCTTCCTCGGGGCACGTTTCGTGACTACTCATAGCCCGCCTTCCATAGGCTAGGGGCTGGCCACTAGAACCAAAGGCATAAATCCTGATAACAAGAAAGGTAATTGCCATTATAGAGTAAACTAACACCACAGAGTACGCAAGATGATGTAAAGACTAAGTAAACTGAGTACAAAAGTAAGTGCTCGAATGTAAATGGGCTAGAATACAAACCTAACTGGAAGAAAAGTACAACTAAAAAGAATGTACATTAGTAGAAAAGTAAAGCAGAAACTCTGAGCCATCCTCTAGAAATCACACCAGATGGGTGGGTACAAATAGTCTCCTCAGCTCCTCGGGTCCTTCTGTCCGCTCCGTGTATGTCCCATCCAGAGATCGACCTCAAGGTACCGTCCAGCTCTACGAGCCTCCACCTCGTTTAGCGCTGCCCGTTGTCTGGATCCAACACAACGTAGTGCGGGCATAGCCCGTGCAGGGGTGAGTATACGGTACTCAGTAGGGACCCCGAGACCCCCAAAGGTCTCGCAGAATCCATGAAGGATAAACCACAAAGGAAATATAAAATCATGAAGTATCAACCAACTCTACTTAGGTATATGCCCATACATATACCTAAGTCATCAATTCCAGTACTTCTCTAACTCAGAAGCCCAAGTTCAACACAGTCCACACAGGAAAGTAAAACCCAATCCACATAGGAAAGAACAACCCAATCCACATAGGATAAAAAGTCAATCATATTGAAGATAATGATTGAAATCCAAGAGTTAGCTCACCTCGGTATAATAGTCATGAATATGTGTGGAGATGATAGATGTAGCCCCTGAATCATCTCCCCTTCCAAACCCACGTAGGATCCAAGTACAGAAGTCATCACTGCTGAACCCACGTAGGATCTTAGTACATTAACCATCGCTTCTGAACCCACGTAGGATCCAAGTACAGTCATCATCACTGCCGAACCCACAGAGGATCCAAGTACAGTCATCCTTGTTGTCGAACCCACGTAGGATCCAAGTACAGTCATCATCGTCGTCAAACCCACGAAGGATGCCAGCATGGTAGTCTTCAGAGCCGCAGCCAACACTAAGGTTCCTGCACACAGTATACACGACTCTAGGAGGGTCCTCTCCTTTAGTCAAAGGGGTGGATACATCAACCATCATGAAGACCAAAGATGATATCCCAATGTTCGCTCCCACTTCATAGGGGAAAACCAAGAAAAACATGCTCGAGTCATACAGAACAAGATGACCAATCCTTTTTCTAAAAGTACACGGCATGTAGGTAATCAATATACGCCGTGTAATCAGTCATCAGGTATTTCCCGTGTGAAACAGACCGTGTCATGGGGTTGGTCATGTAAAAAGTATATACATGCCATGTGGTATGTTTACATGCCATGTCTTCAGTGTACGGGTACTGTCTTTGTACCACATCCTGTGTCCAATGGATGTTCGTGTAAAAGGTAAGTACATGGTGAGTGTTATGGTTACATGCCATGTCCCAACTTATATGGTCGGCTCTGTGTATGCTGGCCATGCCTGGCCGTGTGGTGGAGTACTTGCCCGTGTATTCCACCCTGTGTCCGTGTATTCCCAGAATACACGCCGAGTCATCATGAAGCCGCTTTTTCTAATGTGAAGGTAGTACACGCCCTGCCTCTTGGCCGTGTGATTCTTCCCGTGTCCATGTGTCTCCCAAATTACATGTCGAGCCTCATGAAGCCTCTCTTGCCTTTCAATGAAGATAATACATGTCGTGCCTCATGGCTGTGTATTTCTATCTGTGTCAGTGTATTTACCTTGAATACATGCCATGTCTATAGAAGTCTCTTCTTTCAAACTGTGTGGATAGTACATGCCGTGTGACCGGTGTCACATGTATTGTTTCACTTTATCTGATGTACGTTACTTTTGCCATTGAATTATTGCACTACACGACATGTGCTTTCGGAGGACAAGATGTGTATTCAAGAATTTTCCAGAAACGATGCCTATGGGAATCACGCCTCCCGAGGCGTCCTTACTTTGTTCCGATGATCTGTTTGCAACAAAACTGACATTCGTAAGGCGTACCGATGTTCTGAGACCGTTTCCGATGTTATTGCGCCTCCGATCAACTCCGAAAACATTCCTTGATTCGCCGTTCAGGAACAGTTGGTGAACACCATACAACAAGAACGTCAGAGGAATCAGACCGTGTTAGTTTGGCCCGTTTCCTTCTGGATTAGTTTGATAGAAATAGGTTTAGAGGGAACCAATAACATGGAATGGAAAACAATTTTTCTCATTCATAAGCACACCCCTATCTAGACACAAGTTGTCGAATGATGATCGTCACAGAAAATGGTGTCACGGGGTGAACCTCCGTATATGTCGACGGAGAATGTTCGAGGAGGAAACACCGTCTCCTGACTTTGACACAGAGAGAAGATTGAAAGGAGACGTCGATGGAGAGTTTCCATGTTGGTGCCTCCTCCTTGGTCATGAAGGCATAAGATTATGGAAGAAACTGAGTCTCCGACTCGAAGCTCTCCCTCGGTGAAATAGCGTTCTTCGTTGATGTGGGGACGTTCTTTACCGAAGAAGATGAAGTTATTCCAAGGGACAAGAGCTCTCCCTCACCCAATATCCTCAAACAACTAGCCAACCTAATAAAATAATGCCTCCCCCTTATTTTATTATGTTTTCTATGCAATTCAAACATTCAAAAAACTTATTCAAATAAATTTATGGGATTGAATTGTTTAAATTAATAGGTTGGCAAGTGTTTTTGAGGGAGAGAGGAGGTGGTGAGTGGTTTCACATTAATTGGGAGTTAAAAAATAAAGGGGGAATTATGGAGTTAAGGAATTTGAAATAGTGGGGGATCGTGTGGGCCCCGCCTCCCTCATAACCACACATGGGATGTTGGGTGGTCGTGGGCCTCTCCATCAACTTCCTGTGAGAGAATTTAAATTCCATTGATAAAATAAAGTTGTAAACAAATTTATTTTACTTATCTTTTAATCCAATATTTTTTTATAACTCCTCCCAAGAAAACACACCTCCAGTAAAGGTCATCTTAAGAAAATACCGGTGCTGGGAGTTCATCAGTGCCCTCGGATTTTGATTCCGAGAACCGGTTCAAAAGATAGAAAAAACCCGCTCGTTTGTTCACTGAACGTACCCGAGATAATCTTCAGAAAATGATTTCGGGCATACCGGGCCTCGGAATCAGGTGCCGTCAGAAACTGCGTACTCGTAAAATCCCAAAGAATTTAAGAAAAAAATTTCCTTGAAATTTACAAGTCTCTATAGTTTTGGGAACAGTATAAGAGCTAGTGGGGAATTCACTATTCATATTTTTCTCTCAAAATACATTTTTCATATGTGATGTGAATTTTTGTAGAACACAATGACCAAAAAATTGATTAATTACTTATTGACATGAGAACTCATTATAGAAATTTTTGATGATAAAATTATAAGTTTTATAACAAATTTAATCATTAAACAAACACTATTCAATGAATTATTTCTTACCTGATGGATATCACAATACCAATATTCCATAATTACATTGTGTTATAGTAATCAGATGTAGATTTCCTCTACTAGCCATATATAAATGTACCATGAACCTTTCTGTGTCACCATATGAATCTATATGTACATATAAGAAGGATCCTATCAATTATGCCATTCATCCTTGATAACCATGAGAATAACCTTAGAAAAGGATTATCCTTAATCTCTCTATAAACATGGGTCTACTATAGGAGGACATCATTACATTCTTGGTGTCTATCCTAGAGCATGCCTATGTAGGGATGGAGATAATTATCCATACCATTTTTTAGAAATAAGTAAAAATCACCAAGATGGAAATAATACTACTTTTTTTATATAGTGATAGGATAAGAATATAATAATTTTACAAGTATAATGACCCATGATTAACATACATGGATATTTTTTAATTTTATATTAATATTTAGACCATCAAAAAAGAAAATTCATCAGTATCATATTAGAGTAGCTTCTTTGGTAACATTTATACATAATCTTCAATCCTGGTGAATGATCTTCAACATACCCCTTAAATATCATCAATATTAGTTCTCTCACATAAAACCTTTGGTAATGACATAGGGAAATGAATCTTATAAAAAGGTTGAGATCATAGTATTAGTTAGGGTAAACAAGGTATACATGTTGGAATAGAATTATAATATGGTTAAGAAAACATGATTATAACATTAGAATATAGTACCCATAAAATCAAATTTCATAATCAAGAGACATGGAATAAGGATTAAAAGTTCATAACACATCAATCATAAGTTAATCAATAGAATATCCAATGAAATAATAATATAATGACTAGACATGGAGTTTTGGAATACACATATGCATAAAAATATCTATGTAATGTTTACCTACCATTTTCATTCATATCAGGATTGGAATGGGCTAATCACCAGTGAAAATTGTTCTAGATTGTTATTTCCTCCTGTGTACTCTCTTATTTTTGGTATTGTATTCCCTCCCATATACCATCTTCATAATTTATAAAGATTCCCTCTCGTAAACCCTATTGTTATAGGATTTGAATTCCCTCCCATGTACTCTTTTGTTACGGGTGTGATATGAAATCCCATATACCCTCATATTACATGCATGGGATGCCCTTATGTGTACCCTTTTGTTAAGGGCTTGTGATAAAACCCATGTACCTTCTATTTTTAGGGAATGGGATACAACACATGAACTATTTGATACCATATTACATTTAACATTACCCAATTAATTGGAGGGAGATATTGGTCCCACATGTCACATAATAAAATCATCCAAAATTATGAGACAAGATAGTAAAACATATATCATTATAGGACCTATAATAATATATGGGTTTAATAAACATTATTCCCCAACCCATTAAATTAAATGGGTATCTTAATTAATTTCATCATATCATAAACTGTGAAAAAGATAATGTTATCATAATCATTTCTTCAGAGAATAACTATAGAAATGAAGCGAGTTTTACAAGCAATTTATCACTCTATTACCCGTAGAAATGGAAAAGGTTTATTAAAAATCAATCCATTTAAAAAAAATAATCCAATGAATGATTAAGAAATATTTCCTTTGGTCATATTTTATATAAATAATAATCAATATTAATAGATGTAATTATATATGGATATGTATTTAGAATGATAACATGGTGCATTTAATATGGGAAATAGGATTTCTTTGAAAATCACATTTTATGGCATAAAATAGTTTCTAAACACTTTAATTTTAAACCACTATGAAAAATAATAAATAAGATTTATAAATAATTAGAAAAAATTATCAATGAAAATATCATTTATTCCGTGAAATATTATTTAAAAAATCAATATGAAAACATTTTTCATTGAAAATATATTTAAAATCATTTAACAAGATATTTGAAAATCAATTTAAAAACGTCTTGAATTTTTTTTAAAAACCATTTAATTGAAAAAAATACTTAAAAAATAAATTTATTGTATATATGAAACACATTTTACCTAAAAAATAGAAACCATGTAAACATTAAAAATAATCATTAATTAAATAATATTCCAGATTTTTGATAAATCCATACACCACAAAGATTCATTTTTCACTATAAAATGTTTAGAAAAGTGCGGCAATAGGAAAATGAAAAAAATATTAAATTTTAAAACACCATTTTTTGAATGTCATAAATGGAAAAAATTCCATCTAATTATCATAGTATATTTTTTTATAATTTTGATAACATTTTTAGAAAACATTTTTTTGAATGAACATAAATTTCTAATAGAAGTGAGAGACAAATTCTAATTTTCATAAAAACAGTTATATAATGGAAAAATTTGGGAAAAATGGTAACATTAATTGATTATGTCATGGATAAACAATCTATAATATAACAAAAGAGATTTATTGAGATATGGTACATAAAACTTCTTAAATGGAAGCATAATCATAACTAATCTTAGAAAATTAATAATATTGAAGTAATAAACTAATCCTACTTTGGTAACATTGAATCATAATCTCTATAAAATAATAACCTAAAATGAATTTCAAAATTACATGAAATTTATTTTAATGATATCACTAGTTAAAGGGCTGTGTATAATCCATTTAAAATAATACATCTTCATAAAAAAACATGTATCTCAATGAATTAAAATTGAGACAAAATTACTTAATCTATCAAGAAACTATTAAACCCTATTATATCATGAAATTGAGGTAATAATATTGATGTATAAATACAATAAAATTTATTATAATAATAATTATAATACAATCATGTGTATTATTTACATCACAATAAATAATGGCGTAGATAATAAGGCATGAGCCTAATGATAATTGTAGTGAGATTATGAATCCCCTTACTAATTGAGTAAATTTTGAATCCTGATATCCAGAAAATAATAACGTAATCATAAAAATTAAACATCAGGAAATAATTTATATTCATGATTTAACATGTCATATGGATGTATATAAACCAAAAAAAACAAAAATAAGTGCTCTATATAGAATACATCTCTCAAAAATAAAAGTAATACAATTAAACACTTTCCATAAGTCAAGAAATTCATTATACACATAAAAATATCATTTATAATATATGTATATATATATATATGTATACTTATTATGAATAAACCAAAAAAAAATATTCATATATATCATGCCATATATTATTGTACTATGACTTTATATAGCATTTTTTATTAATAGTTTTATTATAATGTTATGTTTCAGGTAATACATGCTTTATTTTTTTTGCATGTTTTCACTTGTATTATTGGTCCCCTCTCATTGATCTGGATTTACATATATAAATAATTTATAAAATGATATTTTTAACAATTATATTTAGTATATTATTTTTTATAATAATCTACAATTGATATAAAAATTAAATTAAATACATCGTTCATGGAGACGGTTGGCCATACTTATGCATGACCGCTATTTTTTTGTGAGATTTATTCTGAAAGAAAATTTAATTATATATATATATATATTAAGTAGAATAATTATTTCATATATATCAGATATGTTAAACGAACCCTCCTATAATACATTCCATGTAATGTGAGATCAAATTATATCACTTCAAGAGATCCATAATCTACATTATTGAAATGAAGTCATCAAATTCCCAAAAAATTGAAATAATGATGGTATGTTTTATATAATAACTAAAGAAGCCTAAATACATGTTAAATATCATAAATATATAAAAAACAATAATCTCATAAATATTCTCAAATATGTTAGGTTGTAATCGAAAATAATACAACAACGGTTCGCGAGGTAGTAGTCCACTATACACATGAACAATGGTTCTGTATCCCATTAGACGGAAGTGTGTGTGATTGTACACAAAAACATAAAATTAAAAAATACTAGATCTCTAATTATACTATACTTATTATATAATATTTATTTATTATGAATTGATGTATTACTGAATGATATAAAACAAAAGTGCTTTTGGAAGGTTATTACATCTTCTTTGTGTACCTGAATATGGGTTTCACTAATGGGTATCTTAGGTTTTATTTTTCCCAAAAGTGAAGCCTCTACAATTAATGCATGGATTTTGGAAGAATATTTTGAAATGTGTTTTCTAATCCAAATGGCTTGCGATTACTTAATAAATATGTTGGTGGGTTCCCTTTAATAGTGGACGAGGAGTGGCATTCTTGTAAAAAAAAATCTATGCCCCTTTTAAACGTATCAATGACATCATGTATATTGTATAATACTCTATATTATCCATAATTTATTATATGTTCTATAAATTTCCAAAAAAAACTTTTGGGGAATTACATAGTCATTTATCCTTCTATGATTAATTTTAAACAACTAAGTGAACAGATTTTTACCCTAATAATTTTAATTTATTTTAATTACATTAATAAATAAGTTTGGTAAAATAAGTATGTTGAACATAATTTAAAATATATATTATTATAATTCAAAACATTGAATCCATTTTTCCAAATTCTTATCATCTTAGTGGATGATATTAATTAATGTTAATCCTACTGACCTGATGAAACAACAAGTTTTTAAAGTAACAAAAGATCAAAATATGGAAATTCATCTATATCCAATTTCAATGTGAAAATTTTTATAATGAAAAAATTATTATTATTAAATTAATATTTATTTATTTATTTATAATCAAAAAATCAAAATATATTTCAACTATATAAATATATTTTAAAAAATTGTGTTTTAAAATAAAATTCAATGTCTATTTATGAATCATAAAATATGAAACATCATATAAATATAGAAATAATTAAAGAAATTAAATTATGATATTATTTTTAAAATAGTAATTTAATTTTTAAAATAAAATTCAAAATATTTTTAAAAAGAATATTTTAAAAAGCATCCCCACTAAAAAAATAGAATTATCTTTTACGAATTATATAATTATATGTATAAAATTGGATAAATTATTATCTCCTGTCAACAAAAAAATTAGATAGACATTAAATATAATAATGACTATAATATATATATATCATTAAAATAATTTATTAAACATGGTTTACTTAATTTATTGACATAAAATGAGGTTTATTTCCCAAATATATTTTTTACAGAAAAATAATTCCAATATTTTAAAAAGGTCTTTATTTTCATTTCTTATTAATTGGTATCTTAAATAATTATTATTGTATACAATTTTAAACCATAATTTCCCAATTTAATTAATCATATTCATAAACTACATTATAATGGCTAGATGAAACATACAATAATATTATAATATCATTATTAATAATAGATTGATGGTTGGTAAAACTAGATATTATGTGTAACACAAACTAGAGATGAAACTCAGTTGTAAGAACCCGGACTTTCCTTTCAGGTATGTTTTCTTCTTCTGTATGTTTTTGTGAAAAAGGTGATGTTCAGGAAATTTTGGAAGTACATTCCGTGTACTTTATGAGTACACATCATGTACTGCTTCACTACAGGAGGCCATGTGCTGGTCATGTCATAGCCACACACATGACTATGTGGGGGTTACAATGAGGCTGCCTAAAGAGGATTACAAAAAAAGGAGAGTACTTGCCGTGTAATTAAAAAGTACACACAATGTATTTTGTTTTGTTCATTAAATGTACTAGGGTCACATATAATCCCCAGAACACACCTCTTCTAGGTCTCGTTCGGCTGAGAGCTCCCACATGGCTACAATCCTTCTCTGAGCCCCAGAGCCACCATCTGATCTCGGATTTGGCCGCTGTTGATTGTGTTGGGATTACCTTAGTGATCTCTCTCTTCTTCTTGAGCTTTGTTACATAATTCCTCTTCCTTGACATGTTATCCTCCGTCAAACCTTTTAGACATTTTTGTATATCTTTAGTATTCAGAGGTGATTCAAGCATTGAGGTTCACATATAGTGATCTACTAACTTCAAGGTAGGTGGTTTGTGCCTTTATGTCGAATGTCATTGAGTTTTATGTAATAATTTTCCTAATACCCATGAAAAGGGTATTGCGCATTTACCGTGTTATCCCTGTTGTTTTTATTTTATGCTTGTATGATTGAGTAGATGATAATTGATTGTGAATAAGGTGAATGGTTGTACATTGGATGTGTTACCCGTGCATGTTTTTCCTGTTTTGACCCTTTGGGTCTAGTTTGCCTGTCAGGCGGCTGTTTACTTTCCCATGCCTAGTATTGTTGGATGGTGTGACAATTGTTCTGTTATGTTGTTATGCTATAGAATTCTATAAATATAGTTATTTCAGTTTACCTTGGCCGATACACATTGCTACACATGCTTTACATACACATGGCTGTGAAACCTTGTGTATATACCACAGAGAGAATTTACGTTGAGTGATTTTCCAGAGTGTCTATTTTACATACGATGTGAGATCACAAGGGGAGTTGTAGTTCAGTGATTCATGAGAGTGTATATAGTTCCTCGGCATGGGCCACATAGGTAATGTGACATAAGTGCTTCCCTAGAGCTTCTTTAGTTACAATACAAGACTATAAGGGGAATTGACAGCGAGTGCTTCCTCAGAGAGTCTATGCTTAAGCTAAACCAGAGGGGATAGAATGAGTGTATTTCCTAGAGGTTTTCTTGAACATGTAATGTAGGAATGGAGGGGATAGGTTGTGGGTACTTCTTAGGGGGTTACCTTTGTGTTAGCTTCTTTCATTCCTTGCTAGGTAGGACCAGAGGGGACAGGCTGTGGGTGCTTCCCAGGGGGTTACCTGTTTCTGTTTTTCTACTAGTTTAGTTGTTGCTTGATATTGGAACTATGGATTGTTTAATATAGAGTACTTTTATATTTATTGTTTTCAATAGTTTTACCTTCCATATAATCAATGACAGTTAGGCACAGATCTCATGGTAGTTGCCTACTGGGATTTAGTCTCACTCACTATTTGGACAATGCTTTTAGGCCCAAATAAATTATATTTTTGCTGGTATAGACAAGGGTGGTTGCCCTTATACATTAGGTACATCACATGTTGTGGAGTCAGAGAGAACAAGACCAATATTAGACTTGCGATGCTGTGGAGATAATTACTATTTTTCACTTGTACTTGGTTTAGTACTGTATTTCAGCATTGTGCTTTGTTTCATTGCTTTTATAGACATATGTATCATGCATCATTTTATATTTCTACTCCAGTTGATTCTATTAGTCTTTCACTGTTTATTTTTGTATGATATTATTACTATATCCGCTCTTGTATGTATTTTTTTACATCCACTGTGTACTATTCCAATGAGGGCATAGTTTCCCCACTATCACACCCAAGTCCCTCGCAGCTAGTTGGATACATCTGGCGTTTTGGGAAATGCACTTGAGTCCATGTGACCAACCGGGTTGGAGGCGCCTCTAGGTGGCTTCATGAACCGGGACATTACAAAGTGATATCAGAGACATTCATTTCTCTTGACTTGATGTTTGGTGCATATAGACTGGGATAGGAAGGAATTGGTACTTGGTAATAAGTTTTTCCCGGGAGCAGCTAACCCATGTGTAGGGAAAAGCCATTCTACATCGTTAATACAATTTTTTGGTTTTTCAAGGTTATGGTTGCCTCGATTTTCACCATTAGGTGACTCACATGTTTTGTTCTAGTTGTTAATTATTTTACCAAGGTTCTATTTCTATCTCAACCTGATGATATGAGGGTTTTCCATCTCATGCATCATATAGGAACTTTCTAGAAATCACATGTCATGCATTCTTTCCATGCCATCTTTGGATGCATTAGAGATTGAATATTATTCTGATAGATGTTGTGCTAGATATACATGTTGTTGTGATAGTTTCTTATAATGAATACCTACTGTATAATAGTGTACTGTATTGTGTATGGGTTTTCTTAAATGTGAGATAAACATTGGTTTTGGGGGTGTTATGATCCCTCATAAACCGGAATTTTGTGGATCATTGCCTGGTTTATCATCTTTATAACATGTATAAGATGTGAAATGTTGATTCGAGGGTATTATGGCCCCTCACAAATTGGAATTCGGACCTCTTAGTGTTCTTCTTAGTGTTTTTATAGGCTCTAGAGTAGTTTCTATGGCTTACTGTCTGGAAAAAACCCGAAATACATGCTGTGTCATTTTGACTACATGTCATGTGTTCTTCTTTTATAAAAGAAAATCATTTTATTAAGTTCACACCGTGATACATATGTACATGCCTTGTAGTCTCTATCCATGTCTTAGTCCATGTGGGTAGGGACATGGGATAGGGAAAACCTTGAGTAAACACATCGTGTACCATCCATACACACCGTGTTGTGTCAACCCTGTGCCCACATGTGTCCCTAACAACACATGTTGTCCAAGTCTTATCTAATACACAATGTTTTCCATCAAAACATGATGTGTTGTCTATCCCAGGAACCCGAACATGTCACGAACAACACGAGTCAGTGTTATCCTTTCTCGAACACGTCGTGTCTTCCTAGAACATGTCGTGTAGTGTGAGTCGTGTGTTAGGATGTGTCACTAACAACACCGGCCAAGTGAATCTTGTCTAGTACACATCATGTCTGTCTTGAACATGTTGTGTAGTCTTTTCTTCGGAGAACCATGTGGATTAGGTATGTATAAGTACACTGGTAGGGGAAGAGGATTCAAGTACACGCCGTGTGTTTGGGGGTCTTACATGACTAGTTTTGGCAGTAGTACACTCCCATGTAAATGAATTAAGGGAACACGCCATGTAGTCATGTTTTGGAAAACATGAATGCTTTATTCCTCTTGTTCCCTTTGTACACATCCAGTTTTTAGTCCTAGATAATCCTGATCTAAGTTGTCTGTTTGACCTTGTAGATTCATGCCACTAAAACATCCTTTAGTTGTCCACCATTTACAGGGCAGTGATCAGACACATGATACGACTGATCAAGGACTTCCCACAGATCCTCATATTGCGCCAGTCTTGGCACCAATATTTATACCTGATACTGGTGCTAATGCACAGTTCAGGGAAGTATTCATGAGGATTATATAGGCTTTTTTGGGAACACCACCTCTTGCCCTGTCGATGGGAGAAGTGAAGTGGGTTTTTCAGCAGCAGCATTCACTCTTATTATTAGGGGAAATAGGAACTCAGGCTGTGGAGTCATGTCTAGAAACCATGATGACGATCTTTTGATCATCTGGAGATGCCTCCAGAGAGGAGGGTCATGTTTGCTACCTATGTGATTCAAGACTCCTCCAAGAGGTGGTGGGATGTGATCTCACATGCGGGACACCAGCAGGTTATGGTGTGGGATGAGTGTCAGCGCTTCATCTATCACTAATTTGGTCCAAATACCCTGAGGGACAATCAATCCTGATAGGCTATGAGTCTAGAAAAGTGTACTATTTCTATTATTGACTATACCTCACGCATTACCGAGATGTAGGGCTTCACGCCTATTTCAGGAGTTGATGAGTTATTCCGGGCAAATTAGGTCGACGATGGTCCGAGGCACGACATCTGTTCACAGGTGAACATCTTCAGGTTGACATTTATCACTTCTATAGTCAACCAAGAGCGGATCATAGAGCACAATCTGATTTATTCTTGAGTTGTGAGTCAGGGAGGCTCAATATCTTGGGTTAGTATTCCTACAACTAAGAGCAGGATGCGTCACATTTAGTCTTTGCGTGGTGATCCAAGGAGGTGAGACACTTCTTCTAGTAGAAAAGTGGTGTGCTACCAGTGTGGGAAGAGCGATCATATGAGGCCACACTTCCTGAGAGACCTAGTGGAGTTCTGATCTTGCAGTAAGATGGGTCACCTTCAGTGCTTCTGACAGGTCATCTCACCAAAAGCTGGTGACATGGGTTCATCAATGACTCTACATTCTGGAGCATCACCACCACTTTCTCACAAATATGGGAACTAGAGTACTTTTAGCTGTTCAGGCCTAGGTGGAGGTCGTGGTCGTGGTGGTCTGTTACTAGTCTTTCAGTGTCAAAAAAGTGGATTAGGTAAGAGTGGTCTAGCCGGGTCACAGGGATGTGGGGTAGGCCACACCTTTGCAGCGGAGTAGACCCAATAGGAGCACGATCCCGAACCTTCTACATATTGAGGTAAGATCCTCATTTCCTCAGTTTTATCTCTAGCTCTTATCGATACAGGGGCTTCCCATAGATTTATATTTGTGTCTATTGTGTGGAGCCTTGGTCTAATCATCCTTTCTTTTGCCGATATTTGGACACTAGACACTCCGTTGGAGACTAGAACGATAAGTGTACTTCAGTGAAGGTAGTTCCCTCTAAAGGTTAGTGGGTTTCACTTCTTATGGGACCTCTATGTCCTAGAGATGACAGTCTATGATGTCATTCTCGTAATGGACTTGTTAGTTCCTTTCCAGGTTCTTGTACACGATTATCTTTGGAGGAAGAGTTTCACATCTCCTAAGGGAATATCATTTCTTTATAAGGAAAAATGGGATGTTCATGAGAGTAGATAAGGACCCGAGAATAATGGTCTGGGAGGAGTTAATGCCCATATTTCAAGTCTATATATGGATGACTAGGGTACTTCATAGTTAGAATATCTTCTAGTGGTGGATCATTTAAGGGACATCTTTCCAAATCACTTTTCATGTTTTTTTTGGGAGTGAGTGGTGGACATTTCTATTGATATCGTTCTAGGATCAGTACTATAATCCATTCCTCCTTATAGGATTTCTACACCTGAGATACATGAGCTCAATAAGTAGTTGGAGGAGTTGCAGGAAAAGCGTTTCATTCGACCGAGTACATCTCCATGGGTTTTGTCTGTCTTGTTTCCGAATAAGGCAGACGACACCCTTAGGCTTTGTGTGGATTATCAGAGGATGAACCAGTTGATAGTCAAGAACCGATATCATTTACCTAAGATTGATGAACTCTTTGATCAGTTTATAGGAGCTCGGGTGTTCTCGAAGATTGACTTGAATACCATTTATCATTATTTACATGTTATAACATCTGATATACCTCTCACAGACTTCCAGAGTAGGT
This sequence comes from Viscum album, assembly GCA_963277665.1. Lineage (NCBI taxonomy): Eukaryota > Viridiplantae > Streptophyta > Magnoliopsida > Santalales > Viscaceae > Viscum > Viscum album. Next base: position 1,890,232,202 of record OY728156.1, read on the forward strand.
ATGGTCTATACGAGTATATGTTTATACCGTCTGGTCTCACGAAAGAAGCTGTAGTGTTCATAGAACTGATGAACTGAGTGTTTCATCTGTACTTGGATTCCTTCATGGTTGTCTTCATGGATGATATCTTGGTGTACAATCCCAATCAAAACGACAATGCTGCCAGTCTTGTGGTCATTTTGAGTATTCATAGATAACACCAGTTATATGATAATCACTCAAAATTCCACTTTTGGATGGATCTGATTCATTTCTTGGGTCATGTTATCTCAGAGACAAGAGTATCAATAGAACTAAAGAATGTGGGAGTAGCAGTTTCTTGGAAGCAGTCGAAGAAAATCATTGAGGTGCGGAGTTTTCTATGTCTTTCTGGATACTACAGACATTTCATTCAAGACTATTCATGCTTTGCAGAATAGTTAACGAGTGTGACTAACAAGGGTGAGAAGTTATTATTGGCATATTCTTTTGAGTAAGCCATTCAAGAGCTGAAAGGGAGGTTGACTTTAGCACCGATAATAGTATTTCTAGAACATGGAATGAGCTATACTATTTAATGTGATGCTTCGAGTATTGGGCTAGGATTATTTCTTATGTTTGGAGATGGAGTCATTGCGTACAGGTCTCGGCTATTGAGATCACATGAGAGGAACAACCCGACGCACGATATCGAGTTGGTTGAATTTGTTTAGGCCTTACACTGTTGGAGACATTATATTCTGGGAGATAATTTTGTGGTTTTCACTGACTGCAAAAGTCTCATGTACATCTTCACAAAGTGTGATCTGAATTTGAGAGAGCGAAGGTGTGTTGAGTACCTTTAGTCCATTGACATTGATCTTACCTACATGTCTGGGTAAGTCAATGTAGTAGATGATGTGTTGTGCAGAAGGACATAGTTACTGGTAGTTCTGGAGGCTAGAGTTGAGTGGTAGCTTGTGACTCCATTATCTGAGATGCATTTGGAGGTGCATGATAGACATGTGAAGACTTTCCTTTCTTACGTAGACGTTACCTCTACAATTCTTGATCGAGTATGAATGAGGCAGCTATCAGATACTGAAGGCCTAGTCCTACATGAATGTGTGTCAGGAGAGGACCCTATTCGGTGATGGACCATAGGTGGGGATGAGATCATGATTTTCCAGGGGTGTATATTTTTGCCAATAGACATACGCATGGAGCTGATGCGGAAATCTCATTCCTCAGTTTGGGTAGTTTATCCTGGTGACACAAAGATGTATCGTGATCTACACCGTCAGTAATGGTGGCCAGGTATGAAGAGAGACGTTGCAGGTTTCATCATGAGTTTTTTCACCTATTAGTAGGTTATGGAAGAGAATTAGATATTAAAAGTTATTTTGTAGAGGTATACCATTCTTGGGTAGAAGTGGAATGATGTCGCGATGGATCTCTCGACAGGTTTACGGAGGTTGCCATGAGGGAGTGATGTAGTTTCGGTTATCATTGATAGACCCACGAAGGTGGATCACTTTTTACCAATCAAGGAGACCTTCAGTGTTGATGATCTTGGACAGTTCTACATATTTTAGGTTTTACTTATTTATGGAGTTACACACTCCATTTTTTTGATAGAGATTCACGTTTTACATTCGGGTCTGGAAGGGACTACAGAAAGCTTTGGGTACATAGGTGATTTTGCGTACAGCTTACCACCCCCAGATTGGTGTCCAGTCTAAGCATATGATTTAGGTGCTTGAGGACATGCTACGAGCATTCATCCTAGATTTTGGAGGATCTTTGGAGAAGAATATAACTCTTGTGGAGTTTTCCTACAATAATAGTTTTCTCGAAACTATTCATATGGAACCTTAGGATGCTTTGTATAGTAGGACATGCCGATCACCCTTGCGTTGGCTAGTGGTAGGAGGGGCAGATATGTGGGGACCTCGTCTTGTTCAAGGGACCACAGAATAGATAGATTTGATTTAGAAGAGGATGGATACTCCATAGTATCGACAGAAGTCTTATGATGATTATTGGAGACGACTTCTTGTGTTTGAGGTCGGGGATTTGGTTTTCCTGTTTTTCCCACCGAGGTTGGGACATAAGAGGATTAAGAGGTGGGTTAAGCTTTCACCGAGGTATGTTGGGCCACTGGAGGTGTTGAAGAGTGTTGGGTTGGTTTCTTATTGGTGGCAGTTATCTAAGAGGCAGCGAGCTATGCATGATGTTTTCCATTATTCTCAGCTTCGACGTTACTTATCAAGACCATGACATGTTTTCCAACCCAAGGAGGTTGATTTGGATGTGTATGAATCATTCGAGTATCATCTTATATGGGTTGTTGATCATAGTACAATGGTTCTCCGTGGCTGGTCTGTTCCTCTAGTACGAGTGCTATGGCAGCACGGGTGGATACAGAATGAGACTTGGGAGAGGGAGGCCGTTGTACGAGCATAGTGGCCGAAGTAGTTCAGAGCTTCTTCTTCAACACCACACTAGGGAAATTCAGGGACGATTTTATTTAAGGGGGGATGTTTTTAAGGACTGAGACCTTCTTTTCAGGTTTTTTTTCTTTTTCTGACCGTTTTTTGAAAAAGGGGATGTTTTGGATATTTTTTAATTACACGACGTGTATATTATGAGTACACTCCATGTATTGATTTTCCCTAGGAGGCCATGTTCTTGTCGTGTCATGGCCACACACATGGCTGTGTGGGGGTGAAATGGAGGCCACCTAAAGTGGAGTACGAAAAAGGAGAGTACATGTCGTGTTCTTCAAAATTACATGCCGTGTATTTTGTTTTTTTCATTAAACACATTGGGGTCATGTATAATCTATATAACATGCTTCTTCTAGGTTATGTTTGGCCATGAACTCTTGTACAACCTTGATCCTTATCTGATCCCCCGAGACTCCATTTGATCTATGATTCAGCCACCATCAATTGCTTTGGGATCTCCTTGTTGAGATCACTCTTATGCTTGAGATTCATTTCATGATTCTTTTTCTTCCTCAAGATATCCTTTGTTGAATGTTTTAGATGTTTTTGTATATATTCAGTGTTCTAAGGTGATTCAATCCTTGAGGTTCACATATAGTGATATCCTAATGTCTAGTTAGGCGGTTTGGGACTTTCTATTGAATTTATTTGAGTTTTATATGCAAATTTTTTCAATACCCACAAATGGGGTATTGCGTGTTTACTGTTTTAGCCTTATTGTTTGTCTGTTGTGATTTTATACTTGATTAGATGATAATTTATTGTGAAAAGGGTGAATTATTGTGCTTTCTATGTGTTACCAATGAATGTTTTCTTGTTTTGACCATTTGGTTATAGTTTTCCTATTAGGCATCAATTTACATTCCCTTGCTTAGCATTGTAAGACAGCGTGACTGTTGTTCTGTTATGCTCTTATGTTGTAAAATTCTATTCAAGTAGTTCTTGAGGATTACCATGGCCGATACAAACTTCTACACTTTCTTAACTTACATAGGGTCATGGGAACTTGGTGTATAGACTATTGGGAGAATTGACATTATGGGCTTCTCCGGAGTGTTTGTTTTACTTACGATGCGAGACCACATGGGGATTTGACATTGAGTGCTTCCTCAGAGTGTCTATAGTTCCTAGACATGGGTCATAGAGGTAATGTGATGTAATGGATTCCCTAAATCTCCTTTAGTTATGATACCAATCTATAGGGGGAATTGACAGTGAGTGCTTCATCAGAGAGTCTATGCTTAGGCCAAACCAGAGGGGTTAGACTGAGTGTAATTCCCAGAGGGTTTCTTGTACTTGTTAAGTAGGACCACAGGGGATTGGTTGTGGGTACATCTAAGAGGGTTACCTTTGTGTTAGATGATTTATTGTGTTTCTAGGTAGGACCAGAGCAGATAAGTTGTGGGTGATTCCTAGAGGGATACAAGTTTGTGTCTATCTGTTTGTTTAGTTGTTGCTAGATATCGAAAATGTGGATTGTTTATTGATTGGTAGTTTTCTGTTTATTGTTTCCTATACTTTTACCTACCATATACTCATTGACTATTGGGTACAGATCTTGTTATGGTTTCCTACTGGGATTTAGTCTCACACCCTTTTTTGGCAATGCTTTTAGGACCAAACAGATTATACTGATGTAGGTATAGACAAGGGCAAGAATCGTTCTACTTTAGGAGCTTGATATGCTGTGGAGGTGGAGAGCACATGACCAAAAATAGGCTTGCAATGTTGTGGGGATGATTACTATTTTTTATTTTGAACATGGTTTAGTGCTGTATTTCAGCATTGTGCTTTGTTTTTTTGCGTTCCTAGATATATGTATCATGTATCATTTAATATTTGTGCTCAATTTTATTTTATTTGTCTTCTACTATTTATTTTTTTATGACATTATTACAACTTTCACTCTAGTATGTATTTGTTTACTTCCATTGCATACTCTGCCAATGAGGGCATAATTTCCCCACAATCACACCTAAGGCCCTCACTGTTGGTCAGCACCCTCTAGCATTTGGGGAAATTCACTTGAGGCCATGTGACCAACCGGGTACGGGGCACCTTTAGGTGGCTTTCGGAACCGAGATGTTACATCAACATTGTGTTTAACACAATCCAAACATAGTTATTCAAGTACCACAATAGAAGTTATAATAAATGATATGTGAAATGTAAAATAATGAATTTTTTTGATTAATTTGATAAAAAATGACAAAATTTATGGGTTTTACATTCCACCCCCTCCTCGTATGATGAATTTCTCAATCTAATGTCATTTTTGTTATTAATAGTTTAATAGTCAACATTTCCTTTTATAGCGACACTATAATGATGAATAAAAAAATATCCTTAAAATATATGGTTAAAAACAGAATAGATTTTCAATGTGATAGATAACATTGTTTCTATATAGGAGAACATATATTTCTAGTTAAATCCAGGGAATAGAAGAAAAATATAGGTATCAAGTTATGATAGAGAGTGATAGAGATCATGGTTATGATAATGATATAATCATAAGGCCATAACCTAATGTTTATTGGAAAAGATCACTAATACATCACGAATGATGATTATGAGGAAAAATTTCATTTCAATACACTTTTTATGAAGTTGGATATTTTCTAGAAGTGGATTTACATACAAGATTTCATTCCATTTATTATGAACAAACTCAACCATTGGTTGTGTAAGGATAGCTTTTATAAAAATATATTACACAAAAAATGAAGGTGAATTTGTTAGTCATGAAGAACTAACAGATCTTGTAATCCATATGTATAATGATAATTCATTCTATATGTATTTTGTTCTCATCACAAGATTTTTTTTGCTTATGTTATCAAATATTTACAAGTCCTCAAAAGGATATATAATAATTATAACTCTCAAAACACACCCAATGATTGAGATAAAAAATACCGTAATTGGATAATCCTATAAACCATTATACAAATGAAGAACATAAACACTGGATACAAGATCACTAAATTTATTAAAATCAATATATCATTGCGCCCCATATATCATAAATTAGTTTATGGTTGTAAAATTCTAAAAATTTGTCTAACTTCCTCTTATATTATCTTTAGTCATGATAATATCCTTAATTTTCATATATCTATATTTAGAAATGAATTCTTACTTATGAAAAAGTGTATATAATATGTACCTTAAATCTAAAAATGTTGTAAAATCCATCTGTGATGACATATACCACTTTTGAAAGAATTCGATATTCAATTCCATGGAAATTTAGTCAACCCATTTTACATTATCCATATTAATCATCTATTTAACAAAGATAAACACAATTTCATTAGAATCAAGAACCCATTAATTGTTAATTTCACTTAATAAAAATATCACAATTTCATTAAATCACATATTTTTGTAACCGACACAGTTCAACATATAAATTTTAATCATTAGTGAAAAAATACTAATAATTCTTCTATAGTTCATGATTTGTATAACATAATCATTTAATACCAAAACATATACACATCAATCATCAATCGTTATTCTTAAAAAATTATTCCAGCTTCTTTATCTTATTCCATAATACCCATTTCCATGAATATTAAATATTCATTTTTTTCTTCCTCAACAGCAATCTAATCACGCTTCAAAAAAATAATGTAAAATATAATATTAGAACATATCATTCCTTTCAAATTAAATTTGTTACTCTTTATCCTTAGTATCATAACCATTAGTCAGAACACCTTACAAATCTTCATCATGATATATCTATTTATAGTATCAATGATTATATTTCCCATACATTTCACATAACAAACATTTAATGTAATCCATGTTCCTTCTAGTTCCTTCAATTGAATAATACAATAACACATTTATTGAGAAACACATATCATCTCTGAAAACTACATAATCAGGAAAAATAATAAATTTGATGTCTAAATCTTGACACATTATTTTAAATCTATGAGACCTTATTATTATCCATAGTGACATCCCTAATAGTATGTGTAGAAATATCCCTTGATATCATTCTATATTTTCCATATCCTAGTAGTTTACAAATAATTACTAATCCATTAATTTTATACTAACTATAAAGTACTATGCTTAAAATCCATGGATATTCCATCTATTTTTATGAATATTTTTAATGTTACAAAATTACATGTTTGAGGACTATAATAGTTTACTATCTTTGGAATATAGGATTCATAATATCATCTCTTGGTGAAATATCTTAAACAATCCACTTAATGAACTTCCCATTGAGTAAACCTACGTAATATATTTGTGCATAACCTGTGGAAGGTAATCATAAGAATGGGGTGAGATCAATTTATCAAATGGTCTATGAATTGATATAACTATGAATATCATTATAATAAGGGTATTAAAAGAAGATCATTTCAATAGAACATGAAGCCACGAAAATAAAAGATCATAATCACCAGTCCTGGAATAATGATTCTTAATTCATAAGATATGATTTACAAGGGAATCGAGGGAGTACAGGAATAAGAAATGGAATTGGGACATAAACACAATGATATAAAATATTCTATGAAGGATAACTTCCATGACCTTCATATCATGTTATTATTGGGATAATCATCCATATACCATCTTCTGGCTTGGGATGTCCTCCGGTACACCCTCTAGGTTTTGGGCATGGGATTCCCTCATTTTTACAACTTTTTTATATTCATGGGGTTCCCTAATGGTCTTTTTATAGTAATGGTATTCCCACCAATGTACCCACTTTTTCGGTTATTGGGATGCCCTCCCATTTTTCTCCTTGTTACAGGCTTGGTATTCCATTTCACATACCCTCTTGTTATCGGAAGAGGATATGACCCATGCACCATCTTATTTTTAGTATTTGGTTGCAACTCATGTACCCTATGAGATCATATACCTATTATCATTACCCAATAGAATAAAGAGACAAATTGGTCCCACTAATCACAAAATTAAATTATAAATCAATCTTTGACAAGATTACAAAGCATTCTTTATATCAAGACCCATAAAAAGGGATCTGTTTCACAGACATTGTACCCTAAACCACTAAATCTATTCAGTATCTTAAATATTTCATTATATCATAACACGTTGAATTGATATAGGCCTCATAAAATTTCATATTATAATAACCCATGAAATTATGCATTTTTAACATGCATTTTATCAAGTAATATAATGTTGAATAGGAATGGGTTTCATAAACATATTTTCATTTAAAAAACCCATTAAAATAAAGAATAATAATATTGTAATTGGGTCACATTCCATATAAATCATAAAATATGTAAAATTATGTCATAAAAATAGATAAATGTTTTTAAATATAAAATTGGGTATCTATTAAAAAATAAACATTCCTTGAAAATCACATATATGGAATATTAAATTATGAAAATCATTTATATTGAAGACCTCATTGAAAATATTTTAAAAAATAATTAAAAAATATTTTTATATTCATAAGGAATATATCCTTTTATATATTAATTTTTTTAAAAGGATTGTGTTCAAATATTGTTTTCATTTAAAATATACATGACATAATAAAAATGGATTTATTAATATCATTTAAAACACTTATTTACCCTATGATATCCTCAAAAGAAGTATTCATTGAAAACCACATTAAAAATAATAATTTTTTTGAATATTAGGAAAAAACATCATAAAAAGTAATATTGTATACATTAAATGTATTCTTCAAAGAAAAATACGATCATGATGGTGGATAAATCATTATATAAAAAATACTCCTTTTTTCAACAAAAACGATTTTAAACGTTCCTTGACTAGAAATTGACAATAATATTACTATTTAAAAAAAGTTTATAAAATGATAAAAAGTTGATATGAATTTCTGTTAATTATAATAGAATATTATAAAAAAAATTAAAACATTTTGAGGAATCAAATTTTGGATAGAACACATTTTTAAGACTGAATAAAGATACATTCATATTTTCTGATGAACAAATTCTTAATTATTTTAAGTACCAAATAAAGAAAACATTGAACTAGATCATGAAGGTATCATCAATAAAAATTGGAAATAAAAATTAATGAGATATATTGAGAGATGGGTCATAATATTAAATCAATTGAACAATGATAATAACAATTCCCAATAAAGGATTATATTATAGAAATAAATACATATGAATTTGGTAGAATTGAATAATAATCCCCCTAAAAAATAAATGTAGATGAATATAAAAATTTAATGAAAATATTTGTTTTAATTATATAACTTATTAATGGGAATTATATAAACATTGTAAAATAAGATATCTTCATAAAAATTCATTTGTCTCAAAGAAACAAAATGAGATAAAATTTCCTTACTGATTTGGTAAATTTAGAACTATAAAACCACACAAAATATATATATATATAAATATATTTTTAAATAACATTAATTATTAGGATTGTAGTAATATAATAAATATATTGGTTGTATATACACAATAGAAAATAGTCTGGAGATGAATAAGGAATAAGTCTCAATGAAATAAAAGTGACATTTGAAATCTCCTGACTACTTGAGTAACATTTGAATAATGAGATCTATGAAAATATAACATCATTTAAAATGTTTAGTGTCATGAATAAAAAATTATATATAAATATAAAAAGTCATAGGCATTTATATACACAACAAAAAATTAATATGTGGTGAATATAGCATACATCAAACTTAAATAATAGGGAGACATGACCCTCATAACCTTAAGACATTAATTTTGTAGTAAATTTTCAAAACTCCTTTATGATAAATATATATTTAGTATACATATATCATAGAAAAATAATATTTTATATCATATCATGAGTTATTTTATTATGTAAATATATTACTCGGTCATTAACAATTCAAAGTTAATTATTTGTTTCGGGTAACAACTGTAACGCCCCGACCCCAGCTACCCAGAGTCCGTGCATTACTTCATAACATTGGCATGATCACAAGAAAGATCAAATCTCGAAAGACCGATTGGTTTAGTAGCCTTGGAAACACTAGATATATTCATAAGTTTTACATTACATCATAAAATGAAAAACTAATACAACAACATAATGTTTCCACAATCCACACTATTAACCCCTCATAAAATCCCTGCAGGTCATTCATAACTTACTTCTTCACATCCTGGGAAAAATAAAACATAAAAAAAAGGGGTGAGCTCAAATGCCCAGTAAGGATAACAATAAAGTGGAAACTTTCATAAATAAGAATAAACATTTAAGGCAATGTATAACTAAAACAAAAGCCTTTTAAATACGAACTTTCAACATGGTATGGCATAAATGAAATAATGCCATTTACTTATTCACATGGATATTCTACTAAATGAATAATCACATGCAAAAATCCATAACCACTTTCATAATGTTGGAATGCATAATGCCAGACTATCATAACCACATAGCCAAGGCCTCGTGCCAAGACTACAAATAAGATTTTTTCAAGGCCTTGTGCCAAGACACTAGTTTGTCTCATGAGACCTACCGATGCATCGAGGAGCTATAGCGGTCTCCACCCGTCACTTATTAAGTCCAATGCATTCCCATATGAAAAGGTTTAAACATAACATAAACATTCGTATTAAAACTAGCATAAGAAATGTCAATAATTTCACCATAAACTATGAATGGTATAAAAATAGCACATCCACAGTCAAACATATCACAAAACCTTCAATACAATATAGAAGTTTTGTATCATAATAAATCAACTTCAAATAATCTTAAAATCCATCAAAGGATGTTGACATAGATGAAATCAAAATTCTTTTTAAAGAAGTATCTCCTTTTATTTTGAAATCATTTAAGATCCATATAAAATAAAACATTTTCTTTGAAAATATTCTTATAATCTTGTATGGAAAGCTTCGACGATTTTATAACGGCGGAAAATAACCGCACCCGCCGTATAAGTTAAAAAAAACATTCTTACCTCAATTCTGTCGAAAAGGATAGAAAGGACATTGTTTTGAAAACGACGGAAAGATTCCTTTATAAAACTCTTATAAAAAAGTCAAACAAGGGTATAAATGACTTTAACCCATATTCTTGTAAATAGTAAAAATGTTTTGAAATACATTTTTAAGAAAACATGGATGTGGATGATAAAGAGATCCCAGTAGATTATTACGTATAAACAACCTCGGATAATGAAGAGATTGTGAAATAACCCTTACCTTGTACTTTTCCTTGGTTGGGGTAGGTTAACCTCCTGTATAATGGTGAAATAGTTGTTATTAAATTATACAAGAATCATATATATTAATATGATATCATATATGATCTTTTAACATTGATTTGTTAATAATATCTTAGAATTATCGTCGTTTCGGGAGTTAACTTACTCATTTTCTTTTATATGTTTTGTTACATAAGCCATGGTTGTTGTATCTTATTCATATCCAGAATGATATACAGTCCTTAAACATCATTTTTAAATCATCAAATGATAATTATACTTGAATGGATACGATGGAGAATGAATCTCATCGCGTTCGTGGAGACGGTAGTCCGTACGTACGCACGAGCGACAATATCATTCTTTTGATATTAAAATAATATATAAATGGATGGTATATCATATATACAGAATCATTAACATGTTATATTTATTATTTACATGAGTTACACATCATTATTATACCCATCCAAATAATATTATATTGAATAACAATTACACCACGACGTGGAGACGGTAAGCCGTACGTACGCACGTATGGTGACATGTTATTCAAAGGGTGGATAGAATACTGAATATGATTGTACCATATTTATAATAACATCACAGTATATGTGAGATACTGGAGTTATTATTTCAGAATGGTAAGAACAAAGGAAGAAGAAGTGGAAGAAGAAATGAACTTAGAAAAGGGTGGTGAAATCATTACCTCTTCTTCGGGTTCTTCCTTTTGATTTGATCAAAAGGGCTTTTTAGGTTGGCTTTCTGATCAAACTAAGGCCTCTAGGTTGTAGTGAGGGATGTTGGGAGAGTATTTGGGCAGAGTTTGGCCGAGCCAAAAGGCTTTAGAGGTGTGAAGAAATGATAAGGAGGAGTGCCCTTTTATAAGAGGGGTGAGGGGCACCTTTGGAAAAGCTAGAAATATTAATTTATAATAAATTCATATTCGGTTTCTAATGGCTCCAAAGTTGATTATATAAATATTAAGGTGGGGATAGGTCGAAAACAACTCAACCAATAGAAGTTAGACAGGTTTGGGTACTTATATTAACCTTATCTTTAAGTATTAACTCTATGTTAATTAGTTTCACTTTTACAATGTCTCTTTGTATTTTTATATAATATGGTTAATAAACTTACTATATACATCCAAGCGACCCCCAAGTGGTACATTAATGATGAACCTATCATGATATAAGTCTATTGGCCGAACCTTAGATTTTTAGGAATTTAATATCAATTAATAATATAATATTTGTTTTAAGAACTCTTTTATGTCAATTTTGACACTATTCAATAGTTGATTTTTGTGAAACTCATAACAGATTGATTACTTCGAACAAAGTCAATTAAATCAATACTAATATATCATATTATCTTAGAAAATTAGTTTAATTCATTAAAAGTTTCATATTATATTTTTTTGGGTATTTATAATATCAATTATTTTAATTTTTCACTGTTATAGTAATTACTGCATCATCATTGTGTCATAAATAAAATAAATTATTTAATGTCTAAAAATTATAAATAAAATATCATTATGTAGGAAATCGTTTTATCTTTCTAAAGAATATTTATAATCTAAAATCAAACTTATATAACTCTATGTAACAATTGTTTTGCTAAAAGATATATGCTTGTGTCATTTTTGTATTCATTTTGACTTAATTAAAATAAAGTGTCATTATCACTTACAAGTGGATCCATGGGGTCCCAAAATTGACACAAAGATGCCCATGGTCGACCATGTATCAACCAATAGGGTTAAGACACGTTTTAGGGTAATTTAGTATTATTATAATATTATTTTTTAACCCTTATTTACCGGATTTACCCTTAACCATGGTAAATAAAATATTTACCGCAGTAATTATTCAAAATGTCTAAAAATAAAAGTTACCTATTTACACAATTAGAAAATCCTGATTCCAAATATGGAATCCATTTTCCTAAATTCAAAACACAGAAGTGGCAGAAATTAATTTAAAATTAATTCCCGCTGTCAAAACAAAAAGCATGTTTTTAAGAGATAATAACTATCAAAAGATTGACACTTGTTTATGTTCGGTTTAATTGTAAAATTATGTCCAATGACCAACATTATATTAAATGGTAAAAATATATTCTAAATATACTTTAAAACCACTCAAATTCATAATTTATCACTATTAATTATTTTGATTAAAAAAGTTGTTTTTAATTAAAATTTAGTAATTTTCACTATTCATCAAAATATGAAAGTTATCCGAAAAGTACCAAAATTTCACCTTAGGCTAAATTTGATATTCCGAATCCAAAAATGAAGTCCATTTTAAAATATAAAATATATATAACTTCAAAAATTAGGTATTAGTATTCATAACAGCTAGTTTGATTGGTTACGGTGTGTTAGAACTCGAAGTTGCGTACAACACACGCTACTGTTTTATTCAAAGGAAAGCGTACCGTGGAAGCTTGGGATGTTTCATTTTAAATTTTTTGATGTCTCCATTTAGTCAAAAAGTTTAAAATATTGTATTTAAAAAGGTTTCACTATCAAAAGTTGATAAAAGTGCAATACTGAAAATGAATATGTTCTTGCATTATGACTAAGAAACTCATAATATGGATTCTAAAATTATAAGGATTATATAAAGTTTAAAATTTAGTTAATACTATTCATGACCTCTTTTAATGGCTTTTTTTTTGGTAAGTCATGGTGCAATTGAACTCAGTGTTGCGTGTAGTGCAAGTTATTGAATTATTTTGAAGAAATTACACACTATGAAATCTTGGGGTGTTACATTCTCCCCTCCTTCAATAAATTGCGTCCTCGCAATTTGAAATTGTTCTTCAAAAATAAAAGGTTGAAAATAAAATATATCTTTGTGGGAAAACCCACATCGGAAATTGGGTTACTAAAATTTATTCTTAATATGAGGAAAAGAGAAATGAAAGGGTCACCACCAAATTATGATCTCGATTAGGAGAACATTGGTGGAAATTAGAGACATATAATTGGAGGAAAAACGTAAATATTTATAGGTAGTGATTGAGGTCATCAATCACAAACAAGTATAAAATTGAGGTCCTTAAACTCCTCAATCCATGATGATTTGAAGTACCATCGGTTCAAGAAAATATATGGTATTGGGACAACACATTTTTGACATTTCAAAATATCTTAGTTGAAATCCCACATCGAAAAATGAATTAATGAGGCCTCTATTTAAAATAAAGAGTGGAAAGTATGAAGATTACCGAAAATAACACATACTAGGGTTCCATGTAGGAAAATATGGATATGGAAGAGAAATCTAACCATCAATTTTCTGATGGAGAGTGGTAGAGAACATGGCTATGAAAAGGCCAACAATCCCAAAGCCATAAATTTGTGATGATTTAAGGTACCATCTAGGACAACATTTTTGTTCTAAGTTTCTATTATTAATGTTGAGGAATTTATTTATGAGATTGGATAAGATAATAAGGAGATATACTTACTTTATAATTAGAATTTTACCCATTAATAAATTTCTACCATAAACTCATCTTTCATTCTAAAAGATAATAGAACGTAATTTTTTTTTTCTATTTATACTATTCGTACAGGGTTCCAAAATAAATGAATTATAATTCATCTACCAGATCTTTTAAAAAAAACTACATTATTTAATTCAGGACATCTCGTGGGACAGTGGTAGGTGATACACCCTTGTCGCCCTTCGGTTGCGGGTTCAAGTCTCGCAGCCTTGCCGGACGCGACGGGTTGCCGCCCGACCTCCGGGTTGTCCTTTTATGGCAATCCAAAATAATCCAAACTAGAACTATCCAAAATACTTCTGTCTAAACTCACAGTCCAACATTTATAAGGAAGGTAAAAATAATATAGTTCCTTTTTACCCCGTAATAGAATATGAATACCTTCATCATGTATTACCATATTCCTTATTGATTACATTCATGCTCCCTTATTCCATATAGAATGCTGGATATACTTCATTAATCCAAAAATGTTTTAAACCCCAACAATGATGGAATATACAAATCATTAATCAGTTCCAAGGTAGTCAAGAATATCCAATATAATTTATCCAAAACAATCACATATTATTCCAAAATCACTACCTCAGTATCAGAACTATATTATGATTTATCATTCTCTCAACCATATATTTTCCAAAAATTTATCCTGCTATTGAGTCACTTTTCTTTGTTCCACACAATCTCAAGTTCTTAATGAAATAGTACTACAGTACAATCCTTATATACTCCATGATTATTGTAACAAGTACATTGTTGATACAACACTCAATTGACATAATCAACATAAGAACTCTAATCATCCCTCTTCATCTGTGGTAGTATCATAACATGATTATTATCCAATAACATCATTTGCGGCATAGTCTGATGACTGGGACATAGGTTCGCGTAGTGTCCAAACTCCTTGCAAATGAGGCATTGTACATTTGAAACCATTTTCTTACCCTTGCAGTCACGTACTTTGTGCCCTTTTCCTCCACACTTATAACAAAACTCTCATTCCTTTCAGGCAAGTTCCAGGGTGTTTCTTTCCACAGTTACCACATATGGGAAAATTCTTCTTTTCCCTCTTACTTTTATCCATCTTTCTCTCTTCCATCCTTTTCTTCTCTTGCTTCCCTTCAAAGCCATAGGACTCAGTAAACTCTTTACTTATCTTATCAACACATGATATTATTTCTTCATATGATGATAATACATGGGAGACTATTTCTCTTATAAATTCTAGCTTAAGACCATGAGAGATATGATCCTTCCTTCTCTTTGAATCATGTGCATTTCTGGAGTTATCATTCCTTCTACTGGGCGCCATTTCTAAACAATGGCATAAACTAGATTAGTTTATGAGTCAAAATACATAATCCCATACTTATAAAACACTTAACATAAATTGAACTATTTATGGATATAATCCATAATCATAAAAATGTTTTCTTTGAGAAAGTATATACTCATAAACCCTTCATAATGGTTTGTAAAGAAAATGAGAATTATCCTAAGTATATCCCCTGGGAGTGTCGTAACAAAGAGTGCAGCAAGGCCCGTTGTCGTGCACCAGTTCCCGTTCGAGTCTAGCTCAAAGCGGTGTTTTCGGGTTTTACCCCTATGTACATCTGTGCCAGAGCCGCCTCTACCTGCTCGTATCCAGACAGGGATGTATTGATCGGAAAACTCACAAAATCTCTACAATACCAAAATTCTAGGAAGTTCTTGTACACTAATCCTCAAAGCTCATCTTAGGTCTACGTGCTCTAATCAGAGTTTATCTAAATCTAGCTTCCAAGGTTTGTACTAAACTTCCTCTGATACCAACTGTAACGCCCCGACCCCAGCTACCCAGAGTCGGTGCATTACTTCATAACATTGGCATGATCACAAGAAAGATCAAATCTCGAAAGACCGATTGGTTTAGTAGCCTTGGAAACACTAGATATATTCATAAGTTTTACATTACATCATAAAATGAAAAACTAATACAACAACATAATGTTTCCACAATCCACACTATTAACCCCTCATAAAATCCCTGCAGGTCATTCATAACTTACTTCTTCACATCCTGGGAAAAATAAAACATAAAAAAAAGGGGTGAGCTCAAATGCCCAGTAAGGATAACAATAAAGTGGAAACTTTCATAAATAAGAATAAACATTTAAGGCAATGTATAACTAAAACAAAAGCCTTTTAAATACGAACTTTCAACATGGTATGGAATAAATGAAATAATTCCATTTACTTATTCACATGGATATTCTACTAAATGAATAATCACATGCAAAAATCCATAACCACTTTCATAATGTTGGAATGCATAATGCCAGACTATCATAACCACATAGCCAAGGCCTCGTGCCAAGACTACAAATAAGATTTTTTCAAGGCCTTGTGCCAAGACACTAGTTTGTCTCATGAGACCTACCGATGCATCGAGGAGCTATAGCGGGCTCCACCCGTCACTTATTAAGTCCAATGCATTCCCATATGAAAAGGTTTAAACATAACATAAACATTCGTATTAAAACTAGCATAAGAAATGTCAATAATTTCACCATAAACTATGAATGGTATAAAAATAGCACATCCACAGTCAAACATATCACAAAACCTTCAATACAATATAGAAGTTTTGTATCATAATAAATCAACTTCAAATAATATTAAAATCCATCAAAGGATGTTGACATAGATGAAATCAAAATTATTTTTAAAGAAGTATCTCCTTTTATTTTGAAATCATTTAAGATCCATATAAAATAAAACATTTTCTTTGAAAATATTCTTATAATCTTGTATGGAAAGCTTCGACGATTTTATAACGGCGGAAAATAACCGCACCCGCCGTATAAGTTAAAAAAAACATTCTTACCTCAATTCTGTCGAAAAGGATAAAAAGGACATTGTTTTGAAAACGACGGAAAGATTCCTTTATAAAACTCTTATAAAAAAGTCAAACAAGGGTATAAATTAATTTAACCTATATTCTTGTAAATAGTAAAAATGTTTTGAAATACATTTTTAAGAAAACATGGATGTGGATGATAAAGAGATCCCAGTAGATTATTACGTATAAACAACCTCAGATAATGAAGAGATTGTGAAATAACCCTTACCTTGTACTTTTCCTTGGTTGGGGTAGGTTAACCTCCTGTATAATGGTGAAATAGTTGTTATTAAATTATACAATAATCATATATATTAATATGATATCATATATGATCTTTTAACATTGATTTGTTAATAATATCTTATAATTATCGTCGTTTCGGGAGTTAACTTACTCATTTTCTTTTATATGTTTTGTTACATAAGCCATGGTTGTTGTATCTTATTCATATCCAGAATGATATACAGTCCTTAAACATCATTTTTAAATCATCAAATGATAATTATACTTGAATGGATACGATGGAGAATGAATCTCATCGCGTTCGTGGAGACGGTAGTCCGTACGTACGCACGAGCGACAATATCATTCTTTTGATATTAAAATAATATATAAATGGATGGTATATCATATATACAGAATCATTAACATGTTATATTTATTATTTACATGAGTTACACATCATTATTATACCCATCCAAATAATATTATATTGAATAACAATTACACCACGACGTGGAGACGGTAAGCCGTACGTACGCACGTATGGTGACATGTTATTCAAAGGGTGGATAGAATACTGAATATGATTGTACCATATTTATAATAACATCACAGTATATGTGAGATACTGGAGTTATTTTTTCAGAATGGTAAGAACAAAGGATGAAGAAGTGGAAGAAGAAATGAACTTAGAAAAGGGTGGTGAAATCATTACCTCTTCTTCGGGTTCTTCCTTTTGATTTGATCAAAAGGGCTCCTTAGGTTGGCTTTCTGATCAAACTAATGCCTCTAGGTTGTAGTTAGGGATGTTGGGAGAGTATTTGGGCAGAGTTTGGCCGAGCCAAAAGGCTTTAGAGGTGTGAAGAAATGAGAAGGAGGAGTTCCCTTTTATAAGAGGGGTGAGGGGCACCTTTGGAAAATCTAGAAATATTAATTTATAATAAATTCATATTCGGTTTCTAATGGCTCCAAAGTTGATTATATAAATATTAAGGTGGGGATAGGTCGAAAACAACTCAACCAATAGAAGTTAGACAGGTTTGGGTACTTATATTAACCTTATCTTTAAGTATTAACTCTAAGTTAATTAGTTTCACTTTTACAATGTCTCTTTGTATTTTTATATAATATGGTTAATAAACTTACTATATACATCCAAGCGACCCCCAAGTGGTACATTAATGATGAACCTATCATGATATAAGTCTATTGGTCGAACCGTAGATTTTTAGGAATTTAATATCATTTAATAATATAATATTTGTTTTAAGAACTCTTTTATGTCAATTTTGACACTATTCAATAGTTGATTTTTGTGAAACTCATAACAGATTGATTACTTCGAACAAAGTCAATTAAATCAATACTAATATATCATATTATCTTAGAAAATTAGTTTAATCTATTAAAAGTTTCATATTATATTTTTTTGGGTATTTATAATATCAATTATTTTAATTTTTCACTATTATAGTAATTACTGCATCATCATTGTGTCATAAATAAAATAAATTATTTAATGTCTAAAAATTATAAATAAAATATCATTATGTAGGAAATCTTTTTATCTTTCTAAATAATATTTATAATCTAAAATCAAACTTATATAACTCTATGTAACAATTGTTTTGCTAAAAGATATATGCTTGTGTCATTTTTGTATTCATTTTGACTTAATTAAAATAAAGTGTCATTATCACTTACAAGTGGATCCATGGGGTCCCCAAATTGACACAAAGATGCCCATGGTCGACCATGTATCAACCAATAGGGTTAAGACACGTTTTAGGGTAATTTAGTATTATTATAATATTATTTGTTAACCCTTATTTACCGGATTTACCCTTAACCATGGTAAATAAAATATTTACCGCAGTAATTATTCAAAATGTCTAAAAATAAAAGTTACCTATTTACACAATTTGAACATCCTGATTCCAAATATGGAATCCATTTTCCTAAATTCAAAACACAGAAGTGGCAGAAATTAATTTAAAATTAATTCCCGCTGTCAAAACAAAAAGCGTGTTTTTAAGAGATAATAACTATCAAAAGATTGACACTTGTTTATGTTCGGTTTAATTGTAAAATTATGTCCAATGACCAACATTATATTAAATGGTAAAAATATATTCTAAATATACTTTAAAACCACTCAAATTCATAATTTATCACTATTAATTATTTTGATTAAAAAAGTTGTTTTTAATTAAAATTTAGTAATTTTCACTATTCATCAAAATATGAAAGTTATCCGAAAAGTACCAAAATTTCACCTTAGGCTAAATTTGATATTCCGAATCCAAAAATGAAGTCCATTTTAAAATAGAAAATATATATAACTTCAAAAATTAGGTATTACTATTCATAACAGCTAGTTTGATTGGTTACGGTGTGTTAGAACTCGAAGTTGCGTACAACACACGCTACTGTTTTATTCAAAGGAAAGCGTACCGTGGAAGCTTGGGATGTTTCATTTTAAATTTTTTGATGTCTCCATTTAGTCAAAAAGTTTAAAATATTGTATTTAAAAAGGTTTCACTATCAAAAGTTGATAAAAGTGCAATACTGAAAATGAATATGTTCTTGCATTATGACTAAGAAACTCATAATATGGATTCTAAAATTATAAGGATTATATAAAGTTTAAAATTTAGTTAATACTATTCATGACCTCTTTTAATGGCTTTTTTTTTTGGTAAGTCATGGTGCAATTGAACTCAGTGTTGCGTGTAGTGCAAGTTATTGAATTATTTTGAAGAAATTACACACTATGAAATCTTGGGGTGTTACATTCTCCCCTCCTTCAATAAATTGCGTCCTCGCAATTTGAAATTGTTCTTCAAAAATAAAAGGTTGAAAATAAAAAATATCTTTGTGGGAAAACCCACATCGGAAATTGGGTTACTAAAATTTATTCTTAATATGAGGAAAAGAGAAATGAAAGGGTCACCACCAAATTATGATCTCGATTAGAAGAACATTAGTGGAAATTAGAGACATATAATTGGAGGAAAAACGTAAATATTTATAGGTAGTGATTGAGGTCATAAATCACAAACAAGTATAAAATTGAGGTCCTTAAACTCCTCAATCCATGATGATTTGAAGTACCATCGGTTCAAGAAAATATATGGTATTGGGACAACACATTTTTGACATTTCAAAATATCTTAGTTGAAATCCCACATCGAAAAATGAATTAATGAGGCCTCTATTTAAAATAAAGAGTGGAAAGTATGAAGATTACCGAAAATAACACATACTAGGGTTCCATGTAGGAAAATATGGATATGGAAGAGAAATCTAACCATCAATTTTCTAATGGAGAGCGGTAGAGAACATGGCTATGAAAAGGCCAACAATCCCAAAGCCATAAATTTGTGATGATTTAAGGTACCATCTAGGACAACATTTTTGTTCTAAGTTTCTATTATTAATGTTGAGGAATTTATTTATGAGATTGGATAAGATAATAAGGAGATATACTTACTTTATAATTAGAATTTTACCCATTAATAAATTTCTACCACAAACTCATCTTTCATTCTAAAAGATAATAGAACGTAATTTTTTTTTTCTATTTATACTATTCGTACAGGGTTCCAAAACAAATGAATTATAATTCATCTACCAGATCTTTTAAAAAAAACTACATTATTTAATTCAGGACATCTCGTGGGACAGTGGTAGGTGATACACCCTTGTCGCCCTTCGGTTGCGGGTTCAAGTCTCGCAGCCTTGCTGGACGCGACAGGTTGCCGCCCGACCTCCGGGTTGTCCTTTTATGGCAATCCAAAATAATCCAAACTAGAACTATCCAAAATACTTCTGTCTAAACTCACAGTCCAACATTTATAAGGAAGGTAAACATAATATAGTTCCTTTTTACCCCGTAATAGAATATGAATACCTTCATCATGTATTACCATATTCCTTATTGATTACATTCATGCTCCCTTATTCCATATAGAATGCTGGATATACTTCATTAATCCAAAAATGTTTTAAACCCCAACAATGATGGAATATACAAATCATTAATCAGTTCCAAGGTAGTCAAGAATATCCAATATAATTTATCCAAAACAATCACATATTATTCCAAAATCACTACCTCAGTATCAGAACTATATTATGATTTATCATTCTCTCAACCATATATTTTCCAAAAATTTATCCTGCTATTGAGTCACTTTTCTTTGTTCCACACAATCTCAAGTCCTTAATGAAATAGTACTGCAGTACAATCCTTATATACTCCATGATTATTGTAACAAGTACATTGTTGATACAACACTCAATTGACATAATCAACATAAGAACTCTAATCATCCCTCTTCATCTGTGGTAGTATCATAACATGATTATTATCCAATAACATCATTTGCGACATAGTCTGATGACTGGGACATAGGTTCGCATAGTGTCCAAACTCCTTGCAAATGAGGCATTGTACATTTGAAACCATTTTCTTACCCTTGCAGTCACGTACTTTGTGCCCTTTTCCTCCACACTTATAACAAAACTCTCATTCCTTTCAGGCAAGTTCCAGGGTGTTTCTTTCCACAGTTACCACATATGGGAAAATTATTCTTTTCCCTCTTACTTTTATCCATCTTTCTCTCTTCCATCCTTTTCTTCTCTTGCTTCCCTTCAAAGCCATAGGACTCAGTAAACTCTTTACTTATCTTATCAACACATGATATTATTTCTTCATATGATGATAATACATGGGAGACTATTTCTCTTATAAATTCTAGCTTAAGACCATGAGAGATATGATCCTTCCTTCTCTTTGAATCATGTGCATTTCTTGAGTTATCATTCCTTCTACTGGGCGCCATTTCTAAACAATGGCATAAACTAGATTAGTTTATGAGTCAAAATACATAATCCCATACTTATAAAACACTTAACATAAATTGAACTATTTATGGATATAATCCATAATCATAAAAATGTTTTCTTTGAGAAAGTATATACTCATAAACCCTTCATAATGGTTTGTAAAGAAAATGAGAATTATCCTAAGCATATCCCCTGGGAGTGTCGTAACAAAGAGTGCAGCAAGGCCCGTTGTCGTGCACCAGTTCCCGTTCGAGTCTAGCTCAAAGCGGTGTTTTCGGGTTTTACCCCTAGGTACATCTGTGCCAGAGCCGCCTCTACCTGCTCGTATCCAGACAGGGATGTATTGATCGGAAAACTCACAAAATCTCTACAATACCAAAATTCTAGGAAGTTCTTGTACACTAATCCTCAAAGCTCATCTTAGGTCTACGTGCTCTAATCAGAGTTTATCTAAATCTAGCTTCCAAGGTTTGTACTAAACTTCCTCTGATACCAACTGTAACGCCCCGACCCCAGCTACCCAGAGTCGGTGCATTACTTCATAACATTGGCATGATCACAAGAAAGATCAAATCTCGAAAGACCGATTGGTTTAGTAGCCTTGGAAACACTAGATATATTCATAAGTTTTACATTACATCATAAAATGAAAAACTAATACAACAACATAATGTTTCCACAATCCACACTATTAACCCCTCATAAAATCCCTGCAGGTCATTCATAACTTACTTCTTCACATCCTGGGAAAAATAAAACATAAAAAAAAGGGGTGAGCTCAAATGCCCAGTAAGGATAACAATAAAGTGGAAACTTTCATAAATAAGAATAAACATTTAAGGCAATGTATAACTAAAACAAAAGCCTTTTAAATACGAACTTTCAACATGGTATGGAATAAATGAAATAATGCCATTTACTTATTCACATGGATATTCTACTAAATGAATAATCACATGCAAAAATCCATAACCACTTTCATAATGTTGGAATGCATAATGCCAGACTATCATAACCACATAGCCAAGGCCTCGTGCCAAGACTACAAATAAGATTTTTTCAAGGCCTTGTGCCAAGACACTAGTTTGTCTCATGAGACCTACCGATGCATCGAGGAGCTATAGCGGGCTCCACCCGTCACTTATTAAGTCCAATGCATTCCCATATGAAAAGGTTTAAACATAACATAAACATTCGTATTAAAACTAGCATAAGAAATGTCAATAATTTCACCATAAACTATGAATGGTATAAAAATAGCACATCCACAGTCAAACATATCACAAAACCTTCAATACAATATAGAAGTTTTGTATCATAATAAATCAACTTCAAATAATCTTAAAATCCATCAAAGGATGTTGACATAGATGAAATCAAAATTCTTTTTAAAGAAGTATCTCCTTTTATTTTGAAATCATTTAAGATCCATATAAAATAAAACATTTTCTTTGAAAATATTCTTATAATCTTGTATGGAAAGCTTCGACGATTTTATAACGGCGGAAAATAACCGCACCCGCCGTATAAGTTAAAAAAACATTCTTACCTCAATTCTGTCGAAAAGGATAAAAAGGACATTGTTTTGAAAACGACGGAAAGATTCCTTTATAAAACTCTTATAAAAAAGTCAAACAAGGGTATAAATGACTTTAACCCATATTCTTGTAAATATTAAAAATGTTTTGAAATACATTTTTAAGAAAACATGGATGTGGATGATAAAGAGATCCCAGTAGATTATTACGTATAAACAACCTCGGATAATGAAGAGATTGTGAAATAACCCTTACCTTGTACTTTTCCTTGGTTGGGGTAGGTTAACCTCCTGTATAATGGTGAAATAGTTGTTATTAAATTATACAAGAATCATATATATTAATATGATATCATATATGATCTTTTAACATTGATTTGTTAATAATATCTTAGAATTATCGTCGTTTCGGGAGTTAACTTACTCATTTTCTTTTATATGTTTTGTTACATAAGCCATGGTTGTTGTATCTTATTCATATCCAGAATGATATACAGTCCTTAAACATCATTTTTAAATCATCAAATGATAATTATACTTGAATGGATACGATGGAGAATGAATCTCATCGCGTTCGTGGAGACGGTAGTCCGTACGTACACACGAGCGACAATATCATTCTTTTGATATTAAAATAATATATAAATGGATGGTATATCATATATACAGAATCATTAACATGTTATATTTATTATTTACATGAGTTACACATCATTATTATACCCATCCAAATAATATTATATTGAATAACCATTACACCACGACGTGGAGACGGTAAGACGTATGCACGCACGTATGGTGACATGTTATTCAAAGGGTGGATAGAATACTGAATATGATTGTACCATATTTATAATAACATCACAGTATATGTGAGATACTGGAGTTATTATTTCAGAATGGTAAGAACAAAGGAAGAAGAAGTGGAAGAAGAAATGAACTTAGAAAAGGGTGGTGAAATCATTACCTCTTCTTCGGGTTCTTCCTTTTGATTTGATCAAAAGGGCTTCTTAGGTTGGCTTTCTGATCAAAATAATGCCTCTAGGTTGTAGTGAGGGATGTTGGGAGAGTATTTGGGCAGATTTTGGCCGAGCCAAAAGGCTTTAGAGGTGTGAAGAAATGAGAAGGAGGAGTGCCCTTTTATAAGAGGGGTGAGGGGCACCTTTGGAAAAGCTAGAAATATTAATTTATAATAAATTCATATTCGGTTTCTAATGGCTCCAAAGTTGATTATATAAATATTAAGGTGGGGATAGGTCGAAAACAACTCAACCAATAGAAGTTAGACAGGTTTGGTTACTTATATTAACCTTATCTTTAAGTATTAACTCTAAGTTAATTAGTTTCACTTTTACAATGTCTCTTTGTATTTTTATATAATATGGTTAATAAACTTACTATATACATCCAAGCGACCCCCAAGTGGTACATTAATGATGAACCTATCATGATATAAGTCTATTGGCCGAACCTTAGATTTTTAGGAATTTAATATCAATTAATAATATAATATTTGTTTTAAGAACTCTTTTATGTCAATTTTGACACTATTCAATAGTTGATTTTTGTGAAACTCATAACAGATTGATTACTTCTAAAAAAGTCAATTAAATCAATACTAATATATCATATTATCTTAGAAAATTAGTTTAATTCATTAAAAGTTTCATATTATATTTTTTTGGGTATTTATAATATCAATTATTTTAATTTTTCACTATTATAGTAATTACTGCATCATCATTGTGTCATAAATAAAATAAATTATTTAATGTCTAAAAATTATAAATAAAATATCATTATGTAGGAAATCTTTTTATCTTTCTAAAGAATATTTATAATCTAAAATCAAACTTATATAACTCTATATAACAATTGTTTTTCTAAAAGATATATGCTTGTGTCATTTTTGTATTCATTTTGACTTAATTAAAATAAAGTGTCATTATCACTTACAAGTGGATCGATGGGGTCCCAAAATTGACACAAAGATGCCCATGGTCGACCATGTATCAACCAATAGGGTTAAGACACGTTTTAGGGTAATTTAGTATTATTATAATATTATTTTTTAACCCTTATTTACCGGATTTACCCTTAACCATGGTAAATAAAATATTTACCGCAGTAATTATTCAAAATGTCTAAAAATAAAAGTTACCTATTTACACAATTTGAACATCCTGATTCCAAATATGGAATCCATTTTCCTAAATTCAAAACACAGAAGTGGCTGAAATTAATTTAAAATTAATTCCCGCTGTCAAAACAAAAAGCGTGTTTTTAAGAGATAATAACTATCAAAAGATTGACACTTGTTTATGTTCGGTTTAATTGTAAAATTATGTCCAATGACCAACATTATATTAAATGGTAAAAATATATTCTAAATATAATTTAAAACCACTCAAATTCTTAATTTATCACTATTAATTATTTTGATTAAAAAAGTTGTTTTTAATTAAAATTTAGTAATTTTCACTATTCATCAAAATATGAAAGTTATCCGAAAAGTACCAAAATTTCACCTTAGGCTAAATTTGATATTCCGAATCCAAAAATGAAGTCCATTTTAAAATATAAAATATATATAACTTCAAAAATTAGGTATTACTATTCATAACAGCTAGTTTGATTGGTTACGGTGTGTTAGAACTCGAAGTTGCGTACAACACACGCTACTGTTTTATTCAAAGGAAAGCGTACCGTGGAAGCTTGGGATGTTTCATTTTAAATTTTTTGATGTCTCCATTTAGTCAAAAAGTTTAAAATATTGTATTTAAAAAGGTTTCACTATCAAAAGTTGATAAAAGTGCAATACTGAAAATGAATATGTTCTTGCATTATGACTAAGAAACTCATAATATGGATTCTAAAATTATAAGGATTATATAAAGTTTAAAATTTAGTTAATACTATTCATGACCTCTTTTAATGGCTTTTTTTTTGTAAGTCATGGTGCAATTGAACTCAGTGTTGCGTGTAGTGCAAGTTATTGAATTATTTTGAAGAAATTACACACTATGAAATCTTGGGGTGTTACAACAACTGCTTTGTTTTTCTATCATGTTTTGATTTTTTATTGTTAGTTCTCTATCTAGAATCATGATTTAATTATTTAAAAAATATAAATGATTATATAGGTAGAATATATAATCAATATATATATATATATATATATATATATTATAATCAGAAAATTTATGAAATATTAAATGAAATACATAGTTCATAGTGATAGTATGCCATATGCACACATAAGCATTGTTTTCATTTTATAATAGTATTTATAAAAAAAGAAAAGTGACTGATATTTTAATATATATATATATATATATTATTATAGAAAATCTATTATTTATTATAAATTTTATAGGTTCTCTAACCCCATATTTAATATGTTCTACATAATGAGAGAAAGAATCACATAGCTTTGAGGATGTGATATATCACACGTCAATAAAAAACATATTTATTCTAAAAAATACAAAACCTAGAGGTATGTGTTATATAATAATCATATAAGAACAAATAAATAATAAAAAACATTTACATATAATAATATTAGTATTTCATTATTCCCTACCTTGGAAGGTGGTAATTGAAAAATAAATGACATCAATTCATGATGCGGTTGTCCTCCGTACACACAAACGATTAATTTGTATCCCATTTGATGGAAATGTGTGTGTCTAATGGTATAAACCATTACATAAAACATCTCTGTTTATTTAAGAAACTAAGGTTATCATATATGATTTATATATGAATAATTTAGTTTTTGGTGAAAAAAATAAAACAAAATTTATTTTGATGGATGGTGCCCCTTCTTTGGGAAATTCCCTTTTGTTTTTTCCTAGGTCAACATGGGTTGGATTTAATATAAAATTTATTACTCAAAGTTGAATTTATTTATTTTTGGAGGATTTTTTTGAAGGGTGTGGATTATACAAAGGGATTGAGAGGTGTGATGATGTGAGGTGGTGAGTTCCCTTTTATAGTGGAGGAGGAGTGGTATTCATTAAATATAAAAAGTTAAAATTATTGAGAGGTGCCCCTTACATAATATTATCCATTAATATTCAATATTTGATAAATTTTAGGATATGTTAATGACATGTCATTCTAATATATTTTGGAAGTTGTTTTGGGTCAATAGTTCATTTAAGATTAATGTTTAACAATAAAGTAAACTCTTCTATTCATTAATTATTCAATTTAATTTTAACTAATTTTACTAATATTTTTTGAACCAAACTAAATCGAAATTACTAAAAATTATAAATTATTATTACAGGAAATATTGAATCCATTTTTTCAAATTGAAAACAAATAATTTTTATAATTTAATTTCAAATTAATCCCCCAGACAAGATAAAATTACAAATATATTGTTTTTATGCGTAAATTTTGATATATTCTTATATATTTTATAGAAAAAATATAATATTAATATTAAATAGTAAAATTCATATAAATATATATAAATGTATATATATTAAATTAAAATAATTTTATAAAAGTGTTTTGTATTAATTTAATAAGTTAATTTTTTTAAATTATATATATAATTTTCGATCAAAAGATTTTTGAATATTTTCAAAACGGGATTATTATATTTTCTAGTTAATTGGTAATCGAAATTATTTTTCTTATGTACACGTGTAATCTATATAATCATTGTTTAATTATTAAAATTCATGATCACCATTACAACTACATGGTGTAAAAAATATTAATATTTTGATAATAATATTTTTAATACATAATAGTTTGAAAAAACTAGGAATTGCATCTACGACAAGATTAACATGGTGTTATATGTATAAAAATAAATTTTAGTGATTTCATATAATTAATTTGATATTTATTACTGGGTGAAATAAAGAATATATAAATGTTTATATTAAATAAAAAATAATATTTCCCAAAATATCAGGTTGTTAAAAATGTTCTCTTATTATTCCCTTAATCCCCACTAAATCTCATTTCCCAAAAAAGTAAAATTATTTTTAATTTTCTTAGGCCTCTGAAACCCCAATGAATTAAATAAACAATATTTAATAATTATTTATGATTTTATTTAATTTATATTTAATTTATATTTAATATCTAATTTTTCAGTAGTCTTTGAAAAATGGCTGACCATTCCACTATAATATTTATTGGGCCTTGAATAATAAATATTTAGTAAAAAACAATTCAATATTCCTTGAAAAATATATAAAGAATATATTTATTAAACAAAAAATAATTATTAAATATTATTCTCTCCTAATTTTCATTAAAATAACTATTGATAGATTATAATGAATCAAAAAAAGAGTAATTGTTAAATAATGAATAAACAGAATATTTATTGCATATGTAAATTAACAATTATTATTATTATTTAACCGAGATTCCGAATATATTTACTCTAGGTGAACCTCTATGCCTATTTCATAGTGACATTAGGTAAGTCATAAAAATTCAAACGAAAACATCTAGTAACATTCAAAGGCACCCCTGGAGAGAGAAGATAATCGCCCACCGACATTTAACATCATGATATAATCAACTTATCATAATATCTATAATCATTTAGGTTCCATAATATTGTTATCAGGCTATATTCTTAATAACATGTTATTTGTATTTTTATTAATGATCCATCCCATAAAACACCATGTATATTGATGAATTTAGGTTGTTTATTTCTCATCAATTGGATGTTGACATTAGTGTCCATTAAATAATGGAAGGGAAAATCCTTTCTTGTATTATTCATTAATGGAATAACAATATTGACACACCCAAAAGATCCAAAATCGCATCGATAATATTCTATAATATATTTTAATAAAATTCATAGTATGTGATTTATAATATCTATTAATAATAATCCTTAATATTATGGGTCTGTAAAAATGTACAAGTTATGAACATTTGATGTCACATATTAAAGTAGATTTTCTATTAATAGGTCATGACTTCATACTCTCGTGAAATTTTAACTAGTAGTGTGTACTCACTGATAATGTGACCCACTGTGCTATGAGTATTTACCGTTAATATATTATATAATTTTTATCCTATTATACTATATCATCTGGCTATAGAAAAATATTGGAGAATAATTTTGGGGTATTTTTTAAATCTCATCATAGTGGGAAACTGATATTATCCTATAATGTGACAAACTAATCATTGTAAATTATCACAATTTTTTTTAAAATAAAAATCAGGATCTCATATATTTTTTAATAATATTGTAAGAAAAGTTTATCATTCATCATGTAGAACATAGTTGTTTTTTCTACGACACAAACTCATACAATATAAATAATTCTTTTGAATATTATTATCATTTTGATATGAAATTTTATAAATATAATGTAATTAAAAAAATTAAACTTTATCTATTATAAAAATTTTAATTTTAATTTTATTATTTATAAAACATTATTATTCGAAATGAGTGATTTTTTTAAAAAGCTTTCTTTATAACTATTATTTAATCATGATATCTTAAAAAAGATAGTTTCCTTTGAACGAATTATAATTAAGACAACTAACACTAACTTTAAAAATAACACATAAAATAGTCTACTATAGTTATACATGATCAGATTCAATCTGATAAAATATTTAAATACTCAACAATTAATGAATATGATGCCCATAAAAACCTAGTATAGAATATCACACAAAAAAAGTAATAAAATAAAGATATTAAGAATAATTTTATAATTTAAATTATTTCATTTGAACAAAATAATGAAGATTCATTGAAAATAATACAATGGAATTGATTGAAATATTTTATAACTTGGAAATGTAATGAGGTCAGTCCTGGCTATTTATATAATGAATAAAGAGAAATTTGAAAATATCATTATAATAAATACTCAGTTTTCAAAATAATATTGAATGAAACACTGGATATATTAATTATAAATATCTATAATGGAGAGGGAGATGACTTTCTATAAATTTTTATAATTTCATAAAATAGAATTACTAAAATAGTTTTACTCCATCAGTTTATTCCATTTTTTATATCATTGTTCTTATTTTTATTATTCTAGAAAGTTATATATATATTTTTATTAATTTTTTATTAGTTTACATTAATAACATATAATATTTATCATAATATAATTATATCTAACAGATTCCGTAATTTTATTTCAATTATATGCTTGTTTTTTTAATATTTATTTTTATTAAATTTCAATATTATTATGTTTATATTGTTTATCGGTATACATTATTATTAATGTTCATGGTATAAATACTAATAGTATTAAATTAAATAAGTATATAATAGTAGTTGTATTATAATGTTTATGTATAATAATTCCATCTAACTTCTAATTATATTATATTACTATAACTAAATGTAAATACATATATATACATAACAATATGTAAAAATTATTTCATTATTTAATAAGAATAATTAACATATTTAGCAATCAAACAATTATTATTGTTATCATTTTTATTATTATTAGCATTGTTATTTTTTCTATTAACTAATATATAATTATATGATTTTTTAATTTTTAAATATTATATATTGTTTTGAATTTTCTTTTCATTGTTGATACAAGGAAAAGGAGACCTGGATTATTAAACACTTAAATATCCATGAATTCCATTAAAAAATAGTAAACATCAACATCATCATTAGGAACTACCCATTTTTTCCTTTATTTTTTTAAATAAAATCTTTTCTTTGAATTCTTGTAACATTTTTTCCCTCATCACACTTTTCTTGTATTTAAAATTATTTAATAAAGTTTCATCCCTATGTGATTATCCTACACATATCATTACCCTCGTAAGAGGTTTTATGTACCTCTGTGTATCCCTTTTGATGTTATACATACCCTTATGTAGGTTTCCCTTTATCATTGTATATATTTTGTAATTTTTTGAATCCCTTATTCATGTTTGTGGATAACCATATGTGGTCATTGTTTCTGTCATATTAAATTACATAATTCCATTATCACCATGATTTTTGTTTTGGTTAATGGTTTTCTCAATTATTTAAGTGGGTTTCTAAACTGATGTAACCCTTGTAATGAGTTGTATAACCTTATGTTGTTTGGTCCCGGACCCTCCACAAGTGGTCTAAATAGTTATTAATTTGTTAATTTAACGTATGTAGCTGTAGAAACACTCACGCTATGCTAGTTTTATCCACACTACTGTTTTCTACCCTAATAAGATGTTTTCTTCCATTATATATGTTTTGTGTACTATTAGACAGATCAGGATCAACTTTTTACTGAGTAGAAGAATACCATTATGTGGTGGGCAGACCCATTCGCTATAGTGTGTCAACCTTATGTGATACCCTTATGAAAAATTTGAGTATACCCATATAAAATCTAGGATAACAATATGATGTGGTTCATCTACATTAACATAGTAATTAGGAAACTAACATTGTAGCATCACATGATGTTTTTTGTAACATGTATGCATAGTTTTTCTTGTCTATTACTCCTTTAACATTATATTAATATTGAATATTTCTATTCAATTAATTTCTCAACATTTTATAATTTCATTAAACAAAAAATAAATTCTTCAATGGTATATCTTCACATATTAATCCCGATCAAAGGCTATTCAATGAAAAAATTGCCCATAATGAGCTTTAAGGATACATGGTGAGAGTGTGTGAGATAGATATAGTTTAAAGGGAGAGATATTAGAGGATACTTTTATGGATCACTATAGGAGGAGAAATAAAATTAATTTTTTGTTTTGGTCTATGATGCATCATAGATGTATTGAGACCCCATAGTGCTATATATCATGTGATCTTGGTCAATATTGAACATAAATAGTAGCACTAAACTTTTCCCTTGACATTAATGATGGAGTAATAGTTTTAGGCCATCAAATCACAAATTTCAGTATCATTTTAGTCACATCATTCTTGAAAATGGTATTTATAAGCCTAAAATAGTGTATCAAACCTCTTTATCTTTAATTTGTAAAATTTTAGGGGATTATTTATTCTAGATCATTTTTTGCATACCTATATTTATTTTTTCTTGACTAGTTCTTATTGTCTTCTTAATTTTACATTTTCTCTATTTTTTCATATTTAATAAATAATAATAGGCTTATCCCATTCAGATAGTACAAATAGTCAAAGAATGTAATTATTTTTTACCCTTTATTATTTAATGCATTCCATATATTGATTAACCTGTAGTTAATAAATAAATTCGATTCTTATTGAATTATAATTAACATATACCAGAATTTTTTTTTGTAATAGGGATTCAA
Source organism: Viscum album (assembly GCA_963277665.1). Lineage (NCBI taxonomy): Eukaryota > Viridiplantae > Streptophyta > Magnoliopsida > Santalales > Viscaceae > Viscum > Viscum album. The sequence goes on from OY728156.1 coordinate 1,890,265,198, forward strand.
TTTTTATTTCTAATATCAAAGATATTTTATCACCTTTTTATCGCTGGTTATATTTTTATGCTGCATCATTACGATTCTTGATTTACTATTGATTCATTTTTTTTGGTTTTCCTCAATTATTGAGAATCATTTTTAATATATAATTATATTATAATGATGCAACTTTATATTTTTTATTAAATCATATTATTTGTTTTATTTTATTACATTTATTGAGAACTATCTTCATGTTTTGGTTGGTGTGTCATCAAATTAAAATGATTGTATTTATCAATAATATGATTCTATTAATGATTCCAAAATTTATTGAGAAAAAATGTGTTTTATTTGTATTTATTATGTAAAAACAAAAAAATTTAACATAAATTGCTATTTTAGACTTCATGAATAAGATTACCCAAGAAGATACCAGTGTAACTTTTGATGACATCCTTTTCATGTGGATATCCCCAAGATTAATTTGGTATCAATACCTAATTGTGATTAATTTTACATCATTAATATTCTAAATTTATTTTTTGTTTCAAGAAATGATTACATATGTGGATTTTACCTATTTCTACATGGTTTTAATATTTGTTACAATTCATTGATTTTATTTTTTTCTGTAATTTTATTATAAATTGTTAATTTTTGATTCCATGATCTTATCCATTTTTTTTATATGTCCCATATATAATCCTTTGGTATGTTCTATATATTATTTTCTATGGTTATATGGTAGGGAAGGTCTATGAATGGTTAGTCAATGTGTGAGATCTTTTTAGTAGTGAGATGGGTTGGTGGGCCATTTTCCACTAGTGTATTCTAGTATCCACAAGTACAAGATTATATAAGATCTTTTGTTTTCCTCCACATATTTTATTGATGTTGGATTCAAATTTGTATCTATAGTGCTTTATTCATTTTGGATTTGTGATTATGTGGGTACAGAGTTAATTTTTATTCTTTGATATACACAATTTTTTTTTGGATTTTATAGATGAATATTTTAGTATCTTTTATTTCTACTGTAAGGAACCATGTGTCATCTTGAATCCAAGATCATATGTGTGACAATTTAGAGAATTATCACCCCTAATTTGTATTTTTGGATTCCCCCTTTTTTATCAAATTATAATGATGTCCTAGAATATTCTTACTACTTCCATGTGATATTTAATATTCCCATTGATTGGGGATCACAGATTTTACTTTTTTATGTATTATTATCCATAGGTAGGGATTCTGAATCACTGTTATAGTGGTTGGATTATTTTTTTATTACATTTTGTGAAAACTCATTCAATTAATATTTTCTTTTACTATGAATGATTTCGCTTTTCAGGTCTGTTTCTTTTTTATTCATGGATAGATAGATTTTTATGAGATACGTTATTTATGAATTCAATGAGTTTTTGTTTTTCATTTAATTATAATGAATTATACTACTATATTTATTGGTGTTATATAAGAACTGTTGAGATGTTGGCAGGGCTTGTTATGACAGGTAATTTTATATTCTTATTTTTTTATGATAACATAATCTCCTAGATAGGCACATGTATGTTTATGTATGATCTTTTTATAAATATTTTTTATAAATATGTTAAATATTAGAATGTTTATTATTTTTATGATCTTATTCAATTTCAGGAAAAAAATTTCATGTTGATTCATATAGGATGGATTTTTTGTGTCATATACCTTATTTTTTCCATTTAAGAATATATAAAAATTTATAATGATATTTTAGGTGGGTATGAATCATCATGTAGGTAGGGATTTGATAAGAATTTAAAAGAGGGCCACAAATTCTCATACTAAATATATCCTATAATAAATTTCAATGGTGTATATATTTTTTGGTTTTATTATTTTTTATTAATGTATTGTTTTAAAATGTATATTTTTTCTAATATTTCATCATCACTTTAGTCTTTTCATGAACTTTATATAGCCTAAATGAATATATTTTCATTCTATTTAACATTTTAGTGTTTTTATAAACCATTATGTGTCCCTTTTGATAATCCCTTTACCAGTACATTGTTCTCCCTTGACCATAATGTATCCGCGATAGGGATTCTCTACTATTTCGTAAGTCCCGCGGTACCCATATGTGGGTATGTGTTCAAACCCATTTCACTTACATGAGGTATTAATTACCCTTATGAAGCTTTAGATATATGGAATCTACCAATACCTTAGATTCTATAATCCATTAAATATCACATGTATTGAGTTGTGTACCATTAAACTGTTTGGTCTAGAATCTTACACAAGTGGTTTGTACCCTTGCAAAAATGTTTATTAACTACACATGGATATTGATACACTCGTAAAACTACTTCCCCCACCCATTAAATGGGTTTCAATTCATAAATGGGGTTTTATTAAAATTATATAATAAATGTGAAAACATACAAAGCATGACATTTACAATTACATAGATAGAAGATGGCCCTTACATTGTGATCTAATCCCATCATCGTAGCTAGTTACCCTTAAGTGGAACCCTTATGCAAGGGGTGTGTCTACCCTTTATAGAGAATGTGTAGCTTTATAAAGTAGTCAAGATACCACTACATTGGTTGTCTAACCCTTATGTTCTACCCTTACAAAACATAAAAGAAGATTTGTCTTGGATTTTATTTATATTTCATTCTTTTATAATGTTGATAGAGATTAATGTTTCGCATCAATTCCACCATAATTATTTATATTTCATTAAAAAATTAATTACATATTTTAGGGTATAAATTTTATTATTTTTCAAAATAAAAGCATAAATGATAAATGTATTTATCATAAGGAGCTTCTTAGATACTCTAAGTGCGGGATGGAGAAGCTTGAATAGTGGTTTCCAATAGTCTATGTTCATCGTCCATTGGAGAATGAGCAAAGGAATGTAAACTTAATAGAGTTATTTGATGGATCCTAGAGGTGTAGAAACCCATTAGTTTCACATGGAATGAGATAATGGATGGAGAAGGACCAGTAATATAGAGATCGACCTAGATTTATAATTACTTAAATATTCCATGAATTGAGAAATTTTTAATAATTGTAACAATAATTGGATCAACTCTTCTATCTCAACAAAGGTAAAACCCAACCCTATGAAAGTAAGACAATATCCAAATGATAGTATGATATTGTGTGTATTTATTATTATTGTATTATTAATTTTCATTGACATGTAGTTTTTTAATGAATTAACTTCTTATTGAATTAAAATTAAAATATCCCGTCCTATGATGGATAGAATATGATTTTTTTTATTTTCTGTAGATAATAATTTTTCAATTTTTATGTGTTTTTTATTGAATACTGCTAGAATATTCTTTTTTTTATCATTTAATTATTTTGGGTTTCAATATCAATAAGGGTGGTGTATTTTTGAATCTTTAATTGTAATAACATGATATTTTTGGTTATTTTTCATTGGATAAACATATATAGATGGCATAATTCTATTATAATGATCATTAAAAATATGTTTGGTTTATTATGTTTGCAAGTTCATGTAGGTGAATTGTTCACTGATGTGAGTCATTTATTATTTCCTGATTTTTTTAATATAAACAAGGGTTTTCTATTTATTTTTTACATAAAAAACAGACAATTAAAAATTTTTTCTCTATTAAATTTTATGAAGAAAAATAACAAAGAGGATCCACAGCAATTGGATGTGGACAACCTTACCCTGTGGGAAACAAAAACATAACCCCCATAAGAATCATCATTGTAATATAATTTTAACCCACATACATTGAATCCAAATCATAATCATACTCAAACCTTTTTCACAGAAATCTCAATTGTTGTTGAACATTATGTCTATCTTGCGCGACCACCATCACTACCATAACAATATATTTCCATAAACCATACACACGAAATCCCTCACAACACACCATTGTGATTCACTAAATCCTGGACACACCACCATATGCACATCCTCTCCCTGCACAGGAATGTAGTCTTGGGATACATCCCTATAGTTGATGGGAGAGAAAAAACATTAACGGAGTGATTTTTGTCAACATTAATTATCTATTTCCGACACAATTTATGTAGAGTCATTTTCAATAATAATTGATGGAATAATTATTGTTGGATACATTAATTGTAGATAAATACTTGGTGTCTATATAAGAGAATGTAGTAACATATTTAAATATAATGTGCTATAACGACATAGAAGGAATCATTGAACTAGAAAGGGGTATTCGAGCAAGTGGTGGTCTATGTTACATGATGACGATGACATAATTATTTGGTACATGAGGCAATGTTCAGGGAACAATGTTCAAGTTGTATTACACAAGGAGCATGAAGGGATATTCTATGTCAGAAGTAGCATGTGTGGTGTGTCAGAATTTAACATCTTCAGATGAACATCAAAACAATTGATAACTTGTCCCATGTTTCCAATGTCTCCCTAATAGCAGCGATCTGGTGGCATGACCCAGGTTGTGATCATTGGTAATTCATGATGGTGAGATCATGAGAGATAACCCCTTTGGGAATATAATTATGGTGAGTTCTAATGCTTGTTCAAATAATGATTTCTGAGCTACTGATGTTTCATCACCAGAAGGCAACATTTTTTCCATGATTTATCTTTAGATAAATGGAGATGGAAAGATGTATTTTTAGAAAGAATACAGAGTTGCATCAGGTTATGGGTTTCAAATATTTTTTTCTATGTAATCATTGTAATTTATGTTTTGGAATTACATGTATTATTTAAATTCCTTAATTCATATTAGATATTATTCGTAATTTACCATTTTTACCCATCTCCTTAGAGGTATTTTCAACATTAAAAAATCAGTCATTCTAATTTATTTATTCTCCTTATATCGATTTCATATTTTTTCTAGTTTCTTAGAATATTTTGTGAATAAATTTTCGGCCAAAAAAATCAGATTCAACACAACATGTGGTATTGATGGTGATTGTTCATTCATTAAGTTTAATTGGGTAATTATTATAGTTTCTTAGATGATCGATCATTCATGCATTAAGTATATCATGTTTTGAAAATTCATTCACGCTTAGAGAGGTGATGCATACGTCTGCTCAGGTGATATTGGTGAGGGGGTACAGTGAATTTTGGTTGTTTCAATAGATTATTATAAAATCACTATTATATGGAATCTTGTAGTTTCTAATTATATTCATGTTTAGAAAGATGAAGTAGATATAGATGTGATGATGATTTCAATTTTTGGTTATCATTCTATAGCGGTAGATGATATTTGTTTTTTCAGAATTCAAAATTGAAAACATCGTATTTTTATAAATATGACAGTGGTTGATGTGATACTGACCTTTTTTATTCCAACTGGTTTATTGGGTCTTTACATTCATTAATTCGTTGAAATGGGAGATAGTTTAGATTCATCACATTTGTTTATGAGAGAGAAAAACTATTAATGGAGTTATTTATATCAACATTAATATTGGATTTTATCCCAATATTTATATAGAGTAATTATAAATACAAATTTATGGAACAATGAATGTTGACTGCATTAATTACGGATATGTACATTGTGTCTATAGAAGTAGAAGAATTTTCATTATTAAAAATGGAGTGCCAACATGATGTAGCTGGAAAGAGAGAACATGGATGAGGAATACAAGTTTGTGGTGGATTATATGACACAATGAAGAAGATGCTATTAACATGTATGTATGGAAATATTCTTGGAATGGAGTTCAAGGTGTATCACACCGGAAGAAAGAAGTGGGATTCCAAATTAGTGGTATAATGTGTGGTGTGTCAGATTTTAATAGTTGCGATGAAAGATCAACGTAATTAATGTTCATGGCCATGTATCAAAAGTCTCCATTATAGAGTAGACTAGGTGGTGTGACCTATTTTATGATCAATGATACATTGTGATGGGGAGATCATGTGAGGGAAAACCTTTGGGTGTTTCTTGATGGTGTGAGGCTGAAGCATGCTCAGATGAGGATCTCTGAGGTAGTGATGTTTCATCGACAAAAGGGTAGTGTTTTTTCCAAAAATTTAATTACGATACATGGTGTTTGAAAGATGTGTTTTTAGAGTGACGATGGTGGCATATTAGTTTGTGGACTTCAAACATGTTTTTAAATCCCATCGTTGTAATTAATGATTGGGAATTGCATTTATTATTTGTATTCTATTATTCATATTTGGATATTTTTCAAAAAAAAATCTGTTCTTTTTAATCCCCAGCATGTGATGAATTTTTCAAATTAATAAATCTAGAATATTGAATAAATTATTCTAATTATATCAACTACAAATTTCTACAAGATTCTCACAATATTTTGAAATGGAATTTTTGTCCAAGATTCAGGATTCTCTACAATAATTAGTCATCCCTTAAGAGATCCCCTTTTTTCCAGTCATCCATGGTGTAAAACAAGACTCAATACAATGTTTATGTGTATGTGGATGGTTTAATGTCCTCTTAGTAATAGAGGTTATGGAATTATTCATGTTTTGGAGTATATAAAGGTATTATATTCATTTTGTGAGTATGATTTTATTTTTAACGCATCATCATTTTATTACCACTTTTATTTTATTGGAAATATTATTTGGGTAATATTGCTATGTGTCCATAAATTTAGTGACAAAGAAAATATTTTTCATTAACAATTGAAAATATAATTTTCAAAAAAAATATTATTTTTTATTTTCTATGTTATATTTTTTGTTCATATTTTTTATTTGACCATGGTCGTCTTACTTCAATGTTTTTAATGAGTATTTGATAAAGTAAAATTCATCCCTTGAACATGTAATAATTAGGTGACATAATATGGAGAGAAATGGTTCACGACATCTCTTTAAATTGTTCCGTAATTAAATTAGACTATTAATTTATTTATAAAAACATTACACAAGACGATAGATAAATTTCTTGTTTAAAAAGTAAAAAATAATATTTTATAAACATTAGAAGTTGTGATAATTGAACATGATAGATATTTTATAATAGAAAATATCCTTTATGGTATTCCAAATAGTTTTTTTATGAAAATAGAATCCTCTAAATAATTTTAGGATAAAGTATAATTATGTCTCAATATATGAAAATTTATTTTTTTTCATTTAAAATCATAAATTTAGTCTTAAAATAAATTATTCAATCAAATATAATTAAGAAATCCTTTATTATATAACATGATTATTATTTTACAAAATGTATTATTTATTGAAATAGACCTCATGTTTCCTATGGATAAAGTTATATTTCCATATATACAGATGCTAGTACATAATTTTTTTTAAATTATACAAGATTTTATAGTACACAATTTTTTAATCTTCATTTTTAGAAATATAGTAAAGTATATTGTAAAAAAAATATAAATAGACATTTAATTACTAATTGACATCTTATATAGAAAAAGATGGAAATTATTATATTTTAAAAAATTACTCTCCCATATAAAAATATATTGTTGAATATTGTTACAGGAAAGATCCAATGTACAACTCCTCCAAAAATAAACCATATCCCCATGAATATAGCATCAAAACTCACATATAGATGCTCCATCGTAGACATTTCCACCCCATGTCTATATTTCACTGAAATACCATGTTATATGAAACAATCTGAGATATGAACATATACCCAATAATATTTCAATCATCATAGGTATCCTAAGGATTAAGATTTTAACTACACACGCAGAATTGAATCCAATACTTATCAACCTACCACATCGATATGTTTGATTTAATGTACTAATCAATGATATCCTATATACATATATGAACGTATTTATAAATTTATTTAACAGAATAATTTATAATTGGGTAATACATAATGAATTTATCTTCTAAATGTTCTCATTCTAATTATAGGTGCATTCTAAGGAATGGTTGGAAATTATGGTCAAAGATATAATCATCATTTAGGATATATAGATAATAATATTTCTGAATATTAATTCAACTATAACCAAATTCGTAATAATTAAAGGTGGCCCTAAATTCTTAATCACAAATGAATATTAACAACTAGGATGAAAATTGGTATATTTTTATGGTTATTCTATGGTTTCATCCATATACAGTAAAGAATTTAAAAAACCAATTGAAAATATAAAAATATAGAATCCATTACGATAGTATGTGAATTATAAACATAAATACTAGAAATAGGTTCAATGTAATTGATCAGGATGATCTATACACCTTAATAAAAAAATTTAGCACATAATTTCCTATAGATAATCTATTTTTCAATTAAATGTGAATGAGTGCATTATGAATATTATCAATCATTTAAATCAATAGAATTTCATACTCTCAATTAGAGGAAATAAATCAGTTCAATTGATTCTCTTATGATTGTCTATGTAGTACAAGATTTTTATTTCCCACATTTTATAAGGAATTATGACTATTTAATGTGTTAATATAATTTCCTTGAGAATAACATGTTGAAATATATATTTTTCTATTATATTATTTGATTCCACAAAATCAATTGCAACATAAAATTCTCAAATAGTAATTAATATCATTATTAGAAGTAACCAAACACTTCTGAAAACATAAAAGTGAAAATTGATTTACATAGGTTACTTCATCAATCCAATTTTAGTCTTTTATCCCAATCCCAATGAAAAAAACTAGAAAAATAAATACAACCTTCATTTTATTGTCAAACATATAAGGAACAAAAAGAAATAATGAATTATTATCCAAATACAACACAATAAAAACCATACATAGAGTAACAATAAAGAAATTATTATTATCCAATCAATCATGGTTTGAGTAAAATAAGATAGTAATCCAAAATTTCCATGATATCAATAAAAACATATAATATTCCATTTGAAACATTGTAAATTTATTAGTCTCTTTTGATACGGAAATTAAAATACTGTCAAAAGGGAACTCATCCTTGTAACATAGGATTCAACCTAAGTGAACAAGAAAAAGAATCCATGTTAAATAGTGGTATACATTTGTTTGATCTCCAAATGTTTAATTCTGAACTACAAAATTATACAACTATACTAACTATTAATGATTGTGAGTCCACAAATAATTTGAATCAATATGATGTAAATTAGGAGGAAGATGATTATTATTGTGTGAAAATATTAATTGAATTATATAAAATAGGAAGAGGAATTTTATGATGAATGATTGAAAAATCAAGCTCCAAATTCTCTTTTATAATTAATAAAAAATAATAATATGTTGGTTTTTTATTCTTTGATCCTAAATTAGTTATCCACGAAACTATTAATTAATATTTATTTTGTGAAATCCATTATTAAAATCCCCCAATAAATAAATATCTCATTGATCTTCTTTCCAAAATAGTGAATCTTGATAATATGGGAGTTTTTACTTTTCTAGAATAATGTTGAAAAATTATACCTAGATCGATACCTCATTATTTAGGAGACCATAGACGGCTCTTTGAACTTTAAACCATTGATGGATGAAAATTTAGAAAGGAATTATGTGTCCTCGGGGCTAGCGTAAAAGTCATCTTGGTTATATTTCATGATGAAATGAAATTCATATAATTAATCAGAACTAGGGTCACCATAAAAAATGATGAAGAAAATGAGTCATAATTAAGGAAACAAATTTGTATTTGTCCTAATTTTTGATAAATTTTACCTCTTTGATGATTTTATTGTCCTTGACATGCAATAAGATAAGGATTTCATACACAATATTTTGAAAATCTTGTTAGAAACATATAGATATATTGTTTATTTCAGTGATGGATATTTTATTGTTATATTTGGGATTGAATATATAATTTTTTCTAATTTGATGGAAAATATTGCCTTTGATTAATAATATTTAAGTAATGTGGGACAACCTAACTAATCACAATGTTATACTAATTGAATATGAAGGCAAGTTGACTAATTTTGATGATGCGTAATGTAAAAAAAGAAATACATGATGTGATATTGTGATGTATATCATGGGATATAATTCAATATTACAATATCATAAAGTGATTATGGTCATTATGTATATTTTATGGTGATCCAATGACCTTGGATTTTATTTCATTGTGATGGAAAGTGATACATGGAAGATCGTGGAATGTATCACCCATGTGGTCCAAATAATGATTGTAATGGGACAGAATGACCAATTGTTTCTTATTCACATTAAACTGGAGTATATTTCCGTTGATTCAATAAATACATGGAAGGAAATTATATAGGTATGGAATATTTCTTATTTATTTTATATTTCTCATGGATGTGGTATATATTTCCCACGATGTGATGCTTTCAAGGAAGGGAATGACTTTCTCATGAGGAGTGGGTAATTATTTGTTACATCACTTGTGAGGGGGATATATTTCCCATGGTTTAATGCTTACAGGTAAGGGAATATTAATATTGTTAATGATTATATATAGTGGTTCATTATTCACAATCTGATCATATGTTATGGGTTTTGGGATTCATTTCCCTCTTTTATTTATGGTTGACTTTAAAGAATTATTTTAATGTCATTATGATGTAGTTATTAAATGATGACCAGTTAATTATATTTTGGAGGGATAATAATCAAAATTTTAAGATCTTATTATATGGATTCACTATTTATGGTATATGATATTTTTTCATCTTCAATGGATTATTTGAACAATTATCCCAAAACCCTTTACTAGGTGTTGGAAGATAAATAAGGAAATTTTAAATGAACTCGTGATGTAGAAAGTAATAAAACCCACATTGGTTGATATGTGGAGTGTTGTGTCCTTCAGTAAACATAATGTCATCATTAATGTATATATATATATATGAGTGTCTGTTCAGACTATACTAACTTATATAAATATAAAATAATGCATGTATTTATATATAGAAACTTTCATGTGCACAACCAGAAATATAAACACAATTTATATGAATTCATATTAATCGAAACATTTATATATTTATATAAATAAAATTACACTCATAACAGTTTTATATTTAAATTAATATATGTTTGTTTAAAGATATCTAGATTCAAAAAAAACCAACACAAACAAAAACACAGACACTGATATATATATATATATATATGTGTGTGTGTGTGTGTAATGAAATGAAAATTTTTATGTAAATATGTTATTAATATATGTGTATATGTGTTGAATATATACTAATATAAATATATTTAATTTTGAAAATATATTTTTATATTAATTTAAATATTAATATATGAATATATATATATATACATTTATATTCTCAAAAAAAAAAGTTACAATGTCGATTATATAAAGTGAAATTATAATTTAGAATTTTCAATTTTAATATTATTAATAAAAAATTAATTTAAAATTTAAAATTTATTTTTAAATAATTTATGTTTTTAATTTAACAAATGTTAATGATCCTCTTAAATTAATTATATATATTAATTAAAAAATTTAATATTATTTTTTATATTTTGATAATGACTGAAAATACCAAGTTTATAAATTGGCTTGAATAATTATTCCACTAGCAACCTGTAATAATGTATAAAAAAATGGCATTAGAGGAAATGAAAAATGCAATCATATTCAGAAGATAATAGGAAACATAATATCATAAATTGTGTATCAAGGACCCATACACCAAGGATGTTACTATGAAAATAATGATAATACTGTATAATGCTCCCACCCATATTTATGTTTCTCATTATCAAGAAAATTCCTCCCCTTTATTCCTCATTAATCAACCACTAATACATGTTCTCGGCCTATTTTACATTCCATTATTCAATAAAATCTTGAAAAATTAATTTACATCATTTAACAAAAATATTATCCTTCACTCCCATATTTTTAACATACAATATAATATGTTTTTCAATGGTCCTATATAATTTCACAACATTTTGCTACATTTTTATTCAAAGGTCATGTTGGTGTTCCAGTCCTATAGTAGTCTATTTTGGAAAACAACATAATGAATATCATTTCATTACAACCATAGGTTCTTAAATTATTATTTTGCCAAAACCCTATTCAATATCAAATAAAATCTAGAAAATGTCTCCACCTTTAGGTCTAGTTTATCATACTTCATCTATCATTTCCTTATCTCCTTCACCACCATCAATGATTCACATTTCTCAATTTTGAATTTATTTTTTAAGGCCATTTTCTTCTTGAATCATAAAAAGAATAAGTGTATCTTGACCCCAATATTTCATTGAGATTTTTTTTCACTATGGAAATCATGATACTGGATGACCATTTAGATTTCAATAGTCATGCATATTTTAGGTGTGATCTAGGGAAAAAATGTGAATCATATGATAAGGGTGAAGACACTGGGAGATAGTTGATAGAATAAAATAGTATGATGATAAAGATAGAGGGATGAACATGAAAGAGGAGTAATAAATAGTTTATCAATGTACTATATTAGGGATTCTATGTTACCATAATAATTATTACATATTGGAGCGTCATGTTCTCATAAGCTACTAGACTAGAAATAAATAATGGAAAAACCATGAGAAGGTTACTCAATGTCTTAAGAGTTTCCATTTATAGTATACTATATAATTTTTCTTCATTTGATAATATCATCCGTATATAGAATATATATTTATGGATAATGAAATGACAGTTCATGGTTCTCGTAATATCTGGGAATTTTTTTTACCTGTTAGTTGGATAGTTATACTTAGTACATAATGACATAGTATTTCATGAAAAAAAACATATGATGTGATATAATATTTATTAATAATAAAAAAATTAATTTAGGTAATCATAAAGTAAATAAAAGATACTTTTGGGGAACCAAATCCAGAAGACATCCAATTGAACTATAGAAAAAAAAGCTAAAAACTGCCAGTATATTATATCTCATATAATATTGATTATTCTGCTAATATAAGGAATTATTTAATGTATACTCTATTTTTTAATTATTTGAAACATTTTTTAATACAACTTCACCTCTTTGAGTGAAACCCTAAAGAGGTTAAAATACCAGTCTATTTTTTTTGTTAGTGTTTCCATGGATCCATTAGGATATCCAAAAATAATGTATAACAATAATATAATGTGATGGGGTCGTTACTACATGTTACCACACCATAATCATGGAAAAATATGTATACCATAATTTATTAATTGGATATATCAATAGAATATATATATATATATATATACTCTATCCCGAAGGTATAATTTGAGACATCAACCATATTGATATCTTCTAGTTCACTACTCCTCCCTTTAGACTAATGATATATACTGACTGCAACTTAAGAAATTATAATATATTTAAAAACTAGCAACAATATAACATATAGTGATCATCTGATTATATCATCCATATACATAGAATGTATCCACTAGTGCAGAAAACATTTTTTACGTCGGTTATTTTTTATTATTTACGTCGATTTTTAGGCGACGTTAATACGGACGACGTTATAAATAACGTTTTTTACGTCGGTTACTTAAAACCCGACGTAATATCCCTAACATCACGGTGGTTATCACATCGGTTCATATAATAACCGACGTGATAAATATGCGCGGGGGGGCTTTATCACGTCGGTTATTCCCTAAACCGACGTGATAAAACGCCTGGGATATCTTTTATCACGTCGGTTATGTCATAACCGACGTGATAAAAAGGCCTGGGAAACGTTTTAGCACGTCGGTTATCCAATAACCGACGTGGTAAATCGATTCCCAGGCCTTTTAGCACGTCGGTTATATTAAGAACCGACGTGATAAAAGCCCCGGGAACGGTTTATCACGTCGGTTCTAGAAAAACCCGACGTGATAAACCCCTGCCGGTTTATTTACCACGTCGGTTATAAAATAACCGACGTGAAAGAAATTTTTTTTTAAAAAAATAATTGCACTGCTCTCACCAAAAAGCAACCAGAAACCAAACAAAAATAACCATGCCAGCCCTCCCCCAAGCCCCAACTGAACCCCACCCTCATCTATACCCACCTAACAACCTTGCCAGCCCTCCCCCACCACATTGGAGCCCCACCACAACCCTTGGACACCCCCCACCCCTTGGACAACCCCCCCCCCCCACCCTCATTTACACCCCCACGACCCCTAGTACAGCCTCAAACACCCCTTGGAAACCCCTCCCATATCCCTTGGACACCCTCCACCCCTTGGACACCCCCCCACCCCTTGGACACCCCCCCCCCCACCCTCATTTACACCCCCAAGACCCCTAGACACCCCCCGAGCCCTTGGACACCCCCAAACACCCCTTGGACACCCCTCCCATATCCCTTGGACACCCCCCACCCCTTGGACAGCCCCCCCACCCCTTGGACAGCCCCCCCACCCTCATTTACACCCAACCGGCCCCTTGGACAGAACTCCCAGACACCTTGGACACCACTCCCATATCCCTTGGACACCCCCCACCCGTTCGACAGCCCCCCCACCCTCATTTACACCCCCCGAACACTAGGACAGCCCCAAACACCCCTTGGACACCCCTCCCATATCCCTTAGACACCCCCACCCCGTGGACACCCCCCCACCCCTTGGACAGCCCCCCACCCCCTGGAAACCCCCCCGACCCCTTGGAAACACCCCCTACCCCTTGGAAACCCCCTCATCCCCTTGGAAAGCCCCAAACACCCCTTGGACACCCCTCCTATATCCCTTGGACACCCCCACCACTTGGACACCCCCCCACCCTCATTTACACCCAACCGACTCCTTGGACAGCCCCAAACACACCTTGGACACCCCTCCCATATCCCTTGGACACCCCCCACCCCTTGGACACCCCCACCCTCATTTACACCCCCCCCCCCGACCCCTAGGACATCCCCAAACACACCTTGGACACCCCTCCCATATCCCTTGGACACCCCCCAAACACCCACCCACCCCCTTGGAACCTCTCCCCCCATACCAAAATCCAGACCAGAAAAACCATCAACAGTAGACCAAAACAAGAAGTAGAGAAAGATTAAACATTCACTTATATAACATTCAAAACTTACACTGTCAACTTCAAAAAAAACTAAATCCAACCTAAATGACTACGAAATACACAATTACATTGACAATATTCAAAATTACATTTTACATTACAAACAACTAAAAGTCAATCAAACATGTAAAATAATTTGACCACTCCACTTGTATGTGTTTGATATCTTCAACAGTAAAGGGTTGAGGGTCATCAAAAAGCTACAAAGGAAAAGGATAGTAGTCAACGTGTATAATGAATAAATCAAATTGAAATATTATGAGAAAGAGGAAATCTTACCAGGTCAAAACTCAGAACTGTCCCAGTTGTTATTATTTCATACATAAATCTTAACATGTAATATCCGCATTCGATGATGCCTTGTAGCTCATGACATTTCTGTTTGAATGAGTGTAAATTCAATATATTATTTTTATGTAATAAATCAAAATGTACAAAGGATAAATGGATATTTACCTTTTCATGTACATATTTGATCTTATAATTCCTTTTCATTGCGCTTTTTCGAAAGTGGACCCATGCCCTGTTAGAAAATAATACGAATGGGGTAAATTTAAAATTCATTATAATATATAAAACTATTGTGAAATTGAAACTTACGTTTCCAATATATTCTTAAAACTTTCTCGCACATCATCATGGAGAGAGCATATCCAATAAAGTGTTTTCTCCCTAGGGCAAAAAACCCCTAACATCCAATGATCCCTGATAAAAGGAAATTTAACGTTAGTGGTTTTTTATGTTAAAAGATAATTAACTCTTTGAGAGGGATGTGTTTCATACCTCTCACAAAAAGGCATCATCCAACACTGTGTGATTACATTCTTTTCAAATCTATCAGCAATATAAAGCATTCTTTGTTCCTCATCCAATGCACATGCTTCAGGGGAAATCAATTGTGGGTCCACGAATCCATATACATCTGTCATCTCATTCCTCTCACAAATTTTATACAGATACCTAATACAAAGCAGACATAAGTATACATTTTTAATAAATATAACGCAAGGAAAAGGTGTTAAGACTGACATGATAAAAATTTGCACCATGTTGATGCCCAACTTATCTCCAGTGACAAACTCCATGATATCAATTTTCATAATCCCCACACATAGTTCACGTCCACAGACATGAGCTTCCATTGTAAAGTCATAATGATCCCTCAACAAATTTGAATATCTTGACAATTTTTCAAGACTGCTAGTATCTGCATCTGATGTCATAGCTATCTGTATTTGTTGTTGTCTATACAGTATTTCTTTACCTTTGAAGTATTCCTGTAAAAATAAATCGAAAAATATATTAGTTTTCAAATGATAAAACATTAATAAAAATATAAAATAAAAGATATAACATCCATACCTCTATGGTAATGAGTCGAAGAAGTCTGGATGGCCAATGTAAAAAATGGCCGATACTATGTCCAACTGTCGTCACCTCATCTGTAGGTAATGGTATCCGAGCTGTTCTATCTATAATATCCTGTACAGTGACCCTCTGATTCTCTACCTCTAACTGTTGATGATGAACTGTATCTCCTATACAATATACCATCCCATATGCAACTATATGATGTTGAGGATCATCAACATACAACTCACAATAAGTAGGTAGCTGCGGCGGAGGATGAGGATCAAAAATGGGGTCCGCAGGCTGAGGTGGGGGAGTGGGAGCTACTGGGAGAGGTGGAGTGGGAGCTGCACCCTGAAATTGTCTTTGCAAGTCTGCAAACATTAACTGCGCCGATGCTCTAATCTTGTCCTCCATTGTCGCATTAATATTATGGACTTCAGCCTCCAAGGATTCTATCTTTTTTTATAAACTCCCTCAACGTTAGAAGTTGAGGAACGTGGAAACACTTTTCTTACCGATACACCTGCTGGATATCCTCTTACACGGCCAGGATGTTCAGGCTTTCCCAATGCCACAGATAAAATATCTTCCCTCCCAGATGGTGTAAATGTCCCCTGTGAACTCTGCTCCTCAAGAGAGTCCTTTAATAATTAATTGAACATTTCTATAATGATTGGAAATATATGACGAAAATAGTAAACTTAAATAAATAAAATAGATATCTTACAATCCTCTCAACTACGAGTCTCGATTCTTCCGAAAGATATTGTCCTTTTTTGCCCTTCCGAGCTCTTTTCCATTTCTCATGTCTAGATGGAGGGGATGGAGGGTCCACCTCTCCAGAGCTTGAAGACTCAGCTCTTAGTTGTTGAAATTTTTCTGCCATCATTTGTTCTTCCAATAATGCATACCCTCCCCGAGATAAACTATGAGGGTATAAATTTTTAGATTGGATCTCTTGATGAGCTTTCCTTGTTTGCTGTAAATTAAGAATAAGTAATCATTAACAAAACAATAATAAGATCATTTATATAAGAAAGCTTATAAAAGTTTACATTGCCCTTACCAAAAATGATTCTTTTCTTCTACTTTCAAAAAATTGTCTCCATGTGTCTTCATCTATAAAAGGATATATACGACATGGATTCTCACGACTCCTATGACCATAAATGAAATCAGATGAGAGGGTTGATTTGAAATCCCTCCATCTCCTAGCAGCCAACGATAAGCATTTCTTCCTGACTCCTCCAGTGTCAGGAATATCAAATGTCATCTGATAAAAAAGAGGTTAAAAATATTATATATACTAGAAACATTTAAAGAACAGTCAAACAATAGCAAAATATCTTACCAAAATGGTCTCCCACAGCTGAGAAATTATCGCCTTATCCACACTTCTCCAATCATCATAGAGAATGCTTACTTTGCTCTTAGCCTGAGTTGCTACAAAACCCTTAAAATCTTTAGAATTTGGACCTCTAGGAAGATCATCATCATCAAACTCCACGACTATCCTCTCCTCCTTCGTACGGGCAAGTGATAATTTTGGTAAACGTGTGCACCCACGCTTACGAACCTTTGAACTCTTTTTCGTAACAAGAGCATGTGAATGTTCCTCCCCAGATGTATGTCCAATATGCTCATCTCCAGAATCATGTGGCTGATCAACTGATTGATCTATCATTTTCCTTCAAATCAAAAAAACAAACATTAGTTCACAAATAGAAAAGTGTACTAAATTACATAATAGTAAACATTGGTAATATGGTAAGCATGTTAAACAATGATAAACATGGTAAACACAGGCAAAAGGTTGCCAATGAGTTGCCCCAAGAAAGCTGAAAAGTGGACTCACTGAGTCCACCGGTCAGCCGGTGTGAGCACACCGGCCAGCCGGAGGACCCAGGAAGTAGACTTGCCCACTGCCTGGTGCCACCGGCCGACCGCTGGCTCACCACCAGCCGGCCGGTGGACCAGACAACCTTCCTGTCTGGACCACCGTCCGGCCGCTGGATCACCACCGGCCGGCCGGTGGACCAGATAGAGAGCCTTCCTCTCTGTCTGGACCACCGGCCGGCCACTGGCTCAGCACCGGCCGGCCGCTGGTGATCCAGACAGAGGAAGGCTCTCTGTCTGGTCCACCGGCCGGCCGGTGGTGATCCAGCGGCCGGCCGGTGGACCAGACAGAGAGCCTTCCTCTCTGTCTGAACCACCGGCTGGCCGCTGGCTCAACACCGGCCGGCCGCTGGCTCAGCACCGGCCGGCCGGTGGACCAGACAGAGCTTTGTTCTCCTCTTTACAGTTTTTATTGTTTTATCGTTTTGGTTTGATACATGTTTTAATAAGTAAAAAATTTACAGTATCTAACATTATATGAAAAAACTAAATGTAAACAAGAAATAAACTTGTGTTACCTGTAATTTTAGGAATGTACAGTTGGATTGTTTTCCCAAATTCCTTCGTCGTGATCGTTCCTTATGGCACAAACCATGTCTTCAACATACTCATCATTATGTTCTGTTAATCTTTCCATGGAAGTAGGGATCTCACATAAATCAGCATCTTCATCAAATTCATCCTCACCAACATATTGGTTTTTACCTTGTAAAACAACAGCCCACTGCATATCTGATTGATCTACTACATAGAAAATTTGTTTGGAATGTGTTGCCATTATAAAAGAATCAGCTGTGTCTTCCAATCTATTCAGATTAACAAGTGTCATTCCAAATTCATCGTGTCTGACACTGTTGTTACCGATAAACCATTTACAGTTAAAAACGGGAACTTTAATTTTAAAGTAATCAGCCTCCCATATGTCTTCAATCACTCCATAATATGCACTTGATGCCGAAATTGGGTTTCTGTCCTTAGCACTCGAAAAATGCATTGCTTCTGCAAACACCAATACACCACTATTCTGCACTGCACTTCTATTGTCCTGAGCTTTCGTATGAAATGTATAGCCATTAATGTCATAAGCGGACCATGTTATCACATTTAAATATGGACCACCCACTATCCATTTTAATGTCTCTGATACATCTGATCTACCAAGCAAGGTCTTTTTAAACCATGGCAAAAAAGTTTTGTTGTGCTTATTCAAAATCCACATTTCTTTCTTCTTTGGATGACATTGTTTCAACTCATTAATATGCAATGTGATATACGGTTGAACATCAGCTATGTTATTCAAGATGTATGATTCTAACTTCTTCATATGTTCAGCTGACAGTGATTTTACTTTCAAGCCACGAATCCCCTTTCCCTCATTATTAACCCGTTCATGGCGAGATGGAGGCAAACCTATGTGTTGCGTCGTAGCCAAGTAGCTCGTACAAAACTCTGCTACCTCCTCAGAAATATACTTTTCAATAATGGAGGCTTCAGGTCGATATGGATTTTTAACATATCCCTTTAATATTTTCATATTCCTTTCAAAAGGATACATCCAACGAAGTTATACAGGTCCACAAAGCCTTATTTCTCGAACCAGATGAATCATTAAATGCACCATCATATCAAAAAAAGTTGGAGGAAAATACATTTCCAAATGACAAAGTATAAAAATTGCATCCTTTTCCAAAATGTTCAAAGCATTCACATCAATCGCCTTGTTGCAAATTGAATTGAAAAAATAACACAACCTCATTATAGTCTTTCTGACACGGATGGGCAATATTCCACGCAGTGCAACTGGTAGAATTTGTTGCATCATGACATGACAATCATGTGATTTCCTACCTATCAACTTCAAGTCTTTCAATGAGACAAAATTTTTTACATTTGAAGAATAACCATGAGGCACTTTGATATCATGAAGACACTGCCAGAAGCTACTTTTCTCCCTCTTCGATAATGTATGACAAGCCGGGGGAAGAAATGTCTGTCTTCCTTTAGGAGTGGGAGCTAACTCCAAACGTATTCCCATTGACAGTAGGTCTAACCTTGCATTCAACCCATCTTTTTTCTTTCCTTTAATATCTAGCAATGTTCCGATCAAAGAATCACAGATATTCTTCTCCACGTGCATGACATCAATATTATGTTTGACTTCATGATACCTTCAATATGGTAGCTCAAAAAATATTGACCTTTTCTTCCAAATATGTCTATCATTACCAGATTTCCGTGTCTTTCCCAATGTCACATCAAGGTTTTTCACCCTCTCAAAATACAATTCTGGGGATAAAGGTTGAGGAGCAGTATCAAATTCTTGTGAGCCATTGAATGCCTTTTTTAGTCTTCTATAAGGGTGATCCATAGGCAAAAACTTTCGATGACCCATGTACACTGTTTTCCTCCCATGATGCAATTGACAATATGACGTCTGTTGTTCGCAAATTGGACATGCTTTATGCCCTTTAACACTGTATCCAGACAAATTTCCATATGCTGGGAAGTCATTTATAGTGAATAGAAGCATTGCATGCAGTTGAAAATATTCCATTTTATAAGAATCATACACCCTAATACCATCAGCCCATAACAGTTTCAAATCATCAATCAACGGTGAAAAGTATACATCAATATCATTGCCGGGTTGCTTTGGACCAGAGATCATGATACTCAACATGACATATTTGTGCTTCATACAAACTTCAAGAGAGAGGTTGTAAATTACCAATAAAACAGGCCATGAACTATGTGTGCTACTGAGGGTTCGGTATGGATTCATTCCATCTGTGCACAAGCCTAGTCTCAGATTTCTAATTTCATTTCCAAATGTAGGGTACTGGGCATCAATTTTCTTCCATTGTGGACAATAAGCTGGATGACGTATTTTTCCATCACATACCCGCTCATCAGCATGCCATCTTAACCTTTTTGCATCATGTGAATTAGCAAACAAACGTTTGAAACGAGGAATTATAGGAAGATACCAAAATACCTTTGAAGGGAGCTTTGTAATCTCTACATCAGCTTGTGAATTTTCTTTCACCTTATACCGTGATGTCCCACATTTAGGACACTCTTTCAGAAATTCATATTCCTTCCTATATATAATGCAGTCATTCGGACAGGCATGTATTTTCCTGTATCCCAATCCCATCGGGCATAATATTTTTTTGGCCTTATAATGTGAATCTGGAAGATCGTTATCTTTTGGAAGAATGTCTTTCATCAATTGTAGCAGCTCTGTAAAACTTCTGTCACTCCATCCATGTTTCGCCTTCAGGTTAATCAATCTTAACACCGCCGACAAAACCGTAAAATCTGTACAACCAGGATATAATGGTTTTTCGGCATCACCATATAGACGTGCAACTGTCGGTTCTATCTCAATTTGTTCTGCTACAATATCGCGAATCATTTCTTCAATTCAATCGGAGTTACCATCTTGCGATTCATTATCATCAGTGACATTCTGTCCAGTTTCGCCATGCCAAATCCAAGGGTTGTAACTCGGATTGAAACCATGACAAATCAGATGATCTTTTATCTCTCTACTTTTCAACTTCTTCATATTCAGACATTTCAGGCATGGACAGAAAAAAATGTCACTACTTGGAACATTTCGTTTAGCAAATTCCAAAAAGGCATCAACACCTTCCTCATATTCATTGCTCATTCGATGTGCCGTAATCCAACTTCGACTCATTATTACCTATAACAAATAGCAAAAATATATATATTTTTTAGATAAGACAAATATATGTTTATATGAAAAAAATCATAATTTGAATATAAACAATTTTGAAATATAAAACAAATCGATGTGTAAACCCCCCTGGACACCCCCCGACCCCTCTGGACAGCCCCCCACCCCTACTGGACACAACCCCCCACCCCCGACCTGCTTGGACACCCCCCTGGACACCCCCAACCCTCTGGACAGCCCCCCCACCCCTCATAAACACCACCCCCACCCCCTACCCCCTTGGACACCCCCCTGGACACCCCCCCAACCCTCTGGACAGCCCCCCCACCCCTCCTAAACACCACCACCCACCCCCTACCCCCTTGGACACCCCCCTGGACACCCCCCAACACCCACCCACACCCTTGGACAGCCCCCCACACCCACCCACCCCCTTGTAAACCCCCCTGGACACCCCCCGACCCCTCTGGACAGCCCCCCGCCCCTCCTGGACACCACCCCCCACCCCCTACCCCCTTGGACACCCCCCTGGACATCCCCCAACCCTCTGGACAGCCCCCCCCCCCCCCCACCCACCCGGACAACCCCAAATACCCTCTGGAGAGGCCGCCACCCACTTGGACAGCCCCCCACACCCATCCACCCCCTTGGACACCCCCCCTGGACACCCCACCGACCCCTCTGGACAGGCCGCCACCCCCTTGGACAGCCCCCACACCCACCCATCCCCTTGGACACCACCCTGGACACCCCCCGACCCCTCTGGACAGCCCCCGACCCCTCTAGAAAGCACCCCCACCCCTCCTGGACACAACCCTCCACCCCCGACCTGCTTGGACACCCCCCTGGACACCCCCCAACCCTCTGGACAGCCCCCCCACCCCTCCTAAACACCACCACCCACCCCTACCACCTTGGACACCCCCCTGGACACCCCCCAACACCCACCCACACCCTTGGACAGCCCCCCACACCCACCCACCCCCTTGTAAACCCCCTGGACACCCCCCGACCCCTCTGGACCGCCCCCCCGCCCCTCCTGGACACCACCCCCACCCCCTACACCCTTGGAAACCCCCCTGGACATCCCCCAACCCCCTTGGACACCCCCCTGTACACCCCACCGACCCCTCTGGACAGGCCGCCACCCCCTTGGACAGCCCCCCACACCCACCCATCCCCTTGGACACCACCCTGGACACCCCCCGACCCCTCTGGACAGCCCCCGACCCCTCTAGAAAGCACCCCCACCCCTCCTGGACACAACCCCCCATCCCCGACCTGCTTGGACACCCCCCTGGACACCCCCCAACCCTCTGGACAGCCCCCCACCCCTCCTAAACACCACCCCACCCCCTACCCCCTTGGACACCCCCCTGGACACCCCCCAACACCCACCCACACCCTTGGACAGCCCCCCACACCCACCCAGCCCCTTGTAAACCCCCCTGGACACCCCCCGACCCCAAATCCATGCACCTATGCCATGGTTGTGTGTGAATAAAGTAGTAACAACTCTAAAAGGGCAACCCATCCAAATGGACACGCCCCAACCCTCTCGGGGATTTATAGAAAACGATGAATAATTAGTGAAATCATAAAATTACTCAATATTGCAAGTCGAACAAATAGATCTAGGGATGATAAATAAGATTATGGTGCCAAAACGAGTTAAAAGGGTTCGCAATCGAAGAATCTTAGCTAGTTTCAACAAAAAAATCACAACACATATATATATACTATCCGCGAAAAAAAACGAACGAGTGGGAGGATTACCTGAGTGCTGCGAGTTTAGATGATTGATCCGAGGATATTAAATATGAAAAACGATGATCGCAAAACGAATCTAAACCAACGAAATGGACGAGCCGATTCGGGTTTACGCGCGAGAGAGACGAGTCGCGACTGTCGAAGGTAAACTCGCGAATGACAATCCACGGGTCTGGGTAAATTTTTAAATGAGTTATCACGTCGGTTATTCAATAACTGACGTGATAATTGTTTTAAAAACATTTATAACGTCGGTTATTGAAATAACCGACGTAAAACCCTTCCTCCGATTCATTTTGTACGTCGGTTATTTTATAACCGACGTTATAAAGGGCTCAAAATCCGCGTTTTATTACGTCGGTTATGGAATAACCGACGTCAAAAACATCTGCGGATTCTTTTTCTACGTCGGTTATTTCATAACCGACGTAAAAAAGCCTTCAAAAACCGCGTTTGTTACGTCGGTTATTCAATAACCGACGTAAAAAGGCCTTCGAAAACCGCGTTTTTTACGTCGGTTATAAAAATAACCGACGTAAAAAACGAAGCCGCGCGATTAATAACGTCGGTTATTTTTATAACCGACGTTAAAGGTGTACCGAATACAGCTTGTTACGTCGGTTAAGAAATAACCGACGTAAAAAACCTCGTTTTACATATTATGACATCGGTTTTATATAACCGACGTAAAAAATGGCGACGTAAAAAACGTTTTCTGCACTAGTGATCTTTTCTTCTTCTCAGATGAATAATGATAAATTTAATTGTAAATCTACATTGGTCACCTAATTCCTCATGAAATCATCAATCCATTATCATGGAAGATTTAACATAAATCATTATACATAACATGTTATAAATAATTTATCCCATCATAGATGAATATGAGACACTACACATTCACTCTTTCTTATTTTGTGTCTCTGAAAACAATTTATTTAAATGATGTATAACATGTGACCCTCATAACAATCCCTTATTGGTTGTTTTCATTACAAATCAATTTAGTTTTTGGTAAATGTATTTCCCATGACTTATCACATGATGCCTCTTGATAAATCTTGAATGATCATGATCCCATGAATATAGTCCATTCTCCTATTTCCTTCATGGAGAATAACATGTTTTACCAAATACTAAATAGATTATAAGACATCTACATTATTTCCAATCTGTAATATGTAATAAACATATAGTACAATTATTAGGACCACACAACCAATAAATATATTATAAATTCATAGATCATATTTATTCATAATGAATCATTATTATATTTATAGATTCATATAACATGATGTTACATGACCAAGATTCTATATTCAATCAATTAATGGATATCTATATATTTTATTGATATTAATAGTATCCTATAGTCAAAAAACCTTTGTTTACATCATATAGATATATACTTGAAGATTCTAATTAATGAAATATATTTGGATAACAATATTCCAAATTTCATAGTTGTGGTAAAAACTATAAAATGAAGTGTTTTGATGGATTTAGAAATGTAAACCACAAAAATATGCTTTTATTCATCAATATATTGATTCTATTTAATCCCACAATCCAATGTACATGATTTATAGGAATTTATGTTACCTTCCATGTCTAGTATTCTCTTCGATATCAATTTACATCATAAATGATTTAAATAAATATTATTATTGACAAGAACCTAAACATGGTTCTAATACATTGAATTTGTATCATAGATCATGGATTATTTCAGTTTTTCTTCATAGGATCCTTGAAATGAAACTTTTTTTGGATACATGATAACTATTTCTAATAATTAATGACTCATCATCTTTGATGACAAGTAAACTATATTTTTCTAAATAATTTACCTCCCTGGCCCTTTTGCACGAATTTTTTTAAGATTAAATTATTGATGGTTTCTATAATATTACAATAGTTATTATTATTAAAATATATTAAATTAAATCCCCTTTACTAAAGATCTTCTATCCTGATAGTATTTAACTTAATAAATTTTTTTGATGATGTACTTCTATAAATACAATGTAATATATATTAAAGATCCATGTCATCATTCTCAATCGTCATCTAATGAGATTTATAAATATTTCAAATGTGTAAAAAATCATCCATCAATCATAGGTATCATCATGTTGTCAAAAATCATCTGATCTTCTATTGTGATCCATATTCTCTTCATAGCATGGCAGTAACTCAATATGAAAAGGGATATGGGTCTAGAAAAGTTTTATTCAGGATTTAGGTAATCAAAAACACTATAAAAATTTTATGGTGGTATAATTTATAATCCTGATGTATGATCCATTGTCTATCTCAGTTATTAATGTGTTAAAATAAATGAATATATAATATGGTTGAAAATAATGCATCATATTTGTTGACACCCAAACGTTTTATTAGTGTAAATGAAACATAGAAATAATTTAGTGTGGATGATGAACTATATAGATGAATAATATAATAATAGGTAGTATAAATGATATTCCCCTATCTATATGAGAATATATATTTTCAAAGAAATCAATATAAATTTCTCAAAACTAAAAATTTCCGATTTATGTACATCTATAACAATATACCACTAGTACTAAATACAAACATAATTTTTTCCATTTATAATAATTTTGTATAATATATTTTAACTCAAGATGTTTATTTCCAATAACTTTTTAGATATATTGAAAATCATGTTTACAAAACTATCATTAATTTCCCATTGTATAACATCTTATACAGTATCTTTTCCATATGCATCCAATTAATTTTCAATAACTCGAAAACACTTTTGTAGTTTCTCTCATAGTAAAACTCATGCCTCATTGATTAATCAAATATGTGTTCCCCCATAGGTTGGTTATCCATTGAAATCAAATTTGATGTTCCATTTCTATATATCTATGTAAAGGGAGGCCTCTAGAAAATAATCAATGCTACATAATATATAATGTGATCATTCTTGATCTCCTCATACACACATACCTATATACATATGTACACCAAAATCCATCATATTTTATTGTAAATTATAATATTTCATGCTTTTTATAAGACATCGAGTGACTGTGGGACACATAGAATGTCAACCACATATAACTAACTCAATCATTGTCAACATTTTTAGTGCAAACTGATTTAATCAAATAATAAATAAAATTTAATTAATAATTAAGGATATTAACATTATGTGACACATATCTACATTGACATAAAATAGATCAGTACATCCATAAGATAAAACAATTTATCTCAAATATAGGTATAGAATTCATACACATTATATTAGTAGAAAATATAATATTGGTTAACCTCCAACAGATCATATGATCCACAACATAACAAATGAATCCTAAATTAGATAAGGTAATATATATATATATATAAATATATGCGTGATTAGGGTATCAAATCATGTTGAATACCATGCTAATAATTGCACAATAAAAATGCTTTGGGCACTCAAATATGATACATTCACTACTAATATACCAAATAAATTTATATAGAACTTAATTTTTAATCTTTTTTGGTCATAAATCACAAAAATTTCTTCTCATTCTATTTTTATTCATTGTAAGTATATTATATAACTCTATAAAATATTAAAACTCATTTTAACATATATGTTTTATAAAAACAATTAATACATCCTAGTGAACATCTGTTGGGGGTAAACCCAAATCCATTCTTCGATAGGACAATTAAAATTTTAATTTCTAGAAATATATATCTATATATAATTTTTTTTCAATTTTAATTGAATGATAAAATTGATGTTTCATTTAATTCGATACATTTTAATATTCTAAAACTCATCAAGAATATTTAACAAAACAAATATCGGAATTTTATTATCTTATCATATTTGACAAAGAAATAGATAAAACTTATGTTTTTTAAACATTATAGATTTCGTTAAATCCATTCATCATTTTTATTTCCAGTCACATATTTATTTTATCTTATATTTATATCCTCCTCCTCAAATCTATTGTGTTAATCATCTACATTGAAAGCTAGTTTGAATAATGTTTATTGATTCAATAAAGTTTCCTTATGAATTTGACATTACCTCTTTTACTTTTTTAAAATAAAAAGGGGGTGAATGGAATGATAAAAAATAATACTAGGTAATGAATAGAATTCCAAAAGTAAGGGGGAGTCTATCTAAGGGGGAGTTTTCGCAAATAATATTTCCATATACAATAAAAAGAAAATTATCTTTATAGAAGTCAAGAATATAATCCTAAGGGATTTCAAAACCTAAGGTGGAGTTAGATGTATTCACCATGATTCATAAGTAAAGGAAGATATGTTTTCCTTTTACGTTCATTAGTAAATTCTTAGTCCTAGAATTCTTTTTCATAAGGATGTTTGTGCTTTCCAAAAAGGGGGATATTTTTGAGTCAATAACATTTCATTATGACTTTTCAATTCCTCTTTGACTTGATAATCACAAACACTTTATGTTAAGGAAAGATATTTTTTCCTAATGTATTTTTTCCCTAAAAAAAATTTCCTTCTCTAAAGAAATTATTATATTTAACTATGTTATCATTTTTCATTTTATATAATATTTCTACATATAACTAATTTTATTATTATGTCAAAATTATTTTTCATATCCAAAACCGTGGAATCTTATAATTCCTTATGTAAAACCCAAATATTTTATGAGAAGTATTTATTTTATGTCTTATGTTATATACAACATCAATGAAATCATTCACGGCACACAACACTATCTTGGCTTGCATTACACACAATCACGACGTTCCTCGATAGCGTGTGTAGTACGCAATACTGAGTTCCACTAAATAACAATATATTAATATAAAATTATAAACTATCCATTATTAATAGTATTAACCGAATTTTTAATTTTATAAAATTATTATTCATCTTACATATTTTATAGAACATGTTATGAGAACAACATAAATTTTTCGGGTAAAATAAGTATTTTTTTAAAAAAAATGCAGTTTTGCCACCTTTTGAAGGCGCACCCACATTGAATCTAGTTTTTGAGAAGTTTATAAGTTCAATTTGACAAAATATAATTCTTATTTATAATTAGGATATAAAAATTTACTTTGGATAAAATTTTCATATTATTATGATAACTTTCATATTTTAATGAATAGTAAAAACACACTATATTTTAATTAAAAACAACTTTTTTCACCACAATGCTTTATATGGTTAAATTATATAATTGAATGGTTTTAATGCATAAATAGAATATATTATTACAATTTAATAT
Organism: Viscum album; assembly: GCA_963277665.1. Classification (NCBI taxonomy): domain Eukaryota; kingdom Viridiplantae; phylum Streptophyta; class Magnoliopsida; order Santalales; family Viscaceae; genus Viscum; species Viscum album. Next base: position 1,890,294,174 of record OY728156.1, read on the forward strand.
AATTTATGTCATTATCATTAATTTTACATTGAATTTATAGGTAAAAACATTTCAATCTTCGACAATGTTTTAACTTTTAAAAACTCGTTTCCTTAACAATGGGATTAATTTTAATTTAATTACAGAAAATTCTGTGTTTTGAATTTTTAAAAATGGATTCCATATTTGGATTATGGGGGTCTAAATTATGTTAATAGGTTACTTTTATTTTTTTGAGGTTATGAATAGTAACTACTGTAATTTTTATTTAATACGGTTAAAGGTAAATTGGGTAATTCAAGGTTAAAAGAATATTATAAAAATTCCAAATTACTTTGATAGTTGTACTAACCTTATTTGATGAGTAGTGGAAGACCATGGGCATCCTTGTGTCTATTTTGGGACCCCATTGAGCCACTTGGTAGTGATAATGACAATTTGGATTAATTAATTTAATGTAAAGAAAAAATTGACATTAACAAAAATATTTTATTAATTAATTTTTATAAGGAGTTATATATATTATATTTTAGACTATAAATATTAATTATAATGGTAAAAATATTTCTTAAATTATGATATTTTTTTTATATTTTTTAGACATAAAATAAATTAACTTATTTATGACACAATAATGATGCAATATTTAGATCATTAACAAATGATTTAAATAAATGAGATTATAATGATTAAAATATTTTAAAAAAGATGTCCAATTATGATTGGATGATTTTATTTCGACCATGAGGCATCTTATCTTCATCTTTAATGATTTTTGGACCTTTTGAAACCGAAGATAAGTTTATAATAAAATAATATTTTCACACTTTCCAAAGGTGCCCCTCTCCTCCCTTATAAAAGGGAACCTCCTCCCTCTCCTCTTCACAATACATTGAGATATCAAACTCGGCCAAACCCTGCCAATATCTATTCTCCACTTCCCTAGAAATATCATAGAGGTCCTGGTCCTATTCATTGACCAACCCTAGTTCCCTAAGGGGAGGTTAAGAAGAGGCACGTCTAATAAGAGGTAATATCGATTACCGATCCTTTCCAATTTCCTTATTCTTCAACTTCTTCATCTTTAGTTGTTTCATTATTAAGTAATAACATCAGTATTAATTATATAATTATATGATATTATATATATGAAACAGCATCATTTCACCTACTATGAATCCTATGGAAAACGAAATCACCGCGCGTGCGTACGTACAGAATACTGTCTCCACGCCGTGGTGTAATCCATTTTTCCACCACCACCTTACTTGGATGGGTATAATGGTGTAAAGAATAACTATATATGATTATTGTAATGTGATATGTATTCTTAAATAGTATACATGCACTTTAATACAGTTCCACGATCATGGGAACGATATCATCGCTCGTGCATACGTACGGCCTACCGTCTCCACGATGTGATGCGACTCGTTCTACAAGATCATCATTGAAAAATGATTATATAAATAAATTTAATGACTAAATATTTTATATATTACACTAATACCATTCTAGAAATGAGTAATCTATAACCTAAAAAGAAGAATAAGAATTTATTCGACAAAACCCGCATAAGAACAAAAAAAGAAATAAACACCCGAATAACAAGTAACAATGAAATATTTCTAATAAGAAGCTAAGAATAATACAATATATGATATCATAACAATGATAATGATTATGTAAGAAGCCAATAACATTTTTTAAATCATTATATAGGAGGTTCGAACACATACGAAGAAAATCAAACATAAGGTAAGGGAAAATCTCAAAATCTCAATTTTTATCCGAGATTGTTTATACTTTAGAATTTACTGGGGAATATTTATCATCCACATTCATGTTACCCCAATATGTAATAATATTTCTATGCTTATAAAAATGTTTAAAACCAATTTTACCCTTCGATGAGTTTTTAGTAAAAGATATGAAAGGAATATTTTGTCATTTTTCGTCGAGGTACTTTTTGACTTTTTCGGCCAAAGTACGAGAAGAATGTTTTTTTAACTTATACATAATGAATGGATTTTTATGATTTCAAAGAAAATTATTTCAATAAATATTCCTTTACAAGTTTAAATGTTTAATTTTAATCAACTTATTTTAGTTTAAAATTTTATTGCATGTTAAGAAAGGAAAAATGTTTTTTGAAGTAGAAAGGTTATTTTCCTCAAGAATGGAGTTCAAGTGTTTTATCAAAATTATTTTCCATCTAAGATAATATAGGCCTCTATTTTTATACCTATTTTTACATTTATTTTATTATTTTATGATGAAATTAATTTTATGAAGTACTTTTATTTTATATGGATTATGTTTTAATGGCATAATGATTAAGAATCCAATTTTTATTACATGGGTAATGCTATGATGTATTATTTATGATTTTGTGGCACATATAAGAGTGGTTTAATTATGAGATGTGTGGGACCTATATCTCCATCCAATGTATTGGGTAAAGATTTATATCTCATGAGATAGACATGGCTGGAATGGCAAGTTAAACCGGTTCAGTGATACAATACAGGAACGAGGAGTGAACTCGGTTCAGTAATGGACTTTGTCCGCTATGATAGTCTTGGAAATGAGTCTTGAATAATATGAAATGATTTTTTATGATTATGTTTGTATGCCACAAAGTATCATGTTTTATGTTATCATTATTTGGGATTAAATTTCACCACTATGATTTATCCCTTGTTATGATATTATGATCTCTTTTGCAGGTTAAGATATTCCAAATGTTATGTTATTATGAATATGGTATGATTGGTATTTATTTTGTTTACCCTTACTAAGAATTTGAGCTCACGCTTTTATATGTTTTCTTTTCCCCAGGTCTGGATGAAGGTTATTAAGTAGAATATTCCAAATGGGACTCTAGATATGATGAAATAAATAGGAGACAACATAGATGATTTATGAACCAGTTGTTTATGTTTCCTAGTTTATAAAGACACTATACCTATACGGTCCGTTCATACTTTCATTATATGTTGTAATACGTATGCTTCAATTTTTTAAGTAATAACCATGTATGTAATGTATGTGTCGTTATAGTTGGTATCAAAGGCAAATGAGGTAGGAATAAAAATGATCCCTTGGAACTCTCACATGTAAGCGTTGGACAAAGCATGGATCTCTGCCCAAAGGGCTTCATGAGGAAATGGCTGCCACAGGGGATGGTGGTGTGTCCCACCCAGGGGGTGTATCCACCCATGGAGTGCCCTGATAGGTATCAATTATAGTCCACTGGAAGTAATTCCAGACCGTTATAGTTGGTATCAGAGGAAAGGTATAATCAACCTTTGGAAACTAGGATGTGAAAGCCCTAGTAAGAACCCTAATGATATTTCTAAGCATAGAAAACAATATTAGTGTTTTATAAATGTCCATGAATAACCTATGATAAGTCCTTAAGTGTAAATTTTTTTTCTTGATTATTTGGTTTTTCTATTATGATTAGTGTTTCTCACACTATGCTTATTAGTTTTAGTCAATGGATGGAACCCGAAGGAACCGTGTTAATGATGAATGTGACGGGAAATGCAATGATTGTCCCCCTGAGTAACCAAACATTATGGGAGCTGGAATGGAATGTCGTGTAGCCATGCTCACACAACTTTCTCAAGCTATGAACCATACAGGACATCCCAACGAAAAGAGGAAGGAGCACCATTCTGTTGAATCCTTCATGGGGCAACATCCACCTTCATTCAGCAAGTCTTCTGATCCCTTAGTGGATGAACAATGGATTAGTACCACTGAAAAGATATTTTCAGTTCTACAATGTTTTGAACATGACAATGTCATCTTAGCAGGGCATCATTTGGAAGGTGATGTTGATCAATGGTGGAATCTAATCACGAATATGAGGAAAAGAGATGAAATTGAGTCCATGGAATGGGACGAGTTCAAGAACATATTTTTCAATAAGTACGTCCCTTATATTCTTTGAACAAAGATGGATAAGGAGTTTCTTGAACTAAAGAAAAAGGATGATGAATCTGTTGGTAGATATGAAGAAAATTTTACAAGACTTACAAGGTACGCTTCTAGAATTATGATCCAACCTGAGAGTAAAATTGATCGATTATTTAGTGGCTTAAAACCAAGTCTTAGAAGGGTGTTATCCATAAGGGACTTCAACAGCTACGAGGAAGATTTTCGATGTGCTCCCAAAGTTGAGATGGAGATTGGAGTAACCCATCATTCATATGGGTTTGATAAGAAGAGGAAAATGGAATTCAAAGGAAAATATAAAGACCACACTGAAAAGAAGATGAGTTTTCCATTATTCTCAAATTGTGGAAAGAAACATGGAGGGAATTGTATTAAAGGGACAAGAAAATGTTTTATGTGTGGAAAAGAAGGTCATCGGGCAGTTGAATGTCGAAATAATGGGAAGAAGTTGTCTAATGATGCGAACAACGAAAGGGATACACAGAATGCATCTCTTGCACTTCAATTATTCAAGTGTAAGGAGATGGGACATTATGCCAATAAATTCCCAAATCCAAGCTTTGTTGATGATGATCGACATCAACAAACTCTTGAGGCCAAAGAGAAAGGAAATTCACATGAAATTATTATCGGCGATGTGGAGTACGATGAAGAAGTGGTGAAAGGTACACTTACTATCCAGTCTCAAGTAGAAAATGTTTAATTTGATTCTGGATCCAGCCACTCTATTATTTTTGATTAATTTTCTAATGGTATCACTATATTACCTAAAAAATTAGATGTTGAGTTAGTTGTGGCAACCCCTAATTGCACAAAATTCGCATCAAAAGTTTACAATTCTTCTCTGATTGAAGATTGTGGGAAATTGAATCCTGCAAATCTTGTGATCCTTCCTATAGTGGAATTTGATGTGATACTTGGAAGGATTGGATTTATTTATATGGAGCTCATATCAATTTTCAAATAAGGGAAGTCACATTTCATATTCCAGATCAATCTATGATCGCCTATCGATGTAAGGATGAACATAACCTTCCAATGGTAATTTCTTCCATCTTATGGGTCTTGATTCCAATAAATGAAGGATATTTATCTCAAATTGAGGGAGAGAAACTCACGATTAAGAATATTCCCACTGTACAAGAACTTGATGATGTCTTTCCAGAGGAAATGCTCGGTCTTCCACAAAATCGTGAAGTTGAGTTTTTGATAGAACTCATACCGGGTGCTATGAGTATTTCAAAGAAACCTTATAGAATGGCCCCGATTGAGTTCCAGGAATTGAAGAAGAAACTCCAAGAGAATCTTTATAAGGGATTCATACGACCTGGTGCATCACCTTGGGGAGAACCTGTTCTGTTTATTAAGAATAAATATGGATCAATGAGACTCTGCATTGATTATCGAGAAATTAACAAGATCACTATCAAGAAAAAATATCATCTCCCACGCATTGATGACTTACTTGACCAACTACGTGGAGCTCAATACAATTCCAAGATTGATCTTCGTTCAGGGTATCATCAATTAAGGGTCAAAAAAGATGATATACCAAAGACAGCTTTCTATTCAAGGTATGGACACAATGAATTTATAGTGATGCTAGTTGGTCTTACGAATTCCCTAGCTATATTCATGGATCTAATGAATAGAGTCTTTATAGAATATCTTGAATAGTTTTTGGTAGTCTTTATAGATGATATTCTTGTCTATTCAAAGAGAAATGAATAACATGAATATCACTTGAGAATTGTATTGAAGCCCCTGAGAAAGGATAAACTTTATGACAAATTTACCATGTGTGAATTTTGGCTTAAAAAAGTTGCATTTTCTTGTCACATAATCTCAAAAGAGGGGATATCTGTTGATCCAACAAAAATAGAGGTTATCGAAAGATGGTCGAGACCAACAACAGTTACTAAGATCCAAAGTTTTCTTGGTTTGGATGGATATTATCGACATTTTGTGAAATATTTTTTGCGATTATCTAATCCACTCACCAGGTTGACTCGAAAAGGAGTTAAGTTTGTGTGGACAGAGGAGTGTGAAGGGAATTTCAAGGAGTTGAAAGGAAGGTTATCCAGTGAACCTATACTCACACTGCCTTGTAGTGGAGAACGGTTTGTGATCTATAGTGATGCATCCAAGAAGGGATTGGGGTGTGTTCTCATGAAAAATGGTATGGTGATAGCTTATGCCTCACGACAGTTGAAAATCCATGAGAAAAATTACCCAACTCAAGATTTGGAGTTAGCTACGGTAATCATTACATAAAAGATTTAGAGACATTATCATTATGGTGAACGATGTGATATTTATACTGATAATAAAAGTTTGAAGTATATTTTCATAAAAAATTAGCTGAATATGCATCAAAGGAGATGGATGGATCTTATTAAGGATTACGATTGTTCAATTCATTACCACCCTCGAAAAGAAAACAAGGTGGCAGACGCATTAAGTGGACAAGACCATGCTAGCTTATCCATGATGAGGATCACAAAAGATCCAATATTTATGGATTTAAAATTGATAGATCTTGAAATTATAATGGAAGGGGAAAATCTTATCTTTCTCAAATAAATGTTCAACCATATATACCTGTGAAGATTAAAGAGGCACAAAAAGAAGATGTAGAGTTACAAAATAATGTGAGAAATGTTCCTGAATTCAACCATGATTGTGATGCAATAATATGGTTCAGGAATCGAGGTTGTTTTCCTCCCATCATAGAATTAAAGTAGGAGCTGATGGATGAGGCTCATAGTTCTTAATTATCTATTCATCCTGGAAGCACGACGATGTATAGGGACCTGAAAGTGTACTTCTGGTGGGATGGAATGAAAAGAGATGTTTCTGAATATGTCTCTCGATGCTTGGTTTGTCATAAATTTAATGCTGAGAGACAGAAGTCTAAGGGGATGTTACAACCATTACCCATACCTGAATGTAAATGGGAAAACATCACTTTGGACTTTGTCACTGGACATCCTAAAACATCCAAAGGCAATAATGCTATTTGGGTTATAGTTGATCCTTTTATGAATTCGGAACACATTATTGCTATTAGAGAGGATTTATATCTGGATCAGCTTTCTAAGATATATGTAAAGAAAGTTGTAAGATTGCATAGAGTACCACATTCCATTATATCTGATTGGGATCCAAGGTTTACCTTGATGTTCTCGAGAATTCTTCAGCATACCCTAGATACAGAGTTGAGTTTTAGCACTGCTTATCATCCTCAGACAGATGGTCAGTCTGAGAGAACAATTCAATCACTAGAAGACATGTTGAGAGCTTGCTCTATGGATTTCAAAGGCGGTTGGGATCAACACCTACCTTTGGTGGAATTTTATTATAATAATATATTTCACAACAGCATTCATATGGCTCCTTATGAAGCTCGCTATGGAATGAAATTCTGAACTCCAACATGCTGAGATGTTGTTGGGGAAGAATGCTATTAGGACTTGATCTTATTGATGAGATGGAAGAAAAGGTCCGATCTATTCAACAACACATAAGTGCAGCTCAGAGTCGACAAAAAAGTTATTCCGACAACCGAAGAAAATACCTGGAGTTTGAAGTTGGTGATAAAGTGTTCTTAAGAATATCTCCTTGGAAGTGAGTAATGAGATTTGTAAAGAAGGTAAAGTTGAGTTCTAGGTATATCAGTCCTTTCAAAATACTAGATCGTGTGGGGAAGGTAGCTTACCGATTGGCGCTTCCACCAAATCTCTCTCAAGTCCACGATGTCTTCCATATATCACTCCTAAGAAAGTACATACCTGATCCTTCGCATGTACTAAGCTCAGAAGTTGTACCGCTAGAGCAAGAACTTTCTTATGAATAACAGCCGATAAAGATTGTGGATCATAGTGAAAAAGTTCTATGGAACAAGACCACTCACTTGGTTAATGTTTTATGGAGGAACCACCAATTAGAAGAAGCTACATGGGAGCTTGAGGATATGATGAGGGTGAGGTATTCTCATCTATTTGTTACGAAGTGATGAATTTCGAGGGCGAAATTCATTTTAAGGGGGATAGAATGTAACACCATAATATTTTATGAGAAGTATTTTTTATGTCTTATGTTATATGAAACATCAAAGGAATCTTTCATGGCACACAACACTAGCTTCGCTTTCATGACACGCAATCACGGCCTTCCTCGATATCGTGTGTAGTACGCAATACCGAGTTCCACTAAACAACAAAATAATAATATAATATTACAAACTAGCCGTTTTGAATATTATTAACTGAATTTTAAATTTTATAACATTATTATTCATCTTAAATATTTTCTAGAACATGTTACGAGAACAAAATAATTTTTTCGTGTAAAATAAGTATTCTTCAAAGAATGCTTTTTTCCACCTTTTGATGGTGCACCCACTATAAAACTAGTTTTTGAAAAGTTTATAAGTTCAATTTGAAAAAATATAATTCTTCTTTAGAATCATGATATAAAAATTTACTTTGGATTAATTTTTCATATTATTCTGATAACTTGCATATTTTAATGAATAGTAAAAACACGCTATATTTTAATTAAAAACAGTTTTTTTCACCGCAATTCTTTATATTGTTAAATTATCATATTGAATGGTTTTAAAGTATAAATAGAATATATTTTTACCATTTAATATAATGTATGTAATTTTCATTAATTTTACATTGAATTATAGGTAAAAACATTTCAATATTTGGCAATGTTTTATCTTTTAAAAATCCATTTTCTTAACAACTGTATAAATTAGAAATTAATTACTACAACTTCTGTGCTTTGAATTTTTAAAAATCGATTCCATATTTGGATTCGGTGGGTCCAAATTATGTTAATAGGTTAGTTTTATTTTTTTTGAGATTATGAATAGTAACTACGGTAATTATTATTTACTGGTGTTAAAGGTAAATAGGGTAATTCAAGGTTAAAAGAATATTATAATAAGTCAAAATTAACTTGAAACTTGTCCTAACCTTATTGGATGAGTAGTGGCCGACCATGGGAATCCTTGGGTCGATTTTGGGAACCCATTCAGCCACTTGCTAGTGATAATGACAATTTGGATTAATTAATTTAATGTAAGGACAAATTTGACATTAACAAAAAAAAATTAGTAATTAAATTTTATAAGGGGTCATATAATTTATATTTTAGACAATAAATATTAACAAAAAATATAAAAATATTTCATACAAGATGATATTTGTTTTATAATTTTTAGACATAAAATAAATTAAATTATTTATGACACAATAATGATGCAGTATTACCTCATTAATAAATGATTTAAATAAATAAGATTATAATGATTAAAATATTTTCCAAAACATGTCCAATTATAATTGGATGATTTTATTTCGACCATGAGTCATCTTATCTTTATCTTTAATGATTTATGGACCTTTTTAAACTGAAGATATGTTTATAATAAAATAATATTATCACACTTTCCAAAGGTGCCCCTCTCCTCCCTTATAAAAGGGAACCTCCTCCCTCCCCTCCTCACACCACAATGAGCCTTCAATCACGGCCAACCCCTGCCAATATCTCTTATCCACTTCCCTAGAAACATCCTAGAGGTCCTGGTTATCTTCAAAGACTAACCCAAGTGGCCAAAGTTGAGGTTAAGAAAAGGCATGTCAAAGAAGAGGTAATATCAATTACCGATCCTTTCAAATTTCTTTCTTCTTCAACTTATTCTTCTTTAGTTGTTTCATTATTAAGTAATAACATCAGTATTAATTATAAACTGATATGTTATTATAAATATAAAACAACCCCATTTCACATACTATCCATCCTACGGAAAATGAAATCATCGCGCGTGCGTACGTACGGAATACCGTCTCCACGCCGTGGTGTAATCAGTTTTTCCACCACCACCTTACTTGGATTGGTATAATGGTGTGAAGAAAAACTATATACGATTATTGTAAAGTTATATTGATTCTGAAATTGTATAAATACACTTCAATACAATTCCACGATCATGGGAACGATATCATCGCTCGTGCATACGTACGACCTACCCTCTCCACGATGTGATGCGACTCATTCTACAATATCTTCATTGAATAATGATTATATAAATGAATTGAATGACTAAATTTTATATATATTACACTAATAACATTATGTAAATGATTTATCTATAACCTAAAATGAAGAATAAGAATTTATTCGACAAAACACGCATAAGAACAAAAAAAAAGCAATAAACACCCGAATAACAAGTAACAATGAAATATAACTAATAAGAAGCTAAGAATATGACCATATATGATATCATAACAATGAGTAAGATTATGGAATAATTCAATAACTTTATTTTAATCATTATACAAGAGGTTCAGACACAGACGAAGCAAATCGGACCTAAGGTAAGGGAAAATCTCGCAATCTCAATTTTTATCAGAGATTGTTTATAAATCCAAATTTACTGGGGAATATTTATCATACACATCCATGTTACATCAATATGTAATATTATTTCTATCCTCCTACAATTTTTAAAAACTAATTTTACCCTTTGATATGTTTTTAGGAAAATATATGAAAAGAATCTTTTGTCGTTTTTCGTACGAGGAAGTTTTTGACTTTTTCGGCCAAAGTACGAGAAGAATGTTTTTTAACTTATAAAGAATTAATGGATTTTTATGATTTCATGGAACATTATTTCAATAAAGCTTCATTTACAAGTTTTCAAGGTTATTTTTAATCAACTTCATTTAGTTTAAAATTTTATGACATGTTAAGAAAGGAAGAATGATTTTGAAGTAGAAAGGATATTTTCCTCAAGAATGGAGTTAAAGTGTTTTATCAAAATTATTTTCCATCTAAGATAACATAGGATTATATTTATATCCCTATTTTTACATTGATTTGAATATTTTATGATGAAATTAATTTTATGATGTCCTTTTATCTTATATGGATTTTTTTTATGGAATGATGTTTTAGAATACTATTTTTATTACATGTGTTATGCTACGATGTATGATTTATGATTTTGTGGCACACATAAGAATGGTTTCATTATAAGATGGGTGGGACCTATATCTCCCTCCAATGTATTGGGTAAAGATTTATATCTCATGAGATAGACATGGCTGAAACGGGAAGTTAAACCGGTTCAGTGATACACGACTGGAATGAGGAGTGAACTCAGTTCAGTAATGGACTTTGTCCGCTTTGATAGTCTTGGCAATGAGTCTTGACTTATATGAAATGATTTTCTATGATTATGTGTATGTGCCACAAATTATCATGTTTTATATTATAATGACTTTTGATTACATTTCACTACTATTATTTATCCCATGTTATGATATTATGATCTCTTTTGCCGGTTAAGATATTCCAAATATTATGTTCTTATGAATATGATATGATTGATATTTATTTTTATTACCCTTACTTAGCATTTGTGCTCACCCTTTTTTATGTTTTCTTTTCCCCAAGTCTGGATGAAGGGTACTAAGTAGAACATTCCAAAAGGGACTCTAGATACGATGAAATAAATATGAGACAACATAGATGATTTATGAAGCAGTTGTTTATCTTTCCCAGTTTCTAATGACACTATACCTATACGGTCCTTTCATGGTTTTGTTATATGTTGTGATAAGTATGCATTGATTTTTTAAGTAATAACCACGTATGTAAAGTATTGGTCGTTATACATTAGAAATCAAGTACTCTATTTTCAGGTTCCATATTCTAAGAAATTTCGATTGTGAATTCTCTAAAATTCAAACACTTAATTCTCTAAATTCACATTCTAATATCTTGGTAATTTAGACTCTGAATACTCTCAAATTAATACTCTGAATTATATGAAATTAATATTCCCAATTCAATGAATTTATGTTTTTCTGAAATTCAAACTTTGAATTCCTCAGAATTCAGACATTAAATTCCATTGAAGTTTGACTTATAATTCCTCAAAATTCCAACTATGAATTCAATAGAATTCAGATTCCAAATTCCTCACAATTCAGACTCTAAATTCCATAGAATTATTAGACCTAATTTCTCATAATTTAGACTATTCATTCATCAAAATTCATACTCTTAATTCATTAAAATTTAGACACTGAATTTTTCATAATTCAGACTCCGAATTCTTATGAATTTGGACTCCTAATTCATCAAAATTCCGATTCTGTATTCCTCATAATTCGAATTTTGAATTCCACAGAATTCAGATTCAGAATTCATCGGAATTTAGACTCTAAAATCTATAGTATTGAGATTCCAAATTATTTTTATAATAGAATTTGAATATCCATGCCTTATTGACCAAAAATGTTTATTTTTTTAGACTCAAAATTCAATAATAAAATAAAAAAAAGGCCTTCGGGTGATTCGGGCATAGAATCCAAAAAATAGATTTGGTTAGGTAACATAATTTTCTCTACACATGTTATTACTGTTAAACAATTTCATTCAATATATTTCTAACTAACTATTGGTTGAGATAAACATGTAAAGTTCCCTTTGAGATTCAAGGGAAAATAAGACCTTTAGAGGATGAATTCAACCATTTTATTTGTGTCTATTAATATATTCTTATTTTAATGACATCATTATCTGTTAATCAACCTAGAGATTACATGTTGTGAAGTAATATCCTAAGAGGGAGAATCTATGGATTTTTTCATTCTGAACACCTCTTTCATCTTTCTTTGTGCGCCACCGATAGTTACAATGTACAATCACATGCTTTAAGGGATAGGAAGATGGAGGTTTTGATCAGAAGCAGAGGTTCCAACTAACTTAAATATTGAGTTATTGAGAAGATATCGAAAACTATTCTAATATTCTTATCAGGGGATTACCCTGGTGTGGGTAAGACATATTTTCTTGAATGTATAAATCAAGGGAACTTTATCCATGGTTTTTAGATAAACTACTCTTTGGGTTAAAATATTTACTACTTGTTACTTATTTTTGTTTCATGTTTTTATTTCATCTGTATTTTGATAAATAAAGAATGTATAACATTCTTAAAAATTATTATGATCTTATTTACTCTGAAAATTAAGATTCTATATGCTTTAAGGTAGAATATTTCCCAAAGTAAACTCTTCTAATGATTTTATTTTGGAACAATATTTCTCAAACCTATGAAAATATGATTCATAATTAAGAACTAAAATTGAGTTTTTGAATTTACTATGTTTATCTTAGTTAAACATAGTTTTCCTTTTGGTAAAAAACTAATAATTTTAAACATACAATTCACCCCCACCCTCTTGTGATTGTGCATATATATATCTACTATTTCGATCCTACAATGGTGAGATGTAGGATTCATATTCTAAAATCGTTACCTTATTGAACATATATTAACATCATAACTAAAAATTGACTAATTTAAAAATAAAAACAATTGTTATCTTCATATAAATATATCTATGAGAAATATCATCATCCCAATAGCCCAAATAAATTATAAATTTTCCATTAAATATGGTAACTAATTTCATTATTTATTATTCATATATCATAAATATGTTTGGATGTTAAGTATAACTTACATTAAACATAGTTAAATGTAATTATTTTTTTAACATTAAACTTATTTACGTTTAAACATAATCCGTTTAGACTCTTACACATTATATTCCAATTAGAATATCTTTTTAATATAAAAAACACTTCCCTATTATGAAATATTAGTTATTACCTTTTGGCATGAACACTAAATAAGTAAGGTATTCTTAATATAATTTTCCGTATATTTTGATCATCTAATTTTTGAAAATAATATTTTTATTATATTATAACACTAATGGGTGGTGGGAAAATATTAAGACATATTTAATCATATATATGTGTAAACATGCTATCCTATAAGGTAAATTTACAATACTATAATTCTCAAACCATGTTATAAAAATTTATGTGTCATATACAATGTGTATATAATTAATATTTTTCATGTAGTTGTTGAAAACACATTGTTAATAATAAGTTTATCCTATCACATATCTGATGTGAGATATTGATATACACTTTTCTAATATATCCATTGGATATTGATAAAATCATATACATTCAAATACTCAATGTTGTAACTATTTACTTCATCAAAATAATATAAAATATTAGATCAACAAATTCATATTTTAATTTTATAAGCATATATATATAAGACATTGAAAAATATTCATTTTTATAACATTTAATTCAAAATAGTGGAGTTAATTTCTATAAAATTGTATTTGATATTTAAATTTCATGGAGTTACATAAAATCCTCTAGGATGATTTTTAGATAATCTAATCAGATTACATTATTAATATACCATTCTAGAAATCCAATATTTCAATGAAACTGATTACATTTCCAAGGAATCATTATTGGCCATTTCAAAAAACATTTATTTCTATATAATGATCATTTACCTTCATATGTTGTCTAATGAATATTTTAATGATCTAGATAACATGTTTTAGTTCCAATTTATATTCCCTACAAATTGATAATATCATGCGAACATTAATTATATACAATAATTTTTTTTATATTTATATAAAATACAATATAATAATTTTCTAAAGGAGAATTAGTCATTTTTAGTATTCCCTTAAAGCATGTTATCAGAATAAAAAATTCACAAGTATATATATCAAAAACCCCTCATCAAATTTTATATTGAAATATTTATTTTCATAATCTTCACTAGAGATAGATCAGATAATACCCATATTATAAACAAATATTCTATGATTGATGTATGTATTTCATCAATCTAAAAACATCTCTTCTATATTACTTAAAAGAATACCTCAAGATCCTTACATAAATTATTTGATATTAATGAAATTTCATAGATTTATTAAGTTAGTAAAATATTCTATTTGTAATATATATATAATTTTTTTAATTTCTATTTCCATTATTTCTTTAGAGAAACATATAGTCTTGCAGTACAATATTTCATATTTAATAATATTTAATATCATTTGAAAAACCCAATAATATTAATTATATGAGTCTAAAATAAATATACTCAATCATATTGATTATATGAGTGGATACTAATACTCCATTGTTCCATTTTCTAATAATTCCATTAAAACCATAAATTAATCCATCGGTACTTCCATTAGATTCTATATTTACATTATTTTATTTCAACACCTGGTTGTTGATGATGGATATTTTACATAAATCATGATTTTTCTAAATATCATTTCTTAGTAAAAATATATATGATAAAAATATATTATGTTACTATTCATAATATATTCATACATTAATAATCCCTTTTATTAAGGACGGATTGTATATTTTAACTATATTGTGATAAAGGTACATTCAACAACAAAGGATTTTATCAGATGAAAATTATGAATAATTAAACATTTAAAATTTCTTTTATTGAAGATACTCCCATTAAATTTATGATCAATTATTGTTAATCCTTCAAAAACCATTAGTGGTTTAACAATATTATTTAACCATTCAATGATTCTTCTTCAGAATTTATCTTAGAAAAAATTACATTGTTAAAGTTTCATCCTAATAAAATCATATATGTTTCTTTGGAATGAAGGGTTTTGTGTCCTTGGACCGAGTGCATGTACATTAGTTCCATTTATATTTGATGTATTGAATATTAATAAATCATCATATTACATGTTTTTGTTGTTCTTTAAGACATTAAATTAATAATTTCGTAGATTATATATTAAAAAGATATGATAATTTTATTTTTCTTTTAATATGAAACAAATGAGGTTCTATGTTGATAATCTCATATAATATTATGTAGTTTTATTGCAAACAACAATGGGACAACATAGTGCCTAAACTATTTGGTGTGAGTTATCTTAATAATATTAGTCTTTATCTCCCATTGTATTTAGATAAAAATATAAAATATGGGATATTATGAGAATAGGACCACCATTATGAATTATGCATGTTTTGGTGTTATTAAATATTCCTATATACAAGAGTGTGTGATGGTCCATAAATGTTATTAATATTATATATCCATGTTACAACTCACATATATAGTTTTATTTTCTAAATAATGATGATAAACATTCATATAAAATTGGGATAGGTTGGTTACATCTTGTTTGAAATGTCATTCATAAATAATTAAAGGATGTATTTTTTTCATTAAATCATTATGAAAGCTGATATCCCATCTATTTTCCTGGAATAGAAGTGTCGAATTAAATACCACGGTCAAGGTGTAACTGTGTGTTTATATAAGATATTCAATGAAATACAAATTGAGTATATAGTTTTTTGACTTGGTTTATAACCTACGTGATGAGATATTTTTAAAAATGGAGTATATTAAACATTGACAATTCATTTCTGGTTGTCAACCTCATGACAATATGTTCCATATTATGGCTGCCTTGACCCATTGCTAGAATGTTAGAATAGAATTTATATAATCCCACCAAATTCCAACAAGAAACAATCATAGAGGTTCTATGTAAGAACATGGTTTTTTTCTATAAAATACATGGAATATTATTGATTTTATTCTAGAGCAGCACCTTCAGACGGTGTGCGATTTTGAGCCCCAGTGTGGCCAGAATTAAATTTTCAGTGCGTTCACACTCAGCATGCCAAATAAATAAAATTAATCCTAAACAATAGCTCGGACAGGAAAACAGTGGGCACCTTTGTGTTTGGAGTGTGTCGTTTACCCTAGAAGGGGTGTCAGTTTCGCGGGGGCAGACCTTCTGTGGAAAATTCCCCCATGGGAATTTTCATAATTTAGTGTCCTCAGTCGTTAATTTTTATAATATTCTATATGAGGCTCAGATAATATTTAGAGACCACCGTTGTGCCTAGGAGGTGGTGTTTACCCTAGGTGAGGTCTAATCTTGACCCTGCCAAGAGTTTCAGATGCGGGTCAATATGGGGTGTTTAAAAATTAATTAAAATTATAATTATTTTTCTTTATTTAAGCCATAACCCTACCCCCTCATTCCTTTTTTCATCCACTGGCAGAAGGAGCTCCCAATCAAGGACCTCCCAACTTCAACCTCTTATACTCCTCCCCCGAGCCAAGCAGAAGTTACAGCGGTGGTGGTGCGGTGATGGATCGAAGCTTCGGGCTATGCCCAAGAGGTAGGATCATTGTGGCTTTTGTTTAATTTTCGCATCTCTTTTGAGCTTGATTTGTAGAGTTGAATTACAATTATTTTTTCAAGTGAAGCCATTGGTTGCGTAGTATATGATTAGATCTATCCAACACTTGTTTCAAATTGAATATCTAAGATTTGAGGCGATCGCAGTCGTCCGCCGAAGATCTTCAGGTTTATGGAGGTTTTCTGACGGTTCTGGCCGGTCTAGCGGTGGGCGGCTCAGCTTAGGCAGCAGGCGGATTTGGCTCGGGCGGCGGGCGGCTCGGCTTAGGCAGCGTGTGGCTTCAGGCGTGCGAGCAGGGATCCTGGACGGCAGAGCAGTGAGGCGCAATCGGCGGGCCGAGGGTGATGGTGGCTGGGCAAGGGAGTGCGGTAGGTAGCCACAGGGGGGCGTCACGGTCGAGCGGAGGCACTGGGTGAGGGTGCACGACACGAGTAGACCGGTCGGCTTTGCCGTCCGGGTAAATGCGAGAGACTCGGGGTCCTTGTGACCCCAGTCCGAAGTCAAGTACCAGCACCTCGTGGGTCCTATGGGAATAGCCGGACCGGCTGAGCCGGTCTTTGTGAGATGGTCCGGCCTGCACGGTGAACCGCGGGCTGGTTCTAGCAGGGTGGGCCAGCGGAACCGGCCTGGCCCACCACGTTTCGTCGAATTATATTTAAACGCCCCTAAAATTCAAACCGTAAATTTGATTCTCGTGCCGTCAGCAGAAACAAATTCCTGGGATCGAGAAGGACATTTTGTGATGGTATCGGGAATTTTTAATTCCCGAGATGAGGGGCTCGGTGCCACGATGTGTACATTAATTGGATTGTCATTTTTCCCGGAGTTATTTCTTTGGATGGCGTGGTCACATCTGATGTCCGATTTGAGCGTCATCAGCGGCGTTGGGACGCTGGTGCCGAGGCGAAGTTTTCAAGGGTAGTTTTTGGCATTGAAACTAGAGTTGATGCATGGTCCCCATGGCCTGTCTTTTAAGCTGCGAGTAGCATTTCACAACTATTTCATCGGATGCCTATTCGGGATGTGTGAGGAGTCGATTCTGAGTGTTTTTTCAAGGGTATTTTAATGGCACAATCAACCCACTTTAATTCTGCAGTGTCTTACAGGCCCCTCGAGGGCCCTTTTGGGGATTTGATGATGACTTCCAACTTCTTCACTGGGTGTCTGTTTTGGACAAGTGATTAGTCACTCTTGTGTACATTTTCGAGAGGATCAGAACAACGTGATCTGTCTGTAGCACTTCGGGGCCGTGAAGCGGGTCCCATGAAGCAACGCTCGTGTGCGGTATGGTGAAATACATCCTTTTCTCTTGACATCTGTTCCACGTAAGTAAGCAGTCAATTTGACATGTCTTTCCAAGAGATCTCAATGGTGAGACGCGCCCAACTGTTTTCAGGACTGAATGTCGGGAACACGGGACACCGTTTGGGCTTAAAGAGGTGTTGGATGACTATTCCGTCGGATATCCATTTTAGGTGAGTAAATAGTCTATCTCGTGTGTTTTTTCAGATAGGTTTAGTATTATACAATCTATTTGGATGTGTGGAGTGTCATTCAAGATCTCATTTAATTTGGAAGCATGAAAGGTGTAATGGCGGCAGTTCATCTTCTGGTTTTGGGAAGCGAACCCTTGTCATGTGATCGCGTTCTCTCATGTGTGAGTGAAGTTGATGTTTAAAGAGATATGGGTGTTCATGCTAGGGATTTTGAGGAATCAGGTTGGAGAAATTACGTTTTCACCCTATGCACTGACGTTGGGTGTCGTGTGTACAGTAGCCCTTGGGTTGGAAATGTGGTATACTCTAGGAGTATACAGGAATGCTTGGAGGTACATGTTGTAGTCTGTACCTAAAAACATTTGTGTTCTTGGTTTGGAGATGAGTTTGGGCCACATGTCGTGTGGTCCCCATGTGTGTGTCATGTTCTAATTTACGTACCTTTGACCTCCGGTGATGTAGTGGGTCCTCCTGTTCATGATTGTTTAGACCAGTATGGTTGAGTGGTATCCCCTGGTTCTGTTCTCGACAGTTTGATTAGCGGCATTGTTTGGGTTCCCGTTTCTCCCTTAGTCATGTGGGACTTTAGTATCATGTTCCTTCATGTTCAATGGAAGGATTTTGGGGATTCTGTGTGACCAATACATCAGGTGTGCACCGATCCTCTACCAAGGAGGTTGTTTCCAATAGTGATGGCTACATCAGTTCATGGTTTACCCTCCAGCGGGGCTGGGCAGTGGGTTGCTCATCGACATCCTTTGGTTTACCCTCCAGCGGTGCTGGGCAGTGGGTTTCTCATTGACTTATTCATGTTTACCCTCCAACGGGGCTAGGCAGTGTGTTGCTCATCGAATTCTTTGGGTTTACCCTCCATCGGTGATGGGTAGTGGGTTGCCCATTAACTTGTTCGGGTTAACCCTCCAGTAGCGGATGTGTAGTGGGTTTCTCATTGACTTCATAGGTTTTACCCTCCAGCAGAGAATGGGCAGTGGGTTACTCGAAGACTTCTTAGGGATTACCCTCTTGTAGAGACTGGACATTGGGTTACCCGACAACTTCTTATGGTTTATACTCTAGCGGGGATGGGTAGTGGGTTACCCGATGACTTCTTTCAGACTGAGACATTTCTACTAGGCTATTTTGTGGCTTTTCTCCATGACTAATGGAGCAGGACCCTCGGTTGTATAGGTCAGTGATGTGACAGCTTTGACATTGAGCAGACTTCTCGATTGTGTTACATTGACAAGGTGTGGATTGACTTTACCCAGAACTCTCGAGTATGAGGGTCCCTTTCCCCACCAAGACGCATCCTTAAGACTTGACCTAAAACCGTGCGGGTGAGTCAGTGCCACCCGACATGGATTATTTTGAGGTTTGGTGATTTGTTCCCATTGACTTGTAGTTCAAGGTAGAGGTACAGATAATGGGCAACGATGGTGTTTACTTCTGAGACAGTTGGATACTCACTTTTTTGGTCTGAGCTATGGGATGAGATCCTCTTATGATCATGTTCGGGCTTCTTGATTGAGCATATTGATATGCACATACCTTGTTACAGTACCCACTCTTTATGTTTTGGTTACTCTCCATCCAGGAGAGGCAAAAATGCACTGATTATGCCACGTACTTTCCGTGTCTAGCTTCTTGTGGTTAGACGAGTCTACTCTCCTACTATTGGTATCAAAGACTCGACGATAAGTTCATCTTCTCACTGCTTCTAGCTCCTTGTGTTTGGATGAGTCTACTTCCTTCATCTTGTTGGGATGAGCTGTACTATATACTGCACTATCAATTGTACTCCGTTACCTTTCCCTATTCGATATAATGCTCATCTCTTAAATACCTCATTTTTTTCTCCCTTGAGACTTTTGGGAATTCTACCGGGTATTTTTATACTCACACCTTCTTGGGATTATCCCGTACTTGTTGTGCCCTTATAGACGACAGAGATGTCGATCGTGGTGTCAGAGAGGAGTAATAGTTCGGGGGCTTGGACCACGTACGATTGTCGTAGTCAGGTTCTAGGTGAAGGACCCTCCCAGCTGTTTTACTTTTGTTTACCTGTTTCAGGGTTGTGGAACTTTTCTGGTTGGGCGCGTGTTTTGAATTTTTTCTTTTCAGTTTACCATCATCTTTAACATTGTACAGTTTAGAGGTCGATGCACTTTTTTGGGTTTTTATAGAAGTCAGTACTTTACTTTTATTTTCATTTTACTCTGCACTTCTACATTGAGTGGGATGCGTGTGTGTGTATAGGTACTCAGTCAAAGGACTCCCTGAGATCATTAGCCTTCAGTGTTTTTTGCCAGCTCCTATCCTATGGAGATGGGCTTGGGGTAGTTGCGGCTCAAGCCCAGGTAGGGTCGAGTCCTGAAAACGTGGTACCAGAGGTGAGGTTCATTCCATGGGACGTTGTTAGAACATCCCTAAATAGGAATTTTTTGGGATCTAGGGGAACAGTGTCAACATGTTTTGAGATCAGCTCTCAATCCAGGGAGTCCCGTGATGGTGCAGCGGTCGATGTAGCCATTCACTTAGACCCTGATAACCCGCTTGTCAACTCAGCATGCATAGAAACCCATTGTAGGGAAAATTGGTTTGTGCATCACATAGGATTGAGTCTTTGATTTTACTTCTTGAGTTATCTACCCATTGTTGTTACTCATTTATTCATATATTCCCATCTGACTACAGCACTCCTTGATAACATTCAGGATATCTCCGTGAAGGCAGCTAGTCAGGATACCAACATTGGTTCGTGATGACAACCTTTTGAGAGACGAGGCCTTAGTATAGGACCCATCATGTGAGTCCCTTTCTCCTGTTGGTCCGGTAGAAGCTCCCCCACCTGGTGAGAAGCATGCAGTTCTAGAAGAGTAGATGGAGATTTAGCACAGGTTGAGCGCGCTCCGTGACATCCAGCGACAAAGACCTTTGAGGTTCAGTGGTGAGCCAGACCCTCAGGTAACAGAGGTTTGGCTATAGAAAGTGGTTCGCCTCTGCAGTCTTGCACAGACACCGACATATTTGATGGTGGATTTGGATGCCAGCCTTTTCCACGAAGCAGCTTGGCGTTGGTGGAGTCTGGTGACTCAGTTACTTGACGAGTCATCACTTTTGTGGGATGACTTTCAGCTGCTATTCTGTGGGGAGTTTCACCCATACTTCTTACACTCCATGGAGACCTAGGAGCTCATGAAGTTTCTATTGGGAGGGATGATGGTTACTGAGTATGCAACTAGTTTTTCTGACCATTCACGCTTTTACACGGACTTGTTCCATGATGAAAACTTCCGAGCACTGATGTTTGATCAGGGCCTCCACAGAGAGATTCGTGCTATTATAGTACCCTTGGGAATTCCCACTTATGTCGAGGTTCTAGAGCAGGAACTGGGGAAAAGATCTTCCTGTCAAACTTTACGTTTGGTGGGGGCAGTAGGCACGATAAATGCGAGATGTATGCCGTAGCTAGACATCATTAGCAGACGGAAGCTCAACACAGTGGATTTCCTTCTGCCAGTTTCGAACATGTGGTCTTGCACCACTGTGGTGGTAGAACACAGTTCCTCAGTCGAGGATACCATTCTGTGAGCGGACTCCGGGCCATGGTTGTACACCATAGTGGCACTGGAGGGCACCAAGGCTGCCCAGAGAGCATCGATAATATGCTTGCGAGAAGAAAGGTCACTTGGAACGGGAAAACTGGACCAGTCATACAAAGAATATCACGTAGGCAGAAGGTGCACCCCCACAATAGAGGGAGCGCCGTGATCTGAGTAGTGGCCAGAGAGGTGTTGCTAGCAGTGGAGTGGGAGGAGCATGCAATGGGGGAGGACATTACGTGGTTTTTCCATCACCACCAGGCGGTCCACATCAGGCTCTAGGAGTTGGAAATTGGGACTGGGGATAGCCGCAAGCATTGGAGTTTTACGATCCAATAGAGCATGAAGTGACAAGAGGTATGATTTACGTCTCTTCTAATTCTTGCAGTATAATTGTTAGACTCTTTGTGTGAAATGATTTTTCTCCCTTCTCATTGATTGAGGTGTTACCGTGGTGATGCGGTGCGTCGGTGTAACCCTATGTTAATAGAGTATGAGGCATATAAACTTTTTCGTTAGTCGATGGTGTTGACTCTATCGCACTATAAGCATGTAAGAGAGTATTGGTTGTGAGAAATCGACTGTGAAATCTTGCATGACCAAATATAATTGGGTGTTCCACCATATGGATATTCTGATGGAGGGAATCACCGAGCTATGTCTTGTGTCCAAATGGTGATTTCAGTTGTGGCGTGTGACGTAGGTTTTTGACCGTGGAGAGGAGCTACCCTCGAGGGCCTTCGAGCCGTTTAAGACCGCGTGAAGGGATGGTGAGGTTCCCTACCGCCTTGCCCAAACCACAAGGTCGGGAGTGGGTGCACGACGTCTCCCGCGTGGCATATCTATGGAGATGTGTTCATGCTCCCATGAATTTCATCAGCAAGGGAAGACCTCAAGTGAATAGATCAAATCATTTGGTCTCTGTGCGGTGATGTGGGACTGTGAAAGAGTTCTTCTGGGTATAGGAGAGCCAGGTGTGGGATTAGTACCCTATGTTGTTCCATAGTTTTTCTTTTTGGGGATGAAAATAATGAAGGAGGGAATGATTTAAGAAAATTTTTTTTGCTATAAAAGACTTTGAATATTCTTGATGTTATTCCAGAGAAGCGCCTTCAGACAACATACGATTCCCAACCCCGGTGTGGCCGGCATTAAATTTTCAATGCATTCACACTAGGCACCCAAAATAAATGGAATAACTCCTAAACGATAGCTCGGATTGGAAAACCGAGGGGCCCGTTGAGTCCAGAGTGTTCTGTTTAACCTAGAAGGGGTGTAAGTTTCACGGGCATGGGCCTTCTGTGGAGAATTCCACCAGGGTCATTTTCTTAATTTAGAATCATTGGTCGTTAAATTTTATTACTTTTGAATAGAGGCATAGATTAAAATTCTACGACCGCCCTTGTGCTCTGGAGGTGGTTTTTAACCAAGGGGAGGTTTAATCTTGACCCTACCAAGAGTTTCGGATGCGAGTCAATATGGGGCATTTAAAAATTAAATAAAATTCTAATTAGTTTTATTTATTTAATCCATAACCCTACCCCCACCCCGCTCATTCGCTTTTTCTTCCTCTGGTGAAAGGTGCTCCCAATCAAGGTGTTCCCAACATCAACCTCTTCTCCTCCTCCCCCGAGCCAAGAATAAGTGACAATGGTTGTGGAGCGGTGAAGGATCAAAGCTTCGGGCTACGCCCAAGAGCTAGGATTGTTGTGGTTTCTTTTTTTAAATTTACGCATCACTTTGAGCTTGATTTGTAGCATCCAATTGCCATTATTTTGTCAAATGAAGCCCATTGTTGCATACTATATGTTTCGAGCTATCAAACACATGTTCCAGATTGAAAATATGAGTTCCGAGGCGATTGTAGTCATCCTCCAAAGATCTACAGGATTTGGAGGTTTTCTGGTGGTTCTGGCCAGTCCGACAGTGGGTGGCTCGGCTTAGTCGGCGGGCGGCTTTGGCTTAGGCAGCGGGCGGCTCAGATTATACGGAGGGTGGCTTCGGCCGGGAAAGCGAGGCTTCGGGACGACGGAGCGGCGAGGCACATCGGCAGGCGGAAGGCGACGACAGTTGGTCGAGGGAGCACGACAGACGGCCATGGGCGGCGTCGCGGTTGAGCAGAGGTGTCGGGTGAGGGCACGCGACGCGGGAAGACCAGTAGGATATGCCGGACGGGTTGACGTGGGAGACCCGGTGTCCTCGTGACCCCGGTCCACAAACAAGGACCTGCACCTCACAGGTCCTGTAAGAACAGCCGAACCAGATGAGCTAGTCCGAGTGAGATGGGCCGGCCCACGTGGCGAACTGCGAGCCAGTTCAGGTAGGGGGGCCACCCAAACCTTACCTGCTCGTCGAATTATATTTAAAAGCCCCTAAAATTCAAACTGTAAATTGGATTCATGTGCCGTTAGTGGAAAAGAGTTCCTTGGATCGATACCGACATTTTGAGGGCATCTCATGAATTATTATCTCCTGAGACAAGGGGATTTGTTCCAAGACGCGTACGTTATGTGGAATGGTGTTTTTCTGGGAGTTCTAGATTTGGATGGAACGGACACATTCGATTTCCGATTTGAGTGCCGTTATCATAATTGGGACCCTGGCGCCAAGGATGAGTTTTCCATTGTGGTTTCAGGCATTGAAACCAGAGATGAGTTGTGGGCCCATGGCCCATCTTTTATACTGCGAGCATCATTTCACAACTTTTTCATCTGACATCCATTCGGGGCATGTGAGTAATTGATTCTGAGTGTTTTTCCAAGGTAATATCAATGGCGCAATCATCCCACTTAAATTCTGCATGGTGGTGTGGGCCCGACGAGGTCCATTTTGGGAGTTGATGATGAATCCCAACTTCATCACCGGGTGACCGTTTTGGACAAGTGATTATTCAATCTTGTGTACTTTTTCAGGAGGATCGCAATGGAACAATCCGTTTGATCACATAGAGAGTGTGAGGATGGTCCCACGAAGTACCACTAGTGTGCGGTATGACGAAAAACTTCTTTTTCTCCGGACATCTGCCCCACACAAGTAAGAAGTCAATTTAACTAATCTTTCTTAGGAGATTGCAATGTTGTGACGCGCCCGACTGTTTTCATGACCGAGGCTCGAAACCATGGGATGTCATCCGGGCATTAAGTGGTGTTGGTAAACATATTCATTGGATATCTGTTTGAGGTGAGTAAATAGTCGATCTCGTGTGTTTTTCCGCTTGGTTTACTATGGTACAATCTGTTTGGATGTGCGGAGACTCATTCAAGATCTCATTTAATATGGAAGCATGAATGGTGTACCAGTGGCAGTTCTTCTTAATATTTTTGGAAGTGAACCCATGGCATGTGATCATGTTCACTCCCTTCTGATTGAAGTTGATGTTTAAAGAGATATGGCTGGTCGTGCTAGGGCCGTGGTGGATGTTAGTTGGAAGAATTATGTTTTTTCCCTACGCGCTGACGTTGGGTCCCATGTGTATGATATCCCTTGGGGTGGAAATGTGGTATAATTTAGGAGTATACGGGAATTCTTGGAGGTACATGATGAAGTCTGTACCTAAAAATGTTTATGTGCTTGGTTTGGAGATGAGTTTGGGGCACATATTGTATGGGCCCCAAGTGTGTTTCGTGTTCATCATTATGTACTGTTGACCTCTCATGACGGAGAGGGTCCTCCTATTTATGATGGTTTAGACCAGATGGGTTGAGTGGTTTCCCCAGGTTTTGTTCTCGATGGTTTGATCCGCGGAGTTGTTTGGATTCCCCTTTCTCCTTTAGTCATGTGGGCTTTTAGTATCACATCCCTTCGTGTTCCTTGGTATAATTTTGAGGATTAGGTGTGACCAATACATCATGTGGGAACCGATCCTCTACCCAATATGTTGTTTCCAGTATGGATGTCCAGAGCAGTTCCAGATTTACCCTCCAGCGGGGCTGGGCAGTGGGTTTCTCATCGACTTCTTCAGGATTACACTCCAGTAGGGCTGGGTAGTGGGTTGGTCATCGACTTCTTCGAGTTTAACTTCCATTGGGGCTGGGCAGTGTGTTTCTCATCAAATTCTTTTGGTTTACCCTCCAGTAGTGTCTAGGTAGTGGTTTTCTTATTGACTCCATAGGGTATACCATCCAGTAGATACTGAGCAGGGGGTTACCCAACAATTTCTTAGGGTTTAACCTCCAGTAGAGACTGGGAAGTGGGTTACTCGATGACTTCTTAGGGTTTACCCTCCAGCGGTCCTGGGCAGTGGGTTACCAAATGACTTCTTTCAGACACAGATCTTTCTACTAGTCTAGTATGTGGCTTTTCTCTATGAGTACTGGGGCTGGACTCTTGGTTGTATGGGTCAGTGATGTGACAACTTTGAATTTGAGAAGACCTCTCAACTGTGTGATATTGACGAGGTGTGGTTTGACTTCCCCCAGAACTCTCAAGTACGAGGGGCACTTTCCCCACCAAGACGCTTCCTTGAGACGCGACCTAAAACTGTGCGGCCAAGTTAGTTCCGCCCAAAGCAGATAGTGTCGAGGGGTGATGATTTGAGCCACTTGACTTGTAGTTTGCGGCATATGTACAAATACTGGGCATCGGTGGTGTTTACTTCTGAGACTGTTGGCTACTCACTTTCTTGGGCTAATATAAGGGGTGAGATCCTCTTACGATATTGTTCGGTCTTCTTGATTGACCATATGGATATTTATATACCTTATTGCAGTACCCACTCCTTGGGTATTGTTGACTCTTCTTCTAGGAGAGGCAAAGACGAGCGTAGTATACCATGTGCTTTCTGTGTCTAGCTTCTCGTGGTTGGATGAGTCTACTCTCTGGCTATAGGTAGCTAAGACTCTGTGAGAATTTCATCATCTCACTGATTCTAGCTCCTTGTGTTTTGACGAGTATACTTCCTTCCTCTTTTTGGGTAGATTTGTACTCTTAACTGCACTCTTAGTTGTAATCCTTTACATTTCCCTATTCGATCTACTACTCACCTCTTCATTACCTCCTTTGTTTCTCCCTCAAGCCTTCGGGGAATCCAACTAAGTATTTTTATATTAACACCTTCTTGGGCTTTTCCCGCACTAGGTGTGCCCTTGAAGAAGACAGACATGTCAATCTTGATGTTAGAGGATCTTAGGAGTTCTGGATCTTGGACCACGTATGCTGGTCATAGTCGGGTTCCAGGTGAGGGACCCTCCCAGCTTTTTTACTTTTGTTTACCCATTGTCGGTTTGTGGCACTTTTATGTTTGGGTGCTTGTTTTTTCCTTTTTCTTTTCAGTTTACCTTCAGCTTTTACTTTGTAGTGTTTAGAAGTCGATGTACTTTTCTGGTTTTTTATAGTAGTTAGTACTTTACTTCTATTTTATTACTCTAAACTTATGCATTGAGTGGGTTTTGTGTGTGTGTCTAGGTACTCAGGCGAAGGCCTCCCTGAGCTGTTTAGCCTTCGGGACTTGTCGCCAGCCCTAGCCTATAGAGGCAAGCTTGGGGTAGTTGCGGCTCGAGCCCGTGTAGGGTCAGGTCATGATAGTCTGAGACTAATTATATCTATATGTCATGAATAAATTAGATTTTAATTTCATTAATTGATAAAATATTATACTCAAGTACATAGATTTATATTATTCATGTTATACTAATCTTCTATTTTAAACAAATACTTATTCACCAAGTTTTGAATAAAATATTTAGATGTTTCTTGGGATAATTTAGTTAATATATATTTGATATATTTTGAATAAAATATTTATTTATGAATAAAATATTTATTTGGATTTTCAATAAATTATAGAAGATTTTTAATGGACCAAGATTGAGTCTGATGAAAATAGTAATTAAAAATATAGTTACATAATATTTGAAATTTCAGATTGTTGGGTGCGCCAATAAATAATAATACTAATATAATTATTATTATGTTTCATGTGGTGTTTAATGGTAAAAATGTTATTTATCTTCATAGAAATAATTAAATATTTTTTTGATAAATCCCAATGCTGTAAATAGACAGTTATGTATATTCTGTTAAATGTAAAAAAATTGAGAATGGAGATTAGTTTTACATAATGAATTCCCTTTCAACACCTCCACCTCAATTGATCTTAATAATTAGATGTGAAAAGTAAATTTCATCATGACCAAATAATGAATGATCAGGAAATAATAAATAAAATAAATTAAACATATCATGCTATCACCTAGAGATCAAGTGGCGTAACTCATAGATTATAGGAGCACATGTAGACAACCACTTGGGGGAATCAAATATTGCATCGTCACTGAACAATAATGGTAATCAAAGAGGGGCTTTTTAGAATGTCAAAATTCACCTATGATGAAAGTTCATAACACTAGGTATTTATTTCATCATATATTAAATAAAATAATTATTCATTTGACCTGAAAAATTATCTATATTGGTTTCAGTAAATGAAATTTTATTAAATCACCCACATATCCCTGAATCCACTATTTTTATAACCATGAAATGGTATGAATTCACTGACATGTAAATCTATAATTATTTATTTGATTATTGATCTATTCACAATTACAGTTAGATTCTCATTTAATTCTATTCATTCTTTAGTCTGATTTTAATTGACTTGTTATCAACATATTATTCATGTTGGTTAGGTGTATCATTTTTTAAGGTATTTTTAAAAAATAATGAATTAAAATATATTCCATTGGGTGGTTCAAAATCTCTGGATAGTAAAATGGTGTTACACTACATGTCGGCAATGAATGCACTGTATACTAGTTCATAATGATTCATGATGTTCTTAGCAGTTAATTTATGATTGTGTTTTTATTTTACACCATGTGTTAACTGGGCCAACCTGGAAAAGAGAAATAATATATATGGTGGGTAGATGTAATTTACAATTTGTGTAGCCCATTAAAATTAACACACTGAAGCCCCAGGCATGGGACTTGGATATACGGAAACTGAGGTAATTTTCATGTATTCAGATGTTCACAGAATTAAGTTTACCGTTAATGAATAGATTTAAAATTACATTAAATTTAAAATTTAATCATTAAATTATTATTTAATAGATTATAACGCTATTGGGTGTTTTAAATTATAATAATGGTTTTATTTAATATTAATGAATATTTAATTTATTAAAATTAATATTCCATTATTTCTTCTATTTGTTATTTCCCATTATGTACATTATTGATTGGTATCTACAAATAATATGGGATGAGAATTAAAATAAAGGTGGATTAATTAATTAATTATATAATTAACTAATTCTAGTATGTTTATCTTAAATAATAAAATAATGAATAATGATATGATAGCTATCAATTTTATTTTAAAAATTAATTTAATGTATGACCATTCGTGATCTTAACAATGCCATGAGTATGTGTTGGGTGATTTAATATAATTTATTTCATGAGTTTTCATTATATAATATTAAATTAGATTATGGAGCAGAACCATCCCTCCCACCATTATTATGTAGAACCTTTGTGTCCAAGGATATTTTTTTCAAACCCCTTTAACCAATACTTTTGTTTCCTCTACTTACATGTATATTGTATATGTTTTTTTAAATAGAGTATCCAAATGTGTATAGAGGTGGTTCAAGATGAAGCCATCATGATTCCATTCTAGGTGACACACATGGGGATATGTGGAATACTGTAACTCATTCCACGACTGACATTATGAGTTATTTCCATGAGGAAAAATTTATATTTAATGACTGATCTTTAAATAAACCATTATATAAAGCTCAGGAATTAGAAATTTAAATAATTAATTAATTTAATACATGATATTATTTATTTTATGGATTTAAGGTTGAAATTAGATAAATGAATTACTTAATGAGAAATGGTATAATTAAATAAAATAATTATGTGTAATTGTTTTATCCAACATGATTAAACATCAAACAATAACATAATATCCTATAGATGATTAAATGAAATAACAAGATAAAAAACATTCTTAATAATGTAAAATCTATCATGTAGATATTAATTCAGAAAATGAATTCAATTATCTTTTTTTGAATGAACATACAGAACATAGTGTAGTATATGAAAAAATTATGGAAACTTACTTTTATCTGGGAGTTTTTGTGAGTGTTTGGGTTGAATATACTGAAATTTAATTGAATTTAACATTAATTTTGTATTAAATACTTATTTAGTATCTTTTTATAAGCAAATACTTGTTAGGATTATAGGATAATGGAATCCACTCAACAGATCAATGAGATACAAGTCTGTAGTTGGAAAAATTGTACTTGATTACTTTATTATGGATTTTATGGACAATGTCTTGATCATTATGAAAATTTATGGGGATCCTCTACAATAGGGGTTAATTAAATGAGGCATTCTGATTTCATCATTGAGGGATATTTAGACATTATAAAATCGTGGGATATTTAGTAAATAAATAAATAAATCATTTAATTTATTATATCTCAATAATTTTGTAATCATAAAATGTACAAGAAAATTGTATATTTTTAATTTTCGTGTAAAATGAAAAGTTCATTATCTACCCTACCCATAGGATTAATATTGGAGAATGATGAACTCTTAAATGGAGGTAAATTCCAGGACTCGTTTAGACGACAATGTGTTGTGGTACTCTAGGATTAGAAATATGACCTGATGAAATTCTAAATTCACGATCATCCTAAAAAAGAGGTCAACAATGAAGATTTCCTTATATTTGAAAAAAATCTGGGTGATGTGGGTCTTGCTCAATGATTGATGATTTCATCGATGGGTATGAAAATAAATAATTATCATAAAAACATGTATTCATATAGAAGGCTTGAGAACCTATGTGGTCTCTACTAGGTGAGAGCTAGACATAAATAATTTTATATTTCCATGTAAATATTTTAGATAAGTCTTGGTAAGAGTTACCTATCTAGGACTCTTGTAGTCATCCTCATTAACAATATTGAGTGCATAGAGGTTCTAGGGTTTATACTCACTGAATAACATGGAAATAAACTCAATATGGCTTCAATCCCTTTAACATTCTTGATATTTCTTATGATTTTTAATATGAACAATGTATAGATTTATCTTCCTTCTCTTCTTACAATTCTTCACCATGTTATTAAGGATATAACGATCAAAAATCCTTCTATCCTTATAGTGATAAAATAGAATGGGATTGAAAATATAATTTAGCCTAAATATTCTCCATACCCCTCTATGAAGTGTATGATCTATGAGAAATCAATTGAATAGTTTTTATTGTTTGGATTATGGAATGTGGGGCCAGTAGGTGAAAAACTACTCCAACCAAAAAATGAAAGGGGAAACATCAACTTTATTTGTTATTGAGTTAAATATATATTTTTCTATATATTGGGTATTAGATATACCATATGGTTTTAACATATGAGTTAATTTTTTTATCATAGTATATTTAGAAATATTGATAGAGGATTGGTTGATCATCAAATAGCTAACGGATCTAAACATGCAGATCTAGTTATTGGGGACAACCCACTCATGTTGCTGACCAGAATGATCATCATTTATTGTGTTTTTTATTGTGTTATTTCAACCACTAAAAACACTATTAATGTATCCATACCTTACAATGTTGGATTTAGATCCAAATTTTTGAATAAATACTTCTTCTTTTATAATGATAGAATTTGTTATTGCATGTAACATTTAAATAAATTTCATTATGTGTTGGAAGACAAAATCAAAATAATGGATGTTGATAAAAACAAGTAACTTTACAGGATTTATACCACACAAAACATTGAAATCACCATCTAGTTCATGTAAATTAAATCAATTAACAAAATTACATCAAGATTAATCTTTATATTATTTTTAACTAACACCACATTGTTTATTTAACTAACACCACATTGTTTATTTCATGTATAAATTATATTTCTACATTACTTTATTTATTATCATTATTCTGTGAATTCAAAAATTGATTTAGAAATATAAATTTGTAATGGGAATATTTATAATGATGTCTACAAAGAAGGTCCCAAAGGGATTGTGACCCCAAATGATTCCCACAACATATAAAAGTTTTAAAGATCCATTTATTGGTAAAATAAATCATCCAGGTCATTTAAATTTAATATTTATGAGGATATAATATAATTTTGTTTCATGAATCATCAATGTGAGTTGTGCATTTAATAAAAAATTAATTGGAGTTCAATCATTTTGTTAATAGTATATATTGATCAAATATTACTCATTGGAAAATAAATACTAGTATAATAGTATGTTATTTCATGGTTAAGTAAATGATTCTATAGGAAGGATTTGGTTGTGTGAACACATATTCTTAGGGAAAAGATCCAATGTGATAGATATATGTGGTTTCACTACTTATGTCAAAGTATATACATTGAGAATATTCTGAGGAGTTTCATTATAGAATATTCTAATAGGGGATTCTTTTCTGTGTTAAATGGAATTAATGTTTCCATGAAAATTTGTTTGAATACATTTGAGGTATGGAAAATTTTTATAAGCATTCCATATTCATTAGCAATTTTTTAGTCATGTACAATAAGCTATATACAAGACTAGATGTCTCCTATCAATTATATGTTTTAGTATGACATGTAGTTGAACTATGAGACGATTGTTGTATGGATTTCAATATTATATTTATGTATCTATGGTTTTCTATAGATATGTATTTTACTTTTAGTGTAGATCAGTCCATAGTCATCAGATGATAAGAATATTTTCGTTTCTAAATTGATCAAGATGACCGAAGGCCACAAACGAGATACACGATCACTTTGAATGGTGGTTTTTTGAGATGTAAGATCTCAAAGAATGATGTTTTTGTAGATCCTAAATCAAAGAATGAGTATATATTGAAATCATAGATAGCTAATAATGATGTATGGATTCAAAACATCATCCATGAACATGTCGTGGTATTTATCTGGATGGACCCTATCACAATGTATTTTGACAATACTAAACTGGAATTTCTTGCAGAAGAACCATGTTTAAGTTAGTGGATGAAGAACACCATTTAAATTTATCATCTCTGGAGGGATTATTATCATAGATAAGAAGTTGAACTGGGTAGTATTCCATCGAAGAAAACATGGTTGGACCATTAATTATATCCTTGTCTCAAAATAAACCTGAATATTATGTGAGTTCTAGAGGATAAAAGGTAGTAATAAGTTGGATCTTGTCTATGTAATTGTATTTTGGAGTTTGTTTCATATTACAAGATGTTTTTTCTTTGATTACATGTATTTTTTATGTATTGAATGGGAATAAAATAGTTTATTACATATTCAATGTTGTTCTACATGACTCTAATGCAATAATGTCAAACTGTATATATTGAATTGATAAAGACAAAGTAGTTCCCCTCCAAGATAATAACATTGGTGTTCTATAATGATATTCTATAAGAAAGTAATGTCGTTTTTCAACATAAAATGATGGGAAACATATTACATACAATTTCAGGTTTTAGTACTCATAATTAGATGTGTGTTTTTCTCATGAATATTAGATATAATAATATTTAAGATAAGAGATTATGATGAAAAAAAATTCTAGTGACAATTCTATAGGGTTTACTATAATCGTATATCCCAATCTCTGAGCAATTTTATTGGTTATTAGACTATAAGTTTATTAATAATGAATTTTACAACTTGTGAAAATAGATGTATATCTTAAAACACGATCATAATATTTTGTGACGATTTTGGATACGTTGGTTGCATCTTTAGTGACATTCATTAATGAAGGAGTTGAGGAATGATTTTTCATTTCCCTATTTATGGAGGCTAATATCATGGACCTTGGATTTGAATTGAACCTTCTAATTAAATTTAATGTACAAGGTGTAATGATGTGTTTATTTTAGACAATAAAATAATAAAATTTTGAGTATATAGGATGGTGAAAACGTTGGAGAACCTACTTGATGAGATAATTTTGAAAAGAGGATTATATTTCACAATGGAAGTTCTTATGTAGTTGTCGATTTTGTGACGAAATATCTGTTCCCTTTAGTTCCATGAACTGTTGTCTTACATTGGTCATGAAATTTATAAAATCATTCATAATTCTAATGGGTAAGAATCCTGGAGGGTCAAACAATATATTTTTTTTCAAAATCAACAAAATTTCAAATTAGTTTAATTATGAGAATAAATAGTATTCTCATGGATAGGGAATACATATATTCCTGTTATATTTTCATATAAATTATATTAATATTTATTCACTAGGTTGTGAATATAATATTTATTTAAGTATATAATATTTTAATATATATTTATTGAATATATTTAGAATAAAATATTTATTTTTGAATAAAATATTTATTCATTTGTTCATCAAAAAAGTGGTGTTTGAATAGACCATGAATGAGTTAGGTGAAAAATATTAATTTACAAGGCTATTACATATTATCAGTTATTGAGATTTTTGGGAAATTTCTATAATAATATTAATATTAATATTAGTATGTGCCTTGAGTTTTAATTATGTTAATAAATGATATTTAATGGATGGTATGAAATTCAAAAATATTTAATGTTAATTCTTAACACTATAAATATATGGATATGTCTATTGTGTAGATAATCCATTAATTGGGAATAAATAATTATTCTACTAACCAAATTCTCTCTCTGAACCACGTTATCCCTCCCTTCCATGAATGATAAGTTCATGGGATCTTTTTTCATGACCTAAGAATGATCTCCCATGAACAAACAAAACAAGACATTCAACATGAAAAACTATCACATAAGATTGAGTGGCTTTTCTGGGAGATCATAGGAGAACATGTGGATCACCACTAGTGTAATTTTATCCTTAGATCCTTATATTAAAATAAAGGTAGTCTTGATGGGTATTTTAGGGTGGTCAAAATAAAACAATGTACTATATTCCTCATCCTAGGTATTTATTTCATAAAATATCAAATAAAATAAATATAAATTTTTCATGTAAGATCATCTCTATTGGTTTTGGGAAATCGTTAACGAAATAAATTTTAATATATCACCCTCCTCTGCATGCTTCCTCTATGCCTAGAACCATCATGGTAGTTGGGTGGAATACCCATTGCCCAATCCATTATATGGATAAATTCAACTAAATATCTATAGTAACCTAATATTATTAGTAATTCCAATTTAGGTAAAACTAATAAAACTCTAGAAATAAGGTAATAATAGAAAATCCTAAGGGAATAGTCATGGTGATGACTTACCAAATGATGTTTCACTATTACCAATACTTTCATGAAAATAAAATGAAATTATAGGAAAACATGGATTTCACATGACCTACATAGATTTAATATTGATGAGTTGAGTGGTGCCACTTTTGATGAAACCTCACTAATAATATTATAATAAGGTCATGTCTCACCGTCTTATCAAATGTTATTAAAATTTATGTACGTATGATTCAATTATTTTATTTTGAAAAACTATTCAATTAAAAAATAAAATATGTTAAAATCCCATTGATGTGAATATCTACACCCCACCCATATGATATAGTTAGTCACCCAAATGATTATGTCTATTATATGGAAGAATTTTTCAATTCATAATTCGATTATAGTATCAGACAACATTAGGTAATGGTTTAATATTATGACAACTTCTTTTAATTTTATGCATGTATCAATATGCTCTTTCAACAGGTATCACATGTGTGAAAATCCACTTTTATTATAACCACATTATCCATATTTATCTATAACATCCTCATATTATCATGCTTTCCATCAAATCCATACATCATGGAAAACTCATCCACTATCATTATAGAACATTATACTATGTCCAAATATGTTTATAATATTTTTGAAATGTGTTCCAATTAAAGGATTGTATTAATCCCATAAAATAAATTACCAGTAATTATCTTCATATTATATTCATATTATATTCATATTCTATATCATTTCATGATAGAATTGTATTATTTCCTTCCTACAATGCATAAGTTTCCTCCTATTTATGTATTTTAATAATGAAATGGAATTTCATGTCTTCTCATTAGCATAAAAGAAATTTATTTTTTCCTTACAAGTAAGTTGTAATAATTCAATTAAATGTAATTTGTTTCATCTTCGATATTTTAGTTTTGAATAAATGACCACCATTAATCAATATCTCTAGAGAGATTATTAACATCCATGACAACGTTATCCCTCTCAATACCACCCAGATCAAGATATATATAATCACAAGCCCTTAAACATTTCTTTATTAAAAATTGATTTTTAGTCTCACTGAATAATGGTCATTGTGGATGCATGTAGTGGTCAAACATTGTTATACTTTGTTGTCTATCACCTAGATTATACTTAAGGGAATGTTCTTTAATCATATTAGGAGTCAGAATCCCCATTATGGTTGTAATTTGATTTGTTCTAGTAATATCTTTGTAGAAACCCGAGTTTTTGGCCCTGTCAGACTTTGGAATATTTCTACGAATAATTCCAGAGCTAGGCGCGAAGACGGCGTGCGATTCCGAGGCCTGGTGTGCCCGGAATTAATTTTATAAAAATATTAAGTTTTTTTATACTATGCACGTGGCGGGGGTGTGATATCTCCTAAACGGTAGCTCGGAACGGGAATCTGAGGGCATGGTTTCATCCGAAACGTGCCGTTTACCCTAGGCGGGGTGTAAACTTTGCGGGCGCGGGCCTGCGGTGAGAAACGCCACCAGGGGCGTTTCCGTAAATAAGTGGCAAGTTTGTGTGCGAGCGTCGGCTCAAATAACTTCTGAACGGAGTCTCGGATGGAAAATCTGAGACCGTCGTTGCGTTCAGAACGACACGTTTACCCTAGGGGTGACCTTACTTTTGTTCGCATCGGGCGTCGGTTCCGAGGCGGGTTTGGCGTCGGCGGGCCGCTGATATAAATATCAGCCCCCCCCCCCCCTTATCGTTCTTCGTCGTTTTTCGCCGTTCTTCGCCGCCACTCCTCCGAATCGAGCAAATGGAGCGCCCACGAGCTCAGAATTCGACGGCGGACGTTCCAGGAGTGCGCAGCTGAAGCTCGGGAGCGCGGATCTGAGGCAGAACGTCGGCGTTTCGCCCGCGAGGTAGGCGGTTTGAGTTTTAACCCCCGATCCCATTTTTGCTGCGTTTTTCTGCAAATTGAAGCCGTAGTAGTGTAGATCGGGTCCCGAGGGTCGCGTAGACGCTTCTGGATCGCAAAACGGACCACCGGGGTGCCCCCGGCGGTCCGCGGAAGAACCGCCGGCGCCGGCGCCGGTGGATTCCGGCGGCCCAGCGCGGCGGCAGCCGGTTCAGGCCGGCCGGACCGCCCGGTCGGGGCCGGTCCGGCCATTCTTCTCATACGGGGGTCTTAAAACCCCCGTATCTTGCACTCCGGGAGTCGGATTCGCGCGCCGTTTGCGGCGACGTGACCCTAACGACGAGGCGATCCCTCCGGTGTGGGTTCGATGGTTTAAAGGTTCGGGATCGTGGCCCGGGAGCTAGAAACGTCGTAAAAAATAATATTATTTTATTATTTTACGACTTCGGGCCTTTGTAACTTCTACCCGGAGCGTCTGATTGACGTGCCGTCAGTGGCGTTGAGACCCTGATGGTACGACGGACTTTTTGGGATAGTTTCCGGGTGTTGGGTCTGCGAACGGGATGCGGGCCCCACGAGGCCGGGTTTTGGCGTTTGCGGGGAAACGCAGCTTTTACACCAGGAGTCCGATTTTGGCGGATGAATAGTCGATCCTGTGTGTTTTTCCGAGAGGATCGCAATGGCGCGATCCGTTCGACGAGTTTTGGAATCCAGGCATGGGCCCCACCCGAGCTGGCCTTCGGTGAATAGTACCTTTTTCACCGGGTGTCCGTTTTGGACGAGCGAGTAGTCGATTCCGCTTGTTTTTCCGAGGGGATCGCCGTGGTGTGATCCGCTCGATGGGTTTCGGGATCGTTGTGTGGGCCCCGCACGGGCTAGCTACGGTGAATAGTGCCTTTTTCACCGGTGCTCCGTTTCGGGCGAGTAATCAGCCTATCCTGCGTGTTTTTCCGCGTGGAACGCGATGGTGGCCTCGGTTTTGGCTTCGGAGGTGCGCAATGTGGATTTGAGGCGAGTTGCTCGGGTTAGCGAAGTTTGGACCAGCAGTGGTTGAGGGTTCATCCTTGGTTCGTTCCTACGAGGGTTCGTGTGGTATCACAACCTTCGTATGGGTTTACGATCCTCTCGATGGGATGTTTAAACTATTAGAGTTGTGGTATCCCTCCGGTGGGCCCAGAGTGGATCCTCTAGCATCTTTACCCTAGATCGGGTTCTTGGTATCGCTGTGACCGCTTATTCACAGCCAGCGATCCCCTATCTTGCAGGTTAACCCCGTAGGGTTTGTGGCATCATCGGGAATATGATCCCCTACGCGGTGGGTCGTGCATAGTAGGTTTGTGGCATCGTCGGGTTTACAATCCCCTACTCAGCATGATGTTTATAGTAGGGTTGCGGCATCGTTGGTTATACGCTCCCCTACTCAGTGCTTTGTGTTGGTAGGGTTGCGGTATCGTTGGTTATGTGATCCCCTACTCAGCGCGTGGTTTCGGTAGGGTTATGGCATCGTCGGTTCGATCCCCTACATCGCGAGTTATCCCAGATAGGGTACCGGTATCGTCGTGACCATCTTTATACGGACGATGATCCTCTATCTGAGTGTGAAGCTTCTGTCGAGTGCAGATCGGGTTGTGGTATCCCCCAGCGGATCCTGGGTGTGATCCCCCATCTGTGAAAAACTACGTATGCCAGATCGGGTCGTGGTATCCCCCAGCGGACCCTGGGAGTGATCCCCTATCTGTGAGTTACGTATACCGGAGTGGGTCTTGGTATCCCCTAGAGGACCCTAGGGGCGATCCCCTCTCCGGGGAGTTTGGTGGTTATGTTGTTTCAGCGATGTTTCCTCAGTGATGCTATCCGATGAGCGTGGTCTCTCGGGTGAGCGTCTGTGATGTTTGCGAGTATCCCGATGGAGTGTATCTCTCGGATGAGTGTCATCTGGTATGACAGTGTTCTTGGTGTACTCTCCTGGTTGTGGATAGATGCTGGTGATGAGGTCGGTACCTCTTGTGGCTTTGTGGCGTGAGCTGTGTATATCTGGATTGTTCAAGGTGTATGTATGGGCATACACCTGAGCTGAGCTGAGCTGACTAGTTGTGTTTAGCCGAGGATGGTCACGAGATTGAGTTTCTCTCTCGTCTGGGTTCCCTCTGGCTGGGTTGAGCGGACTGTTGCCTTTCAGTTGCTCCCTTGGGTTTTGGGTTTTTGGGGTGCCTACTGAGTATGTTTATACTCACCCCTGCACGGGCTTTGCCCGCACATGTTTGTGTCTTGTGCAGACCACAGGCCTTTTGACGGAGTCCCAGGAGGACCCGGAGCAGGCGGAGCTTAGTGAGCGAGTTGACCGGGGTGTTTACCGGAGCTGTGCCGAGGGAGCTTTCCAGCGGGTGTTTGTGGCAGCGTTTCCCTTCTTCAGAGAAGGTTGGACGCGCTTTGTAGTTTTCTTTTGGTGGGCCCTGTTTTTCCCTTGTACCTTTGTTGTTGCACTCTCGTTTGGGATAGATTGTATGCATGCATTTACTTTTCAGTTTCTATATCTATGCACCGTTGCATGGAGGTGTTTGTGGGTGCGTGTGTACAGGTACCTTAGGCTAATGCCTCCCAGGTGTGTGATAGCCTACTCGGCGCTGGTCGCCAGCCCCTGGCCTATTGGAGGCGGGCTTGGGGAGTCGCGGCTCGAGCCCCGTTGGGTCGGGTCGTGACAGAGTGGTATCAGAGGAGGTTCCACCTTTGGGATCTCTGAGCGTAGCTGGTCTAGCTGTGAGCTTGTTTTGGGTTGCATAGCGGTAGTGTTAGGATGTTTCAAGTTCGACTTTCAGGCCAGGGACTCCAGTGTTGGTGCGGCGGCCGACGTATCCATACACCAGGACTCTGATAACCTGCCTTTTGACTCGGGACATTCGTACACTGGTTGCGGGGACATAATGGTACATGCATCATATAGGACTGGGTTTTGGGTTTTCCTTGTCCTTCTTGAGTCAGCTCTCCAGATATACTCTTTGACTGTAGTGTGTCTTGAATGTATTTCAGGATGCCTCCACGACGACAGCCAGTGAGGGTTCCGCAGCAGGATTGTGCTGATGACCCGCCCCGTGTAGTGGCCGTGGAGCAGGGTGCAGGTTCTGAGGTTGCACCTCCAGGTGGTCTGCCAGTTGAGCCACCACCTGTCGAGCAGCTGGTTGTGCCGGCGGTGCAGGACGAGGTTGCACGCAGGCTGAGTGCATTGCACGAGTTCCAGAGGCAGCGACCTCTGAGGTTCCGGGGTGATCCAGACCCCGAGGCAGCTGATGACTGGCTTGAGGCAGTCACTCGAGTTTTCCGCCTAGTGAGGACACCTCCTGATCAGATGGTGGTCCTAGCGGCGAGCCTTCTGCATGGTTCTGCCGGGCGATGGTGGAGTTTGGTGACGCAGTCTCATGACGAGGAGACGCTCACGTGGGCAGAGTTTGAGCAGCTCTTCAGGGAGGAGTTCTATCCGGTGACGCTGAGGTCAGTGCGGATCCAAGAGCTTCTACAGCTTCGACAGGAGAGCCTGACTGTGTCGGAGTACTCAGCGAGGTTTACAGACCTGTCACACTACTCCCTGGATATGGTTCGAGACCCGTTCTTTAGGGCTCGGACCTTCGAGCAGGGATTACGCTGGGATATCCGAGCAGGTGTGGTTTCCCTGTGTCTGCCCACCTATGCTGGAGTGCTGGAGTGAGCGCTGGTGGTGGAGAGCTTTCTGGCTGAGCAGATCTCGCCTGTTAGTGCTGGGCACTCGAGAGCGGAGACTTCGTCGGTCGGATCGGCATCTGGTAGCCGACGTCAGACTCAGGGGTCTGGACGTGGCCGACGTTTCAGGAGGCGACCCCAGGATGGAGGATCTGAGCCTCAGGGCTCACAGGGCTCGCAGGCCAGGTTTGGTCAGCTGCCGGAGAGGCGGTGTTACGCTTGCGATGGTCGGGGACATCTTGCTAGAGATTGTCCGACCCGACGTGCTGCTGAGAGGGAGCCGGTCGATGGGCCGCCTTGGCAGAGGCAGCGTCTCGAGCAAGGAGGTCCGCAGGGCGGCGGACGTGGCGGCGGAGTTGGTGCAGTGGGAGGCGGTGGTAGGTAGTACCAGTTGCCACCACCCCCACCCCCAGGTGGTGCACGCCAAGCTTAGGGAGCTGGTGGTCGAGGGTGAGGACAGCTGCATGCCCTGGAGGCAGTCGACCCAGAGGCACCGCGGATGGATAGAGGTACGCCTTGTGTCTTTCTACTTACTGCAGTAGTTTATCAGACACTGTTTAGCGGTACTCTTTCCTTTGTTGCTTGCTCGAGTTTTGTTCAGGGCGTTGGTAAGACCCTGAGTGGTTGTTTGTTGGTGATCTCGCTGGTGTGTGAGACCCAGTTGAGCGTCCAGTCGTTTTCCTTGTGCTTAGGGCTTTTCGGGGACGAAAAGCTCTAAGGGGGGGAGGATGTAGCAACCCGGGTTTTTGGCCCTGTCAGTCTTTGGAATATTTCTACGAATAATTCCAGATCTAGGCGCGAAGACGGCGTGCGATTCCGAGGCCCGGTGTGCCCGGAATTAATTTTATAAAAATATTTAGTTTTTTTTATACTATGCACGTGGCGGGGGTGTGATATCTCCTAAGCGGTAGCTCAGAACGAGAATCTGAGGGCACAGTTGCATCCGAAACGTTCAGTTTACCCTAGGCGGGGTGTAAACATTGCGGGCGCGGGCCTGCGGTGAGAAACACCACCAGGGGCGTTTCCGTAAATAAGTGGCAAGTTTGTGTGCGAACGTCGGCTCAAATAACTTCTGAACGGAGTCTCGGATGGAATATCTGAGACCGCCGTTGCGTTCAGAATGGCGCGTTTACCCTAGGGGTGACCTTACTTTTGTTCGCATTGGGCGTCGGGTCCGAGGCGGGTTTGGCGTCGGCGGCCCGCTGATATAAATATCAGCCCCCCCCCCCCCTTTTATCGTTCTTCGTCGTTCTTCGCCGTTTTTCGCCGCCACTCCTCCGAATCGAGCAAACGGAGCGACCACGAGCTCAGAATTCGACGGCGGACGTTCCAGGAGTGCGCAGCGGAAGCTCGGGAGCGCGGATCTGAGGCAGAGCGTCGACATTTCGCCCGCGAGGTAGGCGGTTTGAGTTTTAACCCCCGATCCCGTTTTGCTGCGTTTTTCTGCAAATTGAAGCCGTAGCAATGTAGATCGGGTCCCGAGGGTCGCGTAGACGCCTCTGAATCGCAAAACGGACCACCGGGGTGCCCCCGGTGGTCCGCGGAAGATCCG
Source organism: Viscum album (assembly GCA_963277665.1). Classification (NCBI taxonomy): domain Eukaryota; kingdom Viridiplantae; phylum Streptophyta; class Magnoliopsida; order Santalales; family Viscaceae; genus Viscum; species Viscum album. Next base: position 1,890,336,720 of record OY728156.1, read on the forward strand.
CCGGCGTGGCACCGGCGCGGCGGCGCCGGAGGATTCCGGCGGCCCGCGGCGGCGCGCGGCGGCCCGCGACGGAGCTGCGGTGGCGCGCGGCGGAGCACCGCCGGCCAGGGCGGGCCGGCGGCGGCGGCCGGTTCAGGCCGGCCGGACCGCCCGGTCGGGGCCGGTCCGGCCATTCTTCGCATACGTGGGTCTTAAAACCCCCGTATCTTGCACTCCGAGAGTCGGATTCGCACGCCGTTTGCGGCGACGTGACCCTAACGACGAGGCGAACCCTCCGATGTGGGTTCGATGGTTTAAAGGATCGGGATCGTGGCCCGGGAGCTAGAAACGTCGTAAAAAATAATATTATTTTATTATTTTACGACGTCGGGCCTTTCTAACTTCTACCCGGAGCGTCCGATTGACGTGCCATCAGTGGCGTTGAGACCCTGATGGTACGACGGACTTTTTGGGATAGTTTCCGGGTGTTGGGTCTGCGAACGGGGTGCGGGCCCCACAAGGCCGGGTTTTGGCGTTTGCGGGGAAACGCAGCTTTTACACCAGGAGTCCGATTTTGGCAGATGAATAGTCGATCCTGTGTGTTTTTCCGAGAGGATCGCAATGGCGCGATCCGTTCGACGAGTTTCGGAATCCAGGCGTGGGCCCCACCCGAGCTGGCCTTCGGTGAATAGTACCTTTTTCACCGGGTGTCCGTTTTGGACGAGCGAGTAGTCGATTCCGCTTGTTTTTCCGAGGGGATCGCCGTGGTGTGATCCGCTTGATGGGTTTCGGGATCGTTGTGTGGGCCCCGCATGGGCTAGCTACGGTGAATAGTGCCTTTTTCACCGGTGCTCCGTTTCGGGCGAGTAATCAGCCTATCCTGCGTGTTTTTCCGCGTGGAACGCGATGGTGGCCTCGGTTTTGGCTTTGGAGGTGCGTAGTGTGGCTTTGAGGCGAGTCGCTCGGGTTAGCGACGTTTGGACCAGCAGTGGTTGAGGGTTCTCCCTTGGTTCGTTCCTACGAGGGTTCGTGTGGTATCACAACCTTCGTATGGGTTTGTGATCCTCTCGATGGGATGTTTAAACTGTTAAAGTTGTGGTATCCCTCCGGTGGGCCCGGAGTGGATCCTCTAGCATCTTTACCCTAGATCGGGTTCTTGGTATCGCTGTGACCGCTTATTCACGGGCAGCGATCCCCTATCTAGCAGGTTAACCCCGTAGGGTTTGTGGCATCATCGGGAATATGATCCACTACGCGGTGGGCCGTGCATAGTAGGGTTGTGGCATCGTTGGGTTTACGATCCCCTACTCAGCATGATGTTTATAGTAGGGTTGCGGCATCATTGGTTATACGATCCCCTACTCAGCGCTTGGTGTTGGTAGGGTTGCAGTATCGTTGGTTATGCGATCCCCTACTCAGCGCGTGGTTTCGGTAGGGTTGTGGCATCGTCTGTTCGATCCCCTACATCGCGAGTTATCCCAGATAGGGTTCCGGTATCGTCGTGACCATCTTTATATGGACGATGATCCTCTATCTAAGTGTGAAGCTTCTGTCGAGTGCAGATCGGGTTGTGGTATCCCCCAGTGGATCCTGGGTGTGATCCCCCATCTGTGAGAACTACGTATGCCAGATCGGGTCGTGGTATCCCCCAGCGGACCCTGGGAGTGATCCCCTATCTGTGAGTTACGTATACCGGAGTGGGTCTTGGTATCCCCTAGCGGACCCTAGCGGTGATCCCCTTTCCGAGGAGTTTGGTGGTTATGTTCTTTCAGCGATGTTTCCTCAGTGATGCTATCCGATGAGCGTGGTCTCTCGGGTGAGCGTCTGTGATGTTTGCGAGTATCCCGATGGAGTGTATCTCTCGGATGAGTGTCATCTGGTATGACAGTGTTCTTGGTGTACTCTCCTGGTTGTGGACAGATGCTGTTGATGAGGTCGGTACCTCTTGTGGCTTTGTGGCGTGAGCTGTGTATATCTGGATTGTTTAAGGTGTATGTATGGGCATACACCTGAGCTGAGCTGAGCTGACTAGTTGTGTTTAGCCGAGGATGGTCACAAGATGGAGTTTCTCTCTCGTCTGGGTTCCCTCTGGCTGGGTTGAGCGGACTGTTGCCTTTCAGTTGCTCCCTTGGGTTTTGGGTTTTTGGGGTGCCTACTGAGTATGTTTATACTCACCCCTGCACGGGCTTTGCCCGCACATGTTTGTGTCTTGTGCAGACCACAGGCCTTTTGACGGAGTCCCAGGAGGACCCGGAGCAGGCGGAGCTTAGTGAGCGAGTTGACCGGGGTGTTTACCGGAGCTGTGCCGAGGGAGCTTTCCGGCGGGTGTTTGTGGCAGCGTTTCCCTTCTTCAGAGTAGGTTGGACGCGCTTTGTAGTTTTCTTTTGGTGGGCCCTGTTTTGCCCTTGTACTTTTGTTGTTGCACTCTGGTTTGGGATAGATTGTTTGCATGCATTTACTTTTCAGTTTCTATATCTCTGAACCGTTGCATGGAGGTGTTTGTGGGTGCGTGTGTACAAGTACCTTAGGCTAATGCCTCCCATGTGTGTGATAGCCTACTCGGCGCTGGTCGCCAGCCCCTGGCCTATTGGAGGCGGGCTTGGGGAGTCGCGGCTCGAGCCCCGTTGGGTCGGGTCGTGACAATCTTCATCACAAACATAGTTATAATTTTATGTATATAAACACCAATATGGATTATATTCAATTATATGGTCCAAATTCCATCAACAAGGATACTTTATAAATAATTACATAAACTAGATTGGATCAAAAAATTAAGAAACAAATTGTATAATACCAAAACATGTTAAAAAAATATCTCATGATTGGAAATTTATGCATAGGTAATCTCATAATCATAAACATGGCATCAATGTTGATAGGTTTATTTTCAAATCCAATATAACTATTTATAAAAAAAATTTAATTATCATGAGAATAAAAATAGTGAGTGAAAAAATTCGTTAAGGACATTTATCATGCATCATGTGATGATCATGTTAAGCATGATGATCCGTTATCAATGTTATTACAATAAGGTACATCTTTTCCAAAAATATGATCTACTGTAGTATCTAGTAAATGAAGTATTTATAGAATAAAAAACATAATCTATTCCATAAAAAAAATTACAATGTTCTTCAATACATACACTCCATTATTATCATTTGGTTATGATCCCAGTTACATGTATTACAATATAACGTTCCAAAAGATTCGTCTAAACATTCTCTAGAAAAAACTGTAACGACCTTGACCCCTATAGTTCATTGATAATTTATCATTTTTTACATTTTAATATTGATAAAAAATAACATCATAAGAGGAATAATAGGTTATTATTCTTGTTAAACATGATACATACCTAAAACTCACCCTATATTTAAAAAATTTATGAATATAATAATTTTCATTGATATGACCATTTTTTCCAAAATTTTTAAACATTATATCAAACCCAAATCTCTTTTGGTATCCTATAAAATATAAATCATAAAAATGTGCTGATCATATAAGAACAATAAACTTATGAAAACAAAAAATTCTATGAATAAATAAGTAGTAAAAATTTAATGGTAAAAAACTAAAACACATGAAACATGAACAATATCATGAGTATACTATTGAGGGCTAAATTATGATCAAATTAAGATATATAATTAACCACTTGAGCTTGATATATAAACACATATATTTTAACTATTCGGATGATCACATGGAAAGTAAATGTATGAATTCATAATGATTGAATTCATGATTATAGACATTTCATTTGATGGATTCTTACCCTTAAACCCATGTTCCATGAAATCTAACATAAATTTTTTATTCCTCATTAAAACAACCACGATAATTTTTATCATGAGACCTAGTGATACATTGATGATCCATGTGCCTCTAGAAAACTGAAATCACATAATAGTTCAAATGTATACACTATATTATATGGGTGAATCATAATCAATATAAACCTTTATATTATATAATTTTCATAAAAAATATTAATACTTACCCAAATAAATAAAGACAATATGAAATTATCAACAGTAATTTTGTAAATATTAATAAAATTTTACATTTTTATTCAAAACCAATCAAAAATAATATGTAAAAATAACAATATAGACTGTATCAATACATCATATCCATAGTGGATCATATTAACATTAAAAGGATGATGAAATTTATGAATAGAAGTTTCATAACATTTAGATTAAATTTTATTTGTGGAAAATAGCCTTTCAACATTAAATTTTTTTAAAAAATAATTTTCAAAAAATATCTCAGATATAAATTAAATTTAATATATAATATTAAATATTCTAAATCAATATTTTAATAATTTAGTGTTAATGATGGATAAAATATATTTATATTGTACATATTAAAATAATTATTTCTTTTACATTTTCTGTAATAGCTCATTGAGCCTTGTTTTAAATAAGAAATTATGATTAGTTTTAATAAATAATGATTAATAATGGGTATAATATTTTTTAATATATCTTTTTTTTAAATAATAAATAATTTTGTAAAACATTTTAAAATATAATAGCTTTTTTTGACAATCTGGTTTCAACCTCAGTGATAAATATTGTTAAATTTTCATTAAAATAGTTTCTCAATAATTTTTGCATACCAATTAAGAGAAAAATCATATCATTAAATGATAATGATCATGGATAAAAATATTATAATAAAATATATTATTTTTCACTAATAAATATAAATTAATCCTTTGATAGAAACATAAATAAAAATTTTATATAATGATGAGATTTTGAAATATACCAATAAAACATTGGTATGTTAGGAATTATAGGTCCAATGAAATAAATTAAAATTCATGTAAAAATAGTTCATAAACAAAAATTGATTAATTATAAATCCTATTATTTTTGTGATTATATACACCAATCTAGAAATATGTGGTGAATATGGCATATGTCACGTAGAAGTAAAAGTGATAAGGGTAAACCATATCATTTTTTTACTTATTTTGTAGTTTCAAAACAATATATAATATATATATATATATATATATATTATTAACAAACACTAAATACCTATAATCATATATATCGTAAAATATATTATTCAATTATATTCATTAACCATCCTTTAATAAATCACTATTTCAAGTGACAATTGATTCTTCTTTTAATATGCCTTTATTTGGTATATTTGTTCCTTTTAATTTATACATTTCTAAATAATATCCATAATTTTATCCATGATAAAATAATAATATTTATTAAATATATATTTATTTTGATTAGTGTATAATAGTTGGAGTCATAAAATGAATTACAACATTAAATGAGACAACATGTAATATCTTTTCCTGAACGATGTTTCCTTTTTTCACAACATATAGAAAGTATTGAAAATAAATATTAAATAACCATAAATGAATCATTATTGTGATATACATATATATATTTAATAATAATAAAATATAGCATTATATAAAACCATAAAAAACAGAAATGAAAAAAAATCTCACATTTTAATGTGCAGGTGGTAGTCCACATTTACCCACACACAACACTATTTATTCCATTAGATATGTGGGTAAGAAATGAATTGGGACATTTTATTTTTAAATGTTAAGATATTAAATATCACATTTGTTCATTAAATAATATCTTTATTACCTTACATGTAATGATTTGTTGAAAAACTTATCACATTGTGTTGCGAGGTGGTAGTTCGTCAGAAACCAGAGTGAAATTATCAAACAAATCAACGAATAGAATGAAATATATTATATGTTACATGATAATTCTATAATTTAAAAAAAATATCATATTTAATTTATAAATCAATCATTACATCTATCTCTAAATAGTGGTTATGAAAATTGTACTAAATTGCATCGTGAGGTTGTAGTCATCTATACACACAATAGAAAATTTAAAATTTCATTTTCATGATGTGGATAAGGATATAACTTATTTCATTAAGCTAATAAAATATTTTTTATAATATATAATTTTTATATCCATTTCTCAAAGTTAAAAATGTTTATCAAGAGTTTGACAATGAAGTAAAATGGAAATTCAAAGATAAAAACATTACATATTCTTCATATAAAAATTTATAGATTAACCTAATTACATATCAGATTGCCTCTCTGATATAGTGATGGCCTTCTATATTTCTAGAGGTATTTATGTATTTTATATATGCATGTATTTTCTAATGAAATGTATATTGTATATGTGAAAAAGGGACGAGAGGGGGTGGCCTTTTATATTTGGGGGATTAGAACCACATGGTAATTTTTAAAAGAATCAATTATACCCATGTTTTTATCATTCCATAATACACTAAAATGGTTTATTCAACAAATTTTGTTTTTGGTCAATATAGAGACTTACAATCGGGGTTGGATAATATTTAGGTCATTTATTATATTTTTCATGTTATTTTAACCCCTCACCCATCCTAATTTTTTTCTTATTCATGATACATAATTTTTCATATTTTTATAATTAATATTAGATGTATATTATGTTTTTAACATACCTATAATTTTATGATTGTAAAATTCATTTATTTATATGATTGTAGTCTTGAAATGTTAGATCATAGTAGATTACATTTTATTTTATATAATATGACATATCACATTTTCAAACAAAAACAATTTATTTCAATTGAAAAAAACTAAATAAGATGAAATTAAACTAGTAAGAGACATTATTACAAAAAGTGTAGACGATATATTTTATGAGTAAATATTTAATGAAATTATATGTGGAATAATGTTTTCATAAAGTATCATGTTTGTAAAATATTATAATATTTAATGAAAAATTAATTTCAATACCTTGAAGAGATAAGAAAATTGTGTTTTCTAGAAATTGTTGTTAAGTTATAGTTTTAATAAATTACATTTATCTGTTGAGGAAGTATTTTAACAAATATATATGTTGGTCGGAGTGGATATTCAAGGGGGGGGGGGGGTGAATTGAGTTCCAATTAAAATTTCTGTAAAAAATGATTCTATTAAAATCTCCTAATTCATAAAACATGTTAAACTGTAGTGAATTTATAAAGATTATAAATGTTCAATTAGTTTATCAAAGATTGATTACTTCACAATTAACTTAATCGGCAGATTAAGTTAGTTTTTCAAACTAAATTACAAGTTCAAAATAAGTATAAACACTTTCTCGTTAAACTATCATAGTTACTTTAAAACAAATTTATATTTAAAGTAATTAGTAGCAGAATATTCAAAATAGGTTTTAACAAAGGTAAAAATCACAAAAATTAAACAAATAGATTCAGTCTCAAGGTGAGAATTAGTCCTCTCAAACAATTTATATAAACTATGATCCGCAACCTAGGTCAAGCTTTCACAACAGTACTCAAACTGTCCTGGTCCTCAGATCTTTACTACAGTTCTACATGGGGCAAACAACAGAAACAACTCTCAGGATGTCCAGGTCACACAAGACATCTTCCACAACTCACAGTGAGATACAAGTAGGTGTATAAAGTATGGTGTGAGGATTTAGTATCCTCAAACTCAACTCAAGAGTCATTGTGTATCTATAATAGATATATGCACACACACAGCTCAAACTATTAAGAAAAGCGATACAAGAGAGGAAATAAAATAATTTAGAATGATCTGTGTAATTTCAGCTATGTTCTGGACTCATTTTGATGTTGTAGATGGAATTCAATTCCTTCCTAATGAGGATGACACAAAACATATTACCGTTTTTCTTCTCAGCTACAGGTATTCAGACTTGTTCATATGATGTTGAGTAAGGATTAACAACTTCATGAGTATATGTTCCAGGTTAATGATTATCTTGATGCTCTTTGGTTTTCAAAGGTGTTCTTGAAGTTCTTCCTTTTTTTTTGTGAGTCTTCACACACGTTCCCTTTCTTTATTTGTGTGTCTGTCCTCCTTGTTTTTTTGTTGTATATCTTTTTCACTGGAGATCTTCCTTTTTTTCCTTAAGATCTGGAAAAAGAATGATTAACTTTTTATAGGTACTAGGTACGGTTTCATGACATCCAACAACAAACATTAATTAATAGAAGGTGCATTAAACTAAGAAAATATGACCATTGGAATTAAAAGGGTTAATAGAAATTCAAACTGTTTTCATGAATATCGTTGAGTCATGAGATCAATAAGTCATTTGAATTTGCATCAGTGTTGGTAGCTATCATGTGATCAGGAGTGGATTCAGTAGGTGTCATGTGATCAACAACTTTTTTGGTATCTCATTTCATCAGCATAGTCTTCGGCAGCTAATTTTATCTGCATCATCTTCGGTAGCTCATTTGATCAGCATCAGCTTCGGTAGCTCATTTGAACAGCATCGTCTTCGGTAGCTCATTTGATCAGCATCGACTTCGGTAGCTAATTTGATCTGTATCATCTTCAGTAGCTATCTTGTGATCAGCATTGGATTCGGTAGCTAATTTGATTAGCATCAACTTTGGTAGGACTGTTTTCATTAGTGTGACTGCTCTCATCGGTGCGACTAGTCTCATCATTGCGACTATTCTTCATCGGTGCGACCGTTCTTCATTGGTGCGACCATTCTCATCAGTGCGACCATTCTCATCAGTGAGACCATTCTCTTTGGTGCAACCATTCTTCATCAGTACGATGGTTCTTCATCAGTGTGACTGTTCTTTATCAGTGCGACCGTTCTTCATCGGTGCGTTAAGAAAATAACTAATAGTGAGTAAAAACATGAAATTCTCACAAAGTGTCTGTTCAATCCAGAACACTTGCAGGTCAATATTAAACAATAAATAATCATAGATAATCATATGTAAACATGATTAAACATATATAAACATATTTATAATAGAATGAATAATTGACTAAATTAACTTATAAACAAAAATAGCAATGATTTTTTATTATTAAAATAACCATATCACAGAGGGTTCAACAATATCTCCCTTTTTAATAATCACAAATCAGTGGAATAAATAAAGTGGGAGGAGAGGATATAACATTTATCATGCTCCCCCTATGTAAACAAACTATATAACCAAGGATAAATAGGTCATCATAAAATGAATCAGATCATAAACAAAGTGAGAGTATATAAACATATCATCAGATTACAGAGATCTCCCCTTTAGAGATAAAGTATTTTATCGATGTATGAATTTTTATCAGAAGGCATTTCTCACCGTTTTTATATATATTCGGTTCTACCCTTTATCTATGTATTTATTTAGATATGTAGTGATCATTTATTTTTCCCCCTTTGGGATTATCAAAAAGAGAAAAAAATAGAGTAGAAAGAGAAAAAAGAAGAAAAGTCCATTGAAATAACCACTGAAAAAGGTACAATAAAAAGAATACCTTAATAGACACCCTATCCAAAATGACAGGCAAGAATAATTCATGGGGTTCATAGAAGCATTTCCTTTAGCAGATGGAGGAATGGATGGGCCACAGAGTGGCTTGGTGGAAGGTTGATCTGGCTGGATGGAGAGAGGATGCAAGACAGCTCTGGTTTGAAGTAGAGAGGGTTCTAAAGTGACTTGCTGGAGACTGGAAGATCTTGATGAAGGAGGCTGCTGAATGACTATCCAAATATTGGAGAGATCCTAATAAAAGGATAACTAACCAGGTGCAACACTGGATGGACTAAGAGGCTCAGCAGTAGGGAAGAAAAATTCTTTATCTTGCACATGAAGATATGGTTTGAGTATATTGATAAAATCCTGAATGACTCCACCACCATATTTCATGGCCTTCTCAAAATAATATTTATTTTGAATGAAGCTCTATAGAGTAGGAGTAAAATCATTCAACTGCTGTACCTGAGCATTAAGGGCTTGAGTTACTGGAGGAAGCCTAAAATTCTCAGACAAGACATTAAACTAATGGTTCAACTCATGCTTGGTATAGATTTTAGAGAAATAGTGATCCACCTTTTCATTGATCACTTTATGAGCCTGAGTAGCATCTTCTGAATAAAGCTTCACAATTTTCTGAATATAATCATTGTTTTCATTCATCATTTTCATGGAGTCCAAGTCCGAAATTTGTCCAAGGGCTGCTAACTCTTCTTTTATAACATCTTTCAAGGCACTGATCTCATGTCCTGTAATCTTGGCCACTTTCGAGAAGCTATCTTGAGCAAAACCTGAGTTATCTCAGCCTTCAACTTTCACAAATCTGGGTTCTTCAAATGTTCTAACAAATTTCTCAACACTTCTATAATACCAGTGATGGTTGATCTAAACTCATATGATAGAGAAACTAAGTCATTACCTAAATTCTTGAGTGCCTAATTTAGAGAGGTAATTTTCCTTCCAATAATCTCACTAGTATTGCACAGGTCTGGATTGATAATACTTACCACTCTTTGTGTTATAGAATCCATATAAGCCTTAGATAAATTCACAGGAGTAGGAGAAGGAGCATGAGATAATTCCTCTTTCATCGTCTCTCTAACTGCATGGAGCAACTCGTCTTTAAATCTGTCCAAATCAGATCGAGAAACTGAAGGACCAGGTCTTTCTGCTACCATTCGCACAGACTTAGTAGGTAGTCTAGCCTTAACTAGAAGGGTTTCCCTTGCTTATGTCACCACTTTTATCTCTTCTTCTGAATAATCCTAACCTATAACTACAAGACCTGGATGTTCTCCCCATTCATCCTTAAAAAATGTGTATATAGGATTTAAAAAATAAGATTTACCAAAAATTTCATTAGATCATTGCCCATCTACATCAATCACTGTTTGCACTGTCCTTTCAACTTCAGGAATAGTTTCTTCTTCAACATGTTGAGGTTGTGGATCTGCTCGGATCACATTTTGACTATCTACTGGTCGAATATCAGCATCATCATCATCACCACCATCATTACCATCATCATCACCACTATCATTATTACCATTATTACCTACTGAAGTCTCATTGGAACTGTCTTTGATACTGGATTCATACAAATCAGAATTTGATACTTCATAGTCAGCTTCTTCCTCATCACCTATAAGAGTTTCATTCTTAGGTAACTCAAGAGGTGGACTTTCTGGTCCAAAATATATTCTCTTCTTAGGACTTACTGTATCTGGATTACTCCTATCATCAGGAGGTGACTCTCGTTCCTTTTCAGTATCCACATCATAATCAGCCTCAGCTTCCCCTGTTACTTTCTTACTAGACTCTCCAGTTTCCTTAGGAACATCTGTTTCTTCTTCCTTGATAGAATAAACAACATCCTCATTAGGTTTTAAACCAGGATCTCTCATCCCCTTTGGTCTCTTAGAGTGGTCAGTAGGAATAAAGGATTCAAATAGCCTATCCTCATCATCAACCCATGACTTTTTCCGTGGATTCCAATTAATTTTCATTCTTTTTCAAATATCCATGCTGATACAAAAACTACTATTAGCTTATATACACTTATAACCATCTTCAACATAGCCTAGAAAATTTAACATAGCAGAGATTTTCTTAGAGTAGAATAAGGTTGTAGCTTTCATGGATGGCATAACCATCTCAGAAATATAGATAGTAAAATATCTACACAAGTTTATCTTATCATAATTTAGCAACAAAAACAACAGGAAAACACCCTGATACTTCACAGAAGAAAAATCACCCTTTCTGGGACAAATTTTGTGCTGAATAAAATTAAAAAAACTCTACATTCACCATCTAACTCAGCAGCTGTTATTCTTCTAGATTTATAATTTCCAGTCAACATCTACAAAGCAAGATCTTATGAGAAATATTTAGTGGTTGGAGGAATATTACTAGAATAATCCTCATATCTAACTTTATGAAGTACTCCCAAACACTCATCCCACTACTTTGTAGAAAAAGATATTTTCCCCCTTTGACTACAAAAGATAGTTGTGCAACTTCTTCTCCATCTAATTTAATGCTCAAATTCAAATAAAATTCATGAACTAGCATTGGGTAGTATACTCAGCTGTTATCAAAGAACCGATTTTTCCATCTATGACTCTCTAAAACTTTTTAATGAGCATAGTTTCTGGATAACACCCATTCAGAACTTACTTCATTTTTTAGCAGTGACTACCCGAATCTCCATATTCAGGTTCATAGACCATTGATTCATGCTTATCGATTCTCCTCAAGCGTATTTCACTGGAGAGGATCCTTCAGATTCCTTGTCTTGTCACTTTTGCTTTTCCATTTGGAGGTTCGATAGGTTTGAATGGTTTGATGTATTTAAAAAGGTTTAAGAGGTGCAAGAGGTTCATGTTTCAGAAAAAGTGAGTTTCGACGGGAGATGGAAGGCCACAGTTATTGGAAATTATATAGCTGTAGGGAATTAATTTTATCATTTAAGGTAAAAATATTAAATATAATATCGATTAAGTAAAACAGTTTCGTTTTGATAAACACTACTGGTTTCAAATACTATAAAACTCAAGCGATAGCAAAAATCGGTTTCACTGATTAGTTTCACTGATCGGTTTTACAGATCGGTTTAACTGATTGGTTTGACTGATCGGTTTCACAGATCAGTTTTACTAATCGGTTTCACAGATCTGTTTCAAATATCTCTTTCACTGATCTGGTTCACTGATCGGTTTCACTGATCGGTTTCACTGATCAGTTTTACTGATTGATTTCAATGATCAGTTTCATAGATTGGTTTTACAGATTGGATTCCCTGATAAGTTTCACTGATCAGTTTCACTAATTGGTTACACAGATCAGTATAACAAATTTTTTTTATAGATCGGTCATACCTAACTCTTGTTTAATAAAATCTAACCTTTCAGAACTTAAGGTCTTGATGAAAATATCAGCCGACTGATGTTCAGAGTCAATAAATTCTAGAGAAATATCTCCCTTTTGATAATGATCACTCATGAACTGATGTCTAACATCAATGTCCTACGTCCTAGAGTGAGACATAAGATTCATAGAGATGTTAATTTCACTAGTGTTATCACAGTTTATTGACACATGTCTAAACTAATATCCACAGTCTAATAAAGTGTGTTTCATCCACTGAATCTGTACATAATAGCTACCAGCTGCAATGTATTCTTCTTCAGTAGTAGACAGTGCAATAGAGTTCTGTTTCTTACGACACCAAGATACCAGGGACATTCCCAAAGATGACATGTTCCATAGTTTCTCTTACAATCTAACATGCAACCACCAAAGTCACCATCTGAATAGCTCATTAAGTAAAAGTATTTTCCTTTGAGATAAAACAAACCAAAATTGGTATTATGTTTAAGATATTTAAAGATCCTTTTAACAGCAAGTAAATGTGATTCTTTAGTATTGGCTTGAATCCCTGCACAAATGCATACACTAAACATGATATCTTGTTGACTAGAAGTACGGTAAAGTAAGCTTCCAATCATACCTATATAATTGGTTTGATCATCTGATTTCCCAATTTCATCATCATCCAACTTACAGGGGTTACTCATAGGTGTGTCACTTCCCTTATTACTATCCTAACCAAAACATTTCAAAATATTCTTTGTATATTTACTTTTATTTAAAATAATACATTCTTTCTTTTGAATGATTTGAAATCCAAGAAAATATTTGAGTTCTCCCATTAAAGTCATTTAAAATTCATTTTTCATAATCATTGAAAAGTCAGTACATAAAGAATTTTTAGAAGATCCCAATATAATATCATCAACAAAGATTTCTACAATCAAAATATCTTTAGAAATTCTTTTAATAAAGAGAGTGGGAACTAAAATTCCTTTAGTAAAACCTTTTGAAATAAGAAAATTTGTAAGTCTATCATACTAAGCTTGTGGATCCTATTTTAAACCATATAATGCTTTTGAATGTTTAAAAACGTGATATTGAAAATGAGGGTTTATAAATCGAGGTGGTTGTTCAACAAAAATGTCTTCAATTAAAAAGATTTAGAAATGCACATTTGGCATCCATTTGATATTACATGAAATTCAGATGAGATGCATAGGCATGTAAGATCCTAATGGCTTCTAATCTAGCTACAGGTGCAACACTTTCTTCATAGTTCAGTCCTTTTTCTTGATTATAACCTTGTCCAACTAATCTTGATTTGTTTTTCTAATAATGTTTTTAGATGCATCAAATTTATTTCTGGAAACCCATTTAGTACCTATGGTCATGGTGTCCTTATGTCTTTCTATTAATTCCCTGAATTTGTTTCTTTCTAATTGATTTAACTTTTCTTGCATAGCCATTACCCAAAATTTATCATTGATTGCATCATTGATATTTTTAGCTTCTAGATGTGAAGGAAAGTCTTGATGTTCAACATGATTTCTTTGAGAAGCTCTAGTATGTGTCCCTCTATCCAAGTTTCCTAAAACAACATCTAAAGGATGATTCTGTAGAATTATAGTTGATCTAGTAAAGGTAGGACAAGAAATTTTAGGATCTTCTCTAGGTTTGGGGTCATCAAAAACAGGTTCTAGTGTATTTACAGAACTGGTTGTCTTGACAACATGGTCACTATGTTTTTCATTGAAATTTAGAATAGAAAAGTCTACTTTACAATTATCAACAACAGTTTTAGGTTCATGTGGATCAGTTTGATCAAATTTGATGTGAACATATTCTTCCACACATTTCGTTCTTTTATTGAAAACTCTATAGGCTTTGCTAGTTAAAGAATAACCTAAAAATATTCCTTCATCACTCTTGGATTCAAAATTGTCAAGATTAAGCTTAGTATTCAGAATAAAAAATTTTTAACCAAAAACATTGATGTAGCTAACATTAGGCTTCATATTATTACATAGTTCATAAGGGGTCTTCTTAAGAACAGGTCTGATCAAAGCTCTATATAATGTAACAAGTTGTATTTACAACTTCAGTCCAAAAATAAATAGGTAGGTCATACTCATTAAGCATAGTTCTTGCAATTTCCTGAAGGGTTTTATTTCTTCTTTCTACAACACCATTCTGTGGAGGTGTCCAAGGGTTAGAAAATTTGTGACTATAGCCATTATGTGAGTAGTGAGATTCAAACTCATGATTTTGAAACTCACAACCATCATCACTTCTCATGGTCTTAATCATAATTCCACTAAGGTTCTCTACTGACTTGGAGTATTTAATAAAGCAAGAACAATTTTCAATTTTGAGAGCTAGAAAGTATACCCAAGTATATCTAGAAAATGCATCTACTAGAACATAAACATAATGCTTCTCATTTAAACTAGAAACTCTATAAGGTCCAAACAAGTCCATGTGAACCAAATCGAGAGGTTGAGAAGTTGAATCATATTTCTTTGATTTAAAATAAACTTTTTATTTCTTTCCCATTTGATAGGGATTAAAAACTTTATCAGCTGAGAATTCAAGTTTAGGTAGGTCTCTAACCAATTTCTTTCTAGTTAGTTTTCTAAGTGAATAAATGTTGCAGTGTCCTAATCCTCTATTCTAAAGCCATGATTCTTTATGAAAAGAATTTAAACAAGTATGATTTTTCTTGTCTAATGAATTTAAATCTACAATATATACATTTTCATTTCTTAAAGTAGAAAATACTAAAACATTTTTAGAATTAAAAACATTACAAGAATAATTTTCAAATTTAACATTGAAACCATCATCACACAACTGATAAATACTTATCAAATTATATTTAATTCCATAAACAAATAATCCTTTAGAAATTAAAAATGAATCAGTGTTACCAATATGTTCTAGGCCGATGATCTTTTCTTTTGAATTATCACCCAAGGTGACATGTCCTCCATCAACATTGATTAAACTTTTGAAGCATGAAAATTATTCTGTCCTATGTATTGAATATCCACTATCCAAATACCATGTCTTCCTATATGAACTTTTTAAGAAGGTTTCCCAAAAAATATTTTTAGACAAAAAATGATTTTGGTACCCAGATTCTCTTCGGTCCAAACAGGTAAGCAAGGAAATCTTTAAGTAACCAGATTTTTGTTATGGGTATCATATAATTAACATAATCAATAGATTTTTAAAGATAATTTTTTTTGATATTTAACTATGTGAATAGTTGGTTGAGACATAGGAATTTCCAGAGCTGGAACTAGCAGCATACTGTCCAGTTTTTAGAATAAACTAATTTTCTGTAATCTATCTCTGTCCAGGTTGAAATCCCAAACCATTAGTTTACTTTGGTGCCACTTGTTTTCCTAGCATTTGAGTCAGAGTATTCTTTCCATTTGTAAAATTATCTATGTTTTTCCTATGTTTCTCATTGGAAAATTTTAGTTCAGTATTTTCCTTATGTAATTGAGCATTCTTTTCCTTTTTTACATTTAATGATGATTTAACAGAGCTGGTCAATGTATACTATTTATTCAAGGTCTTATACTTGTCTTTCAGCTCATTGCCAGTTTCTTCTAGCATATTACTATATTCAAATAAGTCTTCAACATACATTTTTTCGGAGTCATAATCATCACCAGAATAATATGATATTAAATTAGGATTATCCAATGTTACCTCAAATATGTTTTTCATGAAACACATGTTGGCATGATTCTTTTCTGAATCAGAAACCTCATATTCGCTCGTGCTATCTTCTGAATCCCTCCATGTTGCATTCATATCATTCATGCACTTATTGTCCTTGTAGTAATATTTCTTCTTAAATTTTATCTTTGGATAGCTTGATTTCACATGTCCTTTCCTCTTGCATTCATAGCAAACTGTGTCATCACTTTTATCTGTCCTTTTCCAATATTTCTTCCAATGACCTTTATTGTCATACTTTCCCTTATAGTTTGATTTTCTAAATAACATCTTCTTCCTGTAGAATTTCTTGAATCTCTTGGCTATTTGACCCATCTCTTCATCACTCTCATAATTTGTACCTTCACTTGTTGAGCTTTCAGTATGTATGTGAACATTCTCCTTTTCCTTTCTCGTTGAGGTAGTAGACTAAACTTCCACTTACTTCCCCTTTGGTTCATCATCTTCCTCCTTTTTTACTTTCAACTCCTCTTCATACATCATCAATATACCAATTAGTTCATTAATAGGTAATGCACCAATATTACAAGATTCTCTAATTGAAACTGACGTGCCTCTCCATCTGTCTGGCAGACATATTAGTATCCTCGTGATTTTATCTTTTGCTGGAATAGCCATTTCCATGTGAGCTCATTGTATTGACTATCCCATTGAACCGAATATACTTTTCAGAAATAGTTTCAGCAGGCTTCAGTTTAAAATTTTCATACATAATAGTATAAGTATTGAATCTCATTTATTTAACATTGGTTGTTCCCTCATAGAAAATAGCCAAAGTATCCCAAATTTCATATGTAGTTTTGCAAGTAGATATTTGATTAAATCCATCATCACCTAAAGAACAATACAAGGCATTCATTTCTTTAAAATTATTATTGTAAGCATATTTAATAGGTTCATACAATGTAGTTATTTCAGTTTTAGGAATCTTATACTGAGTTTCCATAGCAGTCCAAATATCTAATCCCATACTCTCTAAATGAATTTTCATTTTCAGTTTCCATTGGGCATAGTTGACACAATTAATGAATGGTTGACAGTTGGTACCTACACCTTCTAATCTATTATCCACAGTAATATTTTAGCAAATATATTTAAAGAAATAACATTTAGAACTAAAAGAAATTTTAGATCTTTAAGATACAACTAAAATCTCAGTTGAAAAAAATAGTGTATTTGGAAATCTTTTTTTTATAATCTGATGATACCAAATGTTGGTCACAGTGGATACTCAGTAGGGGGTCAATTGAGTTCCAATTAAAAATTTTGTTAAAAAGGATTCTATTAAAATCCCCCAATTCATAAATCAAGTTAAACTGTACTAAAATTATAAAGACTGTAAATGTTCAATTAGTATTTCAATGATTGATTGCTTCTAAGTTAACTTAATGTGAAGATAAAGTTAGATTTTGAAACTAACATACTGGTTGACAATAAGTATAAACACATGATAGTTCAACTATCAGAGTAACTTTAAAACAGATTTATATTTAAAGTACATAGTAGCGGAATATTCAAAATAGTGTTTAGAAAAGGTAAAATGCAAAGAAATTAAAACAAGAGGATCAGTCTCATGGAAAGAATTAGTCCTCTCAAACAGTTTATATAAACTATGATCCACACCCTGGATTGAGGTTTCACATCAGCACTCAGACTATCCAGGTCCTCATACCTCTACCATAGTTCTACATGGGAAAAAAATAGCAACAACTCTTATGGTATCCAGGTTAAACTAGACCTCTTACACAACTTACAGTGGGATACAATAAAGTGAAGAAATTTTGGGGTGAGGATTTAGTATCGTCCAGTTCATCTCAACAGTCATTTTGTATCTAAAATAGATAGATGAAAAAACACTTCTCATAATGTTAAGCAAAGAGATAAAATAGAGGAAATAAAATAGTTTAGAATGCATTGGGTAATTGTAGATGTGCTCTGGACTTGTTTTGATATTTCTGATGGATGTTAAGTCCTTTATAGTGATGATGACACAAAACAGAGTATCTTTGTTCATCTCAGCTACCGGTTTTCAGACTTGTGCATGTGGTGTACAGTAAGGCTCAACAACTTCTTGAGTATATGTTCTAGGTTAATGATCATTTTAAAGCTCTATGGTTTTCATAGGTGTTCTTGAAGTTCATCCTTTTTTCGTGAGTCTTCACACACGTCCCCTTTCTTTCTTTTTTGTGTTCATCCTCCATGTATTTTATTATTGTATATCTTTTTCATTGTAGATCTTTTTTTTATTCCTTAAGATCTGGAAAAATAATGATTACCTTTTTACAGGTACGAGGTAGGGTTTCCTGCCATCCAACAACCAACGTTAACTAATAGTAGGTGCATTAAACTATGTAAATATGAACATAGGTGTTAAAAGGGTTAATTGAAATTCAAACAGTTTTTATGACTATCGGTGAGTCATGAGATCGGTAAGTCATTTGAATTTTCTTCGGCATCAGTAACTATCATGTGATCAGCATCGGCTTCGGTAGCTATCATGTGATCTACATCGGCTTTGGTAGCTCATTTGATCTATATCGGGTTTAGTAGCTAATTCGATCAGCATCAGCTTCGGTAGCTCATTTGATTAGCATTAGCTTTGGTAGCTAATTTGATCAGCATCAGCTTCGGTAGCTCATTAGATCAGCATCGTCTTCTGTAGCTAATTTTATCAGCATCAGCTTCGGTAGCTATCATTTTATTAGTATCGGCTACGATACCTAATTTGATCTGCACCAGCTTCGGTAGTACTGTTGTCATTGGTGTGACTGTTCTCATCGATGCGACCATTCTCATCGGTGCGACTGATCTTCATCAGTGCAACCGTTCTTCGTCGATGTGACCGTTATTCATCGGTGCGACCTTTCTTCATC
Source organism: Viscum album (assembly GCA_963277665.1). Classification (NCBI taxonomy): domain Eukaryota; kingdom Viridiplantae; phylum Streptophyta; class Magnoliopsida; order Santalales; family Viscaceae; genus Viscum; species Viscum album. Next base: position 1,890,356,054 of record OY728156.1, read on the forward strand.
AGTGCGTTATGAACATAACTAACGGTGATTCAAAAACATGAAATTCTCACAAAGTGTCTGTTCAATAAAGAACACTCACAGATCAATATTAAACCAAAAATAATCATAGATAAACATATGTAAACAGAATTAATCATATATAAACACATTTAGAACAAAAAGAATAATTGACTAAATTAACTGATAAACAAAAATAGCAATGATTTGTGATTATTAAAATAACCATCTCACAGAGGGTTAAATAATATATTATCATAAGAAAACATCTACATGATGTTCAGATTATAATAATATAACATGAATCTTAATATGGTGGTACTATTTTTAAAATTTAATAATAACTATTGTCATTTTTTTTGTATTTCAATGTTTACATTACATATAAAAAATTTTCCTATCATTTTGATATTATGGGACCCAAGCACCATTGTGGAAGTAGGAATGTGGGTCAACTTGTTCCATTCATGTTAGATTTGTGGGGAACTAGAAGACCTACCTATGCATGGTTCTATGAATAAGCCTATAATATTAATTGGGAATAGTGATCACAAGAAACCTAGTGTGCCCGAAGGCATGAATATTACACGAAGTACCATGTGGAGGGGCCCATGTTTATGGTCTTGTGGGTAGTGGATTGTGGATTCTGACCCCACTGTTGACTGAAAGTTTTGATTCAATGACTTAAATAATTAGTCACCACTCGAAACCATCAATCATTGATGTGGGATTATTAATTTTGTTACTATTCATTACATTAACACTTATTGAATATAACATGACCATTTGATCAAAATGATAGAAAAATGGATTATTAGTTGATTGAAATTTTCCTCTGACCATAGATTTTCACACATCTTATTTTTCAATTCCTTCCATAACCTCAATCCCCATTTGATTACACTGATATTTTTTCACCATAATAAAACACCATTGTGATCCACAAGTAATAATTTCCCTACATACACTATATCTATCAATGGTAAAAAAACTATAGATCATTATACCTACCCATAATATCTATTCATAATTTAATATTTTTCAATTCCAGTTAGAAACTATAGATTCTTGGGAAATCATGACATATGTGAGTTGATAAAAACATAGACATCAAAATTGGGGTCGAGTATTTTATTTTTTAAAAAAATGTTGATTTTCTTTTATTTATAAGATGTTTACATCGAATGATTAAACATGAATCATGGATATTTTAACACCTCATTTGAGGATTCATGGGACATAGAATATTTTTTGTCTCCAGGCATCACTTCATACCCTAGATTATCATGAAATCTCAATCAATAATACAAATCATTTTTTGAAACTGATGTGAAGATATATATATATATATATATATATATATATTCCTTCACATACACATGGGGAACACCCTGTAACTGGGAGAATGTTACACACCAATGAAGAATAAACCCTCTACCTCTTCCCTCTATTTACAAATTATTTTGAACAGTTATCATCTAATTGGAACTTCCTCCATCCAATCATATGGTAGGGAAAATACCTTTTTTAGTTATATTTATGGGGATCTATAAATAATTTTAATGATTTAATAATATATACTAGTATTTTTTTTCAATTCCTTTATTATTAAATGAATATCAATAAAAACACTAAATTTATTTAATTATATAATATTGTTTTCACGTGATGAATTTCTTTCAATTTTTTTATGTAAAGGAATGTAATTTTCATAATCATATATTTTATGCATAATTTTTTAAGAACCATTTTTTATATAAATGTGTCAGATTGATAAAAGTTTTATTTTCCAATTTACTATTATGTAAATGGCATAGTTATTTTCAAAAAGTAATCTTATTTATAATTGAATTAATATATATATTAAAATTATTATTCAATGTGAGGATTAATAATTAAAATTATCATTATTTTATTTGGTTAATTTATATATTTTCAAAAAATTACTTAATATATTAATATTTATTTAAAGAAAAAAAATTCATTTTTGATCATGATAATTGAAATATTTTATATATACTTATGAAATTCAATAAAAATATATATTAACACGTAGATAAATTAAATTATTCATTTATAGGAACTATTTGAAATATGAGATTTATAAATTATGTATATTTGTTATATTATAAACAGTAGAAATATAGTTTTTTTATCGTATGAGTTTATTTGATGTAAAATTAATGTTTATTGAAAATATTTCAAATGTTTTTATAATGTAGTTATTAGTGGTCATCAAATGAGAAATGTGATCCTTACAAAAATGTATTTATAAAAACATGGAACATGGGTATGAAAATGGATCATGAGGAATGGGGAGTTAACCCATATACATAAGTATAATTTTTAAATTATTATTCATCCTATGGAGCCACATGGAATTTGTTAGTGATTTCTAGTGTAAATTTAAGTCCATACAGAATTATAATTATCAAATAATAATGTTATTAAATACTCAAATGAGAAATCCATATATTATCAAAGTAATTATGATTTTTAAATTATGTTTTAAAATATTTATTTCTTTTATAATTCCATTATTTTTTAGAAAGTCTTTACAAAATAAGTATTTCCAATAAATAATAATTTTTCATGGATAAAAAATTTTAGAAAAGATTTTCATTATTAATGTGGGCCAAATATATATTTTGAAAACCCTATAAGTTGTTGTTATTAGATTTTATAAATCAGTTTCTTTGATAAAAAGGGAAAATGTTTTATAATGTGTTTTTAAAAAAATATTTACTCATTAAAAAACCCCTATACTAGGTATAAAATATTTTAACATTGGAATTCAATATGAAACATTTTTAAATGACCTAAATTATTGAAATTTAAAAAATATATATTTAATTTTTATTTTTATGAAAACATAAAATATAATATACCATTGTAAATAATTTATTCGAGGAAGTATTTTTAAATTATAAATTTTTATTTTTTAATAAAATAATTATTTAATAAAATATCTAATAATCTCTAATAAATAATTTCAAAATATGGATTTCATAAATGATGATTATTTTTATAAATTTCTTCACATTATGTAGTAATAATTAAATTTAAATTATGAGAATTAACAATGAATAATATTGCAGTCAAAGAAAATATATTTTTTAACAAAACATTTATTTGAATTAAAAATATTTCATATTTAATTTCTAATAAATAGATAATATGTGAATTTATTTTAAAAGTTTTAAACCATATAATATATATTATTTAGTTAATCTTATTCACACCTGCTTCCATATCATTTTTCTTATAATGGATATATTTTAGAAAATATTTTATAATATAAGGTATCTGTTTGATTAAACCCATTGTCACATGTATCATAATATTCCAAAGAGAATGAATTATTGTAAAAATAAACATATAATTAGTTCTTATGGTAATATATTATCTTCTATGAATTGTGTATCAGGTTATATGTAACATTGAATATGATGAGTCCCTATTAAAATCACATGGTTTTACAATTAAATATATAATCGTTTCATAAATTAAAATAAAACAAAATAAATTTTATATTAATTTATGAATATTTTTAAACCATAAATATAATTTTAAAAGTAAAAAATAATTATTTTAACAATATTACTATTATTATGGTTATACTTATACAAAGGGGTATTATTTCTTAAGGATAAAGACATATAAAAAAATATAGGTCGTCTGGATGACCATTCCTAAAGGTATGTAACTACTAACATTTACTAGTCATTCATGTAACACAGTTCATAAAGGTAATATGATGGTTACGTTTACAAATATAATTCTTCATAAGATTACTAAGTAGAATACCATTAAATTACCTCTACTCTTAAGGGTAGATATCAATATACAATTAAATGGCCTCTTGGTACCACGAAAAAAGGGTTCTACCTTCACCTAACCATTTTGTAATAGTAATTAATAGGTTACACTTACAAATATCTCTTAAATAGGGGTATAGACATTATACAAAGTCAATTTAATTTTGTAAATATGAAGCCAATTAACTTACCAACACTTTTAAAAACCTAGATTCGTTTACACAATCATATATTTATTTCACAGTATGCTGTGATGATCATTATGTAGACTAATCTATGTATATGTCGGGTGATTCATCCCTTTTTCATTCCACTAATTTTAATGGTAATACCTTGTTTATACATAAAAAATTTATATATATTATGTTACAATCATGATTTACATAACATACCATATCTAAAATTGGTTAACCCCTTTATGAAATCAAATTTCAGGGAAAAGGAATAGAACATTGGTTTTCTTTTTTTCTTTATAATTTTAGAAATGATCTTATTAAACGAAACATAGATCACTCTCGTACCAATATATGTTTTTTTATATTTTGATTACAATGATTAGAAAATATTAGTAGTAATTAGAAGGCATTTTTCAATATATCAATTCAATATAATATAAAACTGGATAAAAAAAATAAATGGAGAAATACATTAAATATTGTGTACCTTACACAAAATATCCATTAGATCATTTTTTATGATAATAAAATATATATGATAAGTTTTAATAATCAAGAGAAAAAATGAATCCCAACTCCATATTTATCCATATGTTTCTAAGAGTCAATAACATATGAATGAGACACATATTATCTCCATAGTATTATAGTACATAAATAATAAAATAAATCATAAGAAGAGACCTAATAGTCATCTCATGTTTGGGATAAGAGCGAGGGAAACAAGAAATACTTCATCATATATATTGCAATGTTATTTATATTCATAGAGTTGATACTCAGGTTGACTCATTATTTCATTAATTAATACACATGACAAAATTCCATTTCCAAAATGAATGCATCATATTTATTTACATTAAAATGGTTAATCAAATTAAATTATATATTATGTTATAGTCAGGTAGATGATCTAGCTATAATAATGATATCTATAATCATTTAAACATTAGAAGAAATTCTCATTTATACATATAAATAAAAATTTAAATTCACTGATAAAATATATCATATATATTTATATATATTTTTAGGATTTAGGGAATATCTCTATCTCAAATTTCTTGGGTACATATGGAGTTAGTTCTACATTAACTTATTGTATATAGTCATCATCAAATTCCATAAACTCATCATTCTCCCAACATCCTTATTTATTATGTGCTTCATATAAAGAAGGATTTCATATATTATTGAAATATCGTTATTTGATTGAATAGTATTATATATGTTTCCCCTCATATTCATTGGGATACACAATAATGATTAACCTTATTCCATGAGGATCTAATTTTTTTACAATATATTTTATTAAAAACTGATTCACATCCCAATTCTTGAGTGTGTGACAACATAGTATACTTTCTATAAATTAAGTCATATCAAAATTTATTTTATACCATAGTTAGTACTATGTTTAAAATGTTTTATTTTATATATAATTCATATCCCCAAAAGGATATTGGAATATATTTATGAAATATCATAGAACATAAAATTTTATATTTTTTATGGTTCTAATATTCAGTAACACAAGTCCATTGTGCTATATAAGGTTGACTGATATTGGATTGAATACAAAAAACCCATAAAAAGTTGATAAAGTTATGTTTAGGTGATTGAACACCAAAATTACACTGAACCTTATTTATCCTCATAACATGTTAATTATCTACTAGATTCAGCAATTCATTTAGCCTCTATAAGTCCACTTAATTTTACCGCATGATGTATATATATAAATATTTTAAAACTCAATCAGAAATTTTTTGTACATATACATATATACCACTATACTATCTTATAAATTATCAAAAAACATTATTATGTACCAATCCAAGAACTCTATGTACCTTTCACTCTTTACATTAAAAAGTTTTCTAGATTCATTTACTTATAAATAATAAAGACATATTCCATGTTTTTATATCTTTGAAAATACTAAATAACCATCATGATATATAATTGAAGAATATATTTCATTTATAAGAAAATGATTTTGATTCCACATAATGGTGTTGTATGTGTCATATAAATATGATTCATTATCTATTTTCAAATAATTGATTTTGTAAGTTATAAAAAAGAACACAATTTAGTTTTTCCATACCATATTAAATAATATCATTACAAAAGGCACATGATGTACTTCATATTGTTAAATAAAAACAGTGATTTTATTAAATGAAATCATGATTATTTTTGTAGTAACACTTTCTATAAATTATAATTTTCTAAAACAAATAATAATGGTCGGTAATAAAAGGTGGTAGTGCCTAATATAAAAAGGTATAAGTAATTCTCTATTGGATACTCAAAGATCCACCACTCCTTTAAAATTATTTTTGAATATTCCTGGTTTATTAATTTATATACTATATAATCCAATTACCTTAGTATTGTATGTTTTTTCAGAATCATGGAGTACCCTTGTTGGCATGGAGTTTTTAGGTTTCGTATTATTCATTTTAGACAGGCTGTTGGGGAATGTAATTACCTAAAACTAGGTTACACACATTGTAAAAATTTTAAGCACATTACATGAAAGGGATTCACTCTTTAATGGTTGACCTTACTTGAAGAGATATTACATGTTGTGAGATAAAATAATTTCACATTTTATATTAGGGTGGTGAATTTTTGATCATATTTAGACATTTTTAATTTCATTATTTGTAATGGTATTAAAAAATATGTAATTTTATGGGAATGGATTTTTAGGCCATCTTTCAGGTTTTGGGTGTCCATTTGCCAGCCAGCCTCCCATTCAATCAACCAAAGGTATCAATTCAGTGATTTTGGGAGACTGTGTACCATCCTGATCAATCCATTAGTGTCTATCTCTATTACAGTTACGATTAATTTTGATGGGTGATTGGTCTGTCTAAATTTTTTTCCATTGATCTTAGTAACACCCTTGAGTTTAATTATCATAATTTTTTTGAAAATTATTATTTCTTTGTGTCTTATTATATATATATATTGTACGATCTCATTCTGTAGGTCATTTATTTATTGGTTGTGGATTGAAAGGTTATCATTTTCTAGGTATGAAATGTTTCCTCTTCACATCTATCCCACATTCACAATTTGGTCAATATTGAGATTTGGATCTGAATCTACGAACTTTGTAGACAGTATGGGTATTCATTTTGTGTGGATCATTATGTGTCCAAGTGCAACCTAAGTTTTGAGTTAGTTGATTCCTTCTACAGACTATATTGATGAATTTTATTGTTCGTATTTTATAAAATGATTTATAAAAGATATTTTCAAGATTTTTATTGTGTGTGTTTAAAATAAATTTCAAAGAAAAATATTTTTGACCTGTTGTTGATAAGTGGAATGAAATTTTATATTTTCAATGCCTTGAAATAGGCTTTTGGAATGGTTTTTAAATGTTTTTCAATGAATTATAAAGAATTGTTAAAAATAACACATAGTATACCTTGGGTAATGTGGTGTATGTTTTATCATATGGTCATTGTCCATATATTTTGATTATCATGAGGTTTTCTCAAAAGTATTTCCTTAGTTTTCTACCACCACTGTTACGGGGGACTAATATTGAAATTGTTTGTGGGGTATACTCATGGGGTATTCCGTCGCATCCTAGCCATGTGGTCTAGAACTAGAATGTCCACCTGATTTATTATGGTATGAGTAGTGTTCTTATTGACCCTATAGTGATCCTTGGTACTACTGCTTATTCTTCTGTATTTTATTTTTTATTTTTTTTATTTTATCGTTGATTTTTCTATTTATACTTGTGATAGATGATATGAAAAAAAAATCATTAAATTTGATATTACTTATTTTGTAATATAACTGTGAAATATGGATATTTTTTACATGTTTTCTGTGAAACTACTTTACAACATATATTTCCATGTTTTATTTTAAAAGATATTACATGAATTTTTATACATATACTTATTATGGATTATTTTCATGGGATCCTGTTGAGAATGTTAGCCCACACCCTGGACCCATATTCACTAGTGTATATAAATATATTTGTTTTCAAATGTATGGAAAGGTAAGAAAATCTAGTGGTTGTGTGAGGTTTCATACCAACTGGGTTGGGTTTATGGTGGGGAGACGGTAGTACTTCATCGACACTATCACAGGTTGTACGTCTTTGGATTTGGTGATTTACTATTTTACTTGTCTCTTGGATATTTTTGTTACATTTATAGTAGTTTTTTTCTATTTTTTCTTAAATTTATGTAATATATTTATTAGTTTTATGATTTTACTTATTTATCTATGTGAATATATCTTCCATGTGTTTCTTTAGATTGACTGAAATCATTCACTCCAGTTTCTTGTTAGATGACTTGTTGTTTGCATCCAGCCTACATAGATCGGGAATGAACTTTAGTTATGTGATGGAAAATGTAAGGTTCCAGGTTTGAAGAAAACTCAGGTTAACTCATTATAGATACATATTTATTCAAAATAATATATTTCTAATTCCTAATTTTTAGATATAGAATAATTATGTTGGATAACTAACACACCATTATATTCCACCTTATTATTGGTTTTGTTCTTATTTATGTCTCAAATCATGATATGTGGAAAACAAACTACTCTTAGGCCTTTCAAAATCATTTGAATCTATTTCTTCTCTGAAGGATGCTTCAATGAATATTTGTTATTTAAGTGAGTGTTAATACCCTTTTCCGTGTTATTACTCTTTGCAATCACCAATGAAGATTCAATTTATCATAATTCATCTCTATGTCATCTTGTAGGATGATAAAAATATGTTTTAAATGAGTATTTATTCTATGGATTGTAATTTACTACTAAATAAAATTGGATAATGATTTAGTAAATAAGGAAGGATAGATATATGTAAATCGTATTTTGTAACTTAATTTCCATTATGTCTTAGCACACTATGTATAAAATCAAATTCACTATATGACTCTTATATCTTACAGACTCTCTATGCTTACACATGAATAGTGAATGAGAGTACTCATATCTTTTTTCCCTTTTCATTAACTGATTGAGATCACAAATGCAAGACATATCTCTATAAGAATCTATATCATCATGTTTCTTTAATTTGTCAATGAACATGGATAATAGAATGTATAACTATGTAACGCCCCGACCCCAGTTACCCAGAGTCGATGCATTATTACATAACATTGGCATGATCACAAGAAAGATCAAGTCTCGAAAGACCGATTAGTTTAGTAGCCTTGGAATAACTAGATACATTCATAATGTTTTACATTATATCATAAAATGAAAAATACAACAATATAGTCTCCATAGTCCACACTCTTATACCCTCACACTATCCCTACAGGTCATTCATAAATTACTTCTTTACATCCTGGGAATAATAAAACATAGAAAAGGGGTGAGCTCAAATGCCCAATAAGGATAACAATATAGTGGAAACTTTCATAAATAAGAATAAACATTTAAGGGAATGTATAACTAAAACAAAATCCTTTTAAACTTGAACTTCAACATAGTATGGAAAAAAATAAAATGAAATAATTCCATTTACTTATTCACATGGATATTCTACTAATTGAATAATTACATGAAATATCAATAACCACTTTCATAATAATGGATTTCATAATGCCAGACTATCATAACCACATAGCCAAGGCCGCGTGCCAAGACTACAAATAAGATTTTTCCAAGGCCTTGTGCCAAGAGACTAGTTTGTCTCATGAGACCTACCGATGCATCGAAGAGCTATAGCGGGCATCACCCGTCACATATTATGTCCAATTCATTCCCATATGAAAAGGTTTAAACATAACATAAACATTCTTTTTAATACTAGCATACGAAATGTCAATAATTTTTTCATAATCCATGAATGGTATACAAATAACACATCCAGAGTCAAGCATATCACAAAACCATAAATAAAATATGAAGTATTGTATCATAATAAATCAACTACAAATAAACATAAAATCCATCAAAGGATGTTGACATAGATGAAATCAAAAGTATTTGATAGAAATATCCTTTTTTTAAATCATTGAAAAGTCACATAATTATAAAATAAAACATTTACATTGAAATTTTTTTATATTCTTTTAAGGGAAGATTCGAAGATTTTATAATGGCAAAAAATAGCTGCACCCGCCGTATAAGTTAATAAAAACATTCTTACCTTAACTCTGTCGAAAAGGTTAAAAAGGACCTTGTTTGGAAAATGACAGAAATATTTCTTTATAAAACACTTAAAAAATTCAACAAGGGTATAAATGAATTTAACCCATGTTCTAGTAAATTGTAAAAATGTTTTGAAATACATTTTTAGGAAACATGGATGTGGATGATAACGAAATCCTAGAAGATTATTACGTATAAACATACTCAGATAATGGAGAGATTGCAAAAAAAACCCTTACCTTGTACTTTTCCTTGGTTGAGGGTTGGTCAACCTCCTGTATAATGGTGAAATAATTGTTATTAAATTATAAAAGAATCATATACATTAATATGATATAATATATGATCTTTTAATATTTATTTGTTAAAAATATCTTAGTGTTATCGTTGTTTCGGGTGTTAACTTACTCGTTTTCTTCTATATATTTTATTACGCAAGACATGTTTTTCATGGATAGGTTCTATCTTATCCATATACAGAATAATATAATGTCATTAAAAATTATTTTTAAATCATCAAATGATAATTTTACTTGAATGAAAATGAAGAAGAATGAATCTCATCGCGTTCGTGGAGACGGTAGTCTGTACGTACGCACGAGCGAAAATATCATTCTTTTGTTATTAAAATAATATATAATTGGGTGGTATATAATATATAAAGAATCATTATCATGTTATATTTATTATTTACATGAATTAAAAATCATTATTATACCCATCTAAATAATAATATATTGAATAACAATTACACCACGATGTGGAGACGGTAAGTCGTACATACGCACGTATGGTGACATGTCATTCAAAGGATGGATAGAATACTGAATATGGTTGTACCATATTTATAATAATATTAAATTATATAGGATATACTAGATTCATTATTTTAGAATTGTAATAACAAAGATAGAAGAAGTTGAAGAAGAAATGAATTTGAAAAAGGGTGGTGAAAACATTACCTCTTCTTCGGGTTCTTCCTTTTGAATTGATCAAAAAGGCTCCTTAGGATGGATTTATGACTAAAAGAAGGCCTCTAGAATGAGGTTAGGAAAGTTTAAAGAGTATTTGGGTAGAGTTTGGCCAAACCAAATGTCTTGGAAGGTGTGAATTAATGAGAATGGGGAGTGACCTTTTATAAGATGGGTGAGGGGCACCTTTGGAAAAGCTACAAATATTATTTTATAATAAATTCATATTCAGTTTATAATGGCAAAAAAGTTGATAATTAAAAGTTTAAGGTGGGTATAGGTCGAAAAACACTCATCCAATAGGATTTAGACAGGTTTGGGTTACTATATTAACCTTATCTTTAAGTATTAACTCTTACTTAATTAGTTTCACTTTTACAATGTCTCTTTGTATTTTTATATTATATGGTTAATGAACATACTATATACATCCAAGAGACTCCCAAGTGGTCCATTAATGATAAACCTATAATTATATAAGTCTCTTTCCCAAACCTTATATTTTTAAAAATTTAATATCAATTAATAATATAATATTTGTTTTAAAAACTCTTTTATGTCAATTTTGACACTATTCAATAATTTATTTTTGTAAAACTCATAATAGAATTATTACTTCAAAAAAAGTTAATTAAATCAATCCTAAAATATCATATTATTCAATTAAATTATTGGTATTTATAAAAAGTCTCAAATTACATTTATTTGTGTATTTATAATATCAATTATTTTAATTTTCCATTAATTAGGTAATTACTGTATCATCATTGTGTCATAAATAAATTAAATTATTTAATGTCTAAAAATTATAAATAAAATATCATTATGTATGAAATCTTTTTATATTTCTAATGAATATTTATAATCTATTAACCTTATGTATTACCCTATATTAAAAATGTTTTAGTAAATAATTTTCGATTTTAACTCTTTTAACTCTTCTTTGAATTAAATAATAATAAATGTCCTAACCTAATCCAAGTGGACCTAAATGATAATATTTTATACCTAAGGTTGTTTTCGTTTGAGATACACTTTTCCAATAGAATTAGGACATGTGTTAGGATAATATTAATATCATTTTTACCCTTAATTACCCTATCTACTTTTAACCGTGGTAAATAAAAGTAAAAAGTTACTATTCACCAAAAAAAATTCATCTCATTGAACCACATTTTACTACTTGATATTAACTATGTGTCTTGAAATTTAGAAATTCCACTCACAGAAGAGGTAAAATTAAGTTTTATGAAAAATTCAGTTTTTTTAACTACCACTTAGTGGTTTCACAATTCATCAAAAAATGATGTTTTTCAGAAAAATATCAAAAATTCAACCTAGGCTAATTTCAATATTCCGAATCGAAAAATGAAGTCCATTTTGAAAAAATAAAATATATAAAATTTCAAAAAGTAGGTATTACAATTCATAACGTATAGTTTCATTGGTAGTGGTGTGTTAGAACTCGATGTTGCGTACAACACACACTATTGCATTATTCAAAGAGAAGCGTACAGTAGAAGTTTGGGGTGTTACATTCTCCCCAAATTCAAATAATTTAATCCTTGATTTTTCTAGAATAATACCACATGAAAAGACTCGGGTGGTTCTTCATCTTAAGTTCCTCAGGTTCCCACGTTGCCTCTTCCATCTTATGGTTTCTCCACAAGACTTTTACCAGACGAGCCGTCCGTCTTCTCAGTACTTGTTCTCTCATATCAAGAATCTAGATGGGATCTTCACAATAAGATAGATCAGGTTCCAGTTCTAATTCCTCATAGGTTAGTACATGCGTTGGGTCAGGAATGTATTTCCTCAACGGAGATACGTGGAACACATCGTGAACTTTGGAGAGACTTGGCGACATTGCCAATCGGTAAGCTACAGCCCCAATTCTTTCTAGAATTTCAAAAGGTCCGATGTACCTGGGACACAATTTACCTTTCTTACCAAAACGTATGACTCCCTTCCATGGAGATACAATCAAGAAAACATGATCACTGACTTGAAATTCCAAATCCTTCCTTCGATTATCGGCATAGCTATTCTGCTTACTTTGAGCTGCTTTGATATGGTTTTGGATTACCTTCACCTTTTCCATCGTTTCCTCCACTAGTTCTAGGCCTATAAGTTTTCTTTCACCAAATTCATCCCAACAGGTTGGTGTGCAACATCTTTTTCCATATAACGCTTCATATGGTGCCATCAGAATACTCGAATGGAAGCTATTGTTATAGGAAAATTCTACCAGAGGTAAATATTGATCCCACATACCATGAAAGTCAAGTGATAAGGATCTCAACATGTCTTCTAAAGTTTGAATAGTTCGTTCTGATTGTCCATCTGTTTGAGGGTAGTAGGTAGTTCTCAAATGAAGTTCAGTATCCAAGGATTTCTGAAGACTTTTCCAGAATCTTGAAATAAAAAGGGGACCACGATCAGAAACAATCAATAGGGGTACTCCATGAAGTCTCAAAAATTCATCAATATATAGTCTTGCTAGACGTTCCAGTGGTAGATCTTATCTTATAGCAAGAAAATGTGGTGACTTTGTAAGATGATAAAAAATAACCAATATTTCATCGTTCCTTCTAGGAGTATTTGGTAGTCCCATGACAAAGTCCACCGTGATATTATCCCATTTCCACTCAGGTATGGGAGGAGGTTGCAATACTCCACCAGGCTGTTACCTTCCAGCTTTCACTTGTTGACAAACCATACATATTGACACAAAATCGGAAATATCCCTCTTCATGTTGTCCCACCAAAAATGTTCCTTCAAATATCTATACATTTTGGTGCTCCCAGGGTGTATAGAGAAGTTGGAACTATGATCATCATCCAACAATTCCCTTTTTAGATCAGGTATATCGGGAACATAAAGCCTCTTCCCAAATTTCAAAATTCCTTCTTCATACACAGTCTCTCAATCTCCCATCATTCACATCTTTGATCATCTTTTGAAATTCATCATCATTGGTCTGATAACTCTTAATCTTTTTAGTAAAGATGGTTTGGCAACCATTTGAAAAATCATTAATGTTTCACCTTCCCTGGTTATTCCCATGTCCATCTTCACTAGATCCATGAAAATCGGATCCCTTTAAATTCTCATATTTTTCAAAACTCCATGGTCTTTTGTGCTCAAAGAATCTACCACCTTGTTTTCTTTCCCTGGAAGGTAGTGTATCGTACAATCACAATCTTTGAGTAATTAAATCCATCTACTTTGCCTCATGTTGAGTTCTTTTTGTGAGAAAATATACTTCAAACTCTTGTGATCAGTATAAATCACACATTTTTTCACCATAGAGGTAGTGCCTCAATATCTTCAAAGAAAAGATCACAGCTGCTAACTCGAGATCATTAATAGGATAGTTTTGTTCATGAATTTTTAACTGTCGTGATGCATAACCAATAACTATATCATTTTGCATAAGGACACAACCAAGTCCTTTCATAGATGCATCACTATAAATAATGAACCCATCATTCCCCGATGGTAGAGTCAATATAAGAGCATTGACTAATATTCTATTTAGTTCTTTGAATCATTTTTCACAGTATTTTGTCCGAAAAAATTTAACCCCTTTATGTGTGAGCTTCGTTAATGGGTTAGCCAATCGGGAAAAATTATGGACGAAACGTCGATAATAACCTGCTAAACCAATAAAACTACGTAACTCAGTTATACTCATCGGTGCATTACATTCTTGAATTTCCTTGGTCTTAGAAGGATCGACAAAAATTCCATCCTTAGAGACAATATGGCCAAGAAAAAAAAATCTCTCGAATCCAGAACTCACACTTGCTAAACTACCCATATAATTCATGTCTTCTCAGAGTCTTCAATATAAAGAGAAATTGCTTTTCATGATCTTTGTATCTTTTAGATTATACCAACATATCATCAATAAATACCACTACAAATTCATAAATATATTCCTTGAAAACTCTGTTCATTAGATCCATAAGAATAGAGGATGCATTAGTCAATCCAAAAGGCATTACTGTAAACCCGTAATGCCCGTACCTTGTTCGAATTGCTGTCTTCGGAATGTCTTCCTTCTTCACACACAACTGATGGTATCCAGATCGAAGGTCAATATTTGAAAATTATTGATATCCACACAGTTGGTCAAATAAATCATCAATGCGAGGTAGGGGATACTTGGTCTTTATTGTTATATCATTGATCTCTATGTAGTCGATACATAACCTCATAGATCCATCTTTCTTTTTAACAAAAAGAACATGGGATCCCCATAGAGAAACACTTGGTCGAATAAATCCCTTATTACTCAATTCCTCTAGTTGTTTCTTTATTTCGACTAATTCAACAGTGTCCATTCTATAAGGGGTCTTCGATATAGGCCTTGATCCAGGAATTAAATTAATAGAAAACTCAAGTTCTGGTTTTGGAGGATGTCCAGGTAAATCTTCCAGAAAAGCATCTACATATTCTTTCACAATAGGTATATCCTCTATTTGAACATTCATTTCCTCACCCACTATTATTTCATCCTCTTCCTCCCCAATAATTGAATTTAGTTGAGCTACTGGGGGTGGATCTAGATAAGAATTAGGTGGTGATGATTCCACTATAAAGATAAGGTGTTCCTTGTCATCATCATCAAAAATCGTAACCTCCTTCTTCTTATAATAAATCTTTGCATGATAGTCTGAAAGCCAATCCATACCGAGGATTAAATAAAACTCATTCATAGGTATTACTATGAGATCATTGGATAATGAACATTTATGTGCTCTAATGAGAACTGATTCACAAAACATTGTTGCAATGATACTTCCCATGGGAGTTTTAACTGACAACTCACTTTTAAATAAAATTGGAAATATCTAATTTTCTTATCAAACTAGGAAGATATGAAATAATGTGATGATCCAGAATCAAATAATCCATTTTCTAAACTTGAGGAAACCATTATATTACCTGCCATGACATCTTTCGTAGCATCTACCTCAGCAGTAGTGATAGCATAAGCTTTTCCTTGATCCCTTGGACTTTTTTGAGGTAAGTTCACCTGACGCTTAGGACATTCATTTGCATAAAGTCCCATCTCCCTAAAATTGTAGCATTGGACATTGGTATCTTCCTTCTTCCCCTTGAAATCATGAGCTTGGTGGCCTTTTTCAACACACTTGTAACAGACTCATGTTCCTTTTAAGAAAGTATCGGGGTGTTTCATCCCACATTTACTACAGGATGGATATTCAAATTTTCCCTTCTTCCCCTTATTTTCCTTCCCAGATTGATCAGTAGATATATTCACTCTTTATATTCTTCAATGTCATATGATTTAGAGAATTCATTCTTTCTCTGGATAGCACATGAGACAATGTCTTCATACGACGAGAAGGATTGTAAGACTAATGCTCGATGGAGAAATGGTTTTAACCCATCAAATAAACGATCAATCTTACTTCTTGGGTTATGTATATAATCTCCAGAATACCTTGATAACCTTGTAATGATAGCCTCATACTTCATGACATTCTCATCCACCTTTTGTCTCAGACTCAGATATTTAATTTCTATATCTTCTCGATGGTCACGAGGAAAGTATTTTTCTAAATATAGATCTCTGAACTCCCTCCATTCCATATTTTATACTTCATCATCTTCCTTCATGTTTTGAATCAATAACCACCATTGATCAGCATCTCCAGTGAGGTGGTAAACTGTCATGATAACTTTTTCCCTCTCACTACTCCCCAATGCCTGAAATATTTTCTGTAGATAATTTATCCATTGCTTAGCTACAAATGGATTTGTACTCCCATTAAACGTTGGTGGTTGCTGCCTCATGAAGCGATCTAACATTGATCCTTCATGCTATGGATTAGGGTGCTCCATACGGGTAAGGTTATTATTCATAACCAGATTGAGTTGTCCCAGTGTGCTGATTAGCTGATCAGCACCAGTTGCATCACCAGCTCCACTGTAATTATCTTGAGCAGGAGGGAAATCCCTACGTGGAGTGTGTGCATTCATACTATTTTCATTTCTTCCACTAGGATCCATTTCTAAACAATGGCATAAACTAGATCAGTTTATGAATCAAAATACATAATTCCATAGTTATAAAACACTTAACATAAATTGAACTATTTATGGATATAATCCATAATCATAAAAATGTTTTCTTTGAGGAAGTATATACTCATAAACCATTCATAATGATTTTTAAAGAAAATGTGAGTTATCCTAAGAATATCCCCTAGGAGTGTCATAACCAAGAGTTCAGCAAGGCTCGTTGTCATGCACCCGTTCCCGTTCGAGTCTAGCTCAAAGCGGTATTTTCGGGTTTTACCCCTAGGTACATCTGTGCCAGAGCCGCCTCGACCTGATTGTATCCATACATGGATGTATCGCTCAGAAAACTCACAAAATCTCTACAATACCAAAATTCTAGGAAGTTATTCTATACTAATCCTCAAAGTACATCTTAAATCTATGTCCTCTAATCAGAGTTCATCTAAATTTTGCTTCCAAGGTTTGTACTAAACTTCCTCTGATACCAACTGTAACGAACCAACCCCAGTTACCCAGAGTCTGTGCATTATTACATAACATTGTCATGATCACAAGAAAGTTCAAGTCTCGAAAGACCGATTTGTTTAGTAGCCTTGGAATAACCAGATACATTCATAATGTTTTACAATACATCATAAAATTAAAACTACAACAATATAGTCTCCATAGTCCACACTCTTTTCCCCTCATACTATCCCTGCATGTCATTCATAAATTACTTCTTCACATCCTGGAAAAAATAAAACATAGAAAAGTGGTGAGCTCAAATGCCCAGTAAGGATAAAAATATAGCGGAAACATTCATAAATAAGAATAAACATTTAAGGAAATGTATAACTAAAACATAATCCTTTTAACGTTGAACTTTAACATAGTATGGAAAAAATAAAATGAAATAATTCCATTTACTTATTCACATGGATATTCTACTAATCAAATAATAACATGCAATATCAATAACCACTTTCATAATGATGGAATGCATAATGCAAGACTATTATAACCACCTAGCCAAGGCCTCGTACCAAGACAACAAATAAGATTTTTCCAAGGCCTTGTGCCAAGACACTAGTTTGTCTCATGAGACCTACTAATGCATCGAGGAGCTATAGCGAGCTCTACCCGTCACATATTAAGTCAAATGCATTCCCATATGAAAAGGTTTAAACATAACATAAAAATTCTTATTAAAACTATCATACAAAATGTCAATACTTTCTTCATAAACCATGAATGGTATAAAAATAACACATCCACAGTCAAACATATCACAAAACCATCAATACAATATGGAAGTATTGTATCATAATAAATCAACTCCAAATAAACTTAAAATCCATCAAAGAATGTCGACATAGATGAAATCAAAACTATTTGAGAGAAATATCCCTTTTTTGAAATCATTTAAATTTACATAATTATAAAATAAATCATTTACATTGAAAATTTTCTTATTAACTTGTAAATAAAGCTTCGAAGATTTTATAACGGCGGAAAATAGCCGCACCCGCCGTATAAGTTAAAAAAACATTCTTACGTTAATTCTGTCAAAAATGTTAACAAGGACCTTGTATGGAAAACGATGGAAAGATTCCTTTATAAACCACTTATAAAAATCAACAAGGGTATAAATGACTTTAACCTATATTATAGTAAATAGTAAAAATGTTTTGAAATACATTTTTAGGAACATGGATGTGGATGATAAAGAAATCCTAGTAGATTATTACGTATAAACCACCCCAGATAATGAAGAGATTGCGAAATAAACCCTTACCTTGTACTTTTCCTTGGTTGAGGGTATGTTAAACTCCTGTATAATGGTTAAATAATTGTTATTAAATTATACAAGAATCATAAACATTAATTTGATATCATATATGATCCTTTAATATTTCTTTGTTAATAATATCTTAGTATTATCATCGTTTCAGGTGTTAATTTACTCGTTTTCTTTTATATGTTTCGTTACGTAAGCCATGTTTTTCATGGATAGGTTGTATATTATTCATATCCAGAATGATATCATGTCCCTAAACATTATTTTTAAATCATCAAATGATAATTATACTTGAATGGATATGATGTAGAATGAATCTCATCGCGTTCGTGGAGACGGTAGTCCGTACGTACGCACGAGCGACAATATCATTCTTTTGATATTAAAATAATATATAATTGGATGTTATATCATATAAACAGAATCATTATCATGTTATATTTATTATTAACCTGAATAATAAATCATTATTATACCCATTAAATAATAATATATTGAATAACAATTACACCACGACGTGGAGACGGTAAGCCGTACGTACGCACGTATGGTGACATGTCATTCAAAGGATAGATAGAATACTGAATATGGTTGTAACATATTTATAATAATATTACAGTATATAGGAGATACTGGATTAATTATTTTAGAATGGGAATAACAAATAAATAAGAAGTTGAAGAAGAAATTAATTTGAAAAGGGGTGGCGAAAACATTACCTCTTCTTCGGGTTCTTCCTTTTGATTTCATCAAATGGGCTCCATAAGTTAGCATTATGACTAAAGGAAGGCATCTATGATGAAGTGAGTGAAGTTGAGAGGGTATTTTGGGCAGATTTTGGCAGAGCCAAATTGCTTTGAAAGTGTGAATTAATGAGAAGGGGGTGCCCTTTTATAAGAGGGGTGAGGGGCACCTTTGGAAAATCTAGAAGTATTATTTTATAATAAATTCATATTCGGTTTCTAATGGCTCAAAAGTGGATTATTTAAAGGTTAAGGTGGGGATAGATTGAAAACCACTCAACCAATAGGATTTAGATAGGTTTGGGTGACTATATTAACATTATCTTTAAGTATTAACTCTTAGATAATTAGTTTCACTTTTACAATGTCTCTTTGTATTTTTATATTATATGGTTAATAAACTTACTATATAAGTCCAAGAGACACCAAAGTGGTCCATTAATGATACACATATCATTATATAAGTCTCTTGGCCTATCCTTATAATTTTAGGAATTTAATTTCAATTAATAAAATAATATTTGTTTTAAAAACTCTTTTATGTCAATTTTGACACAATTCAATAATTGATTTTTTTAAAACTCATAATAGAATGATTACTCCGAAAATGTTAATTAAATCAATCCTAACATGTCATATTATCCTATAATATTATTTTTATTTATAAAAAGTCTCAAATTACATTTATTTGGGTATTTATAATATCAATTATTCTAATATTTCATTAATTAGGTAATTACTGCATCGTCATTGTGTCATAAATAAATTAATATATTTAATGTCTAAAAATTATAAATAAAATAAAATTATGTGGGAAATAGTTTTATATTTCTAATGAATATTTATAATTGAATTTAACTTATGTATAACCCTATATTAAAAATGTTTTAGTAAATAAACTTTGATTGTAACTCTTTTATCTCTTCATTGAATTAAATAATAATAAATGTCCTAATCTAATCCAAGTGGACATAAAGCATAATATTTTATTCCTAATGTTGTTTTAGGTCGAGATAAACTTGTCCAATAGAATTAGGACATGTGTTAGGGTAATATTAATATCATTTTTACCCTTAATTACCCTATTTACTTTTAACCGTGGTAAATAGAAGTAAAAAGTTACTATTCACAAAAAATTATTTTCATCTCATTGAACCACATTTTACTCCTTGATATTAACCGTGTCTCTCGGATTTTTGAAATTCCACTCAAAGAAGCGGTAAAATTAAGTTTTATGAAAAATTCAGTTTTTTTAACTACCACTTAGTGGTTTCACTATTCATAAAAAATGTAGTTTTTCAGAAAAATTCCAAAAATTCACCCGAGGCTAATTTCGATATTCCGAATCCAAAAAAGAAGTCCATTTTGAAGAATAATATTTATAAAATTTCAAAGAGTAAATATTACTATTCATATTGCTTAGTTTGATTGGTTGTGGTGTGTTAGAACTCGATGTTGTGTACAACACAAGCTATTGCATTATTCAAAGAGAAGCGTACCGTAGAAGCTTGGGGTGTTACAAACTGGACATTTGTGGCCTCATCCAAATTTTTTACAAATATAGATAATTATTTGTCACATTCCTTTTGTAAAAGTAATACAAGAAAAATTATACCAAAATATAGCATTCTCATTCATGGCATAGAAAATCATAAAACAACTCTTCCATTACAGTAGTTTTCTCCTTGTTAAAAGGATATCTTTATTTACTATATATAGTAGTGATATGATAGAATTAATGTGTATTTTTTGTTTGTTCAACTAGGAATGATACCCTGAGAGGGTGGAAAATCATTGTATGACATATTATTACCACTTCACTTTTGTATCATGTCTCATTTGAAGAGAAAACTCTCTTCTATCTCCTTCCCAAGGTATTGTATGAACAAATCATAATGAATTAAAAGAAAACAACAATTTTTCATGGCTCACCCTAACATGGATAAGTCCAAGGAGAACACACTATAAATGTGTCGATGTTCTGAATCCACTACATGTGCGCTACTGTTTACAAGATCGGATTGGAATGAATGTTTCTCATGGTTTATAAACAATCATAATTTGAATTCTCACTACTCTCTACAACTGAAGTGTGCTCACTAATTCTTCAAATAATACACTCACAATTTATATCCTTGTAGGTCCCTTAATTAACAATAATGAATGAATCCAGCACTATATGTAGAAGCTCTATTGATGGTCCACCTTCATCCAATGGTGAATAAAACATTAATGAAGAATTACTGGTATATATCAATGATTTCATGCAATATATACTATTTATTTCTCATAAATTTAATTCCTTGGGTTTAAACATCAACCTTTTTTAGAAACACCCATTTCACTTAACATAAATCATACACGCAACCCAAATCTTGTATGAAAATTTATTTTCTTATGTGCAACGTCAAATATTTAATGTAACTCCCTTTTCTTAGAATTATAAAATGATCTGAATCTTAGATTCACTCTATTTGTTGAGCATCCTCAAATGAAGGGGGTCACACCTAATTTATATCCATTACTAATCCCTCCATAGAATATTTTACGTGTCACACAATACCCTCATCATGCATGAAAAGTTCCATTAAATGTAACATTTGGTGAACATGTTTCTTTCGTATAACGTCATATTTCATGCACAATTCAAATTATTTCATGACATCATGCATTTTCCATTATTAGATGGTTGGATCCGGAAACAAGCCTTTCTAGAATGTTTCCAAACAACCTTCAATCATGTGAACAAATTCCTTTCTCATGGTTAATTTTCAACATGGGTTGTCAAAAATATCATGGGAACTCAACAATTCACCATGAAAACCTTCTTTTTCAAGAAACACAACCATCCAAAAAATGATGCTATTTTACATTGAGGGATTTTTCCCAACAATTTCAATTTCTACTATTTATAAGATCAGAATTTTAGTATTTTATTTGATAAAATTATATTGTTTGTATTAAATTTAGTAATATCCCAATATATTATAAAGCCATTTTAACACTCAAAATTAATTTTTAAATAAATTTTTATTTTATATATTATTTTAAAGTATCCATACACCACATATCATAAACCATGGGAATGTATTCTAATAAATTAGATGGTATATTTGTCATATTAACATTCAAATTTTATTTACTCTCATCTCATCGATCTATCGATTGGACTCAAAAATCATAAAAATCTTAAATTATATTTCTAAATGAAATTTAATACTACCAAGAGTAATCCTCGTAATGGAAATCAGGCATTATTGATAAATATGTTAAGTAAACCCAAAACATATGATTAAAATTCACCAATAATTAAAATAACCCCAACCCTATATGGTTATGAACATTGATCTATGGTTTAATAATAACCATGGAAGAGGAATGTGATAATTATTTAATATATATTGTTAATTGATTGTATTATTTCACTCATAATTATCACATTTTATCATTATTAAATTCTTTTTAATATGATGTGGAAATTCATAAGGGATTATCCCTATCATGGAAAATGATTACTCATATTCTAATATATTTTAGTTTCTTCTTTATCTATGTTCAATTCATTAATTATTTTGATATAAAAAAATATCCATAATGCGATTAACCATTTTTCTTAGTATAAATAAAATAAAATTGGTGGTATTTTCATTATTCATTCCAAATGGATATTTTATCATCATATTGATAAACTTGTCTTTGACCTTAGGGGAAAATAAAATTACTGTGGAATTAGTTTCTCTTGCGGTCTTCACCCTTTCCTCCCATGCATCTCTTGTATTTGTTTCATCTCACATCCAAACATAACCTCTCTCACTCGATTGGGTGATACATCCCATAGGAGTTTTTTACTCAAATGAAGGTGAGGGTAACTAATGTTTCTGGTAATGTGGATGACATAAAGGTAATCCTTTGGCACAAAATATGTTGTAAAAAATCTATCAAGGTGTTCTCATAGTAGGTTTTTGGTGTGGTTGTGTTCTTTGAAAAATCCAAATTAATACAAGTGAGAATGGATAGTGTTTTCCAAACACATGATTTTAAATTTAGGTAGTTTCCCTATTTTTTCCAAATTTTTGGGCCTTAAAATTGAGAGAATAATGATGGCATAGAAGGAATTATTCAATGGTGTGAATGAGATGAAGTACATTAAAAAAATTGACAAAGGAAGAAAATCATGTACCATAATTCTGGGGATGCATTCCATGTTCTAGGAATGTTACGCCGAGTAGATGGGATGGTATGCGAGAATGGTTCATGAATACAAAAAAGGCTATCACAACGGTTCGCAGTGGATGGGAGTTTGGTATGTTAATGGTGTGTTGAGGGCAGTGGAAATCGACCATGTATGTGTGAGGGTAGTATGTGGACTGGGTAGGAAAAATGGAAAGTGGGTAACTTGTAGTTAGTGGTAGTAGAATGATCAGTAGGCAGTGGAGGCCAAATTAATGATTTGGTAAATCTAGATTTAATGTAGTAAGAGGGTATATTTTCCTATATATGAGTTTCTAATCCCACCAATTACTGGGAAGATCAAATATCATTATAAGATCTTTTCGCTCTAGTATTTTTTTGTAATTTTTAAAGGTGGTTCACGATGGATAATCCCACGAAGTCTAATGAGCATCACATAGGAGAAGTTTCCGCAAAAGGATTTATTCAGATATTTGAATCTGCTTATGTCTCGGTATAAGGATGAGGAATCTCTATTATGAAAGGCAGTGAATTCTGTAAGTGGTACTTGGTGGAGGATATTTGGAACACGATTTCAAAGGAAGTCTATGAACAGAGAAAATTTTGTGGATAAGAGGGGTTTGATGGAGCTGGATCTCAGAATCATTAAACATTAGTGGTAGACAATCGTAATGGTGGGGGGATGTTTTTGGAATAAGGGTTGTTTGTTGCTGTGGTGGCGATACATGAAAGAGGTGTTCCACATATCATTCTAGGTATATTGTACATTAGAGGATTAGTTGGTTCGCAATCTGCACAAGGAAGCTTGTGAAAGCCTCAAATCAGTTTGTTAAAGCATTTTCTCGTACATAGAAAAACATGAGAAGGTGGAAATCAACTATAGGTGTAAATGGGACTTCAAAATAGCATATACATACAGTTGAGGATGTAGTAATTCATGAAAATAAAGGGACCTACATGTCCATAAACTATGTTTGACCAACACATCCACAAATTGTGAGTGGATTCCATTTCAAGAGCTGTGACTGAAGGAAGAGGAAGACGATGACCCTTTCCACTAGCAGTGAGATAGAGAACTAGGTTTAGGTAGTGAATCTTGGGAATGTATTGAATAGATTGTAATCCTTGTAAAGTCAGTGAGCTTAGGCATTAAAGATCTATCTTGCACATTGTACACATTATAGGAAGTGAGCCATTGTGAATTTGGTACATCGACCTATTTCTGTTCTATGGTCCATAGATGTAGCCCAGTGTGGATGAACCAAGTAAAAATCCATGTGTCCTATGAATGATATCATATTTGTTCATATATTACTATGAGAAGACATGAGATTTTAGTTTTTTCTAACAAAAAAATATCTGAATGGAAGAAAATTTCAATTTGTTATACCCTGATTAACCACCAGCCCCCCCCCCCCCCCACTTTAAGGGTATTCGACCTGTGGACCTAACAGAGTATCACACATAATTAAGGGAGAGTTTAAACATATGTCATCTAATTAATTTAGTAAGAAATAAAAAATAAAATAATCTCATACATAGTTTAGTCTATGATAACAATCAACCACAATCATTAATTTAATTTCACATTTTATTAAATAGTTATCAACCCAAATCGCTATTATTTGAGATATTCCATTCTCAAATCAACAAAATTTATTCTCGAAATATTTAATCCTTTTATAATAATTCACATCAAAACATTATTCAGTTTTTCATGAATCCCAAATTTAATCCAATTAAATTAATTTTTTTTCTAATTGACTATATACAAATATAAAGTAATTTGAAGTAAACATTAAAAGTATCCACATGAACTAATCAACATGTACGATATTTACATATTTTTTACACATCTGAAAAATATACACGAAATATCACATAATTTCATGGGATGTACTATCAAATTATTTTCATATGGAACATATACTCTTTATATAGTGTGTTATGTTTTAATTAATATATAGTAAATAATTTATTAGGAATTACAATTTAAATATATCAATTTATATTACATATAAATTAATTAAAAAATAATATATTTATTTATATAATACCAATAACTTGTACTATAAAAGTAAAATGAATGAAACAATGAACATATTCTGATAAGGATTAAGTATTATAATAAAATTACATTTTTATTTTGAATAAATAGGTAATATACAATGCATTTACTATCCAGTCATAAGTAATCTATAATTTACTACAATATATCTCAGATATATACCCTAGGACTAAGAGTGTGGGTCTACCAAAAACCGAAAGGTACTACATGATGTCGACATGATCGACACATCTTTTTCCCCCTGAGTTACCTGGTTTCGAGGAAAATGTACCATGTGAAATCAAATTTTTTGTCATTCACTAATGGAATATGAATTATCTATACAGGTTACCATATTGTATTCTGGTTATCATTGCACCATGCTATCAGTATAAATATGTAGTGTATGAAATACTTTCCAACTGTAACAAATGGAAACCATTTTTTAATTTGATCCTTGTTTTTCATTATTTATTAAAAATAGGTACGTTACGTGTAACAATTGTATACACATTGTGTAACCTAGTTAAATTTAGATGGAATCATTGGAACATTCAGATTAGTTATTTATATGTTCATTATTTGAAATAAATCTATTTAACAATTAAATTTTTGGGAATATAGATGTATAAGTGAACATATTAATGTAGATATTAAATAATGATAAAACTGTAATCGAAAAAATGGTAAATAAGTTTATCATTCATATATATTTAATGACTTGTAATTTTTTATGTTATAACATTGATGTAAGTTATGTGTTCTGGTAACATTGGTTGTTCCAATGGCGCATGAACAACATGTATTTCATTTCCAATCAATGATAAATTAATGATGAAAATCAATATAGAACACTAAAAAAACCAAATTGAATCAAATATTCATTGTAATTATATTTATAGAATAAAATTAATTATTATTTGATACAAAATTTATAAATATTTTATCCAATTAGTGAATAACATTGA
Source organism: Viscum album (assembly GCA_963277665.1). Classification (NCBI taxonomy): domain Eukaryota; kingdom Viridiplantae; phylum Streptophyta; class Magnoliopsida; order Santalales; family Viscaceae; genus Viscum; species Viscum album. The sequence continues at coordinate 1,890,382,968 of OY728156.1, forward strand.
ATGAAATTATTTCAACAATGATGGTTATGATAATATAACTATGTTATATTTTGATTTTTTCAAAGGGATCTAGTGTTTATTCTCTCTATTAGCGATCCAAACATGTAGTAAATCCCTCATAGTCTCTATGGGAATCTCTTTCTATTAGCCTATATGATTCTAACACCTGTGTAATTTTCCATGATTTTTATGAGAATCACTTTAATGAAATATTCTTCTTGATATCAATATAATCATGTGTAGTGGTGAAGGTTAATCACTCTCTTATCTAGAGAGAATTATAGGTGTTGGTCTTTCTATTGATTGAGATAATTATATGTACTTTCTAACATAACAAAAATATCCATTATTCCAAGTTATAAATTATATAATTGGGTTCTAAAAATACATGATCTAGAAAATAATTACTACACATGATCTCTTCTTTCACTTATTCTCACCGAACACCATGTATATACAACAATAAATGTGTAATTATTTCATTACATGTAATAAACTGATGAATTTACTTAATTATTTACCCTTAATAATGCTTTTAAAATTTATTAATATAATAATTAATATTTTTTTTCTATGGAATAGTTAATCTCAGTCAACAAATCATCCACATCAATTATTATGCATTTAATTATGAGTACATTTTAATAAATAAACATCATTAAATTATTTAAAACAAATAAATTTACACTATAGTAATTAAATTGAAAATAAATATTTATTAAATATTCCTCAGATAAAATATTTCCTCGCATAACTATTGAAAAAATATGTGTGATAAATCTAATATGAATTAATATTATACCATGCATAATATTAATAATTTTTCATGATTTTTTTAGATAAATAAAATATTTTTATAATTTTGGTTCTTAATAAACATATTTTGACCCTCCATTCCTATTTCAGAGTGTCATTAGAATGATCTCGCAGACGTCCTTGGATAGAATCTAGAAACACAACATAAAACCCATAGAGTAGTAATTTATTGTTGAATAGATTGAAAACTACTTTAAAATATATTATTTATAATATTATCCTAATATAATTTGTTGTCTAATCATGTTGCTTGGGTGATGGTGTTATAAACTAATGTTCTTGGTAATTCTTTCATTAAATCCTAGAAATGTACCTATCCATAGTACACAATGGTTGTGGTTTTATTTAGGTTGTTTCATTTTAATCAAAGGGCCTAATTAATCAACATATATTGAATAAATTAATTGGTAAACTTATTGCCTAAATTATTCATTATTATAATATTACACATGATTCTCCAAAAATATTATAACCCACCGTGATCATATGGAATACCGTTTTTCAATATAATAATCTACATGGGTAATAATATCAAGTCAAAATAATAAAAAATTATAATTATCGACACATACATTTAGAGATCTAAATATCAATACAAACATACATTTGTAGATTTACTATTTGAATTCAATGTTCTCATAATCACTAATAGTACAATTTACTAAGGGTGTATACCATGAATGTGTGACTCAATGTCCCATGAAACTATATCCATAATAGTATTTACTATTTATATAATAATCAACTCATATAATATGGCTATATATAATATATTTAAGAATACTATTATGGTACTTACATGTTATCAAAGTAGTATAGAATAATATATACCTCTCAATGTTCCAATTACTCTAATGAATTATCAAATAATATATTATACAGAAGAAAAAAATGGTAAAAAAGGTTTCCTATTATATTTAAAATAATGAATGTAGGTAATTGAAATGAACATAAATGTTTGTTCCGAGACTGGATATCATACCATATTAAGATGTATGCCCAATTGTATTTTTTATAAGAATATTTAATCATATATATTATGTAAATTTTATTACTATTGGTGTAATTTAATGTTTTATTTTAATTATTTAGTTTTTAATATTAATTTTTCCAAATTTTATAATGATGTCTGAAAACATATTTTAATGGAATATGTTTCACTTGGTATATGAAATAATAAATTTACATTAACTATATTCCACCATAGAACAATAATTCATACTAAAACTAATTCCTCAAATGATTATAATATATATACATATATTATTATAACCGATCTAATAAAAAAATAGAGAATAAAAAATGAAAGAAGATTAAGAACAAAAAAATCAATATGGAATATTACTATTGAGGATAAATAAAATGAAAATGTGAACTAAAATTTTCAACAATCCAATTTCACTTCACCACAATATTTTGATGTTTATCAGAAGAAATGATTTAAAATAGTTGAATGGATTGTGGAATAGTTTTGATATATTTCATTGTTGTCCTTTGGGCATTTAAATTTTGAAGAAGAAATCCATCCAAATATTGTGGCCCCTAATGACTCAGATTTTAAAAAATGAGATTGAAATATTTACATGATATATTTATTTTAATGATATATATTGTTGATACACATGGATTTCATTATGAGATTTTTAATAATATCTATTATATTTTATTATATATTTTTAAAAAATATTATTTTATTTTATTTTTCAATATTCGTAGTTTGTTTTTAAATTTTAAGAGTTGGTTAATTTAAAATTATAGACTCAGTTTTTTATTAGTTTAAATTAATAAATTATAATATTTAGCACTATATTTTTATTATATATATATTTTTTCATTTTATAAATTATTATATTATTTTGATAATAATCACTATAAATAAGTTTACTGATTTGTATTGTATATTATTTATCATTATACATGATTATAATTATTTTTTATACCAATAATTATAGAATTAGATTAGGCATATATTTATTATAATACCATTATTATTTGTACAACTAATTATTTTATTTTACTTCTAATTATATTTTATTTATAAACATTATATTATATATATATAATAATAATTTTTATTTATAATTATTATAATTGATATACATAAATTAAAATACTTATTTGAACTATTATTATAATTGTTTTTATATTTCATATTTATTATTATATTATCATATGGTTTCAAATTTTGAATTTTGATTCTTCATTCTGAATTTTGTTTTTGTGGGTAGATTTATAGGAAAGTAGATTTTCATACCTTTTATCATCAACCTAAATTAACATCATGAAAACCAAACCCACCAAAATCCTCATCAAAAGCAACCCCATCTTGCTCAACCATGTAACCAGATATATTCTCCTAGATTGTAATCATTGCAATGTCGACCAACCACTTTCCATGTAAAAATGCCATATGATATTGTCCATCTCATCTAGCATCTGTTTCTACCTTCTCCATAATCCCAATAGAATACATCAAACCCTAGATAACACCCTAATACCTCCCACACCACCAAGAATCAATAAATCCATGAGACAAAAATCCAAACATCTTGTACAATGGCATTGCAACCACACTTCATGTAGATTACCCATATGCACTGGTTGTCCATGACATCAAATGTAATGAACTGAATCTGGTTGCCATTAAATTTGGCACCAAAGATAACCAGTGAAAAGGCCCTAAAGGTGTTACCTATACCCATGGGATGTCACATGTTCCTGGGTATCATTGATTGTTTTTTCAGAATGATTTACCAGATTATGGAAACATAAAACATCAAAACCAATCGATAAACTGAATCACAAAATTCATGCCAAACCAGACATAAAAATATATAGAACTAAATTTATTGGTTCAAAAATATATCAAGTGGTTCATAGAAACATTTAACAGTAGAAAAATATCCCCATGGACTCCACAATTCAAGGGGTCGTCACCTACAAGTCGTCTCCACAACACTGCACCGTGGATGGTAACTAACACCTCGAAATGACCTCACCCAAGCCTTTCCATTAACTGTGTCATAAATGGCAATGTCTACTTACACCCAAAGGTTTATGTAGGGTATGAGACTAAGAAAAATAGGATACCACCAAGATATTCCAAATATTAAACAATACATGATAAAAAGCATTCCATTTTTGATAAACAAGAGTTAATAGAAATAATTTCTAAAAAATGAAACATTAAAATGAAAATAGTTTTTCGATGGAATCTTCAATTACTGAACTCATTTAAGTAAATTATGTACTCTAATGTATTTTCTAAAAAAATACAACCATATTCCAATGATAGAAACACAATTTTCAATGAGCACCAATCTTATGAACACCCCTAGTTAGAAGTTATTCTCAGGCCCCATGTACATCGTTACTCAGTGTAATGTTACCATAGAAAAATCTTTTCTTGTGCATGAGCTTCTAGTAGGGAACATACCCATAACATAGTGGTCTATGACCATTTTCAATATATTTTTGTTACTATTTTCATTATCCATTTTCCTAAGTGAAATAGGGATAATACCCATCCAGATCACTAGCTTACTAGTATATATCGGTCCTCCTAGATACTCGAGTTCCCCCTTTGTGCTCAAACCACATTCACATGATAATAAAAGCCATTACCAAATAAAAACACTATTTATAGTTATATAAAACTGAAAATATTAGATACACATGATTTTATCCACATACAATAGTCAATAAGAAAATTATGATTCCCCTATAGTAACTACACCAAATATAACAATGTTTTTCACACATAAATTCCTTTAAAACCTCCTATTTGAACACCATTTTCTTAACCATATTCACCAAAACAAGAATTTTCAGCACCCAATACATTTCTATAAACCCAATACATGAGTTATAAAACAACCCCAACAGACATAACATAAACAAGACATGTAAAACACCCATTATAACCCAAAATTGGCACCTAAAAATCATTTTCTTAATGAATGTCACCAAAACTAGATTTCATAGTAATTTTAATGGGAGAAAAGTTTTCTAAAGATATTAATTTAGAAAATCTAACCCATCCATCATTGATTACCCATGGAATCTCTTAACACAAATGTCCAAACCCGTGAATCTTGGTGTGAAAATTCAACGACACCAGTAACACAACACAAGGGACATAGGTCAAGCTTAAAACAAAAATAATAGTCCAATAAAACTAGGATAAAACCCTAGGTTCCATACCCTACCTAGAGAACATACAGGACTTCAGGAATAAGTGATGAATCCCCATGAAAAATGAATGAACTCTATTCCAATTTAATGAAAATGGAAGGAGTCCCACTTACTTTAGGGATATTGAAAAAATTTCCCTAGATTATACTGTAGCAGAATTCCCAAATATCCAAAATAGAATGTGAAGTTCAATTAAGTCTGATAAAGACATTTGAGAACTGACATTGTAGGAAAGTGTAATCATTGAAGGACTTAGTAAGAAAACAAGTTACCTCTTTAAATCTTGATGATTTGGAAAATCCTAAAAATATCTTCCCTAATTCACGATAAATATGATCTCCCAAGAGGGCGTAAATAGAATAGTGCTTTTCTTGGGTTATGTGTCATTTGTAGAGACTTGGAATCGATGAAAAATCATAAAAATTGAATAATATATTAATGAAATGAAATATTTTTTTGAACCTATAAATGGGATTCTGGGATAGCCCAATTCCTTAAATAAAAATCAATATCCACCATGATTATGGATTTTTAAGGGGTAAAAATTGATATGGTGGTGTTAATAGGTCAGGGAAAACCATTATTGATGTTTAATGGGTGAAAAATGTAGAAAATGTATGATTTTTAAAAGAAAAAAACGGTTCTTAAATATAGAAATTGGCTCATAGTTTGTCCGAAATCATGAAAACACACCCTTTATTCAAAAAAATGCATGGTAAACCCCCAAAAACAAGAAATAATTGAAATAAAATGATACATACCATGCAAATATGTCTTGTATGTGAAAATTCTTTCAACCATGAAAGACATTCCTCCCATGAAAGTCAACATGAAGCATAATCGTTAAACAAAAATGGATACTCCTTATCAACCCACAACATCCACTCCAATTTATCATGTGTATAATTACCATGATACCATATAACCCAGACAAATGGAATAGACATTCCCCAAATCACCATTTCTCGGAAGTCCACTATTCACACCGACCACTCAAAAATTGATAAATGAGGCTCTATATCCAACTCCTACCATTTCTGTATATAGGATGCATCTCGGTTGTATTTATTCAATATGGAGACATGGAAGAGGTCATGTAAGGAGGTCAACTGAGACATTAAGGCCAACTTGTATTACACCTTTCCAATATTCTCGGTTATGTCAAAAGGTCTAACATATCCTGGCATTATATTCCATTTCAATCCAAATGGATGGTGGCCCAAACAAGGGGCCACGTTTAAAAATACACTATCACCCATAGAAAACCCTATGTCCTGACACCTCTGGTCATCTTATGGTTTATGTAGACTCTGACCCGCTAATAAGTGCTTCTTGATCAACTGGACCTTCTTAGATTTCTCCTACACTAGTCTTTTCTCTAAGAGTGTGGTCTCACCTACCTCATCCCAACACATGGGTGACTGACTACACCATCCATAGAGCGCCTCAAAAGAATCCATTTGAATTTTGGATTGGTAACTATTATTATAAGAAAACTCAACCCATCCCAAATGGCTATCCTAGGAACCTCCAATGTCTAAATCAAATTCATGGAGAATGACCTCCAAAATCTCATCTGCCCACACTGTTTGGCCATCTGTTTGAGGTTGGTATGTCGTACTCATCTTAATATGACATGGAATGGCCTTATAAAGGACTTCCCAAAACTGAGAAGTGAAATAGTGGTCTATATTTGAGATAATAGATGATCAAACAGCACAAAACCTTACCACCTTCTAATGATATAAATGGACCAACACATCCACATTAGTTTTATCTTTGATCAGAATGAGGTGGGATGATTTGGTCAGACGATCAATCACCACCGAAAGAGAATTATTACCCTGAGTTGTATGAGGCAGGCCAACAATGATGTTCATGGTGACCTCATCCCACTTCTAGGTAGTAATGGGTAACAAATGTAGAAAAATGTAGGAGCATTGATGATATTCTTTCACCTACTGGCATTTGTATCATCTTGACATGAATTCTATGATGTATGGAATCATACAAAGACACGAGAACTATTGATAGAAACCATAATACATATTGGTGGCACTTGGATGGATAGACCAATGATATTGGTGGCTACCCTATATCAACACCTTCAGTAGAGATATCAACACTACTAAACAGCCCTTAATGCACAAGATACCATTGAGAAATGACCACAAGTCAATGGAACTCTCCCCACCATGAATAAACTACATCGACCATTGAACAATATCATCACTAGGTCATTCCCTATGATTCAAATACAAGAGTTAAGGAGTCAATTGAATGATCGTAATGAATGCACCCCCATTTTCCTCCATGCTTTCCAAAGGAATTTGATCAAAGAGAGCCATCTGAGTCCACTCATCACTGGTCTTCCTTAAACTTTCCACTGGGAATCTTCTACACAAGGCGTTATCCACCAAGTTACCCTTACAAGGGGTATATACAATTTCAAATTTGAACCCACTAAATTACTCTATCCAAAGAAGCTACCTGAGGTTATGTTCTTTCAGTGAGAAGATATAGGCCAAGATTTTTTTATCAGGGTAGACAACCAACTTCTACCCAAAGAGATAGTGACACTAACTCTTCCAATCATGCATCATAGAAACGAATCCCATGTAGTGGGTTAGGTAATTCATTTCATGTGGTTGTAGTTGGTGAGATCCATACGCCACCACATGATCATCATTCTTAAGCACGCACCCAAGACCCACCCCTGAAGCATTTCAATACAACACATACCCCTTTCATACATCTAGAAAAATCAGAATGGGGGTGGAAGTCAACCGCCTCTTTAACTCCTTGAACGTTGCCTATCAATCTAGGAACTATATAATATTTACCCCTTTCTGGGTGAGCGTGGTCATTGGTGAAACATGCAGAGAGAAATCCTTAACAAGCATCATGTAAAAACCATTCGGGCCAAACAAACTCTTGACCTTGAACATGTTCTTCAACTTCTCCCATGAAATAACAAAACTGATCATCTCAGGGTCCAATGAATCCCCATTACCCAAAATTGAATTCCCTAGAAATTTCACTTCCCTAATCTGAAAAGTTCATCTGGACAACTTTGCATAAAGGAGATGCTCTCACAAGGTTCCTAGAACAATCCAGAAGTGATTTTCATGATCACCCTCGGATCCCAAATAAACAAGGATGTCTTCAAAAAAATACCATGATAAATGAATTGAGATTTTTATGTAGCACCCTATTAATTTGTTCCACAAAGACTATTGGAGCATTGGTAAATCTATATGGCATGACTAAGTACTAGAAATGGTCATACCATATTTGGATGGTTGTCCTTGGGATATCTTCCTCTTTCCTCCATAGTTGATTATAGACTGAATTTCTACCTATCATAGTAAACCACCATTCCCTCTTCAACTAATCTAACAATTTATCAATTCTAGGAAATGATATTTATTCTTGATTTTTACCTTATTCAACATCTGGTAGACAATGCAGAGCTAGATGGATCCGTAATCTTTTTTCGCGAACAACATAAGAGAGGCCCAAGGAGAGAGGGTCATTATAAAGAATCCTTAGGATTATAATTCTTCCAAGTATATCATTAATACTATCATCTTTTTAGGGGATATGAAATATGAGGGAAGAGATATTAGTTGTGTTCCCAGTGCCAGTTGAATCGATAACTCCACATCCCGCTCGAGGGGGAATCCTGAAAAATCATTCAGAAATACCACCAGAAACTCATCAACTACATGAGGCAGTACACCATTGTTAGCATGGTCATCTTCCACCATCACGAGTGTCTATAACTGTAGAAAATTTTCTCCCAACACTAGGAGTGGATGTCCCACATGACTCAACCGAGGATCCCACACCCCATGAAAAACATGACGACTCCCATCAGGTGTTGTGAAAATGACCCACCGCCTATAGCAATAGATGTGTCTCTAGAAGTTTCCTATCCATTCCATGACATGTATTCTTTCAAATAATTTCATATCTAAGAACAAGAGGTCCCACTCTATCTCAACCCCTGACAAGGAAAGCGCACATGACGGGCACTAGTGACCCTTCTCCTTCTTCCGTCCCAGCGGCGTCACCAACTCCATCACAAAAGAAAAAACCTCATTTGGAAAATTCAGTGTGTCAAAAAATTGGGTCGAAATGAAAGAAATAAAGCCCCATGTTGTAATTTCCCAGTTCTGGGTGCCTCCCAGAGGTTCCCCATACCCAGCTGGTCACATGGAATCAAGAGCCATTCCCAAAACAACATATGCTTCATACTAGTAGTGAGGTATGTGGATGTGATAGTGGGGGAACTAATCCCTCATTGGAAGAGCAACATAGTGGAAACAATATATAACAATAGTGGTATCAGTAATAATACCATACAATAATAAAATTGTGGAAACTGAAGATATAAACAACCGTAGAACATATATATATGATGCATGATACATCTATCTAGGAATACCACCAAACTATTCATAATGTAGGAACATATTTCCAATACACATTACAAAGAAACCAATAAACTACAACATCATGGCAAGCCTCATCTTCGCCACATGCTCTTCAGATCCACAACTATCATGTACCTGAGGTTGAAGGGCGTTTGGCATTATCTAGAATTGAAAAAATATAACCTGTTTGGGCCCAAATCAAGACCCAAATAGGGTGTGAGATGAATACCAGTAGAAAACCACCCAATGATTTGTTCCTAATAGTCACTAAATATATATAGCAGGAAATAAAAAATTAAGTAATAAACAATGAAGTAATCAAAATTTAACAATATGATAGTTTCAATTTAATTCAATTATTATATCAAGTTAGCACAAAATCATAAATAGGTAATCATCTAGGAATTAATAACAGCCTAACCCCTATTATTAAATAATAACAATACATGCAAACATCTAGGAAGTACTCACAGTCTAACCCCTCTGGTTCAGCTTTAACAAATATTCTATGAGGAAGCACTCAATGTCAATTCCCCATGTGGTCTCATGTCAGTAACTAATAAGAAATCTGAGGTAGAACTAAATTTCAAATTCTCCTTGTGTCCTGTATCGAGGAAACTATAGAAACTATGGGGGAGAAAAATGTCCATCCCCACTATGGCCTCACAATGTAACAGTAAAACAGAAACTATGGAGAAGCCCTCAACTTCCATTATCTATATGGTCTACTATAACTTGTTATTGCAACCCCCTCTGAGTCAATCGTGCACAATGAAATATGTTATCCAAATCAATCCTCTATAACTACTTGGATAAATAGTCTACAACATATCACATCATGTCAGATAAAAAATCACTCCATCCTAATAATATAGTGAATGGAATGCAAAGTAGCCTAACATGAAATACTAGAACAAAGGGTCTATGACAACAAGCATGGAAAAAAATCCATATCATAACCAAGAAAACCCTATTCACAAGCATAAAACCTATACTCATGAACAGAAGTCATATCATGCAATAACATGGATAGAAACTATAAACACATAATACCCTAAACAAGGGTATTGTAATTTTTTCATAGATAACTCAAAGACTAAATATGTAAAGGCAAAAATGACCAAGCTCTGTGTTGTAAGGATGATATACATGAACCTCAGGCCATGAATCTCCATACAATGTCGTAGATATACAAAAAAAAATTATCAATCGAGGATATCTCGTGAAGTCGGAAAAAACAAGAGATGAGGTTATAGAATAAGTAAGAACTCAATGATGCAATTCCAATGGAATTGAAGGCATTTAAATTGGAGAATAGATAGTGAGTCGGGGGCTCAGAGAATATCTATGGTGGTAAGAATGCTCATGGATGATATTGGTTGAGAAGAAGATCATTCTTTTCCATTAGAAGTTACCCCACCCAATTTAATGAAATAAAAGGAATGTACATGGTATGTACATTAAATGTACATCATCTCTAACTACCTTTACCAGACACCGCTTTAGGCGGTCTCCAGGTCACCAAACATGGCTGTGTGCTTGACTGTTATAGGTCCATCACATGGCTACATGAGTAAATTCAAGTACACATCATGTACTTATAAGTATAGAACATGTACTCCTAAAATTTCCAGAACACCTTTTTTTTTCTAAAAAACAACCAGAAAAGGACATACCTGAAAAAAAGATCCGGGTTGTTACAAACATTTCCCCTAATGAAATTCGTCCCTGAATTTCTCTAGCAAGGCGGCGTGGAAGAAGAATCCTTGAATAGATTCAGCCACTGTGATCGTTCATCGGTCTACCTCTCCCAGGTCTCGTCTTGAATTCGCCCGTGCTGTAAAAGCACTCATACCAGAGGAATAGATCATCCACATAGAACCATCACTTTTTGATCAATAATATTGATAGGATGCTACTCGAACGAGGCATACACCTCTAAAGAAACCTCTTAGGGTTGAAAAACACGAGACAAGTCTTACAAGTGATGTTGTAAATGAGAAAGTTGAAATACATCGTGCATTTCCTGCTCCCTCTTTGGTAACTGAAACCACTGGTCAACCATCATGTACCTTTCCAAAACCAAGAAGGGTTCTATGTAACTCAGCGAAATAATGCATTATTTAATAACCCCCTTATGTCCCAACCTCAGTGTGACATGTAGAAAACCAAGATATCATACCTCTATCTCTTGAGGCCTTCTTTGTCGATCAACATAAGTCATCTGACATTACTGTGCAGTATTCATTATCTTCTGAATCAACTCTCTCTACTCTGTGGTCTTTGGGGAAAGATGAGGTCCCAAAATAGATTCCCCACCTGCATCGAGCCATCATAAGGGTGATCAGAATGATGTGCCATACAAAGCCTCATAATGTGTCATCTGAATAGTTTAAAGACAACTATTATTGTAGAGAAACTCCACAGTAGGTATTTTATTCTCCCAACAACCTCCAAAATCAAGGATGCATGCACGAAGAATGTAATCATGTAACTGAAATGTACACTCAGACTGGTCATCAATTTGGAGATGGTCAGATGTACTCATAAGTACCTGTGTACCCAAATCCCTCTAAAGACATTTCTAAGCCCGAGAAGTAAAACATGTTTCCTTGCCTAAAACAATGGAATGTGGAACTCCATGTAAACATAAATTCTACCAAATATATATCCATCCAATCCCATCAACACTGAATGTCTCCTTGATCCGCAAGAAGTTTGTAACCTTTGTGAGTAAGTCAATGATGACCCATAGTTCATCATCCCCTCGAGGCGACCTCAGAAAACCTATCACGAAATCCATCATAAAATCATTCCAATTTCACTCTTGAATGGGTAACTACTGTTATGTCCTCCTTGTTTTGGATTCTCCACCTTGACCTACTAACATGTTGAACACCTCATCACGTAATAAGCAATATCTCTCTTCATACCTGGAAACCAATATTGAGGGCGTAAATCACGATACATCTTGGTGACACCAGGATGAACATCCTCAACTGAGGAATTAATGCCCCCCCATCATGTCCTCATGTATGTCTACTAACACCCATACACACCAAAAACAATTAATAATCTTATTCTCACCTATTTTCCAACCAAGAATAGGTTCATCTCCTGAAACACTTATCCATTGGACTATAACTTTAGAATCATATAGCTGCCTCATTCGCACTCTATCAAGTAGACTAGAGGTAACAGTTAAAGAAGAAAAAAATCTGTGCCCGTGTATTTAATGTACCTCAAAATACGTCTTAGAGAACAAAGACATAAGCAGCCAATCACTTCTGGCCTCTTATACTTTCTGTATCTGAGTCCTCCTGCTCAACGCATCAGCCACAACTTTGCCTTTCCCAGGAATAAAGGCAAGATCAACATCAAAGGACTGAATATACTCAACCAACCTTTATTGTCTCAGATTTAGATCCCACTGAGTGATGATATACTTCAACCTTTTTTGGTTAGTGAAAATGAAAAAATTATCTCCTAGAAGATAATGTCTGAAATAGCGTAAAGCATGAACAACAATAGCCAACTCGAGATCTTGTGTCGGGTAGTTCCTCTCTTGTGGCCTCAACTTCTGAGACATGTACGCAATGAATACTCCCCCTATATAAGAACTACTCATATAATGATAACTGATGCATCACAGTACACGGAATAATTCTTTCTGAGATCTAGAAAAACTACTATCGATGCTGAAGTCAACCTTCCATTCAGCTCCCGAATGGATGACTCACAAGAATCTGACCATATGTACTTCGCACCCTTCTTAGCTAGGCCTGTCACTGGTGCCTCTAAGTGTGAAAAGTCATTTTTGAAATGTTTGTAGTATCCAGCCATCCCTAGAAATATTTTTTACATCAATGAAGTTCTTATGCTACTCCTAGGATACTATTGCCCTAGCATTCTCGGGATCTAATGATACTCTTGTCTCCAAGATAACATGACACAAGAAGGGAATACAGTTCATCCAAAAGTGGAATTTTGAGAGTTTAACATATAACTGATTTTCTATCAGTTTACTCTAAACGATCTCATGTTATGTGGTATGGCCAGGTCGAGTCTGAATGAACACCGTGATATGACCCATAAAGACTACTATGAAAGAATCCCATGTATGGATGGAACACTAAGTTCATCAGTGCTATAAAGACTGCAGGTGAGTTAGTGAGACTGAATGATATAAACACATACTTATATAGACCGTACCTACTCTATAAGGTTCTAATGGATACATTAGATGGTCTAACGTGAAAATTTTGGTAATTGGATCTCTTATCAATCTTCAATAACACTCGGGTGTCTTGAAGATGATCAAAGAGATCGTCCATCCTCTACAAGGGATATCAGTTCTTGAACATGAACTGGTTCAACTTATGATACTATATGAAATTTCTGAGGGTATCATCCCCCTGCTATAAAAATAGGATAGGTAACCCCCAATGGAAAGTATCGGTTCAGATGAAACACTTTTCCTACAACTCCTCCAACTGCTTCATGATCTCCTATAACTTAGGTGTATCAGTCCTATAAGGATGAATGGACATCGATGATGCACATGGATGGAGCTAAATAGAAAATTACACATCTCTCTCCAGAGTCAAACCTAAAAAGGCTTCTATAAAGGAATCATTAAAATGATCCACCACTGGATGAATGTCCATTTGTGAAGTCCCCTAGATATCATGATATAGACCAGAAATCTGGGTTGTAACTCCTCTTAAACCAGTTTGTCTGGGACCTGCACTTTTCTCTTGAACATATCACTATTCTTTATGCTGAAACGTGCGACCCTCTAGTGAAATGAAACTCACCCTACGTTGACAAAAATTGAAAACTACATGTATTGGAACTAATCATTCCATTACCAAAATGACATCATAGCCTATCATCTCTAAGACATAGAGTTCCCAGAAGAAGTGACACCCACAAACATTAAGAGGAAACCCCATGAAATGATGTACATTAGTTGTTCTTGTCCGTAATAGAGTATCTAACATCAATACACTAGCATATGTAAAGATACAGAGACCAAGGATATCTATAGTAGGAAAAGATATGAAACTATGGTAATCCCCTGTATTGAAATGTGCAGAAGCTAAAACTGATGTAACTAGGATTTTACCACAAATGGTAGAGGGTCTGGAATCCAACTCCTACTAGGCCGGCTCCATAGCACAAGTACAACGTCTACCACGACCCTGTGACACAACCTAACTTCTTTGAACTGATCCACCTAGATGTCGTTGAAAGCCTGCAGAATGACCACCATGGACAAGACCTACTCCTCAACGTGAACGGCAAGAAAAACACCAGTTCCCAAGCTGATAAGAAACTGGTGTTGCTTCTCCTGAATGTGGAGTCATGGAAGAACCCCTCTCACCAGCTGGTAGTGAAAAAAACTAAAAGAAATGATGAAGGTGCCCCATATTTCCACAAGATCGACACTCTACTGGGTCTTTCAGGCATTGTTGCCTCATATTCCCAACCTTTCCACACTAGTAGCATACCACCTAACTACCTGAAGAAGTATCCCGCTTCGTTGGATCCTCTAATGTATACTCCCTGTTGTGCTTCCTACTGTTAGTAGGAGGGGTACCAACTCTAGATGTCATTCCACCCTGGCTCACAGCTCCAGAATCCCTTATATAATTCTCCATGATCATCACCTAGTTGACTATATAAGTGATGGATGTCAACCTAAATTCTCTCCACTGAGATCAGATGTCGTGCTGGAGACCATTTTAATTCTAACTTGCCTAAAATAACTCATCACCTCCTGGGATGGGCATGAAGCATTTTCGGCTCAATGAAGCAATAAGAATACTCTATAATAGAATGAGTACCCTCATATAGACTCATGAACTCTCGAGCTCGATTGGCACTCAATGTATCTAGGAAGAAGTAGTCATAGAAGGAAAGCTGGAACTCATCCCAAGCCATAACATGTTGGAATCATGCCTTTGAGATCACATCCCACCATTTCATGGATGAGTCCCCCAACATGTACATATCAAGCTTCACCCTCCCCTATGGATGTATCTCCAGAAGCTCTACGATAGATAGCATGGATTCTAACCACTACACTACAGCCTGATGTCCTCAGTCCCCTATGAAGGTGAGAGGATTATTCTTCTATTAAAGCCACGTCCACTCTTACATAGACAGGGAAGGATGTAGTACTCCTAATAATCTCTGCATAAACCTTATAAATACCTCACAGGACTATGCATCCCCACCTATTTCTGGAATTACAGCTGGTTCCAAGACTGGCACTATAGGAGGATCTTCTTGTAGTCCCTGATTAGCCATGTATGGGGTCTAATCACTGCCCTGAATCTGGCATACAACTAGAGGATATCTCGGTGGCATGACACTGCAAGGTCAATCACAAACCTTAGCTCAATATTATCGAGGACTTAAAACTAGAAGTGTAATAAAGGAATTGGATAAGGAAAGAATTAATGTTTTTCAAAGCATGGATACATGGCGTGTTACCTCAAGAATTCACATGGAAATGTACTCCTGCCGACTCTGGTCATGTAACACCACATACACACGGTGTGTTCTTCAATGAAAAGGTGTGTACATTAATCATATTCCCATTCCGGAGTTCCAATACACGACTAACCCACATAGTTCCCTTAGAACAATACTACACAACATTTTTGTTCTGTAAAGACTCATAAATTTCATGAAAATATATTTTTTTAATTTATTTGGAATTTTACGAGATTGTGGATTCTGACGACACCTGATTCCGAGCCCGGTGTGCTTAGAATCAATTTACAAATTTTAGCTAGGGTACGTTTAGTGAACGAATGGGCGGGGTTTTTTAAATTTTGAACCGGTGCTCGGAATTGAAATCTGAGGGCACCGTTGAAACTACAACACCGATATTTTCTTAAGAAGACCTTTTTTAGAGTTGCGTTTTCTCGGGAAGATTTGTTTAAATTTTGTGGATTAAGACTACAGAGAAATAAAATTGTGGTACTAATTTTATTTCTTTTAAATGGTTAAATCCTAAGGATGGAGGTTGGGTGGAACTAACCACCCATGTGTGGTTAATAGTGATGTGGGGCCCACATGATCCCCCACCCCTTGAAATCCCCAAAACCCCATCTTTAATGTTGGTAACCCCCCTTAAGTTTATGACCTTCTCTCTCTCTTAAATTGAATTCCAACACACCCATTCAATTAATTAAATCTCGTTAAATAATTAAATGAGGCTTTTGAATTTTAGAAATGTAGACAATTGTGGATAAAGTAAGACAAAGTCATAATTTGAATTTGGTTAGTTCGTTGTGTGGAGTCTGGGGAGAAAATTACCAAGGTCTCAAAGAACATCATCTTCCACGTTGAAGAACGCAAAGAACGTCAATACCTCGAGGAAGATCGCCGACACTGCAATGGAAAACGGTTGTCTTGTCTTCTCTTTTCTCCACAGCCGATGAGAGATGACTTTTTCGGAGAACAACGACGCTCCTCTTTCTTCTGCGGGCGAACACCGTCGATGCTTACGGAGCCTTGATCCGCGATGCTGTCTTCTGCGACGCTTTTTTCCACGACGTGCTTTTCCTACGACGACCCTCGTTCGACAACTTCATCAAGGTAAGGGTTTGGTATTGTTCGAGAATAATTCCTTGCGTAATTCGTTTAATATTCGGGCGTCCTGTTATCAATTTAACGGGAGGAGGTTGGACCACCCGAACAAAGCCGATCCTCCTCCCCCCTTTGATGTTGTGTTCATTGCGCTCGAACAAAGGCGGGCGGTGCAACGACACTATAGAGAAACTAGGAGGAATGTGGTGAAAAAGCGTGGCGCCGTCCCACTGCGCCACTGAGGAAAAAAGAAGTCGCGGCTGGAGCGGGGCCGCGACAAAGGGGCATGCTGGTCGGACCAAGGCCGCGGCCAATGGCCGCAGTGGAGCAGAGAGCGACGGCCGGAACCGCCAACCCCCGGCGCGTCGTAGGGGCGGGACCGTGGGGTCCCGTGGTGGAAAACTAGCCGGCAGGTTTCTGAGAAATCCGTGGGTCATAACCCCCAACTATCAATGGGTGGGCCCCCCCCGGGTGAGGGGCCATTTCTCAATCAAGGGGAGGGGCTACACCCCCCCCTCTGTATCTTGCTCAGCCAATTGGCTGAGCTGACTTGATGCACGGGCCGCGCCCACGCCAGGCCAACCGGCCGCTCCCAGGCTAGACCGGCCGCACCGGGCCGGGCTGCCAAGGCCGGGCCGGGCCTCACCTTAATGGGCGGGCCCTGGACCCGGGTCGGTTCAACCCAGTTTGGGCCGACCCAGGGGGTCATGGGCTGGGTCGGTCCAGGCCCAAAACCCCCTGTAACCAGTCAGGTTCGTTAAAATTCCTGTATCATTGGCTACATGCCTCTGATCGATGCACCATCAGTTGAGATACGATCCTTGGATCGAGACGGTCGTTTCGGTATATTACACTCATTGTTTTGGAGAACTTTAGGTACGTCCGGGTTGGTTCAAACACGAAACCAACCGGGCCCTCGGAACTGAAACACTTATAACTTGAGTTATGGACTTCCAATTGATGTGCCGTCGACTTTGTTGGATTCCTTTTAGTGATACGGACATTTTGGCTTACTCCGATCGATTTTTGGATGCATTTGGAGTGTTTTCGGGTTGGTTTTGTCTTAAAAACCAACCGGGACCCTAGAACGAAAAAGCCATTAACTCTCAGACCAGGCGTCCGATTGATGCGTCATCTGTCACATTGAGTTCCTATCGACGAGGTGGAACTTTGTGATACATCAACTCTGGTCTACGTGATAGTTGATGTATCGACCTCTTGTCTCGTGCAGCGGACCCTCCCAGAATGAGCGTGTTGTGTACGGAAACCCTAGAGCTAGCTGAGACTTGACGGCAGCTGATCGATCGACTCAGAGGGTTTCGATAGTGCAGTGGGGAGCGCTTGGTTGTAGCGGCAGACCCATGGTGGAGGAGCGCTTGCTTGTAGGGGCTGACCCACGTTACTCAATAGAAGGAGTACCTATGTAGGCTATGAGGGGGAGCTCTTAGTTGTAGCGGCAGACCCATGGTGGGAAGCGCTTGGTTGTAGCAGCAGGCCCACAGTACTCGACAGGTGGAGTAATACAGTAGTCAAAGGTTAGTGGGAAGCACTTGGTTGTAGTGGCAGACCCACTGTACTCGATAGAGGATGAGGTCCCTAGCAGCTATGGGTTCGATGGTGAAGACTTTCCTACTGGAATCCTCCATGGGTTCGACGACGATGACAACCGTATTGGAATCCTCTTTGGGTTCAATGGTGAAGTCATTCATACTGGAATCCTCTATGGGTTCGACGACGATGACAACCGTATTGGAATCCTCCGTGGTTTGACGGTGAAGAATTTCATACTAGAATCCTCTGTGTGTTTTATGACGACAATAACCGAACCGGAATCCCCCATGAGTTCGGCGGTGACGACTACTATATTTGAATCCTACGTGGGTCCGACAGCATTGACCTCTATTGTAGTATCCTACATGGGTCTGACAGCTTT
This sequence comes from Viscum album, assembly GCA_963277665.1. Taxonomy (NCBI): domain Eukaryota; kingdom Viridiplantae; phylum Streptophyta; class Magnoliopsida; order Santalales; family Viscaceae; genus Viscum; species Viscum album. The sequence goes on from OY728156.1 coordinate 1,890,401,955, forward strand.
TCTGGTCTAGTATCCTACGTGGGTCCCATCTTAGATGAATCAGTGGATACATCGGATCATCTCTATCACCTCTTGAAGTAGTATACATGTGTGAGATGAGTCTTGAATTTTAATCATTATCTTCGATATGATTGACTTGCTTTCTTTGTGGATTGGGTTATGCTATCCTGTGTGGATTGGGTTGTACTATCATGTGTGGACGTGATAGAACTTGGGATCGGATGTTGGATCCAATTGGAATTGATGACTTAGGTATATGTATGTGCATATACGTAAGTACTGTTCGATGTTACTTCGTGATTGTATCTTTCCTTTGAGGATTATCCTTTGTGGATTCTGGGAGACCTTCGGGGGTCTCGAGGTCCCAACTGAGTATCGTATACTCACCCCTGCACTGGCTATACCCGCACAACGTTGTGTTGGATGTAGACAACGGATAGTGCTGATCGTGGTTGAGGCTTGTGGGGAAAGTCGGTACCTGGAGGTGGACCACTGGGCGGGACGTACATGGAGCATATGGCTGGACCCGAGGAGCTGAGGAGGCTATCTGTACCCACCCTTCAGGTGGGACTTCCAGTGGATGGCTTGACGTTGCTGCTTTACTTTCAGTTGTTGTCATTTCTTTCCAGTTGTTCTTTACATTCAGTTTGGGTTTGTATTCTGGCCCACATACTTTTCTTCACTACTATTGTACCCAATTTTACTTAGTGTTTACTTATGTTTGCTTACTCTTTGGTTTTTGTTAACTAAATAAAGGCAATGCCTTCCCCTTTTGGATGGGATTTACGCCATGGTTCTAGTCTCCAGCCCCTGGCCTGTGGGAGGCGGGCTTAGGGTAGTCACGACACAGGTCCCGAGGATGGGTCATGACAAATTGTTATTAGTGGAGTTTGGTTCTACCATATAACTCAAGACTCTGATCTTTCTTCAATGTGAATCAATAATTTTAAGGGTATTGAGTGTGGTTATCAGTCCATGGAGTCCAGTGTTGGTGCAGTGGTCGATGTATCCATACACCCGGACCCTGACTTCTGATTTCCAACTCAGTGCACGAAAGCATTGATTGCATGAGTGTTTCAAAAGTTTTCTTTGTGATGACTTTGTCTCATCTCGCCAGGTATAAATCATTGACCGTGGCACACCTATCTCTTTTCAGGATGGCCCCACAATGACAACGAGTTAGGGTTCCGAGTGTTGTATGAGATGACGTCCCACTAAGAGACGAGGTTCCAGTGCGAGGCCCTCTTACTATGTTGAAACCTTCGGGTGGTGTACCAGCACCACCACCACGCGTTGGGTAGGATAGGCCTTCGAGGATTTGAGGCGAGATGGTTCCCATGTAGTAGAGGACTGGATGGAGGTGATTGTTAGAGTTTCCACCTAGGGTAGACACTATTAGATCAGATGGCGATCTTAGCTACTAGTGTTTTCTAGTGAGTAACCATGAGGTTGGTCTATTTAGAGAAGACACTTCGGTATGTAGACCGATACCTGATATAGTAACTTCGGGTAGTGTGTCAGCTACATCACTACCTGTTGGTTAGCAGACACTACCAGCGGTACCTGTATAGGACACAGGTAGGCTTGGTGCCTTACATGTTTCAACACCAGATATCCCTCATTTTTTGAGGCAAGACCGACTCACAGGCAGCTTAGGACTGGCATGAGGAGGTGTCTCAGAGTTTCCTAGAGATTATATTGCTTCGGCAGGACGACGTGTCGCTAGCTGAGAATTCATCAGGCATACCAAACCATTCCTGGTACTCGATGACTATAATGAAAACGGTGCTTCAGGGCTCAGACTTCTGAGTGAGGTGTGTCTAAAGGACATCTGAGCCAACACTTCTTCCTCTATGCATTCCTACTTATACTAGGGTTCTAGAGAGAACCTTTGTGGTCGATAATTCTTTGGCTGAGTGGATGCATCCAGTTAAGGTTATCCTTAGGAAATCCTGAAACTGGCGCCAGTATCGGAGACTTGGGCGTGTAAAATGTTTCAAGTAGAGGAAGTGAAAAGGACAGATGAATCTGCAGGGCAATGGACGTGGAAGTGGAGCTAGGAGAGCAGTATGGGGTGGTGAAAATTTTGACATGTTGCAACCACCCGCATTTCTAATCCCTGCTTGGCTCAGGGAGCTGAAGGGCAGGGGAAAGAGTAGCCGCATGCGGTCAAGGAGTGCGACCGAAGGGCTCTAAGGATGATTTAAAGTACGGACTATGTCTTCTACTAGCTGCCGTAACAACAGACATCGATAAAAATCATCCCTTCCTTCCATGAATTTTTGTCATAGACATAGAGTTTCTGGTTAAGATGTTTACTACACCCTCACGCATGAAGATACATTTGGAATGAGACTCGATAATCACACATGCACCGACGGTGTGATCTGACCCTTGAGGATAGAGTTTCAGTTGAAACCTCTTGGTGGCAGCGTCGAGGCCTTACGATGTTAGTTTTCATATGAACGGGGAAATCCCAGTCCATGCACTAATTGACGGTATTTTGAAAACATCGGGACGGGTTTTCGTTGGTCGGTGAAAAGGAAACCTCAGGAAGAACATGATTAACTATTTCTTAGGAGGGTGTAGCCGATCACTCTTGGGTCGGCCAACCTTACCCTCATGGGTGTAGGAGTTTCTAGATTCAGTTCTAATCATGAAATGGAGGCCTCTAGATTTAGAGGATGGCGTCCACACTCTTATACGGGTCTCACCTTGACGAGGTTTACAGAGATGTAGCTGAGGCAACAAGATATCTCCGAGGTTCAACGGACCTTCTAGGTCCTCACCAGGGTAGGCGAGGTGGTTTACCTCTTGACCTTTCCTCCTCAATTGCACCGTGTACATAATTTCATCCATGTATCTCATCTTAGAGGATACGTGCATGACCCTTTACACATCATTGACCGTAGGAAGTTGGACTTTGATGACGGGGTGACATTTACAAAAGTTCTAGCGGAGAACGAGGATCAATAGGAGGAGGTCGTATGTGGATGGTCGATTCCTCATGAGTGCTTTTTCTGGCAGCACGGGAACCTCCAGGAGAGAACATGGGAGCGGGAGGTTAAGTTGTGTGCTCATCACCACTTTTGTTTCCCTAGTTTGTGTTATAGCTATATGTGGACGTAAATCCATGAGGTGGGAGTAATGTAAAGACCTGGAAATTTCAAGGATTTTTTTTTTAATTTAATTGGAATTTTATGAGACTGCAGCTTCTGACGGCACCTGATTACGAGGCCCGGTGTGCCCGGAATCAATTTCTGAAGTTTAGCTTGGGTACATTCATTGAACAAACGAGCGAGTTTTTCTAACTTTTGAACTGGTTCTTGGAATCGAAATCCGAGGGCACTGTTGAAACCGCAACGCCGATATTTTCTTAAGAGAACCTTTTTTTGAGTTGCGTTTTCTTGGGATGAGTTGTTTAAATTTTGTGGATTAAGACTACATAGAAATGAAATTGTGGTACTAATTTTATTTCTTTTAAATGGTTAAATCCTAAGGATGGAAGTTGGGTGGAACTAACCACCCATGTGAGGTTAATAGTGAGGTGGGGCCCACAGGATCCCCTACCCCTTCAAATCCCCTAAACCCCCTCTTTAATGTTGGAAACCCCCCTTAAGTTTATGAACTTGTCTCTCTCTTAAATTGAATGCAAACACACCCATTCAATTAATTGAATCTCGTTAATTAATTAAATGAGGTTTTTGAATTTTGAAAATGTTGGCAATTTTGGATAAATTAAGACAAAGTCTTAATTTGTTTTTGGTTGGTTCATTGTGTGGAGTCCGGGGAGAAAATAACCAAGGTCTCGAAGAAAATTGTCTTCCACGTTGAAGAACGTGAAGAACGTCAAGACCTTGACGAAGAATGCCAACACTGCAAAGGAAGACCATTGTGTCGTCTTCTCTCTTCTCTACAGCCGGTGAAAGATGCCTTTTCCGAAGAATGACGACGCACCACTTTCTTCCTCGGGCGAACACCGATGACGCTTACTGAGCCTCGATCCGCGATGCCGTCTTCCATGACGTCATTTTCCATGACGTTCTTTGCCTGCGATGACCCTCGTTCGACAACTTCATCAAGGTAGGGGTTTGGTTTTGTTCGTGAATAATTCCTTGCATTATTTGTTTAATATTCGGGACGCCTGTTGTCAATTTAATTGGAGGAGTTCAGACCACCCGAACACGGTCGATCCTACTCCCCCCTTTGAAGTGGTGTTCGTTGCAGCTCGAAGAAAGGAACGCGGTGCAATGACATCACATGGAAACTTGGAGGAATGCAGTGAGGAAGCGCGGTGCCGTTGCGCAGCCCTGTTGAGGCCGAAAGAAGCCACGGCCAAAGTGGGGCCACAACAAAGGGGTGTGGTGCTATCGTGCAGTGCTGGAGAACCATGAAGAGATCGTGGCCAGAGAGAGGCTATAGCGGAGGGGAGAAGTGCCGTCGCGTCATGCCGGTCGGACCAAGTCCACGGCCTTTGGCTATGGCAGAGCAGGGAGCAGTGACCGGAACCGCCGGCCGTCGGCGCGCCGGAGGGGCGGGACCGCGGTGGCACATCGGCCGACCGGTTTCCGAGAAATTCGGTGGTTGTAGCCACCGTCTAGAAAAGGGCGAGCCCCCCATGCGGGGGGCCATTTCTTAATCAAGGGGAGGGGCTACGCGCCCCTCCATATCCCGCTCAGCCAATTGGCCGAGCTGACTGGACGCGCAGGCCGCACGCGCGCCAGGCCAACCAGCCGCGCCCAGGATGGACCAGCCGCACCGGGCCGTGCTGCCTAGCCCAGGCCAGGCCACACCCTAATGGGCCAGAACCGGACCCGAGTTGGGTCGACCAATTTCGGGCCGACCCCTGGGGTCTTGGGTCGGGTCGGTCCAGGCCCAAAACCCCCTAAAACTGGTCTGGTTCGTTAAAATTCAGGTATCTTGGGATACAGACCTCTGATCGACGCACCGTCAGTTGTGATAAGATCCTTGGATTGAGGCAGTCATTTAGGTATATTACACTCAAGGTTTTGGAGATCTTGGGGTAGGGACAGGTTGGTTCGAACACGAAACCAACCGGGCCCTCGGAGCGGAAACCCTTATAAGTTGAGCTCCGGACGTTCAATTGATGTTCCATCAACTTTGTTGGATTCCTCTTAGTATGAAGGACATTTCTCCTTACTACGCTCGAGGATTGGATGAAGTTGGAGTGCAGTTGGGTTGGTTTGGAATTAAAAACCAACCAATCCCCTCGAACAAAAAAACCATTAACTCTCAGACTGGGCGTTCGATTGACGCGTCGTTTTTCACGTTGAGTTCCTATCAATGAGGCGGAACTTTATGATACATAAAATCTGGTCTACGTGATAGTTGATGTATCAACATCTTGGATCATGGAGAGGACCCTCCCAAAACGAGCGTGCTGTGTGTGGAAACCCTAGAGTTGGCTGAGACATGATGACTGGTGATCAATCGACTCAGAGTGTTTCGATAGCCCAGTGGAGAGCCCTTGGTTGTAGCGGTAGAACCACGGTGGAGGAGCGCTTGGTTGTAGCATTAGACCCGCGTTACTCAACAGAAGGAGTACCTTTGTAGGCTATGAGGGGGAGCGCTTGGTTGTAGCGGCAGACCCATGGTGGGAAGTGCATGGTTGTAGTAGTAGGCCCACAATACTCAATAGGTGGAGTACTACAACAGTCCAAGCTTAGTAAGAAGTTCTTGGTTGTAGTGGAAGGCCCACTGTACTCGGCAGAGGAGGAGTTCCTCAGTAGCTATGGGTTTCACAGTGAAGACTTTCGTAGTGGAATCCTCTGTGGGTTCGACGATGACGGCAGCCGTATTGGAATCCTCTATGGGTTCGACGATGATGACAATCGTATTGGAATACTCCATGGGTTCGACGGTGAAGAGTTTCGTACTAGAATCCTCTATGGGTTCGATGACGATGAAAACCGTTCGGGAATCCTCTATTGGTTCGGTGGTGACGACTATTATACTTGTATCCTACGTGGGTCCGATATTATTGAACTCTGTTATAGTATCCTATGTGGGTCTGACATCTTAGTTGGTCTAGTATCCTACGTGGGTCCCAACTTAGATGAATCAGTGGCTACATCTGATCATCTCTATCACCTTTCGAAGAAGTATACCTATGTGAGCTGAGTCTTGACTTTCAATCATTATCATCAATATGATTGAATTGCTTCCTTTGTGGATTGGGTTGTGTTATCCTGTGTGGATTGGGTTGTAATATCCTGTGTGGATGTGATCGAACTTGGGCTGGGATGTTGGAGCCGAATTGGAATTGATGACTTCGGTATATTTATGGGCATATAACTATGTAGTGTTGGATGTTACTTCGTGATTGTATCTTTCCTTTGTGGATTATCCTTTGTGGATTCTGGGTGACCTTTGGGGGTCTCGGGGTCCCTACTGAGTAGCGTATACTTGCCCCTGCATGGGCTACGCCCGCACTATGTTGTGTTGGATGCAGACGATGGACAGCGCTGATCGTGGTTGAAGATTGTGTAGCAAGTCGGTACCCGGAGGTGGACCACTGGGCGGGACGTACACGGAGCGAACGGCTGGACCAGAGGAGATGAGGAGGCTATCTGTACCCACGCTTCAGGTGGGACTTCCAGTGGACGACTCGACGTTGCTGCATTACTTTCAGTTGTTGTACTTTCTTTCCAGTTGTACTTTACTTTCAATTTGGGTTGGTATTCTGTCCCACATACTTTTCTGCACTACTATTGTACCCAGTTTTACTTAGTGTTTACTTCTGCTTGCTTACTCTATGGTGTTTGTTTACTTAATAAAGGCAATTCCTTCCCCTTTTTTCGGGATTTACGACTTGGTACTAGTTTCCAACCCATGGAATATGGGAGACGAGTTTGGGGTAGTCATGGCACGGGTCCCAAGGACTGGTCATGACATGTTCTACCCATGGAGTGTACTAGAAATAAATTCACCAACCCATGTTGTTAGTCACATAGCTAGTTACACAGCTGACTCTACATAGTGTGTTCTTCAATGTAATGGTGTATACTAGCTACCCATAATACAAATGGGTTGTTAGTCACATGGAAGGAAACATTGTCTTTATAACATGGAATGTAGATCCAGTACACGGCGTGTCCCCTCAAAGATTTCCCAACCTTGTGTCTCTGCACACATAGGTCATGACATGGTCATGGACTACACAATGTGTACTTATGAAAAACATATCCTCCATGAACAGAAGGATGCATGTGGTGTATATATCATTACATGATGTCTATTCTGGGTTTTTTCAAATAGTATGACTCAGAAACTAATCAAAACTCAGAAAAACACTAAAACTAAAATTAATGTGCCAAATTATGATCCTTAAGGGCCCATACTGCCCATGAGTCATGGATTGGAATCTTATAGAAGTCATAATCAAGTAATAAAAAGGCAATGATCCACCACATTAAGAACCTTGGGGGCCCATAACACCTTATGAACCAATGTTTGGCATTCATTAAAAAAAATTGTCCACAATCTAATACCATTTCAAATAGAAAGTATTTTACCAATGCATATATCACAAAATCATGCATATCTAGAACAACAGCTCTCACAACAACACGCAATCACTAATTCACCCTAAATGGAATTTCTAGAATGCATGCAATGTGATTTCTAGTATGTTCCTATATAATGCATGATATGGAATACAGTCATCTCATTGGGTTGAAATAGAAATATAACCTCGATGATATCAATGATAAGAACACAAAGTATTTGGATCACCCTATGGTGAAATCAAATCAATTGTAAAATTGAAAAATCAGATGAATCGCAATATATGAGGTTGATTGGCTTTTCACCTGTACAAGTGTTAGCTACTCTCGATAATAGATTTTTACCAAGTACATATTTTGAACTATTCATGGCTATAGCATCCAAGAAGTAATTCAAGAAGAAGAGAGTTCCTCTTATAACACATTGTAATGTTCAGGTTCCGAGTGCCTTCCTGAGGTGCCCCATACCAAGTTGGTCACATGACCTCAACCACATTTCCCCAATTGCTAGAGGATGCAAAAAAGCAGTAAGGTCCATGGATGTGATAGAGGGGAAAATATTCCCCCATTGGAAGAGTAACACAATGGAAACACTGGATAAAAATAGTAGAAGCAATAATAATAGAATAAAATAATATAACAGTGGAAGACTTAATAAATAAACTACTTGAGCACATATATAAATGATTAATGATACATATGTTAAGGAAAACATCTAAAAAGTTATCAATGATGGAATATTGTACTAAACCAATATACAAAGAAAACCAATAAACTCCTATAATATCTCAAGCCTCATCTTGGTCCCATGCTCTCTAGCATCACAACAAACAAGTACCTAATGTAGATGTGCATTTTCCCTTATCTTGACATGAAATAATATAATCTGTTTGGACCCCAAAAGCATGACTCAAACAGGGTGTGAGATGAATCCAAATAGGCAACCTCCCTAATATCTATGCCTAATAGTCATTGAAAATATATGGAAGACAATAAGAGAAAATAATTTGTAAACAAGGAAGTACTCAAAATTAAATAATCATACAGTTTCAATTGCATTCAATTTTAGTATCAATTATGTAAATAATCACAAAAAGGTAACCCCATGGGAAGAAATCATAGCCTAACCATTCTAGTTCAGCCAAAACAATGGAAACAACCCTCTGGGAAGTACTCATAATCTAACGCCTCTGGATTAGTTTAGAAAAGTCTCTCTGAGGAAGCAGTCACCATTAATTCCCCATGTGGTCTCATGTTGGTAACTAATAGGCACTCAGAGGAAGCACTCATCATCCAATTCCCCATGTGGCCCATATCGAGGAATCTCTAAAAACATGGATGTAGTAAAAAGTCAATCCCTCAAATGGTCTAGAAGCATAACAGTTAAATAGAAAATCTTGAGATTCCCTCAACGTGCATTCTCCCTATTGTCTACTACACTAGGTTCTCAGAGCCCAATGTATGTCAATCCTGAAAAAAATATGGAATCCAATGTAATATTCCATGACATAATGGTTAAATAGTCCCTAAAATATCACAACATGTCAGATAAAAAATCAATCAATCCTAAAAATACCAGGAATGGAAAGAAAAGCTGCCTAATAGGCAAAGCTGGTCCAAACGGTCTATAACAACAAGCATATGAAAAACATCCATAGCATGGAAAAATAACCCTATTCACAATCATAATACCTATACTTAGGCACACAAGGCATAACAGGAAATAATAGGCCTAAAAACATAAACACACAATACCCCAAACAAGGGTATTGGCATTTTGAACACATAACTCAAAGACTGTCAATGGAAAGTCACAGACTACATACCTCGGTGTTGTACGGATGATATACATGATCCTCATGCATTGAATCTCCCTAGAATGCTGTAGATATAAAAAATATTCAAAAATTATCAATCGAGAATATCTTGTGAAATAGGATAAAACAAGATATGGTTTTATAGCAGAAGGATAAACTCACCGATGTGATTCCAATGTAATAGATGTCAGTTGCATTGAATAATAGATGGAGAGTCAAGGGATCAGAGATGATTAGTGGTCATACGGATGATCCACGATGAGATAGGTTGAGAAGAAGATGGTTATATCCATTAGACATGACCCCAACCTATTTATTTAATCAAAAATAATGTGCATGGTGTGCACCTACCTTTACCGGGACCCTCTTTAGGTGGTCTCCTAGTCACCACACATGGTTATGTGCTCCGTCGTTACACATCCTGCACATGACTATAGGCGTCAACCGAGTACCCGACGTGTACTCCGTAAATTTCCATAACATAATTTTTTTCTCAAAAACAACCAAAAAAGAAGGGCATACTTAAAAATATTATCGGGGTTCTAACACATGTATCAAAAAGAGATGCACCAATAGATGATACAATCTAAATAGAACCTCGACCTATCGACGGTCCCACCTCTAATCCTACTGGTTCCTGATCAACCACATTGATATGTGTGGTCTCTACCTTGGATGAACAACAGAGTTTGGTTGTGCCCTAAACTATCTCTTCATAGAAGATGACCCAAATCTACCACCACATCCACCAAATCGAGATCCATTCGTCCTCAATGGATCTAATTGAGATGGAATTCCTCTTGAATCCACCAATATTTCCCCACACTAAAGTGGACGTGCCACCCTACAGAACCACTACAAGTGACCCATCCATCCACATAGATAACAGGGTTTTAGAGAATTTGGGCATACATGTCGGATGTGCCTCGGTCCCCCACCCTGGTGGCACATGACAAATCTCGCATTAGATGCCACATATGAAAACTGGCTGGAATAGTGTCCTGAACAACCATCTCCCTTATCCCCTTGATCCCCACACTTCCTTTTCTTATCTGAAGAGCTTCCAAAACCCACCACTAATACAATCCTAGAGAAACCTACCCTCCATTTCCAATCGATCTCCACCATGCATGCCCAATCAACCACCTCAACATAGGTCCTCAGGTTAAACAAGAAAACCTAGGAGTATATCTCTGGTCATAAGCCTTTATCAAACCAATGGGACTTCACTTGCACTTTAGAAACAATTACATGAGCATATTTAATGAGATAAATGAAATGGTTTGTTTACCCCACCACAAAAAGAACCCTCCTAATCATGATTAGTGCACTCTCGAGACCTAGAAAATGGCAAGACCTCTGGGCAGTAATGTTCATTGAAGACCTCCTTGAAATCACCCCAACACATCTCATCATTTTTTCTATTTAGATGTACTGATTCCCACCACCTGAGGCTGGGAACGTCCCAGAGAAAAGAGGAACACATCCCCCTGACCTCATATGGTGATTCTAGGAACTAGAAAATGCACACGATCTTTTCGAGTCATTCCTATGCATCTTGGGGTTCGAAGCTTCCTTGGAAGGTAAGAGGATTATTTTTTAGGAACACCTGTGACTTTTAAATTCTAGGAATAGTATCATATCCTCTAACAGGAGATATAATAAGAGATAGTCCATGTCCTAGTACTTGGACAACCATGACCACAGCCTCTACTAGTATTTGCTCAAGTAGTGAGGGAGAACTCTCTTTGACTTCCTCTCATGGGTTCATGGGATCATTTTGGGGGGGCATATTGCTATAATAGTCTATAGTTACTAGAGAAAAAAATTAGTACAACAAATCTGAAAATTTTATCAATGACATCAAATATAAATAATCCTAACACATTACAAGGATAAAATAAACAACTACCTACCCCTACCCGTTGTCCACATGTAGTCTGCCACCCACACGTCTCTCTTAAAAGTGAAGTCAATCAAACAATTCCAATGTCCCTTGGAGACTAGTGGTCTTCCAGAAGAGGAGTAGGCCCACTACACTACTCATAACCAAAACTCTGATTCCTGATGGTCTTAGAACCTGTCTACCCTGACCTATCCCAAAATAATAATATATCCCAAAAACATTAACCTCCTTTGATAACATTTTGTCACAAACCAAATATAGTCGCCATCAAAAATGGCACCAAAACCTGGCCATGACAAGGCTCTATAAAGTAACATACCCCCACGGGTAGGAACAAGTGCCTGGGAATCATAGATTTTTGTTTCGGAACAATTTACCCCAGTATGGAAACATAAAAATCCATAACCAATTGATAGAATGAATATGAAAATTCATCCCAAAAAAGAATTAAAAAAATCTATAATGGAATACATATGTTGAAACATATAACAAGAGTTCTAGAGACATATAAAAATATTATCAAAATACCCCCCAATGAGTCCACATGACAATGGGGTGAACACCCACAAGCTATCTCCACAACTCTACACCATGTATGGGAACTAACACCTCGAACCGCCATCACCCAATTACTTTCCATTACCTGTTTCAAACATGAACATGTTTGATTACACAAAAGTGTGTAATTAGGGTGTGAGACTAATCCCAATAGGTTAACACCATGATATTCCATATATTAAACAATACAAGATAAAAATATTGCCATTTTTATAAACAAGAGGTATTATAAATAATTTATAAAGAATGAAACATTCAAATGTAAACAGTTTATCAAGAGAATTTTACATGAATGAACACATTTAAATAAAACATGTATAATAATATATTTTTCGGAAAAAAACATAACATTAAAAATATTGATACACAAAAGTCAATGAGCACCATTCTCAAGAACACCCCTAGTCACTAGTTAGTCTCGGGCCCCATGTACCACGTACCTCAGTGTAATGTAACAAAGGAAATTTTTTTTCTCTTGTATGATCCACTAGTAGGGAAAATACTAAAAAAATAATGGTCCCTAATTATAATTAATATAGATTTTTAGTGTCGTCGTTATCCATTTTTCTTAGTGAAATAGGGACAAGACCCATCCAGATCCCTAGCGTACTGGTACATATCTTACCTCCTATATACCCGGGCTTCCCCCATTATTTTCAATCCACATTCACATGATATAAAAATCCATTAACATATAAAAAAATATATTCTGGACAAAAAAGACTCAAAAAATAGCTACATAGTCTTTTCACCACATACAACACTCAATAAAACCTTCACGATTTCAATAAAATAACTTCAAAAAATAACAAAGTTTTGCACAAAAAACCCTTTAAAACACCACATTGAACACCATTTGCATACCAATATTCACTAAACATAATATTCAGAACCCAAAACATTTTTATAAATCCATTACATGTGTTATAAAACATCCCCAATTTTCATAACAAAATATAGACATAAAAAACACCCAATTTCAAACAAAATTGGGACCTAAAATCATTTTCAAACAAATGTCACGAAAACCAGATTTTATAGTAAGGATAATGAGAGATAAGTGCGTTAAAAACATAAATTCAGAAAATCTAACTCATCTATCACTGATTAACCAAGAAATCACCTACTACAAATGTCAATACAATTGAATCATTGTGCAAAAATTCAACTGCACCACTGCTACACCACAAAGGACATTGGTGAAGCCTAAAACCAAGAGAATTGACCAAGAAACCTAGGATAAAACCCTAGGTTCAGAACCCTACATAAATAACATAAGGAATATAAATAATAATAGAATAACCCCCATGTAAATGGAATAAACTCTAATCAAATTGAATGAATAAAGACAGTGACCATCTTACTTGAGGGATCTCAAAAAATCCCTCCAAATACACTAATAAGTGAATTTCCAAAACACAAAAATGAATGTGAGGATCTAATAAGTATGAATAGGTCATGTGAGAACTAAGATGGGTATAAAATAGTAAAAATTGAAGAAGTTATGATAGAAACTAGATACCACTTCAAATCTGAATGATTTGAAAAATCATAAGAAGTTCCACCCTAATTCTTGATAATATAAGCTCCAAATATGGGGGGAAAGAGAATGGGGAATTCCTAGTTTCACTGGGCTTGGGGGAGTCTTGTAATCACCAAAAAAATATAAAAATGTAATTATTTATTAAATAAACAAAAATTGTTTTTATGAAACTGCCAATAGGCTTTTCGGCTGGCCAAGTTCCTTAAATAAAAACCCATATCTTCCATGATTATGGATTTTTAAAGGCTCAAAATTAATATGGTGGTACTAAGAGCTCACGGGAGGCCATTTTATGATGTGGAATGGGTGTTTTTTTTAAATATGATAGTTTTTTAAATGCAACAAAATTGGTTTTTAAATCTGGAAATGGACTCACAGTTTCCCCCATATCATGAATACTCATCATTTCTCCAAATATTAATGGGAAACCCCAAAATAAATAATGAATATAAATTAAAGGAAATATACATTTAAAATAATCCATGGATGTTATATCAAATTAGAGAAAACCCTACTTCCTTCACCTCTTCTTTGTACATGTAGTCTATCAAACCTCAATTAATAGTTCTCCTTTGTTCACTAAATGAGATGGCAGATGTAATAATGTCACTGTGTGATGAGAGTCCTCTTTTATTCAAGGAATATGGTCCATGAGCTTATCTATGTAGTAGATTGAAGAAATATATGCTCATTATTTTGGTAATTTGATTTAATATTTAATTTATTATTAATTTACAACTCCTTAGAGATTTTTAGGTGTATTGTTGGTGTAAATTTTATCTATGTTAGGAAGTTAACAGATTAGAAGAATTGATGTGCACTTAATGTTGAACTTTTTTTTAATTTATTTAACTTCATTAATATCTTCCAAGTTACATGTTTTTTAAACATATTAATACAATTAAATCAGGAAAATTAAATTTATAATGGTTAACATGATATTGTGAAATAAATATTCATCGATCGCCCATAAAACAATTAGGTTACACAAACATTGTAGTAATTATGTTGCATTATTTCTTCAAATTGTTTGATAATTAAATTTTATCTATTTTTATAAGGGTTGATCATTGGGAATTTTATCCCTTTTTCTAATGTGGGATTCAACATGTTTTTTCATCATAATAAATTATTTTCTCTAAAAAGATTTGGGTTCCAAAAAAAATTATATATAATATATAAAATTTTATCAAATATATCCTCCAACCCAAACCACCCAATATGTCACAAAAAGGTGAGTTTCCATAAATCATTAACTCATATCTGAGATATTTTTATATTTTTATTATGGTCCACCAGATCATATAATGTATAAATCGTTTCATATGAAAAGAATCGTGAAATTTTATGAATAAAAATATCTAAATAAGAAAATGTTTTATATTTTATTTTAGAAAAATAAAATTTCAATTTATATAAATACATTAACTATAATCAAGAAATGAGTTTTAATTATACAATAGAAAATTGATATATCATTCCAACATACAGTTAAGAAACTATTTACATTTAACTTTTTTATATTTTTTAAAAAATCAAATATGATCTATGTTATATTATATAAACCCTGAAATTGATAATAATCATAAAATTGGGAGATATGTGGCTTATATACTACAAATATTGCATGATCCTTTAAGGAAATATTAATAGCACAAAAAAATGATTCTAATTTTTTTCAATAAATTAATATTCTTCATAGAGAAACATATTATATAATTTTTATCAATTTTAAAACACAATTGAAGACCATTTACAAATCATCGACTAAAATATAGAAATATAGTGAGATAAAAATACATTTATATTTATCAATGATATAATATAATCATTAATGATATTACATTAATTTTATTTTTTCTTCTTCAACATGTCCTCTCAATATTCATATTTTCGAATGAAAATATATATATTAATATATCTACACCATACATAAGGGATGAATGAAAAGCAATCATTAATACTACTACATCATCCAAAAAAGTATAATTAGACATGATTACTAAGAAATTCACATCATATTCAATATTTATAATTCTCAATAGTAAGATTACCGATGTAATAAAAATTCCAAGGAGATATTACTAGAAGTATGAATTATAAGGAGATACAAAAAAATAAAATTAATCAATAATAATTCATGATGTTATTATATATCTAGAAACAACTCTTTATTTTTATTATTCTTGATATTTTTTGTAAATTAATATATTTCTACTTTCAAAGATTTTGAATTTAGTACATATGATGGGTCTAGTATGTAATTCCTAAATACCATATTATAGAACAAATATTTTCATTTAAAGAGGTTTAGATAGAGTGGTAAGAGATAATGTACAACCCGGATGCATTCAAGGATCTCAAAGTTACAAGTATAACTATGTGCCATATTCACCATCTTCCCAAATCCCATAAACCAGATCCAATAAGTTATCTGGAGGATCACATTATCAGAAATATAAAACACATAATATCATCTATGATTACTTGAATAAATAATTTTCTGACATTATAATACTTTTATAACAAAAATTACTGGATTGAAAAATTTCAATAATTACACGGGATAGGTCATGACCTATTAGATTCCTATATGCATATTTATCGAGGATTATTAATGTTTTAGATGTCTTCCCATAAAATGCATCATATGGTTCCTTATTAATGAATTATTGGAAACTATTTTTTATGATAACACTACCAATGGGAGATGTTAATCCCAAAATTCATGAAATTACAACATACTATATCTCATAATAATCATCATAGTTTTAATTGTCTAATAAAAAATGGAAATCTACCTGAGGGTGGAAAGAATAGCTATTGATGAACATTATCACCAATTACTTATAAAGACTTCTCTATAACCATTAGGAAACCATTATATCTATATTATATATAATTAGGAGTGGTACTCTATTCATATCTACCACTTCCCTTATATATATCATGGTGTGTTGTGAGAGATATAAATATCCATTAATGGTAATAAAATTTTTACATTTATATAAAATTTCAATTTTAATAAAAAATAACATATTCTACTAAAGGGATTATGGGGAGTCATATGATGAATTTCATTGGTATGTTTTCCAATTTCTATTCTAGTATTTTTTATGGATTTAATAAACCATAAATTTATATCAAATATACATAAACTAGTTGAAAGAAAATAATAATGATTTGTAAATTGTGATATAACTCATCAAATTATCCTAAAAAATTATTGAATTATAATTTTTTAATATCATTTTGATTACAATAGAAATAGATAGGGATGACACATTAGTATCATGTAATGGTTCCTTCATCAATTCGGGTTTTAGTTTAACATATATCTTGTTTCCAAACAATATTACTCCATCATAATAAATGTTTATCTTTTAAATTCTCACAATGTCTTTTTATAAATTCAATGAATCATTCTAGGATACTTTAATATTCATAGGTAATTTAATTAGGTATTTTATTATTTCAACCCTTTGATTATGAAATAAGGATTATAACTCTAAAAAACAATAAGTAATGTGTATTTCTCAATCATAGTCATCAATAGGGTAACATGATTTTTCATGATAAGAAAATTACCCACATTAATTTCCTTCCCTATTGTGGAATTTATTTTGTATTTATAACATTTGATCATATCCAACCATTAGCATTGGTGATTATTCAACTATTTATGTGTTAGTATATATTCCAATAACTATGATCAATTCATATATCACATTTCATCCCATATATATATTATCTCATGAAGATCTAAACTAGGTTATTTAAGCTTAATTTTTTGTAAATAAGATGATAATATAACATTGAAATTATTTTCAATTGTGATTTTTTTGAAATATTCATAATGTCAATGAAATTTGAAAATTTTACTAGTAGAAGTGAAAAATGTTTTCATGATTTAAATAACTATGAAATGATTAAGTGATCTGATGATTTTTTTAATAATAAATAGTGTGAAATCATTAGAAATTTTAATAATGTTACTTTTTCATTTAATATTTTAATGGGACAACTATAGATCATACAATGATCAATTAACCCACTTCTTTTGTGGGATGGGAGTTCAACTGAGACAACATATTTTTTCCAGTAATAGTGTATAACACTAATATAAAGAACCTCAAAATGGTGGAAAAATTATTCCCCCATGATGCATGTAACGTGAGCATGTTGGAAGGGTGGGCCTTTTTAAGAAATGTACATACTATAAATCCGATTTTTTGAACCAACTATAATACCTTGGAACACTGGTACATGTGTTTACTCTTACATAGATCAAATGATGTTCACGATCCCTATGGGATGGTAACTATCACCATGGCATCACCATATGTTTAAGGGGAATTATTTTACTAAAACATGATGATATTTTAATAATTATTATTATTTTCAATAAATTATTTTTGTTGTGTCTTGTGTTACAGTAAACGAATTTCTAGAATTGGTTTGCATGAAACATTAGGTTGTATCATGTAGCACAAATTACAATGTTTTAACAAAACCATGTTATGTTACTAACAGAGTAATTCAAATATGAATGTATTAAAATTGAAATTGGCCATTCTAATATAAATAGTAATAAAAAAAAATTCAAATATTAATTATAATGGTTTTATATAATGGAATCAAATTTATAATTAAAAACAAAATTTAGGTAAATACATTGTATTGTTTCACAGTATTATTATATAGAAAAAATTGATTCAAACATTTTACATAAATTATTGAATTAAAAGTTAACACTTATAGAAAATTAATTTTATAAAATATTATTAAAACATTAAATCCGAATTTCCAAATTTTCATAAAATATATTTTTAGGTTTTTAAATAAATCATATCATGATAAATTTTGATAAAATAAATCTTTTAATTCAAAAATACCTTAGATTTATATAACATATTTTTTTATACATTTTAAATAATTTTTAAATATTAAATTACTTAATTTATAGATCCATTAATCCATGTTATGTCATAGATTTCAATTTGATATTGTATTCTCATATAAAAATTTAGAAATATTTAGACCATTTCCCCAGTAAAGACCTAGTTTCTCATAAAGTGTTGGAGATTAATATTAAAATAATAATTAACAAATTATTTATTTTAAATTGAAAAATCCGAGTAAATATTTTTAATATGAATAATTTATATTGTTTAATAGGATCTACTTATTTTTCACCTAAACAAATAGTGAATGTAGAAAAAATTAATTATCGTGGTTAATGTTAAAATTGGATTATCGAGAGATAAACTCAATATTTAAGGGTATGAAAGAACTATAATCTTGTATAATTCTGATTAGAACAAATATTATTAGAAATTATCCTTTAAATTTTTAATAATACATAATTTTTTAGACTTGTGACATATGATAAATGTGGGAGAAAAGAATTCTTTTCAGAAATACCAATTGTGGTCTCTCCCCATCTATTAAAAGGAAAACCTTGTCCTATTATCTTAACATAATAACACTATTTTTTATCATCCAATACCTTCCCAAAACACATCACAACATATCTTCCCACAGACTAGATGTCTTATTGTTGAGTGAAATCTAATATTATAATGATATTGGTGAAAATATAAGTGGCATTCTCAATAAAGAGGATACATTTATATTTGAGAAAAAAATTTATTCCTCTATCTACCCACATTAATTTTTAGTATTCCATGGTAGTATATTAACACTAATAATATTACATATAATAATTTATTATTTTTTTATGGTTATGACCAACAACCATCTTATATTCCATCAAATTAGTTAGGAAATCATTTTTCATGTTTACGATGGACTACCTCCTTCTGAACCAATGTAATTTATTTTCCAATACCACCTCTCAAGTATAGTTGTAATGATGTATTTATTATATATATATATATATAATTAATATTATGTTGTTATGTTTAAAGATTTTTTATATCACATATTCTTTTATTATATCTATTTTTTGGAATATGATATTATCACTCATGTGTTTGGATGACTACCATCACACAAAATGATGTAATATTTTCACACATTATTTCGATTTTATTTACAATGGGTGTAAGAAAATAAATGTGATATATATTTATAAAAATTATTTCATAAATAATAATATATTAGTTTTTTTTATTTCAATCTGATAGTAAAATGGAAATAAAATTCATGTGACCATATGACCTGATATCTCCATGAATGGTGCAATTAATTTTATATCCCTAAATATTATCTACTACCATAAATACATAAATAATGAATATATATTATTTTTTATGTAATGGTTAATATTATGGGGTTGATGAAACCATCATCAATGAAATAGGAAAAAATAGTATGGGAAGACATATAAAAAAATCAATGTAGTTATTACGTGAAACATGACATCAAAATTTAATTGTCAAAAAACATGAAATAAAAGGTCTTATGAAAATAATATATGGTAATATATATATATATATATATATTTATATGGGTCAATAATAGATTTATAATATAGTTATCTTTATTATACCAGAGTTCTTAATTATTTTGATGAATGATATTACTTTATGTTTGGAAGGTTTCCTCAATTTTCCTATATTGAGACAAGTGTTATGTAATTCACCAATATTTTATTATGGGATGTGTATAAAACCTATTTGATAAGTAATAAAATGAAATTATTTATCATCATAATATTTTAATGTTTATTTTTATTTTATACTCTCACGAGCATTGCCATTCAAGGATACCAAATTGGTATGTGTTTTATGTAACAATCTCACCATTTATCAGTATTTCATAAGATTAAATCTATAATAAAGAATATAATGATATAAAAAGAAATAATTATTATAATTATTCTTATCCTATGGTTATTCATGATATTTAAAATTAATAGTAACAATTATCCACTATTATTAACATTAATTAATTGATTAAATGTTTTTATGAAAACCCGTCTTCATTATTTTTTTTGGTCAAATTGCATTTTTATTCCAATACCATAATTTTTAAAAAATTTCTAACTTTTTTGATTATTATACAATAATAATTAATAAAAAATCTACCAATTATTTACTTTTTAAAAAAAATATTTAAATGAATCATCATTTTTCTTTCCAAATAATTTCATTTTTATTTTTTTAGAAAATTTCGATGGAATCATCATTATAATGTGGGTGACAGGAAATGAATTTTCATAAATTGTAACCAATATCAATATTTAATATTACCTTAGATTTTCTAATGATAATTTCAATTAATTATTTTTTCAAAATAATTTACATATTCATTTATGTATCTCCAAACCGGAATGATATTTTCATAATTAATTTATTTAAATAATCAATCAAAATCATTTTCAATATAAGATGACATCCATTAATGTAACATATTCCTTATTGGGGATATGATCCAAGGATATAATTCTTATACATTCTCAAAATGGTTTATTTTTATTATGAAATTATGTTTATTAAACTCGTTTCTCTTCCATGGATTAAATAAAGCATAATTTATAATGAAATACACTTATTTATTAAGGTTATTTAATGAGGAAATGATTTTGAAACCAGTATATTTTCCTTATGTTATGATATGTTGAAGTCTTTATGATACCCATTTTATTAGATTTTTTATGACATAATGAATTTTTGTGATATTATTTCATATATAAATATGGTTTTCTTTATGTTATGGTTGGTAAACATATCTCCATATAATTATTTAGGTAGCGATTTATATCTCATGAGATAGATAAGACTAGAACAAGAGTATACCTAGTTTAGTAAGATACATTTTCCACTATGAATTTATTTATAGATAACATGTACTACTATAATAAATTGAGTAGTAAACCCATTTAAATATGATATCCTTCTAGTGATCCTAAATGAACATATCAAAATGATTTTATATTCTAATTTGTATGGGAAAAAAATATGTGCCTTATGTATTATTATGCTGTTATTGATCATGTAATATGATTAGGTTATGATTCTAGTCTTATTAAAACACATTCAAAATTCCACAATTCAATATTGTGATTTATGATATTTAGGGTATGGTTTTTGAATGATATAATCAGATATTCAAACCCTTATACTCATGTTATGCATACATATTTCCCTTGAATAACCTTATTGAGAAATGTTGATAATCCATTCTTGTGTTTCCTTTTTCTATGATATGAATAAATTTATTATGTATCATTAGTCTAAGACATGGGAGAAATTTAGAATGAACATTGTGAGAAATGAAATAGGTGACTTATGTTTTAGTGTTTATGTTTCCATGTTTCTATATGAATTAAAATATTAATCTCTTAAAAAATTTTCCATCATAATAAAAATAATATTTTTCAAAAAGGATATAACATCATTATATGGTATTCATAGGGAGCTATAGTTGGTTTGATTTTTAAGGATTATGTAACCCTTGGAAACTATAATGCTAAAACCATATGGATATCCCTAAGGATGTGACTAAGGATATGATTAGGGAAAAGAGAATTTATATAAAAATGACCTAAAATATTGCTAAAGGACAGGGTGACTAGTTTCATGAAATTATATAAATTTATACATAATATGAGTGAAAGAGACTCTAGAAAATATTTACATAGTGATAATTACTCAGAAAAGGGTGCATTAAGATGCACTCAATCATCACCTTATGCATAAAAATGTATCATGTTTTGCACCAGGTTTGACCATACAAGGGGATATGCTATGAAATTATATTTAAACTTTTTATCCATCGTGATGGATTAAAATATTCTTTTACTATGAATGACTTATGATTAAAAAATGAATAATAAAATAATGAATAATTTTTCATGATTTTAATTCATATATGTGATTTTTTATGATTATGTGGTTCAATATCATTATACTTTTTTCTCACACTAATCATTTTTGTTTTAGTCACTCGCTGGAACATGGAGGTACCACATTATATATAATTGAAATAGAAAAGGAGTTGATTTCCCTCATGGTAATCCAAATTCTATGGAACTAAAATATGAACTCTCATTTTAAATGTCTCATTACTTTATCAATCTATGTATCATGTTGGACAAAAAAATTAAATGATGTATAAATATTTTATTTAGTTCGTCCTATGGAAGAATAAACCATTATTTAGTGGATCTACAAATTTGATAGTATTTGAGAAACATAATAGTACCACTAAAATGATATCTTCCATTCTGAAATTTTCATAGCATTAAATGTCCAACATGGTTGTCATCCTTTTTTAATGTGATGAAGATCCATCCAAACTCTTATCAAGAATACAAGGAAACGTGATTAAATTAACAATATTGATTCGAAAATGATCATGAAAAAATTTTCCTTTTAGAAAATTAACCATATTCTATATAAGAAGATGTAAAAAATAGTTCCTTGATTTAAAGAAAAAGGATAATGGATATACTGGTACATATGAGGAAAATTTTTCAAGGCATGTGATGCATGATTATGGTATTATGGACTAACATGAACATTTGTTTTGACAAAAAAATATTTTTCTTAATTCCATGTATCCAATCAGTGTTTTTCATAAGTGATAGAAATAGTTATGAAGATATTGTTTAATGTTCTATCGATGTGGAATGGGTTGTTGTAGTAATGTATAAATTTCATTGTCTAGATAAAAATAGAAAAATTAAATTAAATGGAAAAAACATGTTCTGTGATGATAAGAATATGAAAATTCATTTATTCAAAAAGTATAGGAATAAGAATGGGATGAATTTTCATAAGTGGAATAGTAAATTATTTATAGATGTAAGGGATGACCATCATGAAATTGAATTGAAATTTGAGTAAAAGAAGTTATTTAACAATTTGAATAGAGTGAATGATGTATACAGGGAACCTCCAACATTATAGTGTTTCATATTAATGGATTACAAGAATAATTGAACATGTTCCAAAATATGATGCTTAATGATGATGATGAACATTAAAAATACAATAATGCACGAGGAAATGGGAAATATCGTGTAATAATAATGTTTTTAAGAGGGTTAAGATGACTGTGTGTTCAAATATAGATTTATTAACCATAATAGACCATATAATATCTTATATGACCTTGTATGTACACATTATTAGTCATGATCTGCCCCTAGAGGCTCGTGTCATGACTACTCCAAGCCCACCTTCCATAGGCCAGGGGTTTGCGACTAGCACCATAAGGAATATTTTCTAAAATGGGAATGAAATTACTCTAAACCAATACAAACACATGGTTTGAGAACAAAACATGAAGCCATAGTGATGTAACTCATGTAGTAAAAGTTTACTAAAAGTAAAGGGGTCAGAATAAAATCCCATCTAAAAAATACAAGTACAACTAAACAGAGAAAGCAGGCCATAGATCATCCATCGAGAATCCTACCTTAATGGTAGGTATATATTTCCTCCTTAGAATTTTGCGTCTACCCATCTCTTCTGCATACTACCTAATCCCATATCCCTCTACCTCATCCTAGTAGTTTTTCATCTGCATAAGACACAACATGGTGTGAGGGAAACCCGTGTAGAGGTGAGTATAAAAATACATAGTAGGGACCCTGAGACCCCTGAAGGACTCTCAGAATTCCACAAAATAAAACCAAAAAGAATGATCTCAATGACAAAACACAGAGTAATAAATGTAGTTCAAATAGAGTCTCACCATAAACAAGGATTTCAATGAAGTATAGAATTACAGATGATTAGTAATGAAGCTAGATCATCAAATTATATCAAGAGGCACTATTAAAGGCCCTATAGAGTCAGTCCCACATTGGATCAATAGGTAACTAACCCCTGAAATGACCCACACAGAATCTTATCTACCCAATATCGGTATATTGTTGAACCACGATGGGCTGCTCTATGGATGGTCCCCATCGGGACGCGAGGTGCTGATCCACATAGGACCAATAGGTGCTGATTCGCACAGTACCCAAGGTGATGATCTAGACAGGACCACTAGGTGCTGATCCAAAAAGTAATGCTAGGTTCTGATGTCCATAGGACCTCTAGGTGAAGACCTATACTTGGTCTCACTAAACAAAACTCCATATGACCTCTCTCCAAACAGTGCCTCATTCCCTACCACTAGATTCCATGCACCCAACGCCCTCGAGTCCTGTAGAGTATGCCACTTGAGATATCGGTCATACCTCGACTACCACTAAACTTCACAATGGTGTAACCCAAGTGACCTTTATGTCTTAAGGGCTCTAACGTGACAGACGACGTGTCAATCAAATTCTCGGTCAGGGAGTTATAAAATATTTAGCTCTGGGGGCATAGTTGGATTTGGGTTTGATCCATCGGGTCCATACATAATCATTTTCCAAAACTCATGTGAGGTATTCCAAAATGGACCATCTTAATTCATGGATCACAACACCGAGACGGTTCTTCAAACAAAAGTCTGGTTCTCATGATGTGGCCCTTTAAGTGTTTCTGTGCCAGGGTTTGGTCTGACACTCTCGGGAAGACCCAGCATGACTGAGTCTGGGCTGGGCCATAAAGAAATTTTTCCCATGGGGCGAGGTCCGCCCCGGCCTACAAGGGGTTGGCCCGAAAATGGCGGCCCGTAAAGGGAGACCCGATCTGGATATGGCGGTGGCCCAGTCCGATGGGGAGGGTGGCATGGTTTGGGGCCTGCCTTAGTCGGCGTGTGGGCTGTGACCCCCCGGGCTCCCAAGCTCTCGAACAGCCCTGAGGCCATTTGATTTGAGAATCAGCGGCCCAATGTGGGTGCTGATCTATCATCACGGAATCCACCGGAAGCCTGGGTTTGGCCTCCACCAGAACATTGGTTATGCCTTTTGTTTTACTGATGCGCACTAGTTGTGTCGCCTCCCTCTCCCTAGTGGTGCAGTGGTTGGGAAACCTCCCATTCAGTGGCCGACCGTCAT
This sequence comes from Viscum album, assembly GCA_963277665.1. Classification (NCBI taxonomy): domain Eukaryota; kingdom Viridiplantae; phylum Streptophyta; class Magnoliopsida; order Santalales; family Viscaceae; genus Viscum; species Viscum album. Next base: position 1,890,427,213 of record OY728156.1, read on the forward strand.
GTTGGATGCCTCCTCCGTTCGTCTCGGTTGATGATCCACAACCCTTTTTTCACCAGCTGCGTGCTGCACCACCTCTGTGGTCTTCGGGTGTCGGCCTCTCCGACGACCACCGCAGCTCTGTGCTATGCCACCCCTTGCGGCTCGCGGCGGCGCACATCCTTCTTTGTAGCCAGTTAGTTCTACCATGCCTGCAGTCTTCCATAGAGGGTTTATGATTAGAAAAGTTGTGTGGGGTTCGGGCCGTGTTCGTTGGTACCAAGCCCTCCACGTTAGCTCATAAACTAGGGGTATGATAAAGGGAAATTATTAAATTAACTTGAATTCAAAACTAGAAAACAAAATCCCTACCTCGAAACCAATATTGATGAACATACGCACTAAAAGGTGGAGAAATGATCTTTTTTTCCTCCACAGGCTTCCAATGATTTTGCTTGAACGTCGTCCTTCGGTTTGGGGTTTCTGGATCGCTCGTTACTACTCACTGGAACTGGCTTCATCCTCCAAGGGTTCAGTGTCATGTCACTCTTTCAGAACATCACTGCTTGGTGAAGCTGTGATGATACCTCCCCCTATGATCCATATATATAAAAGTGGGGGAAGGTATGGAATGATTTTGGGAATTAATGGGGCTCATTAATTAAGAATCTTCCTAATTTCCCTAACATTGATGTTACTTAGTTTTTAGGGTTAATCCATTTAATGGCTTGACACAATGCTAGCCCCACACACCACTTGTCCATTGGAGGTTATGAAAGAAAGATATAATAATAAAATTATTTCATTTCATTTCTTATAAAAAGTCACAAAACATAACTTTTTGTCTAGACCTACTGTGGTTAAATTAAATTCTCTCTTAAGTGAATCTCGACACTGAGTATTCAATGGTGCCCTCATATTTTTAATCAGAGCACTGTTTCGAATGATTGAAAATGACACTCATGTGTTTTCATAACGTACCATAAAAATTGTTCATAAATTAATTATTGGCACTCCGGTAATCAGAACCACATTCCGTCAATTTTCGTTGACTCGTAATAATTATATATATAAAATATTCTTGAAACAATCCGGGTCTTTACACTATTTCATATATTATAATTTTTAAAATGTTACTAATATTCTTCCCAAAATATTAAATAGAAAATATGATATAAAACACCATAATTGAACAATGATATCAACTAATTTATATTATTCCTCTTTAGTTGATATTGGTAGGGATGCACTTCTAGAAATTCCTATCATTCATCCTTGGTGGAATTTTATGTTATCTTAAGTATTGATTGAAATTATATATATAAATCCCAAATTATTTTCTGGAGGAAGGGAATTAATTTTTTATACTCTAAAGATAATTTTTATTTCCTATCCAAGTGATGACAAGTATGATCAAAATATAATGATCAAAACAATTGTATGGGTCTTCATTTCCATTATAAAGTTCTATTTATCTCAGATGGTTGGCGAGAAATATGAAATCAATGATTTTTATATTGTGATATATTTTGTTGATAGATTTTGGGAATAATAGCCGAGTGTTAATCTAAAATGTAATGTTGAGTTATTAATAGAACTCAAACCTTATTCCATACCAATTTCAATGACTCCCAATAAAATTTCCATGATTGAGTTATATAAATTCTAGGAGAAACTATAAGAGATCCTTACAAATGTATTAATTAATATTTTTCTATCACCATGGGGTGATCAGGGTTTAAAATAAAAAATATGGTTCAATTAGACACTTCATGTAAGAACCCAGGTTTTGAGACTATGAGACATTGAATTTTTTCTTGATGTTATTCCATATCTGGGTGTTCAGACGGTATAGGATTCCGAGCCCCGGTGTGGCCAGAAATAAATTTGATTTTTGTTCACACTAGGCATTCCAAATAAATGAAATAACTCCTAAATAGTTTCTCTGATGGGAAAACCGAGGTCACTGTCTAGTCCGGAGTGTGTCGTTTACCCTAGGAGGGGCATTTTCATAATTTGGAGGCCTCAGGCTTTGAATTTTATAACTTGCGAAGGGATCCTTGGATTAAAATTCTGAGACCTCCGTTCTACTCTGGGTGTGGAATTTACCCTAGGAGCAGCTTAATCTCGACCTCGTTGAGATTTTCAGATGTCGGTCTTTTCGTGGGTGATTAAAAAAATTATTTAAAAGTTATTTCTATTTTTTCACCTACTTAAACACAAATCCTCTCCTTCTTCCCCATTTATGTTCTCTGGCAGAAGCTCCCAACAAGAACTCCCCTCCCCTTTATTCAAGCTCCAACTCCTCCCCAGTAAGGCGTTTTCGGTTCTGGGGATGGTGGATCGATCATGGAGAGTTGGGCTATGCCCTGTGAGGTAGGAATCATTGTGTTTTCATTTTAATTTGCTGCACCTTTTTTGAGAGTAATTTATAATGTTGAAATGCTGATAAATTTTCGAGCGATGGCCATAGATGTGTATGGTTCGATCCGAGGTGGCGGTGCGGGCTCCCCAGGTGGCGATCGTAGCTCCCCAGGCAGTGGCCCGAGCTCCCCAGGCGGCAGTTTTGGCTCCTCAGCAGTCGGAGCGGGTGAGCAGGTTGGCGGCCCAGCGCAGCGGTGGCCTGGGCAAGAGGGGGTGATAGAAGGTGGTGTGGGGGTGTGTGGGCTAGCTTCGCTGGTCGGCGTGCAGCTGAGACCGGGGTGTTGCAACCCTTGGAGCAGACCAAGACCCGCAAAACACGGGTCCCGTGGAAAAAATCCAGACCAGCTCATGCTGGTCTGGCTGAAGCAGCATGGAATGCGTGGTGAACCATTGTCTGCGATGTACCGAGTGGTCTGGGTGGCCGAGCCGCATACCGCCGGTCTAAAGGGGTGAACCGGCCGAACCGGTCCGGCCCACCCAATCTCTGTCTGTGGGTGTTTAGACACGTTCCACTCCCAAACTGAGTATGGAGTATGTGTGATATGTGTGGAAACATGATCCTCGGATTGAGAATGAGGTTTTGAGATGGTCTTTGAAATTTTTAATTCCTGATAAGGGGGCTCGGTGGCAAGACACATCCGTTAAGTGTTATTTAGCGCCTCACTGAGATTCTTGTTTCGGATTGCGTGAGAACATACAGAGTCTGTTTTAGGTGTCGTCTGTGGCATTGTGACCCTGGCGTCGAGATGAAGCTTGGAAGAGCGGGTTCAAGCATTGAAGCTAGAGATGAGGCGTGGGCCCACATGGCATCTTTCAATCTACGCGCAGCGTTTTGAGAATTTTTCACCAAACGTCAGTTTGGGGCGTATGAGTAGTCGATTCAGAATTTTTTTCAATGAGGATTGAAAATGTGTAATCTTTTTTCATGGAAGGAGCCCCATTATAGATCTCATTAAATTTGGAAGCATGAAAGGTCATTGGTCAGAGGTTCTTTTGACATACTCCGAACCAACACATGGTAATGATGTTGGGGACACCATGTGATGTCAGTTGCAGTGCAGAGTTATCAGACCAACTCTAGGTCTACCCTTCAGTAGGGTAGGTTTGTGGGTCACTAGTTGATTTATTGGGTTTTACCTACCAGCGGGGCTGTACAGTGGGTCACCCGTTGATTTATTGAGGTTTACCCTCCAGCGGGGATGGACAGTGGGTCACCCATTGACTTATTAGAGTTTACCCTCCAGCAGGGCGGGCTAGTGGGTCACCCATTGATTTATTAGGTTTTACCCTCCAACGGTGATGGGCAGTGGGTCACACATTGATTTATTGGGGTTTACCGTCCACTGGGGCTGGGCAGTGGCTCACCTGTTGACCTATTATGGTTTTCCCTCCAGTGGGGTTGGACAGTGGGTCACTCGTTGACTTAGTGGGATTTACCCTCCAGTAGGGCTGGGCAGTGGGTCACCTATTGGATTCTCAGGAACAGTTCCTTCTGTTAGGCAAGGCAGTGGTTTTATCCATGACTACACGGGTGGGAATCTTGTTGTGAGGATCAGCGGTGTAACAGCTTTGACATGACCTTAAGACACATAAGGAATAGGGGGAGCTTTTCCCACCAAGACGCATAGGGTATGCCACGTGGTTTCTGTTTCTAGATCATCTTGTTTGGACGAGTCTAATATCCTGTTGTATGAAGTGAATACTCGATGAGAAGTTCGTATTTTCACAGTTTCTAGCTCCACGCGTTTGGACGAGTCAACTTCCTTTCTTTTGTTGGGTTGAGCTGCACTCTCTATACTGTACTCTTGAACTGTTATTTGTTCTGTCTAATGTTCACCATTTTAGTACCTCCTTCATTTCTCCCTCAGGCATTCGGGGCATCTTACTGAGTATTTTTATATTCACCCCTGCTTGGGATTTGGACACACTTGGTGTTCACATGCAAACGACGGATAGGTTGAACGAAAATTCGGAGAAGCGTAGAGGTCATAGGATCTTGGGCTACGTTCAGTGTTCATAGTAATACTTTCTGGTGTGAGACTCACTAGCAGTTTACTCTCATTACCTGTTGATTATTTGTGGAACCTTTCTAGTTGGGCCCGTGTTTTTCCCATTACTGTTAATTTTACTTTTCAATCAACTTTTCAACACTTTAATTGTTCTATTTTTGAGGTGGATTCCTGCTTTGGGTTGGGATATTGTAGTCCGTAATTTGGTTTCATTTTTACATTGCACTTATACATGAGTGGGTTGTGTGTGTGTGGGTACAAGTACTTTAGCAATGGCCTCTCTGATATTTTTATTCCTACAACACTTGTCGCCAGCCCCTGGCCTATGGAGGTGGGCATTGGGTAGTTACAGCTCGAGACCGATAGGGTCAGGTCCGGAAAAAGTGGTATCAGAGGAGTTTCATTCCTTGGGGCATTGTTCAGATGTCCTTATAAAGGAATTGGTTGGGATTTATGGCAATAGTGTCGACGTGTCTCGAGAGCGTCTCTCAGGCCAGGGAGTCCAGTGATTGTACGGGCGGTCGACATATCCATTCACCAGGACCCTAATAGTCCACTTGTCGACTCGACATGCTAAGACACATGTTGAATGGAACATTGGAACATGCATCCTATAGGATTGAGTCTTTGAATCTCCTTTTTTGAATTATCTCTCCTTTGTTATTATTTATATATATATATATATATGCTCATCTGATCGTGGAAATCCTTGATAATTTTCAGGATTCCCCCATGATAGCAGCCAGCCAGGTTACCCACTCTAGTTCGTGACGAAGACCTCGAAAGTGATGAGGTTTCAGTTCAAGGACCCTCACATGATCCCTTTCCACCCAGTGGTTCATTAGTAGCCCCTACATCTGGAGAGTGGTAGTTAGTACCGGCAGCTCGGGCCAAGGTTGAGCGCAGGCTAAGTGCACTCTGAGACATCCAGCGTTAGCGGTAGTAGAAGATCCGTGAGGACCCGGATCCCCAGGCAGGGGATGACTGGATAAAGTCTGTGGACCAACTTTTCAGGCTAGTATGGACACCAGCGGAACAAATGGTAGCCCTAGCTACAAGCCATTTCTGCGGGATAGCCTAGCGTTGGTGGGGGTTGGTTATGCAGACCCATGAGGAGTCATCTCTCATGTAGGATAGCATCCTGAAGCTCTTCCAGGAGGAGTACTCCCCCTATTAATTATTCTCCATTCAGATTCCGGAGCTTCTAGTGCTGAAGCAGAGAGGGATGACCATGACGTAGTACACCACCTGGTTTTCCGAAATGACACGCTACACGTAGGATACGATTTGTAATAGTTACATATAGCAGTGGGAGTTTGAGCAGGGTCTTCGCATGGTGAATCTTGTTAGTGTAGTGCCCCTGTGAATCACTGCTTATGTCACGGTGCTAGAGAGGGCTCTTGTGAAAGAAAACATCATGGATGAGGGATTCCAGTTACCAGGTCCTAGCAGTGGCCGCTCTACTGCATAGTCTTCGGTAAGAGGCAAGAGGTTGAGAGAAATTCCTCACTAGAGGAGACCCTACCGTGAGAAGACTCAGTGGCAGGGTCATACACCGCAGTGGCTCTGTAGAGCACCTGGGAAGTCAGGAGAGAGCCAGTTATATTCTTGTGATGGAAAGGGTCACCTAGCACGAGACTGCCCAACTAGGCGTACCGAGCAGCCATGGTAGGCAGTGGGTGCACCGTAGTGGCAGAGGTAGTTTCATTACCATGGATCTCCCATGGGTGGAAAAAGAGGTCTTCAGGGTGGCTGCACAGGAAGAGTGGCAGGAACTAGAGGTGGGGGATGGCATTTGGAGATCCTTCCACTTCCACCACTGGGCAGCTCATGCCCAGCTCTGGGAACTGGTGGAAGTTAGCATAGGCAGCATCAGTCTGTGGGTGTTCGTGACCCCACAAAACAAAATATGGTCCGAGTTACACTTTGTGTTTACTCTAATCTTGATTCATTACTAGTATACATAGGTACCAACCACTCTTTTATATCATTTCTTTTGGTACAGGAGTTAGAGCTCTCAGTATAGGCACCGACACATGCACTTAGCCTCGAGGTTCCTACAGAAAGTGCCTTGTTGGTTACCTTTATCTAAAGAAAGTGTGAACTATCGTTTAGAGTAGAGATTTTTACATGGGACCTACTCATCATCGTGATAGAACCTTATGACGCCATCATGGTCATGGATTGGCTTTCCATGGTTTGTGGTCAGATTGAATGTCGGAGTATACTAGTCAGATACCTCCATTCTAATGGGACGAGGTTCACCATTCTATGTGAACGAGACCTCATGGAAGAGTAGACCGGTACTCTGAGTAGGAGACCACGATGTTTTTCTCACCTGTTGGCAATAATTGATCTTGGAGTAGCAGACACTACAGGAACAGAGATCTCTACCGTTGTAGAGGGCTATATGGATGTTTTTCCCAAGGATGTACCGGGATTAACTCTAAGGTGAGAGATGGTGTTCTACATTGACTTGTAGCTGGTGACTACCCAAATATCAGGTGCAACATATCAGATGGCACCCACAGAGTTTTGAGAGCTACAACATCAGTTGGAGGACCTTCGTGGGAAGGGATTCAACAGGCCCAGTGTGTCCCCCTGGGAAACTCTGATTTTGATTGTGAAAAAAGAAGATGTGAGTCTACGACTTTGTGTGGATTATCTTCACCTAAAACAGGCCATGATAAATAACAAGTACCATTTTTTAAGGGTTGATGACCTCTTTGACCAGTTTAGAGGTGCGAAGTGGTTCTCCAAGGTTGATCTTCGATCCGGCTACCACCAGTTGTAGGTTTGTGAGGCTGAAATCCAAAAGTTGGATTTCCATTGTCGTTATGGGCATACGAGTTTCAGGTGATGCCCTTTGGCATAACAAATGCCCCTTCTGTTTTCATGGCTTTGATGAACCAGATCTTCCAGACGTACATGAACTATTTTGAGGTTGTATTTATTGATGACATATGAATCTACTCTATGATAGAGGATGAGCACGCTGAGAATTTGAGGATGGTTCTATACCTACTTGAAGAGCACCAACTATATGAGAAGCTGTTGAAATTTCAGTTCTAGATTCATGAGGTTCACTTTCTGGGGCATGTCATTATTGAGGAGGGATTGGCCGTAGATCCCACAAAGATAGAGGCAGTTCTTGTTTGGGAGACACTAAGAATGCATCATAGGTGCATGGAATCTTTTTTTAGAAAGGGTAATATAGAAGTTTTGTGGAATATTTCTCTAGGATTGCTTCCCATTTGATTGTATTCATGTGGAAGGGATGACCGTTCACCTGGACAAATCACTGCCAGAAGGCCTTCGAGGAGTTGAAGCGGAGGCTGAATAGTGCTCCAGTGTTGAGGCTGCCAAAGGAGGATATCAAGTTCATGGTATATTGTGACTATTAAAGAGCTAGGCTCTGTTGAATGCTGATGCAACAACAGGTAGTGATTTCATAAGGGTTGAGGTAGTTGAGGCCCCATGAGCAGAATTATGCGACTCACGATTTGGAACTGGCTACGTTGGTATTCACTTTGAGTATATGGAGACACTCCCTTCTGGGTGAGAGTTTTGTGTTCTATTCAAACCACCAGAACATCAAGTACATCTTTACTCTGAGAGATCTAAATCTGAGGTAGTGGCGCTGGCTGGAGTTTCTGCAAGACTATGACATCGAGATAGTCTACACACGAGGGAAAGGAAATGTAGTAGAAGATTCCCTTAGCAGGAAGTCCCAAGATCATCTACTACATGATTCTTTAGAGTAGTTGGCTTTACTACAACTGAACTTGGTGGAGCAAGAGGGTACAAATTTTCTCCAGTCGATGATGCTGACTCATTCGCTCCATGAGCATGTGAGAATGTCCAAACTGGGGGACATTTACAGTGAGGTACTGCGTGATCAAATATCCAAAGGCGACGCACCCAATGGTTATTTCTAAGGAGGGAAACACGAAATTATGTTCCAGGGGTGAGCTATAGTACCAGTGGATATGTGGGAGGAGGCGATGCGGGAATTCCATACATCTCACTTAGATGTACATCCTAGTGTGGGGAATATGTACAAGGACCTTCCGCAGATGTTTTGTTGGTCTAGAATGATGCAGAGCATAACTGAGTTCGTTTCATGGTGTCTTACCTGTCAGTAAGTGAAGGCAGAGCATCAGGTTCTGGCAGGGTTGTTGTAGCCCCTTGGTATCCCAGAGTGGAAGTGGAATTGTATATCTATGTACTTCGTCACAGGGCTTCCGCTCACATTGAAGTCTTTGATTCTATTTGGGTGATAGTGGACCGACTCACGAAGTCGTCACACTACCTTTCCATTAGAGATAAGAGCTCAGTGGAGAGTTTAGGGTAGCAGTACATTTGGGAGATCAGCTGCCTTCATAGAGTACCCTCAATGATCATCTCCAACTATGACACATGGTTTACGTTGCGTTTGTGGTGAGGCCTACAGGAGGCATTCGAGACTCGGCTGTGGATGAGTACATCTTTTCACCCCTAGACCGACGGGAAAACAGAGTGCACTATCTCGGTGTTGGAGGATATGCATAGTGTGTGCATGTTGATCTTAGAACTAAGCTGGGAGGATCACCTTCCCTTGGTAGAGTTCATTTATAACAATAGTTACAACTCTACTATCGGCATTACACCTTTTGTGGCCCTCTATGAGAGACCATACAGGTCACCATTGTACTAGATGGAGGTTGGGGAGACCTCCCTTGTGGGCTAGAGTTGGTGCGGGGAACAACAGAGAAGGTACATGTAATTCGTGAGCTGATGTGGATGGTTCAGGGGAGACAGAAGTCCTATGCAGACCATCGTCACATGCCTTCAGAGTTCGAGCAGGGGGACTGTGTCTTTTTTGGAGTCTCCCCGCAACGTGGAACACATAGGTTTGGCTGGGGAGACAAGCTATACTCGAGGGTCATTGGGCCCTTTGAGATCATGTGCAGGGTTGGTGAGGTTGCCTACCGACATTCTCTACCCCCACAACTGGAGAGGGTGCATAAATTATTCCACGTGTCGTAGCTGAGGAAATACATGCACGACCCCATGCACATTTTCAACTGAGGAGAGCTACACATTGAAGATATTGCCACCTTTTCGTAGAACTTAGTGGTGACTGAGGAACGAAAGGAGCGGACTCTGTATGGATGGATCATTCCATTGGTTTATGTGTTGTGGCGGCATAGGTGGGTACAGGAGAGCACCTGGGAATGAGAGAGCCAGATGTAGGCTCGGTATCCTGAGTTGTTTATGTTGTTTTGTTTTTCAGGGATGAAAAACATGAAGGTGTGAATGATGTATGGACTCATGTTTTGAGACTGTGAGACTTTGAATATTTTCATGATGTTATTCTAGAGTAGGGAATTTAGACAACATGCGATATCGAGCCCTGTTGTGGCCGGATTTATATTATAAGTGAGTTCACACAAGGCACGCCAAATAAATGGAATAAATCCTAAATGGAATCTCGGACTAGAAAACATAGGATACCATTGTTTCGGGAGTGTTCCATTTACCCTAGGAGGGTTGTAACCTTCATGGGAATGAGCCTTCAGTGCAAAATGCCACCAGGGGCATTTCCGTAATTTAGCGGCCTCAGGCGTTGAATTTTATAACATTCGAAAGGATAATTGGATAAAAATTCCAAGATCACGGTTGTGCTCAGGGGATGGAATTTACCCTAGGAGCGGCATAATCTCGGCCCCGTCATGTGTTTCAGATGCGAGTCTTTTCTTGGGTTATTAAAAAAATTAATCAAAAGGTAATTATATTTTTTTCATTCTTAAACACAAATCCTCTCATTCTTCCCCATTTGTGTTCTCTAGAAGATGCTCCCAACATGAGCTCCCCTCCCCTTCCTTCAAGCTCCACCTCCTCCCCAGCAAGGAATTTTTGGTTCCAGAGAAGGTGGATCGATCATGGAGCGTCGGGAAACGCCATACAAGGTAGGCATCATTTCATTTTATATTTAATTTCCTTCACCTTCTTTGAGCTTAATTTATATCATCTAAATGATGATAAATTTTCGAGCGAAGGCCACATATGCAAAGGGTTCGATTTGATCTTTCCAACAGTCTTTTCGAATCGAAATTCTGAGTCCGAGGCTTCCAGGTTTTCCCTGGTAAATTTTCCGGCCAAAATCCTTGTATTCTAGTGGTTCCAGGGTGGTCCGGTGGGTGACGGCGACGGTGCGAGCACCCCAAGTGGCGGTGCGGGCTCCCCAGGTGGCGGCGTGGGATACTCCGTAGTCAGTGTGGGTGAGAGGGATGGAGGCCCGATGCAACGACGATCCGGGCAAGCAGGGGTGATGGTAGGCGGGGCAGGGTTGCGCAGGCCGGCTTTGCTGGTAAACGTGTGTCCCTAGATCGGGGTCGTTGTGACCCCAGGAGCAGACCGAGAACCACGAAATGTGGGTCCCATGGGAAAAGCCGGACCAGCTTATACCGGTTCGAGTGAAGCAGTGTGACCCACGTGGTGAACTGTGGGCCACGGTGGACCGGGCGGTCTAGGTGGTCGAGCCGCTGACCGTCGGTCTAAAGGGGTGGACATGCCAAATTGGTCCGGCCCACCCCATCTCCATCTGTTGGTGTTAAAACACCTCTAACTCTCAAAATCATTATCATATTTGTGTTCCATTGATGGTAACATGATCCTTGGATCAAGACTAATGTTTTTAGATGGTCCTGCGAATTTTTAATTCCCAATACGGGGGATCAGTGGTGCGACACAACTGTTAAGTGTTATTTAGCGCCTCACCGAGATTTTTATTTCGGATGGCGCGAGAAAATCCAAAGTCTGTTTTAGCCACCGTTAGTGGAATTGTGACCCTAGAATCAAGTCGAAGATTTCCAAGGTGATATCAGGCATTGAATTTAGAGTTCAGGCATGGGCCCATGGGCCGTCTCTTATGCTGCATGCAACTTTTTGAAACTTCTTCACCAGACGTCTGTTCAGGGCATATGAATAGTATATTCGGCATTTTTTCCCACGAGGATTAATATAGTGTAATCTATTTGGGCATGCAGAGCCTCATTTGAGATCACATTTAATGTGGAAGCATGAAAGGGCATTAGTCGGAGATCCCTTTAACACACTCCAAACCAATGCATGATAGCTATGTTGGTGACACTGAGTGATGTCAGTTCAAGTGCAGAGTTATTGGACCAATTCTGGGTTTTCCCACTAGCAGGTCTTGGTAGTGGGTCACCCGTTGATTTATTTGGGTTTACCCTCCAGCGGGGCTCGACTGTGGGTCACCCATTGATTTATTGGGTTTACCCTCCAGTGGGGATGGACAGTGGGTCACCTATTGACTTGTGAGGGTTTACCCTCTAGCGGGGCTGAGTAGTAGGTCACCTCTTGATTTATTATGGTTTATCCTCTAGTGGGGCTGGGCAGTGGGTCACACGTTGATTTCTTGGGTTTTACCCTCCAGCGGGGCTGGGTAGTGGGTCACACTTGGATTTTTAGGGTTTATCCTTCGATGGGGCTGGGTAGTGGGTCACTTGTTGACTTAGTGGGGTTTACCCTCCAGCAGGGCTGGCCAGTGGGTCAGCCGTTGGATTCTTAAGCACAGTTCCCTCTGCTATGCTAGGCATTGTTTTTCTCCATGACTACTATAGAGGGACTTTTTTTGTGCGGATCAGCGGTTTGATAGCTTTGATGTGACCATAGGACACATGACGAATAGGGTCGATTTTCCCACCAAGACATGCGGGTTATGCCACATGATTTCTTCATCTAGATCATCTTGGTTGGATGAGCCTACTCTCCTGCTATTGGTAGCAAAGACTCGACAATAAGTTCATCATCTCAACGTTTCTAACTCCTTGCATTTGGACGAGTCTACATCTTTTTTTTGTTGGGTTGAGCTTCACTCTCTCTACAACACTCTTACACTATTCTTTTTTCTATCTACTGCTCAATGTTTTATTACCTTCTTTGTTTCTCCCTTGAGCTTTTGGGGCATCCTACTTAGTATCATTATACTCACCCCTAATTAGGCTTTGCCTATACTTGGTATACCCTTGCAGATGACAAACATGTCTATTGATACTACAGAGGATCATAGAGGACACATGAGCTTGGGCTGAATTCATTGGTCGTAGTATGAATTTCAGGTGTGAGACTCACCAATTGTTTACTCTCATTTCCTGTTGTCGGGTTGGGGCACCTTTCTAGTTGGGATCATGTTTTTCCCTTTACTATTCAGTTTACCTGTCAGTATACTTTTCAGCACATTACTTATTTTTTTAGAGGTTGATGCATGATTTTGGTTGGTAAATTGTAGTCCATACTTTGGATTCTTTTTTACTCTGCACTTCAGTATTGAGTGGGCTATGTGTGTGGGTATAAGAACTTAGGCAAAGGCCTCCCTGAGATTGTTATGCCTTTGGCGCTTATCGCCAACCCCGGGCCTATAAAGGCAGTTTTGGGGTAGTTGTGGATCAATACCAGTAGGGTCAGGTCATGACACTTAATTTATTATTGGGATTTGAACATGATAAAAATTATTTCCAAGTACCACCTTCCTCATATTTATAAATTTTGTAGTCAGTTTATCAGAGATCAATAATTTTATTAAATTTATGTTATTTATTGATATCATCAATTGAGTTTTAAGATGTTAAATATACAAAATATATAATTCTATACAAGGTATACAAAATGAATATATATAAATTCTTCTTAGTAATACTAATTCCCCAGCTATCATGAGGTTTTTAATGAATGTTTTCTTTAGATATTAGCTTGACTAATATGTGGTGGTCATTATTGGTGACATTATTATATATCCAAAATGAATTTAATTACATTAATGTCACCTAATAATTATACTAAATACCCGAGTTATGAATAAACTATATTAAAATTTTGAAAGGTGTGAATTTTGGCTCCATTAGAAATCATTTTTGGGGAATATAATCACCAAATATGGTATATTAATAGATTAATCAGTGATGTGGGCTATTAATTATTGGCCCAGACCAAAGATGGTGACTGTGATCCATATTGTTTTCATTCTAATTTTATATTATTGACTGGTTTTAGATAATTTATCATAATTATCTAAGCATATGACTATGTTGGCATGGAATGAAGTCATGCTCCAATGGGAAAATGAATACGAGATAAATTTCAAGGGATTAGAGAGATGTTTAGATAGCCATCTATGCTTAAATTACCATATAGTGTATAAGGGTTGGTAATATATATTAATGAATTGAATAAGGTTCTTTGATGTTTTCTTATAAAGAATGAAATTATTTAATCATATTCCATGTGAAAATTGAAAGATAATTATGAAACCTTCCCAATTCATGATTTGGAGTTACCTAAGGTAATTTTTAAATATAATTAATCATAGAATTATGTTTATGGGTAATTGTTTTATAAATATATTAACTATAAATGTTTAAATTATATATTAAAAATAAAGAGTTGAATATTCACTGAAGAAGCTAGTTAGAGATAATTAATGATTATAACTATATTATAAATTTCCACCTTAGAAATGTGACCAATGTGGAAGATGGGTTGTGTTACAATGATACCCTAATCCAATCAATTATGGGTATCACAAATTATAAATTACTTCATGAATTTAAAAGGATGTAGATATAATTCTATATATAATGGAGAAAAAATTATTTTGATCGATTATATGATCCAAATTATATAAATGTAATGATAAGTGAGGTGAAAAATTAAAATTTCATATTTCAAAAATAAGGTTAAAAATGTTCTTAATTTTAACCTTGATCATTATGGACGAATTAGGTTTAAATACAATGTATGTCTTCTGTCTATAGTAGATTTTAATTTTTTTAGAGGATTATCATAGTTCCTCATTCACTATTCATCAAAGACGTACAATGATGTATAGTGATTTGGAAGGGTATTATTATTGAGATGTAATGAAGTGAGATATTAAATTGAGAATATCTTAGTTATTTTTATGTAAAAAATTATGTATAAAAGGGAAATTAATAAGGGAATTTTTTGATCGTTATCCAAATTATAGTGGAAATTTTAAATCAACACCACTTATTTATTAATTGGACTCCGCAAAACATCTTTGTTGGGTAATTATATATGGGTTACAAGTGATCATCATTCTATGTCATAGGACTTCATATATATCTATGAAGATTTATATTTGGATCATATTTCGATGATCTACATTAAGGAACAGAAAAGTATCAACTGAGAGCCATGTCCAATACAAATTTATCAAGATACCAAAATTACCTTCATGTTCTTGAAAAAACATCAAAAAGTTGTTATATAATGTTGTTCTTAGTACTAAATATCTTACTCAATTATATGGTCCTTGAGAATGAATAATTCAAACATGGGTTTATATATTTTCATCTTTTTATTCAGACATCAAATGTGGAAGGGATCGAGACCTACCTCTATTCAAGCTTTCTTATAATAATAGATTTGAATCAAGAATTCAGTTGTCTCCATATAAATCATTTTATGGACTGAATTTTAGATTTATAATTTGCTGGAATTATATAATATAATGAAATATATTGGGACCTGAGGTATCTTAATAAATTTAATAAAATTTTATTTACATTCATCAAAACCTAAATGAATCCAGGATTATGATGAATAGTTATACTAATAATCAGTGATGATATCTTAAATATTATGTTGGTGACAATGTTCTTCTTAAAATTTATATATGGAAGAAGGATATTATATTTAAAAAGAAAGGGGAACTACCATCTTCAAATATATATTCCTTTGAAATTCATTATTGGGTCGGGTTGGTATCATATCTGTTCCAAATCCAAGCAAATCTCTCCCAACTCCATTATGTGTTCCATTTATCTCTCCTAGGGAGGTATATACCTAAATATTAAAATGTACTAAACAAAGATTCCAAACCACAGGAGGAATATAATTCTTATACAAAAAATGTATAATCAGGATCATAAATAGAATTTTATATAAAGCAATACTCTTATCATAAACAATTTTTTTCTGTGAAACTACTAGTTTTAAGTTGTTTCATTGGAATGTAAGGATATGATGAGGTAGATGTATCATTATTTTATTATATTATAGTTATTAATATTGATGGAAAAATTCATTTTAATTATGGTAAAAAACACCTAACAATTTTATGACTTATTTTTTTAAATAAATAAAATTTATTTTATGGATACTATTACATGAAATACCATGTTAATCATGTACTAAATGATATAATGGGTTATCTTGCAACACACATGACACTTTTTTTAACA
This sequence comes from Viscum album, assembly GCA_963277665.1. Lineage (NCBI taxonomy): Eukaryota > Viridiplantae > Streptophyta > Magnoliopsida > Santalales > Viscaceae > Viscum > Viscum album. The sequence goes on from OY728156.1 coordinate 1,890,442,892, forward strand.
AAAACATGACATATTATTAATATAGGTATTTAAACTCAAATTATACAAATATCATGTTAAAATTAGTAATATATATATTAATAACAATACATAATTATTTTTATTTTCAACATAAAAATATATTCAATAAAATAAAAAATTTTGATAAACTATTAGTATGTTTAAAAAATACCATGTTCTTAGAAATTTATTTATAATTGTATGAAAAATAAAAATATTTTCTTTATAATTTTAAAAAATGTGTTTTAAAAAATAGACATCATTTCTTAAAATTTCCATTTGAAAAATATCATTGGTTTTTTCTTTAATGTTTCATGTTTTTGTGGAGTATTGAAAAATTCCAAATTTTAAATGAAACCCGCATTTCTATTTAATTTACTTATAAATTTATATATAAATTTAAAATGGTTTTAATTTTAAATTAGTCATTATATACATAAATTATTCCAATTTTTGTATTTTTATTTTATTTCATATTGTATTTTTATATAAAAACATTTTATGATTTTGAACATTTTCACTATAAAAAACACGTTTTTGTTGCGTCAGTGGGATTTATTTTAAATAAAAATTTTCCCAAAAATAAAAATGAATTTGGAAAAATTGTTAGGATATTTAGAAAAACAGTAATTTATATTCGCAAAATATACATCAATTATTTTGACCAAAAACAATTGTGAATACAATAAAATGTAATTGTTGGGGTTAAAGTAACAAATTGGTTTTTTTTGTTGTTAAACTAAAAATATAAGAGTAAAAATGTATTTTAATATTTTATATCACCCATTTTATGAAAAAATAAAAAAAATTTATTAAATAGTATTTATAATACCCAATTTTGGATCCTTGTGAAATATGAAAGGTGTGGGAGGGCTCAATTCGTCTAAAAATACCATGTGTGTCCTCTCCCACAGTTATTAAAGGTAACCCACTCTAAAATATTCATAAAATATTATATCACTTTTTTATTATACAATAACTAAACAAATAACATCCATACTTCTGCACCCTCATCATATAAGGAATATTTTTTTATTTAAATCCACCATAAAATGTATTTGGTGTAAGCCAAATGTGGATTCTAAGAAAATAAGAAACATTTATTAATAAGAATTTTTTTAATTTTCTCTCTACCAATTTCAATCATAATTATACCATGACTATATAATAAATTTATTGGATCACATATGTTGATATTTTTAATTTATTATAATTACCTTCATCCATCACCACTTAGATCAAATGGGTTACGAAATCATTGTTTCCATGCACGGAAGACTACAAACTCACAAATTGATGCCAATAGTTAATCTTTTAAAACATACAATAGAATTAATTAATGATGGATTTGTTATTTATATATTATATTTATGATATTATTAATTTGGTATTGTTATATCACACATAGCTACATGCTACCATTTTATTGGAATGTGATAATGTTATTGTTGTATACGGATGAATACCGCCTTACGATGCGATGTGATTTTTTCATGATTTATATAGAATATATTAAATACATTTTTAATAATCATATAAAATATATATTATATAATTTTTTTTTCTAAAATGATAATATATCTTTTAATTTATTCATTATACTCTTAAATGAAAAAGGAAACAACATTACTGGATATAAACAACTTATTATCTTATTGAACGATGAATTGAATTATCTATCTATAAATATTATCAATTACACAAAATATGGATATATTTATAATATATCTATATGAAATTTAAATAATGTATAAAATATTTTAGATGATGAAACAATAATCAAGGTATGTGGACAAAAAATGAAAAGTAAAACATACACGAAAGGACTATTATTTCTTAAAATGTGACTTTTATAAGGAATTGTTAATAAATGGGAAATTAGTGGTCATAAAAAAATTATATGTGGTATGATATAAATTAATATGGTTCTATAATACATTTAAAATAAAACAATATTCATTATACATGAGTATTTATTGATTATGATGAAATTCCAGACTTAATCTGGTGGATTGTTTTCTTAGTATAACTTATCTGAGACTTATGTTATGTTTTTCACCAATATTATATAATAACGTGTGTATACTATCCCTTATAAACAAAATATCATGAGTTCAATTATCCTCATTATATAGTTTTTCTTAATTTTATTTCATCCTTTCATATGAATTATTATTCAAGGTTACTAAATTTGAAATGGTTTTATGTACCAATATCAATTTTTTTGGATAATTTATGATAAACCCATGAACGATTAAATCACATACTAATCATCTCAAAAAAATAAATACTTCTCATGTAATCTAGTTATTTATTATAACATAAATCTATATTACAATTTTTCACTATATGATACTTAATATAATTTAAATTTTTTTTTAATGAAAACCCAATGCCATCTATCTCTCTTTGGTCAGAAACCTATTTTTTTAAACCATGTTTTCTACAAACATTTTCTATTTTTTTACTCTTAAATAAAATATAAACAAATTCTTTCCCATGATTGATTTTGTTTTGTAAAATAAAATTCATATTATCATCTAAACAATGATCCTTTTGATTTTACATAAAATGTGAATGATATTAGTAATTATTTTTTAAGGAATGGATAGAATTTTACAACAACACAAGAAATCGTGGATTTAAATATTCCTCTACATTTTTTCTTTACTTAGTTAAAGGTAATAAAATCAATATGTATTATGTTTTTATATTTATTTTTTCTTTAGATAAAGGTTATATTCATCCTTAAATGTCTCACATGATTTTTAAAAATTATTTTTATCATTAGATGATCTTTGTTGATGTTAAATACAACATAGAAGGGTTATGATCCAATGATAAAATTCATGTTATTCCTCATAATGGTTTATTTTTATCATGATACAATATTTAAGAAACACATGTCCCATTTTTGGGTTTTTCCCTGAGAAAATTATTATGATACGTACTTTTTTCCAAGGGACATACAATTTTTAAGTGATTAAAAAACTAAACTATTTTCAACATGTTCTACTATGACGAAATATTTATGATACGCATGTCATTTCTTATGAAAAAATTATTATCTTCAGGAAAAAATAAATACGGTTTTTATAATTTAGTGTGTGGGACCTATGTCACAGTCTAATGAAAAGGGTAATGATTTATTTCTCATGAAATATGTTGCAATGGAACGAGGAGTGAAATAGTTTCAGTAATGGACTTTATAAAAAATGATGGTCTTGGGAGCAAACCATTACTACTACAATGGTTTGGTGAGTGAACCCATTCCAATATAATTTCCCTCATAGTGATCCATGAATGTTATGAAATCCATTTTCTATGCTTATATGTATGATAAAAATCAATTATTACAATTTCATTCTCACATGCCTCATGTCAATTAGTTGTGTTATGATTCATGTTTTATGAACTACAAATATTTATTCCATGATTCTTTATTATGAATTTTTATATAAAAGTAATGAATTTCCAATGTTATGAATGTATAATAATTCCCTTATGCTCATTTTATGATTATATATATCCTTTTTTTAACCATTCTAATCATATAATATCAAGCATTATTATTTTTTCTTTTCCCATGTTAGAAATAAAATTATTATGTATGAAGTTCCTAATAAGGATTCTAGTTGTTAAGAACATATTGGGAAATTATGTAGCTCATGTATGGACAAGTTTTTATGTCAATGTGATTTCAAGGATAGTAATATACTACAGTTCTCAGGCATGTTTTTGTGAAATAGAATGAATATTCATAATAATTAATTTAATATAAATGTATGATATTACTTGATTTATATATTTACCCCTAAAATAAGAAAATTACATAATAGTGGATGATAAAAAATTAACAGTTAGTATACCATACATTCATAATTGATAAATTACTACAAGTTGATATCTGAAGAACTAAATAATAAAAAACACAAATGAAGAAAAAAATCCATCAAAATACAAACAAATAATCTTCATTTAATTAGTGTATCACTACTATATATGTCACCACCATAACTGATTTTTGGTTCTAAATAACAGATGCAACAACCAAGTGATTCGTTAATTTTCCAATAGCTGGCATAAAAAATCAAAAACACATGAAGGAAAACGTACAGTGTGGGAAAATAATATAATAGGATATCACAAATTGTTATATATTATGTTCCATAAAAAATAATCCTTATACAATTCAATTTTAAATTATTAGGTGTCTTTGGAATCAAGTTAACATATAGAGTCTAAACATGAATTCATGTCATGTATATGGATGATATATTAAAAACTATCAAAAATTAAAATTTAATAAAATATAATAGATTGCATAAAATAATTCTATGATCGCTATCATGTAATAAAAAAATTATAATATAAACATATTTATAATAACTTTTGATAATTAGTTTCTAGCTATAAGATAATCATACTACTGATCCAATAAATACTATAACATCCTTCATTAAATCATTTTCATGAAATGAGGCAGATATACCAATGGAAATGGTGAAATACCCCAGAAACCAAAGGATGAAAATAAATTACATGGTCTTAAAAAACATTTTTTGGTTTTATTTTCCATTTTATGATAAACCAACTGTTTAACACTAAAAAATATGAATCAAAGACATTATATATGATTGTTGAAAATTAACCATGAATTTAGATCGATAAAAACAAATAATAAACAATGCTTGTGTGGAAAATAAAAAATATTACACAATCATAAAATAAAAGAAATACAACACAACTTTTAAAAATTAAACTGTATTGTCTCAAGAATCACTCATACTATTCATGAGCAATACCACCTCCCTTTATTCCCAAAATCATGGTTCATCATAATAAAAATATGAAGTCATTAATTTTACTCTATCCAAGTACAAGATATTTTAATATGGGACAACATTTCCATAATGGAGGTGAGTATAAACTCAGTAAGATTTCCAAAAAGACATCCCATCTCAATAAATAATGAAAAAACAAGATATTACTATTTAAAGAATACTTTTTAATTCATTGATGATGTTTATATAAAACCAAATTAGAAATAAATGTGATAAAACCATAAATAATTTTATTTCCATCCATTCAAAATTTGTATAGTAACTTTTGGGTTCTAAAACACAAAAACACAAAAACACAACCATCTAGTAATTCATTATGTTAATTTTAATTGTGTTACTAAATTAGAAAAATAAATACACCCATGATGGTGGAACTTTCTAACATATCTGGCCATTTAAATCTTATAAACCAAATTATTACCCAAAAATTGGTTAAAAATTTTCTACATAATATAATTACTTTGAAAAGAGTTCAATAATTATTATCAGTGCATAAAAACTATTCCATTATATTAAAATCATCATTTTAAAATTATATAAAAAAGGATTAGTAGAGTCACTAAAAATTGAAAATTTCTAAAAAAATAATCTAAGAGACTCCCATTATAAAATCACATAATGAGATATTATAAAATCCAAAAAAACATTTTAATAAATATAATAACTTTTATTCTATAATAATTTATATGATGTGGAAGGAGGATGCTTCTTAATGATTTATTACATTGAATGAAACACTAAGTTCATCTTGATCAAGGGTCATGACACATTCCATTCACTAAATCCAATAAGACTATAAAATTAATTTTACATAACATAAATAAGATACGAAACATAGTAGACAATTATTTTAAATATTGTAGAGAATAGTATAACTCCATGTAACAAGGATAAAAGAGAGGGAAAATGTTCTTAATAGTTAATCCAAGTCCCCATCATAGTATGATTCAGCTAAAACCCCCCTTTTGGAATGATGTTAATTCTCTCTTAATCTAATGGAGGGAGAGGAGTTATAAAACATGGAATATTAGAGGACTAATTCTAATTTTGGGTCATAATTAATATTAAAAATCATTTTGTAGGATTATATGTACAAAATGAGATTAGGTCACATAGTTTGTCAATCCATGTTCGAACCATGCACGTTCTAGTAGAAAAAACTATTAATATTAATTGCTAGGCTATAGATTTTGTGGAACTGTGTGACAACTATGTGGTTATAAAATTTCTAGGACACAATTCCTCTCGGTTTTCTAGACAAACATGCATGGTTTTTCTAAAAAAATATCAAACCATGTGCCTAAATTTTTCCTTACAAATAATGTTTCATAGTTTCTATTTTGTGGTTCATGATTTCTATTAACTGTTCTCAAAATGTGCACGAACAAAAACTCATATGAGACATTATAACTCCTTCTCAAAACTATTGAAACAGGTAAATAAAATTATATTGTTTCCAAATTCATATAATACATATTATTTATCTAGAACTGGTGGTAGATCATAATCCATATTATAGGCATATCATTCCTCAAAAAATAAATGACTTTTTCTGTTCTAAAATAGATCTTGATAATGAAATAATATTTCATCATCTATCTGCCATGTATCATTATGAATATGACTAAGATTATATAAATCCTATAATGAACATAATTTTTTCCTACACAATACATTCTCTACACTCTCAAAAAAACCATACTAGCACATGAAAATAAATTTTTTTTCTTTAATATCAACATAGTCACATCTAATCACATTGTATATACATTTCAAGTTGTGTATTTAAAAGAATACATGAAATACATTATTCTTCTAACATAATAGTCAAGGTGAATAAGACTAATAAATCACATATCCTATTCTTTCTATTACCTCACAATTTTAAAGATACATAATATAAAACATTCATTTATTGACATGAAAATGATTACCTACACTTCAATTGATTTTTATGAAAAAATGATTACAAAACTCAAATGATAATGTTCATTGATGATTAGAATCATGTTATTAATGAGTAATGTATTATTTTTCATTCTCTTGAAGGTCATATAAATCAAATCCAATTTTTCTTGCACATACTATTTTTGAAAATTTATTACCCAGATGTTTGAACTGAAGAAAGTATATAATGACAAAAGATCCAATAAAACACTTTGAAAGGGTCCATTTTTATTATAGACAAGTATATTTTATTCAATGGGAACTCCACTAATGATAAATGAACTCCCCATATGATAATAAATACTAAACAATCTATAGACATGTATTCCTATTTTTTGGTTATCTCCTTGGATTGACCATCTATTGGAGTCAGATAAGTTATGATCATGGTAAACTATGTTCTCTATATTAGTGAATGGACATAAAAACCCATGATTCAGAATAAGGTTCTAAAATATAAATAATAAAAACTAGGATTCCGTGCATATTTTAATCATCACAAATATATTGTTTTGAAAATTAATCCACCATATCGCATTCACAAATAGGGATGAATTGATCCAATATCAGGAGTCTTTACATGATTATCCAAATAGAATCATGTTATATACCATTATTGCATGAGCTATCATAATATCCAAACCAATCTAATCTAATTTTCACAGTGTAATTGTTAATGAATAAAACATACTATTTTTTCATTGGTTTATCTCCAAAACTAGTTGATAGGTTAATCATCTAGAGATAAACTCAAATAAATTACTCTTCATGAAAACCCACCAAAATAACGTTATATTGTACTTTTACATCAATTTTATTCAAATTTGAATATCTAATATAAATTGGTGGTTAGGAGGAAAATCTTGTTTGTTAAAGGGTGGAGGAACTAAAATCCACTACATAAAACACAACATAGATTTACTATCAAGATTAAATCCCATATATATCCCTTCTATTGAGTATTTTCCTCATATTCAAAAAATCATGAAAAAATGTATTATAAAATTTAACCTAGTAATAAAATCAATTTAAAATGAAATCTATAACTAATATTGTAACATAACCCTACTTTAAATATAAATATTCAAAACATCTATAATTTCTCTTAGTTTCTAGTTACATGAAGCTTCCTTTTAAAAATAATTAGATGACTTAATACTTAAATAATATGTTATTTAACATCCATTCCGTCATGTAAACATAAATGTTTTGTTTATAGAATACAATTATACTATATGAATATACCATTATTTAATATGAAATCCAAATATGGGAAAATGTATTCCATTCTCTTATAATATGTAAATATTATAAATATTTTATAGAAATTAAATTTATCCCTAGTATTTATGGAATAATCTATATTATACAATTCCAAATCATGTTTTTGTTGATTTTATCCAGAACCTATAAATTTCACAATCTTAAAAGAATGAAATTATTTTCATGTAATACAAAAAAACCACCTAAGTACCTAATTCATCATAATTGATTATATAACCCTATATTGGTTCTTGAAAAATTTGGATAACTCTATATTTAATCAGCCAAAAGATCTTGGATGAATTTATGGAGGTAATCATTCCATTGTAAAGGATCACATTCTCTTTTCAATGTATTCATCAATACATCCCTATGTGATAAATAAACAATAAAAACTAAATATATTTCGTTATGATAATGAAAAATAAATATATCAAATAATATATTTAGTTATTTTAATGATACGATATCTTATATAATATATGGATCTATTGTTTTTTAAAATTTAATAGACAAGTAAATTTACCTACTATATCTGGATATCACACAATGAAAACATGGCATATAGTTATTGATCCCACAAAACACACAACACGATATCCCAGTGTTTTCCATGATCAATATGGTTCCTAGAATAAAATATATTTTCATAAAAATTTTCAACAAAAGAGGAAACAATATTATCTTGAGTAATATGATTCCTAAATTCCATAAAAAAATATGTAATTTTTTTTTGATGAGAATACATAAACACATGTTCCTTAAAACATTTAAACACATAAATATTTCATCAGTATATCCTCCAAATGAACACCTTGTTGGTGATATCCTGAACATAGGTATATTTTAGAGAACCACATGGATCCCTAAATTGATAAAATTATTTCACATCGTGGAATAGGGTAATGGTTTTTTATAGTATTATGGATAAGCATTTTATAATCCCACAAATGTCTAAGAGTTTTTTCCCATTGTTTTAAAAAAAGATCATTGGGGATTATAGATATATTTTCTGTCAAATTAAACCTCTTCATCATAATTATTACATCTATTAATTAAAATAAATAAATAATCATATTTTCATAGTACTAAATTGAAGTAAAATAGGATAGGTCCCTATTTTGAAATAAATCATAAATTCATCTTCTCTTTTGGGTTTGATCCAAGATACATTCACATGATGTACATCAAGAAATTTTTAAATGATTAATGGAAAACATCCATTTATTATCTCATCCAAATATTTTTTTAAAATTGGAATCATTTTTATTATATAGTCCCAACCATAGATACTAGAGGTCATTTTCAACTTAATTTCAATTTATTGTATTTATAAAATCTATTCATGAAACCATATACTGGTGTGAATGAATCATTTCAAACATAAAACTTTTTGTGGGAACTGAGTGATGTCAACCAATATATTCACATAAAACAGACATGCACATCTACCTTTAAAATAGTGAAATAATGAACCATTTTGGCCACAGCTACTATAATTATACAAACAATAATTTTAATGGATTAAAACTCCTGTTATCCTAAAGGTGCTTAAAATTTAACAAATTTATTCCTCATCTCATTATATAAAACCATATAATAAAAAACATTGGAAACAAAAAAGTAGTTAGATAAATCCATATAAAATAGAACTTGAAAAATTACTTCTTAAAATGTATTATTTCTCACAACATTAATAGTCATAATTATACATCATGGGCATAGATTTGGAATGATAGAGTATTATACTTGTTGCTCTATATTCATTGATTAATTTTCAAGGATTCATAACATGAGGATTCATGGTATTCCTAGAATTACCTTAACATTTTCAATTTAGAGGATGAGGATAATTCAATTGAGACCACCTCACTGATGGTAATGATGTCTGAAAATGATGACACACATCTTCTAAACATGAAATTTATGGAAAATAGCATTTATATTGTAGATGTCCCATTTGATAATAGTTGTAAAATAAATGAGGATGTGTGATACTATTCCAATTCTTTTTAAAGAATGAATAATATTATGAACAACCATGATAATTATATTTTTTTATATATAAAATAAATGATAATATGGTTTGATTCAATTAACCACCCACACCATTGTAGTATGATTACCTCATTCTAATTTAAAAAATTGTTTATCTCACTTGATTTCAAATTTTTATCAAAATATCTCTTTTACTTGAATTTCATGAAATTATTTATGCTACAATATATATCATTACTCTCTCCATATAACACATAAGTCATATAAAAATACTGTAAAATGATTTATGATCATATCCCAAATACAATGTTACATTCCATAAAAGATTAAAAAGAAGAAAATTATAGATAAAATATAAATTAATTCATAAATATATCCTTATAAAGTATAACAAAAACTTTTTATTGATTCATGGTGAATAAATAAGTTTTTATTGAAATTTTATATGTGTGATGGAAGATATGTTTGTTATATAAATCATAAAAATAACCACTATAATAGAATTCTAGAATTATTCATGATTAGGTATGTCCCACCATTAGAGTGAATGATCTTACAACATGTATCTTTGTAGATAAAACATCATCTCAAATATTGATCCTGATAATTCAAAACATATTTTCATCTTGTTCACCAACACCAATTCTTTATGTTTTTCAGACCCCCCCTAAATATAGGGTTTTCATATATATAATACTAAACTAAGTGGTCTACTTATTGAAGTTTATCATTCAAATATTATCTTTATATGTCCTGAATATCATGAACAACGATTAAAACAATCTATTGTCTGACATTTGACAATAGTGAAACTATATTTTCATTAACCACTTGTTGTTAATTCATGTTATTTCGACTTACTATCATAATCAATAATATGGAAGAAAATATATTTATACATCACATAGTATATAATAAAAGATTCTAAAATTCCAAATCACTGTTATCAATAAGAACCTTAACATCTATTTTCAGAATTCTATATTTCCCTTAATTTCCATAATCTATTAAGCTAAAAATTAATAATAATAACCATGTGATAATTTCCCCTATCCATGAAAGATATAATAATAAAATCGGCTAAAATAAAGATAATGATATGAAAACACCCCTATAATTCTATTAGAAAACATTTATACATGAGATACCCATGAAGCATGAAGTTCAACATAAAAAGGTTAGTTACATCTTATTTTGCAATAAATTTTAGGTTTCATGTTCTCAGTCTTCTTTCTACCATTCCATATTATAAATAGACCCAACATGAATGATAATATTAATAATTTCCTGACCCAAATAATTGGATTTAATGGAGGAAATGAAGTTAATTGTTATAGGATACAACTACAATGCAGCAATGGCTGGAAATAAATTCTGTGGTACTAGGAAAATGATCTCGTAAAATATTTCCATTTTTGATAAAAATTAAATCAACACATAAAAAATATCCAAGAAAATATATATGATTCTTGAATATAGAAGAGGTAATTAAATTTTTAACTCCAAGAGAATATTAATCAGAGTGAAAAAAGAATCATGGAATAACAACTAACATTCTATGAATGAAAAATGACTAATGAAACAAACTATGTATCATTCCATGCATAACTTCTACTATATAATAGCGCCAACACCACTTACATGATCAATAATAAATGATAATCATTACATAAATGATAAAAATTAAATTTTCTTTCATCAAAATAGATTCTCTATGAAGACACATGAATTTGAAAAAGAAGAGAGACATTATAAACACAATATAATTTCCCCATGACATAACAACCCAACCCACAAGGGAAACCCCTATTAGTACTATTAAAACAAAAATATTGAAGTATTTAATATATTTAATATAATTCCATGAGATATATTAGCGTAATAAATCAATAAACAAACATATTTCCATACATTCATTATAATAATATTCATTTATGGGTTCACACACGTAGACAACGATCTAAATTTAAACAACCATCTACTCAATCATAGTGTTATAATTATTTGTGTCACTGGATGAGATTAATCAGTAAAACCCTTATTGATAAGAATTTGAAATTATCTATCCCATTGAATATACACCAACCAATTTATTTCCAATTACACTGGAAAATAGTTATCTATAAAATTGTTCCATTGAAAATTTTTTATGAAAAAAGTTTCATGAATTAATAACATTACATTATTTTAAAATTATCTGTTTAATATTATATTCAAAGAGCAGTTTTCCAAAAGAGATACAAATTTTCAACAATTAACAAAACAAAACCCAATATTCGTTCTTTCATGAGTAAATCTATTGACACTATATAAATTAGCAGGAATCTATTTAAAAAAACTCTTCTATCATGATCTTGTATATTAAAGACAAGAGAGATACCATATACTTAAAAATGATTAAACCAAGTGAAAATATAAACATAGATCCATTAGTTATGAGAATATAACATCATTAGTTCACCAAATCCAATATAATCCATTCAATATTTATTTCATAAATCATTTATCTATTTATATGTAACATGATATGGGGTTCCAAGAGAGATGATAATAGATGATCATCAAAGAACAATGATTAATGAGTGAGAACAAGGAATTTCCAAAAAATTATATATTTTTAAAAACAATTGATACCATCAAATGGTTCATATAAATTGAATGGAATTTTATCTCAATTATACATATAGAGAGACATATGAAGCCATGGAATATTAGAAACATAATTATTCTCCTAGGATATAAGGTAGTTTAAAAAAAATAATTTTTTTGAATTAATTGTACCCCATATGTATTTCAAACCATGTATCACATGTGCACATGATACTAGGCAATACTGAAGTATTTTAACGGTTATGATAAATTTTCTTTCAAACCCTATGCTATCCAAGTGGTTCTACAGTGTCTTGGAAAATGTTAATCACAATTTTCCTTGAGCACTAAGACATTATGGAAAAACCTTTCACCCACTGTGAGCCAACATGAATACCCATAAAACATGATTTATCATTATCTATAGGTATTTCATGGTTACAAAAATTTTACTTATACAATGAACATTGATAAATAGATCCATAAATTTCCAAAACCATCTCAAACATCATAAAACATGGGAAAATAATTATATTCTAAAGAATACATAAATTAAAAAACACATATGTAAATTTGGGGTTTCAAGAAAACATCATCATATTTTTTCATACATCTTTAGGCTCATGTTTTAGGTATATAATCAATAAAAACTCATTCTTGGAAATCATTTTGAAATATTTCTAGTATGAGATTTCATATTAAATCAATTATTTGGAGTCAGGGTCCTAGTATGCATGTCCTAATAACCAACAAACTACCTAGTTTCACTTGTTCGTTTATTCAATATGTTGAGAATTGTATCATGGAAAATTAATTCATTTTATTTAAGGTCGCCATTAATAATTCAATTTCCATGTATCATGTTTCAACATTGAATTTTAATATAAAATACTGAGACTTGGTATTTATTATTAATTCATTCTGTAGAAAATCATATTTAATTTTTTGTATTTTATCAACCATAAAAATAAAATTACTCCTAATTAATAATTTTATTTTTCAAGTTATATATTAAAAAAATTCATCAAACCTATTGAAAAAGGGTTAAATTTTCAAAATCCATTCATTTTTTAAAGAGATTACAAATCATAAAAATTCATTGTTCCATAAACAATTTAACTTTATTTAATTCAATAATAGAATAAATATTGCATTTTTTGACAATAATTGTGGAATCTCCTATGTTTAACCACATGGTGATATAAACCATGACCCAAAATAGGAATCAAACATAGATAATTAAAGGTAGGTGTTATCATAGTAAAATATGTTAAGAAAAAATTAATAAAATAAGATTTTATATCCAAAAGATACAAGAATATCAATTCCTATCATTGAAAAGGAGAATAAAATGTTAGTGTATTTTTAACAATGGAGTGATCACAGGCCAGCGATATATTATTAAAATCCATGATTTATTAAATCTTATTAAAGAATAGGTTATAGGATCCAATATTCCACTTAAGCTATAAAAAATTAAAAGGAATTAAATTATTATCAAATGGGTGGTGATTGGGATTAATTAAAATTGGTGTGGTATTTTATTTTTAATTTTTAGGGGATAAAAAATGATTCAGTATTATGTTAGTCTTCAGGGTTATTACAAACCATGATCCAAACTATGCAAAATTACTATGAATTTAGAAAGGATGCATGGTTCAACCAAATAGTAATTTTAACTATGTATCAACTGTGAAACCTCGACTATCCCTGTAAGAATAGTTTGGGGTAAGGATTTGTAGTTTGAATCAAAATATTCACCCACTCAGTTGAAAAAGAAATGGGTGAAAAAAGTTCAGAGACACCCTTCTCGTTTTTCCATTACCTTGGACCATCTTGTTATAACCTCAATTTCTAATGAAAATAACCGATATATTCCTAAAAATCACCATTTTTAATAATAGAAATATTGTGATCATAATTAATGGATAATGGTACATGAAATAGGTTAATAGAATTTCCCAACATCTCTATCATTAATTCATTCTCTCTTTAAAATTTAGTAAATAAGACTCTCTATCACGGTGATGAATCTAGTATTATCTCCACAGTGTCTCACATTCACATATAAAATGGGAAAACTAATCATTAATCGAAGGCCTATTAGCCAAATATATTAAATTAAAAAAATCATTTGTTTATATGAATTAATTTTCACTGGCCAATAATTAGAATACAAAATATTCTCTACATTATGGTCTTCTAATCTCAAAACAAGAGATAGGTCATAGAAACAATTTTTGAGATGATACATGTGAAATATGTCATGAATTTTTTTAAACCAAGGATTTAAGTCCAAGAAGTAATCCATCATTCCAATATTCCCAATCAAATTAAATTGTCTCATCTATGTTAGCTCAATATTTTCCTATTTCACAAGTCGTCTATGTATGAAATTATATTAAAATCCTAAAACACGTGATCACCAAATAAAATACCTAAAGGGAATCTAAAATGTTATCATAATATATTTTCTAGATGATTTCCATTTCCATAATATAATGAATCTATTAGACCTAATAAGACCTTAATATGTAAAATATTTTATATTATTTCCCATTTTATAACTACCTTCACCTTATCAACATCTGCTAAAATGAAATTATTTGAGACCACATTCCCCATAAATAACACATACAAATGTTGAAATATAATTTTTAAATATTTTTATATACTTATTTATATCTCAAAATTTGATTATTGTTTCATAATTGATTCACATGATAATATTTAGGTTTAGAGTAATCCAATATATTATCCAGAAACACTACATAAAACGTGTTGAGATAGACACAGAACAAAATTATCATGGTCACTACAAAAATTAAAGGGGTATTGATTACACAAAATATCATGAAAAGATAATCATTATGGTCAAACCTACTCTGGATTCAGTAATTTAGATATAATATTCTCATATTATTAATATGCGGTAAATGATCAACATTTGAGAATCAAATTTCCACTTTAAACTTGTCCTAATGATATTATATCTAGGGAAACATATATGTGTTCGTTACAATAACTCAATTTTGTTATTATTAATAAAAAAATAAAATGTATCTCATTATCATTGAGTGAAAAAATTAATAGGTACCACCAATTTTTTCATAGTGAATAATATAAATACATTATCCAACATGTAATATAGTTTCTGTTTCAACACATTCATTTTAGCTCGAGCTATATGGTAAGAAGGAATATTGATATTCTATGTAGCTGGTACCTAAACTGTTGAGAACTCTATATCTATAACCACTATAAAACGAAAAATACTATCTAGAAACATATTGGGAAACATTATGAAAATTAGAGGAATATCACCAATCCAATATTCCTTTTCAAGTTAAAATGCCAAAAATTAATATTACTTTTCTCAACTATAAAAGTGTTGATACATCCCAACATGATCTTAGGATATATTATTCATAGAATCCAACTCACACCCTCTTTGGGGATGGAGACCATACATAGGTAATTGTCAATATAGTACATATCAGAAAAAAAATTCCACCCCAACAATGATGTCATATGGTTTCATGTTCGGAAGTATAAACAAGATGTGAGGTCAATCGTAAATGTAGATATAGAATAATTATTTAATTATAGGTGCTTATATTTCATAATTTTAATGATTATATAAGTATGAATCACATAAGACATGATCAAAAATTTAATATATAAATTTAAGATAAAAAGATTCAATATGAATGACTGATATATAGTTATTTTAAATAAAGCAGTAACTATGGATGAAAAAATTGTAGTGGTACCTCTCACTATCATTGGACCCACATGAGATTCCTTGATTAACTCTTATAATTTGTGATTTTTTATTTAAATATATTAAAATTTTCTAGAAACTATTACTTCCTAATGAACATGATTACTACATGGTAAATTTAGTACCATTTATCATAATCCACTATATAGGGAATAAAAGACAGGAAAAGATATTTTCATGTGTCCAAATCGACGATAATAACTTTTTATCAATTGTTCCTCAGTACAAACAAGATTTAAGTTACCTACCCCTATATTTTAAAAAAAATGTCAATGATTCTCTCTAGACATTGATAATGGTATTTAAGAATAATTCTATAAAAATCTAACATGATAATGTTCATGATGCTTATTTACATTAATAGAACTCAAAAAAACATGCTTCATGTCGAAGATGAAATATGATCAAAACTAACAACCCATAGATTTTATGCTAATACATACACACACTATCCAATACATTAACAAAATATGATCAAAACTAACAACCCATAGATTTTATAAAATGTGTATTTATATAATTTTTTTGAAATATATCAAAACATCGATCCTTCATCTCTTTATTTTGTTTTACCTTAGAAAAAAATGAACATGTTAATAAATTGGGTTTCTATATTGACTCACAATTTAATAACCTTATTATTGGTTGATAAACATAATATATTTATCCAAAACCATATAATATAGGTTGAAATGATCTAAAAAATGGATGTGAAGTCATTCGATAGTAATAAATAATTTTTTTATTATTAATATCAGACCCTACATTATCATCCAATTCCCTTTATACATGAAGTTATCACACATACATATTATTCAATAAGTCATCTACAATAAATTAAAAAATATCTAAATATTTTTCATTAAATTCAATGCCTATTTAGGATCATTAATGATAGGTAATGAAGTTGGTTTCTATAAAATAATTTATAGAGAAAAATAATTAGTTTTATACCTTCATATTTATAATAATAGATCCTAAATGGTAATGTGTAGAACTACCTATCCAATATAATGTATAGTTCACACCACTATATAAATTTGGAACTAAAAAACTAATGGTTTCTCCAATAATGGTTCACTAATACCACCCTCCTATTATATTTTCAATCATATTAATGGGGAAATGGTACTACACATCCTCAATATGCATCATGAATACATAGTCAATGTTACCCAAATAAATAAATCAATATATAGATATAGGAAAGTGTTACATTCAATAATTGGAATTCATATTATTTGGATTTCAAAACACTCATATCATGTTGGGAATAATCAATGATAAGATCAATTATTTATCAATTAATCTTATAAAAAACATCCATGTTAACGTAGGAATCACTATTGTGAATTATGTCAATAAATTTGTTCAAAATAATTAACTAATCAATGAAAATCCTACTTTTTATGAAGAATAATCGTATCCAGTATACTAGAGCTGTTGTTAATTTAATATTTTGTCATAATATGCATGAAATCACATCAAAATGTATCAAATAGTTTATTAGTCATGGTAAACTAGATATATAAAAGACATTAAAATTACATTTCGAAACATAAAATACAAAATGAATTTTCTTTTGGGTCACCATTATGACCTATAGAATATATCTTAATATCAATTATAATACACATCATATTATTCGATGTAAAATCAAACATATGAAATGGGTGAGGTGAAATGATCAGTAATAGTATATGTTCAACCAAAGATATGAATAAATACAAAATAGTAAATGTCTTATTGAAAATTACTAAAGCACGTTATATTTTATCAATATCATGAGCATAATATGGTATAAATATATTATGGTAAAATAATTCCATATAAATAATCACATGAGTTTAAAACACAACCAAGAATATTTAAACAAGTTAAATAATCATATGGAATGTCAATGAGTGAATTAAAAATGATGGAATTCAAAATTACAAAGTACATAAATAGACCATTTAGTCTATATTCTAATATATCATACACATATTTCCTCATTTTGAAAATTTATTCAAAAATAGAAAGGTTGTCAACCAACTAACAAAACTAATTTTCTCAAGATACCCATTGATAAATTGAGGGGAAATGTAATTATATCCACACCCATTACATAATATGTTAAATTCATTCCTTATATGTATGTTTTGAAAAAAAAAATTAAATTAAAATTTATTTTAAAAAAAAACATGCAAAATGTTGATTGATTCCCTAATGAATAAACCTTATTATAAAAAATCAAAAGAAATGTTGTTATTGCTAATAAAATTATTAATCCTCATCCAAACATATCATAAATAGTCAAAAAAAAGTTATATGTATGATATTAATAAAATATTACTCTTATGTATCACAATTATAATAAAGGATTGATTTCATTGATGAATAAAATTACCAAAAAAACCTTCAGTGAAAAACATTTTTGAAAAATATAACTCTTTCACATTAAAATTATTTTTAATAATAAAATTTTTAAATATAATTTTAAAATTAATTTACCTCAAATTTCCAATTTTATACATGAAAAAAATTATCTATAACAGTGTTATTCTATTGCAGAATAACATTTATCCATGACAAACACATTAAAATAATGATTAATTTAAATTTTATGGTAAAAGATATATGTTCCTTGTTTAGAAAATTAAAAATAATATTATTATAAAAAAATAATTCAAATTGTATCATTTGTTAAAAATTTATTTCTCAATTATTTTTTAAATAATATTTTTACATATTATTAGAATACATGGTTTATGGTAAAGAAGTATTTTCAACCATTGAGTGAAATAAAATCCTATTTATAAAATCATTTTCATAATAATTTTAAGTTATATAGAGTGTAAACATTGTATTATTCTCTAAAAATGGACATGAATAACCAGAAGAGAAGAATATATATTAATTTTAATACAAAAATATTAAATTATTCCACTGTGAAATACATAATTGAAAGAAATATTCTTTTATAAGAATTAAGATGAAAATATTCCATTATAATATATCTATTGAATCTTGATCCCCATGATTGATATAAAGAAAAAATAAAATTTTGATACAATTATGATGAAAATATTCCTTTATAACATATCTAATGGCATATTATATTCACAACCAACAAAAATAAGTGTTCAATTAGGCGTATGTCTTACCTATAAAAATTTCTATTGGGTAACACATACCATTGGGTCAACATCATTATTATATGTTATCAAAATCTTATATAAAAAATATATATTTATCAAAAATATATTATATAATTTTACTCTAATATATCATTCCTTATTTGATTTACCTATAGTCTTTTATTAGTTAGTTATTCATAATTTATAGTTAAAACAATTTTTTGAGTGATAATCACTTTTTCTTTAGGAATTTTATAGTTCAATTTTTTTCCTTTTAATATTATAATTGTTAAATCATTTCCATATTTATAAAAATGATATATATATATATATAATAAGAAAAAAGATCACATGGGATGGCTTATTAGAGATTGGACCTCATCGTAAATAACTCGTCACCGAAAATAGCATCCTAAAAGATATTGTTTTGTGATGGGATCTCGAAAATTGTTTATTTAATGGGTACTTATTTGGGATCATACACTTAAAATGTGGCAAATAAATATTTGTGAAGGTATTTTCAATATATACAGATAAGTTTAAAAAACTAAAAAATAGTAAATATTTAAAAAATTGAAATAAAATTTTTAGTAACAAAATATTAAATAATATTATAAAAATATTAAATAATAAGAATAATATTTAAAATCTTTTCATATGAATTAAAAATAAAATATATTCCTATAATATATCATTCACTATGGTTGGGGATAAGGAGGGGGTCATCTGAAAGAGGAGGGGGAGGTAACTCCAACCCTAATCCATGTATAAACTACCACATGTAAGCATTTTTCTACTCCTACCACCATCACAACACTTCATTGATCTACTGATGATGTTGAAGGAGTTCATAATTCTCCTTAATCATGGTATTAATAACCTCACTCTATGCTCAAATATATTCTTTATATTATGATGTTGATGATGAAAACTCTCTTAAAGCTCAATTGGAGATTGATGTTTACCATGTTGTAGTACCAAAAAAACTAACATGTTTCATTCATGAATAGAAACCAACCATTCTTCCGTTCTCTAAAGCATATCGCATCTCTTGGTTCCATGATACATAACTTAATCATGTCCCATTGGTAGTTTGACTCTCATCCTTATCTAGAATTTCATTATGTGTCTAAGAAGTCACAACTTCAAATGTATCCATCATTTTCTATTTTAAATTAAAATAGAAAAAATAATATATTTATTCAATTTATAGTCTTAAAAAATCATTCTAACCATAAATATAACACTGGTGACCCCCCTGTAATATCTATAGTGACAACATCATTTTATATCCTCTTATAAATAATGAACACTATAATATTAGTATTTTAAAATACCTTTATGAATAAAAAATAAATATATTACATATATAGTTATATAAAAAAAATAAAATAATATATATGATATGACATCGATGAAAACTAAATATTTCACGACTCGTCCCCCAAAGCCCATGCTAGGACTAACCCAAGCCCACATTACATAAACTTGGGGCTGGTGACTAGCTCTGAAGGTGTGTTCCCTAAAACTAGGAATGAATTGACTTTATAACCTATAAGCACATTCAACCAAGCACACTACAAGATACGCCTCATCTATGGTCCGCCTCCAACCTACATTCATTCCTGGTACTCTTGTCCTCAGACAGTGATGTTGGTTATCTTTCCCAGACACAATGAAGATTGGGAATAGCTTGTTTAGGTTTGAGTATACTGATACTCAGTAGGGACACCAAGACCCACAATGTCTCACAAAATCCAAA
Source organism: Viscum album (assembly GCA_963277665.1). Classification (NCBI taxonomy): domain Eukaryota; kingdom Viridiplantae; phylum Streptophyta; class Magnoliopsida; order Santalales; family Viscaceae; genus Viscum; species Viscum album. Next base: position 1,890,464,198 of record OY728156.1, read on the forward strand.
AAGGATAAACAACAAAGCATGAAATCAACTGTCAAACCTACTTAGGAATATGCCCATACATATACCATACTTATCATGTATACCCATTTCAATCATGAGGAAACATGGTTTCCAAATCAAAAGCCCAATGATCAACTATTCCACAAATGAAGGAGTACCACGATGGTAAGTACCACTCAGGTACATCACACAAAAAATTCCACCAAGGTATTTCCACAAAGGGAAATACCGCTCAAGTATGGACTCAGTTCACACCATGTTTTTCTTGGGTACAACAGTAGATATGATTAGATGTAACTACTAAATCATCTTACTCTATTATGAGGATCTACTGCTGACCCACACTAGATCACTCGGTGCTGACCCACGCAGGATCGCTCAGTACTGACCCATGCAGAATCGCTCGGTGCTGACCCACATAGGATCTCTCGGTGCTGACCCACATAGGATCTCTAGGTGCTGACCCAGAGAGGATTGCTCATTTGTAATGCACACAGGTTCTCTAGGTGCTGACCAACACATGATCACTATTCATTCTTCACGTCACAGCCTTCTACTGGATTCCGGCACTATGCTTGATTGTCTTAGGGATAGTCTACTTCTTCAGCCACTTCTTTATACTCAAACTATCATGAAGTCCCACAAAGAATTATCTCAATGTACCGCCACATTATAAGGTTCTCAACGCAATAGACGGTTCATCAATCAGACGACCGGTCTGTGAGTTTTTGTCCTTTTAGTTCTGAGGCCCTGATTGGATTCGTGCTCGATCCAAACTGACCATACTCCAACTATTTATAAATCCCTAATGGGGTATACTCAAGGAGAATGTATCATTCTAATGTTTCCATTTTCGTGGAAGATTTATCAAATGGTAGCCCAGTGCCAAAGTTATTGCTGGTAGAGTAAAAATTTCAAAGTTAGCCTAGGTATGGTCCACCCTAGTCATAAAAACCCAGCCAGACCCAACTTGGGCTGACCTGCCCCAATTCAGGTTGACCCCACCTACTGGGTCTAGTTTGGCCCGCTGGGTCCAGTGCATCCCAGCACGCGGGGCCTGGCCCATCCATGCTGTTCCTGGCCCATCTGTGCTAGGCGGCTCTAGGACGCAGGGGATGTAGGGCGGTGAGGTCGCGGGGGCCACGCAGGGCACATGGGCCATGCAGGCTGTGAATGCCATGGAGGCCGCGTGGGCGGTGCGAGGCCGTAGGTGCCACGCAGGCCATGAGGCGGGGCTGAGGGCCATGTGGTGGCTAGGCTTTGGGGCACCACGGAGGGCCACATGATGGTGAGTCCGCGGGGGCTGCGAAGACCATAGGGCATGGGCGATTGCGGAGGCTGCAGGACGGCAGTGACCATGGAGGCTGTAGGCGGTGCGGTAGCTGCGATGTGGTGGTCTGACATGGCTGGCCGGATGACTAGCCACCCTCTACATGAGGTGCGGTAACACTCCCCGCCTTAGTTGGTGGCTGGTTTGTCCGACCACTCTTCTTTCACTGTGGTGACACTAGCCACCTTCATCCATCATTAAGACCACACCATTCATGAAAAATGGTGGAGGGGTCGGGCCATGTTTTTTTGGTCTTCACCCTCCGTGTTAGTGCTGTAGCAAGCGGCTCAGGGGGATGATTCAATGTGAGAGTAACTTTAACAATGGTCAATTTAAAACACACCCATACCTCTATGGTTCGATTGAAGATTGTCCGTGGTTGAGACAGTTTGGCATTTTATGATCCAACAACAAGTCTCTTCCAATGAAGTCGGTGAGGCGAGGAAAAAGATGAAGTGGGTGACGATGTCATTTCCTATCTCGTCTGTTCATTATTAATTTGAGATCCTTTAACGAAGTTTTGAGAAATATTCTTCTAAGGAGAAGAGTTCATCGTTAGCATTCTTCGTTGGAGAAGCTCTTAGTTGGGGGAGTGAAACCCACCCAAAATCTCTTCCCTTCTCCTTTGCTGAAAACATTCCCCCAATCCCCACAAAAAAATGAAATAACTAACATAATAGAATATGATATCTATATATTTTGTTTGTCATATTTTCAAATTGGATAAATTAATTAGTTGATGAGTCAGTATAATCAATCAAAGGTGGTGGTACAATTAAAGTGGGGGAGCTCAAGAGGTTTCTCACCATTAAGAGTGGAGTTCAAGGGGGTTTTAGCCTTGGGTGGTCTCCACCACCATAACCCATGTGGGAGGTTTTAGTTTAGGTGGACCCCACAATTGAAACATCCACATGGGAGGTTTAGGCTTGGGTGGTCCCTAACACCATAATCCGTGTTGTGGGTTTCTAAAATAAAAAAGTTTGAAATTTTTATTTTATTTAATTATTTCACAAAAAGAACAAAAATTATCTTTCCCTCTCGACCCACTGCGATTGATGTGAAGGACTCCTTAGGTGAATATCAGTGCTATGAGCTCAACGGTGCCCTCAGAATTCTATTCAGACCACTGGTTCAAAATTCAGAAAAACCTGCTCTTACGTTTACTAAACGTACCCAAAAACATGTTCATAAATTCATTGCAGGCACACCGGACGTCAGAATCATGCACCATCAATTTTCACAGACTCATAAAATTACCATATATTTAAAAAAATATTACATGGAAATTCTGGGACTTTACATTATCCCCACCTCAGGGCTTTATGTCCCCATATGCCACAAAAAAAAATACGAAAACAAGAGGGGATACTATGCCCATATCTGAGCTTCCAGATCCCATTTTCTCTCACGGAGGTCCACATACTACCAGAAAACACACATAAGAGGTATCGACATCCCACAAAGGACCTAGTCATGTCGATCCTCAATCTCTACTAGAACCTCCATAAAAGTATCTCCATTGACGATGTCCATCTCACCATGGTCGATGATGTGAGAAGGGTGGTGTACGTGTATCCTAAGCTGGGATACATGGAAGATGTCATGCACCCGGTGCAACTGAGGGGGAAGTGTTAGGTGGTAATCCTCCTCACCAACTATACTAAGGACCTATAAGTTTACGATAAATCTCATAGATAACTTGTTGCCTCGGCCAAATCTCTACAAATCTCATTGGGGTGAGACCCGTAAAAAGACGTGATCACAATCCTAGAACTCTAAAGGTCTCCATCTCCTATCGGCATAAGACTTCTAGCTTCGTTGTACAGTCTTCCTCTACTCCTGGATGATCAGTTCTTTCTCTATGGTAGCTCTTACAATCTCTAGTCCCACTAGTGTTGACTCTCCTGGGTTAGTCCAAAACAATTGTGATCAACAAGGTCGCTCTTAAAATGCCTCTTAAGGTGCCATCCCAATGGTAGAGTGGTTGTTGTTGTTTTATGAAAACTCCACCGACGGTAAGTGATCCTCCAGCTATGACCAAAGTCATGTATGCTAGCATGCAACATGTCCTCTAGGGTCTGAATGGTTCGTTCAGTCTTGTCAACCGTCTGCGGATGGAAGGCGGTTCTAAAACAAAGCTGCTTACCAAACACCTCCTGCAACCCCTTCTATAGATCAAAATTGAATCAAGATTGGAGACAATTGTTGAGGGTAATCCATGTAGCTTCACAATATCATGCACATTGAGGCATCCTAAGATATCTACTGAACCCAGCTCTTTGATTGGTAGGAAGTGGGCCAACTTGGTGAGTTGTCGACGATCACCAAATTCTAGTCATGTCCCCTTGATGTAAATGGAAGTCCAATCTTGAAGTCTGTGGATATCCCATCACACTTCCACTTTGGAACCTCTAAAGGCTAAACTAAGCCTGCTGGAACATGAAGCACCACATTGACTTGCTGAAAAATGATGCATCGAGAGTCAAACTATACTACTGCTTTCTTCATTCCTAGACACTAGTGCTATAATCAGTGATCCTGTTACATATTCACCACTCCTGGATGTACCGCTAGATGGATGTGTGTAACTCCCTCATCACATCCTCTCGAAGCGTCACTGGTACTATGGTACGTCCTCTGAAGAGAATTACGTGATCCCCACATTTAGAAAATACACTAGGTGAATGTCCTATGGATATATGAGCACATAGAGTCTCGTAGTCTGTGTCCCTACATTGTGTCTCCCTAAATCGCTGATGATGTGGGGAGAGATAGTAAGGGACTATTGGAATACTGCTCCATCACGTTCTACAAAAGATATTAGCAAAGTGTCTAACCACTCCATCTCCACACCTAGCAGTTGTATACTAGATCTCTGTGTGAGTGCATTTGCTACAACAGTCCCCTTCCCAACAGTATCGACTATCTCGAAATCATAGTCCTGGAGGAAATCAAGCCAATGTCACTGTATCATGTTCAGTTCAATCTAAGAGAATATATACCTAATATTCTTGTGATCACAGTATACTATAAAATGATCTCTCATCAATTAATTTATCCATATCTACAAGGAGAAGGCCACTACCGTTATTTTTAGGTCATGGGTAGAGTAGTTCTGCTGATGTTGTATCAGTTGTCGAGAACCATATGTGATCAGAACTCGCTCCAACATCTATAAACATTCGAGTCTTGTACCTGATGTGTCACAGTATACTACATACCCTATGCCCTCCTCTGAAAATATCAAGATGAGGGCACTAGTCAGCCTCTTCCTCAGCTCCTGATAAATCCACTAGCACCTCTCTTGCCACATTAAGGGTTTCCCCTTCTTTGTCAAAGCTAAAAAAGGTGCTGAATCTCGGGAAAATTTTTTCACAATTATCTTGTAGTATCCAGCCAATCCCAAGAAACTCCGTTCCTCCGTCACACTCCTGGGTGGCTCCCAAGAATATACAATCTCAATATTCGCTGGATCTTCAGCAACTCTAGACTTTGATATGACATGTCCCAAAAAGTGAACCTCTCATATCCAAAACTAACACTTTGAGAGCATACCATAAATTTGGTCCTCCTTGAGTGTGTCCAGTAAAACCTACAATTGATATTGATGATTCTCTTCAGTAGTCGAGTTAATCAGAATGTCATCTATGAAGACTACTATAAAGCGATCATGGTATGGCTTATATATCCGGTTCTTGAGTCCCATAAACACATCTGGAATGTTGGTCATGCCGAATGGAATACCAAAAAACTCGTACCGGTTGTACCAATATCTGAGAGTCGTCTGATACACATCCTCATATCATACATTGAGCTGGGGATAGCCTGATCTGAGATCTATCTTTGAGAACCACTGTACTCCTTTCAGCTGATCAAAGAGGTCGCCAATCCTTGAAAGTTGGTTCTAGCTCTACACGGTCACCTGGTTCTGGCGCCCATAGTCAACAAAATGTCTCAAACTCCCATATTCCTTCTTGGAGAACAAAATTTGGGCTGGATAAGGGGAATCATTGGGCCAAATTAAACCTTTCCCATGTAAGTACTCAAGTTGTACCTGCAGCTCACAAAGCTCCGCAGAACCCATTCGATATGCTGGTGTAGATATCAGTTCCATCCTGAGGTACAAGTGAATTTAAAAGTCCACCTCATTCCGAGGAGGTAGACCTAGAACATCATCAAGGAAAACATCCCTGTATTGGTCCTCCACTTCATGATATCTTGGACTTCCACATCAACTACTCTGAGGGTAAGGCTAGCCAATAGATGAGTAATCGGCTGCACTATCCTCTTGGTAATTTCATCCTGTGCTGCATAGGCTCCCTTCTCGATGATGAATGTAAACCTAGTCCCATCCAGGAGGACACAACACACTTTGCACCTAATACAGTCAATATAATAATAGACTATATATAAAAATTCCATAACCATGATTACAACAGAAGGAATTGAGGCCACTACTAGGAGATCTCAGCCGAAGCTCTCACCACATAAAGTAAGCTAACACTACCAGCACTAGTACATAATCATCGAATATGATCATGTAGGAGTCTCTATCCATAATAATTGAGCCCACTACTCTGTCGGAATCTCCAAACTCTGAACAAGGGTTGTGGAAATAAAAGAATGACTCGAACATGTGCCTATAAGTACTGTATATAAGGTGGAGTAGACACATATCGTACCTCGGATCATCTCCGTAGCACCATGATCATAGGCCTCAGCTGCTTGGATATGAGATCTCCTCTATCCTTCTGATCCCTGTGGTAAGGGTGGACCACCTGGTGGTGGCGGCGGTAACATCTCAAATCGTCGCCCACCACCAGCTGCACGAACAGCTCCTCTACCATGTCTGTCTGCTCCATGTGGACTTCCTAGGTCAAACCACTATCTCTTCCTATGTGGTCCTTCGACAATCTAATAATCATCTGTATGGTGGGTCAGACAGTCATGAGTCATGTGACCCTTCCCTCCTTATGTGTAACACTACCCACTCCTAGCATGACTGGATATGCCTCGCGTGCCTCTCACAACTGACCAAAAATCAGGCGGTCGTCCACCTGTAATTCTAGTCCTCTTGGACCTTTGTGACATCTGTCTACTTCCAGCTACCAAAGAATCCTCTATGTGATGTCCGATAGTGGGTCTCGCTAATGGTGATTTCTCATTAAGAAAACTCTCCACTAAGAAGGCTAGCTCTAACACCCCCATTTGTGTATGGATGCTGAGAGAAGTCATTGAAGCCCTGATCTCCTTCCTGATCCCCTGCTCAATGGTTGAGGCCCTGAAGAATGGGTCCCACACCATATCAGTGGAGTAGTCTGATAGGTTTATGAACCTCACTGAGTACTGAGCCATAGTCATGTTTCCCTACTATAGATGATGAAGCTCATGTATGCGCATATCGCGAAGAGTCATTGGGACTAACTCTACCCGAAATAGGCTCTCGAAGTCTGCCTAGAGAATCATAACCTCATCGTGAATCTGGAGAATAATTCCCCACCATCTTTCTGCTTCTTCCAAAATAATAATGGTATCATGGATCACCATGAGATCGAATGGGTTCCTACCAGTCGAAAGAATCTCAACACAACCTCCTGTTAATCCTCAGCCTCCTGTGGGTCCGTCACTCCCCAGAACCTAGGTGGCCTCTAGTGATAGAACTCATGAAATGCACTCAAGTGGAGTGCACCTTCTGCTATTGGGGAAGGTGGAATCGGTGGCCTAGTGGGTAATGGTACCGCTGGTGCCTTTGTTGGTGCCTCTACTGAAAGAGGTCCCTCCACCGAGGCATCATCGCTCGGTAAGCTGTCAGTGCAAATAAATCTCAGAACCCTAGCTTCTATCTATGAGTAGGAATCCTTAAATGAAAAATGTGAACCATTTTCAATAAGTTAGACCTAGTGAGCTGACTCAAAAGATCACAAAGAAAACTCTTGAAAACACACACATGAAATCGGTGTTTTTGTACACTGAGACAGAAATTAGAAGTCCGGGTCCCGTTGTTTGGATACGTCTGCCACCACACCAACACTGGATTCCCTAAACTGATAACCACACTCACTAAAATTAACCCTATTGTAATTAAAATGATAAGATTAATATGTTCTACAGTATAAATAACTCCTCATATACCAATTTGGCATGACCCATCCCCTAGGGCTCGTGCCTTGACTACCCCAAGCCCACCTTCCATAGGCTAGGGGCTGGTGACTAACACCGAAGGCATATTTCCTAAAACTGGGAAGGAATTTACTTTATAACCTGTAACCACACGCAACCAAGCACTCAACAAGATACAAACTCATGTAAAAATCATAGTAAATAGAGTGAGTGCATCAAGTAAAAGGGGCCAGAATACAATCCCAATTAGAAAGTACAAGAAACTGAAATTACAAGTAATGTAGAACAACTCTTGTGAACACCAACCAAGGATCTTACCTGAAGGGTAGGTACAGATCTTGATCAGTCCCCTCTATGGTACGCCTCATCCAAGTTCCACATCAGAGCTAACTCCATTCGTGGTACTCTCATCTTCAATCAACATTGTCCATCGCCTACACCAAACACAACAAAGTGTAGGCATAGCCCGTTCAGGGATGAGTATAACGATACTCATTAGGGACCCTGAGACACTCAAGGTCTCACAAAATCCACAAAGGATAAACCACAAAGAATGAAATCAACTTCCAACCCTACATAGGTATATGACCATACATATACCTAAGTTATCATTTATACCCATCTAAATAATGAGGAAAAATAAAGTCCAACTCAAGAGCTGAAAGCTCAACTCTTGCACAAATGAAGGAGTGAAATGATGGTAAGTACCACTTAGGTATGCCACACAGAAGAATACCACCAAGGTATTAACAAAAAGTGAAATACCTCTCAGGTACGAAATTGTATCACACCAGGTATTTCATAGGTATTGTAGTATAGATGATTAGATATAACTATTAAATCATCTTACTATGTTAAGAGGCTCTACTACAGACCCACATAGGATTTCTCGGTGTTGACCCACACAGGATCGCTCGGTGCTGACCCACACAGGATACCTCAATGCTAACCCACATAGGATTGCTCGGTGATGACCCACATATGATCGCTAGGTTCAGACCCACACAGGATCGCTCAGTGCAGACTCACACATGTTAGCTAGAAGATGACCCACACAGGATCACTATTCATACTTCATGTCATAGCCAGATACTAGGTTCTGACACTACGATTTAACATCTCTCGAAGAGTCCTCTCCTCGATACATTGGTCGATACTACAACATCCACAAATTCCAACGAAGATGTATCTCCAAGGAAGACCCTATTATAGGGGTCTCGATGCAACTGATGGTTGGTCAATCAGATGCTTGATCTATGAGTTATTATCTATTTAGTCTCAAGAACCCCGTTGGATTCGTGCTCAATCCAACCTAGTCATACTCCAAATTTATCAACATATCTAGTGGGGTATACTCAAATAGACCATCTCACTTCAAGGTTTCCAATGCCATTGACAGATTTTTCAATGTACGCCCGGTGCCATTGTTATGGCCGATAGAGTGAAAAGATCGATGTTGGTCCGAGTCTACTCCAACCTTCTAGGTCCAGTATGTCCTAGTGCGTCTATCCCAACATGCTTGGCCTGGCCGCGGAGGGAATAACGAGTCCACGGTGGCCGTGGGGTGGTGAGGCTGTAGGGCGGGGAGGCCACGGAGGCTATGAAGGCCATGGGGGCTGCGGAGGCCAAGATGGCAGTGCGAGGCTGCGGGGGACATGGAGGGCCGCAGGGTGGCTCGGAGGGTCGTGGACGGCCACGTAGAATCGTGGCCACGAGGCAGCGCAAAGGGAAATAGGGCGGTGAGGCAATGGGGGATGCAGAGGGACGTTGGGTGGTGAGGCTGTGGGGCGGCATGGAGGGGTCGTGGGGTGGCGAGGCCGCAGTGGCCGTAGAGGCCGCGAGAGCCACGAAGACCACAGGGTGGCGGTGGCTATGGAGGCCACATGGCGGTGGTGCCATTGAGGTTAGTGGGTGGCGTTGGCCATGGAAGAGGTGGGAGAGGCAAGGGAAACGGTGCAGTTCAAAAGTTACAAAAACCTGCCCGCACTATTATTGAACGTACACTAAAAAATGTTCAGAAATTCATTCTAGGAACATCAGGCCATAGAATCATGTGTCTTTAATTTTATAGGACTCATAAAATTCCCATATATTTAAAAAAAATTAAATTAATTTTATAGGTCATTACTAAATATAAAACTAATTGTGTGATGCATGCTTTCTTGCCTCCCTCAGTTCATCCTACCTACCGACACCCTCCTCATAAAACCACCACCCATTTAGTAGAAACATAATCCACCCCTATACTCTTATAATATGTAATCAAGTCAATAAGAAGAGTAGGACTAATCAAAATATATGTCACAAACCATCTTTTAGGATGTCCTCCTCAAATAGTGAATAGAATAATGATATAACTCACACATAGACAGCTCTAAGACCTCCATAATTGAACTCATCCTGAAATCATCAACAAGATACCAAAAAACATAAATTTTTAATAATATCAAGATCTTATTTAAATAAATCTATTAAAAATTTTATTATTTATTTACCATCAATTGAACAAACATGATCTGTCAAACTTCCTTGGGATCATGTTCCCATGGCACTTGTTTCTTAGAAAAGATGACGTAAAAATCACACTCCCATTACTAATTTCTAATTCTTAAAAGAGGTAACAAATCCGAGAAAATAATCAAAAAATTAATGAGTAAATAAATTAATGAAAATAAATGAAAACTAAAAAGTAAACAAATAAACATAAATTTTCATGTTTGCATTAGAGTAATGAAGTGGTCGTTACTCTAGAATATGATTAAAAATCATTAATCTCATAGGGCCATGACCCCTCTAAGTGGATGAAGAAATTATAAGAATCTGAGGGTGTAATGACATATCACGAGGCTCATCTCCCAAAAATACAGCCTCATAGATGTTAATGAAATATGTCTTCTTAATTTTCATGATCCATATGTAACATCAAAACAAGGATATCAACAAATAATAGATGATAATTATTATATAGAGTTATATATTGTTTATAAGTAATGATTAATTTTGTCACTATCGATCTTCATCGTCATCATTATATATAAAATTGTAAATATCATCATAATCATCCTATGTATAATGAATTCACATAGTATTTCTAGCTACTTTATCTATTTATATATATAATTAATTTGCTTCTTTAATAACATCCTCACCACCATCAACCTATAACTATGGGGTGACTTCATAGATATGATTTCCTCTTCATGGAAATGGTTTATTTAAGGTTTCCTCTTGAAAATTATTAATTATATACACATCACTAGAACCACACTTCCTTTGGATAATCTAATTTTATTGAGATTTCCTTTTCATTGTGATTCTCCAATCATAGTACTCTCTGGAAGTTGCATAATAATTTTAATAATAAATATTATTTTTGTAATGATCAAACAAAAATGGATTCTTTAATACAATAGGGAATTTATATTTACTATCAATGATTCCATGGAATGGATTAATACTAAATCCTCTATATGTATCCAATTAATGAAAATTTAAAATCGTTTTATAACTCTATCCATTTAACAGAGAACAATTATTTCTTCTAGCAAGCCATAAATGTCAACTTAAATTTCCCAATGATGATATAACCTCATATAAACACTATTATTCATTTATTTAATACACTATATTAATTTTTATGAAATGAAAACCCATTAAACAGATATGTGTCATAATATATTACCATTTTATATGATGGGTTACTCAATACACACAATTGATTATCAATTTTACCATAATGTAGTGAATCATTAATATATGAAAAAAATATCAACATAATAAGTATTTTATTTATAATATATTTGAGACTATAAAAATTTACATTAAATGTTTTTGAAACCCAAAGGGGAAATTATTTTTCCAACATTCTTTAAGAGAAGCTACTTTAATTTGTAGAAACTATTTCATACCATTATTATCATATAACCTATAGATAAAATAATATTAATTTAGTTAAAAATTGATAGGATATGAAATATTATAATTTAATATACAAATGCTTTCATTTATTCACATTTGAGCAAAACATATGTGTGATCCCTATGATGTACATTTACTGAATTCCCTCATTCATGAACACCACTGAAATCATGTTTTGAGAGATTAAAAACTAATAATTTATTATTTATTTCATTGGAAACGTTTCATTAGATATGGACTATTATGTTATATTTGGACGGATATTCATATTTAAAATAATAGTATCAAAAAATATAATTTTGTCCTGAAAATTATATTAAGAAATTTCTCCTTAAAACAAGGATTTGTTACGTAAATTTTTCTTCCATTTCTATATGCATCTTTTTTATGGGTACAATCACAAGAATTGTAATATCCATCCTAATTTTAATCATATGGAAAATGTAATATAAAATATTGCATTGAATCCAATAATGCATGAAGAATTTGTTTTTCCAATTTATATAAAATTATAACAACATCATCTTACAATCTACATAGTGAATCATAGTCTATTATCACCACAAAAATGTCTCTGAAAAATATGATACTTCTCTTAATTCATCCCAAATAATAGAATTCAATACCTATGTAAATAGAATTGGTATAATTATTTTAATTATAACATGATAGTCATGAACTTTTAATCAAGTTATATGACTATTTCTGATGCATCTTGGAAAATTGTAAACCTGACCATCTGGATTCCTTAAATAAAAAATTCAATGAAAAAATAAGTAACGATTATCATTGGGAAATTTATAAGACACTTTTTGCATCATTAACATATTTTATCTGACATTTTGAAACACCTTATGTTCTGGTCACCTACAAATTTTAGTATGACCTAATAATGACATTACATTATCTTTAGTCTTACTTGGTGTGTCCAAAACTGTGTTAAATATATTATCAATATATTTCTTCTCAAATTGCATAAAATATATCATGTGATATTTCAAAAATCTAGTGCAACATGGAAGATCCCAAAACTTCACTATTTTATCGAATTGTGTTCTTCCAAAAACATCTATATTTTTGGTTTATAGAAATCCCTTAGTAATGGGATATAACAAAAAGACAATATATTATAACTCATTACCTGAGATAAATATTTGAGGTGCTTCTCTTTAGATTGTGTCTTTTGGAAATGATATATGTTCCTCCGAAAACGATTAATGATAAATATAATTATTTGATGACAATAGTGAAAATAAAATCTTAAATTTGTGATGTAAAATTGTTTTATGTACTCAAACAGTGTGTACATTATTCTAAACCATGTGAACTCTAGCTAAGTTATATTCATTATTCTGGGAACTCACTTAATGTTCATAGTAATGCATCTTTTATTAGGAAATATTTTTTGCAACAAAATCGAATTTTCCGACACATTTACTCCAGAATAAATTTAACTAATCAATAAATTACATAAAAAATCAATAATTTTTCATTGATTGCTTTTAATTAATATGGTCATAATATATATTTCCCATTAATTAATATAAAATGTGGTATCTTTTACAGAGTAAAAAAATGTGAAAAAAGAATTATGATTATCATATAAATTTAATTGATAAAAACAATCAGTACAAATATCCAATCACTTGTTTCATGCATTTGAAGATATATACAGATGTTCATGGTCAAAATGATTCTAAGAATAATAATTAGATGTATTATTTAAGATTTTAAATTTTAAATTTTTGTTTTCTTCCATGAAATAAATGATACTTTATTTTAAGACATAAATAAATGCTACAATCTAAGATTAATTGGGAAATACCTCATATATTTTACATGAATCCGACAAAACATCCCAAATTATGCCTTTCTATATGTTGATTTTCAATATATATGAAAATTATCCAACTAATCACGGTCATAAAAATATAAGATGCAATGATTTAAACATTCTTGACACATCTAAGAAAAAACCAAAATTACAAACCAACCACTATCACTCAAGAAAAATTTGTAGCCAACTCAACTCCTAAAGGTTACAATTCATTAACTTAAGAGAATATCTACCCAAAATAGATGTTTAACATTATATTATATTATTTATTTTCCACAAATATTTCCACTACATCAAATTTCATTATCCTTCAACTAGGACTAAATGAATCATCACCAGGCATCAAAAACATAGAAAATGGTGATGGTTCTGTATCAGGAGATAAATTAATATCATCAAAATTTTCGTTATGTTGAAAATATTGACATGAAACCTTATGTGTTAAATTTTTAATTCATGATGGATCTGAAACCAAATTATAAATATCATCTCTAGAAATTTATTCACCATGATGTTTACAAAAAAAATAATGTCTTTAAAAACCAAAACACAATAGATGACCCACAATATTGTCAAATGATGGAAACCTCCTCAGATCACATTTCTTTCAGGGAAATGTAATTGTCCATTTTGATATAAATTACATTTTTATTGATGAAAATGATAAATTAGTTTTAACACCTTTATTATATACATGATTTATAATAGAATCGTTATCATTTCATTGATGATTTATCCAATCTCGATCATGTAATAAATACTATTTCCAACATTCATATTCCATATTTCTCTAAAAATTATAAATTTCAAAAAAAAAGTTAGAATAATTTTATATAAGAGTAACACGATGAAAAAAGAGTTCAAAATAAAAAAAATTATAATTCACTTGTAAATATTGTCAAATTATCATTTTACCACGGATTTTTACGTATTAATCTTATTTTTTACTAATTAATGTGATATAATTTTCATTTCTATTAATATTTATGAATTACCATATATTTTCAATTCTTTTTATAATTACCACTAATTTTTAATAATTATAATGATGTACTATAAAGGTTTACAAATATATTAGTAATGTTGACTAGTTAATTCCTAATTCTTACAAATTAAAACTACATAATTCAACTTCAAATTAACAATCAAATTTAATCCACCATTTTCTCATTCCATTAACACAACTTCTTTAGTTACTACTTATATTTTCACATCACATCCTTCCTTCCTAGGTTCATGGGACCCTATAAATTTTTTTACATATTTATATTGAATTGGTCATTTATAATGATAATACTATTGGAAACTATATGATTAAGTAAAAGGTGTATATATTTTATTTTATAATATTTAGGTTATGAAATCATCTTATGCCAACCATGTCCAAAGAAATTCATTACACCAATTTATTGCAACCATTTTTTCTCATCATTGTATCTCCTCCTCCTCTTACTGGTACTACCATCAACACATCACATCCGGTATGCTCTGGATCTAGTGAGCTAATGATATTTTTGGACATGGCTATCAAAAATTTATCATTTCTAAATAAATAAAGATTGAAAATTATTTGATTAACCAAAAAAGAGTAAATAATATATTATAAAATATTAAAGTGGTGAAACCATTTTATGCCATCCATATCCAAAATTTTCATTAGAAAAATTTATTCAAATCATCTCCTCCCATGGAAGCATTTCTTCTTCCCCTTGTTGCTATTTCATCCACTAACACATCACATCATGGCTACCCTACTTATTTTTATTCAAATTTTCGCTAATATGTCACAATTATCCTTATTTTTTATTAAACAATGCTAATTTTAACAATAGTTTAATGTAATGTAATGAAAAATATTATAAATCACTTAAAAGTGTAAATCATAGAATTGGGAATTTTCCAGTCAGGAGGGAAGACCAATTTGAGTCAACCATATCCAAAATCATCATTGCTAATGAGTTAAAAATAAACAACCTATTTCATTTTCACAGCTCTAGTAATTTAAAAAAATTATATTATTTCAGAGTAATTTATAATAAATTATACTAATTCATATCAAATTACCATCAATTATATCAAATTTCAATTTTTTACTATTTTATATCAATTTACTCTTGAAATATATTATTTATTATTAATTTCTTAATTTTTTGACTAATTTATTCCAACTCTTACAAATTATTACAAGTTTCTAATAATTTAATATATTTTTTGCAAACTTTTACTAATGTTTACTAATATTAATTAATTACCAGTAATTAGTACTTATTACTACAATTTTTTACTAATTCCCACAAATTTTGAATAATATTTACTTATTTTTACTAATTATTTCTACTTGTTATAAATAATTGAATAATATTAATTGTTTATACAAATTATTACTAATTTTTATGGAATTTTACCTATTATTACAAATTATTTTGAATAATTATTTATTTTTAATAATTCTTACAAAATTGTTTTATTTATTACTCTTAACCGTCATTTTTTAATAATTTTTATAACTTTTTATAAATATATTACTAATTTGTATAATTTTATAATAATTTATTTATAATTTTTACTATTTGTTACATATTATTACTAATTATCACTAATTATTACTAATTACCACTACATAAAACTACTTACCAGAATTAATTACACTTTTTTACTAATTACCATAAACTATTACTGTTTATCACTAATTATTTGTAATTTGTACAAATTATTACAGAATTTTCATTTTTCCACTAATTGTTTTTAATTATTACTAATTAATATTATATTTTATTTTTTTACTATTTGTTATTAATTTTGACCAATTATTAATATTTTCCAGCTATTTTTTATAATTTTAATTCGATAATAACAATTTAGTGCTCATTATTGCAAATTATTAAGAAATATATCTAATTATTACTAATTTTGATAAAATATTACTAATTATCAAATTATTACAAATTATAACTACTTTTTACTGATTTTTAATAATTATTACCAATTACCACAAATTTTTAATTATGTTTTAGATTATATTAATTCATTATTAATTTTTACTAATGTTTACAAATTGTTACTAATTATTACTAATTACTAAAAAAATTACTAATTATTGCTAAAATTTTAATATTTTTAAAAATTATTAAATAATAACAAAATAATTATTAATTATTACAAATTTCAAGCTATTATAATGAATTATTACAAATTATTACAAATTACAATTATTTTTAATATTTTTTTCTACATTATAACAATTTTTTAAAAAATGTATTAGTTTATAACAATTTATCACTAATATTTTCAATTTTTTAATTAGTATTACAAATTACGACTAATTATTAATAATTGCAACTACATATTACTAATTATAATTTATTATTATAAATTACAAGTAATTATTACTAATTATAAATAATTGAAACTAATTACCACAATTTATTATATTTTTTTACTAATTACTACTACTCGTTACAAAATACCATTATGTATTCCTAATTAAAATTAATTATTATGAAGTAATTATAATTATTAATAATAATTAAAAAAATACAAATTTTTACAAATATTAATTAATTTAGAATAATGTATCATTAAATTTATATTATTTTATAACAATTTATTTCTAATTTTTACAATTGATTTACAATTATTACCAATTACAACAAATTAACAATTTACCACTAATTATTACAATTTTTTTTCTTATTAGAGCAAATTATAATTAATAATCTATAATTTTTTCTAATTTCTAAAAATTATAATTAATTATCACTAATTTTAAATTTTTTCTAGTATTCAATAATATTGTTTCATAATTTTTACTAATTACTAGTAATTTTTACTAATTACCTCTTAATATTACTAATTACTATTATTTTTTACTAATTACTGATAATTATCACAAATTATATATATTTTTTAGTAATTACCACTAATTATCACTATTTATTCTAATAATTATGAATCACAACTTTTTTACTAATTTTTATTATTTTATAATAAATTGATAAAAAAATTAACTAATTACCACTATTTTTAAATAATTATTATAAATTATTGCTAATTTTTACTATTTTTATCTAATTATTATTAATTATAAATAATTATTGATAATTATTACTAGTTACCACTACTTAATACTAATTACTGCTAGTGAATTCTAATTTTTAAAAATTACCACCAAATATTACAAATTTTTACCAATTAAAACTGATTTTAACTAATTAATGAAAATTATTACTAATTACTACTAATTTTTTCTAATTACTCATAATTAAAACAAATTATTTCAAATTAAAACTATTTATGTTTAAATAAAAACATTACTAAAAAATAAAACTAAATATTAATAAAACTAAATAATTCTAAATGAATCCAATTGTCACTACATAATAATAATAATGTATAATATAAAATAAATTAAATAAAACAAAAAATAAAAGCATTAAATAAATTCCTAAGAACTGAATCATTCAGTGCCTCCAAAGATTGAATGTTCCTGCCTGGTAATTTTGAAAATTAAAAAATTATTAAATTGAATAATACAAGAGTAATGAAGGAGAGAGAACTTCAAAGAAGAATGGAACGAGAAAAAATCGGGTTGGGGTATATATATAGATTAGATATTTTTATTTGGGGTTCTTTCAAAAAATTGTATTTGTGACCTGTCTCATCACAAACCATGCCACTATTAATAGTTATGGGGTAATAAAATGATTATCTGTAATGGGGGCATCACAGATTCCTAGTGTCGACATTTTAGCTCCCAATGGTGGATATCCTACCATAAATAACATCAAATAAAGGAATGTCATTTCGACAAGTCCCATCACAAATATTATATAAAAGATAAATTATATTAGATTTTAGTAAACACAAATCACAAATAAAAAGAAACCCAAGATACCATTGAACCCTAGAGGTACTTGCAATGACTATATATTCCCATCAGATTTACTTTTTTAAACAACAATTTGATATGGGATACAATTCATGGCATAAATAGACTCTATTAAAGGACTATTTGCAATGGATCAACCACCCTTCACAACTAACCCATCAAAAAATTATAATTTATATAGTGATAAAATATATTTATTTAATATATAAATATACTAATATATAAGTGTTTGTGTTATAAAGTGGATTACACCATTCATCGAGATGGTAGGTTATATGTTTAATTGAAAACTATATCCATTATTCATGAAGAATGGGGAACAAGGAAAAAAATACTAAATAACCATTAAGGAATTGTTATTATTTTATATATTTCATTTATACTAATAAAATATAACTTTTTTATAATCCATTTAAAAATAAAATGAAAAACATTTCATTTCACTATGTGCAAGAGGTAGTCCACACGTACACACAGACGATATTTTTATTTTCCAATGGATTAAAAGAAAGAAGTTAAATATGATATTACAATTCTAGAATTATTTTTATTCCTTAAATATCAGAAATATTTAATAACTCTTCTTCTTACTACCTTCCGCATAAGGTGTAAGTGGAAAATGAATCAAATAACTTCATGAGGTGGTAGTTCAACCAATACAGGTGTGTTGTTTTCATACATCTCATACAATGTAAAGAAAGAATTTATATCAGTATAATAATGATGTATAATTCATGTAAATAATAAATATAAAATGATAATGATTCTTTCTATATAATATACCATCCAATTATATAATATTTTAATTTCAAAAGAATGATATTGTCACTCGTGCATACGTACGGACTACCGTCTCCACGAATGTGATAAGATTCATTCCCCATTGTATCCATTCAAAACTAAATTTCATTTGATAAATAAAATTTTTTTATAGACATGATATCATTATGTATATGAATAAGATACATCCCATCCATAACAAATACGGCTCGCATAATAAATAGTATAAAGGAAAACAAATCCGTTAACACCCGAAACGACGATAATACTAAGATATTATTAACAAATCAATGTTAAAAGATCATATATGATATCATATTAATGTAAATGATTCTTGTGTAATTAAATAACAATTATTTCACTATTAAAAAAGAGGTTAACCTACCATCGACCAAGGAAAAAAGTACAATGTAAGGGATTTTCTTATCTCACATTCAATTCCGTGATATTTCCATTGTTCGCCACTAATTTATTTAAAGTTGTGTATTGTGTACTTCCATTTGATATATATTATCACGATTCTATTTATATTCATGTTATTCTGTGAATCATTTGGTGGTTATTAACTTTTGTTCATACGACTCAGTTTATTACAACGTGGTAAGGGGTTTTTCATCTCACTCCTTATTCCCGTGAGATTAATACCATATTGCCACTATTACCTTTTGTGTGGTGTGTGTACTACTCATGATTGTATTAATTGTGTAAAATAAATTAATTTATGGGTATTTACATCATCATTGTATGATCCTTTTTTCATGGGTGTTTGTTTCGTAAGTTACCTAATCGATAAGGGAATTTGAAATTTCAATTTCCACTCATTCAGATTTACGCATACTTCATTGATTATTTTACTCCAAAATTATGTGTGGAACCACTATTCATTTGATTATGTCATAATATCCACTCCCTTTTATGTCTATATACTTTTGATACACGTAATCACTTTATTGAAAAATTCTCAAGTCATCGGTATGGACTTGATTAGAGTAATTTTTACTTAATCTCGATTTGTTGAGTTAAACATCCAATTCATTGGTGTTGTTTTTAAAAGAATATGTGTGAATGTCCTTTGATTGTTTTACACTGAATATAAAATCATATTGAGTGTATTTATATTTTTCACACATAATTTTGTCATTAATTTATCCTTAACCTATGGATATGGCCTTTGTGAGAGATTTTATCTCAATTTACATTCAATTGAGACTCGTTTGTGGTTATACAAAAAATCACTTTTATATAGTGTATATAATGTAATTTGACATAGACTATCATGAATCCCTTTATTCTCATGATATTACATAGTTTTTATTACCTCAATTGATTATATTCAAGTGTCTCTCTTTTGGTTAGGAAGTATAACTAAAATATCATTTTAAAATGTTTTAAAGATTTATTATTCTAAATCTTTCTCATTAATGTCCATGTTTTAAAAATGGTTTTAAGGATTTATTTATATGGATATTAAAGTTTTCAATTAAAAGTTCCTTTTAAAATTTTCAAGTTGGTATGCGACACTTTGATTCAAAAATCTATTTTAAATGGATTCTTGAGAAATAGTGTAACTTTTAAATGTTTCAAGAAAAATGGGGATATTTCTCTCAATAGTTTGCTGATTACTTTAATCTATGTCAATATCCATCATTATTCTCGATTGAGGTTAATATGATACAATAAAATCATCCATATTGTATCGAATGAGTAATGTTTAACTGTGGATATGCTTTTTTTATACCATTTATGGTTTGTGGTTAAAGTATTGACATTTCGTATGCTAGTTTTAATACGAATGTTTATGTTATGTTTCAATATTTTCATATGAGGAATGCATTGGATTTATTAACTGACGGGTGGAGCCTGCTATAGCTCCTCTATGCATCGGTAGGTCTCATTTCACAAACTAGTGTATTGGCACAAGGCCTTGACAAAATCTTATTTGTAGTCTTGGCATGAGGCCTTGGCTACGAGGTTATGATAGTATAGAATTATGAATTTCATCATTATGAAAGTGATTATTGATATTTCATGTGATTATTCGACTATTAGAATATCCATGTGAATAAGTAAATGACATTATTTCAATTTATATTTTCCATATTATGCTGAAGTTCAAGTTTATAAGGCTTTTGTTTTAGCTATTCATTGCATTAAATGTTTATGCTTATTTTCCGCTATATTGTTATCCCTACTGATCATCTGAGCTCACCCCTTTCAATGTTTTATTTTTCCCATGATGTGAAGAAGTAGTTTATTAATGACCTACAGGGATAATATGAGTGGATATGAAGACAATATATTGTTGTAGTAGTTTTTCACTTTATAATGTAATGTAAACATTATTAATGTATCTAGTTATTCCAAGGATACTAAACTAATTGGTCTTTCGAGACTTGATCTCTCTTGTTATCATGCCAATGTTATGTAATAATGCACCGACTCTAGGTAACTTGGGTCGGGGCGTTACATATTATGAGGATACAATTTTATATTTATTAAGATATCTAATAAAAATATTCTTCATTAAGTTATGATGATTTTATTTTTCATTTATCCTAGGGAGAATTATATCTAAAAGTGAGATATAATACATGGTCATAAAATATTCATGAAAACATGAAAATGATAAATAAATTCATTCAAATGAATTTATTTAATCTGTTGTGATGTATCTAAGAGATTAGATGAAAATCTAAATAATAACCCCAATAGAGTAATGTATTTAGTGATGTGATAAGATGATAAATTTCCATTTTTAATAATTATGTTAAATGATATCAATATTTTTTTTCTTCACCATCTATGGATCATGTATATTAAGAGTATATTAATTTTAATTGTTTTCGTTGCCTATAGTGATTCAATCATTCTATATAGTTAATTAAACTATATGTGTAAATTGAGAAAAAGATCATTTTATAATAAAAACCCAGGAAATGAGAATTCCTTGAAACAAATATATCATTTTTTATTGATTATATTTAGTATAATGTATAAATTAATTTATAAGTGAATGGAGTATTTAAAAAATCTAAAGAGTGAGATTGAAGGACTCAAAATTTTTATTAATTTTAATTATGTTGTCAATAATTTTATATGATGAAAATTAAATTAGTTTCTATGGTATTTAATGCTAAAAAATTATTAAATTCAATGAAATGTCTCAATTTTAGTAGTAGAAGTAGTTTTTCTAGAAAATAGTTATTTAATGTAGAGAAGTTGAAGATATTTGAAGATAAATGTTGCTGAAGAATTTATTTGGGGAATTCATTGTGAAATTTTCTTACTAAAAATATTTTTATTTATTTAAAAGGGTAAAACTATAGACTAGATAATGATCAATTAGACTTCTGATTTTGAGGTAATTTTCACCAATTTTGATATCCTATAGAAGATATTGTGGGTGCACAACTACCATGGATAACACATGGGAATTGTGAGAAAAATAATGTCTTTAGGATAGACAGAAGGGTGAGTGAACTGGGCGGGTGGAACGACTTAGGGGATTCATGGCCCATGAGGCTCATGATTTAGGAAATGTATATGGGCCCCAAGACATGTGTCATTATGAGGGGAAAAAAGAACTCTAATTGTTTATATTGTGTAACAATCCGAATGAATAACAACTGTGGTATATTTCTGAAGTTCATCAACGTTGATCAATTTAAAATAATAAGGACAAAATAAGAACTATTTGATGGGATATGTCTTATCTGAAATATAATTATGGGGGTCAATATAATATGTAACATCAAATATGGGAAGCTTAAATAATTTTCATTCATGGTATAAAATATTTCGATTGAACGGAGAACAAAATCATGGTGTCGATGATCATCATAATATCCTAAGATAATCACTTCTTGATCTGGTCATAAAAACATAAAATTAAAATCCTAGCATTAAAATGGATATTTATGACTTAATGTTTCCTAAAAAATATACAATCGTGATAAGAAATACTGGATCACAAACATAACCAAGGTCCAATTAAGATTATATTTTTACATAATTAGTAAAAACTCTAAAAAACATTAGTTCATAAATAACTAGCTCCTAAATATCAACATTTTCTCCATTCATTAACAATAGGACATAAACATAATCCATATGAATTACATCAATACACATTTAATTTAATAATATTCCTCATAAACAAGATAAATGAAAAAATTATAAGGATTCACTCATATTATCAGTGAGGGGAATAATGGGAGATACATAATCATAACTTGGGCATAGAGGTTTGAGAATGAGATAATAACATTTAAAAAACATATTGTTTCTATAAAATATTTTAATCCTAAATAAATAATATAAAATAAAAAAATTAATCGTAAAATGATAAATTTTAATTGAAAATCTAATTATAACATTTTAATATTGTTAAAACAGAGGCATGTTCACTCATTAAGTTAAGGACACAAAATCAGGACCTCATATAAACTTATTGACCTGAAACAGGGTCCACCTATAACATTGTGAACATGTATTAGGGTTCAAATATTACATTTTTTACATTAACAATGTTAATTAATAACAATTTGAACATAAAATAAGGTCCACACATAACATTGTAATCATGTAATTTAGGTTCATTCCCAACATTGTGAAGAAGTAATCATGTTCACAAAAAACATTGTAAACATGTACTTAGGTTCATGAATAACATATATTCTCATGATTTATTCATAATTACCCAATTAATTTGAGGGGTAAATCGGTCTCACCCATCATAAAATTATAATTATAAATATGTGTTCCACAAAGCAAAGAATCAGTCATCACATTAGAACCTATGTAATAAAATTTCTTTGATAAATATTTCATCAAAATATAAACCATGAAAAAGAAGAAAGATTATTAAATATCATTTCATCATGAAATTAAAAAAAAAAAATGTGAAAGTATAAATTATTAATATCACCCTAAATCATATGTATCATTAAATAATGATATCATATATGTAAGATAAATTTTAATGATCATATAATATAACTTTCGAGGAAAATATCTGTTATATTTTTGAAACGCTTTTTAAATCATAAATCAAGTATATAACAAAATACCAATGAAAATAATATTTATTAAATATAATGGAATATTTTAAAAAACATTCCTACTTATTTTATATTGTTTTACTTTAAAATTATTAGATTAATATTTAAATACATTTTCAATCCAGTTTTTGAAAACGATGTTTTTAATAGAATATATCCAATAAAAGAGAGAATAAAATAACATGAAAAATATAATATAATAAGAATAATTTTATCATGATAATACATTTAATTAGATTTTATATACACATAATATTATAATATTAGTGCGTAACCCAACATGATCCACAAAGAAGGAAAATTCTGATAAAATTACCATACTGATTTGAAAAATTTTGAAATACAAAACCAATAAAATAAATATAATGAAATAAATATGTAAATAACCATATATATAAGGGTAGATATGAAATATTAAATACACATTTTCCCTATACACCACAGTAAGGAAACACAATGTGATAATTTCAAAATTCACAATGAAATATATGTGAGACTCGAAATCCCGATAAAAATATGATATAATTTATGTGAGTAATAATAGAATGAATCAATTATATTAATTTACTATAAATATAAATAATTTACTTCTAAGTAACACATAAAATAATAAATATTCCTTTCACACATAAACATATAGTGGCATAATCAAGGAAATAATCTTTTTACCTAATGAATGAAAATTATGTTCAGAATTCCCGTAGCAGTTTGGATTCATTTAGATCACATGCCCCATAAAAGTAATAATTATAAAATGAAACATTGAATAGAATTATGATAATTTGGTTATTTATATTATATATCAATGAGAATTATATACAAAATAAAAGTATGTGTATGTAGTGATTAAGTAACATATATCACAAAATAAAAATTGAGATGATAATCCATTACCTAATGCTTCACTCTTTTGGGTATTTCATCCCCCATTATGACACTTTTAAAGTGTTATTAGTTAAATAATAAAATATTCATGATTATAAAACCTTATAATTTTTTTTATAACATCTTATTACCCAATATTTATTAATATTTCATTATTTCATTTTATCAAGTGTATTCATTCCATGGTTTCATGGTCGATTTTACTTGTATACAGTAATTAAATTTCATCTAAATTACAATTAAAATAAATAAGGAAATTTCAAAATTATTAAAAATACTCTATATGTGTTAATTTTCATTTATTTAATTTTTATATATTACATGAGGATTATTAATTAGATAAAACACTAATGATAAATTTTTATTTTATTATTAAGTTTTATAAGAACATCATGCAGTAGTTTATTTTATTTAATACATTGAGTATAAATTAGATTAAAAACATGAAATGTGGTATATTTTATATATTTTAAACTCACTTAACTAGAATAATTTTTTAATAACCAACCATTAAGGTGGTAATTGAAAACAAACAAAATCATTATTAAACGAGTTGATTTACTGATGTAACTTGGGAAATAGTTTCATTTGATTGAATAAGTAGAGGTAAAAAGGGATGGATATATTATATGACATTATAAATATAAAAATTTAGTATAAACATGATTTGGGAGTTTTAATTTTTTATTTGATAAAGGATATGAGGTTATTGTAGAATAAGAAATGAAAATAAGAGAGGTGTTTTGAGAATATGACATCTTGAATATCAATTCCATGGTGACCCTTAAGGATCATGAATTTGGAATTTGTTGAGACTACATGAAATATTAAGTAGGTATATTTTTAAGGGTATGTTTTTTAATATATCTAGGGAGTATTATTTATTTTCAGTCGTAATGGGCCAGTGAGGGGTGGTATTTATAATAGTGGAATGTGGGTTTAATTGATTAAATAATAATTATTTTATAGTAAAATACAACCATATTAATGTGGACTTAATTTAAACGAATTAGAATTCAAATTATTTTTTGCAGTTTGTTCATCTTATATAAATAACTCATCCAATAATCAAAATTTTAAATAATATGTGATTTTATGTATTTCTCTTTTATCATTAACCATTTTCACTATTTTACCAATATTGTGGTAAATATATTTTTCTACCACGATATCATTTTTATAAATAAATATGATATTTTACCTAATATATTATATATAAATTAAATTAAAAAGTATGGAATATATTTTTCTAAATCAAATTAAAATAATTTGAAATGATATATATAAAATTAATCCCACAGACACAAGGAAAACCCGTATTTTTAAAGAATAATGTTAAAAAGTTAATATGTTTTTAAAACCTATATCAACATGAAATTTATTAAAATGATCTAAATTGGACGTATTTATTATATTCTAAAATATAATACTTATAAAAATTTATATAAAATATTTCAATATAAATAAATTAGTTTCATATGAAATTTTCAAATTAAATTTATTATTTTCCACTATTCAATATATAAATAACTCCATGAAAAAATTATTGTATGATATTATTGATAGTTTTATTTCAAAAATGAAGTTCATTTTTTAAAATAAAGCATATTAATGATTGAATTTTTTTAAATAATGTTCTTTATCAAAATGATTCAAATTTCTTTTTATAAAAATATTGGTTTAAATGCTTGAAATTTGATTTTATTCTTGTTTTAATCCTTTCAATATTATGGGATTAATTCAAAAAATATTATTTAATATATATCATATAAAATTAAATAATATCATTAAAAAATATAAATTTATTTAATTTATTAATATAAAATTGCATTATGTATCAGAAATCATTTTTTTCAATAAAACACGTCATTTATGATTATGTGGTTATTATTATCATTTATAGATAAATGGTAACCAATGATATCATATTATATGATTTTTTGTATTATATTTTTTAACTTATTTAATATCTCAATTCATTACATTCTAATGTCTACTTGTCATGAATCATAATTTAAAAAAAAATCCATTAAAAATTTGTTTATGCTCAGGGTTTTCTGTAACGTATGGTATCAATAATAGTGTTATTTTAAACTGTTGTTGTTTCATTCATTACAATTTATCAATGTGGTAAAATTTATTTTAAAAATTAACATACCATACATTGATGTGGAGTTACATTCTAACCCGATTAAAAGAAACTTCACCATAAAAATTTGTTACATGGAAACAAATATACAATGACACCCCCACCTCATCATTACCTCATGTTCATACATGGAATCCAAAAATTTGTGGTTATCCACGAAAAATTGACAAGGTGAGATATGTAGATTAATTTAACATTAACTCTATGATCCATAATATCCACATGTTGTTCTATATAAAAAAATCATTCTCTAGTGGTATGACCCATGTGTTTAGTACATGTAAAGGATCACGAATTTATATCATCAGGAGATATTTATGGAACACATAATGAAGATGATATACATTTGGTGGAATATTTGATCGATGATATCCTATCTGGGTACAATTATGAACTCCAAAAATATTCATCCTTTATAATATTAAATTTTATATTGAAAATCAATGTGGATATTAAAAATTCTATTTTTTGGAAACCCAAAAACATAAAAGAGATAATAACTTCGTCATAAAAATATGGAAAGTGAAATGAAAATTTTAGCCAAATTTTTTTCTTTCTAATAGCATCACATTAGTGAAAGGTGAAAAACATGGCATAGAAGATAAATCAAATAATATGGTTTTAATAGAGAGTGGTAGAGATCATGTAATAATTTTTAATTATAAAGTATCCATTGATTTATCGGAAAAAAATTTAATGAATAAAATTTTTAATTCAATATTCATTTAATATATTTAATGAATTTCAATAATTCATTATTGTATAACATGAGTAAAAATATGTACAAGAAATGTATATTTTAATCTTTTAATTATTTCTACAAAAAATAATATTTTTATCTAAATGATGTGTATGTATTTTTAAAAATTTTGAAGCATCGGAATAAACTTCTAGTGATCATTGAATATTAAATATATAACAATATATTTGTGTTTTCTTTTTTATTTATGAAAATTCAAAATGTTTTTTATAATATATAATATTACAAAAAGAATAAACAAAAATATAATGAAAAGTTACTTTAATCCCTATTATTCATTAGTAATATCCAATGCTAATAATAAATTATTCCATAAATAACTATCAATTAATTTCACAAATGGAATTATAGAATATGATCAAAACCCAACAACATAAATTATTTATTCAATTTTTATTTCAATAGATATTCTAATATTTATCCCCATATAACATCAATAACTTTCATTGTCTCATTCCAAAATTCTGATTAAGTAAATCACATAATTTCAACGATATACAACCCATTTACAAATATAAATGGTCCAAACATAAAGAAACAATGAAATCACATATGCATCTAATATATAAAGTGTATATTATACATAAAATACAATAAAATGTTATTCAAAATAAATTTATCAAATAGGTTACCCAAAATTTGAATCAAATTCTAAAATATCATTAATCACTGAATCACCAAATAATTTCTAATTTCATTATTATCAATAACATACGTTGTCCAAAAATGAACATAATTATTATGAATCAGATTTTTTAAATGTCAAATAATAATTTTATACTGACCAGGAAATCATGTAAAAAAGTGATAGGTGATGTATCCCCTTTCCCTTAAGAATTTGTTTAAATTTTTATTACCTTTTGTGATGTGATGGGTTTTTACCCATCCTGTGGGTTACCCTTTTCCATAAAATAAATAATTATAATTCATATAAAATATCATAAATATTTGAAACATCTTAAAAATAATCCTAAAATACTTTATCCATAATGAATAGCTCATACTTTCAGTTTCATACATACATGTAAAAACAAATAATAACCTCAAAAATTAATATCACCAAAGATTCCACTAGTCACATTAAAATTTAATATCTTAAATCCATAAAAGGTTTTTATGTGTCTCTAAAGCTATGATAATTATGATAATATTATTCCCATGATGATATCTATTTCTATAAAAACTTTTACAAAATTATACACAAAAACATCTAAATTTTTCCAATATCTACTCTGATACAAACAAAAATAGCCCTAGATCTACACTTCAAGGATCCGGTGCTAAAACAAATTACACAACATTCATAAATTTGATACTAAAAAATGTTACACATTATTTATTAAAAAAATATAAAAAGATTAAAGGAAATCTTTAATCACTTAAATAACATTGGACCTTTAATGCGTATAATTTCAGATAATTAGGAAAAATTCTTATCAAATATGATTAAAAAAACTAGATCATACAGATAAATACTATCTCCAAATATTCACAATTGGTCAAAAACATGATCCATGTGAAATAATTCTAGATATAGTTTTTTTAACATGTTAATTAATACAATATAAAAATTAAATCATATTAAGCATAAGCTCAGATTCTTAGTAATGGTATACACGGGAGATACATAAGCATAGAATCATCATAACAGTATGATAACATGAGAATAGAATTTCAATAGAGTAACCTGCATATAAATTATCCTAAACATGAATGTATCATGAAATTTAAAAATAAATGAATCATAAAAGTTTAAATTGGAATAAAACATGTAATTATAATATTGTAAACTTGAGGAAATATAGACAAGTCCACTGCCTATGTTAAAGAGAAAAAATCATGACATTCCATAAATTTATGGACATGCAACCGGGTTCACTCATAATATTGTAAACATGTATTAATGTTCACAAATTACATTATGATAATGTAATAAAGTTCATGAATATCAATGTGAACATATAATCATGATCTTTCCTAACATTATAAATATGTAATTCATGTTTACACATAACATTATGAACATGTAATCGGGATAATGCATAACAATATGAACATGTAATCATAATCACACATAACATGTATATAAATGAGTTATAAATACTTACCCAATGAAATATATGGATATATAGGTACCATAATTCAAATAATTATAATACTAAATATGTATTGCTCAAAATCATAAATCATTCATCACATCTGAACCCATTTAAGGACGCGAGTTTCTTCAAAATTTTATCATAACATAAATCATGGAAATGAAGTGAGAATCATAAAAATCATGCCATTATAAACCCAAACCAACCACAAAAATAATGATGATAATATCATTGTATAATATACTACTACATGAAAGGTAACATCAAATAAATGTATCTCTAATCGAATGTAATTTTAATAGATCAGTTGAAAAAAATGATGAAAATAACCTTTTTTTGAAAAATTATTTTTAAAAAATAAAAAAAATTAAAAGTTCTTTCATAAAAAAATGAAATATTATATATGAATCATTGGAAAAAAACATTTAAACATATTTAATGTCATTTTCATTGATAGTTTATTGTAATCATTTTAAATCATTTTTTTAAACATTTTTAGAAAAAATTGTTTTTTGAATAAAGTATATTTCCAATATAATGGTGATTAAAATGAATTAAAATATCTAATATAATTTAAGAAATTATATTAATGATACTTATTTTCAAAAGGAATAATATACACCACATAATATAATATTGGTGCATAACAAAAAACCTTCCACAATGATAGAAAATTGAGACCAATTTATATTACTGATTTATAAACCTTTGAAACATAAACCCCTTGAGATAGAGATAATTAAATAGATATTTAAATACTAATAAATAAAATTCTATGATCCAAATATTAAATCCATGGGATCTTTATACACCCCCTTAAATAAATGAGTGTTTAATATGTAAAAGGAATTTCAAAAATATAAGTGAGACTAAGAATCCCTTTAAAACAACACATCATTGAAGTGAGTATTAATCGAATGTATCAATTATATTTAACCCATTTAAATATAAATACAATAATTTTAAATAAAATATAATATAATTAGAATTTATTTAAAACATAAAAAATAGTTTCATCATGAAATAAATAATAATTTAACCCAATTAATGGAATTTGAGTTAGGAATTCTATTACCAAAATATAATCTGTTGAATAAAACTCCACAAAAAATTAAAAATTATAAAATTAAATATTGAATAATAGTATTATAATTATATTTAAAATATTATTTATCATATAATATTAATTAAACCACAATTAATGATTATGTGGTGAGTAATTATCATATCTTTCTGAAGAAAAAGAGATGAGAAACCATTACCTCACTCATCGCGTTAGTTTTTCATTCTTCAACATCCTATATAATTCATTAAATAAACTTATTCATTAAACCAAAAACAACATTATTTTTTTAAACCTTATGAAATATATTTGTAATATTTTATGTCCCAATAATTGATAATATTTCATTATATACATGGTTTTATGGATTTTAATTTCATCGTTTCATGGTCGGATTTTCTTGTATAAAATTATTGATGTTCGTGTAAGATAAAATAAATAATCAATAAGTTGATTGAAATGTAATTTACTATATTAAAAAATATTTAATAGTAAATATTTCATTTTAATCTCTTATATGTGTATGCTTCATTAGATAAAATTTAAAAGATAAATGATTAGTTTATTTTTTGAGTTTTCAGAACATCATGATGTAGTTTCGTTTTATTTACTACTATGAGTATATATTTGTTCCAGAATAAGAATTAAGATTTATTATATCTATTAAAATATTATTCTTACTATAATAATAGTTTTATGATCATCCACAAAGGATAACATTTAAAAGAAACAAATTCCTTTTTTATAAAGGTGATTGACCACTGTGACATGGAAAATAGTTTCATTTAATTTAATAATATGAGGTATAAAAACTAATAGAGATAAGATATTCCAATAACAACATAAAAATAATATTTATACACGATTATCTTGTTATAATTACATTATGGATTAAATATATGAGTAGAATGGAGAAAAATAAAATAAAATAAAAGATATTTTTTGACATTTTTTTTAAATATCACCTCTTTGAGAGAAAATAAGGACCTTGGATTTGGCCTTTTGTGGGATATGAGGGGATAAAATGTGGTGAGAGAGAGTAAATAATTTTTTTTACATATTTGGTGATAATAAACTATTTTTTTGTCGAAATGGGGTTGTGGGGTGTGGAATTAATACATTAAGAGATGTGGGTTTAAATAATTAAATAATAATTGTTTTATAATTAAATCCATCCTCATTTAGGTTTAATTGATTTACTAGAATTATATTCTAAATTATTTATATTTTTCTATTATCTGTATATAAATACTTAAGAATATCATCAAATGTTGTAAATTTTATGTATATTAATCTTTTATCATTTTAATTTATCCCTTGTCACTATTTTACAAATAGCGCGACAAATAATTATTTTCACAATGGAAATTTTTTTATACCTAAATATAAAATTTACCATTCAAAAAAATTCAAAAACAATCAATCCAAAATTATAATATATTTTAAGAAAATTTTTAAAATTAATTATAAAAATTATATTTACAATTAATCTCACATGCTCAATGAAAAAACATGTTTTTAAGCCAAAAGATCAAAAATGTTAAATTTTTTTACATCCTATATCATTGTGAATTTTATTATAATGTAAATACTTTTAATTAATGGAAATTTATTAAAGAGAAAAGAAAACAGAACAAGAAAAATACAAACAAAAAACACCAAAACCATAAAAAATGGTTAAAGTGAAAAAGAAAGAAACCAAAGCTGAAAAACACCCAATAAAAAAGGGTGGGCTATGGGATGAGGCCACCAATGCCGCCAAAGAAGATCAAAGCTGGATCAAGTAAGATATCTCCACGACAGAAGAATCTCCCTCAGCCCTGGCCTTTATTAGCCAAAAAACAGCAACAAAAAAGCCTTCCTTCCACCAAAAGAAGCCAGCAACTAGGCCTCTAGCCTGCTCCAAACAGCACACTGATTCCTAAAATTTGGGAAACCAAATGAAGCCAGCAACTCTGCAGACTGCAGACTTCAGTCAGTTCCACTATTCGACAAAAAAAAAATATATAAAAAGTAATAGATATTTAAACTAAGATAATATATATTTTATTATATCAAAAATGAGTTTTATTATTTCATATAAAACTTATAATATATTCAATATTTATATTTGAAACAATTTTCCCATTAAAAGTATGCAAATTGTCTTTTAGAAAAATATTAATTTTTTTTTCATAAATTTATATATTATTCTTCTCATATTCATATAATACCTATTGGAATAATTTACAAAATATTAATTAATATATAAAAAATATTTTAGTTTACAACATTCACTAACAGTTATTTATTTAATTGACTAACATAAAATAATATAATGTATAAAAATTAGATCTTTATAAAAACTCATATTTTATGTTCAATTGATATTATTTTCATTTAAATTACTTGGTAACCAATTAATTAATTTTATAAAAAAATGTAAACTATATTATGATAATTTTATTGATACCATTCCATCCATCGATTCCAATTGATTGGTGACATGAATCATAATTGATAATAATATTTTAATATTTTTTTAAATCCATGTGTTATGTGAAATGTAATCTGTCTAAATTTTTTTACTTTTAATAAATTGGGGTTTCATGAATATATATTTATCAAAATAAAAAATATATAATTTATAAATAAGATATCATTAATACACAGTGGGTTATAATAATACTAGATCTTCAATTGATCGTAAATATCGTTAAGAATAAGATTATTTATTTTTTCGATAGAATAAAAATTACCATTGTGTTGTAAGAATATAGTTATAATAATTTTATAATTTGGTTATGGTATTCTATCATTGATTGAATCAATGTATACGAATTTTAAATGTTCTTGATATTTCTCATAATAGAAAAACATATGTAATTTGATTTCAAGGATGATTTTCAATTCATGTGGAAGATTTTTTTTTGTAGTGAAACATTTTTTATATTTATCACATATAGTATCAATAGAGGTGTGTATAGAATAAATTTGATGTTCATATCATTTGAGGCTATGGAGTTTAGTTGGTGGAAGATTTCATTGAATACCTAGACCATAAATCGATTTTAACCATGTGCTCAATGAGAATTTGGGAGATCTAATATATAAGAATTTAATACATGAATTTTTAATATTCAATGTAGTTTAAAAGAATTATTGTTGGTAATTTCATATACATCACATTCACAAGATGATGGTCTGATTCCATGAGATAGTGTTTCATATACACATTGGATTAGAAATAACCTGTTGAATACACCATGAATTATATTATTAAAATAATAAATAAAGAGACATATATAATTTACTCTATAATATGAATGAGATAGATATTAATTCATTATATTAATGTATATTATTGAGTGAGTTGTGTTATGAAATAGTTGCATAATGTAAATATCATGTGAAATGGAATATAAAAATTTTCTCCAGGAGTTTCATGCCATTTTTAAATAAATAAAATAAATAATATGAGACTATCGTGAATTTAGTATTTTGATAAAACTACTTTTATGTGCTTAAAAATACAGTGTTCATGTAGTATGTTAGTAAATAAGTAAATTTGATTGTTTTCATGAACATCAAATAATTAAAGAAAAATTGAGATGAAAATTGATTTTTCAATATATGAAAAAATATTTAAACAAATGTAAAAATTAAATTTAATTAATATTGTACATTGCATTTGAGACTAATCTAGGAATAATTTTTGAAGGAATTATTTTTAAAGATATTAGTGAGATAATAATTTGATGAAACATCCTACAGAGTATGTGTAACATTTATCTTGTATTAAATATTATTGGATATGTTTGTGGGAATAAATTTCACACATTATACTTATTTAAAAAATTAATATATATATTGATGAATTTTTTTTGCATTGATTCATTGAGATCATATAAAGGTGATCAAATTTTATTTTTCAAGAAAAATCTTGATTTATAATGACTCTAGCTTTTAATAAAAATTCCACTTGTGATTTAACTAAATTCATTATTTTGAATAATAAAAAGATAATGAAAATGCACTTATTTGGTTTCAATATTTATCAGTGGACAGAAAATAAAATTGATAATCATTAATATTTATAATAGATTAATTTAATAGTGATTATATTATTGGTATAAATATAGTGTTTCAACAAATCCAATTGACACAGAAAAATGAAGTAACAAATTAACAAAGTAGAATAACACCCTATGAAGACAATTTATTAGTGAATTTAAGGGAGATCGAATCACTCAGATTTTCTTTTGACATCACTAAAACTGAGGTCCAATAACTTAAGGAAGTAAAAACCCCTTTACAAGGGACTTTCTAGGCCATCAAGATCATAAACCAAATAGTGTACGTTGAACCACCCCATGAACTTATCACCATCACACACTTTAGAATTGGGGAATTTTATATAGTATTAAACGTATATGTATCAAGACCCAAACAATATGAATATTTTATAATTTTTATCAAAATAATGGTTATATTTAATTCTTATTGTTAATTTATAAATGATTTCAATTCTTGTATAATAAAACCCAAAAATAATTTTTTGTAAATATTCATCTTTAATTAAGAATTTTTTGGGTAAATTAATGGATTATGGAAATAAATATTATTTTATATAAAATTAGTATTATTTTTTAATATAAAATTGATCATAAAAATTTATGTGGACAAATGAAATTTTTATCAGTGATTAAATATGATTATTCTCAAGAAAATACAATATTTCTCAATATATTTTGATTTTATTTTTGATGATAAAAATCATATATTCTTAATTTTTTGGTTCAAAATATTTATTTTTTTCAAACAAATCATCATCATTTTCCAGTGATGATTTTTTCATAATTTTTGAATACAATTTATGTTTTAGGTAAAAAAATAAATATCGTATAAATATACATCATGTATTACGACTTCATAATGGAAAAAATGAGTCCCTAAATACAATAAATGGAATCCATGACATACTACATGTTTAACCATTAATATAACTTTATTTTATGTATATTTTCTTAATTTTGATAATTTTTTTAAGAATCTTCCAAATCCTACAATGTATTTTATGGTTTAAAAATACTTTTTTAAATTACCTGATCCACATCCCCAAAGGAAAGGGTAATATTTTAAAATTTTGAACCATGGAATAATAAAAAATGAAACCAACCAAACTTCAGAAAATAACGTGAATGAAACATCGGCGGATGTTTATGGTTTTGGTTATTTTATTATAGAGACCAAAACCTATGATTGAGAAATAATAATTACTTCCACACCATATTCCTATATAAACTAACAAATCTCTAACATACCTTCAATAAAGATCCTGGATCATTTATGTAATTGTCTTTATCATCTCAATAGTCCCCCCAAGCATTTTTATTCACCATATCATGGTATGGGATCCTCTTCTACTCCCCATTATTTATGTATATTCATCATCTCATGTATTTTATAAACAATTTTTTAGGGTTATGATATGATCATCAAGATATTCCAATTTTTCCATTTTATTTCTAAATTATGAGAAAAAAATATCACAACCATTATTCCTTCCCATGGACATTTATACTCCACAATTATGCAATCAAAATTTCACTTCGATTTTCCATTCCAAAAAAATGGTAGTTAATACCAATAACAATTTATTATTAGGGGTGTTCAAATTAATGAAGTTATAATTATTTTATTAAGGAATTAAATTTATGTATTCCACACTACGTTATAATTTAATAAAATGTGACAATAAATGAGTCCATTATTTATTATCTCTATGGAACACATATGCATTATAATGAAATGAATGTGACTGGTGCACCATTAATTATATAGCTATCGAATGAAATTGTTAATTTTATAGTCTTCTGAGACATCATGAATTTTATTATGGAGTGAAACTAATACATCCTAGTATTATTCCTTCTTGATGTCTGGTAATTCTTCTTGATTTAAGATTATGATGAAAATTTTTATATTGTTTCCCATTTTCGATGTTCCTCTATAATTATAATCTATATCAAGCCTCATTGTTCATTTTTGTGATAATCACTCATTGTATGCACCTTTTATATTCATATTTTCTAATACTTATTACATTATTCATGTGATTTCATGTTTATTACTATACAAGGATTTTTATCTCAACCATTTCTTATGTATTTCCCTAGGCCATCCCTTGGAGTTTTAAAAGATATGTTATTTTAGTTTCATGTTAATATATTTTTCAATAATTTTGCTGCATGTCATGTTCAAGATGTTATTATATGTACAAAATTTATAAATATTGTATAATTATAATTTCTTTAAGTATTATTATGTGTAATCATATTTATTAAACAATAAATTATTACGTAATAAATAGAAGTGTTATCACATTTAGCATCAATAGAAATGTTTAGTTAGTTTTTCGGATTATGATTTTAAAACCCTAGAAATAGACTATTACATAAAAACATCAATAAATTTCAGTTAATATAGATTATATGGCTTTTGAACCAAATAAATCCATATCAATATACAACATATGGATGATTCTCTTACACTGATTCACATAGGAGTTAATCATGAAAACACTAGGTTAAAAAATACCTGAATAAGAACTAGTTCTCAATAATTGGTGTCGTTTCAAAAATTTCTTGAAAATACATTGGAAATTCATTATTATATTTAAAAGAAAATTAAATAACTTGATTAAGGAAAAAATCCTCATAAGACTTTATGTTTGGGAAAATATCATTAATAATATAGATTTAATCCTATAAACTAAATGTTTAACAAAATAAATATAATTTATAATTTAACTATTTAATGTCATTAGATACCCATTTATGTAATGCCCCAACCCTTGAATCTAGGAGCCTGTGCATTATTTTTATACATTGGCATGATTACAAGGAATCATGTCCCGAAGGACTGATCAACTTTTTAATAATGGAATCAATATTCATACATAAGTTCAACATTACAACTTGAAAAGAAAAACAACTCTAATTTATTCCATTAGAAACATCCAAGAATCCATGATTATTCCTAAAATCCACTCATAACTATGTTTTTCATATCATAGGAAAATAAAAAATGAGAAAGGGGTGAGATCAAATGCTCAGAATGAGTAACAAATATAGTGGAAGATAACATAATCATTAGGCATGTTGAATAATTGAAAATACATTCCTTTACAAATAGTTAACATGAACACTTCATGGAAGAAATATGAGCTAAGTAAATAATTCCATAATAAAAAATTGTCATGGGTATTATACTAGTCTAATAACCAAATGAAATATCAATATCTAATCTCATAATGATGGAATGCATAATTCCGGACATCATAACCACATAGTCAAGGCCTTGTTCCAAGACTAAAAATAAGATTTTGTCAAGGCCTTGTTCCAAGACACAAGTTTGTCTCATTAGATCTACCAATGCATCGAGGAGCTATAGCCGTCTCCACCCATCACTTACTAATTCTAATGCATTCCTCATATGACATGATTGAAACATAACATAATCATTCATATTAAAACTAGTATATGAAATGTCAATACTTTATTCCCAAATCATGAATGGTATAAAAATAGAAAATCCACAGTCAATCATAACTCATTCAATACAGTATGGAATATTATATTGTAAAAAATTAACCTCAATCGAGAATAATCAAGAATATTGACATAGATGAAAATAATTATTAAAACTATTTGAGAGAAATATCCCCATTTTTCATGAAAACAATTAAAAGTCACACTATTTGTCGAGAAGATGTACAAAACATATTTTTGAATAAAAGTGTACCATACCACATTGAAACGTTTAAAAGGAATTATAATTTCAAAATATTAATGTCCATATAAATAAATCCGTCAAACCATTTTTAAAACCTGGACATTAATGAGAATGATTTATAATAATAAATCTTTAAAATGTTTAAAATGATATTTTAGTTAGTGATCCTAACAAAAATAGAGACACTTGAATTCAAATAGTTGAGTTAATAAAAGAATTATAATATCATGAGAATAAAAGGATTCATGATATACTATCTGAAAATACATTATATACACCATATAAAAGTTAATTGGGTTATAACAACAATGAAGTCTCAATAGAATGTAAATTGAGATGAAATCTCTTATAAAGACTATATCCTTAGGTTAAGGATTAATCAAAGACATAATTATTTGTCAAAAATATAAATACACTCAATATTATTGGATATTCATTGTATATAAATCATAGGACATTCACACATATTCTTGTAAAAACAACACCAATGAATTGGATGTTTAACTCAATAAATAGAGATTGAGTTAAAATTAGTCTTATCAAGATCATATCGATGACTTGAGAATTTTACAGTGGAGTGATTATGTGAAATAAAATTATATCCATAGAAAGGGGAGTGTAAATTACTACACAAATAATAAATAGTGATTCCACAAATAATAATGGAGTAAAATAATCAATGAAGTATGTATAAAGCCCAATGAGTGGAAATTGAAATCTGAAATTCCCTTATTGATTTCGTAAATAATGAAACATACACCCCATGAAAGAATTATCCTATAATGAAGATGTAAATACCCATAAATTAAATTATATTACAAAAATAATACAATCATGGGAAGTACATACTCCACACTAAATGAAATAGTGTCCCATATAGCACAAATCTCACGAGAATAAAAGTGAGATGAAAAACCCTTACATCGTTGTAATCAATAGAGTTGTATAAAAAGAAGTTAATAACCACCAAATGAATCACAAAATACCATGAATATAAATTTAATCATGATAATATATATCAAATGGCAGTACACAATACACCTCATGCGATAAATAAGTGGCGAATTATGGAAATCTCGCGGATTTAAATGTGAGATAAGAAACCCCTTACCTTGTATGTTTCCTTTCTATAGGGTAGGGTAACCTACATTATAATGGTTAAATAATTGTTATTAAATTATACAAGAATCGTATAAATTAATATGATATCATATATGATCTTTTAACATTGCTTTGTTAATAATATCTTAGAATTATCGTCATTTCAGGTGTTAACTGATTTGTTTTCCTTTATATTTCATTGTTACATAATTCATATTTGTTATGGATGGTATGTATCTGTCACGACCCATCCTCGGGGACCATGCTGTGGCTCTCCCATGCCTTCCTTCCATAAGGCCGGGGCTGACGACTAGCACCAAAGCTATAAATCCAGGTAAAAGAGAAGGCATTGCCTTTATAAAAGTAAAAAAACCCAACAGAATATGCAAGTGAAGAAAGCTCTATGTAAAACTGAAAAAAAAGTAAGTGCTGAAAAGTAAATGGGGAAGTATACAAACCCACTATAAAGTACAGTACCACAACAGTAACGTAAAGTGACAACCATTGAGTCGTCCTCCGGATATCCCACCAGAAGGGTGGGTACATATAGTCTCCTCAAATCCTCGGGTCCGGCCATCCACCCCGTGTACGTCACGCCAAGTGGTCCACCTCTGGGTACCGTTCACCTCCACAAACCTCTACCTCGATCAGTGCAGTCCATCATCTGCATCCAAAAAAAGTAGTTCGGGCATAGCCCATGCAGGGGTGAGTATACGATACTCAGTAGGTACCCCGAGACCCTCAAATGTCTCCCAGAATCCATGAAGGATAAACCACAAAGGAAATATACAATCACGAAGTATCAACCCACCCTACATAGGTATATTCCCATACATATACCTAAGTAATCAATTCCTGTTTGGCTCCAAATATTGTGTCCAAGGACAACCAAATCCACACAGGAAATAAGTCGATCACATAAATGATATTGATTGAAAGTCAAGTCTCAGCTCACACTGGTATACTGTCACGACCCATCCCCTAGGGCCTGTGTCGTAACTACCCCAAGCCCGCCTTCCATAGGACAGGGGCAGGC
The DNA here is from genome assembly GCA_963277665.1 of Viscum album. Taxonomy (NCBI): domain Eukaryota; kingdom Viridiplantae; phylum Streptophyta; class Magnoliopsida; order Santalales; family Viscaceae; genus Viscum; species Viscum album. Next base: position 1,890,505,000 of record OY728156.1, read on the forward strand.
GACTAGCACCAAAGGCGTAAACCCCGACAAAAAGGGGGAGGAATTGCCTTTATAAATTAGTCAAACACTATAGAGTAAGCAAACATAAGTAAAAACTAAGTAAAACTGAGTACAATATTAATTGAGGAAAAGGACAGGGGGCCGGAAATACAAGCCCAACAGTAAAGTACAAGAAGAAGAAAAACCAGCAGGAAGGTGTCAAGCTGCTCATGGATCATTCTCCGGGGTCCCCACTAGAAGGGTAGGTACAGATGGCCACCTCGGCTCTCCACGTCCGTATGCCACCTCCGGGTACTGTCTTGTCGTGAAGTCCACCTCCGGGTACCATCTCGTCATGAAGTCCACCTCCAGGTACCGTCTCTTCGTCAGTTCCACCTCTGGGTACCGTCTAGCACTACAAGCCTCAACCATGATCAGTTATGTCTTTCATCTGCAACCAACAAAACGTAGTGCGGGCGAAGCCCATGCAGGGTTGAGTATACGATACTCAGTAGGGACCCTGAGACCCCCGAAGGTCTCCCTAAATCCACAAATGATAACACACAAAGGAAATATAAAATCATGAAGTAACAACCAACACTACTTAGGTATATGCCCCTACATATACTTAAGTCATCAATTCCAGTTCGGTTCCAACATCTGAGCCCAAGTTTGATCACATCCACACAGGATAGTACAACCCAATCCACATAGGGAAGCACAACCCAATCCACACAGGAAACCACAACTCAATCCACATAGGAAGAAAATCAATCATATCGATGATAATGATTGAAAGTCAAGACTTAAATCACATAGATACACATAATTTTTAAATACAAATGAGTTGATGAGATGTAGTTACTGATTCATCTAGCTGGGACCCACGTAGGATACTGGACCAGCTATGCTGTCGGACCCACGTAGGATACTAGTCCAGCTACTCTGTCGGACCCACGTAGGATACTACAATAGAGGTCAATACTGTCAGACCCACGTAGGATACAAGTACAGTATTCATCACCGCCGAAACCACGAAGGATTCCAGTACGGTTGTCGTCGTCGTCAAACCCACGGAGGATTCCAATATGAAAGTCTTCACCGTCAAACCCACATAGGATTCCAGTACGGTCGTCGTCGTCGTCGAACCCACAGAGGATTCCAGTACGAAAGTATTCACTGTCGAACTCACGGAGATTCTAGTATGGTCGTCGTCATCATCGAACCCACGATGATTCTAGTACGAAAGTCTTCACCTTTGAACCCATAGTGGATTCCAGCATGGTTGTCATCACAGTCACAACCAGCTTTAGGGTTCCCGCACACATCATGCTCGTTTCTGGGAGTATCCGCTCCACGAGCCAAGGGGTCGATACATAAAATGACACGTAGTCTTGAGTTGATGTATCCAAAAGATCCGCCTCATCGATAGAAACTCAACATGACTGACGACGCGTCAATCAGACGCCCATTCTGAGAGTTAAAGGCTTTTTTGTTTCAGGGGCCCAGTTGGTTTTTAAGTCAAAACCAAACCGACTGTACTCCAAATGCATCCAAACCTCTAGCGGAGTAAGCAAAAGGTTCGTCTCACTAAGAGGAATCCAACAAAGTCGACGACACGTCAATCGGACGTCCGGAGCTCATGTTATAGGTGTTTCCACTCTGAGGGCCTACATGGTTTCATGTTAAAACCAACCCGGCAATACCTAAGGTTGTCTAAAATCTTGAGTTTAATATATTTAAACGACCACCTCGATCTAAGGACTGCATCGCAACTGATAGTGCATCGATCAGAGGTCCGTATCCCATGTTACAAGCGTTTTAACGAACATGTCCATTTTTAGGGGGTTAGGGCCCAGACCAACCAGGTCCTAGACCCCCTGGGTCGGCCCGAACCGGGTCGACCCGACTCGGGTCAGGGTCCGGCCCACTAGGGCGCGGCACGACCTAGCCAGCGCGGCCTATCCCAGCCGGCGTGGCCTAGCCCCACCGACATAGCCCGGCCCGGTTCGGGCGGCCAGGCCCAGCACGGGTGGCCCGGCCCGTTGTGGTCGGTCCGGCCCGGTGCAGCCGGTCCATGCGGTGTGGTGCCTGTGTGCGGAGCGTACGTGGAAAGGGGGGGGGGGGGGGGGTTACAACCCCCCCGGTTGAACAAACCAGCGCGGATTAATGTCGCACCGCCCTATCCGGAAAGGCTTCAGCCGTTCCGGTTCTCACTCCAACACTGCGGCTGAGCCGGGGCGATTTACTCCGGCGGCGCGCCACTGCCGCCTTCTATGGACCACCAGACGCACTCCAGTGGTCCTTTTCACCTGCCGTTTTCTCCTGTGGTCCTCCCGAGACCCGATCTTCATGGCGACGGATTTCAAACGTCTTTGCGGTCCCTTCTCACCATTACCGTCAATCCGCGCACCAACAAAAATCTGCGGAGGGTTGTCGGGGCATGTTGGTTCGGCCCACGCCCTCCACGTTAGGTGTTATAAAACGGAAATATTTAAACATGATTTTAAAAACAACAAAAATTCAATTTTACTTAAATAAAATTGTATAAAAATTTATAACTCAACCTCTTAAATGAGTTTTAGCATACTAATGTTCCCATCTCGTAGTTAAAAAGAAACATCCATGGATCAACTCAATGTTGAGTTGTTCTGTGTTCTTTGTTTAGAAGGAAACAACCATGGTATAGAATATCATTTTAAAAAATTATCCCCTAGCTCGAAGAAGTCTTCAAACGAGGATCGTCGCAGAAAAAAGACGTCACAGAAGACGGCGTCACGGAACGAGGGTCCATAAGCATCATCGGTGTTTTCCCGATGAAGGATGTGGCATGTCATCATTCTCCGAAGAGGGCATCTCTCACCGACTACGGAGAGGAGAGTAGATGGTATGACGATCTCCTCTTGAGGTGATGGAGTTCTTCGTCGTAGACTTGACGTTCTTCACGAAGAAGATAAAGTTCTTCAAGTCTCGTGTATTTTCTCCCCAAAACTCCTCGCACAACAATTTCACCATAATAAAATAAGGCTTCCCTTATTTTATTACACATTCCAACTTTTTCAAATTCCAAAATGAATTCACGGAATTAATTAACGTGTGTTGTCAAATTAATGAGGTGTTTTATTGGAATGTATATTAATGTAGAAGAGTTACAAAAAAATTGCTAGAGGGGAAATAAATGGGGTGTTGGGGAAAATTGAAGGAGGTGGGGGCTCGTGTGGACCCCACACCAACCTCCTTGAATCTTCCCCTTTTCAACAACGCTTAACCATAGATAATGAAATAAAAATAAATTGTAAAACAAATTAATTTTTATTCCTCACATTTATAACATCTCCTCCCGAGAAAACGAAACACCAGGAAAGGTCTTCCTATGAAATTACCAATTCTACAGTTTTAATCAGTTCCCTCAGATTTCTATTCCGAGCACCGGTTCAAAATTTAGGAAAACCCACTCATTTTTTCACCGAACAGACCTGAGCTAATCTTCGGAAAAAGATTACGGGCACACCGGGCCTCGGAATTAGGTTCCGTCAGAAACAACGCACTCGTAAAATTACAAAGAAAAAAAATCCTTGAAATTTATGGGTCCTTACATTACTCCCACCTCAGGTCTTTACGTCCCCGTAAAGATACATCACAAACTAGGGGAAAAAAAAGAGGGTACTGAGCATGCATCTGAGCCTCCCGCTCCCAAGTGCTCTTTTAGAGGGTCCCATGCTGCCATCTGATGTGCACTAGAGGAATCGACTGCCCACATAGGACCCACTCCAATCGATCCTAGATCTCCACCAGGACCTCTGCAAAAGTCTCCCCATCGTCATTGTCCATCTCCCCATGGTCGATGATATGCGCCGGGTCAAGCACGTATCTCCTCAGTTGAGATACGTGGACGTCATCATGCACCTGGTGCAACTGAGGTGGATGGATCAAGCAGTAAACCTCCTCACCTACCCTGTTGGGGACCTATAAGGGTCTGATAAAGCATGGAGATAACTTGCCGCCCTAGCCAAAACTCTTTAATCCACGTCGAGGTGAGACCCGTAGGATAACGTGGTCACCATCCTCGAACTCTAGTGGTCTCCACCTCCAGTTAGCATAAGTATTTTGTTGGCTCTGAGATGTCCTCATCCAATCCTAGATGACTTGGACCTTCTCTGGTCCAACAAGAGCTGCTAAGATTTCTTCTTTGCTGATAAGAGAAATCTGGTCTCATCCCCTGGATGAACTACGTTCTTTGCCTAACACAGTCAACCCCGATATAGATGATACTAATCTATACCAAGTATGACTTCATAAGTCATCAATGCTACTATCAAGAGATCCAACTGTTAATCTCACCTCCAAGGGTTGAGTCACACTGTCGGCATCTGGGTGTGGTCACTGGGTCTCCTCCAGTAGGTATCTCAAATGTGAGGGTCAAGTAAACAGTTTTAAATAGGAACCTCTTAGTAGAAAAAAAAGAGATGAAGAAAACGTCACAAGGAAAAGTGTATTTTAATATTGCAGATTAAGTACAATGATACAAAACATCCAAAAACACAACCTCAACAATGCCGGAAGCAATAAGAACAAAAGTACCCATGTCTTGAGCTATTCCTGCTCCTATCCATCTGCTCTCGGAGCTTCATGGTCATAAACCTCAGCTTCCTGTAGCTGAGCTCTCCCTTGTCCACCCATTCCCTGTAGTCGGGGTGGTCTTCCTGGTGGTGGTGGTGGTAGGGCCTCAAAGTGTCACCCACCTCCTGCTGCTCAGCCAGATCCTCTACCTCATTCACCTACTCCCTGCAGACCACCATGGTTGAACCTCTGCCAGGGAGGTCCCTCTACTACCTGCTTCTCATCAGCAAGACAAGTCAGGCAGTATCGAGCCATGTGACCCTGCCCTCCGCATGCGTAGCCCAACCTTCTCCTCGTGTAGCTGGCTCTCTTTCATGTGCCCCGCACAACCAAATCTGCATCATGAGATTTCTCATCTGATGGTCTGGCCCGTTTGGACCTTTGCGTCATCTGTCTACTACTAGCTGAATAAGACTTTGCTAAGGGTCATCCGGCGGAGGGTCTTGCCGCTGGTGACTGCTCGGCAAGAAAACACACCACTAGAAGGGCTCGATCCAACACCCCTGCCTGTGTCGGAATGTTGAGGGAGATCATCGAATCCTTGATTTCTTTCCTCAGTCCCTTCTCGAAGGTCCAGGCCCAGAAGAACGGGTCTCGTACCATATCTGTGGAGTAGCGTGAGAGATCAGTAAACCTCTTCGAGTACTGGGCCACGATCATGCTGCCCAGCCGTAGCTGTAGTAACTCTTGAATGAGAACCACACTGAGGGTGGCTGGGACGAACTCTGAGCGGAAGAGGCCCTCAAAGTCCATCCATTGAAGTGATTCCTCGTCATGAACCTGGAGCATTAGGCTCCACCATATGCCTGCTTTCACGTGCAGGAGACTCGCTGCAAGGATCACCATGAGGTCAGTTGGAGTCCCCACTAACCCGAATACTCGAACAACAGCCTCGAGCCATTCCTCGGCTGCCTGAGGGTCTGTCTCCCTATAGAACCTGGGCGGTCTCTGACTCTGGAACTAATGAAGTGCACTAAGGTGACGTGGACTCTCAACGGCTGGGGATGGTGGCATCGGTGGCTCGCCGGGTAGAGGTACCGCCGGTGCCTCCAGTGTAAAAGGGCCCTGCACCAAGGCCTCATTGCTCGATGGGTTGTCATCTCGTACAATGCTCTGAACACTTACTGGCAGCCATCGTGGGGCCATCCTAAAAAGAAACAGGTGTTCCACGGTCAAAACAATATATATGGTGAGCTGACAAAAAGTAATCGCAATGAAAACTTTTGAAACACACATGCAATCAGTGTTTTCATGAACTGAGTCTAAAATCAGAAGTCAGGGTCCTTGTGCACGGATACGTCGGCTGCCGTACCAACACTGGACTCCCTAGACTAATAACCACACTCAATACCCTTAATATTATTACATCACATAGATGAAAGATCAGAGTCCTGATTTTAGTGGAAGAACCAAAATCCTCTAATACCAATTTGTCACGACCCATCCCCCAGGGCTAGTGTCGTAACAACCCCAAGCCCGCCTTCCATAGGCCATGGGTTGGTGACTAGCACTAAAGGTGTAAATCCCAACAAAAAGGGGAAGGAATTGTCTTTATAAAGTAAAAAAAACCACAGTGTAAGAAAGAAGAAGTAAACAATAAGTAAAACTGAGTACAATAGTAATTGCAGAAAAGGACAAGGGGGCTGGAAATACAAGCCCGACAATAAAGTACAAGAAGATGACAAAATAGCAGGAAGGTGTCAAGCTGCTCCTGGTTCGTCCTCTGGGGTCCCCACCCAAAGGGTAGGTTCGGATGGCCACCTCGGCTCTACACTTCCGTCTGCCACCTCCGGGTACCGTCTCATCATGAAGTCCACCTACGAGTACCGTCTCGTCGTGATGTCCACCTCTGGGTACGGTCTCTCCGTCAGGTCCACCTCCGGGTACCTTCTAGCTCTACAAGCCTCAACCATGATAAGTGATGTCCATTGTCTGCAACCAATAAAATTTAGTGTGGGCAATTCCCATGCAGGGGTGAGTATACGATACTCAGTAGGGACCCCGAGACCCCCGAAGGTCTCCCTAAATCCACAAAGGATAATCCACAAAGGAAAGACACAATAATGAAGTAACAACACACACTACTTAGGTATATTCCCAAACAAATACCTATTTCATCAATTCCAGTTCGTTTCCAACATCCGATCCCAAGTTCGATCACGTCCACACAGGATTGGACAACCCAATCCACACAGGAATGCACAACTCGATCCACACAGGAATGCACAACTCAATCCAAACAGGAAGAAAATCAATCATATCGAAGATAATGATTGAAAGTCAAGACTAATCTCACACAGGTATACATCATTTGTAAAGAAAAATTAGATGATCATATGTAGTTACTGATTCATCTGGCTAGGACACACATAGTATACTAGACCAGCTAAGCTATTGGACCCACGTAGGATACTAGTCCAACTACTCTGTCGGACCCACGTAGGATACTACAACAGAGGTCAATACTGTTGGACCCACGTAGTATACAAGTACAGTAGTCATCACCGCTGAACCCATAGAAGGATTCTAGTACGATTTTCATCGTCGTCGTACCCATGGAGGATTCCATTAAAAAAGTCTTCATCGTCGAACCCCCGAAGGATTCTAGTATGGTTGTCATCGTTGTCGAGCCCACGGAGGATTCCCATACGAATGTCATCACTGTCAAACCCATGGAGGATTCCAGTATGATTTTCATCGTCATCGAAACCACGAAGGATTGTAGTATGGTCGTCTTCGTCATCGAACCCACGGAGGATTCCAGTACGAAAGTCTTCGCCATCGAACCCACAGAGGATTCCAGCATGATTGTCATCGCAGTCGCAGCCAGCTCTAGGGTTCCCGCACACAACATGCTCATTTCCGGGAGGGTCCACTCCCCGAGCCAAGGGGTCGATACATCAATAGACATTTATTCCGGAGTTGATGTATCCCAAAGTTTAGCATCGTCGATAGGAACTCAACATGACAGACGACCAATCAATCGGACGCCCGGTCTGAGAGTTAAAGGCCTTTTCGTTCCAGGGTCCCGGTTGGTTTTTAAGTCAAAACCAACCCGACCGTACTCCAACTGCATCCAAACCTCTATGGGAGTAATCCAAAAGGTATTTCTCAGTAAGAGGAATCCAACAAAGTCAATGACACATCAATCGGACGTCCAGAGCTCATGTTTTAGGCGTTTCCGCTCCGAGGGCTCGCTTGGTTTCGTGTTCGAACCAACCATGCCATACCCAAAGTTCTCCAAAACCATGAGTGTAATATACCTAAATGGCCGTCTTGATCCAAGGATCGTGTCACAATTGATGGTGCGTCAATCGGAGGTCTGTAGCCCATGTTACGTGCGTTTTAACAAACTTGTCGGTTTTAGGGGGTTTGGGGCCCGAACCGACCCGGCCCGAGACCCCCTGGGTCATCCCGAACCGAGCGGACCTGACCTGGGTCCATGTATGGCCATCTAGGGAATGGCCCGGCCCGACCGGTTCGGCTCGGCCCAACGCGGGTGGCCCGGCCCGGTGTGGCCGGTCCGACCTGGCGCGACCGATCCGTGCGGTGCGGCGCCCGCGTGCGGAGCACACTCGGAAAGGGGTGGGGGGTTACAACCCCCTGGTTGAACAAACCGGGGAATCTTAATTCCACGCCGCCCAATCTGGAATGGATTTGGACGTTCCGATTCTCCCTCCATCATCGCGGCCCAGCCGCGGCGGTTTGCTCCGGCCGCGCGCCACCGCCGCCTTCTGCGGACCACCGGATGCGCTCCGGTCATCTGTTTTTCCTGCCGTCTTCTCTAGCGGTCCTCCTGTGACCCAATCTTCACTACGATGGATTTCAAATGTCGTTGCGTTCCCATATCACCATCATCGTCAATCCGTTCACCAACAAAAATCTGTAGAGGGTTGTCGGGCCGTGTTGGTTCGGCCCACACCCTCCGCGTTAGGTGTTATCAAATGGCAAGATTTAAACAGGATTTTAAAAAGAACAAAAATGCAATTTTACTTAAATAAAATTGAATAAAAAACTATACCACATCCTCTTAAATGAGTTGTATCATTCTGATGTTCCCATCCCGCAGTTAAAAAGAAACATTCACGGATCATCTCAATGTTGAGTTGTTCCGTGTTCTTTGTTTAGAAGGAAACAAACATGGGAAAGAATATCATTCAAAAAAATAATCCCCTACCTCGAATAAGTCGTCGAACGAGGAACGTCATGGGAAAAAGAAATCATAGAAGATGACGTCGCATAACAAGGCTCCGTAAGCATCATCGGTGTTTTCCCGATGAGGGATGTGGCACGTCGTCGTTCTCCGATAAAGGAATCTGTTACCGGTTGAGGAGAGGAGAGGAGACGGTACGATGATCTCCTCTTGCGGTGACCGAGTTCTTCATCGTAGACATAGCATTCTTCACGAAGAATATGAAGTTCTTCAAAGCTCGTGTATTTTCTCCCCAAAACTTCTCGCACAACAATTTTAACATAGTAAAATAAGGCTTCCCTTGTTTTATTACTCATGCCAACTTTTTCAAATTTCAAAATGAATTCACTGAATTAATTAACATGAGTTTTCAAATTAATGAGGCGTTTTATTGGCATGTAAATTAATTTGGAAGAGTTAAGAAAAAACTGCTAGAGGGAAAAAATGGGGTGTTGGGGAAAATTGAAGGAGGTGGGGGCTCGTGTGGGCCCACCCCAACTTCCTTGAATCTTCCTTTTCAACGACGCTTAACCATCGGTAATGAAATAAAAATAAATTGAAAAAAAAATTATTTGTATTCCTCACATTTTTATCATCTCATCCCGAGAAAGCATAACTCTAGGAAAGGTCTTCCTATGAAATTACTGATGATGCGGTTACATCGGTGCCCTCGGATTTCGATTCCGAGCACCGGTTCAAAAGTTAGCAAAAGCCGCTCCTTTATTCACTGAACGTACTCGAGCTAAACATCGGAAAATGATTTCGGGCACACCGGGCCTCGGAATCAGGAGTCGTCTAACACAGCGCACTCGTAAAATTCGATGGAAATAAAAAAAGAATTTCCTTGAAATTTATGGGTCCTTACATATACTACTCATGAAGAGGGATGGATATGATTATATGTAGCCTCTGAATCATCTCCTTTGCCGAACCCATGTAAGATCCTTGTATAGAAGTCGTCGCTACCGAACCCACGGAGGATCCAGATACATTTGTCACCACTACCGAACCCATAGAGGATCCAAGTACAGTAGTCGTCATTGTCGAACCCTTGTAGGATCCAAGTACAGTCGTCTTCGCTGCCGAACCCACAGAGGATCCAAATAAAATGTTCTTCGTCGTCGAACCCACGGAGGATCCCAACATGGTAATTGTTGTAGTCGCAACCAGCATTAGGGTTCCCGCACACAACACGCTCGATTCCGGGAGGGTTTTCTCCTCAATCCTAGGTGTTCAATACATCAACTATTAAAAATTCTGGAGTTGATGTATTCTAATGTTCCGTCTCGTCAAAAGTAACTCAACGCGACAGACAAAGTGTCAATAGGACGCCCGGTCTGAGAGATATTGGCTCTTCAGTTCTAGGGGCCCGGTTAAAAATACGCTTGTTTCTAACACGACCGTTCACCAAAGATGTACAAAACTCACTTATAGTATGAAAAAAGTACCGCCTAGTCGCAAGGGTCACAGTGCCACAGACGGCGCATCGATCAGACTCCAGGTCATCAAGTTATTCACCTTTAAGTGAAAAATTGCTAGGCTCGTTATGCCCAGTGGGCCGACGGGTCGGGTTAACCCAGTTTTGGCGGTCCGACCCAGTAGGGGAGTCGGACCGACCTAATTAATAAGCATGGCTTATCTCGAGGGGTGCAGCCTGGCCAGGCACGGCCTGGCACGACGCGGCCCTGCCAGTAGGCCAAGTGGCTTGGCTCGAGGGGGCCGAGCAGTCCGAGGCGGGGGGTGCTGCCCCCCAACTGCCCAAACCAGTAGCGCCAAGCGACGCAGACCTCCCTAACTGGACATCCAAATCCGTCCGGAATTCTTAGCACAATTGGTCCACATGGGCAGGCCAAGGTTCGTCCGACACGGCACCCTCTAGGTGCCACGGCTCTCCTCCGCCCGGCTGGCCGACGGGCCGACTGCTTCTTCCGCCAAAGAGGCCCTCATAACACGGGTCGCGGTCTTCTGCAGCGTGGCGCCGTGGGGCTTTGCGGTTCCTCCCTTCAGCCTGGCCGGCAATGGCAGGTCGGTTCTTCCTCGGTCGAGTAGCCCGCGATTATGGGCCACGGTTCTTCCGCACGCAGCCGGCGCATGGCCAACACTCACATTCATTGCCACCTTCTTGTCATGATTTCCATCGCAATCAAAAAAGACTACGGAGGGTCATCAGGCCGTGTGTGTTCAGCTCGCACCCTCCGTGTTAGGTGGTAGCAGTTGGCAGAATATAAACAATGATTTCCAACAAAGAACAGGGTATGCGATAAACACTCCAAAATGAACAATCCCCTACCACGAATATGGTTTTTCATCATAGACGCAAAAAGAGATGTCACTCCATCAACATCAGAGAAAGAACCATCATCGTTGGTGCATACCACGCATCGGTGTCTCCTCCCCTAACGCGGAGGAAGAAGAGTATTTTAGAATTGTGGAGCATTCTTCACCGAGTCGTACTTCATTGATGTTTGGTGTTCTTCGTCAGAGATGAAAACCATTCTTCATTGAGGAGAGGAATAATTTTATCTCTCTCACAAGAGCTCTCTCCCAACTCTCCTTAACATAATGAATTCGCCATTAATAAAATAATAGGATAATGCTATTATTTTATTAACACATTCAATTCAAAATTAAAAAAAAATAATTCAATTTACTGAAGAGTAAGAATTCATTGATTAACTTGTGTTGGAAAACATTAAAGAGGGAGAGAGGGAGGGGAAGAATTATCATAATTTAGGGGGGTGGGGGTTGTTGCATTAAAGGAAGGGAAATTAATTGGGGAGTTTGAAGAGAGTTATGGGAGTGGAGAGTTTGGGGATTGTGTGGGCACCACCTCTCAAATATCCACACATGGGAAGTTGGGTGGGTGTGGACCCCATGAATAACTTCTCATGAGAGGAATTAACTTCCATAGATATATAATATTGTTCTAACAATTTTATTTAACTTCTTAATTAAACCCCAATTTTTAACTTTCAACCTGCATAAAACGCAACTGCGGTAAAGGACCCTTTAAGCAATTACCGGTGCTATGAGTTAATCAGTGTCCTCAGATTTCAATTCCAAGCACCGGATCAAAAGATAGAAAAACCCACAAGTAAGTTTACTGAACGTACCCGAACAAAACCTCATAAATTGATTCTGGGCACACCAGGCCTCAGAATCAAGTTCTGTTAGAAGCCACAGACTTGTAAAATTCCAAATAATTGAAGAAAAAAATTTACTTAAAATTTTTGGGTCTTTACAATACTCCCACCTCAAGGATTTACATCCCTATAAAGCTAAAACATACACTAGGACAACAAATGAGGGTACTGAGGACGTATTTGAGTCTCCCACTCCCAGGTGCTCTCCTGGAGGTTCCCGTACTGCCAGTGAATGCGTACCAGAGGAATCGACCACCCATGTAGGACCTACTTCTGTCGATCCCGATCTCCACCGGGACCTCCATGAATGTTTCTCCGACATCAATGTCAAACTACTTGTGACCGATGATGTGTGATGGATCGTGCACACATATCCTCAGCTGATATACGTGGAAGATGTCGTACACTCGGAGCAATTGAGCTGGAAGGGCCAGGTGGTACGCCACCTTGCCTACCCTACTGAGGACTAGGAATGGTCTGATGAAGCTCGGAGATAACGTGCCGCCCCATCCAAATCCCCATAGACCATGTTGAGGTGAGCCTCGTAGGAAAAAGTGGTCTCCATCCTTGAACTCCAGTGGTCTCCGTCTCCTATCAGCATAGGACTTCTATCTGATTTGTGCCATCTTCATCTTCTCTTGGATGATCTGCACCTTCTCTATCATAGCTTGAACTATCTCTGGTCCTACAAGTGCTAACTCCCCTAGGCCAGTCCAGCACAAAGGTGATCTGCTAGATCGGTCGTACGGTTCCTTGTAAGGTTCCATCCTGATGGTGGAGTGGTATCTGTTTTTGTACGCAAACTCCACTAAGGGTAGGTGATCCTCTGAGATGCGACCAAATTCAAGGACACATGAATGGGGAATTTCCTTGAGTGTCTGAATGGTCCTCTACGTCTGGCTATCCGTCTAAGGATGGAAGGTGGTGCTGAGATCTAGATGTGTACCAAAAGCCTCCTATAACCCCTTCCCAAGCTAGGATGTAAAACGATCATCTCGATCAGAGATGATAGAAGACGGGACACCATGAATCCATATGATCTCCTGAACGTAGAGGCATCCCATGCTCTTTACTGATCCCTACTCTCTGATTTGTAGTAAATGGGCCGACTTGGTGAGTCAGTCTACTATCACCCAAATAGGGTCATGTCCCCTAGATTTACGTGGATCCCCCATCACAAAATCCATATATATCCTATCACACTTCCACTCCGGAACCTCTAAGGGTTGTACTGAACCTGCTGGTACTAGGTGCTCAGCCTTCACTTGCTGACAAGTGAGGCATTGTGAAATTAACTTTGCTACAACCTTCTTCATGCCCGGCCACCAGTGCTGTCGTTTGAGATCCTGGTAAATCATCGCCACTCCTAGATGTACCTCTAGAGGGGAAGTGTGAAACTACCTCACCACTTCCTCTTGTAATGAAACTGGTACCATAGTACGTCCCTAGAGGAGGATGATATCCTCCCCTCCTTCAAAAAACCCATCAGGCACCTGCCGTGTAGATATCTGATCACGTCACGTCTCACAGTCAACATCCCCACGTTGTGCCTCTCTGAATCGCTCAAGGAGAGGAGGAGTGACTGTGAGAGACTATAGAATGTCTGCTCCATCTTTATCCATAATGAATATCTGTAATGCATCAAGCTTCATTGTCGCCTCTCCTTGTAGCTGAATGCCCTATCTTCTGCTAAGAGCATCAGCCACAACGTTCCCCTTCCTAGGAGTATAGACTATCTCAAAGTCATAGTCCTGGAGTAACTAGATCCATCGCCACTAACTCGGGTTTAGGTCCTTCTATGAGAAGATGTACCTCAGACTATGGTGGTCAGAGTAGATTGCAAAGTGCTTGCCTATCAGATAGTGTCACCACATCTTCAAGGCGAAGACCACTGCTTCTAATTCCAGGTCATGGGTAGTATAGTTCTACAAATGTTGTCTCGACTGCCGTGAACCGTATGCAATCAATAATCACTCCGACATCAGGACACACCTGAGTCTGGTCATTAATTTTTTGCAGTAAACTACTTACCCAACGCCCACCTCCGGTAGCCTCAAGATGGGCGCACTGGCCAATATCTGTCTTAGCTCCTGAAAGCTCTGCTCGCATCTATCTGACCACATGAAGGGTTTACCCTTCTTCGTCAAAGTTGAAAGCGATTCTGCAACTCTGGAGAAGTCTGGCACAAATCATCGATAGTACCCAGCCAGACCTAGGAAACTCCGCACCTCTGTCACCTCCTAGGTGGCTCCCAATCTAGTACTGCCTCGATCTTCACTAGGTCCACTGCAACACTATCCTCTGAGATGTCATGTCTAAAGAAATAAACGTCTCGAATCATGGACTAGAACATTCAGAGATTCAAAAAATATATTGCTCTCAGAGTGTGTCTAGTACAACCCTCAAGTGGTAGGCGTGCTCCTCCTTAGTAGCTGAGTAAATCAGAATATCGTCAATGAAGACTACGACAAATCGATCGAGGTAAGGCTAAAAGATCCTGTTCATGAAACCCATGAACACAACTGGAGGTTTGGTTATGCCGAATGGAATAAACATGAACTCATAGTGGCCATACCGACACCTGAAGGTCGTCTTCTGCACATCCTCGTCTTGAACTCTGAGCTGGTGATAGACTGACAAGAGGTCTATCTTCAAGAGCCATCGTGCTCTCTTGAGCTGATCAATGAGTTCGTAAATACTCAAGAGTGTGTACTTATTCTTTACGGTCACCTGATTCAGGTGACGGTAGTCGACACACAGTCGTAATATTTCATCTTCCTTCTTGGTGAACAAAATCGGAGAAACCTAGGGTGGAACACTGGGTCGAATGAATCCCTTTCACTGTATGTCCAGCAGCTGTACCTATAGCTCACGAAGCTCAGTGGGAGAAATATGATATACTAGAGTTGATATCGGCGTTGTGACGGGGTTCAGGTCAATGTAGAAGTCTACCTCTCTATGAGGAGGTCGTCCGAGAACATCAACAGGAAAAACATCTGCATATTGATCCATCACAATAGGAAAAGTCGGACTATGCACATCAACTGCTCCTAGGGTTATACTAGCCATCTGATGTGTCATCGGATGCCCTCTCCTCTGTGTAAGTATATCCTGCACTAAAAAGGATCCCTTCTCGCCAGTGAAGGTGAACTTGGTCCGATCCGTGCGGACACACCACACTCTGTGCCTAATGCAATGAATCTAAGCATGGACTATAGACAACCAGTCCATACCCAAGATGACATCGTATGGCTTCGACGCCACTACAAAAAGATCCCATCCAAATCTCTCGGCTCCTAGAGTAAGCTCACACTGCCGGCACCAATGTGTAATCGTCAAGTCTTCTCCTGTAGGAGTCTCTAGCCATAAGGATCGAGCCAACGGCTCTGTCGGAATCTCCGAGCTCCAAACAAAGGCAGTGGAAATAAAATAATGACTCTCTCATATGTCTATAAGTACTGTAATAAGCATGGAGTAGACACATATTGTACCTTGAATCATATCTGGTGTGTCCTGGTCGTAGTGGTCCTCCTGGTGGTGGTGGTGGTAGAGCCTCAAAGCGTCGTCCACCACCCACTGCTCAGCCAGATCCTCTTCCTAGTCCGCTGGCTCCCTGCGGACAGCCACGGTCAAACCTCTACCTCTTCCTGGAAGGTCCCTTTACTATCTTCCGATTGACCACATGGCGGGCCGGGCAGTCCCAAGAAATGTGACCATGCCCGCCACATGCATAGAACTGCATGCCCCTCGAATGGTTGGCTCTGTTTCGTGTTCCCTGCACCTCCGAACAAGTATATTTTAGTAGCCCTCCTAATAGACTTGTACGCATGGACCTCTGCGACATATTTCTACTGCCGTTTGTAGAAGACTCTGCTACGTGTCGCCCGAAGGTGGGTCCTACTGCTTGTGTCAGCTCAGCAAGAGAGCTCTCTACAGGAAGGGCTCTCTCCAGCACTCCTACCTGTGTTAGAATGCTGAGGGAGATCATCGAAGATCTGATATCCGGGCTCATTCCCTACTTGACAGTCTGGACTCGAAAGAATGGGTCACGTACCATGTCTGTGGAGTTGTGTGAGAAGTCTGTGAACCTCGCTAGTATTGAGATACTGTCATGCTGCCCTACCACTGATGAAGTAACTCCTTAATCCGCACCGCACGAAAGGAGGTTGGAACAAACTCCGAGCGGAAGAGACTCTCGATGTTCGTCATAAGTAGGGATGCCTCATCATGCACCTGGAGAATCAGTCTCCACCATCTACCTTCTGATGTGTGCAGGAGACTTCCATCAGGGATCACCATAAGATAAGATGTTGTCCCTACTAATCTGAAGACTTTGACGATAGCCTCCAGCCATTCCTCACCTTTATGAGGGTCTGTCTCTCCATGGAACCTAGGCGGCCTCTATCACTGAAACTCATGAAACACACTTAGGCAGCTTGCACTCTCTACTGTTGGTGCTGTTAGTATTAGTAGATCTGCGGTTAGTGGTACCGCTGGTGCCTCCGCTGTGATGGGGCCTTACACAGAGGTCTCATCGCTCATTGGGTTGCCATCTCATATGCAACTCAGAACCCTAGCTGGCTGCCATCATGGGGCCAACTTGAAAAGAAATAGGTGCCCCATGGTCAAATGGTATACCTGGTGA
Organism: Viscum album; assembly: GCA_963277665.1. NCBI lineage: Eukaryota > Viridiplantae > Streptophyta > Magnoliopsida > Santalales > Viscaceae > Viscum > Viscum album. Next base: position 1,890,521,579 of record OY728156.1, read on the forward strand.
GCTGACAAAAAGTAATAACAAAGAAAACTTTTGGAACACACATGAAATAAATAATTTCGTGCACTGAGTCAGAAATCAGATGTCAGGGTCCTGGTGTATGGATACGTCGACCTCCGCACCAACACTGGACTCCCTGGACTGATAACTACACTCAATACTCGTAACACTATTTCTTCACAGATAAGAAATTATCAGAGTCCTGAGTTATACAGTAGAACCGAATCCTCTGATACCAATTTGTCACGACCCGTCCTCAGGGCCCGTGCCATGACTACCCCAAGCCCGCCTTCCATAGTCCAGGGGCTAGAGACTAGTAGCAATGTCATAAATACGGGTAAAAGGGAAGGGATTGCCTTTATAAAATTAAGCAATCAAAACAAAGTACACAAGTGAAGTATGACATATTTATAACTGAGTACAAAAGTAAGTGCTGAAAAGTAAATGGGTCAGTATATAAATCCAACTGAAAGTACAGTAAAACAACAGTAAGGTAATGCGACAACCACTAAGTCATCCTCCAGATATCCCACCTGAAGGGTGGGTACAGATGGTCTCCTCAACTCCTCGGGTCCGGCCGTCCGCCCCGTGTACGTCCCGCCAAGTGGTCCACATCCGAGTACCGTTCTTCTCCACAAACCTCCAACTCGATCAGAGCTGTCCGTCGTCTGCATCCAACACAATGTAGGGCAAGCATAACCCATGTAGGGGTGAGTTTACGATACTCAGTAGGGACCCCAAGACCCCCGATGGTCTCCCAAAATCCACGAAGGATAAAACAAAAATCAAACATACAATCATGAAGTTCAACCGGCTCTTCTTAGGTATATTCTCATACATATTGCAATGTCATCCATTCGAGTTCAGCTCCAACTCTCGAGCCCAGACACAACCCAGTACACATAGGAAATAAGTAAATCACATCAATGATGTTGATTTAATGTCAAGACTCAACTCACACTAGTATACTACTCACAAGGAGGGGTGGAGATGATTATACGTAGCCTCTGAATCATCTCCTATGCCGAACACACGTAGGATCCTAGTACAGAAGTCGTTGCAGCCGAACCCACGGAGGATCCAGGTATAGTCATCACCGCTACCGAACCCACGGAGGATCCAAGTACAGTAGTCATCACTGCCGAACCCATTTTGGATCCAAGTACAGTCGTCTTATCTGCCAAACCCATGCAGGATCCATGTATAGTGGTCTTCGTCGTCGAACCCTTGGAGGATCCCAGCACGGTAGTCATCGTTGTCGCAGCCAGATCTAGGGTTCCCGCACACAAAATGCTGGATTCCGGGAAGGTCCGCTCCTCACGCCATGGGGGTGGATACATAAACTATCACAAAGTTCGGAGTTGATGTATCCCAATGTTACATATCGTAAAAAGGAACTCAACACGATAGACGACACGTCAATCAGACGCCCGGTCTGAGAGATATTGGATTTTCTGTTCCAGGGGCCCGGTTAAAAATATGCTCTTTCCATACCCGACCATTCCCCAAAGTCATACAAAACTCACTTAGAGTATCTTAAAAACGACCTCCTTCTCACAAGGGTCCCAGTTCCGCAGACGGCGCATCGATCAGACGCGCGGTCTTCGAGTTATTCACCTTTAATTGAAATTGGGCCTGGTGCGTTAATCCCAGTGGGCCGACGGGTCGGGTTAACACATTTTTGTGGGGTTCAACCCGGCAGGGGTGTCAGACCTACCCGATGAAAATGTACGGCTCAGCCCGAGGGGCGCGGCCCGGCGGGGCGCGGCCCGACCCGGTGGGGTGCAGCCCGGCCCGACGGGGGGCGGCCCGGCGCGTCCCGGCTCGGCATGACGCGGCCCAGCCTGGCTCGGCTCAAGGGGGGATGAGAGGTCTGAGGGTTCCGAGTGGTCCAAGGCAGGGGGCGCGGCCCCCTGGCTGCCCGAACCGGCGGCGCCAAGCAGTTCTGCCCTCCCAAACTGGCTGGCAGAAGCCGTCCGACCTTCTTGGCGCAAGAGGACCACACTTACGGGCCGCGGTTCGTCTGGCGTGGCGCCCACTTGGTGCTACAACTCTCCTCTACACGGCCGACCGATGGGCCAGCCGGTTCTTCCAGCAAAGGGACATGCGGAACGGGTGCCACGGGCTTCTGCATCACTTCACCTTGGGGAGACACGGTTCCCCCCTTCGGCTCAGCCATCTATGGGCAGTTCGTTCTTCATTAGTCGAGCGACATGCGGTTACGGGCCACTGTTCTTTCACATGCGGTCGGCGCACAACCTCCACTCCCGTTCATCGCCACGTACTTGTCATTATTTCCATCACAATCAAAAGAGACTACGGAGGGTCATCGGGCCGTGGGTGTTCGGACCGCACCCTCCATGTTAGGTGGTTGCAGTTGGCCGAAAATAAACAATGATTTCCAACATAGAATGGGATATGAGATGAACACTTCAAAATGAACAAACCCCTACCTTAAATAATGTTTGTTCTTCGTAGAAGCGGAAAGCGATGTCGCTCCTCCAACGTCGGAGAAAGAACCATTACCATGGGGGAGTTCCCCGCATCGGTGTCTCCTCCCCTGAGGTGGAGGAATAAGAGTATTGGAGAATCGTGGAGTGGTCTTCACCAAGTTGTTCTTCGTGGAAGGTTGGTGTTCTTCTTCGAAGAAGAAAACTGTTCTTCACTGCTGAGAGGAATACTTTTATCTGTCTCTCAAGAGCTCTCTCCCAACTTTCATTAACAAAACGAATGCCCCAAAAATAAAATAATAGGCTAATGCTATTATTTTATTAACACATGCAATTCAAAATTCAATCAACTTAGTTTAATTAATTTAAGAGTAATAATTCATTGATTACCATGTGTTGGAGAACATTAAAGAGGGAGAGAGGGAGAGGAAGAGTTCTCATAATTAGGGGGGTTGTCGCATTAAAGGAAGGGAAATTAGTTGGGGAGTTTGAAGAGAGTTATGGAAGATGAAATGTTGGGGGCTCATGTGGGACCCACCTCTCAAATATCCACCCATGGGATGTTGGGTGGTTGTGTTACCCACCTATAAATTTCCATGGGAGGAATTAACATCCATAGATACATAAAATTGTTCTGACAATTTTATTTAACTTCTTAATTAAACACCAAATTAACTTTCAGCCCGCATAAAACACAATTGCGGAAATGGTCCCCTTAAGCAACTAATGGTGCTGCGAGTTCATCGATGTCCTCAGATTTCAATTCTGAGCACCAATTCAATATATAAAAAATCATGCACATACGTTTACTAAACAAACCCGAACAATACGTATGAAATTGATTCTGGGCACACCGGGCCTTGGAATCAAGTGTCGTCAGAAGCCACAGACTCATAAAAATACAATGAATTAATGAAAAAAATTTCTTTGAAATTTTAGGGTCATTAAATTATCTTATTCATATACAAAATTATATCATGTCTTTAAACATTAATTTTAATCATCAAATAAAAATTAGTCTCGAATGGATTTGATGGGGAACGAATCTCATCGCTTTCATGGAGACGGTAATCTGGACGTACGAACAAGAGAAAATATCATTATTTTGATTTTTGAATAATATATAATTGGATGGTAAATAATATATACATAATCATTATCATTTTATATTTATCAATTACACATCATTATTAGGCCTATCCAAATGACAATGTATTGAATAATAATTACAGCACGACGTGGAGAAGGTACGCCGTATACACGCACATATGGTGACATGTCTTTCAAATGATGGATAGAATAATGAATATAGTTTTAACATATTTATAATAACATTTTATTATTTATGAGATACTGGAGTTATTAGTTTATAATGGAAATAAGAAGAAAAGAGGATGTAGAAGAAGAAATGAACTTGAAAGAGGTGATGAAATATTTACCTCCTCTTCGGGTTATTTACATTGATTTGATCAAAAGGGCTCCATAGGTTGGATTCATTACCATAGTAAGGCCTCTAGTATGAATATAGGAAAGTTGAGAGGGTATTTGGGCATGGTTTCGTGGAGCCAAATGGCTATGAAGGTGTGAATTATAGAGAAGGGTGAGTGCCATTTTATAAGAGGTGTTAGGGGCACCTTAGGAAAATCTAGAAATATTATTTTATAATAAAATCATTTTTGGTTTATAATGGATCAAAAATATATTATTTAAAGGGTAAAATGGGTATGGGTCAATAACAACACAACCAATAGGTTTTAGATAGGATGGGATCACTATATTAACCTTATATTTTAGATTTAACTCATAGTTAAATTGATTGACATTTACCATGTCTCTTTGTATTTTTATATTATATGGTTAATAAACATACTATATACTTCCAATAGAACTCCATGTGGTTCATTAATGATAAAAATATCATTATATAAGTTTTTTATTTGAACCATAGATTTTTAAGAATAGAATATCAATTAATAATATAATATTTGATTTAAAAACACTTTTATGTCAATTTTGACCCTATTTGGTATTTTGTTTTTTCTAAATTTATTAAAGCATTATTAATTAAAAAAAATTAATATAACCAAACCTAATATGTCATATTAACCTATAAATTTAGTGTAATTAATAACATGTATCAAATTATATTTATTTGGATATTTATAATATCAATTATTTTAATATTTCATTAATTAAGTAATTACTACATCATCATTGGGGAATAAATAAAATATATTATATAATGTAAAAAAATTATAAATAAAATACCATTATGTAGGAAATAATTTTATTGTTTTAATGAATATTTATAATATAATTTATCTCATGTGTAACCTTATATTAAATATATTTTAGTTATTAAACTTTGATTTTAACACCTTTTATCTCTTCTTTGAATTGAATAATAATAAATGTCCTAATCTAATCCAAGAGGACCTAAAGGATCATATATTTTTTACTATGGTTGTTTCTGGTCGAATTATACTTATCCAATAGAATTAGGACATGTGTTAGGGTAATTATAATATCATTTTTATCCTTAATTACCCTATTTACTTTTAAACATGGTAAATAAAAGTAAAAATTTACTATTCACCAAAAATTAATTTCATCTTATTGAACCACATTTTACTTACTGATTTAAACCGTGTCTCTAGGATTTTTTAAATTAAACTCATATAAGTGGTAAAATTATGTTTTATGTAAATTTTTAAATGCTCCAAGGAGGAGGGTAAAATAGGTTAAAAAGTTCATTAATATTTTATACATCTAATTTTATTATAAAATGACACCAATGAATTGCATTGAACATATATAGGTATTATATATCCATTTTCACATGAAATAAATTTTAATAAAATAAATAATTATTTAATTAAAATGTCGGTTCTAAATAATAACGCAGTATTTTCACTATTCGTCAAAAATTGAATGTTTTCAGAAAAATACAAAAAATTCAGCTTAAGTAATATTTGATATTCCGAATTAAAAAAAATGTCTATTTTACCAAATTAAAAATGTATAATTTATATTAATTAATTTCAAATAAATTCCCATTGTCAAAACAAATAGCATGTTTTTAAGAAACAACAACTATCAAAATATTGACACTAGTGTATGTATAATTTCAAAGTGAAATTACATCCAATGACCAAAATTGGATTAAAAGGTAATAATATGATATAATTACAATTAAAAAATAATTTAAAATATAATCTTACCAAACAAATAAATTATATTAAAATTCAGTTTTGAATTAAAATACATTATTTCTCACAATTCATAAAAAATGAATATTATTAGAAAAATACCAAAACATTACCCAATATAAATTTGGATGTCCCTATTATAAAGAATAATTTAATTTTTTCAATTAGAATATATAAAAGTGACCAAAACTATATTTAATGAGGGTTCACCATTAAAAGGTGGTAAATCAACCCTTTAAATTAAATTATGTTTAAAATTAGATTCATTCACATTTTAACACTCTAAATTTTATTTGATAAATTTAAAAACATTTAAAAAACATATATGATCATTTTTTAGATAGTACTGTTCTTTCCCACCGTTACAATGGCTAGGTGTTAACTACCAATTAAAATAATAATATAATATTATATTATTAGTATGAAATGTAAGATTTCAATGAAACCCATTATTGAATATTGGCTATACCTTTGAACATAGTGTCCCATTTAATGTATAATTTATATTTTGTTCACAAATATTAATAAATATGAAAACTTTTGTGTTCTTATTTTACTTCGGATGTTACATCCTTCCCCCATTTTTAGAAATTGCGTTCCCGCAATTTCAAAAATGGTATGGTAAAGTTCATTAAAAGTCCTACATCAGAAAAGAGTCAGAGAGACTATCATTTTAAAAGAAGGAAATAAAAGTAAAAAAGTCACCCAAGATAATCTATACTATGATTTCATATAGTAAAACATGGATATGGATGGTAAACTATGTGAAATGTTCTGCGGGAGAGGGATTGAAATCATGATAAAGAGAAAGTTAACAATAAAAAAACCACAAACTTTTTATCGGATAAACAGTCATTAGTTTCCCAGTAGGAAAAGTAAACAGATAACATTTTTTTAGTTTCATTTCATAATGTTGAGGAATTTATTTATGAGATTGACTAATAACATAAAGAGATATAGTTACATTTAAGTAGAGTTTCAATCTTATTAAATTTCTACAACAAAGTCATATTTGTTTTTCAAATGATGAGTATTGAAGATGAATTGGTCAAACAAGAAGAGCTAAAATAAACTTCTAGAGAATCACATGATCCAAAAATGATAAACAATATATTTACCTTTTCTTTAGAGATTAACCACAAACAAAATCGTTAGTACAAGATCATATGATCCCCAAAAAGGATAATCATTTAAACCATATATACCCCAAAGTTAAATAAATACCATTAAATAATCAATTGTCCCTAAAATAATTCAATATAATCCAAACTAATATTGAAACCAAAAACATATAATAATTTGGTTATATAGTCATCCACATTAAATTGAGTATCCAAATGACATCGTCTACCCATAAAGTGACATACTCAAAAGTAAATAACCTAATCACATATTATATATTATAGGTTTATAATATCCATAAATAACCCAAAATATAGATAAAAATACACCATTACTCCTCAAATGAAATCCCATAGTATTCTATTTTCCTTAGGTATATAGTTTTCCCAACAGATCGAACGTCCTCCAAAATAACATTTATCACTTAATCACTATGTCATTTTCCTATAATAAGGAGATCCATTTGATGAGACATAAGATCCTAAAACAAATTATTATTGATCAATAAAATCATTTAACTTGAAATATTTAGTCACACTATCTAGGGACTTCATGTAGTCCAGTGTTAGGTGTTAAATCCCAATCGCACTATGGTTGTGGGTTCGATCCCCACATCTTTTTCCGTCGTGGTGGGTTTTCACACGATATACATATTGTCCTTTTTCAAAAACTATATAATTTTATAATATTTCAAAAAATTAGAATGATTTCTCAAAATAACAATAATATAATTTCATCATATATGTTATCTCATACCTCGCAATTTTATTCTAAAAATTAATAACATGTAATTTCCTCAAACTCAATGATGATATAAAACAAAATTGATATTTATAACTATATCCAAAAGAGAAAGGATAATTATTCCTCAAAAATCATTTTCACAGGACAAAATTTAGGGTTAAAATACAAGACAAAAGTCTTCAGTAGTAATACCATCTACAAAGGGAATTCAATGTTTTTAAACAATTATCAATCCATCTATTTCAATATAGCTTCTTCCTTGACCAAGACGATATCCTATAGAATAGGGAATTCATTTGGTTAATGCCTAGGTTCCCTAAATTTACAACAAATGACAGTAAGTGGATTCTAAGGACAATTTTTTATTTTCTTACATATTACTCTTCATTTTCCTTGAAAATTATTTACATTATGTCCTTCTTTCCCACACATAATGCATTTCTTTGTTCCATTAAGTCATCTACCTAGGTGTCTCCATCCACATTTCATGCATGATGGAATATGAACATTCTTTTCTCCATGGTCTTCATTGCTGGAGTTCTTATCATTCACCACTATTCTCTTACTTTTTGAGTTTGGGAGTTGGTTAATATATATATTGTTGATCATATTGTTTGAAAACTGATTCGACATGAACATGATTTATTTTACGCCTATCAACATTCCATTTTTTTTCTCATTTCCACCACCATTCAAACCTGGAACATCATGCCCAAAGTTACTTTGACTTCCTTGGAATGCAACCGTTGACTAAAAATAGAAAGCATTGATTGAGTAATTGTAGTCATAATATCATTTAGATAATACCATGACACCATATTTTCAATTTAAAACACCTTATGATTAACCAATGACATTTATTCTTATCTTATATTAAAATCCTTCAAATATATTTGTAAAGAAATCGTAAATTATCCTAATAATATCCCTCAAGAGTTTCCTAACCATGAGTGCAGTAAGGCCCATTGTCATGCATCATTTCTTGTGCGAGTCTATCTCAAAGAGGTGTTTTCATGTTTTACCCCTCTGACCATCTGTTCCCGATCCACCTCTACTTTCTTGTATCCAGACAGAGATGTATTGCTTATAAAACTCACAAAATCTCTACAATACCAAAATTTTAGGATGTTCTTATATACTAATCCTAAAATTCAATCTTATGGTTATGTTCTCTAATCGGATTTTATCTAAATATAGCTTCCAAGGTTTGTACTAAACTTCCTCTGATACCAACTGTAATGCCCCGACCCCAGAATCCTAGAACCGATGCATTATTTTAATACATTGGATTGATTACAAGGAATCAATTCCCAAAGGACCGATCAGTTTAGTAGTCTGGGAAACAAGATACATAGATAAGTTCAACATTACAACATGAAAACCAAAACAACACTAATTTATTTCATTAGAATCATCCAAGATTCCATGATTATTCCTACAAGTCACTCAAAACTAACTTCTTCATATCCTAGTCATATAATACATTAGAATGGGGTGAGATGAAATGCTCAGTAAGAGTAAGAAATAAAGGGAAATATAACATAAACATTATGCATAGTGAATAATTGAAATCACATGCCTTTATAAATAATTACCTTGAACACTTTATGGCAAGAATATGAGATAATTTAATAATTCCATAATAATACATAGTCAAACGTATTCTACTATTGGACTAAACACATGAAATATCAATATATAATCTCATAATGATGGAATGCATAATTTTGGACATCATAACCACATAGTCATGGCCTTATGCCAAGACTATCAATAAGATTTTGACAAGGCCTTGTGCCAAGGAACTAGTTTGTCTCATGAGACCTACTGATTCATCAAGGAGAAATAGAGGGCTCCACCTGTCACTTACTAATTCCAATGCATTACTCATAAGAAAATTTTGTAACATAACATAAACATTCATATTAATACTTGTATACTAAATGTCAAAACATTATCCACAAACCATGAATGGTATAAATATAGCACATCCATAAGAAAACATAACTCATTCAATGCAATATGGAGGATTGTATTGTAACAGATTATCCTCAATAGAAAATAATGAAGGATATTGGCATAGATTAAAATAATCATTAAAACTATTTGAGAGAAATAACCCCATTTTTCTTGAAAACATTTAAAGTCACGCTATTTTTCATGAAGCTGTTCAAAATATATTTTTGAATCAAAGTGTCCCACACCACTTTGAAACATTTAAAAGGAATTTTATTTTTGAAACTATAATGTCTATATAAATAAATCCTTAAAACTATTTTTCAAACATGGACATTAATGATAATTATTTAGACTAATATATCATTAAAACATTTAAAAAGATATTTTAGTTAGAGTTCCAAAAAAATAGAGACACTTGAATAAATATAATTGAGGTAATGAAAACATTATTATATCATGGGAATAAAGGTATTCATGATATACTATGTCAAATACATTATATACACCATATAAAAGTGAATTGGTTTATAACCACAAAAAAGTCTCAATGGAATGTAAATTGAGATGAAATCTCTTATAAAGACCGTATCCTTAAGATAATGATTAATGAATGACATAATTATGTGTGAAAAATATAAATATACTCAATATGATTGTATATTCATTATAAATCGATCAGAGAACATTCACACATTTTCTTGTGAAAACAACACCAAGGAATTGGATGTTTAACTCAATAAATGGAGATTGAGTTAAAATTAATATTATCAAGTTCGAATAGATGAATTGAGAATTTATCCATGGAATGGTTATTTGAATAAAAATTATATCCAAATATAGGGGAGTGTAAATTTCTAAACAAATAATAAATAGTGATTCCACACATAATCATGGAGTAAAATAATCAATGAAGTATGCATAAATCCCAATGAGTGGAATTTGAAATTTAAAATTCCCTTACTGATTTGTTAACTTATGAAACATAAACCCCAAGAAATAATTATCATAAAATAAAGTTTTAAATACCTATATATTAAATTATATAACAAAAAGAATACAATCATGGGTAGTACATACACAACACAAAAGGAAATAATGGCCAATATAGAATGAATCTCACGAGAATTAAAGTGAGATGAAAAACCCTTAAATCGTTGTAATCAATCGAGTCATATGGAAAAAAAGATAATAAACACCAAATGAATCATAAATACCATTAATATAAAGATAATAATGATAATATTTTTCAAATAGAGGTACACAATATACTACATTCAAAAAATAAGTGGCGAACAATGGTAATATCATGGAATTAAATGTGAGATAAGAAACCCCTTACCTTGTACATTTCCTTTTTCAAGGGTAGGTTAAAATCCAGTATGATGTTGAAGTAACTGTTATTAAATTATTAAATAATCATATAAATTAATATGATATCATATATTATCCTTTAAAAATGCCTTGCTAATAATATTTTAGTATTATTGTCGTTTCAGGTGTTAACTTATTCGTTTTCCTTTATATTATATGTTACATTACTCATATTTGTTATGTATGGGATTTATATTATTCATATCTATAATGATATCAAGTATTTAAACATTAATTTTAACCATAAAATAAAAATTAGTCTTGAATGGATACGATGGGTAATGAATCTCATTGCTTTTGTTGAGACGGTAATCCATACGTGTGCACGAATGACAATATCATTCATTTGATATTAGAGTAATATATTATTGGATAGTATATCATATATTCAGAATAATTATCATTTTATATTTATCAATTACACATCATTATTATACCCATCCAAATAATAATGTATTTAATAACAATTACACCATGACGTGGAGATGGTAAGTCATACGTATGCACCTATAGTGACACATCATTCAAATCATGGATGGAATAAAGAATATGGTTGTAACATATTTATAATAACATCATAGTATATATTAGATACTGGAGTTATTATTTTATAATGGAAATAAAAATGAAAGTGGAAGTGGAAGAAGAAGAAAACTTGAAAGAGGTGATGAAATATTTAACTCTTCTTCGAATTCATCCTTTTGATTTGATCAAATGGTCTCCTTAGGTTGGCTTTCTTGAAGTTCCCAGTAAGGATCCAAGTATCACTGAGAGGGGGAGGGGGTGAATCAGTGATATCTTTTTCATTTTTAGTTTGCCCTTTTTAAAACAACCTTCGCCTCCTGTTAAAATGTTTTTCCCTGTTGAACACACACAACCACAGGAACACATGATTTAAAAGGTTCACTACTAAACAAGAGTAGCTACGTCCTTGGTATGGTATGGAAACAATCCAGTACCACAAAATCCACTAGAAAACAAACCTTTGATGTGGAATACAACAAGTAGGATATACCCTTACACTCGTGCAGTACTTTGAAAACAATCCAATAGTGCGTGTTCTCCCTCTTAGCACAAATAGGGTAACACAATGTTTCAGTGCTTCTTTACAATTGAATAGATGTATTCTCTGAAGTAAAAATCTTCACTTTCTTACCAAAAAGCTGGTAAGAACTCTCTTACGCACAACTGAATACGTGTGAAGACCCCAAATATTTTGCACTGCCTTTAGGGTGCCTTGCACGCAATTCAAATGGCTTGCACGTAAAAATGACCTTTTGGCGTGGAAATCATTTTCGCGCAACTTCTCATTTTCGCGCAAAGTTTTGACTTTTCGCGCAGCTTCCAAATTTTTCACGCAACTGTCTTTATTTTGTGAAAACCTCTTTCTTTTCGCGCACCCCACTTAGCGTAAAATTTTACATGCACCAGAGCTCGGAATTTCTTCTATGTGTCGAGCCTTGAAAAATGGGGAGGGATAACCACATATTTATAGGCAATTTTTACCCCGGGCGAAAAACACTAATCCGTGCGTAAAACCCCCTTTATGCGGATAAAAACTCTTTTATGCCACATCATATTTCGCGCCATGCTTCAATATTTCGCCCACCTAACGCCTTTTCCATTTTTCATCCTTCTAAGCATGAAGCACCAATTGCGCGCAAAATACCGCACCACATTCTATATTACGCGCAAACCCAATCTTTCCTGGAACATCATATTTCGGGCACTGCTCCAATCTTTCGCGCATTTTATGCCTTTGCTAATTTTCGTGCTTCTGATCTCGAAACACATTTTGCGTGAAAACTTCATTCCTCTATTTCGCGCACCATGCCAATATTTCGCGCAAACATCATTTTTCGCACATCCCATTGATACTTCGCGCATCCCACAAATATTTCGCACAATGATCCAATTTTTTGTGCAACCCGCTACTATTTCATGCAGCTCACATATATTGCGCGCACCACTTTATTTTTACGCACAACATGCCTAAATTTCTGCACACTCCATTTATTTGTCATTTTTCAATGTTCTGACCTTGAATAACTCCTTGCACATGAAAATACAAGCCATCTTCAATCATGCGTGCAACATTCATTGCCAAGAACATTTCTGCGTCTCCCGATTTTCAGGCCCTAAAATTTGGCAAACACTGGAAAACGGCGCCACCTTAAACTGTGCTTTTCTGTTGTCCCCAGATTGTCTATTGCTTGGTCATTTATCTCTTTACTGCTTCCCATAATCATTCTTCTTCTCTTATCATGAATCCCACTATCGTGATATTTATCATTTGATAGATTAGCTTTAGTATTGTCAGAGTTGCAATGGGAACTGAAAATTCCCTATTTCATAGCAGCATCATTCCTTCCAATAAAAACTTTATATGACTGGCATCATCATTTCTCCCCCTTTCCTTCATTAGGCTTCCATCACAAATTCTCCTAACTCATAATATGCGTGAAATACATACCAGCAATGCATCATCTGATTTGTGATCCTTCTACAAAGTGAATTGATTTATCTTCTTTGACAACAAAATACAACACTTGCAAAGGCTAACTCTTCAAACTTTCTTCTCCATTCAAGTTGGTCCCAACAATCTACCCCTTTGGATTTTATTGTCAACCAAGATTCATAAATCACTGAACTTTTTAACCTTTTTCAATGGATTACTTATCAACAATTCTAAGCCTACTTGAGCTAACTCATTGTAGGAAATAAGAATTATTGAAAGCCAAAACCATGCTGTCCAAACACAATGACTGTGAAATCTCATGAACCTACCTACTTATAATTCTTCAGAACATCTTTCAATCATCTACTTCATCATTCTTCACTTCTTCAATTTTACTCCTCATACTTCTTCAGAACATATTTCAGTCTTCTACTTCATCATTCTTCACTTTTACAATTTTCCTATAAAACAACATTGTTTCCTACAGCCACTCCAACAAACAGTTAGAATAGTTCACACACATAAATGCTGAATTCACAGCTTATCCAGAACTCTCCCTTAACACATGCTTCCTTATGGATATATTTATGAAATAATTCTCCCCCTTGACAACACTATCTAAAGGTAAGACGAGAGAGGGGACAGAAACACATACCTTCACCTTGATGAGAAGGAGGTTGTACACCCATGTTCAACCTCAATTTTGAAAATGGTTGCTTCAGTAATGGTTTTTTAAATATATCAGCAATTTGTTCAGATGTAGGAACATACTCCAGCCTCAATTTATTATTTTCAACCTGCTCTTTGATGAAGTGGTACTTTATATCAATGTTTTTTGAACGAGAATGTTGTACTAGATTTCTTGTAAGATTTATTGCACTCTGATTATCACAACCCAAGAGAAATGGTAGCTTTACTTCAACAAGTAGATCTTCCAGCTGAGTCTTCATCCACATTAGTTGAGTTGTAGCATGAGTAGCAGCAACATACTCATCTTTAGCTATTCTAATAGTTACTGAATTTTGTTTCTTGGTATGCCAACTAACATAGATTTTCCCTACAAATAATACTCCACCAGATGTGGATCTTCGATCATCAACATTTCCTTCCCAATCAGAATTAGAATACCCGAATAGATCAATATTTTCAGAGCCGTCATACCGGATTATAAATTTTTTTGTGACTTTGATATATATATGAATTCATTTTTCAGCAATCAAATGTGATTCATTAGGAGCACTCTGAAATATTTCACATAAAGTAACAGCATAGATGATGTTAGGTCTCGAGGCAGTCAAATATAGCACACTTCCAATCAGTTTTCAAAACTCTTTCTGATCAACTTACTTGCCTTCTCCATCTTTAGACAACGTGGTTCCAACTGAAATCGGTGTGAAAACTGGTTCGAATTTTCCATGCCAAACTTCTTCAGAAGTTCCTTAGCATACATTTCTTGAGATAGAAAAAAATGATTCTTCTTTTGTGAAATTATTAACCCAAGAAAGTACTTCATTTATCCCAGCATGGACATCTCAAACAACTTCTTCATCTCCTTAGTAAAATTTTTACATGATCTTTCATCATTTCCAGCAAATATAATATCATCGACATAAACAATAACGATCAGTGAAAACTCCTGACATTTCTTGATGTAGAGATTGCTGTCAACTCTCCCTTTCTTAATGTTCATATTCTTCAAGAAAGTATCTAATTCAGAATACCATGCTCTCAGAGCCTGTTTTAGCCCATACAGAGCCTTCTTCAACCTAGACACATACATTCATCTTTTCCAATAACAAATCCACAGGGTTGATCAATGTAAACTTCTTCATCAAGATCACCATTCAAGAATGCGGATTTTACATCCATTTGAATGATTTTGTAATCTCGTTGTGGAACAATGGAAAGAAATATTATGATTGTTTCTAATCGAGCTACTGGAGTAATGTTTTCATCAAAGTCAATGCCATCAATTTGTGAATACCCTTTGTAGACCAATCTTTCCTTGTTTCTTATTACTTTACCTTCTTCATTCATCGTGTTTCAAAAAAACCCACTTTGTACCAATAATGTTCTTGTTGTCCATCTTGGGAACAATTTCCCAAGTATTGTTCTTCTCTATCTGATCAAGCTCTTCATTCATAGCATAAACCCATTCTGGATGCTCCAATGCTTCATTTATATCATTCAGATCAACTTTCGAATAAAGAGAAGTATGTGATATAGCATTTGTTGTTTTTCTTGTTTGAACACTCTGATTTTTATCTCCAATAATGTTATGAATCTCTACTTGTTTCTTCAACCTAGGATGAGTTGTTTGATCTTCACCCTCATCACTTGATATTTTCGAGTCAGATTCCTCTTCTTGAGTAGGATGAACATAGTCTGCATCATTATCAGAATTGTTAACAAAATCTTCTCTATCCCGCTCGACTTCCACATCAACATATGACTGCTTTTCTTTGTCATAATTTTCAACAACTTTTACATCTGAAGAATCAATAATTATTTTTGTTTCTTTGTTGATGCATCTATATCCTCTTTCCTCTATAGCATAGCCAAAAAAATCCCGTCATCTCCTATTTGCTCAAACTTTCCCAGATTTCCACCTTTCTTCTTTATAATACATGGACTCCCAAAGACTCTCAAGTGTTTCAGACTTGGAGTTTTTCCATAGAACATTTCATATGGTGTCATATCTGAGTTTTGCCAATAGAAACACCGGTTCTAAATATACACAACAGTTCTCATGGGTTTCCTCCAATAATAATGAGAGAGACTATGTTCAAGTAACATAGTTCTCCCCATTTCCACCAGACTTCGATTCATTCTTTCAGCCACCCCATTTTGTTGAGGTGTGTATGGTGAACTGAACTCATGCAGAATTCCATGTTTATCAATATAACTTTCAAACTCTTCATTCTTATACTCACCGACATTATCAGTTCTCAACTTCTTCACTGAATACTCACATTCCTTCTCTGCTTTCCTTATGAAACACTTAAACATTGTTAGAGCATCTGACTTATGTCTCATGTACATAACACAAGTAATGCGAGTAATGTC
Organism: Viscum album; assembly: GCA_963277665.1. Classification (NCBI taxonomy): domain Eukaryota; kingdom Viridiplantae; phylum Streptophyta; class Magnoliopsida; order Santalales; family Viscaceae; genus Viscum; species Viscum album. Next base: position 1,890,537,955 of record OY728156.1, read on the forward strand.
ATAAATGAAAGTAATGAAGTACCAATCTCCATTTGAAGATTGCTTGCTCATTGGTCCATATATATCTGAGTGTATGAGTTCCAAGGGTTTTTTGAGTGAATTTCAACTCTCTTGTTCATAGAATTAGCAATCTTTCCTTTCTCACAAATAGTGCAGCACCAATCTCATTCTCTTGATAAATCAGGCATATCCCGAACACTATCTCGCTTTGATAACTTACACATATTTTTCTGACACATGTGCCCCATCCTTTTATGCCATAATTTTTTTTCATCTGCTACACCCATGTAACAAGAGTTCTGCACTTCACCAACTTGGAACAACTTCCAACTTGTACGTTGGCCCCTTGTAACTATGCTTCCATCATTTTCACTTTTCACAACAAATCCAACTTTTCTGAAGATCACTTTGTTGCCCTCATCACAGAGTTGTGACAAACTAAGAAGATTATGTTTCAGCCCATCAACATATAGTTTTTTTTTCTGGATTTCATCTTTTCTTTTCCAATGATGGCCGATCCAATACCTTTGATCCTCGGAGATTCATCATATCCAAATGTCACAGTTCCTTATTTAAAGTCTTTTACATTCTTTAGTAGCTTTAAGTCTCCTATCATATGAGATGAACATCCACTATCAAGAATCCATGGACGTTCTCCTTTTGTAGCTTTCAAAGCAATTTCAACAACAAATGCTTTTTGTTCTTCCTTTTCCTTCACTTTCTGTTGTGCTTCTTCCAATTTCCTAGCCAAATCAATGTGTTCTGGCTAGAGAACCAAGCATTCTTTCTTTTCAGACTTACCAGACTTGTCCCTTTTTGATTTTAAAAACTCTTTCTTGTGAGGATTATTATCAAATTCTTGTTGCACTGGTAACACACTAAGGCAAGCCTTAGCAAGATGTCCAGGTTCATCACATCTTTCACAATAAGTTTCCAGTGGTTGGAATCTATTCTCAACATTCACACCAGCCTTCTCAGATATATTCTGAAAATTATTTGGAGACATTCTATTTTTAATGGGTTGACTCCCCCTCAATCCTTGTCTTTCAAAACTATTGGAATAGTTGTAATGTTGTTGGTTGAACCAACACATACTTTCCATATGTCTGAAACCACCACAATACCAGCAGTAACCATAGAAAGAATATTTGCCTCTGAAACTTTTATACTGACTAGAGTTGTGAACACACTTCTCAAAAACCTTCATGTTTTCATTTGTAACTATCTTCTTCAGCTCAGATTCATCATTACCAGATGTATTAGAAGTTTTTCTTGACTCAAGAATTTGATGCACTTCTAATTTTTCTGCATTGCTGATTTTGACCACATACTTGGTCTTTCCAGCCTTGTTCTTATCAGAACCAGTTTTGTCTTTCATTTCAGCTTCTGAAAGTAACTTTTGTAGATCCTTGTTTGGTTCATTGTTACTGGAACATTCACCAACTTCAGAGATAGAATTTTTGGAACTGATATTCATTTCCTTGGATTTATGTAGTTTTTGTTGGACAAGTTCCAACTCTTCTTGTTTTTCCTTCAGCTTCACTTCAAGATGATCATTAAGATTCCTTGTATTCTCAATAGAATTTTTCAGATCATAGATCTCCTTTTCCATCTTGATTTTCTCATCAGTAAAACCATCTTGATTGTTTACTATGGATTTTTCATTTATCAACTTCTTGTTTTCTTTCTCAAGATTTCTGATCATCCTCAAACATTCCTTCAGCTCTTCTTTCAGATACTGTTCATGTTGAGTCTCTTCTTCTTTTGTAATACTACTCTCATAATCATCATTATTCACTATTGCAAAAAAGGTACTCTCTCTAGCTTTCTCAGTATCAGATTTTTCTGATTCAGTCTCACTATCATCATCTTCTTCATCTTTTGAAAAAAATCTTCTTCTCTTTGATTTAAAGGACTTTTTATTCTGACTTATACCAGAATATTTATCTTTTTGACCCTATCTCTTCCATGACCTTCTTGGTCCTCTGTTTTCTTCATCACTAATGTCATCTTTCCCTTTTTGAGGGAAATTAGCCACAAAGTGGCCAACTGCTCCACATTCAAAACATTTCAAAGGGAGTCTCCCTTTGTATTTCTATGTGCCTCTTTTAACATTTTTAGAAAACAAGGATAGAATTTCATCAAAATTTTGACATACCTCATTTTCAGAGTCCGATTCACCAGCTTCTTCATTAATAAGAATTTTCTTCGACTTCTCTTTCTTTTCTGCCCTGAAAGACATTTCTCTATCTATTTTTTCTTTGATATTCATTGTCTTATCTCTTCTCATCACATAAGTGATGAGAGTACTGTGCAAATCATCAAGAGATAATGTTTTCGGATCCCTGTCTTCTAGTGAAGAAACTTTAGCATCAAATTTGTCAGGCAGAATTCTCAGGATCTTTTCAATAACTATAGAATCTTCTATCATTTCACCAAGACATCTGATTGTACTGAAAATGTCATTAACCCTGGTAAATAATTCCCCAACAGATTCAGATTCTCCTATATTCAAGTCTTCATACTTCACCCTCCAGATTTGTAGTTTTTCCTTCTTCACTTTTGTATTTCCTTCATAGATATTCATTAGCTTATCCCAGATGCCTTTAGCAGTAGCGACACCTTTCACTCTTAAAAACTCACTTTCAGAAAGTGATGAGAGTAATGCATTTTTATCTCTTCCATCATTCTCAAGATTCTTCTTATCGACAAGAGTAAGAGGGACCTTGTCATCAATAGCAAGAAATTCATCTGTTGTAGTTTCAAGAACATCATATCCAAGAGACATAAGATACGACATCATTTTGTCCATCCAGATGTCATAGTATTTTCCAATGAAGATTGGAATGCCCTTACTGTTCACACAATTTAGATTCTCCATCACAACATCTCTTCAAACACTTCAGAAAAGAGTAAATGAAGGCAACCTCGCTCTGATACTAATTGAAGTTCCCAGTAAGGATCCAAGTATCACTGAGAGGGGGAGGGGGTGAATCAGTGATATCATTTTCTTTTTATGTTTCCCCTTTTTGAAACACCCTTCGCCTATTGTTAAAGTGTTTCTTCCCTGCTGAACACACACAACTACATGAACACAAGATTTATATGGTTCACTACTCAACAAGAGAAGCTACGTCCCTGGTATGGTACGGAAACAATCCAGTACCACACAGTCCACTAGAAAACAATCCTTTGATGTGGAATACAATGAGTAGGATATACCCTTACACTCGTGCAGCATTTTGAAAACAATCCAACAGTGCATGTTCTCCCTCTTAGCACAAATAGGGTAACATAATGTTTCAGTTCTTCTTTACAATTGAACATATGTATTCTCTGATGTACAAATCTTCACTTTCTTAACCAGAAGCAGGTAAGAACTATCTTACGCACAACTGAATACGTGCGAAGACACAAAATATTTCACGTAGCCTTTAGGGTTCTTTGCGCGCATTTCAAATGGCTTGCACATAAAAATGCCATTTTGGCGTGGAAATCATTTTCCCACAACTTCCCTTTTTCGCGCAATGTTTCACTTTTCGCGCAGCTTCCAAATTTTTGGCACAACTGTCTTTATTTCGCGAAGACCTCTTTCTTTTCGCACACCCCACTTAGCGTAAGATTTTATGCGCAACAGAGCTCGAAATTTCTTCTATGTGTCGAGCCTTAACAAATGGGGAGGGTTAGCCTCATATTTATAGGCAATTTTGACCCCACGCTAAAAACACAAATCCACGCGTAAAACCTCGTTTATGCGTGAAAAAACTCTTTTATGCCACATCATATTCCGCGCCATGATTCAATATTTCGCGCACCTCATGCCTTTGCCATTTTTTATCCTTCTAAGAATGACACACCAATTGCACGCAAAATACCGCACCACGTTCTATATTGCGCGCAAACCGAATCTTTCCTGCGACCGCATATTTCGTGCACTGCTCCAATCTTTCGCGAATTTTATGCCTTTGCCAATTTTGGTTCTTCTGATCTCGAAACACATTTTGCGCGAAAACATCATTCCTCTATTTTGCGCACCATGCCAATATTTCACGTAGCCCGCTGATATTTCGTGCATCCCGCAAATATTTTGCACAATGATCCAATTTTTCACGCAACCCGATGCTATTTCACGTAGCCCACATATATTGCGCGCACCACTTTATTTTTGCAGGCAACATTCCTAAATTTCTACGCACTCCATTCATATGTCATTTTAAAATGTTATGACCTTGAATAACTCCTTGCACGTGAAAATATAAGCCATCTTCAATCTTGCGCGCAACATTCATTGCCAAGAAAATTTCTTCATCTCCCGATTTTCAGGCCCAAAAATTTGGCAAACACTGGAAAACAGCGCCACCTTAAACTGTGCTTTTCTGCCATCCCTAGATTGTCTATTTCTTGGTCATTTTATCTCTTTACTACTTCCCATAACCATTCTTATGCTCTTATCACGAATCCCACTATCATGATATTTATCCTTTGATAGATCAGCTTTAGCAACGTCAGAGTTGAACTGGGAACTGAAACTTCCCTATCTCCTAGCAGCATCATTCCTTCCAATAAAAACTTTATATGACTGCCATCATCATTTCTCCCCCTTTCCTTCATAAGGATTTCATCACAAGTTCTCATAACTCATAATATGAGTGAAATACATACCAGCAATGCATCGTCTGATTTGTGATCCTTCTACAAAGTGAATTGATTTATCCTCTTTGACAACAAAATACAACACTCTGCAAAGGCTAACTCTTCAAACTTTCTTCTCCATTCAACTTGTTCCCAACATTTCTGACAAAAGGAAGGCCTATAGGATGAATGGAGGACTATTTGAATGGTATTTGGGAAGGTATTTTCTGAACCAAATGGCGTTAATGGTGTAAATTAGAGAGAAGGGGGAGTGCCCTTTTATAAGAGTGGTGAGGGGCACCTTATGAAAAGCTAGAAATATTATTTTATAATAAACCAATTTTTGGTTTATAATGACACCAAAATAGATTATTTAAAGGATAAGGTGTGGATAGGTCTAAAACCACTCAATGAATAGGTTTTAGATAGGTTTGGGTGACTATATTAACCTTATCTTTTAGATTTAACTCTTAGTTTAATTGTTGGACATTTAACTTGTTTCTTTGTATTTTTATATTATATGGTTAATAAACCTCCCATATAATTCCAATAGAACCCCAAGAATCTCATTAATGAAAAATCTATAATTATATAAGTATTTTGGCTGAAATTTATATTTTTCAGAATATAATATCAATTAATAATATAATATTTGTTTTTAAAAACTCTTTTATGTCAATTATAACACTATTTGGTATTATGTTTTTGATAAATTCACAAAAGAATTATTACTTCTAAAAAAATTCATATATCCAATATTAAGATGACATATTAACCTATAAAATTAGTTTAATTCATACAATGACTCAAATTATATTTATTTGGGTATTTATAATATCAATTATTTTAACATTTCATTAATTAGGTAATTACTGCATCATCATTGTTTCCTAAAAAATTAGATTATTTATTGTCTAAAAAATATAAATAAAATACCATTATTTTGGAAATAGTTTTATCTTTCTAATGAATATTTATAGTCTAATTCATCTTATGTTTAACCCTATATTGATAAATGTTTTAGTTATAAAACTTTGATTTAAACTCTTTTAACTATTCTAAGAATTAAATAATAATAAATGTTCTAATATTATCCATGTGGACATAAAGGATAATATATTATTACTAAGGTTGTTTTTGGTCTAATTACACTTATCCAACACAATTAGGACATGTGATAGCGTAATAATAATATTATTTTACCATTAATTACCCTATTTACTTTTAACCGTGGTAAATAAAAGTAAAAATATAATATTCACCAAAATTTATTTTCATCTAATTGAACAACATTTTACATAGTTATATTACCAATTTCTATTGTATTTTTTAAATTAAACTCACAGAAGTAGTAAAATAAAGATTTATGCAAATTTGTACATGCTACAAGGATGTGGGTAAAATATGTTAAAAAGTTCAATAAAATTTTATACATCTAATTTCATTAAAGAATGTCTACCATGAATTAAATTGAACATATATAGGTATTATATATCCATATTTAAATAAAATAAATTTAAATAAAATAAATAAATATTTATATAGAATATCTATTTTAAATAATAATGTAGTGTTTTTCACTATTCATCAAAAATTGAATGTTTTTCAGAAAAATACCAAAAATTTAGCCTAAGATATATTTGATATTCCGAATTCAAAAATGATGTCTATTTTACTAAAATAGAAAATTTATAAGTTGGATTAATTAATTTAAAATTAATTCCCATTGTCAAAACAAATAGAATGTTTTAAAGAAACAATAACTATCAAAATATTGACACATGTTTATGTATAATTTAAATGTGACATTAATTCCAATGATCATTATTAGATTAATATTTATAAATATAATCTAATTACACTTAATAACCAATTTAAAATTTAATATAACTATATAAATAAATTAGATTAAAAGGCAGTTTTGAATTAAAATACATTATTTATCCTATTCATAAAAAATGAATATTATTAGAAAAATTCCATAAATTTACCCAGAGTAAATTTTTATGTCCCGATTCTAAAGAATAATTTAATTTTGTCAAATGGAACATATATAAGTAACCAATACTAGATTTAATTATGGTTCTCCATTAACATGCTGTAAATCAGCCCTTTAAATAAATTGTGTTTAAAATTAGATTCATTCGCATTTTAAGCCTATATCTTTTATTGGATAAATGTAAAAAAATTTAACAAACATATATAACAATTTTGTTGTTAGTTATATTCATTCCTTCCATTACAATGGATAGGTGTTAACTACCATTTAATATAATAATATTATATTATATTTTTAGTGTGGAACATACAATTTCAATGAAACCCATTGTTGCGTATCTGGTATACGATCGATCACAGTCTCCCTTTTAAAGTAGAATTAATATTTAGTTCAAAAATATTAATAAATATGAGAAATATTGTGTTCTTTATTTACTTGGGATGTTATAATTAATGCATTTAATTGTATAAATTATTCATCTTAACTAATACCATCATGCCACAAAGGACTACGACTATAAATTGATTATCTGATCCCTTAATGAATAAACAATTGATCAACTATATTAAGAAGATATTCTCCATCCTTCAATGTACCAAACAGAAGATGGTTGTAACGGATGTCTACCATATATATGTATAATTAATGCTATGGTTAACATTTATCATGAATACAAATCATAAGGAATATACTGACAAGATTGGGCGGAATTAGTTCCATAAAATGTTTCCTATAAATATTTTCCTAGTACTCTAGGATTTTCAATGCAATGCAATTTTCTTTTCCCTCTTGTTAAATAGATTATGAATCTACCAAGGTGTACAAGGAAATATTCTCAATACATGAGAAATATTTTTCTATAGTTTTCAATACCCCATAATTAATGGTTGACCACATATTTGGTGGGATAAAACATAGTATATGAAAATCCATTGGGATCTAAGATTTCTATAGCTATGAAGAAATTTTCTAATGTTCCCACAATTTTGAAGTGGATTACAAAGAATATCAATTGTATCATGACGAAAATAAGAGGACTATAGAGTTTAATTATAGTGGTCTCATATAGATATCTAACGGTTCTAATAAATTTCAACATCCCACTAGTAAAAATTTTGGGTAGAAGATTCCTATAAATTTCATAAGGGGAAAAATGAAATTCATTAGGTGTGGGAAGGAATGAATCATAGCTAGTGATTTCTATCTATAGAATCAATTTTTTATGGAGGAATGGAATTCTCTAGTAAATCCTCAGTGCATTTTTCATTATTTTAACTACCTGAAATTAAGAAACATTACAAAAAAAGTCTCTAATCCAAGGATTTTTTGAGATAACCAACAACATTATTGTTAGAAAGGATGGCATTTTTTAATCACAACAGCTAAGGTGGAACCCAAAAAAATTTGTGTTGAGAGGTATTACAGTAATTGATTAATTAATATAAAACACAATTTTTTATTATGGTTTTATGCATTTCTTCTAATTATGAAATATTAGTATAACAACTAAAACAAAACCACAAACCATTAAAGTAGAGATGTTGTTGAAAATGTGAAATTATAATTTATTTCATCCCATGTATTAACTTCTCCCTTATAAAAATATGATGTTTAACATATGATAAATCCTTTTAATACTCCCTTTTTTTAATATGATTACGGGCATGGATATTCATTCCATTAATATCCATTTTTTTTTGAGAAAATGAAGTAAATATTCATATTTTAAATCATCTTCACATTATGTAAAAATTGAAGGAAAAGGATAAATCTTATTTAGCAGTAATATCTCAATAATTAATATCATTTCCCTCCTATAATGGATATCTACATCAAAATATTAAGTATTAGGATAATAAATTCATTGAATACATTCTTATTTTGGAGGAATACACTTGGATATTCATAAATAATTGTGTGGACTTCCTCTGAGATTAGAGGATGATCATTTAATAAAGATTATACATGTGGAATTAATACTATAAAAGATTCAACATAGAAAGGATATTGGTGAAAATATGAGATATACAAATAACATTATAAGAATATAGATAAAGGGTTCATATTCCGAAGTACTTATCCTTGTGATACACCTGTCCAAATCATCAAAAAGGAGGTTTTTTAAATTCATGTTATCATTGATTATCAGGAGCTCAACAAGAACTTGATAAAGAAAGAGTATCTTCTTTCCTAGATTATTTCCATGTTACATCGTATATGTGGATCAAAATATTTCTTGATGGGGTATTTTTAGTCATCATATTATCATGTTATTTTCAAAAAGGATATCCCCAATACCTCATTGATATGAGGGGCATGAACTATTAGTTCAGAGTAATTCCATTTACACTCACTAATTCTGTAGAAATATTCACAGATATGATGAATAAATTTTTTTATATATTAATAGATATATTTTTTGTAGTCTATTATGGTTATACTCTAATATAATATTAAATAATGAATTATGATGAGTTAAATATATTTATTGTGATTAAAAATGTAAAAATGTGATGCTGTACTAAAATAAAAAAAATCAGTTTTGGTTGAATGAAGTCTCATTCTTGGGGCATATAATTACATGAAATAGGGAACTATTGGACTCTACAAATATAGATTGTATCATACTAGATTTGAGTGCCACTCAAAAATTCCCTTAACCCTATTGGTCACATACCCTTAAGTGCATTTCCCCAAATTCCAAAGACTACTGAATAGAAGCAAGGGCTGAGGTATGACATTGGGGAAACTATGACCTCATTTAAATAGTGTAGACAATAGAATCTAAATATAGAACAATAGTGGAAGTAGTAATAAAAAAATGTAAATAGCACAGATAGAAAGTAAATCCAACTGAGGCAAAAATATATATATATATATATTGCATGTCTTATTTATCTAGGAAAATATCCAAACAAGTCACAATGCTGGAATGCAATATAGAAACCAATTTATAGGATAAACAAGTAACCACAATAGTATCGCAAGCCTTGCTTGGTCCCATGCTTTCTATCTCCAACATCTATTATATACCTTATAAAGAAGGGAGGTTTCCTTTATCTACACTTTAAAACATAATATATTTAGGTCCAAAAAATGACCCAAATATGGTATGAGATGTATCCTAATAAGAATCTAATAGAATATTAGTGCATTACAATCTGTGAATATATATAGTAGGTAATATGCAATAATGAAGAAATAAATTAGGAAGTACCCAGAAGTAAACAATTGTACTATTTTCAATTTCATTCATTTACATGTATTGTAAATCCTCAAAACCCTGAGATCTTGATATATAGACCAAGCTCTATATCCTCCTATGTGATAGAAACAAAAGAGATGCTTCATAAGACCATCTAAAAAATCAAGTAAGTCTGATTCCAAGCTTGTGAATTGTCTTGGGAGACTCATCATAACCATTCAATCATTCATAAGTAACCCTCGACGAAATATCTCATGGTCAGTACCCCATTGGTTTAACATATAACCAATTGATTAAATAAAAACCCTCTAGGAATCTCTCAAGATCTAACCCCATTGGTATAAAATATCACTAATCATTTATAAAAGACCACTGAGGATGCTCTCACGTTCAATACCCTTGGGTCACAATGGAATGAATAAATTATAAATGACCTCTTGGGTAGCTCTCATGGTCAATAACCCTAGGTTAATCATATAAACCAAGGATATCACAGTCTTCTGTAAAACTAGTGTGCTTATAATATCAAATCATCTCAAGTAATATGAAACATCTACATGGATAATAATTCACAAACATATCACATGTGTTTCATATAATTAATCAAACTCCATCCAATTCAACCAAGGAATGGAAACCAAGACAAGTCAAATACAGAACCTAGACCAAATGACAATAAACAATAAATCAATGTAAACTCACGCATGTGGTGTCCCATAAACAAGGAATCTAACCTTATGCATATTAAAATACCCTTTATCAATCATGTAAAGCAAAATAGTTAATGAAAAGTTTTTGATTCCAAAATACACAATACTGCAAATGTGTGTACGAATAACTTTTAGTATATACGATCTAAATATGAAAAAAAATTCACATATCACCTTCCTCAATGTCGTACAATCAATATACTAGAAATTCATACCTATAATTGGCAATTATTGGTGAAGATATTCAAAACGGCGAAAACTTCTAACCTTTAAAAAGTTAGGAAAGTTGAAGAATCTCGTTGAATGGTTCTAGAGGATTAGATTACTCCCCAGTGGGATTCCAATTCACCCAATGATGTCTAAATCGATGCTAGGATTGAGAATAAATTGCGGATTGATGTTAATCCATCATTCTTTCGCTCTCATGTATGAACCACAGGGAGGAGAGGATGTTTATAGACATAAGACATGACCCCTCTTTTATATATAAAATAAAAAAGAAAAGTACACATATTTTTCATTACACCAACATGTTGTGTAGTATCATTAACCATCTTCCTCCTTAACATATCTTTCATGTTATGTACTCGGCCTTCACACAGTCATTATGTGCCTGTATGTGGAAATTAGGGACACGACGTGCACATGGAAATACACAATGTGCACATAAAAAAAACCTTTTTTTACTTTTTCCTAAAAAACTACACAAAATAAAGTTCCAGCCCCAAATTAAGATCCATGTTCATACAAGATTCCCCCCATAGTTAAATTTGTCCTTGAATTGTTTTTATGAGTGTGATAATGAAGAATCTGTGAACAACTCCGGCCACTGTGATTGTACATTGGCCCCCATGACCCATGTATCATCATGAAATCATCCATTATATTATAGAATTTTTACTAGAGGAATAGACTGGACACATTGAACCATCATGCTTCGTTCCACAATCTGAGTAGGGTTCTCCTTGAAAATTGCATCCACCTCCAACTCAACCTCCTCAGGTTGAAAAATAGGAGACATGATTGAGAATTAACATCATAGATGAGAAACATGAAAGACGTCGTAAACATCCCAATAAATTAGTGTTAACCATAAATGATGGGCAACCATCCTGAATCTCTCCAATACCACAAAAGGAATGACATATCTCGGTGAAATCATTCCCAATCTCTTAATCCTCATGCATCCAAATTTTGGTGTGACACATAGAAAAACATGATCTCCGACCATGAAATCTAGATTTCATATACACCTATCATCATAATACATCTAGTAGGTTTGTATTTTAACCATCCTATTTCTAATTGACTCCACCTATTATGTGGTATCTCAGACAAGATGAGGTCGCAGCATATCTGGATCTATTACCTCCATCCAACAGAAGGGTGATCGACATGGATTAGAATACAAATCCTCAAATGGTTCCATCTAGATCAATTCCTGAAAACAATTTATCTTGGAAAACTCCAACAGGGATTTGTGACTCTCCCTAATGCCACTGAAATCCATGATGCATGCTCGAAGAATATCCTCCAAAACGTGAATTTTTTTCTTTAGATGGCCATCTATCAGGTTATGGTATGATGTAATCTCAAGTACCTATGTATCCCAGGACCTTTTTAGTCCCTATAAAACATGAGAGGTAAACTGGGAATCTCTATCTGAAATGATATAGTGTGAAACCCCATGAAAACATAAAATCTTGTAGATGTAAAACATTCCAAACTCATGAACATTGTAAGGTTCCATGGTTATTAAGAAGTGTTAATCCTTCGTGAATTTGTATCCAAAAATACATACTACATAATTTACTCTAGGATACCTTGGTAAACTCATCATGAAATCCTTCGCAACATCATTCCACTTCTACTCAAGAATGTGTTACTTCTGTAATAGATCTATCAGTCATTGATGCTCTTCCTCCACTTACTGACTGGTGGAACATATCATAAAAAAACTAGATAAATTACTCTTATTACCTGAAAACCAATAATGGTGATGTAGGTCTCTATATATCATGGTGACACCAGGATGAACATCCCAAACTGAGGAATGAAAATCATTAAAATACTCTTCATTTATGTCTAATGACACCCATACATGACCATGAAAACACAAAACCTCATCCTCGCCTATAGTTTAAATAGGTGTGGAGTCATCTCCTGAAACACTCTCTCATAGAACTAGGCCTTTGTATTTTGATAGCTGCATCATTCACAATCTATCTAGTAGATTATATGTAACTATTATAGATTAATGAAATATCTACCTTTGATTTTTGTGAACCATGAAATGCATCATAGAGAAAAAATCCATTATAATCCACTCACTATTGGCCCCCTGAACTACTTGTATCTGAGTTATCCTACTCAACACATCATCCATTGAATTTCCATTCCAAAGTGTGTATGAATTGATATTTTCAAAAGACTGAAGGTACTCAACCCGCCTTCGTTTTCTCAAATTGAGATCACATTGAGTAAAGATATATTTGAGGCTTCTTTGGTTAGTGTATAACACTATATGCACTCCCAATAAGTAATGTCTCCAAATGTATAAACCATGATAAACTGCAATAAACTTGAGATCGTGCATCGAGTAGTTCCTCTCATGTCAAAAAAAATTCCAAGACTTGTACACAATGACACCTTCCTCAGGCCTCCGAACTACTGCCAGCCCAATACATGATGCATTATATTTAATAGTGTAACTCTTTCCCAGCACCTAAAAAAATATATATCAGTGCTGATGTCAATATCCCTTTGATCTCCTTAATGGTTGAATCATAGAAATAGGTCCACATGTTCATCTCACACTTCTTATTCAGAACTATCAGTAGCGCTACTAAGCGTGAAATTTTTTGAATAATTCCCTTGTAGTAACTAGATTTCCCCAGAAAACAATATACCTCAAAAAATTTCGTTGACTTATTTCTATAAATTACTTCTCTCCCATTCTCTGGATTTTCGGGTACTCATATCCTTGAGAGATCATAAACCATGAAATGATTCAGTTCAATCCAAAAGTTTCACATTGAAAGATAAATATATAAAAAGTGCTCTCTCAATGTACTCAATATGATCGCATGATGGATAACATGGTTGTGTTGAGTGTGAGAGTACACCATGAAACCATCCCTGAAGACTACCACAAAATAATCCATGTACGGATGGAACAATATGTGAATCAGTCCCATGGAAGCTTACTATGCATTTTTTAGACAAAACAGTATAATCAAAAACTCATATAGACCATACCTGTTCAGAAAGGGTGTAAGAGTTATATATGATGGTCGAACATATAACTGATGATAACCAGATCTCATGTCAATCTTCAAGAACACCCACGATCCTCAATGCTAATCAAAGAGATCATACATCCTTGGAAAGGGATATAAGTCCTTGACCATCAAATTATGTAAATTCCATTATTCAACACAATATTTTAGGGTACCATCATCCTTCTTCAAAAAAGGACAAATGAACCCCAAAGAGAAGTTCCGGGTCATATGAAACCATTTTTCCTGCAACTACTCCATGTTTTTATAGATCTTATATATCTTGAGTGTATTCATCCAATGTAGAGGAATGGACACAAGTTCCTCTCCTAAAATAAGATCAATAGAGAAATACACATCTCCCATTGGAGGTAAACCTTAAATTATTAGATAAAAATAAAGCCATGAAATGATCCACCACTGGAAAAAAATCCATCTGTGAAGTCCCCTAGTCATCTAGATATAATCATGAAATATGGTATGTAATTTATACTATCTTATGATGGACGGGTCATGATATTCTTTTCTAGACATCCCATTCCTCCTTCTATAGAAAAGTCCCACTCTCAAGTGATGTGAAACTCTTCCTTCAGTGATTGTTGTCAAAAAAGGCCTAAAAGGAGTCCAACCTGTCCACTCTAATGATGAAATCGAAACATGTCAACTCTTGGTCATAGAGGTCATATAATAAGTGATACCCATGAACATCAAGAGTTTAGTCTAGGTATTAATGTATATTAGGTTTTTTAATTCCGAACAGTGTGTCTAGAGTCATAATATCATCTTAAGTAATCATACAATTTCCGAGTCTCTCCATAATGAAAAAGATATAAAAATATAGAAATACCCTCTATAAAAATGGAAAAATTCTAAAAATGATGCAACTAGAATTATACCACTATCCTTGGAAGATCTTGGATCCTCATCCAGTTGGGTCTGTTCCATCACAAAATCCTGACATGTTCTTTGTCCTTGTGACCCTAACTAGATAACCTATACTGATCCACCCTGCTATCACTGAAAAAATACCATCCTTCTAACATGGCCATGACCATATACATGGCCTGAATGGCCTGAAAAACTATAGTTCCCTGATTGATTAGAAACTGGTGGTCCTACTACGGAATGTAGAGTCATAATAGATCCTTTCTCACTCATTGTAGGTGAGAACATCTTACAAAAATGCAAAATGTGGCCCTTAATTCTGCAAAATCGGCACTCCGCTTGGTCCATCATCAAATTTGGTCTTTTACTCCCCCTCCATTCGCACATGTAGCACAATATTCAGCTACTTGATGAATCATTTCTACAACATTACCTACTATCAGTCAAAGGAGTATGAGTCATAGATGCTAAACCACCCTGGATCAAAGCTCCAAAATATGTCTGATTGTGCTCGGTAATCAGTAAAAGTTTTACTATAGTTGTATTTGAAAACATACCAAAAACATTCCCATGCGATCAGATGTCGTACCGGAGGCCATCCTCAAATCTCATTCCCATGGATTACTCGTCACCTCCAAAAAAAAATTCAATTCACTGAATCTCTATAATGTGAGAGGAATAATCCATTATTAGGATATAACCCTATAGAAAATGAATAAAATCCCAGGCTAGGTCGGCCCTTAATGTTCGGGGTAAATGTAATCATAGAGGGTCCTCAGAAACTCTTCCCATTCTTTATCCCGATGACGTCCCAACTATTAGATAACATCTCAAAATCTGTCACTGAAATCATGTAGCATGTACATTGTGAGCTTCACCCTCTTATCTAGAGGTGTCTTCAGATGCTCGATGATAGAAAGAATGGCCTCCGACAATGACTATGTAGCCTATGGTACCGCATCCCCTAAAAAATTCATTGGATTCTTCTTCTAGAACACCCACTTCAACTCTTCCATAGTTGGGGAAACGTGTCATCCCCCCTAAGTAGACTTAATCATCCTCATAAATATTTCACAAAACTATTCAGTAGAACATGTGTCTATTATAATACCTTGTTCCGAGACCTGAATGATTTGAGGATCTACTGGTTCTTCCTAATCTAACATTTATGTTGTCTGATCATCATCCTGTTTCTAGAGTACAACCAGAGGACGCCTTGGGGGCATGACATTGTAAGGTCATGTGCACACCTCAGTTCAATATTTTCATGGATTGAAACATAAACATGAAATAATATAATAAGATAAATAAAACAATTAAATTTTCAAAATTATGGATACACGATGCATAGAACCACTACATTTAATGTTCATTTAAGACATATCATGGGTGTGTAATCCTGCTAACCTGGTCGTGCAACACCTCACACAGATGGAAGTTTCACCCTATATAATTTCATATAATTAAATATTTCCTTCATCCCAAGTATTTCTAAAAGTTTATAACTACACTAATATTCTGGTGTTACACTACATGTAATTCAATCTATAGACATGACGTGTACCACCAACGTTATATCCACCGATTTCATTTGTCACATGGTCAGATACACGGTCCATTACCATATGACGTGTAACCCCAATAAACTACATGTTTTGAAAACATTTTACCAAACCCAATTTATTTTCTCACAATGTCAGTGAAACAATAAGGAACTATGTGGGATGTACATACGGTACATGGAATGTACTTAAGAAAAGTCATTTCTTAGAAAATAGATGAATATTTGGCATGTCTTTATAACATCAAACATCATATTGTCTACATTTCTGGACAGGAAGCCTATAATACTTCTTTATAAACCTCAAAAACATAAAATTTTTATATATGATGAAATGTTTCATTCTGTGAGAGCCCGTACTCATAGTGAATAACTATTTTGCATCCTTATTGGTATCATATTTAAACATAATCTAATTATATTTCAAAAATGATCCATAGAATTTTTATTGAAGAGGGCCCATAAAACGTTAGAGACCAATGCTTGGAATCTAACCAAATGAAAAATTAAACATACCAACACTCTATCAAAATAGTAAGTATATCTATCACATCATCTATCACAACGACATGCATATCTAGCACAACATCAATGTCAATAGCATGAAATCATTAATTCACCCTTAATGGAATGACACAAATGTGAGACATGTGATCTCTAGGAAGTGCATATATGATGCCTGAGGTGTATTTCCCTCATCTAATTGGGTTAAAAAAGAAATAAAACCACTATTATATCAATCATAACAACATAAAACAAGTGAATCATCATATAGTGAAATCAAATCAACTATAACAATTTCGAAATTAGAAATATTATAATATTCGATGTAACTTGCCATTTCCTTGTACATTGGCTATGAAATATTGAGAAAACTTTATTACCTACTACATAATCATTCTTATCCGAGTCTATTGGCATGAAATAGTAAGGTAAATCATAAAATAAATATCTTCTGATACTGCTTTGTAATGTCTCAGATCCGAGTTCCAGCCAAAGGTGCTCTGAACCCAGTTGGTCACAAAAACTCAAGTTCATTTCCCTAAACACAAGAATCAACCAACTAGAAATGAGGGATATGGTAAGATATTTGGGAAAATATTCCCTCATTAGAAGATTATAGAAATATGAATCTAAATATAGAACTGAATTGGATGTAGTAATCCCCTAAAAGTAAAACCTGAAAGACTAAAAGTAAATCCTAAATAATAGAATATATATATTATTCAAGGCATATGTATTTAATAAAATATATTAAAAGGGTACAATTCATGAAATAAATACAGAATCCATTGTAAAAGTGAAACATGTAACTCAAGCAGCATTGTAAGACTCAGCATGGTCCAATGCTCTCTAGATCCAACTGTAATCATGTCCCTGACAACAAATGGGGATTGACCATATCTACATGTGTAGTTATATAATTTGTTTTGTGTCCAAAGAATGACCCAAAAATTGTGTGAGATAAATATTAGTAGGAATTCACTAAAAGATATGTTCCTAACCGTTAGTGAATATATATAGTATGTAATTCATAGGAAAAAAAAGAAAGAAACCAGGATGTACAATAAAACTAATCAATTATAAAGGTTTTAGTTTCTTCCATTTACATTTATTATTTATACTCTAAATCATTGAATCTTGAGGTATTGGGTAAGCTCTATATCGTCCTGTGTGATATTAACAAAATTGTGGTTCCAGAAGACCTTCCAAACAACCCAGTAAGATAGATCCATTGTTTATTCTTTGCTTTGGAAGACTCATCAATATCAATAAATCATTCATAAACTACCATTTGGGAATTATCTAAATGTCAACTCGCATATGGTTTAACATTTCCCCAATTAATTAAATAATTACCCTAAAGGAAGCTCTCATGGTCTACACCTATGGTCTAACATAACACTAATCATTTTCTAATGACCAATTAGGATAATCTCATAGTCAATACCCTTGTGAATATGTGGTATAAATATATTATAAATGACCTATTGAGGATCTCCCATGGTCAATACCTCAGGGTCAATCAACTACACCAGGGCTCTCATGGACTTGTGTAAAAATTTTGTGCATATTATATCATATCAGCTCATGTAACACAAAACAAAAACATGGATAATCCTTTATAAGAATATCAAATTTGTTTCATATAATCAATCAAACATTGTCCTAATCAACCAAGTCTTGGAAAACAGGGCATTCCTAAAATGTATCATATAACATTTGGCCATAAATAATCGATTAAGTGAAATACCCCCATGGACTGTCCCATAAAAAAACATAACATTACGCATAGGAAAATACCCATTATAAATCAAACAAATCAAAAAAGGTGAAAATAGGGTTTGATTCCAAAACACAAAAAACCACAATTTTTGGTAGGTGGCACTATTAGAATATATAATTCAAATATAATAAAAAGAAGGCACAAAATTCCTACCACTATATAATTCATAAAAATGTGGAATCAATAATAAAATGTATACCCTAAGAGATTAATGTTTTATTAAGATCGAGTTTTATGATTTTGTTATAGATTATGTGTATCGTCGAATCCTGAGTTAATGATGGTGTAGTTGGATATTGCACATAGTTCGACCCTCACCATCCGTTGGGGAAGAACATAAATTTATCAATATCTCAAATGTCACCATTCCTGGTATAATACCATGAAGTGGATAATAGAACATTAAAAATTATTTCAAGTATTATAACATGTGTATTCGTCAAATAATAATAAAATCGGAAGATTCAACCATTATGAAAACCTACTTGGAAATTGGAAAACATAACCATGAACATATTCACTGGTCCTCCCCATATAAGTTTAGGAGATAACACTATATGGGCTGTGGTGGATTATCTTATAAATACTAGTCAAAAAATTGAAATTCAATATGACTACACATGATATCAACATTAAAGTTTATACATTAGATATGTAATAAGGTAGAATGGAATGCTACTATTTATTGTATCTTTTTGTGATGAAATTATTAATTTTATGTATAAGAAGTGTCTCAAAATCACTATAAATAATGCTTTCAACATATTAAATACTTATCACACCCAAAATGATGGTAAATATAAATTTTAAATTCATTCACACATTGTTGTGTTGAGAGAATGCTCAATGGACATCAAAGGATGCTAAGATCAACAACTACTTCTGTTTGAGTTCTTATACAATAAATGTTCCCAATCAATCATCCAAAGAGACCACTATAAATCTCATTATGGGAAGTGGTGTAGTACAATAGTATGTTTGGATGATGTTGGGGATCACAAAAAATTGATCACTGTATTGATAGTGGAAATAGTGAAAAAACCAAAGAGAATTTAGCTGCACATCATGGACATTTAGTGTTAAAAAAAGAGTTATGCTGACAATCATTAATGTGAACTAGAGTTTAATTTTAGATACAATATATTCACCAAAATATTACTATTGATGAATATAAATAGATTTGTGAATAATGGATAGTTTATTCCAATATACATCCTTTCCTTTGAAATATGTAATCACATCAGAGTGGTGGTTTATCGACTAACACTCCCACCAAACCTATCTCATGTACGTGATATATCACATGTATCCCTATTTCCTAAGTTCATTAAAAACCCTAACATGTACTCAATAAAATGGTGGTAAAATTAGATATTGATCTATAATATAAGAAGTAGCTTGTGTATATCATAGATCATAGAGAAAACGTTCTCCATGATTACACAATGCACATTGTCAAATGGTTGTGGACAAACTATATGTTTTAAATAACAATGTGGAAACTAGTGGAAGCGATGAAAAAGAATTAAAAATTTCATGTTTAGTGTCTTAAATTAAAAAAATGATGGAAAATTTTATATAGGGGGGAGAATTTTAATGATCATAAATTTTATAAATAAAATTCTATTATGATTTAATTAAATTAATTATTTTTTATTATGGATATAGAAAGCACTTCCACTTCATTGGTTTCATTCTATCACTATGGATTTAAAATTCCACTAATCATCATTAACCTTGATAATATAGTCATTGAACCATTATTGTATTATTATAATAAATATAGGGTTTTAGAAACTCTTTTTTACATAGAAAAAGTAATTAAAGTCCTCAACTAGTTGGATTGTACCCTATGAAAGCCATTTATTGGAGTTTAGAATAGATATAGCGTCACTAAGATTTTCTATTTACTATGACTAATCTAAGAACAAAAAACATTAGTATTAGAAATATCAAGTGTGTGTAAAGGTCAAGATTATCGATATAATAACCCATCCCATGTACGCCGAACCACCCCATGAAAGTCTCAACATCACAAACCCTGTCTTTAGGTTCTTTTATAATGTGACAATGTGATATATATCAAGAACCAAATAATATTATTTTGTATATTATTATATTATAAAATTATATAAATATTTACTTATTTTTTTATTTAAATAAGTATCTAAATTATGATATAATTAAAAAAAATATCTTTTTTCATAACATTCATTTTCAATTAGGAATTTTTTTTGATGAAATTATGTTTAAAAAAATAATTTTTTAATAATTTTTTTTTATTACATAATGTTTTCAAAATATAAATGGTCATATTTTTTTATTAAATCAAAAGTAAATTTTCATGTATGCTTGAAAATAGTTATTGTATAGAATACCATCATTTATTAATAATTTAAAATTATATTTTAAAAGTATAAATAAACATATTTATAAAATTATTTGGAAGAAATGATTAATTTATTTGGAATCATAATATTGATGACATCAAATGTTGAATATTTCCTAATTTTATTAGATAGATGAATTTAAATAAAAAATTGGAATAAGATATAAATATATTGTGTTTTATGTAATAATAATGCCCCAAAAATGATGTAATAAACAATAGAAATGGAATCCATGAATAGATAAAAATTTCATAAATAAACTATGTTTAATTTAATATTATTAATTTCATATAAATTTTATAAATCTTCCATAACCTATATTATATTTTATTTTTAAAAAATAATTTCAATAATGACATGACTCATGTAAAAAAATTAAGGGTAATATATTAATAAGTTCATAAATAGGCCTTATAATATAATTAAGACTATTCCTATTGGTTGAAATTATGGGGAAAAACCATTGTATGGTTTTTGGTTTTGTTAATTTTATTATATAAAGTCTAAAACCTATGTTTGAGAAAACAAATAACAAATTCCCACCACATTTCTAAAATTAACCCACCAAATGTCCCATTTCTAATCACTAAAAATCCACGGGGCACATATTCCTCTTCGCACATATCGATAATTTTATCTCAATGCGCCCACATGCTCTCATGAAGATCCCCCAATAATTTGGTATCAACATCTAAAGGTATGGGATCCTCCCCATCATCATTTTATTCAAGTATCTTCATTGTTTAATGCATTTTATCTTCAATTTCCAATGTCGGGATACATTCAGAAATATAACCCATACTGTCCATTTTATTTTTAAAATATTATATAACAAATTTAATCTCATTATTCCCGTCCATAAACATTTATGCACCATCATTATGCTGCCAACATTTCACTATTATTTTTCTTTCATAAAATTGTGCAGTGAATAACCATACAAATTTCCTATAATAAGTTTCAACATATATTCACATAAAAATAATTTTTAGTGACATAATTTATTGCATTATGCAATCCATTTAAATTTAATAAAATATTATTATAAATAATCTCATTTTTATTATCTATGTGGGACACTTATAAATGAGAATGAATTGAATCTGACGAGTAAACATGAAATTAAATAATGATCCAATTAGTTGAGAAATGTTTAAATATAATGAGAAATAATGATTGGGATCAGGGAGTGAAAGTTATATGTTGTGATAATTTTTCTACCCTTATTTCATGTAATTTATACTTGAATATTTTTTTGATTAAGTGTTTTAAATTGTTGTCACATATCCCATGTGTCCTTTTTGATTATCATGTTGTATCAAGCCTCATATTTCATGTTTATGATTCTAAATCGTTTTAGGCGCCATTTGTATACCTTTTTTCTATGATGTATTCATTTATTATTATTATTCCGTGTTTATTCCCTTACTATTCTTTATAGATTAACTCTTTCTTATGTATTCCACTAAGATATATAGTGTAGTTTTAAAATCTATGAAATTTTAGTAGCATGTTAGGGACATATAATTTCGTGTATGAATCCTCTTTTTTAATAATTTTATAGATTTTATAATATAATTATATTGTATTCGGCGTTCGATACTCTTGGATATGTAAATAATTACCGAAAAAACTAGAATTATCAATCTTATTGGTTGATTTATGTGTAATAATATGTTTTAAGAAATGAATTATTATGTAATGAATTTTAGGGTTATCAAATGATTAGTGGTTGTTAAATTTACTTGAATAGGTAGATTAAAATTTTATATTTGGAATACCCTGATATCATCTTATATTTTATAAATTATATAATATGATGCTTTTGGGTGTGGGTATAACCAATTATAGAAGTGGATCATGTCTGTGGTGGGGGAATCAATTTTATGGTTGGTAAGAATAACCAATCAAGGTAGTATACTGGGATTGTTAGGGGAATAAACATATAAATTTTGAGGATCAACTAAAGGGGGGGATAAGAATTGTATCTCCATTATCAATTATAATTGATGAAAATATTATAGTGGATTATAAATGTTGGTGGATTTAACCAACATTACTAGGAATAGGTCATAATATTGAATCCATTAAATATATTCTATTTTTTTAATTTAATTTATACATAACATAAAATAACCACTCCAATTTAATGGTGAAAACTTATTGAATCGTATGGGGGTAATTAAAAATGAAAATAATTAAAAAAACATTTCATACCTAATTATCCAATATATTATTGAGATATCATGATCCATTGAGAAATAATCTCTATCACCTTATTGTAATAATCACCCTTATCAACTCATATTAAAGTGTCACGTACTTTTACACAAGTGAAATTAATTTATATGAGGAATAATCCCATGTATTTCCATTTCACATGAGTATCCATTCTAATACCATATTTAAAGAATAATTTTATATTAAAAACCCTTCTTAGTGACATATAATATGTTTTAGGTGAATTGACCATTATATAATTCTGTTATTTGAATTATTTTTTACCTTACACCATCTTATGTAACTACATGAAATTCCATTTTCATATTTTTTTTGGATTTTATATCAATGATAAATTTACCCCTAATCAATAATGTACTTCAAAGATATGGAAACATTAGACAATTATTTTTGTGTTTGATATTGTCCATTCTTCAAAAACATCGTTATTTTAATAATTTAAATAATTTCACAATCATGTGATTAAATAACCCATTAATGACACATTAATCTGACAAAAAATATAACTTTTTATTATTTCCATTTATTTTATCTTTTATAATTTTCTTAATCTAAATCTATAAATTATTTTCATGATTTTTTTCTTTACAGACGATATGCTATTATTATCTATTAATACTAAAAAAATTATTAAGGTGACCCATTAACACAATTTTCATCATATATTTAATGTTAATAGGTAAATTCAAAACTCTAAAATGAATAATAAGAAATTCAAAGTTTCAATAATTATTTTGGAAAGTTGTTTTTGATGTATCATTATTTTTTACCCTAAACCGTTGATATAAATATTTAAAACTCCACCTTTGATGAGCATTTAACTCCTCATAGTGAATTTAATAGCGAGTCTATGTAACCTAATGGGATTTTTTGGAAATATTTTTTTGATTAATTTTAATCATTTTTATATTTTTCATTTCATGATTTACTCAGTGAAGTGGGTTTTATAATAAATATAGTGTTTATCAAGCATTAGATAAAACACTATATTTACATTATTTTAAATGAGACAAAAGGATAAACATAATTTTAATAAAACACCATGTTTATATTGTGATACACATGACATTTATATTTTCATGAATTTAATAGAAACCATTTTTATCCAATGTTATATGCTATATCTTGTCTAAAAGTATAGTGAAATGCAATTAAAATACGATTATTTAATACGATAGTTATCACCAATCCATTTTAATGATTGGTTTGACTGTGATTAATAAAATTTTTATGATAAATATTTTAGTTATGTATGTTAAATAATTCCTCTGATTACAAATTAATTTGAAATGAAAATAATAATCAATTGAAAAAATGGGAATCTATTTCTCAAAAACATTCTTTTGGTGAAACATTTGTTATATCACTTAATTAATAAATTTAATCCTAATGGATGATTCTAAAAATATTCATATATTATATATTGAATACAATTTTTAACATTTGTCTTCGGTGTTTTCAATTCATGTTATTAAAATTAATCTAGTTTTAGAATTGAAATTTTTAATTTTTAAAAAAGTCGTTTTCTCACCTTCTTCCTATATTAATTTAAAGTTACATTTTTCCTCTTTTAGAAAATTTAATGATAAAAATAAATAAATATTTAAAAGGAAAATTTAAAAATTTACATATGGTGAAATTATCAGTATTTTATAAAAATTTATGTTTTTCAATAAATATTGAAATGTATGCGTTATTATTAGGAATTTTAATTCATTAAATTAATTTTAAAAAAATTAATTATTTTAAATATTTTACTAATGGTAAAAATTGTCACATTAAATATATATTAATCCAATTTATGTTAATGGAATCAATTTTATATCACAAATTTATATAAAAACATATTTATGTTTTAAACATTTTCACATTGAAAAACTACTTTCCTCTCAATATTGCGAGATTGGTTTTAAAATAAGAAATTTAAATTATATTAATGTAATTTGGTAAAAATATATCTATTTCTATATTAAAAAAATTTATATTAATTGATATGTAACAAATTAATTTTAACCATAATAAATAGTATAAACAATTTAAACTATTTACCGTGGTAAAAGTAAAAAATGGGAATACAAGTGTGTTAAAAAAATAACAGCGGTCAAAAGGACATAATCCACGTACAAAAGTATTTTTCTACTAATATTTAGAATTTATATCTTATAGGTTCTATATTAGATTATTTTGGATCATTTATGGGTGTTATAACCATGGGGAAAACTTTTTTATTTCATAAATTATGGGATACACTCACCTCACATAAAAAAGGCACCCCACTCAAAACTCATAGTCCCACATCTAAAACCATTTGGTTCAGCAAAAGGATCTGAAATAAATTTCATCTTTCCATACTCTCAAATTTTAATACATGTTTATTCTCATGTATCCATCCAATGAAGCCTTTCATTTAACACCAAAAGAAGTTGAAAAACGAATAGGTAACATCCTTAACTGAATATATTATTTAATTTCATCTTCAATGTCGTATAATTAATATAAAATATTGATTAAAAGATATATTAGTTTTATTAAATGTAGTCATAAATCATTTCTTAGTGTATTAACACCTATTCTTCCACTCTTCCATCAACAGGGTTCTAAAATCATCATTTAGGGGTACAGGGGACTATTGACTTGAAAACTGATGATAGTCATTTTCCATCACCCCAATCACAAGTGGATAAAATGTTGGATTTATTTTATATATAATATTTTAATTAAAATTTTAATTTTATTTAATAATATTAAATCATGTGTCTTATTTACTAAAATTCAGGTGTAATATGATAATGTCTTTTGTCTGTACATTGTAATACAACCTCACTTAGAGATGTGATTTTTCCACTCATTATGTGGATGGTAATAACTATTAGTTTAATTAATCTTTGTGATATATAACAAATAAAATTAATTCAATAAGGAATATATATAATTTAGAAATCTTTATTTCTTTCAATTAGGAAAATTGTAGAATCATTCATGCATTTTTTAGACTACCATCTCCATGAATGGTGTATCTCATTTTCAATAAATAACTAATATATATATATATATATATTATTTATATCATGGTTGATATTATAGTGATGATGAACCATTTTCAATGATAGGTTAAAAAAATTATCAAAACATACACTTAAAATGATGCAGTTATTTCCTAAAATGTGACTATAACATGAAATTATTTATAAAGGAGTATAAAAAGGATATAAATAAATTATTTATGGTCATATATATTTAATTATTTTGTGTAATATATTTTTGACAAAAATATTTTTTTATCTTTGATGTTTTAATGTGTATAATATAAATAAGGACAAATGTAATATCTATCTCAATATTATTTTTTATGAGAAACCCGCAAAATTCACCACATGTATTTTTTTGGTGTATATACTACCAATGAATTTCTATTTGGATGTTTCTATAAAAAATAATAACGATCTAAATATCAATTTTTTTCTCCAATACATAGGGTTTATGGTAAAAAATATTATCAATGTAGTACGGGTTTAATGATATAATCTTTTCACCTATATGAATATGTTAATATTTATGCATATAATGACGATATAAAATTATCCATACTCAATATAAGTCCTTAAATATCCTATATAATGTAAATTTCTTGAGTATTCATGGTTTGCATTTATTTTACTCCATATATGTACCCAAGCATTCAAAAGAATGGTTTATAATTATAACTGACATTATTTCTCTCTTCGAATGAAAATAATTTTACATCCAAATTGATGTTTTCTAAAAAAGTTTTGAAAAATGAATTTAAATAATAAAAATAATTTATTAATTATATTACTAAAAATATTTTAACTTAATACAAAATTATATGAAGGGAATGTTTATTTTATTTTCCACAGAATGCATACCTTAATTTTACCCACAATGTGAATTGAATATTTGTTATAACATGTGAAACATTAATTTTATAATCCATTTTACTGACTAAATAATTTTATTAAATACTCCAGTACATGATTCAACGTTTTTTCTGAAAGGAAATTATTTAAAAAAATTTCTTTGAATTTTTAGTTTTAGAAGTGAATTTAATAAAGGAATGGAGGATTATATCATTAATATCTTAATTGTATTTTAATGATTCTGTTATATGTTTCTATAAGTATATTTATGTTAATGTATTTTCAGAAATTATTATGTTTGAAAAAGTTGTTTTAAAAGTTGATGGGCAATATTCATGGTAAAATTTTAAAAGTGATATGTCATAATCAGTTTCAATCAATGTTGACATCCTTTGATGACATATATTATTTGACTGGGATATGATTGAAAGATACAATCGTTTTTTATTGTATTAATGCGAAATTTTTATGTTCATGAATTTTGGTGGATACCAATTTATTTATTTTTTCGTTTTTTATGTAGTAAATTGATGAAATTTTTATGAATGATATTTATTTACAGTTGATATTATGTGAATATATGGTGAATGTTTTATGAGATTTTTTTAAAAACATAAGAATGGTTTTAATTATAATATGGATGGGATCTATTCCTTCAATCCAATTAATTTGGTGATTCTTTATATCAGATGAGATAAATGATTGGAAGAATTTTATTAGATTTTTTGACTAAGCGAAATTGTTGTGTCTAAATACTCTATAAAAAATAGGTGATTTCTAGTTCACAATGGGAAATATGTGAAAATTATTGATCCAATATATTTATGGACTTAATAGTTCACGTTGACATGGGAAATTATTTTTCAATAATTTTTATGTTTCCACAAATTTGTGAAATGAGTTGATGTAATTTATAATTATAAGATGATTTCTCACACATTCTAGACATATTTTTTTAAATGATATTGTTTTATTATATGATTCATGATAATGATAAATAATGGATTTGGAATGATCATAAAATTTTATGTCTTTGATAATATACACTTATTCATAACATATAATTATACACTATAATTGATATATATCTCAATTTTTTACCCTTACCCAATATCTAATATCACCTATTTTTATTTTTCCTTCCCCCAATTATGAATAAAGTATTATGGGGTTTTCAAAATAAGAGTACCATGTGAGATGATAGTTGTAGATGATGTTAAATATCATTCCTGAAAAATAAAACTGTGTCTCTATTATCCAAGGACTGTATATTATATTGGAATCATGTGTGTATTTGTGAAAAGAATTTAATATTTATAAAATAATATGTTGTATTTTTGTCTTAAAAAATGGAAATTATATTTGGAATCAATGTATAATTATTATTAAATCCTTATAGATTATGGTAATAACAAAAATTTAATACCTATTGTTATTTCAATTTTTTTACAAGGGACATGTCTAGGGATATATATAAAGATATATGTGAGGATAATTCTATGTACAAAAAAATATCCTTGAATTTTGTTTACTGTAAGAGAATTTAGTTTGATGAAATTACATTACTATATAGATTTATAAGTTGATGTGTCTTTAACATATACATATATAGGGTTAATTAGTCTAAAGTGGGTGAATAGAGATGGACATGATCCTCAACTAGTGTATGAAAATATTCTTTGCAGCACACCTAGTTTGACACTCCATGTAGGTATGCTTTAGAAATTAAATAAACTAGTACCTCGCCCGTGTATACGCATGACACTATAAATGAACTATTTTTTTTCTACTCGCTAATAGATTTAAAACATAAGAATGTATACAAAATTTTAATGTAAATTGATAAAGTATAGAAAATGAATTTTAGAGTACTTCTTGTTTTTGATACAATGGTAGTAATGTAACATACAGTTTAAGTTATAAAAAATAAGAATTAAATATGAAACATGAAAATTGGAATGATAAATGTAAATAATTGAGACATAACACTTGGTACAGATAGATGATTGTCAATGAAAAAAATTGTGATAAATTAATTGGAAGAATTATTTTTTTGATATATATTTGAGTGCGGATATAATACAAAAATGATTTCAAACTCATGTTACTAAATGCGTGGCAGATCTGTGAGTTTTTTCCGAAGTGGAGCCCCACACGAAAATGTTGGCTTTGTAATATAGTCCACCACTATAACAATAAAAAAATTGAAAAATTTGCAATATATTTCACCACTGTAGTAGTAAAAAAATTGAAAAATCAGAAATTTGGAAACCAGTTTTATCAGAAACATACATGTCATATCAGAAATTGTGAAATATGTTTTACAGTGTATTAGTAGACTATAATATGAGTAGACATAAAAATGGATAAGTTTTATAGTGTATTAGTACACTATAATATGAGTAGACATAAAAGTGGATGTAGAATTAATTAAAATATAGCCGATAATATTGGATAATGAATTAATTGAATCATAATTCTAACAGTTTCCAATAGAGAAGACAAAATGAATGATATATGATAATCAGAGGAAATGAATATGACATGAAAAAAATCAGTATTGTTTGTTAAAATGATTTTATAATAATAGTAGTGAATTAATTTAGAAAAGGCATACCTTAGTAAGGGAAATATTTTTAGTTATTGCAACATACCCATCCTTAGTGTTGAAAACAACTCCTAATGATCCATTGATTTCATATTCCTATCATTCAAGGATAAAATGAATAATACAATAATGATGTATTTGTTTTACAATTAATTTAAATGTAAAAAATAAAAAAAATATTACATTTTTATGGTCAATCATAATACTAAATCATTAAGATTAACTAAAAAATTCATATGATAATAGAAACTAATTCGAATCATTATAAATATTAAGTACATACAGAATATAAAAATACATATAAGTGCATAAAATTTCAAAAAACCAAATATTTCCATACTATATCATTGTCATCTTCACTGTGTGTTCTGAACTTATTCACATGCATTGTGACTAAATTACACTAATACATACATCCAATTTCAATGAAATGTGAGAAATATATAGTTCAAAATATTAAAAAACCCTTCATTAAGTAAATAAAGATGCGGGTTTTATAGAAGATAAAAATAAAATGAAGGAAAAACAATATATCATCATGAAACATCCAACAAATGTTTGATGGGAGTGGGTCGTAAAAAACTCATTATAATGGAATATGAGTTTCAAAATTGAACGGAGTGGGTAGTCAATACATAATAAAAATGGTGTACTAATAATATCTTAATGAAATAGATATAATAATTTGTACAATTTGAATAATCAAAAAATATCAATTTTGAGGATTACATTAAATTCCATATAACTTAGAAGGTAAAAATATTAACAGACATAGCTGTAATAGGTTGTGCCATTACCCACAATCAGAATGTCTTTCATCTTCAAAAAATGATTATCCACAATAACCTGAAACAATTACATTAATCCCCTCTAAATTATAGATTCATTCATTTCATGACAAGAGGAGATGGAAAGCTCCAACATAGTGATTACGAGGTATGCACTAATGATCCTTAAATACAAGAGAATACAGTAAACTGTGTGTTATAAAATGAGAATTTTAATATAATTGAAATAATGAAAAACTTGACTGGAAGTATAAAAAATTTTGTGATATTACAGTCAAAAGAATAATTCTTTACCCGTCATTATGACATTAAATTATGATCTCTTGAACTATTAATATAAAATGAAGAAAGAAAAGATTCAATTACAACTAAATGGAATAAAACATATGATGAGTAATGTAATAATATGATTTGTCAGTAATCACAAATTTGAACATAATGAAATTTAATATGATGCGGAACATGGTGAATCATAAAGCAAAGATATTCAATATGAAATCACCTTATTTTGACCTTGGCAATCGATATTTTCATACATGATTTTCATTATTTTAATATTTGAAAAATTATAATGTCGTAATATAGATGTAATTAAAAAAATTTCATAAGGGACATAGTAACCTACAAGAATAACTCGAATCCCCTGTTAAGAATAGATTTATTCAAATCATGATGTTCGTGGAAAGATAATATCAAGAAGACTGATTATGAGGTGTTCACAGGTGATTAAAAATTACTTGAAATTGAAGTGTAAACTATATGTTATAAAATAAAAATTGTAAAAAAATGTCATGAATAACGAACCTAATGAGGAATATTTGTCAGTCAGGTACATTATCTCCAAAAACCTCATTCATGAATGTCTGAAATTTATGTAAATCTCTTGAACCTTGATAGAAAAAATTTAGAATAAATGATTCAGCTTCATGAAACTATAGGACAAAATGTACAATGAATAATGAAAAAATAATAACTGATTGTACATACAAATTTAATGATTGTTAATTTAGAAATAAAGTATAAGTCACAATTTTTCATGGATAAATAATAAATTTACCATCGATTGTGTTCAGAATTGAAATAGTACCTTTATAACATACTCTTATTTGATACCCCTAACACCAGGGTCATACCTACAACAAGTTAGTAAAAAATGGTTAAATGCGATTTCTTAAGACATTAGTTAACAAAATTAGATATTAATGCTTCAAAAACACATTGGACACATAAATAACTAATGATTATTGGGAAAGTAATAATATTAAATACAAATTGAATACTTTGTGTACCAGAATGTGTTGTAGTTACAGTTCAAAATATTCAAGTGTTGATTCCTTCACAATATCTATATCATTTTTAGAAGCTAGCATAAGTAATATAGAAGAATTTAATGGGTGCATAAAAGTCTTATAAATTTACCAATGTCCACATTATAATAATGTAACATTATACATATAGAAATGATGGTTGTCTGAATGAAGTAAAACTCATGAAAGCATATGTATTTTATTGTAATACAAAAAAAATTTCTGAATAGAGTGAAATGAATAACTTAAAATGTAGAAATATGTCACAATATACACATGAACAAAAAGACACCTTATGCGGGATGCACGCGTAATAGGATGACAGTCGACGATATATGGACCATGTAAATGATCTTGACGAAGGCCATCATAGTCAAACCAGTTCCCATGATTGAAGCAGAGACCTAAATCAATTTTACCATCTTCATAACTACAATGGGTTAAAAGAAAATGGTTAAAATTGATTTCATAACACAATAATAAGGAAAATTAGATATGATTGCTTCAAAAACTCATTAGAAACATAAGAAAATATGGATTAATGGAGAAGTAATAAGATTGAACACAAATTTAATACATTGTGTTTTTCAATGGGTTGAACATCCCATGACAATTATTGAAGTATTGATTCCATTAAAATACCTACATCATCCGTCAAAGCTAGCGTGAGTAATAAATTAGCATTTAATTAGTGCATAGAATTTTAATACATTCACCAAATCCTACTTATAATAATATAAAATTATACTTATTGAAATTATGGATATATGAATGATGTAAACATCATAAAAGCATATGTATTGTATAATGATATGGAAATTTTGTATGAATAGAGTGAAATGAAAAAATTATGTGGAGAAGTATGACACAAATTAGATATGAATGAAAATTCTCCTTATGCAGGATGCATCTACAACAAGATGAGCCTCGAAGAAATCTAAACCATGTGAATGAAATTGATGAAGATCATCATAGTCGAATTGGTTCCCAAATTTGAAGTAGAGTCCCAATTCAATTTTACTGGGTTCATGTGACCAATTATTCTACTACAAAAGTAACTGATTTTGAATGCCGTTTCAATGGTGTGATTGTTTGAGCTATAGATAGAATAATTTTCAAAAGATGATAATCATGTAATAGTGAAATTATAATAAAAATATATTCCATTTTACACATTGAGGATAGTTTTTCAACGGTATGATAATGTGGTTTTCAAAATGAAAGGAAAAAAATAATCAACTTTGTTAATTGAAGTTACCATCAGTGACTGTAGGTGACAATGACATTTATGATTCTCTTTTCATGCTTCCTGTAGGTTTTAGAGGTTAGTTGCATTAATATTTTCAAAACAACTTGATCCTATAAATTTGAAAATATAGTGCCTATTAATAGTTGTAGAATGAAAAATAATAGAACTGTTTATGGTGAAAAAATAGAAATAACATAACCTGTTGGTCATTGATGTTTGAGTAGTCTTCTTTGAAGCATGCCTCTCAACATATATATGGTTTTTTTCTGGATGGTATTTCTTATATTTTTATTCAAAATTCATGTAAATTAACAAAATAAAGTTATACAATAATGAGGTCAGAGTACATATAATATATCTTCAAAACCCAAATAATATGTCTACCATGAATGTAATTTCTGAAAAATATGACACCAATGAAATATATATTAAATGGATAAAAATGATATTAATAATATGAAATATTACTGGAATAAGTTACCCTTACTTGAAAATGCAGTAGACATTGATGCGATGAGGAATTAAATATAAGGCATGCAGAGAATCATAGTTGAAGCCTAGGAGATTAGTGGTATGGTTAAATGGGGAACCATGATAGGAGATATACAGTATTACTGCTTCAGTAAACCGTGTTTAACTACAATTAAATCAAATAGGATAGTATAGAGAAAATTGATATGACATAAGGAAAACATAACTGCTGTGGAGGTCTCGATTAGTATTGTCTCAGATTTAGGTATCATTGATGGACAAGGGTTCACGAAGAAGTTGGCTAGTGTCGTCCATCAAAGTGGATGGAAAAGCAGAAAATGCAACAATATGGGTAGAGTAAATATGAAATAGTCAGTTAGTAATCTGAATGGAAAGGAGTAAATAACCGATATAGGACATCATATATCGAAATCAACAACCTACCGACAATATGAATAAAATAATGAGGAGACAAGCATGGGATGAATGAGAGAAATTGAGAGGGATAAGAGAATGAAATTTATGGTATTCAGCTAAGACAAATACAAATCAAATGGTTAAATGGGGCACCATAATAGTAAATTTATAGTATTACTAATTTAGTAAATCATGTTTAAATGTAATTAAATCAAAGAGGACAACAGGATGAATACATCGACGATTTAAATAAAACCAATCTGATTTGGAGGTCTCAATTTGTATTGTTTGAATTAGGTATAATAGATGGAGGAAAGGTAGTTGGGAGAATACGAATAAGGGAACATAAGTGAAGATGAAGATACTAAAATATACTCGAAAACCTAGAAAATTAATAGGGTACGTTCGAGCGGGATAGGGAATATGTTGATGGAGCATTGTAACAAAGGAAGATTCGAGATCTTCTTTGAAAACCATAACTTTTAAATCGGTTTATACATGGGGTTACTCACTGCGTTCTGTAGGGCATGAGAATCGTAGGTGGAGTGGAGGACCCAAATGTACAAGAGCTGATGGAGGAGTCACCAGTTGTAGAGAAGGTGTGAGCGGGGGTGCTGTAGTCAGAGCAACTGAAGATGGAGTCATGGATACATAGTATATTTGATAATACGATGAGGCTGTCGAGGTTGCTGATGGTATGTATGAGGAGATTGCGGGATTAGAGGTGAGATAAACCCCTAATCATGGGAGGAGAAGGAGTGTTTAGTGGAGAGGTGAAACCCGACTCGTAGACAGAGTGGGATAATCTTTTTAGGTGGGATGCGATGGTTTTGGGGTAAATTGGGAATGGAAATAGTGAAATGGGGGACATGGAGGGTTTAGGAGTCGACACATCATCTATGAAGAACCCATCTTTAGTAAATATAGTGGATGTTTATGACCTATATCAATGGATTTAAATACAGACCATAAATGACTTATCTTAATCCAATGGTGTCATAGTTTGGAGGAAATCTGTAATTATTTACCCATCATATTTTTTTTAAGATTATGTTGTTTCAAATACGATTGAATTCTTCAGAATTTTCATTAATTTTTAAGTGGATGGAATTAGAATGATCTCTTTTAATATAGAGTGTTAATAAAAATTAAATTATTCTCTTATAAGGATGAATTTTTATTATTTGAGATAGAATAAATAAATTTGTTCATATTATAATAAAAATATACGAATCTACAAAACATTATAAACAAAATAACCAGCATAGAATGGAATAATATTTAATTGATTACAACATTATTAATATTCCAAATTATATTAGTTTTCTATTGATCCACTAGTTGATGAGAAATTTATTAGTTCCAATGAAAATATATTTTATATTCTATAGTTTTTGGATCATGAAGAATTCATTGGGGTAGTTTATTATTATAAATTAAAAGAAGATATGTGACGCCACTTATTTAAAACAATAGTTGACAATAATAAATTGAATCTATGTAAAACGTTGTTTTTATCCAGATATTTCATATTAAATTTATATGAAATATTATATAAACAGTGATATAGATATAATTTCTTGACCTTATGAAAAATTTTGAGGATTTAATTGGTACCTAGAAATATACATTTATATAACATGTATAAAAGTGTTCTGGTTTTACTAAAAATCCTAAGAGAAACAAATTATAGATTTCTTGGAGGCCAATAAAATATTTGAAAAGTACATTTCTATAATATTAATTTCATTATACATTGTTTTTGTTCAATGAGAATTGTTGTTATAAATGGAAATCAGATATCCCACAAATATCATTCCTCTGATAAGAAAATGCACATTCAGTATAAAATGTTTTAAATGATGGGTTGAAATTATATTAATGTACATGAATGAAATATGGGAAGATTATTCAATTCAATTTAATGAATAAATTCTTGAATATCATCAAATATAGAATAAAAAATCACAAATCCCCTGAAGTTCAATATTCAATGAATTTTCGAGATAAAAAATGGATGGAGAAGTTGATTTCAACCAATTCAACTCCAACAATTCAAGGATTGAAGATAAAGGAGTTGGGTCATTTTTCGAATCATTTCCCAAAATCCGTGGACTAATTTGTATGATAATCCAAAACTATATTGGAGTATAGACGAAAAAGAGAATGATTATGGTATCCCAAAAAAAAATTTGAATACTTGTAAGGGAACCATAACCTACGCTCTTTATTTGGTAATTTAATGTTTATTTTTGTGTGAATGGATCCCACAAAAATATCAGGGTTTATCCTTTTATTGAATTTCATTTTATTAAATCCCTATAAATTTATTCTAGATTAATTCCGTCATATTTGATATTCTACTCGTATATGGATGAACATGAGATTATAATGAACATTTTCCATATACATGATAATAGATTATATAATGAATAAATGGTTATTTAACATTTTGAAGATTATTTGTATTCATATAATATTAACATAGGAGTTAGAGTTACCATTAGGGGTTCATGATTTTATGTGTTATAATAATTTTTGTTTCTATTTCACCCATTTTAGTTTATATGTGACTGGAGTTTTTAATTTTGGTTGATATTCAAGGGTAAAGTTATGGAAATGCAACACCGTTACTTTTTATATGTTTTCATGAAATATATATTAATATAGAAATTAAATTTCACTTTATTGACAAATAAATAATGATATTAGTGTCCTTTAGGGGTTAACCATTCTTGAATTATGAGGTAATTATGGGTTTTAATAAATAACCATACAAAGTCAACAATAATAATTTCTATTAGAGAATATTTATCTTTATATCATTATTTTATAATATATGTTATTGATGTAATAAATATTCATGGTGTTTCAAATTATATTGTATATAATCATGAATTGATGTTTACCTGGATGTTTTGTTAAATACCATCAAAATTTCAATATACATAGGTGAGTTTTGACACTACATATCATCCACAACTAGATTATTACCCTGAGAGAATAATTCAAACCATAGATTTAATTCTATGTTTTTCATATTTGATTTTATAGATGGATGGGATTAAAATAATCATCTAGTTGATAATTCATATAAAAATAGATTTCACGTGTTAATTTAGATTGATCACTATAAATACCTATATATAATTAATTAGAGTACAAAATAATAATGGAATGATGATTCTAAATGAAAATTATTGGGATTGATCTAGCTGATAAGATATAAAAAATGATAAATCCATCCAAAAACAGATAAGAATGAAACCATGTTTATAGAAATTATATGATGATAATCATCAATGTGATTAACATTTTGATGTTTTTATGTAGTTATTTCAATGAATTTCTATATAGATGAATGAATTGGAAAGTAAGACTCCATTATATCAGTGCCTTTGAAATACATAATCGTATTGGGAAAATAGCTTATAATTTATTACTTCCAATAAACATATCAATAGTTCATTATGTGTCCCATGTAATTATCAATGGGATGATAATACCTATTCCATCACATGTACTGAATTTGTATTTTTTACATTCTATGAATGATATATCTAACAAGTTATAATTTATTGTGATTATGGATCACATAGAGAATTTCCTATAAATAAATATCATTAACTAGGTCATTATTTTGTAAAAAAACCACTAGTTTAAGGAATCTATATAGGAAGTTGAGGATTTAATATGTAAGACATGTGAATAGTTTTTGGTAAAAAAAAGTTAGGTTTTGGGGGTGAAATTAATTTTATGGGGCATATAATATAACATGTAATGATTTATTTAAATATTAATTATAAATTTAATTTAATTTTTTTCATTATGTTCTGATACACATAACAAAGATTTTAGTTTATGTTATATAAAACACCTTGTTTATCATGCGGCACATAAGGAAACATATTGATATTATATTCTAGATAACAACATGTTTTTGTTGGATATATTAAAAAATATGATTATCTTTTATTATATGTAACACCGATTTTATCTTTCATTAAATTCGACACTAAGTTTAGTCGATGTTACACACATTAGTACATTAAATGAAATGTTCCATAATATTGAATTGTTATTATTTAATATGATATGTACAATTGATCCATTTAAATTATTGGTATGACTAAGATTTACTAAATTATAAAAAAATATTTTTTAAATATGTAAACATAATGAATTAAATGGTGATAAATTAGTTATAAATTAAAATAAATACCACTGAATATAACAGTAATAAATTTTCATAAAAAAATTTATTTTTGATCACAAAAAATTTTAATGCTAATGAATTAAATAAATAACTTATACTAAATTATTTTAATGAAATTTTAATAATATATATTTGATCAATTTTTTTAAACATGTATCTAATTTATTTTGTAGAAAATAGATAAGAATATATCATATTCTACATCTATAATGTCATTTTTATAAAAATAATTTAAGTGAACTTCTGTGTAGTTCTGTTGAAATGATTTTTCTCAAAATTATGAAAATTTACATTATGAAATGAATATTGTTTCAGAAATCATTGTGTTAGTGATATCGTAGAGAAAATAACTAAAGATTTTATAGGATGGTAAATTTTAAATATAATAGTGAATTTTTATTATTATTATTCTTAATTTTCATTTATTTATAATTATTTCAATTATATATTTATTTAATTTATTTATCTCCTATATTAAAATTTATATTTAATTTAATTATAAAATCCTTCAAAACTATTGAACATTTTCACTTCAAAACATAGTATTCTCATAGTTTCTCCATGATTAATTTCAAATGAATATTTGTACCTATGGATATATAATTTATAATAATGGAATAAACATTTTGAATTAAAATAATTTATATTATATAATAGAGAAAATTTAGTTTTTCCAGTAATGAATACTAAAAAAATGAAAATTTTTACCATCATTAAGGTAAAAATTGTTTTACTTGGGTGGAAAATGAAAATATATGGGTTAAAATTGAAACAAAACATGTCCAAAATAACTTTTATTTCACAATTTCGATGTTATATTTTATTTTTTTAGAAAATACACATTTTTTATACATTAGTTAAGTGAAAATCATTGGTAATACAATTTATTTTTAAAAAATACAAGTGTTCTAGTCACCTAACATATAAAAGGCCACCCTTATCCACTCCCCTATTTAAGAAAAATAAATAAATTAGTTGGAAAATAACTATAGAAATAAAATTTTTAATTACCTCTATTCATCCTAATATGGATTATGTTTATTGTAAATCTGAAATAAGAATTATTTTGGTGCAAACAAAAAAGAAGATTCACAATGAAGAGACAACATCACCAACTGAGAAATTTATTATATTTCATTCTCCTCCTACATTATTTAATATTATAGAATTATTTTATAAAAAAATAAATTATATATATTTTGACGTTTTATTATGTTAATTTAATAACATAAATCATTATCTTATTCTCTCTAATGGGTTAAAAAATAATCATTCATTTGTACAATGGATTACAGCCACTCGAACTAATGTTATTCATTCATTCATCACCACATATTAAAAATGGATATAATGATTTATTAATTGTTTATATATAAAATTTATGAAATTATTATTCATATTTAATTATTAGAAAATATGTTTTTTCTTAGCATCAATTACATTAGAACTTTATAAAATCACTGGTGTGTATGATAGACTACAACCCCAACAAGGTGGAGTGATTTTTTCATGCATTGAATAAAAGTTATTAAAATTGGATTAATGGAAATATGTAATATATAATTTATTTTTTTAGTGGTTTCTTATTATTTAGTTTTCTATTACTTATTCTATAATAAAATTTGAATCAATATATAGGCATATGTTCGGCATATCATCTCCGTGAATGGTGTATTTCATTTTTCATATCCATTATTTATGGATCACTATAAATACATATATAATGAAAATATATGAAATTTATATCATGATAAAAACAATTTATATGATATAACCATCATTAATGATATATTATCAAAAATTACAGTCAAAACATTAATGAAAATACAACAATTTTTTCAGAAAACCTGACATTAATATTGAATTGTTAATGAACATGTAATAAAAGGTCACATGTACACCATATATGTTATGATAAATTTAAATATGGTTATCCAATAGATGTATAAAAGCATTATATTTTTTATATAGTTTTTTATTAGTACGAATAAATTTTAGACTTAATGGTAGGGATTTCTGTCTCACTTTTATTTTTTGTGATAAATTGGCCATATAAGACTAAATGGCCAGTAGTACTTCTATTTTTCTTCATTTTAATCCCCATTTTAATGTTTTATTGGTTTAATTTACATAGAACATAGGTTTCATGAATTTACATGACCCCTAAGACATAGTGGAATTCATACAATCTAAAAGTACATTGAACTGCTCCTCCCCAGCATGTAGATTAAGATGCCAGCTCTCCACCTTCGAATGCCTATTCATATAGCATTCTCATTCCTTCACAGGATGGTACCAATTTAAATTTCCATAACCTATCTGGATTCCAAATCCAATTTATTTTCTTCAGTGAAAAGGAAATCTCTAAATCCTCATCTGGAGTCTCCTCTTAATAGAGTATTCCAGGACCATTTAAGCATAATTTCATGTTTCCCAAAGGACATTAAGGATTTTTAATGTCCTTATTGTGTTATATAGGCCCTGAGGTGGCCTAGAATCCTTACTAGAATGAAGGCATGAGGTGGCCCGGAGGCCTTAATGGGCTCAAGGACCAACCTAGTATCATGAAATCCCAAATAGGTGAATAATACTAGCTTCTACAGTACTATCTATAGTGCCTTCATATAGTACTATTATAGTACCTTGAAGTATTTCCCTACCTATATTTGATATCGAGTCTCTTGTATGCACTTTTTGAGTCCTCACCAACCGAGATTAGGCTCTAGTTTGAAAATTTCTATATTTACCATGTGTTACATTAATATGGTGTATATGATTCCCATTATTTTAATTTTTGGTTATTCTTTGGAAAATAAAAAATGATTTTCTTATAAAATTTAGAATATTTCCTTCAATGGATTTATGGTTAAAAATTTACTAATTTGCTATGATTTTTATGATTCAATATCATTGTTTACCAGGATTGATTAAATTTATGTTTTTGACGACAAAATATTATTATCTATCTTCTAATATACTAATAATTTTTTTTCTCACATATTGAATTCATTAGAATATGTGATTTCTATTCAATTTCTTCCATTATTGAAATCTATAGTTCAAATGATTTGATTAATTAAAATGAAATTATTTTTCTCTTCGACCTAATATCAATTTTCTTCCAAAAGAAAGTTTTAAAAAATAATTTTAAACATCTCTTTAGATCCTCTCAATGGGTTATTTAATATATAATTGCCTCTTTTATAAAATTTTACTAAATTTTATTAATATAATATTCATGTCGTTTTATAAACAATTCAGATTTAGGTTTTTCCAAATATTTAAAAATAATTATTATTTTAAATATTATTCAAAAATTCTAATATAAGATTTATTGATTATTTTTCATGAAGAATTTTTTTTAAAAAAAGTTTATTGGAAAATTTTATTAACAAAGTGTACGGGCTATATACATAATTATATTTTCATGTGACCTTTAAAAATCACTTCCCATCTTTGAAAACGTTGATTGATGACCATTATGATTTAAATGGGATAAGATTGAATGGGAACATCGATTTTTCTTCTCGTGATGGAAATTTTTTATATTGAAAAAATGTTTATCAAACACATTTTTTCATGGGATACACTATGTTGAAATAAGGATTTTTTATGACTACTATTTCTATTATATGGGATATTATGTGATTATATGATGAATGTTTTATGATTATTCGGCACACATAAGTATGTTTTTCATTATTAGATGGGTGGTACCTATATCACCCTCCTTTTCATTGGGAAAATCATTATATAACATGATTTTATAGTGTAAAAAATTCCAATTGTGTTTATCCACTATGGGAAATAGGTTCCTCCTACTCAATTTCGGGAATTATGTGCATCCTGGTATAAGATATTGAAAAGGGGTAACATAGTAATTAATATTGGTGATAGTCTTCATAGATGAAAATGAAATATGAAATGGGTTTTCAATATTTATAATGGTTCAATAAATTTATGAAATTTGTGTAGGGTTAATTATTTATTTATGAGGATTTTTCAATTTTATGGGAGATGCTTTTAAAAGTAATAATATTTCATACGATGACTCTTTTTTTCAAATCTACAAAAGGATGGGTATGAACACAATATGTTATGTTCATAATCACATTCACATATACATATCGTATTATTTAGTATGAGTATAGATTGATATATCATATTTTTCCCTTATTAACAACTCTCACACTTTTTTACATTTCTATGAATAAGTTGTGATAAATAATTTTTTGTTGTATAAATATTATTTGTACTATTTGAAATCCTATAATTTGGATATGGTTATGTCATTTATGAATATATAATA
This sequence comes from Viscum album, assembly GCA_963277665.1. Lineage (NCBI taxonomy): Eukaryota > Viridiplantae > Streptophyta > Magnoliopsida > Santalales > Viscaceae > Viscum > Viscum album. The sequence continues at coordinate 1,890,580,386 of OY728156.1, forward strand.
TTGAGTTTATTGTATATAATTATAATAAACTACTACCATCCTTGCACATGTGTTTGTGAAATATATTGTATATTAATCTAAATGGATAAGATATTTATATTTAATAGTCTAAAACTCAATAATAAAAATGGGGTAGAGAATCCTTATTTTTTAATCCTGATTTTATTAATCGCATTAAATATAATTTAAATAGACATTAATTCATCATTCATTTTTACAAAAATTAGTGGTGAACTGTATATGGATGCACTAGCGATTATGAATCCATTACCCATATTCTCTTGAGAAATTTTATTTAATTCTTCTATTTCATTGGGTGGATATTTTGTATATTCTCTATGACATATGACAGAATAGATATATTAGTTCAATAAAAACACAACCTTAAACTGTTGGGGAAGACCATCTAGATTTCTTAGAATTATATTAGTGCACTGAGATATAATAGTAATTCCATCATTGTTGAATTCCCCTAAAGTTATTTGGGATTAAAATAACAAATTAATGGCATTCAAAAACCATTTTATGGAATTTTATTCAAACAATATTTATTTATTATTTTGATATTTGTACATTCTAAATGGTTGATTTCTAGTATGATATTAAATATATTTCCCCTTAAAATTACAATTATATTTATAGAGGGGAGTCCAATCCATATATAATATTATCTAATGTTTACCTAATAAATGAAGATTTAGATCTATAGGAATTATTCATCTGAAAATAATAATACTAGAAGATTTATATATCTTAGATCCAATATTTTTTTCACCATGTTCTTTTATAGATATTACAATTTCAATTACATGTTGTAGTGATTAAACATTCTTATAATTTTTTTGTGATATAAAATAATAAATTATAAAAATAATATATCAAATTTTATGATCCCAAGAATTGATAATTTGTAACCAACATAATTTTATAATCATGATATGCATCATTGATATTGTAATAATATTTCATCATTATTTCCCAATATTGGTGGTTTTTTGGGCCATTAATTTTATTGGTTCAATGGTTTGTGAATTGAATCTCACAATTTCTTTACTAATTACACTAGGATTACTATATTGTTGATAGATAATTATTAGAGACATTATTTTCCCCTATTTCACTAATGTTCCACAAGTACTTAAGTAAATTATTTTGCACTAAGTGGGCTTATTTTCCACACATAAAACACTTCCATTATCCATTAACATAATTACCTTTTATATTTTCCCATTGGTTTTACATATATGGTGCTATAATTTCTTACACCAATAAAACAAACCATTATGATTCCCCAGATATTCAATAATCTTTTCTTGTCCTATAAAAAATTATAGTCAACTATTAATTTTTCTACATTAATCACATATCAATAAATATCCTCCAAAAACCCACGGTGATTTTTTATAATTACCTTAAAATATATTTAGACAACCAATGAAATAGTCAATCATTATTTTACGTTGAATGATATAATAATGGAAATACCTCAAAACCAACATGATATTATCATTATATGTTCCAATAGACTCATTATATATTTATTTTTGTTCTATAAATTCTCACTAAATCCTCATTCAAGGTGTTTTTGGAAGGATCTTAATGAATAATAATAGTGTGGACTCCTCTCATTAAAAAGTTTATATTTTCACTGTCATTATTGTGTTCATACTACGATTCAACCATTATTTGGCCTCCCCTTCCAAATGATAATCATCCAAGACAATGGATTCATTTTTAGATCAATATAGAGTCGGAAATATCATTTTAATCATATCGATAAATATATCATCAACAATTATATTTGATGATCCACTTTTGGAGTAAGTATTTGTCACATGTATCACCTAATATCATGATTCTATTCCTTTTTGAATTTGAGGGATAAAAATGGTTTTACTACTATTATGATCTTATGGAAATTTTGTGTGTGTGTGGTTGGGGTGTAATATATATGAAGTTTTCAATAAATGTTATAATTTAATTACAAATCTCAATGGAATGATAATTTATAGTCCCATTTAACCAATTATTTCCCTAGTTACACATTGATATAGCCAGTTCATAAATTAGAAAATTGATGACAAGAATAATTACTCTAAAATCTATTATTAAAGAATTAATGAATAGTTAATTACATGCGTGTCATAAAATTAAAATTTTATGGACTCATCTTTGGGTATTAAATGATTAGTTTCTTTTAGGATACAGAAAAATAAAATAATAACATTATAAAATTTTTCCTAATTGGTTATAATGGGAAATAAATTCCTAAAATTTTACATATAGTGTCTATTCAAGTGTAAGGAATTACTCCCACTCATAATGCAATACGTTTAAAATTGAATCAAATATTAATCATCTTTTTGGAGTTGATAACCACTATTTATAGTTATGAAATAATCAGATCCATGTACCATTATCTTAATATGTACTTTATTTCAAGGAAATCCATGTACTCTATAATATAACCATCTTTCATGAGATCTTCCTATACCAAGACACTTATCTAGGGTTTCAATTATGGTTTTCTGACCCCTTTTTAAAAATTGGATTATCTAATCTCTAAAAATAGTTAAATCATTTCTATAAAAGTAAATATATATTCATACGTTAATAATTTCTTTACATAAAATATTTTAAATAAATTAAATTCAACCATTCAAAAATAATATTAATAATAAAACCAACACTGATTAGTTCAGTTTATTTGATGACTAGTTTCATAATCATGTTATTTTACAATGAATATGGTCATACAATGATAGGTGATTAAAAATTGACCTTATTATAATTTTATCATTAGAAAATCATACCATCATATCATGGGGAATGAAAATTCGAAATTAGGTTCCCTTAAATGACCATTTAGGTGTAATTAAACATTCCACCAATGATGAATTCATAAAAAATCACAATAATTGAAATATAACATCAAGATGAGTAATAATAATAACACATATATATGATTAAAAGTAATATTATTAAGAAAATATATCCCCAAAACATCAATAATGTAACTTAATAGCCAAGATATGTTTTAAAAACATTTAACCAATAACTTGAATTATTAGAGAAAAAGCTCAAAATGAATATCATCTTTTAAATATTATATAAAAATATCATATGGGTACATTAATTTAATGAGTCAAAAACATTTTCCTATAATTATTATATAATGTAATTGTACCCATGGTTACATCACATTCATTATATATACACCTCCACCCACATTTTTGAAGAAATAAATTGTGGTTGATTCGACATATTTCATGAGATTTAAACATTTCTCCAATGAACCCAATTATTCTTTATGAACCACCTTTCATTATCTATACATTTCATTTACACATTAAAATAAATAACTTATAACACCATATAAGACATGTTTCTGTAAAACATGTCTCAAATAATATCAAAATGATGATCATTAAAATTTATAAAGAATAAATAGAAATAAAATAATTTTTTGTAAATAAATATAAGGCTAATTATTCTTATTTCACATAATAATGAAACCAATGAAATGAAATTTTGTTTTATATAATATTCAAATTGTTGGTCAACGAGAATTGATCATTTTTTATAAAAGTCATGATCATAGAAAAATAATCAAATAATATATGTGAAATATATGGTGAAAATATAACATAACTCTATTTAAAATTTATATTTATAATTATAGAAATGAATAATAAAAACAAATATTTAAAAAATAAATTAACAAAATATTTTTTAATTATTTTTGAAAATGTCATTTTTATGAGTAACATTCCAACAAATTCATTAATTTAATTTAAAAAATATAAAATACAACACATTATAGAATTATTTTTTTATTAATTACTCATTATATATATATATATAACATATGTTCATAGAAATTATATTATATTAGTTATAAATTTTGAAATAAATTCAAGAAGAAGTCGTATAACACAAAGGAAGAAGTTTGAGTTTCCATATCCCTTATAATTAACCACCATTTCCAAGGAAGAGATTTAACGATATTTAAACACAAATAAATATCATGTAAATATATTTAATTAGTATATTAAAATAAATAATATTTGTTAAAAATAATTTATAACTATTCCCTATTTTTTTGTTAGATCTTATACATTTTCAATTTTAGTTTTGAGTTATCATTGTCATATTGAACTACTTTTATAATCATATTATAGTCATTAGTACATACCACCAGTTCAACCATTCGATAAAAAATAAAAATATTTAGGTTTTATTGTTTTTATAGTATTATAATTAAATTATTTTGTATTTTTTGTTACAATCCATAATAATGAAATTAATGATGAACTTACTTTGTCAATTTTAATATATGAGAATTTTATTCATGATTAATGATCTAAATACAAAACATACAATTCCATAAACAAATTTAGATATTTATTTTCTTATTTGTATAATATATTACAATTAATTATGTTATGATATTAATTAATGATATTATTTTATTTATCTATTAATGTAGGTGGTCATATAGACCAAAAAAAGAACATATTATAATTAATGGATGATTATGATTATAAAAGTGGATTATTTTGACATAATATCACTTTCGAGTAAACATAATGATATTTTATAGAAATTATTAATGTTTTAAAATAGGATTATATATTGAAAAGTAATTATTAAACTAGAATAAAATAAGAAATATGATAAACCATAGTGGAGCTAATTCGAACATGGAACAATTCATATATTCAATTCTAAATGAATAAGAGGGAAAGATGGATGATTATAATTTTTTAATAATAAAAACAATATATTATATATGTCAAAATTATTTATCATATTCATCCTTATAATCTACAAATTTAGGGTGTGGTCAACTAAACAGAACACATCACTTCATGGAATTATTTTTCCTCGCACACCATGAATACTGGTTTCAATATTCATTATATGAATTGGATGGAATGTCTAATTCTAATTTAATTGGAATAATCAAAAATAGTATACATATAATAATTATTTAATTCTATTGGAATTAAAAACTTATGGTCACACTATATATATAAAATAATATTTAATTGGGAAAAAATGAAATGTTGAGAAGTGAAAATTTACCATGGAATACTCCACATAATTGGTTGGCTAAAGAATTTTTTTGGATGAGAGACTTAATATTATAAAAAAACTAATAAATTAATTTTAATTTACATTATATAGAGTGGAAAATTACCAATATTAATTCAATTGATCTGGTTATTGAGAGGTCAGAGTACCATTTTATATAGTGGGATATTTTTGTTTTTATGATTATAAACCATTAAAATATAGGGAGAACATGTCAAACATGTCATGTGTAATTAAAAATGAAATACAATTGATTATATTTTATTTCATTTAATCTGAACATAATCCTGCAAATTAGAATCCTGTTTTAAACATTTCATACCTTTTACTCCCATAGATGCCCATTTTTACAATTTTAGTTCCCAACAATGGCAAATAATCTTTTTACAAATTTAACATATCCATTAAATAATAATATAATGTTGTCCTTATTGTATATTACTGAACATATCATTATATTTAATAATTAAATTTTATTATACTCATTTTCAAAACTCGATGGAAATAAATTTCCACATATTAATTTTGTAATGTATTAAAATAATTTTTAATTAATATAATTAGTTTTAGATCTATGAATTCGTGTATAAATTTTTAAGTATATATAAATAATATAAATAAACTTATGAAATTAAAATATGGTATATAATATAATATCAAAATTTTCTTATTCAAACACACATAGAAAATGTTTTGAATATGTTTTGTTATTTGTAAAAATTATATTTTTGAACTATTAAAATAAAAAATTAATATATTTTCAAAAAAATATAATGTTAATCAAAAGATAATATTAATATGATAATTCAAAAAATAAAATTACTTTTATGAAATTCACATAATATAATTCAAAAAAAATAATTTTAATAAAAATAAAATGATTAGTGAAAAAAAATTATTTTTTGGGAAAATTTAATTAGATATATATGAATTTCATATATAATTACTAATATTAATAGATTTATAAAGAAATTATTTCACACATCAAAAATATAAAATTTACCAAAAAAATTTTATGAATAATATTTCCTTAGTTTCATAGATTTAGAATTTCAAACAGTATTAAAATGGACCTTCATATCTGAATATTGTTATAAAAAATTTATATCTCCCCACATAATAGATATCATTTAGTTATTAATATCTATTTTATTAGGATGTTCCAAAACCCATTAAGGTATTTTGTTTTGTGTTAATCAATCTATAAATCATAATATTTTTTATGGGTGGATAATTATATGATATTTGGAGTCCTTATAGTATCAAATGTGGAATGTAATTTTTTATTTACCAGTATTTCACTTCCAAAATTTAATTTCTCTTTTACTAAAAAATATGATTAAATTTAATTATTAAAATGTGTTTATTGTTATGGGTATTCATGAAAATGGGATCAAGGATTCAATGAAATTTATCATCAACCCATTTATCGTCGTTCTTGCCACATTGATATATTTGGGGAGATATATATTGATTAAACCATAGTAGTTAGTTCTATATTTTGATATATTAATTATGAATAATAATTTATAATGAATATAATTTGATTTTAGAGTGTTTAGTACTGATGTGGTAATACTATATCCAAAGGATATTTTTTTTGATTGGATGACTTTGGATGAAGTTTTCTATAAAATAGTGGATAGATATATCTTGAGATAGGTGGTCACTATATTTTCTAATGTCATAGGAATGGTCTCGCTTGACATCAGATATGTGGACATTCCACCATATTTGACTTCCAATAAATAAAATTTAGTGTTTTTTCACTATAATCCTAATTGACTTATGTAAGGGCTTAAAATACATTGATTGGGATTTGGGATTTTATGTGTGGCCAATATTGTCATTAATGTCCGTATGTTTCAATCAAGGATTTCTAGATTTTATATAGGTGAAACAATATGCCATTAAATTATCCATTCAATGGTGATATGGTTTGTTTATTTGACATTTTATCATCCATATGAATATAAGTGGTCTATAGATGAAGACGATCAGTGTGGTATATTAATTTAAATGTTCATTTAAACACTTGAGGGATGTTTCTATAGTAAGTGAAAATGTTTTCATCACCATTTTGATGTATCTTTCTCCTATAGTTTTTTAAGGGGATCAAATTTAAATTTTTATATTATAAAGTATTGATGTAGAGTAAATGGAGATAAATACTTATTAAATAATGGATTTGTATACATAGTATAAGATACCTTATCCTACTTCATGTAAGATTACTGTAGATTGTTTATAGATTTTTATTCTATACCATGGTATATAATTATTGATTCCTCGCTAGAATTTTCATCATTGTGAATAAAAAATCAGTTGAGTGTTCCTCCCCCACTGACTTTTTGGTATCTGACTAGGTTATCCTTTGATACTAGATATAAATGTGTGTTGGTCATGTAAATACTATCCTAGAATAAATTTAATGAGTTTTCGAGGATATGAAAAAGCAATATAATTTATTATGATATTAATTTATTCCATTATGTAATTTGATAATGAGACAGGATTTCAACAAATTTTAAAATATTCAATAATAAGGTGTCTGAGAATCCATTTATTTGATACAATTTTTTTAGTGTGGGAAAATCGGACAATTCACTATATTATACCTCTATCCTTGTATACCATCCCCACATAAGTTTATGAAACAAATGGTATGAGATTAAATGATTGACGCGATATTTTGAGTTATAGTACTGGACATTTCTCCCACCCAGTATATAATAATCTGATCTTGGAAATTTTATCCTTTTTTAGGTTGTTAATGATGTGGAATTTTTTTTGAGTGTAATGGGATGACAGTAATGTAGGTCATTTACCATATATCTCAAGCAGTCCTATTAAAATTGATACTAGCATAGAATGTCCAAAATTAATTATTTACTAGGAAATTGTATCTATTCACAATAACAGTATACTTTTATAGAAGGGGATAAATAATGATGGAAATTATTTACTAATATACTATATCCCTTAGATGAGTTTTGTATTGACTATGATTTGATTCTTATATTGAATGAGATTAGTAACATGTGAGTAATTTCCCTTTTAACTGATATTTCCCTTAAAAGGGGTATGTCTTTACCATGATGTGTTTCTTCCATATAAGGTAATGAGATAATTATATATGTATATATAGGTACATGAGTGTTAACAACCACCTAAAAATAGAGTATTTATTAAAATAAAAAACTATCTAAGAAATAAATATTGTATTTAAATACATTTGTTAAATTATAAATTAATTATAAATATTAATATATTAGAATATATAAGTATATTTATTTTGATGAAGCATGCACATACCTCCCATGTCTCTCGTTTATTTATGGCTTCATGTTTCCATTATACAATACATTTATCATACATATATGAACTACATTGAATATACACATTCTATTTCTCCCCAATAGTACTGATATAATCCTTCATAACATTTTCCATGTTTCTATTTAATTTCATATAATTTTTGTTCACTTCTTCATCACAAGTCATAGTGGTGTTCCTCTATTCCACTAAGAGATCCATGAAAACCCCATAAAGCATAATGTTCTATACCATCCATCACATTATAATTTTTTACATCATCCATGTCTTCTCCAATGTTGAAAACATTACCCACTATATTCACATCATATATTTGAGGTCATCTACCCAATGAATCCATTCCATTACACATCCATCCAAAACCTCCTCTATATAATTCTCAACAATGATGGCATATTGTCTAAGGCCACCAGCCTCCTTGAACAAAGAGATAAGCTGTTTCTATTTATCTCATTCCCTTTCTAATATTTCTTTATCCCTATAGAGATCTATAATGATTTCAGTTATTTATATTTCAAAGGCTTCTGGGATTGCAGTTCTGATCAACGAAGAATTAATGTATTGAAAAATGAGGATGACGACCTAGGAGGGAGGTAGAGGGGAAATAGACATTTGTGATTAGGAAAAATCAATAATGTGAAATATGGTAACTAATGAATGGATATATGAAGTATAATTTTAAAGAACCCTAACCTCCCTCAAGAGGAACCCCATTTCTCGTCTAAATTAGGGTATCTATAAATTTTGACACCATATATAATGATATTTTTTATTTTTTATTTTTTATGTCACTTTGTATACTATATATAATTTCCCATTGGTAATTAGTATTCATCGTCAATGAAAAAAATCATTATAAAAATTATGATAATTTTTATTTCATAGAGATATATTTTTATTAAAAGTATAATATTTATTATTATCATAAAAAATACCAATTAGTAATTTTATTATTAAAAAGTAAAAAAAATCAAACATCTGGTAATAAATTATTTTCAATTAATGGAATTAATTTATTTTTGATGAAAAATATGAAAGATTATAATATTTTCCACCATTGAGCATAAAAATATACATAAAATTAATAGATATGGAAAATCGAGAAAACTAGAACTGTTGTTCCATACAATGAAAAGGTAATGGATAATATATTCATAAGATATATACTTTTTCTATGATTTTAATATTAATATAAAATAATATATAACATATTTCATAGATATTGTGAATAATGATTTAATGTAATTTTAATTTCATTTTTTATAATTTCTGAATTCTAGTGAGATAAAAATCATTAATATTAACCAATGAATTACTATTTCCATGGAATTGATAAAAAAAAATATTTCTTCCACCTCAATATTGTATATCAAAATCATAAATTTGACATGATAATAAATACAATTAAATATCAATGCTATCTAAAATAATAAATGATAAATTATCATGAATAATTAAACATTACATTAACCTGTCAAAGTAGAAATAACATCAAAGGATGTAACATCATATCCAATGATAATATTTCATAATTTTAAGAATAAAATTATTATAATAATTCATGGGATATATTATTTTAAGTATTAACTATAGATATATTAAATTAAACTAAAATGAAGCATGAAGTATTCATGTTGTGAGAATTTCTCTATAAAACCTATAATTATAAAACATGTTACTAATCTCTTTGAGAAAAAGATAATTATTCGTATCTTTCACATCTTGGACTAAAATTTCATGTATCTTATATTTACATTATTTTTAATTTATTTTTTAATAGTTTGAGAACCCCATATTTATAATCCTACATCACCCCATCCACCATTCATACTGAATTATGATTTCTAAGAGATAAGTAATTAAATATTATTTACCATTTGATTAATGACATCCCATGATAATAAATTATTCATTTTTTATAAATGGATAGATGATTGTAATATTTTTTAATAGTATATGGATTTAAAATCATCCTACCAGTTTAGAATAAATTATAAGATGTTTATTAAGATAAAGAATTAATTTATATAAATAAAACTAAGAGGTTATGTATGTATTACATGAGATGTTGTAAATTTTTTTATTTTATTGGATTATTTTTCTGTAATTATGTTGATGTTTATATTATTTAATTAATAATGAGATCTCATAGAATGTGGATTTTTTGTAGAAAATTTTTATTGAGGAAGGAAAATTTTAAAATGTTTTTACTGTGTTCTATTTTTTTCAGCACATAAATTACATACAAGATCACCTTAAATAAGTTTTCTAAATTTATTTAAATGATTTTGACATAGTTATAGATGACTAGAGTTGATTTCTAAAGGTTTTGATATATATTACATATATGAATATTGATTATAAATTATAATGTAATTATTTATGGTAAATGATACATTTTCTTTAGGAATAATATGGTATAAAATATTAAAGGTATCACCTAGATGTCGATTTTGGAAAATGCATGGAATGATAGTATTATATAAAATTCCATGGATAAATCACATGGTAAACCAAGATCCTCATAAGGAACAATAAAATGTGAAGCTATACATATTCATAACTTATTATCTTTCCATCAAATATATAATGGATATTCAATATAACATAATTATATAATGAATGATTGAATCTATATAGAAATAATAAATTGAGTAAGATGGAATGGGTGTAAGTGATACTTATCATAGGGTGTATATGGATTCAATTACATAAATATATTATATAATATGAAGAAATTATATAAATAGACTATAAAAAAAGTGATGTGTTTCCTTAAAAGATAATAATATTGTTTAAGAGTTTTTTATTTGTGAGATTCCATATACATTATTAGAAAATTGTGTTTTTAATGTACATTATATTTTGATGATAATAAAATTTTTATTATACATGGTCATTATGAAAGATTTTATATTTCCCAAGATTACTAGTTTATGAGATTTCATAATTTATAAGACTCTCAATATATACAGATATATCCAACCCAATATAGAAATTAGAGGAAAATAATAGAGACAATCAGAATATATTGAATAGGTATTTTAATGAAAAATTTTATACTATTCATTGATGATTTTGTTCAATAATTATTTAAAATAACAAAATATGTTTTTGATTCATGCCATGGGAGAATATGGTCATCATCATAGAGAAACTATGGTTCTTCAATGGATAGAATAGAGTTATTGAATAATTAATCTACCACACTACAAAAATTCTAGTTCCACTATAGACATATCGATAAGAGGTAAAAATAATATGAATGATTTAGGAATAAAGTGAAAATGTTAGAAAATATTTTTGAAGTTTTTTTAATTTTAATTTTATATTAAAATTGAAATGATATTTCAATGTTCAACCATGTGATAAGAAATATAATTTACAGAAGTATGGACTACACTACAAAAAATTAACATGAATTGTTTTATAGTAGATGAATAATAATATGATGTTAATCAATATAGATATATAGGTTATTGTTCATAGGAAAGTTCATGTAAATGATGAGGAAGTGGAAAAAAAATTAAAACCTTTAAGTGATCCTTAAAACTACAATGGAATATCCCTTTTATATTAAACAAATTACTTAGTTTGAATTTTTTTATGTGATATAATTTCCCACCAAGAGGCTTTTGTAGTATTTAAATATAGATAATTAAATGAAATGAAAATCATTAATTTCTTCCACCAGTGATTTCGAATGATTCTTATATTTCCTTTTTATTTAGTATTAGAACCATGTTCACCATAGTTCATATATATTAATTGGGATTTACCAATGTAAAAAGTTGTTTTAAATTAATTTATAATATATATAATGGAAAAATATGTTGGTTATTAGTAAAGGGATTCAAAAAATTAATTTTAATAAAGCATCACTCAATAAAGAGGTGATATTTCCTTAATTTTTTCTTCGTTATTTGATGTTTTAGTGGCTACAACTAATTTTTTTCCACCAAATTCGTAAAATGATCCTTTATTTTTTGGTGATACAATGACATTGGGTTGTGGAATATTTAACATCCCAATCATAGACACCATTCAACAGTGCCCCAAACCTCTTAGAAAACTGACCTAAAGAAAATATCCCCAAATGAAAAAGGAATATGGTAAACAGTGAGGCCCTATGGTGTGTCTGTTGGGAGACAACACCCTCATACCAGAGTGTAGCATAATGTAATAACAAAAATAGATTATAGATTAAGAAGATATAAAAAAACCTTCACAACAAGAATAAATATTAATTCCACAAAGGTATCTCATATAAGAAAAATGCATCATCATCGAGTCCTATGAGAATATCAATGGAATCTTGGATTGGATTGAGTCTGGGTTCTAGGAGCATGTTGAATGACCATTTCTATTGATAGTCCATGAAAAACTAGATCTATGGAGTGGAATGGAATTTGGAATACCACGTAATCAATACCTCAGGATAAATACTTTTCTATAGTGTCCAGTACCACATTCAAGACCCATTTGATATACATACATGGAGTCTAATTCAATCATTCATAATTTGATTCATTTATCATTTCATTTGAATCTAATTACATCCCATGTGTAAAATGACTCATTATTCACAACTCACAATCAAATACATTTAATGAATTCACCGACACAATTTTTTTTTAAAAAATTAAACATTTAATAAAGAATCACATAATAAGGGATGAAAATAATCTATTTTTGATCAATTTAATTCAACACATTTATTTGAGGTATTACCTTAACTAGGAATTTACAGGACACACCCATTTTGGGGGAAAAAAATGGAATAAGAAATATCATTGAGCACCATAAGTATGGCCTTGGAAGGGGAAAACCACCAAATCTCTTTAAGAGAACTATTGGGGATCCCCAATAGGTTCCATTACATTTAATTTATGTAATCTCTTAATATTTTGGGTTGTGATAGAATGTATAATGGGCAACACAGTTCTATCATAAAATCGTTCCAATTAGAATAATAAAATTATAGAACATTTATTATATATTAGAAGTAGAGTTCAAATTAAGTATATCCTCTTAATTTTAGTTAGATTAGATGAAAATCAAATAAAGAATGAAAAAATTGGCTATAGAGAGAATTAACATTCTATAGTCCCTCATGTTTCAAACCAAAAAATAACATAACTTTTTAGGAATACATAAACATTATAAAAATAGACCCTCAAAGACAGTAATTGATATAGTTCATTTTGAAACATGGAATCCTCAAAACTAGTACATTAATGAACTATATCATATGTTACTAGGTTATTAATTACTAGAACCCTTCATAGAAACCTAAAAAATAATACATTTTATCATGACATAGGGAAAAAGAATCATTAAAATGGGTTGATCATAGATGTCGAATAAAGGTAAACATGGGAGAAATGTAATAATATTCTTGAGCATAAGGGTATTAGAATGCTACAATGAAAATAGAGAATCATACCCTGCATTCCAAATATCATTATAGTAATCATGAAATAATGATTGGAAGCACAAAAAACATGAATCAAAATGAAATACATGAAATCAAAACATAAAAAAACATGGAATTTTTAGATGACACAAAAGCATCTTATATGACTGCCATAGTACTAAAGAATCAACACAACGACCATAATGTTAGTATGGGTTCACTCCTAAAACCAACTTAGTAGTTATTGTTCCCATCCATGTGCATATTAATATCATGATTTCACTCTTCATATAATCATTCTAGTCGTGCATCTCTCCCATGGCCATCATAGAATTTAATATTCATTCCAAAGACTATATTACTCTATCTCATGAGATATAAATTAGTCCTCAATTCCTTGGTGGGATATATAGGTTGAATTAATCTCATAATTAAATCATACTTACATGTTCCATAAAATCCTAAAAAAATAATTTCATAACCCAATAAAATAAATGGGTATTATATACATTTAATATCATAACCTAGGGGAAATGATATGTTTCATAATAATTTTATAATAAACATACCCATTAAAATAAGTGTGTTTAAAAAGAATATAACCCTTTAAAAAGTAAGATGACTCATAAACATGATTCGATCAAAATTTAATCCATTCATAGAAAAAATATGAATAGAAACAATGATGAAAATTACCATAAAATATTATGTTACACCAATGGATGTTACAAATTTTGGGACATAATTTTGAATGGTATTTTAGAACCATTTTATGGGGAAAATATCCAATATTCATTGAATTTTTTTCTAATATAAAAAAATTTTAATACATTTTTCCGTAAAATTATATTTTAAAATATATAAAGACATATTTTTAAACAATTTAACATATTTAAAATCTCTTTTACTTGAAATTGATCTTCATAGTCATTTTTGAATATATTTTTTGAAATATTTTTGAAAACATGGTTTTTTGAACATAATAGAATTCTGACCGAATAAAGGGAGATAGTCAGATTTTACATTAAAACATTATATAAATTAAAAAGTGTATAATAATTTGAACTATCACCTGATTATATATCGAATTAACATAGGATAAGTTATCTTCTGAGTATTCTTGGGAGACATATCAAAATATTTCATCAAATGAATAACAAACACCAAAAATCTATAAAAGTGATGATATAGTCTCAACAAACTCTTTTAACATGGAATCATGGGATTATATTTTCCTCATAAGAAAAATCTGTACATGATTCATAAAATATCATTAAATTAATTATATAAATTTTAAAACATGTAAAATGGATGTACATACACGTCGAAGAATTATTTTTGGGCATAACTAAATATGAGTCTAAGAGAAGGAAAATTGAGATTTATTTACATATTTAGTATGATTTTAATCTTAAATACCGTGAACTAATGTTAATTATATGGAAATTTAAATACCCATAAATTTAGGTATAAAATATATATATTTCAATAATGGTCAGTATATATACCACACAAAATGAACAATTGGTGATTATAGCATGTATCATAAGAGAATAAAAAGTGAGATGAAATCCCCTAACAATGTGTCTTGACCCACTTTGTAGTCATAAAATCATCCAATATAATAAATATATGTTTAATATAAATATTTTACATAATAATATTCTTGTACATAATACCATATTTGTTTTTTATGTTCTTATATTATATGGTTTTTAACAATCATATGTTATGTTTTCACTTCAGTTAATATTCACTTAGTTCTTCGCATGTGTCTTAATTTATAAAATCATCATTCCTTATAAATATTTCATGATTCAAGAATTTAAATAATGATATAATTATCATTCATATCATGTATATTTATTTTATAATTATTTATACCATAAATATGTATGAAATGGAAAACACCATTCATGGACTCAGTAAGTCATACGTATCAATGAACATTGTTTCCATTTGAATTGTCATATTGAAAGAAATAATGAAAATTAAATAAATATGTGTATGTATATAATATAATTAAATTTTCATTATCATCTTATATATATTATAATTTTAATAAAACCATCTTTAATTCATTATTTGTTGTGTGAGAAGGAATCACATTGCTTTGGAGGGGGCGGTAGGCCACACTTCCTCAAAAAAAATTATCATAATTACACCAAATGGAAATCAGAACGATTTACTTTGTAAAATTATTATATAATATTAAATATATATAACTATAATATATTATATATATAAATAGAGTTTCCATAATAATTTTCACTATGATAGGCGGTAAAGGAAAATGAACAATCATCCTTTAGTGAGGTGTTAGTTATTTGTACACATAAATGGTATGTTTGATATAAATTAGATGGGGGTATTTTTTGATTACATAGAACCCCAATAATAACAACATCCTATAATGTTTGGTATAATTTTTTTGTCATAAAATAATGTAATAGAGATAGTAGATGTGGTGGAGAATGAAAATATAAGAATAGAGCTTGAGAGAAGACATTCCCTATTAATCAGGTTACTCCTTTGGTTTTTTAATAAAGGATTCTGTGAGATTCCTTCATCCAATGGAAATTATTCTAAGAGTTAGGAAGTTACATTGTGAGATTATTTTAGAATAGGTTTGTTGAGTGATGGGGATTTATAGTTGTGAGTAAATGGGTATAGGTGGTGTCCTTTTATATGAAAGGGAAAGGACACACTTGGAATTTTTGAAAACCAGTTAGGTGCACCCATGTTTATACCAAAAAAAGAGACATACCAAACCAAAATAGCACAGTAATTGATGTTTAATGGCTGAAGAATGAAAATATTATAGGTATTGTAAAATGTTATAGGATTTTTTGGCTCTTATATTTTTAATTATGTACTTTTTAATCAACTTTTCTATTAAACTATGTAAATTCAATTAATCATTTTCACTAATAGTTTTGGTCAAAAACAATGTCTACATTCATAAAAATTATAAAATATTCTTATTAAAAATATGTATTCCATTTTTCCAAATTCTAATAATAGATGTTGTTGAAATATACTAAATAATAATCCCAAAGTCTTGTCGAAAATGCATGTTTTCATAGTAAAAATGTTAAATATTTTCTCTGTTTCCCAATAGAATTATTTACCCAACAACATCCCAACATATTGGAGCTCTACATTTAGTCCAATAATGTGCTTTATATGATTTTATATGAATTATTGAGTGAAATATATTTTTGTAATAAAATTGAACTAGTTGAATGTATTGATCCCAACCACCTTTGAAATGTTAAGAACAAGATCTCAACACATCCTTTAGTGTTTGAATTTTTCTTTCTGAATAACCATCTATTTGAGGATGTTATATAGTTTTAAAACTAAATTATGTATCATGTTCATTCTAAAGTCCACAAAAGTATATCTAGGTAAACCTTTGAACATGATCCGGTAAAATAGAATGTTGTACTCCTTGCAACCATACCTCATACTTAATGTAATTCATGCAATGCTTATCTAAAGAGAAATATTATCCAGTATAAATGATATATGATGACTTAGTATAGAGATATATTACCTCCCCTATATAGTTAATCCCATTAGAGGTTTTGGGTAGTACAACAAAAAAATCCATAATGAAATTCTCCAATTTCTATTTTGTTATGGGTAATGGATGCAATATCCCTTTAGAGTTTTTCCTTTTATCCTAAACATGTTAGAATATCAAACATCGAGAAAAAAACTCTATGATATCTCTCTCCGTGACATCTCACCAGAAGTATTTTTTTATGTCCCTCTACATATTAATAATTATAGGATAAATAGATAATGGTGAACTATAAGATTCCTCCAATGGATCCTTCATGAAATATGGAATAGAAGGAACATATACATGATTAGTGGAGGTTATTTTTCAATACATTCAAGGAGAGATATAGGAAAATTACTAAATTTATCTTCCATCTCTTCATCATAATTTTGTGCCTCCTTAATCAATGCATGAATAGAGGTTAGATCATGAATTTTATAATGATAATACTACCTCCCTTCCTTAAATATTTATAGATTTATTCATTTTAAATAAAAAAATATTGGATCTTTTTCAATCCTCATTTTAGATAATTTTTCATGGTCCTTCCAACTGAATTCACCAGACACCATGTTGACATTCCCATGGTGGTAATGTATTGAGAAGTCATAATCCTTTATAAAATCTAATAATCTTCTCTAATTCATCATTCTAGATGAACATTAAACCCTCCCATGTTATCATGGTTAGAGGACAAGATAGTTGTGAAAAAATTTCCACAAACCAATTATAATATCAATTGAAACCAATAATGCAACGAATCTCAATCACCATGGCTGGTTAGACAATCATTCAATAGCCTATGTCTTTAATGATCTACTGATATACCCACTCTTGAGATTATATGACCCAACGATGAATCCTTTTACAACAAAAATTAGCATTTTGTAATTTTTTTATAGCTTATCTTTTCTAAGGGTCTGTAGTAAAATTCCCAAGTAACCTCAATTAACTTATTTTCTTGTTGAATAAATAATAATATCATATATAAAGTATATTTTAAAAATATAAAGGTAATTTATGAAGACACTATTAATTAAATCCATGAAGATAGAAGTTCCATTAGTAAGACCAAAAGGAGTCACTATATAATCATATTTATCATACCTTGTACAGAATTCCATATTAGGTATATCTTCCATAATGACCATCATTTTATGATATATATAATGAATTAAATTATAGGAAATGTATTGATCTCTGAATAATTGATAAAAATAGTCATCATTATGGGGACTATGATACATGTTCATGATTGTGATCTTTTCTAAATCTTGATAATAAATGCATGGTCGCATTGATCTATCATTATATTTCACAAAATAGAATTTTTTAGACCAAGGTTAGACAAATAGATCAAATGAATACCTTATCATGTATTTCAGGTAGTTTTTACTTCAATTCATGCAACTCAACCCTGTCTATTCTATAAGGCGTATTTGAAATTTTTTTGGAAACATTATGAGTTTTATTGAGAACTCATCTTTGTGTTTTGGAGGAAGACTCAACAACTCATCTAGAAAGACATCCAAAAATATTGTACGACATGAATATCAATGATGTCGATCTTCTACAAAAACATTTGAGATAAACAACCATTTTTAATGGGAATTAAAAAATATAACTTGGGTTTATTATCCATTGTATGTTCATGATTATCATCAAAATGATGGAAGTTTATAAGAGGGTTTGAAATATAAAATGTATCTTCCCTTCCATAATAATTGATATGGGTTTCATTCAGAGAAATCCAATCCATGGCTAAGGTGACAGAAAATTCAACCAAAGTAAGAATAAAAATATTTACATGATGCACATTCAAACAAACATAAATCAGAGAGAAATCACAGATATGAGAAACAATCATCATCCCATTAGTGTATTTAATTTCCAATTACATATCTAATTATTAATGGGGAATCATAACACATTTATAATATTCCATAGATATGAATGAGTGGTGGATCTAGAATCAAATATTATATTGTTAGATTAAGAGTTTATGACGATTCTTACTTTAATCAAGATTTTATCACACCCCACATCAGAAATGTTAATTGCATGAGATTTCCCCTTGTCCATTTTCATAATAAAATGATGACACCAATCATCATCACAATGCCATGGGTTTTTTAGTGGGTTTGATAATGCCTATTCTCCTTTGACAAGTAGAACTATATCGTTGGAGGTTCATTATGTGAGGATATTTCCCTAATCCCAATGTTAGCTATCTTTTTCCCATCACATTAACAATTAATTTCCAGATGACATTCCCTTCCACACATCAATTATTTATTAGTCCCCTTAAGGATATATCCACCATTCTTCATTACATTCATTGAGTATAAATTAATGATCATCTTCTATTCTTCATCATTTTTAGATATTCTTTTAAACACCATATTAATCTTATTGTAATAACTATTATATTGATATGTGACTCTAACCTCTATTTGAAAATTGATTACATAAAACACAATCACTTAGTAGCTACAAAAGTATCTTATGGAGAGCGCTTACTGTTATTTAAGACACTGATGAACAAGTGAACATTTTATTCATGTTGGATGATAATTCACTAATCATACCTCTCAATCCCCATTAAATTAGTATCATTGGTACCAATAGAAACATCACCCATTCACTTCAACTCAAGAAACTATATCTCTATATTGGTACATCGAATTCAAAGAATGTACTTATTGAAAAATAAGTTCATGAACTCTTCCCAATCCATGTATACAATCTCATCTTGCTTCCTCGTAATCTTGATTTGATTCTACCATTAATATTTTTTTCTTTTTAACTGATAAACTGCAATAATGAAATCCTCATTCTCTGAAACACTGAAGAATGAAGAATATATTTTTAGTAGTACTGATCCATTGTTTAGAAACTGGTGGATCATAAGACCATCTAAAATAAGGTGTTTTTATCCCTATAAAAATCTCATTATAATATTGTTCCCTCCCTTGTTCATTTGGAATTCCACAGTGATTCATAGCATGTGAATGATCTAAATAGAGAATAAATGAGGTTTTTTCATTCCACAACTAGTCAAATTTGGTTACTCAGGAGTAAAATTGTTTCATATTCCATCCCAATAACCATTAAAGTGGTTTATTCAGGTTCTATACAATAACTAAAACCAAAATCATAGTGTAAGAAATTGTTATTGGAATGGGGAACCACATAATCAGAAGAACAACTTTTATGATGTCTACCTTATGTTACTTTATATAATCTATGAAACCTTACATTTACCCATGGTTTTTCATTTACATCATATTTTTAAGACATTCATAATGGTTCTTGATGAGTTTGTGAATTCTTAAAGCATATCCCAAGTTAATTTCAAACAATGTGTGTCATAAATAACTTTATCTTGTACAATATTACCCTATGTCAGGCCTGGAACATCTTGTTATATTTGTTACACATAGGTACATCTATTCCATATCTGCCTCCTGTTGTAGTATATGTACAAGGAAGTATTTCTAAGAAACCCATTACTCTATCCTTCACAAAAATTCTAGGAAATTTTCTTATATATGTATTTATCCATAGAATTATCCCTAGACATGCCCACATGGTTATCACTGTGGTTTTCTAAACCTATATTCTAATGGTTATATATACCTTTTCTGGAATACCCAATATAGATACCCTCTGTTTTAAACATAAACATTACATAACATTTTATGAATACATAAATTTAATAGAAATTCATTTCCAAATACCAAAATTGGTCTGGTGCCTTTGGAAACATGAAAAA
The DNA here is from genome assembly GCA_963277665.1 of Viscum album. NCBI lineage: Eukaryota > Viridiplantae > Streptophyta > Magnoliopsida > Santalales > Viscaceae > Viscum > Viscum album. The sequence continues at coordinate 1,890,601,581 of OY728156.1, forward strand.
AAACACCGTTACATAAATGAGATACATAATCTCCCATTAGATTTCTCTTGACTGTCACCCTTCGATGACAAGAAGAAGATTATACATATCATCATATCCTAGGGGGAAAGGTTACATAAATTGGAGTAACCATAGATTCTTTGTAAGCATGAACAAGGGATATAGGTAAGAATAAACATGAGTAAAAGTTTTGATAACTTGATCATGAAGAAAAAGATCATACCCAACATATCAAATATCATAAAAGAATAATGGAATAAATATTGAAAGTTCATAAGACATGAATCATAATTAAATAAATAAAATAAGCCAAAAAAGAATAAAATTGGAATAAAACATGGAATTCTTGATGACACATAAGCATCTAATTTGACTTATATAGTATTCAAATCATTATTTCCATGACCATTTTGGTAGTATGGGTTCAATCCCAACACCATATAGGTTGTCATGGTTCAGTCCCATGGATATATTAGTATCATGAGTACACTCCTCATACAATCAATTTAGTCGTGGTTCAATCAAATTTCCATATTTGTATTCAAGGTTCATTCCCATGATCATCTTATTCTATCTCATGATACATAATTCATTACCAAATGAATTAGTGGGAGATATAGGTCCCACCCATCTCATAATGAAATAATACTTACATGTTCTACAAAATCATAAAAATTCATATCATAACACATAAAAATAAATGGGTATTATAAACATTTAAATATATGACAACATGTTGATGTAGATTGGATTCATAATCATTTCATCATAATCAAAACTTGTGGACATATGTGGGTTACTAAATTATATAACTCGTTAAAGAGAAACAAGTTTCATAAACATCATTCTCCTAAAACATAATACATATTGAAATTTAATATGAATGGAAACATTCAATAAATTTCCTATAAAGGTACTATTAAAACTAATAGATGTTATATTATATGGAAAATATATTTGAACGGACTTCAAAAATCATTACATGTGGGAAATATCATTTATTCTATCAAAAAAATTTCTTCTTAACATAATACCTTTTCAAAAACGTCTTATTTGAAAATATCATTGAAAAAATAAAAAAGGAATTTTGAAAACAGTAAAAAATTTAAAATCATTTCTCTTTGAAAATTATCTATAGGGATATTTTGAAAACATTTATAAAAACATATTCTAAAACATATTTTTTTTAAAATTATAGAATTCTGACCGAAGAGAGTGGGACAACTAGATTCTACAAAAAAATATACTAAATACCCAATAGTGGAAAAAGTGGTACAAAAACATGAATATATCAGGAAAAAACCTATAAATGAAAAATCATGAGTATTATTGAAAAAATGGATCAAAATATTTCATCATTGGAAGAATAAATGTAACCAATCTCATAAAGTAATTTGATTTTCTCAATAAACGATTATTAAATAGTAACGAGGGATCATATAACCCATGTATGAAAATAAAATTACCTGAAGCATAAATTATCATGAAAATAAGTAAATTCATGATATAACATTTAAATGGGAGTATATACACCTCTAAGAAAGATTTTGGCTATATAATAATATATGAGTCCCAAGGATGAAAATTTTTGAGGAAACATTATTAATGATTTTGTATCTTTTGAAACATAAACCCCATGAAATAATTTTCATAACATGTATATGTTAATACAAATAAATTAGTTATAACATACATTGTATAAAATCTTAGGGAGTATATACAACACAGAAAATTAATGAGTGGAATACATAACATATATCTCACAAGAATAAATAGGAAGATGAAATCCCCTTAATTTTTGTCTTTGTAGTCTTCATAATCATACAAGAGTACTATATAATAAATATAAGTCTATTATAAATATTTTATAGAATAATAATCATATTCATAATACTATATATTTTTTGATTATGAACTTATATTAAAACCTTGTTTACAATTCTTTGTTAAGGATTCACTTGGGGTAATATTCAATTTTTTCCTCGTACATGTCTTACTTTTTTATATCATTGGTACTTATACATATATAATGATTAGAGAATATAATTAATGATTTAAATATCATACATATCCATTATATGTATATTATAATAATAATTATAATATGTAAGAAAAAATTTATACACCATTCATGGAGATGATAATCAGTATATACGAATGAACGTTGTTTAAATTTTAATTGTCATATTGAAATTAAGAAATAAATTGACAAAAAAGTGTGAATGTAAATAATATAATTATAGTAGAATTATAATTTGATATATTTTATATAATTCCAAAAAAACCCATTCTTAATACATTTCATGTAGTGTGTGGATGAATCATATCGCTTTGGATGGGGAGGTAGTCGCTAGTTCCTCAAATGAAATTATCATAATTACACCAAATGGAAACTAAAAAAGGTGCATTTTATAAAAGAAATAAAAAATAATAAAAAAGTATTAAATATAATATTTGACATTTATAATCATATTTTCCATCAAAATATTAACCATTAGAGCAAATAAATGAGAAATGAATAATCATTTATTGAGTTGGTACTTCTCCATACCTGTAAATAGTAAATTTGAAATCAATTAGTTAGAGGTTGAAAACATATCAAAACCAAATGTGATTATATTCAGGATACAAGTGTATTAATACAATAATGGAAAAACCAGAGAGGGGTGGTGAAGGAAAATAATGGAATAGAACTTGGGGGGAAGATGTTTCCTCTTAATTAGGTAACTCCATTTGCTCTCTTCTAAAAGGCTTCATGGGGTTTCCTTATTCACAATGGAAGGCTTCTATATTTCAAAGAGGGATGTTGGGAGATTATTTGAGAAGTGCTTGAGATAGACAAGAGGATTTATAGGTATGAGTAAGTGGGTAGATTTTGTTGCCATTTAATTGCATGGAAAAAGAAAACATGGCGTATTTAAAAACAAGTTAGGTTAACCAACATTTTTACCTAAAATATTTCATATAAAACCAAAGAAGCCCTATAATGGAAACCTAATGCCTTATGAATGGACATAATATTTGGTCTGGACACATTATTATATCATTTGGGGTCTCATATTTATGGTTTAGTACTTGATTAATATAATATTCATCTTAATTTATGAAATTATATTTAATCACATTCACTCTATGTTTTGGTTAGACACAAAGATGATTTTATTAATAATTGTAAAATAATTTCAATAAAAATATGGAATTTATTTTTCCAAATGTTTATCACATAAGTGGTAGAAATAAATTTAAAATTAATATTGTAGTGGGGTCAACTAGGTGTGTCTTTGAATGAAAAATGATATTTTTATGATATTTTTTTATATCCAATTTCAATGTGAAATTTGTTCCAATGACCAAATTTCATTAATTAATAAAAATATAATATATTTAAATATTAAACTATTTTAAAATATATTTTTACATTGAAAATAAAATAAATTAAAAATAAATTTTGAATTAAAATCTGGTATTTTTCACAACGCTTCTGAAAATGGAAATTGCTGAAAAAATCCAAAAAAATCAGCCCAAGATAATTTAAATATTCTAAAATTAAAAATGAATTTTATTTTATAACATTAAATGTTTCTATGTGTCTAAAATTATTTCTCTATATTTCATCGAAGTACATTAAAATCGATTCATTCACGTAAATGATATTTTAAAACATATTAGGACATTAATAAAATTAATATAATTTATAATCAATAATCAATATTTATATAAATAAATAAAAAAATATTTTTATATTATTTATTAATGTTAATGATACTAAAATTAATGTATAAGTTATAATTAACTGATTTATATAATTAAAAAAATATGTTTCATAGAAATTCTGGGTTGTGTGTATTGTATGACAGCTCAATGTTTCATGTATAGTACACCAATTAGGTGTTGCATGTAACAAGAAAAAATTCAGTTTATAGTAAAAGGAATTTTCTTCTTAGTGAATGGGAATATATAAATGAAAATTTAATTTTATCAAATAAAAAGGTCTATATAAACTCATGGTGTTAGAAACTTCCACAAAAATAACTTAGTTGGTTTTATGTTAAACAATGAAAGTCAGAAAAAGAATTTAGATATTTTTGGCATGGATCCAATGAGAAAAACGTATCTTTAATTGGAATGTATATGATGGTTCTCTGGGAAAACCCAGAAGAGGATTCAAAGGTGAACTCAACATGAATTTGTTGTACAATCTAAGGGAAATAAGAAACTAATGGTGAAAAAATTATTAATGGGTTTAAAATTTTATATTACAAAATAATTACTGGGCCTGATTGGTTTCCAACATATTTTTCCAAATCATTCAATAAATGTGAGAGCTTTGTTGTAGAGAAGGTTACCCCTACATGATTTGATCAAAAAGTTTTTCTAAACATGATGAAACTGTTTCTCAGCCTTTTTTAAAAAACATCAGATATCCACAGAACTGTTCACCCCAAATTTCAATGTTAATTTATATATATGGCATGTAAGACGCTATAGTGCATCATCTCAAGGACAAAAATAATTGTGTGGTCTACCTCAAAATATTTATACTATCTATGTGCAAGGGATTTTTCTCTCATGTTTCTGGGTTTCGGGCTCTGAACCATACATACATATCAATGATACCATCACGACCTCAAATCCATTTATATTACGGTGTATTTAATTATTTTTACCAAAAGAAATAGAACATATACCTTATATGAAAAACTCAGTTTTTACAATCTTCCTCCCTTAATGAAATTAATCCATAATTTTATCTCTCATGGGTGGTTAAGATTCTTCTGAGAGGAAGATAAGTCACTTTTCATGTGTGTAAACCTCCCGCATCCTAGTCTGTACTTGAAAACATGTACGCTTCCATAACACCCATAAAAGAGGAACTAACCAGGCCTAAAGAACCATCTTTCTCCAAATAAGTATATAAATACGATGACACTCAATGGTTGGATAAACATTTAGATCAATATCTATTGGCTAGAGAACATTAGATGGATCATAATAGGATGGGAATAGGTGAGACAGATTGAATATGGCGTCAATGGCCCGATACCTATGAGTTAATTACCACTGATGGGCTACCAATCCCAGTAAACCCAAAATTTCGAAAAGCCTAAAATATCATGGTGAATGTATACCTTGACTCATAATAAACTTGATTTCTATCCTTGGTGAGATATGAAAAAATACATGATCTCTGAGTTCAAACTCCGAAGGTTACCCGCAAAGACCCACATAGGATTTCTCTCAAGAATTTGTAGTAGCAATCTAATTCCCAATAAAATAGACCTACAATAAAATATCATGGATGAGACATGGTCCTATACAAGGTTCCTCACATAAAACTAGTATGAATAATGTTGATCAAACTGCAATTATATAAAAACCCTCACAATTTTCCATTTGTATCATACCCCTTATGAATATTATTTGTGGAGAAATAAACTATATGTATATGCATCTCACATAACCCAGAAAATCATTGAGGAATTCTTGCATCATCACCTTGACAACATGTGTTATATTACATACATAGACATATATTTTAGGGTGTAATTTTGTACATATAATCACTTGTTTACCTTAATCAATCTACAAACTCTTCTAGAAATGGGATGTAAACTGTGTATCTCTATCTGAAATAACAATGCATGGGACCCTATGATGGTGTGGAAAATCATTGATAAACAACCTCTAAAAAACATCTATATTTATGGTCTCCATGATATCCATAAAATTTGAATCATTTGTGATACTAACAGACAAAACAATCAAAATATAACAACCTTGAGACAACCTACACAATATAGTCACAAAATCCACCAATACATGATCCAATTTTCACTCAAGAATATGAAACTTCTATAAATGTTTTTTTGGTTGTAGAATTTTCACCTTAACCTATTGATAAGTGGCATATCTCTAAACATATAAAAATCCTTATGTTTTTTCACTTTTACCCAAACAGGACTATGGATATGCATAATATCATCCTCACATATGGTCATATAATGTAATGGGTCTTCACATAGCATGATATTTTATAATAATATTCTATTTGAATCCAATAGATGCCAAATACTAAATCTATCTTATTTTGTAGACATAATAACTAATAATTAATGATATTTCTTATTGGGACTATATTCCACCTCCAAGTGCATGTTAGAGAAAAATAACATAAGCTACCAATCACTATTAGAATTATAAAATACTTGTATCTGAGTACTAGTACTTATTTAAAAGCAAAAAACAATTTTCATTCTGAGTGTGTAGGGAAGCTTGAATTATAAATAATATAATTATTCAATCCACCATCACTTCCACATATTCAGATCATGTTGTGTAAATATATAACTGAGGCTTTTTTGGTCTGTGTACACCATAAAATGATCTCTGAGTTATAACAGATCTAGAAATGGAATGCGTAAATTAATGTAGCTAACTTGAAATCACGCATTAGAATTCTCAACTCATGTGGCTACAACTGTCAAGGCCTTCAATCCACTAACATATCTCCAATAATTATAATAGATCAAAAGCTGATACTTGATGTGTTATAATACATAGTGTAGCATCACTAGTTCTCTATTGGAATCAAGATCGGTGCTTAAATTAATCACCCTTTAAACTATTTAATATATTTCTCATAGTTATCTAAGAATTTGAACTTCACAAGATTCTTATTCATTATCATGAGAAGTGTTGTTATCTATGAGATGTTCTGTAGGAAATTCTTATAGTATCTATCAAGCCCCATGAAACAACTTTGGTCAAATATTTTATTGGGATGCTTCTCGGAATCTATATATCTCACCTTCTCTAGGTCAACACATAATCCCATCTCTAAGAAATTGTGACCTATGAAGTGAATCTAAATCATAAAAATGGGGATTTTTGTGAGACAAGTATACAACCTATTCTCTCTTAGTGTATAGAAACTGATCTAGACATTTTTGGAAGGGTCGTATTGAAAGCGATATTACACCAATAAATTATCCAAGAAAGCATCCGAAAAATATAGATATTGATGAAAAGAATTATTCACCAGTTTAATGACAAATATGAGATGATTCTTGTGACTATATCAAATAACCAACTACTTGTATAGTCCATTCTATCAATTAATGGTTGTATGAGTTCTCTATATAGGTCAATAAATTACTGGGTGATATCCTTGCATCAAATTAATATTTGAGAATAGACCAGATCATCAAAGTTGTCTAAAAAGGTCATCTATCCATAGAGAGGGATACCGGTAATTAACCATATTTTATTTTACTCTCTAATACTCCACACATAGCATAGGGATACTATATTATTCTTCATCAAAAAAATTGATGAACACCGTAGATAAATTCCGACTTAAATAAAACCCTTTAAAATTAATTCTACAAGTTACTACTTTAGCTCCTAAATCGCTATCATATTTATCCATTATGAATGAATAGATATATATGAATCACATTCCTCAAGATCAATTAGGATATAGACCTCTATTTCATGAGGAAAACTATAAAACTCATCTCATAAAATGTCCCCATAACAATTGACCACTATAGGATGGTCTTCTTGATGTGCTACCTGGTAATCAAGATAAAAACTAGAAATTGGGGCTATCATCCTTCCCATACCATAATGTTGTGGCCAATCACTGCTCACCTAGAAAACCCACTCAACATCATGAGTATATAATAAACCATGTGGTGATGTGAACATTAGCAACTAATGACAGTAGTCGAAGTAGGGTCATTATGAAACTAGCCTTCCATTCTGATTATGATATCCAACATGGCCATATCGAGGGAAAACTGATTCCAAGTAAAGATATGTAAACCAACCAGAAGGGGACACTCCCTAATCTATCGTACACACTCTATTATGATCACTAATAGAGTTTTATGCATCATAATGACATTAAAATGTTTATCTATAATAAAAATTATTTTAATGAAATGAGAATGTACAAATCTATGTGATTAACATGTACAAAATAGAGAAGATAAAAGAGTATATGCCACTGAAATAGCCCCATTAACAATATTTGGCCTAGTTCCCTACTCTATGGGGGTAGGTTTTACAGAATATATCTAACCTGAATTAAATCCATGTAAAAAAAATTCACTACATGGAGATATCCCACTATTTTGGCTTAGTGTATCTAGTGTCTGACTACTACATCCACAACAACACACACCATGACATGAACATATAATACTACTCTATCTCCAAACCTGATGGTTATCGAATATTTATTCTATTGATAATGGTGGCATTGATGATCTTATACCACTCACTAGTGGATGGATGGTATAGAAGAAATTAAGCACGTCGATCATCCTTCTGCACTCTCGACACTAGAATTTGTCATGATAACATAAGATATCTATGTGACTTCATATACCACAATAATGAAAACAAACTGCACTACCAACACTAGCATCCTAGATGGAACCCATCATAGGGGAAGCCTCAAATGGAAAATTATACCAGAAGGCACTTATCCATTGTGTCGATAAACTATATTTCACTACTCTGTGCTCCCCATCTTCCCTCAATATCTACTATGTAATTAGCTCCTAATTCACAATCTTAGTTATAGAAGTATATATGAACACATTGACATAAAATTCGATGTCATGTAAGAGACCTAACAAAATGAATCACTACCTCTATAACCTGTAAGTAAATTTCATTAGGGAAAAATTCAATAGCTCTGAAAATCATGAAAACTACTCCATAAATATAACACCCCAAAAAATTTATTTTATGTTGACCTCAAATACATTATATTCATTAGATAGCCAATATTTCATAAAGCATTATGAATTTTTTGAATCATAAAATTACAGGAGAAAGTTATAAGCTGTCCATAAAACATAAATTTTCCACTTCGATGTTTTGAATTTCAAAAAACAGTCATCTAGAGTTGTGACCAGTAAGTCATTTGGAGTCTGATAGAACCAACATGATTTTTTTATGAATAGTAGAATACCCTTTTGAATAGTAATATGACCCTTATAAATTCTAAAAAATGACAATATTTTATTTTCTTATGGAAATAAGATAATTAGATCTTAATTAGTTTTCCAATATGATATAATACAAGCTATACCTTTAAAATTGTTATTTATCAAATTAATTATGATTTTATTTGAAAATTAAATTAAAAATACTTAAGAAAATTATTTTCTAAAAATGGAGTTTACATTTTTATTCACCACATAAAAATTGTTAGGGTGAATTTTTGGTATTTTTCTGTAGTACATAAAATTTTTTATGAATAGTTAAATGAGATAATTTACTACAAATGAAAAATAAGGAATTTATTAAGTCACTGATGATGGTCTACTGATGTAATCCCAATTGGTTCAATGTTACATGAATATATTACTGTTCATGGTCATGTAATACTCACTATTGGTTGTCTGGAGAGTAAATAAGAAATTAATGATTATAATATTCAGAAAACACCTCTCCCCTCCACTATATAAACCACCCCTCAACCCCTTTTCCTCTCATGCCACTCAAGCTTCACGAATTGCCTAAATTATACCAAATATTCTCCCCAATCACTCTCCCCACGTCCAAGACCTTCTGGTCTCATCAAAAGTTGAAAACCAAAGGCCTTGAATAGATTCTCATGGAAGAGTACTCAAGAGGTGAACATTGCTTCTCTTTTTTTTTAAATTTCTTTTACATAGTTCCATTCTTTTGTTCCCCCATCCCAACTCCCCTCATACAAATTCCACGATAATTATAGTACTATTCATGTACTAGATTTTAATTTTTCTAATGAAATATTTCATAATAATCTCTCTTTTCCCATCCTTTTATAAAATAAATGCAAACACCATCCGAGATGTGTAAATTTATCACAATCAAGGAAGATGGGTTTTCAATTTGCATTACTATCTTTAATACTGGTCATGAAACTTTTTCTATTGTTTAACCAGGTCATAATATATGTATCTTATGTTGATTAATGATCTGGAATCTTTACTCGTTCATAATATGGAATATTAATACAAAACATGTTTAGTGTGAACAAAACTGCCAAGACAAATCCAAGCGTTTATTTTAAACTCATTGAATGTGTAATATTTATAGTATAGAACCTGAATCATTATAAGATCATTTATATCTATTTAATTTCAATAATAATATATATTAAAAATTCAGGATGTTTAACCACATTTCAAATAAACTTCTATTCACAAATACAAGTAAACAAATCATGAAACCAAGTAAGAAAATGCTTCCAAAACAATAAAATTAAATATCCTAAACCCATCAAAAAGGTCATTAAAGAACATAATAATATTATAAAATATCAATTAAATGTTTATGTCGTTCAGTATGTTTTAATTGATTATGATAAATTTGATTATTAAGGTCATTAAGAACAAACAAGAACACCTTCAAGAGTATGGTAAGGGATACTCTCTCTCACTTTTGTTCAAGAATCTCCCCCATGGCGTGCCATTTTATTTTAAATATATAAGGATGGGGTATGTTTTACCACCTACCCCATACTTCCCTTATGACATATAAATTGTTAATTACCACTTTACCTCTCATTAGGCCCTCACAATAACACTCATTACCATACCGAAATGTTTGTAAGGGGCCTCTCATATCGCTTTCATTTCTCTAATATTTTCATTATTCTCCACTTATTTCTTTTAAGTGGTATATTTTCACTATAATTTGGTATATAATAACATGATTATATTTATATTAATGTTATTCAATGATTCATTTTAGAGTTATTATGTTATGGTCTTATGATTTGACTGATTACATTGTGATAAGAGACCTTATCTCAACTACTATTTTGTTTTGACTAACATTGTGTTGAGCACATAACAATCCTTATGTGGAGTACCTACTTCCCATTTTAGTTCCCTTTTAATTTGAAATTATATATATATTAAATAATACTAATCTAATTTCATGGATATTTTTTTTTCTAAACCGTATACCATTTTACATATGGTTTTTTAAAGTTATTTTAATTATGGAAATATTGATTAATCTGTATACTCTACTATATAAAGATCTTGAAAAGGTATATTGATCATGTATTAAATTAGTTTTAAATAATTATTTGGATATGCAGTGGTAGTTTTGGCCCTCAATAGCCCCCCGATGCATCGGTAGGTCTCTAATACAAATCAGTGGTCGACATACCCTTTGAGGTTGTTTCCAAAAATCATACGGGTTTCTACACATAGAACTAAACCATTTTTGTGGAATTATGGATTAATTTTCTAGATACATGACATCCAAATAATAGGAATTCTCTTTATTCATTATCAATTATTAATTTCCATGAGGATTTCACTATGACAAAATCTATGGATGCAGTTTAATTCTGAATTTATTAATGGCATGAGTTTTTTATCTATGAACCACGCCATATTGATCATGTCAGATTTATTTTTATTCAGTTATTATTGTATTCATGATTCCGATATTTTTAACAATTATTGAGCATTTGAGCTCAGAACATTCGTGGTTTACATTCAACATGTTACAAAGAGGAGATCATTTATTGAGTTCTTGTGGATCCAGTTTTTAGTTTTTGTTATGTAATGTATTTTGTTAACTTTTCTAATGTAATGTGAGTAACATATTTCTATCTAGAGTCTTCAAGACTACTAAAATGATCATTCCTTCAGTATTTTTAGTCCTTTTAACCATTCCAATATAACAATTAGTGCACCGACTCCCACCTAGTGGAGTCGGTGAATTACAGTTTGCATCAGAGGAAGTTTAGTAGAAAACATGGAAAATAGAGTAGGGAATTTATAGTATGGAAAAAAGATATAAGGTGGTATTTGAGGACAAACATACAATACTATCCTATTATTTTGTTATGGAACAGAATATGTGAATCCCTCTAGCAAATACATCCATGTCTATATACGAGCAATTAGAGGTGGCTCTGGCACAGATGTACCTAGGAGTGAAAGATCTAAAAAGAGGTTTCTGGATTGACCTGGTGTTTCTTAGTATACAAAAATGGGTCTTGTTGCACTCTTGGTTATGACACTCCTAGGGGATATGTTTAGGATAATTAATATTTTATTTAAAATCCATTATGAAATATTGACATGCAAATTATTCCCCAAAGAAACCATTTATTTAATTATAAGATTATCCATACGTAGGATCTCAATTTAGGCTAAGTATTTTTTTTGTTAAGATTATACATTATGAATCATTCACTAATATAGTGTGTTACATTATATAGAAAGGGATTCTAATGGAATAATGTAAATCAATACTCGTTCGCAATGTAGGGATATTTCTACTGATCATGTCAACACAGTCAATGTTAGAGCAAATCAGATCATGAACATATTAGGACAACGTACACAGACTGTAACAAATAACCATTCCACTCCTGCTTTGGATAGATTTATGTGTAAGAAGCCCCTATCTTTCAGTGGGACTATGAATCTAGGGGTTTCTGATCAATGGATCATGTCCGTTGAAATGATATCCATGGAATTAAGATGAAATGAAAATGAAAAGGTAGTACTGAAGGTATATTATCTCAAGAGAGATGCTAATAAATGGTGGTCTCTGATTTAGAAAACCATGGAGGAAGAAAAAATTTATTATATGGAATGGAGTACTTTTATGGAAATATTCTTCAAAAAATATTTCCCTCATGATCAACGGACCAAAATGAAGAAGAAATTACTTGGATTAAAGAAAATGGAAGAAGATAGTGTTGCAAAGTATGAGGCTACATTCATAAGGCTGGCCAGGTTTGCCATAGATTACGTATGTCACTCTGAAAAAAAGATTTATCATTTATTTGAAGATATTAATCCATGTCTTTAAAGGGAACCAGCTTCTCAAACATTTTCATCATGTGAGGAAATTGTATCAAATGCCATCAAAATAGAGAAAGAATTTTCTAGATCAATTTTTTTTAAGGGGAACCAAGATAAGAAGAGGTACTTTGATAACCAAGGTAAAGGTGAAGCACCAAAGAAGAATAAGGGAACAACTAAATTCCCATTATGTGAAAATAGTGGAAAGAATCATCTCAGGAATTTCTTCAAAAGAAATAATGTATGCTATAACTATGGAGAAAAGGGTCAACAATCTAATGAATGCAAGGGGAAGAAAAAATTTGATAATTTTCACAGATACAATTTTAGGGAGATGGGACATTATGAAAATAAGTTTCTTAAGAACCAAAGAAACATGCCTATAAAAAATCTAAAAGAGTAAGGGAGAGATTATGTGATTACAACCATATAATTTCATGTTCCAAATAATGTGGTTGAAGATACATTAATTTTTTCCTCAAACATATCCAACACATTATTTGATTCTCGATCATCAAATTCATTTATATCTTCCCATTTTTTCAATGAAAATTAAACATGTCCAATTTGATTTAATAAATGAGTTATCAATCAAAACACCAAGGGGATGCAACATTGCAATAAAGGCATGTTGACTTGTCCCCCTCGAGGCACAAAAATGTGCTTTAGTTTCTAACCTTATCATCATACCATTGACAGAATTTGATAAAATACATGGTATGAATTGGCTGTACATTTATGATGTGAAGACATATTGCATGAAAAAGAAAATTACAATTTTTGAATTTGGTGTAGAATCTTTTATCATTAGATTAGAGACCTCACCATCAGATTCTTATCTAGACCTAGCTCTGGTAGCTCTGTTAAATCGAATTCTTAGAGTGGAAGAGAACCCAATATCTATTTGTGAGGAAGGATATATAGATATTAAAGATGTACACATAGTGAAAGAATACATTGATATATTTCCAACGGATTTACCTTGACATCCTCCAGTGCAAAAAGTTAAGTTCTCTATTGATTTAATTCCTGGTTCAAGACCAATATCATAGACTCCTTATAAAATGACCACCATAGAATTAGTGGAGCTAAATAATCAACTTGTGGAATTGAGTGAAAAGGTATTTATACAACCTTCTGTTTCTCCATGGGGATCCCCTTTCCTCTTTTTCATGAAGAAAGATGGATCAATGAGGATATGCATTGATTACTTGGGAATCAATGCTATTATGATAAAGAATAAGTATCCTCTACCCCGGATTGATGATTTATTTGATCAAAGTCATAGAGATAAATACTTTTCAAATATTTACCATCGATCTGGATATCATCAGCTACGTGTGAAGATAGTATATATTCATAAGACATCATTTCGAACCGGGCATTAACATTACGAGTTTATAGTGATGCCTTTTGGACTGAAAAATGCATCATCTATTTTCATGGGATTAATGAATTTAATTTTCAAGGAATATCTTGATAACATTACTATGGTATTCATCGATGATATCTTGGTATACTAAAAATGCTATGAAGGCCAGGAGAATCACTTGTATATTATTATAAAAACTCTTAAAAGAAAAAAATTATATGGGAAGATTAGAAAGTGTGAATTCTGCCTTCATTCAATTTATTTCTTTGTAAATATTTTCTCTATAGATGGAATCCTAGTTGATCCTGCTGGAAAAAAGCAATCCAAGAATTCCCCATGACAAAAAACATAACTAAGGTAAACAGTTTTATAGGTTCAACAGGTTATTATCTGTGTTTCATTCAGAATTTTGCCTCACTGGCTAACCAACTAACCAAGCTCAAACATAAAGGAGTTATGTTTGTGTGGACAAAAGAATGTAAAAAATGCTTCAAGGAATTGGAAAGTGTTTATTCAATGCTTGAATTTTGACACTCCCATCTCAAAGTGATGGATTTTTATTATACAATGATTCATCAATGAAAAGACTGAGTTGAGTCCTTATGAAAAAATGATAGAGTTATTACTTACGCATCAAGACAGTTGAAGACTCATGAGAAAAATAATCCAACTCATGTTCTTGAGTTAGTAGTCATAACCTTTGGATTGAATATATGGAGTCATTATCTCTATGGAGAAAGATGTGAGATTTATATGGACCACATGAGTTTGAAATATATTTTCACATATATAGAACTCAACATGAAGCAAAGAAGATGGCTCAAGTTACTCAAAGCTTTTGATTGTACAATACACTACAACCCAAGAGGGGAAAATATGGTGTAAGATGCATTAATCAAGAAAGATAGTGGAATTTTAATTCAAATGTGGATTGAGAGATATCATATATTCATGAATCTACTAATGATGGATTTGGGAATTGTTAAAGAAGGGGAAACATATTTCTTCTTTAAAATGATTGCTAAAACATCATTACTAGAGAAGAAAATAAGCTCTCAATCTATTGATGATAATCTACAGAAGAAAATTAATGCTTTCAAGGATGGGAGATTGGTAGACTTCATGTATGAGGAAGGAGTTCTAAAATCTGGGAAGAGGGTACATGTTCCATCAATAACTGAGATAAAAAGGGAACTATTAGATGACACTCATAACTCAAATTTATCTACACACCCTGGTAGCACAAAGATGTATATATATCTGAATGAACATTTTTGGTAGGATAATATGATGCGGGAAATTGTTGACTCTGTGTCAAGGTTTCTAGTTTGTCCAAAAGTGAAGGTAGAGATACATCGTCCAAAGGAGTGATGCAACATCTACCTATTTCTATGTAAAATTGGGATAACATTATAATGGATTTTGTCACCAGACTACTGATGAAATATTGAAGGAACAATATAATATGTGTACTTTTTGATCGTCTCATAAAATTAGTACATTTCCATCCTATAAAATAAGATATACCACTTGAGTGCCTGGGAAGACATTAAGAAGTTTTAAGACTTCATGGTGCACCTCTATCGATTGTGTTCAATCGAGGTCCCTAGTTATATCAAAATTCTATAAAAGACTCTAGAAGGGTCTGAATACTAAGCTTCGTATGAGTATAGATTATGACACCCAAAAAGAGACATAGTCTGAAAGCACTATCGAAACTCTAGAAGATATGTTGAGTTCATGATCCCTTGACTTCCAATTTATATGGGATCAATACTTTCCTATGGTGGAATTTTCATACAACAATAGTTTAAATTATAGTATTAAAATGGCTCCATATGAATAATTATATGGAAATAGATGTCAAACAACAACTTTTTGGGATGAAGTTGGTGAGAGGAATCTTAATGTCCAAGAACAAATTAAGAGACCGTGACAAAGGTGAAGAAAATCCAGGCCCATATTAAAGCATTCTAAATTAGGAAGAATATTTATGCTGATAACCGGAGGAAAGATTTGGGATTCCAAGTGGGAGATAATCTATTTATGAAATATTCTCCAGGGAAGGGTGTCTTAAGGTTTGTTATGAATGGGAAACTGAGCCCCAGGTACATCAGATCTTTTGAAATTATGGAAAGAATTGGATCTGTAGCATACTAATTAGAAATGTCTCCAAGTAATTTCAAAGACCATGACGTATTCCATATTTCATTGTAAAAAAAAATACTTTCCAAACCCAATGCATGTACTCACTTATGACGAAATAGAACTAGAATCTGATTTATCATACTGTGAAGAGACTATCAGGATTCTTAACACAAGGGAGAAGGTATTGACAAATTGAACGACTCATCTAGTAATGGTTCGTTGGAAAAATCATAATATGGAGGAACAAACATGGGAACCCATGTATTCTATGAAGAATAACCACCCACATCATTTTGGTCGGATTTATAAATAAAATTTTGAGGAAGAATTTTCTGAAGGAGGGAATATTTTAACACCGCAAGAAAAATTGGTATGTTTCTCTTAAATACTTTCTATTAAATATATATCCTACATGCCATGATGCATTATGTCTTTTTTGAATAAAAACATTATAGGATAAAGTTATAATCTAACCATTTTACATAAACATTCCACATATGTGTTTTGAATTTCGAACAACAGTCATCTTGAATTGTGACCAGTAAGTCATTTGGAGTCTGACAAAACCTACTTGACTTTTTAATGAATAGTAATATACCCTTAGGAATAGTAATATTAATAATAATATGACACTTATGAATAGTAAATAATGACAATATTTTATTTACTTAAGGAAATAAGATAATGACATCTTAATTAATTTTCCAATATGATATAAAACTAATTATACCTTTAAATTTGTAATTTTTTTCGAATTAATTAATATTTTATTTAAAAGATAAATTAAAAATACATAGAAATTTATTTTCTAAAAAGGTAGTTCATTTTTGATTTGTATACATTGAAAAATGGTTGGGGTGAATTTTTGGGATTTTTCTGAAATACTTAATGTTTTGATTAATAGTAAAATGCGATAATTTATGATAATTGCTAAATAAGGAATTTATTGAGTCATTGATGATTTTATTCTGATGTAAGAACATTTGGTTTGATGTCACATGAATATATTACTGTTCTTGGTCATGGAATACTCTCAATTTGTTGTATTGATAGGAAACAATAAATTAATGATTATAATATTAAGAAAACACCTCTCCCCTCCACTATATAAACCACCCCTCACCCCCTATTCCAACCATACCACTCAAGCTTCAAGACTTACCCAAATTCTTCCAAATACTCTCCCCAAGAACTCTATTCACGTCCAAGACCTACTATTATAACAAAAAGGCCAAAAACAAAGGCCTTAAGAAGATTCTCAAAGAGGAGTACTCAAGAGGTCAACCTTCCTTCTCTTTTCTTTCAATTTATTTTACAAAGTTCCCTTATTTTTCTCTCCCTTCTCACATCTAAAAATACAAATTTATTGATAATTACAGTACCTTAAATGTACTAATTTTTCGTTTTTCTAATGGAATATTTCACCATAATCTCTCTTTTCCCCTCTTTGTATACAATAAATGCAAACACCATCCGAGATGTGTAAATTTATCGCACTCAAAGAAGGTGGATTTTCAGTTTGCATTACTATCTTTAATACTAGTCATGAAACCATTTACATGGTATAAAGAGGTAATAATATATGTATCTCATCTTCATTAATGTTCTAGTATCTTTACACATTCATAATATGTTATAATAATACAAACAAAGTTTGTTGTGCACAAAACCGCCAAGACAAATCCTATGGTTTATTTTTAACTCATCAAATGAGTCATCCTCTTCGTACATAACCATATACATTGTAATATCATTTATATCTCTTTAATTTTACTAATAATTTATATTAACAATTATGGATGTTTAACAAAATTTCAAATAAACTTTCACTCATAAATACAAGTCAAGAAATCATGAAACCAAGTAAGAAAATGCTTCGAAAACAATAAAATTTAATCTCATAAACCCATCAAAAAATCCATTAATGAACCAATTAAGGTTATACCATATAAATTAAATGTATATGAGGTTCTAGAGTAATTAATTAATGAAGCTAAATTTTATAATTCAGGTCGTTAAGAACAATCAAGAACACCTTGAAGCGTAAGGTAAGGGATCCTCTCTCTCACTTTTGTTCAAGAATCTCCCCTTTGTCGTGCCTTTTTATTTTTAATTATTAATGATGTGGTATTTTTTAGAACCTTTAACATACTACCCTTATGACATATAAATAACAGAATACACATTTACCTCTCTTTAAGCCCTCGCAATAACACTTTTTACCAAGCCAAATTGTTTGTAATGTGGCACTTATCTCACTTTCATTTCTGTGAGATTTTCATTGTTCTCCAGTTAATTATTTTATTTGGTATATTTGTACTACAATTTGGTATATAATAACATTATTCTATTTATATTCATGTTATTCAATGATTTATTTGAATTATATTATGTTCTGGTAATATTATTCGACCGATTACATTATGGTAAAAGACATTGTCTCAACTTCTATTTTGTTGTGAATAACATTGTATGGTGCACCTAATATTCATTATGTGGTGTACCTAATTTCCATTTGAGATCAATTTTCATTTTAAATTATTTTTATTTTAAATATCCATAATCTCATATCATGGATATGTTTGTTGTACAAATCCTATATCATTTTACATATGGTGTTTATTTAGAAAGTTATTTTAATTATAGAAATATTGGTAAATCCAGATACTCTATTATATACAGATATTGAAAAGGTATAATTTTAATGTATTTCATCAATGTATAAGGAATTATTTTGGTATGCATTGGTGGATGGACTCCGCTATAGCCCCTCTATGCATCTTTGGGTCTCATGAGACAAATCAGTTGGAGACAAACCTATTGAGATTGTTTCCAAAAAAAGATGGGTTTCTACCCATAGAACTAAACTATTTTTATGGTATTATACATTAATGTTCCAAATACATGATGTCAGAATAATAATCATTTCGTTATTCATTATCAATTATTACTATCTATGACGTTTTCACTATGACAAAATCTATGGATGTAGTTTCATTATCAGTTTATTAATGGCATGAGTTTTCTTCTATTCACCATGCCATATTGATTTTGTCAGATTGATTATGACTCAAATATTATTGTATTCATGATTCTGCTATTTTTAACCCTTACTGAGAATTTGAGCTCACCCCTATCATTTTTTACTTTCTACAGGTGACAAAGAGGAGATCATTTATTGAGTTCTTGTGGATGTAGTTTTTATTTTTCGTTATGTTTTATATTTTGTGAACTTTTCCTATGTTGTTTGAGTAACATCTATGTATTGAGTTTCTTCAAGACTACTAAACTGATCATTCGTATGGGATTTTCATTCCTTCTAACCAAGCCAATATAACAAGTAGTTCACCAACTCTCGTCTAGAGGGGTCGGGGCATTAAAATTACTATCATTGTACATAGATTGAGATGAATAAATATACTAGCCCACCATTCCCTCAGAGTGTCGTGGTAAACTTAGTTATAGAACATAGTTTGGAAGTCAACCCAAACCATATCTCACAACCAAAAAACCTGGACTTGTACATACCACCGACCCATTTATTCTCCATGAAACATAAATGAGATGATTATCCCTATCAACTTTAGAGTTGTATCAATATGATCTATGATCAATAATATAGCTTGAATCCATAAATCAGTATCTTTTCGACCACCTTCCCATGAAAATATGGGATGATGTTGATATTGGAACACACATGTCATCATAGGGATGGAAAAGGAATCTTCAGTTCTGCCTAAAAAAATGCTAAATGTGATAAGTCACTCAATATAAAAATTCCACCACACCTATGTTTGGAACATAATCTGGTGATATAGTTAAAAATAAATTATGGCCAACTATTATCCCATGAACCACCTCTATATATATTTTCTTCCTATAAATTTTTACGACTAATGTTCATCATGGTGGCATGTTTTTAAAATTCTTGAAACATGAATCATAATGATTTGATATAAAAATTCATATAAAAATTCATATTAAAGGTATAAATATTCATATAACATGATCATAGAATATAGCCTACTTCAAATCTATGATTGTACGAATGAATAAACTATAAAATTCATTATAGAAACTTCCACATTCCCACTCAAAAAAGGGTTATAGTCGATTCTCTCTTTCATGGTGTCCAACATACGTTCCTTTTCAGTTCCATTTAATATTCTTTTTATATTGATGAAACAAAATGGTTCAAAAAACACTGATATATAAAGGACCTTACAATTTATGAAATAAAATATAGACTCCACCTAATCCACACCATATCATTTTCATTTCCAATATATCCATGTTATATGACTCAACATGCGCCAATTGCCTACCCAAGGTTTCAATCGTAGCCTAATAATGATAAAACATTGTTGATTACAACATGAATTCTGATTACCAACCTTGTTTTCCAAACCCCAAAGAAATATTCTCTCCAAAACGTAATCATATATATCATATCACCAATAACATCTTCACTCCAACAAGAAATTCATCCAATATAACCTGAAAAAATGCATAGCATGTTGTTTCTATCTACTGAATAAATATTTCATGGTGTGGAGAACTCCCACCAAATCTAGCTAATATAATTTAACACATAATCATATCAATTATATCCCCAAAATTCTTGTGCATCAACCAAAAGTGAGATAAAATCAATTATAATAGTCAAAATCTAGAAAACAATGATTTCCATTTGATGCAATTTAGTTTTTCCAAAATGTGGGATAGCCACACCCAAACATAAATCATTAACAAATCCAAATTCATTACAATACTATTACATTAATATCAAATAATAAACCCAAAAAAGAAAAAAACCTCTAACACCACATTGAAACATCCCAAACCAAGATTCCCATCGATAGTACTCCAATCCTGATTGGCCAAATGACCTCAAGAGAATCTCCTAAAACACCATAAGAATCTGACTTATTTTAAGGAATAAGGGTTTGTTGGTTGGGATACTTCACCCTCTTATAAGAGTGAAACATAATAGAATACCAATAATTTTCAACAAAGGAAGTGGATATAACAACCAAATACTAGATAGACAACATGAATAGATATCAATGGTAGAATGGAATCTCATATATAAAAGACGATGATACTTATCATGTTCTATGAAATAGCCCAAACTGGTACAAAATAGTATAATAAAAGAAATATTTCAACGTACTAAAACGAACAAAAATTATTAACTAATGATAGTATCATTGTATCATCTTAGTCTTGTGCTCCCCTATTCTTCTGTATGTTAAACAATTAACCATTTGGCCGCTTTACCTAGTGTCTACCTCTATCTAAATAGTCGGTTCTGGTACACAATGGTGAGTCGAAAAGATTGTGAGATACAATCCCTATATGTAACCACCCAATGTTCAATAAAACATTAGTCTATGTAATATTTTATGTTGTGAAAAAGTAAATATTATAATAATATAAAAGTTAAAAAAGTTTAATGATTCCCTATATATATAATACTGAATGTTTTATCATGTATAGCCCAACAAGGATCCCTACAAAAGATGCTTCAATCTCCAAAAGTAGTGATTCTAAACAAATATAAAAAATAACATGGCCTCACCCTGCAACCATATATAACATGGAATCCATAACCATTCCGTATAACTAGAGGTTTCATTACAATCAAGAATGAGCTGTATAATGAAGTGTATAAAAATTAACCATGTAGTGTCTGATAATATAATTTGATAGTCCAAAAAATGATTGATCAATTTGTAGAATACCAAGTCATCCACATCAATTGCTAGGATAAACATGATGGAACCACAATTACTATTGATTTTGTGTCCAAGGATTATCCATATTGACCATTTCCTTTTCAATCCCATTAAAAATAAAATCCAAATGGTAGGAATGCCCCTGGAATCCAACGGAATCAAGACCCAATAATAAATCAATCTCTATGGAATACACCACTACACTCAAGTCCCATAGGATAAACAACCATGGAATCTAATGGAAAATTTCATCATTTGATACATTTATAATTTCTTAATAATCTAATTACATCACATGAAAACACCCACTCAATATTCATACGTAATAATCAAAAATATTTGAGGTGTTTACCCACTCACAAAAATAATCTCTAAATAAACCATTAATTCTACGATAACATGATTGGAGATACAAAACAACTTCTATTGATCCATCTAATTAAAATAATAAAATTAATGGATTATTTTAACAATGTAATATAAAAACTCACACATTAGGTGGTTCAAAAAAATCCTAATGGAAAAGGAAATTACAGTACACCCCCATCAGTGGGAATAATTGGTGAAAAAAACCACCAACTATTATTAATGATACTATTGGGAATTAATAAAAAGTTCCATTAAATTTAATTCAATTAATAAAATAAAATTTGGGGTCATTTTATAAATAATGTAATGAGGCACAACAGAAGCTACCTTCATAAATAACTAACCCAATGTGAAAATTACAAACCACAGAACACAACATGGATGTAGAATTATCATCTAGTATCATTTTGTGATTTGAGTAAGATCATATGAAAAATGAAGAATCAATGAGGAAAATATAAATTTGGTGGATTAGATGTAACATAAATAACACTATTAATCAAAAGTTGAATGAGGAAATGAAAAAATGAATTGAGAACCTAACAACATAGATATATTGAGACAAACTACTCATGAATCAGAATTAGGATGAAGGTTCATAGTCAAACACTAGAATAGGATTCAAAGGATGACTCAACGGGATGGTGTGGCCCTCCATAGATTAAATAGGTAATTATGGTTAAAATATAAATTAATTAGGAGAAAATTTGTAATTTCACTAAGATAACTATGACCCAATGATTTCATTCATGGTTATTCATATTGTGCACAAATCATGAACACCATTATTTAGTGAAGGGTAACCTCACATAGTTATTATATACATTTTTAATAACCATTAAAAAACCATTTCTCATCCCACTATCAAAAACTATTGACATGTATGCATGGAAATTCACCCTAAATTGCATGACTTGTCCAACTGTGTGACATCTTGGATTCCACTATCCCATCTAAGTCGATTATAAGTGACCATATGGTAGGCCCCACATGGTTTCTACTAACCATATTCCAAGACTTTTTCTCTCACTTTTGGGGTTCAATTATTTAATCAATACATAGACTCCTTTGATACACCCATAAAATCATTTCCATTCATATTAGAAAAAATTCTCCATTAAAAAAAAGAATATGTAACTTGTATGAAAAACCTAGTTCTCATAATGCAGATTCAAGAAATTCATTATTCTCTTCATTATGGAGAAAAAATTAGAATAGTTAATATAAATGAAATAATAAAAGGAATTTAGGACCATTGTTATAATATTTATGAATTAATAAAAAAATAAAACCAGAAAAAATAATATTGGATGATATATGAAAATTTTTAAATGTAGTTTAATGAAACTATATATTTATTCATCTATCTGGTGAAGGAAATTCTAAGAAAATTGAGTTTTTCTGTTCATATATTGGAATATATAATTGTTTAATAGATTAAAAATAATATATTAATAAAAAAAAATTTATAATTTTTAATATTAGGAAAATAATTACCTATGAATGTTTACCATTAATAACAAACAATTAAAATTATGTGCCTATGAGGTGAACAGAATAATGTTGTCAATAAAAATTATTTGTTTAAAAATATATCAATTTTAATTCATAAATGAAGGATAGTTTTAATATGAATGATTATCATGATAAAACTATATGTTCTTATTCATATGTAGATATAAAGACTAATGATATGATACCTTTTTTTCTCTATAAATATTTTATGTGGAAATAGTGGATTAATGTGAAATATTCTAGTAAAAATTATTGAATGAGGATAATAATTACATATTCTAAAAAATCCAACTATTATAATGAATATTGATCCAATTATTAATACGAAGAAACAATAGGAAGGTCCATTTAAAAAAATTATTTTTTTAAAAACTGTTAAGGATTAAATCTTAACTGATGGGAATGAATTTTAAAAATATTTATGAAGTGGAATTTCATATCAAAATTCAATGTATTAATAATAGTGACGAAGAAAAGGATGTTTAATATTCTAGTGGTATAACCTAAAACATTCTAATTTCTGTGGTCTATGAAGTATAATTCAGTGTTGATGTAATTAGTAACACTAAGAGGGTTAATTAAACAATGTGTATATCTATATTGAAGAGAAAATTGAAGGAATTAAATTATAATATCTTAATTTTAGAAATTTTTAAACACTTATCATCAATACACCATGATTCATAATTTATTAAATTAATTAATTAATTTAATAAAATATGATAAAACTAATAATAAAATATTGAAAATGGGACAACACTTATCATTAATAAACCACGATTCAATATTTATTACATTAAAATAAGAATAATTAAATCATATAATATATTAATGCCTGGTTTTATTTTTATGTAAGTTGAACAAAATAATAACTTGTAATAGGGATAAGAAATATAATTTAAAATTTTCCAAAACAATCCATTGAGTTGCTTTTAACTTCAAAAAACTCAAGTTATATCTAGGGAATATCAATTTGATAAGGGTGATATTTAAATCCTAGTAATAGAATAATTAATATATTAGAATATGAATGAAATAATTTTTATTAAATATTCATATCAAGTAGACATAATATGGGATAGAATCATAAACATGGTCATTGGAGTATGAAATGTGAGGATATCATCAGTGTACCGTAAGTATATGTATGCCACAGAAAACATGAAATTATAAAAAAATATTCATTTATAACCACCATTAAATAAAATTATTATGTAATTTGAGTAAACTAAATGTCACAACGCATGGTTTCCCTTGAGATAAAATAATTGAAAATTCATTTGAGGGCTATGAATCTTTGTCCACCCATAGAATTCATATTGTGTGAGTGAATTTTATTACCACGTAGTTAATAAAATAGAATATCATATTTCACATTTTTTTCCATTATATAGATTTTTGGATTACATAATTTTGATTTCCCTAATAAATGAAGTAAACATAAATCTTGGTGAATACCCTAGAGTGGAAATGGGGATGGATATTCTCTTAAAAATTATTTTTTTTCAAAAATTGAAGGATAATTTTAGAAACATAACTAATGTTCCAATAGATCATGGAAGGGATTAAAATATAAATTGTAATGATAGTAACGGTGATTCGTTGAATCAAATTTTAACATGAAAAATTGGAAATCAAAAGTCATACTATAATGGATGTGCTGAAGTAAAGGAGACGAGGGGATCCCATAACATGATAGTGTACTTCTAAATTCATGGGAGGAACATCTTAATGGCATGAGATCATCTTGGGTGGTTTATAAAAAAATAGTGTAATTTTTTCATAATCAGATTTACTACCCTTTTGGATATATTGGGGGGGGGGTTGCTGATAAAGTATTGGAGAATATTTATTAATTTCTAAAAATATTAGCTTTTATATGATAAATTTATCAATTAAATAAAATTAAAATGTATTTCTCATTGTTAATAACAAATTAGAGGTGTTTTGATATTTTTAATATCCTATAACTGAAATCATTAATATAATACCCATAATGATGTATATGTGAGGATTTTTCTTAAATAATTATTCTCAAACCCATAAATTATAATATATATATTTTTAATATGCTTTATGATTTTATGAAATTAAAAAAACAAAATATTTTAAAGGATAAAATTTTCTTATTTTGGATAATCAATTTATTATTTATTAAAACAATTCATGTATTTTATAATATCATAATATATATTTTTAATTTTTATTGTATGTAATTTTTACCAAAAATTTCAATGCCTTAAATATGTTTAAAAAATACCATGATAAATTTTTTCAACATGATGATTTAAATTTTTTTTATTTCAAAAATAATTACCAAAATATTTAAATTTAAACATCCCACAAATTGATAGAATCTTTTAATAAATGTTTTTTACTTAGATAACATTTTAATCACCATTATATAGTGTATGTTGGAATTCACTAAATTATATTATCACTTGTATATAAATATAATTCAATAAAAATAATATAGAAGTTAAATTTATTTTAAAAATCAATAATTCATCACATAGTCTTTTTTCATAAAATCCATATATTTTACAAATATTCCATTAAGGTTTTTTCAAATGAAAAAAATAAATTTCATCATCTCAAATGAAATTTTTATACAAAAAATTGATAAATATAATCAATAACTTCTTTAAAAAATATTAAAATTAAAACCACTGAGTTTAAGATACATAACCAATTTATTATAATAGTGTATTCCCTATGGGTACCGAATGTGATGGTGGATCATTGTTATGGTGATTTGAAAAAACATGATTTTGGATGTGATCGTGATAATATTGAACATTCAAAGTTATTAATAATTTTTTGTTTTATTTTTTGAATTGTAGAATAATATTGGTTAATGTAAATACCTATGGATGTAATATCCCACTAATACATTGATTAATGAATTTCATAGGGTTCAATCCAACTAAAAAACACCATCACATCATTCATATTTTTCAATTGAATATATTATTAAACATAATATATTATATAATGATTGGTAATTATATAATGATTATGTTTTGAATGGTTATGATTATTAATAGACATTTAAATCTTACAGGATTTGACACATAATAGAACAAAATAACCATTTTTGATTTCTTTTCCAAAAAAATCAATCTATAATAAAATATTTACGTACTAAAATGATTAATTTATCTTATTAATGTTTAAATTTATATAATATCAACCATAACTCACTTAATCTATAGACATTAATAAGAATGGAATGTTGTGTAACATTTGGCTCACTAACCTAATCACTAAAGGCTATCAACTGGCAGCATCATTAAAATGAGGTATCATGGATTGAGGATATACGCCTTTTATTAGAGTGTTAAGTCACAATGAAAAAAATAAAATAATCTCAATATTCCTAGATAATTAGATTATTAACAATTAATAAAATAATATAAGAATATATATAAAAATAAACTATGATTTGAGGCATATAAACATATATCCCATCCGGTAGGTCACAATAACATGCTATAATAAGACAAATAATGAAGCAAGATTTATAATAACTCATTTTAATATAATATACTAGAATCTTGTACGTATCAAATCGATCCCAATCAATATATCTCTTTCTTCATCCAGAATAGTGATGGTAAGAAAATGTGAAACATGCTCACATAACATATTTTGGTTGTGGCATGAGAAGGGATTGATTACAACATTGTATAAACTTCACTAATGACATTCCTAAATATAACTAGCCGATATGATGTTCTTGTAGATGTGTGGATGTTAAAAATATATAAAATTCCATAATTTTATCACATAAAACTAAGTGAATAAAAACACTAGTCTTGGGTGGTAGGTTCACCATCAGAATGGTACATACCTTCTTTTTTCTATTGTTAGGGTTTTTATTATAGTGGATTGACAGTCATTCTAACCTTGTATCACCCTAGTATTATATGAAATATTATTTTTCTACCAAATAATGTCTCTTCGATATCTTGGGATACATCGAACATCATATTTTAGTTGAACATGATATGCAGTTAAAATATTATTATTTAACGCGATGGTTATCAATATTATAATTGAATTTTTGCTATAAATATTACTAAATAAATTATTGAAATATACGGGTTACAATATAATATAAAAATATTTATCTGATTGAAAAATAGTAATTTTAAAAAGCCAATACTAAATAAAGGAAGTTGTTATAAAAATATATTGTTATGATCAAAAATATATTTTACCATCATATTTTAACACTATAAATTTTTTATAAAAATATTTTTAAGAATTTTATATAATATATATTTAATAATATGTTTATAATTCATCATATGAGTATCATTGGAATGTGAAAATATGATAACTAATTTTACGCCTAAAAATGTCTTTTCCTAAAAAATATTGTGTCACATTATGTAAATTTGGTTTAAATTATTTTTCCCCAATTTTGAAAATATTTTTAGAAAAAATATAAATTTCTTTTTTAATATTCCCATGTAAAATATATATTATAAATAGTTTTTTATTATTTTTTGGAGAATTATAATATTATGATGAATAATAAAATATATTAAATTTTATTAAGATATTTTTGAACTTAGAACATTTAATTTATCATAATTTTGGTTAAAAAATAAAATAATTTAAATTATATATTATTGAATCAATTTTAGGTTTCTTTATTATATTTCATATTTATGTTATAAGTAATAACTTTTTAAACATTTGATTGTTTTCAACTAGGAAAACCTCATTTTCATCACTTCTAGGATTTTAATTTTAAAAAATTATTTTCCACATATGTTCATGTAATATAATGATATTAAATAATTATTGGGAACTATGATATATAATATTATATTATTGGGTGAACATAGTTTATTAAATTAATAAATATGGAAATCGATAAAAATTAATTATTGTGGTTATGATTAAAATTTTTTTACCATGAAGTTAAACTAAATATTATAATGGATATATAAACTATAAAATTTTAAAAACCAAATTTTATGGAAATATTTTTACTTTATAACATTTATTTCCTGATAAAGAACAATTTTCATTCCATTGGGGTTGGGGAAAAATGTGCATGCTTTATTACATTAAAAAAATTCTATGTGTGTTCACTCCCCAATATTTAAAATAACTCCTAGTCACCTCTCCTCATTACATTTCCAAAATTAGTATTATATTCATTTCATTGAAAAATATCATCCATACAAACATATAAAAATTCCATTGTCCTGCTATAGATAATAAATAAAATTTAATAAGAAATTATGTTAAACATAAATATGAAGATGGATGAGGAGGTTGTGATTTTAACTTGAAGTCATTAATTTAATTCTTCTTCTAGACCCATAAAATAATTTATAAATATCATAAAATTATATCACTTGTATCTAATATAATATATAATGTTATTATTTTAATTTAATTATGAATATGCATCATTACATACATCAATATGGGAAACCAAATCGTCGAGCTTGTCTACCAGGACTACATCCTCATGAACCTATATTATTCATTTTTACCATGACCTATCTCGAAATGGAAAAATAATTTATTTAATGTTTGTATAATAATTATGGTTCAATTTTTTACTTCTTTAATTATAATATCACTAATTTATTTTTGCATAATATCCCATTAAAAAATAATTATGATGCTCATGTGTAAAGAATTGTACATTATCATGATGTGATTTGTTTTGTTTTATGATTTTCATTACACATTAATAGTTATAATTATATAGTTAATGAATATATATGGTATTAAAAAAATTATACCTCTATAATAATTATTTCACATTTAAATCCCAAATTTCTAGTTTATGAAGTATATGATAATATCCCTCATGTGTATAATGAACAACCACCACACGAAGTGATTTGATTCATTATTCACTAACAATTTTCAAGTACCTTCCCATTGTTATATATATTAGAAAATGGATATTGAGATCATGTATATGTAAGGCCTACCATCTCTGAGGAAGGCGTATATCATTTTAAACATCTAACTTTAATGGAGTACATTTATAACATATGTACTTAATATAGTTTATATTATTTACCCTTTCTAACATTACTGATTTAATGGATCTATTTTTAATGTAAAAGGATAATACATACCAAATGAAAAAATAATTGAAGGAATATTAATTCATTCCTGAAAGGTGATTTTAAAATGGTGTTTTAAAAAATGGTTAATAAAATTTCATAAGTAAATGAAAAAAATTATGATATATATCATTAGTATTATGGAATATAATTCTTAAAAAAAGAATTTATTGCACTTTAGATTCAATAATATTTGATTGAATTGGACACATATATAAATAGATTATCATGTCAAATTTATTTTCATTAAGACACATTTAAAATAAGACACATGATTTATTTTTCTTTCTATTTACATTGATAATGAATTTATTTATGAATATTATATTAAAAATAATGGGTATTTAAATTTTAGTGTAACATCCTGAGATTTTATGAAAAAAATTCTTTTACTTTCATTGATGTATTCTATTATACAGCACACCACGTTTAGCTTGTACTATATGCAACACCGTATTAGCTTGCGGTATACGCAACGCTATTCTTGGATCGTGTTACACACAATTTCATGTTCATTATATAATAGTCATTCTACGCAACGTTGAGTATGTGTGTGTATATATATATATATATATTCAATGTATAAATAAAATATGTTTGGATTCTAGTATACGAAACAATGAAGGATTATTTCACAACACGCAACCCTGCCTTTGCTTGCATTACACGCAATCGCGACCTTCCTCGATAGCGTGTGTTGAATGCAATACCGGGTTTTACTAAACAATGATATATTATTATAATTCTGAACTAGTCATTATGAATAGTATTAACTAAATTTTGAATTTTATAACATCATTATTCATCTTACACATTTTCTAGAACATAGTATAAGAACAATATAAAAATTTCAGGTAAAATAATTATTTTTCAAAAAATACAGTTTTGCCTCCTTTTGATGGCGCACCCACTTTAAATCTAGTTTTTGACATGTTTATAAGTTCAATTTTAAAAAATAAAATTATTATTTGGAATCAGTATTTAATATTTTATCTTGAATAAATTTTTCATATTTTTCTGATAACTTTCATATTTTAAGGAATAGTAAAACACGCTATATTTTAATTAAAAACAACTTTTTTCATCGTAATAACTTATGTGGTTAAATAATAATATTGAATGGTTTTAAAGTATAAATAGAATATATTTTTACCATTTAATATAATGTATGTCATTATCCTTGATTTTACATTGAATTCGTAGGTTAAATAAATTCAATCTTTTGCAATGTTTTAAACAACAACCCATTTTCTTTCGACAACGGGATTAATTTAAATTTAATTTCTGCAAATTATGTGTATTGAATTTGAAAAAATGGACTCCATATTTTAAATCAGTTGGTACAAATTATATTAATAGACTACTTTTTATTTTTGGGCTTTATGAATAGTAACAATGGTAAATTTTATTTACCTTAGTAAAAGGTAAATTGGGTAATTAAGGATAAATATAATGTTATAAAATTATCCTAATACTTGTTTTAATACAATTGGATGATTATAATTTGTCCTAAGTCATATTTGGGTCGAAATTTAATCCATTAGAACCCACTTGGAGGTGATTAAGACCTTTAGTTTATTTTATTTAAAAGAATGTGAAATATGTCTCACTCAACTTTAATAATTTATGTATTTTTAATATAAGTTTATACAAATTATAAATTCGGTTATAAATACTCATTTTAAATAAATTTTTTTTTATTTGTCATGGTAATTTATTTGTAATTTTTAAGAGTTATTTAATTACCTTATTATCTTATACATTAATGATGCATAAATTATTTATTTAGTGAAAAATCAGTAATATAGTTTTTATTGAAATACTAATACATATCAAAAGGCCCAAAAATCTGAACAAAACTTTTTATTAGTGTATATATAAACCCTAATCATCCACTGGCTGAATTGATTACCATTTGGATCCTTATTAAGGTGATTATGACACTTATATTATTTTATTTTAAATGAAGCCAAAGTTGTCACCTTCATAATTTTATAAATATAACAAGTTAACTATTGTGATTTTAAGATGCTAAATTCGAGTAAAAGTATTATTTTGAAATTTAATAGATTTATATTCATTATAGGATTTTATTTTTAATTTTTATGCTACATATATGTATATTAAATAATTATAAAAAAATGTTATAATAATTATTTTATTAAGAGATAAACCAAATAAATGGTGTTAAAAATAATAAAATAAATATTATATGAACTATTTAATGTGATCCACTAATTTTCTAGATACATATGACATCTTATGAATCTATTAAAGCTTTTAGTTCGAACATTTCTTCTGTATATAATTTATTAAAATTCAAATAAATGAATAGTGTCAAATTTGACACTATTGTTATTTTATAAAAATAACATATTATAAAATTGTTTAAAAATCACAAAAATATTTAAAAATTATAAATTTAAATTTATATGGTATAAAATGTTATAAATTATCCAATTATGGAAAATTCACAACAAATAAGTAATTATTGTTTTTAATTTAAAATTTATAATGTTATTACCACAAATAAAATTAAATTGATTAAATAAGGATTAATCAAGTTGATAATGTTGAAAATAAATTTTTCACTTGTCTAAATTTTATTGGTTGATGATATTACAACCCTATCGCTTCTAATATTTTAATATAAGTCATTTTTGGAGGTTTTTAAGTGGGGTTAAACTTATTATAAATTAATATTTTTTATATTTCCAAAGGTGCCCCTCCCCTCCCTTATAAAAGGGCACCTCCTCCCTCTCTTCCTCACACCACTCTGACCCTTGAAGCTTGGCCAACCCCTGCCAAATTCTCTTCTCCACTTCGCTAGAAACATCCTATAGGTCCTTCTATTCTTCAAAGACCAAATGTAGTACCCTAAGAGGATGTCTCAAAGAGGCACTCAAAGAAGAGGGGGTTTGGATACATACGAAGCATATCGTACCTAACGTAAGGGATAATTTTTCAAATCTCATTTTTATCCGAGATTGCTTATTCGTAAGTATTTACTTGGGTTATTGTTATCATCCATGTCCATGTTTCCTAAAAATGGTTTCATGTATGTTTAAAATCCTTTTTACCCACTTTTGAATTTTACTACATGGTATGTAAGGAATCATTCTTTTGATTACGCTACGAGGTACTTTTTTGACTTTTCCTGCAAAAGTACGATAAGAATGTTTTTTTAACGTATATGGCATGCAAGTTATTTTTTGGTTTTATAAAGCCTTATTTTCATGAAGCTTCCTTCAAAATATTTCATGACTATTTTCAACAAAAACCTTTTCTTCTAAAATTTCATGACATTTTGTGAAAAGAAAATGATTTTGAAGAAAAAAACGATATTTTCCTCAAGAATTCATTTCAAGTGTTTTTTCAAAACCATTTTCATCTAAGATGACATTATTTCATATGTGTATGTTTCAAGTGTAATGTCTCTATTATTTACATGGTTTCACTTTTCTTATTATGAAATGATATCCATTTATTTTATATGGATTATGTGATGATGGGATGATGTTTATGAAACCCATTTTATATATTGGGATATTATGAATGATGTATGTTTATTTTGTGGCACAAGTAAGAAAGATTGAATTATGAGATGTGTGGTACCTATATCTCCTTCCGTACTTCCATGTTTTATGTCATTGCTCAAGCTTTTGATGTTTAAACATTATGTTCATGTTTTTAAGTTCAAATTTATATGTTATGTTCTATTTTATCCATGATTACCCTTATTGAACATTTGAGCTCACCCATTTTATGTTTTTTTCCCCAGGATATAAAGAAAGGTTTTATATAAGAAAAAAGGGGGAAGATCTTTATGGGAGATGTTGATGATCTTTCACCACGATTAGAAGATTACGTTCCAAGTTTCCAAAGAAACTAAACTATTACGGTCCTTGTGTGTTTGTTTTTTTTATGTATTAAGTATTCCGGAAATGTAATGTAATGTCCATGTACGTCAAGCTTTGGTTCTCTACAGTTGGTATCAGAGGAAAGGTTTAGTCAAAATTTGGAAACTAGGATGCGAAAACGTTAGTGAGATCCCTAGAGGTATTTCTAAGGTATGTATAGGGATGTCTCTAAGGTTAAGTATACATATAGGTTATAGTCCTAGAATTGCGAAAACGATCATATAATTAAACCTAAGATGTTAGATATTGAGGGTACTCCCCCTTTACTATGTTGTCTTCCCTAGTATGATTTTTTCCTCTCACACTATTCTTTTTGGATTTTAGAATATGGGTGGAAATATGAAGATTCATGATCATGGAGGATATGACGGACAATGGAATGATATTCTTCATGAGAAACCAAATGAAACGGGATTTGAAAGTCCAATCATCATTATTATGGCTAATCAGAAATCTCATATTATGATCAATAATCTCAACATTGGTATGTTTCCCAACTCAGATAATAAGAGAAAGATGGAGTTTCATGATGATCATAGAGGAAAGAAAGTTCAATTTCCCTCATGTAAATCATGTGGGAAGAGGCATCAGGGAGATTGTTTCAAAGGAACTAGAAGATGATTTGGGTATGAAAAAGAAGGACATAAATCCAGTAAGTGTAAAGGAAAAGGTTCAATTAACACCATGGATGAGGATAATGGTATTGCTATGAAATCAACAATGGTTAAATGTTTTAAATGTGGAATGTACGTGAATTATTCAAACCAATGCCCTAAGGGAAAGTCTCATGAAGAGAATTAGTATGGTCGTATGGGTAATATTTATGTTTATGAGGATGAAGAGAATACAAATGATGTGTGAGATGAAAGAATTTTTGATGCTCGGTCAATGGTTTAAGAAGGAAGTGGAATGATTACATGTTTATCAAGTGTAATGTTGTATAGGTAATCTCATGGTACTATGGAATAAAGAGACATATAAGGATTTTTATACTGTTGTCTTTCCTTAAGTTTTGAATGTGTGTGATGAATGGTACCAGTATTTATAGAAAGTAGATGATATGTGCATAATGAAGGGATAAGAAGATAATGAGATTGTATTCATGAGCTCATGACTGATATAAGGACTTAGTGATATTATGGTTTGATTATATAGAAATTTTAGGATTTTGGTATGTGGAAAGATTTAACTTTTGATAGCATTCATTTTTTTCACTAAGGTTAAATGGGTATTCATTTTTCAAGAGAAGACATGATTAAGTTATTCACATGTTTGTAATTTGACCAACTAGATATATATTATGATATATGAGGGATAAATGATGGCATTAAAGTGATTGTTATGTGACATTTCAAGTAATCATTTTCTTTATACTATGAGCTTGGACCGAAGTATTTTAGATAAGCCTAAAGATTGGAATGGATTATGTTGGGCATAAGTTAGTATTGTTTAAGGATAGAAATTTTTTCGATATTATTGATGGGATGTTATAGTAATGTAGTTTTAGAAAAAGGACAACCTGCAGGACGGGTGACACCCCATCACGTCGGACAAGGCTGTGGGAATCAAACCCACAACCGAAGTGTGACTGGCCTTTATCACATACCACTTGCCTACAAGAAGTCCTTGGTTAGTAGAAACTAGTTTTATTATATTAAGCAGTATGATATATGAAGTATAAGTCCAATTTAGGAATCATATATGATTAATCTCACTATAGATCGACTTATGTATATTTAATAACTTTTGATAACCTTTTGTTTGAGACAGATGGAATGACTAGTCATTCTATCACATGATCTGCTAACACTTCACGAATAACGAATTCAACTTCATTTATTTAAGAGATGAAGTGGAAATTGTTCAAGGCATGAACAACAGTTAGATTGTACCAAAATAAAGTAAGTATTTATTCTAATTCAAATTCTTCAACATTAGGGAAGTGATCATGAAAACCAAAAATGTTTTCCTAGTGCCCTTATATCCGATGAATTAGATGGTACCCTAGATCATCACAAATTTATGGCTTTGTGATTGTTGGCTTTTTCATAGCCATGTCCTCTACCAATCTCCACCAGAACTTGATGGTTAGATTTTTCTTCCATATCCATATTTTCACTTATGTTCTCCTATATGGAAACCTAATGATGAGTTACTTTGGGTAATCGTTTCATTTCATACATTAGTTTATAAAATTAAGTTTTAGTATTCCTTTTTACGATGTGGGATTCTATGAATAGTAAATGATTTATAACCCTGACAAATTTCGTGGGAGAAATTCATATTAAGGGGGGTAGAATGTAACATCCCGAGATTTTATGAAAAATATTCTTTTACTTTCATTGATGTGTTCTATTATACAACACACCATGTTTATCTTGTACTATATGCAACACCATATTATCTTGCAGTATACGCAACACTATTCTTGGATCGTGTTAGACACAATTTCATGTTCGTTACATAATAGTCATTCTACACAATGTTGAGTGTGTGTGTGTATATATATATATTCAATGTATAAATAAAATATGGTTGGATTCTGTTATAAGAAACAATGAAAGATTCTTTCACAACACGCAACCCTGACTTGGCTTGCATTACACGCAATCGCGGCCTTCCTCGATAGTGTGTGTTGTATGTAATACCGGGTTTTACTAAACAACGATATATTATTATAATTATGAACTAGACGTTATGAATAGTATTAACTAAATTTTGAATTTTATAACATTATTATTCATCTTACACATTTTCTAGAACATAGTATAAGAAAAAAATAAAATTTTCAGGTAAAATAAGTTTCTTTCAAAAAATGCAGTTTTGCCGCCTTTTGATGGCGCGCCCACTTTAAATCTAGTTTTTCACATGTTTATAAGTTCAATTTTACAAAATAAAATTATTATTTTGCATCATGATATAAAATTTTACCTTGGATAAATTTTTCATATTATTCTGATAACTTTCATATTTTAATGAATAGTAAAACACGCTATATTTTAATTAAAAACAACTTTTTTTCATCGTAATAACTTATGTGGTTAAATAATTATATTGAATGGTTTTAAAGTATAAATAGAATATATTTTTAACATTAAAAATAATGTATGTCATTATCCTTGATTTTACATTGAATTCATAGGTTAAATAATTTCAATCTTTTGCAATGTTTTAAACAACAACCCATTTTCATTCGGCAATGGGATTAATTTTAATTTAATTTCTGCAACTTCTAGGTATTGAATTTGGAAAAATGGATTCCATATTTGGAATCAGTGTGTCCGAATTATATTAATAGACTACTTTTTATTTTTGGGCTTTATGAATAGTAACAATGGTAAATTTTATTTACGTTAGTAAAAGGTAAATTGGGTAATTAAGGGTAAATATAATATTTTAAAATTATCCTAATACTTGTTTTAATACAATTGTATGATTATAATTTGTCCTAAGTAATATTTGATTCGAAATTTAATCCATTAGAACCAACATGGAGGTGATTAAGACCTTTATTTTTTTTATTTAAAGGATAGCGAAATATGTCTCACTCAACTTTAATAATTTAAGTATATTTAATATAAGTTTATACAAAATATAAATTTGGTTATAAATACTCATTTGAAATATAAAATATTTTTCTTTTTCATGGTAATTTATTTGTAATTTTTAAGAGTTATTTAATTACCTTATTATCTTATACATTAATGATACAGAAATTATTTATTTAGTGAAAAATCAATAATATAGTTTTTATTGAAATATTAATACATATCAAAAGGCCAAAAAAATATTCACAAAACTTATTATTAGTGTATATATAAACCATAATCATCCACTGTCCTAATTTTTGACCATTTGGATCCTTATTAAGGTGATTATGACACTTATATTATTTTATTTTAAATGATGCCAAAGTTGTCACCTTCATAATTTAATAAAAATAACAAGTTAACTATTGTGATTTTAAGATGATAAATTAGAGTAAAAGTATTATTGTGAAATTTAATAGATTTATCTTCATCATAGGATTTTATTTTTTATTTTTATGCAACATATATGTATATTAAATAATTATACAAAAATGTTGTAATAATTATTTTATTAAGAGATAAACCAAATAAATGGTTTTAAAATAATAAAATAAATATTATATGAACTAGTTAATGTGATCCACTAATTTTCAAGATACATATGACATCTTATGAATATATTGAAGCTTTTATTTCTAACATATCTTCTATATATAATTTATTTAAATTCATATTAATGAATAGTGTCAAATTTGACACTATTGTTATTTTATAAAAATAACATATTATAAAATTGTTTAAAAATCACAAAAATATTTAAAAATTATAAATTTAAATTTATATGGTATAAAATGTTATAAATTATCCAATTATGGACAATTCATAACAAATAAGTAATTATTTGTTTTAATTTAAAATTTAGAATGTTATTACCACAAATAAAATTAAATTGATTAAATAAGGATAAATCAAGTTGATAATATTGAAAATAAATTCCTAACTTGTCTAAATTTTATTGGATGATGGTATTACAACCCTATATCATCTAATATTAGAATATGAGTCATTTTTGGAAGTTTTTAAGTGGGTTTAGATTTATTATAAATTAATATTTTTAAGATTTCCAAAGGTGCCCCTCCCCTCCCTTATAAAAGGGAACCTCCTCCCTCTCTTCCTCACACCTCTTTGACCCTTGAAACTCGGTCAACCCCTACCAAATTCTCTTCTCCACTTCCCTAGAAACATCCTTCAGGTCCTGGTCTTCTTCAAATACCAATTTTAGTACCCCAAGAGGAGGTCTCAAACAGGCGCTTCAAAGAAGAGGGGTTTGGATACATATGAAGCATATCAGACCAAAGGTAAGGGATAATTTTGAAAATCTCATTTTTATCCGAGATTTCTTATTCGTAAGTATTTACTGGGGTTATTGTTATCATCCATGTCCATGTTTCCTAAAAATGGTTTCATGTATGTTTAAAGTCATTTTTACCCACTTTTTACTTTTACTACATGGTATGTAAGGAATCTTTCTTTTGTTTATGTTACGAGGTACTTTTTTGACTTTTCCTGCAAAAGTACAATAAGAATGTTTTTTAATGTATACGGCATGAAAGGATTTTTATGGTTTTATGAAGCCTTATTTTAATTATTCTTCCCTCAAAATATTTCATGACTATTTTCAACAAAAACCTTTTCTTCTAAAATTGCATGACATTTTGTGAAAAGAAAATGATTTTGAAGAAAAAATGATATTTTCCTCAAAAATTCATTTCAAGTGTTTTTTCAAAAACATTTTCATCTAAGATGACATTATTTCATATGTGTATGTTTCAAGTGTAATGTCTCTATTATTTACATGGTTTCACTTTTATTATTATGAAATGATATCCATTTATTTTTTATAGACTATGTGATGATGGGATGATGTTTATGAAACCCATTTTATTTATTGGGTTATTATGAATGATGTATGTTTATTTTGTGGCACAAGTAAGAATGATTTCATTATGAGATGGGTGGGACCTATATCTCCCTCCAATGCATTGGGTAAAGATTTATATCTCATGAGATAGACATGGCTGGAACGGTAAGTTAATGCGGTTCAGTATTACAGGACTGCAACGAGGAGTGAACTCGATTCAGAAAGGTACTTTGTCCACTAAGATGGTCTTGGCAGAAATGCCTTGGCTACTATTGAAATCATTACATGTGCTTAATGGATTCCACAATTACATGTTTTATTCCCATGCTATTTTATCATTCTTAATGTGTCATTATGATCTATGCCTTACGTATTTCCATGTTTTATGTCATTGCTCACGCTTTTGATGTTTAAACATTATGTTCATGTTTTTAAGTTCAAATGTATATGGTATTTTCTATTTTATCCATGATTACCCTTACTGAGCATTTGAGCTCACCCTTTATATGTTTTCTTTTCCACAGGATATAAAGAAAGGATTTATATGGGAAAAAAATCGGGAAGATATTTATGGGAGATGTTGAAGATCTTTCACCATGATTAGAAGATTACGTTCCAAGTTTCCAAAGACACTAAACTATTATAGTCCTTGTGTGTTTGTTTTTGTTATGTATTAAGTGTTCAGAAAATGTAATGTAATGTCCATGTACATCAAGATTTAGGTCTCTACAATTAATTTGGGGTCTCTCAACATGTGTATTATTATTCAACGGTTACAAAATATTATAGATATTTTATCAAAATTTTATATATCTGGGGAATCAGTTTTGTTATATACCTGAATTATTTTATGTGCTGTATATATAGACCATTTCCCATGTACATTCTTGAATTTTATTATTAAAAAATATATTTTCTGATTTAATTTAATTATTTCATTGTGATTAAAATTCACTATTAATAATGTGGAATGAGATTAATGATATAATACTAAAAATTATATGTATTGTTTGTAGTTATGTTTATATTGATGAAATATTATGATACATCACCCAAATAACACCAGATTTTTTTTCTCAACATGTTATTCCATGATAATAAATTTATTTCCTTTAATTTTTTGTCTTTATAAACTCATGATTCTAAAATAAATTTTTTAATTAAATCCACCATTATTTATCACTTTAGTCAGAAACCCATTTATTCAGTGAAAATGTTTTTTGGAAAACTTTTATAGAATGTTTTCACTATTATATAAAGAAAATAAAAATTAATTTTTTCAAATTATTGTCCTTCTTAAAAAATAATGGAATATTCAATTTTTTCAAATAACAATTCTTGTTTCCAATTTATGAAAATGGAATATTGGATATTTATCTATAATAAATAAACTTAACTATATATCCAAACAGCATGAACACTGAATTTTTTATATCATCTTTTAATAGATTCAACGCATATTTTATTTTGAAATAAATTCCAATTTTTATTATTATTATTAATTTATAAGTTGTCATTTTTAAATAAATTTTATTTTCAAGAATAAATTTATAAAAATATCATTATGTATTACCATACATGTTTAAAATAATATTTTCATATTAAATCGTTTTTAATTTTTTTTTTCTATTTTAATATACCATTTTCAGGGATTAAAATATATTTTCATCAAGAGACGTTTGATGATACATTTCAAAATAATTTTCTATTGAATATGATATCCTATGATGATACGTGTGATTAAATAGGGAAATGATCCAATGTAACATTATTAATCATAATCTTTATGGTTTATAATTATGATAAAATGTAATTTTTGAATCCCCTTTCACATCCACAAAAAACCACGATAATGATCTTATGTGACCACTTATTTTTCTATAAGAAAATATATGAAAATAACAATGTAATGATTGAGAATCCAATTTAATTTCCACAACATTTTATTTGTTAAAATTATTATGAAACACATTGTAATTCTTAGCATCAGATATGATAAATGTTTTATGATCTTGTGAAACACATATGTATGATTGTTATTATATGATGGGTAGAACCAATAAAACACTATAATGAATAAGTTAATGTTTTATATCACTTGAGAGAAATATTACTGGAATGGAGAGTGATCCCAGCTATGTAATAGAAAATTCCCACTATGATATTCTTGGAGTGAACCATTAATACATTGAAAAACTGGTGTGGGACCCGCATATAAACGATTTTTTTGGAAATTAATCATGATTACTGTTTAAATTACGTCCCATTCAAATGTGTAATCTATAAATGATTTTATTGTGCTAATTTTATGTTTTCCTGGATCATGATCATTGATTCCATTTTGATTTATGTGTTATAATATTTATAGATTTATGATATGACTCATGTTTATGATCGAGAAAATTAATGATATGTTTAGAAAAAATTATTATCATTTTATCAAACCCTTATTCACATGAGAAATTTATATCGCCCTTGTTTACCATTATTGATATAGTAATATCACCATTATTTATGTTTACATTCCGCATGTTATGCTGAAAAGTAAACATTATAAAATGTCTATAATGGATTATAATTTTGAGGAACTATTTGGTTTATGATAATGAACCCTTAAGAACTAATTATTTATTTCTAAAACTTTTTAATATAACTATACATAAATGGTCCTAGTGTAGATAATTCTATTATGTAATAAATTGTCGATTATTTAGATTTATTATTTTGTAATATTAGGATTTGGGTCCTTAATGATGGAGTTAGAGTATGGTTTTGTTTAGCCCTTGGAAAATATGATTAAAATACATTATTGACATCCCATGGAATATTTTTTAGAGTATTTCAATGGATAATTGAATTTATTGGAAAATATAAAATAATTTTATTGAAGGATAGAGTGAGTGGATTCCACGAAATTAAAATTTTTCTAGACAATACACGTTGACTTGGTTTTGTAATATATATCACTAAGGGTAATAACTATTTAAATCATATATCTTGATTGATTTGTGATATAACTATTATATTCAAGCTGATAATTTTATGCACCTTCTTTGGCACTATCGTGGGTTATTCCATTGAAATTAACAAAATCCTTAAACTATATCAGGGAGAATTTCAATTATGGCCATGAGAGACCTAGGATAAACCCAATGATTCATTGAATGATTTTTTTTTCAAGATTTAGACATCATATAAGTAATTTTTCATGAATATGTGGTTTTAATAAATAAATAATACTTCTCACACTAGTCTTTTGGGCATTAGTGAATCATGGTAACCAAAAGGAATTGAGATAAAATTAAACATGATATACAATGTGTTGATGAGCACCAAAATATGATGATTATTTCAATGAAGTATATTTGTATTTTACCTAATCAAATATTAATATGAATTATTAACAACATCCACCATATGCAACTCATTGACCCTCCAAAAAAGAAAAATAAATATTTTATTAATAAAATGGGTGGTGGAGACTATAGTGGTATGATGATTCATTTTCATATGAGTCTGTAATTTTGGAAGATATACCCTTGGGGTTGTCTTAGAGGAAACATATATCTATTCTATTTGGATAAAAAGGGAATAGAATACATGATCTCTAGGGAAAAAATAAAATGATTTTTTATGAATTGGATGTGAGTAATGGTTTCCCTAGAGATTCATCAATTATTGAATTTCATAAATGTGGAATGTATTGCATTATAAAAATCATTTTCATAAGGAGAATTATCAAGAATATGATTAATGAGGTGGTATAAGTAATTTTGTTTTCAAAATGAATAATATAACATGATATTACAATAAATATTTGAATATTATATTGTCATTTTCATGTAAAAGTTTATATAAATATGAAAATTTTGTATTTATGTTGGCATATATTCTAGATATATTAACATATAATAATTAGACATGATTATTTATAAATATTTCCCTTGTCTCTTCTATTTCCCCTATGTAAACATGTTTTACCTACCACTGTGGTAACATAATTTCACATTGATTATTATTCACAATGAACCAAAAATGAGTTGAATCTATAAAATTGTATTAAATAATATGATTCAAAATATTGAATCTATTTTAAAATATTAAATTTATATATGTTGATGAATTTTATTTTAATTTAAGTGAACAAAATGCAATAAAATCAAGTAATTATAAAAATGCATTTTTAAGAATAAAATATAATTTACATATCATCATTTTTAATTAAAAATACAAAATAAAGTTAAAATAATTTATCAAATTTTAATATACCAATTATTTAAAAAAAATTAAAAACTACTTATATTTTTTATGATTAAAAACACTGCGATTCGAAAAATAGTTTAGAATTTTTTTTTGAAAAAAAAAACATATTCCAAAATCATGCTTAATACTGATTGCAATGTTATAATGGGACTATTTATTATTAAAATTATTTTTATTAAATTCAGATAAAATTTATTATATAAGGAAACAATTAAATTAGTTGATTTAAAGGAAAAAATATTTTTTAAAAATCGATATTATTCATTATTCATTAAAAAGTAAATATTTTTAAATAAATCATATAAATTACAGATAATCAAAAATATAATTAATGGCTTCAAAAAAATATTAATTTTATAAAATAGATACTATAATAATTGTAGATAAAATTATAAATTATCATAATGAAAAATTAATCAACTATAAATAATTTAAAATTCCATAAAATATTATTTTATGATTTATACAAAAAAATTAATATTATGTTTTGTGATTTTTCATTTCCAATAATCAACCAAAATATTTATTTTTAATTTTATGTATTAATATTCATTTATCATTCAATACAATGTTTATATATTAGTTTGGAAATAATATTCATATATATATATATATTAATGAATACAAATTTTATAGAAATCCAAACAATGATATATTGAATCGCGTGCTTTATAAAAATAATACATAATATATCATATAAATCTATAAATAAATTTTCTTCATAATTATAAAATTATTGATGAAAAATTTATTAAATATCATGATAGGTTTTATTGAAATATAATTGAATATCATTATCATATTATTTATTATTATCATGAATACAATTAATATATCCTAGATTAATATTAATCATTACATCAATACTCTAAAAAAATTAATTAGAATAAATATATTTCAGCTTCCCCAACATGTCATCTCAATATTCATATATTAACATTATAAAAATTCATTTAAAATATCAATTTCATCCCAAAATAATAAATGGATGAAAATAAATAATAATAATATAATAACTAATATAGTAAAATTTATAAAAAATTAGAAGTTAAGTAACATTAATTCAAATAACTATATTAATATTTAGATTTACAAATTTATAAAAATTTTGAGGTTGAACAACTAAAAAATTATATTATAAAAAGATTCAATTAAGAAAAAAGGAA
Source organism: Viscum album (assembly GCA_963277665.1). Lineage (NCBI taxonomy): Eukaryota > Viridiplantae > Streptophyta > Magnoliopsida > Santalales > Viscaceae > Viscum > Viscum album. The sequence continues at coordinate 1,890,646,472 of OY728156.1, forward strand.
GAAACATTGGGTCAAGAATAGCTTTTTTATCTCATGAACTATTTTTGTGTTACTTATTTAAAATCTTATTCAGAGTGAAATATCTTTATTTTGAGAACTGCTATTTTTTATTAAACACCACGGGTATTAGATATCTAGTGTGATGTATTTATTTTAAAATAAAATAAAAACTCCTCAATTTTTACCCTTCATCACCCCATCAATTGTTCTATATGATGTAATAAGTATAAAGGGTAATCAAATGTCTTCTACTCACTATTTAATCAATGATGTCTTGAGGGTGATAAATGTTATGTGTGTTATAAAAAGAAAATTTTTTATAATAATAATTTTTCTATATATAGGTATATAGAAAAAATATTATTCTGATAAATTTTCTGATGAATATAGAGACAAGTACTTTCTATATATAGATATATAATTAAGGGTTTGTGTATTTTGTTTCAGATTTTTATTTAACATTTTTATATTCCATACACATATCGACTTTTTATAATGCCCCGACCCCAGAATCAAGAAGCCGGTGCATTATTTTTATACATTTGAATGGTGACGTGGAATCAAGTCCCAAAGGACCAATCTGTTTAGTAGTCTTGGAAACAAGATATAGAAATGAGTTCAACATTAAAAATTGAAATGAAAAACAACAATAATTTATTCCCTTGAAATCATCCAACCTTCTTAGATTATTCCTGAAATTTACTCATAACTAACTTCATCATAACCTGGGAAAATAAAAAATAATAAAGGGGTGAGCTAAAATGATCAGTAAGATTAAGAAATACTGTGGAAGATAACATAAATATTAGGAATGATGAATAATTGAAAACACATACCTTTACAAATAAAAAACATAAACACTTTTTGTTAGGTATATGAGATGTGTAAATTATTCCATAATAAAAAAAAGTCATGGGTATTATATTAGTCGAATAAAAACATGAAATATCAATATCTAATCTCATAATGATGTAATGCATAATTTTGAACATTATAAACACATATTCATTGCCTCGTGCCAAGACTACCAATAATATTTTTTCAAGGCCTTGTTCCAAGACACTAGTTCGTCTCATGAGACCGAACGATGAATCGAGGAGATATAACCGGATCCACCCATCACTTACTAAGTCCAATAAATTCCTCATATAAAATTTTTCAATATAATCTAAACATTCTAATTCATAATGGCATACGAAATGTCAACATTTTAACCACAATCCATGAATGGTATAAAAATAGCACATCCGTAGCCAAAAATAACTCATACAATACAATATGGATGATTTTATTATAATGGATTAACCTCAATCGAGAATAATTAAAGATTTTGACATAGATGAAAGTAATCACCATAACTATTTGAATGAAATATTCCCCTTTTTCTTGAAAACCCTATAAAAATATCACTATTTATCAAGAAGCCATCTAAAATCGATTTTTGAATATATATGTCCCATACAACAATGAAACATTGAAAATGAATTTTAATTTTAAAACATTAATGTCCATATAAATAAATCCTTAAAACCATTTTTAATACATGGACATTAATGATAATGATTGAGAAGAATAAATCATTAAAACATTTAAGATGATTATTTAGTTAGAGTTCCTAACCAAAAGAGAGACACATTAATAATAATAATTGAGGTAATAAAAATATTAAAATAAAACGAAAATAATGGGATTCATGATATACAGTGTCAAATTACATTATATACACCATATAAAATTCAATTGTTGTATAACAACAAAGAAGTGTCAATGGAAAGTAAATTGAAATGAAATACCTTATAAATACCGTATCCATAGGTTAAGAATAATTCAATGACATAATTATCTGTGAAAAATATAAATACACTAAATATGTTTGGATATTATGTGTAAATAAATCATATTACATTCACCAATATTCTGTTAAAAACAACACCAATGACCTAGATGTTTAACTCAATGAATGGAAAATTAAGTTAAGATTACTCTTATAAAGTTCATATGAATGACTTGACAAATTATCTATGGGGTGATTTTGTGTATCAAAAATATATCCACAAATTGGGTACTGGTAATTACTATATAAATAATAAATAGTGATTCCACACATAATCGTGGAGTAAAATAATCATTGAAGTATGCGTACAACCCAAAAGACTGGAAATCAAAATTAGAAATTCCCTTACCGATCTGTTGACTAAAGAAACATACACCCAATGAAATAAGGATCATAAAATGAAGATATAAATACCCGTATATTAAGTAATATTACATAGGTAATAAAATCATTGCAATTACATACACCACACAAAAGGAAATAGTGGCAATATAGTATGAATTTCACAGAAATAAGATGTGAGATGAAAACCATGTAGTAATCAATGAATTCGTCTGACCAAAAGCTAATAACCAAGAAATTAATCACATAATACCATGAATATAATGATAATCATGATATTATATATCAAATTTCAGTACATAATACACCACATGCAATAAGTAAGTGGTGAACAATAGAAATCTCACAGAATTAAAAGTGAGATAAGAAACCCCTTATCTCAAGTCCGACTAATCTTGTATGTGCCATGTTATTCATAAATAAAAAACATAAGTTCATTTTTAAATGATTAAGAACATTTTTAATGTTTATTATTACTTTTATATCACTTATTACCTTGCTATAACAATTAGTTAATTATTTGAGTTCATAATGGATATTTTATCGATGTTCAGAACATGAGTCAAAAATGAACTTCTTATAATTACAATTTATCCATGTGGTCAAAATAATATAACTACATAATGATATAAATGATTTATATATCACATATATATTATATATCTAGTATATATATATATATTTATTTATAACATAACATAACATTTGGCGATAAGAAATGATATGCACCGTTCATGGAGACAGTAAGCCGTACAAACGCATGAATGCTACTTTCATTTCTATTTTGTATTTTATTGTATTTAAAAAATAATTATAAAAAGATATATTATAATTACCTAATATTATCATATATAATATAATTAACGCATTCCATTATACATCCCACATAAGGCACTAATGAGTCATATCACATTGAGGGGATGGTACTCTACACTTTCTCAAATGAAATTGTCGCGTTTATCCATAATAGAAACCATAAAGGTATTTTATAATTGGAAAATACATAAGAATAAAAAATATAAACATAATATATATCATATATAAATAAATTTCCATCTTAATGGATACCAGGAGAGGTGGTAGGAGATAATTGAACAATCATCGTTTCATGAGGCGTTAGTTTTGCATCCACATAAATAGTGTGTTCGTTACCCATTAGATAGAGGTGTGTGTAAGTGTAGCTTGGATCCTTATAATAAAAACATCCTACTATATTTATCATATTTTTTTTGTTATAAAATAATGTAATAAAAAGAGATTAGGGGTTGGAGAAGTAAAATAAAATAATAGAAGTTAAGAGAAACAATTAACTTTAATTTGGGTAACACCCTATTTTTTGAACCAAACGGACTTCTTGAAGATACTTATGTTTATGTTAAGGATTATAGGTGGAATATATGAATGGTTAGAGCTTATTTGGTCATGGTTTGGTCGATCCAAGGTTCATGAGAGGTTTGAGGAATGAGTTAGAAGTGGTGTCCTTTTATAAGGGAGAGGAGGATCTCTTTTGGAATGTTTGAAAATGTTATTTTATTATAAAAATATCTTTGGTTTAAAAAGGTCCAAAACTCTTTAAATTAGAATATATGTTGACTCGTTTTTGAAAAAAAATCACTTAATATTAATTGGACTAGTTTTGGATATTATTTTAATATTAATAATACTATTTATTTAGATCATTTATTAACGTGGTGAATACTGTATCATTATTATGTCATGAATAACTTAATTTATATGATGTATAAAAATTATAATAAAATTACTATAATGTAGAAAATCTTTTTATATTTCCAATGAATATTTATAGTTGAAAAAATGGATTATATAACCACATGTAAAAATTGATATACTAAAAGATATTTGTTAATGTCATTTTTGTCTTTACTTTAAGATAATTAAACTAAAGTGACATTATCACTCTTAAGTGGCTTCATGGGGTCCCAATATCTACCCAAGGGTTTAGAGGGTCGGCCATGACTCGTACAATAAGCACAGAACATGTGTACATGTAATTTTGTATTATTATAATATTCTTTTTACCTTGAATTAACCAATTTACCATTAACCGTGGTAAATAAATGTCAAAAGTTTCTATTCACCAAAAATTATTATCATCTATTTGAACAAAATTTTACATATTAATGGCAACAATGTATGTCATGTTTTCGAAATTCAATTCACCGAAACTGTAAAATTTCAATTAAATTAAAAAGTCAGTATTTTAACTACTACTAAGTGGATTTACTATTCATCAAAAATTGATGTTTATCAGAAAAATACCGAATATTAAGCCTGAGATGTATTTTATATTCCAAATTCAAAAATGATTTCTATTTGACTAAATTAAAAACATAGAAGAATAATTAATTAATTTATAATTAATTCTCATTGTCAAAACAAATAGCGTGTTTTTTTAGAAATAATAACTATCAAATGATTGACACTGGTTTATGTATAATTTCTAAGTGAAATTAATTCTAAGAACAAAAATTGGATTAAAGGGTAAAAATATAAACCATTTTTACTTAAAAACCATTCAAAATTATAATTTAAAAATAAAAATTATTTTGATAAAAAAGTGGTTTTCAATTAAATTTTAGTAGTTTTCACTATTCACCTGAATATGAATGTTATCAGAAAAACAAAAAATAAATTTAAAACTAATTTTTTATGTACCAATTTTAATTAAAATGTTTTTTTATATCAAATTGAATATATAAAAGTTTCATATATTAGATTTCAAAATGGTTCTCCTTTAAAAGGTTGTAAATGTTTATTTTTTGAAAAATACTTACATTATATGAAAAAATGAATTTGTTCTTATATTATGTTTAAAAAACAAATAATATGTATGTTAAAATTATATGGAATATATAAAATAAAACATTTTGTAAATACTATTCATAACTTCTTTTGAACGGATACTTTGGTAAGTCTTTGTGTGCTCGAACTCGGTGTTGTGTGAGGTGAAATCTATTGAATTACATTAAAGAGATAATGTACTATGAAAAATTTGGGTGTTACATTTCTCCCACCATCAATAAATTACATCCTCATAATTTAAGATCAAGATTGAAAACTTTGGTTTTGACATTTCAAAATATCTTAGTTGAAATCCCAGATCGAAAATTCAATAATGAGGCCTCTTTTTTAAAAAAAAATAAACGTTATTATGAAGGTTACCCAAAATAAAACATATTAGGGTTCCATTTAAGAAAACATGGATATGGAAGAGAAAACTAATCATCATGTTTTAATGGAGAGTGATCAAGAATATAATTAAGAGAAGTTAATGATCTGAAAGCCATAAACCTATGATGGGTTGTAAGGTCTTTGATTAACCAGTAGAAAAAGTAAACAAACAACATTTTTGTTTTAAGTTCCCTTTTATAATTCTGATGAATTTATTTATGAGATTGACTAAGAGTATAAGGAGATATTTACTTTACAATTAGAGTTTCATCCATTAATAAATTTCTACCAGAAACTCATCTTTTTTATAAACGATGAGTGTTAAAGATTACTTGGTTACACATGAAGCGCTACAATCCACTTATAGATAATCACATAATCCACAAAGGATGAACTATATATTTCCCTGTCATTAAATATTTACCAATACCAAAATGGTAATTACATGAGAATATGATCCCCAAAATAGGACAATCCTTTATTGAAATAAATACTACTCTAAATATCTGAAATATAAACAAACAATAAAAAAACGTCAAAAATATCCTTCAATGAACAATTTTACTTAAAATCCTTTAATATAATTCTAACTATGATTGAATCCAAAAATGTAGAAGATTTTGATTATTTAGTCTTCCACATAAAATTTTATCTCCAAATAACACTGAATACTCTTATTGTTATATACTCAAATGTAATTAACCTAATCACATATTCTATATGATAGGCTAATAATTTCCATAAATAGCCCAAATTTCTATAAATCTACAAGAAAAACATTGAAAAATATCCACCAGTACTCCTCAAATGAAATTACATTGTATTCTATTATCCTTAGGCACATAGTGTTCCCAACATAGCAATTTTCTTCCAAAATAACATATATCACTTAATCACCAATACATTTTACAAAAAATAAGTATATTCATTTGATAATAAATATTGTCCCAAATGAACTTAATAAAATAATTTAACTTAATATAATTAGTCACAATAACTACGGACTTCATGTAGTCTAGTGGCAGGTGATAAGTCCCAATCACACTCTGGTTGTGGGTTCAATACCCAAATATTTGTTCGACGTGACGGGTCGTCACACGGTCTGCATGTTGCCCTTTTTCAAAAACAATATTTATTTAAATTAAAAAAATGAGATAAATTCCCCAAAATAACTAAAACATAATTTAACTAAAAATGATATCTCATACCTCACATTTTCATCCCAAAATTTAATAACTATTAATTGCCTCAAATTAAAGGATAATATAAAACCAAAGTGTTATTTATAACTATATCTACAAGAGAAAAGATAATTCATCATCAAATATCATTTTCTCGTGGAAAATTGTTGGGTTACACATACAAGTGAAAATAATTCCTATGTAATCCTATCAACAAAGAGAACTATTACTTTTAAACCTTTAGCCAACCATTTATTTCCACAGAGTCCTCTTTGACCAAGAGGATATCCTATAGAATAGGTCATTCACTCTGGTAATGGTCAGGTCCCCTACATTTACAGAAAATGTCTGTAAATTTATTCTTGGGACCATTTTTATTTTCAACCATAGTATTCTACATTTTTCCACGACCATTATTTACTTTATGTCCTTATTTCTCAGACATTAATCATTTCATTGTTCTATTGAGGCACATTCTTAGGTGTCTCATTCCACATTTCCAACACGATGGAAAGTGAAGTTTCCTTTTTTCCATGGTCTCTACTACTGTATATATTATCATTCATGACCAATATCTTCTTTGTTAAGTATGGGATTTGGTTAATATATAAGTTGTTGATCAAATTTTTGGAAATCTGATTTGACATGAACACGATATATTTTACGCCTATCAACCATCCATTTTTCTTCTCATTTCCACCACCATTACCACCTTGTACATTATGCTCAAAGTTACTTTTAATTCCTTGGAATCCAGCCATTGAATAAAACCAGAAAGCAATGTGTGAGTAACAATTGTCATAAAATAATTCATACATTATCATGACACCATATTTTTAATTTGAAACACCTTAGGATTAACCAAGTTTATTTATGTGCTTCTTATATTAAAATCCATCAAATTGGATTGTAAAGAAAATGTAAATTATCCTAATCATATCCCTAGAGGGTTTCGTAACCAAGAGTGCAGCAAGAACCGTTCTCATGTTCTATGATACCATGGGTCATCTTGAAATTCCTTGTCGGAGTTTTCACTCCTATCTACATCTGTTCCAGAGCAACCTCAACCTGGTCGTATCTATACAAGGATTTATTTCTTGGAAAATACACAAAATCCCAACATTATCAAAATTATAGATTGTCCTTATATACTAATAATTAATGTTTATCTTAGGGTAATGTGATCTAATTAGAGTTTATCTAAATCTACATTCCAAGGTTTGTACTAAACGTCCTTTGATACCAAGTGTAACACCCCCAAATACAAAATATAAGAGCTGATACATTATTTTAATACATTGGAATGATTATAAGGAATCAATTCTCAATGAACCGATCAGTTTAGTAGTCTTTGAAATAAGATATATACATAAGTTCAACATTACAGTATGAAAATAAAAACCACACTAATTTATTCCATTAGAAACATCCATGCTTCTTAGATTAGGCCTACAATTCATTCATAACTAACTTCATCATATCCTGGGAAAATGTAATATAAGAAACGGGTGATCTCAAATGCTCAGTAAGAGTTAGAAATACGACGGAAGATAACATAAACATTAGGCATGTTTAATAATTTAAAACACATTCCTTAATAAATAATAAACATTAACACATTATGGAAGGAATATGAGATGAGTAAATAATACCATAATAAAACATAGTCATAGGTTTTCTACTATTCGAATAAACACATGAAATATCAATATCTAATCCCATAATGATGTAATTAATAATGTCGGACATCATAACCAAATAGTCAATGCCTCGTGCCAAGACTACCAATAATATTTTTTCAAGGCCTTGTGCCAGGACACTAGTTTGTCTCATGAGACCTACCGATGAATCAAGGAGATAAAGCAGGATCCACCTATCACATACTAATTCCAATGAATTACACCTATGAAAATGATAAAACATAATCTAAACATTCTTATTAAAACTATCATACGAAATTTCAAGATTTAAACAACAAACCATGAATGCTATAAAAATAGAAAATCCACAGTTAAACATAACTAATTCAATACAGTATGAATGATTTTATTATAATAGATTAAACTCAATCATGAATAATGAAGGCTATTGATATAGATAAAATTAATCATCCAAACTATTTTAGAGAAATATCTTCATTTTTCTTGAATACATTTAAAAGTCTCACTATTTATCAATAAAAAATTTAAATTTCATTTTTGAATCAATGTTTCCCATACAACATTGAATCATTTAAATATTATTTTAATTTTAAAAAATTAATTTCCATATAAATAAAATCCTCAAAACCATTTTAAAAACATGGACATTAATTTGAGATATTTAGAAGAATAAATAATTAAAACCTTCAAAATTATATCTTAGTTATAGTTACTAACCAAAATAGAGACACTAGAATAAAAATAATGAAGGTAATAAAAACATTATAATATCATGAGAATAAAATTATTCATGATATACTAAGTCAAATAACAATATTTACACCATGTAAAAGTGAATTGGCGTATAACAATAAAGAATTCTCAATGGAATGTAAATTGAGATGAAATCCCTTATAACGACCGTATCCTTAGGTTAAGAATAAATAAATGACATAAGTATGTGTGACTAATATAAATACCCTCAATATGATTGAATATTCAGTGTATATAAATCAATGTACATTCACACATATTCTAGTAAAAACAACACCAATGAATCAGATGTTTAACTCAATGAATGGAAATTGAGTTAAGATTACTATTATCAAGTTCATATCAATGACATGAGAAATTATATATGGAGTGATTATGTGTATAAAAATTATATCCACACAAAGGGGAGTGTAAATTACTACATAAATATTAAATAGTTATTCCACACATAATATAGGAGTAAAATAATCAATGAAATGTGCCTAATGGCCAAAGAGTGTAAATCAAAATTAGAAATTCCATTACAGATTTGGTGACTTACGAAACATGAACCCCATGAAAGAATGATCATAAAATGAAGATATAAATACCCATTAATTAATTTATATTACATAAGGAACATAATCATGGGAAGAACTTAAAAACATAAATTTAAATAGTGTCAATATAGCATGATGCTCACAGAAATAAGATGTGAGATGAAAACCATGTTGTAATCAACCCTGATGTATGAAGAAAAGTTAAAAACCACAAAATGAATAATATAATACCATTAATATAAATATAATCCAGATAATATATATTGAATTTCAGTACACAATAAATAACATTCAATAAATAAGTGGTGAACAATGGAAATCTCATGAAATTAAAAGCGAGATAAGAAACCCCATACCTCAAGTCCTTCTTGTCTTGTATGTTACATGTTCTTCCCGAATAATAAAATTAAGATGATTTATACATGATTAAGAACATTTTTTCATTTTAATTATTCCTTATATATCTCACATTACCTTGATATAATAATTAGTTAATTATTTGAGTTCATATTGGATATTTTATCGATGTTCGGAACATAACTCAAAAATGAACTTGTGATAATTAAAATTTTTCCATGTGGTCAAAAGTCCATTTTCCCCAGAATTATAAGAAATATTTAGATATCATATATTAACTATATTATATATATTTATTTATAACAGTACATAAAATTGGCAGATAAGAAATGAAATGCACCGTTCATGGAGATGGTAAGCCGTACATATGCATGAATACTACTTTCATTTCTATATGGTATTTTAGTGGAATTAAAACATAATGATACATAGATATATTATAATTAATGTATAATATCATATATAATATAATTAACCCTTTCCATTATATTTCCCACATTAGGCCTTAACAAGTCATATCACTTTGATAGGGTTGTAGTATGCACTTTCTCGAATGAAATTATCGCGTGTATCCATAATTGAAACCAAAAAGGTATGATATAAATGGAAAATTAAGAAGCATAAATAAGAACGAAAAATAATATATATCATATATAAATAATGATCCATCTTAATGGCCACCAAGAGATGTGGTAGGAGATAATTGAATAATCATCGTTTCGTGAGGCGTTAGTTTTCCATCCAGAAAAATAGTGTGTTTTTCACACATTAGATGGAGGTGTGAATAAGTTTAGTTTGAATAATTCTAATAAAAAATAATAGAATATTTAGTATAATGGTTTTGTTATAAAATATAGGAATAAAAATATTTTAGGTTTTGGAGAAGTATAATAAAATAAAACATGTTATGAGAAACCATTACCTTTAATTTGGGAAACTCCCTTTGGTTTGAACCAAAAGGACTTCTTGATATGACTTATGGCTATGTTAAGGAGTATATGTGTAAGATAGGTCTCTTTAGAGATTATTTTTCTAGGTTTTTATGATAAAATGGGATTGACGATTTGGAGGAATTGGATAGAAGTGGTGTCCTTTTATACGGGAGAGGAGGGGCTCTTTTGGAGGGTTGGAAAATGCTATTTTATTATAAACATATATTAGGTTCCAAAAGGTCCCAAACTAATTAATTTATAATATAAGATGACTCATGTTATAAATAAAACCATCCAATAATAATTTTACTGGTTTTAGATATTGTTAGAATATTAATATTCTTATTTATTTTTATCATTTATTAATGAGGTGAATACTGCATCATTATTATGTCATAATAATTTAACTTATTTGATTTCTAAAAGTTAATAAAACATACCATAATGTAATAAATAATTTTATCATTCCAATGAATTTTTATATTCTAAAATATGAATTATATAACCCCATGTAAAAATTGATATACTAAAAGATAGTTGTTAATGTCATTTTTGTCTTTACTTTAAGTTAATTAAAATAAAGTGTCATTATCACATTTATGTGGATCTATGGGGTCCCCAAATCGACCCAAGGATAACCATGGTCTTCCATGACTCATATAATATATTTAAGACAATTGTTAAGATAATTGTTTGTTATTATAATTTTTTTTAATCTTGAATTACTCTATTTACCTTTAACAGTGGTAAATAAAAGTCCAAAGTTATTATTCAGAAAACATTATTTTCATCTTATTGAACCAAATTTTACTTAATAATAACAACCATTTATATCATATTTTAAAAATTCAATTCATAAAAGTAGTGAAATTTCTTTTAAAAGAAAAAAGTCAGTTTTTTAACTACTATTTAGTGGGTTTACTATTCATCAACAATTGATGTTTTTCTGAAAAATACCAAATATTCTGCCAATGAAATATTTGATATTGCAAATTCAAAAATGAGTTATATTTTACCAAATTCAAAACATAAAAGTTGATTTAAATAATTTAAAATTTATTCTCATTGTCAATACAAATAGCACGTTTTTAAAAATGAATAGCTATCAAAAGATTGACACTTGTTTATGTATAATTTCAAAGTAAAATAAATTTTAATGACCAAAATTGGATTAAATGGTAGTAATATTATCTAATTATACTTCCAAACATTTTAAATGTATAATTGAACACTATAAATAATTTTGATTAAAAAATTTCTTTTAATTAAAAATTATTATTTTTAACTATTCAACAAAATGTAACAGTGATATGAAAAACAAAAAAGTTATTTAAACTAAATTTTTAAATGCCTATTCTAAATAAAAATTTATTTTATAAATTTGAATATATAAAAGTGTCAAATATTGGATTTATAAAGGGTTCACCATTAAAAGGCAGTAAAATTGTATTTTTTAGAAATACTTCCTTTATGTGAAAAAATGAGTTTGTTCTTATATTATGTCTAAGAAGTACATAATATGGAATTTAAAATTATATGGAATATATAAAATTCAAAATTTAGTTAATATTATTCCAAACTACTTCTGAACAACTAGTTTTGTAAGTTGTTGTGCGCTCGAACTCAGTGTTGTGTGAGGTGCAAGCTATTAATTTACTTTAAAAAGATAATGTACTATGAATCCATGGGGTGTTAAATTATCCCCTCCTTCAATAAATTATGTCCTCACAATTTAAGTACAAGATTGAAAACATGGGTTTTGACATTTCAAAATATCTTATTTGAAATCCAACATCCAAGATTGTTTAATGTGGCGTCTATTTTAAACTAAATAAATGTAATTAGGAAGGTTACCAAAAATAACACATACTAGGGTTACATGTAAGAAAAAAAGGATATGAAAGAGAAAACTGATCACTTTGTTATGATGGATAGTGATCGAGAATATTATTCATAGAAGTTAATGATTTTAAAGCAGTAAATATGTGATGGGTTGAAAGTACATTGATTGACCATTAAACAAACATAATTTTTGTTTTATATTCCTTTGCATAATGTTGATGAATTTATTTAAGATATTTTCAAAGATTATAAGAAGATATACTAAATTTACATGTAGAGTTTTATCCATTCATAAATTTCTACCACAAACTCATTTTTTCTCCAAACGATGAGTATTAAAGATGACTTGGTTACACCTATTGTCATACAACAAACTTATAGAGAACCACATAACCAAAAATGGATGAACTATATATTTACCATATCATTAAACATTAACCAATACTAAAATTTTTATTACATGAGCATATGATCCCCAAAATGGAAAATCTTTTATAGAAATAAATACTACACTTAATCTCCAAAATTTAAACAAATAATTCCCAAACATCATAAAATACCCTTAAATGAACAATTATACTTATAATTCATAAATATAATCCTAACTAATATTGAAACCCAAAACTAGGAAGAATTTGATTATGTTGTCTTCCATGTTAAATTGTATCTCCAAATAACATAAACAACTCTTGAAGTCACATACTTAAAAAGTAATTAACCTAATAAAATATTCTCTATGATCAGTTCAAAATTTTAATAAATTACTACAGTCTGTATAAATCTACAATAAAAACATTAAAAAATATCCACCCTTACTCCTCAAATTAAATCCTAAAGAATTCTATTTTCCTTGGGCACATAGTGCTCCAAACATACCGAACGTCTACCAAAATAACATTTATCACTTAGTCACCAAATCATTTTAAAAAACTATGGATATCCATTTTATAATACATAATTCCTCAAATAAACTTAATAAAATCATTTAACTAAAAAAATTAGTCACACTAACCAGGGACTTCACGTAGTCCAGTGGTAGGCGATAAATCTCTATCGCACTCTAGTTGTGGGTTTGATTCCCACAGCTTTGTCTGATGAGATGGGTTGTCACACGGTTTGTTTTTTGCCCTTTTTCAAAAAATATATTTCATTTCATTATGAAAATGAGATAGATTCCTCAAAAAACCATAACATTATTAAACCCTAAATGTCTTCTCATACCTCGCATTTTCATCCCAAAATTTAATGACAGGTAATTTCCTCAAATTCAAGGATCATATAAAACCAAATGGTTATTTATAACTATATCCACAAGAGGAAAGATAATTTTTCCCCAAATATCATTTTCACATGACAAACTACATGGTTACACATACAAGAGAAAATTATTCCTAAGTAATCCCATCATCAAATAGCACTAATACTTTTAAACATTTCTCCAACCATTTAATTCCACATAGCTTCTTCTTTGACCAAGAGGATATACTATAGAATAGGGCATTCAATCAGGTAATGTTTATGTCCCCAATATTAATGGAAATTTTCTGTATATGAATTCTTGGGTCCATTTTTTCAAAAATGGTACTATTCATTTTACCTCAACAATTGTTTTCTTTATTTACTTATTTCCCACAGATAATGTATTTCTTTGTTCCATTGATACACATTCCTAGGTGTCTCCATCCACATTTCCTGCATGATAGAAATTGATGTTTCTTTTCTCTAGGGTCTCCAATATTGGAGCACATATCATTCTTCGCCTTTCATTTCTTTTTTGAGGCTAGGTTTTGGTTAATATATATGTTGTAGAAATATTTTTAGAAAACTGATTCTACACGAGCATGAAATCTTTTATGACTATCAACATTCCATTTTGTTTCTCATTTCCAACACTATTACCACCTTGAACATCATGCTCAAAGTTACTATGAATTCCTTGGAATCTATCCATTGACTAATACCAGAAATCATTGTGTGAGAAAAAATATTCATAAAATAATTTATTGTATATCATGATACCATATTTTCTATTTAAAACCCCTTAGGATTAACCGAGGTCATTTATTCTCATCATATATTAAAATCCATCAAATCATATTGTAAATAAAATGTAAATTATCCTAAACATATCCTACGGGAGTGTCATAACAAAGAGCATAGAAATGTCTGTTGTCGTGTACCAGGATAACTCGGGTCAAGCCTGAAACTCCGTGTTGGAGTTTTTAGTCATAGGTAGATCTGTACCAAAGCCTCCTCAACCTGCTCGCATCCAAAAAGGGATGTATTGCATAGAAAATACACAAAATCTCCACATTACAAAAATTCTAGGATGTTATTCTATACTAATCCTCAAAGTCTATCTTATGGTAATGTGATCTAATCTGATATTATCTAAATATATTTTCTAAGAATTGTACTAATCTTTCTCTTATACCAACTGTAACACCCCGACCCCAGAATCTAGGAGCAGGTGTATTATTTTAATACATAATCATGATTAAAAGGAATCATGTCCCGAACGACTGACCAATTTAGTAATCATGGAAATAAGATACCTACATAAGTTTAACAATACAACTTGAAATGAAATACGACCATAATTTTTAACATTTGAAACATCCAAGCTTCGTAGATTATGCCTGCAAGTCTCTCATAACTAACATTTTCATATACTTGGAAAATGAAACATTAGAAAGTGGTGAGCTCAAATACTCAGTATGATTATGAAAAACAATGGAAGATAACATAAATATTAGGCATGGTGATGAATTGAAAACACATGACTTTATAAATAATTTACATGAAAACATTATGGCAGTAATATGAGATGAGTAAATAATTCCATAATGAAACATAGTAATGGGTATTCTACTCATCAAAAAACCATATGAATTATCAATAGATAATCTCATAATGATGGAATGGATAATGTCATACATCATAACCACATATTCAAGTCCTCGTGCCAAGACTACAAATAAGATTTGGTCAAGGTCTTGTGCCAAGACACAAGTTTGTCTAATGAGACATATCGATGCATCGAGGAATTATAGCAGGCTCCACCTATCACTTACCATGTCTAATTAATTCTTTGTATGAAAAGGTTGAAACATAATCTAAACATTCTTATTAATAGTAGCATACAAAATGTCAATATTTTAACCAGAAACCACGAATGGTGTAAAAATAGAACATCCATAGTCAAACATTACTCATTAAATACAATATAAAAGATTGTATTATAATAGATTAAATTCAATCGAGAATAATGAAGGATACTGAAACAAAAGAAAATAATCATTAAAACATTTTGAGAGAAATAACCTCCTTTTTCTGGAAAACATTCAGAAGTCTCACTATTTATCAAGAACCCATTTAAAATATATTTTTTAATCAAATTGTCACAAACCACGTTGAAAAATTTATAAATAATATAAATTTTAAAACATTAATGTCCTTATAAATGAATCCTTAAAAAATTATAAAAAATGGAAATTAATGAGAATGATTTAGAAAAATAAATATTTAAAACATTTCAAAAGATATTTTTGTTATAGTTCCTAACCAAAGATAGAGGCACTTGAATAAAAAAATTGAGGTAATAAAAAAATCACAACATCATGAGAATAAATGAATTCATGATATACTATGTCATATATCATTATATAAACCTTATAAAAGTGAATTGGCGTATAACAATCAATAATTGCCCATTGAATATAAATTGAGATGAAATCCCTTATAAAGACCATATCCTTAGGTTAAGAATAAATAAGTTAAATAATTATGTGTGAAAAATATAAATGCACTCAATATGATTTGATATTACATGTAAATAAATCATAGTATATACAAACTTATTCTGGTAAACACAAAACCAATGGCTCAGATGTTTAACTCAATGAGTGGAAATTGAGTTCAGATTACTCTTATCAAGTACATATCATTGACTTGAGAAATTATAAAAGGGATGATTATGTGTATAAAATTTATATCCACCAAATGGGAGTGGAAATTAATACATAAATAATAAATAGTGATTACACACCAAATTTTGGAGTAAAATAATAACTGAAGTATGCATAATCCCAAAGAGTGGAAATCGAAATTAGAAATTACCTAACCGATTTGGTGACATTTGAAACATACACCCCAACAAATAAGTATCATAAAAAAAAGAAGTAAATACCCCTAAATTTATTTATATAATATATGAAATAAAATCATGTGTAGTACATACACGACAAAAAATAAAATAGTGTCAATATATTATGAATCTCATGGAAATAAGATGTGAGATGAAAACCATGATGCAGTCAATTGAGTCGTATGAACAAAAGTTAATAACCACAAAATGAATTACAGAATACCATAAATATAAATATAATAATTATATTATATTATATATAAAATGGTAGCACACAATACACCACGTGAAATAAATGTGTGGTGAACAATGGAAATCTCACGGAATTAAAAGTGAGATAAAAAACCCCTTACCTCAAGTCTGACATGTCTTGTATGTACCTAGTTCTTCCTGAATATTAAAATTAAGTAAATTTATACTTTATTAAGAAAATTTTTTCATGTTTAATAGACATTTTATATCACATTTTACCTTTCAATAAAAATTAGTTTTTTATTTGACTTCATATTGGATATTTTATCAATTCTTGGAAATTGAGTCAAAAATGAACATGTTATAATTAAAATTTGTCCATGTGGTCCAAATTCAATTATATCTAGAATGATATACATGATTTAGATATCACATATATATATATATATATATTATATATCTAGTATATATATATATATATGTATTTATAACAGTACATAATATTTTGTGATAAAAATGAAATGCACTGTTCATGGAGATGGTAAGTCGTACGTACGCATAAACGCTACATTCAATTCAAATTTTTTTTAATTTAATTAGAAAATATTGATTAATAGGTATATTATAATTCCAGTATAATATCATATATAATATAATGAACTGCATCCTTTAAATGTCCATCATAAGGCATTAATGAGTAATATCACTTAGAGGGGGCGTAACTCCGCACTTTCTCAAATGAAATCATCTCATTTATCCATAATGGAAACCATCAAATTATGCTATAAATATAAAATTAATAAGAATAAAAAAACATAAAGATAATAAATATCATATATAAATACAATTCCATCTTATTGTTCACCATGAGAGGTGGTAGTAGATAATTAAACAATCATCATTTCGTGAGGCTTTAGTCTTTCATCCACCGAAACAATGTGTTCTTTACCAATTAGATGGAGGTGTGTGTAAGTGTTGTTATAATAAATGTCATAAAAACATCCTAATGTACTTATGATACTTGTTTAGTTATAAAATAATGTAATAAAAAGAGTTTATGGGTTGGAGAAAAAAAATAAAAGAGAAGATGTAAAAAAGAAACAGTTACCATTTATTTGGTTAACTCCCATTGGTTTGAACCAAAAGGACTTCTTGAAGTGACTTAAACCAAAGGTATGAATTATAGGTGTTATAGAGTGCTCTTGAGATCATATTTGGGTAGGGTATAGATGGTCCAAGGGGCTTGAGAGGTGTGAGAAATTGGTTAGAAGTGGTGTCCTTTTATAAGGGAGAGGAGGGGTTCTTTTGGAATGTTAGAAAATGTTATTTTATTATAAACATGTCATCTATTTCAAAAGGTCCAAAACACATTAAAGTCAAATATAAGATGACTAATGTTCGAAATAAAATCACCCAATAAAAATTGGATAGGTTTTTTATATTTTTTTTAATATTAATAATCTTATTTATTTAAATCAATTATTAATGAGGTTAATACTCCATCATTATTATGTCATGAATAATTTAATTTATTTGACATCTAAAAATTATAAAAAAAATACCATCATGTAGGAAGTATTATTATATGATCTATGAATATTTATAGTCTAAAATATTACTTATATAACCCAATGTAAGAATTGATATACTAAAAGATATTCTTTAAGGTCATTTTTGTCATTTCATTATTTTTATTAAAATAAACTGTCGTTATCACTCTTAAGTTGCTCCATGGGGTCCCAAAATCAACCAAAGGATGAGCATGGTCGTACATGACTCATACAATAAGGTTAGGATATGTGTTAAAATAATTTTATATAATTATAATATTCTTTTTACCTTGAATTAACATATTTGCCTTTAACCGCCGTAAATAAAAGTCAAAAGTTACTATTGACCAAAAATTATTTTCATCTTATTGAACAACATTTTACTAAATAATGAAAACCAGGCCTGTTGTGTTTTCAAAATTCAATCCATAGATGTGATAAAATCTCATTTAAATGAAAAAGGCTGTTTTTTAAGTACTACTAATTGGTTTTACTATTAAAAAAGTGATGTTTTTCAGAAAAAAATTAAGACTAATATATATTTGATATTAAATATAAAAAAATATGTCTGTTTTACCAAATTAAAAAATATAAGTTTCATTAATTAATTTAAAATTAATTCCCGTTGTTAAAACAAATAGCGTTTTTAAGTAACAATAAATATCAATAGATTGACATTTTTTAGGCATAATATCAAAGTGAAATTAATTTCAAGGACCAAAATTGGATTAAATGGTAAAAATATAATTTAATTATATTTCCATACCATTAAAATGTATAATTGAACAATATAAATTTTTTTGATTTAAAAAGTTATTTTCATTTAAAATTTAGTATTTTTCACGATTCACCAAAATTTTAATGTTATCAGAAAAACACCAAATATTTTTTGAAACTAATTTTTTATGTCCTGAATATAAACAAGAAGATTATTTTATCAAATTGAACATATAATAGTGTCAAATATTGTATTTAAAAATTGTTTTCCATTAAAATGTGGTAAAATTGCATTTTTTTAAAAATAAATCTTTTATCTAAAAAAATAATTTGTTCTTATATTATGTCTAAAATACACATAATATTGATTTAACAATTTTATAGAATATATAAAATTCAAATTAACTTAATTCTATTTATAACTTCTTTTGAATGGATACTTTGGTAAATCGTCGTGTGCTCGAACTCAGTGTTTTGTGAGGTGTAATTAATTTAATTACTTTAAAGAGATAATTCATTTTGAGACCTTGGGATGTTACAAATTTTTTTAATTATTTTAACTACTTTATTAAGAAATATTTCTCTAATTTAGATTAATTATATTATATTTTTGATTTAATAAAAATATAAATAACCTTCTAAAATGGTAATAATAAAAGATATTTTGATAACCTATAAAAGAAGAAGACTTTTATTATCTCAAAAAATTATTTTTGATAAAAGTGAACTTCATTATATATAAATAAGCATTGAAAAAAGGTCCGCATTATGATTTCATTATGTTGCTTTTATAAAAGGGTGGGTTTATCAGCTCATTTATAATGATAAAAATATGACCAATAATTATTTCTATTCTCATATATAATAAAATCTATGATGGATCATTATACTGCTAAAAATAAATCTCACTATATTAGAAAATAAACAAAATTAATATCAATTTTATTTATAAAACAAAATAAATAAAAAATATATATAATTATAAATATTAAAAAAAATTAAATTATATTAGTAATTAAAAATTTTCAAAAATCATAAAAAATACATAATAAATAATTAAACCTTTTTTATTTGACCATGGACCCCTCTTAGAAGAGATTGGTCATGTTATAATTTACCAAAAAATTTCCCATCTCTAGAAAAATATTGTAATAGTATTAAAGAAATTCTTATTTAGTTTATACAAAAAATAAAAAAATTACACAAAATTTGTAACAATCCATTAATTTTAATAAACATTTCAACTAAAAACATAAAATGAGAACCATACTAGACACACTGTGGAAGATATTAATGTGTGATTAATTCATATATGACATAAATGATTTATAAATGATTTTCATAATGTCTTATGAAAAAAATATCATATTTTTTAAATAAGAAATTTGTTTTTAACAAAATTATCAATTGTATATAAAAAATGTGACACACACGTATTTTATAATAGAAAATTATTTTTCATAGCATGTTCTACATGTGACGGTGTGATTAAATGCCAATTGAAATATATAATTATTTTATCGTAGTCATTAAATTAATCGGTATAAATATTATTAAAGACCTTATAATATATATATATATATATATATTATAATCAACAGAAATTATTGAGAATATTATGATACATTATAAATAAATTTTTATATAATTATTTTTATTGTTCAAAAATACTTTCAATTCAAATATTATTTTTAATTATTTTAATGAAAAATATTTATAATAAATTTTGGAAATATAAAAAAAATTAAGATAATGAACTCTATTTAGGAAATAAAAAAATCTTTATATTTTTTGAAAATTTTCCATTTTTCATAAAATATTTTTGTTATCACTGAATAATGAAAAATAATGTTTTTTAGTAAAAGTGTCATTTATTTTCTATAAATGATGTTAATATAATTTTCAATTATGATTTAATATGATTTAAAATGATATAATAAAATTCAGTTTTTTTATTCCTCATAATAATATTTAACTCATCTATAAATTGGATTCTATTATAAATCAATTTTTTCCCTAAAAAGAGTATTCTATTTGAAAAATAATATAAAAATAACAATATTTACCCATTTAATCTAATGAATATGATCATTAAATATGAAATTTGGGAAATAAATTTTTTTAATATAAATAAATAATGAATATCTAAGATCACACACTAAAAATTATGTTCTATATTGCTATTAAAAGGCCTTTTTTCCTAATAATATTTGTTCTTGAAAACAAATTTTTCATCGCTTGTGCATGTTTTGATTTAAAATAAATTTTTCTACTTCATTGAAATTAAATTTTTTAAATTTTCTATAAATATTGAATCATAATAATTATATTATCTAATATTAATAACATTTATTTTGACCATAATGAATAGGGTAAATAATAAAAGATAATTTTTATGGTTATAGTGAAAATGGTTTTATCGAGGGGAAAAATAAAAAATAAACAAAAAATTGAACTATTTTTTTCAAAAAACGGTATTGAGGCTGTATTTACACTTTATAATGGCTAATTATATAAAATAGTCCACATTGGAGCCTTTAGGAATATAAGAAATTTTGGCACACAATTTTCCATTAAAATTTTACAATTGTTCCACTCGCCTCATATATAGAGGGTCACTCTCTCTCCAATCATATTAACAAGATACAAACATTTTTTATCCATAAAATTTTGAAGTAACATACCAAATCAAGTAACCCATTATTAAATCAATTTTATGGTTATTAATCCAATCTATGAAAAATCAATTAGGCAAAATCATAAAAATTTCGTCTGAGAAGAGTTAAGATTCATAAGAATGTGATTTTTTTACTTATTCTTTCAAATTATCTAATTAATATTATAATTTGATAATATAATTAAAAAAAATATTATATATAATGATATGTTATTTTTTAATTTAATAACTAAAATAAATCCTCTTCTCTATCAAATATTACTAGGAAACGTCATTCATGTGTGTGGTGGGCTAGCACCATGCAATCCAATGCCATTTTTATGTTTATCACATATATTTGATTGAAATAACTAAATATTTAATTTTTAAAATTTTATATTTAATCATATTTATACATTAAGAGTATTAAATTGATAAATAATTTCTTACATTCCATTTTGTGGGGGATACAATAACGCCACTAGTCTTTATAGTGGACTATCACCTCACAAAGCGGCATTATTTGTATTACGGAAACAATTTATATTGATTGTAACAAATATATTTTTTAAATATATGGGATATAAATTAAATAATAATTAAATTAATTATATATTTTTAATTATAAAAAAGATAACGTATCATTTTATTTTTTAATCTAATAAATGAAAATTTCCATTGTGTATATGTTGACTATAACCTCCACGCAT
Source organism: Viscum album (assembly GCA_963277665.1). Classification (NCBI taxonomy): domain Eukaryota; kingdom Viridiplantae; phylum Streptophyta; class Magnoliopsida; order Santalales; family Viscaceae; genus Viscum; species Viscum album. Next base: position 1,890,669,077 of record OY728156.1, read on the forward strand.
TGACATTTTTATTTTTTCATCACCACATAAACTTTATGACATATATAAGTGTATATATATATAATATAATATTAATGAAATTATTTAAAAAAATTAATCATAAAATAATACATATCCCCCTTCCATAACAAATATTGATAGATGTAAACATTACTCATGAATATGTACAGCCTATCATCTACATTATCCCAATATATTCAATTTTTTAAACCATCATTAATTATTAGATATAAAAAGTATAATTTAGTTTAATATATGATAAATATTTTATTATTATTTTCTTGGAGGTGTTAATTAATGTCATATTTACCATGGTCAATAAAATGCATCTGTTCTAAAATAATTAACCAAACATCCTAAAAACACTAGAAATGGACATAAGTGAATATGTATTTAAAAGTTTCCATTAATAAAAATAAATTTAGTTATTTAATAATATGTAATTAAACCAGTAAACTAATTTTATGAATAATATTATTTAATTAATTTTATTATATTGAATTAGATGATATATAATGATTATATGAAATCAAAGTAAGCAATTTTCTTGTCACTTTTTTACATTTCTGAGATGTATGCTATATTTGAAAAAAAAATTATGTGTGGCGTATATAATTAAATGAAAGATTTTTTTATTAAATAATTTATTTTAATTTTTTTAATCTATTAGTGTTTGTATCTTTAATGATGTTTTTGATTAAATAAATTCTAAAGATGTATGGGGTTTCATATAAATTTACTTTCATTATAGACTATTATAATGTTATGAAACAAATTTATTTTATTTTGTGTATATTATTTCTATTATAAATTTAATTACCTAAATAATCCATACTTCATAGTATTTTAATTTTTAATTTTATTCAATTTATCGATGTGGTTTGGACATGAAATTTAAAACGAGATAAATAAATTTTCAAAACTAAATAACATATAATTAGGTTATATTAATTGTTCATTGTATTTGAAATTATAGAATATGAGTGAAATTAATTTTGATTATCATACGTTTTAATTTTCATTATTTTAATACCAATTATATTTAATACATAATTGATTCATCGATTAATTCTCAAATGAAATGTTTTAATTTCTATAAGGGTTATTCATCTCAAATGATGTTTTTTTAGAAACACATTTATGATAAAGACCCATATTTTATTGTGTGGTGTATATTCATTCCTTTGACACGTAATATAATGAATCTAATTATTTAAATTATATTTAATAAATCATTTAATGTTATTAAATCACAGGGTATATGATTTTAGAGTTACCAAAGTTGAAATGTCATTAGGTTATAATGTAACTACCTTCGAGATTGTTTGTGTTCAATGTTAATTTGGAAGAAATAATATAGAATTATTTTTTTATATCATCATTTTAAAATGGTTATGAATGTGTTTAACATGTGTTATCTCTATTTTCTATCGGTTTGATTGATGAAATTTCAATACATTCATTTCTTAGTGATATAAATATAGTATTTTCACTTAGATCATACATCATTACCTTCTATATCAATTTTATATAAATAATTTAATTTCATAAAATTAAATTATTTCCAAAATATATTTTACTTGTGATTATAAATTCATAAAAATGTTTTAAAATGAATTTTCATATCATTTTCCAAATAGTTCACTTTTAAATTAGTTTTCCTTATTTTATTTAAATGATATATTGTTTTTAAAATTTATGACATGAAAATACTTTCCGTCCATAAAGTTAATTTTATTCATTTATTTTTCATTTAAATATTTTCAGGAATATTTTCAGTGAAAATTAATTTCTCAATATTATGATAATTTATTGTATTTAAAAGTGATCATAAAAATGAATAGATTTTTCCCAAAAGAATGAATTTAATGATATTTTAATGGTATTTAAATTCATTAACATCAAGAACCATGACATTTACTTTTTCCTCAATGAGTATATTTTTTAATTATATCATCCTGTTTATTTATCTAGATGAATTATATTTCATCAAAGTGAATTTGCATTGAACCATTTTATTTTCCATATGATAACCATGCTCCAGAGAGATTTTTACAGAGCTGATTTTCAAATAGACAAGTCATTTTTTAATTATACTATTATGGAGACAACATATTTATCATTTGTTAATAAAGTTTCATAGAGGTGTCTATAGAACCCAATTCAATTAAACATGTTAATCATGTTTCAGTGTTATATTTATTGAACCATTATCTTTTCCATGGGTAAATCATGTTATGAATAGAATACCAATTTTTTAATTTTTAGTACTAATTTAAAGATCTATGTACATTACCATTTTTGTTTATCCTTGATATTTCATATATGATGGATTAAATATTATACAACTAAGTGATCAAAAAACCATATACTATAGGAGTTACCAGATAGATATTCATCTCTTTGTGTAGTAATTCTGTTCTCTAGAGAATTATGTTGGATGGAAGTGATATGGTAAATAAAATTGTATAAGGTTTTTAATGGTTCTGTGAGTATTATGATCCATGATAGTAATATGATTTCATTATCATTTTTATGGTTATAAATGTTTCCTTTGATAAAGACTGATATCTAATTTCTCATAATTATTGAATATGATTAGTCATTATCTTTTGAATACCATATTGACTATTTTTATTTTCTATGATATATTTCTTCATTTTGATTAATCTTATTATGTAATTCTCAGGAACAATGATTATTTCATATATTTTTATTCTATTATTATGGTCAATGGTGTAATTTAATTTTTAATGCTTATGTTCACTATTACTAAGCATTTGAGCTCAACATTCTTATGATTCATTCTCATTATCAAGAATTAAGTTTAATGAATTATAACTATATGGTTTTATTTTTTATTATGATCACGAATTAATGTGAAATAAAATAATATGGGTAGGATTTAAATAATTATCATTTAATGTCATCAATATTGATTATGCAAGGGGTTTTCTTAATTATCTAAACCATAATCCTAATGGGTTCTTCCTAATGAACGTTTTTAAATGTTTCCATATTATTATTTATTTATTGGATGAAATATATTTTCTCACCATTATTAGGATCATTTTTTTAATTTAAATTTTATTATTTTAACACTGGATCATGGTGTTTTGGTTTGGGGATGTCACTATTTTAATGAATATAGGATTTAACAAACTTTTTTCATTATGATGTTTTCATCTTATTTTATCTAAGTTTTTATGAATAAAATCATTATTATATTATATTATGGTTTATTATAGTATTAAAGATCTAGACACTTATTTCAAAGCATCTTTTGTTTAATATGATGAATTCATTTAGGTTTTATAAAAAATGATTCATGGAATTGATAACCATAATGTATTACATGATCATTGATCATTAAAGGTATATTTAACAAGTTATCATTACATTTTTTCAAAATTTATATGGATATAATATTATGAAAAATGACAAAAGAATGATAAATTTTAACAAATCTAATTTGTAAAGGCTGTGTGGTCTGAACACACAACTAAAGGGAAACAAGGGCGTAAATCCTACAACTTCCCTAAGTGATTTCCTAAATAATCTCAATAATTATGTAATTGTAATAGAGAATATTTGAGATATTATTTATGGTTAATATGTTCAATGATATTTTGGTTATTTTGGTTATTTGTGACATACAATTATCTATTTATTGAATTATTTATTTGTAATATTGTGTATTACATTTTAGTTTTAAAGAATATGGTATCATATGAATGATTATTTGTTTTGGGGAATATAATTCCACATGATAGGTATTGTTTTATTTTTAAATAAATATTTTATTATGTTAGGATTAATTTTATGATTATTTTGTCCATTAATGGGTTTATTTTTTTTATTTAGCATGTAAAAATCATCTTTAATAATAATCATTTGGAAAAAATATTATATTTCTGTTGAAAATTAATAATGTATTGAATTACATCTTGTCATGTGAGTATTTTTTTATTTTTTTAGTCTATTTGGTAATTGATTCCATAATCATAGAATAATGAAATTGAGAAAAAAATTCACATGTTACCATCATTTTGGATGATATCAAGGACCTTTTTAAACCCTCTACGATTAATGATTTTTTGGTTTTTACCTTTATCTTGATAATACACTTGATCATGATCAATGATCTATGTAAAACTATATTATAAAAATCATTATTTTATTCATTATAATAATATTAACTTGTAACAAATGTCCAACTATTTTGAAATGAATTATGTTTTATTCTAAATGAACGTATTAAATCTTTTTAACTCTTATCAAGAAGTTTTTTGATTAACACTTTTGATGATGTGGGTTTCTAAAATTTATATTTTTTCAAATAAAAATACATTAAGTACAATGATAACATTAAAATTTAGTGGGAAAAAATTTTTAATGCATATTTTTATATAACATACCATGATTTTTGAAAATAAAAATAGTTTCTATAAAGTATTAAAAATGAAACACTAATATTAAAAATCTGTAAAATAATTTAACCATTAAAACCATGAAGTTAAATTAGAAATTATGGATATAATTATGTACTATTTGAATAAAATATATATATTTCCTATATAATAATAATACATGAAGTTATATATATATTATTAATAAATTTCTAGTAAAGTAATTTTATTATTCAAAAACATGTTATATTCCAAAATAAATTTTAATACATTAACTAAAAACTATTATAAATATTATATTTAAAGTGTACAAAATCTAATTTATAAAGTTAATATAATTTCTCAAAATTTTATATCAAAATTTACATTGAATATTTTAAATTGGTTATTATTAGTTAGAGAGTTAATATAAATTCATCTTTTTCTCAAAATTTACTCTTCATGAAAACCTTCTTGTTATTCATGATTGCTTGTTTTATTTTTTTTAAAATTATGTCTATGTGCATCGAATTTGGTAAAGTTAATTCTGTATGTGAAATCATTATAATTTATATTATGAAATAATCTAAATATAATTTCTTAGCATAAGACATAATAAAAACATTAAAAACTCATTACTTGAGTTTAGAAGAAAACACATTTTATAGGTGTTATACAAAAATGATAACAGTAAAACTGTCCAAATTTTTTTCAAAAGACTATTTTATGTATATATTTATTGTCACTAATTGGATTGGGTAACCTAGAAACATAATAACCAAGCTATCCATAACATGACATGAAGGGCGTCCGTGATCTGTATTGGTTGGAAACTAATCCCTAGTATCATACAGCATTCATGTGGGAATGATTTTTTTCCCTAGAATATGGATGAAAGTGATAAAATAAAGTATTAATATCAATAAGAAAACTCCACTGGGAGTAAAATTACCAGAAAAACAATAAGGCATAAAATCCAATATAATACAACTCAATTTACTAGCAGGAAAAATAGCCCCAAGACCCTTAAGGACAAAACACACCATGTCCACAGCTCAATAGTTAGATCCACCTCTAAGAGATCCCATCCCTTTTATTGAGAATGGATAAAAAAATATATACAAACACCTTAATGAATATATAGGGTGTGAGCCTAATCCCTATATGATAACACCAATAATTTAATAATAGATTCAAAATATTTATTATCTAGTGAAAATCATTTAATTTATCAGAAAAAATCGGTTTGGAAATTTAAAATAATATTTAATCAAAACATGAAATACATTTTCAAATAGATGGAAGGAATCATTAAAGAAAATTTTTTTCTTTACAAACTACGTAATATTTCAAAAACAATCACTTATTTAAAGTATTTATATAAAACTGTTTATATAAATTCAGTAGGAATGTAAAGAATTTCAAAAAAAATGGAATATATATATATATATCATATATAAATAAATAAGCGAGCAACATGGTTCTCTTCTAAATAGTATGATAGTATTAACCAGCTAAAGGAATTCACATTCTCTTGTAGAACTCAGCAGAATGTGTATACACACATCCCTATGGCATTAGTCAAAGAAGACTTGTCAACAACCCATCAGCTATTTGATCCACTTAATGTTTGTTTTAGAACATTGTAAATGTGTTGAGTGTATTTCATAACAAACTAATGACCTATGGCTTAGATGTGATCTTACATAATGGGAAAAATATTTTTAGACTTCTTAAAATATGATCAATACCCTTCTTTCATTTCGAAAATTCCAATAACTTTCTATTATATAATGACCAAAAAATTCCATATAATGATTTTTAAAAACTATATAGAATAATTAAAAGACTCCAAAATTTTATGGCATATGATTTTGTGGCCCGGAGTGCCTGAAATGATCTATAAAAAATGGAAATCTTTCAATTGTGCACATTATTATTTTTCCTAAAAAAGTAGAATAACTCTTAAATGGGTGCCTAGATAAAACATATGAGGGAACATTTTATGTTCAATATGTCGGGTTTATCCTAGGCGTGACTTAAATATAGTCGGCATAGGATACTAGGGAGAAAATTTCAAATTGGCATAACCGTAAATAAAATAATGAAATAAATATTTTTTATTTTTCAAATGCTTATAACTCTTGAATGGTGACTCAAATTAAATATCTCAATCCACCGCTAATCTCGTGAGATTATTCTTTCCCTATCCAGATCCTTATATTGGTCAGTGCAGGATAACAGTGGAAATTTTTATTGGCCATAAAAATACAATTAAGTAAGAATCATTTTATTGTCAAATCATTATAACTCTTAAAAGGTAAATCGTATTGCAAATTCAAAAGTACCGTTGAGCTTTTGATTCAGTGTTCCCCTTAGTCAGAGCCTAACTTCAACTAGTGTGGGTCGATGGTGAATATTAATAAATTTTTAACCTTTTTAAGGTATGTTCGGTAAACATGCAAATGGCGATTTCTACTACTGGAAAGGTGCTCAAAATAAAACTGTGATGGAACCATTGAATTTTTAGCACTAGGATTCTCTTAGGCATTTCTTAACATCAACAGACAAGGTTCGAAAGAACATTTAAATTCTTGGAATGTACAAAAATATAATAAAATAACTCCATTAGTTATTTTATTTATTTTTTGTAACCGTTGAGCGGCAGTGGTGGGACTACAGAATTGGTCAGTCATTTTTTATGGAAGACATTTATTGTCATGAATCTTGGGTTGCGTAACCATGATGTTCATTGAATTAATTGATCATTAATTGTTATTCATTAACTAATAACATTAATTAATTGGTTGGAGGTTATTATCTTCTATTTACAAAATCATGGTCTTGGGATATGGTGAATTATGAGAGGAACCTCTGGTGAAATGATGATGATTTTTTCCACCAATGTAGAATGGAGATACGATGACTATTGGATGATTCGAACTAGACAACAATGTGCGACAACTAGCACATTCGAACATGTGTTCATCTACCTTAACTATAGTGTCTTCCAATGAGTTCAAGGTAGGGGTTTGTCTTGTTTTATTTATAAGAGTTTTATGAAGTCATATTCTCATGATGATTATTATGTCACCCACATGTTATAACACTAATGTAGAGGGTGCGAGCTAATTCAAACATGTCATGTTCCCTCCATCGAACTTGTTCTTGTTGTGTTATTCTTTGTTGAATGGAAAACTTGTATGCAATGTGGAACCTAAGGCCACACAATGAAGGTGGCATCCCGGGAGACCCATAAGGATAGTCAAAAGAGAAAACAGACCTCCAAAGCTTCACAAGAGGCCTACGGATGCTCTGCCATCATGGCATTGCCTGCGACCGAAGGAGGCAGCAGCCGGATTTCACCAGCTATGATGTGTTCGCAGCGCCTGAAGGCACCAGGGAGGAAAGGGGGAGCCCTCAAACACTAGTTGTGTTGAAGGCGGGCGGTGCACCATGTTGGATGCAGCAGCAGCCTTGGGCTGGAGCATATTAAGGGTCGCGACTCTGAGCTGCGGTAGAGGAAAAAAGGTGGACCCATGGTCGAGGGTCCCACGGTTGAACGATCCACGCAGATGGGTCAAGTGCAGCATTACCTTGCTGGTGTTGCTGGATGAAAATCCAAATAGACAACAGCTCATTTTAGAGTTGAAATGTGGGCAGTTCCCAAATTGTGGTCCATGCCCAGCTGGCGAGCCGTGCCCAACTAGTTTTTTGTTACAGTTATGTGGCCTGGCGGGCCGTACATTGCCGCGTGGGCCGGGAAGAGCCCAAGGCCCAGAAGGATGGACTGGGCCCAACTGAACGAGAATGGTACCAGATAAACCTAGCTGGGGCACGAAAACTCATGCAAGGCCCAGTGGGCTAGCTCAGGTCGGTCCGACTAGGTCGGACCTGACACAAACCCTTCTTGTCCCAGTTTCTCTTAAATGGGAACATAATCTATACAAGATGTCAGTTTGAAGAACCGTCTATGGTGATGGATCACATAGTCCATGAATGTCCATTTTAGATGCTTCAATTTAGCTTTGGTGATATTTGGAGTACAATCGGGTTGGATCGAACCCAAATCTAACCGTACCTTGTGCACTAAAATGTATATAACTTCCAGACCGAGCATCCAATTATTGCGCTATCTGTTGTGTTGGAACCCTTATGACAAGGAAGTTAATCTGGTAACTTCTTCCTAAGACTTCATGGTGATTGAGGTATTACCAACTGATTTAGATGCATATCCTATCAGAATAATTCATTCTAAGTACAATAATCCAGTGGTTGGGTGTGACATGATGAAGGAATAAAGATCATATGTGGTTCATCACGTAGTGACCCTCTATGAGACATCACGTAGTGATTATTAATGGGTAAGCACCTAGTGATCCTCTGTGGGTAATCACCTAGAGATCCTCTGTGGGTCATCACCTAGTGATCCTTTGTGGGACAACACAATCCTCGGTGGTACAACACGTTGGGATCCTCTTTGGGTCAGCACTTAGTGATCCTCCATGGGTTGGCACCTAGTGAACCTCTTTATATCAACACCATGCAATACTCTATGGGTCAACACCTAGCATTCCTCTGTGAGATTGCACGTAGAGATCCTCTGTGGGTCTACACCTAGCGATCCTTTCTGTGTCAGCACCTAGCGATCTTCTATGGGTTAGCACCTATCTACTTTGTGTGGTTCATCCTCAAAATCCTCTAATCAGAATAAGATGATATAGATTTATGACGAATCATATTTATTCATTTTATTTAATATACATATTTTTTTGATATGAGTCTTTGAACATGTGCTTTGTGATTGAGATCGTGCTTTTTCGTTTTTCTATTACGGAATTCATGGGAGACCTTTGAGGGTATTGGGTTCCGTACCAGGTATTTTTATTTTCAAACCATCATGGGTTTCGCCTGAACGTTGTTGTGTATTGTGCAGACGATGAACAACTTTGACCGAGGATAGGGAGTAAAGACCAAACAGTGCATGGAGGTGACCTGTTGACATGGAGATCTGTAATGATGACTTGTACATACCCTTCATATAGGATCCTTGGTGGATGACATCATGAGTGGTTTTCCTATTTTTCTGTATTTTCTTTAAATAGTGTTTTCACTCTAGCCCATTCATCTTTAGTTCACTATTTTACTTTCATCAATTATACTACATGGTTTATTATTATTGTGTACTTTGTTTGTTTTTTGGCAAGGTTAACAATAATGACATCCCATTTTAGGGATATTCCTTTCTAGTGCTATTCACCAACCTCTGGCCTATGGAAGGCGAGATTTGGGTAGTCACAGCACCGACCCCAGGGGATGGGTCTTGACAATGTGATATCATTAGAGTCTGTTATACTGAAGTACTAATACTCATATCATTTGTATTGGTAAATAGTGATATGTTCTTTGAGTATGGTTTTCAGTTTGGGGAGTCTAGTGTTGGTGCAGCAGTCAACTGATCCCATCATTAGGACCCTGAGTTGTGATTTATGACTCAATACTTGAAAACACTAGTTTCATGTGTTTTGAAAATGTTTTTTTTTTCAGATAACTTTTGTGTCATCTCAGAAGGTATGAATTATTGATCGTGGTTCGCCTTGATTCAATTTCAAGATACCTCCATGACAATAGCCTCCCAGGATTCCAATGTGTGACCATGAGTATTGTACACCAAGTGTTAAGGCTTCAGTACAATGATTTTTTCCTAAGATGGTACCCTTGAGAAATATTCCATGTGATACCAGTACCCAGTGGTCAGTAGTTACAACTGGTGATACCAGTATAGGACACATGTTGGCTTGTATCCTTACAAAAGATTCACTGATAGATACCCCTATGGTTCTGAGGCAAGCCTTACTCACATGTGTCTAAGGACTATCATGAGGTGGTGAATGTGTTTCCATCTAGCCAGGGATCTATTAGATCAGATGGGAGTTCTGGTATTGATCCTTCTATGTGGCTCAGTAGGAAGATGATTTCATTTATATTACCCTCACCTTACAATGAGTTCACTTTTACGTAGATAGAGCTTGAGAAACATCCTCGGATAAGGGTTCTCTTTCCATAAAATGCTATGTGGTATGTGTTCCCATGAGCTTCTACAGCTTGGTAGGATTAGATGTCAATAGATGAGTATTCACAATGGCGTAACAACAATTTCAAGTACTCAAGGAATATGATACAACCAATTCTTACGATATCAATCCTTCGATCAATATGTGTTTAGGGACATCCAAGCCAACACTATTCGTCTATGTATTCCAACTTATGTTAGGATTAATGAAAGAAATATAGTGGTTGAATGTTCTATGGACGAGTAGATACAACCATGGAATGTTAGGAGTGGAAAAGTAGGAAATCAAGATAAGTCTCAAATACTTGGACGTGTAAAATGTTTTAATAAGAGAAAGTGAAAGGGATAGATGAATATACGTGGATGAATAAGGGGAGTAGGATCCAGGTTAACAACATGAGGTGGTGTACTTTTCAACATGTTACAACCACCCCCTCAATGTTTCCCCCACCAGGCTTATGGAGGTAGAGTTCATGAGAAGGGAGTAGCTGCATGTAGTCATGGATTGTGACCCTATGGCTCATGGAATGATTTGAGGTACTGTATGTGTCTACTACTAGTAGCAGTATTAATTGAAAAATGAATTAATCATTTATTATTTTCATGAATCTTGTTCTAGACTTAATGTTTTTGGTTAAGCAAATGAATTAACCTTTACATCTAGAGACACCTATTGGAGGACACTCGAAAATAACATTCACACCAACAGTGTGATATGACCCTCGAGGTGATATTTTTAGTTGGAACCTCATGGTGGAAGCATTGAGGCCTTATGATGTTAGTTTGGGTAGGGACTGGTCATCCAGAACACTTGCTGAGATTGGCTGTTATAGGAAAAATGTTGGTTTAAATATACCGTTTTTGAATAGGGTTTTCATTATTCATTGAAAAATGAATCCCAGGAATCATGGGATACACTTAGTCATAAGAGGGTGAAACCAATCACTCTTGACTTGGTTAGCCTTGACATCGTGGATAAGGTGTTTATTTATTTCAACTCCCAAAAGTAGTGGAATAGTGCAGGAACATATTTTCAAAATATGATTCTAGTATTACCTCCCCATAGGGAGAGGTACATATATGTTGGAATGTACCCAGGGACATCACCGATATCTATAACTGCATATCGAATGGCTCTGGTGGAGCTTTTGAAGTTTAGAGTATTGTTGGGGGACTTGCAGAGGAAGGGCATAACAAGTCCCAGTGTTCCAGGTTATGTGTGGTTTACCCACACTTTAACTAAGTGGTCGTGGATAATGAGTACCCACTACCAATGTGTCAATGCATACATTAATTAGTTAAAAAGTGTGTCCTTTCTCATGAATGGAATGGTTCCCATATGATTTTCAGTAGATGATATGGTTGCAATGGTTGGACTTCCTCAATGTCTTTGACATTGAGATAGTCTAGACTCTTGTGAATGGGGACATGTTGTTAGGAACATTCAGAAAGAGGTCTATTCACAACTACTGAGTGACATGAAAGAGTTTCTAGTTACAATTCTGATATCCTTAGTAGATGATGATGGAGAAGCATACTTCTAGTAAATGATTGTAAATCCCCCACTCCTTTAGCAGGATTGGGAGGCACAAATTATAGATGTTGACTACGAGTCCCGACGTGCTCAGATATATTCAATACTGGCTCCATATGGATTTTTTATAGGTGGGGATCACACCAGCTTTTTCAGAGGATGCACCATGGAACCAGTAACATATTGGGAGGAGGTGTTGAGAGAAATCTATAAATCCCCTTTGGTGGTACATCACGGTGTTGAGAAGATGTACCAGGACCACCAACGTAAGTATTAGTTGCTAGGGATGAATAAACCAGTTGCATAGTTTGTTTCATGATGCCTCATCTGTCAGCAGTGAGAGATGAGAATCATGATCTAGCTTAATTGAGGACATATTTTTACCAACATACAGAAGTTCAAATGAATAGGAAAATACATACCATTTAAGAATATTTTTTGGCTTGTTTCCTACATTTTGGCCTCTCTTGGGAGGACCACCTTCCCCTGGTGATGTTTGCATACAAAAATTGTTATCACTCCAAAATTTGTATGTAACTTCTTGAGGCCTTTTACGGGAAACCATGAAGATCACCTCTATGATGGAAAGTCCCATGGGAGTCATCACATATGGTTCCAGAGTTGGTACAAGATACCACTGATAATGTACAGGATGTCCAAGAGTAGATGGAGACTGCACAGATATAGAATAGGACTTATGAAGAATGTATACATAGTCCCATGGAGTTCTAATAGGGAGACCATGTCTTCCTACGAGTCTCACCCAGAAGAAGATTTCAGATAGATGGCTCGATAGCAAGCTATCTCTCAGGTTCATGAGACCATTCTAGATCCTTAGTAGAGTAAGTTAGTTGGCATACCACCTAGCTCTTCCCCCACTGATGAACTAGGTGCATAATGTTTTCCATGTCCCACAACTGAGGAGGTATGTGCATTATCCATCTCACATTATCAACTGGGGAAAGCGATTCATTGATGATTCAGTGACATTCATGGGGATCCTAGTAGAGATAGAGGATTGATAGGAGAAGGTCCATCAGGGGTATTCGATTCCTTTTTTGTGAATTTGGTGGCTCCATAGGAACCTATAAGAGAGAACATGGGATAGGGAGGCTCAGATATGTGCTTAGTACCCCCATTTGTTTCCCTAGATTTTTTGTGGCTTTTCTAAATGTAAATCCTTGAGTTGGGGAGTCTGTAAAGACCCAAAACATCCATATATTTTTTCAAATTATATATAATTTTCATGAGACTATGAAAATTGATGATACATGATTCTGAGGCCCAAAGTGCTCCGAATGATCCATCATAAAATGTTAAGCATGAAGTAGTGCATGTGAACAGTTTTCTTGAGAATGTGGAATAACTATTAAATGGGTTCCCCGATCAGAAATCTGGGGGAACCATTGTCTTAAATATGGCAGGGTTACCCTAGGCGCAAATTATTTTTGGATGGTTCATTCCTTAAATGAGAAAACCCAAAAATGGAATAACCATAAATAAAATAATAAAATAAATTAATTTATTTTTCTAATTCTTATAATTCATGAACGGTGACTCATATTAAAAATATGGAACCCCCACTAAACTCATTTATCTATTCTTTCCTTATCTATATCATAACACTGGTCTCTACGGGCCAACATTGTAGTTTTGTTTTTTTTTCCGTAAATAGAATAATTTAGTAAAAATTATTTTATTTTCAAATCCTTAAAACTCATAAATTGTAACACTTATTCGAATCTTGAGAGTATCGTTGAGCTCATGAGGGTGTTTTCCTGATATGAGGAGCCTAACCTCGACTTGCGCTGGTCGGGGGTGACTGTTAATAATTTTTTACACATTTTTAATGTATGTTCAATAAACATACGTGAGGTGATATCTATCTTTGAAAATGATTCATTTATTAAAAATCCTAAGGAACTGTTGAATTCACATTGTAGAGATTGGATTAGGTGAATGATAACATCAACCGACTAGGGTCAGACGAAGAAGATATTTTTTTGGAGGTTACAATATATTATAAAATAACTCCATGAGTTATTTTATTTCTTTTTTTTACCATATATCGATAGTGGGGGACCTCAAAATTGGTTTTTTATTTTTAATGGATGTCATTTAATTCCATGACAGTTGGGTTGTGTAACCACGAAGTTCGTTGAATTAATGGAACATTAATTGCAGTTTATTAATGAAGTAAATTAATGATATTGAATGTGGGTGGTTAAACTATTATATTTAATCAAATCATGTACTTTGGTTTTGGGGACACAATAGAATATCCTCTAATGGAGTCCCGATAATTTATTCCACCAACATAGAATGGATCATCAATGACCATAGGAGGATTCAAACTGCCCAACGACGGGCGACAACAAACACCTTCGAATGAGAGTTCATCTTCCTCATCAGTAGTGTCTTCCAAGGAGTTAAAGGTAGGGGTTTTTCTAGTTTCATTTCTATGATTTTTAGGAATTAATATTCTCATTATGATTATTGTTTCATCCACATGTTATAAAGCTAATGCAGACAATGTGATCCAATCCGAACAAGTCTCAGACACTCCTCTGAACTTGTTCTGGATGCTTTATTCATGGGAGATTGGTCAAAATGATGGAAATGTGGAATAAAAGGCCACAAAATGATGGTGTCCTCACAGGAGACTTGTATTCACTGTCAGAAAAGAAAACTAACCTCTAGAGCTTCACTAGATGCCCGAGGAAGCTCTGTTGTTGCAGCGGTGCCCGAACCAGGCCACGACTGGCTATCACTGGCCGCAAGGTCATGGTAGTATTTGAAGGTACAATAGTAGATTGTTGTGGCTGACCAATTCTGGACACATTGATAGTGGGTGGAATGTTTTGGTAGAATTGGTTTCATCCAAGGGACTTCTATAGAGGATGTGTTGTGGCGGAGGGCGAAGTAAGCAGCCTCACCCGCAACTCCCTCCATTGGCTGGTCTACACGAACTGGTCTGGTGGAGAGGCTCCTTGTTGGCACTGCTGGATCTAAATCCAAATGGACGATAGTTCATTTGGGAAAGGTAAAAATTGGTCGCACCCAGATGGTGGGCCACATCTAGCTTGCGGGCCTCCCCCAGCCTGTGGGCTGGACCAGTTCTGTGACCCAGTGGGCCGCACCCAGCCGGCTAGGCGTGGTTGTGCTGATGGCCTAGTAGGCCTAGCTCATGGCTAGTGGGCCTAGTATGCCAAACATGGCACAGTCTGACTGTGCATGGTCCAGCTAGTTTGGACTGGGCCTAGCGGGCCAGATCAGGTGGTTCTGACCGGGTCGGACCCGACACAGACCCTTCATGGCTCAGTTATGCTAAAATGGGAAAATCATCTAAACCAGACATTTGTTTGAAAACACATTTTTGGTGTTGTAACCTTATGGAAAACACTGTAATTTTGAGATACCCCACTTATGTTTTAGTGAAATTTGGACAACAGTCATGTTTGATCAAAGCCAAATCCAACTGGGCCTTCGGCACTAAAATGCGTATAACATAAAATTTGAATGCTTGATTGACACATCGTCTATTGCATCGGAACCCTTATGACATGGAAATTCATCGTGTAAATTTATAAAGGGAATTTGTGGAAATTGAGGAAAGAAAATTTGATTGAGGAGAAGATCATCCCATAATCAAATGTGTTATGTGTAGGAATCCAGTGGCTGGCTGTGACGTGATGAAGGGAGTAGCGATCAATTGTGGGTCATCCCCTATCAACCCTTGGTGAGTCTTCACAAAGCGATCCTATGTGGGTGAGCACCTAGAGACCCTCTATGGGTTAGTACTTAGCAATCCTCTGTGGGTCATCGCTAAGAAATCTTCTGTGGGTTAGCACTTAGAACTCCTTTGTGGGTCATCACATTGTGATCCTTTATTGGTAATCACCTAGAGATCCTTTTTGGGTCATCACGTTGAGATCCTCTTTGTGTCAGCACCTAGTGTACATCTATGTATGAGCACCTAGTCATCATATATGGGTCAACATGTAGGGATCATTCATGGGTCATATAATAGTGATCTTCTTTAAGTCAGTAACTAGCGATCCTTTGTGGGTCACCACCTTGTGACTTTGTGTGGTTCAGCAGCCAAAGCCTCTTGACAGAATTAGATTATCTAGCTTTATGACTATTCATCTTTATTCAGGTTAATGAAGTTATATACATATTTTGAGTTGATTATTTTACCTTGAGCTTTGTTATTGAGATCATGATTTGTGGTTTTTTGTTTTTGGAATTCTGGCAGACCATCAGGGGTCTCCTGGTCACTACAATGTATTATTATACTCACCCTTCCACAGGCTTCGCCACACCTTGTTGTTTCTTGTGTTGATGATAGACATCATTGAACATGGTTTCAGAGTTAGAACAATATGGTTCATTGAGGTGACCAGTTGATGTGGAGAGCTAGAGTGATGAGTTGTACCTACCATTTTGGTTGGATCTTTGGTGGAAAATATCAGGAGAAGTTTTTCCTTTTTTTCTATTTTTCTTTCATTGGGTATATATACAGGCCAATTCTTCTTCAGTTCATACTTTTAATTTTAGAAGATATACTATGTGGTTTGTTCTTGTTGTGTACCTGGACTCTGTGTTTGCAGGTTTAAAGGGAATGCCATCACATTTTATTAATATGCCATTGCGGTGCTAGTCTCAAAACCCTTTCCTCTAGATGGTGTGGATAGGGTAGTGACAGCATCATCCCGGGGGGACGGGTCATGACACATTTAAAACCAAAAGAGTTTTTCTTCTAAAAACATGACTTTTCAACCTAAAAAACCCCACTTGGATTGTATAAAATCATTTCAATGCATTTTCATGAGTTTGAAATCCATTCAAAACCAATTCCATCTTATTAAAAAAATTGATTTCAAAATTAAACTCAACAGTTTAATTGAATTCATTTCCTTCAAAATAAACCATTTTAATTCAACTGTTTAGAAAAACTAATCTCCATAAAAACACCTTAATTCAATAGAATTGGGGGTTTCCCAAATTATCATGCCATAACCATTTCAAATATCCCAATTCACTAGATCTGGGTTTTATCATTAAAATTTATAGTAAGATCAAGAAATTGAATTTAAATAAGTTACTGGAATTATCAAAGCATATCAATGTTAATCAATTTTGGAAATCGGAACAAAACCACAAATCACATTCCCAGAGAAATAAACATTCAACGACACCCATAAACAAGAAAAAAGGTGATAGATATCTTAAAACACAACCTATAAGCAAGATAAAACACCACAGGGAAATTAATCATAAATAAGTAGATGATCAATTAAAAAAATAAGATAGAAAGAGAGAAACACAATGAACAAGGGAGAGAACATACATGGAAATTTCACCGAATGAAAATAGATGATCAAAATATTATTAGATCGATCCATAAAGAGGGAGCCACTATAAATCAACTAGGGTGAGCCTAGAGTATATAGCCAAGAGTTCTTGTTATAATAGCCTAAGCTGTATGAAAAACACAATACATTAGGCTTGGTGTGAGCCAATTCGCGACGTGTACCCAGGGGGTATGACATGTAGGCCAAAATGGATATGTATAATGAAAATCTCATGGCCTTAGGATGAAAAACATCTATTTAACCACTAAATGATTTGGAAATTAGGTACACAGTGTGTACCATATCATGACACAATCTCCCCATTCATAACCTGTAACCAACACTAAGTACCTGACGTGTACATCAGGTACCTGGTGTCTAATTTTCTTGTAGCCTACATTAATCCAAATTAAACACATAAAAATGATTTTTAACTGAAATGGAAAATAGTAAAGGTGGAATAAATTCCCGATCATGGTAAAGGGATGTTACAACCTCCCCACCATAAAATATTTCTTCCCTGAGAAACCCTATAAAGATGATTCCATGCCAATGAAATGGTTCCTCTTCTCTCATCAATGCCTCTCATTACCAAGACTCATGAATATCATTTACATTTTTCCATAGTACAAATAAAAATGGTAATGTATTCATTCGATACACCATTTTATTGGAATCAACTATCCTAGAATGTTTTCAAGTTAAGGATAAATTAGGCTTGATCTCAAGATCTATCCAGCTCAAAACAAGAAATGGATCAGATATATTCTTTATAAGCTAAGACACATGGAACACATTAATTATCGATGTCAACTGTGGTGGATTTTATAGATAGTACACAAACTTCCCCACCTTCTCAACAACCTCAAATAGTCACACAAAAAAAGGGAATGGTGCCCATTTCCACCCAAGCAGTCCGTGACCCAATTGTGGTGAAACCATTATGATCACCTGATCACCATAAAAAACTCCAAAGGTCTATAGCCTTGATAATTATTAAAACAATATCATCATTGTCCGTCAACATCCTCAAACATATCAATTGAATCTTTTTTGACGTCTCCTACACCAAGCTCGTTCAAAGAAAACAACATTCACCAACATCTGACTATCACAACGTATCTTTACAATCCATCGATATAGGGCCTCGAAAAGTCCAATTTTGACAGAGAACTGGTAACATTTGTTTTATGATAACTCATCCAGCCCTACATGATCATTCCATGCCCCACTAAAGTTGAGAACATAGGAACAAAGAATATCTTCAAGAATATGTGTAGATCTTTTTGTTTGGCCATCCTACTAGGGAAGTTAGGACTGCTCAAACGAACCAATGATCGGTGTGCCTCTTAAATGCCTCTCCAATAGTGGTATATGAAATGAGGATCAATTTTAGATAATACATATGATGGAAGTCTGTGTAGAAAAATAATCTCTTCCATATACAAATTGCCTAATTGTTCAACCTTATATGTATTATGAATGGGTATAAAGTGATCTGACGTGGTGAACCTATCAATCACAAACCATAATTCATTATTATTTATCTTGGTATGAAGAAACACAACCATAATGTCCATAAAGATATCATCATAATTCCTCGTAGGGAAAAGAATTGGTTGAAGAAAATAAGGAGGTTTTTAGTGTCTTAACATTCTCTTGTAAGAACCTATATAAATGAGAGACAATCTCAACAATGTATCATCTCTTTCCTAGACACCGGAACTGCTGCCTCATGTCATAGAAGATTTTTTTGATTCCAAGGAGCACATAACACTATGAATTATGTCAATACCCCATCAATGCATTTAATGCTACTTCCAGAAAAACGAAGCAGTTGAAATACTATATAACAACATATTTAGGGAATGACCACTGGCCAACTGTCTCCCCTCCATAATGGGATTATCTAATGCTACAAAACTCATCATCAAACTCTAGATCTAGAGTATTCATCCCGAGAAGAGTACATATCAACTGATCATTGATTAATGAAAACCAAATCATCCTCAATAATATTCATTATGATATACAAAAATCTATCTGACTGTTATATTCTATATCCCCATTTCAAAATATTAAAATATCATTCAATGTGATGCATAAATATATAATATACCAGACTAAAAAGTTTTGAATTTCTAAAAACATGATCCATCAAGTAAACCATAATATAATGTAATTATTTTGGGAAGAATATACCAAATTTACATATTATGGTAGTCATTTCCCTTTCCAATGTTTTATTATTCATCGAGTATATATCTTTTCTAAATATAGATATAGACAAGAAACAAATCTTGATCAATATATGATAGGAATTCATATGAAAAACTAAATTATTACGGACATGAATTAGATTTGTCATCAAAATTTATCAGTAAATTGATTTCATGATCATTGACACTAAATCAGTAATTTACAGGATAGTTTTGATATCTGATTAATACTCCACATAAGCATTTAAACCAATTATGACGTTTTCAAATTAATATATCTATACCCTAGAATGAGTATGGGGAACAAGGGAAATATGAATCTATATTATTTCCCTACTTAGTGTAAACATTTCCTATATCAATATTTTAATAATGTTTATCTTTGCTTTAATACCATCCATTTTACATTGATTCATTTTGTTAAATTAAAATGAAATTATAACATGCAGTTTTTCTGTATTTGTGACATCAAGAGAATTTATGATTTACAAAAAATATACTATATCAATTCAAAAAAATGGAGGTCTTATTCTAAAAGGTATTCCTGTTGATTCTGAATGATAATTTACAGAAATTTCATGGCCATATCTTTTACATTCTAAAATTCTTCACCACCTATAAGTTGAAATGGAATTATATTATCATCTAAACTCCCATCAAATTAATTTTTGAACTAATCACATCATGTAATAATGATGTATCCCACCATACGGAAGAGTGAAAAAGTCATATTCCCTAAAAATGGATAGTATGATAGTATTAATGTTATAATAATTTCATAATCATAATAAAATAACGAAATATCAAATATAAATAATAAATATATATTTTTATATCAAAACATGATATGTAGTAACTAAAAATAAATGGCATCGATTCATGTGGTGGTACTCCACTGTACACATGAATAATATTTTAATACCTAGTTTTCATTAAGTGGAGATGGTTGTAGGTTATTTCCTTAACATCAAATCATCTTAGCTTATGGAAGATTCTGAGAATATAATATATTGATTGTTTATTGAAAATTTTAGGAGGTAGAACAAGAATTTAAAATAATGGGCAGTGAACATTAACCCTTATTCAACAATCCTCCTTAGGTTTACATTGAAGTTTATCTTAATATGGCCTCCATCCTAAAATAAGTCCTCTAGGGAGAGGGGATAGATGTAGGGAGTGATTTGGTATAATATTGTACAAAACTAATCATTTAAATATGTGATAGAGAGATGATATGGGGTTCCCTTTTATATTTTGAGTGTTAATGTGCTGGTCATGGATAAACAAAATGCCTTTAGTCAATTTTATTACTTATTATTATCCTTATCTTATTAATGAAAAAGCCATTTTACCTTTAACTGTAGTTACTATTTTTTCATTCAATAATAGATTTGATAAAAATTTATATGTCCTTATTAAAATAATAATTAATATTTATTCCTAATATATATATATTTTTCAAATACCTTTCATAGAAGTGGAATATAATAACTTGAAATTAATTATCTATACATGATGAGAAAACATGGTTTTAAATTGAAAACATTAAAAAACACAAATGATTATGTATAAAAATTATATATGAAATTTATTCCACTGACCTATGATGGATTTATTTATTTATAACAGAACTAATTTTACAATATACTAAATTTAAAAGCTATATTACCATTATAAATCTATTTTAAAAATCTATGTTTCAAATTAATAATAAATATTTTTCACAATTCATCAAAAATTTAATCATTTTATAAAACACAGAAAACATTCAATCCCTAATAATTTTGGCATTTTGAATTAAAAGATGATGTTTTTATCATATTAATTTTATAAAATAGTCATAAATAAATATTATTTTTTCATCAAGAGAAATTAAATTCATATTTTATAGAAAATATAATTTTTAAAATATATAATGACAAATCCAAAAATTAATTGTTTTCTATCTCTATGATTTCCATATATTAAACAACTATAAATAATTTTTAATATGTGGTTATTATAATATGTGCCTCTTATTTTAACAACATGGTTATAACATTCATATTTAATATTATTTATTACATATCATTGTTTAGTTAAAACACATTTTTGAGTGTAACATAATCTAACCTAGTGTTTCATACACTGAAAGCTCAACATGGTGTTATCTATAACAAAATAAAAATGTAGTGTTTATTGAAACACAAGATAATAATGATATTTCAAATTAAGAATAAAATAAAATGGTTTAAATTAATTTGTAAAGAATTTCACAAAATCATTGGGAGATACACATATGCATGTACAAATATACCTGCATATGAATATACATACACATATATTTATATATAAAGATCGGCATTCTTACTATTACATACACATGTATGCACATACATAAACATGCATATGAAAACATAAATATGGTAGATAAATATACACACACAAACACAAACACATCCATATGTACACATATTCAAACACACACATACACATACACATTCACATTCAAATTCTTATACACATACACATATACACTTACATAGGTATAAATAGGCGTATGTAAAAATACATTAAGACAAACACACACACACACACATATATATTTACATACACATACACTCACATATACATACACACAGACATAAAAACACACTTACACGTACCAATACACATACATGCATATATATAAACATACAAATCCACAAACACACGTGCATAAACATGGAAATAAATGAAATTAATTGTTCATAAAAATAAATACATACACATTCATGTGCACACATGTATATGTGTACAAATACACATACTATATAATGATAAACATTAAACATAAATATATAAATATACACTAGTCATATACAAATATGAACATTCATACATACAAACACTCATATGCATAAAAATGCATGTACAATAAAGTAGACATAATCAATAATACATATACATGATTCTTCACATACATTCTCACAAATTCATACATACATCTATCACATAAATGTACACATATAAAAATCTAACACACACAGAAATAACATCACATGCATTCAGATACAACACAAACATACAGATATAAACATACAACTATTTATATTCACATGAATATATATATACATACATATACATGTGTGTGTATTTTAAATTACATAATATGAATATAAAATATATAAATGAAAATATGAATGGCGTATTTAAAATAATAGTTTCATCTATATAAGAAAATATTTTATTAATAAAAAATACATTATAATAATGTTAATTATATATAGAATTTGTATACAATTTAAATAGATATTCGTTAAATATTTTTTTGGCTAATAAAAAATTGATAATATTATATATATAAAATAATAAAAATTTTGATAAAAAATATTTTTGTTTTATATTATATATATCATTTTTATATTTTATAGTGTGTCGTCTATTTAATTCAATATAAATATTATAAAAAATTATATGAATGTATATATTTAAATTATATTGTTCAATATTATTTTATGTCATTTCATTTTTTAGAATGTTAAAGGGGTATATTTTATAATAGTTACGAAAATAATTGAAAATATTGAATCATTATTAGAACTAAAAAAGTGCTGAAAAGAGTACCCTTATCACATCACATTTTTATAACAATTAAAATTATATTTTATCAGCACTTTAGCTAGTGATCATAAAAGACCCCCAACTATTAGAACTTTTTGATTAGTTCTGATAGTAGTCAGCATTGAATATCCCATGATGCATAGTAGTGTTAGTAATAAATTATTTTAGTGTGTAAAAATGTTGAATGAGTGAGACAGATGTATTCTTCACCAGTCTAAATTTTATTTTCATATCGAGGTTTCTTATTTCTTTATATTGTTTTAAATAATTAATCTTTATGAATTTTAGGGAATCGTGTAGACTATATAAATTTATAGAATAATAATTTTGTAACTATACTATTTTATTATGGTTTATAAACCTTTTTCCTTTTTCTTTTCATAGTTTAATGTCTAAACTTTTAATATGTATTTTTAAATATTTTTAAAGTTATTTTTTAATTCATATAAATGAATAATAAGGGTTATTTTGATTCATTATCACTATTCATCACAACTCAATGATTCGAACATGAATGAGATTTCTTGATAATCAATGAAAATAATCTATATAAAAACAATATCACATATATGTTATAATTAGATCATATCACATCAACTATAAAAATATTAAGAGTAAATGTCCATTTATAAAACGCTTTTTTACTTATAATTTTATAAAAAAAAATTTAAGTAGAAATATATTTTCGTACTATATTTTTTAATGTTTTTTATAGCAGTGATCTTTTTATAAATAAAATACTTGATGAAATTTTTAAATAATTGATCTTTGTTGGTGAAGATGATGTATAAAAGGGTTTTCTGTACTCATTTTTTGTAATAGTTTTTTACTAACCAATAATGTAAATAATTATAAAATTTTAAGAAAAGAAATATATATTTATTGATTAGATTATGTTATATCATAGGAATGAAATAATGGATCATTAGGAATAAAATTCATAAATAATTTATAATATAATAAAAATATGTTGTGATGAATTCATTCTTTATATATTGATTTGATTACATATTTTTTTGTCAGATCATCTTTTGATAAAAATCATGATTGTATTCAAATTACTGGTGATCCACACATATAACTAAATCCATAGGGTCATGAAATAGAGATCTTCATTTTCTAGAATTAAACATCCTCAAGTAATCATTGTTCTTCCATGATCACCCAAAGAATAACATAAAATATGTATTCTTGCTACTATATAAATAATTAAGAGTGGTGGTGGATTTGTATCACAATATGTAGTTAATAGAATTCATAAATAGGTTATTTTTATATCTATAGATAATTATCCCTGTTATTATGTGAAACTAAAATTTCTATCATACTCAGTCAGAAATTTTATAAATAGGTTTCAATGGATCAAGGCTCATTGACAAATAATTTCACATGAACCCATATTATTTAACTAATCCCCATGGAAGACCATGTATATAATATTTCTAATATTATTATTATTTATTAAATTTCTAGAAACCAAAAATTAATAAAAAAATATTTCACTAATAAAATGTATAGTATTTACTCACATATAATTTAATATATATTATTTCTCAATGAAATAATAAAATTCGTCTACCATTACTCAACAATATATATGAAGCCATGAATAATTATTATTTAATAATAGATATATTTTATTACAATATCCACCATATTATTAATAAATATTATATTAACTAAATTGAATATATTTATTTACAATTTATTTTATTATAAAATATACTCTTGAATAAATACTGATGGACTATATTCAATCAATCTAGAATATATAATTATTAAATTATTTTCAAGAATAATATATAGTCATTATGATATGAAAAAATTAAAAATATTATTTATCTGAACATCTAGATATACATTTTGTTTGTCCCATTAGGCTTATATTATTGTGGCATTAGGAAGGGCCACCATGATTCAAATTATATCATCATAAAACATGCCATGGTACCCAAAATGATATAATTTAATTTTAAAATGTAATATATATTCATATGAACATATACTGAGAAATCCAATCCCTTTATCACAATATATATAGTCAAATTGGATACATACTTCTATCATTAACCAATGTTCTAGATAACTCATTTGTTGTGATAAAAAAAATGAACCTTCAAAGAAACACCATATTCATTAGATTAGTTTTATTTCTTAATTACCATTAATGGGCCATAAAAATCATATTCTATTAAAGAACTAATGTAAACAATCCTTTATCACATTCATTGTAATACGCTGACCGAGAAGTCTAGAGGTGGTGAATTAATTTATTACATTATCTTGATTTAATGGAAACAAATATTGAAGAATAACACAATTTAGTAGTTCTAAAGACCATATTACATACATGATCAATATAATAAATTGGTAAAAAAATAAATAATATTAAAAGAAAAAATTAATAATCCTTAAAATGCATTAATATGATTCCTCATTATATCATGGGGGAGAAATTATCATAATGGTGAGCTCAATGGATAATAATATGTATGTAAAATGTAAGAAATAATAAATTGGGTAGAATAAATCAACATAAAATGGTATATAAATGATAACAAAATCCATTCAAATAACATTCATTGTCAAAGTCAAAATTGAATAGTAAGTTAGTGAAACACATTCAATTTAATCAATAAACTAAGACTAAAATTCACTAATTGATTTTATCATATGAAAATATCATGGATAATAACTATAATAACTATAATATATATTATTGGAATTATTAATTAATAGACTTCAAGTCTATGGAACATGAAAACCTATACCATCAAGACTATTCATAAGGTAGTTAAAAATTATTTGTAGAAACCCCTTTAACTGGGAGTAATTATTCATCTCATGAGAACCAATCGATGCAATGAGGTGATATGTAATTTTTATTACCCACCCATTAGTGCCTATCAAAATCATTCCTTATATATTATAATAAAAATAATATTCCTTATCAATTATCCATATTGAATAAAATAATACATATTTATCAATATTTCCCCAGATAATCAAATAAATGTCAATGAAAACATCATATATCCAAAAAAAATTGATTTAGGAAATAATAATACCCATAACAAAATAATGAGTGTGTTAAATTTAATATGTAATGATAAATGATTTTAATATAGTGTTTTTAATAGAATGTTATCCATCCAAAAATAATATGAGATTGCAAATATGACTTTTACCACATGGTAATTTTCATGAAAACACCCTTGTTCATGGTAATTCAATATAGAAGGTAAAATCCATGATTATATAATAATTCCTTTTATAATATATCCACATGTCTATTAGACACCCCACATATAAGAAGTTACTTGTGAAAATGGTGATTTACTCATGGAAAAAAATATTTAGGGGAATCTCGTATATTCAGTCCAACAATTCACGTATGTCCTTATATTATTGAATAAAAAACGTGTGTAAATTATTTAATTTATTTATAACCTTTTTATGATTATTATTACTTTTAGTTAACTTAGTAAAATTTTCCATTCAACAACATAAAAAATTAATTATATGATGGGTGTTTTGAAAAAATTCGGTTCATGTGTCAAAAATGACTTTGGTTGGTTGACCATGGTCAAGGTGAACATTATATAAAAATACGAGGAATACTAATATGTATGTAATTATCATATTTATACATCAATTATAATTTTAAAACCAAATATGGATGATAGTTATGAAGAATTAACCAACATAAACTACATTATGATAGTAGGTCATTCGTACCATTGACAAACGTTCCCATTTTTCAAAGTTCGTTATGGAAAGAAGAAAAGTAACAAAAACATATTTTTATAATGATCATTATATAATAAATACAATATTGTTCTATAATTTATATATATATATATATATATATATAATTATTGTGTTATAAAACCAGTCACATCACGTCATTGAGGTAGTATTCTACACGTCCACGAACGACATTATCAGTTTTATTAGTGTGTGAAAAGAGAAATAAGGAAAATGATATATTATTTATAAATAATTGACTTCAAATAGTATATATAATATATATTTTATTTAAATAAATTTTCTTATTTTAATGCATCCTTAAAAAATTCCATGTCATCTGTTAACGTATCACTTCTCTTTGAGTTGGTAGTAGTCCACACGTCCACAAATTATGTTATCATATTTACACAGAATGTAATTCATAAAGTTGTGTTTTATATACAAATTTAACAATAAATAAGAAAGAACATATATAAAATATATCATATAGAAACAATTTTTCCAACATAATGTCTAACCATAGATGGTGGTAAAGGAGAAATAAATGATATTTTTTTACGAAGTGATTTTTTCCCAGACATGAATGATATGTTCATTACCTATTTGATGGAAGTGTGTATAGGATTGGGTGGAAATATTTAAAAAACTATATTTTAGTATATTTATGAATCTTATGTTATTATATAATAAAATAATAATTATAAATTAATGTTTTGAAAAAAAAACATTAATGCACAAGGAATGAAGTTGCAACTTTTCCAGGTAAATACTTTTGTTTTGTATAGAAGGGAATCCTTGATATGATTTAATCTAAAGATGAGGCTTTTAGGATGATATGAGAGGTCCGGGGGACCATTTTGGTATATCTTTTTATTATCCCATGTGTATTGAGAGGTGTGGATTGGGAGGTGCGATGAAGGGGGTGAGTGAATGCATTTTCATGATAGAGGGGACATTCATTTTGATAAATACAAAATGTTAAACACTTACCATACCGAATGTTCATACAAAATGGTATAAATATGAAGTAATGTCAATTTAGTTTTCTCTTAAATAACCAACACCCAATGAGAAGTACATTTTTGAAATTGTGTTATTTAGTCTTTATGTTTCCTTATAGTTTTCCTTTTGGTTTTTCATTTATGTAACTTGTATTCCTACCAATGTAACATAACCCTTATGAGTAATTATGTGTAGATTTGATAGAAAATATAGACCCACTGAATTATAAATATTATATATAATCAAAATATTAAAAATATTATGTGGGTCAGAATATAATTTTTTGACAAGCATTAGTAATGTGTAAAAATAATACGTTAATCCTCACAATGATAATAAAAGATTCACTATATGTGGCCAATATGTTCTGTATAATATCTAAATTTTTATATCAATGGAACCCATTTGATATTTAAATACAATTATAATTATATTGTATGATGATGATATTTGTATTCATTCAAAACCATTAAATAAAAATGATTTTTTTATAAAATAACGTTAATACTGATATTGACATATTTTATTTAATTTTAATTTTGAAATATGAAAACATTATTCAAATTACAATATATTATGTTCAAAAATGTTATTAATTATATATAAATATTTAAGAGTGATGGACCAAAATAATTCAGAAAATATAATTTAATTTTAATATTTTTGGTATCATTTTTCTAAATGATTATTAACTAAATAATTTATGTGTTAGAATTTGTTAAGTGTTTATTTTAATTAAATAATATATCCAAATTATCGTAAAATTATAATGATCAAAAAACATTGTTTATGTTTATAACTGAAACTATGTAGCTTATTCCAAAATTAATGTTTTTTAATTATTAACGATATATAAGGTTCTCTATTGTGTTTATCTTTTATAAACATATTATATGTGAAAATATCATGGAATATAATTCATAAAAATATTTTAAATCATTAAATTTGTAGATAAGATCAATTTATGAGTATACAAGGAATTTTGGATACGTTTATAGTTTTTTAGCTGTTAAGCATAAGTTTTAGTCCATTCAAAAGATTAATTTTACCTTAATCATTGTAATTAATTTCAATAACATTCACCTATATTTTTGGTAAAAAATTATTTAGATCCTTTTATGCAATAAATATCATACATATTTTCCAATTCATCTCAGTTATGTAGATAAATTAAATTTATTATGTATCTCGTAGTTGTGGCGAGAAAGTGAGTTTTTAATGTTAACATGTTCAAAACCACATAAAAAATTTATATCTAAATTAAATATAAAAAATATCCCAATTACCTAAAAATGATTAATAGATATATAATATTACAATTTCTTATTTTAATCAAATTTAAAATTTTATTTAACATAATAAATAATTTAAAATAAAATGGATTTATTCTACTAAAATGCAGTATTTTTCACTATCCATCAAAAAAATAAAACATCACTATGAAATAACCAAAATCCACCCTAATATAATTTTAAATTCAAAATTAAAAAATAAAGATTATATTTATAATGAAGATATGTGATTTTGTGAAAATTATGTTATAATATAGGTTCTTAGTTAAATAGTAATAAAACTTATTCTTTTATATCAAGCAAGCTAAATCCGTTTTGCATAAAGTATAATAGTAATATGGTGTTCTATATAAAAAAATATAGAAAAAAATAAATGTTATTATAAAATTAAAATATTTTAAATTATTATTTATTTACACTATCCAGACATTAATATATAATTTCCATTGAATTTTGACTTGATCTCAAAGAAACATGGTTTGATATTTGAACATACTATTGATAGAAGTTAGAACATGATAAATAAATTTACAAAACATCATAATAAGTAGTAAATTAAAATTACGAGGTCATAAAAAACCAATGATTTTAAAAGAATAATTTTAATGAAAAAAATGGATATATATAAGAAATAAAACCATCATGTTATGATAGACAGTGATCATGATCTTTTTCTGCTTAATGTTTATGGACACCAAGTAAAAATCCAATGTTATAAAAAAGTTCATTGATTTGCCAAAATATTATGATAATTGGATGATGTTTTTACAATAACCCTTTACTATATTTTCTGAATTCATTAACCCTCTATGAATATATGTTGTTATAAGTTTTTATAATATTTTACATTGATTATGAATTGAACTTATATCACTTCATCTCTTAAAAAATATTCTTCATATAGTGGAGTAATAAATTGTTATATAAAAACACATTTAAAGATAAACCTAAATCATTTTATAAATACTTATCAATTCCAAAATACTATTATTGAACATTTTATAAATGAGCAAACTCAATTTCCAAAATTAATTTTTCATTATATATTAATAAAAAAGAAGCAACTATAAATTATCACATTCTAAATATGTAAATACATTAATCATATACTAACTTAAAATATGTTAAAAAAATTAATTACAACCAAACATTACTAATAACATTCATGATATAATATTACTTATGTAAAACATATGTTTTTGTGTATATTCATTAAATCCCAAATTTTATAAACCCCATAAATAAATGCACGATCTTTATTGTAAAAAAATCCTAAATCATTTCCAAGGTACTATATAGTATCCAATCTAATTATTCCACATTATCCATCTATTTATTCCAATATCATTATCTCAGAATTAGGTACGTATTATGTGTTATATTTGTTTCATCCATGTTTTTCTAGAAAAACATTAAAAATTCAATTGAATATTTTTTCTTGGTTATGGCTACCGATCCACACGTGATTTTAAATATTTGATGAAAATTTAAACAATTAAATGATTATATATTCGAATTATTCTTATAAATAGTTCATAATTGATAAAATAATTGAATGAAATAATTCTTAAATCCAAAAATAATAACATTATTCAGTATTCTTCTATGGTAGTGATATAATATTAACCATGATCCACTATAATCATTTATGGTATGTTCATTTGACACTTGAATTTTTTTTGTATCTTCATATAATCAAGAATTAGAAACATTGTACGTTGGATACATTTTTCACATCTAAAAAATTATAAGCACATTGGAAAATATCTCAACACCTATTGCAATATCTCATTCCTTTTATGCAAGGAGTCGGATGATGATTTCGACAACTGTTAAATGTGATAAAATTGTACATTTACTTATTCACTTTATCTAACTCGGTACATGATTTCCTCATTATTTCACGATCACTTTGAGTACATAATAGATAAATAGTTATTTCAATATTTCATTAGTGCGTGATATTATATCCTCAAATGATGATATTTTTTATGAGACTTAATCCCAATAAAATATTTTCATAATATTGTGAAATATACGATATTTATTACACATTGGATAATGTAAACTAGTGAGGTTAACATTCCTTATGCTATGTTTAATTTACAAATGATGACATACACTAGGTTTGATCTTATCATATTAAAACATATTGTATAGTCAAAAACTATCAAAATGCATAACATATATTGATTTTTTTTGTTTATATAATCTAATATTAATAAAATTGGTTTCATTTTAATGTTTATAAATACATATCCTCAAATTATATTTTAGTGTTTTTCTCGATAATCTATATTTTCTAAATTAGGATTCCATGGTTTCTCGTAAACGTCCTTTGAAACCAACTGTAATGCCCCGACCCCAAAAGCCTAGATATCATACATTAAATTATTACATTATCATGACTAAAATGAATCAAATCATAATGGAATTAAAATGTTATTAGTTTTGGATATCCATATTACATACATTATACACAAAATGAATTGGGGAAATGAAATAAATCATCAAACTAGTAAATATTCACTAACGTTGGAACTCATTGAAATGATTCCTCATCATAACATGAGGAAATGTAAAAAAATACTAGTGAGATAAAAATCCAATATAGGATTCATAAAGAGGAATAAATAATGTATTTTAAAGTTTAAATCAACATGTAATGGTAAAAAACCAATGGCATATTCCACTGAAATAACTAAATAATACAATATCAATATTTTAATGTTTGAAACTGATATAAATGACATTTCATCAATAAAGTAATGATCAAATCCATCAATATATTTTATCATATAAATATACAATAGATAAAAAAATAAAAAAAATATATGCAGGAAATTTTAAATTATTGGACTTTATTTCTAAGACACATGAAAACATTTGTTATTAGGACACATCATAAGTCTGTTTAAAACTACGTATAAAAATCCATTTAATTTTTCAAATGAATTTTTATCATGTGAAAACATTTATTCCTGGAGAGTATTAATAATTTCCAAGATCTACCTATCATTTCCCATCAAAATAATTCCGTTTATTTAATAATTGAAAAAAACTATTCCTTATCAAATATCTATACTGAATAGAGAAAATAGATTTCTCAATATTTCCACAGATAATCAAATAATTATTATAGTAAACACCATATGTAAAAAATGGTATATGATTTTGGAAATAATAATATACATCACCAAAAAATGGGGTTATTTATGGGAATATACAATGATAAATTTTTATAATGATGTGATTTTTTCAGGAAAATGATTACAATCACAAAATAAAGTGAGATTACCAAGATGAATTTTACCACATTGTAATTCAAATTAGAAACACCTTAGGTGAGGAAATTCAAATTGGAAAAAAATTAGAGATAAAATAATTCATGATATAATATATCAATATCGCTAGTAGATAAACCACACAAAATATTTAAGTGGTATAGACGATGCACACCTCAAGAAAAGAAAAGTTAGAAGAGAATCTCTAACCTTTATTCCAACTTGCCACTAACATCATTATTTTCCTGAATAATAAAATTATTTAAATTATTTACACGATTAATAATCTTATTAATTTTAAATATTAGTTTTTATTCACTTATAACTATGTTTTATACAACTATATTAAAATTTGGGTTTATATCAGGTGTTTTGATGAAATTTGGATCATATATAAAAAATGATTTGTTAGGACGAATGAGGTAAAACAAGTCAGCATATAAAAATATAAAGAATAATATCAATGAAATAAATATCATAATGTTACATAATTTATACTTGTAAAACCAATTATTAAATGTGTTTTATAGAAAACGAACAAATGTTACAATCCTGGATATGGTACGACATATGTGTGCATAATTATCGTTCAATCTTTTCAATGAACATTATGGGAAAGAAGGAAAATAACATAATATATATCCAAAATTAAAATTATCATATATAAAATTTTATTTAACAATATAAACTAATATATGTAATTCTTCATATCTAAATGGGATCACATCATGTCGAGGAGGAAGTGGTCCACACATGCATAAATGATGTTATCACTTAGTGTGTAATATGTGTAACAAAGAAAATGATATATTGTATTTATAGAAATTTATCTTTTTTACTTAATATAATATATATTTAATTTAAATTCAATATTTTTAATTAAAACAATCATTAAGACATTTCATGTAATGTTTTAATGTATCACATCTCTTTGAGGTGGCGGTAGTCCACACATCCACAAAAAAGTTATCATTTCTACACAAAATGGAACAAATAAAAATATTTTTTATATAAAATCTATATTAAAATAATTACATAAGTATTATAATATATGTCATAAAGAAACAATATTTCCATCATAATCCCGAACCATGATATGTGTTAATGGAAAAACAAATAAGATTGTATTGCAAGGAAATAGTTTACCATACTAGAACGGTAAGATTATTACCCATTTTGATGTTGTGTGTATAGGTATAGGTCAAAAAACAATCATAAAAAAATTATATAATTTTATGAACACTTATGTTATTATATAAAAACGGAATAATAATAAAATAATGTGTAGAGAAACAAATAAAACATAAATGCACATTGAATAGTGTTACAACATATTCAGGTAACTCCTTATAGATTTTAAAAAAGAACTTCTTATATTTTATTTTCGCTCATTATTATTCTTATATGATTAGATTAGGGGTTAGGGTAGATTATGTTAGATGTTATTTTATGAATGAATATATCATAGAAAGTGTGAGGAAGGGGAAGAGTGAATTAATTTTCATAATGGAGGGGAGTTTCATTCATGTAAATACTAAGATTTATATACTAATAGGAGGTATCCCTTACATAATGTTGTCAAAAATCTGAAATATAATGTATTAAATTTAATTTATGGTCAATATAAATATCTAATGAAAAATAATATTTTCAATTTTATAATTTTGTTCTATATTCATAAGGTTTCCTTATAATTTTCATTTGGTTTTTAATTTAGGTAACTAGTTTTCCAAAATATGTAATTTGAACATTATGACTAAATTAAAGAACGATTTATTTTAAAATAAAGAACCATGCAACTATAAAAATTATATATAATTTAAAATATAAAAATCCCATTTTAGTTAAATTATTTTTAAAACTAGTGCACATAACGTGAAAATACGATCTTTTAATCTCGACCATGCTAATAATATTTTTAATACATATGGGTCAATATATTAATTTTTAATGATAAATAGGTCTTTTAATGGACCATATTTTATTATTATTCAATGGAAAAATTCGCATTTAATATAACTATTTTTTATTAATTCTAATTTAATTTATAAGAGATCATCTATTGTAAAATAACATTAACGTCAATTTTGATAATGTTTATTTAATTTTAATTTTAAAATTAAGAAATTTGTTTTAAAATATATTAACAATAATTATTTTTGATAACATATTATCAACTAAAAAATGAAAAAAAATCATTACATACATTTAATTTATTTTTCATCAAATTTTTTTTATCTGATAAATTATCTCTGAATTATAATTTGTTAGTCATTTAATATAATTATATAATCTCTAGAAATTATAGTAAAATTATAATGATAAAAAACTAATTTAAGAATGAAAATAAATATTATAATTGAATCCTTGTATCTTCTTCTATAATATATTGCTTTATAAATAATAAATGTAAGGAATGTTCTAATTTTATAAATTTAATTACGTAACTATTTTATGGGAAACATTCTTGGAATAATACCTGAATAATTTGTAAAATTATAACTATGATGGTATAAAATCCTAATATTTGAATCCAATTTATTATGGACAAGTTTATAGGTCATGTTGGCCCATAATAATAATGTTTGGTCCCTTGTTAAGCTCAATATTACAATAATTACAATATATAATTTTAAATACATTTAATAAGATTATATTTCAAAAAATATGTTGATATTATTTGAACATATATATAATATTTTTTTCAATTGTGTATATCCATTTTTCAAATTCCATTAAAAGATTTGGCTAAATTAAATTCAATGCTAATCTCATAGACATAGCGAGAAATCAGGGTTATAATGAAAAAAAATTCAATAGTTCTTGAATTAATTATAGATAAATTAAACATAAAAATTATTAAAATGAACTAAATTGGATGAAAAGATATGTAATTGATATTTTGTGCCATTAAATCAATTTTAAAATATAATTTAATATAAATAATTAATTTGATAGAAATTCATTTTACACAAAAATAAAACTATTTCACTTAAAATAAAAAATAAATCTACAATGAAAATACAAAAACATCACAATGATAATTTTTACCTTAATAATTCAAAATCCATGTTTATTTATATAATGAAAATTTAAATAGTTGTTAAATTTTAATTTTAAAATAGGTTCTCTAATAAAAGGAGGGAAATATCAATCTTGTATGTGAGATAATATAACTCATCATTTTGTGTAGTATTTCCATAACAAGGTGTTTTGTATAATTAAATATAAAAAAATAATATTTATTGTAAAATTAAAGTATTTTAATTTATTAGGTTCTTACATTATTCACTATTTCAATAATACTCAAGACTCACCCTATGCACCATACATTGTCTCAAACATATGTCATTACAATTTCGTAAACAATGAAATATATGAGTATAATTATATAAATTTATATCAATCATGTAGTATAATATTAAATAAAAATATCTAAATATAGAAAAATCTATTGACACAAAAAAATGTGTATTTGCTATTTTGGGAATTGTTCTCATAAAATTCACCGCCAGAAATTTCCAAGGGCTTGCACCTTGATAATGTGAATCAATTCCCCATGAGATTTTATCTCTAATAGATGGTATCATATGTGTTCTATTAGATGATTTCATCATTGTATGGAACATATACTAATGAATACTATCATGCAATTGCTGGGTCCTTATCATGGTGTGGAACTTCTTTGACCCCTCATAATGAAAACTATTCATATGAAAGTATCATATAATATTCCACAGAAATGAATAATCATGATGAGGTAATATATTTTTTTATCATTCAACAGAATCAATGTAGTTAATTATAAAATATATAGAATCATACTTTATTGAATACTATTTAACAAACTCTCAACTAAACGAGGTAACATAGATAAAAACATTTAGTCTACCACCTAGAACACAATACATAAAAATTTTATATGCTAAGATTGTAGTTTGGAGGATAACATTTTTACATCTCCGAAGAAAATTGTTAATAAAAATTCACCAATATGAGAAAAATACATCTAGGGGATATACTTTCAAAATATGTTCTTTGTATATTGGTGTGATATTTGATTCATTGTGCAAGAAACTATTGCAGAATTATCACAACATTATTTGATAGAGTAATTACTAGTGGGTATGAAAGCATGATCATATAAACTGTTTAATATCTAAATAGCTTATCTAAATACATCATAATCAACCATATATTAAATCTCTTTTTTATAATTTGAAAAAACTACCTAAGAAGAACTATTTTATTTCAATGATTTGCTAGTTATACAGAAGACATATATAGACTATAAAAACAAATAATTTTGATCTATTTGAAAAATATTACTAGTATATCCCCTGATGATTAGCTTCATATTTGATGCATCCTCCAGGAACATATACAAACACTTTCATATAGATAAAAAAATTTCCTAAACTACAAACAAATGGCATTGATCTTGTTCAAATTTACATATACCTATAATGTTCATGGATTAGGAAATATAATGAATAGTACATAACAATATATGCTAGATTTTTCCAATTATATATTTGTATGACTTCTTATTCATTTTCTCTCTCTAAACTTATTTCTAAGGTATTTTTTTAGATTGATGTCTACCATGGGATTCTAGAACTAATAATATCTTGTAATAATTATCCTATTAATGATTTTATGTAGACATTGTCCAAACAAAATCATTGATCTTTGAAGAATAATATTCATCCCTATAATATAGTATTCTTCACCTATAACTTCCATGTAAAATCACTTTTTAAAACTAGTTAACAATTTAATGTTGGATTGGTTTAAAATTTCAAAAAAAATATGACATCAAAATAATCTACAAGGAAATGTTGTGCACTCCTACTAAAATAATTACAAAAACATAAGTCAAATTCATTCTTAATGAAACCAAATTCATTTATTTCATTATCAAACATAATATTCTATATCCCATATTTTTTCTTCAATCATGAAATGGTTCTCAAAGACATTCAATTTTTTTTCAATTTCCCATAGTAAAAAATACTTCATGTTTTTTCATATAGAAAACATATTGTTAATTCATATTAAGGAAATATGTTTTGAAATAAATTTTCCATGTTTCATAGTAATTGTTCTTAACATTACCATATAAAATTATATACTTGGTAGCTAAAAATATAGGGTTTTCATAGTTGATGAAATTATTCTGTTTTCACCATTTATTCATCGGCCATGAATTATGGGCAGTTACATTACATTCCATGTCTTGTATTCTATTGAATTTTAATTTATAACCAATAATATTTACATCAACAGAAGGATAGATTAGAACTCAAACGTGGTAATGATACACTAAATACAACTAAGAATTCTTGTATTCATTCTATAATTAAATTTATAAAATCTATACTATATATTTATAGCAAAGTGTATCAATTATATAAAACTATTATTGATTACATGTATTAGGTGAATAGAAAACGATATCCTCTTATTCCACCTAACACTTTGGTGCTCCAACATATTATTTATATTTCATGAAGGACATCGTCTATGAAGACTAGCATAACCATTAAATATTCTAATTATTTTGTATCTTGTTTTTAACTATAAATTCTATCATGCTATCATTATACCTTTTTATTATGTGGTTCCTATTAAGAATGATAAATTTCCTTGTAATTATCACATTCATATTTATGGGGTTTTATAGATAATATAATGTTGTTTCATTGGGATACCTTATAGATACACAATTCATACCTCAGGGTTCTAGTTTGTTTCCTATGATCACCTTAACAAATAAATCAAATTCCCACATAGGAGTGTGTGACCACATAGATTTCATATGTACATTATGTGATATGTAATCATATTTTCCACCTCACTTGTTACTTGTTATATAATTATTGTTGAAACATCTTATGGCATCCCAAAATTGGATGGTGGAAGATCTCCAAGATTCATGATAAAACATAGCATTCCAATTATGGTTTGATTCCTCACACATGAACACCATTATAACATGGGCTATGTAAAGGATTGAGTTGGTGTATAATCCCATACTCCCATATAAATTTTAAATACATTTTCCTATTATATTATCCCCTATGATGGAATTTATTTTTGTTTATCAACATAACAAGATGATTCAAATCATTATTATTGAATAATTATTATTTCTCAATGTCCTCATACTTATACCTAATCACAATGATATTTCTATATATACTCAAATCACTAATAGTATTTATTACATATGATTATCCACCCCTATATTCTTTTGAAAATGGACCACACAGATCAGTTTTTACATATTCAAAAACTTATATGGCCCTTTCACGTTATCCATCGAATAATGGTTGTTATGTTTTCATAAAAAATAGTCATGAAATAATTAATGTTTTTTATATCAAAATTGACTAAATAAAGTTCATAACAGATATTTATCAAATTATTTTAATTTTTATGAGAAATATTGTGACACTACACCTGAGTGTTACATAAATCATGAAAACAATATTTGGTATCTATTTCCAATACGTGGTTTTTTTAATAGATATAAGCTACTATTATATTATCTCATTCCATGAAAAACTATATCATTAATAAAGTGGAATTATTAATTTATATATCATAATAATAAATTGTCTATAGCATTATAATAATACTTGATGGTGTTTTTATTAACCCTTTTCACTACATAATAGTTCTTTAAATCTATAATCAATTTTTTTTAATAGATGTAAGTTTTCTCCTACAGAAAAAGACATTGTTTTTGTTCATTTTCTATTCTAATATAAACATGTCCTAGAGAAATAATTAACAATATACATTGATATTGTATATAAATACATATGTGAGAAAAACCAGAAATATAAAATAACAATTGTGTAGATATTAAATGGATACACATTATTAATAATACACTTTTAGATAAATATTTATTCAAGGAAAAATTATTCATTCAATGAAATATATTTCTTCATAAAAAACATTTTTTCCCTTTTTTGTTCACTTTATTTCGTATATTCATCTTCATTGGTGGTTTTCATTTCGAAGAGTTGATAATATTTGAAGTCTTGAGTTTATTTTCCTTGTTCTTATATTACATATTCAAGATAAGGATAATAGGTCTATCATGATTCATGTCCGTTTCAGCATGGAGAATTAGGTTAATAAGTTAAAAAATATTGTTTAAATTATTTATCATAAAAAAATCATAATAAAAAAGTAGTATGATTTAGATAGTGAGTATACAATATGATATTTTTTTCAATTCATTTGGGAATTTAATTCCAAATAATTTTATCTTATCTTTATTCCCATACAATTTTACTACATGAGAACTATTTTGTACTAACCCTCCAATCATACATGTGATTAATTAAATGTATATCTCATTTCTTGCTTGCATATTATTATCTTGAAATAGATTACAATGGTGAGACATTATGATATATTTGTCTATACCGTCATATTTCATTAAAATATTTTTTGAAAAAAAAGAAAATTTCATGTAATGGTGAACATTCGTGGAATCCTCAAAATGCTTCTCAAATATATATATATATATATATATATATATATATATATTATTTCCACTAACCTATTAGTAATGTGCATTAGGAATATTATTTTATACCACATAATGCATTCTTTCATGTCATATAATAACACACTGGTGTCCTTACCCTTCGTTTAAATTAGGGCTAGTGAAAATATTATCATTTTATATTATGGATCATATTGAAATATTTTATGTTATGTTTAATTCAATTTCTTTAATTAAAAATAGTGGAATATTAGTAATATATCTATTAAATTTAGATTATAAATAATAAATTTATAAATCTCCCAGTATTTTATGAATACCTAATATCTATCTCATTTAGTTTTGAAATAACATTTTATTTTGGATATTTCATTGACAAAGATCCATATGACCATCCAACAACCGAAAAAGTATTATATCAGTCTATTCAAATGTTTTTAGGTTACCCTATCTTTCTAAGTGTGTTAACTCATAACACTATGATTTGTTGAGTGGACTCCCCAAAACTGAAATCCTTAAAAAAAATTTCTAAACCCTTTGACTATTAATTTTTCTATGTATAATTGTTGTGATAAACCATTAATTGTAACTGGTTTATGGAAATAAAAAAACCAATAATTAAAATCACCAAAATATTGGTTGGTCAGACACATTGAAATATGGTTCAACCACTACCCATTTAGTAGAAGGTATACCCATTTAATATATATCTACCTATATACATATTTGAGATATTTTAGTTTTTATGAATGAATTTACCATTTTACTTTTATTACATGTTTTTTAATTTTAAGAGGATTTACATAAGTTATTAATCATTAAATAGGTAATTTTTACACAAAATCCATTTTTTTGTTATTTATTTCATTCTTGATAATTCATTAAATATTTTGATCATCAAAATATATATATTGAAAAATAAAATATTCATCTTAATAAAAATAAAATGTCAACTAACTTATAATCAAGTATTTTTTCAATATATAATGTTTACATAGAGGATGATAAATTAACTATCAAAATAGGGGAAAACATTAAACCTGCAATTGCTTTTTTACTAATCTCCACAAGACCATCCATGTATCTATTTTATTTGTTTTATCTCATCTCCAAACTTGAACAACATCCACTCACATTTTCACTCCATCCATTAAAATATCTATTACTCATACACTGGTGAGGGGAACAAAGGGGTTTATTTATTGGGTATAAATAAAATGAAACTATGGGAAAACATGTTTTGATATAATGAGATGATAGATGACAAATGAGAAAAAAATTAATAACCGATTTATTAGAAATAATTCACATAAAATAGTCATTCTTATTCTCATGAGGAACCTGATTTATGCCATGAGTTATAAATATTATAAAATAACACACATTAAAAATTTATCTCAATTAAAAAATATCATGCCATATTAAATAAATTAAATTACTTATATATTACTTTATTAAATATTCAATTCCCATTGAAACATTATTTATATTATCACCCATAAACTATTTTAAAAAAATTAAATAAATATACTGAATGACCACTATGTGAAAAAACATGTATCTCTGAGGGAACACGGTGAGTACCCATATGAACAATCCATCATTCATGATATTCATATAATGTTAATTAATAAAACAATTAGAATAAACTTATTATTATAATATTTAATAACATGTACTAGAAAATGAATGACATAGTAATAAAATTTTATTTACATTGCATGTTATGTATTAATGTTCATAGATTAATAGATATATTATGACTTATACATAAAATTTAGTGAATAATTTTATATATATATTAATTAATATATTTATATATAACCCAACATATGATAATTATGAGTAAAATAATTTCATCCTAGAAAAAATGTCTGAAATGTCTAGGAATTATAATAAATTAATTTAATTTTACTCATAATGTGGTATTATACATTGTATGTACTAGCCCGCTACTAATCATGTATATTTATTTTCCACCTATATGTGACACATGTTTAGGGATTTGAAATATTGTTCTACCAGGGATGTAAATACAATACAAGACATGTAAATAAGATATACATCATGTGATCACTAAGTTGAATGGTGACCAACCCCATGTTCCATGTAAAAACACAAAAATTTCCTTTGACCAGTGTACTATATATCGTATACACATATTAAAAAATCTGAGTCTGACTAATCAGGCACCAGACTAGACTTGTTAATATGTGGTGGGTCAAATATAGACCTTTTATAACAAATTCATACACTAGAAAATAAACGTATTCAATTTATTTATTATATTATTATATTAAAATGTACAAGAACATAATATTTTAAAATAAAAATTTAACAA
Source organism: Viscum album (assembly GCA_963277665.1). Taxonomy (NCBI): domain Eukaryota; kingdom Viridiplantae; phylum Streptophyta; class Magnoliopsida; order Santalales; family Viscaceae; genus Viscum; species Viscum album. The sequence continues at coordinate 1,890,711,427 of OY728156.1, forward strand.
AAATTATAAATAAAATGAAAACAAATTATAAATATGCTAATTAAGAAATAATATTAAATAAATATAATAATTTATGTTTCTCTCAAATAGAACAGCAGGTTTACGGAGAAGTAAAACCACCAGTGGTGCATTGTCAACTATTTTTTAAAAAATTTACTAATGATTAATCCCATGATTTTATGAATGTTTCATGTTCTGAAAAATAAAATTGTTTCAATGAGTAATTTACATGAGCATTATAGAACGAAATTTAGGAATATCACATAAATTATTAATAATAAATATTAGTATTTAATGAATTTCATTATGATATGTTAATTACTCATTAATGGATCTTAAAATTTATGTAAATAATATGATCAGTTCATCATATAAATCATTTGTATATTTTCTATAGCAATGATAGAAATGTTTACCATGAACCTCTGAGTATTTATGTTGGAATCCCATGGTGCTAACATTGAATATCCTAATACATGTGTTATTCATCCTTTTTCAGCATGATAATTACATCCTAGAAGTATTATATTATTCTATATAAAATCAATGGGCTGTGGAGGATGATCACTCTCCATTCATGTGATATATCATTGGGAGGGTCCCTATATTGATTGATATAATTCACCATTCTATTGTTCACAACACAATTGGTGTGCATTCTAGCTTTGACATAATATAATTTGTAAGAAATGTTAAATTTTTTGGAAATAATAATTGAAAATGGGTTGTTATTTTTTGTAATCCCTATAAAGATAAATGTACATAATAATACTATTATTATGATTGATATATCATGCTATGTGAATATAGAATTAAAAAATTATTTATTTATTATTATATAAATTATTAAAAAAATAATAAAATATATATTATTTATTATTTACCCTCACACAATTAATCATGGTAATCTATTCATACCCAATAATTTACAACTTTTGAATAATGAATATATATTAATTAATGAATATCTTTACTATACTATCAAATAAAAGAAGAAATATTACTATCACTAAATATAAAATAAATATTTATTAAATATTATTCTTAATAAATATTCCCCAAATAACTTTTCATGATGTGTATGACATGAAGTATACATGTATAACCACATATGCAAATAATATTTATTCTATATGTAAAATAAGAAAATTCATATTATTTAACGTAGGTTCTGAATGTAATTACCTTGCACGTCTCTTGGACCCTTTCATTGTGGCATTAAAAGGATTCACCCAAAGTATAATGTTAGAAACTATAAACACACTACATTTTATATAGATAAATAAGATAATTTCTCAAATAAATTTATCTAATTTAAAAATCATACTATAAAATATAATCCCCAACTGTGATATATCTTATCACGAATTATTTGTTTTACTAAAAAAATGTTCTCCAAATTGCATTTTTGACTATTTGATGACGAACATTCATCATGTACACCCTGGATGTGGATTTATTTAGGCTACTTAATTTCTATAATAGGTCATGGGTTATCATATTACATTATATAAGTGATGGGAGAAATCTTTTCTCGCATTATTAAATAATTAAATATTAACTATGATTCACCAAATGAATCGTAACCCTAAAAGATCATATATATTCATTGATTTCATCAATACATAAATTTACATGAATAAATATATTTGTTAATAATAATACGAAATCTTACTGATTAGTTCTTAGATTTATAGATGTAGGTTTTCAGCGCAGTAGATGTGACATATTGGGAATATAAAAATATTATTTCTGTCATGATCAATAATTAATATGATATTTAAATGTTTATAATTTAATTGATAAATGTAATTGAATTAATGAATATTTGAGATAGAATAATCTTCCAACTAATGTTCATCTTTATAACATGTTATTTATAATTACATTATGTAAATAAATGATTACGTTTTATGAAATTATTTCTTCATTGAAGGATCTTACAGTGGATCTACAACAGATCATTATTTTCTTGTATGAATCAATTATAGACTCCCTCTAGCAATGATCCATTCGTGTTCCATTAATTTATAAATGTCACCATATGAATAATTGAGTACATTCACAATAGAACATATCTCAAGAATGTTTCGGCTATGAAAGACCAAAGAATTGCTTCCAAATGATTCGCCTTTATCTCTCTAGAATTAATAATTTAATGTGTTGAAATATCTCCCTCTATTATTGGGTGTTTTCTAGTAGATGTAACTATTTAGGTCAAGAGATAATTATCCCTACATTTGTTTGTTCACTAATAAAAATGAATTGGATAAATTATAAAAACTATAATTGTGTACATATAAAACATGGTTTGGAATAATTAATTCCACATGTTCCCATTATTATTTATTTAATCCCTAGAGAACCCCATTTCTAAATATTTGTTATTATTATTATTCCATGAAATTCACTAATCCTGAAAATTATTATTACCTAACATATATTAAAATTAAAATCAATATATACTACTTATCAAGGGATCTTCAATCTCAGTCTGACGTTCCATCCCAATATTTATTGGGCATTGAAGAATGGAAAATTATTTAATTAATATAAAAAAATTATTTTATAATAAATAAATTGATAGTTTTTAAATATTCTACTCTACTTAAATTTTATAGATTAATTGGTGATGAAATATATGCGATCAAAAAACCTGATTAATTCAAAAAACCCTTTGTGGAAATAATATTTCATCAAATTGTTAAATGATAAATAATAATGTATTATTTCTCTAATAATAGAAATACACTTAGGTTGTTAAATTATAATTTTATTTATCAATATAATTAGGCTATGTATCATATCATGGACTGGCCTAGATACCCTGGTACCCCGACACTCAAGTCAACACTCTTATATCCTAAAGGATACTCCTAATCACACTGGTTTTTTTTAACTTGAAATTAAAAAATATGAATGTGGGAATGAATTTTCCAAAATAAAAACAGAAGAGAGTGATTGAATTTAGTATGAAAAAAAATAAAACACTACAAGGATTAGCAATAAAATATTTCAAATCTGAAAAGAAAACCAACGTAAACAATGAAGAACCATAAAAAAGGTAGATAAGCAACCCACATCCCAACAGACAGAACTCTCTAATCCCTAAGATCAACATTAACAATCCCATAGAATTTGTGTCCTCCCCTTTCTTGAACCTAGAAGGAGTATGTATACCCATACAGGTTTTGAGATAAAAACACAGTATAGTCTCACCAAGAATTACATAAGAAGATGTTAAAATATACAACCATATAAAATTTTATATTTTAAATAAAAAAGAATTGAAATTATATATCATATATTAAATAAATAATGAATCACATTTCAAATAATTTTGTAATTTCTAATTGTTTCTTAATAAAAATTTATATAAAATAGTTTATAGAAATTATCATGGAAACTGTAAAACAATTTATATGAAATTTTATATATATGAAAGAAATATCAATGTTAAACATCTTCATCGACCATGTGGTATTATATTTCAAGGTTCTATGATCGTCACTCACATGAATATGTGAACATGAAATTATGAGCACACACATTCCTTAAATAATTTTATAAGAGGACTCATCACCAGCCCATCAGGGATATGATAATATTAATATGCTTCGATAGATATATAAAGGTCCTATAGAGTGATATCTTGGATAACTCACTTACAACCTAGGAAATCAAGTTCTATTTCAGAAATCAATAATAATAAGTTTATATCAAAACTATTTAAAATTAATTTTAACCTATTTTTTAATTTCTATATTACATTTTATTTTAAAAACAAAAAACAATTTTTTTAAATCATATATTTTTCTAGGATTAATACAATTTAATTAAATGAATAATGATTAAGATATTTTTCTAAAATATAAATTTTAATTAAATTCTAAAAGTCAACCTCACAATTCAATTTCACAATTTATGTTCCACAATTTAATCTGACAAAATTCCATAAAATTCCACAAACACACCCCTATTCAATTGAATTGGGAGGTTTTCAGAAACATCATTCCAAATCCAATTAAAATATCAAATTAAATTGAATTGAGGAAAAAAATTACTAAACAAAACCCAAATCATGCATGAAACGTTAAATCAATTTTTTTGTTAGAATCAAAGAAAATTTATCATGGGACAACATACTTCGGGATCAAGGGATCACAAATCATAATGCAGTAAATGGGAAACTCTAAATAAGAATGTTAGAAGTTAATACTAGGGAATAAATCCTAGATTAGTTATCTGAAATAATGCAGATTAGATCCTCTAAAAATATAGATATATTAAAAAAACTATGCAAGATGGAGGATGATTGGTAGGGACATAACGTTAATGGAAAACATACTGGAAAGGATCAAACATTGGAATCAGCACATTTCATTACATCTAAATGTGTTCTGGGGATCCAAAATTTTAAAAAGAGAGCTCCGATGAGCTAGGATTTCATCCAATTCTGAGTTAGGTCTATGGGGGAGACTAAATGGGTGGTTATGAGATTTTAAAAGAACATTATAATTAAAATCACAGTCATTTAAAGATGTCACAACTCCCGAACATTAAATAAATCAAGAATAGGTAAAAAGTGATCTGATTTAATTAGCATATCGACCACAATCCATATCACCTTCTTCATTTTATGGGTATGAGACAACCCAAAAAACAATTTCCATATCGATATCATCCCACTTCCAGGATGGTCATAAAAATGGATGTATCAATCCAAATGGTTTCTAGAGATTATCTTTTACCTTTGGGGACACGTATAAATGGGAGATAAATTAAGCAATTCCCTATTTCATTCTTGGTTATCAGCATCAATGCTATATTTTTTATACAATCATCAGGGTTATATGGTTTACTACCCACTAGGAATTATGGTTATCCCCTAAAACAACTTTCCTAACAAATAATGGTAAAATAAATGCATTTGATAAAATTCAATTGTCACTATAGAGAAAAACCTCCTTAAAATGGGATCCCACCATAAAGGATGTCTATCATGATATGGAACTCATCATCAAAAAATATTCATAATGAAAGACATTGAGAAGAGTTAAAATAAACTGAATATTGGACACAAAAACCACATATCCTTTATTTTGGACTCCAATATGTAACTCTTCAAATATAACTATCATGTTCCACTCTTTGGATGACTCATACAATGCTAGATCAAAATATTATTACTAAAATAATATATTATTAAATTTAATCTCCCCAGGGCATATGTGATGTCAACATAAAAAGATTGTACATATTCCACCAATTTCTTTTTTCGGAGATTTAAATCATTCTGAGAAATGATATGACACGAGATCATGTTCTCAGTAATCATCGAAGAGATTAGACTAAAAATGTAATGAAACAAAAACTTATGTGCGTACATCATAGATCTGAGTACATGGTTAGGGTCCAAATAATTTTTCTTGTTTGGACTATGTTATAGGGATCCATAAGAAATGGAAGAATAACCCTTCATAATAATTTATACAAATATAAACCCTCGTACATCACAAAAGACCATGTAGCCCTACTTGGACTTTGAGAGGGTAATCACCAGTGATGTAGTAAGAAGATGATTCACCTCAATAGAATAATTTCAAAATTTTTCATCCCAAGTAAAATTTCATTCCATTCAGGATTGTGAAGTAATCAAAGAAGACATCATAGATAATTACTGAATGAAGTAGTTATATTATCCATCTATATCTAGGAAACAGAAAATTTAAAAAACATTTCAGGGTTGTTCCAATGAAATAATAGATTTTAAATTCTTAGGACTAAATTATATACCATGTTCTTAAATAGATTTCCCATTAACATCACTTCATAAATATGTAAATATAATTTTGAAATCATTGCATAATTTCGGTGATTTTTCAACATTTATATAAACATATCTCAGATTACACACATGATCCTCATTGATGTTAGACAAAAAAAATTATTTTATCCAAAATGACCACCACAAAAGTATCAATATAAAAAGTGAATAACATGTTTATTAAATCCATAAATAAAGAAGTTGCATTGGTTAGAAAAAATGGAATATCTGGGTATTTATAGTGGTTATACCAACTACAAGTGGATGATTTGTGAATGATTGATTCATTTATCATCAAGAGATGGTAAACACATTGAATTTCAACATTTGAGAACCAATTCACCCCATTAAACTTGTCCCAATGACTTTCAATCCCTGGAAACAAATATTTTTTCACTACCTTAAATTAATTCTTTTTTCTGTAATTAACACAATGGTTATGTTACCTATGATTGTTGTTAAGAAAACATTCACCACCACCCAATGTGACACAATCAATCATATTAATAATTTCTTTAAAATATCATCTATCTATGAATTCAACTCTTTCATTTGAGGTGGTGTCTTTAGATAGGATATAATAGATACTAGATGGTTACCTGACACTATGTTTTCATAATACTATACCTCTTTTACAAGTTTCAAATTCGATATTTCAGAAAGGAAATCATCTGGAAATTCGATGAATTCTGGAGGGAGATCCCTACTCAAGGATCCCAATTGTAGATCAGAAGAGGTAAATTATATATGTTTTACCAAAATCGGACATGAATTCCTTACTCTACTTGAACTCATGTCACATTATCCTAAAATGATTCAACACACCCCATCAAGTGTCGTGATGTTGTCCCATTGAATATGAAAATAAATTTTTGATATATTTAAAATGATCCAATCTATCCTAAAAATGAAATCATGTGGTTTGTTGTTGAGTACTAGAAAATCCCATGGAAGAAAGAAATATTATAAGGATAAAAAAATTGGGACTGTGAATTTTGTAACATCACAGGTAAATAAAGAACATGACATTTTTTATATTTATTAATATTTGTGAACTAAATATTAATTCCACATTAAATGGGATGTTATGGTTGATGGCGTACCTAATACACAACAATGGCTATCATTGAAATCTTATGTTGCACACTAATAATATAATATTAATATTTTAAATGGTAGTTACCACCTAGATGTTGTAATGGGAAGAATAAAGAGAACTAACAACAAGATTATTATATTTGTTTGTTAGTTGTTTTTACATTTCTCCATTAAATTTTAGAGGCTTAAAATGTTAATGAATCTAATTTTAAACATCATTTACGTTAAAAGGTTTATTTACTGCCTTTTAATGGTGAACACTCTTTAAATATAGTTTATTTATATTTTATATTTTCCATTTGGAAAAAAATAAATTTTGAACCAGGACATCAAAATTTACTTTGGGATATCTTTTGGAATTTTTCTGATAAAATTCTTTTTTTATGAATAGTGAAAAATATTGTATTATAATTAAAAAGCTCCTTTTATTCTAATTATTTTATATGGTTAGATTATATTTAAAAATGGTTTTAAATCGAATTATATTATGTTTTTACCATTTAATCATATGTTTTTCATTGAAATTAATTTCACTTTGAAATTGGATATAAACAAGTATCAATATTTTGATAGTTATTGTGTCTTAAAAATAGAAAATTTGTTTTGATATTGAGAATTGACATTAAATTAATTAATGCAACATATACGATTTGATTTTCGTAAAATTGACATAATTTCTTAATTCGGAATATCAAATAAAGCTTAGGCTGATATTATGGTAGTTTTTTGAAAAACATCAATTTTTGATGAATAGTGAAACAAATAAGTAGTGGTTAAAAAGTGACATTTTCATTTAAATGAAAATTTACCGCATCTATGGATGGAATTTTGAAAATCTTGCATACATATTTGTGAATAGTAAGTATCTTGTGGTTCAATAAGATAAAAATATTTTTTGGTGAATAGTTACTTTTGACTTTTATTTACCACGGTTAAAGGTAAATAGGAAAATTCAAGGTAAAAAGAATATTATAATAAAACAAATTTACTAAAAAAAATTATAACCTTCTTTGATAAGTCATGGATGACAGTGGGAATCCATGGGTCGATTTTTAAACCACATGGAGCCACTTGGTAGTGATAGAGAAACTTAGATTAATTAATTTAATGTAATGACAAAAATGACACAAAAAAATATCTTTTGGTAAATTAATATTTACTTGGGGTTATAAAAGATATTATTTTGACTATAAATATTCAATGGAGATATAAAAATACTTCATAAATATTTGTATTTTTTTTAATTTTTGGACAACAAATAAATAAAATTATTTATGACATAAAAATGATGCAGTATTTACTTCATTTATAAATGATTTAAATAATTAAGATTTTAAATATTAAAATAACATCCCAAACCTGTTTAATTATTATTGGATGATTTTTTTCTACCATTAGTCTTCTTATTTTTGACTTTAATTATATTTGGACCTTTAGAAACCGAATATTATTATGTAATAAAATATTATTTTTACACATTCCTAAAGAACCCCTCCACCCCCTTATAAAAAGTCCTCACTTCTAACTAATTCCTCACACCTCTCAAGCCACTTAGATCATCCAAAACCTTCCCAAATAATCTATAAATATCCTTCTCTTCAACTTATAAGCCTTACCTTATGCATAAATCACTTTAGAAAGTCCTTTTGGTTTAATCCAATGAGAGCTACCCAAATTAAAGGTAACATTTTATCTTAACTTATTTTCTTTAATTTTACTTCTCCAACCCCTAAAATCATTGTATTCCATTATTTTATAACAAAACCAGTATCATTAATATAATAGTATGTTGTTATTAGAAGTATTAGAACTACAAATACACACACCTTCATCTGATTGGTGAAGTACATACTTTTTTTGGGAATGGAAAACTAACGCCTCACGAAATGACGATTGTACAATTATCTCCTACCGCCACTCATGGTGCCCATTAAGATGAAACTATATTACTATATTATAAATATTATGTTTATTATTTCTTTATTCATTGATATTTTTATTTTATATCATACATTTACGGTCACTATTATGGGTTAACGTGATAAGTTTCATTGAGGAAGTCCGGACTACCGCCCCCTCAAAGTGTTATGACTCATTAATTACATATGAGGAACATATAAAGGATGTAATTAAAGATATTATATATGTTCTTATACTGTAATTATAATATAATTATGTATCATTATGTTTAAATTTCATTAAAATAATAAATATAAATGAAAGTAGCGTTCATGCGTAAATACGGCTTACCGTCTCCATGAACGGTGCATTTCATTCTTTACCTCCAAATGTTATGTACTATTATAAATAAATTTATATAATAGATATATATGATATATATGATATCTAAATCATTAATACAATTATGGATATATTGAAATTTTTACTATGTGAACAACATTTAATTATAAGAAGTCATTTTTTGACTCAAGTACCAAATATCGACAAAATGAACGTTATAAAAATAAATGACAACTTAATGTTTATAATCTTGTAATAAGTGATATAAATGTAATAATAAAATTGAAAAATATTATTAATCAAATAGAAGATAAATTTACTTTATTATTCAGTAAGAACAAGGAACAAACATTTCATGTCGGACATGAGGTTAGGGGTTTCTTATCACACTTTTAATTCCACGAGATTTCCATTGTTCGCCACAATTTTATTGCATGTGGTGTATTCTGTATGGCCATTTGATATATATTATCATGATTCTATTTATATTCATGTTATTATATGAATAATTTTGTGGTTATTAACACCTTTTCATATGACTTGATTGATTACAATATGGTAGGGGGATTCTTATCTCTCTTTCAATTCGGTGAGATTTTCATTCTTCGCCACTTATTAATTGCATGTAGTGTATTTTGTAATGCTATTTTAAATATATTATCATGATTCTATTTATATTAATGGTATTTTTTGATTAATTTTTTGGTTATTAAATTTTATTCATACAACTCAATTGATTACAACGTGGTAAGGGGTTTTCATCTCACTTTTTATTCTTGTGAGATTCAGGATATATTTGACAATATTTCATTTTGTGTGGTGTATTTTCTACACATGTTTGTATTAATTGTGTAATATAATTAAATTTATTTGTATTTAAATCTTTATTTTATGAACCTTCTTTCACATGATGTATGTTTCTTAAGTTACCAAATAGTTAGGGGATACTTTTTACCCAATTTCAATTCATTGGCTTAATCTTTTAATTCATAATTATGTCATGTGATGATTATGTGTGGAATCACTATTTATTTATTTATGTTGTAATTTCCACAACCCTTTGTGTGGATATAATTTAGATACACATAATCACTACCTTCATAAATTCTCAAGTCATGGATATGTTCATGATAAGAGTAATTTTAACTCAATTTCCATTCAATGAGTTAAACATCCAAGTCCATGGTTTTGTATTAAAAAGAACAAGTTTGGTTTCCCTATGATTTATTTACACTGAATATCCAATAATATTGATTGTATTTTTATTTTTCACACATTATTATGTAATTGATTTATCCTTAATTTGAGGATATCGTTTTTGTAAGGTATTTTGTCTCAATTTACAATCCATTGAGACTTCATTATCATTATGCACCAATTAACTTTTATACAGTGCAGATATTTTCCTTTGGCATATTATATCATGAATCCCATCATTCTCATGATATTATAAAGTTATTATTAAATGTTATTCCTCAATTATTTGTATTTAAGAGTCTCTCATTTTGTTAAAATCACTTTAACTAAAATATCATTTTGAATGTTTTAAATATTTATTCTTCTAAGTATTTATCATTTATTTTGATGTTTTCAAAATGGTATTTAGGATTTATTTATATGGACATTAATTCCTTCCTATGATAATTCATTTAAAAGAATCAATGTGGTATGTGACACTTTCATTAAAAAATCCCTTTGTCAAATGATTTAAATGTTTTTGAAAAGGATTTGATAAATCATTGTTTATTTCAATATAATGATTAGCTGTAATTTGATTGAAATGTGGAAAGTTTACCTTTAATCTATGATTTTTTTATGTGTTATGAATATTTAATGGTTATTAGTAATTGTTTACGTAAACGGGTGGTTCTGTGATAAACATTGGGAGGGTAGTCCCATGATAGCTCTTTAATGCATTGGGTAAATGGAAAAGGTAAACATTAATGTTTCTGATAAGAGATTTTGGGTATATACTATGATGTGTATTCCCATTGTGACTCCCAAAGTAGCTGTGATAGCTAAAACGTAATTCTGTTATCAATTCCATTAGTTTACTTTATGATTTATGATTTCAATGTGTTATTCATAAATCGTATGATTTCGTAAGGTATGTTATGATTGAAAATAATGGTTTCATTGATTTTTATTTAATGATGGGATAATGTTTTCCATATTTATTTTATAACCCTTACTAATATTTTTATGCTCAACCCATGTTTTTTGAATTTTTTCCATGGGACTTAAAGATGAATAGGGTCAAGGATGGGATCAAGGAAAAGTCATGATGTCTAAAACATGGAACTAGACATTTTTTTTATAAGAGTTGTTATTTTATGAAAAAATGGGTACTCAGTAGTAGTGACTACATGTAATTTTCAAGTTGAAATGTAATATTTATGTCCTAATTCTATAAAACTCTAAACTAGAAAATATCCTCAATGTTAATTATTCTTTTAATTTAGGATTATGTAATGTCTAAGTCCAGGTCCTTATAATTGGTGTCAAAGGCCAGTTTAGACATCTTAGGGATTATGAGTTTTTGTTAGACACATGGTTAGTCCCTATGTCTATTATTTTTGTTAAATCCTCATTTTATAACATTTTCATATCATGGAAATTTAGTTACAAATGTAAGTAGATGGATCTCAAATGACATTCCTATATATTCCTGATGACTTTCTTGAAATAATTACTACAATGTCATGTTCAGATGATTGTGAAACTTTTTCTAGCATAAAACTCACCTATAAGATGTTGTTTGATATATCAAAAACCTCCACTATATTTTTTATCATCTTGGATCATGGGTTGTATTTAGAAAAATTTTATTTTCACAATATTCTGAAATTTTCATGAATGGTAAATGGTATCAGTGCATTTTGAAATATTTTACATTATCAAAATATTTTGAAGAATATTTAGATTTTGAAAAAGGTTCTGAAGAAGGAGACCCTTTCACAACATATTTATATTTTCTTTCCTAATATAGTCTCTCAGCACATACCTATAGTATTTTTAAAAAAGCATTAATTGAATGTTTCAACTCAAATTCGGTCCGACTATTTTATAGAAATCATGTATTATAAGATGTTTTGCAATTATATGTCATACATGATTATTTTACAAAACTATTTTTCTATGAACACCCATGTGACCCATGTTTTACATGGTGTACTGAAATTAAGGATGAAAATTATTTTTATAAATCTCTAAATCGTTGTTGTAATGCACGGTCCTTCTACCTACTTGAAAAAGATGAAATGAATCAAAATGGACACCATGAACAAGGTATGATGTTCTTCATTTTATAGATCATTTTGTTTTATCATATAGTGGTGAAATAAAAAAATGAAAATATATATAAGACTACAGAAATTAAGATTTTGAGATCTTAATGAATTGAGATGAAAATTAGAGGTATAAGGAAACCACTAAGGTTAAAACATGTTAAGGATATTTTTGAGTTTTATTAAAAGAAAAAACCATAGGATGGGTGACAACCTATTGCATTCGGCAAGGCCACGGGAATCGAACCAACAACTAAAGGGAAACAAGGGTGCATCACCTACGACTAGCCTATTTGATGTCCCTAGTTAGTATGACACATTATTTTTGTAACATGATTTTATAGAACAAGAATAAGTGGATTTGGGGAACTTATGTTTTATCAAATAGATATACTAATTATAGGAAAATGATTTGGTGATTAAGTGATAAAGGTTGTTGTAGAAGACATTCTCTCTCTTGATGAAACACTATATTCCTTAAGAAGATAGAATACTATGGGATTTTATCTGTGGAATAATGGATAAAATTTTATTTTCGAAGAATATATGTTTTTAATTATGGACATATGACGATTTGGTTTATTTATGAAAATGATTAACCTATCATAGAGAATATTTGAATAGGATAATTACATTTCCATGTGAGACTTTATGAGTAATTGATGTTATTTGGAGAAAAATGTTAAGATTTATCTTGAAAGACTATGTAATTAAATCCTTATGAAATTTGGTATTAAATCATATTTTGGGTAACATTTGATGAATTTTATAAACATTTGTTTATTTAATGGCCATTGTTGAACTTTGGGTTTGGTTTGAAAAATTTTGGAGATAAAGAGTAGTTTCTATTTTTGTTAAGGATGGTCATTTATGGGTATTATCTAATTTCTAACTAACCATTTTGGGTTTAGTTGATGCTTAAAGACAAGGGAAATATATAGTTATACTTTTTTGGATAATTTGATTCAATAGAAGATTATTCTAGTGATTTTTATGTAGCCAAGACTTTTTGAATGCTCAATGTTTAGAGAAAATATTAGTTGTTGGTAGAAACTTATTAAAAGATAAAACTCTACTTGATGGTAAGTATATTTCATTATGTTTTTATTCAATGTAGTAAATGAATTGATTAAAATTATGAAAAAGAATGTAAAACAAAAATGTTGTTGATTTACATTTCATACTGTGTAATCAAATACCATTTAACACATCATAAGTTTGTGATTTTCGGTTGGTAAACATTCTCCTAATTATGTTTTCTATCACTCTCCATAAGAACATGACCAATTGTTATCTCCTAAATATCCATTTTTTCCTACAAGGAATCCATCTATGGGTTATAATGTGTGACCTTTGTACTTCACTTTATTTATATTAATGTGATAGTTTTACAGACTCTTTCCTGATGTGGGACTTTTATAAAATTTTCTAAGCCCATTTTCACAATTGTGAGGATGAAATTATTCAAATGGGGAAAGGATGTAACATCCCAAGTAAATAAAGAACATGAACATTTTCATATTTATTAATATTTGAGAACTAAGTATTAATTCTTCTTTAAAGGGGACTCTATGTTCAATGGCGTAACCGATACACAATAATCGGTTTCATTGAAATATTATGTTGCACACAAATAATATAATATTATTAATTTAAATGGTTACTGACAACTAGTCATTGTAATGGTGGGAATGTGTATAACTATATATGAGATTATTATATATGTTTGTGAATTTTTTTTACATATATCCAATAATATTAAGAGGCTTAAAATGTGAATGAATCTAATTTTAAACATAATTTTCATTAATATGATGATTAATCTCCTTTATATGGACAACCCTCATTAAATATAGTTTTGGTCACTTTTATATGTTCCATTTTATAAAATAAAATTATCCTTTAGAATCGTGACATCAATATTTACTTTGGGTATATTTTTGGTATTTTTCTGATAACATTCATTTGTTGTGAATAGTGAAAAATATAGTATTTTAATTCAAAAGTCACTTTTAATATAATATATTTATATAGTTATGTTGTCTTTTTAATTGGTTTTAATGTTTAATTATATATTTTTTTACCATTCAATCCAATACTAGTAATTGGAATTAATTTCACTTTGAAATTGGACATAAACAAGTATAAATCTTTTGATAATAATTGTTTCGTAAAAGCACACTATTTTTTTTGATAACTGGAATTAAATTTAAATTAATTAATAAAACTTCATTATTTTTTATTTGATAAAATATACTTCATTTTTTCAATTCATAATATCAAATATATCTTAGAATGATTTTTTGGATGCTTTTGGAAAAAAATCCATTTTTGAGGAATAGTGAAACCACTAAGTAGTAGTTACAAACTAGAAAATTCATTTAAATGAAATTTTTATTACTTATTTGTATTGAATTTCCAAATTCCGACACACATTGTTGTTATGAGTAAGTATAATGAGGTTAAATAGGATGAAAATAATTTTTTTTCAATAGTAAGTTTTTACATTTATTTACCACGGTTATAGGTAAATAGGGTAATTCGAGGTAAAAGAAATATTATAATAAAAAAAATTATAATAACATTTTTCCTAACCTTATTTTATGACACATTGACGACCATGAGCATACTTGGGTCGATTTTGAGACTCCATAGAGCCTCATAGGAGTGATAATGACACTTTAGATTAATTAATTTAAAGTAATGACAAAAATGGCACCAAAAAATAAGTTTTAGTAAATTAATTTTTACAATGATTTATATAAGTTATACTTAAGACTATAAATATTCATTGAAAATCTAAAAAAATTCCTACATCATTGTATTTTTTTATAATTTTTAAACATCAAATAAATAATATTATTTATGACATAAAAATGATATAGTATTTACCACATTATTAAATGATTTAAATAAATAAGATTATAAATATTAAAATAACATCCATAACCTACCCAATTATTATTAGTTGATTTTATTTCGACCATTAGTTATATTATCTTTGACTATAATTAGTTTTAGACTTTTAGAAACTGAATATCATTATATAATAAAATAATATTTTCCCATATTCTTAGAGGTCCCCTCCCCGCCCTTATAAAAATCTCCCACTTCTACCTAATTACTCACACCTCTTTTCAACCTAGAAGACTTATCTTAGAAACAATTCACTTCAAGAAGTCATTTTGGTTAAAACCAAAAGGAGTTACCCAAATTAAAGGTAATAGTTTCTCTTAACTTCTTTTATTTTATTTTACTTCTCCAACCCATAACCTCTTTTTATTCCTTTGTTTTATAAAAAAACCATTATTCTCAATACAATAGGATGTTTTTATGATAAGGATTCAAACTACACTTACACACACATCCATATAATGGGTGAAGAACATACTGTTTTTGTGAATAGAAAACTAACGCCTCACGAAACAATGATTTTTCGATTATCTCATACCCCCTCACATGGTAGCCATTAAGATGACCCTACCTTTATATTTGATATTTTTTTATGTTTTCATTATTCATATTTATGATTTTATATAGTACCATTATGCTTTTCATTATGGTTAAACATGATAATTTCATTTGCGGAAGTGTGGACAACAGCCCCCTCAAAGTGATATGACTCGTTAATGCCATATGCGGGATGTATAAAGTATGGATTTATAGATATTATATATGATATTATACTTTATTTATAATTTAACTATGTATTAATATGTTTTAATTCCCTTAAAATGAGAAATATAAATTAAATTAATGTTCATGGGTACATACAACTTACCATCTCTCTGAATGGTGAATTTCATTTCTTACCTCCAAATGTTATATACTAATATAAATACATTGATGTACTAGATATATATGATATATATGAAACATAAATCATGAATATCATTATATATATAATGAAATTTTGACTATGTGAATAGCTTGTAATTATTAGAAGTCCATTTTTGACTCAAATACCAAATATCGACAAAATGAATGTTATTAACTTAAATGATTAAATAATGTTTAAAAATGTTAATTAGTGATATAAAAGGAATAATGACCATGAAAAATATTCTTATGTAAGTAGAAAATAACATTAGTTTTTATTAATGAAGAAAAAGGAACAAATGAGTGATGTCAGACACGAGGTAAGGGGTTTCATATCTCACTTTTAATTTTATGAGATTTCTATTGTTCATCACAAAATTATTTCATGTCTTGTATTGTGTGCTTCCATTTGGTATAAATTATCATGTTTTTATTTATATTCATGTTATTTTGTGAATCATTTGTTTGTTATTAATTCTTGGTCATATGACTTGATTGATTACAACGTGGAAAGGGGTTTCTTATCTCACTTTCCATTCCATGAGATTTCCAATTTTCGCCACAAAGTTTTGGCATGTGGTGTATTGTGTACTGACATTTGATATATATTATCATGAATATCCTTATATTCGTGGAATTATTTAATTAATTTAGTGATTTTTTACTATTATTCATACACATCGATTGATTACAACGTGGTAGGGGGTTTTCATCTCACTTTTTATTCCTATGAGATTGATGCTATATTTTCCACTATTCCCTTTTGTGTGGAGTATATACTGTCGATGATATTATTCATTGAGTAATATCATTCAATTTATGGGTATTTACATCTTCATTTTATGATCATTATTTCATGGATTTTATGTTTCGTATGTCACCAAATCTGTAGGGGAACCTTTTAACCCAGTTTCCTTTCCTCAGGTTAATGTTCAAATTCTTAATTATGTCATGTTATGATTATGTGTAAAAACATTTTTTATTTATTTATGTTTTAATTTTTACTACCCTTTTTGTGGATATACTTTTTATGCACATAATCAGTAGCTTGATAAATTCTCAAGTCATCGATATGAACTAGATAGGAGTAATTTTAACTCAATTTCCATTCATTGAGTTAAACATCCAAGTAATTGGTTTTGTATGAAAAAGGACATTTGTGAATTTCCTATGATTTATTTACACTAAATATCTCATCATATTGAGTGTATTTATATTTGTCACACATTATTACATAATTGATTTATCCTTTATCTAAGGATACTGTTTTATAATGTATTTCATCTCAATTTAAATTCCATTAATACTTCATTATCGATATGCACCAATTCACTTTTATATGGTGTATATAGTGTCCTTTGGAATATTATATCATGAATCCCTTTATTCTCATGATATTATAATGTTCTGATTAAATGTTATTCCTCAATTATTTGAATTCTAGCGTCTCTCATTTTGTTAAAAACACTTTAACTAAAATATGTTTTAAATGTTTTAATGATTTATTCTTCTAAGAATTTATCATTATTGTCCAAGTTTTCAAAATGGTTTTTTGGATTTATTTATAGGGAAATTAATGTTTTCAAATTAAAATTCATTTAAAAGCTTCAAATTGGTATGGGACACTTTGTTTCAAAAATCACTGTATTAAATGTTTTAAATGGTTTTGAAAATGAGTTGATAAATCATTGTTCATTTCTATATCATTATTTGATATATTGTTATTGGAATGTGGAAATGTTTTCTTTCCTTTATGATTTTGTTATGTGTTATTAATATGTTATGGTTATTGGTCATTGTTTACGTAAACGGGTGGTTCAATAATAATCCTAGTATGGGTGAGAACAAGATATCTCTTTAATGCATTGGGTAATATGACAGAGGTACATGTTAATATTTCTACTAATAGATTTAGGGAATATACTGTGATAGGTATTCCAAATGTGACTCCCAATATAGCTGTGATAGCTACAATGTTAGTATGTTATGAATTCCATAAGTTACCATTATGATTTATGATTTGTGTGTGTTATTCATAAATCATATGACTTAGTAAGATATGTCATGAATGAAAATTATGGTCTCATTGGTTTGTATTTAATGATGGGATAATTTTTTCCTTCTTTGTTTTATAACCCTTATTGATATTTTTTGCTCATCCCATGTTTTTGAAATGTTTTTCAGAGGACCAAAAGATGAATTGGGTCAAGGATGGGATCAAGGAAATGTCATGTTTTCTAAAACATGGAACTAAAGAATTTTTTTTTAAATTTTTTATCTTATTAAAATAATGGATACTATGTAGAAGTTGGTACATGTAATTTTCAAGAATATTTGTAATTGTTATGTCCAAATTATCTAAAACTCTAAACCTGAAAAGATCCTCTATGTGAATTATTCTTTTAATTCCGGATTATATCATGCTTATGGCTGGTTTCATATAGATAACCTTCCATATATTCATTTCATGTGGTGTTTCAATATCAAACACATAATATAAATTATATTTATAAATACTAGGTAGATTGAAATAACAAGTTGAAATAAATTATTCCGATGAACTAGTATCAAATAACGTAGTCTCTAATTATGAAGCTATAGTGGTGGTATCTCTCACTATTAATGGACCCATATATGGTTCTTAAAGAGACTCATCTACTTCTGATGAATCATTATTCCATTTTCCACTATTATTGAAAACAAGTACATAAAAGATTAATACAACTATCATGTTCTGATAATCTGTGATAGAGATCATTTTCAGTTGAAATTTGAGGGCCAAAATTTCATAATCTAGTATTATGAAAATTATCATTAATATGATCAAAATTTATGATATTAGGATAACAATTCCCAATACACATTTTCTAGATTGGATAATTTCATTAACCCTCTTTGAATATAAGTAAGTATTCATTTTTCTAATCTTATCATTTGATTACGAGTTGAACTATTTAAACATCATATCACAGAAGAATATGATTCATATAGTAATGTACTATATTAATATTTGAAACAAAATTTAAAGATTAAATTAAAAAAATTAATAATCATTTAATAATTACAAAAGAATATTATCTAATAATTTATAAATGAGGTCACTCAATTTTGAAAATGAACATATCAATAACCTTTAATCAACAAGAAGCATTTATAATTTTTCACATTCCAATATTGTGAGTACATTCATTATTTATTCTCTTGAAATAATGTAAAAACATTATATACAACAAAATATTATTTATAAAAAGCATTATTTTGTATTACCTATGTAAAAAAATATCTTGTTGAATATATATATTATTTCCAAAAGTGTTATAAACCCCATTAATCGAAGCATAATGCATGTTGTAAAAAATCATTAATCGTTTCTCATGTAGTGTGTAGTATATGATATAGCTTTTCCATTTCAACCATATTTTTTTCCAACTTCATTTTCCATATGTCAGGAATATATTAAGGGTTATATTTTCATCAACCATGTTTTTTAAAAATACATTCAACTTTCTCTTGAATAAATTTTATTGGTTACAGGTACTGATCCACAGTGGTTTTAAATATCTGATGATAATGTACTCTAGTAAACCCCCTATATATCCAATTATTATTATAAAGATTACATCATTGATAAAATGAAACAATGAAATATTTATTAAATATACAAATAATAACAATATCCATTCCTCTTCTAATGTTATAATAGAATAATATTCACCATTATCCATTTTCCTCTTTCAGGGAATATTCAATTAACCATAGAGATAGTGAATATTTTATTTTCATATATCCTTGAAGTTAAAACATTATAAACTGGAGACATTTTTCATATACATGAAATTAGATGAATATTAGGATTTCTCTCCAATTTTTTTTGCAAATGACTGTTCCATTTATGAAAGGAGGAAGGGACGATTTCCATAACTATTAAATTTTGGAAAATGATTATTTTACATATTCTATTTATCCACATTTCCCCTATTTTCCTCTCATTATTTTTCATCCCTTTGACACGATAATACATATACAATTGGTTCTTCTACTTATTATCAGAAGATAATATATCCTTATATTTTGATAATGTTTTGGAGACTAATTCCCTTAAAAATATTTTCTTACGATAGAAGAAAGAATATCATCCTTAATACTCTATGCATCATGTTCATTAGTGAGGTTTACACTCCATTTACAATGTTTCATTTATAAATTATGAGATACACTGTATGATCATATCATTTTGAAAACTTTTGAATAATCCCAAAATTATGAAAATACATGACATAATTTGAAACATTTTTTATCTCATCTTATTATCATAAACATGGTTTCATTGGGATTCTCATCAACTAATATCCTCAAATTGTATCTTATTGTCCTATTCCATAATTATTGTTTTCTAAATTAGATTTCCAATGATACGGTTAAATGACATTTAACACCAACTGTAATGCCCTAATCCCATATGCCTAGAGTTGGTGCATTACTTCTTTTAAATTTTCCTTACTACATAGAATCAAATCCTAAGGGAAAGAAGAGTTTATTAGTTTTACAGGGCCATATTATTTACATGATACACATAATACATTGGAGAAATAAAATAAATCATAAAACTAGTTAAACCTACCATTTGAGGACATCATTCTTAGAATTACTAAATAATCATGGGGAAATGTAACATAATATGGGTAAGGGAATATTCTAAATAAAGGTAAGAAATATAGAATAAATAATGAATTGGATATAGTAAATCAACATGTAATGTTAAATATCCAATGACACATGACATTATAATTACTAGATATTACTTAATCAATCTGTCATGGCAAGAAACTAAAATTCGTAAAATTTAGAGAATAAAATAAGATTGAAATGCATCAATATATTTTATCATCTGAAAATATAATGGATTGTAAAAATAAAAAAACTCTGATTTATATTATTAATAATTGGACTTCATTACTGAGGAACATGAAAACCTATACTGTCTAGACACTTCAAAAATGGTTAAATACAATGGGTAAACACAAATTTATTTTTCCCAAGTTATTTTTCTCTTGAGAAAAAATGAATGAATATAAGGGATTTATAAATTCTAGGAACCATATTTCTTTTCCCATAAAAACAACTCCTTATATATACTAATTTAGAAAATAATATTCTTTATCAAATAACTTTTTTGGAAAATGAAAACTGATTTATCAATATTTCCCCAAATAATCAAAAAACTATCACCATAAACACAATATGTAAAAAAATTATATGATTTAGTAAATAATAATATGAATAACCCAAAAATGTGGATATTTATTAGAATATAAAATAAAAAAAATTTTGTAATAAAGTGATTGTTTCATGAAAATTTTCGCAATAAAAAAGGAAACTGATATTACAAAGATGGCATTTAACACTTTTTAATTATCATTAAAAACACCTTGTGGGAGTTAGTTTAGTGTGAAATAAAATATAACATAAATATACCATAATTCATGACATAATATATCAATATGGGCAGTAGATACACCGCACAAAATATTTATGTGGTTAAAATGATGTATGAATCACAGAATGAAAAGTAGAAAAAGAATCACTTACCTTGAGTCCAGCTTGACACATGTCTCAATATATCCCTGAATAATAAAATTATTTAAATAATTTACATGATTAATAAAAATTTTAATGAAAAAATATTACATTTAATTCACTTTTTACAATTCTATAAATAACTACATAAAATATTAGGTTTACATCGGGGGTTTAAACCAGATTTAGTTCATATATCAAAAATGACATTGGATGGTCGAATGTTGACAAGAAAGTCAATGTATAAAATATAAATAATCATAATAATGAAATATTTTTCATATAAAAACATAAATTAAACTTTAATAACCTATTATTAAATATTTTTATGAAAAATATAAAAATGTTACAATCAAGGAAATGGTAGTACATACGCACACTTGACTAACAATCCAATTTTTCAAATATCATTATGGAAAAATGAAAATACAATTATATACATAAATTATTATCATTATATCACAAATTCCACTAATTAAAAATATATACTTATATATGTAACTCTTCTTATGTAAAATAAATCACATCGTGTGGAGGAGGAGATAGTCCACACATGCACAAATGATGTTATCACTTTGAGTATAAAAATAGTAATAAAGAAAATGATATATTATAATTCAAGAAAGTTTATTTTGACATTAATATCATATATATATATATATAATTTATGTCTCATTTTTTTATTAAAACCACTCTTAATACATTCCATGTAATGGGTAAACTTATCACATAACTTTGAGGAGACGACTGTCCACATATCCACAAACAAAGTTATCGTGTTTAAACTAAATTGAAAAAATTATGTTTTGTGTTATATAATAATTAAATAAGAATAATTAAATAATAATTATAATATATATCATATAGTGAAAATATGTCTATCATAATTTTCTACAATGGTATGTCTAAAACGAAAAACAAATGAATTTTCTTCATGAGGTGGTAGTTCATCATACAAGAATGGTAAGATCGTTACCCATTTATTGGTTGGGTGTAGGTTGAGGTAAAAACACTAATATATAAAATTAAATTATATATAGGATAATTTTTATACATATAAAAATTGAGTAATAAAAAAAATTCATATATACAAATACAACCCAAATGTATATTAATGAATGTTACATCTGTTTCCAATTACTCTATATGGTTTTTACCAAAGGACTTATAAGGTTTACATGAGTCCCATGGTGAGGCTTATATGTTTATATTAGGTATTAGTGGAGATAGCTTGGGTTGATTTTTTATGAGCCAATGTTTCTTGAGATTATTTTTGAATGACAAGAGTGAATTCTTTTTCATAATAGAAGGGGAGGGGCATTCTTGTAAATAGTAAAATGCATATGCTATTGGGAGGTATCCCTCTACTAATGTCATTAAAAATAAGAAAATAAAGGATTCATGTTTATTATTTGTCAATCAAAATATAGAATAAAAAATAGATTCATTTTGATAATTATGTTGATTAGTTCTTAGGTTTCCTTATATTTTTTATTTTGGTATTTTACTTCTGTAACTAGTATTCTAACATTGGTGATTTAACCATTAATAAACAATTAATGTATGAATTATTATAGAACATATAACATCTTAAATATAAATTTTATATCTAATTGATATTAGAAAAATCCCCCGTTATTTGGAAATTATTTTTAAAACAGTAACACATAACACACAAAAACACTCCATTAATCCAGACTGTGAAAATTATGTTTTTAATATATTTGGGTAAATATTTTAGTTATTAAAGATAAATTGGACAACTAATATATAAATATTTTATAATTATTGACTCATAAAATTTAAATTTGTTTTGATAAATTTTTTATTAAATATATATCATTTAATAACATATCATTTATTGTAAAATATCATTAATTTAAATTTTGAAAATATTATATTACATTTAAATTTAAAATATAAAAATATTATTGGAGTTAAAATATATTGTGCTAATATATTTTTAAAAATATATTATCTTATAAAAAAATTAGAACAAAATATTTCATAACATTTACTTTATTGTTAATGTTTTTGGCAACAATGTAACTGTTTAACTAAAAAATACAGGAATTAGAATTTGTTATTATTTTAATGTAATTATATATTCTATAAAAATTTAAGTTAAATAATCATGATTATAAACATCATTTAACTCAAAAATAATTTTTTTAACGGAATCCCAGTAACTTATTTCATACTCTAATGCTTTATAAATGTTAAATGTAATGAGGGTTCCTTTTTTGTATTTTTCATTACTTAATATTTTATAAGGGAAAATTTCAAGGAATAGTTTAAAAATAATTAATTAAATTTAAAATACTTGTGTATATGGTTTTATATTTTCATTCAACTTCTTTTGGGAATGTGTTTTGGTCATTTTGGCCCCTAAACATAAGGTTCAGTCCCTAATTATTCATAATATTTCATTAATTTTTATAATTATTTTTATATACTTTTACTAATATTTGAAGTTATACATTATGTTTTTTTATTAGACTATAATTATCATATTTATTACAACATTTTACATCAATTTTTTAAAATTAAATTCATAGATGTGGAAAAAATAAATTAAATTCTATTCTAGACAATATTGAATGAAAGAGGGTTTTTAATGTGAAAATGTTCAATAGTTCATTATTTAATACTATCTATCATAAATAAAAAATTATTCCAATGAACTACGTTCGATTAAAAAAAATTATAATTGATCTACAATAATTTTGGGGAAAAAATAAAATATAATTTGACATTATTAATGATTTAGATGAAAATGTACATTTCAAAAAAAATTAATTATTTCAACTATTAATGAAAAATAAAAGTTCTATTAGAAATAAAAAAACATATCTCAATCATAAATTTTACATTATAAATTAATAAATTATTATTTTTTAGATAATGATAATTTAAAAATTGAAAAATTTTAGATTTTAAATATGCTCTATATTAAAAGGCTGTAAATCCCGATCTTGTATGTGACCTAAGATAACGTAGTATTGTTGGTAGAGTATTCTTAACATGGTGTTTCATATAATTAAATATTTAAAAACAAATTAAAATTAATTATAAAATTTAAATATTTTAATTTATCGTGTCTTTATATTATTCATTGAAGCAATATTACTCATGACTCAGCCTGCGCACCCTACAATTCCACAATCATGTCCTAAAATTTCATCCATTCTACAATATATGGGGATACTTATATCCATTTATTGTAATCATACATCATAAGTATCCATAAAAACATCTTATATTATGAGTAATCATTGAAAAATAAAAAAAACTATTTCCTATTGTAGGTATTGGTATTATTAAATCATTTGCTATTAATTTCTATTTGCATTAACCTGGATAATGTGAATAAAATACTCATGAGATTCTATCTGTAATAGATGGTATTGTATGATTTCCTTTAAATTATTTCATCATAATATTGAACATATAATATTTAATACATTCATGGAACTTCTAGGTCCTCACCATGGGGTAGAACTTCTATGTCCCCTCACAATAAAAATTCTTTATAGGAATGTATCGTAAAGTATATCATACAGAGGAAAAATATTGATATGGTAATATATTTATTATCATTCAATAAAATCAATATATTTGTTAATTAAACACATAGAATAATTTTCCATGGAATTGTTTTAACAAAATCAGAACTAAACTTGGTCAAATACCATAAAACATTTTGTTTACTATTTATCACACAATAATCGTAACTATTATCTGATACATCTATAGAATGAAGGACTATCTTGTTTAACTTAGTGGAAAATCATCTTATCGAATATTTACCCATATGAGAAAATTGTATCTAAGGTAAATTCATTTATAGTTAGTTCTTTTTTCTATTATTGTGGAATTTGGTTCCTCATGAGAGATTATGCTACTATCTTATCACAGAATAATTTGATAGGGTAATTACTAGAAGGTACCACATCACGATCCTAAACATTGGTTAATATCAAAATAGCTAATTCAGATACCCTATAATCCCTATATACTGAAATCCATAGTACAAGTTGAAAAACATACATAAAAGGAACTATTCTAGTTTAGAGATCCACAATTCATATAAAATACTTATCATAACCATAACATCAAATAATTATGATTTACTTGAAAACTATAACTTGTATATCCTCAAATGTATAGCTTAATATAATATTCATAATCCATGAACATATATATCATTTTTCATAAATATAAAACAATATCATTATCAATAGACAAATGACATTCAACCCATTCATATTAACATATACCTATCATGCTCGAGGATTAGGAAAAATCATGAATATTACATAATAATTCATGCATGATTTTTCCAATAATACAATTTTATCATATCCTATAAATATTCTCATATAAAATTTTTTAGGAGAATTTTTATAGTTTTATGTATACCATGAGAATCTAGAAAAATAATCTATTGTAATGTTTCATAATTAATTTTATTAGTATCTAGTCAATCAATTTACAATGACATCGGAAAAACAACATCTTGGATCCTTCAATAATTATGTCCATCCCTGGAATATAGTCTACATAACCTAAAGCCTCCATGGGGAAGCACATCTTTAACTAGTCCATAATTTATTGTCGGACTGGTCTAAAATTACCAAAAATTAATATGACATCAAAACTATCTACTATGAAATCTAGTGCACTCCCACTAAACTAATTATAAAAACATAGGTCAAATTGATTATTAATGAAATTAAATTAGTGTATTGATTTATAAAAATTAATATTCTATGACCCATATTTTTTCTTCAATTGTAAAATGGACTTCTAGGACCTTAATTTAAATTTCTATTTTCCTATATTAAAAAAACCATTAATATTTTTTCAAAAATAAAACATCTTAATAATTATGATTATGGACACATCTTTTGGAATCTTTTTTCCATATTTCATAATCTTGTTACATACCATTAACATGTAGAATAATGAACTTAGTAGCAATAAAAATATTTTTTTATAAGTTAATGTATTGATTCAATTTAATACCGTCATACAATAGACATTATTTTTTAGTGATTACATTAAATTACATTTATTGAATTATATTTAATTTTAATTTATACCCAAAACTATTTACATCAACTAAATGATGTACCAGAACACAAACATGCTAATGATAAATGGAATCCAAAATTAGGGAAGTTTCCCCAGACAGACTCTACAAAAAAAAGAATCCCCAGAAAAGGATTTAGAGAAAGTTCACTCATGAGAGAAGAACCAAAATGACTTTGAATAATGAGAGGGTATGGATACTCCATCGGGACTAGCCTATGCTTGAACATGAGCCTAGACAGACCACCAAGTGAAGGGGGAGAGCCACCATCACAATGCAGATCCTAGGGTATTTATTGGTAGTTGTGGTGTGGTGGAATTCCTTAAGTCATTCGGGTCCTATAATCTCTTAAGCATATGGGACATGTGATTTATGATCCTAAAGGCCTTGCAAGGATTCCTCCACATCCATCAAAATGTGGGATATCAAACATCAATAAAAATTAAGGCCTTCGAGCTATTCAAAAAAAAATTCATGGATACATTCCAACATTAAATTTCTAAAATATATACTACCAATTTATAGGAGATACTATCTTTATATTCAAAAAATAATGATTTGTCATGTTAAAAAATTAAAACCATATGATTCTATTTAATATTATTCTCTAGTGATTCAATGTATTATTTCTATTTGATGACTAACATTATCAAAAAAGACTAGTAGTAACATTTAATATTCAGATTATTATGTGTCTTGGTTTTTAACTTCATCCAATTTAGTCATTCTACAATTATCCTTCTTTCGGATGTGGTACCTCTTAGATAGTCAAAATTCCATATAATAACCACATTATTATCTAAGTAGTTGTATAGATAATATCATTTAATTTCCATGGGATATTATATAGTGATAAAATTCAATCCATATGTTTATTGTTTATTCTCAATGACAAATTAACAAATAAATAACATGACCATACATGAGTGTTTGACAACATGGATTTACTTTTAACATTATATCATATGTAATCTTGTTTTCCACTATAGTTGTTAAATTTTTTATAATGTTCGTTGAGTCATGTGATTATTTTCCTAAAATTGGATAATGGAAGTTGTTCATGAATCATTATAAAACATATCATGCTTACTATGTTATCATTCTTCACTCATGAACACAATTCCAATGTGGTTTATGAGGTGGATTGAGTGGGGACATGATCCCATAATGCCACAAAAAATTGACAATTTTTTTCTGATATTCACCACTGTAATCATATTGATGTTTCTTTATCATCTTTCCATGTTGATTCAAAACATTATTATAGAATACATCCATTTTCTAAATGACCTCATATATATATCTCATCATGAAGATATAAATTTATATAATCAATTCATCATTAGTAGTTTTGACATATGAATATCCTATTATATATTCTAATGGAAATGTTCAACATAGATCAATTTGAATATAATCAAAAGTCTTTGTTCCCCTTTCACCTTATCCATCAAATAGTGTTTTGTTCAGTTTTCTGTAAAATTAATCATGACATAATTCATTTTTTATCTCAAAATATTCTAAATAACAATCTTAGTAGTTAATTATCAATTTATTTTCATTTTTTGACAATGAAAGTGATGCCACATCTGACTGCTTCACAAGTCATGAATACATTAGTTCTTATATTTTTTAAAATATTGTTTTTATAATTTTAATGCATACATTCTACTATTATATTACACCATACGATAAAAACCTTTGTCTTTATAAAAGTGGTATTCATAATTTATAATTTTTTTTAAAAAATATCAATATCATTATAATACTGTTAGATGATGTTTTTATTAACACTTTTCCCAACATAATAGTTCATTAATCAAAATTAATTATAGTTTTCAGTCGACGTATGTAGTCTCTTATTGCTAGTGAAGTGATTTTTCTACATTTTCAACCTGAATATACACTTATCCTATTGAAATAAATTAGAATCTTAATTTTTTTATTTTGATACATATTAGAGAAATAATAACTATAAAATAACTATTCGATAGATATATAATATATACACTATAAAAACCCAATTTATATTATCAATTATTCGAGGTGATATTATTCTTTCAATGGTGTAGATTTCCTCATAAAAATATTTCTTCTTTTCATTTCACATTCTATTTTATATTCCTCTTCATTCAAGGTTGTTCTTATGGGAGTTGAGAATAATTTGAGTCTTGGGTCTCTTTTCCTTGTTCATCTAGTTCTTATTTAAGAAATGGAATATAGGTCAATAATATATCATGTCTTTTTCAGCATGGAAAATCAACATAAAATTTCAATAAAATATTATTCCAATTATTTAGTATGAAAACAATCATAATAGAAATGTAGAATGATTTATGCATTGAGTACAAGATATGATATTTTTCAACTCATCATGTAATTTAATGCCAGATAAGTCTTTCTTTTCATTCTGGCCATCCAATTTTACTACACGGGGCCTAGTTGGAAGTAACCCTCCAAGAATACTCATGATTATTGAAATGGATATCTCATTTATTTAATTTATCTCATTCTCTAGAAATAGGTCACAATGGTGAGACATCAATATGTTATTGTTTATACCCTAATATTTCATTAAAATATTTATAGATATGGAATATTTCCTGAAAAATTGGACATTTAGAGACTCAGTCAATTGTTTCTTGTATATATATCATTTCTATTCCACTAGACTATTAGGTATGTTCATTAGGAATATGATTTCATATGACATAACACATTATTATATGGAATATTATAACACACCGGTTTCCTTACCATTCCTAAAAAAAATTCATGTGAGAATTTAATCATTTTATGTTATGGATCATAGTGAAATATTTTATGTCCTATGAAATTAAGCTTCTATAATTTATAAGAGAATAATAGTAGAATCTTTTATATTAAAAATAGAATATAAATAATAAAATTTTCAATCTCCAACTATTTTATGTATAACTAATTTCTCTCACATTTTGTTTAGGAATAATTTTATTTCTTAGATATGTCATCAAATATGATCCATAAGTCTTTTCAATAACCCAAAAGATGGTCAATCAAGATATTAAATTGCTTTTAGGTTGGAATAACTGTCCAATTGTATTAGATCATAACACCAGGATCTATTAAGTGGAATCCACAAAACTGAAATAATAAAAATAGATTATCAAAAAACATTGAGTACTAGTTTCACTAAGTATAATTTCATTGATTATCCCTTGATAGGATATAGGTTATATGTATAAAAAAAGAACTCACCAATAATTAAAATAACCCCCAAGGAGGTTGGTCATGAAAATTGATCTATGTTTTCACCTCCACCCATGTAGTGGAAGAATATACCAATTTAATCTATATGTTTGGGATTTTTTAATTATTATGCATGAATATAACATTTTACATTAGTTACATGGTTTTTAGTATTAAATGGTCTAAAATAAGTTATTCATAATTCCTTAGATATTCTATACACCTAATACATTTTATTTAGGTTATTTATTTCATTGTGGTTAATTCAATAATATATTTGATCATGAAAATAATACTTATTGTAAAATTAAACATTCATTGTGATATAAATAAAATATTATGTATATAATGATCATATGTTATTCTTATTAATCAGTTTATCTTGGGGATGATAAAAGAAATATTAATATAAGTAAAAACACCTTGATCCAGGAATATGGTATTGCAATAAAAATCCACATTGTCATCCATGCATCTATTGGATTGGTTTTATCTCAGCACGAAACATTAACCACATCCACTCACATTGGTTCTCCATCCATTAAAAAATCTATTAATCATATGCAGGTGATGGGAACAAAGGGAATTTTTCATGTGGTTTAAATAAAATAAAACTGTGGGAACACATGCTCTTATATAATGAAAGGATAGTTGACATATAAAAAAATTAATATAAAATTTATTGTAAATAATTAATATATAATCGTCATTTTTATTCTCATGATCAGCTAAATTCATGAAATAGATTACAAATTTTTTTAAATAAAATCCAGTAAAAATTTATCTCAAATTAGATAAATAGTGCTTAAATAAATTATTATAATTAATTATATATTTATTTATTTAATCACAATTATCATCCAAATAATCTTGATATTATCATCCATTAAACATTTATAGAAATTAAAGAAATTTATTTATTTACTACTATGTGAAAAAAATTATCTATAACAGAACATGGTGAGTATTAATTTCAACAATCCATCATGAATCATATTCATTTACTGATTACTAATACAATGGATAAAATATACATATTATCATAAAATTTAATGTTATTTAATATAAAATGAATGAAATGGGAAAAAATTGTAATTTATGTAGAATATTATGTCTTAATTCACGTATAGTAATCAATGTATTAAGAATTATACATAATATTTAGTGCATAATTTTACAGAGTTTATTTAAATATATATGTATATATATATTACAGATAAGATGGATGGTATGAGTAAAAAAATTTCTATATAGAATACATGTTGATAATTTCAATGAATTATAATAAATTAATTTTATATTATTCATAAATTGGAAATATTCAAGGCACATACTATCCCTCTTCAAATTATGTATATTTTTTTCCAATCTATCTATGAAACATGTTTTGTGATTTTCCCAATTTCCCTACCATGAAAATAAATAGAATTAAATATGTGTGAATTAGTTATACATCTTGTGGTCTCTATGTTTAATGGTGACTAACCACTAGTTCCATGTGAAAACAAAAATCTTATCTTTGATGAATGGAATTTATCCCGTATACTCAAGATAATCATCATGTAGTCTAGCTAATTGGGCCCCAAAATATCCTAGTTAATATATGATGTGTTAAATATAGACAATTTATAATAATTTCATACCCAAAAAAATAATTAGCAAGTATTAATGGTGAATTGATAATGTTTACATGATGTGTTCATATGGGCTACACATAGTGTATACTAATGTTATCTGACTAGAATCATTATCACATGTAGATGAGTTCATTAAATTTTCATCGTAATGACATAATAAATTTATTTAATATATTTTCCGAAAGGAAATATGAAAGAAGTGAATATTTCCTTATTAAAATTAAACTATAATTAAATCTAAATTGAAAACAAATAAAAAGTAAATGAATTATCAAATAATTTTAAATTATTATGATTATTTATGTATCTATCAAATAGAGGTGAAGGATTATGGAGTAGTTCAAGTACTAATAGGTAATTGAAAAATAATTTTTTTTATTTTAATTAATAATTATTCTAATATTCTAATTATTATTTAATAGTGTGAAATATAAAATTGTTTCAAAGAGTAATTGATAAGAGTATTCTATAACCATATTTAGGATCGTCTCATAATAAATTTATAATAATTTTAAGTATTTAATGAATGTACTTGTGATAAATATTTTTTATATTGATGGATCTTATAATTTATATACATCATATTGTTATTGTGACATATGAATTAGGTGTATATTTCCTTTAGAGGTGATTGACATGTGAACCATGAAGATCTGACTATTGATTTTAGAATCCCCTGGTGCTATCATGGAAGATCTAAATACTTGTTTCATTCAACCTTGATCACTAAGATATTTACATCAAGGACGTATTATCCCGATCTCTCTAAAATCAAGGTTTTGTTGAGGTGGACCACTCAAAATTCCTGTGATCTATCATTGGGAGAGGAACTCTATAGATTGTAGGAACTCACCTTACTACTGTACACTACACAATTAGAGAGCATTACATGTTAGAGATAATATAATTATGATTACGTAGTAAAAATGGAGGGATATTCTAATTGAACATGAGCTATTATTATTATTTCCTAAAACCCCATGAAGCTAAATTTATATAATAATAATAATATTTTTTTAGTTTGTTCCATGTGAAAATGTAATAAAATAATTAAATATTAATTGTTCAATAAATTATTTAGAAAATAAAACAATATTTATTATATATTATTTATCCTTGTACCTTTAAGCTCAATCATTTATGGCTCCAAAATTTTTACCAATAATTGAATAATGAATATAGACTAATGTATATAATTAAAATATTATAAAACAAACAATGAAATTTTATAGTCTCTAAATAGAAAATAAATATTTATTAAATACTAATCTCAAAAAAACCAACAAATAAATAGTCATAATGTATATGAAATGAAGAATACATGAATAATTATTATACCATATATGATAATAATATTTTTTTCTTGATATAAAATAAAAAATTAATAATATTAGTTAACTTAGGATTTGAATGCACTCAAATTGTGAGCCTCTAGGCCTCTTTTACTCTTTAATTAGAAGGATTTACCCAAAGACCAATGTTAGAATCTATAAATACACTATGGTGCCTGTAGAGAAATATGATAATTTCATAATGAAATTGAACTTATTCAGAAGTATTACTATAATATATAATTCCACAATCATCATATATCTAATCAGTAATTATCCGTGTTGGTTCAATAAACATTTTTTTCTCAAACAATCAATATAGACTATTTTAAAATAAACCCTCCCAATAACACCATGGATGTAGATTAATGAAGGCTATTTGATTCCCAAAATAGGAAATGGGATATCAGAACCCTTTATAGAATTGAAGGGGTATATAATTTCTCACATTATTAATTAAATCAACATTGCTTATAAATCCCCCAATGCATCATAACCCCAATCATCATATGTATTTATTTTTTTCATCATCACATCAACATACATGAATAATTACATCCATTAATAATAATCTTAAATCATATGGATAATACATCGATTTGTAGTTTTAGGTTTCGGGAACAACTAATGTGTCATATGGGGAATTCAAAAATATTCCCTCTTTCATGAATAATTATTAATCTGATATTTAAATGGAGAACAATTCCATTATAAATGGAACTAAGTCAATGAATATTAAAAATGGATAAATATTTCTACCAATGTTCATGTACTAACCATATTATTTATAATTAAATTAGAAAACTAAATAAATACCTTAAATGAAATTATTTCTTCATTGATGGATCTAAAAATGGATTTGCATCGTATCATTGTGCTGTTGTAAAAATAAATTATGAACTCCATATAACAATGATTCATTCATGTTTCAGGAGTATCTTAATATCTACAAAAGAATATTTGGGAACATGAATTATATATCATATCTCATTCATTGTTCAACTTTTATCGACAAAAGAAATTCCTCTAAAAGATTCTCCATGATCTCTCCAGAATCAATAATTTAATGTGGTAAAAGATCACTCTCCATTCATGGGAATATTCTATAAGAGGGATCTCATTATGTACTTAGAGTATTACATGCAAATGTCATTGTTCACTACACAAAAAGAAGTGTTTTTAGTAAGAAAATACTATAATTCAGTTAATACACAAATAGGGTTTGAATAAATAATATCACAAGATCCCATTATTATTTATTTAATCCCAAGAGAACCCAATTTATAGAAAAATATTAGTATTAGGTTTTCATAACATTCACTAAAATCACATATTAAAATTAAATAGAATTTATTATAATAATACTCAATATATATTACATCCCAATAGAGCATCAAAATCAGTCTAAAGTTCCTTAAGAATATTTATTGGGCATTGAATAATGAGTAATTATTTAATATATGTGAAAATTTATTTTCTAGTAAATTTATTAATAGTTTTTTAGTATTATTCTCTGTATATATTTTATTTATTAACTAGTGAAGAAATATATGTGATCAAAGAAACCTGAATAAATAAAAAACGACTTGTGGAAATGATATTTATTCAAATTGTTAAATGATAAATAATAATGTATTTTCTAAATGATGTTTTGGATAATATTAGTCTGTTAAAAACTCTACCTCTTCCTCAGTAGAATTATTCTAAGTATCCTTTTAAATATAGGCCCAGACCCCCTTGTACCGTAACACTCAAGTCCACATTATAAGATCCAAAAGGGCATTCCCAATCCCCATAGATTTGTGAAATGAACAAGACAAAAAAAATATAAAAGTGGCAATGAATTTTCCATAAACACAATAGAATCAAGTGATACAAGTAAGTATTAAAAGAAGAAAAAAAAATGGAGTACATATAGAAAAAGTAAAATACAAAAAATCCCCAAAATAAAACAATAAATAACATAAAAATGGGAGTTATTCCACTTACATCCAAAAAGACACAACTATACAAGAAATAATAGAGACATTAACTACAACATATAAGCGGTTTTTCCCAATTCATTAAGCTTGTAGGAGGAATTATACAAATTTCCAATGCCACATGTAGTTTTGGAGAAAAAAACCTAGATTGGTATCAACATTGATTTGATATTAACATACAAGATTAATTAACCAAAAAAATTCAATTTTAAATAAATATGAATTGAATTTATAAACCATATTTTAAATAAATCATGCTTCTCATTTCAAATGATCATAAAATTTGAATTGGATTTTTAATAAAACAATATATAAAATAGTTTATATAGATTCACATGAAAACTTTAAAACAATATACATGAAATTGAACATATATTAATGATTTGAAAATGAAAAACATGTTCATCTACCATGTCGTATGATGCTTTGAGGTCGTGTGATCCTCACTCAGTCAAATAGGTGGTCTTGAAAATATGTGTACACATGTCCCCCAAAGAGATATAAAAGTGGACTCATAACTCTCTAATCTAGGATGTGATCTACTACCATTGTTTTCATATATTTACAACGTTCCAATAGAGTTTTATCCTGAATTACTCACTTTCAACCTTGGATTCCATTCTCTCTATAAAAATTCAATAATGGGAAATTTAACTCAATATGGCTTAAAATTAGATATAACCCATTTTTTCATTTCAATATGCCAATCAATTTTTATAATCCAATATACTTTCTAGACAAATCATGCATTTATCTAGGATTAATCCAATTAGTTTGGACAAAAAAACGAAAGAACAATTATCTCAAATACAAATTTTCAATCAATTGTACAAATCAATTTTACAATTCAATTACCTAGTTTAAATTGAATAATTTAATATCACAACGTACCATAAAATCCCATAAACACACCCCAATTAAATTGAATTGAAATGTTTTCTAAAAAAATATTCCAAATAGAATTTAAATCCCAAATTAAATGGATTTTATGTTAAGAAAATGAAAATAAGAATTTAAATTGAAGTGATTGTTTTAAATAAAAAATGGATAACTAAATGGAAATCCCAAAATGAAACCACCTACCTCGGTGTCACAGGATCAAAAATCATAAAGGAATAAATGATAATATCCAATGAAAAACATCAGATGTGAATATTTGGTAATAAAACCTAATTAATTATTCAAAAAATGAGGATATGATCCTCTAATAATATAAGGATATAATAAATTGATTAAATAGGGAGGATGATTTGGATAGAGAGAATGATAATTTTAAACATATTGGGAAAGGATCGAATAATGCTCTCAACTCATTGATTCACTACTGAAGGGATATAATGGTTCTAAAGTTTTCTCTTTAGATTTAAAATGACATATGATTTTATCCTATTCAGATTTAGAGATATGGGGGTGTCCAAATAGGGGTGTCTAAATTTTAAAGGAATATTCTAATTAATTAGAATCTGTGCACATAGTTTTCTCAATGGGGATACACTATTGGTTAAACCATGAACCCTATCTACGCTCCCCTGCTAGTGGGGTTTCATAGTATCTACTATGTGGTAATATAGTTTTCCAAAATCAGGTCATATCCATGAAAAATTGAAAAACCCATGTATTCATGGAATTCACTAGCACGATTCATTTTTAGAAAACCATGCCCACCCATAAAAATAAATAAATTTTATTTTTTTCTAAAATCCCACCCATAGACCCCCTAAACAAGAAACAACCAATGAGTGATCAAATGAGTTTATTAGTATTAACATAAAACAATAACAAATTTTCACAACTTCCATGATTATGTAACATTAAATCTCTAAATGGCCTATTAATAATCTTCCATTTCAATATGATGAGGCCACTACCCTCTCATCTGATTCTCTTCCTCCATCGTCTCAGGAGTATTAAACCAATGCTTCCTTAAAACTCAAAAAAATTTCATCCTACCCTAAAGTAAACTGGACTTTGAAGAAAATATCCAAATTATATTCTCATTTATAGATAAATATAGCTTGATTTCAGGATCACTCATTCTCAAAAAAATGAGGTGGATCGGATTGATATGCACAAAAGGGAGATACATGGGATACATTATTTATTGATGTCAGCTCTTGTGGCAGTTAAAATGGAATTCCACATTTCCCATTATCTCAACAACCTCAAAATTCCCCAAAATATGAGGTGAATGCATACCTTTCCTCATATGTAATCGATGACCCAACACAAGTGATGCCTAAAATAAAGATTGATCGTAATATAAAAACTCCAACGTTCTTTTGTCCAAATTATAATAAGACTTTTGTTGAATATATTCCATAAAATTTTGTTAATGAATCAATTGAATCATTGTTTTCATCTTTTAGATCATTATTCATCCATCTAATGAACATTCATCAATCCCTTACCACCATAATGAATATTTTCTTGGGGGGATATAGTAGGCCTCTAAATCATCCATTATAATTAAGAGATGGTAACTTTTTTTATACCAATAATCTCCCATCCTTAAATTATTATTCATAGATCCACAAAATATTATAATATCAGTGAAAAAGAAACCTCAAGATTCTCTATAAAAAATTATATGGATTTTATATCGTTTTGAAATGAACTAGATATTCTAGTGCCTTGTGAAGGCCTCTCCAAAAGTGAGAAGTAAACTAGGGATCTCTTTTTTGAAACTATATCATATGTACCACTTTGATAATGAAAAATATCACTCATATATATATTTCCCACATCATCAGTATTGGTTGAACCAATAATTGGTAATAAGTGACCATATTTAGTTACCATATTGATCAAAACCCTATCACCATGTTCCTTCTCTGGGAACATGACAACCTAAAAAAAGTCCATATATATTTCGACCCACATCACTTTTTGGAGTGGGATTGGATGTAGTAAACCAAATGTTTTCTTGGGATCAATATTGAACTATTGGAACATAAAAAATTTATAGACAAATTTATCAATTCCCCATTTCATTCTTGTCTAATAGCATCAACACCACATTTTATAGATCATCATCATGGTTACTATGTCAAATACTAAATTGGAATTATGTAATTCCCTCATCACATTTTTTATAATAGTTAATAGAAAAAATGATATTATAACAGAGAATTTTCTATATAGAAAAAAACCACTCTGAAATAGGCTCACACCATAAACTATATCTCTAATGATATGGAACTTATCATCATAAATATGTTCCCAAACAACCACCTTGAAAACGGTGTACATCAATATCATAATGGATAAAACAACTTCAGATCGTGATTCTCAAACACTAATGTGAAACTCATCAATATTAACCCTCAAGTTCCTTTCTTCTGATTAATCATTAAAGGCTTCAGTTAGAAGGTTCATACTAAAATAATATATGATGAAATTACCATTTCATACTATATAGGTGATACAAAAATAAGAAGAATTTATGTAATCCACCAAATTCTTATGTCAGTGATTTATATATTTCTGAGAAATTATATAAATCAAGATATTATTTTTTGAAATAATGATAAACCTTTTTCTTAAATGATTACGTAAAGAAATATTCAGTAATTACATCATAGTTATGAGTTTAAGGTTATGGATTAGATAATGGTTTCCCATGTGGCCAATGTTGTAGAGATACATAAGAAAGAACATTGTCACACAGAATAATAATTCATCCCCAACAAGTACCTGATGCATCACATAAGACAATATATCACTTCTCAGCCTTTGCATGGGTCATCACTGAAGCAGTAGTTAGATGATTATTCTACTCAAAAGAATAATTCTAAAATTTTCATCCAATGTAATAATTAGTCCCTTTTAATATTGAAGAGTCATTAGAGAATCCGACATTGAAAATCCTGAGTGATGTAATGATAATATCTATCTAAATCCAAGAAAATATAAATCTCAAAAACATTTTATGGGTAATCCCATTTCATATCATATTATAAACTCTCTGGATAAACTAATATAACAAGTTCAGGAAACACATTTCCAAGTAACATCACTTCTGATATCCTTAAATCAGGTTTTGAAATATTTTCATAATTGTGGTGATTTTAAAAAATTTATAGGAACTACTCTCATATGACTGACAAGGTCTACATC
Organism: Viscum album; assembly: GCA_963277665.1. Classification (NCBI taxonomy): domain Eukaryota; kingdom Viridiplantae; phylum Streptophyta; class Magnoliopsida; order Santalales; family Viscaceae; genus Viscum; species Viscum album. Next base: position 1,890,750,665 of record OY728156.1, read on the forward strand.
GAATATTGATTAAACAAGGATGTCATCGAAAAAAATAAGCAAAAAAGTATTAATACTATCATTGAAATTCTAATGGATACTTTTGAATAAACCCCTCGTTGAGATTTCATAATACATCCCTTTAATGTTCCATATATTCAGCATGAACGGGAATAACAGAAGGTTCTTTTTGAAGAGTTTGGATATCACACGTGATAACATCAACCATATTCTTTCCCACAAGAGGAATATGTCACTAAGGTTAATCAGTGTATTCTTACTAGATCAAATTATATCATCTTCTTTGATACATGATGATAAAAAACATAATTAATCAAGACTGAAGTCATTAGATTAATAATAAAATATAGTAATAAGGTAAATTAATCCCATCATCTGTACGCACATGACTAGGATTTCCTTATTGTGAAACTATAGTAATGGAAAATACTAGAACAAATCCCCAAGATATATATCAAAAACCATATAAACAGAAGGGTCATTTCATTGATATATGGAAAGGAACTCAATCACAACTAACTCTTATGTCCCTATAAGAGTACACAACCACAAACTAAAATCGTGGAATGATGATTACCATAAACCTTAGATACATCTTTTTCATGAACCATCTATGGTACCCTAGTACCATAGCACTAGAGAGGAAATTTTCATAGTCTTATAGGAACTCCCAATCCCCATGGGTTGGAAATAATCACCTAGCACCAAACAATATAAATATTGTTATAAATTTTTTAAAAAATGAAATGGAAACAATAGATACAATTCATTTTTCAAAAAAGAAAAATCAACATGGTGAAAATTTACTAAAATAATAAAATGAAAAAAGTTCCAATGTAATAAAAAAATGAGACGAAATCGGGAGATAAACAACCCCCATCTCAATTGACACTACAATCCAATCCCAAAGCTCAAATTCCAAATACTCTTTGTGAATTCACCATTATCAATCCAAGATGGATGAAATCTAAAAACCACAAAAGGAATAGGTAGGTTTTGAGAGAAAAGTCTAGTAATATCGGATTAATCATTCAATAGGATGATTCGAAATTAATTAGCAATAAAAATCAATTTTAAATAAAAATATATTGAATTTCAAAGGAATATTTTGAAAAATCAATCTTTATATATCCAAAGTGGTCTTTCCTTTAAATAATAAATGGAGTATTCTCCCCCAAACTTTAAGAAACATTTATATAAAAGAATTTATATAAATTAATTAGGAATGCATAAAAAATTACAATCTATAGAATATATATCAATGAATTATCAAATGAACAAATTATGTCATTTTCCAAGAGGTATGGTTGTTCTAAATTATGGGATCCTAAAAAACATGAATTCTTTATCACTAAATTTTTTTTACACATGTCGGTCAAACTTTATTCCAATATGACTTATCACTATCTCATCGGGGATGTGACCTTCTTTAAATTTCTTATTCGAGTAGAATTGCCTCAAAAGAGTGTTGTCTTGAATAACTCACTAACTACATAATCTTGAAGGTAATATAACAAAAATATATTATGGAAAAATACGTTCAAAAAACATTTTATATAAAATTTAATAAGTTTTACATTTAAATCATTAAATTTAAATATATAAAGCAAAATTGGTTTTTATCAAATATTTCCATTGACAAAATTAAACTAGTGGTTTTCAATAAAAAAAATTATTCCATTTTCCTCAAATAAAAATAAGAAGTAATTCTAAAAAATCAATATCAAATTTTAAATTACCAAATTACACATCAAAATTTATTTTAAAAAATATCCAAAACATTCCATGTACTCACCCTAATTCAAATGGATTTTGTGGTTTTCCTCAAATATAATACAAAATCTCATCAATGTACTCAATTAAATTTTATTTGGTTTTTATCAATCCAATGGACATAAATTAAATTTACATTAATAAACATAATTTAATTCCAATTAATTAGGTTTATCTATGAGGATAATCTTAAATAAAAACACCTACCTTGGGGTCATGGGATCAGGAATCACAAATCCATAAATAAGGAACACCACTGAAGTACATTGATAGTGAATATGCATGTATGAAACCTAGATTAATGATCTGAAACAAAGGGAATCGTGTTATCTAGCACCATGGGGATCTAGAAAACCCTAATGAAGATTGGTGAAAGATCTATATTGATGTAAAGAGAATATATATCATACTGGGAATGGAAAAATCAATGATCACCTTGTTTTTGTTCACCTGTAAATTGGTTTTGAAGTTCCATGATTTGTTCTTGCGAGATCAAAAGACAACAAGATTTCACCAATCCTCGAGTTAGAGAAAAGGGGGTATCTAAATGGGGGATCATGAATATAAAATGAATTCAAACATTGACTAACAGTCACATTCATAGTTTCCTAGGTGAGGACAAACATTTTTTGAAACCTTAAACCCTAAATATTCACCCCTATGAGGGGTTGTTTCACTATTTGTCCTAGATGGGTTCATTGTTTTCCAAACCATGCACCAAACATTAAAACTCACACAGATTGGGTATTCATTAATTATAAGGGATCACTAGTTATGAAAACTCTATTTCAAAAGTGTAGAGTCCAAAATACCAAATATTTAAAAAAATCTCACACAAACCATAACTAAATGATACCCAACCAATGAATGATCAAACGAGGGGATTGAGTGTACCTAATAATAGTCACATGATGTTTCATAGCATATTGTCCCTGGGTAGCATCCATAAACCTTCCAAGGTACCCATTGAGAATTATGTTAATTCCACAATGACATATTAACTCATATGGACACTTACAATTTAATATAGTATCATTATCAACAAATCTCTATTAAAGAAGGATGAATGTTGGTTCCATCAGGATATGTGACAGATATTGCTTTATTTTAATATCTAGAAATTTTTTAGGCCTATATAAAAATGAGTCCATGGATATATTTAGAATATATAATTTCCATCAATGCTCTAATGATATCAAATATTGTTAAGGAACATAAGGGTTAAATATTTTCTCACATAATTTATCAATGAATAATTATACATGTTATAACTAACCTATCCATCCTTCCCATGAACATATACCATCACCATTATCATTAATTCATTAAATTAAGAAACATTTAAAACATTTAAATAATAATATTAATGTGTAAGGATCAATTGACACATCTCTGGATAAGAACATACACTGAAATAATGAAGCAGAAATTAACTACATATTGGTATCATTATCATAATATCCTGCACTAGGTATTACCAAGGGTGTACACTATATGAAGGTGCATAAAATACAAATAAATCTTCTCCACTGATATATTGTATCATTTGTGTCCATAAAATGATTAAATTATTCTATTGAACATATATTTTTGGATACATTCATGTTACATATGGGTTCTCATCAATGTGGTGAACTGTTATTATAGTTCAATTTTACATCTACTCATAAGATATTATCACATATATGTTATGAATATTAACAGTCAATATGTTTTTTATAGTTTGTTAATAATAACAATAGTGAAAACATGGTATCAAAAAGTGAATAGAATTTTTTCCTAGGGACCCAACTCCAACAAACATCCTCATGCAGTAGAAACAACTACTAACAACCAATAATACACTAAATATCACTTTATAATTATGATTTTTCTGATATATGTATTCATTCAATATTATGCACCTTGTTTTATTTTTGTGGGAACTCGTATTACATCAAATTCATCCTTATGTGAAAAAATCCAAAATTTTTGGATTCTTCAATAACACGATCATTGTCTATTCGTGTGACCTTTTCTCTTTACGAATATCCACCACTATAATATTACCACAATATAATGTAATAGAATCCATACTCTTAGGAAAAACATCAATATATTATGAAATTTATCTTGTCCAAGTGTCCTAAATTGTTTTACTTGATGCCACTATATACACAGAATCTAGTGTAGAACAAGAAAAAAACTGTTTATTTGAACTATTAAATCTCATATATCCTATATTTAGAATGAAATCATATCCTGAAATTGACCCTCGATCGGTTTAATCTATTTCAAAATTGGCGTCCGTATTACCACTGATGACAAGATCCTCATCTCATCCATATTCCAGTATCATGTTAAATGTTACTCTCAGGAACATTAGGATAGAAATAATAGTATAATTGTATTGTTCTCATATATTATCATGATATATTCATACCATGATCAATTAATTGGAGACATCGTGTATCATAAATAACATGTAATACATGAATGATCAAATTACTTAATAGTGTAGTGTCTTACCCATTATCTGATTCTCTAGTTTTCTATGAGGACCCATTTTCATAGAAAGATATATATTGTTCGACACTTGAGACAATACCAATTTGGAATTTCCCAAACTAAATCTATTTAATAACTATTCTCTATAATTACATTTATATATTATATGAAACCTCTTAGGACTATCATGACTGATCATTACCCCTATAACTTTTTTTGGCATTCCTATGTCCTTCATGGAGAATCATTGTTTTAACCAATCCGTAAATGATTGTAATACTATTATGTCATTTCAAATAACTAATTTGTAATCAATATTTACTACTTTGATAATGACCAAATTCTCACTAAACCTCTTTTAAACCCACGGCCCATATTCAATCATCATGAAATACAATTATTTTATACCTCCATCTTATTGAATGTTACATGACCAATATATTTTCTTTAGTCTATAAATTGATCTATACAAAATGAAATTTTTTTATAATCAAATGATGTCCCAAACCCTTATATTTTTTTCATATAGAAAAAAACCATAATGTACCCAACAATCAAATATGTTTTGGAAACCATCCTCAAACTTTCATCTTCATGTTATGTGGATATATAATGTTTAATTATAAAGGATTTAAATAGGGAAACTTGTGAAAAGATCTCATCATAATGAATTCCATTACTCCATTTAAACAGTTTAACCACTAGAATTTCATTATAGTCACTTACTTTACTGTATATATCCTAATTTTTATTAAACACCCATTTCCACCATATATGATTTACATCAAGTGGAAAATAACAATGATAATGAACTTGTTTATAATCCATGAGAACTATTTCTGAATTCATTACTTCCTTCCAACATGTAACTTTTATGCTCTCCATTACCTTTTTTTCAGATAGATTCAACATTATAAAAAAAAATAACAAGTCAACATAATACTGGACATGAAAACCATCTCTTTATGGTTCTAATAACACTATACCTCACTTATGCAATACTTTTTTTTTCTAAACTAATAATTTCATGGGGATGCATGGATGTTGTTCTTGTACCAACTCATGTGTATCTTTAGGATCAACATCATTGAAAACAACATATCTCACCAAACCCATTTTTAGGATGTGATCTATATTAAGAAAGGCATATTCTCTCATGGGAGTCATTTCATTACTATGGGTTTGTATATGTTTTATCCATCTATTCTCATAAGATACAATCTAAATATACACATTGTTTATAAAGTTGAATGTTTTTTTATTACAAGGCCTTAAAAAATACTTTACAACACCATACATGTGCATGTAATAGAAATTGTTTCCATCCACTCCATTTCATAATGATTATTCCATTTTCTACTTTATTTAGAACTATGTTTATAATGACCCATACATTACATACATGGTTATTAATTCACAAATTAAAGCATACTTATTAAAACATATAACAAAACCATGAAAGGACCGTATAGTTATAGTGTCTTTAGAAACTGGGAAACATAAACAACTGGTTCATAAATCATCTACGTTGTCTCCTATTTATTTCATCATATCTAGATTCCCTTTTAGCATATTCTAATTTATACCCTTCATCCAGACATGGGGAAAAGAAGAAATACAAAAGGGTGAGCTCAAATGCTCATTAAGGGTAAACAAAATAAATATCAATCATATCATATTCATAAGAACATAACATTTTGAATATCTTAACCTGCAAAAGATATCATAATATCATAACATGGTATAAATCATAGTGGTGAAATGTAATCCCAAATAATCATAACATAAAACATGATACTTTGTGGAATACACACATAATCATAGAAAATTATTTCATATTATTCAAGACTCATTTCCAAGACTATAATAGCGGAAGAAGAACATTACAGAACCAAGTTCACTCCTCGTTCCAGTCCTGTATAACTGAACCTGTTTAACATGCCATTCTAGCCATGTCTATCTCATGAGATATAAATATTTACCCAATGCATTGGAGGTAGATATAGGTCCCACCCATCTCATAATGAAACCATTCTTATGTGTGCCACAAAATCATAAATCATACATCATAGCATAACCCATGTATTAAAAATGGGATTCTTAAACATCATGCCATCAAAACATAATCCATATATGATAAAAGGAAATCATAAAATTAATTTAATCATAACATAATCAAATCAATGTAATAATAGGCAGAGAAATAGAAGCCTATATTATCTTTGATGGAAAATAATTTTGATAAAACACTTGAACTCCATTCTTGAGGAAAATATCCTTTCTACTTCAAAAACATTTTTCATTCCTTAACATGTCATACAATTTTAAACTAAAATAAAATGATTAAAAATAAACTTGAAAACTTGTAAATGAATCTTTATTGAAATAATGTTCTATGAAATCATAAAAATCCATTTATTCTGTATATGTTAAAAAAACATTCTTCTCTTACTTTGGCTGAAAAAGTCAAAAAGTACCTTGTACAAAAACCGAAAATAGATTCCTTTCATATCTTTTACTAAAAACTCATAGAAGGGTAAAATTGGTTTTAAACAATTGTAAGAGGATAGAAATAATATCACATATTGACGGAACATGGATGTGGATGATAATTATTCCCCAGTAAATTCTGATGTTTAAACAATCTCGGATAAAAATTGAGATTGTGAGATTTTCCCCGACCTTAGGTCCGATTAGCATCATATGTGGATGAACCTCCTATATAATGATTTAAATAATGTTATTGACTTATTCTAGAATCTTAAGCATTGTTATGATATCATATATGGTCATATTCATAGCTTCTTATTAGTAATATTTCATTGTTACTTGTTATTCGGGTGTTTATTGCTTTTTTTGTTCTTTTGCGTGTTTTGTCAAATAAATTATTATTTTTAATTTTAATTTATAGATAACTCATTTACTGAATGGTATTAGTGTAATATACATCATATTTATTCATTCAATTCATTTATATAATCATTATGCAATGAAGATCTTGTAGAACGAGTCACATCACATCGTGGAGACGGTAGGCCGTACGTACGCACGAGCGATGATATCATTCCCATGATCATTGAATTGTATTGAAGTCTATGTATACTATTTCAGAATAAATATCACATTAAAATAATCATGTATAGTTTTTATTTACACCATTATACCCATCCAAGTAAGGTGGTGGTGGAAAAACTAATTACACCACGGGGTGGAGACAGTATTCCGTACATACGCACGCGCGATGATTTCTTTTTTCCATAGGCTGGATAATAGGTAAAATGGGGTTGTTTCATATTTATAATAAAATATCAGTATATAATTAATACTGATGTTATTACTTCATAATTAAACAACTAAATAAGAAGAATTTGAAGAAGAAAGAAATTGGAAAGGTTCGATAATTGATCTTATCTCTTCTTTGACGTGCCTCTTCTTAACCTCCTCTTAGGGCACTAGGGTTGGTCTTTGAAGAAGACCAAGACCTCTAATATTATTCTAGGGAAGTGGAGAAGAGATATTGTCAGGGTTTGGCCGATCTTGAAGGCTCAAAGTGGTGTGAGGAGGAGAGGGAGGAGGTGCCCTTTTATAAGGGAGGAGAGGGGCACCGTTGGAATGTGTGGAAATATTATAAACATATCTTCAGTTTCAAAAGGTCCTAAAAACATTAATGATAAATATAAGATGACTCATGGTCGAAATAAAATCATCCAATCAGAATCAGAAATTTTTCAGAAAATATTTTAATCATTATAATCTTATTTATTTAAATCTTTTATTGATATGGTAAATACTGCATCATTATTGTGTCAAAAATAATTTAATTTATTTTATGTCTAAAAATTATAAAAAATATCACCATATAGGAAATATTTTTATCTTTACAATGAATATTTATAGTCTAAAATATAATTTATATAACCCCTTATAAAAATTAATTACTATAAGATTTTTGTTAATGTCAATGTTGTCTTTACATTAAATTAATTAATCCAAATTGTCATTATCACTACCAAGTAGCTTAATGGGGTCCCAAAATCAACCCCAGGATACCCGTGGTTGGACAATACTCATCCAATAAGTTTAGGACAAGTGTCAAGATAATTTTTAATTATTATAATATTCTTTTAACCTTGATTTACCCTATTTACCTTTAACCGCAGTAAATAAAAATTACCATAGTTACTATTCATAATCTCAAAAAAAATAAAAGTTACCTATTAACATAATTTGTACCCACTAAATCCAAATATGGAATCCATTTTACAAAATCCAAAACACAGAAGTTGCAGAAATTAATTTAAAATTAATCTCGTTGTTAAGCAAAAGAGTTTTTAAAAGTTAAAACATTGCCAATGATTGAAATTTTTTTACCTATGAATTCAATTTAAAATTAATGATGATGATATAAATTATTTTAAATTGTAAAAATATATTTTATTTATACTTTAAAACCATTAAATATTATAATTTAACCATATAAATCATTGCGGTAAAAAAATATGTTTTTAACTAAAATCTAGCGTGTTTTTACTATTCATTAAAATATTAAAGTTATCAGAATAATATTATAAATTTATCCAAAGTAAGGTTTTATGTCCTGATTATAAAGAAGAATTATATTTTGTCAAATTGAACTTATAAACTTTTCAAAAACTAGATTTAATGTGGGTGCGCCATCAAAAGGCGGCAAAACTGCATTTTTTTAAAAATACATATTTCACCCAAAAAATTTATTTTGTTCACATAACATGTTCTAGAAAATATTTAAAAGGAATAATAATGTTATAAAATTTAAGATTCAGTTAATTATATTCATAATGGCTAGTTTATAATATTATATTAATATGTCATTGTTTAGTGGAACTCGGTATTACGTACTACACACGCTATCGAGGAAGGTCGTGATTGTGTGTTACGCAAGCCAAGCTAGTGTTGTGTGACATGAAAGATTCATTTGATGTTGTGTATAACATAAGACATAAAAAAATACTTCTCGGAAATTATTAGGGTGTTACATTCTATCCCCCTTAAAATTAATTTCTCCCTCAAAATTCGTCACTTCGTAACAAATAGATGATGATACCTCTCCCTCATCATACCCTCAAGATCCCATGTAGCTTCTTCTAATTGGTGGTTCATCCATAAAACATTAACCAAGAGAGTTGTCTTGTTCCATAGAACATTTTCTCTATGATCAAGAATCTCTATCGGTTGTTCCTCATAAGAAAGATCTTGCTCCAGCGGTACAACTTCTGAGCTTAGTACATGTGAAGGATTGGGTATGTACTTTCTCAGGAGAGATACATGGAACACATCGTGAACTTGAGAGAGATTCGGTGGAAGCTCCAATCAGTAAGCTACATTCCTAACATGATCCAGTATTTTGAAAGGACAAATATACCTAGGGCTCAACTTTCCCTTCTTTCCAAATCTCATTACTAACTTTCAAGGAGATATTCGTAAGAACACTTTATCACCCACTTCAAACTCTAGGTCTTTTCTTCGGTTGTCAGCATAAATTTTTTGTCGGCTCTAAGATTCTCTTATGTGTTTTTGAATAGAACTGACCTTTCTACCATTTCATCTACAAGATCTTGTCTTAATAGCTTTCTTTCCCCAACTTCATCCTTGTATGTTGGAGTTCGATATTTCTTTCCATAGAGAGATTCATAAAGAGACATCTGAATGCTAGTGTGAAATCTATTTTTATAATAAAATTCCACCAAAGGTAGGTGTTGATCCCAACCACCTTTTAAATCCATAGAGAATGCTCTCAACATGTCTTATAGAGTTTGAATTGTTCTATCATACTGAGCGTCTGTCTGAGGATGATAAGCAATGCTGAAACTCAACTATTTATCTAGAGTATACTGAATATTTTTCCAGAACTTCGAGGTAAACCTCAGATCCTGATCAGATATTATGGAATGTGGTACTCCATTTAATCTTACCACTTACTTTACATATATCCTGGTAATCTGATCCAGAGAGAAATCCTCTCTAATAGCAATGAAGTGTGCCGACTTCATAAGACGGTCAACTATGACAGAAATAACATTATTTCCTTCTGATGTTTTAGGAAGTCCAGTGACAAAGTCCATAGTGATGTTTTCCCATTTCCATTCGGGTATGGGTAATGGTTGTAGCATCCCCTTAGACTTCTTTCTCTCAGCTTTAACTTGCGGAAAAACCAAGCATCGAGAGACATATTCAGCAACATCTCTTTTCATGCCATCCCACTAGAAGTACTCTTTCAGGTCCATATACATCTTCATGCTTCTAGGATGAATAGAGAATGAATTACTATGAGCCTCGTCCAATATCTCCTTCTTTAATTCTGTGATGGGAGGAACACAAAACCATTTACTAAACCTTATTATTCCATCACAATCAAGGTTGAATTCAGGATCATTTCTCACCTTATTTTGTAACTCTACAACTTCTTTTTGTGCCTCTTTAATTTTCACATGTATAGATGGTTGAACATTCATTTGAGAAAGATATGTTTTTTCCCCTTCCATTATAATTCCAAGATCCATCCTTTGTAAATCCATAAATATTGGATCTTTTGTAGTCCTCGTCATGGATATTCTAGCATGGTCTTGTCGACTTAATGTGTCTTCCACCTTGTTTTCTTTTCGAGGGTGGTAATGAATTGAACAATCGTAATCCTCAATCATCTCCAACCATCTCCTTTGATGCATATTCAGCTCCTTTTGTGTGAAAATATACCTTAAACTTTTATGATCATTATAGATATCACACCATTCACCATAAAGATAATGCCTCCAAATCTTTAATGCAATGATTTCCGCAGCTAACTCCAAATCATGAGTTGGGTAATTTTGATCCTGGATTTTCAACTATCGTGAGGCATAAGATATCACCATATCATTTTTCATGAGAACACACCCCAATCCCATCATGGATGCATCACTGTAGATCACAAACCTTTCTCCACGACAAGGCAGTGTGAGCAAGGGTGCACTGGATAACCTTCTTTTCAGCTCCTTGAAATTCTCTTCACACTCCTCCGTCCACACGAACATAACTGTTATTTGAGTCAACCTGGTGAGTGGATTAGATAATCACGAAAAATATTTCACAAAACGTCAATAATATCTCGCCAAACCAAGAAAACTTCGGATCTCAGTTACTGTTGTTGGTCTCGGCCATCTTTCGATAACCTCTATTTTTGATGGATCCACAGATATCCTCTCTTTTGAGATTATGTGACCCAAAAATGAAACATTTTGAAGCCAAATTTCACACTTGGTAAATTTGGAATAATGCTTCTCCTTTCCCAGGGTCTTCAATACAATTCTCAAGTGATCTTCATGTTCTTCCTTTCTCTTTGCATAGACAAGAATATCATCTATAATGACTACCAAAAACTGATCAAGATAGTCTCTAAAGACTCTATTCATTACATCCATGAAGATAGAAGGGTCATTAGTAAGACCAAATGGCATCACTATAAATTCATAGTGCCCATACCTTGTACAGAAAGTCTTCTATGGTATATCATCTTTTTTTACCCTTAATTGATGATACCCTAAACGAAGATCAATCTCGAAAAAAGTATTGAGCTCCACATAGTTGGTCAAATAAGTCATCAATGCATTGGAGAGGATATTTATTCTTGATAGTGATCTGGTTATGTTCTATATAGTCAATGTAGAGTCTCATTATTCCATCTTTATTCTTTACAAACAGAACAGGTGCTCCCCAAGGTGACGCACTAGGTCGTATGAATCCCTTATCATGATTCTATTGGAGTTGCTTCTTCAATTCCTGGAACTCAATTGGGGCCATTCTCTATGGTGTCTTTGAAATAGGCATAGCACGCGGTATGAGTTCTATTGAAAAACCATCTTCACGATTTGTTGGAATACCTGGTAGTTCCTCCGGAAAGACATCATCAAACACCCGTACAATGTGAATATTCTTAATCGTGAGTTTCTCTCCTGCCATTTGAGATAAATAACCATCATTTAGTGGAATCAAGTCCCATAAGATGGATGAAATTTCCATTGGAAGGTTATGTTCATCCTTGCATCGATAGACGAACATATATTGATCTGGAATATGAAATGTGACTTCCCTTCTTTGGAAATTGATATGAGCTCCATATAATGAAAGCCAATCCATGCCAAGAATCACATCAAATTCCACTATAGTAAGGATCACAAGATTTGTAGGAAGCACTTTCCCACAAACTTCAATTGGAGAAGAATTGTAAACTTTTGATGTGACTGTAGTGCCATTAGGGGTTGTCACAGCTTACTCAACATCAAATTGTTGATGTAATATGGCGATACCCTTAAAACATTCTTCAGAAATAAAAGATTGGGTGGATCCAGAATCAAATATAACATTTTCTACTTTATAGTGGATGGTAAGTGTACCTTTCACCACTTTGTTATCGTACACCACATCGCCGATAGTAATTTCATGTGACATACCTTTATCTTTGGCCTTCAGAGTTTATTGACGTCGATCATCATAAAAAACGCTTGGATTTGGGAATTGATTGGAATAATGCCCCATCTCCTTGTACTTGAAACATTGAAGGGTAGGAGGTGAATTCTGTGTATCCCTTTATTTGTTCGCATCATTAGAAATCTTCTTCCCATTATTTTGACATTAAACTGCCTGATGACCTTCTTTTCCACACATAAAACATTTTCTTGTCCCTTTAAGACAATTCCCTCCATGTTTCTCTCCACGATTTGACCATAAAAGAAAACTCATCCTCTTTTCAGTGTGGTCTTTAGATTTTCCTTTGAATTCCATTTATCTCTTCTTATCAAACCCATATGACTTATGGGTTACTCAAATCTCCATATCAACCTTGAGAGCACATCAAACAATTTCCTCGTAGCTATTGAAGTCCCTTATGGATAACACCCTTCGACGACTTGGTTTTAAGACACTAAATAATTGATCGATTTTACTCTCAGGTTGGATAATAATTCTGGTAGCGTACCTTGCATGTATTTTAAAATTTTATTCGTAGGTCCCAACAGATTCATCATCCTTTTGATTTAGTTCAAGAAAATCCTTCTCCATATTTGTTCGAATAATATGAGGGAAGTACATATTGAAAAATAAGTTCTTGACCTCATCCCATTCCATAAACTCAATTTCATCTCTTTGCATCATATTCTTGATAAGATTCCACCATTTATCAGCATCACCTTCCAAATGATAAATTGATAAGATGACATTGTCATGTTCAGAACATTGTAGAACTGAAAATATCCTTTCAGTGGTACTAATCCATTGTTCAGCCACTAATGGATCAGAAGACCTGCTGAATGAAGGTGGACGCTGCCTCATGAAGGATTCAATAGAATGTTGCTCCTTCCATTGTTCGTTTGTAAGTCCTGCATGGTTCATAGCTTGAGAAAGTTGTGTGAGCATGGATAAAAGATTTTTCATTCCAGATCCCATAAAGTTTGGTTGCTCAGGGGGTAATCATTGCATTTCCCTTCACATTCAGCATTAACAGGGTTCCTTCATGTTCCAGCCATTGACTAAAACCAATAAGCATAGTTTGAGAAACACTAAACATAATAAGAAAACCACATTATCAAGAATAAAATTTTACACTTAAGGTCTTATCATAGGTTATTCCTGGCCATTTCTAAAACACTATTTTTGTGTTCTATGCTTAGACATAACCTTAGGGTTCTTACTAGGGATTTCACATCCTAGTTTCAAAGGTTGACTATACCTTTCCTCTGATACCAACTATAACGACCCGTACTTTACATACATGGGTATTACTTAAAAAATTTAAGCATACTTATTAAAACATATAACAAAACCATGAAAGGACAGTGTAGGTATAGTGTCTTTAGAAACTGGGAAACATAAACAACTATTACATAAATCATCTTCATTGTCTCCTATTTATTTCATCATATCTAGAGTCCCTTTTAGCATATTATACATAATACACTTCATCCGGACCTGGGGAAATAAAAACATACAAAATTTTGAGCTCAAAGGATCACTAAGGATAAACAAAATAAATATCAATCGTATAATATTCATAAGAACATAACATTTTGGATATCTTAACCTGAAAAAGAGATCATAATATCACAACATGGGATAAATCATAGTGGTGAAATGTAATACCAAATAATCATAACATAAAACATGATACCTTGTGTCATACACACATAATCATAGAAAATAATTTCATATTAGTCAAGACTCATATCCATGACTATCATAGCGGACAATGTCCGTTACTGAACCGAGTTCACTCCTCGCTCAATTCCAATATCTCTGAACCAGTTTAACTTGTCGTTCCCACCATGTCTATCTCATGAGATATAAATCTTTATCCAATGTATTGGAGGGAGATATAGGTCCAACACATATCATAATTAAACCATTATTATGTGTTCCACAAAATCATAAATCATACATCATAGCATAACCCATGTAATAAAAATGGTATTCTTAAACATCATGCCATAAAAACATAATCCATATAAGATAAAAGGACATCAGAAAATTAATTTCATCATAACATAATCAAATCAATGTAAAAATAAGTATAGAAACAGAAGTCTATATTATCTTAGATGGAAAATAATTTTGATAAAACACTTTAACTCCATTCTTGAGGAAAATATCCTTTATACTTCAAAAACATTTTTCCATTCTTAACATGTCATACAATTTTAAACTAAAATAAGTTGATTAAAAATAAACATGAAAACTTGTAAAAGAAAATTTATATAAATAATGTTCTATGAAATCAAAAAAATCCATTCATGTTGTATAAGTTAAAAAAATACTCTTCTCTTTCGTTGGCCGAAAAAGTCATAAAGTACCTCGTACGAATAAGGACAAAAGATTCCTTTCATATCGTTTACTAAAAACTCATTGAAGGGTAAAATTTGTTTTAAACAATTGACGGAGGATAGAAATAATATTACATATTGAGGTAAAATGTATGTGGATGATAAGTATTCCCCAATAAATTCTGAAGTATAAACAATCTCGGATAAAAATTGAGATTGTGAGATTTTCCCTTACTATAGGTCTGATTTACTTCGTATGTGTCTGAACCTCCTGTATAATGATTTAAATAATGTTATTTACTTATTAAATAATCATAAACATTGTTATTATATCATATATGGTCATATTCTTAGCTTCTTATTAGTAATGTTTCATTGTTACTTGTTATTCGGGTGTTCATTGCTTTTTTTTGTTCTTATGTGTGTTTTGTCGAATAAATTCTTATTCTTCATTTTAGGTTTTATATGCCTCATTTCCAGAATTTTATTATTATAATATATATAATATTTAGTCATTCAATTCATTTATATAATCATTATGTAGTGAAGACCTTGTAGAACGAGTCACATCACATCGTGGAGACGGTAGGCCGTACATAGGCACGAGCGATGATATCATTCCCATGATCATGGAATTGTATTTATGTGTATGTATACTATTTCATAATAAATATAACTTTACAATAATCATATATAGTTATTCTTTACACCATTATACCCATCCAAGTAAGGTGGTGGTGGAAAAACTGATTACACTACGGCATGGAGATGGTGTTACGTACGTATGCACGCGTGGTGATTTCGTTTTCCATAGGATAGATAGTAGGTGTAATGGGGTTGTTTCATATTGATAATAACATATCAGTATATAATTAACACTTAAGTTATTACTTCACAATGAAACAACTAAAGAAAAAGAAGTTGAAGAAGAAAGAAATTGGAAAGGATCGGTAATTGATATTACCTCTTCTTTGATGTGCCTCTTCTTAACCTCCTCTTAGGGCACTAGGGTTGGTCATTGTAGAGGACCAGGACCTCTAGGATGTTTCTAGGGAAGTGGAGAAGAGATATTGGCAGGTTTTGGCCGATCTTGAAGGCTCAATGTGGTGTGAGGAGGAGAGGGAGGTAGTGACCTTTAATAAGGGAGGAGAGGGGCACCTTTGGAAAGTGTGAAAATATTATAAACTTATCTTATGTTTAGAAAGGTCAAAAAATAATTAATGATGAAGATAAGATGACCCATTGTCGAAATAAAATCATCCAATCAGAATTGGACATGTTTTGGAAAATATTTTAATAATTATAATCTTATTTATTTAGATCATTTATTAATGAGGTAATACTGCATCATTATTGTGTCAAAAATAATTTAATTTAATTTATCTCTAAAAATTATAAAAAATAAATCAACATGTAGGAAATCTTTTTATATTTCCAATGAATATTTATTGTCTAAAATATAATTTATATAACCCCTTATAGAAATTAATTACTAAAAGATTTTTTGTTAATGTCAATTTTGTCTTTGCATTAAATTAATTAATCCAAATTGTCCTTATCACTACCAAGTGGCTCAATGGGGTCCAAAAATCGACCCAAGGATTCCCATGGTCTAAAAATACTCATCCAATAAGGTTAAGAAAAGTTTCATGGTAATTTTGAATTATTATAATATTATTTTATCCTTTAATTACCCTATTTACCTTTAACCGCAGTAAATAAAAATTACCGTAGTTACTATTCATAATCTCAAAAAAATAAAAGTAACTTATTAACATAATTTGGATCCACTGAATTCAAATATGGAATCAATTTTTCAAAATTCAAAACACAGAAGTTTCGGTAATTAATTTAAAATTAATCCCATTGTTAAGCAAACAGGTTATTTAAACATAAAACATTACCAAATATTGAAATGTTTTTACCTATGAATTCAATGTAAAATTAATGATAATGACAAACATTATATTAAATGGTAAAAATATATTCTATTTATTCTATAAAACCATTATATATTATAATTTAACCATATAAACAACTGCAGTGAAAAAAGTTGTTTTTAATTAAAATATAACGTGTTTTTACTATTCATTAAAATATGAATGTTATCAGAATAATAAGAAACTTTTATCCAAAGTAAATTTTTTTTATCCTGATTCAAAATAAGAATTATATTTTGTCAAATTGAACTTATAAACATGTCAAAAACTAGATTTAAAGTGGGTGTGCCATCAAAAGGCGGAAAAACTGCATTTTTATAAAAATACTTATTTTACCCGAAAAATTTATATTGTTCTCATGAAATGTTCTAAAAAATATTTAAGATGAATAATAATGTCATAAAATTTAAAATTTAGTAAATATTATTCATAACGGCTAGTTTATAATATTTTATTAAAATACCATTGTTTAGTGGAACTCGGTATTGCATACTACACACGCTATCGAGGAAGGTCATGATTGCGTGTAACGCAAGAGAAGATAGTGTTGTGTGCCATGAAAGATTCCTTTGATGTTGCATACAACATAATACATAAAGAAATACATCTCATAAGATATTAGGGTGTTAGAATGTTTTTTGTGTATGTCATAGTTTTTAATTAATTTTAATAAAATAATTTGTTGATAATAGCCATAAAGAATAATTGATCATACCATTGTTAACAAATAATTGGTCATATTTTAACTAACACCATTCTAATGTGGTTTATGATGGTATCAGTTGATATAGCATCCCAAACTCTAGTGAAATGTCGATAAACTCATATCTAATATATTCACCTACTCAATGCGATCGATGCATCTTTATATTATTACATATATGATTATTCATTTCATTCTTGAATAAATTTAATTTTACAATAGACATAGACTTTTACATCATTATGTTTGAATTTTCCAATCTAATAAAAAATAGTAAAATATCAGAATTATAAAAATTTAAAACAAGATTTAACTAAAAATGGGAGACACACATTAGATCTTACCAATTATAAATGTACTACGGTGATTCACTGTATGCATCTAATATATGTTTGGTAATCATTACTTGTAAAAAATAATGAACAAATTAATACGGTTTTATGTCAAACGATTATAAAAAATCATATTGATTGGAATTTGTCAAATTCTTCTCCCTTCCCTGACCTAGAATGTGGTTCCATAGCTGGGTGTTATATAATTCATATGAACAAGATTCATTATCTAATTACCATACATGGTTTTCATAATCAAATACATAAAGAATATTATTCTAAAATTCTATTACATAACATATATTTATCATAAAATAAAAAACATTAATTCCAATAAAATTAATATAAATCTATCTGAATCTAGTAATGATATACGAATTATGATCTTGGTAAATAGTGGATATAAAAATCTATAAGATCAAATGTCATTATTATTTGAAATGAAATTTGTTAGCCTTCAATGGATAGAGAATCAATCATATCACCGTTGGTATCTTTAAAATTGAATTACCCTATACTGACCTTTAATAATATTCTTGGTTCCAACATCTTCATACAGATGTGAGAACCATATGTTTCATCTAATTAAAATTGTGTAGTTATTGAAATATTAAAATCATTAAATAATTAACCCGTATCATACCTTTTATTCTAGGAGAAGTTCTTCATTAAGTGGCCTTTTATCCATGTCATATACATACATCATCATTTTCTTTACCATTATAATAGATATTATTTTATATAGTAGGATAGTTATTAGTATGTTTATACTTATTATGAGTATAATTCCCTTTATCTTTTTTCTCCCTTTTTTATACAACATTTGGATTGTGGGTTTCTCAAACCCCAATTCCTTATCAACATCATGGATAAATTTTAGATGTTTTGAAATACTATTCTTATTAATTATTATGTAATAACTAAAAATAAAACTTTCTAAGGGATTCAGTAGTGAGGAAAGTATAATATATGTGTGAATCAATGATAATAATATAATCCCTATGATGTCTAAGGCTTTAATTTTTCCAATATAATTTAATATTTGAGGCCTATGTTATACAAAATCTCTAAAAATTATTTTAATGGTAGAATTTGATATCTCATATATCAATTGTATCACCATCTCTTGATAGAGATCTCATAGGAGAGGCAAAACGCTATATGCATCCATGCACTCATGTCACTTCCAAATATCATTCATCATGGATGATAACATGAGGAACTAGATAACTATATAATCATTCAATTTTATCTCATAGAGTCATTACTCTTCCACAATTTCCTCAGTAAACGGTACTTCAGGAATAAGTTCTTCTAGCACATATAATCACTATTCAAGGTATATGATAATTTGTTAATGCCTTTTCCATTATTTGAAATTCATGCTGATGGGGAGTTCATATTTCTAAATTATAGATAATTGTGATATGATTTCAGATATTTCTGATTATTTTTCTATAAATGAAAATATTAGAGTATAATAAATAATCTGATTAAAATTAGGAAAATAAATAAACATTATATTTATTAATCTCCAACAATTTTATAAAAACAAATTAGACCACACTATTGTGTTTGTGATATCATTTTTCTTATAATTTTTATTTATAAGGATAAAAATTCAACATATCATCATACAATCCTTGGATGGTCAAGAACGTTAATGTTTTTAAATGTATTCATTCCAAATTCCATCTTCATTAAATATGTGTTCCCTATTTTGTAGAGTGGACTCCCCATTCATTGTATAATTAAATTAGTTTCCCTAAACCACAGTCTCTCGATTACAAAAAGAATATCTGTTGTAGTTAATCCTTCATGTGAACTATGATAAATCAGCCCAAAACATAAAGTTGTAATTCCAAAAAAAATTATTGTACCTCAACATTGGTAGGTAAATCACTTCAAACTAGGTTAAATGATAAAAAATGTATTGCAATGCAATACCAGCATATTATATATGACTGAGGACTTCTACCAATATTATTAGATTAACATAATATTATCTTTATGTTATAATATTTATATTCAATGGATTAACATCAGTGATTAACTATGTATTAGATTATATTAACATAAAAACTATTTTAGGCCTATATTTCATTCAAGTCGACTCATTATTTCATTTGATAATGAAAAAAATACATAATAAAATAAAGATGAAATAATATAAAATTAGAATTATATAATTGAAATTATGTGTTCTTTTATTATTGGTATGTTTATATTTCAGATGATAAAATAACTATAATCTATGGTAAAACCTCTAGAACCATTTATATTTTGTGTTTAACCTGTACACATTAATATATATCATCGAATGGTTTCACCATCACACCAAAAATGCAATAACTTCATTAACATTGTGTAGCGACTCGGATTTTGACCCTGTCAGACTTTGGAATATTTCTACGGATAATACCAGATCTAGGCACGAAGATGGCATGCGGTTCCGAGGCCCAGTGTGCCCGGAATTAATTTTATAAAAATATTATGTATTTTTATACTATTCACATGGAGGGGATGTGATATCTACTAAATGGTAGCTCAGAACAGAATTATGAGGGCACTGTTGCATCTGAAACGTGTCGTTTAACCTAGGTGAGGTGTAAACATCGTGGGCGCGGGCCTGTGGTGGAAAACGTCACTAGGGGCATTTTCGTAAATAAGTGGAAAAGTTAGAGTATGAGCGTCGGCTCGAATAACATCTGATTGGAGTCATGGATCGCAAATACTAGTCTTCCGTTGCGTTCAGAACGACGCGTTTACCCTAGGGGTGACCTTACCTTTGTCTGCATCGGGTGCCGGGATGGAGGCGAGTTGGCGGGGGAGAGTTAAATGGGTTGTTTTAAAAAAAATTAAAACATAATCAATCTCCCCATCCCCCAAATCCTCCAACGTGCAACGGATGACCGTCCCTCTCCCCTCTCCGTTTTCCACCGATTCGAGCTCTGGGTGACCGTTTTCTGCGTCGTTTGTCGGCAGATCTAGCTTCAGGGCATCGTGGGCGTCGTTCTGCTTCCAAAGCGTAGGCGATCCGCCAACAGGTAGTTATTTTACGTTTTGAAAAATCACGGATCCCAAATTTGTGCGTTTTTCTCTGTTTTGAACCTGCAGATGGGTAGATCGGGTCCCGGGGGCGCGCAGATGCTTCCGGATCTGTGTTTGGACCCCCAAGGAGCCTCCGGCGGACCTCTGAAGGTTCGCCGGCACGGGACAGAGCCGCCGGCCAGGGCGGGCTTGCGGCGGTGGGCCGGTCCGGCCATTTTTTAACACACGGTGGTTTTTAAACCCCCCGCTTCTTGCATTCCGGAAGTCGGATTCACGTTCCTTCTACGGTGACACAACCCTGATGATTTGGCAAACCCTCCGGTGTGGGTTTGGGGGTTTAAAGGTTTGGGATTATGGCTCGGGAGCTAGAAATGTCATATAAAATAATAATATTTTATTATTTTACGACTTTGGGTCATTTTACCTTCTACTCGGAGCATCTGAATGATGTGTCATCAGTGGCGTTGAGACCCTGATGGTACGGAAGATTTTTTAGATGGTTTCTGGGTGTTGGGACTGAGAATGGGGTGCGGGCCCCATGAGGCCAGTTTTTGGCGTTTGTGGAGAAACGCAGCTTTCGCTCCAGGAGTCTGATTTTGGCGGGTGAATAGATGATCATGTGGGCTTCTCTGAGAGGATCTCAACAGTGTGATCCTTTCATTGTGTTTCGGAATCGAGGCATGGGCACCAACCAAGTTGGCTTCGGTGAATAGTTCATTTTTCACCGGGTGTCCGTTTTGGGACGAACAAGTAGTCGATTCGACGTTTTTTTCCAAGGGGATTGTCGTGGTATGTTCTGCTCGATGGGTTTTGGGATGGTTGTGTGGGCCCCGCACGAGCTAGCTATGATGAATAGTGCCTTTTCACTAATGCTCTGTTTCAGGCGAGTAAGCAGCCTATCCTACATGTTTTTCCACGTAGATCACGATGGTGGCCTCGGTATTGGCCTTAGAGGTGTGTAGTGTCGTGTTGTTCCGGGTCGCTTCGGTTAGCGATGTTTTGGACCAGTAGTGGTTGAAGGTACTCCCTTGGTTCATTTCCACGAGGGTTCGTGTGGAATCACAACCTTCATATAGGTTTGTGATTCTCTCGATGGGATGTCTAAACTGTTAGAGTTGTGGAATCCCTTCGGTGGGCCCAGAGTAGGATCCTCTAGAATATTTTCCCTAGATCGGGTTCTTGGTATCACTGTGACCACTTATTCATGGGCGGTGATCCCCTATCTAGTAGGTAAACCCCATAGGGTTAGTGGAATCATCGGGAATTTGATCCCCTACGCAGTGTGTCATGATCAGTAGGGTTGTGGCATCGTCAGGTATATGATCCCCTGCTCAGTATCATGGTTATAGTAGGGTTGCAGTATTGTTGGTTATGTGATCCCCTACTCAGCGCATGGTTTCGGTAGGGTTGCGACATCATCAGTTCGATCCCCTACATCGCGAGTTATACCAGATAGGGTTCCAGAATCATCGTGACCACCTTTATATGGGCGATGATCCTCTATCTGAGTGATGTGCTTCTGTTGAGCGCCAGATCGGGTTGTGGTATCCCCCAGCGGACCCTGGGAGTGATCCCCTCTCTGTGAGCTTCATATTCCAAAGTGGGTTCTAGTATCCCCTGGAGGACCCGAGCATCGATCCCCTATCTGAGGAGTTTGGTGGTTATGTTGTTTGAGCGGGGTGTTCCTCAGTGATGGTATCCGACGAGCGTGATCTCTCGTGTGAGCATCTGTGAGGATTGTGAGAAACCCGATAGGGTGTATCTCTAGGATGAGAGTCATCTAAGATGACAGTGATCATGGAGAATCCTCTTCTGGTTGTGGACAAATGTTGGTGTTGAGTTTGGTACCTCAGGTGACTTGTTGCATGATCAGATGATATGGTGTTGGGACTGAGAACGGGGTGCGGGCCCCATGAGGCCGGGTTTTGGCATTTGCGTAGAAACACAGCTTTTGCTCCAGGAGTCTGATTTTGGTGGGTGAATAGTTTATCTTGTGTATTTCTACGAGAGTATTGCAATGGTGTGATCCTTTCATTGAGTTTCGGAATCGAGGTGTGGGCGCCACCTGAGCTGGCTTCTGTGAATAATACCTTTTTCTCCGGGTGTCTGTTTCGGACGAACGAGTAGTCGATTTCACTTGTTTTTTCGTGGGAATTGCCATGGTATGATCCACTGGATGGGTTTTGGGATTTTTTTTGGGCCCCGCACCAGCTAGCTACGGTGGATAGTTCCTTTTTCACTGGTGCTTCGTTTCGGGAGAGTAACCACCCTATCCTGTGTGTTTTTCCACGTAGATCACGATGGTGGCCTCAATATTGGCCTTGGAAGAGACAGTGTGGTGTTGTTGTGGGTCGCTCGAGTTAGCGACATTTTGGACCAGTAGCGGTTCAAGGTACTCCCTTGGTTCGTTTCTACGAAGGTTCGTGTGGCATCACAACCTTCATACAGGTTTGTGATCCTCTGGATGGGATGTTTAAACTATTTGAGTTGTGGCATCTATCTGGTGGGCCCGGAGCGGGATCATCTAGCATCTTTTCCCTAGATCAGGTTCTTAGTATCACTGTGGCCACTTATTCATGGGCGATGATCCCCTATCTAGCAGATTCACCCCGAAGGGTCAGTGGCATCATCGGGAATATGATCCCCTATGCAGTGGGCCATTCTCAGTACGGTTGTGGCATCGCCGGGTATATGATCCACTGCTCAGTATCATAGTTATATTAGGGTTGCGGTATCATTCGTTATGTGATCCCCTACTCAGCGCGTGGTTTCGGTAGGGTTGCGGCATCAGCGGTTCGATCCCGTACATCGCGAGTTATACCAGATAGGGTTCTGGTATCTTCTTGACCACCTTTATAAGGGATATGACCCTCTATATGAGTGATTTGATTTTGTAGAGCACCATATCGGGTCGTGGTATCCCCTAGCGGACCCTAGGAATGATCCCCTATCTGTGAGCTTCATATTCCGGAGAGGGTTCTGGTATCCCCTAGCGAACCCTAGAAGTGATCCCCTATCTGAGGAGTTTTGTGGTTATGTTGTTTGAGTGAGTTTTTCCTGAGTGATGGTATCCGACGAGTGTGATCTCTCCAGTGAGCGTCTGAGAGGTTTGTGAGAAACCCGATGGAGTGTATCTCTCAGATGAGCGTCATCTGGGATGAAAATGATCATGGAGCGTGCTTGTATGGTTGTGGATAGTTGTTGGTGTTGAGGTTGGTACCTCAGGTGAATTCTTTCATGATATGGATATATCTGGTTTTCTCAAGGTGTATGTAAGGGAAAACACCTGAGATGAGCTGACTAGTTTTGTTTAGCTTAGGATAGTCACGAGATAAATTTTCTCTCTCATCTGGGTTCCCTCTGGCTGGGATGAGCGGACTATTGCCTTCACAGTTTCTCTCTTGGGTTCTAGGTTTTGGGGTACCTACTGAGTATGTTCATACTCAACCCTGGATGGGCTTTTCCTGCACATGATTGTGTCTTGTGCAGACTACATGCCTTTCGACGGAGTCCTAGGAGGACCTGGAGCAGGCGGTGCTGAGTGAGAGAGATTGACCGAGGTGTTTACCGGTTTAGTGCCGAGGGAGATTTCCGGTGGGTTTTTGTGGCAGTGTTCCCCTTATTCAGAGTAGGTTGGACACACATTGTAGTTTTCTTTTGGTGGACCCTTTTTTTACCTTTTGTACTTTTGTTGTGGCACTCTGGTTTGGGATAGATGTATGCATGCATTTACTTTTCAGTGTCAATATCTCTGCACTGTTTCATGGAGGTGTTTGTGGTTGCGTGTATATAGGTACCTTAGGCTAATGACTCTCATGTATGTGATAGCCTACTCGACGCTAGTCACCAGCCCCTGGCCTATTGGAGGAGGGCTTGGGGAGTCGCGGCTCGAGCCCTGTTGGGTCGGGTCGTGACAGTTGGGTGCCCTGTCTATATCATATTCCATTACCCAGTCATAGATTATGTGAACTAAATGATTTGTTATGGAGTTTTCATAAAAGAAACCATGGTCACATAGGCCTTTAAATAGTGTTGTGAGAGATTATATGAAGAATAAAAAAGTAAATATAGTAATCATTTAATTGAAACAAATCAAATAAAATCATTTGTTCAGTGATAATGATCATAGAAATTAATGCAATGAATAATTAATTTATAAATGTAGTATTCAATTATAATAATTGTTATCTAATATAAAAAATTATGTTTGTATCTATTAATTGTAACACCCCGACCCCAGTTACCCACTGTTGGTGCATTATTAGAAAAAATTGGAATTATCATAAGAGATAATGTCCTAAAAAACATATTAGTTTAGTATCCTTGGATATACTAGATACATACATAAGTTTTACATTACATTATGAAATGAAAAAAATTACATTGTATCCCCTTTGAACACACTCATACACATAGCCAATTCATGCAGGTCAATCAAAATATCCTCTTCGCATCCTGGGAAAAATAAAAAATAAAAAAGAGAAGAGGTCAGATGCTCACTAAGAATAACAATATGGTAGAATCTATCATAAATAAGCATAAAAATTTAATAGGATGTATACAAATGAAACAAAATCCTTTTGAACTTAATATTCGGCATAATATGGAAAAGATAAATCTAATAATTAAATTTACATATTCACATGGATATTATACTAGTTGAATAATCACATGTAATATCAATAGATAATTTTATAGTTATTGGATTCATAATGTAGGACATCATAATTACAATGTCCAGGGCTTGTTCCAAGACTAAAAATAAAACATTTTTCAATGCTTTATGCCAAAACACTGATTTATATCTAGAGATCTACCAATGCATCAAGGGGATATAGAGGGGCCCTCCCATCACTTACTATGTCCAACTATTTAATCATATGAAAAGGGTGAAACATAATCTAATCATTTGAATTAAAACTAGCTTATGAAATGTAAATACATTATCTTTAACCCATGAATGGTATAAAAATAGGACATCTACAGTCAAACATTACTCATTCTATACAATATTGAATATTGTTTTATAAAAAATCAACCTCAATCCAGAATAAAATAAAATGAAATATATTGACATAGATGAAAATAATCTGTAAAAGTATATGTGATAAATATCAATTTTTTCTTAAAAACATTTAAAAGTCGGACAATTTTTCAAAAGAATCATTTAAAATAGATTTTGGAATCAAAGTGTACCCTAACACTTCAAATATTTTAATTGAATTTACACTTTTAAAACTCATGACCATATAATTAAATCCTTTATTCAGTTTTTAAAACCTGGGAAGTAATGATAAATATTTACAAGAATACATCTTTAAAACATTCAAAATGATATTTAAGTAAATAAGTTCCTAACCAAAAGAGAGATTCTTGAATAAAAATAAATAAGGAATAAAATTAATCAAAACATTATAATATCTTGAGAATAAATGGATTTATGATATAATATGTCAAAGGACATTATATACCCCATATAATAGTTAATTGGATCATACCAACAAAGAAGTCTAAATGGAATGTAAATTGAGACAAAATCCCTTATAAAGACCATATCCTTATATTAATGATAAATCAATGACATAGTCATGTGTGATAAATATATAAACACACTATATGATTGGATATTTTGTGAAAATCAGTCAGAGGATATTCACACATATTCTTGTAAAAACAAAACCAATGACTTGGACGTTTAACTCAAATAATGGGAATTGAGTTAAGATTGCCTTTATCAAGTTCGTATGATTGAATTGAGAATTTTTCAATAGAGTGATTATGTGTTTCAAAAGTATATCCAAACAATGGGGATTGGTAATTAATACATAATTAAATAAATAGTGATTTCATAGATAATATTGGAGTAAAATAATCGTTGAATTATGCGTAAAACAAAATGAGTGGAAATAGAAATTAGAAAATCTCAAAATGATTTGGTAACATACGAAACATAAACCGCATTAAATAAGAATTATAAAATGAATATTTTAATACCCATAAATTAATATATATTACACAAAGAATACAACTACAGGTAGTATATTCACCATGAAAAAGGAAATAGTGGAAAATTTAGCATGAATCTGATGGGGATAAAAAGTGAGAATAAAACTCTATACCATGTACTTTTCCTTAGTAAATGGTACACAAAACTATTTTATAATGGTTAAATAACTTTTATTAAATCATAAAGAATATACCTACATAAATATGTCATCATATATGATCTTTTAAATATTTTATGTTAATAATATTGCATTAGTATTATTATTTCGGGTGTTACTTATTCATTTTCTTACATATGTTTCATTACAAAAGTTATGCTCATTATGGATAGAATGTATTTTATTCATATATATAATAATATTAATATCATACATAATTTTTTTAATCATAAAATAAAAATTATTCTTGACGTGTTATGATGGGAAATGAAATCACATCACATCGTGGAGACGGTTAGCTTTTCGTACGCAGGAGGGACAATGTCATTCTATTGATGGTAAAAGAACATGTAGTTGGATGGAATATTATATATACAGAATCATTAACCTGTTATATTTATTATTTATATCAATTAAACACATTATTCTACCAATCAAAATAATGAAGTGTTGAATAAAAAACTACACCAAGTCGTAGAGACGTTAAACCGTACATACACACGTATGGAGACTTTGTCATTACAGGGATGGATTGAATAAGGAATATGGTTGTACCATATGAATAATAACATCAAATTATATAGAATTTATGGGAATTAATATTTATTTATGGAAACCAGAATGAAAGAGAAAGTGAAAGATGAAAATAACTTTTAAAGGGGTGAGGAAGTAATTAGCTCTTCTTCGGGTTCATCCTCTTCATTTGAACAAAAGTAACCCTTAGGTTGGATTCATGATAAAATTAAGGAGTCTAGGATTAATTAGAGGTATTTGGGTGGAGATTTGATCTGGATATGGCTAATCCAAAAGGATTTGGAGGTGTTAATTTCTGAGAAGGTGGATTACCCTTTTATAAGAGAGGTGAGGGTCACTTTAGGAAATGCTTGAAAATTTAATTTATTCTGAAACAATTTTCTGTTTCTAATACCTCCTAATGGATTTAATTATAAACTATGGTGGGTATGGGTCTAAATCCTTTCATCCAATATGTGTTAAACAGTTTTAGGTCTCCATATTAACCTTATCTTTAATATTTAACTCTTAGTTAAATAGTATAACATTTTCCATGTCCCCATGTATTTTTATATTATATAGTAAATAAACACAAAATAAACTATAAAGAGAACATAAAGTGGTTTATTAAGTAAATATATATCCTTCTATTAGTCATTTGAAAATATATTATATTTTTTGGAATATTAAATCATTTAATAATGTTATATTTGTTTTAAAAACATAACTATGTCAATTTTGACAGTATTTAATATTTTTTTTGTGAAAGTCATAACAACTTGATTAATTCGAAAAAATAAATTGAATCAACCATAAAATTTCATAATAACCTTGAAAATTTGTGGATATCATTAAAATTTTAATATTATATTTATTTTAATATTTATAATATCATTTATCTAATTCTTTCATTAATAAGGAAAATACTGCATCATTATTGGGTCATAAATAAATTTAATAATTTAATCTCTAAAAAATAAAGTAAAATATAATGATATAGGAAACATTTTGAAATTTCAAATTATTTTTTATGGTTGAGGAGAACAATTATATAGCATTATATAATAATTTTTTTACTAAAAGATATATGTTTATGTTACATTTTACATAACATTAAATTAATTTTTATAAAGTGCCATTTTCACTTAAAAGTGGCTCAATGGGGTCCCAAAATCGACCTGATGATGCCAATGGTCGGACATTTATTAGCTGAAAGTGTTAGGACACTTTTTAAGGTAATTTAATATTATTATAATTTGTTACCTTATTTACGTGATTTACCTTTTAACTATGGTAAATAAAATATTTTCAGATGTTTCTATTCATAATGTCTAAAAAGGTTACATATTTACAAAATTTGGAGCTCCTGATTCAATATAGAGAACCTATTTTACAATATTCCAAAAACAAAAGTTTCAAATATTAATTTAAAATTATTTCCCATTGTCAAAAACTAAATTTTTGTTTTTATGAAGTAAAAACAATCAAAATATTGACATGTGTTTAGGTACAATTTAAAACAAATTAGTATTAACCAAGGATATTTATTCTCATCTTATAATAAAATTATTCAAATCGTTTTGTAAAGAAAGCATTAATTATCCTATGATAATTCTTTAGGAGTGTTGTCACCAAGAGTGCATCAAAGCCCGTTATCGTGCACCAGTTCCCGTTTGATTCTATCACAAAGTGGTGTTTTCGTGTATTAATCTTTGATACATATGTGCCAGAGCTACCTAAACCTTATCATATATAGACAAGGATGTATTTTAAGGAAAATTCATAAAATATTTATATTAACAAAATTCAAATTAGTTCTTCTATAGTAATCAAAAATATTATATTATGATAATGTTCCCTAATCAGTGTTTTTATAAATCTAGTATTTATGGTTTCTACTAAACTTTCTTTAATAACAATTGTAATAACCTGACCCCATTAACCCAGAGTCAGTGAATTATTACATAACATTGGAATGATCACAAGAGATCATGTCTCAAAAGACTGATTAGTTTAGTAGCCTTAGAATTATTAGATACATAAATAAGTTTTATATTAAATTATGAAATAAAAAACAACAACAGTGTGTCCCATTTGAACACACTCATATCTGTAGCCTATTTATGCAAGTAAATCATAATATGCTTCTTCGCATATTGGGGAAAATAAAACATAATAAATTGGTGAGCTCAGATTCTCAATAATGATAACAATATAGAAGAAACTATCATAAATATTCACAAACACTTAAGTCAATGTTCAAGACTAAGAAATAATTCTTTCAAACATAAACATCAATATAATATGGAAAAGACAAATCAAAAAATGACATTTACATTTTTACATGGATATTATACTAGTCTAATAATAAAATATATTATAAATATGTAGTTTTATAATAATGTAATGCATAATGTCAGACATCGTAACCACATAGTCAAGGCCTCATTCAAAGCCAACAAATAAAACTTTTTTCAAAGCCTTGTGCCTAGACACTAATTTGTCTCATGAGACCTACAAATGTATCGACAGGCTATAGAGGGCCCCTTTGGTAACATACTAAGTTAGATTCAATCCTCATATGAAAAGGGCAAAGCATAATCTAAATATTCTTACTAAAACTAGCATAAGCAATTTCAATATATAAATAATAACCCATAAATGGTATAAAAATAGTTAATCCACAGTTAAGCATAACTCATTCGATACAATATGGAAGATTTGTTATAATAAATCATCCCCCCACCCAAAGAATAAAATACAATGAAGTATATTTAAATATTTGAAAATAATCAGAAAAACTATTTGATTGAAATATCATCTATTTCATGAAAACATGTAAAAGTCGCACTATTTTACAAAGGAGTCATTTAAAATAGATTTATGAATCAAAGTGTCACATAACACTTCGAAAATTTTTAAAGTAATTTTATTTTTAAATCATTCATGTTCATATAAAGAAATCATCAAAACCGTTTTGAAACATGGAAATTAATGAGAAATATTTTTAAGAATAAACCTTCAAAACATTTAAAAAACATTTTAGTTAAAGAGAACCTAACCAAAAGAGTGATTATTTAATACAAATAATAAAGGAATAAAATTAATCAAAACATTATTATATCCAGTGAGAAATGAAAATCATGATATAATATTTCAAAGGATAGTATATACACTATATAGAAGTGAATTGGAACATAAAAACAAATAAGAACCGATAAAATATAAATTGAGATGAAATCCCTTATAAAGACTGTATCTTTAGATTTAGGATAAATCAATGAAATAATTATGTCTAAAAAATATAAATACACTCTATAGTATTGGATATTCAGTGTAAATCAATCTAAATACATTCACACATATTCTTATAAAAAACCAATGGCTTGTATGTTTAACTCAATGAATGGAAATTGAGTTATGATTAACCTTATCAAGATCATATAAATGAATTGATAATTTATAAATGGATTTATAAGGCATATCAAATATATATATAGACAAAGGTAATGAAAATTGATACCTAAATAAACAAATAGTGATTTCACACATAATCTTTGAGTAAAATAATCAGTGAATTTTTTGAAAAAAACTAATGAGTGAAAATGACAATTAAAAATTACCGTATCAGTTTGGTAACATACAAAACATAAACCCCGTGAAAGAAATAACAAAAAATGATGTTTTAAATACCCATAAAATAATTTATATTACAAAAAGAATATAATTATGGGAAGTATATACACCACACAAAAGAAAATAGTGGAAAATATATATAGAATCTCACAGGAATAAAAAGTTAGATGAAAACCACTTATCTATTTCTTTTCCATATTAAATGTTAATTTATCCTATTTTATAATGGTTAAATAATTTCTATTAAATTATAAAATAACCACATACATAAATATGATATCATATATTATCTTTTAGTATTTCTTTGTTAATAATATGGAATTAGTATTATTGTTTATGGTGTTAGGGATCAATTTTTCTTCATATGTTTCATTATGAAAGTCATGTTCGTTATGTATAGGATTTATTTGATTCATTTCCAGAATTATATTAAGTTATTAGATATTATTTTTAATCATAAAATATAAATTATTCTCAAATGGTTATTATGGTGAATGAAATCTCATCGCATCGTGGAAACAGTAAGTCGTATGCACACATAAGTGACAATATAATTCTATTGATGATAAAAGAATATGTATTTGGAAGGTATATTATACATAAAATATCATTAACATGTAATATTTATTTTTTACATCAATGATACTAATTATTATACCAATTCAAATAATTAAGTGTTGAATAACCAACTACACCACGGCGTGGAGACGATAATCTGTATGTATGCACGTATGGTGACATTGTCATTCAAAGGATGAATTGAATAATGAATATGGATGTACCATATTTATAATAAAATCACAGTATATATGAAGGTACTGAATTTATTATTTCATTATGGAAAAAATGAATGAGGTTTTGGAAGAAGAAAATATCTTTGAATAATGTGATGAAATAATTACCTTTTTTTCAGGTTCTTCACTTTGATTTGAACAAAAGGGATCCATAGGATGTATTTATGATCAAATTAAGGAAGTTTGGTTGAATTGAGGGTATTTTGGAGGATATTAGATCAGGTTTTGGCCTATACAAAAGTCTTTGGAGGTGTGAATTGAAGGGAAATGAAAGTACCCTTTTATAAGAGATGTGAGGGAACATTAGGAAAATTTTGAAATATTAATTTATTCTAATTTAATTTTCAGATTATAATAGATAAAAATGATTTTATTTAGACAAAAAGGTAGTTATGTGTCACACTACACTCTATAAATAGGTTTTAGACATATTTAGGCTGCCATATTAATCACATCCTTTAGATTTAACTATTGGATAAATAGTTTAATATTTACCATGTCTCCTTTTATTTTTATATTATATCATCAATAAACATACTATAGAATACCAATAGAAATTCAAGTTGTTAATTAATGAAATATATATCCTTATATAATTCCTTTTTCTAAATCATAGATATTTAGGAATAATATTTCATTTAATAATATTGTTTAAAAAACACATTTTTGACAATTTTGACAATATTTAATATTTGGTTTTTTTGAATGTAATTAAAAATTGATTAATTCAAAAAAATACATTAAATAAACCCTAAAACTTTATATTCAACTACAAAATTCATCTATGGAATCAAAATATTAAAATAATTTTTATTTTAATATTTATAATATCATTTATTTGATTTCTTCATAAATATGGAAAATGTTGCATCAGTATTGGGTCATAAATAAAGTTTGTTATTTAACATATAAAAATTACAAAAAAATATCATGATTTATGAAATAATATTTTATTTTATAATTATTATTTATAGTTAAAAATATCAATTATATAACCACATATAAAAATTGTTTTTCTAAAAGATATATGTTTTTGATAAAATTTCCTTAACTAAAAATAAATTTTTATAAAGTGTCATTTTCACTTACAAGTGGCCCCATGGGGTGCCAAAATTGACCCAAGGATTCCCATCATCGGAAATGTTTCATCCAATTAGTTTAAGACATGTGTTGCGGTAATTTAATATTAATATAATTTTTCAATCTTGTTTACCAGATTTACCCTTATACCATGGTAAATAAAATATTTATTAAAGTTATTATTCATAATTTTTAAAAATAAAGAAAACTATTTAAACATTTTGAACCTCCTAATTCAAAATATAGAATCCATTTTTCCAAATCCCAAACACATAAGCTGCATAAATTAATTAAAAATTAATTCCCATTGTCAAAACCAAAAACGGGTTTTTAAGAAGTAAAAAATATCAAATGGTTGACATGTCATTATGTAAACTTTAAATGTGAAATTACTTCAAATGTAATAAATTACACAAAATAATATAAATATAATCTAATGATACTTTAAAAAAACAAAATTTATATTTAATCATTATAAATTCATTCATTTAAAAATGTTGTTTTTAATTTAAATTTAGTATTTTTAATTATTCATCATAATATGAATGATATCATAAAATTACCAAAAAATTATACAAACAAAATTTATATGTCCTTATTCTAATGAAGAATTTAATTTCATTAATTTCAATATATAAAAGTGTCAAATATTTCATTTAAAAAATGTTCTTAATAAAAAGGCACAAAAACTGAGTTTTTTTTGCAAAATAGTTCTTTTATTGACAAATTGATTTTTTCATATTATTTTGTCACAGAAACACAAATTAAGGATGTTAAAATTATTATTTATATAAAATAAAATTTAAAATTTGGTTAACACTATTAATAACTTTTTTATAAATTTCTAGTTCGATTGGTCAAGGCCTGTTAGAACTCGGATATGCGTACATTGCAAGCTATTTCGTTATTCAAGGAGAAGAATACCATGCAAGATTAGGATGATACATTCTCCCCTCCTTTAAATAATATCTTCCTCAACATTTAAACTCTGAAATAAAAACTAGGTGTTTAAAATTTTAAAATATCCTTGTTGAAATCTCTCTTCGAAAAAGAATCAGTAAAAATATCACTTTAAAAGAAAGAAAGAGAAGTAAAAAAGGTCACTTGAGAATGCCTGAACTAGGGCTTCATGTAGTAAACCATGGATGTGGAAGATAAAACAATCCATAATGTTCTGATGGAGAGTCATATAAAATATGATCAAGAGATATTCAAATACCAGAAAAACATAAACTTTTGATTTGTTAAACGGTCCTTGATTTCCCAATAGGAAGAGTAAACATAAAACATTTTTGTTTTAAGTTCCAATTAATTATGTTGAGGATTTTATCTATTATATTAACTAATAAAATAATGAGATATACTTAATTTTCATGTATAGTTTCATATTTTAATAAATTTCTACCACAAATTCATCTTTTTTTTTCCAAATGATGAGTATTCAACATGACTTGGTCACACCTGAACCGCTAGAATAAACTTATAATGAATCGAATAATCCACAAAAGATATACTATAAATTTCCCTTGCCTTTAGACATAAACCAAAACCAAGATGATTAGTACAAGATCTTATAATCCCCAAAAAATTAATACTTTATAGATAGAAATACAACTCTAAATCTCTAAAATTAAACAAAAAATACCAAATGATCAACGAAGACTATTCAACTAACAATTATCATTAAAATTCTTAAAAACAATCCAAACCATGCTTGGAACAAAAAAATCCTGAATGATTTGATCACATAGTCTTCCCTGTTAAATCTTAACATTTATCTCTAAGAAAACATTAACTACTCTTAAAGTCACATACCTAAATGTATTTAACTTAATCACTTTTTTTGAATGACAGGTTATTGATTTCTATAAATAACCAAAATCATTATATTTCTATAATAAAAACAAACATTCCTCCAAAATAGAAAAAACTAACCACCATTACTCTTCAAATGAAATCCCATTGTATTCTATTTTATTTAGGAATATAGTATTCCAAAAAGAGAAAAGGTCCTTCGAAACATAATTTATCAATTTACCACCAAATCATTTTCATATAATAAGGAAATACATTTTATCATTCATAAGTTCCAAAAATCAACATATTCTTGTTCCATAAAATGATTTAACAAAAAATATTTATTTAGACATACTAGGGACTTCACATTGTCAAGTAGAAAGAGATAAGTCCTAGTTGCACATTGGTTGTGTTTTCGATTCCCATGACTTTGTCCAACTTGATGGGTTTTCACATAGTCTGAATGTTTTCCTTTTTCAAAAGCTATATAAAATCCTAAAAATTGAGATATATTCCTCAAAAATAACTGTAACATATTTTAACCACAAATTCTATCTCATACTTTTCATTTTCATTACAAAAGGTAATTACCTACAATTGACTCAAATTCAAGGATCACATGAACCCAAATGGTTCTTCATAACAATAATAATAAAATAAATTATAATTATTCCTCAAATAACATTTTCGCATAATATACTATAGGTTTACATATACAAGAGAAATTTTTTCCATAGTAATGCAATAAAAAATCATTAATACTTTAAATCATTTCACCATCCATTTATTTCAACATAAGTTCTTCGTTGAATTATAGGTTAACCTATAGAATAGGGCATTGACTTGGGTAATTCCCAGGTCCCATACATTTTGGTCAAATGACTGTAAAGGTATTCTTAGGATTATTTTTATTTTTTTCATAGTACTCTTCATTTTTTTCTATGAAATTATTTATATTATGTCCTTCTTTCCCACACATAAATCATTTCTTCATTGGATTGAGACACTTTGTTGGGTGTCTCCTTCAAAATTTCTTATATAATGGGAAAAAACATTATTTTCACCATTGTCTCTACTACTGGATCTCTTATCATTCTCCTTATTTCTATTCATTATTGGGATTAAAATTTAGTTAATGTAAATGTTGTTGATCATATGTTTTGAAAATTGATTCAGTATGAACCTGATTACTCTTAAGCCTATCAACATTCCATTTCATTGATCATTTCCATAATCATTACCACATTGTACATAATGTTCAATGTTACTATAACTTCTTTGGAATCCAACCATTGACTAAAACTTGAAATAATAGTGTTAGTAACATTAGTCATTAATCATTTGGGGAGTATCATGGAACCTTCTTTTCAATCTAAAAAAACTTAGTATTAACCAAGTTTATTTATTCTCATCTTATATTATAATACTTCAAATCAGTGTGTAATGAAAACATCAATTATCCTAAGAATATACCCTCAGAGTTAAGAACCAAAATTGCTGCTAGGCCCGTTTTTGTGCCCTAGTTCCCATTTTAGTGTATCTCAATTAAATGTTTTCTAGTTTTACCCCTAGATAAATTTGTGCCAGAGCTGCCTCTAACGACTCCTATTGAGACAGAGATATATTTCTGTGAAAATTCATAAATTATCTATATTAATAAAATTCTTGGATGTTCATCTACACTAATACTCAAATTTTATATGTGGGCAATGTTCTCTAATTAGAGTATTTCTCAATCTAGATTCCAATGATAGTTCTAAACATTTTCTGATACCTACTGTAATGCCCCAACCCCAGTTACCTAGACTTAGTGCATTATTAAATAAAATTAGTATGATCACAATATATCATTTCCAAAAATTCTATTACTTTAGTAACATTGGAGGTAATAGATTCATACATAAGTTTAACTTTAAATTACGAAATAAAAAAGAATTAACATTGTGTCCCTTTTGAACACACTCATATCAATAGCCTATTCCTCCAGGTCAATCATAATGTACTTCTTTTCATACTAGGAAAAATCAAACATACGATTGTGGTGAGCTTAGATACTCAGTAAGGATAACAAAATGGTAGAAACTAGCATAAATATGCAGAAACCTTTAAGGAAATGTATAAGAATAAAACAAAAAAAATTTATACATAAAATTCAGCATAATTTTCCATTGATAAATCAAATAATGACATAAAATTATTTACATTGATATTCTAAAAATATAATAATCACATGTAATATCAATAGATGATTACATAATTATGGAATTCATAATTCCGAACATCATAACCACATATTCAAGGCCCCATGCCAAGATTATAGATAAAACTATTTTCATGGCCTTGTTCCAAGACACTAATCTGTCCCATGAGAAATACCAGTGCATAGAGGGGATATAGTGGCCCTAACCAGCACATACTAAGTCCAATTAATTCCTCATTTTAAAAGGGTGAATCATAATCTAAACATTCTTATTGGAAGTAGAATAAGAAATGTCAATACATTAACCAAAACACATGAATGGTACAAAAATAACACATCCACAGTCAAACATAACTCATTCAACACACTATAGATGATTGTATTATAAAAAATCAACCTCAATGAAGAATAATATACAATTAAAGAAATTTACATAGATGAAAACAACAAGTAATACAATTTGAGATAAATATCCCCTTTTTCTTGAAAACATTTATAAGACACACTATTTATCAAAAGAGTTGTTTAAAATTGATTTTTGAATCAAAGTGTCCCAAACTACATTGAATTTTTTTGAAAGGAATATAAAATTTAAAAAATTCATGTTCATATAAATAAATCCCTAAACCCATTTTTTAAACAAGTACAATATATAAAAAATATAAAAGTGAATTGACGCATAACAAAAATAAATCCCAATGCAATGTAAATTGAGAAAAATACCTTATACAGACTTTATGCTTAGATTGAGGATAAATAAATGACATAATTGTGTGTGAAAATTATATATACAATCATTATGATTGTATATTAATTTTAAATCAATAAGGGGACATCCAAAAATAATCTTGTAATAAAAACATGTTACTTGGATTTTTAACTCAATGAATGGAAATTGAGTTAAGATTATCTTTATCAAGTACATATCAATGACATGAAAATTTATCAATGGAGTTATTATGTGTATAAAAATTTTATCCATTCAAAGTGGAGTGGAAATAAATAAATAAATAAATAAATAGTGATTTCACACATAATCTTGGTGTAAAATAATCACTCAATTTTGCGTAAAAACCAACAAGGGGAAATGGAAATTAGAAATTCCCTTAGCAATTTGGTAACAAACTAAACATAAACCCCATTAAATAAGTATCATAGAATGAATATTTAATACCCATGAATTAATTTATATTACACAATGAATACAATCATGGGTAGTACATACACCACACCAAAAGAAATAGTTGCAAATATAGAATGAATCTCACGGGAATAAAAAGTGAGATAAAACCCCTTACCATTACTTTACTTTTGTAAATGGTATTTTAAACACATTTAAAATGGTTAAATAATTGTTATTAAATTATAAAATAACCATATACATAAAAATGATATCATATATGATCCTATAATATTTATTTGTTAATAATATTACATTGGTATTATTGTTTCCGGCATTACTCATTTTTTTCCATCATTTGTTTTGTTACTAATGTCTTGTTCATTATAGATAGGTTGTTTTTGATTCATATCCTAAATGATATTAGGTTGTTAAATATTATTTTCAATCATAAAATTAAAATTATTCTTGAATGGTTACGATGGGGAATGAAATCTGATCGGGTCATGGAGACGGAAAAATGTACGTATGCACGAGCGACAATATCATTATATTGATGGTAAAAGAATATATAGTTGGATGGAATAATATATAAACAAAATCATTAAAAAGATATATTTATTATTTACATAAATTATACTCATTATTATACCCATCCAAAAAATTAAGTGTTGAGTAACAAACTACACCATAACGTGGATATGGTAAGCCGCTTGTACACATGTATGTTGAATTTTTCAATCATAGTATGTATTGAATAATGAATATGGTTGTAGATATCTATAATAACATCATAGTTTATATAAGGTATTGGATTTATTATTTTGGTTTGGAAACAAGAAATAAAGAGGAAGTTGATGAAGAAAATAACATTAAAAGTGGTGATGAAATAATTACCTCTTCTTTAAGTTATTCCTTTTGATTTGAAAAAAATGATCCATATGATATCTTTTTTATCAAAGTAAGGACTCTGGAGTTACTTGAGGGTAGTTGGGAGAAGTGTGTTTCTGGGTTTGGATGAGACAAAAGGCTTTAGAGGTGTGAATTTGATAGAAGGGGAAGTACCCTTTTATAAAAGAGGTGAGAGGCACTTTAGAAAAAACATGAAATATTAATTTATTATACAATAAATTTCTATTTAAAATAGATAAAAATTGATTTGTTTCGAGCATAAGGTTGGTATGGGTCTAAATCCTCGCAAAAAATAGGTTTTATACAATTTTAGGTCCTCATATTATCCTTATGAGTTAAATTCTATTCTTGGTTAACTAGTTTAACATTTACCATGTCCCCTTGTATTTTTATTTTATATGATTTCTAAAACATACAATAAAATAATAAGAGGACCTAGAGTGGTTAATTAATGAAATATGTATATTTATCTATGCCCTTTTTCTGAATCATATGGTGTTAATAATACTGTTACATTAAATAATGTAGTTTTTGTTTTAAAAACACATTTATGTCATTTTTGATACTATTTAATATTTGGTTTTTCTAAAAGTCATTAAAACATCATTAATTAAAATAAAATACATTGAATAACCCCTAAAATTTAATATTCACCTAGAAAATTATTCTATGTCATCAAAACATTCACATAATATTTAATTTAATGTTTATAATATCATTAATTCGATTTTTTCATTAGTAAGTAAAATACAGCATCAGTATTGTGTCCTAAATAAATTTAATTATTTAATGTCTAAATATTATAAATAAAATATCATGATTTAGGAAATATTTTATCTTTTCTAATTATTATATATAGTAAAAGATATGAATTATATAACCTCATATAAATTTTATTTTACTAATACATATATCATTATGTAACATTTCCCTTAACATTAATTTAATTTTTTAAAGTGTCATTTTCACTTAAAAGTGACTCCATGAGGTCCTAAAAATGTCTGAAGGATTCCCATGGTCATACATGTATTATCCAATAGGGTTAGGAAATGTGGTTGTGCAATTTAATATTATTATATTATTATCTTTTCTCTTATTTACAATATATACCCTTTAAACATGGTAAATATAAAATTTACTAAAGTTACTATTCATAATGCCTAAAAAAATATACATATTTACACTGTTTTGACATGAGGATTAAATTTATATAATCCATTTTTTCAAATTCAAAACATAAAACTTTCATAAATTGATTTCAAATTAATTCACGTTGTCAAATCCAAAATTCTTGTTTTTTAGATGTAAAAACAATTAAAATATTGACATGTGTTTAAGTAAAATCTAAATACGAAGTTACATAAAAATAAAAAAATTAAATTAAATGACAAAAATATAATCTAATAATATTTAAAAAAAACTAATATTATTTATTTTACACTATACATTATTTTGATTAAAAATATTGATTTTAATTTAAAAAATTATTTTTAACCATTCATCAAAATATGAATGTTATCAGAAAGGACCAAAAATTTATCCAAATTAAATTTTTATTTCCATCTTCTAAAGGAAAATTTAATTTCATCCAATTTAATATATAAAATTTTCAAATGTTGGATTTATAAATTCTTTTACTTTAAAAGGCAAAAAAACTGTATTTTTTTTGAAAAATACTTCTTTTGTTGAAATATTGAATTTTCTTCATATTATGTCATAGAAAAACAAAATATTGATGGTAAAATTATATGGGATATATATATATATATATTTAAAAATGTTTTTAATACAATTCATAACATCTTTTTAAATGGGTAGATTAATTGTTTGTAACACCCGAGATTTTTATGAGAAATATTTTTGTTTTTATAAATCATAAAAGGAATCTTTCACTACACACAACACTAGCTTGGCTTTCTTTACACGCAATCGCGACCTTCCTCGATAGCTTGCATCGTACAGAATACCGAGTTTCACTAAACAATGATATGCTATTAAAATATTATTAAAACTAGCCGTTATGAATAGTAATAACCACTTTTTGAAATTTTATAAATTTTATTTTTCAAAATGGACTTCATTTTTGGATTCGGAATATTGAAATTAGCCTAGGGTAAAATTTTGGTATTTTTCTGAAAACTATCAATTTTTTATGAATAGTGAAACCACTAAGTGGTAGTTAAAAAAACTGAATTTTTCATAAAACATAATTTTACCACTTCTGTGAGTGGAATTTCAAAAATCCGAGAGACACGGTTGATGTCACTAAGTAAAATGTGGTTCAAGGAGATGAAAATAATTTTTGGTGAATAGTAACTTTTTACTTTTATTTACCACGGTTAAAAGTAAATAGGATAATTAAGGGTAAAATGATATTATTATTACCCTAACACGTGTCCTAATTCTATTAGATAAGTATAATTCGACCAAAAACAACCTTATAAATAAAATATGACCATTTAGTCCCACTTCAATTAGATTAGGACATTTATTATTAATTTATTTAAAGAAGGGTTAAAATAGTTAAAATCAAAGTTTAATAAGTATATACTTTTTAATATAGGGTTATACAAAAGATAAATTCGACTATAAATATTCATTAGAAAGATAAAAAGATTCCCTACATAATGATATTTTATTTGTAATTTTTAGACATTAAATAAGTTAATTTATTTATGACACAAAGATGATACAGTAATTATCTTATTAATGAAATATTGACATAATTGATGTTATAAATACTAAAATAAATGTAATTTGAGACTTTTTATGAATTACACTAATTTTCTAGGTTAATATGACATGTTTTTATTTATTTAAGTAACTTTTTTCGAACTAATCATTCTGTTATGATTTTCACAAAAATCAATTACTAAATAGTGTCAAAATTGAAATAAAAGAGTTTTTAAAACAAATATTATATTATTAATTGTTATTTTATTCCTAAAAATCTATGGTTAGGCCCAATGACTTAGATAAGGTTATATATATTAATAATGAACAACTTGGGGTTCGTCTGGCTTGTTATAGTAAGTTTATTAACCATATAGTATAAGAACAGAAGAAGACACGATAAAAGTAAAATTATTTAACTTAATGTTAAATCTAAATGATAAGGCTAAAATAGGAACATAAACGTGTCTAAATTATATTTTATGATAGGATTTCGACCCATCCCCACCTTAGCTAATAAATAAATCAATTGAGAGCTATTTAAAACCGAACTTGACATTATAATAAAATAATATTTTTAGTTTTTCCAAAAGAGCCCCTCTCCTCCCTTAGAAAAGGGCACCTCCTCCCTCTCCTCCTCACACCAATTTGAGCCTTCAAGATCGGCCAAACCATGAAAAATTATTCTCTCCACTTTCCTAGAGACATCTTAGAGGTCCTGGTCTTCTTAAACGACCAATTGTAGTGCCCTAAAAGAAGGTCTCAAAGAAGCACATCAAATTAGAGGTAATGTCTGTTACTGATTCGTTCATCTTTATTTCTTCTTCCACTTCTTCTTCTTTAGTTTTTTCATTATGAAGTAATAACATCAGTATCACTCATATACTGATATGTTATTATAAGTATGAAACAACCCTATTTCACCATCTATCCATCCTAATGAAAATGAAATCACCGCGCGTGCATACGTACGGAATACCGTCTCCACGCCGTGGTGTAATCTATTTTCCACCACCTTTCTTGGATGGATATAATGGTGTAAATTATGACTATATATGATTATTCTAAATTGATATTGATTCTGAAATAGTATACACTCCAATACAATTCCATGACCATGGGAACAATATCATCGCTCGTGCGTACGTACGGAATACCGTCTCCACGATGTGATGCGACTCGTTCAACATGATCTTCATTGCACAATGATTATATAATATAATTTAATGAATGAATATTATATATATTACACTAATGAAATTATAGAAATGAGGTATCTATAACCTAATGAGAAGAATAAGAATTTATTCGACAAAACACGCATAAGAACAAAAAGTAATAAACACCCGAATAAAAAGTTGTAATGAAATATTACTAATAAGAAGATAAGAATATGACCATATATGATATCATAACAATAAGTATGATTCTGCAATAAGTCAATAACATTATTTAAATCATTATACAGG
This sequence comes from Viscum album, assembly GCA_963277665.1. NCBI lineage: Eukaryota > Viridiplantae > Streptophyta > Magnoliopsida > Santalales > Viscaceae > Viscum > Viscum album. The sequence goes on from OY728156.1 coordinate 1,890,794,135, forward strand.
AGGTTCAGACACTTACGAAGCAAATCGGACCTAAGGTAAGGGAAATATCACAATCTCATTTTTATCCGAGATTGTTTATACTTCAGAAATTATTGGGGTGTATTTTATCATCCACATCCTTGTTTCCTAAATATGTAATATTATTTCCGTCCACTTAAAATTGTTTAAATCCAATTTTTCCCTTTGGTGAGTTTTTAGTAAAGGATATGAAAGGAATCTTTTGTCATTTTTCGTACGAGGTACTTTTTGACATTTCCGAAAAAAGTACGAGAAGAATGTTTTTATAACTTATACCGCATGAATGGATTTTTAAAACATTATTTCCAAGAAGCTTCCTTTACATGTTTTCAAGTCTATTTTTAATAAAATTCCTTTAGTTTAGAATTGTATGACATGTTAAGAAAGGAAAAGTGTTTTTGAAGTAGAAAGGATATTTTCCTTAAGAATTGAGTTCAAGTGTTTTATCAAAATTATTTTCCATCTTAGAAAATAATGGGTTCTATTTCTATCCCTATTATTACATTGATTTGATTATTTTGTGATGGGATTATTTTTATGAATTCCGTTATCTTATATGAATTTATTTATGATGTCCTGATGTTTAAGATTCCCATTTTTTTACATGGGTTATGCTATGATGTATGGTTTATGATTTTGTGGCACAAATAATAATGGTATCATTATGAGATGGGTGGGACATATATCTCCCTCCACTTCATTGGGTAAAGATTTTATATCTCATGAGATAGACATGGCTGGAACGGTAAGTTAATCTGGTTCAGTGTTACAGGACTGAAACGAAGAGTGAACTCGATTCAGAATGGGACATTGTCCACTAAGATAGTCTTGGAGATGATTCTTGACTAATAAGAAATGATTCTTTATGATTATGTGTGTATGCCAAAAAGTTTCATGTTTTAAGTTATGATTATTGGGATTACATTTCACTACTATGATTTATCCCATGTTATGAAATTATGATTTCTTTTGTAGGTTAAGATTTCCAGAAGTTATATTCTTATGTTTATGATGTGATTGACATTTCATTTGTTTACCATTACTGAGCGTTTGAGCTCACCCTTTTGTATGTTTTCTTTCCCCAAGTGAGGAAGAAGGTTATTAAGCAAGATATGCCAAAAGGGACTATAGATATGATGAAATAAATAGGAGACAGTGTAGACGCTTTATGGACCAGTTGTTTATGTTTCCCAGTTTCTAAAGACACTATACCTATATGGTCCTTTCTTGGTTTTGTTATATGTTGTAATAAGTGTGCTTCAATTCTGAAGTAATAACAATGTATGTCAATTATGGGTCGTTATAGTTGGTATCAGAGGAATGGTATAGTCATCCTTTTGAAACTAGGATGTGAAAGCTTTAGTAAGAATCCTAAGGATAACTCTAAGCATAGAACACAATCTTAGTGTTTTATAAATGTCCATGAACAACCTATGATAAGAACTTAAGTGTGAAATTTTATTCTTGATTATGTGTCTTTCCTATTATAATTAGTGTTACTCACAATATTCTTCTTGGTTTTAGTCAATGGCCAGAACCCGAAGGAACCGTGTTAATGCGGAATGCGATGGGCAATGCAATGATTGTCCCCTGAGCAACCAAACGTTATGGGAGCAAGAATGAAAAATCTTGTAGCCATGCTCACACAACTTTCTCAAGCTATGAATCATGCAGGACTTCCAAACGAGCAAAGGAAGGAGAAACATTTTGTTGAATCTTTCATGAGGCAGCGTCCACCTTCTTTCAGCGGGTCTACTAATCCATTATTTACTGAACAATGGATTATTACTACTGAAAAGATATTTTATGTTCTTCAATGTTCTGAAAATGATAAAGTCATCTTAGCAGTGTATCGTTTGGAAGGTGATGCTGATCAATGGTGGAATCTTATCAAGAATACGAGGCAAAGATATGAAATTGAGTCCATGGAATGGGATGAGTTCAAGAACTTATTTTTCAATAAGTACTTCCCTCGTATTCTCTGAACAAAGATGGAGAAGGAGTTTCTTGAACTAAAGCAATAGGATGATGAATCTGTTGGTACCTATGAAGATAATTTTACAAGACTTTCAAGGTACGCTTCTGGTATTATTATCCAACCTGAGAGTAAGATCGATCGATTATTTAGTGGCTTAAAACCAATCATCGAAGCGCGTTAGCCATAAGGGACTTCAATAGCTATGATGAAATCGTTTGATGTGCTCTCAAAGTCGAGATGGATATTGGAGTAACCCATCAGTCATTTGGGTTTGATAAGAAGAGGAAAATGGAATTCAAAGGAAAATCTAAAGATCACACTGAGAAAAAGATGAGCTTTCCCTTACGCTTAATGTGTGGAAAGAAACATGGAGGGAGTTGTCTTAAAAGGACAAGTAAATGTTTCAAATTTGGAAAGGAAGGTCATCAGGCATTTGAATACCACAATGATGGGAAAAAGATGTCTAATGATTCAAACAATGGAAGGGATGCACAGAATGAACCTACTACACTTCAATGATTCAAGTGCAAGGAGATGGGTCATTATGCCAATCAATGCCCAAATCCAAGGGTTGATGATGATGGTCGACGTCAACAAACTCTTAAGGCTGAAGACAAAGGAAAGTCACATGCAATTTCTATCAGTGATGTGGAGTACTATAACGATGTGATGAAAGGTACACTTACCATCCACTCTAAAGTAGCAAATGTTTTATTTGATTCTGGATCCACCCACTATTTTATTTCTGAAGAATTTTCTATGGATATCACCGTATTACCTCAACAATTAGATGTTGAGTTAGATGTGACAACCCCTAATGGCACAACAATCGCATCAAAAGTTTAGAATTCTTCTACGATCGATGTTTGTGGGAAGGTTCTTCCTGCAAATCTTGTGATCCTTCCTATAGTGTAATTTGATGTGATTCTTGGCATGGATTGGCTTTCTCTATATGGAGCTCATATCAATTTCCAATGAAGGGAAGTCACATTTCATATTCCAGATCAATCTATGATTATCTATCAATTCAAGGATGAACATAACCTTCCAGTGGAAATTTCTTCCATCTTATGGGTCTTGATTCCACTAAATGAAGGTTATTTATCTCAAATGGTTGGTGAGAAACTCACGATTAAGAATATGCCCATTGTACGGGAGTTTGATGATGTCTATCCGGTGGAATTAACGGGTCTTCCACCAAATCTTGAAGTTGAGTTTTCAATAGAACTCGTACCGGGTGCTTTGCCTATTTCAAAGACACCATATAGAATGGCCCCAATTGAGTTGCAGGAATTGAAGAAACAACTCCAAGAGAATCTTGATAAGGGGTTCATATGCCCTAGTACATCACCTTGGGGAGCACCTATTCTGTTTGTTAAGAAAAAGATGGATCAATGAGACTCTGCATTGATTATCGAGAACTTAACAAGATCACTATCAAGAATAAATATGATCTCCCACGCATTGATGACTTATTTGACCAACTACGCGGAGCTCAATACTTTTACAAGATTGTTCTTCAGTCAGGGTATCATCAATTAAGGGTCAAAAGGGAGGATATACCAAAGACGGCTTTCCGTACAAGGTATGGACACTATGAATTTATTGTGATGCCATTTGGTCTTACTAATGCCCCTCCAATCATCATGGATCTGATGAATAGAGTCTTTAGAGACTATCTTGATCAGTTTGTGGTAGCCTTTATAGACGATATTCTTGTCTATTCAAAGAGCAAGGAAGAACATGAAAATCACTTGAGGATAATATTAAAGACCCTGAGAAAGGAGATGATTTATGCCAAATTTACCAAGTGTGAATTTTGGCTTCAAAAAATTTCATTTTTAGGTCACATAATCTCAAAAGAGGGGATATCTGTGGATCCAGCAAAAACAGAGGTTATCGAAAGATATTTGAGACCAACTACAGTAACTGAGATCCGAATTTTTTTGGTTTGGCTGGATATTATCGACATTTTGTGAAAGATTTTTCACAATTATATAATCCACTCACCAAGTTGACTCAGAAAGGAGTTAAGTTTGTTTGGACGGAGGAATGTGAAGAGAATTTCAAGGAGTTGAAAAGATGGTTATCCAGTGCACCTGTGCTCACACTACCATGTAGTGGAGAAAGTTTTTTGATCTACAGTGATGCATCCACGAAGGGATTGGGGTGTGTTCTTATGAAAAATGATATGGTGATAGCTTATGCATCACGACAATTGAAAATACATGTGCAAAATTACCCAAGTCATGATTTGGAGTCAGCCGCGGTAATCTTTGCATTAAAGATTTGGAGGCATTATATTTATGGAGAAAGGTGTGACATTTATATTGATCATAAAAGTTTAAAGTATATTTTCACACAAAAAGAGATGAATATGCACCAAAGAAGATGGTTTGAGCTAATTAATGATTACGACTGCTCAATCAACTACCACCCTGGGAAAGAAAACAAGGTGGAAGATGCATTAAGTCGACAAGACCATGCCAGTTTATCCATGATGAGGATAAAAAAAGATCCAATATTTATGGATTTACAAAGGATGGATCTTGGAATTATAATGGAAGGGGGAAAATCATATCTTTCTCAAATGATTGTTCAACCATCAATACATGTGAAGATTGAAGAGGCACATAAAGAAGATGTAGAGTTAAAAAAGAAGGTGAGAAATGTTCCTAAATTCAACCTTGATTGTGATGGGATAATAAAGTTCAAGAATCAAGTTTCTGTTCCTCCCATCCCCGAATTAAAGAAGGAGATGCTGTATGAGGCTCATAGTTCTTCATTCTCTATTTATCCTGGAATCACGAAGATGTATAGGCACCTGAAAGAGTACTTCTGGTGGGATGGAATGAAAAGAGATGTTGCTGAATATGTCTCTCGATGCTTGGTTTGTCAGCAAGTTAAAGGTGAGAGACAGAAGTATAAGGGGATTTTACAACCATTACCCATACCCGAATGGAAATGGGAAAACATCACTATGGACTTTGTCACCGGACTTCCTAAAACATCCAAAGGCAATGATACTATCTGGGTCATAGTTGATCATCTTACAAAGTCTGCACACTTCATCGCTATTAGAGAGGATTTCTCTCTGGATCAGCTTGACAGGATATATGTAAAGGAAGTGGTAAGATTCCATGGAGTACCACTTTCTATTATATCTGATCAGGATCCGAGGTTTACCTCAACGTTCTGGCGAAGTCTTCAGCATACTCTGGATACATAGTTATGTTTCAGCGCTGCTTGTCTTCCTCAGACAGATGGTCAGTCTGAGAGAACAATTCAAACTCTAGAAGATATGTTGAGAGCTTTCTCTATGGATTTAAAAGGTGGTCGGGATCAACACCTACCTTTGGTGGAATTTTCTTATAATAATAGCTTTCACTCCAGTATTCAGATGCCTCCTTATGAAGCTCTCTATGGAAAGAAATGCAGGACTTCAGCTTGCTGGGATGAAGATGGGGAAAGAAATCTATTAGGACCTGATCTCGTTGATGAAATGGCAGAAAAGGTCTGATCTATTCAACAACACATAAGAGCAGCTCAGAGTCAACAGAAAAGTTATGCCGACAACTGAAGAAAAGACCTAGAGTTTGAAGTGGGTGATAAAGTGTTCTTCCGAATATCTCCCTGGAAGAGGGTTATGAGATTTGGAAAGAAGGGGAAGTTGAGCCCTAGATATATCGGTCCTTTCGAAATACTGGATCATGTTGGGAAGGTAGCTTACCGATTGGTGCTTCCACCGAATATCTCTCATGTTCACGATGTGTTCCATGTATCTCTCCTGAGAAAGTACAAACCTGATCCTTCATATGTACTCAGCTCAGAAGTTGTACCGCTGGAGCAAGATCATTCTTATGAAGAACAACCGATAGTGATTCTGGATCATAGCGAAAAAGTCCTACAAAACAAGACCACTCAATTAGTGAAAGTTTTATGGAAGAACCACGAATTAGAAGAAGCTACATGGGAGCTTGAGGATATGATGAGGGAGAGGGATCCTCATCTGTTTGTTACAATGTGACGAATTTTGAGAGAAAAATTCATTTTAAGGGGGGGTAGAATGTAACACCCGAGACTTTTATGAGAAATATTTTTGTTTTTATAAATCATAAAAAAATATTTCACTACACACAACACTAGCTTGGCTTTCTTTACACTCAATCGCGACCTTCCTCGATAGCTTGCGTCGTACGCAATACCGAGTTTCACTAAACAATGATATGCAATTAAAATATTATTAAAACTACCCGTTATGAATAGTAATAACCACTTTTTGAAATTTTATAAATTTTATTTTTTAAAATGGGCTTCATTTTTGGATTCAGAATATCGAAATTATCCTAGGGTGAAATTTTGGTATTTTCGTGAAAACATTCAATTTTTGATGAATAGTGAAACCACTAAGTGGTTGTTAAAAAAACTGAATTTTTCATAAAACTTAATTTTACCACTTCTGTGAGTGAAATTTCAAAAATACGAGAGACGCGGTTGATATCAGTAAGTAAAATGTGGTTCAATGTGATGAAAATAATTTTTTGTGAATAGTAACTTTTTACTTTTATTTACCACGGTTAAAAGTAAATAGGGTAATTAAGGGTAAAAATGATATTATTATTAGCATAACACATGTCCTAATTCTATTGGATAAGTATAATTTGACCAAAAACGACCTTAGAAATAAAATATGACCATTTCGGCCCACTTGGATTAGATTAGGACATTTATTATTAATTTATTTAAAGAAGGGTTAAAGTAGTTAAAATAAAAGTTTAATAAGTTTATCATTTTTAATATAGGTTTATACATAAGATAAATTCGCCTATAAATATTCAATAGAAATATAGAAAGATTTATTACATAATTATATTTTATTTGAAATTTTTAGACATTAAATAAGTTAATTTATTTATGACACAAAGATGATGTAGTAATTATCTTATTAATGAAATATTGACATAATTGATGTTATAAATACCAAAATAAATGTAATTTGAGACTTTTTATGAATTAAAATAATTTTCTAGGTTAATATGACATGTTTTTATATATTTATGTAACTTCTTTGAAACTAATCATTCTGTTATGATTTTCAAAAAAATAAATTACTAAATAGTGTCAAAATTGACATAAAATAGTTTTAAAAAATATATTATATTAGTATTTGTTATTTTATTCCTAAAAATCTAAGGTTCGGCCAAATGACTTAGATAAGATTATATATATTAAAAATAAACAACTTGGGGTTCGTTTGGCTTGTTATAGTAAGTTTATTAACCTTATAGTATAAGAACACATGAAGACACGGTAAAAGTAAAATTATTTAGCTTAATGTTAAATCTAAATGATAAGGTTAAAATAAGAACCTAAACTTGTCTAAATTCTATTGGATGAGAGGATTTATACCCATACCCACCTTAGCTTCTAAATAAATCAATTTGGAGCTATTTAAAACCGAACAATACTTTATAATAAAATAATATTTTTAGTTTTTCCAAAAGAGCCCCTCTCCTCCCTTATAAAAGGGCACCTCCTCCCTCTCCTCCTCACACCAATTTGAGCCTTCAAGCTCGTCCAACCCCTGCCACATTCTCCTCTCCACTTCCCTAGAGACATACTAGAGGTCCTGGTCTTCTTCAAAGACCAATTTTAGTGCCCTAAAAGGAGGTATCAAAGAAGCATTTCAAAGAAGAGGTAATGTCTGTTACCGATTCTTTCATCATTATTTCTTCTTCCACTTCTTCTTCTGTATTTGTTTCATTATGAAGTAATAACATCAGTATCACTAATATACTAATATGTTATTATCAGTATTAAACAACCCTATTTCACCATCTATCCATCCTACAGAAAATGAAATCACCGCGCGTGCGTACGTACGGAATACCGTCTCCACGCCGTGGTGTAATCTATTTTCCACCACCTTGATTAGATGGGTATAATGGTGTAAATAATGACTATATATGATTATTTTAAAGTGATACTGATTCTGAAATAGTATACACTCCAATACAATTCCATGATCATGGGAACGATATCATCGCTCGTGCGTACGTACGAAATACCGTCTCCACGATGTGATGTGACTCGTTCTACATGATCTTCATTGCATAATGATTATATAAATGAATTGAATGAATGAATATGATATATATTACACTAATAAAATTCTGTAAATGAGGTATCTATAACCTAAAGAGAATAATAATAATTTATTCGACAAAACACGTATAAGAACAAAAAGTAATAAACACCCGAATAACAAGTTGTAATGAAAGATTACTAATAAGAAGCTAGGAATATGACCATATATGATATCATAACAATAAGTATGATTCTGGAATAAGTAAATTACATTATTTAAATCATTATACAGGAGGTTCGGACAATTACGAAGCAAATCGGACCTAAGGTAAGGGAAATATCACAATCTCATTTTTATCCGAGATTGTTTATACTTCAGAAATTACTGGGGTGTATTTTATCATCCACATCCATGTTTCATAAATATGTAATATTATTTCCATCCACCAAAAATTGTTTAAATCCAATTTTTCCCTTTGGTGAGGTTTTAGTAAAGGATATGAAAGGAATCTTTTGTCGTTTTTCGTACGAGGTACTTTTTCACTTTTCCGACAAAAGTACGAGAAGAATTTTTTTTTAACTTATACGGCATGAATGGATTTTTAAAACATTATTTCCAAGAAGAATCCTTAAAAAGTTTCCAAGTCTATTTTTAATCAACTTCCTTTAGTATAGAATTTTATGACATGTTAAGAAAGGAAAAGTGTATTAGAAGTAGGAAGGATATGTTCCTCAAGAATGGAGTTCAAGTGATTTATCAAAATTATTTTCCATCTAATAAAATAAAGGGTTATATTTCTATCCCTATTATTACATTGATTTGATTATGTTGTGATGGAATTATTTTTATGAATTCCTTTATCTTATATGAATTGTTTTATGATGTCCTGATGTTTAAGATTACCATTTTTATTACATGGGTTATGCTATGATGTATGGTTTATGATTTTGTGGCACACATAAGAATGGTATCATTATGAGATGGGTGGGACCTATATCTCCCTCCAATGCATTGGGTAAATATTTTATATCTCATGAGATAGACATGGCTGGAACGGTAAGTTAATCTGGGTCAGTGCTACAGGACTGAAATGAGGAGTGAACTCAATTCAGAATGGGACTTTGTCCACTAAGATAGTCTTGGAAATGAGTCTTGACTAATAAGAAATGATTCTTTATAATTTTTTGTGTATGCCACAAAGTTTCATGTTTTATGTTATGATTATTGGGATTACATTTCACTAATATGACTTATCCCATGTTATGAAATTATGATTTCTTTTGCAGGTTATGTTTTCCAAAAGTTATATTCTTATGTATATGATGTGATTGACATTTATTTTGTTTACCATTACTGAGAATTTGATCTCACCCTTTTGTATGTTTTCTTTCCCCAGGTCAGGAATAAGGTTATTAATTAAGATATGCCAAAAGGGACTATAGATATGATAAAATAAATGGGAGACAGTGTAGACGCTTTATGAACCAGTTGTTTATGTTTCCCAGTTTCTAAAGACACTATACCTATACGGTCCTTTCCTGGTTTTGTTATATGTTGTAATAAGTGTGCTTCAATTCTGAAGTAATAATAATGTATGTAATGTATGGGTCGTTATATTGTTCGTGGCGTGTTAGTACCTGGAGATGCCAATATCGCAAGCTATTTCATTATTAAAGGATATTCATATGATGGATTCTTGGGGTGTTAAATTAAATATATATTTTATTTAATAAATTAGTTTATAATTATTCACATCTATATTTTCTTGAGATAGTCATCAATCTTAATCCTAAAAATATTAAATAAATCAATATATATTAAACTATGTAAAAAATATACCATGGAGGGAAAAATTGAGTACTCTTAGGAAATATTCAATATCTATTATTGTAATATACTAATTACTCTTGTGATGTGGGTCATATAAGTAATATCACATAATTTCATAATGTTTACTATAAAAATAATGAAAACACTTAGAACAATGAAATTATATTGGGTATTTGTGTTTCAATTCACAAATAGATATAACTATTATACCACTTATAAAAGATATGTCGATCTAAAAATTATTCCTAAATTAATTACACACACACACACAGATATATATATATATATATAACCCATTACATGAAATATAAAAAATATTATTTACCATATAGAACACATATTGATAAGGTTTTCTTAGTATATTAGACTAATTTTAAATACTATTTAATTTAATAAAATTATAAATCATGTACATAACAGTCGTATGGAATGTATTTTTTCATACCACTACCTTTCTGAAACACACACTAAGTGACTCATCTTTGAAATGCCCGATGGTAAAATTTAGTGAATAAGGAATATATATGGGCTATATAACATGTGGTATCTTAGTAAGACAACAACCCATCATCTAGGATTTGTATGAGAATATATTACTTATCATTAACAAATGGGCAACATGTATTAGATTAGAGTTACATGGTGTGTACTCTGGATGACCGTGCACTAGGCTATCCTAGTATCCATTAAATGTATGATTAAATTCACTTTATTTAATAAATATAGTTGTGTAGAATTAATTTAAATTCAATAATAGTGAATTTTAAACAAGTATATATCATTGAAAATGGGTTGCAATAATTTTTAATCTTATGTTATCTAGCGAGAGTCCTTTGAAACGTCCATATAAGATTACCAAAATTATTTAATTCATAAAATTATGTTATTTTATTATTTTTATGTGAAACATAGATAGTAGAGATAGATATCTGAATTCGAGATTAAATAACTGTTGAAAATTAATTGAAAAAGAAACAACAAATGCATAATAATATCAATGTCACTATAATAATTATAAATAATTATGTGAACAATTTGATACCACATGATGGATCATGTAATAGAGGTATCATTTGATGTGTCATGGCCAACAATTATTTTTTTCATGATAAATTATTTATTAGATATATACATAAAAACAAGTGTTGTTATAATGGAAATCAAATCAAATAACATATACACTCGATAATTTATGGAACCATAGAATATGATAAACACATAATATTTATAATTAATTTTTATAGTAAATGAATTACCATGAATTAAATTCCTTCAGTATTGATGGATCTGAAAATAAATCTATTTTATACCATCGTTGTGTTATATGATTAAAAAATAGATAGTCTCTGAGGGTGATCAAAATGTGTTTCATGAATATTTGAACAAAAATTATGTAATATATAGGTTCAATCATGTTTGATCTTTTCAAAAGCATGTTTCACCTTTGATTTTCCAGGAAATATCTTCTATGTGATAATCCAAGACCATTATTTACTCGAGAATGGAATACGGAGTATGATCAACCTCTATTAATAAAAGAGTTCATCGAGAGGGACATATATAGTGCTTAAAGGTATTATCTCAACATTTCACTAGGTAAAAAATAAAATATATTAGATATATTATAAAAACAAAATAATATGGATTATATATAACTACATTTAGAATAAATAACTTCCCAAGGTCTATTTATTATTTATTTAAACACTATAGAACCCCATGTATATAATAAAATATTGTTATTTATTGATATTCACTATACATGTGAGTTATCATCCTATATAATTTAATATAATAGTAATGATATATATATTATTTTACTAAAACATTTGATCCCCCTCATCCATTCTTCAATAATATTTACATGGACTTGAATTATTCTAATTATATAACAAATATATCTGTATTATTCTCTAATTAAAAATTATAAAATATTTCAATCAAATAATATTCATTTAATTACTTTTTATAGAATATATATAATACATAAAAATTTATTAATTACTAAAAAACAGGTTAGAAAAAAATTTATTCAACTAGTTAAATAATAAAAACCAAAACAATATTTAATTTAGATACTGGATATAGTTGGTGTGTAAACCTCTAATACTCTTTCTCAGTTTTATTAGCCACGGGAGTATAATGTACAATCTAAGCTTTTAGAAACAAGAAAATTGGCATAGTTAAAGAATTTAATTCCATATTTACATAATAAATATTATGAAACATACTGTATTGTATAATCCCTTTATTGCAATATCCCTAATCATGTAGACTGAATGCTAGTTTTAAAAAACCATTGTGCTCGATCTCTCTACAATTCGGATTCCAGAAATCAAACATGTCTATTGAAAACCATGGAAGTTGATTTATCTAGTATGTTTAACTTCCATAAGATTTCATGATATGTCAACATCAATTAAAAACATTATGGAAAAACCATATCCTCATTATTAAATAAGGAAATATTACTCATGAAGAACCCAACATATCATCCCTCTCTACTAACATACGTCATCACCGTTCTTATAAATACATAAAATAATATGTCATATAAAACTAATTAAAAATAATATTAATTTCTATGAAAAAATAATCTCCTATATAGATATTAACATCTAATGGAAAATATAAATGTGGATTACCTATTATGAGTCTCATTATTATAATATTCAACAATATAAATTTCTAAGGGCATATAAAATAGATGGGTTCATATATTTTAAATTAATTTCCACATAAAAAATCGTGTGTTTTTTGGGTCCTTAATTTAAATTCTTCAGGATATAAAACATCTATTTAAAAATACCAACTTTAAACTTATGGTTTCTCATCATAGCTTGTAACTACTATATCCTATCAATTTGGTTGTTACTCTTTAGGAAATGTCACATTTTATGTTACAAAAAATGAATAATCATTAAGTGATAAATAGATTTTTAATATTCAAAAAATTTATATAGTTATCATAAATTATATTGATGTAGGTTATTGGTAAATGAATTCAAAAATAGATTTCAATATCTACTTGAACAAATAGATTTATATTTACTACTAAAGTGTGAACCACTTCAATATTACAGAGTAATTTTTAATATGTTATTTTAAAATACTCATAATAAACCCTTGAAGGATGATAATAATAGTGTATTTTGGTTATCAACAATGACACGATATTTAGAGATACATTTAAATATAGAGATTAAAGGGAGATCTTCTATGATCACTATTCATTGAAAGTCATATGAGTAGAAGCATAATTTTTTCATGATATTGTTTTTCAATTGATATTTGAGGTGAAAAATTCCATAGTGGATCATGGAGTATGATGTTGGATGTTCATGAACCTAGAAAATATATTAGAAAGTATATCATGACATTATAAATGTATTCAAACTATGAGGATGTTCTATGAATGACTTTAATATATTGTTTAACTCTTTATCAATGATAATGGTAAATCCTAGAATTTTTTAGAACATATAAACTCAATTCAATTTTTATAATGAAATACCTATGGTTATAATTCCCTATATGCATAGGCCAATCTAATAAAGAATTAAAATCAATGTATAATTTTTCTCGGAATTCCTTTTAGCATTTTTTTCTTACCTATAATTTCTATGTGAACTCTATTAATCTACAATTATAATTCAATTTTTTTATAATCATGGATATCAAATATAATTTTGATGTTATTTTTGGAAATAGAATATATTTTATCAAATTGTTATCGATGGTTTTCATTTTATATTTTGATATAATGATTTTTTCAATATTGTAGAACCTTGGTGATGTTTTATCTCATATATTGAGATATTTTTTTTAATTTTATTCCAATGATGTTTATGGTTTTATTTATTTAAAAAACATGTTTTTATTATCAAATTATACTATAGTGAGAATTATCTTAATGTTCAGATTTTTGTAATTGCCACAAGTAATAGGTTCATTGTTCAAGGATTTAAAATATGTCATTTTTTCCTAATGATAGGAAATGGAAAATGTTTTTTTATTTTTAATATAATATGGGAATACACTTCTCTATCAGTATCAAATCCTATAAAAAAACTCCCATGTGGTTCCTATGTTATCACGTATAGATTTCATCAACCCTAGGGGAATACCCAAAATAGGCCCCCATCAGCCTCATCCTTGTATTCATGGGTAGAACCCCCACAATTACTGCCATATCATCTCTATATTCCCATCGTGGGTATAACAAGCCAAAATGATGCCAACCCCCCCCCCCCATTTTCATTCCTAATGACCATATCCACTATCCCTTTAGATTTATGTAATCCTCAATATAAGTCATACATCCTACAAGACCTCCATGAATCACCAAATCAGTGTTAAAACCCCTTCATTCATATTATCTAAAAAGGTTGTTGAGAAAATTTTGAGGCCTCCACATATGCACAAGTCATCCGTGAAATCCAATGAGAACCAACCCCACTCCCATCCGTTATCCTTTACACATCTAGAATCATGATCCATACACCATAATTATTGGTGGTTTGAATTTTTTAGATTAGACAGTCATAATTTGAGTGTGCACATAAGGTTATCTAATTATCTCAGGATGATATGTTATTATTTTATTCAGGTTGTAGATTTTTGACAATTAGAATCATATATTTTGGAGTGATATTATATTTTTAATGCATTATAATTTTATTTCCTCAAATAATTTTTTATTTGTACTGTTGGGGTAAATTTTCATTGTGTTAGGGTTTTAACTGTGTAGGAAAATTTTTGTCCATAACATGTTAATGTATTTATTTTTTAATAATTTATAAATTTAATTTATCTTCAATTAATTTTTAAATTTCATAAATTTGATTTTCTTTTAAGTTAATTTTTTATTATAATTTGAAAATTTAATTCAAAATTTTTTATGTGATTCTAAGAGTGTAAAAATAATTTATAGAAATTAGAAAAATTAATTCATTTAATGTTTTGAGAAATGGGTAAAACCATTTCACCAAATAAATCAACTTTTATATTGGCCTCCTATTTTTTAACACTATCTTAAATGACAGAATGTAAAAATAGTGTAAAAAATAAGAATATTATAGATATTTATAATTTTTATAACTTCTGATAATTAATGAAAATTATTCTATTATCACATAAAAAAAGAATTCTTCATGGAGTACGAAGTAATTTTCATTCAAAAATGGAATTAGAAAAACTTTTTTTTAATAAATGATCATTTTCACTTGTTTTATAGAATTATGTTTTTTTACATTCACTTTATATATTTTTAGATTTAAAATAATATTGAAAAATTAAATAAATTATTAATTCCATTAGTACATTTAATTATTATTCCGTTCAAAAGGTTCATGTTTAATTAACTAGACTCCTAGTTCCATATTTATAATCCTTTACCACAACTACTATAGTGTCATGTCGGGGAAAACAATGGAAATTAAATGCATAAAAAAATTGCTCATGAAATTTCATGAATCATATACATTGATAGTGATCTATAATAGTATTTTAATAAATATGATATATAAAAATAGTTAGAATCTTTTTCATATATGGTGAACACTCAAAATGTTTCATTATCAAAAAATGAATCACCCAAATATTACAAACTAGATAAAAAATGGATATATTCAATGGGTTTTTTATCCCTAAATCAACCTATCCACATTACGAGATTATCAAAACTGTCATTATGATGATCCCTAGAGGTTGTTTCCATATGTTTTTAATATAAATGATCACAAAAGGAGAACTACTGTGATATTAAAACTTATAACCAATTGAATTTCCAAAAGACCAATTATTTTGATTCCATAGATCCAAGTGTCACATATTTAATTGAACACATCGGTGATCAACTATATACAATAGCTTGTGAAATATCATGGATTATGAAATGAAGATATGTATATAAAAGTAAATATTTTTATTGAAATCAATAACTTATTAAAATATAATTTTGTGACATATAGAATTTTTATCCAAAATCAATTAAATTTATCTTTATAATTAATATTAAAACACTAGTTTGATATTATAGACCAATATAAAATTATTTTCTTAGAAGTAGGGAGAGTATAGTATCCTGATCGATATTACCCAAAAACATATTCATTGAAAAACTAGGATAAGCCTATACATTTTCTAGAAAATGCAAACAAATCAGTAACATAAGTTTGGGAGAGACTCAATGTTATGATATGGGTCACCCATGATTTTATTTTATTCATTTTTTTTGTTCAATGTTGTATCTAGGGTTTTATCACATGTTGTATGTGTAATAGGTTCTAATTCTTAAAGAGTATCATTCTTTGGTTGGGACCCAATGGTTATTTCATAGCCTCTATTGAGTTTTTATAGATGTAATGATTAATTTTTTAGCATGGAAGAACACTTTTCATGGTTGGTGCAATTTTATTGTATATTTTGTCAACTTCTCTACGTTACCATCCCACAAACATATTAGTGGAAAAGGGAAGGTGCATGGCTTGTGCACGGTTTATCAGACACTATAGTAATTGTGTGGGGAGGTTCTGTCCCAAGAAAATTATCAAAAGAATGGTTGGATCATAGTTTTTTAGAGTTCATAAACAAATTTTTATGGGGATTAGTTTTTTTTAGGATTGGGAACATGGTGGTCAAATAGTTTTGTAAAATGTGCTAGTAGAACAGGTCATTAAAATTGTGAAATTTCAAACAAACCGAAGTGGTATTTTTAACCAAAAATTCATTCTTCCCATTTCTTCGGTTCCTCAGACCCTAAGGGGCCTCTCCTCTTGATTTACAAGCCTCCAACCTTCTCTCATAATGTAGATCTAGGCTTTCATCATGGTTTTGAAATTGAAATCTCTGGGTAATCTCCTCTCATATTCAATCTCTTCCACTTTTCTCCATTCTCTATTGATATCTCTTTCTCCCATTACATTATGGAATTTGGGTTCATAGATATATTAATTATTATTTGAGGGTTTTTCTTATTTATGTTTCTTGTTGGATGATATTGTGACATGTAACATTTGAGATGTTCTTTTGGTTGTGTGTTGTTAATGTAAAATGTACTTGACGTAGGTTTACCTTACACTTTCCTTTATAATTTGTGATTTTTTTGTTTTAATATTTTTTCACCTACATTATATGATAAAAAATGATATGTGATCTTATGATAAATTCTATTCGATGAAAAATAGTGATTTCTCATTTTTCATGTTATAAATGAATGTTTTTGTTATAAATGTGAACACCAATTGTTTGATAAAATTAATTATTGGCTATAAAATGTATTTTTCAGATTTTTTGGAATGGTTTGGTTGCGTAAATGTTGTTTTTTTAACTTTTTAGTGTTTTTGGGTTCATAAAATGTGGTTGTAATAGTTTTTTACATGATAATGATGTTTGTTTGGTTCATTAAAAAATAAATTTAATGTGATGTTTAATATTGACCAATTTAATATTTTTATAATAGTATATTGGGATTGAAATTGAGAAACGAATGTTTAAAATAGATTTTTCTAATTATAGTGAAATGGAAAATGGTTTTTTACAAATCCATTAAAATGGTTGATTTGATTCATTGATAAATGATTATCTTTTTGGAAAGAGCATGAGTGTCATTTTCAATTTTTCTAAAAATAGTCAATGATTATAATATTTAAACTCTCCATGGATAATCAACATTCCATATATAAATATGTTTTTATTGGGTTGGATTTCCACTTTGTGGTACATTAATGATCCATTCACTAATGTAGAAATGGGAGGTCCTCAGTTTGGACTCCTTTGTGTCATATGTGTAGTATGAAAATATATCAATCCATAGGATGACCAGATGATTCTTTTTGCGTGAAGAAATACTTATATGATAATTTTATTAGATTATTAGCCAGAATTAGTTAGTTCACCTTCTTCATATAGAAGTCAGGGAGAAGTTGGCATAACTATTATATTTTGGACGAATGATTATTTCATAAGGTCGTTTATACAATAGTTAGTGGCCCATAGCAAGGGGATGTTTTTAATTATTACTATGGGTTTGGGCCCCATGGTACATTCTGTATTGATTTGGTCGAGCATGTTATGGTGATTTTATGTCATAGAGTGATTAATTATTTCCAAGATGAGTCCACATGTATTATTATGTTCTTAAGTATTCACGAGCTCATAGGTTCTTCCCACATATTATGAAACATAGTTACATATGAGGGATTATTGAGATAAATGATTGGTTGGTTTCTATTGTTTTATTATCTATATTTCCTATATATTGTGATTATTTTTGTTCTCTCATGTATAGGTACATATTTGTTATGTGATTATGTGTATTTTCAAATGATTCGAAAAAATTTCTCCCATAAAAATTCTTCCACACCCTTGTTTTTTTATGAAATGAAAGAATCACATTCCCCATGAAACTGTTAACGATGCATTACTATAAAACAATGTGGCTTTGGACATGAAAATGTGAAATGAACCCTTTTTTAAGTGTAAAATATATAAAAAATAATTATTTTTATATATTTTTATTTCAAACATTATTTTGATGTATCATTTATTTTAATGAAACTGTGTTAGGAATAGATTTTTATGCTCAGACCTACTAATATCTAATACTACATCATATAGTTTCCTCCTATATGTAGATGGTGGTGAGGTTCTAGATTTGGTTGGAGTTTCGTGGGTGATGTTTGATCTAGATATTAGAGAGTGACCCTTATGTTCATGTGTTGACTCTGTGGTCATCATGTTTATTTTTTTCCTTTTGTTTCAATTTGTTTTATTTTTCATATTATTGTATAATGATGTTCAATTTAGATGTTCTTATATATATTTGGTTTCGTTTGTTATATTACTTTTTTATAGTTTTTCTTATTTATCTCATTAAAATAAATAATTACCTTGGTTACTCGATTTATGCCTACAACATGTTTCTATCAAGAGGGGGTTAGGAGAACCCTTAAAAAATTACCATGGATTGACTTGGGTGACTGGTTTAGGGTCAACATAGGTTGGTTCCTTAGAAAAAGGTATTATAGGAGATTGGACATATAGAGGACCTTTCTATTCATAGCACCCTTCACTTCATGGGGTTGTCATTGTTGATGGAGATTGACTATTTCATTTTAGTTTTGAAATTTTTGGGCAGTTTCGGCCCCCAATTATATGGGCTAAACATTGAGATTCCATGGGATGTATTGTTTTTAATTCTTTGTATTTCAATTTTTCAGTGTTTGGGATACAAAATTTGAGTTTGGATAGTGGTATTCATAAGGTCACAGGCCTTAGAAAGCCTTATTGTGATGGGTAAATTATCATAGAATATTGTACATGGTGGTGATGTGATGGGTGTATGGTCCCCAACCATATGTCCATGTCACCCATTAACATTATTTTCCCTTATGAGTCATTATAAGTCTTCATTGAATTTGGAAATTGTCTTCAGAAATATTATTTTAGAACTATAAAATTGGATTTTAAATTGAATTGAATTGTTTTTGGTAAAAGTGGAAAATAAGTTTTCAAAATCATTTTTATGGGGGAATTAGAGAATGGATTTTTATAATAGAATAAATGGTGCTTCGGAACATTTTAGTGGGAAAACCACAACTTGTACTAAAATAAAATATTAATATTATTTTCGAATGAAAGAAAAAGTTGTTTAATAAAATCAATTTCATCAAATTATATTTGTTAATCTGGTGGAATATTTTTTTAATGAATTGAATTATGTTTTTTAAGGAAAACCATGTGTTTTAATTTTCGTCCATGATAAAAGAAATTGATTTTGGGAATTGGAAAATTGATTTTTGACTTTATGGTTTCTTGGATTTCAAAATCATTTAAAAATATTGATATTAGATCATTTTTTGAACTATATAATTTAATTGGGTGCTCAAATTCATGGATATGAATAGTGATGTAGATGAACATCAATATTTCCATGGGTTGATTGGTGCCCATTGTGAAAAGAGAATGCATTGGAGTTTGTTCCATTGAACCAACATCTATGAAATTATTTATTACCTATAATCATGGTTTTGAATATTATCAAAATCTTTATCATGTCATGATTATTCTTATACACAATGTTTTTTGTGATAATGCATAGAGAGTAGTTGTCACACTAAAAGGGAATTGTAGTTACCCTTTATGATGAGAACCTGGAATGTCTACGACAATGTTCTTGAATATATATTCTATAAAGAGATGATATAATTGTGGGTAGACAAATTAAACATTTTATCTTTGGTGAAGGATCCTAGGACCTTGAGGCACCTTGTAATCATTTATATCCTTGGTAATATCTAGTAAGACATTATATGAATGATATGCATACGTAGGAAATCCCCATTTATTGGTGTCATTAAGTGTTTTTATTTTTTGAAATGTGTTTGGTCCTTTGACTATAACATTTTTATTAATGAGTATTATTTGACACACTCATTGTTTTATTGATGAAAACTATGATTAAATATGATCGTGGTGTTGTAGGATATGTTGGTGGCATCACGAGTTATATTGCATTAATGAATAATGCGATAAAGGAAATTCCCCTTTAATTTATTAATTTATGTTCATATCTCAGGCCCGTTAATGGAAATTATATATCCAAAAAAATCTATTACCATGGTGTTTTGAAAGAATGTTCATGTTCTAGGATGTCAAATAAAAAGATATTGAGCACATAGGGTGATTAAACTAGCATGAAGTCTTCTTGATTAGAGTTATTGAGATAAAGGGATTATATTACATAGTAATAATTACTATGAGGTAACTTATCATTGTAGAATTATATTATTTCATTATGGTTTCATGGCGTGTTTCTAGATGCTATCATTGGATTATGATGATTTTCATAATTCCAATAAAAAAGATGCATGAAGGGTCACACACTAAATGTGTCCAAAGTCATAGTTAAATAATATATTATTTATTATTATTTAATAGGATGAATTAATTTTTTTTCTATATTTTTCTAATAATTATTCTTGTATTCTTGAATGCGTATAAATATTTATGTTTTATTTAGTGAAGAATAATATTGAAATATTTTTTGTGAATATTGAAGTGATGTTTAATAAATAAATAAATAAGTGTATTTCATGTCTAAAAAATATTGAATAGGAATGTTGAACTGTGTTTAATGGTACAATGAGAAAGAATAAATAAATAATATTATTTAATTAAATAAAAATATTTTATAATTTGGATGTTAAGAGTATGTCCAGAAATGATAATGCTATTATTTTTATTTTACATGGGGTTTCCTCAAATTAAATAAATAATTAAGGGATCTTGGGAAATTACTTTATTTTAACCCTATAAATAAAAATTCCCAATAATTTTATTTTCTCTATAGATGAAATTCATTTTTCAGTGTTATGCACAATATATTCAGGGAATCTAGTCAATCGTAGGGAGATAACTTATCCATGAATTCTCCTAAGAACAGAGAGAAATCATCCCCCACCTAATCAAAAAAGAATGCATTGGAAGAGGCTCTTTATGGGATCAATGGCCAATGATGCAAGTTCATGGATCTACCCTGCTATAACTAAGAGATTTATTCGATGACAAATATAGATTATTAAAACTTTTATGAATTAATTCTAGAGAAAAAATACACATAGTTTATACAACACAATAAAGGTCAACCGCGGATTTATCACTAGATTCATCAATGATGAAATAATTCCTTACGGATAATTGTTTATTTAATTAAATAAATTATTTGTAATATGTGATGATCCTCTATCTAATTATATCATGAAAACTCTTATGTGATCTCATTGATGAAATTATGTAGACCACAAAATTTATCGTCTTGTAGATCTATGATATGTAATCAATAAGGGGGAAATCAATGTTGTTAACCACCCATCACACACTTTCATTAAACCCAAAACGTTCAGGTGTTATCAAAGTGGTCCGATAATTATTTATAATTATTTAAAGACCATTGTTGATTTGTAAATTTACTATTTTGTTTTCCATTCATGTTTATTAATTATTTTAATTCTAATTGTAATATCTTCTACAGCCAATTTATTTTCAAATAAATTTAATAAAAATATTAATTTTGTGGTTAAAATAAAATTGAGTATCACATTTGGATGATCCAAGGTTTCCGACCAAACAACACATGACAATACACTGTGTAATGAAAGTAACAAACCATTTAGTCATGTTCAATGCATCAAAATTTATTTGAAAATTAATTTATGATTATGTATTAATTTCTATGTTCAATTGAAATGAGTTTTCACCAAAACAAAATGGACACAGTCAGCAAGATTACATGCCTTATAGGCCTTATACTAATTACATATTTAATTATAGTCAAATATGGGAAATGTATTTGAATATATGTCATACCTGTCTAGTGAACATGTAATTTTGAGATCACACATAGTGTAGCTAGTTGGAAACATCATGTACTCTAGTTACCAAGGTACAATTCACACACCGTGTCCCCAGGAATGTACCTTGGATAGATAGTGAGATACATGGACGCCTTGTAGCTCAGATGCACATACCATGTACTAATACCATTTTATACAGATTTACGATTTTTCCTACTATGTAAATATTGAGACATGTACGTATGTGTTGTCATAATTATAGGACATTCCATGTGATTGGTTTTAGTATACATAAATATTAAAATGATTAATCACTATCAGCATAATGTTATGATCTGCTTATCATGTAGGACTCATATTAATAGTTCTTATTCTATGTACATGTATGAATTACATGTGGCCATAATATAATGTAATTTTTTTAATCATATGGGAAGTGAATTTTGTTTAAGTAAATTCTATGTTGTTTATTAAATATGTCACATGATTAAAACAATATATGAGTATAATATATGTTGGGAATAATAGAATAAGTATTCACCATGTCTACTCCATGGAACATTTATATACACAGTTAATTTTAAATGTATTTATATAACTTTTTTAAAAACAGTTATCAGTGATAATATTAAGGTAATTTAGAAGATAATTAAAATATAATATTTTGTTGATTAAATATAATAATTAATTTATTTGACCATGATCTATTATAAATTAGAATGATTAAGTATTGAAGGATCGATTTGTGTATTTTTTTAATTTGTTTCCAGCATGTGGATGATCATGAACTAAGTCATACCATTGTATTTTATACATTTCATTTAATTTAATGTGATACTAAATTGTTCCCCTCATTGCCCTCCCTCAAATTATTATTTTGGGAATGTGTTCCCATTGTTTATATTGTGTGAAATTCATTTCCCCACAAATAAGTGTTATTAAATGGAATATCTAATGAATGGAGCTCCCAAGATACTGAAGGTGTTTTAATTAAATTCTAAGGTGATACCAATCCAAAGAGATACATATGTCTGTTGGTGAAAACATGCAACATGATACTTAATTAGTTTAAGGTGTTTTCCCCTAGGGAAATTATTAGTTTATCAACCACTAGACAAATATAACACTTGTAATATGAACATGATCAGTCTAAATTATTATTTTATTTTTTCAACATTTGGGCTAATTTCATTTAAGAAGTTTTTTTAATCAAATGAAATAATTAAATAAATGAGAATATAAGATATAACTAATATAAGTTATCTTATTAACATACTATAACATCCCAAATTTTTTCAACGGAACTTGATTTCTTATAAAATATTCTATGTATCACATGAAAACACATCATTATGAACTACTAAGTGCTATGTGAAATTTAAACATTATTATTTCACTTTTGTGTTTGGAATTTTGAAAAACTGAAATACACAGTTGCGATCAATAAGTTATTTGGTGTCTAATAAGAAAACTTAATTTTTTGGGTAAATTGTAAGCTACCCTTATAAATAGTAACAAACCCTTATGAATAGTGATATAGAATAATGAATAGTTACCTTACATATGATATTATAAAAATAATTTTCATGTGAAATTATGATGTACCTATATTTTAGAAATAGTAAATCAATGTTTTTAAATAGGTTTTATAATAATAAATATATAGTTTTTTTAAATATTAAAATAATTATATTTATAATTTTTTTGTAAAATGGATTTCATTTTGTGATTATACACATATAAAAATTTTTTGGGTGAATTTTTGATATTTATCTAAAATTCTTGGATTTTATATGAATAGTAATAGTCATCAATTTACGATAAATGCTCAATAATGGATTTATTTAGTCATTGATGATAATTTTAGGATGTAAATTCAATTGGTTATACATAATATGAATTTATTAATATTATTTTTCATCTAATAGATATTATTTATTGTCATGTGAAGAAATAATAAATTAATTATTATAATTTTACCAAAACCCTCCTCTCCTCCACTATAACCCCCCCCCCCCTCACTTACTATTCTCTCCACTCTTTTAAAGCCTTGTAACTTCCCAATAGTCTACCCAAATATCTTTCCAATATCCTACAACATGTAAAAAAGACCCTAGTCTTTTAAATATTCCAAAACCTCTCCCTTTAATGTGTTCTAAAAGGAGATAAATTCGTGAGGTAAATTCCTCTTTCAAATTCTTTTATTTCTTTTATGTTATTATATTTTCTTGATTCTTTCCTCACCTAAATTAGAAAATATAGCATGATAACTCATGTAACATAAATTTACATGAATTTTATTATGCTAATGGGATATTTCATTATCGTCCCCCCATTCCTATAATTTGTTTAATGAAATGAAAGCACCATTTGAGATGTGCTAATTTTGCACATTCAAAGACAAAATTTTATCAATTTATACTATCATCCTTAATTCTGGACAGGTAACCATTTGTGTTATGTACAAACCATATTATTATATATTAAATAAATACATGTTATGGTTCAGTAATTTTTTTGTACTAATGGTATTATGTTATAACGAAAAATATGTTCATTGTAATCAACCCCACTATTTAACCAAAATTGTTGTCACTAAGTTCATATATAATAATTTGACTTCACTCTATGTAAAAACATTGAATTTGAGACCATGTAATCTCCTGGTTGTTCCCTAATAACATTAAACTTCAATTCTATACCACCACATTCATTAAACATGTTTATCTGAACATGAACCAGTCATTAAAAACCAAACAAGAAAATAGACCCGAACAATGAAGTTGAACCTCATAACCAATAAAAATGGTTACAAATAAACATAATATTAGTATACTAAATATATTTCACATGAATAGGTTTTTGAATAATTAATTAATAAACCAAATTTTATATTCAGGTCATTAATTAAATGTGGGGAACACCACCATATTTAAGGTAATGGATCCTCTCAATTTCCCTATTAATCAATATTGTCCTCTATGTCATGCTTTCTTATGTGTAATCCCTAATTATGGGGTATGATTACACACCTCCCACATACGTCCTTCATGATTACTTTGTGATGTAAAACCCCCTTTATCTCTCATCATTCCCTCTTAGGCACACCTGACACCATGTCGATAAACCAAAAGGAATTCTACCCTAACATTATTTGTTATTTCAGTTTACCTTATCATTATTTTTATAAATATGGGGTTATCTTATCTATTTATGTAAATATTAATCATGTTTGGTAGTTTTAAAAAATATATTTATAAAGACCCTTTTATAATTCTATTTTGGGGATATACATTTTTTAAAATATTCCCTCTCTAGAACGTCCTGATAAGAAAACATGTTTTAAGGGAACTTCCCAATTTTTTACCCTATTTATTGTAAACCCTATATCATTTTTTATGAAAAATTTGTATTTATAAAATCATACATTTTATTATGAAAACATTCTTGGATCATTTCTAGTTTTATATAAAAGTTGATCCTCTTTTCACTTTTAAAATATCGATAGTATTTTCCTTAAAACCACACACAAATGTTTTAATGCTAATGTTTTCAAAATACATTTCTTATATGTTGTCAATTATTTTTGACACCACTTACCATTTAATATGGATATTTCAAATTATTATCATCCATGTGTGTTCTAATCAATTTCATTCAGGGACACTTTCATGATAAGACCATTGGTTATGCTTTATGTCAGGAGTGTGGTACCCAATTCCTTCCAAGGGTGTCCTTATGTTTTTCTGTGGTAGAATATGTATGATTATTTATCATGAAGTAATATTGATTAAAATGTTGATATGAGTGCACCCAGATAACATTCTAATTCATTCGGTAAATTTATGTCTAATAAGAAGCGATGTGAAACATGATTGTCGGTTTTCTTTAACCCATAATAAAATAGGAAACTAGAGTGGCGGTTATCCTTGAACCAAAATAAAATGGGTATAAAATTGGAAGTTTTCCTCCACCATTACTAAAGATATTTTTTATTATTCTAAAACATTTATATGATTTTATTTTTAAATGATCCCATTCTTAAATAATATTATTTCATATGTTCCCAGCTTTGGATATCATTGTGTCATGCCTCCTAACTCATGTTCTTAAGATGTATCATTACGTTCTTTTAAATACTATGATTTTTACATCATCCATTTTTTCATTTGTTCCCTTATGTAACCTATGAAGACGTAAGGGATCAATATAAGTTAGGATCTCTTTTGGAGATTTATAAAAGAATTTTTTTTTTAGATCCATGTTTTTTGTTTTACATACCTTGTTTTGCAAGTCATTAGACTTAATTATCCATGGCTTGTACTGTGATGAATAATTATGGTTGAAATCATATAATGTTATGTGAAAACGTTTTGTGTCACTAATGTTTATATCATAGGATGGTTTAGTTATTTTATGATATTTGGAAGAGGGCACCTAAGTGATACTGTTGTGGATGATAATAATTATAAGGAAACATTTCAAAATTTTGGTGAGTATTGAGTTAGTAGTTTATCAATGAAATAAATAAATGTCTGGATACGAGAAGTTTTAGGATGTTCTGGAGAAAATGTATCTATAGGTAAAACCCAAAAACACTAATTTGAGAAAGAATAAGACTATAACTACTGCATGACATCTTTCCTTGTTGCACTCTTGGTTACGAAACTCTGGGGGTATTTTCCTTGATTGAATAATTTTATTTGTACAGACTATTATAAGGGGACAAAAAATACACTAAGAATATAAGTTATGAAATATATCAAGGATAACCTAAATATAATATTGAGGAATAACAAGATAGGATATACTTATTCTGTATATGCTTATCCTTTTATGATTAAATTTTCCTTTTTATGCACGATAGATAAGTATTCAATCCCTCTAATTATGCATTCTTTTCCATAGTTAATAGAGGGAAATAGAAGAACACATTCCAACAACCGATGTTATAGGCTATGTGAATATTTTCCTAATGATATTCTAGATATGATTGTAGTGGGTGCTCAAAACATCATGATAGTACATTCTCATCTTGAACAAGTTATGAATAATTACTATACTCATGTGATATTCCCTAATCCTCCAAGGAAATAGATTTTTTCCGTAGAATCCTTCATAAAAAAATATGCCTCCCATGTTTACCAGATCTTCTAATCCGCTCCTCACAGAATAGTAGATTAACTACATTGAAAATACATTCTTTTTCCTCCAGTGCTTAGAAGAAGAACAAGTTGTACTGGTGGGCTGTCATTTTGATGGGGATGTTGATCAGTGGTAGACACAGATCATGAATATGATGTCTCAAGAGGATATTGATTCCATGGTTTGGGAGCAATTCAATAGTATGGTTTTTAACAAATATTTTCCTTGAAACCACCATCTCATGATGGAATGAGAGTTCCTCAGACTCAAGAAGAAGGAAGATGAGTCTATCAGGGAATGTGACACAATATTTATAGGACTTGAAAGGTACACCTCTGGATTTTTCATGAACACTGAAATCAAGGTGAATCTCTTTTTTAGCGGGCTAAAGATGAGTCTACGAAAAGTGTAGGGAATTTGAAACATAGAAAGATATGAGGATATTAACTGTTGGGACCTAAAGAATGAACTATAGATTGCATACTCTAAGTGGTCCTTGGTGCCCAGTGATAAGATGAAAAAAATGGAGAACATGGGTGGTTTGACCCGAAAATCCCATGATGGATAGAAACATGACTTTTAACATTGTAAAGGTTGTTTGAATAATCACCATGTGAACTGACTGAGGATAACAAATAATTTCTCAAAATGTTGCAAGCTTGGTCATCAAGATAAAAACTGCTAACATGATATAAATAATCCTTTTAATATAGATGAAGGAAGGAAGCTTCAGATCAACACTCAGCCTGTAGTGCAGTGTTATAACTACAAGGAGAATGGGCATTATGAAAGAAATTTCCCTAATCTAAGGGTGGTTGAAGTCAATCAGAAACAACCAACAAGGAAACAAGGAATGTCTTTTTCTATCACTACTACTGAGGTGGATCTGAAAAATGATACGGTGATAGTTATTCTATTTATACATTCATGAATAGAGAACATACTATTTGATACTAGTTCTAAAGATGCTTTCATATCTTTCATTTTTAGTATAATTATTCAAACCCCACATCAATATTTGGAGTAAATGTTATCTATGAGAATAGATAATAGGGAAATTATTGTGTCCATGGTTTATAACTCCACACCCGATTAATTACTCTGGAATGAAACTACAAGAAAATCTAGTAATACTTCCTTCTGTGGAGTTCAAAAATATCTTGGGCAGAGATTTACTATCTTTATAAAAAGACAATATCACCTTTTGGGAAATTGAGATCACTCTTCACATCCCAAAGAATTATATGATTCATTAAAAATGTTAGGAGGAAGTTAAATCTCTTTTATAATCATCATATAATTTAGGGATATTGCTTCATTATGAGAAAACATATCAAGTTAAAATTATTGAGGAAAAAGAGATAATCATTATTGAAGAATGAAAATCCTGAGGGATTATATAGATTTATTTTCCAGAGGGTTGCATGGCCTCCCTCTTGACTAAGAATTTGAATTCAAACGTGAACTTATCCTTAGATATTTGACTATCTGAAAGACACTTTACTAAATGGCCACTATGGAGCTAGAAGATCTAGATAAGCAGTTACAGAGGAATATAGAGAAGGGTTTTATACACTCGAATGCTTCAATATGATGTGGGATAGTCCTCTTTGTCAGGATGAAGGATGGATCAATGCGCCTCGACATTGATTATTATGATATCAATAAAATCACAGTGAAGAACAAGTTTCCCCTTACCATGAATAGATGATTTTTTTTATTAGCTTCTTGGGGCCAATTATTTATCTACGATGGACATTCGGTTAGGATATTAGAAATTAAGGGGGAGGAGGGAATATATTTCCATGAATACCTTTCAAATGAGGTATAGGCACTTATATTTCATAGTTATGACCTTCAAACTCACTAATTACCTAGATATTTTCTCGAATTTAATGAATAATGTCTTTCGAGATTACCACCAAAATTTTAAATAGTCTTTATTGATGATATTCTAATATACTCCAATAGCCAGGAATAACCAGATAATCATTAGAATATTGTGTTAATGTATTTTCAAAGGGATAATTTGTATTAAACGTATAGTGATGGTGAGTTCTGGATAGAGGAAGTATCATTCATGGTGCATGTTATCACCAGAAATGTGATATCTATAACCCTTACAAGACAAATGGGAATTGACAGGTGGCCCAACCCATCATTTGTATTTGAGATCCCTAGAATTAGAGGTCTAGATGGGTATTGGAGATGATTTGTGAAGAACATTTACAAATTGTCAAACCCAGTGACCATGATGACACAGAAGGGAGTAAATTTCTTATGGACATAAGAATGTGAAGATGGTTTCAAGGAGTTGAAAAAGTGGATTTTCACTATGCCAGTATTAACACTCCCAAAAATAGGTGAACTTTTTGTGATGTATAATGATTCTTCTAAGATGGTCTTAGGTTTTTTGCTAATTCAAAATGATAACGTGATAGCCTATGCCACAAGGAAGTTGAAAATCATCGAGCAAATCTATCCCACGCATGATCTGGAGTTGGCGTCTATGATATTTGAAATTGAAAATCCAGCGGCATAATCTCTATTGGGGGGAAAATTGAGATATATACTAACCACAAGAGTCTAAAATATATATTCATAAAAAGGGATTAAAAGGATTTACTAATATGGATAGATCTCATCTAGGATTATGACTGCTCAATACACTACAATACGAGTAAGAAAATCAAGGTGACCAATGCTCAATGAATAAAGTATTCTACATCTCTAAAAATGATGAGAATTAAAAAGGATCCAATCATATTAGATTCACAGATAATGGAAATGGGAATAATTACAGTAGGAACATATTCAATCTTTTCTCAACTGATTTCTCAAAAATCCCCCATGGATAAAATTAATAATGTTCAAAAAATGGATTTGAATATTTTAAAAAGTGATGAAGCTATTAGAAATGGGAAATTTGCAGAGTTCAAGATTGATGAGATAGGAGTTGTATGATTAGGGTCACAATTATGTGTACTATCAAATCCTGGAATAAAAAATGATCAATTGAATAAAAAAATATCGCATCCTTCTCTATTCACCTAGGGAGATAAAAGGTGCATTGAGATCTCCGAGAAAACATTTGTGTGATAATTTGAAAATGGATATTCATGAATATAAATCAAATTGCATGGTAAGTCAACAAGTTAAGGGTGAGAGGCCAAAGTCTAATGGGATGATTCAACAACTACCCATACCAACATAGAAGTGGGAGAACATTACCATGGAAGTTTTCACTATAATTCCAATGACATTGAGAGGAATCAATGCTATATAGGTCATTGTGGATCGTCTTATGAAGACAGATCACATTATCACAATTCTATATCACTTCTCATTTGATCAATTTTCACAAATTTACATCAATGAATTAGAAAGGCTGCATGGAGTACCACTTTCATTTTTATTCAATTGTGATATGAGATTCACCTTGAATTTTGGAAAAAAAATTCGACATACTCTAAGAGAAGAACTAAACTTCATTACAGCCAATCATCATCAAACTGATGGCCAATATGAGCGAACTATTCAGACACTATAAGGTATGTTCATAACATGTTTTATGGACATCAAAGGAGTATGGGACCAAAATATTCAACTTTTGGAATTATCCTACAATAATATTTTCCACTCAAGATTCCAAATGGAACCATGTGATGTCCTTTTTGGGAAAAGGTGCAGATCACTGGTGTGTTGGGATGAAGATGGTGAGTGTAAAATTATAGGAACTGAAATGGTCTAAAAATTGGTGGATAATGTGAAAACCATTCATTAGAATATCACGATAGCACAAAGATGACATAAATGATATGAAGACAATCATCGACAAGAACATGAGTTCTTAGTTGGAGACATGTTATTTATATGCATATCTCTATGGAAGAAGGTAACAATGTTTTTTAAATAATGGGAAGTTATATCCTATGTATATCAGACCCTTAGAGATCCGTGATCGAGTTGGATTTGTGGCCTATTGAATGGCCCTTCCATCTACAATGTCAAATGTACACAATTTATTTCATGTATCCCTCTCAAGGAAGTACATATCAGAGCCTTAACATGTACTCTCTTTAGGGTTGGTACAATTGGAGGATGATATTTTCCATGAGGATCATCCATTAAAGATCTTGGATCATAGAGACAAAGTACTACACAACAATACTAGTTATATGGTCATGGAACAATGGACAAACCATATGTACAAAGAGGCAACATGGGAACTAGAGGAGGCAATGATAGAAAAGTACCTACACCTATTTATGGATTAGAATGTAAAACGAAATATCGATGGTGATTTTTCATAAATGGGGAAGAATATAAAGACCCAATGTTTTTAAAAGGAAATTATTTTCATAAAAATATCTGATAAAATCACATGAAAACAAACATAATGAACTACTATGTGATACGTGAACTTTAACATACGTTTTTCACTTCTATGATTGGAATTTTGGAAATCTGACATAATCGTTTGCTATCAGGAAGTTATTTGGAGACCAATAAGAAAAACATAATCAATTAGGTGAATAGTAACCAACAAATATGAATAGTAACATACCCTTATGAATAGTGATATATCCTAATGAATAGTAACCTTACCATTATATTATAAAAATAATGTTCATGTGAATTTTTGATGTACTTATATTTTATAATATGTAAATGAATGTTTTAAAATTGGTTTTTTAATAACCAATTTTGAGTTTAAATAAATATTAAAATAATCAAATATAGAAAATTATTTTCGAAAAATGGATTTCAATTTCATATTATTCATGTTGAAAAATGGTTAGGGTGAATTTTTTATATGTTACAAAAATACTTGATTTTTTTATGAATATTAAAATACGTCAATTTTTGATAATTTCTAAATAATGAATTTATTAAGTCATTGATGATGACTTTCTAATGTAAGAACAATTAGTTAGAAATTGCATGCAACAATTACTATTCATGGTCATGGAAGACTTACTATTTATTTTCTTCTGATGAAATGATAAATTAATTATTATATTATTAAGAAAACCATCTTCTCCTCCACTATAACCCCCCCCCCCCCACCCACACACATTCCCCCTTCTCTCAACTCTTCTCAAGCCTTATTCCTTGCCAAAATTATGCCTTAATATCTCCCAAAGATCCTACTACAAATTAAAAATCCTGTTGGACTCTTTAAAATATCAAAACCATTCACTTTAAGAGGTTCTCAAATGTGATAAACACAAGATGTAAATTCCTATTTGAAATTATTTTATTACTTTTATGTTCTTTTCTTTTCTTGTTTCAATCCTCACCTACCTTTAAAAAAATAGTATGATAAATCCAGTAAAATATATGTACATTATTTTTTTTAGGATAATGGTATATTTAATTATCATCCCTCCTTTTCCCATCATTTATTAGAAAGAAATGAAAGCACGGTTTCAGATGTGCTAATTTAGAACATTTAAGGACAATGGTTTATCAATTTCTATAATAATCACTATCTATGGCTAGGAAACCATTGGGGATATGAATGAACAATATTATTAAATACTTATTTTATCATTGTTATTGTTCTATAATCCATTTTTACTAATGGTTTTATGTTAAAATGAAAAACAAGTTCATTTTTATCAAACCCACTGTTTAACAAAAATGGTTGTCACTAAGATTCTATATAACAATTCGACATCACTCTAAGTAACAAAATTAGATTTCAAAAAAAATTAATCTAATTAATTTTCATTAATAACTTGCAATTTAAATTCTATACAACCACAATCATTATACATGATTATCCACACATGAACTGATCATTAAAACCCATGCAAGGAAATGGACCCGAACAATAAAATTGAACCTCAAAACCAAGCAAAATTATTACAAATAAACATTAAATGAGTATAATAAATATTTTAAAAAAGGAAGAGGTTATCGAGTTTTTAATTAATTAAACTAAATTTTATATTTAGGACATTAATAACAAGTGGAGAACACCCTTATATTTAAGGTATGAGATTCTCTTCATTTCATTATTCATCAAGATTGTCCTCTATGCTATGTCTTTTTATGTGTAATCCATAATGATTGGGTATCATTATGCATCTCCCCCATACTTCCCTCATGATTTTTATGTGATGATAAACAAATTTTTTCTCTCATCAATCCCTCTTACACATAACCGACACCATTTCCATAAACCATAACAAATTCTACCAGAACCATCATTTTTCTTTCGGGATTCCCTACCTTTATTTATATATAAATAGAGTTATCTTATAGGTTTTTGTACATTTTCTATGTGATTTTTAGTTTTTAAAAATTCATTTATGAAGACCCTTTCATCATTATATTTTGGGGATATACGTGTTTTTAAAAGATTCTAGCCATATAACTTCCCGATAAGCAAACCTGTTTTAAGAGAACATCCCAATTTTTTCACAATTTCAAGTGTAATCTATATTCCTTTTTATGCCAAAAATATCTTTATAAAGTAAGATATTTTAAGTTGAAAATATTAGTGGTTTAAATCTGGTTTTATAAAAAATAGTTTCCTCTTCTATTTTAAAAGATCTATAGTATTTCCCTTAAAACCACACAAAAAAATTTTAATGGTAATGTTTCTAAAATATATTTTCACTAATGATTGATACAACATACAATTTTATATTTCCATTTTAACATATGAACGTCCTTGTGTGTTCTAATTCTTTTCGTTCATAGACACTTTCATTATACGCTCATTGGTTATGATTTATGTCATGATTGTGGCACACAATTATTTCATTGGAATCCTTATGTTAATGTATGGTTGATTATGTATGAATATTTATGTGGAAATAATATTCATGAAAATTTTGAGATGGGTGGGCCCAGATAAATCTCCAATGCATTGGGTAAAGTAATTTTTCACAAGATGCGATGTGAATCATGATTGGATGTTATCTTTGACCCATACTAAAATGGGAAATGGGAGTGGTAGTTAACCTTGATCCATACTAAAATTGGAAGCATGATTGGTGGTTAGCATTGAGCCAAACTAAAAAAATGTTTTATGATTACTCATCATTTATATGATTCCGTTATTATATGATCCCTTTCCTATATGATATGGTTTCATATGTTCCATGCATTAAATATCATTATTCCATGCCTCCTAACTCTTGTTATTAAGATGTATCCTTATGTTCATTCCATTACTAGGATTTTAGCTCATAACTTTGTTCAGGTGTTCCCCATAGTGTCCTATGCAGATGTAAATACTTAAAGGAAGTTAGGATCTCTTTATGAATATTAAATAAAGATATTTTTTCCCATGTATTCTATTTTATGTACCTAGTCTTCCAAGACACTAGACATAACAATACTTGGCTTATACTATGATGTTTAATTATTCCTAAAATCATGTAATGTTATGTGAAAAAGGATTGGGTTGCTAAATATAAATTATCTAATAAAATATTAACCACTTATGTAAGTTCACATAATATTAAAAATCTTTTTCTAGATATATTAAATGGTTATTTATTCATATAAGATAAAATACTGTGATTATATATTTCTTTTCATTACAGCCATGTATTACATCAGTTAAATTCAAACCATAGTTTAATGTGGTTAACTAAACCATTTTTGGGGTGATTTAAATTATTCAGGAATTTTAACATGGTTCTTTAGTTTAGATTAACTTAGTTCACACTAATGGATTACTAACCAAGTAGGAATTAGTGTATAGATATGAAATGTGTGAGGAAATACAATTTAATGTTTTTCAGATTGATGGGTCCACACCCAAAATCATGTAATAGTGAGTTAATATAGTTTCCATTTGTAATTACTACATAAATGATGTCATGTTTCTTAAATATTCATTGTTTGTTTAATTTTGATGGGAATATATATCATTTACACTTCAATATCCACGAAATATGATATTATGAATCCAATGGTGATGGTTATTTTGGTTTTGATAAAGTCGTTGATGATTAATAAATATAATAATAATTTTTTTGTCAAAAATTTATAAAATAATGTAATAAAATTCTTATTATCTTATTTTTTTAATAGAATATTAAAATTAAATCAAACATATAAATAAAACTCATTCTTGAGAAGTAAATCCTTTTCAGAAACACAAATTTCCAATGGTGGAAAATATTTCTACGTGTCAACCTTATCCATAAAAGGAAATTATATTTGTTGGAAGAGACTTTTCTAGTTTCACTTGGTAAAAGGAAAGTGATTATGAGTTATGTTTTAATGGGAAACATTTTAATTATGCCATAGATGTTCAATTATTCACACCATCAAGCATGTGGACTATAATTTTGAAGAATCATAAGGAAATGGATATGTATGACATGATGTTTCACCTTCTGGATCTATATCATGAGAAAGGATGAAAAGATATGTATGAGATCTTGAATTCTCTATTCATAACTATTATTATATTTCATAGGATAGGTAAGCCTGATGTTTTCAAGTTTATTGGCTATGTTGAAGTACTAGAAATATTTGAAATTAAATTCATGGATTAGTTCCACACATATCTCATACAGTCTTCCCTGCATAATACATTTTGTAGCATTATTATTAATGAAAATATGATCAATAATGAGTAGTGTCTCTCGTAATTTTTTAAATTTATTCACCCAGTTTATAAGGACATGGGTTGTGAAAAATATGAAGTCATTATGGTGAATAATAACTGAAAAAACAAGAAAATATGGCCCATGAATGGTAAAAAATATATATCAATTTAACACAATCCTTCCAAAAAGAAGAATATTTTGTGGAATGAGAAGGAAAAAGAGGCATAATGTTTTTCATGTGAAATCTTAGGCCACTTGAAGAGGAACTAAACCCTTAATAAAGTGGAAACTAAATGTTTTTTTGGAATTGATTCTAAGCTATCAGTATATATATAGTGGTTTTTAGCACTAATAGAAAATTTATCTATACCAACAGTTGGGAACCGTTGATATACGTTCACAAAATGTTGGTATATCCTATACCAAGGGTTTGGGAAACCATTGGCTGATTTCTAATGGGGAAATACCTATCCTAATGGTGTGGAGAAACAGTTACGAAAGGTCTTTTACAACACCTTGGGGAAACTTTTTGGATATGTATATATATATATATATATATATATAATTTCCATCGGAGGTTTGAATCCACAAACTCCATGTTATATATCAATGACTTTAACACTATCCTATAGATTTCTTTTTGAATATATTTGGATATATATATGTATATTTGTAATTTATATATTGATATATTTGATGATATTCAATAAATGTACACACATAAAATAAGGTTACTTATCTCAATGGTTCCCAACACCATTGGGATATTCCTTTCCAAAAAATTTTGAGAACTGTTGGGATAGGTACCCCCCGTTCCCAATGGTCTAGCCAAACCATTGGGAAACGTGTCTCAAAGTGGATTTTCCTAATGGTTTAGCCACACTATTGGGAAAATTATCCTCAATGTGGGATTTTCCCAATGATGTTTCCATACCATTGGGAAAAGTGGCTTCAAGGTAGGATTTTCCCAATGGTTTGGCCAAATCAATGGTAAAGGGGACCTATACCAATGGTTTTTACAAACCTTTGGTATTGGTGTTTTGGTATTGTTCAAATTTCCAGTAGTGTCGGTAGATCTTATGGGGATCACATTTGTATCAAAATTTAGGAACTATGTAGATTACAAAAGATTTTTATAATAGAGGTGGATCTGAGGGCTTCTAATGGATTGAGGATGGATGCTCTATCCATTAGTGACAACCACATCCCATTGAAATAATTAATGATTTATATTTTGAAATATTTTCATTATATACCTACAGATAATAAAAATAATAATTTTTGTATCAGGCCTAGATAAAAATGATTTTATTTTCATCTATATAGATAAAAGATTTTTATTTAATAAGGAAAACATATCGTATGGTATTAAACATTTAAATAACTATCCTTATTTAATAAATATGGAAAACCATGTGTTTGAAATTGATAATGATTCATGTTTTCATGACTCATAAAACACTTATCAATGGCATCACTGTCTTCATCATGTAAACATTTATACATTGACAATGACATATCAAGATGACTATTTAGACTCTTTTAATATAAAACCA
Source organism: Viscum album (assembly GCA_963277665.1). Lineage (NCBI taxonomy): Eukaryota > Viridiplantae > Streptophyta > Magnoliopsida > Santalales > Viscaceae > Viscum > Viscum album. The sequence continues at coordinate 1,890,831,688 of OY728156.1, forward strand.
CTTGAAATATTTCATTCCTCGTCATAAAGAAAAATGATCAAACCACTATTTTTTGGAAATAGTGAATGGGCCATATTATTTGTAGGATTAATACACACTGTTGTGTGTTGATCATTTCTAGTAGAAGATAGTTGTGGGTATTCTTATATAATTACTTTTACTGATCACATGAGTAGAAATGTTGATTTCTTCAAAATGTTGTCTAAGAATGAGTAATTTAAAAAATTCATGTAATTCAGAAATGAAGTAGATAATCAACATGGTAATAAGATAAATAATAATCGATCAGATCGATGTGGTGTATATTTTAACTATGATATAATCATCATTTAATGGGATTTTTGGATTCTATCTCAACTCACTCGACTGTATAAATCATAAAGGAATGATGTTGTTGAAGGGAGTAACCATTCCTTATTATACATGGTACGGTCAATGATGAGTCATTAAGATGTTCTATTATCCTTAATGGGTTATGAATTTGAAAATAAAGAATATACATTAAATTGAGTTCCACCAAAACCAGAAAATGGAATTCCCTTCAAGGTATGGATTTGTTGGATATCCATTTTTCTATATACACATGTATGGGGGTTTGAGATATTTTATTGTCTTTATAAGTAATAAAACTAGTACCTCAGGGCATGAAGTGTATCTCTATAGGGTATCCATTGAAAAAAAGGGGATACTATATATATGACTCCCCAAAATAAGAAAGTGACTATCACCATAAATCCTATCCTTCTTGAGAGGGAGTACATCCCCAAAAATTATAGTGGGATTATGATTTTCATTGATGATGATAATGGTCATGATACCCAAGAGTCAGAAAAGAAAAATTTTCTATATGACCCTATTGAATAAGAAGTTCCTAAAATCCATGTAATTTTTTGGAGGGTAAGAGAGGTAAGATAACTAGAACGTTATGGTTTTCTAGTCACCTGGTATGATGACTCGTTATTTATTTATAATGATAAACCTCTATCTCAAAAGAAGGATATATATAAAGGTCAAAAGATGCATGATCAAAATAATCCATGAATCCTGAAATAGAATCCAAGTATCATAACCATGTATAAATTTTGATTAATTATCATTTTTATGTAAACCCATATGGATGAAAATAATTATTCTAAAGAAAAATAGACATGGAAGTTAATGAAAATATATATAAATAAAGGCTAATTAATAAAGGGTTCAAACTGTGTCATGGGATTCACTGTGATAAAACCATTTTCCAGTTTTGATGTTTAAATATATTACAATTATACTTTCTATAGTATCCTACGATGATTATTAGATTAATAAATGGGTGTAAAAAATTAATTACATAATTACATCCTTCAATAAAATGCACACATTTCACAACCAGATGGGTTTAGGACCCGAGGTTATACAAAATGGATTTTCAAGTTACAAATATCCATCAATTGAATGAAAAACTGATCCACGCCATGAAAAATTTGATAAGATGAAGTAATAAAAGAATTTGGTTTCATTAAGAATTAATACGAGCCAGGTGTTTACAAGAGAATTAGTGGAAGTTTGGGTGATATCCTAGTTGTATATGTTGATAACATATTAAAAATTGGAAATGAGATGCCGATTGAAAAATCTCATAAGAATTAGTTAAACAAATCTTCATCCCTATAAAAAATAAGTAAATCAGCCTATATTATAGGTATCAATGTCATTTGTGAATGTTTTAAGAGGCATCTAGGACTATGTAAAAGTACAAACATCAACCAGATAATAAAAGTTTTGATAATGGAACAATTAAATAATGGATTAGTTCTATTCGCTATTGGTTTAAATAATTCATTGGAAATGTATCCTGAAACACAACATGAGGACCATATAATGAGTTAGATATTATACACTTCAATGATAAGATCGTTCATGTATAGCATTTTATGTAATAGAATTGGTGTTTCCAATGCACTGGGCATAGTAGAAAAATTTTAGGTACATCTCGAAGAACAACATTGGATTATTGTAAAGGTTCTCCTCATGTATCTGACACAAACTAAGTATATGTTCCTAGTGTATGGAGGATAAAAAATAAATGGTCATTAGGGTTATACCGATGCTTCCATTTCAGTGAGATTAGAATGATTTGACTTCTTGAATAGTAAATGTTTTAATTTTCAATAGAGGAAAATTGAGTTTGATGTTTTCAAAGTAGCCAGTTGTTATTGTTTCTACTATGGAGTCTGAGTATATATTTGCTTCTGATACATCCAAGGAATATGTTTATATTAAGAACATTTTCTAAGAGAATGATGTGGTACTATGTAGTCATATCCCTAGATCATTTTTATCTTAATACTACAATAGTGGCTCTAGAAAAAACCCCATGGTCACAATAATAGAAAACGAACATACTAAATAATTATCACCTCCTGGGGGATATTTATCATAATGGTGACTTTTATGTATGAATATTTCCCATGGATGATTGAGTGGTGGACCCTTTGACTAAAGTTATATCTCAACAAAATCCTGAGTATCATGTGAGAGCTAGATTACTGAAGGCTATTACAAGTTTCCTCTAGTGAATGTTGAAGTCTTATATAGTTGGATCCCCAAAACTAGAATTTACATACATTATGATAAATTGTATTCATTTATTTTGAATATTAATGAAATATTTCTCACATCATGATTTTCCTTATGTGTAATGTAGTATGTAAAAATTTCCTAAGATTAGTTACCACACTAAAAGGTTATAAAAGATCCTTGCTATGATAAGAACCAAAAAGTTCTATGACACTATTCTTGATTATATGATCTATAGCTAGATGAAATAATTTGAGAGAAAATATTGATATAGTCTATCATTTTTGGAGACTCTTATGACTTTTATGAACCTCGTCATGATATACAAACATGTTAATATCCAGTACGGTATTATGAGAAAAAGACCCTCTAGATGGAAATCCGCATCTATATGTTTAATATGATATTATTATATATTCATGTGTGTATTGGTCTTTGTAATTTATATTTATTATTATTGATTTTTATGTTTCCCAACTTTATATTTAATGATGAAAACTACAATTACCAATGTTCAAAGAGAAGTATGATATGTTGCGTGCTTCTCGAGTAATATTGAACTAATGAATAATTTGAGAAAGGATTTGTCCCTTCTGTGTGTTAATGGATGTTGATATCTCAAGGCCATTTATCCAAATCATATAGCCTAAATAAATCAATTTTCATTATGCTTTAATGGCTTGTTCAATTTGTAGGAAGACATTGAAAGTGAAATCAGGCACATAGGTTAATGGTACCAACATGAAACCAGGTTAATTAGAGAAATTGAGATAATGGGATTATATTGCACTGTAAGATTCTATATAAGGTAACATTTCATTGAGGAATTAATTTATTTTTCTAAGGGTTCCTTGGCCTATTTATACAAACAACCCTTAAAAATTAGGCTACTTAACCTAATACCACTGAGAAAGAGGCCTAATTAATATATTATATTTTTTTATTTAAAAGGTTCAATGAATATTATTATGATATGAGGTTTTATAGTTATCCATGTATCCTTGATCGAAAAAAATAATTATTTTCTATTTATTGAATATATATATATATATATATATATATGTTTATTGGAAAATAATGATGTGATGTTATTTTAATAAATAAAAAGACATTATTGGAGAGTATAAAAATGTTTTGGATGAATGGGGAACTATGTTTAGTGGTCTGGTGGGAAATAATATTTATTGAATATTATTTAATTAAATAATATTTAATCATTATTTTATTGATAAGCACATTTCATGAAATGATAATTTTATATGTATTGTGTTATATAGGGTTATTCTAGGATTAAACAAAAATTTAAGGTCACTTGTGAAATTATAATATTTAAACCATTGTAATATAAATTCCCAATTTAGTTATTTCCACTATTGGGAAAATTTATTTAAAATTGTTTTGAAAAAAGGATTTGGATAATCTCCAAAAAACCTAGAGAGATTATATATCCTGGAATTATCCAAAAAATGGATTGAAATCATCCTCCATCAGATCAAGGAGAACACTTTGGAAATTGTTCTCAAAGTTATTAATGTCAGATTATGCGATCAGAAGTTTCTATCATGAAAGAACCCATATATTCTTTCAGTGACATCAAGAGATTAATGGAAATCATGTTGATCACCATTATAAGAAATATAAACGTGGTTTTTAGAATTCAATGACGATAGACCACAAATTTTTCACCAAATTCATCATCAAGAAATAATTGCTCAAAATTATTTATATATTTAATTATATTAGTTCTAAATTATACATAATGAATCTCTACTTGGTTTTGGTGTGATTACAATTGTCTTATCTCATTAATCTAATACCATAGATCATGGAATTTATTATTGTGTAGATATCAAATTGGTCAACAATAATGAATAAAATAAATGTTTTTCACCACCCATCATATGCATCCATTTCCATAAGAACCTTCTAAATTTGCATGGGAGTATGTCCATAAAGAATATCATTGGTATGTCTATAACCCACCACGTTTTTATATGTTCAAAAATATTTTCCAAATGATGTTGTGATGTTTTGAAAACCAATGCCTGTGTATTGATTCTATTTTTATTGGGATTTTTTATTTGTGAAGAGTTTGAGTTTGAGAGATCTTATTGATGACCTATTTTAAATTGATCTCTTGGATTTATTATTCTTTAATTCCCCCCATAAATACTTTAAATATTTTTTATATGTGGCCATAGGTGGTTCACAATTTTCATCCATTTAGTTGATAAACCTACAGATTTCATTCATTTCTTTCAAAAGATAAATCCACCTTTATTTTACATCAACAAAACCCCCCTCAATGTGTAACATTGAATTTGGAAAGTCAAAAGGAACACTCACCTTTTAGAGTGTCACAAGTCATTAAAGGTTTATTTAGGTACATTAATTCTAGAAGGTATGAAATAGGTTTGTTGGATGTTACGATCATGGAATGAGTCTCTAGAATATATTACATGGGTGTTATTCAAGGAATATTTCATCCTAAAGTATTTCTCTAAAATGGTAAATGTGAGAAAGGGGTAGATATTGGTAGCTTTTAGAAAGGTGGTGAATCAGTGTTGTGATTCATTCACAAATATCAGAACCATCTTTCTTATATTATAGAATTTATTGTGAATAATTCCATAAAGGCTCTACATTTTATGTTTATAATTTCTATTGATATGAATTATATTGTGTCATATTTTAATATAAACATTTTTTCTGATGTGGTAAGGAAAACTATTCATGTGGATGCTATGAAAGCTGGACTACTAACATAATCTTCCCTCCCTCAGTTCCTCGAAGTACTGAGGTGAATTATAGAAATGAATTGGGTAAGAGGTCATAAACTATTCGAGATGGTCATCAAATAAAAATACAACAATGTATTTTATCAACTTCTTCTAGTTGTGGAATCACAATGTTTCAGCTAGGTGGCAATCCAGATCATAATAATTCATCGTGTCTGATGGTACCAACATATTAACATGATTTTGGGATCCTATGCCACATCGAATGGTTCTATATGGGTGTTTCCAAGAAACAATGTGGTTCATATTCACCAGATTAGTGTTCTAGTTGGGATCAATTTAATGTGCCATTTTTTTATAGTTTTTCATTATATTGTGGTTTTTGATCTTTGAAGTGTTATCATTTATTTTTAATGTATGATGATTTTTTTGAACTCATAGGAAATATTATTATAATTAAAAGGAGTTTTTTACATTGTAAATACCAAATTATTATGTCTTATATTATGGTGTGTTTTACATGTGCCTAGTTTAAGAAAATTGAATTTGTGGTGTATTATTATCAAAGATAATGTCTTCCAATTGAAATCATTTGCTCAATATTGTGGGGTAGAATTTGTTTCAGACATCAAATCTCTAATCATACGTCTCATAGTGATGGTTTTCATGTATCCATGAATCCACCTAGGATACAGGGATCATTGGTTGATCTATTTTGTCCAACATTAGGGTGAGACAATATAAATCTAACGGTATTCCATTGTGTGGTTATCCATTGAGGGGGGGGTCAATTTGAATGACCGCCCCATACTCATTTTCCATTGGAGAGTTTCCAACATGTGGAGGGGGGTAGTTGGTTGTTGTTTTTAAATGTGGGGAGACCCACCATGGGTATCATTTATATTTTACCTATAGTGAATTAGTTATTTTATAATGGTGTGGACTCTATTCTATCCTCCCTTTTTGTGAATGAGGTTTTTTTTCATGGATTTTTTGAAGAAGATATTAAATTATTTTCACATTGTTTCTTGGTATGTGTTTGTTTTTTTGGTTCAGGAAATTATCATGTGTTCTGTTTTTTAGTAGATGAGATGTTTTTGGTTTAAGGGGTTGGATCATGGGGTTATGAAATAATTTGTCATTGATATATCAACAAAATTTGTTATAGGTTTCTGAGGATTGAAATTGTTAACTGTGGGTAGTATTGTTACACTTGATTTTTTTCTTCCTTTACTGTATTTCATTGTTGTATATCATCTTTTCTCTGGAGTTATGGGTCTGATGGATACTAATTATTAAGGTGTTTCTTTGTTTAGATTGTACCTCATTTTTATTCCCCAATATCTCATGTATTTTTTGTAATAATATTGATTTTATGATAATAAAAGTTGTCCATGAATTGTTGTTGCATAGTCTAGTAAATTGTGTAGCCTTATCTAGGTAACCTTATAGCATAGGATTTTTTGTAGAGGGATTGCACACACATTCAATAATATTTTTAAATTCATGGAGTAAGAATAATGTGAGTTTTTTCAAGGGAAATGAACTTTTTAGAGTTGTTGAGCAATAAAAATAATGTGAAACCAAACCAGCAGGTTCCCATGTGTGTCCAGTATGGGGCACACAGTTAGCATTAGTTTTGGTAAACTGTGTGGCCATAACCATGCAAACTAACTGGATTTTTTTGGAAATTCCAAACCTACCCCTTCTATATTTTTAAATAAAAATGAACACCCTATCCTACCTCAAGTTTATGATACCCTATGGGGCATATCCCCTTATTCTCAAATCCTTCACCATTCTACCATTTTGTGTACATAGGGTTTCATTAAGTATTGGGGTCTGATAATTCAAAATAATCACGTGTCCTATCATCTCTCATCCTATTTCATTAATTTTATTCTGAGATATCTTTATTGCATGGTATATTTTCCCTATGGTTCTTGCCTTCCATCATTTATATTGGAGGGTTTTCATTTATAAAGTTATTATTTTTAGATCTTTGGCCATGGAACATTCATGAACTATTTTTTGTTTTGTTTTATTAAAGCACACTGGATTTGAGGTAGGTATCCCTCTCACCAACATTATTCAATTAATATTAAATTAATTCAATATTTTTTAACTTCCATTACATGATAAATATAGATATTTTATCATTGGAATAAATTTTTATGTGTAAATATTAATTTCTCATATTTTTTGTTATAAAGTTCGTCATTTTGTTTTAAATTTTCACACTAAGTGTTTCATATAATGCTTGATTGATTTCACTTGTATTGTATAGAGTTTTTTGCATGTTTTGTCTTTATTATTGTTTTATTTCACCGTTATGGTGGTTTGGACTTCCAAAAATGGATTTTTAGATCTATTGGGCTTGAACATTGTGTTTTATTATATCATTAAAAATGTAATGGAACGTGGTGTTCATTATTGACCTGTTTGGAATTTTTATAATTGTGTATTTGTCTTGAGATTTTGTTCTGTATATTTAAAATTTATTTTTAATATTATTCTGAAATAGAAAATGGCGTATTTAAAACACTTTTAAAAAGGGTTATTTGTTTCTTTTAAAAAGGATATTCTTTATGAAAAATCATGAGGCTCATTTTTTTTAAATAGTGAAGATATTTAAAATGAAAAAACTCCTTAGATAATTTTCATTCCTTACATATATATGTGTGTGTTTTTTTGATATTGGGTTGGATTTCATCATTATGGAATCCTCATGACCCATTCATCTGTAGAGAAATGGGAGGTCCTTGGTATAGAATCCATTGTGATCTATGAGATATGTACCAAGAGACAATTCCTTGGGTTTACCCGGAGATGCATATTTAGTGAAATATTATTTATATGTGCATGTGGTTGGATTAGTGGATGTAATCTTTTGTCTCACCCTCTTTATAAACTTGAAATGGAGAACCTAGAAAAGTTATTGATTTTTATGAGAAACGATGTTTCACTCCTTAGGTTACGTACTAGATTGTGTCTCATTGAATTGGGATATTTGTTATTATTTATATGGTATGGTTACCCACGGTCATTTCCATGTGGGTTGGGGATTATCATCTTAAGGCATTTCAAAGTCATCAAGTGTGGCATACTTTTCAAGATGGTTCAACTTGTATTAGTATTCTCATGATTATTGATCACATCTAATATAAATGATATACTATAAACATAAAAAATGAGATTATACGAATGATTATAATATATCAAGGAAATTAATTCAACTAAATGTATAATAAATATGATTACAACTTAATCAAAAATATAGAAAAGTCATTTTCCAATGCCCAAATAATATTTCAAGATGTTTATAATGAATTCATGAAATCTATTCTCGAACATTAATTTCTATATAATTTAATTATCTCAATTATATAAATGATAAAATTGAAATTATTTCACCAATTTTTGTCCATTTGTCCCATGATACAAATTTCCCACACCATGAATGTCATCACAATTATTCCCTATTTTTGAATGAAATGTTTAAGAATAATATTTCTAAACATAAAATAATCAGTTACAATAGAGGATATTTAAAAATTAATATTATCAAAAACTGGTGGTACAATGACCAAAAGATTATTTCAATAGAACCAATGGATACTAATCCAATCAAAAAGATGATGGGTCTCTATGTGATAAATGCTAAATCAAATTTCAGGCCTATAACTCAATCTCAAATATAATTACCTCGACAGACATACCAACCACTATATTATCAATAAAAATATTGAAGGAACAAAATAAAATATATTATTATGATTCTCCTACAACATAATGTCAATAGATTTGCAGATCAAACTATTAAAATTTAAATATTCCTAAAAATTCATCATTTCAGTCAACTGAGATAGAGGCCTAAAAGGTTAATCCATCCAATATAAAACATAGAAAAACCCTATCAAACATTGTATTAAAATTTGTCTTGTTAAATGAAAAAATAATAGGAGAAAAATGAAACTACAACTAATAATAAATGACCCAACCAATGATAAGAATAATATTTTACAACATTATGTGGTGGAAAAGAGTCTCTAAAGATCCAAATTGAAGTAGGTGAACATGTAAATGATAATCCTAGAGCTTCTTTATATGATGGTGGTTAATCATAAAAACAAATTAAATATGAAAACAAAGATGAATATTATAATATTTAACATAATTTTTTTTAAAATATATGAAATTAAAATGATTATGATGATTTAAACTAAAGGGTTAGTGATAAATAACATCCTCCTCTGTTCATAACATTAACAAAGATAAAAACACTGATGCTTGGTTTTAATGATTTATGTTGATTTTAATGAAACATAAATTATATAATAATATTTCTCTATAAAATAATTAAATTAATAATTGATTAAAATTATCAATAATAAAATATTGAAATAAATTATTCTGGAAGATGTGTAATCAATTTGAGGATTTTTCAGAAATTGTTCAATGATCCATACATATGGAAATAGGAGACCACCTAATTTTTTCTATACCATGTAATATTTGATAATAAATATATAGAATTGGACCGTGTGACATTAGAGATATCATAAAACTTATTCTATTTATTCATATATAATATCCATCAATCACATATTTAATGCTTTCAAGGTTTTCCTTGATAATGGATGGCGTATCAATGATGATTTCTTGTGTAATTATAGAAGACTTTTTCAAAATTATTGACTAACTTCACATCCAAATTTCATTTAATATACTTGTTATGTAATAACATTAAGATCAACCATTAATTCATGGGAGTACCCATTAAGCTACTTATAGTTCTCTTATTGATTACTAGGATGTATAATTAATTAATATAGTTGGAGAAAAAACAAAACATTTTGTAATGAGGAGTATGAGACTCAACTTATTTGATATGATTATGGAATTTTATTTTAACCTACCCATTAAACATATAACTCCAATTTCATAATACGAAATTGCAACTACTATTAATAGTTCCTATAGTATAGGATTACATGCCCGTTCTGATATCGAGTCTTGTAGTTTGGTTTTTATTAACAACATATTGTATGATAATGTGATTAAAGATGTTATTCTATTTTTTTAAAAAAAATCACATCTTAATTTAGGTCATGGTGTTGGGTTGTGATGCTCAGTATGCAATGGATTACATTTCCCCAGTGGTATTAATGGATTTGGTAATGTGAATGATTGCCAATTATTTTTATTCTGTTGGAAGTGGGTTGTATTTCATATTATGTGATACATATTTGCATAGGGGGAATATATTTATCTTTAGTTATTACTAGATTTATATTTCTATTTTATGTAGTATATATTTTCCATGATGTGATTCTATAAAAAAGTGTATGAATGTATAGATAAGTAATTGATTAATATTTTTAATTTCCCTTGTTTGTGGAATGTATTTCCAAGGATGTGTTGCTTCGATGTAAAGGGGTGATACACTCATTGGATATTAGTGGTTATGGGGATTGGATCCATTTATTATGAATCTTCATGAGTGTATTGTTGGTTTTCCCTCTCATGATTATGTTCATTGGTAAGGACATCATTCCCTCTCTTGGTGGTTTTGATAGGACTTTACCCGAACATTTATAATAATTTTACTGATAATTTTTCAATTTTTTGACATAGTTCTATGAACATGTTTCTCATGTTTTGAAACTCATGATAACTTGTAGAAGTTATTCCCACACATGATGATTTCATAATAATGTGATTCCCACTAGAATTGGATTTTTGTGATGTTATGCCCAGAGATTTGAGTGTGTGATTTTGATGTACATCCCATGCATAAATTCTCATTTTTCCTTAGAGATTTTATTCTCATTTATTTATTATGTTATGAGTATTTATTTTTGGATAATTGTTCATGAAAAATTGGTATGATCTTTTAACTGTGGTTGTGTATTTATAAATAATAGTTTGGTTCCCATTTTTTATAGTTTTTCATCTTTTAATTGATTCGTCCCATTGGTAAATATTATATATATATTTTTCAACATAAAAAATTTGTTATGTGTATAGTGATGTCCCTAAAAATCCATTACCAAGGGCTCAAAAAAATTGTAAAATTTAAAATTACTTTTTGAAATTAATAATAATTAGATCTGGATTGGTTGATATGATGAATGATGTGTCTTCTAATCAACAAAATGATGAAATTAATTTCATATGTGTGGGTATGTGTGTATCTATTAGTGTATTTGTATGGTTAATATATATATATATATATATATATATTTATACCTATATGTACATATACAAACAAGAATGCACACACTGAACCATTCACACATTATTTATTCACATGCATATTAATTGAATCATTTTAAATTTAGATTAAATATATTTATTTATTTATAAATTATTTATTTTTGCTAATATATTTTGGAATACAAGTATATTTATATAATTATATACAATATATATGAATATTATGAAATGAAACAATAGTTCTATAAAAATTTTATTAATATATGTGTATATTTGTTTTGTATATATTAATATAAATATATTTAATTTTAAAGATAAGTTTTTCATGAATAAAAATAACTATATTTGAAAAAATAATTATATTCAAATAATTTCAAATAAGAAATTTATTTTAGATTTTGATTATATTCAATTCAAAAGTAAATATATATTTTCAAAAAATTAGTTATTAAACATTTCAATTATTTTTTTATTTATATTTAAATAATTTATTTTATGAATTTAATTTTTTTAATAACATATGTTATTTAATTATAAAAATTAATTCATTAAAACAATTCCATTGTATTTAATATATTATTATGATAGATTCACATATTAATTAAACACATTTCCATGAAAAATTATGCCAGTAGAATTATATCAGGTCATTATTAAAATGGAATTAGTGGAAAAAAGAAATGGAAATAATATTAATAAAATTACAGAAAATATATTGATGTTGAATATATATTATTATTTACATATTCCATAGCTAAATTCATTGTAATTTTGATGTAACCCTAGACCACATCCACATAATAATGGAAATTTTAATTATCCTACACGTTTAACTCCTCCACTGGTCTTATCTCCAACTCAACCACACTTTTCCCCAACACTTTCAACTTCATTTAAACCATACATTTTACAATATTTATGAACAATTAATCAATGTTCCATATTTCCCATCTAAACCATCATCCTTCTATACTCCTTGATACCTTATTTCCTTAATCACATTATTTTCACCCCATTTTTATACACTTCTTCATAACATGACATTAAATCATTCCTCTCCAAACCATCCAATCCATAAAATCACCTTTATGTTTATTGTCTATTTTTGTTTAAGGTTTCTTCATTTCTTCTTCAATCGTTGCCACTAGAAATTTCAATTAGTTTCATGATAGATTCTTCATCATTCCTTGTTGGTTGGTGACCAACACCACCCATTCCATCCTTTAATCCAACACCAACTCATCTTATATGTTTATCAGCATAGACCATATACATAATGATGTCATTTAACACCTGAATAATTATAATAGATTCTTATTAGAAATAATTACCATTTAAAGGATATATTTCTCACCATATGAATGACCAATGTGTCTAACCATTTATATTTTTATGGTTTTGGGTAATGTAGATGAGATAGGGTGAAACTAAATGAAACAAAAAACGAGGATGATAACATAGAACATTAGTGGATGAAAAATAGGGAAAATTAGGGATTACAATGGAATAAATATGAAATATAATAGTCAATATAGGGCTTAGGTAGAACATTATGTGGGTCATATCATCATAATGTATATTTTCTAAGGGCGATTCATCTTTACCATTAGTGAAATAAATATAAAATCACTGCAAATCGCAATGAGTTTTCATCCTTAAATCCATTATTGAGTATATTGATAAAATATATGTCATATTATTATAGGACATATTTCTATGTATACTATAATGTAACCTCATTGTTCTCATTGTAGTGGGAAACGATTTTTCTCTTTTAGTGCAATAGTTAATCTTAGAACATTATCACAAAGAAAGTCAGAGTAATGAAAAATTATGATGTGATAGTCGTATTATTACTATTAAAAAATTATTCTGAACCATTGTGTAAATAGATTTACATTATTGGAAACAAACTAAAATAGATTCTGACTTAAAATAGATCTATCAAGATCCATCTTTGGTTGAGCCCAAACCATTCACCTTAGCCAGCCCACAAAAATTCCTTAGTAGCATTCTCGATCCTCCTATGGAGGAAATATGTGTCATGAGTCAATGGAAATTAAATATAGAATGATTTATCCCATAAGACATAATGTAAATAATATAATAGAAATTGAACAATAATGATAAATGTAAAGACCTGTAAATTTCAAGGATAATTTATCCTTAAATTCTATGGGATTTTACGAGTACGCAGTTTCTGACGGCTCCTGATTCCAAGGCCCGTTGTGCCCAGAATTAGTTTTCGAAGTTTATCTTGGGTACATTCAGTAAACGAACGGTCGGGTTTTTTCTATATTTTGAACCGGTGCTCGGAATTGAAATCTGAGGGCACCGATGAAACCGCAGTGCCGGTAATTGCTTAAGGGGACCTTTACCATGGTTTTGTTTTCAAGGGAGGAGAAGTTAATGTTTATGGATTAATAAAGAATTGAATAAAAAATGTGGAACCTTTTTTATTCTTTATCCAAGTGGTTATATCCTACATGGGGTAGTTGGTGTGGGACCCACAGGCCCCTAACTACCCATGTGAGGATATTTGTGATGTGGGGCCCACATGATTCCCACCCCTTCACATTCCTTAAAACACCTCTAACCCCTCTTAAAATTTGTAACCCTTCATATCATGCGAAACCTATCCTCTTCCTCTGTCTCTCCCTTATTAATTCATTCCAACAAACACATAATCAATTAATTGAATTATGTGATTAAATTATATAATTTGAATGCATGGAAAGTTTTAATAAAATAAACGGAGCCTTATTTTATTTTTGGGTTGGCTAATTGTGTTGAGAATTGGAGGAGAGAGCTCTAGTTCCATTGGAATAACTTCTTCATTAACAATGAACGTCAACTCTCCAACGAAGAACACCAACTCTCCGAAGAATAACATCGACTCGGCGGCTCGGTTTCTCTATCCTCTTCTTCCTCCGCGACAATGGAGGAGACACCGACGACATGGGAATTCGCCAGCAACGCCATCATCTGTGGCGCTTGACAATTGCGAACTTCGTTCAAGGTAGGGTTGTGTTTTGTATTTAGAAATATTTGTTTTACTTCCATGTTTTTGTTCCTCTTAAACCACTTGTTATTAGACTAATGTGAAAGGGATGAGACCAAAATAACATTGACCAATTCCTCTGTTGTTCTTGTGAATTTGTGTAGTTCTTTAAGCGTTCGTGAGTGTAGAATCAAGTTAGGTTTTCGGAGCTGATCGGAGGCCTGAAAATATAATAAATGGCCTTAGAGAATCTGGGCGACCTAGAAGAGGGAGTTTTGTAGAAATCAGATCATCAGAACGAAGAATGGACACCTCGAGAGGCATGCAGGTAAGAGGCGTCGTTTTTGGAAATTTCTAGAATACAGGGTGTGTACACCCAAAGCACACGCTGTGTAGTACGAGCATATTGTAGGTTCCATTTCAGACATTAGAAAAGTAACACACGGTGTGTGACTCTAGCCACACGGCATGTACTCTCCACACTGTTTGTCAGATGAGGCTTCGATGGACATGGAGTGTATTCAGAGAAAATACACGGACACTGACAGCAATACACGACCAAGTAACAAGGCATGTATTCACTTCATAGAAAGATAGAAGCGGCTTTGCGAGGCTCGGCCTGTAATTTGGGAGATACACGGACAAGGGAAGAACCACACGACCAAGAGGCACGGCTTGTACCACATTCACCATGGCAGAAGTGGTTTCGTGATGACTCGGCATGTATTCCGGGAATATACAGACACATGGTGGAGTACAAGGGCAGGTACTCTACCACACGGCCAGGCATGGCTAGCATACAATGAGCTGAACCCAGATGTTTGGACACGGCGTGTAACTATACCACACGTCATGTACTTACTTTTTAAACGAACATCCCTTCACACGGGCTGTGGTACATGGGCAGTACCCATGGAATGAAGACATGACATGTAACCATACCACATGCCGTGTACTTACTTTTTACTTGACCAGCCCCATGACACGGGCTATTTAACATGGGCAGTACCTGGTGTCTGATGACACGGCGTGTATTTCTTACCTACACAACGTGTACTTTAGTAAAATGTCTTGGTTGTCTTGTTCTCTGTGACTTGGGCACGTTCTGCTTGTTTTTCCCCTATGACGTGGGATGGAACGTTGGGATACATCATCTCTAGTATTCATGACGGTTGATGTATCCACCCCTTTGACTTGAGAAGAAGACCCACCAGGAATCATGTATGCTGTGTGCGGGAACCCTAGAGCTGGTTGCGACTGCAATGACTACCGTGTTGGGATCCTCCGTGGGTTCGACAAAGATGATGACTGTTATTGGATCCTACGTGGGTTTTGCAGTGAGGATGACTGTACTTGGATCTTACATGGGTTTGGAAGCGATGGTTACTATACTAGGATCCTATGTTGGTTCGGTAGTGCTGACTTCTTTACTTGGATCCTATGTGGGTTCGGATGGGGAGATGATTCAAAGGAAACACCTATCATCTCCACCCCTCTTCGTGAGTAGTATACCTGAATGAGATGAGTCCTGATTTTCAGTCAATATCATCGATATGATTGACTTTCCTTCTTGTGTGGATTGGGTTGTGCTTTCCTGTGTGGACTGAGTTGTACATGGGCTCGTGAGTTTGAGCTGAACTGGAATTGATGAATTAGGTATATGTATGGTCATATACCTAAGTAGAGTTGGTTGATACCTCGCGTTTGTATCTTTCCTTTGTGGTTTATCTTTTTTGGATTCTGGTAGACCTTTGGGGGTCTCAGGGTCCCTACTGAGTATAGTATACTCACCCTTGCACGGGCTATGCCCGCACTATGTTGTGTTTAATGCAGACGACGGACAATGTTGATCATTGTTGGGTCTTGTGGAGCGAGATGGTACCTGGAGGTGGACCACTTGGTGGGGCGTACACGGAGCAGACTCCTGGACCCGAGGAGTTGAGGAGACCATATGTACCCACCCTTCTGGTGGGATAGTCAGAGGATGACTCTGTGGTTGCGGATTTACTTTACTGCTGTTTTACTTTCTTTTCAGTTGTATTGTTACTTTTAGTTGGGTATGTATTCAGGGCCATTTACTTTCCAGCACTTACTATTGTACTCGGTTTACTTAGTGATTACTTCATCTTGTGTTCTCTCTTGTGTTTATTTAATTATATAAATGTTATGCCATCCCTTTTATCGGGATTTATGCCTTTGGTTCTAGTCGCCAGCCCCTAGCCTATGGAAGGTGGGCTTTGGGGTAGTCACAGCACGAGCTCTGAGGATGGGTCATGAAAAATTGGTATCAGAGGAGTTGGTTCTACGGCAGAACTTATGACTCTGATAATTTCTTTCTGTGAGGAAATATTGTTAAGCGTATTGAGTGTGGTTATCCGTCAATGGAGCCCAGTGTTGGTGTGGTGGCCGACGTATCCAAACACTAGGACCCTGACTTCTGATTTCCGACTCAGTTCTCGAAAACACTGATTGCATGTGTGCTTCAAAATTTTTCATTTTGATTACTTTTTGTTAGCTCAACATGTATATTTTATTAACCGTGGTGCACCTGTTTCTTTCAGGATGGCCCCACGATGGCATCCAGCTAGGGTTCCGAACTTTCTGAGAGATGGAAGCCCACCAAGCGATGAGGCCTAGGTGCGGGGCCCCATTACAGCGGAGGCACCGGCAGTACCTCTACCCACTGAGACACCAATGCCACTAGCCCTAGCAAATGGATTTCACGTCCCCTAAGTGCACTGCACGAGTTTCAGCATCAGAGGCTTCCTAGGTTGCACGGAGAGATGGACCCTCAGGTAGTCGAGGATTGGATGGAGGCTATCATCCAAGTCTTTAGATTGGTAGGGACACCAGCTAACCTCATGGTGATGCTTATGACGAGTATCCTGCATGCAGCAGTAGGTAGATGGTGGATCTTGATGCTCTAGGTGCACGATGAAGAATCTCTACTATGGACGGACTTCGAGAGTCTCTTTCGTTCGGAGTTTGTTCCAGCCACACTCTGTTCGGTTCATATTCAAGAGTTACTACAGCTGCGGCAGGGCAGCATGGCAGTAGCCCAGTACTCAGTGAGATTTACTGACCTCCCACGCTACTCCATAGACATGGTATGAGACCCATTCTTCCAGGCCCAGACCTTTGAGTAGGGACGGAGGCATGAGATCATGGATTCTATGAACTCCCTCAGCATTCCAATGCATGAAAGAGTACTGGAGGGAGCCCTACTTGTGGAGAGATTCTCTGTTGAGCCTACGCCAGCAGTGAGGGCTACCACAGGGTGACGCATGGCAGAGTCTTCTGTAGCCAGCAGTAGATAGATATCGCATAATTACAAGATGACTAGGACATCAGGTGGGTGACCTCAGGATACTGGTTCAGATGTCCGGGGAACACGCAGAAGAGCGAGTCATACGAGAGGCAGACAGTGCTATGCATGCAGCGGGCAGGGCCACATGGCTCGTGACTGCCCGACCCACCATGCAGAGGAGCAGAAGACGGTTGAGGGACCTCCTAGGAAGAGGAAGAGGTTCGACTATGGCGGTCTGCAAGGAGAAAGCGGACGAGGTAGAGAAGGCGTCCGTGCAGTAGGTGGTGGGAGATGCATTGAGGCTCTACCACCACCACCACCACTTGGAGGTCCAACCCAACCACAGGAAGCTGGTGGACAGAGGAAGGCACAGCTTCAGGCAGTGGAAGCTTATGACCACGGCGCACCTGAAATGATTCAAGGTACTATCTGTCTCTACTCCACCCTTGCTGCAGTTCTTATAGTCACAGGTGTGAGTCATTATTTTATTGAATCTTCCGTTGTTCGGAGCTCAGGGATTCTGAAAGAGCTGTTAGCTCGATCCTTACGTCTAGAGACTCCTACGGGAGCAGACTCGATGATTACACACTAGTTTCGATAGTGTGAGATTACTCTAGGAGGTGAGAGATTTGTCCTGGATCTTCTTGTAGTGACGTTGAGGCCTTACGATGTCATCTTAGGTATGGACTGGTTATCTACCGTCCATGCTCAGATCGACTGTATTAGGCGCAATGTGTGGTGTGTTCACACATATGGGAGAAAGTTCACCTTCATCGACGAGAAGGGATCCTTTGTAGCACAGGAAGGACTCACGTAGAGGAGAGGGTAGCCGATCACACATTAGTTGGATAGTATCATCCTCAGAGCAGTTGATTTGCAGAGTCTGAGTTTCCCTGTTATGGTGGATCAGTATATGGACGTTTTTCCTAATGACGTTCCAGGACTACCTCCTCATAGAGAGGCAGACCTCTATATTGACCTATACCCCAGGAAAAACCTGATAACTACTCCACCATATCGGATGTCTGCTTCTGAGCTTCGTGAGATATGGGTACAGCTGGAGGACTTGTAGGGAAAGGGATTCATTCAACCCAGTGTTTCACCCTGGGATTCCCCGATTTTGTTCGTTAAGAAGGCAGATGGGAGCATGCGACTGTGTGCCGACTACCATTGCTTGAACCAGGTGACTATGAAGAACAAGTACCCACTTCTTAGGATTTAATACCTTTTCGATCAGCTTAAGGGAGCATGATGATTCTCGAATATAGACCTCAGGTCATGCTATCATCATCTCAGAGTTTGAGACGAGGATGTGCAGAAGATGACCTTCATGTGTGGGTATGGCCACTATGAATTCTTGGTTATGCCTTTCGGCATAACCAACCTTCCAGCAGTGTTCATGAGTCTCATGTATAGGATCTTCTAGCCTTACCTTGATCTGTTTGTTGTAGTCTTCATCGACAACATTTTGATTTACTCGACTACAGAGGAGGACCACACCTACCACTTGCGGGTTGTACTGGATACACTCTGAGAGAACTATCTTTATTGTAAGCTCTCAAAGTGTCAGTTCTGAATTCGAGAGGCCCACTTCTTGGGTCACGTCATCTCTGAGGCGAGATTTGTGGTGGATCCTGTAAAGATCAAGGCATTACTAGCTTGGGAGCCTCCCAGGAGCGTGACTGAGGTGTGGAGTTTCCTAGGTCTAGCTGGATACTATCGAAGATTTTTGCCTGACTTCTCCAGAGTTGTAGCACCGCTTTTATCTTTAATGGAGAAGGAGAAACCCTTAGTGTGGTATGATAGATGTTAGCAGAGCTTCTAGGAGCTCAGATAAATAGTGACTAGTGCACCCATCTTGAGGCTAGCGGAGGAGGGTGTAGGGTATGTAGTTTATTGCGATGCATCAGGGATCGGGCTTAGGTGTGTCCTGATGCAGGAGTAGGCACTGATCGCCTATGGTTCACGACAGTTGAGGCAGAACGAGTGGAACTACGTTACCCATGACCTGGAGTTAGAATTAGTGTTCTTCGCCTTCAAGATGTGGTGGCACTATCTGATGGGCGAGCGCTTTACAGTCTAATCTAACCACCAGAGTCTCAATTACATATTCATTTAGAAGGACCTGAACCTGAGACAGCGGCGATGGCTCGAGTTCCTCCAGGACTATGACTTTTAGATAGTCTATACTCATGAGAAGGGGTACGTCGTAGCTAATGCTCTCAGTAGGAGGTCAAGAATTCTGTTACTTGGAAAGGCGACAGAGCAGTTAGCCACTTTACAAATATCATTCATGGATGGAAATGGGGAAGCCTTTCTACAGTTTCTCACATTTACTCCTCCACTACTTCAGCGGGTCAGGGAGGCACAACATGAGGATGTTGACTGTGAGACGCGACTTGCACAGATATCCACAGGACAAGAACCTGATGGATTTTCTGTAGGAGGAGAGCACAACATCCTTTTTAGAGGACGTAACATGGTACTATTTTCATTACAGGAGGATGTGCTTATAGAGTTTCACACGTACCCATTGGCGGTACATCCTGGAGTAGCAAAGATGTACCAGGATCTTAGACAACAACACTGGTGACTATGTATGAAGAAGGTTGCGGCAGAGTTCGTTTCACGATGCCTCACCTGCCAGCAGCTGAAAGCGAAGCACCAGGTACCAGTAGGCTTGGTACAACCCTTAGAGGTCCCTGAAAAGAAGTGGGATGGGATATCTATGGATTTCGTGGTAGGTCTGTCACGTACTTCTAGAGGACACGACTCCATTTGGGTGATTGTCGACCGAATCACTAAGTCGGCCCACTTCCTACCTATCAGAGAGTAGGGTTCAGTGGAGATCTTGGGACGCCTCTACACTCAGGTTATTTTATGGCTTCATGGTGTTCCATCATCAATCATCTCTGATCAAGACGCTCATTTTACTTCCTGGATTTGGAAGGGGTTGCAGGAGGCATTTGGGGCGAAGCTGCGCCTAAGCACTGCCTTTCACCCTCAGAAGGATGGCCAGACATAGAGGACCATTCAGACACTCGAGGACATGCTCCATGAATGTTT
The DNA here is from genome assembly GCA_963277665.1 of Viscum album. Taxonomy (NCBI): domain Eukaryota; kingdom Viridiplantae; phylum Streptophyta; class Magnoliopsida; order Santalales; family Viscaceae; genus Viscum; species Viscum album. The sequence goes on from OY728156.1 coordinate 1,890,852,578, forward strand.
CCACACCTTTGGTCATAGTTGGGAGGATCACCTACCATTGGTGGAGTTTGTTTACAACAAAAGCTACCACTCCACCATCGGGATGGCACCGTACGAGGCATTGTACGGACGACCTTGCAGATAACCGCTATGCTGGACTGACCCTGGGGAGTCAGCACTCGTATAACCAGAGATGGTTCAGGCTATGATAGAGAAGGTTCAGATCATCCAGGAGCAGATTAAGACTGCATAGAGAAGACAGAAGTCCTATTCTGATAGGAGGCAGAGACCACTAGAGTGCGAGGATGGTGACCACGTTTTCTTACGGGTCTCAACTCGATGTGGATTACGAATATTTGGACAGGGTGGCAAGTTATCTACATTTTTCATTAGGCCATTTCATGTTCTCATCAGGATAGGAGAGGTGGCTTATCAACAAGCTCTTCCACCTCAGTTTCACCAGGTGCACGACGTCTTCCACATATCTTAGTTGAGGTGATACGTGCATGACCCGACGCATATCATAGACCACAGAGAGATGGATATCTATTATGGGGAGAATTTTGCTGAGGTCCTGGTGGAGATCAAGGATCGATAGGATCAGGTCCTAGGTAGACATTCGATTCCTCTGGTGCGCATTCTTTGGCAGCACGAGAACCTCCAAGAGAGAACATGGGAGCGGGAGGCTCAGATCAGTGCACAGTTCCATCATTTGTTTCCCTAGTTTATTATGTAGCATTACGGGGAAGTAAATACCTAAGGTTGGGGTAATGTAAATTCCCTTAAATTTCAAGGAAAATTTTTCCATAAATTATTTGGGATTTTACGAGTACGCAGTTTCTGACGGCACCAGATTCCGAGGCCCGGTGTGCCCGGAATCAGTTTCTGATGTTTAGCTCAGGTACATTCTGTAAAGGAACGAGCGGGATTATCTATGTTTTGAACGGGTTCTCGGAATTGAAATCTGAGGGCACTGATGAAACCGCAGTGCCGGTAATTTCTTAATGGGACCTTTACCATGGTTTCGTTTTCATGGGAGGAGAATTTTAAGTTCGTGGATTAATAAATAATTGAATAAAAATTGTTGAAGAATTTTTATTCTTTATCCAAGTGGTTATATCCTACATGGCGGAGTTGGGGTGGGACCCACAATCCCCTAACAACCCATGTGAGGTTATTTGTGAGGTGGGTCCAACATGATCCCCACCCCTTCACATTCCTTAAAACTCCCCTAACCCCTCTTAAAATTTTTAACCCATCTTAACTTGTGAATCATATCCTCTTCCTCTCTATCCCTCATTAATTCATGCCAACACACACTTAATCAATAAAATGAATTAAGTGTTTAAATTTTAAAATTTGAATGCATGGAATGTTTCAATAAAATAAGTGGAGCCTTATTTTATTTGGGGGTTGGCTCGTTGTGTTGAGAAATGGTGGAGATAGATTTAGTTCCTTTTGAAGAACTTATTCTTCAACGAAGAACTCCAACTCTCCAACGAAGAACGCCAACTCTCAGACGAAGAAAATAAACTCATTTTCCCAGTTTCTCTATCCTCTTCTTCCTCCGTGACAAGGGAGGAGACACCGATGACGCGGAAATTCGCTAGTGATGCCATCATCTGTGGTGCATGATAACCACGAACGTCCTTTGAGGTAGGTGTGTGTTTTGGATTGAGAAATATTGGTTTTACTTCCATGTTTCCGTTCCTCTTAAACCTCTTGTTATCGGACTAATGCGGAAGGGACCGGACCAAACTAACACGGACCGATTCCTCCGCAGTTCTTGTGAATTTTTCGAGTTCTTCTTGCGTTCTTATGCGGTGAATCAAGTTATGTTTTCGGAGCCGATCAAAGGCCTGAAAACATCGTAAATGGCCTCAGAGCATCAGGGTGACCTAGAAGCGGACGTTCTGTAGAAATCGGATCATCGGAGTGAAGAACAGACACCTCAGGAGGTGTGCTAGTCAGAGGCGTTGTTTTTTGAAAATTATATAATACACAGTGTGTACACCCGAAGCACACGTTGTGTAGAACAAGCATACTATAGGTTCTGTTTCTGTTGAGAGAAAAGTAACACAGGGTGTGTGACTCTAGACACACGGCATATAATCTCCACATTGTTTGTCAGAGGAGGCTTCGATGGATATGGCGTGTATTCAGGGAAAATACATGAACATGGACAGTAATACACGACCAAGTATCACGAAGTGTATTCACTTCATAGAGAGGTAGAAGCGGCTTCGCGAGCCTCGTCATGTAATTTGGGAGATACACAGACACTGCCAGAACAACACGGCAAAGAGCCACGGTGTGTACCACCTTCACCATGGCAGAAGAGGCTTCATGATGACTCGGCGTGTATTCCGGGAATACACGGAAACATGGTGGATTACACGGGCAGATACTCCACCACAAGGCGAGGCATTGCCATCATACACAGAGCCGACCCTAGAAGTTTGGAAACGGCGTGTAACCATACCACACGTCATGTACTTACTTTTTACACGAATAGGCCTTCGACACAGGATATGGTACATGGACAGTATCCGTGTACTGAAGACATGGTGTGTAACTATACCACATGCCATGTACTTAATTTTTACATTACGAGCCCTATGACACGGGCGATTTCACACGGTCAGTACCTAGTGTCTGATGACACGACGTGTCTTTATTACCTACATGCCCTGTACTTTAGGAAAATGGCTTGGTTGTCTTGTTCTCCATGACTTCGGCACATTCTTCTTTGTTTTCCCCAATAACATGGGACAGAAAGTTGGGATACATCATCTTTATTCTTCGTGATGGTTGATGTATCCACCCCTTTGAATCGAGGAGCGGAACCTCCCGGAATCGAGTATGCTGTGTGCGAGAACCCTAGAGCTGCCTGCGACTGTGACGACTACCGTGTTGGGATCCTCCATGGGTTCGGCGAAGATGACGACTGTACTTGGATCCTATGTGGGTTCGGCCGTGAGTATGACTGTACTTGGATCCTACGTGGGTTCGGCAGCGATGACTTATATACTTGGATCCTATGTGGGTTCTGCAGGGGAGATGATTCAGAGGCTACATCTATCATATCCAACACTCTTCATGAGTAGTATACCTGAGTGAGCTGAGGCTTTATTTTCTGTCATTATCATTGATATGATTGACTTTCTTTCCTTTGTGGATTGGGTTGTTCTTTCCTGTGTGGACTGGGTTGTACTTGGGCTCGTGAGTTGGAGCCGAATTGGAATTGTTGACTTTGGTATATGTATGGGAATATACCTAAGTAGATTTGGTTGATACCTCGTGTTTGTATATTTTCATTGTGGTTTATCCTTTGTGGATTCTGGGAGACCGTCATGTGTCTCTGGGTCCCTACTGAGTATCGTATACCCACCCCTGCATGAGTTATTCCTACACAACGTTGTGTTTGATGCAGACGACAGATAGCACTGATCTTGGTTGAGTCTTGTGGAGTGGGACGATACCTGGAGGTGGACCACTGGGTGGGGTGTACATAGAGTGGACTGCTGGACTTGAGGAGCTGAGGAGTCCATCTATACCCACCCTTCATGTGGGATAGACAGAGGAAGACTTGGTGGTTGTTGATTTACTTTACTATTTTCGTACTTTCTTTTTAGTTGTACTGTACTTTCAGTTCGGTTTGTATTCTGGCCCATTTACTTTCTAGAACTTAATTTTGTATTTAGTTTACATAGTTTTTACATCATCTTGCATTCTTGATTGTGTTTCTTTACATATATAAAGTCAATCTCTTTTCTTTTATCAGGATTTACGCCTTTGGTATTAGTAGCCATCCCCTGGCCTATGGAAAGCGGGCTTGGGGTAGTCACGACATGGTCCCTGAGGACGAGTCGTGACAGTAAACACTAGCAGTAGAATGAAATAAAATAGCACACACTTCCATGTCAACATGAGGTTCAACAGCAAGCACTGAACCGATATCACTCTATAGAGACCATGTCTGATATTTTTGAAACATTACTTCATTAAACATATATTAATATATAGACGTGCGAATTTAAATTTATTACCCTTATAAGAATATATTTTTCCATATGGATTTTCTTTCAAATGAAAACAATGTCCTAGTAGATTGAAAATCAGGCATATAAAAATATTTTTTCCAATTATTTTGAGAAATAATTAACATGATTATATTTTTAATAATTAATACTTTATATTACATTTCTCAAATTGATTTCAGTTAATGAGATTTCATTCCATTACATTCCATAAAAATATTAACAATGATTTATCACAAACTTAAATTCAACCCAAATTGTAAGGGAGTCACATTATAAACATACATAAAAATAGTGGAATATAGTGTATATGTAAGACAACTATCATGGGATCCTATGGGTTGGTTGATATATTCTAGTACAAATCTATAATACTAACACATTATCAATCTCTATCTGTACATATAATTCAGAATAACTACCCAATCACATGTCCATTCCCTCATAGGCTTGAAAGAGGGGAAACCCACATGAGAATTTAGGTTATCTACTCAGGTCCACTATCTTGTGTGTAATCCCAACTAGTAAAACATGTTTACATAGGGTCCCACCTACATACTCAGTGCTACAAATGAAAATCAAAATTGTCTTGTTATTTATAAATGTATCATATATATATATATAACATTAATTACAAAAAATACAATTACCCATCATACCTCTGAACTCCCTCCTTAAGTGTATCCACCTTACCATCCACACAAAAATAATGAACTACCCACCATCTCAGACCTTTTCCACACCACACATCTAACACAATAATGTTACAATTTTATTCCATGTTTAATGTTTTGATTGGTTTTTTGACATCCACATGAAAATCTAATGTTATATCCATGCATTACCACTTTAAATGAGTTATCATTTATTCAACCGGTTGAAAATTTAAAATACATTTCAATTTCCAAAAGAAGGGTGAATAATATTTTAACATGAAAAAACCCATATTGCATGATAAGGATTGTTATTTAATGAAAATAAGGACTCCCTTTCCATTATATATATACCTTTTAAATTGAGTTAATTACTAGTAATAATAGAGATAATCTATTGATACATTCAATTATTTAAGGAGTTCATATTCAATAATTAGGCATAGGAAACATACATCAAAACATACTACTTTTGCAAAGAGAAATTTAAACCCACTATTTTACACATACAGTAAAATTAAATTATAATTATATATATGTAAATACCCTATCTATATTGTTTATATTCCCCTCCCTATAAGGTAATACCTACAAATAGTCTATATATATATATTTACCCCATACCCATACATAGGTGTGATGTTCACCCTCTCGAACGAGGGCCAGAAATAAATTAGGAAAAATACAAATAACTGAAAGAGTGCATTAAAATATTAATATTATATAAAGGCAAAAATAAGATGAAACCATAACAAAAAATTATAGCGAGGATACAATCATTGATAGTTGTGTCGTTAATTACCACTAATGGAACCTGAGAACACAATATGCCAATAATCATCATGAGTAACACCCATAATAATGTTTGGGATCTCACTTGGAATGAAAACGACGTGTAAAGTAAATAAAACCACATAATAGTGTAAGAAGAAGGAAGTGGAGGATAATGAAGTCTCAAATGAGATAATTGAAATAAAAAATGGATAGTAAAAGGGACCTTAGTGTAAGTGGGGAGGAGACAGTGGACTGTGAAAATGAAGCTCCATAAGGCAAGGGTATCATGAAACGTGGTGGGGGTGGAGAAATCATATTGGTATATAAAAATAATAATAATAATAATAATTTTAATCATCTTCATCATCAATCTAATACTAACTATAAAACATTTATGAATTCATTCATTATTATTATTAATTTCATTTTAATTCTTTTTATTTTATTTTTCATTATTTTTTTAACCTATAAAGGCCACATGTTTTGTCAATATGGACTTCCATATCATGATCCAAATTGTTCGGTTTTATCGATCCATATTTTGAGGAACATTTCTAGCTTTTGTATAGAAGCATATGCCTAATAACAAAGTAATGCACTGTGTAATGTGACACTATTTTGGCCACACAGTTAGCACTTGGTTGGAACAATTTTTCTACTAACCATGCAGAAAACATTAATATTCTTATATAATCCCAAAACCAGCATTTTTTGTGAAAAAACTATATGTAAATATAATAAATCACATTAGACAAACAAATAAAAAATTGACAAACTACAGTTCAGGTTGTAAAAATTCTCCACACCATTAACATGTTCATACTGAAGAAATTCACCAAGTTTAAAATTGAACAAAAAATCACAATACTAATCAAGAAATAGAAAATACATCGTACATGGTGTGACCATTAACATCTATAAGTCATGTCATTCCCAATAAAGAGAATACTTCAATTAAACCCATAGTTGGTCTTTCTAATATAATGAAACTGACTAGAAATGTGGATTAACTAACATGAATGATCAATGAAACCACTTAAAAAGAATATAAGGATCATACACATTGACTCGAATGAGGAAATTTTAAATGAAACAAATCATAATATTCACCAGAAATGAATCTCAAATAAGTTCCCAAAAAAATTATACCATTAAAAAATAACACTAAATATTCAAGATTTCATATTCCACAAGGAAAAACCTTTGAAATTTCAGTAATGAGTCTACTAAGATCACAATAATGAATGGATTCCATTAACAAAAAATCATACTCAGAAAAAATTAATTCTCAACACACAAACAATAAAAGAAAAATTTTAGATGTACTTCCCCTAGACCATGTTATTCTGGACATTTTGAAAATAATAACTCTAGGGCATATGGATTTAGACGTAGTGCAATGTAGTATTTACATCCTCAATGTGTGATCTGGAACCATATAACTAAAACTCTATATTTTATAGACACAATTTTTTGAATTTATTTAGGTATGACATGCATCTATATTGATGAAAATACATCAGTTGTTTATTAAATGACATCATAGAATATCTAAATGGGAAACACTAGATGAAAAATAAAAGAGTGGTCTAATTAATGAAATGAAAAAACTAAAATGATTTTTTTTTATACAAGTTCATTAGATTCACACATAACTCTAGATGGGGAACTAGAAAATTAAAATATTAAACCAAACTACAACTAAAATAATGTTCCCCTTGAGAAATTCACAAAAAACAGATTAAATCAATGAACCATGGAAGCAGACCCAACATGTAATGAGGTTATTCCCAAGGATTTCTTGACACTATATCCAGAGAAAAAGAAACATGTTCGTTAAAATGTCCCACATTCCCCATCACCATCAGATGAACTTCATTACAAACCAAAATCTCTGAAACATTTTTTTCACTTAATAAATAATTAACCACTAGATGAATGTTGTTTGGAGATCTCGCAATGTATCCCAAGACACAATGAGGGTGGAATGATCACATTTCACTTGTCCAGTCTTGTTCCTTCAAAAATAACAAACACAAATCTCACTTCCACTAAATGTGGTGTCCCCAAAAACCTGAATACACTTATAACATCTTGAGGACACTCTAATATCTCTAATGAGATTCAATAACTATAGATAACAAGAAACGACTTAGATGATCGTAGCTCCACCTCCCACTAAATAGTTTGGGAAGTGAAAATAACTGTGACATGATCTATATAACCTTTTAGTGTCCATCTAGGTTGCGTAATTCAAATAAAATAAATCATTAATATAGATCATCATTAAAAATATATCAATAATTGAAACACATCAAACCAAAACACAAATATCATTATATAATAAAATGAAAAAAATATTCATCATTTAAAACCATCATTTTATAATTTCACATTTTTTAAACCAATTTCTAATTTAAAAAATGATACCATTCTAACACATCCACATTCTAACATAAATACCACTTCAAATATTCCTTTTAATAATTCAAATCCATTTCAATGAATCCATTCCCCTTTAAATCCACTTTTTTTGGTATGAAAACAAATTTAAAAAAATACTTTTCTTTTTAAAATCCACTCACTCCAAACAAAATCAAACCATTGCATCACCAACACCAAAATATCATCAATAAATAACTAGTGGTTATGCATAACTCAATCACATGGTTTAGAACAAAATGTGATATGTATGAATTAACCAGTACAATTATTTTTTAATTTGAGCTCTATCCAAAGACAAGTCTCTGCACCATCAAAGATCACGATGTTGCACTAAATCACTTCCACTTTATTTCCCCAAACCTCATTATCAAAAAGACATGAAATATGCTAATATCATATCCCAATATCGAAAAATCAAAACTCAACCAAAAAACCCATTGAAACTACAAGATAAAAACATGTAAATTATAATGACACTCTTTATGCCCTTAGATATCGAGTACTAACCATCCTATCTCTTGTATATCCTACATAACAAAAACAATAATGGATGGTATAACAACATTTTTAAGAACTAACCTACTTCACCCATGAATTGATCACCTGATATGGCACTCAACAAAAACAAAAGAAGTTTTTTAGATCTTCTCGATTGAAAAACTAGTTCCTTAGATCAATGACAAAGCATTTGGTCATGATTTTTCCAATAAGTAATCAAATATATAAATAAAAATAAATTTAGCTGTAACGATAGAAAAATATGTTGGATTAATTAAGAACACACATACCCCTTTGTGACCATATGTGTCATGTCCATCCACTGATGGAATATTGATCCATTATGACAAACTGCTTGATAAAATCAGCACCAGAAGGTGAAAAAACATAGATCCATAGGAGCGAATCTTAAAAATCAATTGAAATTCCACATTAAACTATTAACTATAAATTATCATTAAAATTAAAACCAATCTATTCATGTTAGAAAATTAGACATATAAAAATATCATTTTTAAACTATTTCAAATTAATAAACATGCATCCATTTTTTTAAAACACAATTTCAATTATATTTTGAAAATAATATCCAGATAATTATAATTCATTTCATTTAATGTCGTAAAAAATTTACCAGTGTTTCAGTAGCAATTTTAATATGAAATGAATATAATTGGTGTCATTTTATTAAAAAATAGAAATAAATGAAATGACTCATATGTTTAAACCAAGTGATATGGCATCTCTGGTTCATCTTGAGAGGCCCTATGATAACGATATAATACAAAAACATAATCAATCTATACTGGTACATGTTATCCATAACATCATCCCAAACACTCGGTAACATACTTATGGGCATGACTGAGGGAAACTTCCCATATGTTGTTATATTATCTACTTAAGGCCACTATCCATTGAATAATCTCAAAAAGTCAACATGCATATCAAGGATCCCACCTAACTACCAAAGTTTACTCTTGTCAATTAAAAAAGATGTGAGTTTTATCAATGTATAGTATTCATCTACATCACTTAGTTAACAATAAAAACCCCTTCTCACATTAGACCTCTCTCCTCATGTGCATCCCCATTACATGTAACATAAAAATGATGCAGTAGAACATTATTGGGAAAATTTTAATCACCATACATTTAACACAAATATGGTATTGTTTTTTCAATGTGGAATTTCTTAAGTGGTTTTACATTACCAAAAAATAATTTAAATTGTGCATTGGAACTTACTAATTTCATAGAGATATCATTAGAAAAAAAATATTCTAAATGTTCTATATTTATTAAAAAAATATGTAACAATATTTTAACATGAAACCCCCATGTTGGAAACATTGGTAAATTATGTAAAAAAGATAAATAAATCATTTATTTGTACCAAAATTTTTTTTGTTAGAATTTACATATTATTCAATGTTAAAATCAGAATTTAAAAACGTTAAAACAATTAGTGGATTCAAATTAATTTCTCAGACATATTGAAACTACCTCAAAAGACCCAATTATTTCAAAAGGAAATTTAATACAAATCTTTAATTATTGAATGAAAATGAATTTATACATAAAAACATAAATATATTTAAAAAACACCTAGAAAATATATAGATATCCCATTATCCATAAGGGAATACATAAAAATAGGTTATATATATAAATATATTCCTTACCCATGCATTTGTGTATCAGTCACCCTTATGAAAAGCAGTCCATATATAGTGGAGAAAAATAATAGAAAATATAAAATCACAAAAAAACTAAATAAAAATTGTCCAACACTAAAAATATGAAGGAATATTACCTAAAATCGATGATAAACCCACTACCTTTTATGTGCATTGAATGAGTCAACCCTAATGGAACCTGTTCAACCTAGATGTAAATAGTCAACGTGATGACACCCAGAAGAGAGTTATAGTTTACCCTAGGCAATCACAACATAAGGAAGTGAAGGAATAAATATTGATTGATAAAGGATACGAAAATAGATGATAATAAATAAGGACTAAATTTTATCTCTCAAAAAAATAGAGAAGAAAATTGGTGTTGTATGAATATGGGAAGTGGTGGTATCCCATGAATGGGGATGCCCCTTCAGGATGGGGAGTCATGAATCAGGGGGTGGGTGTGAGAAAACACATTGGGTTAAAAACATAATAATAAAATAACAACTACAACAAAAAATAAATTTTTTTCTTTTATATATTATTATTATATTAATTATTTAATATTAATTATTTTATTTTATTTTATATGACTTTCAATGGCCATATGATTTTGCTAGATAGTCTACCAAACCGTACAAAAACTAGGTTGTTTCTTCTTTCCTAAGAGAGAGAAACTTTAACGAACTGACCCAAGTTACGCTCAAATCTGGCACCCGACCTAATCTTTCACATATGCGGAGGGCATTCTCGATCATCATGGGCTGGCGAAAAACACCTGAGAATCAAATGAAAAAATTGAAGGAATGATTTCACTTATCATGAACAACCACATAGAATATAAATAAAAGGAATAAAGAGCACTACAAATGACTAATAAAATATATATGACATAACTATAAGAAAATATATGAAACAAAACAACTATAACAACTACTAAAAACTCCAGAAGGAAATTCTGACTACAAGGGACTCAAAATCAATAGCTACTCAAACGATGGCATGAAAAATCTCCAACCATCCCACCATCATCTACGCATCCCAGTTGACATGAACCTCAACACCTCACTGTAGTGCCTTGCCTTTCCCTACACTAGATGTCAAATAAAGGTCTACAAACCAATGAAGTAGTGCGTAGGGTGTGATCTAAAAGGATTAGTAGGATCCAGCCCAGGTGTTCCATAAAAAGTCTCTATATATAAAATCTAGTATGGTAATTTTTAAATAAAACATGGAATGATAATTATTAAAGCTATTTTACAGATAACATGGTAAAAATTCCCTTTTTCCAATGTTCTAAAAAAGCTGGTATATCATTTTCGAATGCATTTTTTCAAACCATTTTTTATAGGAATCAACATACATATCAATGAGAACTCAGGAATCCGTGAATTATAATAAATAAGAACATGTATCACAAAGGAAATTAATACTACAGGTCTAGGTTGTAGACTACTCACTCCAAAGTAATGAAGTTCACAAAAATGATCCTAGAACAATGGGAATAGGAAGAAAGGAAATACCCCATGAGTAAACCCCCCTAAATGTAAATATCACCATCTAGAAAAATAGGCCAAGGAAATAGAGGAAATCCCTAAGACAAAAATCCTTGAAAATCACAAAGAAATGGATGATGGAATTAGGATAAACCTTCTACCAAAGTACCCAATGTAACCCATGCACTATTTTTAGAAAACCCATTTCAATGTCCAGATATCTATTCCAAACCATTTATAATCCATTTATCAAAATACATGGAGAATAATTTTTCATTCGAAAACCATTTTAGACACACACACAAATCATATAAATTTCATAAATTAATTTACAAAGAAATTTTTGATAAAAAAAGTTTGATCATTATCATAGGCTACAGATGGAACCACCGACCTCAAAGATTGGGTTGCACCCACCCACAACAGGATCCAAATAGAAGAAAAAATCTCAACAGCACCAAAGGAGAGCTGAGGATCCAATACACAACAATATTGACTCAAAAATTAATAGAAAAGGAGAGGAAAACCACATAACTAGAAGAAGGATTCCTGCCTCATCACAAACAATGTAAAAAATACCTCTAGAATGAGATCTCACAACGGATATAGAATAAGACAACCAGAAACATCCTATATAGATTAGTGCATCTAATAATGCATGTATATGGCACTATTACCATCAAAATCAATGAATAATTGGAGATAACACTTACACAGAGAGATGTAACATAGAAACAATGATGAATAATAACTGATCATATCGATCTGGAAGATGTGTTTCCTCTAAAAATATTCCTAGGGATTGTATGGGGTTCAGATCCATGAAGTTTGGATAGACAAGGACCGATCAAAACTTCATAATGTGTGTCTTTAAATGGTGTGGTCCAGGTCACGATGTGTACCCCTTGGTCATGACGTGAAGACCATTCTAGATTTGTTACGTCATAAAACCCATCTCTATGGGTTAAGAAACAATATTTAATCACTAAATGACATGTAGCTTAGGTACACGACATTTACTTTCTCATGACATGACCCCAATATCACATCTTGATTCCATCCCCAAATACAAAATCTGTACTTCTGGTACATGACGTGTACATTTCTTGAATCATATAATAAAGCCTAAAAATTTCCTTTAAGGATTTTTAAATCCAGAAGGGACCAATGAATGAAGTAAATCTAACCCAATCAATGTTACAAGACATTACAAAATCTCTAAAGTATTGATTATCCATCCTTAAGAAGTCGTGTGTAAGGTGTATCATTAAGAAATATATGAGGCCACTGCTCCATCATCAATAACTCATGTTCCCAAGAATCATGACAATTTATTCCTTGTTTACATATAACTCTTACTATGGGACTCAACTTCCCACACAAGACCTTCGTCCGAGAGTAAATGATATCAAATGGTTTCTAAAAAAAAGAGTCATATATGTGTAACTAAATTTCTTCCAAACATAGAACATGAGAGGGATTGTGGTGATACTTTGTGAGATGATATTTGTTGAAAACAACATGAATTTATATTAATTGAGCCATTAATTCTATTCAGTAAGTAACATTCCTAATCCATTAAGTGATCTCAAATAGTCCAACATATCTTGAAGCCAAAATTCCTCATTTTCAATGTTGGAAGTGACCAAATAGAAGATAACCCATATAGAAAACCTAATCACCAATAAGAAACTCCAAATTATGAAACTTCCAATCTGCATACAGTTTTGGACGACTCGAGGCTTTAAAAAGATGTCATCACTCCACCTAAATCATCGTGGATGTCTCTTGATCCAGACATGGTCAAACTAAAGCTAATTCAACCACCTCATCCCAACGAATAGGTGATCTTTATGTCTGACCATGAAAATCTTCAAAAGGATCCATTCTAATCGACTTCTGGAAGAAATTGTTGTAAAATACCTCAACTAGTCCAAGAAGGCTCTCCCTTGATCCACTGAAATCCAAGACATAATCATGAAGCATATCCTATAGGATTTGAATATCATAGGGCCATCTGTTAGTGGATGGTATGTTTTGCTCAACATGACCTCAGTCCCCATTTCCCTTGGAATATTGCTCCTAATCCATAAGGTAAAACTAGGATCCCTATTTGAAATAATGGGAGATGGACTCGCATGTAACCTTATGATCACTAGCACAAACAGCATATGTAGATCATACTTTTTAGTGGTTTATATGATCAGAATGATGTGATAAGACTTCCTCAACTGATCAAAAACCACCCTAATATCATTTTTTATGAGGGATTATGTGTCAACCCGACAAAAAAAATCTATGGACACCTCATCCCACTTTCAAAACATCACTAGAAGTGGTTGGAGTATACCAGAAGATTTCCAGTGATCTTCCCTTATCTATTTGCTGGTGTAACTGCTGGACAAATAATCTAGGATTTCTCGCTTCATGCCCTGTCACCTGAACTGTCTTCCCATTTCATTATACATATTTGTAGTGAATGGATGAATTCCCCATGATTATATATGACAATTGAGTACGGATGAACATTTCACAGGTGCTTGGATGATGACTTACATCCTAAAGTGTAGTATTTTGTATGATGTAATAGTCCAACACGAAACTATTTCCCCCCATAAAGGGTTTCATGAATCTTCTAAAAATGGTCATATTTATATTTACATAGCAAGAAAAACTACAAGAGAGATGGTGACAATTGAACATTGGTCATAACCATCCCTGAAACATCCTCCTTAGCATACAAGTACAACTGAGTGAAAATACCCATATGTTTCCACTTTTCCTTCAATTACAAAATATGTTATGATGGTACCTTCATTCTTAGATCATATTCAAAAATCTTCCATTTCCTCGGGGTGTAGGCGATGTCAAATTCAAACAACTAAAGGTATTATACCCATTTTATTTTTCTGAGATTAAAGTCATTCTGGGGAACGATATATCTCAGAATATTATGATCAGTGAAAATCATGAACTTCTACTCAAAGAGATAGTGCCGCTAACATTTATGTGCATGATTCCCTACAGAAAGTTCTAAACCATGAGTGGGGTGGTTCTTATAATGTGGTCATATTTGAAGAGATCCATAAGCTATCACATGATCATATTGCATTATTACGCATCCCAAACCGACACCTTATGCATCACAAAACACCACATCCTGTATACAACGATTGGGTTAGATTAGAACTGGTGCTGATATCAAAAGTCATTCCAGTTCATCAAAGGAGGACTACCACTTTTCAACCCATGAGAATTTCAATGTTTTTTTGTAAGAGCAGTCAAAGGATATAATTTCTTAGAGAAATACATAATGAAACTTCGATAGAATCTAAAAAGACAATGGAAGCTTCAAATTTAATAGATATTCAGTTGTTCCTTACATGATGAAATATATTTTACATTCTCTAGATCAAATGATAAAACATTCTTAGAAATTCTTTTCCCCAAGAATTTCACTTCTTGAATCAGGAAAAATCATTTTGAAATCATTCTATACAGAATTTGATTTCTTATAATCCCCATAAAAATACTCAGATGGTGTTCATTTTAATACTAATACAATGAATAAGCAATATAATAATCAATAAAAACTACCAAAACATTTCAAGATATTGGTGGAATATCTGATACATCAAGGCCAAAAAAACTGATGGATTGTTATTCATACTTAAAGGCATAATAAGATATTCATAATGTCAAAACATGCTTTTAAAGGACGACTTAGTTATATTTGACTCCCAGACTCTAAGCTTATAGTTACACAACTGAATATAGATCTATGAATACCACATTTCTCCTTTCTACCGATCAATAAAATCATCCAAATGAGGCAAAGGATATATGTCCTTAACTATCACCTGATTTAACATTCAACAGTCCACACATAGCCAAAATAACTATCCTCTTTCTTTAAAAATATCATAGGGAATGACTGGTGAAACACTAGGGAGATAAAAAACCTTCCCTATCATATCGTCCAATTGAATCATGAGCTCTTTCAACTCTGTTGGTCCCATATGATAAGAAGGCAGTGATATTAGATGTGTACCTACACCAGGTCAATCATTTACTCAACCTGTCTCTCTCTTTATAGTATGACTGGAAAATTATGATGATAAAATGCTAATAAAACATAAACAACAATTGGGAGATCCTCAATAGAAGAAAACTCATTGGGATCAAATGAAAAAAAACCAAGATACTCCTATTTTATGGGCGGAGTGGTCCTGCACATCATGACCTCAATTAACACTCTCCCCCAAACAAACAAGAACTCTCATCAATAGTAGTAAACACAATGTGTTAATGATAACAATAAACCTAATCTCAATGAGCAACATGACAATTCCGGATGATGATGACGTCAAAAAAATCATGGTTATGAATGAGAAAATTTCAATCAAACTCCATATCACCTATTATGAATAAATGTCTTGTGATTGATTTTGGTCTAACTAATTCTCCCACATTTTATATGGATTTGATGAATCAGATATTCCATCAGTATCTTGAGACTTTTTTGTTAGTGTTAGTGGATGATATTACTCTATTAACAATAGGAGTGTGACCACAAGAACCATCTAAGATTGGTTATACAAAATTTGAGAAGGAAAAATTTTATGGAAATGTTTCAAAATGTAGTTTATAGATACATTAATTGAATTCTTGGGGGAAAAATCTCTGAGCATGGATTATTAGTTTATCTCAAGAAGGTAAAGTTTGTTTTGACATGGAAGGAGCAACAAAAAAAATTTAAATTAATGATAATCCTTGGTATTGTGGGATTCTACTGAAATTTTTCTGTATTTCTCTAAGATTGTGTCATCTATAAGTTCTATTACAAGGAATGTAGTGAAATTCATGTGGGATGGAAAGTGGTGGTCTTATTTTGATTAAATAAATCATCTTAGTACATCAACACCTATTCTAATCTTACTTATTCCTAATAAAGGGTATATTGAATTTTATGATTATTCTAGTTCTAGTTTGGGATGTATTATCATCTAGGGTAACCATGTGCTAGCATACATCTCTCTTCATCTCCTACCACTTGAGAATAACTACCCCAATCACGATTTAGAGCTTGGTACAGTCATGCATAAACATAAGTGTTGGTGGAACTATCTTATTGGGGAAAGGTTCATTGTCTTCTTTGATAATAAGAATTTGAGTTATATATTTTCTTGGATGGAAATGATTCTTAGGAAGATACGATGGGAAGAATACCTTTCTACGTTTGACTTCGATATCACTTATGTCCTAGGGAATACAAATGTTGCTTCATACTCTCTTAGAAGGAATGTTTTGTCATTGGCTATTTTAGAATCGAAGAAAGAGTGGGATCATATTGGGATTTTGGCTCAGTTTCACTTGGATGACAATGAGGATGTTTCAGGTATGCTACAGACCCATGATCAGTTATCATCATCTCTCATGGAGTCTGTCTTTAAAATTCAGTAGTAGGAAGATGAGATTAGTAATGTTCGAGGAAGCCTTTATGGTGGGGAGACTCTTACTATTTGGTCTCTTTCTTCATATAGAATATAGTAAATCGGGAAGTGAGTTGTCATCCTAGAACCTGTATAGAATTCAGTCTTGTTTTATTGTCACATATCTTTGTGGGTCATATATCCAAGAACTATAATGAAGTTATTATGATAAGAGAAGAATATTATGGTGGTCGAGTATTAACTGTGGTAGCGCAGATTTTGTGTCTCACTGTTAAACTAGATAAAGGGTAAGGACGAAGCTCTTGAAACCCTCTAGTTTTCTTCATGTCTTCTGGTGCCATTTTGTAAATGGGGTGACGTATCCATGGATTTGATTTCTGGATTTACATGGACTACCTAAGAAAAGAATGATATCTACGTAGTTGCTAATTAGTTTATGAAGTATTCTCATTTCATTACAAATTCATATTCTGGTATAGTTTAAGATCATAGTATGTTTTATGTATAGCAGATTGTGAGGTTACATTACAGTATTTCTTACATTATCCTTGATAGGGATCATAGGTTTACCTCACAGTTCTAGAGAATTATTCAATAGGTAATGGAACTTAGTTCACATTAAACATAGCTTACCATCCATAGAAAGACGGTCAGACAGAGCGTGTAATTAATATCCTAGAAGAGATTCTTTGTGACTATGTATTGAATTTCTGTGGATCATGGGATAAATATCTTGGACGAGTTTATTTTTTTATAAAAATAGCTATCCACAATCAATCATAATGTATCCCTTCATGGTGTTGTATGGTCACCCTTAAAGATCACATCTCTGTCGGGAAGAGTTAGGAGAAGTATCTTTAGTTGGATCATGTTAAGTTATCGAAACATATGTAAAGATTCAAGAGGCACATAGACCTATAGTTATAGCCCATTGTCGATAGAAATCATATGAATATTGACTGTGTTTTCCGTTGGAGTTTTCCGTATGTGACAAGGTCTTCTAGAAAGTTTCTCCTTGTTTGGGTTAATGTCGAATAGGAAAATAGGGAATGTTGGCTCTGAGATATGTTGGAAAGTTTGAGATCACTGAACTTCTCAGAAAGGATTCTTATCGGTTAGAATTTTCATTTCAGGTGACATGAATTCATGAAATTTTCAACATATCTCATCTCAAAAATAAACAACCAGAGCCATGATCACAATTTGAGTTGGGTGGAAATTGATTTAGTGAAATATTCATTCATTTTGGAGGAACCGGTTGAGGCCATTGACTCTCAAGTGAAAGTCTTGCATAGGAAGTGAATTCTGATAGTTAGAGTCCTATAGAAATAAGGATGAGATTCCCATGAGACCTGGGAAGGCAATTCATTGATCAAGGAGTAGTGGCATCATCTATTTCTAGGGATTACTTTTTCCACATGACTTCTGGAGTATATATTTATGGTGAGGATTTTATAACAACATGTTACCTTGATTGGGTAATATTTTACCTCTATTAAAAATTCATTTTGGTTAAATGAATTTAAAAGATTCTTTCTATTTTTTTTTGGATTTAGAAATGTACACATCATGTGGAGATTCTACATAACATGTAATTATTACTAGTGCATATTGTGAAATGAGATATCATATTGTGAGGGGTTAGACAATGTAACGTGTATTATACAATGTGAAATGAAAAAGGTCAGTTTTTTAGCTGAGGTGACGAGTTTTTCATAATACATATCCAATGTTGACTGTATGATGTGACCAGAGGTTAGACATCATGACATAGCACATGCCTAGTTTTAAAACTTTTATTTGGTAGATTTTCTCTACCCTTTCATTCCATACTGCTCCAATCTTGAATAGAGACTATTCTTAAGTAATTTTTAGAGATTCTATTCCTTTCTAATTGGCCTATTCGACTTCTGATCTCTATGGTGAGTATGGTGTGTATCTCTAGATTCTTTGTCAGATCATATTCTGAAAGTTGTTCCATGGTTAGTTATGGTCTGAAAAAAATATTTTCTCAAGCTATGTGGGTTTTCTTCTATATTTTGACCCACTTTATTCTAAATTGAATCAATCATTAGATATATGTGTTTGATTCTATGGTCTCCTCTAATGTGGTTGGTATTTCATTTTTTGTTTATTTTGTTGCTAGCGTGTGATAACCATGTTTTGATGTATCTGGTTTTGTATGTAGCCTATGTTGATAAAATTTATTTCTATTAATTAGTAAATTGAAATAAAAATGGAATTGGAATGATATTTTTATATTTGTTGAAACTAGTTTCTGCATAGATATGGGTTTTCCATGGTTTTTGATAAATGGAATGAAAATGTGTATTTCAATGAATTGAAATGATTTTTGAAAGAGAGAACATGAAATACCTTTCATATTTAGGTGTAAGGATTATCTAGAGGGAATTGTATATTTTTTTGTTATTATCAAGGATGCTTTCCTTGGGTATTTTCTCTATTTCCTCGGCCCGTAGTTCTAGGGGACTGATATTGACATTTTAAGTCCTTTAATAATGTGGTATTTCTATACTTCTTAGGCATGTGTTCTAGGATCACATTTATGCACTTTATTATTATGGTATGAGTAGTCTGCTACGTGGACCTGTAGTATTCCTTGGTGTTGTGGTATTTTTTCTTTTTTTTATATTTGCTAGGATTTTTGAGATAGCCTTGATTTGTAAGATTATGTTTGTGAAAAATGATATGGAAAAATTGATTTGAATTTGATATACCTACATTTTTTTAGAAATGTGGGAAAAGGGTAATGTTTACCATATTTTTTATAATACCACTTTATTTCTTATAATTATTATTTTTATATAAAATGGGCATACATGATTTTTTAAACAAAAAACATGTTATAGAACACCTAGGTGGGATCCTACTGATCCTGTTAGCTCACACCATGTGTGCCTAATCAGTGGTGAGTAGAACATTGTTTTTCTTCCAAGGTTGGGAAAGTCAAGGCACCACATTGAGGTGGTGAGGTTCAGGTTTTCATTTTGGGTAGATGTTGGTGAGATGGTGTTGTCTTTTCCTAGCATATTTTGGGGTAGATTTTTTGTTTTTAGCTTTTTGTAGATGGGCTTTTCTTGGAGTTTTTAGATGCTTTTTAGTTGTATGTTTCTGTAGTTTTCTAATAGTTATGGAATATATATTCGTTAGTCTTCCAGTATTTAATTATTTCTTTATGTATATATTCCATGTGGTTGTTCAGGTTAGGCGAAATAATTCCCCATGTTGTGTTGTTTGATGCATGGGTTCTTGTTGCTAGCATGTGGGGATCGGGAATTCCCCTCGGGTATGTAACAGAACAAAACAGGTGATGGGTTTAAGGGAAACTAGATTCAGTTCATCACATTCTCATGTTTAGTTACTAAATAACTAACGTGGAAAATATAAGTAATGTGGTATTTCATATTTTTTTAAATAACCACGGTTGAAAATTTATTTAATATCAGTTATTAACTGACCAAAACAAATCTTTTGACATAAAATAAATTAATTTTAATAGTAATTTTTTGAAAGCTTAACCAAGACCATGTTCATTCATATCAAATCTCAACGATTCATTATATGTTATCGAACCTAAATAATTTTCACATGAATATTAAAAAAAATATAACAGAATAAAAAAATAATATTTTGAATTCATCTAATAAATTAAATTCCCAAAAAACCATTTCATCAATTCAATCTCAATGTATGTTATATTCGTGAAAAATCACTCATTTTCATCATATAAACACAAAAATTTTACCATTTTTATTTACCTATAAGAACTATTATTCCCCAAAAAATTACAATCAAACTAATTAGTTTCTAAAACACCTTTTAATCATTAACTGAAATTTATGAAAGATTACTCTCCATTCAAAAATTTCTTTTCATTAATTAAATTTTATATTTTTTAATTACTATTAAAACACGATTTTATAGAACTCAAACACATATTTTCCCCCTTTAAAATATACATTTTTTATTATAAAATACAATTTTCTATCCCAATTTAATGAGTTCTGAATAGTGATTTTCCTTGTATTCATTTTAAACAATTCATATTAATTCACATATCCTTAAAAATCTAATTTCATCACAACAAATATTTTATAAGATCATATAATCCCCCAAAAAAATTAGAAAAAAGTGTTCAATATTACAACCAACAATAATAATAACTTTTCCTGACTAATTTATTTACTAAATTCCATAAGAATTATGCATTCATTATAATTTAAAATAAATTTATAATAAAAAATAATAGAAAACACATAATAAACCCTCATTATGTTATTAAATACAAATCTCATATTTATTTAATTCCCAAAACAATATTTAGTCAAATCAAACGAATTACCTTTACTCTAAATATAATTAATTATAGGAAGAAATTATATTTTTACATCACTTTTAAATTCTCTACATCATTTAACACCTCTTTTATTTACCCTCAATAAACCACATTAATTAAAATAATATTAATATAAAATTAAATCACATAAATCAACAAAACACAACATCATATGACATCAAAATTGTTCTTTAAAGCACCCAAAAACTAATTTTTATCATTAGTAATAATGATAATATATTTTCCATATTTTATAGTACTCAATATTTAAATTTTAAATTTTATTCCAACAAATAAATATTATTTTTGGATAAAAATACTAGAAAAACAAATAAATAATCCTAATTAATTCATCTTATGTTTCTCACATTAAATTAAATTCAATATTTAACTTAATAAATCCTTATTTTATAATATAATTAATAAAATTTCAAAAATCATGTAAAAATATTTAATTAAACACAAACTAAATTGATGCTTTCATATAACTCATTTAAATTCAGTGATTAATTCATAATAATAAAAAATAAATCCAAAATTTCATTTAGAAATATAGAAATTTCTTGAACTATAAATGAAAACATTTTTTAGAACCAAACGTTTCTGAAAGATAATTTCCTTAAAAATGACCATGTTTACCTTATATTTACAAATGAGATTCAAACTTCATGGATGGTTAATAAAATATACTAATATGAAATGATATAATATAGAGATATTATGGAATTAGTTAGAGAGATAAAATATAAATAAAATGATAATAGAGATGTAGTCAATCCCTTAGGGTGTATACTACAATGAAAAATGAGGACCCCCACCCCCTATTTTATTATTATGTTTTCAAAATACTCTTCTTTTTAATTTTTTAAATTACTATTATTTATATATATATATTATTATTATTATACAAACCCCTAACCCACCCTCACACACTTACATACTCAGCAACTCATTCATGAATATTGAGTACATATTTTTTTTAAAATTCAACCCTTTTATTTCCCATTAACTCTCAAATTCACCACGACACTAATAGACTCATATCTGACCCACAAACTCACCCATGACACACAAACCCACTAAATCTATTATTCGCGCAACTACACACTCCATAAGTCACACACATTCATTTTTAATTTATTTTTTTTATTAATGAAATAAACACAAATATATTAACCACTAACATTAATGATGATGATGATATCATCACCACCAACACCCAAATTATTATTATTATCAATTAAAAATAGAACATAAAACCTTATTATATATATATATATATATTATCAAAAAACACAAAACACAAATATATATATATATATATATATATTCATATAAATAATTTTAAATAGTACATTAAAATTAAAAATATTATTATTATTTGACACAGACAACAATAATTAACCCTTCAATAATTCCTACTAAAATTATACAAAACAATAAAAATAATGAATAGAGAATTTCTACTTTAAAATTGATATTTCATTATGCATCAATAACACCCATTCAAATGAATTTTGAAATTACAATCAACACCTGCATATTAAATCATGCATAAATGTTTCCCATATTTTTCATTTTGAAAAAAAATAAAAAAAATAGAGTTCAAATTTTAAATCATGATGTGTTAAATTTTGAATCTCAAAACATGAAATGGTATTAAGTCATTAAATTGTATTATTTATCATGTAATCCCATAAAAATTACTCAAATAATTACTGGAATAATGAAAATGATTGCAACATGATTTCTGATCCCTTAACTATGTAAAATATAAAGCTCCTATAAACTACCCCAAAATTAAAAAAACCATCACCATATACATAATATATTCAATAATTCAAATTTAAAAAAAATATAACCACTTTTAGAACACAGTCCACCATTCTACTCACTTGAACAACCTAGGTCCCAACATAATCCATGATCTAAATTAATATTAAAACATCCCAACATATATTCAATCATAATACCCATATAATTGGGAAATAAACCAGTCACTATTAAATAGGATAAGAAGTTTAATTTTCTATAAATTATGAAAATGAGGCTTTTCCCCCAACTACAAATATCCACACCTCCAACTTATTTTCCCTAAAAAACCAAAAACTAACTTTTTTATATCTAAAAGACTCTCTAAAATATTGTTTTATTCTCCAACACATGAATAAATCAATTAATGATCATCTTTAAATGATTAATAAATGGAAGATGGTATAACGGTTTTTTTATTTTTTTCATATTTTTTGTATGTTCATTTTGTTATTATATATTTTTTATTAATTTGGTTTAATACATCATATTTGTTGATCCTAAGTCCAATTTTGAATATTTTGAGCACATATAGGGATTATTGAGATGATAATATCCCATTATCAAGTGCAATTTTCCTTCAGAGTAATGTATTTTAATTGTCGAAGTGGATGCGATTAATATATTGGAATTTATTTTCATTAATAACATCTGGTTCAAATTTACCCAAAATAAGATGTTTAATATGATATGAATGTTATTGAAGATATTAATGATGTTTAGATATTATTCCAAAATTATTTTATGCTATTCATAAGGCTGTGATGTTTGAGTTAAATGTGAAGGAGACCCTTGGTATTTGATTTCTTGGGTTACACCCTAATGTTGATTTTAAAAAAGTCATAGAAACCTCATAGGGTATATATTTCATAAATCACCTTCATATTTACTTGAATATCAACATAATGTATTAATGGGATTACAATTTACCTTTTATAAGGTATATTATATCCTTTTAAAATACATTTAACTTCATAGGGAACCAGTGTAAGCTATATTGAAGACTACATAGGGTACATGTACCATATGATTGGATCTTTTTAAGCTACATAGAAGGGGAGAAAGTATTTTCTATGTATAATTAACCATATTGTAAACATAAAAAGGTATAGATTGTGTGTAAATGAACACGATGACCTTTTTAAAGTACATTGACTTCTTAGGGTACAACAAATGGCCATAGTTGTTAAAAAATTCGAAATATTATGATTATATTATTTTCAAGAAATAAGTGGCATAGATTATGTTGAAGTTAATATATCAATTCGTGAACAACCTGAAATGTTATTTTTTATTCATTAAAAATTGATAAGAAAGTTTTTATTATGAATAAGGTATTTGTGCAATGAGTAAGATGTAATTACTATTGTAACTACATGGTCGTGTTGTTACCAGAGTCGTAACACCTCAATGACCAAGAAGTATGATTGAAAATAAAAAAAAGTATGATTCATGAATATATGTTAAAATAATGTTAATGTATGTTAATATTTTGAATGCAAATATCAAATTCATAACTGAATGTTCGTTTTTTCTAATACTAGTGTGCAATTTAAATAACTTCAACATTCATTCAAGAAGTTGGGTGAAACAATTAGACCACTTCTCTATATGAATATTATTGAGAACATTATTTAGATAGATAAAAAAGAATAATCATTATTCATATGACATAGAGATAATAATAAACCTACAGTGGAATAGGTTGAAGTAGTAAAGGAATAAAAATTACTACTATAACTTGAATGGAAGTAAAATTCAGTTTTAGACATTCTTATTATGAGAAAAACAAATAATTAATTAGTGTAATAATGTACGAAACAATACATAGTTGAGATGATTTTATCAAATGGGTGTTGGATTGTCTCTACTCATTTATCTTATTGGTTGATACTAGTGGCCCATACGGTTTCAGTTAAATCATGATCATTACAAGTATTAGACACCTCATTTTGAGAGGTGAGCCTTGTAAATTATTTGTATTCTATGTGTGTATTCCTAAATTATTAATATAAAAATAAAAATTAAAACTATAACACATGGTGATGGATGCTTTAAGAATGAAACTTAAAAGAATTTTTAAATCCCTGAATCACCACCCCAACCCTAGTGGATTTCGCTGATCTATAAATTCCTTTTTAATTGTTATTAAAGTTTCTATTAATATTTTCGTGATCTGTTATATAGATTATATCTCTGGTTTAAACATGTGAAAGAGAATAAAAATAGATCATAAATATGTATTGAATAACAAGGGGATTTTGGTATTTTATCGAGGAATTTTTATATCTGGAAATATGGGCTATTTCCCTACTTATTGTATCTTAGTTAATGTCTTAGATTCCATAAATAATAGTTCTACAACTCATGATATGAATAATTCTACGATATTGGTGAATAAGAAAAAATTATATACTAATATGCATGTCCAAAATACTATAATTTCTTCCCTTTCATGGATTCAATTAATGAAACTCAATAGTATCAGAATAATAAAGTCTTATAGGATAATCATGAGGAAATCAATAAAATTATTACCAAAGTGATGTTGGGAAAGGTATATATTTTGAGGTTA
This sequence comes from Viscum album, assembly GCA_963277665.1. Taxonomy (NCBI): domain Eukaryota; kingdom Viridiplantae; phylum Streptophyta; class Magnoliopsida; order Santalales; family Viscaceae; genus Viscum; species Viscum album. Next base: position 1,890,878,339 of record OY728156.1, read on the forward strand.
ATATATAAAAAGATTAGGATGCATGATGAAGAAACTATCAATATGTTCTTTAAAAGATTAAATAAGATTATGAGAATGATGAAAGGTCATGGTTTGATGTTGGAAAGTTATATGGTGGTAGAAAATTTTTTTATATCATACCAGATATGTTTAATTAAAATGTATCAGATTCCTTATAAAAAGTCCCAGGTACACTCTTTTGTATTGACTTATAAATCATTTTAATTTATAATGAGGTGAGAAAAGATATTGTTTTCAAAAAATATATGTATGAAAAGTAAATTACTATTAAATACAAAAACCATATGATATTAAAAAAGTTTTTTTTATAAAGATGAATTTTCATACTTAAATTCAAATTTATATAAAGAGCTCAATTTTTATAAAATAATTTTTATTATATCCAGAAATGTGAGAAGATTTGGTGTAATGTTCAAGGGAAATATCCCGCTAAAATATTCCCAATGTGGGGGTATTGGGAATTTCATATAAAAAATTCCAATACCAAACGGTGAGTAATATAGTGATGAGTAAAGATCAATTCTAGGAATATCATTAAATAATAAGGCCAAAAAATCAAAGTAAAATTTTAAATGGATGGGTAGTTTTATCTCTAAATATATAAATCATAAAATTATTGTGTATGTATGTTATAATTGAAGGCATCACAAATTTTGAAGAAGTTGTGACTTTTAATGATAGTGTTGGAGAAAAACATTTCAGTGCTAAAATTAATGACCAAAATATCACTAGTGATGAATGTAGTTGTTCTGTATGTGAGTAGGAAGAGACTAAAAATATTTTTATAATAAAATAAAACCTAAATAATATCTCTAAAATATCACTAAATTCAAAAATAATATTAGAATATTGAAGAAGAATAATCATTCTACCAATGTTAGTGAATAAATCTTTATAAAAGAAAAACCCAAATTGTTAAAGGAGATTGATGATGTAAATAAATTTTACGATGTTATGAATAACTATAATAACCATATCAAGGAATGGGTAAAGGATAAGTAGAATCAGATTCCTTATATAGAACTAAAATTAGTCCAAAAATAAGAATAATATAACATGTTTACATCCAAAATTCATAATTTCAAATCATAAGTTGTAGAATGTTTAATCATTAGCATGAAAATAATTTTTTAACATTAGTTTTCTGTTTTTTTCATCTTGTTTTTAGGTGATATTAATTCATGAAAAAAAGTAAATATTTTTTTACATCAGTTATTAAAAAACATTCAAATAGTTATTTTGAATTAATTTTACAATTTTTTATTTAATAATATATATTTAATATGTATTTATTTTAATAAAATATTTCAATTATGATTACACCCTTCAAAGAAAATAAAAGATCCTCAAATTATAAATTTGTAGAAACAAAACGAAATATAGAAAAAGAAACATAAATCATTGATTTAATTAGTGGTGTAAGAATATTTAGACACTAATTATAATTTTATATTAATGAATTATTAATTATATATGACTGAACAAGAATAATCTAAAATATTTTTATCAATTTTTAGCTCTTTTTTTCCGAACTGTATCTCTGAATATCGATTTTATTACAATCACATAAGCACTAGGTATTCTAACTTCTATTTGAAATATGTTTACTCTGTTTGTGTTCCATCCTCATCCAAAACCAATAAAAGTGCTGATGAACTTAATAAATAAAATTTTTGAGAGTTAGAAGTCTTTTTTAGTTTTTTGATTATAAAATAATATTTAATCTAATGTATGGTATATTCCCTTTAAGGTAATAGATGCAAATGTGTGTTTATCTTATACTGTATTAGGAAGTAGTTTATAAATGTTTTAGAAAGAAGTATTTAAAATTTATTCATTGAAGATCTTAGTTATTAAAATGAGAGATTATATCTTTGGTTCATCATCCAATAATAATCCCTCCTCTACATATTTTATACTTTGATAATTAGATGTAACATGATTAAGAAGGTTCTGTAGTTTATCCATACTATGTTATTTTTTAACATCTCCATCCTTCTCAAGATGGTGATTATGATTATATATTATACTTTTATTCAATATTAGTATAGATATAGTAATAATATTATTAACCATTTATGACATTTCATTTTTATCAATTATTTTATGTTTCAAATTAAAATAAATATAATATTTAAAATGTTATGATGGAATGTGGGTTTCAAACCTAAATCTTGAGAAACAGTTCCAATTTGATATTATGGTTCTTGTTGGATCATTGTTAAACAATCAGATAGTTAATATTTCACCAAAAGAGTTTTATTGGAAGATAACAAACACAAATAATAATATAGAGTAATGTAGAAATTTACATTAGGTAAAAAAATAGCAATTAAAAAAGAAAAATGATATGAGTTAAAACAACCCCATGAGGGCAAATTATTTCTTTTACACACCATATCACCTTTATATATCTTTATATATCCCCTCAATTAATTGATTATGAAAATTAAAAAATATCTCATGATAATGTTCCAACACTCAAACATCATACTCATTTTCAGAAGAATCAAAAACGATGGGATTAATTGCATCATACTTTTAGTGGTAGAAGAATTTTTTATGATGGATTTTCATTGTGTGTGTTTAATATTTTTAATCTTATTGTGTTGACAAGAATATATTGGTCTGCCCAAAAATATTGAAACTCACTATTGAAGATAATAGATAAACCCCAGACTATGAATGTATATTCTATAAAACCACATCTTCTTAACCATATATATCACATTCAAATAAAACCACTTGATCAATATTTTTCTTACCCTACAGTCATGATACAGTGAATTGTGTTGCATAAAAATCATAAATAATTACAATAATGTTAAATTATGGGAAAATGATGATGAGTATTTCACAACTTATTTAATATCTATTATGTTAATGCTTTGGATGAGTTGTATTATAGGGATACGGGGTGATCAAGATAGAATTCCCCATTATGGGATTGTTCAAACTCTTCCTATTCTAATCATTTTAATTTCCAATCCAATTACGTGAAATGAAATCTAACCTCTTATATATTATTCTCTGAGGTCATGATCTTACTTTATTATGTTCTAGTTAACTCTTAATTCTATACCAAAAAAGTGTTGACATGAGGCTATGTTTTATGGGACTTCCAACATTCTACCCATATCCCTCGTAATTTAATTATTATATTTTTTAATTTCAAGTAAGGGAGATGTGGACTTACCTAGGAATCATGAATTTGTATCTCAATTTCTCTTGGTGATTTCCATATCCTCATTCAGATATTAACAAAATAATTCCCCCAATTCTATTCTAATATATATTTCATATGATTGGTGTCATTTGGATTGAGGTATAAACATTTTATTATTGGGAATGGGTTAAGGGTGGTGGATTATCAATAGTCATGGAAATTAAATCACATGAAACTATAGGGATGTGAAAATTAGTGTGCCTAAGATGTTTTTTATGGTTAATTGAGACATAACACTATACCAATGATTGTGATACATGAATTTATAGTGATTGTATTATCAAAAAAATTAACTATATAATTTAGATAGGAATGGACTTTTGTTTTCTTATCCTAGACTAGCTTATTTCCCTAATAATAGTTATTTAGGATTTTCGAATCATTCAGTTTTTATCATTTGATAAAACCCAAAAACCAATCATTCATTTCTCCTTTAGTTTGAATCATATAAATGAAACATTAAAAATATAAAAAAGTGATTTATATTTGTAAAACCTACCATACATTCCTTGGGAAATGACCCTAGACCACCCTATATTTCATTCAAGAGTTTTTAAAATATTTTTCATCTATTAATCTTTGACATATGATTGATCAAATTGATTATTATATTGTTAAAAATGATGTGACTAGGTGTAGATAAATTCATTCTATTCATTTTCATGACTCATATACAAAAAATTAATGATGAAAAATGGGATTATATGATACCAATTATAAATGAAATTGATCTAGGGATCATTATTATTTAACATGATAGTTCCTTCACTATATTTAATGATTCGAACCATCCTTTCTTGGATGTTCTTATAAAACAATTTCTTACTGACCTAAAATTCGCAAAAAATACTTTTTAATACCTCATGATAAACTATATTTTTTTGTTTCACATTTTATAGAGATAATAATTTCTATAGTCCTGTGATAAATATTGTTTTCCCAAGTATGAGAACAACTTCATAGAAATAAATTCTCCTGGGTAAAGAGAGATAATGTATGCTAAGTGAGTTCAAACATGGATTGTATTTGAATGGATATTTAAAGTTGTATTTCATGTGTATAAATTAATTTTAAACCATTGGAATTAAATTCATTCATGAACCCTACTTTTTCTTTATTGAAAGGCTCTAAAAAATTATCACACTTTTATTGGTAGTTATAATTGTCTATGCATAATAATTTTCCAGTTTAATGATTTATTTTTTTAAATAGAAAAATTATAACTAAAATATCAAAATCTATTTTTGAAGTATTATTTTCACTATAGATTATTTTCATATATTATTTGACTGGACTAAATAGAATACTAATTTTAAATACATTTAAATGAGAATTGAAATTCCCAGTAAAAATTGTTGATTTTTCTTAGATATAATCTGTTTTCTAAAAATAAAATTGTGTCTTATTGCTTTTCCCCAAAATTTAACTAATATTAATAACTTGTCGAATCTAAAAATATGTTTTGATATTTTGTATTGATATTTAGTGCCCTTAAATTTTTTTGATTATCGCATATGTTTTGATATAAAAAAACCTATGTTTTTTAAGCGTTTTATCCATGGAATATTTTTCATGTAAATAATTGATCATGTATTCGAATTTTAATTACTATGAATTTCCTAAATTTATAAAACAAAAATATTGGGGGAGTGATAAAATATGAAAATTAAAATTTCATCCTTACCCACTACTTATTTGATTCCACTATAGAAAAATTCTAGAAAATGAATAGTAACAAACATTATTAATAGGATAATATATAAATATTTTCAGATTGAAAAATCTAAAAAATATGTTTTTACTTTTTATCATCACCTACCTGACATATCCAAAATTTGGAGAGAATCATTAGAAAACCCCAATGTGAAGGAAAATTGGTAATGTATTAGAAAATTGAAAAGGGGGAAGATAATTGGCCCCAAAATTCCCATTATTTTTACTCTCTTAATTTATCCAGCAAGTAGGAGAAAAACTATAAAAAACTATATATTTCGTGTTATCCACTAATATTTGACTAAATTTTTAGGGGAGTAAAATATTATTAGGGTATATATTTAGATAATTTTATTAAAAGTGCTATGTTGTGAATTTTCCAATGTTTTGGGTTATGAAAATATAGATTTTTTTAGAACACTAAAAAATTGAAATATGTATAAAAATAATGAATTTTTTAACAATTTTTATATCCTAGGAATTATTCCATTGTTTTTGTGTTCATGGTTATAAGAATATGTTTTTTATAGTTTCTAGGAATTTTTATTAGATTGAATAATAATATATTATCTCTTCGTATCTCGTGATTTTTTAAGTAGTACAAAAGGTTGAATTAGATAATGGTGGAGAAAGTTATATATTTTCTAAATTTATATCAAGATAATAAAACACTATGAAGGTTTCAATGTAAAAAAATATAATATGGGGAATATCCTATTATTCAATTTTATTATTTTCTATACTGAGTTCTATCAAGTATGATTATAATTATTGAATGATAATTTTTTGATAAGTGGTTAGAGTTTGAAAATGATTTTTGTTGCATGGTGTTCAATAAAATTCAGTGGGGGAGATTATTGATCCAAAGTTATATTAAGAATATTATGATTTCATAAGGTGGGTTTTTAGACAAACATATACTATGGAATGTGGAATTTTTCTAGAGAATAAGGTATTATTAGTGTTTAACTTGATGTGATTAATTTTGTGGTTTTTTTATCAATATATAAATTTTAACAACATGACCCTAACCATTGGTTGGGAAAGTGGCAAGGTATCACTTCCCATTGGTTACATTCCCGAAAAACCAATGGTTGGTAATAAAATTAGAGGGTTTAACAAAAATTATGTGGAAAGTCTTACCCTTTTACTCACACATGAAAACACACACATACAACCAAAAAATAAAAAATCCCAATACATATATATAAATGATGTAATACTCAATATAAAACGATAATTATGAGAATAAAATAAGTAGAGAATCTGTTAAAATAGTAAACTAACAAATTAAAGTCTCCAAAAATAGTTAATACGCTAGAACTATGGTAGTTCCACCCCAAACCCATGGAACATGAACAACTCCAAAGCTCAATCTCCAACAATGATAATATCTACATCAAGAACTACCACTAGTGAAAAAATAAACTTCTCCCTTTTGGTTATCATGTAAAATAACATTTACATATGCACTAAATTTCATTTTTTAGGGATTAGTATAACATCCATGTAAGAAAACTCCAAGATTTTGTTCGCATAAGCCACTAAAAAATAATTTCTTTATCTTATAGTTTTTATAAAATCGTAATACAAAAAAAACCATTTTAAATGGTTTCATAATTTATAAACAAAATAGGCATAATTAAATTGAATATAAGTTCATAAAATTACTATTTTTATAAAAATCATACACAAATCATTTTAAACCACTTAGAACCCATATTTTATGTTCTAAGAACAAATACCCATGCATACTGAATAATAGTCCCTATACTCGTGATTAGTTACTCATTCTTCTCTAAGAAATCTTGGTGATATAACTTCTCATGACCCTAGTCTAACACTTAGTTCCATGTCAACAAAAACAAGGAATTTTATAATAAATATTTTAACATAGGCCACAAACATGATTTTTCCTTTTTCTCACACTCTAAAGATTTTTTATTAAAAAAATTTAATCATTAAATGAAACTTGTTTTCTGTGTCACCCACAACCCACGATTTCAATATTAACCATAAATAGTAATTTTCTATAGGGTTTTGGCATGAATATTTCAATTTAATGTAGAGGGAAATTCATTTAGAAATAAATAATTCATCAAATTCTAGAGAAATTGGAATGAGGGAAAACCAACTATGTCAAAAATGTCTGAATGAAATATACTCACATGATCCCATGGATTTAGACTCTTTCTTCTATTTATATAATGAATGATAAGAATATTCAATCAAAAATACTTAAATTTCATAGATATTTCCATAAAAAACTCGTCATTTGGTTTCGTTAAATGTGAAATAACTAGATCTATATTAGAAGGTTATAAAAGTACCCTTGGATTTTGAATCCCAGAACTAACACACAAAGACTCATCTATAATGGAGTTTAAAAATCAAAAATAATAAGATCATACCTAGAGAAATAGAAAGGGAAAAGACCCTATGTCAAGGGAATAAAAAAGTGGTTTATTGTGAGAGTTTCATGTTTTAAATATTATTTTCAAAATTGATTAATGATGTCATATGATCAATCAAAACAAGAACCAACAATGTCCACTGCCATTATTCAATAATATTTAAGTCTCATGGTTAGGAAAACCATGGGGAAGCTATGAAAACATCAGTATACAAAAAAAATAAAATTTCATGGTTGTTCTACATGGTTAGGAAAACTATGTGATAAATATATTCCTTCCTAGTAACTCTCTTATTCACTCACCCAACTTCCAAGTGATTATTCCTAGTTTCCCTTTATAGTTCTCAAACTATACACTTTTAAAATGACTTTCAGAACATTATAAAACCATCCAAAAATTTATGAGACTTAGACTAACGTTTCAATAACATAAAATATGTCATTAAAAATAATTACCTGAAAATGATAATGTTATATTCTCCCCACCATTTTAATCTTTTTCTTGGTATGTTAGAGACTAGTGTTGTTATAGAAGAGTTATGGTCACTACTGAATCATGAATTTACTTCATTCTCAAGTATCTTCACGAATCTATCCATGTTTCAATAACACTAATATGATAGAGATACTTCCAACTCATATTTTTTCCATGTATATCAAAAATTACAATTAGTTCAATAATAATTGTCGCATCAGGCTCAAGAGTAACATAATCCCATATAATCACATGACTAGGATTCAGTTGGTATTTCTTAAAATTTGAGACATGGAAAAAATTTTGTATAAAACAAATCTTAGTGGAAAATTTAATTGATATGAAATGATTCTAATATATTACAAATCCTGAAATGGTTCCACATATCAAGGATCTAGTTTTATATACATTCCCAAACAACAATGACCCAATCATGGTGACATTTTCAAAAATACATGGACACCATTATCAAAAAATACTAGGAAACAATGATGATCAGCATATGATTTTTGCTGTATCTAGTCCATTTCTATCCCCCTCTTTTTTATCATAATATTTTTTTAGACTCATGGATAATACTAGGTCTAATTAATGAACATTCTCTCATTTTCACCAATAATGTTAAGTTATTATAGGATGGTCATACATTATCCTGAATGAAGACATATATACTTTTCCATGATAACCATTATTATAAAATAACTCTATTAATAGAATGTATTATTCCCTTTTCCACCAAATTTAATGACATAGGATCTAAGAATATCCTCAATTATATGAACTATATTATTTGATAACCCATCCTTCTATTGACGATTTTCCATTCCCATAGTCAAACGAGTTCAAATATCTCTTTGTAAAGAGACAAAAAAATAAGAATAAAATTAAGGATCTATTTTAGAGACAATATATGTAGGATCTCAATACATCTTAACCAATTCCTAATTTTATCAGTTTTCTATATCCTTTATCATGTTGGACTCTCAAATTGGGAGAAAGTGTGGCGAATTTTAATGTCAATCCACAATTACCCAAATAGAATCATTCTTATGAAGTAGTTATAGTAGACCTGTGACAATTTCCAGGGAAATATTCTCTATTTTCTAAAAGATGTAGGTATAGATTCTAGTATACCATCAAGACATTGATTCTCATTTTTTACCTATTCAAATTTAAGAAATTTAATAATATAATTCAAAAATTTTCTTTTTATGTATGCCCAACAAAAATTACTTTTTACTACCGTCTATATTTTATGAGTACCCAAGTGAATATCCCATTTCAAATGGAGGTATATTGAAAGGATCATTTCATCGAATGATTTTTGGAACTATAATTTTATTCCAAGAATAAAATGATGAGTTTTCATCCTCTTTCCAGTCATCAATGGTCCCCATACGATTTATATTTTACTAATTGGGGATGCTCTTAAGATATAATCATTGAGCCTATTTTACTAAATCTATCAAATTAAAAGTAAGACTATCTATGATGAAAACTACATTTTCTTTATATTTGGAATAAACGTAATTCTTATTTGAAATACCATTATCACCGTCCGCTGGTCATGAGATCTTGTGACTATTTCATTATAAAACTTCTTAATCAAATAATCAGACACTAAATTAAAATTTCATTGTGTGTACAATAAGCTTAATTAAAACATCTAGAGACACTCTATCTAACATCATTGCCTTTGGTTCAGGTATCTATTAGATAATTTATATTTTATGATCATATAATCTATAAAGACAACAAATTTTTTCCTAAAGAGATAATGGTACCATGTTTTATGGTATAGGTCACTACAATTGTTTATATGTCATGCATAAAATACATCCTTTCATGTATACAAAACTACATTGATCCACGGGCCACAATATGATCTATATGATTAAGAAAAAATAACAATTCTGATATATATGCATTATAATACACTACATAACATTGACCTGGTTTTGGTAAGATAAGGATAGGTACCGCTATGAGTTGATATTTAAGATCATAAAATTATTTATTATAATGTTCTGTATAATGGAAATGAATAACATTTCTATTTAATGGAGACATTGGAGAATAAATACAATAGGAATTTCAAATAAATTAATAATAACATATAAATAATCCCAAAAAACTATGTATCTTGTAGAATTTTTTGGAAGGTTTCCAAGATATTACTTTTGAGAACATACAAGGTTGTACTAATATGAATCCTTTAGAAATAACATGCCTGAGAAAACTGACTATTAATATCCATAAATGAAACATATATAGTTTAATAGAATGTTATTTACTTCTAAATGTTCTCAATCCAATCTCAATGTCCACCTCTTGGTCATTCCTGCTTCATCAGTATACCAAATATCATCAGTACATTCCATGAAAATAGAATGGAGATAAATGTGGAAGATCTGGTTTTTTGAGGCCATGAAAACCTCAGGTTTATATGTCTGACCCAGGGATAAGAAAAAATATTTTTAATGGATGTATAGGGTCTAAAATATAATATTCAAAATATCATTTTCTTAAATCTGAGTTAACGATATCTTGATCAATGATCAATCTTAAAGAACCACATATTTACCTAAAATTGATCCAAATGGTCATCGATTCAACGAAGAGGATATCAATTCATGACCATGCCTTAATAAATATTACGATATTCATAACATGATTCAAGTGAAATGTATGTATTATTTATGAAAAAATCCAGAGTAACCCAAGGTGATGTTGTTAGTGTAGTGAAGCCCTTTCTCTCTTATTCATATAGCTAGACCTTTAATACTTAAAATGTATTAACATCCAACCTGTATAATGTAATTGAAATAGTTCTTTCTCCCATAATTATATCAATGAAAAATTTTATTTATCAATTAGGGCGTCACCTAGGAAATTTATTTTGAATGAAATTTGGGTATCAAAACACTATATAAGTAGGAGGATTATTTACAAATTCATTAATATCACCCATATTAATTAGTAGCATCCGATGTAAAAATGTTAAATATAATAAAACAAATGTTCTTGGACTTCTATAATTTATATCCCAGTTCCCTTTTAATAAATTAATAACTCTATCTTGTGATGTCAAAGTCACTTGTCAAGCATAGCAATCGATATATGATTTGAATTCCACTAAAAAGATAATTGTAAATACTAATTAAAAAATATGACCCTCTATGTTTGTAAAAGTCCATAGAATATTATATTTTATCAATTGGAATGGTATAATATGGGAACATGAATATTCCATTTTCCCACCAATCAGAGGTGTTTTGATACTAATAGAATAAGGAATAATCTCCATGTAAAGTACTAATTGTTTAACCACATGATAAGAAAAAAATAATTTGATACACCAGTATCAATGAAGAAATCTACAAGGGTCAATTTTAGAAGAATGATTTCTCATGCTATTGAGGTGCTCGATTGGTCAATATAAATAGAGTTATTAGCTTTATATATTGTCTCAACAACTCTAGTAAAATATCCATTTTCTCCCTTATTTATTTAATGGATAGAAAATCAATGTGTTCCTTGAGTCATATTGGTCCACCTAATAATAGTGATGAGATCTATTCTGATGTTATTATATTGACTAAGCTTGGATGGAAAGAGACTGTTTTAATCCATCCTCTCCAATTTAATTTGATGATAATAGGTAAAATTACATAATATGTACAATTTTTCTATAGTTATAACAATCACGGGGAAGTGTATTACACTCCCTCTTCTAATGATGGTTAGTGGAGAACTGAAAGAAACCTAGTACACTATTGAATTTTGGTGGATAAGAGGTTAATCAGGTATATTGATTCTTCGATACCCTGTTTCCCTCAAAATTACTCTCTATTTTCACTAATTCACATCAATGGAGTTCCCACCTATAATAGGATAGAAAAAAGAATCCCCTCCACTAGGATTCCATATAGTACCTCTCTCTCCACCTATAACATTTTTCATCGTCTTTATATAAATTGTAATAGATTACATGACTACCTTTGAGTTGATATCATTTCACAATCTAGTCTTGAATATCCATTATTTCAACATTTCACTAGAAACAAACTCTAGTGGGAAGAGAACCAGATTCATAAGTTGAGTTACATATTCATTAATTGATATACTTCTTTATTTTAGGTATAATAATTCTTTCATATTCCTTATATATGATGTGTGTGGATTATTGTTTTATTGAAAATCTCTTCCAACAGCTCCCATGTAATACCCTAGTTTATTATTGTGTGAATAGTAAATGTATAACACAGTATCACCATGTTTTTTATTAGGACCATTACTAGAATTAATTTTAGCTCAGTTGGAGTTTCATGGAATTACAATATTATATTCATCCAACCTATACATACTACTTCTTTCGTGAGTCCTAAATCGCCCATAAATGTCAAAGGGTTATGATTTTTAAATTATAATGAGTGGTCCACTTGATGAGGTTTCCTAGAAAAAGCTCCCTTGTAGAAATCCTAGAATTATTTCACAATACTTTTGATTATATTATGGTTCAACTATGGTTTAGTTAGAACCACATTATCTTTTATTCCATCTTATTAGTTTCTCATTCTTATCGCTAATTTCTTTTTCATCTTTTAAACATATAAAAAAATTCAAATTAATTATTTTGTTTCCTATTTATTCAGTGTTATATCATATATAATATCATAATAATAAAAAACACAATATCATAATAACAAAATCAGATTATCATATGATAATTCAATTTTTGTGGGATATCATTTTACTATTGCGCGATACAAAATGCATGTTGTCTAAACCCACTAATATAAGATGATGAAATGCATAGAAGTGATTTAAAATACTTTTTGTACTTCGACCACCTAATAAACTTGATGTGAATCACAATGAGGTTAATTATTTATCTTATACTACACATTTCATGTACAAATGAATTTTATCCCCTTGATACTCTTCTAACTAAAAAAATGACCAAAATGGTAACATTTGTAACAACCATACCTTAACCATTGGTTGTGAAATATCTATGGTTTCACTAATATTAGGTGAAATTCCCTGGACACCAAAGGATGGAAATAATTGAAAAGGGTTTAAAAATATAGTAAGAACATTATACCCTTGTACTCACACATAAATATGCATACAAACAACCAAAAAATAAACAAGAACAAGATTGATATATAAATGATGCATAAACCAAACTAAAATCAAAATGAACAATAAGAAAAATAATTGGAATAATTGTGGAAAAAATAATCTAGAAAATAAAAGACTCAAAAATAAAAAAAACCAAAAATAAGGGGACACCACTCTAGACCCCCAAAACTCATACAAATCCAAATTCTTTTCTCCAACATCCAGGATAGCTACATCAAAAATCACATATAGTGAAATAAAAAATCATCCCCTTTCTTGTATAAGAGAAAACAATATTAGCATATGAACCAAATTGAATATAAAAAGGGTGACTATAAAAAATATTAGGGAAACACTAAGATATTTTTCCCATGTTTCACTAAAACATGAATTAGGTTAACTCACAATTTTCCTAAAAATGTTTTATAAAAACCCCATGATATTAAAATAGTTTCAAAATTTATATATAAACTAGGTATTAAAAAGGTAAATTGCCATTCAGTATAAATAAATGTTTATAAATTAAAACTATATTACTTCAAACCCCACTTGTCTTCCATAGTTCATGTTATCTAACAAACATACACCCATGAAAACTGAGTGATTTTCCTAACACTCAAGATTACTGACTCATCCATTGCCACTTTATCACATGGTGATATAACTTCTCATGCCTCAAATTTCGAAATAAGTTACAAGTCTATAACAACATACCCCATCAAATTCAACTCTAAAAACATGCCACAACTATTATTATTCCAATTTAAACCCCCCCATATTTCAATTTTTCTAGGAAAACCATTAAATCATTTAATTAAACACCTTGTGAGAAACACCCACAATACAATGTTTCGTGACTAGTCAGAAATAGTAATTTTCAATAGAGTTTTGGAATTATTATTTTATTTCCATGAAGGGAGTCATTTTTTGGAAATCAATTAGACATAAAATTCTAGATAAATTGAAAATATTGAAAAATCACCTACATCAAAATCATTTGACCTAATGAATCACCATAAGATCCAAAAAAATATACTCTTTCTTCCATTTAAATGAGTAATCATAAGAATATTCGATTAAAAATATAATCCTGTAATATATTTGGACATAAAGAAACATATTCTATTGTTCTATTCGAAAATGAAATGAGTAGATATAGATTAGAATTGAACAATATAGCCCATACTTTCCATTTCTAAGATAAAAAATTCAAATAATCATTGAGAATATAGTCTTAAAGTCTATAATCTTCTAAAATTATTTATGGGATGTTAAAGGGAATATATCCTAAGTCTTGGGAAGATGAATAGGGTTTATGGTCATTTATTAATTTTTAAATACAATATTAGGAATTAAATAATGATGTGGCACGATTATGCCTCATTATTAAGATAACTATATGCCAATAGTTTGAATTTTAAACTTCTAAAAAAATAAGTCACACAGTTAGATGATATGTTTAAGAAAATTGTACACCAATACTATGAATTTCCATATAAAAAAAACTATATCACACTATGTCAAAATCAGACTTTTGAAATAACATTATTTTTTTATTTTATATGAATTAGAAATTTTCTATCGAGGTGCGGGATAAACCCAAATGAATTTTTTGGGTTTTTTATGATAAATAAATATTTTGGCCCTACCATCATCCAGTGCATGGGAAAGGCGTGGTCAATGCCGCGCAACTTCTCTCAGTTCACCGTGTGGAATTCCCGATCATCGAGTCAAATAAATAGATATTAAATGGAAAATAAAATTAGGATAAAAAGAGAAAAAAATGATGATTAATAAATTGTTTTAATAATAATAATAATGGTGATATTTTTTTTGTTAATGTTTTAATAAATTAATTATCATTAATATCATAACTATTAATAATGTTTAAATTTTTGTATATCACTATTATTTAAAAAAAATTGATATTAATATCACTAATAAATGAGTTCAATATTAATATTTTAATCATTTTTTTGTTATTATTATTATTATTATTATAGATTGTTATTATTATAATTATTGGTTTAAATTATTTTAATTATTATGATTATATAGGTTTGTTTTAAAGTCTTAATAATTATGAAAAAATTGATAACCCTAAAACAATTGGCTCTCCCACCCCCCCCCCCCCACCCTTCTTACCCAAAAATGTGCAAAGAACCCCACACCCCCCTAATCGATCCAGTCTATTCATAGCCCCCACATTCAGACAGTTGGACCTCCCACCTAAAGAAACTCTAAGATAATGCCTCCCTAACCAGGTCACCTATATCCAACCCAAAACTCCACCTGTGACTCCTCCATATTTAGCTTGGTGTGACCTGTAGCCCTCCTCGCCGGTCGGTCCATATCCAGTGACTGGACATCCTAGTTGAGCTCCTATAGCACAACCTCACTCTATCCTTACAGGTAGTCTTCTCCCTCTTTAGTTTTTGGTTTTTTATATTCTTCATTAGGGCTTAGGGTTTCTAATGGTTTTGGGGTCCAATTTGAGGTTTAATATTTTAGTTTGGGGTTTGATATCTTTGAATATGATTCTTTCTTCCCTCCTCTTGGTGTGAATGTAGAGAAAAGATTATTTTTCTCCAGTCTCCAGAATGATCATCATGTGAGGTAGGTAGTTCCATTCGCTAAAATCAATAAATGAATTTAATTATGATTCTTTGAGTTTATAAATGTATTCCTTGATTTTCTGATGTGGTTTGAATGGTATGTTTGGAATTTTCGGTGTGTTTATAATATAGAAGTGAATTTCTAATTATAGAAATGAAAATTTTTTGTGTGTTCTTTACTGAAATGTTTATAAGATGGGTTATAGGGGTTTTTTGAGTGGTGAAAAATTCATTTTCAAGGTCTTTGAGGTATGTGTATATTTTAATGGATATTTTCAAAGGAAATGAATCAATTTTGGTATGTTTTCCTTGTTTTTATTTTTTTGTTTAATTTTTGAGGTGTTTAAAATGGTGAAAAAATTTTCTCAAAAATACTTTATAGAATTAGTGGTTTTTTGAAGAGGCTTCACCCATTGTATTTTTTAGTCGTAATTAGTTGTTTTATTTTGTTTTAAAAATGAGAATTTGGGAACATTTTATATAATGTGAAAGTATTTTAAAAAAGGGCATTTCTTTGGTGTGTATAAACAGTAAAGTTGGATTTTTGTAGAGAGGTTTATTTTCATTGAAATTTTGGGCCTTTGTGTGAATTTAGTTGTGTGGTCTGTGTGGATGTGAATATTAACTTAAGAAAAATGAAAAACATGGGTATCTAGGTGGGCAGACTCGGACTATTACACTAGATTATACAAAATCGGTTCATCCTGGTTTATTCTAGTAGGATTGACATTACAACACTAACTTAATAGTTGTGATGATTAGTGACTGTGGGGTTACGGGTGTGTACATTAAGGTTCCTAGATAGCACATCTCATAGTTGGACACGAGTTACCAGTGGAAGTTAAGGTTTTTCTAATACATTGGTCCTTGTGGTTAATCTTGTTTAGGGTAAATGAAAAGGGTGTAAGTTTAATGGTCTTATCATGCTTTTTGGTCCTATAAATCCATGTGGTGTCAGTGAAATTTCCCTAGTATGCTCTCCATGATAGTGGAGTGATTAGAGTATGTTCTCCAACCATATGTTTGAGCCGCCCTCTGTCACTAGTTTCCTCTTGCATTGACTTTCATATTCATTGATTCAAAAAATTAATTAAAAAAATCCTTTGATTAAAAAAATTATAATTTTTATATTTTAATGTGGAAATTTATTGATATTCAATGTGATAGAAAATTTTTATTTTCTTGAAATATTTTATTTGTAAAATGAGAATGGATTTTTATAATTGAACCTTGTGGATTTAATAACCTGATGGTTTGGGAAACATGTGTTATTTTATGGTGGATTTTGAAACATTGTTTTTAATGGAATTTATTAAACTAAGCAAAGGTGTTTTTAATTGGATGTTGTGTTTGAAATTGACCTTCATGGTTTTACAATGAATTTATGTTTGTATAATTGGTTATTTTCTAAAAATTTTGTGAGACTCATTGTGAGTTTTATTTGAATGGTTGATGATTTACCGAAGTGGTTTTTATGAAATATTGAAATTGTTTTTAAACATGTGAATAGTTTTTTTTCAAAATGGAGGTGTGGGCCGATTGTTTCTCTTTAAAATGTAAAGAATTTCATTTTAACCATTGGAAATTACATTGTTAACCACATGAATGAGTTATATGGTTAAGGTGAATTAGTGTCTGGTCAACATGAGAGCATGCATGTGTAAGTCCCATGAAGTACCACCAGTGATTATGCAGACCACCTCCCTAGTTTTAATTTCAAAAGAGTTTTCAAAGAAAGGATGGCGTTTTTGCTAATCCATGGTTGTGAGGTATGCCTTTTGGAATTTTGGGAAACTATTGGTGGGTTTTATTGATATTAAAAACCACTTTTTTTACTGATGTTCCATATAATGTTTCTTTGAGAAGTTAGTTTAGAGTGATGGTTAGTGGTCTTTTTTCAGTGTGTTTGGGAAACATTTATTATGGTTATCCCTCATGTGTTCAGATTTGGTTTGTGAAATGTGATGTAAAATATACCAGTTTTATTGGTTCCATGGTTTTCATGTCATGGATACTGTAAGACCCCAGAAAGAGTTAATGCATTATTGATGTGCAACCATGGATAGTTCGCCACTGGTCGGCCCTCCAGTTGATCAAAGTTTGAGCATTCCTTTTTGAGTGTTAGTGCAATGTTTAACCCCTTTTCCATGTTGGTTAATAATATCCTCTCATAGAGTGAGATGGGACGTGGTAGGGATTGAGTTAAAATTTATTTCCTTTGGTCATTAGATGGACAAAAGTTAAGGTCTAAATCGTTATGTATGTAGGTCCTATCTGGAAGCTGTAGAGGGAAATCCATTTGAGAAGGGTGAAGGTAGAACAAATATATCGATGTTTATTGGTGTCTTTAAAGAACATATAGTGATTACAGCATCCCAAAGGGTCATGTTTGGTTACATGCTATAGAGTGTGTTCTATTTAAAGTACAACGGTGAATTTCATAGAATCCTCCAGGAATCCCTCCTTTCATAAGAGTGTCTCTTCCTCTTAGGTGGATCAAATTTTTATGTTATAAGGGGAGGGTTTTTCTTGAATCATTAATTCTAATATTTATTTGGTGATGGTGAAGAGGTGATGCAGGTGTACCATCTAAACCCCTATTTTGGTGTATGTGTGGTGAGCGAGTAGTTAGATGTCGTGGTGTGTGGTGTTTGATGGTGTTATCATAATTATGTTGTGGTTGTGTATCACACCAAAATTAGAATATCTGTTTGGGAATCTTCAATTAATGACTATGAGAAAAGTGATTCTTCAAACATCAAGGCTCTAGACATAGGCCTCATAGTAAAGCTCGAATGTGGTCCATAACATCTGGTGTATATGGGACCCCAACCGTTTTTCATTCATAAGTGTTTAAAGTGAAGGAAGATTAAATTCATTCCTTTTAACATTCTATTATGAATGACCCATTTGGGTGCATGATGTTTCTCATGTATATGAGGAGGTGTGGTCATGTCATTACCTTAAGGTCCTGATGGTTTTGTCCCATTAGATGTAATCGTTTTCAGTGGTCCTTTTTTGGTCTATTTGCGTAAATCGATCTCAATTTTGATTAGTGCACATACAAGGATGTGAAGATGTTGGTTTTTTCAGATGTGGTTCTTATTCTATGGTAGTTGGGACCTTCCCTTCATTCCATTTATGGTTGTGTGTTTGGTCAGTGTCAGGAAGTCTCCATGTCGTGTGTTTCTATTGCCTCTAATGGTTTTGAGACCCATTGTGGGACTCAGTAAAATGTCCATAGGAATAATCCGATGTTATTCTATTCTTAATGGTGGGTATTTTGTTCAGGCCTCCCTATATTAGTTTTCCAGTATTGTCTCTGGATTTGGTTGGTTCATAATTTGTGTTCAGTCCATTTGGGAATCCCCATGGCAATCGTTTGGTTCTATTTCTACAAATGGCTGAGTGGTAGGTTATGGGAATGTTATTTGGGTGTGGTTAGGTCTTACTTGATTATCTTGGACAAGTGTTGTGGTGTCCGATTATAATTCTTGAGTTTATTTTTGTGTGTGATGTTAGATTATAGGGATTTGAAAGCTCTTTTCCCTGATCAATCAATTGAAGATGTTTAGTTTTGGGGGTGGGATTCAATTGGAGGGGGCCTATTTTGGGACTCCCATGTTTATTATACCGGTCATTTCTGATTGTTTTAAATCTGCTTTCTTCTCTTTTCTTACATTGTTGGGAACCACTTTCAGTTGGGGGGGTACTAGTTCTATTTTCTATGTCTCACAGTAGATTTCTAGAGTGTGAAGCTTTATAGTGGGGAAAATTGTCACACTCAGGCATTTGAAATAACAGTATTTTGTTATTTTATTTGAATTTGAGATTTTCTTCCAATGTATGCGCTGAGACAGATTGAAATTATTGAATTTTTGCTGATAAAGTAATATTTTGTCCTTGGAATTTTCTATCACATGGTCAGGGCACGATCGATGTCGTGTAGATTCATCTGGGTCACCATGTGGCCTACATGATGTTTAAGTCAAATAAATAACAATGACATGAATTATTAAATGAGGACAATGTAAAATAAGAGAAATAAAATTATGTTTAATAAAATTTTTTGTCAATAATAATAATTTCAATTATTATTATTATTTTTGTGGTTTTTTTTGTTGTTAATTTTTTAACTAATTAACTATCATGAATATCATTATTATCATTATTATTGATAATGTTTCATTTTGATAATATCACAATTATAAAAATTCTTATTGATGTTAATATCACGAATTAGTGAATTGAATAATAATATTTTTGTTATTTTGTGGTTATAATTATTATAATTAAAAAGATTATTTTGTTATTATTATTAAAATATTTTATTTATTATGAGTATATAGGTTTGTTTTAATTTCTTAATAAAAATTAAAAAATATGTTTACCCTAACACCCTGTGAGTCCCCCCCCCCCACCCTTCATCCACAAATTGATGTAGCACCCCCCCCCCCCCCCCGCTCCACCTCGCCAACATGGGCCCCCCACTTCTTGCCAGCAGAACCTCCCTCCAAGTTATTATCCAAGCCAACACCACCCTCACATGCTCGCCTTTGGCTAACCTACAACTCCACTGGCACCACCTCCCTATTCAGTATACCGTGACCCATTTCCACCCATATTGGTCTGTCCACTTCAATTGACCGGACCTCTCGGCCATGCTCCTCTAGTACCACCACACTCTTTCCCTCTAGGAAGGATTATCTCACTTTAGCTTGGGGGTTTTCCTCTCCTTCATTGAGGAGTAGGGTTTCCTATGGTTTTGGGTCAGATTATATGTTTTAATATATTTTTTGGGTTCTATCAATTTGATTAGGATTGTTTCTTTCTACCTCTTGGTGCGAATGTGGTGCAGATGTAAATTTTCCCCTTTTCTGGAATGTTCATCATGTCAAGTTGGTGGTTTCTTTTCCTATCATCACTAGGTGAATGTAATTATGCTTGTTTGAGTTTATAAATTTATTCTTTGTATTTTTATGTTGGTTGAATGGTATTTTTGGAATGGATGGTGTGTTGATAAGTTAGAAATGAATTTTTGAATATGTAAAGGGAAATGTCATGTGTGTGCTTCAATGTAATGTTTTAAAGATGGGTTTTAAGGGTATTTTGGATGGTACAAAATTCTTTTTCATGGTCTTAGAGTTTTGTGTATATTTCAATGGATACTCTCAATGGAAAATGAATCACTTTGGGCATTGTTTCCTTGTTATGAGTGTTGTGTATAGTTTTTTAATTGTTTGAAAAAGTGAAATAATTGTTTTAAAAATATTTTAATGTATGAGTGGTTTTATAAATGGGATTCAAACGTTTTTTGGTTATTATTAAATGGATGATTATTTGTGTTATAAAAATGTGAATTTGGTAACATTGTAAGTGATAGTAAATCTATTTGAAAAAGTTATTTTCTATCATGTGCGTAAATTAACAAAGGTTATGTTTTGTAAAGCGCGGTGTTTTCATTGAAATGTTCGGCCTTTGTGAGAATATAGTAGTGTGGTGTGTGTTCACGTGATCTTAAACATTAGAAAAATTTAAAATCATTGTATCTAGGTTGGTAGACTATGACTAGTATTCTAGATGATATAGAAGTTTTTAATACCAGTTTTTTCTAGCAGGATTGACACTACAACACTAACTAAAAAATTAGAATGATTGGAGACCACTAGGTTATGGGTGTGTTCCCTAAAAGTGGCTTTTTCATGAGAATGTAGATCGTTGTGGTTCCAATGACACATTTCTACCAAGAGACAATGTCTCTAGGGTCCCATTTGTGATAGATACCTTAATAGATTTTCCCATGGTGCTCTAATATTCATGACATGGTCCCTTACTTCGATATATAAAGGACCACTTGAGTGTGTGTGTGTGTGTGTGTGTGTTCTTTATGAATTTTCTATTTCACATTAATATAGTTTTTGTGAAATTTTTTATCTTCATGTTTTCCTTTTTAATATGTATCTTGTAAATTATTTCCTTAAAAGTGTTTTAAACGCATAAATATGAATAAGCATATTTAATTATCTCTTGATGTTGTGGAATAAAATATTCTTTCTTTGGGAGGAATCCTACGAGGATCTTGTATCACACCCAACATATAGATTTGGGTGTATACACACCATATTTTTTGTGTATCCCAAGTTGTGGGGTTTTGATTAGTGATGGTGGTTTAGGTTGTTGATGGTCTTCTGATGCAGGTCGGTTTTGGTAGCTTAGAGATGTGGCTCCTCGTGTTTCTGAGAGATTTTTGTCAGTGTCTTAGTTTTCATTTTTTTTGTTTCCTCTGGGTATTAAGTTCAGTAGTAAACACAAAATATGATCATAGTTTATGGGAATTTTTGGTTTTCTGTTTTCAGTTATAGTTTATGTATCTTATTATGGTTTCTTGTTTATTATTTCATGTAAATTGTTCCCTAACATTAAATTTTTATACCTAGGCACATGTGCCAACTAGTGGGGGATAAGGAACTCCCTTAGGGCCTTATTTCAGACTTGGTCGTGTGTCAATTGGACAATGACTAGATTTGGTTCATGACATGCTGTTGGGTTTCATGGTGATATAAACAATGCACATATGATGAACATTCCATGTAACACATATATTCTATAACATAAAATTTGAGAGAATAATCTACATGTTTTCTGTTAACTATTCTCAAACCATGAACCATTAAATAACATTCAAACTATTCTAAAACAATCCATAATCTTTCCCATACTTATTCCAACAATTATATAACATGAAATATAGAATAAAAATGATAATTTTCTCAAACTAGGGGTGTGAAATTAATAATTCTCATGATCATCTAAAATAATATATTGGAGGGGAGATGATTATTTTTATATATATTGAATATTTTTAGAAAACATACTTGTTAAATCATTTATATGAACCTTTAAATTGATATATTTGCATCGTATTTTTTCTATGAAGTACCTTACATTATAAATTTTCTGTTAAATAAATATTAATTTCTCCAATAGTTATTCACTTATATATAGATGATTAATTAAATTTAAACTTTCCATATTCATTTGTGGGTTATAAATTTATATTTATCACATAATATGAATTTAAAGTTATGAAGTAATGTCTGTATTTATTTTTTAGTTTTAAATTGTGTCTTGGGTAAGTTACTTCATTAGTTATTCTAAAATTATATATCACTAAAATTATTTGGATAATGATTCATATATAAAGATATAATGTATGAGGTACTATAAAATAGACCTTATTATTATGATAGGGAATCATTGAGGGTATTCTTAACATATGATTTTTTAAAGACTAGATTTGAAAATAAGGTTATAATGATCAAATATCATAAAATAATTTTATCAGATGGTTATTCATGATCCTTAATATATATAGTAATTCCCACTTGAACGATCAAATTAAATTTTGGGGTTCTTCATTGACCCAACATCACTCCTACGCAAAACCTTAGTGGTATAGTTTTTATCACCATTTGTTATTGCTGTAAATATATATAAACTAATGAATTTTTTTGAATCATTTATTCATCCTAAAATAATCTAAATGAGGTATTGAATAAATTTTATTTGATATTATATATATTATATATTAGTATCTGTTATCAAATACATAAAACTTTTTGATTCATAGAATAAAGTTATAGTGGTTTTTTATATTATATAAATAAATTTTTATTATTATAGAATCTGATCTTGGGAGTGCATGTATGGGGACTAACAGGTTGATAAAGACAAGGGTTTGATAGAATAGTTTTTATAATGTGGATGAGGATTAGTTCTATATGGATCATGGTCTAGAAAATATACCATTTTTATAAACCACCATTATAATATATTTAAAATTTTATAGGTATAGTTTAAATAATTAGGTTGTAATACAATTAAGAAAAATTATAATGTGGTATTGCTTATTACTTATTCATAGATAAGTTTTATTTTCATATTTTAATATTCCCAGGGATTGGACATGTGGTATTTATTATTTTCTTACTATGTTATTACATATAATTTTTTCTATGTTTACTTTTGTTTTAATTATTCTATCATTATTTTTTATAAATCTCAATGATCATGGGTGTTTGAACATTGATTTTGACCATTTTTATATTTTATTTCATATTATTATTATTTTATCGTCATGATGTATGTTTTTTACCTTATCCCTAGTTGGGATTTGAGTAGTCATGGGTTATATTCTCCCTTGGTGCATGTTTATTTTATTTGTATTCACCCATCCCAAACTGTTGTAAATTATTATTATTATTTTTCTACAAATTCCTTCAATAAGTCCACCATTGGATTTATATATGATATTATAAATAGATTAAAAAAACCATTACTTAGGACTTCTATGTGATAATGATATCATCTCATTCCCGTCTAGATTGTGTAGGGTTAGGACAAATAGTGATCGAGTATTTTCACCACTTGAATACAATTTCTAGATTATTTTTTCTATAATTGGGTGTTCAAAAGGTGTGTAATAAATACTAAACTAAATTTAATTGGGGTGGGATCATGTTATTAGCAATATTTGATTGGGTATCATCATAATACTTATCATATGAACATCCATGTATATAAAGAGGCTGAAGAATGGGGTGTAAAATAATTCTACCCGGTTTATAGTTTTAGTTTATATATTACAGCTATTATTATTATTATTATTATTATATAGATACCATCAATAATTTTACCATTATTTTCACAAGATTCTATTAAAAATTTGTTAGAAAATTCATTAACATGAGTCATTAATCACACCATGATTTGCTATTTATTTCCACCCATATACCACTTTGTTAAAATGATTTTTTATTGAAAATATAAAATATATTAACAAAATTTACATCTCAATTAATTAGAATAGTTAATATTAAATCATCTTAAAAAATTAATGTTAAATTTTTATTTTTATGTTATAGAGGGTGATGATTTAGAGATCCCATGATGAAGTCAGAGAAAAATGTTACAAACT
The DNA here is from genome assembly GCA_963277665.1 of Viscum album. Taxonomy (NCBI): domain Eukaryota; kingdom Viridiplantae; phylum Streptophyta; class Magnoliopsida; order Santalales; family Viscaceae; genus Viscum; species Viscum album. The sequence continues at coordinate 1,890,902,906 of OY728156.1, forward strand.
TCATGGAATCCCATGAACATATTTTCATTATACCACACATTATGAAGAATACATATATTAAATTGGGATAAAATTCTATGGGATGATGTGAAACAAAGTGGGATACAACAATTTTGATGAAAAATATGTCCAACTCATCCATATGGTGGCTCATCCCAATTGAAATATCGAAGAACAGAATCATATTGAAGTCAAGAGTATAAATTTGTTTCTTAATAATACGTCCAAATATTGATGATTAATAACTAGAAAATTTATTAGTTAGATAGTATTGTGTACATACAAAAAATATTCTCTTTTTTTAAAACCTCTGTTATACCTCTTTCCTATCTAAATCATATACTCATGTGGTACCTTGAAATTCATGTTCCCAAAACCACCTTTCTATATGCTTATAAATGGTCAGATTTTTAACCTCATTTAAAATCCTAACGAGGGGTAAAGGTTCTATCATTTTGGATTTATATATAATTTATATATTCATACTAGAATTTTTATATTCATTTCTATACATATTGATATAAAATATGATGGGATAGTTATATATGAGTCTCCAATTCCCCTAGAAAATGAGCTAAAAAGTGGGTGATTGTGGCGAGGGAGATACACGCTTGTTTGTGCATTTTTAGAACATATATTAGCTACTAGATTAGTGTAATTTTTATCTAAAACAATTTATTTCGTATTATTTTACACCATTTGAAATTTTAATACTTTTTTTTATTAATATGATTTTTATTCTATTTATTTCTAACCATTCAGTGTGTGGTTTTGAGTGTGTGACTTGTGTTGTTCGACTTAAAAAACACATGAATCATTTTTATTCCCACCTTATAAAAATATCAATATTATTTGGAAACTCATATACCATTAATAATGGAAATAACATGGATATATTATTTTTATGTCAAGGTTTGGTTCTACTTAAATCAATATATTGTCTTGGAGAGTAATCCAAACTATTATTAATATCAACTAAATAGTTTCTCTAAACTGAATGTACTTTTTATAACTATGAATAACACTTTATAATTATTAAAAATAATATTATATCATTATTGTATTTCATTACTATAATATACTTCCATTTTTAAACTATTAAACTTATTAATTAAATTATTTTGATAAAACTATTATAAAAACAACCCCCTATCTTAGTACTTTTTACTAAAAATCAAACTCTAAACCCTTCAGTTCTCCGTGAGAGGGGACCTAGAGTAACAACCAGAGTTTTTTCCCTAAATAGTTATTATTTTTATATATATTACTCCATACACAATATCAATACCAAAAAAACCTGAAACATTATAAGGTAACCAAATAAATAGCATGTATAAATAGTAGTAACTAAAAAATAATATATATTTATATATATAACATAAATAATTTCACTTCAAGTATCGACTCAATTAGTGCATCTAAAAAACTAATTGAATATTTTACAAAACATTATATCTTTTCAATAATAATATATTTTTATATTAATAAAGAATTAAAACAAGTTTATCTAGTAATTTTTGATAAATGGGATGAAGAATATGTAATATACCAAAAAAATTTCTTATAATTTGTTTTCATTATATTTTATGGTTTTAATTAAAAATAAAAATAATATATTTATAAGGATAATAAATTAAAAAATACATAAATTCATGTTTTGATTTATCTTGAATATATTATCTTAAGAGTATTTTTGGAAATATTTTAAAAATACTGATTTTTAAGTGAATAGAGAAAATAGTGTTTTTAAAAATAACATGATTTTATGAAATTAATAGTACATATATATAAATTTTAAATCTATGATTTTTTTTTGAAGCACAAATATATATTTTATATGTTAAATTACAATTTAAAAAATGTTTGTTTTAATTTACAAACCCATATTTGACATTTTAAAACATAAATAATATTTTTTATAAAATTCTTTTAAATACATTATTCATTTATTTTTTAAAATTAATTTTTATCTCATTTATAAATTGAATAAAAAAATTTATTTAAAATTTTGGATCATTATGAAAAAAAATATAATATATACAATTTTTTTTGGAATAATGGATAAATTTTCAACTAAAAAACATGTTACTATGGTGGAAACCAAAATGGTAAAAATGAATATCCTAAGAATTAAAAAGAACCAACATGTTAAAAAATATTTTAATAGATTGGATGTGGTTTGGGTCAATCTCAAAACTTTTCCACTCCTTTATTTCTCAATTTATTAGATAATTTACTTGATATTTTCGTCATATTATTGAAATGTTTGGGGTAATATTAACAATGTTGTCCATTTTCACTTATAAAAGGGAAACTATTTTCCTCAATTATCCTCACAGAAAAACCCCCCCTATGATTGTCCCAAAATCTACCAAAACATATCATGAACACTTATATAAACCCAAATTATGTTCTGGAATTTTTAAAATACCATCACGTAATGTTTTAATCCCCTTCACAAATGACATAATCAATATAGTGAGGTATATATTTCTCGTAGCTCCTTCTTCATTTCTATTCCCTTCTTCCCATTTATTATATCCCAAAATCCATTAAAAATATAAAAATATTATCAAAAATATTATTGTTGTATGGGCATGTTATTATTATTATAATTAAATAATTAACCCCATTTCCCCTTTTCTTACGGAAAATAATAAAAGTGAATCATATGTGTGTGCGGACTACCGCCTCCACAAAGAAACATGTATTGTTTTCCCTCACCACCTAACATGGAATGTTAAAAAGAGTACATAACTAATTTTTTTCTGAAATATATATATATCATATTTAATTTCTTTAAATGAGAAACCATGTTACTTATTTCTTCCTCCCATCAAAAAATAGAACTATCATTAACATGTATGTGTGGACTGTCACCATCAGAGAATGATCAATTCCATTTTTCAATACCACTTTTATTAAATGGTTTTAGTTTATTTATCATGAGAATATATTTTATATATAATTAATATATATCATTAATATGTATGTTTTCTTATAGCACAAAAAATAATGATCTATATAACATAATCGATCGATATCATTAAATAACTGAAAACTAGTTCATCACTACTTTTACCTTCAAAAAACCATGACTAAAACTCTCATGAAATGGAATTAAAACATTATAGTTACTTGTAAAACATTGATTCTAGAAAAATTAATCATTTTAAAATGACGATATTTTGGAGAAAAATGAATATTTACACAACTTCTATTAAACTAGTTCAATACGATCGGGATTATTAACCCGTGATATTTAAAATAAACTATAAAATTAAATTAAATGAAGATGATTTCTATTAATGAAAAACATAAATGGAAAAAATAGATGATTGATGTTTGAAATATGTAATAAATATGTTTATAATTATGATACAGAACTTTAAACCACTTCCATGGAAGTCAAGTGTAAAGGTAAGGGACTTGGTAACTCAAACTCTTTTCTAGGAGTTATACAATTTCAGATTGTATGTTGTTTTTTGATGTATTCTTATTAAGAAAGATGTTATATACATATCACTAGGGGAAAGTGTTTATTGAAAAATATTCTTTTCCATGAAAGGATTTATTTTTAATTATTATAAAAAAATAAATTGGCTTTTTTGATATGAGTCTTTTAACTCTGAAGTTTACAATAATGTATAAAAAATATTTTCAAAATGAGATTTTCATGATTTAGATTTCATTATATTAATATTATTCATCTCAAACATAGTTATGATTCCTGTTTTACACTATATTTTATTTTATTATGTGATTATTTTGGGTGATCAAGTTTTTAGTATCAAACAATTTAATACATTATGTAATTTTATTCCAATCCCATGTTTTATAAAACCTATTTTATTTCTAGGGGTTCTTTATGGATATTTAATGATTTCCATTTTTATTTTTAGAAACCTGTTTTATTTCCCATTGATTATAGAAAATATGTTAATTATTCAATTTAAGTGGTACAAATTTGTATTGATAATGATAGGTGGAATCCAAAATCATACTCTAATTAATTCGTTAAATTTTATAAATAATGAGATAGTTAGGAATGTACATAGTAATTTTGTACAAATAGGAATGTGAATGACAGGTTTTCTTACATTTATAGTCATATACGTAATGATTTTGTTCACATATGAATGAGATTATTGTGTCTTCTCACAATTTTTTTCAATTATTGCTGTTTTTTCACATTTCAATGTTGTTCATTAAGTAATCTCATGGTTTGAATATGAATTTTATTTCAATGAAATGTCACGTTTTAATGATTGCAACTTTTTTTAAATTACTAAACTTTTTTATATCATTCTCACATGTTGTATGTTTCATAAGATTTATTTTGATCAATGTAATAACATTTATGCTTCGTTAACTATATTATTATGATATTTTATTGCATTAACATGTTTTGTGATTATCATTTAAGGTATTTTGATGTTTTCATAATATATATATATCGTCCTAATGTTTTCCTTCATATTTATCACATGAAACATTATGATATGGTTTTTCCTTATTGAGATGTTGTTCTCGCCCCTTTTTTATGTTTACATCCCTCAAATTATGAAGATTATTATATTATATGAGATGTCTCAAAGGGTTTAAGGATAAAGATTATGGATTGAATTTTAAAAGTTTTGTAAAATAAGTTTTCTATGTAGTTAATATATAAGGCACTAAACCATTCGATCTTTGGGTTTTGTGGCTATTTTCAAATTTTCTTATTTAAATCCTGATATTAATTTATTATTTCTATTATGTTTATCTTTGGTAGATTTTTTAATGAGATTGGGGTTTAGTAATATTTTTATATTAGTTTAAAGAAATTTAGTGAAAATCCTATGGAAACTATTATGGGATTATTCTAAATATAAGATTACATTATTGAATTTTGATATTGTACAGATTGTGTGGTTCTCTTAGAAATTAAACCCATGTCTAATTAATAATATAGGATTTATTATCTACAATATATTTACCTAGGGGTAATATCCCAAAAAAAATTAATTGGGATTTTAATCGATCATCACTCGTTGCATGATAAATAGGCCTAATTATATTCCTCGTTTTATACTATATGGGGTTATTATTTATTAAGACTAATTATCTTTAAAACCCTTAAAACGTATTTTTATGATGGTTAAAGAATATAATATGAAAATTACATAGGATAACATAGATTAAAACCTATATATTAATATTCTAATGTATGAAATTCATAAATGAAATCTTATATCAATGTTTATAATTTTCTTATATGTAAATTTATTAATTTAAGCATATTCTTTCACAATTTTTCACTATTCGATGTAATGGTTGAAACCTGAAAGAGTTGAGATAATTATATACCTAATGGACAATACAGATATTGTGTAGATAGAATACCTAATGAGGTAAGGTCTAGAATGAAAAATGTCATGTAAATTATCATCCAACTATATCATGGAGTGGGTAACAACCACAATTCTATTGATATCTCAAACACACTATTGATGGAGTAACTAATTAACAAGTTATGTATGAGGAAACTATAAACTATTTTAATGGGTCTTCTAATATATTACTTATTGAGAATAATTTCAATGAAATGGATATTTAATTTCACATTTTCCAATGTTTGGACCACGTGAATTTCATTTTATTGTCTCTCATTTAGAATGTGATGTCAACCCGTGGTGGAGTCACTTTAATTATACCATAAAAAAGGTTGAAATTGACTTTATATAATGAGAGGAGTTAAAAAAAATTTACTAAGTATTTTCCATATAATATTTTAGAAATGTAGGAATATTTATAATTTGAGAAAAAAATAAGATGAATATATTGAATCATATAAAGAAAATTTCACAAGAATCACAAGGTACTCCTTTGGATTGATCTCTTATACTGAGAGAAAATTCAATAGATTATTTATTGTCTTAAAGCCAAGCATTTAAAGGAAGTTATCAATAAGAGACTTTGATTTTCTATGAAGAGATAATTTTATGTTCTATTTAGGAAGATATATAAATTTGAACCTCTAAATATTATAATGACAAGAAAATAATACTTTAGTATATGGATTCGATGATAATATTACAAATCCTTGGAAGAATGTAAAATTTCCTACATATAATAAATGTGTAAAAAAACACCCATTTAATTGCCTCAAGGGATAATATCAATGTTTTAAGTGTGGTAAAGAAGTACAGCAAGACCATAACAATGCAATTAAGTCTATAAGGATGATTAACTCAAAAGAAAGGAAGAGGGTCCCACCTAATGATCCACACATACTATAATGATTCATGTGTAAGGAGTTCACACATTAAGAAAAATGTTTCCCCAAAACTCAGACCGATGAATATAATAGGACTAATAAACTCCATAAATCATGGGAACCAAGAGCAGAATTTGTAATCAGTTTCACTGAGGTATATCATGATAATGAAGTGACGTGAGGTACACATGATCTATTTTATAGATTAGATAATACATTATTTGATTCTAGTTCATGGACCTAATTTATATCAAACATATTTTCAAATAATGTTTAATCACCACTCCATGTAATGGATATTAAAATATCTTATAAAAACCCTAATGAAACAATGATTGAGTCTAAGATTTTTTAATATCATCCGATTGATATTTGTATGAGGTTACTTTTTTTATATCTAATTATTCTTACATTGGTTGAATTTTACATAAGGTTTGGTAAGTATTGTTTTTGCCTCCATAAATCACATATCAACAATTGAGATAAATAAATCTCATTTTATATATTAAATCATCCTTTTATCAACTATCAGTCCAAGGATGATAAAAAACACCCTGTGGATAAAAAATTTATAATATTGTTTATGAAACAATGATGGACTCTTGACTCAAATAATTAGAGTGGAATTATGCTTTGACGACATGCCTATTGTATAATAGTATACAAATTTACATATTTGTTAATATTATGGTCTTCCCCCATTGAAACAGGTATTATTTTAAATATAATTCACAACTATATCTGTACCTGTCTAAATGATTCCATATAAAATGGATCCCATTGAATAAAAGGACATAACTAATAAAACAGAAGAGAATATGGTCAGGGGTTTTATACACAGCATTGGTTCTCCATGGTTTGAACCAGTCATCATTGTTAAAAATAAATATGGATAAATGTTTCTTTTCATTGATTGTTTGATATTAATAAAATCACAATCAAGAACCTGTATCCTCTACCTCATATTGATTATTTATTCGATCAACTTATAGGAGCTCAACAGTTTCAAATATTGACCTGAGATTTATATATCATCTGTTAAGGGTCAAAAATGTGGGTGAATTTAAAAAAACAATATAAATAAGTTATTGAAACCATGAGATTATAGTGATTCGATTTATACTGATAAATTATAGATCCAAATTTATAGATCAAATGAATAGATTCTTTAAATGATACATTGATAAATTGGTGGTTATCTCCATAGATGATATTAATCATTATTCAATAATTTTTAATGAACCAGAATTTTATTTATAGATTTTTTTAAAGACCTCTATAAAAGGAGAAATATATTCCAAATTTAGAAATATTGAATTCAGTCTATAGAAAGTATCATTCATAGGTCATGTAATCCCAATAAATGGAATATTATAGATCCATAAAAGATGATAATTATAGAGAAATTACCCATGTCAACCCCCATAGTCTAGATTTATAGTTTTTAGAGGTAAAAAGTAAATTACATATTCTTTCTATTAAATTTTTCATAGAGATGTAATCTAAGAACCATGTTAGCATAGAATTGTGTGAAGTCTCTTTGGAAAAAGGAATGTGAATAAAGATTCATGGATCTAAAAATAAGGTTGGCCACTAATCTCCTAATCACATTACCCTGTAGTGGGAATTGGTTTATATTATATAGTTATTCTTTGAAAAATAGTTTGGGTTTTCTCTCAATAAAAATGATAATTTATTTTGTTACTACTCATGAAAATTAAGGACTCCTGATTAAAATTACCGACCTGTTAATTTAGATCTTGTAGTAGTGATCTTTACATTAAATTTTTGATGACATTATCTCAATTGGGAAAATTATGACATATTTACTAAACTCTGGTGCTTGAAATATATATATTCAAATATAAATAATTTAATTTTTGCCACAGGATATGGTTATAATTGATAAAATATTATTATTATTTAATACATTACCACATGAGGAAGGAAAATATGTCTGGTGATGCTATCAGTAAAAAAGGCCATGTTACTCTATCCATGTTGGGGACTGAGAATGACCCAATACTATTATATTTGAAAATGATGAATTTGAATTAATAATGGGACAAAATAAACAATTTATTTTTACCTAACTACTTGAAATTTCATTTATGTAAAGATCAAATAATCTAAAAAAAATATGTAAATATACAAAAAAAATATTGTAAATATTCTATAGTTTGACATTGATAAAGATGGAGTTATATGTTTTTTAAATGTGGTATGTGTCCCATAAAAACTGTAATTGAATAAGGAACATTTTGATGATGAATATGCCTCATACATATCTCTAAATATTGGAGGAACTATGATGTAAATATATTTAAAACAAAATCCCTAGTGGGATAGCATAAAAATATAAATTGTTGAATACCTATCTTGATGGAAAATATGGCATCATTTCAAGGCTGAAAAAAAGGTTTCTATAGTTATGTTGTAACAATTACCTATACCGGTATGGTGATAAGATAACATCATAGTGGACTTCATTATAGCACTCCCCAAAATTTCTAAATACCCAAATTCAATTTGGGTTGTAGTATATCACCTTTTGAATTTAGAGAATTTTATTTATATAAAATAATATTTATTCCTAGAATAATTCATAAAGATATACACATGGTAATTTTTATGGAATCATAAAGTACCAATTCCCATTGTATCTGATTGAGAATTGAGGATTACCCCATGCATCAAGGGAAGTATTCATTAATATTTAGAGACAGAGATAAGTTTTAGCACTATATATCATTCTCAAATAAATAGTTATACTGAGGGGACCATTAAAACACTACATGATATGTTTACATCTTGTTCGATGGTTTTCCAAGGATTATGGGACCAACACCTCCCCTAGAAGAGTTCTCATATAATAAGAGTTCCCATTATTTCATTTATATGGCATCATAAGAGGCTCTATGTGGAAAGAGGTGTAGTAATCCAATGTGTTAGTAAAAACTGAAGGAGAGGAAGATGATAAATCCTCATCATGTCCAAGAAATTAAGGATATTTTTCTAATAATTTAGAGATATATAAAACTGTTACAAATTTTATTAAAGAGTTCTTTACATAATTGTCAACATTTTCTAGAGTTTGAAGTTAGTGATAAGGTGTTTGTAACACCCCGAGATTTTATGAAAAATATTCTTTTTAATTTCATCAGTGTCTTGTGTTGTATGCTACACCAAAAGGAACTTGCACAACACGCATCCTTGACTTGCCTTGCATTACATGCAATCACGACCTTCCTCGATAGCGTGTGTAGTACGCAATACCGAGTTTCACTAAACAACGATATGCTATTAAAATATTATTAAAACTAGCCGTTATGAATAGTAATAACCCCTTTTTGAAATTTTTTAATTTTTATTTTTCAAATTGGACTTCATTTCTGGATTCGGAATATCGAAATTAGCTTAGGGTGAAATTTTGGTACTTTTCGGATAACTTTCATTTTCTAATGAATAGTGAAAATTACTAAATTTTAATTAAAAACAACCTTTTAATAGAAATAATTAATAGTGATAAATTATTAATTTGATTGGTTTTAAAGTATATTTAGAATATATTTTTACAATTTAATACAATTTTGGTTATTGGATGTAATTTCACATTTAAACCAAACATAAACAACTGTCAATCTTTTGATAGTTATTATCTCTTAAGAACACGATATTTGTTTTGACGACGAGAATTAATTTGTAAATTAATTAATGCAACTGATATGTTTTGAATTTGGTAAAATAGACATCTTTTTTTAATTCATAATATCAAATATATCTTAGGCCTAATATTTGGTATTTTTCTGAAAACTTTCAATTTTTGATGAATAGTGAAACCACTAAGTGGTATTTAAAAAAACTGAATTTTTCATAAAACATAATTTTACCACTTCCGTTAGTGGAATTTAGAACATCCTAGAGACACGGTTAATATCAAGGACTAAAATGGGGTTCAATGAGATGAAAATAATTTTTGATGAATAGTAATTTTTTACTTTTTTACCACGGTTAAAAGTAAATAGGGTAATTAAGGGTAAAAATGATATTATTATTACCCTAACACATGTCCTAATTCTATTGGACAAGTGTAATTAGAACAAAAACAACCTTAGGAATAAAATATGACCATTTAGGCCCACATGGATTATATTAGGACATTTATTATTAATTTATTTAAAGAAGGGTTAAAATAGTTAAAATCAAGGTTTAATAAGTAAATAATTTATAATATGGGGTTATACATACGATAAATTCGGCTATAAATAGTAATTAGAAATCTAAAACGATTTCATACATAATTATATTTTATTTGTAATTTTTAGACTTTAAATAATTTAATTTATTTATGACACAATGATGATGCAATAATTATCTTATTAATGAAATATTGACATAATTGATGTTATAAACACCAAAATAAATGTAATTTGAGACTTTTAATGAATTACACTAATTATATAGGTTAATATGACATGTTATTATTGATTTAATTAACTTTTTTCGAACTAATAATTCTGTTATAAGTTTAACAAAAATCAATTACTAAATAGTGTCAAAATTGACATAAAATAGTTTTTAAAACAAATATTATATTAGTAATTGTTATTTTATTCCTAAAAATCTAAGGATCTTCCAAATGACTTAGATAATGTTATATATATTAATAATAAACAACTTGGGGTTTTTTTGGCTGCTTATTGTAAGTTTATTAACCTTATAGTATAAGAACACAAGAAGACACGGTAAAAGTAAAATTATTTAATTTAATGTTTAATATAAATGATAAGGTTAAAATAGGAACCTAAACATGTCTAAATTCTATTGGATGAGATTATTTCGACCCATCCCCACCTTATCTTATAAATAAATTAATTTGGAGCTATTTAAAACAGAACTTGGATATATAATAATATAATATTTTAAGTTATTCCAAAGGTGCCGCTCTCCACCCTTATAAAAGGGCACCTCCTCCCTCTCTTTCTCACACCACATTGAGCCTTCACGATCGGCCAACCCCTGCCTAATTTCCTTCTCCACTTCCCTAGAAACATCCTAGAGGTTCTGTTCTTCCTCAAAGACCAATTTTAGTTCCCTAAAAGGAGGTCTCAAAGAGGCGCTTTAAAGAAGAGGTAATGCCCGTTACTGATTCTTTCATCTTTATTTCTTCTTCAACTTCTTCTTCTTTAGTTGTTTCATCGTGAAGTAATAACATCAGTATCACTCATATACTGATATGATATTATATGTATGAAACAACCCTATTTCACCATCTATCCATCCTATGGAAAACGAAATCACCGCGTGTGCGTACGAACAGAATACTGTCTCCACGCCATGGTGTAATCTATTTTCCACCACCACCTTACTTGGATGGGTATAATGGTGTAAATAATAACTATATATGATTATTGTAAAGTGATATTGATTCTGAAATATTATACATACACTCCAATACAATTCCACGATCATGAGAATGATATCATCGCTCGTGCGTATGTACGAACTACCATCTCCACGACGCGATGAGATTCATTCTCCACGTTAACCATTCATGAATGATTATAAAGTATATATAATAATTAATAATGAAATATATGACATAATAATGATTCTGTATTTATGTGTATATATATGTATGTCATCTACTTAATTCCATTCAACTCAATAAGGAAAAGAAAACAATGTTCATGCGTACGTACGGTCTACCGTCTCCATGAATGGTGTATTTCATTACATTTACTGATATATTATATATATATATTCTGAATATATATTATATATAAATCATGTTTTATATTCTGGAATTAAGTAATCATGATCTAAGTAATCATATGAATAATTACAAGTCAAAACCCGGATGACAAATGAAATGATTTTACCAAAAACGCTCTTTAACATGGAATTTACAAAAGAACGGGTAATATAAAGCCATAAGTGAACCATATATGACATCATAACAATGATTATGATTCTGGAATAAGTAAATGAAATTATTTAAATCATTATACAGGATGTTCGGACACATACGAATCAAATCGGACCTAAGGTAAGGGAAATATCACAATCTCATTTTTATCCGAGATTGTTTATACTTTGGTATTTACTGGGGTGTATTTTATCGTCCACATCCATGTTTCCTCAATATGTAATATTATATCCATCCACCTACAATTTTTGAAATTCAATTTTACCCTTCGGTGAGTATTTAGTAAAGGATATGAAAGGAATCTTTTGTCGTTTTTCGTACGAGGTACTTTTTGACTTTTCTGACAAAAGTACGAGAAGAATGTTTTTTTAACTTATATGGCATGAATGGATTTTTAAAACATTATTTCCAAGAATATTCCTTTACAAGTTTTCAAGTTTATTTTTATTCAACTTCTTTTAGTTTAAAACGGTATGACATGTTAAGAAAGGAAAAGTATATTTGAAGTAGAAAGTATATTTTCCTCAAGAATGGAGTTCATGTGTTTTACCAAAATTATTTTACAAATAAGATAATAAAGGGTTCTGTTTCTATCAATATTATTACATGGATTTGATTATGTTGTGATGGAAATAGTTTTTTTATTAATTATTTTATATTATATGAATTGTTTTATGATGTCACGTTGTTTAAGAAATCTGTTTTTATTACATGGGTTATGCAATGATGTATGATTTATGATTTGTGTGGCACACATAAGAATGGTTTCATTATGAGATGGGGGGACCTATATCTCCCTCCAATGCATTGGGTAAAGATTTTATATCTCATGTGATAGACATGGCTGTAACGGTAGGTTATACCGGTTTAGTGAAACAGGACTGAAACAAGGAGTGAACTCGGCTCAGAAAGGGACTTTGTCCACTAAGATAGTCTTGGAAATGAGTCTTAACTAATAAGAAATGATTCTCTATGATTATGTGTGTATGACACAAAGTTTCATGTTTTAAGTTATGATTATTGGGATTACATTTCACTACTGTGATTTATCCCATGTTATGAAATTATGATCTCTTTTGCAGGTTAAGATTTCCAAAAGATATGTTCTTATGAATATGACGTGATTGATATTTCTTTTGTTTACCCTTACTGAGAATTTGAGCTCACCCTTTTATGTTTTCTTTTCCCCGTGACATAAAAAAGGATTTAGGTTTAAAAAAAGAAGATCTTTATGGGAGATGTTCAAGATCATTCACCACGATTAGAAGATTATATTCTGAGTTTCCAAAGACACTAAACTATTACAATCCTTGTGTGTGTGTTTTTTCTATGTACTAAGTATTCCGCAAAAGTAATGTAATGTCCATGTACGTTAAGCTTCGGGTCCCTATAGTTGGTATCAGAGGAAAGGTTTAGTCAACCTTTGGAATCTATAATGAGAAAATGTTAGTGAGATCCCTAGAGATATTTCTAAGATATGTCTAGGGATGTCCCTAAGGGTAAGTATACGTATAGGATATAGTCCTAGAAATATGGTAATGATATTAGATTAAACCAAAGATATTAGATATTGAAGTTACTCACCCTTTATTATGATTTTTTCCTCTCACACTATTCTTTTTGGGTTTTAGATGATGGATGGAACCCGAAGGAACCGTGTTGATCAATGCAATGGACAATGCAATGATTGTCCTCCTGAACAAACAAATGTTATGGGAGATGGAGTGAAAAATATTATTGCTATACTTACACAAGCTATGAATCATTGTGGACTTCCAAATGAGCAGAGAAGGAAAAAATATTCTATTGAGTCTTTCATGAGGCAACGTCCACCTTCTTTTAGTGGGTCTTCTGATCCACTTGTTGCTGAACAATGGATTAGGACAACTGAAATGATATTTTCAGTTCTTCAATGTTCTGAACATGATAAAGTCATCTTAGAAGTGTATCATTTGGAAGGTGATGTTGATCAATGGTGGAATATTAACAAGAATACAAGGCCAAGAGATGAAATTGAGTCCATGGAATGGGATGAGTTCAAGAACTTATTTTTCAATAAGTACTTCCCTCGTATTCTTCGAACAAAGATGGAGAAAGAGTTTCTTGAACTAAAGCAAAAGGATGATGAATCTGTTGGTATATACGAAGCTAATTTTACAAGGCTTGCAAGGTATGCATCTGGCCTTATCATCCAACCTGAAAGTAAAGTTGATCGATTCTTCAGTGGCTTAAAACCAAATCTTCGTAGGGAATTAGCTATAAGAGACTTCAGTAGCTATGAAAAAAGTATGCGTTGTGCTATCAAGGTAGAAATGGAAGTTGTTGTTACTTATCCATCTCATAGTTTTGACATGAAACGAATGATGGAGTTCAAGGAGAAATCTCAGAATAATGGTGAAAAGAAGATGAATTTTTCCTTATGCTCAAAGTGTGGAAAGAAGCATGGTGGAGATTGTCTTAAAGGGACTAGAAAATGTTTTAAGTGTAGAAAATAAGATCATCGAGCAGCTGAGTGTCGATGTAATGGAAAAGGGTTTCTAATGATGTGAATAAAGAAAGGACTGCAGAGAACGTACCAACAACACTTCAATGCTTCAAGTGCAAGGAAATGGGGCATTATGCTAATAAATTCCCTAATCCAAGGGTTAGCGATGATCGACATGAGAAACCACTTAAGGCAAAGGACAAAGGGAAGTCACATGCGATCACTATTGGAGATGTTGAATATAACAATGATGTGGTGGAATGATTAAGTGTTTATGTAATGGGATTCCAGAATAATGTTGTATATAGTATAGTAGAATATTGGAATATTTATGTTTTGGTCTATTATGGTTTTCAATAATTTTATGGCATCGGTAACCATGAAATGTGATTGAAATATTTTTGGAAAGCAGATGATATGCACATAATGAAGGGATAAAGATAATCTAATATGTTTGATAGTATTCATGAGCTCATGATTGATATAAGGACTAAGTGATATCATGGTTTGAGGATATAGAATTTTGAGAATTTTGGTATGTGGAAAGTGTTAACTTTTAACTGCATTCATGTTTTCACTAAGGTTCAATGGAAATTCATTATTCAAGAGAATACATGATTAAGGTATTCACATGTTTTTAATTTGACCAAAAAGATATATCTTATGATATATGGGGGATAAATGATGGCATTCACGTGATCATTTTCTTTATACTATGAGCTTGGACTAAAGTATTTTAGATAAGCCTAATGATTGGAATGGATTATGTTGGACATAAGTTAGTATTGTTTAAGGATAAAACTTTTTTGATATATTTAATGGGATGTTATAGTAATATATCTTTAGAAAATGGACAACCTGCAGGATGGGCGATAGCCCATCGCGTCGGACAAGGCTTTGGGAATCGAACCCACAACTGAAGTGCGACTGGCCTTTATCGCCTACCACTGGCCTACAGGAAGTCCCTATTTAGTAGAAACTAGTTTTCTTATATTATGATGTATGATATATGAAGTATATGTCCATTTTAGGAACCATATATGATTAATCTCACTATAGATGGACTTATGTATTTTTTGATAACTTTTCTAACCTTTTGTTTGAGATAGATGGAATGACCCATCATTCTATCACATGATCTGCTAACACATCACGAATGAAAAATTCAACTTCATATCTTTAAGAGATGAAGTGGAAATTGTCCAAAGAACTACAATTGGTGAGACTATACCAAAATCACGAAAGTATTTCTTCTAATTCCAATTTCATCAACTTTAGGGAAATGATCTTCAAAACCAAAATGTTGTTCTAGTGCTCTTATATCTGATGAATCAGATGGTACCTTAGATCGTCACAAATTTATGGCTTTGTGATTGCTGGATTTTCCATATCCATGTTCTCTACCACTTTCCATCAAAACATGATGGTTAGATTTCTCTTCCATATCCATATTTTCACCTATGTGGAAACCCAGTGATTAGTTTATTTGGGTAACCATTACATTTCATACATTTGTTTTTAAAGATTGGTATTGGTATTCCTTTTTACGATGTGGGTTTCTATTAAAGAAACTTTCGAATAGTAAACCATTTATAACCCCGACGAATTTCGAGGGAGAAATTCATTTTAAGGGGGGTAGAATGTAACACCCCGAGATTTTATGAAAAATATTCTTTTTAATTTCATCAATGTCATGTGTTGTACGCTACACCAAAAGGATCTTGCACAACACACATCCTTGACTTGCCTTTCATTACACGCAATCGCGACCTTCCTCGATAGCGTGTGTAGTACGCAATACCGAGTTTCACTAAACAACGATATGCTATTAAAATATTATTAAAACTAGCCATTATGAATAGTAATAGCCACTTTTTAAAATTTTGTAATTTTTATTTTTCAAAATGGACTTCATTTCTGTATTCGAAATATCGAAATTAGCTTAGGGTGAAATTTTGGTACTTTTCGGATAACTTTCATTTTCTGATGAATAGTGAAAATTACAAAATTTTAATTAAAAACAACCTTTTTAATAGAAATAATTAATAGTGATAAATTATTAATTTGATTGGTTTTAAAGTATATTTAGAATATATTTTTACAATTTAATACAATGTTGGTTATTGGATGTAATTTCACATTTAAACCAGACATAAACAACTGTCAATCTTTTGATAGTTATTATCTCTTAAGAAAAAGCTATTTGTTTTGACGACGGGAATTAATTTTTAAATTAATTAATGCAACTGAAATGTTTTGAATTTGGTAAAATAGACATCATTTTTGAATTCATAATATCAAATATAGCTTAGGCCTAATTTTGGTATTTTTCTGAAAACTTTCAATTTTTGATGAATAGTGAAACCACTAACTGGTAGTTAAAAAAAACTGAATTTTTAATAAAACTTAATTTTACCGCTTCCGTTAGTGGAATTTAGAACATCCTAGAGACACGGTTAATATCAAGGACTAAAATGTGGTTCAATGAGATGAAAATAATTTTTGGTGAATAGTAACTTTTTACTTTTTTTACCACGGTTAAAAGTAAATAGGGTTATTAAGGGTAAAAATGATATTATTATTACCCTAACACATGTCCTAATTCTATTGGACAAGTTTAATTCGAACAAAAACAACCTTAGGAATAAAATATGACCATTTATTCCCACTTGGATTAGATTAGGACATTTATTATTAATTTATTTAAAGAAGGGTTAAAATAGTTAAAATCAAGGTTTAATAAGTAAATCATTTTTAATATGGGGTTATACATAAGATAAATTCGGCTATTAATATTAATTAGAAAGATAAAACGATTTGATACATAATTATATTTTATTTGTAATTTTTAGACTTTTAATAATGTAATTTATTTATGACACAAAGATGATGCGGTAATTATCTTATTAATGAAATATTGACATAATTGATGTTATAAACACCAAAATAAATGTAATTTGAGACTTTTTATGAATTACACTAATTATCTAGGTTAATATGACATGTTAGTATTGATTTAACTAACTTTTTTCTAACTAATAATTTTGTTATGATTTTAACAAAAATCAATTACTAAATAGTGTCAAAATTGACATAAAATAGTTTTTAAAAAAATATTATATTAGTGATTGTTATTTTATTCCTAAAAATCTATAGTTCGTTCGAATGACTTAGATAAGGATATATATATTAATTATAAACAACTTGGAGTTTTTTTGGATTCTTATTGTATGTTTATTAACCTTATAGTATAAGAACACAAGAAGACATGGTAAAAGTAAAATTATTTAATTTAATGTTTAATCTAAATGATAAGGTTAAAATAGGAACCTAAACTTGTCTAAATTATATTGGATGAGATTATTTCGACCCATAACAACCTTAGCTTTAAATTAATTCAATTTGGAGCTATTTAAAACCGAATTTGTATTTATAATAGAATAATATTTTTAGTTATTCCAAAGGTGCCCCTCTCCTCCCTTATAAAAGGGAACCTCCTCCCTCTCTTCCTCACACCACTATGAGCGTTCATGCTTGGCCAACCCCTGCCAAATTTCCTTCTCCACTTCCCTAGAAACATCTTAGAGGTTCTTGTCTTCCTCAAAGACCAATTTTAGTGCCCTAAAAGGAGGTCTCAAAGAGGCGCTTCAAAGAAGAGGTAATGCCCGTTACCGATTCTTTCATCTTTATTTCTTCTTACACTTCTTCTTCATTAGTTGTTTCATCATGAAGTATTAAAATCAGTATCACTCATTTACGGATATGTTATTATAAGTATGAAACAACCCTATTTCACCATCTATACATCATATAGAAAACGAAATCACCGCGCGTGCGTACGTACGGAATACCGTCTCCACGCCGTGGTGAAATCTATTTTCCAACACCACCTTACTTGGATGGGTATAATGTTGTACATAATGACTATATATGATTATTTTAATGTGATATTGATTCTAAAATAGTTTACATACACTCCAATACAATTCCACGATCATTAGAACGATATCATCGCTCGTGCGTACGTACGGACTATCGTCTCCACGACGCGATGAGATTCATTCTCCACGTTAACCATTCATGAATGATTATAAAGTATATATAATAATTAATAATGAAATATATGACATAATAATGATTCTGGATTTATGTGTATATAAATTTATGTCATCTACTTAATTCCATTCAACTCAATAAGGAAAAGAAAATAGCGTTCATGCGTACGTACGGTCTACCGTCTCCATGAACAGTGTATTTATTTCTATTTACTGATCTATTATATACATATATATATATTCTGAATATATATTATATATAAATCATGTTTTATATTCTGGAATTAATTAATCATGATCTAATTAATCATATGAATCATTACAAGTCAAAACACGGACGACAAATGAAACGATTTCACCCAAAACGCTCTTTAACATGGAATTTACAAAAGAACGGGTAATATATACCCATAAGTGAACCATATATGATATAATAACAATGAGTATGATTCTGGAATAAGTCAATGACATTATTTAAATAATTATACAGGAGGTTCGGACACATACGAAGCAAATCTGGCCTAAGGTAAGGGAAATATCACAATTTCATTTTTATCCGAGATTGTTTATACTTCGGTATTTACTGGGGTGTATTTTATCATCCACATCCATGTTTCCTCAATATGTAATATTATTTCCATCCACCTACAATTGTTGAAATCCAATTTTACCCTTCGGTGAGTTTTTAGTAAAGGATATGAAAGGAATCTTTTGTCGTTTTTCGTACGAGGTACTTTTTGACTTTTCCAACAAAAGTATGAGAAGAATGTTTTTTTAACTTATACGGCATGAATGGATTTTTAAAAAATTATTTCCAAGAAGCTTCCTTTACAAGTTTTCATGTTTATTTTTAATCAACTTCTTTGAGTTTAAAACGGTATGATATGTTAAGAAAGGAAAAGTATTTTTGAAGTAGAAAGGATATTTTCCTCAAGAATGGAGTTCAGGTGTTTTATCAAATTTATTTTCCAACTAAGATAATAAAGGGTTCTGTTTATCTCCCTATTATTACATGGATTTGATTATGTTTTGATGGGAATATTTTTTTTATGAATTCTTTTATCTTATATTAATTGTTTTATGATGTCACGATGTTTAAGAATTCCATTTTTATTACATGGGTTATGCAATGATGTATGATTTATGATTTTTGTGGCACACATAAGAATGGTTTCATTATGAGATGGGTGGGACCTATATCTCCCTCCAATGAATTGGGTAAAGATTTTATATCTCATGAGATAGACATGGCTGGAACGGTAGGTTATACCGGTTCAGTGAAACAGGACTGAAACGAGGAGTGAACTCGGCTCAGAAAGGGACTTTGTCCACTAAGATAGTCGTGGAAATGAGTCTTGACTAATAAGAAATGATTTTATATGATTATGTGTGTATGCCACAATGTTTCATGTTTTAAGTTATGATTATTGGGATTACATTTCACTACTATGATTTATCCCACGTTATGAAATTATGATCTCTTTTGCAGGTTAAGATTTCCAAAAGATATGTTCTTATGAAAATGACGTGATTTATATTTCTTTTGTTTACCCTTACTGAGCATTTGAGCTCACCCTTTTATGTTTTCTTTTCCCCAGGACATAAAGAAAGGATTTAGGTTTTTAAAAAAGAAGATATTTATTTGAGATGTTGAAGATCATTCACCACGATTAGAATCTTATATTCCGAGTTTCCAAAGACACTAAACTATTACGGTCCTTATGTGTGTGTTTTTGCTATGTACTAAGTATTCCGCAAAAGTAATGTAATTTCCATGTACGTTAAGCTTCGGGTATCTATAGTGTTCCTTTAAATATATACATAGAGAAGGTTTATGAGATTTGGGATGAAAGGGAAGTTGATATCTAGATACATGGATCCCTTCGATGTACTATATCATTATGGGGTTATGTCCTATATCCTAGAACTCTGTCCATACATCTTTTAAATTCACAATGTGTTCCATGTATCAATTTTGGGGAAGTACATACCAAATCCATAGATAGCGTTGGCTATCTATTTGGAGGTAATGTAATAATCAGGCTAGGCATTGGCCCGGACACACACACAAACACACACACACACACACACACACACACACATATATATATATATATGCAAAACATCCCTAGAAAAATAATAATTTTCCTGAAGTTATATGAGAACTTAAGGATGTCATTAGATAAAATTACGCTCACTTCTCTTCTTCCATGTAATAAAATTTTGAGGAAATTTTTTTAAGGGGTAAAATTAAAATACCTGATGTTTCCATCATAAAATAAATACTATATTCAATTAAATTGACCCAAATGCAAAACTAAAACCAAATAAATATATATCCTGGTAATAATGATGTATAATTATCAACTATAAATAGTGGTAAAAGAATTTTGAAATATATATATATATATAAACAAAACAAAATAAATTCAAATTAAATATTGACTTAACTAGTGAATCTATGCATCTAATACAATTTTTTTTTAAAAATTCACTTCTTTTTTTCATAATATATTTTGATATAAATAAATTATTAAGACTAGTTTAACTAATAATTTATAGGAAAATAAAATATGAGTAAATAATAAATTAAAATTCATTTTCCAATAAAAATTTTTTTTGTTATATTAAATTTTATCCATTAAATATTTAAAGAAACTAAATTCTAGGATGAAATTTTGCAAAAATAACATCATTCTTGGATATATAATGAAATTTTTTTCATAAAATAAATTTTTCATATATTCTAAAAAATGATTTTTATATAAAACGTATAAAATATTATTTATACAAATAACGTGAATTGTATGACATTATTAGTATATATGTAAGAAATGAAAATTAATGGAAACATTTTATAAGTCCAAATATGTTTATTATAAGGGATTTTATATTTTATAATTGTAGTTTTTAATTGAAAAGCATATATTTTTCATTTTATATCTGAAAGCCTATTTTTCAAAAAAAAATTAATACATTTGACATTTATTATAATTAAATTAGATATTTTAAAATTAAAAATTTGAATATAAAATATATTTCAAATATTTAATCCATATGTAAACGTATAAAATAACAACCATTTTATTTTTGGGTATGAAAGATAAATTACTGAGGTAAAAACTAGTCATCATTGTTAAAAAATTGGTAACAATATGTAGATTAAGGTAAAAGGGGCCTATAATGTTTAAAAAATGATTATAAATGAGTGTTTAAAGTATATATAAACCTTATATCTCCCACCAATACATTATTTCTCAATTTTGGATCTACTTTCATAGAGAGTGACTTCATATAATTGAATATTTTTTACTATTTAAAAAAATGTCATCTATTATCACTTATATAAAGGGTACTCCTCTCCCCAATTCCCCTCCCACAAAAACCCCATATTCTCAGACCAAAATATTCCCAAACCGCACATAAACAAATTCATACACCATAAAGTAGGTTTTATATTCTCAAAGTTTGACCCCTCAAATGTTTTACCCCCTTTCAGTGGAGATAATCCTTGTAGTGTGTAATAGATTTTTAATCTCTCTTTCTTCATTTCTATTACATTAGGTGCATTACTTCTTACTCAATTCCATTACAACATCCTCAAATGATAAAATATTTATATATATAATATTTCATCGTTATTTTGATGATTTTATAATAATCAACCACATTTCCCTCTTCCATTAAGAAAAATGAAAATGTGAATTATGTGTGGGTGTGTGGACTACTACCTCCATAATGAAATGTGTTTCACTTTCCTTCACTGCATAATATGGAGGGTCAAAAAATTTATTATATATATATATATATATATATATATATATGAAATTTTGGTTTCTCCATAAACGATGTTATTTATTTCTTCCTCTCTTTTTATTCGGGAATCAACTCATATGTGCATACTACAAACTCTAAGGACTACTACATTGTGTTTATTACTATTACCATCATGGATCATTTAGTTTATATTTTATGATTATATATGATATTAATAAGTAATACATATCATTAATATGTTCTTTTTCAATAACATAATAATTAACAATATTTTTTATATAATCCATTGATATTGACAAATAACTTTAAACTAGTTCAAAACCATTTTTAACCTCAAAAAACATGATTAAAACACTCATGTAATGGAATTATATCATTTTAAATATTTATAAAATATCAATTTCAGAACCTTTAATGGTTTATAAATTATAATATTTTGTAGAAAAAATAATATAGAAATTCTTTTTATGAACCTAGTTCAAATCTGTTAGGATTATTAACACCAGATAATGAAATTGTGTTTTTGAAAATATAATAAATTAAGATATTTATTATTAATGATGATTATAAATGGGAATGAGCATGAATAGGGTAACTAATTTGTTAATTTAGATATTTATATTTATGATTTTGGAGTAAAAAATTTTATATAGAGATAAAAGGTAAAGGTAAGGGACTTGGTAACTCAACCTCTTTTTTGAGAAAAACAATATTTTATTGAACTTTGTTTTTTCAAGAAATTCTTTTTTTAATGGTGTTCTATATTTATCCCAGGGATAAAATTTGTTTTTACCAAATCTATTTCCATGAATGTATTTCATTTAACTTTTTTAAAAAACAAAGAATGCTTTTCGAAACAAAACTCGTAACCATTACTTTTACAATGAGGAACATGAATTGTTTTCAAAATTTTATTTTCATGATTTATTTTTCATTACATTATAATCATATATCTCTAATGGAGTTATGTATCATGGTTTAACATATATTTTCATCAATTATGTGATTATTTTGTGTGAACAGTTCTTCAAAATCAAACAATTTAATTCATACTGTTATTTTTGACAATTTTTATGTTTTATAAATCCCATTTTTTATATGAGTTATTAATGTAAAGTGAATGATTTCATTTTTGGTGTTTAAAAAGCCCCTTATTTGTCCATGGGTACTTTATTAATTTATTATGATTGAATTTAATTATCACACATATGTATGGATGATTATGGTGGGCGTCCTATATCCCTCCCTCTCAATGAATTGGTGAAAGATTATATCTCATGAGATAGTTAGGTATGGATATAGTGATTTTTTTAACAGAAGTCTAGGAAATATTGGTTTTGTTAGGTCCACTAGGCTAGATACCCTCAGAGGGGGGTGAATCAGGGTATTAAAGATTAAAACAACTGCCCCTTCGGTCCTATTTCTTCTTTATACAAAACACTCTTATCTCTCCTTCCCATCATAGAGTATAAAAAAATTATTATATCATACACAAGACACAATAATTTTATTTTGTTTACACTTACTAGGATACATCTAATGATCATACACCAATAATATGTTGATGTGCCAAATTTATTAAAAATAAAATAGATGATTACAATGTTTGGAGCAGACTCACTATCCCTCCTGGTTTACAACCACTAACAATATAAAAGCTCACTGCACTCTCCAATGAAGTGTGCTCACTACTTCTTTAGAATTTCCACTCACGGCTTATAGATTTGTAGGTCCCTTAATTATCAAAAATTAATGCATCATTTTCTGTATGAATATGGTCTGTTGATGTTCCACTTTCATTCCTTGATGAATAGAACATTACCATGGGTGTATCAGGATGTCTTCCATCTTTCACGCAACCCTAGGAAGATTGGTGCACTTATCCTATCCTGGCGTGAAAGTTACACACAAACACAAGCATGACACAGCCTTATCCAACTCAAAACATGTTCAACTCACACCCTTTTACACCCAAACCAATATTGGCATGCAACTATCAAGTGGAATGCAACCTATGAATTACTTTACACTTGCGCACCCAAACCATCACTTGCATGAGCTAACCACCTACGTGACTGGAGCTCAAAAATTCTATAATTATTGAGATTTGTGTAAAATATGAAGGGGTAGCCATCTATAAATGGGAATTTTCGGCACCCTGAGTGCTGCGTGAATCTTTCCTCCCACTGAGAAAGTCTAGTCGCCTCAGCCTATATTGCCATAGTCACCTTGCGTGCCAAAAAAACATGGGTGCCCATTTTTTCTTTCCCATATTTTGATATTATGATCTTCAAAAAAATATGGAATGAATATTTCCTAGACTCTAAGGCACTGGACACAAGTCCCTTTTCCAAAAACACTTTTCTCCTTTTTTCGAATTTGAGTCCCAAAAATTTGGAAAACACTAGAGAATGACACGACCATAAATCTGTAATTTTTTTCACTACCTCTAGTTTTTCCATTATTTATCATGGTTCATTGTTAACAAAGGTTTTAAAAAATAATTTAAAATCAACAAAATTCCACGAAAACCCTATTTGTCAAAAAATTGAACATTGAGATCATCTTTTTCAACAAACACAATCACCTCAAAAATCCTTCCGTGATACCTTTAAGGATTTTTTCCCAACTGTCTAACCCATTGGATTTGTTGAAAATTATTCTGATAAAAATTCTCTTTACTCTGATACCACATTAATGCTTCATCTATCTTCTACCACCATTTACCTCTTGCAATTTTGATAGTGATCAAAGACTTACTCAAAACAAACTCTAAGCCCACATGATCAATGCTCGGCGTGATAAACAATAGTAGAATGAGAAGTTCATTAATGAATCACTTCATTTCTAACACCAATTGTTGATACCAAACTAATACCATTTTTGGAAACATTCTGACACAATTCCAACACCAGTCTTCTGCTTTTATCACGATTCTCACCTATGGTCATATCTATTTCGTTGATCGATCACATCTAGCATCTTCAGATTTAATAGTCCTCCTTCTTCGTTTCTTGGGTACTTTTGTTGTCCAATCTAATATCTAGATGATCACTTCGAACACCACATACTCTCGTCATGGTGCTCCCTCTATCAGCTTCTTCACTTTTTTTGATAAAAGTACCTTATCTTGCAGCACCACGTGACATATTCTCCTTGTGTCTTCAAAAAAGACATAGGATCACTTCATTAGCCACAGCACATAGTCCATTTTTTAGCCATAGGTTTCCCCCCATTATGAGTCACACTTTATCACCCTTTGGTAATAATCCCAGAGTTCACTCCTTTGTGGTTTGCAACAGAGTACAGAGCACAAATTAGGACAGTAAGGAACAGACACCGTACCTCGAGGATAGGCGGTTTAACATCGACACTCTTTAAATTGTGGGTATTATACTGAACTCCCAGATCATGTTGATACCTCTCAAATTCTTCCTTGGGAAAGGCATTTTTCAGAATATCAGCAACTTATAGCTTTGTAGGCACATATTCCAAAATCAACAGCCCTTGCTCCACCTTCTCCTTAAAAAATATATTTGATTTCAATGTTCTTGATCCTCAAATAATGGATATGATTTTCACTAAGATTTTTATAACATGAGTTATCACATTGAATTCTGATCGAGACTTCATGTCAACTACCATATCATCAAGCATCTGCTTCATCCACAATAACTATGCTCATGCTTCACGGGCCACAATATACGCATCTTTTGCAGTGTTCAATGAAATAAAATCTTGCTTCTCTTTTATCTAAGAAATACAATATCCACCAAGATAGAAATCACATTTTGATGTTTATTTTTTGTCATCTGCTAAAACATCCCAATACGAATTTGTGTATCCCAAATTTTCAAGATGATATTTTTTTATACATCAAATTGAAATCCACAGTTCGATTGAATTACCAAAGTATTATTTTCACTTCAAGCATGTTTATTTCCTTGGGATTACTTTGATATCCCGCAGCTTGGCATGTGCAGAAAACAATATCAAGGTATTTTCATTTTCAGGCACACTAAACTTCCCATAATATACCTATATTCTATGATAACTTCCATTCCATCATCATATTTTGATAATTTTATCTGAGTAGAAAATAGATTCTTCTTCTCCTTGGAATTTTAAATTCTAGCTCTTCCTAGAACCTCCTAGGAATATTTGTATTGAGAAATGAAACAGTCATTCCTTGTGTCACATGTAATCCAAGGAAAATGTGAACTCTTTAATAATTAACATTTAAAACACACATTTAATTAATTTGGAAAGCTATCTACACTATGATTCATCTGAGCAACCAAATATTATGTCATCAACATAAACTAGTACCATTATCCTTTGATTACTATCATTTTTGATGTATAGATTGTAATAAACTCCACCACGGTGAGAAGCAAGCTTCTTCAATGATTGATCAAGCTTTGCGTGTCATGCTCTTGGTTTCTGTTTCAGCCCATACCAAGCCCTCTTTAACTAATAAACATTTTTATCATCTTCATGAATGAGAAAATCATATTTCTATTCAAAATACACTTATTCTTCCAAAACCCCATTCAAAAATACAGATTTGGCGTCCATCTGGAACACCTTGAAATTTTGTAGAACTATAATGGCCAAGACCAATCTGATTGTCTCCATCCACGAAACTAGTGTAAATTTATCATCCTAACAAATACCCTATATTTGGGAGTACCCTTTGCACATCAGTCAACATTTTTTTAATCATTGTTTCATCTTAATTCATCTTATTACGAAAGTCTCATTTAGTTTTGAGGACATTCTTATCTAATGGTCTTGGTACAATATCCCATTTTGATTCTTCTCATTCTTGTCTAGATCTTCATTTATAGCCTAAACCCACTTATCGCATTCAACAACATCATCAAATCATTTATTTTCAAATTGAGATAAAAGAGATGTATTCTATAGTGAATTCATTATTCTTGATTGAACTAGAAATTGCTAGTCACCAATGGTATTCTACCTATAAATCTCATCTCAACACTTTAGCTTTATTGAATATACAAACTGGAATGCCTCTTGGTCATGTTTAGTGTCTTCTTATTAGACATAATTTTCTACTTCTGTGCCACCTATGTAACATTATTCACAATCACATTCATCTAGAAACAGTTCACTGTGCTATTGAGTATTCTCAACATTTTCCACAAGAGTGACATCATTTCTCTAAACTACTTTTCTCAGCCTGTTATTAAATCATTTTTATTCATTTATTTTTCTTTAGTATCCATGGAATATCCTCTCATCCCTACGTGACTCAAATTTACTTTGTTTTTATTTGTCGGTAATGAAGAAATTACTTCCAATGATTCGAATGTATTTCACTTTTGTCTTATTTCTATACCGCATCTCATATAGAGTCATTCCTTCCTTCAGACCCAATAGAGTCCTTTTAGAAATGCAGACCGATGTCAACACTACTTCCTTCAAAAATTTCTCTAGTAGGTCTTTTTCTATTTGCATCATTATGGACATGTTATTGATGATCTAATTTATCCTTTCAACCACTCTATTCTATTTGTGTGTTTATATAATGAAACTTGATTTCATATCCCATGGTTCTCAAGATATTCTTACACTTGACTATTTGTAAATTTTATACCATTGTCAGAATAAATGATCATAATTTTATTCCCAAACATCCTTTTAGATTCCATCAGATACTATTTTAGGCAACTAAATAGATTAGACTTATCAGCAATGATGAATTCCTATTCCATTCTTCTATAATCATCAATGAACAAAATTTAATGTCTCTTTCTGTCAATGTATATCGGTGAGATAGGTCCAAAAACATTATCATGAACCAATTCCAGCACTCTTATTAAATGATTTTCTTTATCTTTCAATGTCTTTAAAATGATCATAACATGTTGAAAAGCATGGCATGTAGGTGTATGATCACATGATAGCATGGGGATATCTCTAGTTGAATCACACTTTACCAGATCTTCTAGGAAGGGTTGAAATATATGACCATTTCATTTATTCCATAACTTATTTTCCTCCTCTCTAGATAAAAATCACACATCTTCATCAAAACATACAAGGTAATGATTTCCATTTTTCCTTTTCCCCTTCCAAAACACTACACCATCTATTATTTTAAATATACACATCTTTTTAGTAAATAATATATCTCTAGTGAAGAAAATTTCCACGTCAGTGTTTTTTAAGTTGGTTATATATAACCGACATGAAAATTTGTAAAAAATGGTTTATCATGACATTTTTTTATAACCAACATGATAAAGAACCAAAATATGATTTATAATGTTGGTTTTTTTATAACTGACATCAAATTTCTAAACTCGGTGATTTATCACATTAGTTATTTTATAATCGATGTGATAAATGAAATATCAGTGATTTATCACGTCAATTTTTATAAAACTGGAACGATAGAGGATTTTTTACATCTTTTATTAAATAACTAACATGATAAACAAAATGATTAGATTATCATGTTGGTTATTAAATAACTGATGTGATAAAAAATTTAAATGATTTATCGTGCACTATATTTTGACATTATGTTTTCTTCGACCAGACAACTTGAAAATCGTTTCTCTCGTGCGAAAAACCTAGAAATGGTTCTCCAAAGTCATTCCCACCAACCTAATTTTTCCAACATGATTCCTCATTTTAATTATCCCCAGATCTATCATCTTGACTCGCAATAATCAATTTAACCCTAAAGGCCTTAGTTTCATTCTTTATTTTTTGTGATTCCCTAAATTTATGTTTTCAAATATTATTTTTCTATCATTGTTCTTACTATCATGGTAGGTGTCATAATGTTCATTTATGTAATGATATGTTATTTATTCAGTAAAATATACCATGGGATTGATATCATGAAAGTTCTATATTTTTTTCTACCATGTGTGTTCTATCATGGTTGAGTGCCTACACTTCCATGCGTGTTCTACCAAGAAATCATTATAGTGCAAGTTATACCCTATAACCTTACAACCATGGAAGTTATTCAATACATTTATTACCATCAATAATTGTATCATTATTTAATTCTTAATTTTGGTAATATATTCACATTAAAATTCCTTTTATATTCTATATTTTATATTTCCTTATATGATAGCATTATTTAGTATTTGAATATAAACTAAATTTCACTACCATTTTCTTAAAAAGTAAAATTTGTTTGAAACATCCCCCCACCCTCTTAGACACCCCCACAAACTTGGACACCCCCCTCCCTTTCCCACCCCCTCACTTTCCCACCCACTTGACATCCCCCCACTCCCCTAGACAGCCCTCTCCCCACCCCTTTATACCCCCACCCCCTTGGACACACCGACCCCCTAAAAAAGCCCCCCACCCCTTGGATAGCCCTCCACCCCTAGACACCCCCACCCCCATGGACAGACCCCCACCCCCAGCCCCCCTAGACACCCCCTGGACACCCCCACCGAACCCCTTTAGAAAACCACCCCCTTGGACACCCCCCCACCCCCAAGACTCCCGCCCACCCACGGGCACCCCTACCCTCGTGGACAGCCCCTTCACCCCCTTAGATATCCCCCACCCCCTAGACACCACCCCAACCCCTGGACACCCCCGACCAAACACATGGATACCCCCACCGCCATAGACATCACTCCCACCCCCTAGACAGCCCCCTTTCCCCAGACACCCCCACCACCACGACGACTATGGACTTCCCCCTCACCCCTTGGACAGCCCCCTCACCCTCATGGCCAGCCACCCACACCTTGGACACCTACCTGGGACTACCCCACCCCCCCCCCCCCCGTGACACCCCACCCCCTTGGACAGTCCCCCTATATATCCCCCGACCTTTAGACACGACCGCCCCTAGACATACCCCCACCCCTGGACACCCCACCCCCTTAGATAGCCCCCACAGCCCCTGGAAACCCCCTTCCACCCTTGGACACCCCACCCCCTGCACACCACCCCACCCCCTAGACACACCCACCCTAATGGAAATCCCCCTACCCCTGGACATCCCCCCCCCCCCACCCCACCCCCTGTTGCAATAGATTATATACTAGAGAGTGTATGCAAATTGTTCTTGAATCGTTGATATACATATATACCAAAGGTTTCCATGAAACTATTGGAATAGATTATATGTTGGATAGCATATATACCAATGTTTCATGAACCGTTTTTATATAAATATCCCTATATATTCATTGGAACCTTTGGTATATATTAACTTTAGATAGTTTTTACCAACTGTTCCTTTAGAACTGCTGGTATAGGACTACTGTAATTTCCATCATGCCAATGGTGTGTGAAACCTATGGGATATTCTATCTCACTCATTTCAAACTGTTGGTATAAGTATAATTTTTAGTATTATATGTATACATATTTTAATATTTATACATCATATTTCATGATTAAGGAGGGGTGAATTTGGAATCCAGTTGCACCATGATGTATTCTTTGTGTACCTTAAAAGAAAGGATCCAAGATGATTTTATACTATTATATCATGATCTATAAGAGAGATATATGTAATCCAAAAATGATTTTCATATAAATATAAAATTGTTATATCTATCTATATTTTATTTTTAAAATTATTTCCATGCATATATTTTTAAAATACGCATAGATTTGTTTTATATTTCAAAAATTGTTTTACATTCAAATAATGATATTTTTCATATAAATTAAAATTGGATCATCTTAACCAGATGTATAATTTTTATATTTGTTATAGGTAATAATGAGTCAAAGTTGGATTATGGAACATCGAATGAGAAATGAATATGATGAAGTTGTGGTTTCCTTTTTGGAATTTTCTAAACAAAATGTTCCAAGAAATGGCATTTTTTCTATCCATGCTAGAAATGTTTGAATATGAAGAAGATGAAAAGTAGAGAGGTCAAATATCATATGATTTGCCATAGACTTAATCTAAGTTATAGTCCATGTATTTGGAATGGTGAAACTAGAAATAATGTTAAATCTATTGATGATATTGATTTCCAAGATGGTAACTTAAATGGAATTGAAGAAATGATTTGTGATATTGCAGCAGAACAAATTGAGATAGAACCAACTGTTGTGCGTCTATATGGTGATGCTGAAAAATAGTTTTATCCTAGTTGTAATGTTTTTATAGTTTTGTCAGTGGTTTTAAGATTGATTAACCAGAAGGAAAATCATGGATAGAATGATGGCTGTTTTACAGAGCTACTACCAATTTTTAAAGAAATTCTTCTAAAAGACAGTAATCTTCGAGATTCCCATTATAAGGCCATGAACAAATCATGCCCGATGGGATTGGGGTACAAGAAATTACATTCTTATTCGAATGACTATATGATATACCAGAATGAATATGATGTTATGTCAGAGTTTCCTAAATTTGGGACATCACGGTATAAGTTGAAAGAAAAATCACAAGATGATGTAGAGATTAAAGAGATCCTTGCTAACATATTTTGGTATCTTCCTATAATTCATCATTTAAAATGTTTATTTTCTAATTCAAATGATGAAAAAATTTTAATATATCATGCTGATGAGCAGATATGTGATGGAAAAATAATTCATCAATATAATTGACTTCAATGGAAGAAAATTGATGAGTAGTATCCTACCTTATGAAATTTAATTAGAAATCTCATACTTGGGTTCTGCACGTATGGAATGAATACATTTCGAACAGTCAGTAGCACACATAGTTCATGGCTTGATTTATTGGTAATTTACAACCTCTCTCATAATGATTTTATAAAGTGATAATAATTCATGTTGAGTATAATGATATCAGGTCCGAAGCAACTCAAGAATAATATTGATGTTTTCTTATCACCATTGATTGATGATTTGAAACTTTTATGGGGGGATGGTATTATGGTGTATTATTACAATAAAATGTAATATTTTCAACTTCATATAGTGTTAATATGTACTATAAATGACTTCTAAATATCTGGAAATTTTCCTTCATACAGTGTTAAGGGGAATAAATTGTGTCCGATTTGCAAACAACAAACATTATATTGTCAGTTTCATCATGGGATGAAAACATTATAAATTATTTAATGAATTTTTTTGCCTATGGATCACTCTTATAGAAGACTACAAATGGAATTAAGTGGCGCACAATAATTTGATATTGCTACAAAACCATTATCCCTTAATGTGTATTTTGAGAGGGTGAAAAACCTTTATGTGACTTTGGTAAAGACACATAAATCTCTTAATGATATAAATATTTCAATGAAAATTCAATATTTTTTGAGCTACTGTATTGGATATATCATGAAGTGAAACATAATATTGATGTCAATCCTGTGGAGAAGAATATCTGCAACAGTTTTATTGAAACATTGTTAGATATTAATGGAAATACAAAAGATGGGTTGAATTCAACATTAGACTTACTATTAATGAGAATACATTTGGAGTGAGCTACCACTCAAAATAGAATACAAAAATTTCATCCCTAGGCTTTTCATACAATATCCAGGAGGGAAAAAATAGCTTTTTTCAGTGTCTTCATGATATCAATGTTCCTCAATGTTATTCTTCAATTGTAAAAACATTTGTCTCTTTGAAGGATTTTAAGTTCATATGTATGAAATCTCAATATTTTCACATCATGATGCAACAACTTCTACCGGTTTCATTGGGTTGAAGATTTCACTTTCATGTCATAAAGACAATAATGAAGGTGTGTTATTTTTTCAATTAAATTTGTAATAAAATTACTAATGAGAATGATTTGAATATTTTGGAAAATGATCCAATTTCTATAATTTGTCAATTGTAAATTTATTTTCCTTCATCTGTTTTTGATATAATGGTGCATTAAATTGATAATCTAGTTTGAGAAATAATGTTTTTTGGACTTGTATATCTACAGGGGATGTATCCTTTTGAAACATATATGAAAATAATGATGTGTTATCTTGCGAGTCCATATCAACCAGAAGCCTCAAATATTGACAAGTATATTTTTGAGGAGGTTGTGATGTTTTGTATGAACTATTTGGATGTGGAAAAAGAAAAAAGGATTGCCTCCATCTCACCATGAATGAGTAAATAATGAGGGAAATGAGATTCATGTATTTAATGTCAAATTTTTTTCAGCTAAAAAGATGAAGAAGGTACAATTATACATATTGATTAACATAGATGATGTTCAACCATATATCACATTCCCTATTAATGAGCTGAAACAATGTCATCCAAAGAAAAAAGAAATGTGGATTTTGAATGAGAACAACAAAAAAAAATTCCATGGTTTAAAAAGACATTGCCTGATAGATGACATGTATCATAGACATTAAGATGGTTTTTGGGAGGTCCAAGTTTAAAGGTGATATCATGGTATGGGAATGACATTAATGACTATATATTTCAGACAAAATCTCAGGACAATAGATGTGATGTTCAGAATATTGGTGTATTAGTTTTTGGAGAACCAATTAATTTTTTGAGTTCTAATGATAAAAACCAAATTTCTGTATCAAGTGCATATTATGCTGTTATTGAGAAAATATAGGTGGTTTATTACATTAAAATTAATTTTCATGATTTTAACTGAAAATGGTTTATTGGTAACAATAGTGTTAGACAATATGAATTTGGGAGGACAGATATTAATGTAAAAATATTGGAAGACACAACATATTCATTTATAATTGAAACACGTGAAAAACAGATTTTCTATATTGGCGATCAATCTGATATGTACTGGTTTATTGTTTTATAAAGGGAAAAAATATGTTGGTGAGGATCAACATGATGAAGATGATGATTTATGTGGCATACCAACTTCCATGGAATGATTAATAGAAAATAAAGATGAGCATGTTGAAGACATGGTTTGTGCCATAAAGAACTATCATGAAAAAGGAATTTGGGAAAACAATCATTGTGTACAGTTGTAATATTTCAAGTGACATATTTTTATTTCTTGTTTACATTTAATAATTTCATAAAATTTAAGATTTTATAGTTTTTTTCTTTATTAAAACTCATATTAAAAACAATAAGTTGAATTGTTTTTTTATTTTAATTTTGTTTATTTTAGTTTACAATGTTTATCGTTACATAAAATATATATCTAGTGATTTTTTTGAATTATAATTACTTTACAATGTTTACCATATTTACCATGTTTACTATAGTTTATCATAGTTTAACTTAGTTTACCATAGTTTACCATAGTTTAACTTTAAGTAACTTATATTTTTATTGATTTTTTTAATGAAAATTACACTATAATGTTTACCATGTTTAATTTATTTACCATTTTTTAACATGATTACCATATTTACCGTGTTTACTATTACGTAACATAGTTCAGTTTTTCATTATTTTCTTTACATTAGTATTGTAATATTTGAATTTGTATATTTTTGAACTAATGTTTCCTTTTTTTATTTGATGGATAATGACTGATAAATCAGTTGATCAACCACATGATTATGGATATGAGCTCATGATCATACCTTTATGGAGGAACATTAAAATTCTCCTAATAATTTTCCTTATTCTTCCTCATGTGATCCCATAATCAAAAAGAAGATTTCAAGAGTTAGTAAAAGTGGATTCACACATTTACGAGTCTTATCACATTCCCATTGCCAGGACCAAAGGATACTTATTGAGTGTGATGAGAATTTTATTCCAATAGGTCCCAAAAAGATTTTAACATTTTGGTATCAACTGAGGGTAAAATCAATGTAATAATTTTGTATAACGATTGGATAAGTGTGGAAAAAATATAATATCTTAGTTATGGTAGACAATTTTGGTAAGATCTCTTGCTATTGTTTGACTAATATTTAAACGTTCATAGTATAATATGTTTTACCTCTTCTTCATCAGATGAAATTTGATATTATTGACATGGAAGGAGTCATGAGGAAATGTTTATCGATGGATACAAGGAGATGGTTGGACATCAAATATTCCCTCTCATCAGATTTCATTTTTGTTCATAGGTTATAGGATAGTTCTTGTCATATATAGCCTTTCATAGAGGAAGACATGTGGAAATAATTTGTTGAAAGTAGAAAAAAAAAGAATCTCTTTATTTAATGGCAATGTAAATTTTTATAATATTTCTAATATAAAGGATACAATTAATGTTCTCTTGAATATTTATTATTCTTAATTTATAGAAAATAAGGACATATCATCAGGATATCCAATCTCAAAATGTATACCCTCATATTTTATCTCGGGGAGGGTGTAGTTTATTGGAAGAGTAATTGATGGAAGAAAAATTACCAAAACATATAGGTGAGTCTTCAAAATATAGGGAGGTTTCCCATTCATCCCTTCTATCAAGAAATTAAAAAAGGGAGATTTATTAGATGAGGAAAAGGAAAAATATATTTTGGAAGAATCGAGAATCATAGATGAGAGGATTTTATGATATTTATTTTATTTATTTTTGTTTATTCTATTTAGTAATTACATTGAATAATTACAAATAAATTGTATTAATTAATAAATGATAATATTGGGGAGCAGATCATATAGGGGGTATTTATAGCTACTGAGAGGCAATATATTTCATCTCGATCATTGTGAAAGACTTAACACCTCGGCCGTGTATGAGGATACCTGACAGGTGTATCGGTAAGAAAATTCTTTCCACGTTCTTCAACATCTTACAGTGAAGGTGTTTATAAAAAAAAAATACTAGGAGGCAGAAGTTAATAATATTATTGTGAACATGGATTAAAATATTAGAGCATAGGTATAGTCTATGTTAGCAGACATGTAAAGACAATTTCAAACTGGAGCTCTCACTCTTCCCACTCTGCTAGAAGCTCCCACCCCCCCACCTCCAGACCCCATTATTTATCCTCCACCTCAGCATGTGGACACCATTTTTTATCCTCCTCTTCTACCACAACTTCATACCTATTTTGATTTGTATTTTGATGATCCTCTACATCATATAGTTACAAATGGGCTAGTATATTGTATAGGAGATACAGTTCATCATCAACAGTTAGAGGTAGAGCATCTTAGGCTCATTGTACATGATATTATAGATATATCATCTCAAGTAACAATACCTACAGATGAGGTGATGGTAGCTGGACATAGTATCAGACACTTGTTAGTTTGGCCATCCAAACTTCCACGACTCATTACCATAGAGGTATGTATTTTATATCGTTTATTTTATTTTTTTAAAAGTTGTTTTAATATTTGTAAACAAGTATATTTTTCTATTTATTTATAGGAATAAATCAACGGTATGAAAATAATATATAGTCAACAATAAAGAAATGGGTATGACATCAGATAGAAATTCTAGTAGGCTTGATATATTGTCAAGATATTCAAATTTGTTGGTGGATCATTATTTATTTCCAATGGATTCTCATGTTTGTGGATATGAAATAAATGTGGGGATTGTGAAAATTGATATCATTGAAATTGTAACTAGAGATAATTTTGACATCAACGTGGCGCAATTTTTTTCATGTAAGACTTATCTTTTTCCCTTATGTTATATTTATTAAAAATGTATACTTATATATATTTTGTATTAGGTATTTATATAACATGTGTGAAAATAATGAGCAAATAGATGTATATGGATTCATGGACCAGCATATGATGTCTCCTAAACCAAATTCATTGGATGAGGAACAAAGAACACTTTATATCGCTAAAATATTTGAAATGAATATAATCACACAGTGTTGGATGATGCTTTTCTGTGAGAGTTCTAAAACATATATATGGAATAGTGTTGTTTATCTTTTATCCTAGAAACCCACAAATATTAAATTTTCTTTTATATCAGTTATCATTAGGTGTTTGGTGTTTTTTTCTCAAGGGAGAAAACACTTTATTGGATACACTCTGTTCATGTTGATGTGCAGGGAAATTTTAAGAATATGTTGGAAAAGTATGTTTCAATTATTTAATAGTTTTTTATATTATAATGAATTTTAAATTTATCCTATTCATATTATTTTATAATAGGGGAATGAAATACTTTCGAAGAAACACAACGAAAAAGAGTTGAAAGATTAAATATGAAAAATTAAAGGTAAATATCCATTTATAATTTATACTTTTTGATGAATTACATAAAAATTATATTTTTAATTGAAACTCATTTAAATAAAAATTTCCTGAAAAATAAGGCATCATGAAATGCAGATATTATATGTTAAGATTTATGTAAGAAATAATTACAACCGGAACAATAATGAATATTGGCAAGGTTATATTTCCATACAATCTCTGCCATAATATTTCATTAGATTTATTTATTATACATGTTAACAACTTTCCATTAAATTTTTAGCTATTTGATGACCCTCAAACACATAGTCCTCAAGAGTTAAAACACTTACAAGTGGAATGGTCAAATTATTTTATAGGTTTGACTGGGATTTAGTTTGTTTGTAGAGTCAAATGTAATTTGTACCATTATAATTGAAATTGTGTATTTAATATTTGTTTGGGATTTCTTTCGGTCATTTTAGTTGATATTTTATGTTTTGAATATTATATGTATGAATGATTAATTTTTTTATGGTTCTTCATATTTTTGTCTTGTTCTATGGTTTTTTTGTTGTGGATTCTAGTCTAGTTTTGGTCTACTTTTGGTCTGGTTTGTGCTTGTTTCATGTCAAACTTGGTAGAGCATAGTAATGGTTTCACTTTTTTATAAAAAAAATTGGTTTTTACATCAGTTATTTTATATCCGATGTTACAAATGTCTGCGGAAGGGATTTTATGTCATTTATTTAATAACTAATGTTGTGTATCCATTTTCACGTCAGTTATTGTATAACAGCAGTGAAAACGACATTGAAGATAGTTTATTACATCTTTTATTTTATAACCAATGAAATAAATGTCTAGTGTATAGTTTATTATGTTAGTTATCACATAACTGATAATGTATATCATTTTTCACATCGGTTATTTGGTAACCAATATGAAAAATGAATCAGAGTCACGATATATTATGTCAGTTGTGTAATAACTGAAAAAATAAACTATATATCACATCTATTATTTTATAATTGGTGTTATAAACTATATACCATGTTGGTTACTAAATAACTGTTGTGATAAATCGAGATTCTAAATGGTTTTTCACACTGTTTATTTAAGAACTGACATGAAAAACTAGTCAGATTTATGTTTTTTACATTGGTTTTAAAAAACCGCATAAAACAACATTTATAACATTGCCTTTAATAACATCTGCTAAAAACTGACGTAAAAACTAAAAAATAACTGACGTAAAAAATATTTTCTTCACTAGTTTAGAATTCCTTGGGTTACACAGTTGACTAACACTAAGTAAATTTTGACTCAGACCTTATACGACTAATACATCAGCACCTCTTATTTCGTTGACCCAAACCTAGACTTTCTTGAGCCAATAATCTTTAAGACATCATTATTTCCAAACATGAAAACTCCTTCTTTGTCATATTATATTCCTGTAATAAGATCTTTATTACCTGTCTTGTGTGATGTGAAACCGTTATCAAGGATCTATATATCAAAATGGTCTGATGCTTTAAGGGAAATTTTTTCAACCATTGCCATCTCACCTCTCTTATTCTTGATCCATGTTTTGGACATCATACTCAGAATAAATTTTAAATCATGAGCTTCCTTAGAGTACGATGGACCAACATCATCCTTTATATATCAAAATCGATTTTTTGTTTTCATCAATTTTTTTGAATCTCTGATTTGATGCTTATGACCACTCAGGTTCTATTTTGGAACATTCCGCTAAATTATTGATGTACAATATCTATCCATGTTCCCAAATCCTTCGAACCAAAAACTATGTCCATCTAAATTTGTTCTATAATGTAGTGATTTGATTGGATGACATTTTTTCTCTTGGGCCCTTTGGTATCTCTTGGCTATGGAATATAAATTTTATGAATGTCCCATCATTCTACAACAATAACTCTTGATGTAGGGTGCATTTCTATTTGTCAATTATTGACTTCTAATTTCCCCTTTTGTTCTATAAATCATCTAATTTTTCGTCATACCCAAATAAATTTTATAATTCAGAGTATGTGTTTGTTTTCTGAATACAAGATTCCTAGTTTTCTGTTTTTGATTAATCCCTACATCAGCCATAACTTCTAGACACAATTGTTTTTTCTTTTCTTCTTGCCTACTATGCACCTCTTTCATCCTTTCAGTCTTCTGAATTATTTTCTTTGATGGCATCTTACTAGGAGTTAGAAGTTTTTCTTGATCCTTTTATTTGTATACTGACAAATTATTCTTCAGGTTCATCAAAGTGCTTGACTTTATCTGTAATTATGTTGTTGAATCCATCAATCTCCTTTTTATGTTCATCAACATCAATTTTATGTTCATCAACCTTTTTAGAGATTTCGGGCATGGAAGACTTATGTTTTTCAATTACCTTTACTAGATCATACTTCATTTCTTCCTATTATTCCATATAAATTTTGTCATCATGAACCACCTTGTTGGATTTCATAATTTTTTCTCTCCAAACATCTATTTATTCAAGAGATGTGTTTAATTCATCCTACATATTAACTCTTCCTTCAACTTCTTCTTCTTCTTCTTCATCAGCATCGGTTTCTTCCTTTTTTCAGAACACCAAACAACTACCACTATATCATTTTCTACATGATCTTTACATTTCATAATCTCTTCATCATCCTCAGCCACAAACTCATCTGAATTATCACATTCTTGTGAAAGAATATTCTTTTTATGAAAGAAATTTTTCTGAATTGTTTCATTCCATTCACATAGGTTAATGCATTTTTCTAGGGAATTTTGAATTCTTCCTCATAATCTTCTTGGAACTTATGGGTGCACCTTTCTGCAAGATGTCCAATATTTCCACATCAAAGAAATTCTAGTGTAAGTTACCCTTTGAAATTTCTATTTCCTCTTTGGTGATTTTAGGACAGGAATGATATCAACTGATCTATCTCTTCTTCTTTATGAGAATCCTAAATATAGAGCTTCTTCATGGTTTTGAATTTCACATATTGGGATTTTCCATTTTACACATCATAATTATCATCATTTAACATTTGATATTATATAGGGGTATTATGCATGTTATCTGGTGTCATCTCCTTTGGATCATTGTCTTACAATAATGAATCTATTGGATTGAACAGAGGTGTGAGTTTCCTTAGGATGTGCTTCACTTAATTTATGTCTCATATGATGTCACCAAAACCACTCATCTCTATCACTACAACATTTACCCTATCAACGAATGAATCAATAAACTCATTCAGGTTTATTCTCAGGTCTTCATACTTGTTCCACAACATAATCATCTTTTCTTCTTTGACCATTGAATCC
Organism: Viscum album; assembly: GCA_963277665.1. Taxonomy (NCBI): domain Eukaryota; kingdom Viridiplantae; phylum Streptophyta; class Magnoliopsida; order Santalales; family Viscaceae; genus Viscum; species Viscum album. The sequence continues at coordinate 1,890,943,777 of OY728156.1, forward strand.
CTTTCACATATGTTCAATTTTTTCCCGCATGGCATGTGAAGCTTTTCAAGACATCACCTAATATAGATATCATTGGATAGAGCTCCCATAAAGTATTTATTATCTTGGTATCAGCATCCAATTCCATTCACTCTGCATCTATTAATACACAACTACTAATATCAGATGTTATACCATGAATTGTCTTTATAATCACTTCCATTGCCAATGATCATACGTAGTGCTTCATTTGATTCTTCCCTAGATAAAAAATTTTCCAGTCAAAGATCGTAATCCCTTGATAATTAATTTCCTCCATTTGAGACAGAAACACTGATAACAACCTTTCTCTTTAATACCAATTGTTAGGTCCACCGGGTTAGATACCCTGAGAGAGTGGTTAATCAGGATATGAAATTTTAAAACAACTACCTCGTTTATTTTTTTTTCATCATTATACAAAAATCTCTTATCTATCCTTCCCATCGCAGACTATAAACAAATATTAAAGAATGTATAGGACACGTCAATTTTATTGGGTTCGCCTTCATTGGGATTCATATAAGGATCTTACAGAAGAAATGTTCTGATGTACCAAATTCACTAAAAAGAGTTATATTGTTTACAATGTTTGGAGTGGACTAACTATCCCTCATAGTATACAACCACTAACATTATAAAATATTACTTCTCTCTCAACTAATGTGTGCTCACTTCTTTCTCAAAGGATCCACTCATAGTTTATAGATTTTTGGGTCCATTAATTATCACAAATAAAAGCATGTTCCCCTATGTGAAAATTCTCAATTAAAGTTCCACTTTCATTCACTAATTAATTCAACTTTACCACAGGTGTACTGTGCAGTCATCCATATTTCATGAAACCTAAATAATAATGTGACGACTCTCCAAGCATGGAGTGAAATTTCCATACAAAAACTTGTGTGAAAAACCCTTCTTGAACTCAAAACATGGGTGACTCGCATACCTTTATTCCCAAACCAATATTGGCCTAAAACTATCAATTGGAATTCAACTTATGAATAACTTTATACCTGTACGCCCAAACCGCCACATACACGCCCAAACCACTTGAAATACTATAGATTAAAAATTCCCTAAGAGTTTACCTTCATGCAAAATGATTAGGGGTGTCCCTCTATTTATATGAATTTTGGGTACCATGAGAATTGCATGCAAGTTTCCTCCCAATGCACAAGTCCAGTAGCATGATCCTCAATCGCCCTAGTAACCTTGCATGCCCAAATAAAAAATTTGGCGCCCCTTATTCATTTTAAATATTTTTATGTTTTGATATTGAAAAACATATATCGTGAATCTTTCTAAATATCCAGGACACTAGTGATTATGTACCTTTTCCAAAAACACTTTTCTCAATTCACACATTTTGAGGGCCAAAAATTTGGCAAACACTAAAAAATGGAACCACCTTAAACCTGATCTTTTTGAACTACCTCCAGTTTGTAAAATACTTTTTCATTGTTCCTTGTAAACATATATTTTAAACAAAATCTAATAAACTCAACAACATTCCATTATAATATACTTTTTCAACAAACTGAACATCGAGACCTCTTTTTTTAATAAAGGCAATCACCTGAAAAATGTTAAATGATACATTGATGAATTTTTTCCAAATAGGATATCTTATGATTTTTTGTTGGGAATAATGATTTTATTCACATAGTACTCAGCCTAATGAGTTTCCTTATAATTTATTTCATATTCTTATGATTTTTCACATATTCATATTGTTTATCATGTAATTTCATATTATCAAGCTGCATTTTATTTCCATGAAATGTCATGATTTCATGAATAAGACTTAATTGTAGAGTATTATGTGATTTTATATCATGATAACTTAATATATAAATATTGATATTCATTTTAATCCATGTCTCAACTTAAATTCAACTTTAATAGCCATTTATAATCTTTTGTTACTCTAACATTTTTTCGGATTATCATTTGTGGTGTTTTGATATTTTATTCAGATATTTATGTATTCCTATTATTATCATTTTTGTTTATGACTTTAAAACATATATTACATTTTTCCATTGATGATTGTATGAGATCACCCCTTTATTGTATTTTTAGCCCTCGGGTTATAAAGATTATTATATAATGTTAGATACCTCAAAGGTTTTAGAGGAGTGTAACTATCATGTTAATTTTATAAGTTTTGTATAATATGTTTTAAATTGGCTAATCACTATGATAGTAAACCTTTCTATATTGGGGGTGTAATGTTATTTTGATTTGTATTATTTAAATCATGATATTAATGTATTATTTATGTTATGTTTATCTAGGGTCTCTCTACCTTGGGTCTTCTATATACTATAATATAACCTATATAATTTAACATTTTTTATACATCATGAAAATGTAGTAAGTGTCATATTCAATAGTTTAATCTCATAATTCCCAACATGATAATGTAGGTATGAGATAAATAGTGGGTTCAAATTTTATTTTCTAGAATATTTTTTATGATCTTTAATAACATTTTATGTTTATTAATTTTTCGTGATAAATAACCATATATTTATAGGGGTAAGACCATGGAACTATCATGATATAATAGAGACCCATCATAGAACTTCTCATATGATAGCGCGATTGGATATACATTTTTGTAAAACATGTTCTTATGAGATGCCTAAAACCCATACTTTCGGATTATGTGATAAACAAATATTCTTTAGATACCATCACTGATACATATAGATGAGACCCAATTTTAATTATCCATAATTAAATTATAAATAGAAAATATTGAGTAACATACATATGCAATATCTTTTAGGATTGTAGTTTAATTTAATAAGGAAAACTCTTTACATAAAAAAACCATATTTTTCTCATCCAATGGAATATTTTTTCTTTATACATAGAGTTTATTATTCCCTAATAATTCTTCAAATTATCCCATAAAACAATTATCCATGCATTATATCATTCAAGACATATCTTACATAATCATTTTTCATAACCTTGGGAAATGGAAAAATTAAAAGGGTGAGCTCAAATGTTCAGTAATGTTTAAGAGAGGCATTACTAATCAAAGATCATAAGTGAGAATAAGGTGATTGGATGGGTATGAGGAAATAATAAAAGTTAATTTATATATCATAGGATATTCATACCCAAAATAATTGTAACATTGATACATTTCAATTTAATATTTAAAAAAAATCCCTAGAAAATTCTCAAATCCATTCATAAAATAAAAATCACAATTATTACTTGAGGAAATAAGAGAACTGATGAAATAGAAATATTTTCATGGAAAAAAGTCACCATTTAAATATCATAAATATTAATTCAATCATAAACTCATTTTAAAATAAAAATAATTCCATTAAGAAACATATTAACCTAAAATAAACATATTGGTACCATAGGAGATTTTCTTCATATCACTCTTATAGTCATTAGAACAATCACCCATCTCAATGGAATACAGTTAATTTTAAATTCCAACATGCCTATATTGGATAACTTATAATTACCTAATGTATTGGAGGAATATATCATACCCACCCATAATCATATATAATTTTGAAGAACCATAATTTTCTAATACACTTATAAAACTTTTAAAAACACAGATCATTACTTCATAACATAACTAACTCATTGAAAAGAAATGGGTTTCAAGAAATTTCATTAAATATCATAAAATAAATATATAAAAATAATATGGATGGAATTATTGGAACATATCCTTAGTGAAGAATAAGAATCATTAAAGTGTGCTTGTATAAATGAAAAATATTTTTCAAAACGAATTATAAATATTCATTGAAAAACAATGAGAAATATACTTTTATTTTAAGAAATTTTAAAAAATAAAAATTAATATTATAATGAACGATGATTTTATTTCAAAAAAGTTTAAAAATTTTAAATTAATCATGATAATGAAAAAAATTTCTGATTTTTGGAAAATATGTTCATTCATTATACATTAAAAACATTTTATTCCTATTTTTTAAGAAAGTCAAAAGTGAGTTGTATAGAAAAAATTTGTAAATATTAATTTTAATAATTTTTAAATAAAATAAAATTTAGTAAAATTTATAATTATTAAACATTTAAGAATAGATAAAAATATTTTATAATTTCTTTATGAACTTGTATATATATGATATGGAGTTTAACAAATTTAAAATAGGTTTTAATGAAAAATATTTTATGATTTTTAAAATTGAAAACTATTTTAAAAGAAATAACACGAGAAGGAACATAAAATTCCATGAGTATAAATATATTCATGATGTTATATATAAAAGAGGTAATATATGAACCATATAAATTAATATAGGAGAATCATTGACAATATGTCTCAAAGAAGTAATACTGAGACAATACAATATTACAACTTTGGTAATTACTTAATAAAAAATATAATAAAATAAATGAACATAGTATTATTATATAAAAACTATAATTTCTATGAAAGAATAGGTTAAAACACCTTCATGTGGTATTTTGTAAACCACATAAAATAAATCGTGGTTCACAACATGAAACATGTCTCAGGGAATTTAAATAGTGACTAAAAAACCTATACGATGATCAAAAAAATTGAAATAGGAATCCATAATTTAATGAATGATGTGAAAAAATATTAATCCACATAAAACAATCATAAAAAATGAATAAGAAATAAAATTCAATAACACACATAATATTGGTATATCATATCCACTGAAGAAGTTATGTAACCCAATGAAAGTAAATTGTGTTATAAATCTATTCGCTGCTAACGTTCACTTGCTCGACACATTATAACCCTATATATAATAAATTTGGAGTTATTATAAATATATATTATAGACATATTTGTACTAATATTACTATATATCATTAGATTTTTAATTCATATAACACAATTAATTGTAATTCGTTATTAAGATCAATATATTTGGATTAAAAGTTCAGTTTTCCATGCGTGTTCTAATTCTACAGTTCAGGTCCTTGCACCTTACTTGTGGTATTATTATCTACATATTGTTCATAAAATTTTTTATTATATTTTTAAAATAGTTCTGTATTTAAATAGTTACTTTATGTTACTTATGTTAACAGTTCTCATGGAACTCTTAAGAATTCATATTTTGGTGATTATTGAAAAAAAAAATTGAATTTTTATGTCAATATACCATTGATTATTAGTACTCCAGAATTATTAAAACTTCTTAAATTCTTCATTATTATGTAATATGAACCATGAATAAAATTCCTTAATCATTCCTTATATAAACATTATAATAGTATTCATGTAGGTGGTAAAACTAATCAAAAAAGAACACATTATAATAGTTGAATGAGTAAGAACATGTTATTGTATAACTATAATATCATTTTTAAATTAGGTGAGTAATATTATAAATAACATATTAATTTTTTAAATCCATTTTTATGACCAAAAATGTGAATTAGTGATGAAAAACAAAATGTGTTGTTCATGGATGTAGTAGTCTGTACGTACACACAAGTGATGTTTTCCTTTTTCAACAAATTAGACGGTAAGAATATAGATAATATATTATCATTAAATAATAATTATTATTTCATAAATATAATATATATATACATTAAATTAATATTTATAACCATAAATGTTAGGGGGTAATCGTAAATAATATATCACTTTGGGGATATGTAATTTTTCACTTACACACAAGCAACATTTACATTTTCCATTAAATAGAAACTAGGTAAAAAATAGTTGTTCCTTCAACATAATAACATCTCAATAGAACAAATATACTGTTATAATTATTTTAGAATGATTATAAAATATATTAATGAGTTATAAGAATAAATAAACTCAAAATAATTTGGTTAAGACATAAAGTTTCTCTTTGGATATATTCTTTTGGCTTATAAGTTAAGGATTCTAGGATTTGTCATATGGTGAGACAAGGAACTATAAGACTTTAATAGTATAGTAAAAAATCTATTTTTCATGAGTTTTTCATTCTAGTATTCTCAATGTCTGTGGATGAGTGAGGTGAGCATGATCCCCTTTATAAGTGAGGAGAGTGAAACTCTTGTAATTATTAAAAACATTTAAATATAATAATTTTTTCTCAAATAAAGTGGCTCAAATTTAATACAATTTAAACTACATGACAATGTTTTGTTGAAATATAGTCACATTATTAAATTTAGTCATTTTTTAGTGACATATGACATCTTGGATCTTAGTTTACCACCCTCTAGTAACCCTTTTAAACATTACAACGACGAAAACCATATTACTAAGGTACGTATTCATTATAAACAAATGGTTATTATTACATAATATTAGTATAATGATCCCAAATATGGATCATATTTTAGAATATTCAATTTTAGTATGTTGTAATGATATCTTTTAAAATAAGTATACATTTCAAAATGAAATTTGTTTTTTTAAAAAATAGCACTTTTTAAACATAAAATAATTTCTATATAAATATTTTGTACAATGTTAATCCCCATGAAATAAATCACATTATATATAAGATAATTATACCTATTTTATTTTTAAACCAAACTAAAAGATAAATATAACCTTTTGAATACCTTATTAAAAGGCAAGAGTCCAAAAATGTTTTTATTTGAATAAAAGTGTTACATAGATTACCAAAAACTCAAACATAGATTATTGTGGTCAGAATTATGTTATAAAATGAATAATATTACTTATTAAATATTTAGGTTCTTCTGATAAAGTATTAATATTTTTTAATGTGGTTCTTATAGAATTATGATTTCAGAAAAGTGATTGTATTTGTATGATCGGTATTTTAAACTATTATCCTAAAAAATATTTTTTTAATAAAAACAGTAAATATATGAAAATTTTTACATGTTGAATTAAAAAAATGAAATTTATTTTCTCACATTAAAATATTAAAATTCCTAATATTTCCTTTAAAAATAAAATACAAAATATAAAGAAAAACAAGTTTAAAAATAATAAATTTTAAACATTAACTATATTTTATATCAATTATAAATGAGGGTTAATTTATTAGTTTTAAAATTGTATTTTCAAAATGGGTTGATGTTTAACATGAATTTTAATAATGTTTTATTAACTTTTTTCCAGTGATAAGTATATCACGATTTATTCAACATGATATTTATTTAAGGTAACATATACTAAAATATGAAGTTATTACAACATAACAAGTTGGATGTAAAGGTGTATGACGTTGATATAATTTTTATTTAAAATTTGAGGGTGTGATGATAAACAAAAGAATCATCAACTTCTATATAAAGATAATATGAATAAAAATATTGAAATTTTATTTTAGTGATTATTATAACCCTTGGACTCATAAGAATACATTTGATTAAAACACACGTAGTAATTATTATATAATGATGCTTATTGTTATGAATATATTACATTAGATTATATATAAAAAGAAAATAGGATTGATATATTTGGAATTTGACACACACAAAATTAATACATATAACCATTTCCATAAATCAGTTTATCATTGCATTAGTAGGCCAACAAGTCTCAAGTGTTTCAAATAAAATATAATGTTCTAATCATTCCCTATTAGAGTATAAATAATCTGATTTCTTATGGTCGATAAGAGTATTTGAGTATTTATTTAGGAGTTTCCATTTCCATTGAGGTTCGACCAACCTAACATCCTCTAAATCTATTTGTTTCTATGGTTCTTTTCCATAGAAACCTTTTTTTAAATTCATTGCACCATGCCTTCACATGCCCACTCCCATCCCCAAAAATCATCTCTACTTCATGGATTTTAGACATAACCTTCCTTAACTATCATCTTCTCATAATTTTGGATTTCACATCTCATATAGTTACATCAGAAAATCTAACCCTATGCCATTTTGGATGATTTCCAAGCATCTTTACCCACATCAGCTCCATCGCAACCTCCCCCAAGAATCCCTCATCTACCACCACTCAAATTGGTATCTTAGGTTGAAGACTCGTATCCCACTATCACAACACGTATGGGTGCTATAAAATATCCTCCATTATGATCGTCTCAGAATGGTCAAATAAAAGCAGTTTCCTTATAAATCTAGAAATAACACATCAGCGTTAATGAATAGATACTACATGATATTCCCATAAAATTATTGAATGGTATCAATGTAGATTTTAGAAGTTGGAATGATGAAGAACTCCATGTCGACTTCCTTGGGGATTCCCAGTACCCCCATGATCAGTTTGATCTTATTAAGGGTATTACTTTCTAGGAGGAAGGGATTCATGACTAGAATTTCTTGAAGGATACACCTCACAGATCAAATGTTGATTGATTTTCCATAGTTGTAACAACTAGTAAGGATCTCTAGAGCATATTACCATTGGGTGTCCACATATTCAGTCATGAATTCTCCCACATCATTTCAAGATCAATCCAAATGAAATTCAAAGATAATTATATCATTATTAGTGTTTAGGGAGATATTTTTTAGCTTTATGTCTTAAAGGAGGACATTGACTTCATAGAGACGCCACATCCCCTGAAGAACCATTATGCTTCCATTGATAGAAGTGGACATGAGTAATTTTAATGAATTTCATAAATTTGAAATAAATTAAATCTTCTTAAAATTGTCATTTTCATTGGTGGGATTTTTACCATCATTTAAGAAATGAATTTAAATTTATACTGGGAGGATACATCATTCATGGATGGAGTTTGGAATGGGAGTAGAAAAAATAAATGGAATAAATAAAATTAAATCATATATTTATGATAAATAATAAAATCAACATTGCAGACCATAACAATATTAGTATCATGATAATAAAATAAGAAAATAAATCTATTTTAAATGACTTGAAAATAGGAAAGCCTCAAGACTATGAAAAATGATTCTAAAAATGCAGTATTCAAAGATTGTAGTAGATAAAATCTATTTGGAACCACATGATATCACTAGATTTTAGTAAGTGAATTGGAAGAACCATAAATATTAAAAATCCTTCCAAATTTTATGTGAAATAATGAATCTAGTAGTGAATGGTTCAAAAATCGTAGAAGAAGGAAAATCAAATAAGAATTAGTGTTCTATAATATTTTAGTATTAGACTTTGAAAAATATATTAAAATTATTATAAAAATCAATAATTGATGTGAGAAAATAAATTCTATTGTGTTTGCTTCAAAAATTTTAGTTGAAAAAATTATCAAATAGAAGCTAATAACCAATCTATTATATATCATCAGATTCCAAACAGTATCCAAATTACACGATGAATAATTAGAAAAGGAATTTTTTTCATCAAACCCATAATATTAAATTTTGAAAATGTTTAGCAAATAGTTGTTGGGGAGACATGATAATATAGTCTATAATAGAATCCATTAGTTAATAAACTATATAAACATACTTTAATCTTTTCCTCTAACCCGTAACTATGATATCCTTTAATGAAATGGTGTTCTCTTGTGGAATCATCCCTTATAGATACACCCTGCTCTGGGTTCATAGAGCATTCAGGAAATTTGAAAATGTGTCAGAGATTTTCATGATGGAAATTTTCTTGTTCATTTCATTGTTAATAGAAGATTAAACAATTTTATAGGCTCCCTTGATGATAGGTTTTTTTATCATGAATTTGAAATCAATCTCAACATATTTTTTCCTATTCTCCACATTGGGAAATAAGTCTTTTGAGGGATTAAAAGTTACCTTAAAAGGGTGCATCAATGTCTCTTATTTATCCCTTTTACCGAAAATCATTCACCGCATAGTAATAGAATTCTTCTATGGGGGGTTTCGGGATATCTTATAAGGCTGCAACATAGTTTTCATATCCATTCCCTCTTCATAAAATTAAACATACAAATTCATGAAAACTATGCAGTGATTAAAGTTTATCAGAACAAGATGGAATGATTAACCATAAAAATAAAAGTAAAAATACGGGGATAAACATGAATGATTGATCCCTTACTACAATATGTTATAATATGAGACATTCTTGGTATGGTTTATCCAAATTAAATTTAGTTTAATAATAATATATTCATTTTGAATTTGAATAAGGGAATCTAATTTGATGGATTGTTCACATGAGGATAGTTATATCTATTCGTTTTTTAATTATTAGTAATATGTGAGCATTTACTGCTTTATAAAAATGGAGTATGTGTAGTTCTTATTTTTAGTATATAGGGGGAAAGAGGCTATGACCAATCATAGAGATATTATAAACAATTTTGTGTTGTAGGTAGTGTGCAAAAAAAATATGAGGCTGACTTTAGTCATGGATAGAAACCTGCATCGAGAACGTTAGTTTATGAAACATTTTTATAATGGTTTATTTGAGTTATTAAAATATTTTTGTGTGTGCAGTTTTTATCATAAAAGGGTGACATCTTGATGGGAGACGATTATCAAAGAGGTGAATGATGTGTATCAGGGTTTTGATTTTCATAGAGGTTTTAAATGTTATATTTACAATTAATGGTTTGGTCTCCTAATTAGAATTTTGTAATATCTAACTAATAGTGTATTTTTTGGTGTTACCCCACTATTTTTAATCCTCAACGTTGGATATTTTTTTATTTTAAATTTATGTGTCCCCGTTTATCTTTATTATTTTACTTTTTCACTCCATTTTCATTTTAGATTCTCATATTTAATTTCTCATAACCGATTTTTTATTTCTTAATCGATTTGTTTTCTCCCCAACTACATCTGTCAAATGAGGCTATCAATGTTTTTTTCTAATTTTGTATAGGTGATTCACACCATGGGATTTATGCCCACATTGAACAGTTCAACCATAAAAATGATTATACTCATCAGAATAAACGATCTAATAAGATTTTGGACTCTGAGATAGTAGTGAGGTAAATAAAAAAAACCTTATAGAATTTGGAGATGATGAGGGGTGGTGATTGGAAGGATATATGAAATTTAGAGACAATCACAATCATTTTGTATTTAGATGATAATACTCCTTGAGGGGTGAATAATCTGAATGGTCTAGAGGAGATCCGAGAAAATCATGAAACAACGTACAAATTACAATCCCTCACTAATTATTTACATTTGAGAATGATTATATCATTTGTGAATTCCATAAATAAGATATTTATGTAACAATATGGATTAGTTCACCAAACATCTCATGGGGATATATTTAGAGGTTGTTATGGTCCATGACAAGGGTAACACAATACTTGTTGAAATGATAGATGAATATAATGATTTTCTTCATTTGGATTTTTTACCAGATTCATATGATAATCTTTTCACCGCATTGTTTTCATGGAAAGACACACTGATGTTGGATTATGTGATTTCATCATTGTTAGTTAAAAAGACTATAAAAATACCAATGAAGGAGAATATTTATGTAATAGTGGTATTATAACTATGGAGTATGGACATTGTAATTAGATATATTGTACGAAGACAAGAAGAAAATTCAATTTCTTCGTTTTTGATAAGGAGGGTTATATATTTAGAAACCTCTATGAATTGAAAAAGAATAGTGAAGAAAATAAAGTTCACAAAACTGATTATGTTGATATTGATATAAGTCTCATTTAGGGTGAGGGTGATTTACATTCAATTGATATTGTTTGTAAAACTTTAGATATATATACTAAATGGGTGGTTAATTTAATACCATCGTTTCATATTACGCCAAAGATGGAATTATTATTTTTATATGAAGAAGGAGAAACGGTTATATTAAAGATAAAAAATGGGGATTCTATTTATGTCAATGGTGTTTGTGATATTTATTTCAATACAAATACTAGTTTTATGATGAAATTAATGGATGTTTACCATTTTTTATGTATATTCCATAATTTGGTATCTTCCTGTACTCTTGATAATGATGATTTCAGTAATTAATTTTGCAATAGAAGAAAAACATTTTCTAGAGGATCAATGGTATATTCATAGCGAAAAATTGATGACAAGCTTTACAGGACAAATTTAAAGGGAGGTAGTGATGTGAAAAAATGCATTTTGAAGAGGAATTCAGCATACTTGTAGAATAGGTGATCAATGCACATGAGTTAAATACCACAACCAAGATAAATATTTTTTGGAAGACTACATAGTTTAGGTTAGGTGTTTCGGGTCTTAGTACAAATTTTTTTTCCTTCTAATAGTGTCAACAGTGAGGAAAGAATTAAAATCAAATATTGATGTGATGCACTGAGAGATTCACACTTCTCAGAGGATATTGATTATATGAAGAAATTTTTTAGGAACTCAAAATTATGTGGATATCATAGTTATAGTGGTGCTAGATATTGTTGATTCTGATATTAGTATTATGGATATAACTATGATGAAGACTTCAGTATTTGGATTTCATTATAAGGTTGAGATTCGATGTTTATGTTATTGTTTCAAAAGGGTATCGTCATAATTTATGCAGAGGTTAACAGTTGGTGGGATACTAACTAGTTTTATTCCAATGGATTTTATTGGAATTCATCACCTTCTTTGTATGACTGAAAAATAATATACATAATATTTAGTTGGAGTTATTCAAAAATGATGGAAACATATCCTTTTGAAATTTCAATAAGTTAGATAAATTTTTTGGGTTTCTAACATGAGTATAATTATTTCAATTTTTTAATTAATTGTACTACGAGGATATTTACTAGCCTAAAAAAATAAGGTATATACATTTTTGTTGTTTTAGTAAATACAAGAGAAAGAGGAAGAGACCTAAATAAGGGTGATTGTTATTAATGTTGTGTAGCATGTTCTGTGTAGAAGATACATGGGTAACTTTTGGAATGGACAAAACCATGAAATAAGAAAATATGGTTGTCCAATGTTTGTGAAATAGATCATTTTAAGTGATAAAATAAAATCATGTGTTTTTTTAAATTGAATGGTTGATGTCATGTTGTGAAATATTTATTAGTGAGTTAATGGAGGTGAAGAAGGGTGTGGAATTTTACATGGGTGTTTCATGCTATATGTATAGTTCACTTTTTGGGCCTCTCCTTGGATTTATATACTCTTTAATTTATTATGGATATTTCAATGTTTACCCATGGTTTTTAATCCTATTCATTTGAGGTTTTTTCCATGATAAATTTTTTCCCTCATTTATTTTATTCTTTTATTTATACACTCCATTTTGATTTGTGATTATTGTAATTTATTTATTGCAATTGAGTTTTTACTAGAGAGCTAAACTACTTCCTCCCTAACACTTTACCAACTTTAAGAACTGTAATATCCATAATCCTATTTTAATTCCTTTAAATCAATGAAATCATAGATAGATAAGTGAACTGGAGATGGGGTGGTTTGGGGGGGAAGATCAAATAAGATTGAATAATACTTTTGTCAGATAGTAGATCGAATCTAAGATTCCTAATTACCAATTGGAAACCATTAACTGAATTTATGAAACATATCCCTCACCCTAAATTTTCTAATAATTAATTTTAACAAAATAAATTTGGTATGGTTGGGTGACACACTTTTTATTATACTGAACATATATAATCAATAACATAAATTATGATAACAATAATGATTTATTCTAATTAAATATATTTTTATGAACTTAATTTTGTAAAAAATATAAATAAAAATGTGATAATATGTCATATAATTATAGTGTGTATGTAGATAAAAATTACCAAATAATGAACATCCCTAATTAGTATACACAATGATCAAATAAACACACTGTTATTACCAAATGATCTATATTGAATCATCAAAATAAAATATACATTGATCTTCTATTGAACCTATGCCAAATAAAAAATAAATAAAAAATAAACCACATGCGCAATGAATCTATTACCATCCATCGTCCTCATACAACCTATAACCAAATACGATTGATCTTCCCCCACCCATTCCACTACATATCTTCTGTTACACTCAGATGTAAACAATCATGTTTGCATGTGCACTAGGGTTCCGATGTGGGATGTGAAAATTAAAGCTCAATAGGTTCTAAAAAATTTTCAATAATAAACACAATATTATACGTTCATTCATAGGAAAAAAAATTAACATGTCACACATCTATGTTATATAGCATGTTTTAGCCAGGCTACCATAACTCCATGTGAATCAGGTCACCATAGGCTAACTAAGACACCATGACATGAAATCATACCTGCTTCAGCTCTAGGAAAAATTGTCATCATTTCCTCATGTTATTTTCCCAGTAACCCATCTTACATACTTGAAGTATGGGAAACTCATCATCCCATTACAAACCATTATACCTTCATAGTAGATGCCCTTACTATGAATCTTGGACACCTCTCTAACATTAATGTTCACATAACCATATATCTACTATAAATTATCTATCAAGATAGGTTCCACACTTGTCCTGGGAAACATCACATATCTAACTCCATATTACTGATTCTAGTTCAATATCCTCAGGTACAAAAATCCCATTCATGGATGGACTATCACACTATAGGAAACCAAAACACTCGCAAATGACCCAACATAATTCTATTGAATTTCAAATCATAGTATATAAATTAATTGAGGAATTATGACAACTACCATCTCAGTAATGGTAGGTCTTATCCATCCCATCTTACTCAAAAAGATTTCATATTTCTAAGGGAACTTTACATGACTCATTTCTATCTCATACTTTCTGCACTATATAGATGTTATCTCACTCATGGTAATCTATCCAATGTCATATCACTCATGGAAATACTATACCTCAAGAATCATCACCACTATTATAAATCCATCACCTATCTCAATCATTTTCAAATATTAAAACACATACAATAGCAAACAGGACATGCATCACATCACATAGCACAACAGCTTTCTATAGGGAGCTATTCACCCAGGACCTAGCCCATCATCTCAAAATATATCATCTTCCACATAAGGTAATATAATAGATACTACAGAATATCTACATAATCGATCATCATCTTCATCATTTAAAACGCATATACATTAGCTACACCATAACACATATACTCATCTCAACCCTAGCCACATCATGCATGGTCCAACCTTCTAACCCTAGTCCCACTACCCAGAGATTTTAGAAAGTAATAATACACTAATTTAGAAACATTATACACTTTTATATCAATATAGGTTATTCTCTCGTTGATTATATTTTTAACACATAAACCCCTTTCCAATTATTTCATGCTATATAAATTATATTTTCTATAAGGGATGTTGATAACTCAAACCTCTTTTATTTGAGTTACAATGTTTCATCATAAAATTTATTTTATAATTCTTATGTTCTCTAACCCTAATATGTTGTTATATGATATTTTATAATACCCTAAAGTAAAATGATGTTTTAATACAATTAAATGTTTTTTTTCTATTCTTAAAATATGATAATTTAATAGTAGTATTTTAAAAATAATAAAAATGTTTTTTCTATCACACTTTCATTTGTTTTGTCTCCATCTCCTCATATCTCTAACATAAAATTTATTCATTATAAAGGATAAATTATTGGATATTATTATTAAGATAAATATTTTCAAAAACAATCATTTAACCTTTTTAAAAGATACCATTGAATGGAACATGTAATTTTTTTATTTTATGTCAGTGCTAACATATTTTCTCAAAAAATTAATTTATGTTTTACTCTTAATTACCCTTATCATTTTAAAAAACATTTACCACAATGGGATTTATATGTCATTATTTTTTATATAATATCTATATTATCCTTTTGACGATTGAACTATTGGTATCAAATAGTTTTATTCTTGATCTCTTATTTTGTTATATTGTTCGAAGCATTTTTTTTGTCATGGTATTTTTCATTTATTTCAGCAACCTTCTATATTTCCTTTATTCATCTGAGGTTATGTTTTTTTTCAAATAATTCACCTTAAATATATGTTTAAATTTTGATAATGTTATTTTAGTATTTTTATAGATATATATTGATTATACTATAGAGTTTGAAG
Source organism: Viscum album (assembly GCA_963277665.1). Lineage (NCBI taxonomy): Eukaryota > Viridiplantae > Streptophyta > Magnoliopsida > Santalales > Viscaceae > Viscum > Viscum album. The sequence continues at coordinate 1,890,959,745 of OY728156.1, forward strand.
ATCACATTTTACATAATTTAGATTGGATGATTTCCACCTTAATAGAATATTTTTCTATTATCAAGGGAAATGTATTGATGTCATGTGTGATGATTTTATAATATGGGTAATAATTGGAATGTTGAATATGTATTTTTTTACCATTCAAATTTTTTATCTATGTGTTTTATGATCATGTTATCCCTCTTATAGACATGGGTTAACTATTCACATTCTTGATGGCTATTGAATTGTAACATATATTGATCATTAATTAATATTATGTATTCTACATTATATAGAAAGCCATGTTTTTATTAAGTCAAATATTCCTTAGGGAATGTCATGAAATGTCCTTTTGAATATTACGGTGAATTGATTGACATAATCTGGTAATGGGTGAAGCATAGAATTATATATCCCTTCAATTCATCAACAAGTCTCATGATACAAAACATATTTGGTTTTGGTTTATACCACTCCCAATATTTGTGTAGAATCATGGAACAAGGCCTTGAAAACATTTTTTTAATGTACTCCATTATGAATTCTATTAATATTATATCATTATTATTTATATCCGTGTATTAATTTATTTTCATGGATATTACATTCTCTTATTTTCAGTTAATTAGGACATTATTCATATTATTTAATCTTTCCTTATTATGTATATGATACTTATGTTTTTGAAATATTTTGTTATCTCTTTCTCCTAATGATAATTTTAGTTTTCAACCTTATTTTTTTTCATATTCTCCATAAAATTAATAAAATGAAGACACATGATATGTTTAGAAGAATAGCATGTGTGAAATAATTTTTGGTAGATGTTGAAGACTCATATTGTATTAATTTGTTTTGTACATACTAGGAAAAAAATGTTTTTTTGATACAAATAACAAGGGATTTTATAATTTTTCTTAATTATTTAATTCTATAAATTTATAAGTGATTGGAAATGTAATATATGAAATATTTTCTTTAATTCATGTAATTATAAGAAATTTTTTCTGAGAATATATAGTTTTTATTGAATCCAACATGTAAATTAGATTTTTATGGAACTGGACTAGGTAGATAGGGTATATGGAATCATAGTGATTCAATGGTATTTTTTTATGAATTAAATTCTTAAACTAAAATTCAGGAACTTTTCAATTTTTTCAATCATCTTCATAAAAACTGAAAGCATCACCTTATAATAACTAGAGATTTTAAAAAATGTTTTTATCTAAATTAATACTATCCTTGATAGATTATTCAAAATGAAACACAAAACAAAAATAATTCAAAATATATTATATGAATATTATTAAGAAATTATAATAGGAGTAAATCCTCTTGCAATTTAAAATATTGTAATCAATTAAAATTTCTTACTTTTTGAGGATAAATCATTAATATAATTTTAGAATAATTTCTCAAATAAATGTTTAAAGTGTTAATAATTTAAATATAACATTTTTGAATCAGTGTTATGATAATATATTATATTAAAATATATGAACTAATATTTTAAAATAATTTAAATTATAAATTGATGTTAAAAATATTAATAACACCTAATGTTTAAAAATACCATTTTTAAATAAAACCTATTTCCCTTCATATTTTTATATTTTAATTTTAAATCTGTATTTATACATATTTTAATGTTAATTATGTAAAATTTACATAATATTTTAATTTATAATGTGAATATTTTCTTTGAGGGAAATTATAGGTTTTTTCTAAAACATTTGGTTTTTTAATGACTAGTGAAAAATAATTTTTTTTAACAAAACTATGATTTCTATGAAATTTTCAAAAGATAAAATTATATTAAAAATATATAAAAAACATTTTTCTAAATCAAAGACATATTTAAGGAATAATTAATTGTGAATTTTAAAATATTATGAGGAACTCAGAAAACAAATCAATAGAATTTTGGTGCATAAGTAATTTTGTCCCTAATAAAATCTATTATTTTTCATTTTATTAATTAAATGTTATTTAGGTAAAATTTAGTTTTGGATTGATATAATAACCATATAACTTTTAATTTTTACAATAAGACAAATTATTTCATGAAAATAATAATAATTGAAACTTTTATCGAACACATATATTTTAATTATAAAAAAACATATTTCTTTAAAACTATTTTCACACATTATTTGTCTTTATTTGTTAATTAACATTTCACACAATTATGAATATTATTATATAAAATTATTTTAAAATATAATATAATAATGTTAAAATTAGTTAAAATGTATAATTATAATATTTTTCATTACAATTAACTACAAAGGCTAAAAATTAGTTAACTTCGTAAAAGTAAATGTCATAAAATATATTTACTAAGAAAAAATGTCTCAAAACATGTTTAAGAAATGTTTCTAAATGGATGGTTGAAGTGTGTCTTGACTAAACCACATTGTCCCTCCACACCAGCAATCTTATTTTACTCTTTTATTCAATTAATCCGTGAATATCAATATAACATTTTTACAGATGTAAAGCATGGCCCTAATGATTTCTATCCTATTCACTTATAAAAGGGGATCACTTCCACCAATTCCTATTACACCATTCACATAAAATTGCCTCCTGATACTCTGTTAGCTTTTTCATACTAGAACCTTATCCCACAACCTCAATCCTATTTTCCACATTATTTTCTTTAAGGAATAAATTTATATGGATGTTTCTAATAGAAAATTTAATATCTCGATGTAAGTAATACCTCCTTAATCCATCCTTCTTAATATTCAACTTCCAAACCTTTTATATCCATAATAATTTAATGGAATTAGTGTCATTAATAAAATAATATTTTATTATATTAATGTAAAAAACATATTTATTCTTCCCGTCTTATAAAAGTAAGAAAAACGATGATTGTTTATTACGTGGACTACCGCCTCCATGAACTGATGACATCAGTTTTTCATAACCACCTATCATTTTTTATTTTAATAATAGGATTGATTAACAAATATTATATATATAAGGTAATTAATTTTTTGAAATGTAAATTTATTATCATCCTTATTCGCTCAAAATCATCACGAAATCATAGCACTAAGTGTGCGTTTTACGAACCATGCCTCTACCAAGTAATGGTTTTGATTTTTTATCTTAAATTTTAGTATTTATCATAGAAACTTTAAATGTGATTAAAATTCATTAAAACACATATATGTATATATATAATATTCCTCTTATCATGTTATAATGAAATTATTTCATCATAAATAATTTCTTTCACTATGCTCACCAATCAAATTATAGCATGTTTATATTTGGATCGATCTAATCACCTACTTGAGAAACACCTTAAAAATATATCATGGATGAATATGAAAATGTAAATACTATTTTTTAGTGTGATACTCAATATGGGTTGAATTTATTTTGCAATTAAATTTTATATATAATAATATTTAAACATAAATCCTTATATTAATAAAAATATCACAGTTAACAAAAATAGTGTAAATATAAAATTCAAAGTTTATGAAGGATTTATCAAAATCTCGATCACATCAATGTTAAAACATTAAGAAATAATTTTAAATTTTAAACCAAATATAATTACTTTCAACACGAAAAATAAAACTCTTCTTAAAGATGGCTATCAAAGTAATGCTTTTCCATTTTGTTTTTAAAACATAAATTGGATTGTTTTGAAAATGGAGTAAAAAAAAGAAAAACACGCTATGGAATAAATAAATAGGTTTATTCTCAATGAGAGACCTAGTCATATCAATATGAAATCACACAGTACCAATGAGTTTACTAATGAATAAACTGATCCAAAACATTAATTAGGTTTTACCAGAAACAACTACACACCAGTATTCAAGGCTAAAAAAACCACTTCCATAGTTCTATAGATGATAACATATGTAAATACATGTAATAAAGAGTGTCTATAACTATTAAATACAATATAAGTGCATGTGTTAAATAATACATAGAGTATAACAAACATAGATCTAAATAAAAGATCGAAAATATTGAAACTAACAAAAATATAAATGTAAGATAAAACAAATAGAACAAATGATAAGATGTGGGAGGTTTGATGGTGTTAAATCTGATCATCTTCAATTGATAAATTTTATTTAAGTATTTCATTAAAATAAATAACCGATTTTTCACTGGGATGTCATAAAAAGTGTTAGAACACTTTCTTTATTTGAGGTCTGAATCCTTTTATTTTTTGTCTACTTAAAACTCATTGTACCTAATATGGGTTCCTAATAATGTCACAGTGTTTCAAGGGTGTCGAGGGCTTGTTTGGAGCCTAGAATCCAACATTTTATATTAAATAGAGTAGTCACATTGTAAGGGGAAACTATGTTGTGAATTTTTCATGGTTTCTCGTAACCATGCAGGGATTGATAGATAGAAGTATGGGATGCGTGGTTTGTGGAAACCCTAAAGATTAGGCCACACTCCCATGTGTGTTTTCTAAAATTTTTAGTAGATCCATTTCACATAATGGATGTGTGGTTCCCTTAATTTTGCAGACTAACCATGTGGGTTCCCTCTTTAAGAGGTATATTATGCATGGTTGGTGTAAAATTTGTCCAAATATATGGCCAAACCATGTGCCCATATTTTTCATGGGTAGAAATACCAAAATATTCTTAATCAAATTTTAAACATACCTTCATCCGACCTATCTCATTCCAACAAAAAATATCCCTAACCTTCTTTCCCTTTGAGCTCCCAATATCTAACTTCAATATATTTTGATCTCAACTCTTCATCAGGTTTCTAGTTGAAAAACTGTTCATCAGCTTGTATTCATATTAGTACATTCCTTATTCCTTTTTCACCATTAACTTTTCCTATTTCCCTCAACATAGTTATTGATATCTAGGATCATATTCCCTTTTTTAGGGTGTTATTTTTTCTTCCATTTTCTCTCAATCTAGACAAATAAATAGTCAAAACTATATGTTGATAGTTTTATAAACATGATTTAGGTGTCCTATAACCTATCCCTCAATTTTTTATGTTTCATAAGATGTGTCATTATTTCTCCCACTATTTTCACCATGTAATTCCTTAAAAATGCATCCTCCTTGAATTGGTGGACTTGTTGGAACCTAAATCATATATAGGATTACAACCATGGAGTGAGCCATCCCTTTGGGTGTGATCTCCTTATTCCTATAGGGATTTCAATATTATACACACAAAAGACTTACTAGTGTGTTAGGATTTTCTTATAAATGGTGATATTATATTGACATGGATGAATGTAGTGGATTAGCTTGGATAAAACTCTTAAAAATTTTAAGGAATTTAATTTTTTAGAGGTGAGTTATAAGACCAAATCACCTAATTAAATGTAATGTTGTCACACACTTTTCATTATTAAATGTAAATGAATTATGAATTAAAAATTAGTTTCTATTAAATCCAATGGTTATTATTATTAATGATTTGGGGGGTATGAATATGATCATTAATGATGAGAAATGGTAAAAAAACAACCCTTATGTATGTTATAAATGAGTTGGAATGGGTTCCCTTCAACTTTATATCAATTGGTCATGAAGAACCTTTATAATTATTCCAAATGGTCATGACCACCCATTTTATAATAAATGGTCATGTCATCCCTTGTTATACTAGATGGGAATGATATCCCTTATGATACCATATGGGAATGATGTCCCTTCTGATACCATATAGGAATGACGACTTTATATTGTGATACCATGAATGGAGATCCTATACTATGATACTGGGCATGGAATCCCTTATAAATATGATACAGGGATGTCATCCCTTACTATTGTGATACATGAAATGGAGTCCCATATAAATGTGATATTGTGCATTGTGTCCCTTACTACTCATTCATAGATATTCTAGAAGGGGTTGAAGTAAGTCGTTTCAGCCTAGTCTCATTTCAATAACTATATTATAAAACATTTATATTTTTATAACTTATTTATTTATAATATCTATACATGGGAATATTATACACATGGAATGGATTTTAATAGATGTAATTGGTGGTGGCAAACATAGTTAATATCCCACCCTATCTAGTCCACCTATAGTACCTAGAAGGACTACATGTTGGAAGGTTTTGATAAGGGGATGTGTCCTTTCAAAAATTCATTACTTCTTCCATGACATAGAATGAGATATTATAACAATATGATTTGGAAGGATCTCAGGATTTTATGATAGATTTTCTGTTTTTTTTTATTCATTGTATAACATGTATTGTACCATTGCCTGCTACTTATATCTATGTTTTAGTACATTATAGATACATGAAATACATTTTCTTCTTTTAAATACGATTTTTTTCTTTCAGTTTGATTATTATCAGTTGATCATTGGTTTATATCTACTTTTGACACGTCGGGTTACTGGTCCAGTGTTATTGTGTCTATTTTCCACTATGTCATCTGTTTATATTTGGTTATGATATTCATCTAATTCTATATATATACTATGACCCACTCTGGTAATTATGGAATAATCTCCCCACAGACACACCCTATGCTCTCAGTGCTTGTTGGCAGCATCTATTATTCAAGTAGATTTTCATGAGGATATGTGGCCAATCGGGCTCAGGGCATCACTGAGTGGTGCCGAGGACAGGGATGTATCAAAGAGGTATCATAGTATTCCATTATATGTGTAACTATTTTTAGTATATATATATAGACATTAAGAATGCGATGGGATTTGTTAAGGAGTATTTTTTGGGAGAATCACACATATGAATAGAGAAAATTTAAATTACATCAATAGGAAATTTCTATTTTTTCATTGTTCTTATTTTACTTGATACTACCCAACCATTCAAGGATGAACTTGAATTGTTATGTTAATATTATATAATTGATGTTTAGAAGTCAAAATTTTCCTAATGTGATGATTTCAAGGAAAATTTCATAATGCATCATATTAGACCCCTCCTAGGAAATTCACATGTTGTGCATATCACATTCCATATAGATGAAATGTGTCATTTTTATTAAATGTGATTTCCATGAGTAATCTAATCGCTATAAATAAAAATTTTATGTTAGATAACATTTCATATAGGTGGTTGAGGAAAACATAGTTGGTACATAGAGTTAATTTCATAACCTAAATAGTGTTTTCCTTCTTAGACTATAGAAGACACCCAAAAAAGTCAACTACAACATGTTGAGTCATGGACCATTGGTAGGAAGGACTGGATCGTCTTATGATATGGGTTGATTGGGAACTATAATTCATTTCATATGGTTTTTGGGCCATTAAGGGTCAGAAATTGTGGTCCATTCAGTTCAACCATTTAAATTTGATTGAAATTGAAATGTGAAATTATAAAATCAAATTGAATTAAAAACATAGATCTTCACCTAGTCTCAGCATTATTAGTGGTTAGTATGGAGCATCTCTATTGTTCTATATAAATTATTCAATCACCCAAACCCAACTCTTTTTTCTAGAAAACTAATTAAATTATTACATATAAATGCTTTCTACATTTTCTATTTTTATATTGTGTCTTATGCAGTTATTGACTATATTTCAGGGCAAGTGTTTGAAAATTATAATGTTATTCCATCATGATATCCTCCAGTCATACACTAGGATGGTGGTGGAGAACAAGCTTTAGGGTTGGTGGTCTAGGATCCACCAGTTATACCTCTAGTAATGACTCTTGTGTCATGTATTTATATTCCTAATTCTAGAAATGATTCATCATTTCTAAGTGATTTCCTATAGCTTATGCAGACTTTATAGGGAGCTTTTCTCTATGACCCTACTATGGGAGAGTTGTCTATGGTGTTCCAACAACATCATCCCTAAACAATTGCATGGGATGGATGAACATAAGATTTATAATTATGGATCGATATGGTCATTTCCATATTCAATAATCTATTGACACATACTAAGAGGTGATTGAAACTCGCTACTTACATGCTTCGAGGATCCCCCAAACACTAATGAGATATTCAAAAAACGGTTAGTCTGTATCGGGAAGTGACTTAGAGGGATTTTCATTCATGCTTCATTGTGTATTTCATCCATGATACCTTAATTTTCGGTCATCCAAGGGAGTAAATAAACATTCAACAGGTTTTGATGAAAATTATTGACTATCCATCTCATTTAACAGAGCATTGGTGCTTTGTGCCAAATTATACTACTGATGAACCAGTGAAATAAATTTGATTTGAGGATTTTCTAAGGCATATTTTTCATTATCAGTAAATTATTTCTTATTGAACACTATATTTAAAATATTTTACCATATATTTATAACTAATAGGAACCTGATGTAAGTATATGGTGTGAGATTTGGAGGTTTAGAACCCAGACCAGGTAGTTGTTCTACTAGCAGTCGAAACTAAATCTTTGAGACTATGCATTTGACCAACGGTAGTTGGATGATTGTCACATATATTTATGTGTTATTTAAATACTATTTTAAATCAAAGGAATAAGAATATGTGGTCTCCTAGATAGATCATCAACTGTCGGGGATAAAATAGACTAGGTAATCTTTAGTGATTCTATAGGACATTCCCATCTATTTGGAGTGGGATAGGATCTATGCTAGCTCCACCAATAGGAGTAGGTTATGTAGAACCTCACTGGGAATGCAGTTGGTGTACAACATATCATACATGTAGTGGATGGGGTCATGGCCCTTGTGGATAGAGTTTAGATTTTTAGTTCCAGCAGAGCGGAACAACTCCTTGTTGACAGGTTATGGAATAGGGTCGGGGATTAAGCCACATCTATCTAGTGTAACCTATACTAGAGGAGACAAACATCAGGAATTGATTAGTTCAAGTTACTAATTTTAACACTATATTATCATTTATTTCTTGTTTCATATAGGTGTGTCAAACATTTCACATATATGAATGTTGTAGAGATCCTTAAACTTCATGTTGAGTGACCATGTGTGATTATGATTATTGAAACACCTTTGGGTATATGTTATTTGAGTATAAACCAGTGCAAGGACATTATTCTTAAGGTAAGAATCCATATTTTCTTCGGGGACCACTTCTTCCTATAGATTACAGGCCTTTATTTCATTCATTGAATGGATTGGTCTGTCCCCAATCATCCCTATGTGGATTTTTATCATCGGATGGTGTATTTTACATCACATGAGGTAGAAAGATACATTCATAAGGGAGAGTGAGTTTTCTGGGATAGTAGAGCTATACCATAGCATCATGGTCTAGGTGAATTCACATTTTAGATTTATATCAATTAGAAGGATTAGCGAATACATTAGACAAAGTGTCCTCCTATTGTCAATCGATTCATGGATATACTCCGTGAAAACTCTTTAGGACAACATTCTAAGAGACATGTAGAGTTTAAAATCAAGATAGTTCGTAGAGATACAACAGTATCCACTCCTCCTCATATTATGGCCACCACTAAGTTTCATGAGCTCAATATGAAACTAGAGGATTTAATGACCAAAGGTTATATACAGCCCAATAATCCTCCATGGGGTTCAACGACCATTTTCCCTTAGAATATGGATGGATCCTTCAAGATTTTCATGGATTAATTGATGTTAAATCATATTACAATTAAAAATTATATCCCTTACCTTGAATAGATGATATTTATTACCATATGAGAGGAGAGACAATTTTCAAGAATATAAAATTGATAGCAAAATGTCATCAGGTTCGAGTCTGGTCTTCAGATATTCTCAGTACAGATTTTCTTAGTCTGTAGGATTTATATGAGTATCTATTGATGTTTTTCAGTCTAAAAATAATACTTTTGTCCTCATGTTTTTGATTAATAGTGTTTTTATCCCTCTCTATATTCTTTTAAAATAGTATTCATATATGAATTCTTGATGTATTTTCATACTCGAAGTGACCATGTCACTCAACTAAGAATCATTTTGAATACACATAGATAATAGAATCTGTATTTTATTCTTATTAAATGACACAACTGGATCAATAAGGTTAACTTCCTGGGTAATATTATCTGATATTTATAATTTTTGTTGACCTAGAGAATGTGAGAGCTATGATTACCTAGAAAAGGAAAAAATATATCTTTGATATACAATTTTTCTTATGGATATCTGGTTACTATATGTGTTTTATTTAGGAATTATCATGTTTATCCACACCTCAAATGGGCTTGATGAAGAGGGGTTTGAATTTTATATGGAATGAATCTTGTGAGATAGAATTTCTAGATATGAAAGAGGAGTTGAATTTAGTATCAATCATGATTCCTCTAGATATGGGAAGAATCAATATAGTATATTTTGTTGTATTTGGTATTGGGATAAGAGTAGTTCTGATACCATAAGATAGAGTCATTATATATGGGTTACGAATGTTTAGGCCTCATGGTCTGAATTATCTAACACGTGATCTCGAGTTAGAATCTATTTGACAAGCATTATGTTTTGGGGGGGCATTACTTGCTCAGAGAGCATTTTCTAGCATTAACATACCACAAAACCATCATGTATATATTTACACAGATTGATTTGAATCTTAATAATAAAATATGGGATGAATATCAGATGTCCCGTGACTTTGATCTAGAATATACTCTTCAGAAGGGAAATGTAGTTTTTGACACTCTGAGTATGAGGACATAGAAATAGTAAGTTCAAAAGGACAATAATGAATGGAATCTTATGAATCTATTTTATAAGATTCATGTATACCTACTTGACCTAAAAGGGTAGTTTTACTTACATCACTATCAATGACCTCTTCTCTTTTGTAGAATATAAAGATGAGGTAGATTTCATATCCCAAAGGCAAGAACATATGGTAGGGTATTTTATGTGAGGACATGACTCTATATTGGACTATCGATAATGATGACATCCTTTATATAAATGGGAATATTCAGGTCCCTATATACATGATAGAGTTGTTGATGTGGGATTCAAATGCTTCCCATGGGTCAATTCACCCTGGTATCTACATGATGTATCATGATATGTGATGATAGTATTGGTGTCCCATGATGAAATTTTATATAAAAGTCTTTTTTACTAATTGTTTCATCTATCCACAGGTGAAGGTGGAGCACCATTATCCTGATGGATTGTTAAAACCATTACCAGTTCCCAAATGAGATGGAATGACATTGCTACATATTTTTTAGCTGGCTTACCGAGACCATCTCAAAAAAGTGAGGCAGCTTAGGTAGTCATGGAATGACTGATGAATGTATCACACTTAATTCCTATCCAGGAGACATTCTCAGTTGTTGAGCATGGAATATTGTATTCTTGAGAGGTTATACAGCTATACGGGGTCCCTCTTACTATCATTTTATATAGGTACACTCATGTCATATCGATGTTCTTATCAGGGTTTCATAAGGCTATGGGTACACATATTTTTAGGAGCACAACCATTCACCCAGAGACCAATTTCAAGTTTGAAGAGATTATACAGGTTTTAAAGGTTATGTTCTAAGATTGCATCTTGGATTTAATAATTTATTGGGAGAAGAATATCCCTCTTATTGAGATCACTTGAAATAAAATTTTTCATCAGAGTATTCAGATGGTACATTATTATTACCTTTATTGTAGGTCGTTTCATTTACCTCTACGTTGGTTAGAGATAGGTGAGGCAGTGCTACTCGGTTGTCATCTCATTCAAGAGACTTCAGAAAAAATTTTGAAGATTAGGAAGAGGAATTATATTAATCGGTCTGGATAAAAATATTATGTTCATTATCGTCGATGACCTTTAGATTTTTAGGTCAAGGATTGTGTATTATCACGAATATCACCAGGACCTGGGAATAGAAGGAAATAAGGGAAAGGGAAGTTTCCATCATTCTTTTTCTGGTCATTTGAGATTTTGGAGAGAGTTGGTCTAATAACCTATTGGTTTCTATTACCTCAAAGGTATTGTTCAATGAATGAAATCTTCCAGATTTCACAACTTCACTATTATAATGCTTACTTGTCTTATAATATTGATCCTATGTATTTTGAGATAGATGTTGATGCTTCTTTTGATGATTATCCTATAGAAATATTTGATCGGATCCTAAAACATATCCTTGGTTGGTCTGTCCCTTTAGTATGGGTTCTAGGATAGCATGGCCAATTATGGGAAGATAATTCGAGGTTGTAGGCCATCATACATGCTCATTAGATGAATTTATTATTGGATAATGCTTTTCCACCCACGGAAGGTGAACTTAGAGACAAGTTCAATTAATATGGAGGACTATATGAACTTGATCTCTATTATAGGAATGGATCCTTTTAAATTTCGTCTAATTTCGTATTTTGACTTAATATGGATTCTTAATAGTGTCACAGATATTTTGGGGGTGTCTGTAGATATTTCAGATCATGTATCCTAACTCCTTGGGATACACAGACTGGCCACACAGTTATGAGAAATCCTGTGGGGTAGGCCACACTATTACCCCTATCTGTGTAGTTCTTAATAGATATAAGTAGGGGGATTCAAAATTTTATGAAACTGTACAAATTAGGTTGATCACCCATGTGATATTTCTATAGTTTTTAGAAGAATAATTTCAAGTGTTTAGCACATGGTTTTCTTAATAGTGCATCATAACTATGTGGGGTACCTCCTTGAACTGTAATATGTGCATGGTTTACGCAAAGTTAGACAACCATGTAGAAAAATCATGCACCACAATTTGTCATTAATAAAAAGACCAAAGTTTCCATATTGAAATGATAAAGATACCTTCCTCATTCATTTACAATTCTACTGGATATTAGCACTATACATTTTATTGATTGAGCTCCCAAAATCCCTCTTTAATATATTTTAGTCCCAACTCTTCATCTAGTATCTAGTTGATGCACCATTTGTCTCATTGGATTCTTCTCGGTATGTTCTCTATTCCATTATTGTCGTTCTATATTTTTATTTATCTTAATGGGGTTGTTGAGGTGTAGGATCATATGCACTATTTTCAGGGAATTGATTCATTCTACCATCTTCTCTTGATCTGGAACAAATCAGTAGTCGATAATGGATGAGGATATTGGTATGAGAATGAGGTAGGTGGTGTAGTAATTATCCCTCGTATTTTTTGTTATAAAATATGTGGCATTATATCATAAGTGATATTCACTGTGTGTTTCCTTAAAATTTCATATTCAATGAATTTTTTGACTAGTTAGATCCCAAATAATATTGAGGTTTACTATCATGGAGTGGGCCATCCCTATAGGTGTTCCCTTTATATGCCTAATTGGATTTCATGATTTTACACCAAAAAAACATAATAGTGTTTTTGGATTTGATTTTAAATGGTGATATAATATTTATATAGATGAATGCAATGAATTAGTGTGGATAGAGTTCTTAAAAATTATAATGAATTGAACTGGTTAATGGTGATTGATAGGCCCATGTCACCTAATTAAATAAAAATGGTTACACCAATAAAATTATTAAATTTAAATGAAATATGTATTATGCCTTTTACGTATTAAAAATAATCAATATTAATACTATGGATTTCTTGGAATAATGACCCTATTTAAATATAGAAAATGGGAAAAGATAACCATTATTTATGTTATAAATCACTGGTAATGGTGCTGCATCTACATTATATCAAATGGGCATAATGAACCATTATAATAATAATTAATGGGCATTAAAAACCTCATTATACTAAATGGTCCTGACACCCCTTATAATACTATTTGGGAATGACTTCCCTTATGTAAAATAGGGGAGTAGCATCTCTTATGATACTATATGGACATCACAACCCTATACATTGATATCGGGCATGTAAACCCTATATTGTAATAATGGGCATAAAACCCTTGTTACTAAGATACTGGGCATGGAGTCCCATATTGTTGTGATATTGGGCATAGAATCCCTTATAAATGTGATATTGGGCCTTAAATCCCTTGATACTTATTTAGAGATATTCTTGCATGGTCCAAAGTAGGTAGTGTAACACTCCTTGATTTTATGGTGTATCTCTTTTTTAATTTAATTTCTTCGACAACAATGGTTTATCACAACGCCAATCTAAAACGAGCAATGGTATACAACTAAATATCATTATTTTAAAATTATCGTTATAACCTAGTTGTAAAATTAGAGAGAATGAATATTATTAACCAAATTATAAATTATATATATTATATATTTAATCAAATGTATTTTCATTCATTCAAATGATTTTATAGGCACAATATAATAATGAATCTAATTTTACTCATTAAAAGACTATATTTTTTAAAATATGGTTTTACCGCCTTTTAATAAAGCACTTTTTTTAAACTAAATTTTGAAACTTTTATAAATTATATTTAAAAAATAACATTATTTCATAAAATTGGAATGTCAAAATTAGCATAGGGTTAAATTTTTGAATTTTCTGAAAATATTTATTTTCCAGTGAATCAATGAAAAATATAAATTTTCATAAATCTATCATTTTCATTGTATTAATATCCTATTTATGATTTTAATAGTATCCTCACCTAGGAAAATATAAATAAAATTTTGGAATCTTATTAATGGTAATATGATATAATTATATAATAGTATAATTACATAAATATTTTATAAATTATTAATTATGTTTGGATAATTTTATAAAACATAAATGTTTATTTTCAATTATATAATTAATATGATGATTTAAATGGAAAATTAATTTTCTAAAAATTTATTCATAAATTAATATATATTATTTCTTATACTTATATGATAATTTAATGAAAGCTTAACTAATTTTTAAATGTTTTATAAAAAAATAAATAATTTTAAAAGTAGTATTTTTTTAAATGATGATTTTATTTAAAAATTAAACTCATCATATTTAGAAAAAAATTATAAAATGGATACCAGTTTCAAATTCTATATGTTGAAAAAAATTTTGATGATTTTGTTTCTAAAAAAACATGAATTTTTGGTGAATAGTAAAATATCGTAATTTACAATATAAATACATTATATGATGAATAAAATATTCATTGATCCATAATAATTGTCTAACAATAAATATTTTAATATATTTAGTAATAATTCCCAAACTGTTCAAAGTCCTTTTCCAAAATAATAAACAAATGATATAAATATTCAAAAAAACACCCCTCTCCTCCACTATAATAACCACACCTAGCCACCTCTTCTCCTAATACCTCTTAATCCTTGAATATTTTCCAATATTATATTAATAATCTTTCTATTACTATTACCTATTTAAATTGTGATATTTTATATCCTGAAATACCATTTCAAATTTCTATAAGGAGGTTCTCAAGGAGAATAATTAAATTGGTAAAACCCTTAATCCTTCCCTTTAATTTACTATTATATTTATTTTGTTTTATAATCTGTCCCTAAACTCATAGTTTCAAACATTATTGATAAAATTATAGTATTATATATAATTAAATTTTATTATTTCAATGTAAAATCCACCATTAAGCCTCTTCTCCTCTTCCCCTTTTTTATTCAAAAAAAAAAGAAAACACCATCTGTGAGGTGCCAATTTACCGTCTTTGTGGATGACGTGTTTCAATTTTTTTCTATTACGCCATAAAATATGCACATGAAACAAAAATTATGGTTAAAATAGACTTTAATATATGTAATGGAATGTATTTAATGTTTTGGAACCTGACTATATAAATAAAATTAATTCATAACACCATACTAGTGCATGGTGATTGAAAAAATGCCAAAATAATCCAAACGGTTATCACAAACTTTTTATCTAATTATTTATCTTTATACCATATAAATGAATGAAATATATAACCATTTAATATTATTTATGCCCATTAATAAAATATAATTTCAATTCTATATATCTATTCTTATTTAAATTATTTTCCATACATATATACAAGTAAACCATTCATGAAAACCAAGGAAATGAACACTACTAAATGACAAAATTGTATCTTATTACACATTAAAAAATCCAGAAATGAAATTAATAAAATTATAATAAATAAAATTCAAGTATAAAAGGTTTTTGAATTAATTAATTAATGTATTTAATTTGATTATCTAGGACATTAAGATTTTGTTTTGAAGAAATTCAAACATAAGGTAAGGGTTTTCTCCTCTTACCTTAATTTCTCTAAGATATGCCTTATTCACAAATATTTCATGTGTGTGGTGTATTTATGATATGATTTTATGTATAATTTAATGAATATATTCATGATCATGGTATTTTATTTTTCAATTGATTATTATTAATTTTATGGGGCATACAGTTTGATTATTTTCAAAGTGGTAAGAGATTCTCCTAAAACCTCCATTCTCCATTCGGGTTACACCTTCTCTCAATATACCCCAATGTAATTCCTTGTTATTTTTATATACTTATTATAAATTATGTTTATATGTTCTAAAATTATATATCAAGATCATTTCATCTTTTTTTTTGGAAATATCTGTTTTATAAGGATTCATTTTCATTTCCTCCCGATAAGAAAGCCTAATTAACGGAAGCATCCCAATTTTTTACCCATTTTGATATAACATCCATAATCTATTTTAATAAACAATTAATTATTACAAAATCACACTTTTATCATAAAAAATTATCTTCTTCCAATCCTGGGTTTATATAAAAAATATTAATTTTTCTGTTTAAAATAATATTTTATATTTGCTCACAAACCACACAGAAGTGGCCCATTTGTAAGGTTTCTTAAATACTACTTTCAGATCATTTCACTTTAGTTGAACATCATTAATACCTCAAACATAATTTAATTTTTCTTCCACTTTCGTTTATATTTTTTATAATCTTATTTTATAAAAAAAATACAAAATATTTTCCAAAATAAATCTTATTTTCAAAATATAAGGGCATTTCTATCAAGAGTTTATCAATTATTTTATAAAAATTATTTCATCTATGATTATGATTCAAATATTTGGAATTTTTATAGGGAACTTTTATTTTAATATATCTTTTTAAACATTTTATTTGACATGTGTAGAATGAATATGACTTATTAAGTGATGGGTGGGGCCAACTATAGCCACTTGATACATTGATTGGTGTCATGAGACAAACTAGACTTGGTTTTGGCTGAGCGATTACCCATTTATATATAATTCTTATATGAGTATTTCATATCATGTTTGTGATTTCTTACAATATTTATTCCCTCATTATTATATTATTAATAAAAATCTCGTATGACTATTAAAATATTATAATATACATGGTTATTTTTTATTCTAATGTTATTAATTATATGGAATTATTTGACTGTCTTTTATTCCTTCCATATTATACTCATGATTATATTTTAACGACTTGGATTTTTATTTACTCACCATGGAACAATGTTTATGTATATTTATGATACCTTTCACTATATTTTTAACCCTTTCCAGGCATCTGATCTCACCCTTTTCATAGGTTTTGTATTTCTCTAGGATGTGAAGATGTATATTATGAATGAATTGTAGGGATAATCAGGATGTTTACAGATGTTTCCAATGGATATTTTTTTTTATTTTCCATTCAAGTTGTAATGTTAAAAATATGTTTGTATCATGTTTTCAAAAGATACAAAACAATTCAGTCCTTAGAGATGTGACTTAATTATTTATTAATCTAATTTAATTAAGTATGTCGCTGGATCTGGGCTACTGGGTTCGATGTCTTTATAGTTGGTATCAGATAGGTTTAGAAGAAATATTGGAAACTATATTTAGAAAACATACATTATGGAATATAACCCTAAGATTGGGTTTTATTATAATTATAGAAGAACATACTATAATTTTGGTAAGTAGTATATTATGTGGGTCTTCATAGAAATACATCCTTGTCTAGTTAATACAAGGGGATGTGGTTCTGTCACCAATGTTTCTAGTGGTAACAATGCTGACAAGGTGCATCGTGCATGAATTGACAAAACATGGTACAACAGAATGGGCATTACATTTCAACTAGTTTGAAACTCCCAATATATATTCTTAGGAAAATTCAAATTCTCTTTACAATCTTTTATGAAGTATTTATAAGTAAATATGACCCCAACGAAACCATATTTATGATTATGATATTAGCTATGCATGAATTTCCAATTTATGTTAATTATTTCTCTATATATCTGTTATAAATTTTATTTCATAATTTTAGGATCTAATATAGTGCATTCATTTGGTTATAAATGGTTCCTAATGGAATGAATGGGAACCACATCAATTCACATAATCCAAAGAGTAAGAATGATCGTTTATTCAATGGTTTTAATCTAGTCTTTAAAAGGTATGTAATCTCACAAATGTTCTCATCATATGAAAAAATAATATCATGTTTTAAAAATATAGATAATGAATTGATCAACTGTTATAACATCAAAGGTAATTAAGATAATAAGAGGGAAATTGAGAAAAAATAATGATAAAGGGATGAAGGTAAATAATTATTTTACCACATTTGATAATTGTAGAAGGAAAAAATTTGGTATATTATTAAGTGGAAATGGAATATGGTTCATGTGTAGAGAAAAAGGACGTCATTCTCATGATGTTATAAAAAGGAATGAATTTTACAGTGTTTAATGCTTCATCTTCAAGGATGTTAGACACTATGAAAATCAATGTCTCAGGCATCAATGGAATATACAAATAAAGAGGATACTATATGATAATCAGGTTTATGATACTTCCATAGATGAAGATAAATGATTAATACTAACACGTTCCTATCGTGGGGTGTGGAAAAAGAAATTATTTACTAAGTTAAAATATAGTATAGTGGTTAACCTAGGTTGTCTTCTTGATGTGGAGTGAAAACAAAATAGTTTTTCAATATTTAATTCGAGAAAAGTTTAGGTGTTTTTGAAATTGTTTGGTTTTCAAATCAAAGAGATAAATAGAACAAAAGAATAAAATGTAGAATTTTTCAAGAAAAAATGGAATGAAATTTATTTAAAACTATTTTATGAGATGGTTGATCATGTCGAGGTTGGTTTTATAGTTTCAATACTATCCTTATTCTATTTTATTCAATCTTCTTCTACTATGTTTATTTATTTGATATTACATAATTACTTCAAATCACTTATTTGGATAAATGGTTATGATAATAATATACCTTAAAAAATTTATAGTTTGGTTAATACTTGTTTTGTTGTGTGATATAGTTTTAGTGAATACTCCCAAATTTCTTAGGCAATTCCCTATCGGGTATTGTTTATCCAAATAATCATGAATATTCACCACCCCTCCCACACATACTTGTGATCACCAAGTAATTCAACACTAATCCCTGATCATATTCTATAGAATATAGAGAAGAAAAAAATTAAGGTAGAAAAAAGATCATTTCTCAAAGAAATAATAAAAACCGAATATAAAATTGAATATACTCACATAAGATTATAAATACTATTTTTAGAATTTGAAAACAACTTCTTAGAAGAGATAGAGTTTTTATTCAATCAAATGTATGATCTCAAAGAATTAAAAAAAATAACACCATCCCTCCTTAATCACTTCATATGTTTAACCCACCATGGTATGGGTGATTGAGAGGAATGTGGAAGATAAAGGCATCACAAAAATAAGAAGAAAATAGTGAAAATAAAGAACAAAATTCTCTTCTGTAGATTCTATCCTCAAGAGGTTTAGCTTCAGTTCTCCCACCATATCATATTATCAGGATGAGTTCCCTTCTTATAAGTGGTTATTAATGTTGTTTTCTATCTACCCATGATATTTCAAGTCATTTTGAGTTGTGTGGAATGAGTTAAGACGGAATTAGTAGAACTGAACTTTTCTAGCCATAATCAATTTTCCACAAAAAAATATTTTTACTGGTCTAATAGTGGTCTATATGAAATGATTTCTCCATGAAATTTAATTTGAGACTGAATCTTTACGGTGGAATTCTATCCCAACTAGAATCACCAAATTAGGTGGTTGTTAGCCTGAGATATGTATCATTCAATGATGTAATGCCTATTCTGTCGACCAGAATAAGTGTTCACATTGACCTTTTTGTTTTGTCTTGTTGGAGTTCGAATTGGATTTGGGTTATGAATCCTTTTATGTATTACGTGAACCTTGTCATCCTAAAAAAATGAATAATGTTCATTAGATGAATATTGTGGGTGTTATTCTTGAAATATCGAGGCAATATAAAACTATTAAATGTCCAAAATTAACCAATTGTCACACTTAAGCTCAAAACTCACCAAAAGTAATAAAATGTTGAAAATAATATCAAATTTATTAATGGGAAGGGATTAAATCATTTAAAAACATATTTATAAATATGAAAATATGATCTCCATAAATTTCCCCACACTTATCACTTGGACTCCTAGACAAGTAAACATCGATATCAAATCATAGAAAATTTAAATCACATATTCATGAGATCTAACAATTTAACACCAAGTAATTAAAGATATAATGCCTCATAAACAACCATTAATACAAGTTCTCAATTCAGTTTAATAAATATATTTCGTATTCATTTATTCTCCAAGTCACATAAAACAATTATGTATCATGAATTTTCTACCATCACACAAATATCAATTTTCAACAATGTCTCTCTCAGCCAATACTCATGAAAGGGTCACCATAGGCTTGATAAATTCCTACATCTCCACTCAATGTGAGTCAGGGACATATATTTATCATTAGACATTATAGGTTTGTTCTGTGGATTTAGTTTTGTATGATTAATATGTGAAAAATTCTAAGGCTGAATGAGAATTGATTAGCTCTTTTTGATGAAAAATTGAATTTTTCTAATTTTTAATCAAGTACAGTCTTCTCCTCACTCCCCTTAGTAGTAAATCTGATCCCTCACCATGAAAAATTAGCAAAATTACACAACATTCATCATTTCAGCAACAAATGTATTTATCAATTCAAACATGATTTTTCCTGAAATCTCCATATAGGTACAACTTTTTTTTCATTGGAAGCTCTAGAAAGGCACAACTTCTTTTACATGAAAGCTCTAGATAAGGCACAAAATTCAACAGAATCATTTTGTTAGAAACAATAACATCTCTTCAATGTTTTATTTTCCACCCAAAATTTCACCAAATTAGGGATCATAATGTAAGACAATGTCCCACACACTTAATTTCAACTAGACTATGCAATTTCACTTCAATAGATGGATGGATAAAGAAAATTGTCTTTTTATGTGGCTAACCTAATAGGTTTTTCATGTCTACTATGGTCTATAAGGATTAAATGTACATGTTGGGCCATTTTAAAAAGTATTTGTATTAAACAGGGGCTTTAATACCAAAGAAATGTCTCAATTATTTAAAACACATGTACCTAAAACCCTCATGATTTAATAGTAATAAATCAAATTATGGTTAATTCAGTCATGATATAGTTGTCTCACGATGTGATGTGAATGAAATGAATATGAAAATTTGGTTCATAAACCTCACAAGAAATTTATTTCAAATATAAAGACAATGAATTGTGGAGTGAGATTAAAAACATAGATTACATTTCATGAAATTTCCAAATATTTGAACTTGAAACAAAGTCATTTTCAGCATTCATTTACGGTCATTTTTGGGGGATAAATTGTTCCACATATTGACATGGGTTTAAAAATATGTGATAATAATCATTTAAGTTAAAAAAATTCAAAAAGACACAAAAATTTGAAAAAAACACAATTGAAAATATTAAACTATAAATGTTCCCTCCCCCACAATTAAATGATGCAGTGTCCTCAATGAATTCAGTTAGATTAAATATGTAATTATATTTTAAATGGAATCATAACAATCACGAAAGTGGTAAGAAGAGGTATGACCTGATGGATTTATTGATAAATGCATTTGAGGAGTGTGATCTCCTCAACTGGCTATGATGGTATTGTCCCAATGAATTTTTTCAACCGATGCCCATTAACAGTGAATGGCATCCTCTCTCCATCCTTCATAACCTACATAGTAAAAAAGGATATACATGAGTAACTAAAAATGGACCTTCCCATTAGGAATTATGTTTACCTGGCATCATCTTGAGTCTTGATTTGAATAATATCACGATGTCTCTAGGATAGAATTTTTTTTTGGATCAACATTTCATGAGCCACTCATGTTCTATCTTATTAAATCCTAGAGTTTTCAAAAGCTTCCCGTAAAATTTCTTCTAGCTCCCGAAACTATAATATTCACTCCTTCCTAGCACTTTCAAGATCCAAATTTATCTTTCTCATAGCCCAGTATAATTTATGTTCCAATTCCATAGGTAGGTGACATGTTTTCCCATAAATCAATATATATGGACTCATTCAAATCAGGGTTTTGTAGGTTATCTTGTAAGCCAATAATCTATCT
This sequence comes from Viscum album, assembly GCA_963277665.1. Taxonomy (NCBI): domain Eukaryota; kingdom Viridiplantae; phylum Streptophyta; class Magnoliopsida; order Santalales; family Viscaceae; genus Viscum; species Viscum album. The sequence goes on from OY728156.1 coordinate 1,890,982,075, forward strand.
TCCTGCCATTGGCTCCAATACTTCCTATTTTGATTAATAGTCTTTTCTAAAATTCCATTGTTTTCCCTATTGGACACTTTAGCTTAACCATTTGTATATGGATGATAGGGATTTTATGATGTATGATGAACCCCGTATTTTTTTGCAATGCCTCCATTATAGTATTTGAAAAGTGAGTCCCTTGATCACTAATGGTTTCCCTAGGTACTCTAAACCTACAAAATATTTTAGTCTTGACAAAATCCCAAACAAATTTAGCATCATTAGTTCTGGTGGCTTTTACTTCCACCCATTTGGAAATGTAATCAATGACAAGAAAGATATAATAATTTCAAAATGACATTGGTAAAGGGCCCATAAAATCCATTCCCCAAAAATAAAAATTTTCTCAAAAATTAAGTGGTTTTGGGGAATTTTTATTCTCTTTGAAATATTTCCAGAAAACTGATATTTTTCACACCTATTACAAAATTTATGAGCATCATTAAAAAGGGTGGTCTAATAATGTCTAGATTCTGAAACCTTTATTGTTGTTCTTTGATGTCCAATGTAGCCTCCAAAAGCTAATGTGTGACAGAACTCAAAAACAGAATTAATTTTATTTTCAAGAAAACATCCTTTTATTACATGGACATTGCAAATCATCTAAAGAAATGGATTTTCCAAAATGTAATATCTAGATTCAGATTTCATATTTTTAATTAGATGAGAATTTAAATGAGATGGGACTTGAGATGTTTCCAGATAATTGACCATAATAGAATACCATGGAACTTCACTATAGATGATGTATAGTTGTTCTTCGGGAAGCTCATCATTAAGTGGGTTCTGCTTTGGAATTTCTCCTTTAGAAGTGTGGGGTAGTCAACTTAAATGATCAGCCAACTGATTTTCAGTCCCCTTTTTATCTTTAACTCCCAAATTTAACTCTTGTAAGAGTAGAATCCATCTCACTATCCTTGGATTTTCATCTACCTTTTTCATTCAATACCTAAGTGTTGAATGATCAGAGAAGACAACAAATCTACGTCCAAGAATATATGATGAGAATTTATATAGTGCAAATACAACTGCAAGGAAATCCTTCTTGGTGGTTGTGTAATTGATTTTTATGGAATCCAAGATCCTTGATGCATATGATATGACATGAGTATTTTTTAATTATTTTTGATAGGGTAGCTTCCACTGCTTTGTTGGATGCATCACAATGCAACTCAAAAGGGTAAGCCCAATTGGGTGGTTGCATTATTGGAGGTGAAATCAACCTTTTCTTCATTTCATAAAATTAATTTCTACATGAAAAATTAATATTAAAGTCTTCTTCTTTAAGAAGTTATCTTGAGAGAAATATATAAATCTTACTAAAATCTTGGATTTATCTTTTGTAAAATCTTGCATGATTTAAAAAGGATCTAACATGTTTTAAAAAAGTTGGATATGGAATTAAATTTATTACTTTGACTTTTGATTTATCAAACTCAATCCCTTTTTGTGAAATTTTGTGAGCCTAAAATATTCCCTTTTCAACCATATAATGAAATTTTTCAAAAATTAAGACAATATTTTTTTGAATGTATGTTTTAAAAACTTTTTCCAAATTTCCTAAGTAATAATCAAATGAATTACCAATAACTATGAAATCATCAAGAAATACTTCTAGGAAGTCCTCAATATTATCTAATAAAATACTCACCACTCACCATTGAAATGTACCTTGGGAAATGCATATCCTAAAAGGATTCCTTTTGTAGGAAAATGTACCAAGTGTATAGTGGAAGGTTTCCTTATCTTGGTCTTTTAGTGCGATACGTACTTGAAAGTATCCTGAGAATCCATCTAAAAAATATAGCTAACCATTATAGTATTTGATCAATGAATGGAATTGGGAATTGGCCTTTTCAGGTAACTTGATTTAGCTTCCTGTAATCTATACACACTCTCCATCTATTTTGTACTCTGATGGAGACCAATTCATTTCTCTCATTTTTTACAGTTGTTAGGCTAGTTTTCTTTGGGACTATAGGAATTGTGTTGACCCATTGAGAATTATATATTTTTAAAATGATGTGGCTGCTAACAATTTCTCTATATATTTCTTAACAACCTCGATGATTGTGGGATTAAGTCATCTATGAGGTTGTCTAATTGGTTAGGAATCACTTTCTAAAAATATTCTAATAGAGCATACCTTGGGATTGATTCCTGGTATATCACTTAAATCCATCCTAAACCTTGGAAATATCTTTTGAGTAGGTCAATTAGAGTTTCATATTATGAATGGGATTGGTAATTGGAAATTATTACTAGAATTTTATCTCCTTCCATTTGGTATGCATACTTAAAATCACTTGGAAAAGGCTTAAGTTCTAGACATGGTGGTAGTTCAAGGGATGACATTGAATTAATATATCATATTCCTAAGACTAGAATCTATGGTATCATATCATTTTCTCTTAATGAAACATCAGAAAATTAATATTTTACACCATTATTTAATATGGGTTTAAGATATTTAGGTTCATGTAAATTGGAATTTTTAAATGAAAAATGTTCTCCTAATGATAAGAAGCCAAGAAGAATACATTAATCTTCAATTGGTTCTATACCTTATTCATGGGAGATCCCATAAATTTAGTGATTACTAGAAGGATGTTTCATTGCATCAAGATTGTTGAAGTGCATTGTACTATCTCCAAGTCCCATTGTGGGTGATCCTTCATGGAAATTTATGATAGTCCTTACTGTTTTTAGGAAGGGTCTCCCTAGGATGATGGGAGAGTGGCATGGAGCTCTGTCTTCTTCCATGGTAAAAACATTAAAGTCTGCTGTAAAGATAAATCCACTTACACCAACAAGTACATCTTCTATAACTCCAACTAGGAAAATGGTGGATCTATTTTCTAATTTGACCACCACATGGGTTGTTTTTAGTTCTCCGATCTGCAATGATGAAAATATTGAGGGAGGAATAACATTTATTGAAGCTCTTAGATCACATAGTGTTTTAGTAAAATTTAATGAACCAGTAGTGTAGGGAATAGAGAATTTCCCTAGATCTTGATATTTTTTTTGTTATCATTGGTGTGATTAGTGATGAGAAACTTCTTCCTAAAAAGATTCTCCTATTTCCATCCAACCGCCTTTTTTTGTGAACAACTCCTTCCAAAATTTAGCATACTTTGGGAGTTTTTGGATTACATCTAGTAGTGGGATATTGATCTCAACATTCTAAAATGTTTCAATAATTTTTTTTTAAATTATCCCTTCTTCAATCTTCTTTGACTCAACTAATGCAGATGGGAATAGTTCTTGGATATCCTCTCTCTCCCTTTGCTATTTTTTCAATGGTTTTTATGGCCTTTCCTTTCTAAACCTGATTCTTTCTCCATTACTATTCTGGTCTCCTTATTTTGGATGGATGTGTTGTGTGTTAGTAGGTTTATTACAATCTTCTTCCAAACATTGTTCAGATGACATTAGCTCTTTTCCACTTCATGTTGTAATGACACTCACCCTTTCCATGGTATTTGGAACTGTTTCTTCTGGGACTTTTCCTTGATTCTTGGTTAGAATATCCATAAGTCTATTAAATTTATTATCTAAATTTATTACTGTCTTATTTAGATATTCAGTCCCCATTTCATGGTGGTTCCTATGAAAACTGATTAAATATTGTTCATATGTTTTCTGGTGGTATGGATATTTTTAGGGTTGTTGGAATGGTGGAGGATTCCGGTATTGCTGCTACTAAAATAGATGTTGATTTTTGTATTGATTTTGAAATGGACGAATATCCTGGTTATATTAGAATCCATATCCTTTTTGGTGTTGACATTTTTTATTAAATTGGTTTTTCTTTTCATGATAGGAAAATCCAAAATTTTCAATCCCCTGTATTTCTGGACATTGATAATAGTAAGGATAACTAGAAGACTATAAACCACATACCTGATTCGGTCTTTGTTGTTCTTTCACATTATTCACATAATGTTATCTCATAACACTTATCATTTCCTTAAGTGTTTTTCAAGTAAGATTGAGGATGAATCATAATTTATTACCTCATGGATGCCTCTATTAGTTGTACCTATACTTCCAAATTGATGGGATTTTTAGGCAATCTTCTCAATAAAGCCTCAAACATCTACTGGTGAGTAGTTGATCAAGGCTCCTCTAGATGATTCATCTAGTAAATTGTGGTCATTGTCGAAAAATCCTTAGTAGATGAACACAAGAAATTAGTTATCTTCCATTTCTTGGTGTGGGAAGCTTTCATAGAGTTTCTTTAAATATTCCCAGTATTCGTAGAGAGTCCCTCCAGTCGATTGACGTATGACATAAATATATTTTTTAATTGTTTTTCTCCTAGATATAATGAATAATCTCTACAATAATATTCTTTTAATATATTCCTAATCATTTATCTCCCCTAGTTGGATATTGAACATCCATTCTTTTGTTGCTCTCTTAAATGAGAAGTGTATTTCCCTCCACTTTACTTGCTCTTCTACTACTCCTCGGGGTTTGAAGCTGGAGCTGACATAGGTAAACTCTTGGATGTGTCGATTTGGGTCTTTATCTGCAAGGCCATGAAATTTTGGTAGCTCTTAAATCATATTAATTGTAGTTCAAAATCATTTTCTATGTCAGGGATAGTGAGTTGGTTATTTTGATTAGCAAATTGAGGTGTGCAGAGATCACATAGAGATTGGTTGGGATTATTAGACATTATTACAGGTTTAGATTTATCACAGAAATTATCATAGGAATATGTGAGGTGTATTTATTCAAACTCTATTTGAAAAATTTGTTTTCTCAATTGGGTTATTTTACGATCAATTTCAAGATCAAATTCAATTAAGGGGTTATTTGAACTATGTTTCATTCAATAATGTTTTTTTAAGTTTTGGTGTTTTGAGGCCCTTCCTCTCCAGCAACTGTTCCTAGTTTTGACACATTTCTATCATGGGGTGTGTAAAAAACAATTATTTACTAATATAAAATATAGTATAGTGGTTTACCTAGGTTTTCTCCTGATGAGGAGTTCACACAAAATAGTTTGTCACTTTTTAATTATATAAAAAATTATGTATTTTTGAAAAAAAATTCGTTTTGAAATCAATGAGAGAAATAGAAAAAAAAAAGAAATTAAGGAAGAGATTCAAGAAAAATATGGAATTAAATTGATTTAAAAAACCTTTTTATGATATGTGTGATCAAGCCGGGGTCTTCTTTATAATTTCAATACTATCCTTGTTACATTGTATTCAATCCTTTTCTACTAAGTTGATTTATGTGAGATTACATAATTACATCAACTCACTTCTTCTGTTAAACGGTTTTGATAATAATAGACCTTTAAAAAATTCTATTTTTTTCTAAATTTCTTCCATTTTGTGATTGAGTTTTCGTAAATACCCACAATTATTTTAGGCAATTCCAAATCGGGTATTGGTTATCCAAAAAATAATGAATATTCCACAACCCTCCTACATGTACTAGAAATCACCTTGTAATTCACCAATAATCCATGATTTTATTCTATCTAAAATAAAACATAAAATAATTTGTGGAGAAAAAATATCATTAATAAAAGCAATAAAAACAATAGAATATAAAATCGAATACGATCGCATATGAAAAGAAATATTGTTTTTAGAATTTTAAAACAACTTCACAGATGAGAGAGAGTTATTATTCAATCAAATGTAAGAACTCAAAGCATTAAAAATATAATTCCTTCCCTCTCGAATCAACTCATATTTTTACCCAACCACGGTAAGAGTAATTTAGAGGAATGGTGAAGATGATGGAATTAAAAAAATAAGAAGAAAAGTGTGAAAATAAAGAACATAATTTTCTTCTCCATATTCCATCAGGCAGATGTTCAGCTTCATTTCTCAAGCCATTAAATCGAATCAGGCCGAGGTAACTTCTTATATAAGGTTAGTAATGGAGTTTTCCATCTACTGACGATGTTTCAAGGAATTTTTATACTTTTGGAATGAGTTATGTCCGAATTAGTTGACCTGACTTTTTCTACCATCCAATCACTATTCCACCAACCATACTTTTACTAGTTTAAACGAAGCCTATATGAAATTATTTCTCAACAGAAATTAATATGAAACTAAATATTCGAGATGGAATTCCAAACTAGCTAGAATAACCCCATTTAGTGGTCATTAGCATGTGATATGCATCATTGAATGAATTAATGACCATTCTGTCATCGATAATAAGTGTTCACATTGACCGATTTGTTTTTGGCTTGTTGTACTACAAATTGGCTTTGGGGTCTAAAGACTTATATATAGAAAAATAACTCTGACAACCTAAAAAAATGACTCACATGCGTTGCATGAATATTATGTGAGTTATTCTCAAAATAAAGAGGAAACATAATACTTATCAATGTCCAGAATTAACAAATTTTCACACTTAAGCTCAAAACTCACCAAAAGTCATAAAATGATTCAAATAAGATCAAATTGATTAATGGGAAGGGATTAAATCATTTGAAAATAAATGTAGAAATAAGAAAATATGATCTCTGTCAAATATGCTAGTTTTTTTCTTTAGGAATTATGTTATTGGAGTATTTTATATGTAACGCCCCGACCCCAGTTACCCAGAGTCGGTGCATTATTATATAACATTGGCATGATCACAAGAAAGATCAAATCTCGAAAGACCGATTGGTTTAGTTTCCTTGGAAACAGTAGATATATTCATAAGGTTTACATTACATCACAAAATGAAAACTAAAACAACATAGTCTCCATAGTCCACACTCTTATCCCCTCACAATATCCCTTCATGTCATTCATAAATTACTTCTTCACATCCTGGGAAAAATAAAACACAGAAAAGGGGTGAGCTCAAATGCCCAGTAAGGATAACAATATAAGGGAAAATTTCATAAATAAGAATAAACATTTAAGGCAATGTATAACTAAAAAAATCCTTCTAAACTTGAACTTCAATATAGTATGGAAAAGGTAAAATTAAATAATTCCATTTACTTATTCACATGGATATTCTACTAATCGAATAATCACATGAAATATCAATAACCACTTTCATAATGATGGAATGAATAATGCCAGACTATCATAACCACATAGCCAAGGCCTCGTGCCAAGACTAAAAATAAGATTTTGTCAAGGCCTTGTGCCAAGACACTAGTTTGTCTCATGAGACCTACCGACGCATCGAGGAGCTATAGCGGGCTCCACCCATCACATATTAAGTCCAATGAATTCCCATATGAAAAGGATTAAACATAACATAAACATTTGTATTAAAACTAGCATACGAAATGTAAATACTTCATCCATAAACCATGAAAATAACATATCCATAGTCAAAAATATCAAAAAACCTTCAATACAATATGGATTTTTGTTTCATAATAAATCATCTCCAAATAAGCTTAAAATCCATCAAAGGATGTTGACATTGATGAAATCAAAACTCTTTTTAGAGATATGTCTTTTTTTATTTTGATATCATTTAAGAGTCATATAAAATGAAACATTTTCTTTAAAAGTATTCTTATAAGCTTGCAAGGGAAGCTTCGACGATTTTATAAAGGTGGAAAATAGCCGCACCCACCGTATAAGTTAAAGAAAACATTCTTACCTTAATTCTGTCGAAAAGGTTAAAAGCACCTTGTTTGTAAAACGAAGGAAAGATTCCTTTATAAACCACTTATAAAAAGTCAAAAAGGGTATAAATGACTTTAACCCATATTCTTGTAAATAGTAAAAATGTTTTGAAATACATTTTTAAGAAACGTTTATGTGGATGATAAAGAGATCCCAGTGGATTATTACGTATAAACAACCTCGGATAATGAAGAGATTGTGAAATAAACCCTTACCGTGTAATTTTCCTTGGTTGAGGGTAGGTTAACCTCCTGTATAATGGTGAAATAATTGTTATTAAATTATATAAGAATCATATATATTAATATGATGTCATATATGATCTTTTAACTTTGGTTTGTTAATAATATCTTAGTATTATCGCTGTTTCGGGTGTTAACTTACTCGTTTTCTTTTATATTTTTTGTTACGTAAGCCATGTTTATCATGGATAGGTTGTATCTTATTCATATCCAGAATGATATTAAGTCCTTAAACATTATTTTTAAATCATCAAATGATTATTATACTTGAATGGATACGATGGAGAATGAATCTCATCGCGTTCGTGGAGACGGTAGTCCATACGTACGCACGAGCGACAATATCATTATTTTGATATTAAAATAATATATAATAGGATATTATATCATATATACAGAATCATTATCATGTTATATTTATTATTTACATGAGTTAAACATCATTATTATACCCATCCAAATAATAATATATTCAATAACAATTACACCATGACGTGGAGACGGTAAGTCGTACATACGCACGTATGGTGACATGTTATTCAAAGGGTGGATAGAATACTGAATATGGTTGTACCATATTTATAATAACATCAAATTATATATAAGATACTGGATTTATTATTTTATAATGGTAAGAACAAAGAAATAATTTGAAAAAGGGTTGTGAAAACATTACCTCTTCTTCGGGTTCTTCCTTTTGATTTGATCAAAAGGGCTCCTTTGGATGGAATTATGATCAAAATAAGGCATCTAGGTTGTAGTGAGGGATCTTAAGAGATTATTTGGGCAGAGTTTTGCCGAACCAAAAGGCTTTGAAGGTTTGAAATAATGAGAAGGGGGAGTGCCATTTTATAAGAGGGGTGAGGGGCACCTTTGGAAAAGCTAGAAATATTAATTTATAATAAATTAATATTCGGTTTCTAATGGCTCCAATGTTGATTATTCATAGGTTAAGATGGGATAGGTCGAAAAACATTCAACCAATATAATTTAGATAGGTTTGGGTTACTATATTAATCTTATCTTTTAGTTTCAACTCTTAGTTAATTAGTTTGACATTTACCATGTCACTTGTATTTTTATATTATATAGTTAATAAACATACTATATACATACAAGAGTCCCCCAAGTGGTCAATTAATGATACACATATCATTATATAAGTCTCTTGGCTGAACCATAGATTTTTAGTAATTTAATATCAATTAATAATATAATATGTTTTTAAAAACTCTTTTATGTCAATTTTGACACTATTCAGTAGTTGATTTTTTTGAAAATCATAACAGAATGATTACTTCGAAAAAAGTTAATTCAATCAATTCTAATATTTCATATTATCCTAGAAACTTATTTTAATTCATTAAAAGTCTCAAATTATATTTATCTGGGTATTTATAATATCTATTATTTTAATTGTTCACTATTATGGTAATAACTGCATCATCAATGTGTCATAAATAAATTAAATTATTTAATGTCTAAAAATTATAAATAAACTATCATTATGTAGGAAATCGTTTTATCTTTCTAATGAATATTTATAATCTAATTTATTTTATGTATAACCATATATTCAAAATGTTTTAATAAATAAACTTTGATTTTAACTCTTTTAACTCTTCTTTGAAGTAAATAATAATAAATGACCTAATCTTATCCAAGTGGACCTAAATGATAATATTTTATTCCTAAGGTCGTTTTTGGTCGAGATACACTTGTCCAATATAATTAGGACATGTGTTAGGGTAATATTAATACCATTTTTACCCTTAATTACCCTATTTACTTTTAACAGTGGTAAATAAAAGTAAAAAGTTACTATTCACCAAAAATTATTTTCATCTCATTGAACAACATTTTACTTCTTGATATTAACCATGTCTCTCAGATTTTCAAAATTCCATTCACAGAAGCGGTAAAATTATGTTTTATGAAAAATTCATTTTTTTAACTACCACTTAGTAGTTTTACTATTCATCAAAAATTAAAGTTTTTCAGAACAATGCAAAAAATTTCTCCCTAATCTATAATTGATATTCCGAATTCAAAAATGATTTCTATTTTAAAAAATTCAAAACATAAAATTTTCATTAATTAATTTTATAATTAATTCCCGTTGTCACAACAAATAGCGTGTTATTAAGAAACAATATATACCAAAAGATTAACAATTGTTTAGGTCCAATTTCAAATTGAAATTATTTCTAATGAACACCATTGGATAAAATGGTAAAAATATATTCTAATTATACTTTAAAACCACTCAATAATATAATTTATCAATATAAATTATTTTGATTAAAAAAAGTTGTTTTTAAATATTTTTCACTATTCATAAAAATTGGAAGTTCTCAGAAAAATACCAAAAATTCATCTTAGGATAATTTTGATATTCCGAAACCAAAAATGAAGTCCATTTTAAAATATAAAATATATATAATTTCAAAAAGTAGGTATTACTATTCATAACGGCTAGTTTGATTGGTTGTGGTGTGTTAGAACTCAATGTTGCGTACAACACACGCTATCACATTATTCAAAGAGAAGCGTACCGTAGAAGCTTGGGGTGTTACATTCTCCCATCCTTAAAATAATTTCGTCCTTGAAATTTCCAGAATACTACCACATGAAAAGACTCAGATGGTTCTTCATCATATGTTTCTCAGGTTCCCACGTTGCCTCTTCCATCTTATGGTTTCTCCACAAAACTTTTACCAGACGCGTCGTCCTGTTTCTCAGTACTTGTTCTCTTGTATCAAGAATCCTGACAGGCTCTTCACAATAAGACAGATCGGATTACAGTTCTAATTTTTCATAGGTGAGTACATGCATTGGGTCAGGCATGTATTTCCTCAACAGAGATATGTGGAACACATCATGAACATTGGGGAGACTTGGCGACATTGCCAATCGGTAAGCTACAGCCCCAATTCGTTCTAGAATTTCGAAAGGTCTGATGTACGTGGGACTCAATTTACCTTTCTTACCAAAACGTATGACTCCCTTCCATTGAGTTACCTTCAAGAAAACATGATCACCGACTTGAAATTCCAAATCCTTCCTTCGATTATCGGCATAGCACTTTTGCCTACTTTGAGCTGCTTTGATGTGATTTTGGATTACCTTCACCTTTTCCATCGTTTCCTCCACCAGGTCTGGACCTAAAAGTTTTCTTTCACCAATGTCATCCCAACAGGTTGGTGTGCGACATCTCTTTCCGTATAACGCTTCATATGGTGCCATATGAATACTCGAATGGAAGCTATTGTTATAGGAAAATTCTACCAAAGGTAAATATTGATCCCACATACCCTGAAAGTCAAGTGAGCAAGATCTCAACATGTCCTCTATGTTTTGAATTGTCTGTTCTGATTGTCCGTCTGTCTGAGGGTGGTAGGTACTGCTCAAATGAAGTTCAGTATCCATGGATTTCTAAAGACTCTTCCAGAATCTTGAAGTAAACGGGGATCACTATTAGAAACAATCGATAGGGGTACTCCATGAAGTCTCACAACTTCATTAATATATAGTCTTTCTAGATGTTCCAGTGGTATATCCTCTCTTATAGCAAGAAAATGTGATGACTTGGTAAGACGATCAACAATAACCCATATTTCATCGTTCCTTCTAGGAGTCTTTGGTAGCCCCATGAAAAATTCCATCGTAATATTGTCCCATTTCCACTCCGATATGGGAAGAGGTTGCAAGACTCCTCCAGGGTGTTTCCTTCCAGCTTAAACTTGTTGACAAACCATACATCTTGACACAAAATCAGCAATCTCCCTCTTCATGTTGTCCCACCAAAAATGTTCCTTCAAATCTCTATACATTTTGGTGCTCCCAGGGTGTATATAGAAATTGGAACTATGAGTATCATCCAGCAATTCCCTTTTTAGATCAGGTATATCGGGAACAAAAAGTCTCTTCCCGAATTTCAAAATTCCATCTTCATACACAAAGTATCTCAATCTCCCATCATTCACAGCTTTAATCTTCTTTTGAAATTATTCATCATCGGTCTGAGAACTCTTAATCCTTTCTAGTAAAGAAGGTTTGGCAACCATTTGAAAAAGAATTGATGTTTCACCTTCCCTGGTTATTCCCATGTCCATCTTCACTAGATCCATCAAAATTGGATCCCTTTCAATTCTCATCACGTTCAAAACTCCATGGTCTTTTCTACTCAAAGCTTCTGCCACCTTGTTCGCTTTCCCCGGGTGGTAGTGTATCATACAATCATAATCCTTGCGTAATTCAATCCATATCCTTTGTCTCATGTTGAGTTATTTTTGTGAGAAAATATACATCAAACTCTTGGGATCAGTATAAATCTCACATTTTTCACAATAGAGGTAGTGCCTCCATATCTTCAAATCAGAGATCACAGCTGCTAACTCGAGATCATGAGTAGGATAGTTTTTTTCATGAATTTTCAACTGTCGTGATGCATAGGCAATAACCTTATCATTCTACATAAGGACACAACCATGTCCTTTCTTTGATGCATCACTATAAATAACGAAACCATAATTCCCCGATGGTAGAGTCAATATAGTAGAATTGAATAATCTTCTCTTCAGTTCTTCAAAAAATTATTCACACTCTTTTTTCCAAACAAATTAAACCCCTTTACGTGTGAGCTTCCTTAATGGGTTAGCCAATCAGGAAAAATTCTGGATGAAACGTCGATAATAACCTGCTAAACCAATAAAACTACGTACCTCTGTTATATTCGTAGGTGCTGGCCATTCCTGGATTGCCTTTGCCTTAGAAGGATCAGCAAAGATTCCATCTTTAGAGACAATATGGACAAGAAAAGAAATATCCTAAATCCAGAATTCACACTTGCTAATCTTCCCATATAATTCATGTCTTCTTAGAGTCTTCATGATAATACGCAAGTGATTTTCATGATCTTCGTAGCTTTTCGAGTATACCAAGATATCATCAATAAATACCACCACAAATTCATCGATATATTACTTGAAAACACTATTCATTAGATCCATGAATACAAAGGGTGCATTAGTCAATCCAAAAGGCATTACTGTGAACTCATAATGCCCGTACCTGGTTCGAAATGCTGTCTTTGGATTGTCTTCCTTCTTCACACACAACTGATGGTATCCAGATCGAAGGTCAATCATTGAAAAGTATTGAGCTCCATGCAGTTGGTCAAATAAATCATCAATGCGAGGTAGGGGATACTTGTTCTTTATTGTTATAGCATTGATCTCCATGTAGTCGATACATAACCTCATGGATCCATCTTTCTTTTTAACAAAAAGAACAGGGGATCCCCATGGAGAAACACTAGGGCGAATAAATCCTTTATTACTCAATTCCTCTAGTTGTTTCTGTAGTTTCACTAATTCTACAGTGGCCATTCTATAAGGGGTCTTCGATATAGGCCTTGATCCAGGAATTAAATCAATGGAAAACTCAACTTCTCATTATAGAGGATGTCCAGGTAAATATTCCGGAAATACATCAACATATTCTTTCACAACATGTACATCCTCTATTTGAACATTCCTTTCCTCACCCACAGTTATTTCATTCTCTTACTCCTCAATAATAGAATTTAGTTGAGCTACTGGGGGTGGATCTAGATAATAATTATGTGGTGACGATTCTTCTCTAAAGATAAGGTGTTTCTTATCATCATCATCAAGAATCGTAACCTCTTTCTTCTTACAAAAAATCATCACATCATAGTCCGAAATCTAGTCCATACCGAGGATTATATGAAACTCAATCATAGGTATGACGATGAGATCAGAAGATAAAGAATATTTATGTGCTCTATTGGGGACTGACTCACAAAACATTGTTGCAATGATACTTCCCTTAGTAGTTTTAACTGACAACTCCCGTGTTAAATCATATTGGAAATATCTAATTTTCTTAGAAAACTGGGAAGATATGAAACAATGTGATGATCTGGAATCAAATAATTAATTTTCTAAACTTTAGGAAACCATTAAATTACCTGCCACCATGTCTTTTGGAGCTTCTACCTCAGTAGTAGTGACAGCATAAGCTTGGCCTTGATCCCTTGGCATTTTCTGAGGTAAGTTCCCCTGACGATTAGGACATTCATTTTCATAATGCCTCATCTCCCTGAAATTGTATCACTGAACATTGGTAGCTTCCTTCTTCCCTTTTCAATCACGATATTGGTGGCCTTTTTCACCACACGTGTAACAGACTCTCGTTCCCTTCAAGAAAGTACCGGGGTGTTTCTTCCCACATTTACCATAGGATGGATATTCAACATTTCCCTTCTTCTTCTTATTTCCATTCCTAGATTGATCAGCAGATCTCTTCTTCTCTTACTTTTCTTTAAGGTCATAAGACTTAGAGAATTCCTTTTCGGTCTTGATAGCACATGAGACATTTTCTTCATACGACGAGAAGTATTGTGATACTAATGCTCGATGGAGAAATGGTTTTAACCCATCAAATAAATGATAAATCTTACTTATTGGGTAAAGTATATAATCTCCAGCATACTTTTATAACCTTGTAATGTTAGCCTCATACTTTGTGACATTCTCATCCTCCTTTTGTCTTAGACTCAGAAACTGCCTTTCCATATCAGCTCGATGGTCACGAGGAAAGTGTTTTTCTAAAAACAGATCTTTGAACTCCCTCCATTCCATATTAGATACTTCATCATATTCCTTCTTATTTTGAATCAATGACCACCATTGATCAGCATCTCCAGTGAGGCGGTAAACTGCCATGATAACTTTTTCCCTTTCACTACTCCCCAAAGCCTGAAATATTTTCTCTAGGGAAAATATCCATTGCTCAGCTACTAAGGGATTTGTACTCCCATTGAACATTGGTGGTGGTTGCCTCATGAAGCGATCTAACATTGATCCTCCATGTTGTGGATCAGGGTGATCCATACAGGTAAGGTTATTATTCATAACCTGAGTAAGTTGTCCCAGTATGGTGATTAGCTGATCGGCACCAGTTGCATCACCAGCTCCACTATAATTATCTTGAGCAGGAGGGAAATCCCTACATGGAGTGCGTGCATTGATACAGTTTCAATTTCATCCACTAGGCGCCATTTCAAAACAATGGTATAAACTAGATCAGTTTATGAATCAAAATACATAATTCCATACTTATAAAACACTTAACATAAATTGAACTATTTATGGATATAATCCATAATCATAATAATGGTTTCTTTGATGAATTATATACTCATAAACCCTTCATAATGATTTGTAATGACAATGAGGGCTTTTCTAAGCATATCCCCTGGGAGTGTTGTAACCAAGAGTGCAGCATGGCCCGTTGTCGTGCACTAGTTCCCGTTCGAGTCTAGCTCAAAGCCGTATTTTCGGGTTTTACCCCTAGGTACATCTGTGCCAAAGCCGCCTCTACCTGCTCGTATCCAGACAGGGATGTATTGCTCGGAAAACTCAAAAAATCTCTACAATACCAAAATTCTAGGAAGTCCTTCTGTACTAATCCTCAAAGTCCATCTTAAATCTATGTGCTCTAATCAGAGTTTATCTAAATCTAGCTTCCAGGGTTTGTACTAAACTTCCTCTGATACCAACTGTAACGCCCCGACCCCAGTTACCCTGATTCGGTGCATTATTACATAACATTGTCATGATCACAAGAAAGATCAAATCTCGAAAGGCCGATTGGTTTAATAGCCTCGGAAACACTAGATATATTCATAAGGTTTACATTACATCACAAAATAAAAACTACAAAAACATAGACTCCATAGTCCACACTCTTATCCCCTCAAACTATCCCTTCAGGTCATTCATAAATTACTTCTTCACATCCTGGGAAAAATAAAACAAAGAAAAGGGGTGAGCTCAAATGCCCAGTAAGGATAACAATATAGCGGAAACATTTATAAATTAGAATAAACATTTAAGGCAATGTATAACTAAAACAAAAGCCTTTTAAACTTGAACTTCAACATAGTATGGAAAAAGTAAAATGAAATAATTCCATTTACTTATTCACATGGATATTCTACTAATCGAATAATCACATGCAATATCAACAACCACTTTCATAATGATGGAATGCATAATGCCTGACTATCATAACCACATAGCCAAGGCCTCGTGACAAGACTACAAATAAGATTTTGTCAAGGCCTTGTGCCAAGACACTAGTTTGTCTCATGAGACCTACCGATGCATCGAGGAGATATAGCAGGCTCCACCCGTCCCATATTATGTCCAATGTATTCCAATATGAAAAGGATTAAACATAACATAAACATTCGTATTAAAACATGCATACGAAATGTAAATACTTCATCCATAAACCATGAAAATAACATATCCATAGTGAAACATATCAAAAAACCTTCAATACAATATGGATGTTTTGTTTCATAATAAATCATCTCCAAATAAGCTTAAAATCCATCAAAGGATGTTGACATAGATGAAATCAAAACTCTTTTTAGAGATATATCTCTTTTTATTTTGATATCATTTAAGAGTCATATAAAATGAAAAAAAATGAAAGTATTCTTATAAGCTTACAAGGGAATCTTTGACGATTTTATAATGGCAGAAAATAGCCGCACCCGCCGTATAAGTTAAAAAAAATTCTTACCTTAATTATGTAGAAAATGTTAAAAGCACCTTGTTTGGAAAACGATGGAAAGATTCCTTTATAAACCACTTATAAAAAGTCGAACAAGGGTATAAATGAAATTAACCCGTATTCTTGTAAATAGTAAAAATGTTTTGAAATACATTTTTAAGAAACATGGATGTGGATGATAAAGAGATCCGAGTAGATTATTACGTATAAACAACCTTGGATAATGAAGAGATTGTGAAATAAACCCTTACCTTTACTTTTCCTTGGTTGAGGGTAGGTTAACCTCCTGTATAATGGTGAAATAATTGTTATTAAATTATAAAAGAATCATATATATTAATATGATATCATATATGATCTTTTAACATTGCTTTGTTAATAATATCTTAGTATTATCGTCGTTTCGGGTGTTAACTTGCTCGTTCTCTTTTATATGTTTTGTTATGTAAGCCATGTTTTTAATGGATTGGTTGTATCTTATTCATATCCAGAATGATATCAAGTCCTTAAACATTATTTTTAAATCATCAAATAATAATTATACTTGAATGGATACGATGGAGAATGAATCTCATCGTGTTCGTGGAGACGGTAGTCCGTACGTACGCACGAGCGACAATATCATTATTTTGATATTAAAATAATATATAATTGGGTAGTATATCATATATACAGAATCATTATCATGTTATATTTATTATTTACATGAGTTACACAACATTATTATACCCATCAAAATAATAATATATTGAATTATAATTACACCACGACGTGGAAACGGTAAGCCGTACGTACGCACGTATGGTGACATGTTATTCAAAGGGTGGATAGAATACTGAATATGGTTGTACCATATTTATAATAACATCACATTATATATAAGATAATGGATTTATAATTTTAGAATGGTAATAACAATGAAAGAATAAGTGGAAGAAGAAACGAATTTGAAAAAGGGTGGTGAAAACATTACCTCTTCTTCGGGTTCTTCCTTTTGATTTGATCAAAAGGGATCCTTAGGCTGTCTTTATGATCAAACTAAGGCCTCTAGGTTGTAGTGAGGGAATTTAAGAGAGTATTGGGGTAGATTTTGGCCGAACTAAAAGGCTTTTATGGTGTGAAGTAATGAGAAGGGGGAGTGCCCTTTTATAAGAGGGTGAGGGGAACCTTTGTAAAAGCTAGAAATATTAATTTATAATAAATTCATATTCGGTTTCTAATGGATAAAAAGTTGATTATTAAAAAGTTAAGGTGGGGATAGGTCTAAAACCATTCAACCAATAGAATTTAGACAGGTTTGGGTCACTATATTAACCTTATCTTTTAGTTTCAACACTTAGTTAATTAGTTTGACATTTACCATGTCACTTGAATTTTTATATTTTATAGTTAATAAACATACTATATACATCCAAGAGTCCCCCAAGTGGTCCATTAATGATAGATCTATCATTATATAAGTCTCTTGGTCAAACCATAGATTTTTAAGAATTTAATATCAATTAATAATATAACATTTGTTTTAAAAACTCTATTATTTCAATTTTTAAACTATTCAATAGTTGATTTTTTTTTAAAATCATAACTTAATTATTACTTCGAATAAAGTTAATTAAATAAATCCTAATATGTCATATTATCATATAAAATTAGTGTAATTAATTAAAAGTCTAAAATTATATTTATTTGGGTATTTATAATATCAATTATTTTAATTGTTCACTATTATGGTAATTACTGCATCATCACTATGTCATAAATTAATTAAATTATTTAATGTCTAAAAATTATAAATAAAATATAATTATGTAGGAAATGTTTTTATATCTCTAATGAATATTTACAATCGAAATTATCTTATGTATAAACCTATATTAAAATGTTTTAGTAAATAAACATTGATTTTAACTCTTAACTCTTCTTTGAATTAAATAATAATAAATGTCCTAATCTAATCCAGGTGGACCTAAATGATAATATTTTATACCTAAGGTTGTTTTTGGTTGAGATACACTTGTACAATAGAATTAGGACATGTGTTAGGGTAATATTAATATCATTTTTACCCTTAATTACCCTATTTATTTTTAACCGTGGTAAATAAAAGTACAAAGTTACTATTCACCAAAAAATATTTTCATCTCATTGAACCACATTTTACTTCTTGATATTAACCGTGTCTCTGGGATTTTCGAAATTCCATTCACAGAAGTGGTAAAATTAAGTTTTCTGAAAAATTCAGTTTTTTTAACTACCACTTAATAGTTTCACTATTCATCAAAAATTGAAGTTTTTCAGAACAATGCAAAAATTTAACCCTAATCTATAATTGATATTCCGAATTCATAAATGATGTATATTTTAAAAAATTCAAAACATATAATTTTCATTAATTAATTTTATAATTAATTCCCGTTGTCACAACAAATGGCGTGTTTTTAAGAAACAATATATACCAAAAGATTGACAATTGTTTAGGTCCAATTTCAAAGTGAAATTAATTTTAATGAACACCGTTGGATAAAATGGTAAAAATTTATTCTAATTATACTTTAAAACCACTCAATAATATAATTTATTATTATAAATTATTTTCATTAAAAAGGTTGTTTTTATGTATTTTTCACTATTTATAAAAATTAGAAGTTCTCAGAAAAATACAAAAAATTCATCGAAGGATAATTTCGATATTCTGAAACAAAAAATGAGGTCCATTTTGAAATATAAAATATATATAATTTCAAAAAGTAGGTATTACTATTCATAACGGCTAGTTTTATTGGTTGTGGTGTGTTAGAACTCAATGTTGCGTACAACACACGCTATCGCATTATTCAAAGAGAAGCGTATCGTAGAATCTTATGGTGTTACATCATACATAGTGATTTGGTTATATAAACCATCATATATATATATGTATTGTTCTTTAATAATTCTTCATTAAAGAATTGGAATCATGTTTTGAATTACACTTGTAATCAAGAGAAGTGATTCTGTTATATGTTGATCTTGAAAATAGATGACATTGGATCGATAACTCAAAATATGTTCTTTTTATTTAGAAAATATTAAATTTATGTTTAGTGGATAGTATTTGTGACCATGAAGGTTTTTAGTGATCTGATGGATTATGTTTTGCATGAATTATTAGATATTTGGATTTTAGGAAAAACTGGGATTTTACTCTTGGTATAATGCATTTATTATATAGTTTTAATGGGGATTAATTTATCCATATATTTGGAATGTGTGATTACAATAATCATTATTTGGAGAATATTATGTTCAGTTGATTTGGGAAATGTAGTAACTTTCCTTCTAAATTGATCGTTGAATGTAGGCATACATGTTTTAAACGAGTCTAATGGTTAGAAAATTATGGAATGGATCATTTTAATCATTTAAATTTTTATTCTTTGATAACATATTCTATCATTCTTAGATATTTTAAAAAATTTAAAGTCGAATAAAAGACTTAAGGGCCATGTGATTCGTTAAAAGTGCTTCAGGCGTGAAAAAGTCATCTTTCAAAATCATTTCTGGGTGTAGGGGATGATGTGAAAATTGATTGAATCCTGACCAAAGGATTAGATTCTAATTATTACATAGAAATTAATCAAGTAAGTTTATTTTATCAAGGGATTGTCCAAATAACAAAAGGATCCTTTAACATTTAGAAAATGATTTTGGAATAAAAACATTATCCATTTACTTTTATTTTCTAAGAAATCAATTTTTTTTAACTTATCATAGATTTATGGTTTTTTATGGTCATATTTCTAAATAACATGTTTTCAATCACTCTCTATCAAAACATGATTGTTAGATTCTTCTTACATGTCTATTTTCTCACATTCCACTAATGATATCCTAGAGGAAATCAATATTCTATTATGACTATATATTATCCCTTTCCCCTCTTATTAAAAATATATTTTATTAACCCTATTTCTCATATAGTATTCCCACAAATTAATTTTAAAGAATAAACCTTTTATTTTATCAGGAAAAATTTATATTGTGAGGATGAAACTTCTAATAGGATGGGATAATATAACACCTCATTATTTTATGTTATATATCTTTTTAAATGTAATTTATTTGAAAACATTAGATTCACACAACATGAATATTAAATAAACAATGGTATATAATTAAATATAATTATTCTCAAATTATTTTTATAACATAGTCATTAAATTAGAGGTAATGATGAGTATTATCCAAATTATGAAATTGATATATTATATATTTAATCAAATGTTTTCTCATTAATCAAAATGTATTTATAGTCACAAGTTAAGAATGAATCCAATTTTATGCATTAAAAGTCTATATTTTTTAAAAAATAGTGTAACCAAATTTTAATGGTGCACATAATTTAAAACTAACTTTCAAAGATTTATAAATTCTATTGAACAAAATAAACATCATTTTTAAATTTTTAATTTCAAAATTATCTTAATTTGAGAATTTGATATTTTTCTAGAAATATTTATTTTCCACTGAATAAGTGAAGAAATTATGATATTCATAAAACATTAATTCTTGATATATTACTTGTAAATTTATGATTTTAATAGTAACTCCACTTATGAGAGTTCAAATAAAAATTTGGCATCTTATAAATAGTAATATAATATAATTATATTAATGTAAAAGAAAATGAATGTTTAAAAAAATTATTAATTTATTATTGATATTTTTAGATAACATCAATCCTAATTTTTAATTTCATAATTGAAACAATGATTTAAATGAAAATTTATTTTCACAAAAATTATTCAAAAATTAATTTTTATTTTTATTTTTATTATAACATAATTTTATGAGACCTTAATATTTTTTCCATGTTTTATTAAATATGTCATAATTGTAAATTCAATAATTTTGAGTAAATGATTATTTTATTTAAAAATAAAAAATGTAAAATTTATAAAAACAATTCATAAAATGGAGTTCACTTTTTTCTAAAAGTCTAAAAAATCATGGGGTTAATTTTTAATATTTTTCTAATATAAATCATTTTTTATAGTAAAATACAGTAATCTATGGTATAAATATATTATATGTTAAATACAGTATGCATTGACTCATTGATAATGTAATAACCATAATATAGAAATAACCTCTATTATTATAATATATTTTGTAATAGTTCACTAACAATTCATATAATTAATCAAAAATAATAAACAAAGGGATAAAATATTCAAAAAAACGCATATCTCTTCTACTATAAATAGTACCCCCCAGCACCCCATGTCCTCACACCTCTAAAGCCTTTATGAATTTAAAATTCCTAGATAATAATCTTCCAAATACTTTTAACCATTCTCATTAGGTTCTGGTCTCACCCAAAATTCCATTTCAATGTTCCTTAATTAGGTTCTCTGGGAGATGATTTCAAGAGGTAAAACCCTTAATCATTCCAGTTCAGTTTCTTTTATCTTTATTTATTTTATTATCCATCAATAAAATCCTATTTAAAAACATTAATTATAACTCAAATATCCTATATACACTATAATTTAGTTATTTTAATTTAAAATATACCATAATGTCCCTTCTCATCGTCCCTTTTTTATTCCAAAAATGAAAACATCGTCTGTGACGTGCTGATTTCCTGCCTTCACGGATGCCATGTATTCATTTTTCAATTACACCTTCTAGGATAGTAATAAAACCATTTTAATAGTTAAAAAAGACATTAATATGTGTATTAAAACTTATTTAATGTTATTCACCCAATATATATACATGATATTAATTAATAATAAAAAACTAGGTCACGGTGATCGATGAAATGCTAAAATAATCCAAATGAGTATCATTAACATTTTATATAATGATTAATCCTTATATAATATAACTGAATAAAATATATAGTAATTTAATTTTATGGAATTGAATTAATAACATAAACATTCAATTATAGATATCTATTCCTATTTTTCAAAATACTCTACACATATATACAAGTAAATTGATCATGAAAAGCAAAGAAATAAATGCTCATGAATGAAAAAATTGTTTCTTATAACTCACCAAAACTGTCCAAAATGAATTTAATAAATATATAATAAATAAAATAAATGTAAAAAAGTTTTTAAATTAATTAATTAATAGATTAATATGATTTTCTAGGACAATAATATTAATCGAAGAACACATTTGGAAATAATATTAGGGTTTTCTCATCTCACCATTATTTCTGTGAGATATTCCTTATTCACCACTATTTCATAAGTGTGGTATATTAATAATACCTTGTTTTGTATAATATCATTAATAAAATTATTTTAATTTTATTTTAATTTTTCATTTTATGATTATTAATTTTATGGGGCATACAGTTTTACTATTGTAAATGTGGTAAGGGATTCTCCTCGAACGTCAATATTTTATTCGAGTTACTCCTTATCTCTATTTCCCCAATGTAATTATTATTTATTTTTATATACTTATTACACATTATTTTTATATGTTCTAGACTCATTTATCAAGATCATTTCATCTTTCTTTGATGAAGAAATATGTCTTATATGAGGTTCCCTTTTCAATTATCCTAATATGAAAAGCTGACTAAAGGGAATGTCCCAATTTCATACCCACTTTTAAGTACCATCCATAATATATTTCGAGATGCAATTTTTCTAATAAAATTAATCATTTTTTCATGAAAAAAATCTTTTTTCATTCATGGTGTTACACAAATAATTATGATTTTTTCCATTTTAATGACTCTATTCTATTTTCCCTTAAACCATACAGAAGTGGCATATTTATAATTATTATTAAAAAATATTTTTACAAGTATTAACTTCAGTTAAACATAATTCATACCTAAAACATAATTTCATTGTACTTAACATTTATTTTTTGTATTTTTCAATTTAACAATATGATTTTGTGATAACTACCTATGATTTTCCAAAAGAAATATTCTTTTCAAAGTAAAAGAGTAGTCCTCTCAAGAATTTATCTATGATTTTCTTAGATTATTTTAAACTATGATTATGAATTAAATATTTCAAATTGGTATTGGACACATTTATTTAAACATATATTTTTAAATTGATTATTCACCATATAAAGAATTCTTTGACTTAGTAAGTGATTGGTGGGGTCTGTTATTGCCCCTCGATGCATCGATAGGTCATATGAAAAGAACTGGACCTATTTTTCTCCAAGGACATACCCATTTATGTACACTTCTTGTTTGAGGCCTTTATAGTACATTTTTTATGTATATAATTATGAAATCCTTCATTATGATATTATTATTATATACACCATGATATTATTAAACTAGAATAATATCCATGGTTGAGTTTAATTTCATGACATTATTTATATGGAATTATTTATCTATATTTTAATCCTTCCATGTTATAATCAAGATAATGTTTTAATGGAATGTTTTTTTAGTTATACACCATTCCCAAATGTTTATATAAATTTATGATAGATTCCTCTATATTTATTACCTTTACTAGGCACATGATCTCACCCATTTCTTATGTTTTATTTTTCCCTAGGATGTGAAGATGTATAATATAAATGACTTTCTAAGATAATCTAAGAGTTTATAGAAGTTTCTAATGGATGTTATATGTTGTATTTCCTTTAACTTTGTAAAGTGAAACATATTTTTGTATCTATTCTTTCAAAGATACAAAATTATTCAGTCCTTTAGGATGTGACTTCCTTATTTTTTGTACAAATGAAATTAAATATGGGAACGACTCTAATCTAAAATTCTTTGGGCCTTTATAGTTTTTATTAGATGTATTTCGAAGTAAATAATGAAAACTATATAAATAAAACATATATTAAGTAAAAAATCTATGATAGACATTGACGATAAGAAAATAATTTCATCCTATAATTTTGGATAGGTTGATATTAGGTGGCCTAGAAATACATCCATCTATGTATACTACATGTGGATGTGATTTTGGAATAGATATACCTAGAGTAATAACTCCGACGAGGTGCATTGTGCATGACTCGGTGTAACATAGTACACGAAAATGGGCCTTACTATGCACCTGGTTTGAAAAACCCATTGTATATTTTTAAGATAATTCATATTCTCTTTACAAACCAATATAAAGGATTTGAAAGTAAAAATTCCCCCAAATAAACAATGTTTATGACTATGAGATTAGATATACATATTTTTTTTCAATTTATGTTATGTATTTAACTATTTTTGGGACAATACATATATGTTATAATATTATGATCTAATCCAGGGCCGGCCATTATTTAGAAATTGTGACTAGTGTAATGAATGGGAACTTCAACAATTCACATAATCAAAATATTAATAGTGCTCAATTCTTTCAATGGCTTTATGATATTTTTTTGAAAGAATTTATTCTCCAAAATGTTATCATAATATGATGAAATAAAATCATGTTCAAACAAGATATAGAAATAATTACCCAATGTTAGGGCTTCAAATGGAAGAAAGAGAGAAAGTGGAAAGCTAGGGAAAAGATTGATAATGGGAATAAGGTAATGAATTATTTTCCCACATGTGTTAATAGTGTAAGGAAACATCATGGTATATACTTAAGAGGAAAAGGATTTTGCTTCATGTTTAGAGAAAATTCATCCATTTTCATGATTGTAATAATGATTGAATTTTCCAATGTTCAGTGGTTTATCACAAGGATATCAGACACTAGGTAAATCAATGTCTTGAGCATCAATGGAATATATAGAAAAATATGATGATGGATCATGATCAAGCATATGCTACTATTATAGATGAATATTAATGACTAATATACTTGTATTTGGAATTAATAACAATGTTATTTGAGTATTTAATCATTCATTCATTAGTTAAATAATTCATGATATATATAAGGATTGTAATTCAATACTTCTTATTAAGTATTTGGAAGAAAATGATGAATATAACTAGTTATCAAGAGAAGTGATTGTTTTGTATATTGATCATTTTGGAAACACATGAATTTGGAATGATAATCCTAAATATGTTCTTTATGTCTAGATAATATTAAATATATTTTTATGGGATAGTATCGGTCACCATGAAGGTGGTAAGTGGTCTGATGGTTTATGTTATCCCCGAATTATTAGTTGTTTGGATTTTAGGAAAACCTAAGATTTTACTCTTAGAAGCATGATTGTTTCATAAAGTATTAAAGGACATTAATAAATTTATGTAATTGGAATGTGGGATTAAGATATCCATTATTTGTAGAATATTATGTTTCGTTGATTTTCGAAATTTAGTGGCCATCATTCTAAATTTATCATCGAATATAGACATATATTTTTTAGATGAGTCTTATGTTTATCTAATTATAGAATGGATCAAATTAAAATTTGGAGATTATTATTCATTGAGAACATATGATTAAATTCTTGGATTCAGTAAAATTTAAAATTTTATGGAATGATTTAAGGACCATATTATTCATTAAAATTTATTTAGGCATGAAAAAACTATCAAGAAAATTAATTTTTAGGTGTAAGGGATTATTTGAAAATAGATTAAAGAACATAAAAAGGATAATGTTATTCTTATGACATGGAATATAATCAATTACATTTATTTTTTCAAGTGATTTTCCAAATATTAAAAGGATCCATAAACATTAGGAAAAATATTTTGGAACAAAAATTTTATCTATTTCATTTTCTTTTATAAGAATTCACCTATCATTAAAATGATCACAGATCTATGGTTTTGAAATGGTTAATTTTCCAAAAAAATGTTTTTTATCATTCTCCATCAGAACAATATAGTTATATTCCTCTTAAATGCCCATTTTATCACATTACTATAATGATTTCCTACCCTAAATCCTAGTGGTTTTGGTGGCGTTCACTTTTCCCTTGTTCTTCTTATTAAGAGGATATTTTATTAACCCTATTTCTAAGGTGTGTTTCCCAGAAAATAATTTTGAAGTAGAAACCTTTGATTTTCGAAATACAATTTCAAATTGAGAGGAAACAAGTTATTTTAGAAGGGAAGAATGTAACACACCAGTATTTTATGGTTGTATCTTTTTTAAATTTAATTTATTTAAAAACATTGGTTTCAGACAACACTAATCTTAAATGAACAATGGTATAAAATTAAATATCATTATTTTAAATCAATTTTTTTATCCTAATTGTTAAATTTGTGGGAATGAATAGTATAAACCAAATTATGAAATACATATATTATATATTTAATCAAATTTTTTGGCATTAATCCGAATGATTTTTTATAAATACAATAAGAATGATTCCAATTTTACTCATTAAATAGATATATTTTTTTAAACATATTTTTACAGCCTTTTAATAGTGAAATTGTTTTAAAACATAAATTTAAAACATTTATAAATTATATTTAACAAAATAAACTTATTTTTTAAAATATTATTGTCAAATTATCTTATGGTGAAATTTTGGTATTTTTCTTAAAAAAATTATTTTGCAATGAATGAGTGAAAAATTTTATTTTTATAATGCTGTGATTTTCATTAATTAATATAATAACTATGATATGAATAGTATCCTAACCATCTAAATTTCAAATAAAATTTATTCATATTATAAATGGTAATGTGATATAATTATACCATAGTATAAGTTAGTAAATATTTTAGAATTTATTAATAAACTATTTATATATTTATAAAAAAGTATGTTTATTTTCAATTTTAGAATAAATATAATGATTTAAAAGAAAAATTAATTACAGAAAATTTATTATAAAATTTATATTCTTCATTCGTCTAATTAGAAGATTATTTTATGATCCCTTAATTAAATTTTCCATGTGCTCTAAAATCAGTTATAATTTTAAAAGCAATATTTTTTAGTAAATGAGGATATTATTTAAAAATTCAATTTTACATATTTTTAAAAACAGTTTTGTAAAATGTAGTTAATTTTTGAATTATACACATTGAAAAATTATTAGGATTAATTTCTTGAATTTTCATAAAATAATTTTACTTTTAGTGATTAGTAAAATGCTATAATTTACTATATAAATACATTATAAGATAAATACATTGTTACATGATTAATTGCTTATGTAATAACCATAATATCGAAATACCTTTAATTATTTTAATATATTTAGTAATAATTCTCAAACTATTAATAGAATTTATCTAAAATCATAAACAAATGAATAAAATATTCAAAAAACGCCACTCTCTTCCTCTATAAATATTGTCCCTCACCACCTCATATACTCTAACCTATTAGTCCTTAAAGATTATACAATTACTAAAAATCCTCATCCCAAGACTCTTCTCTAATTTCATGAGGTTCTGGTCTCACCAAAATTCCCATTTCAATGTTTCTTAAGGAGGTTCTCAAGGATAATAATTCAAGAGGTAAAACCCTAACACCATCCATTTCATCTTCTTTTATTTTTCATTTATATTATTATCCTTAGAAAACATACTATGTAAAAACAACAATTATAAATATAGAATCATATATATATATAGGAATTTTATTATGTCAATGTAAAATCCACAATCATGTATCTTCTCCTCTTCCCCTTTTTATTCCAAAAATTAAAACGTCGTCTCTGATGTGCTGATTTTCCGCCTTCATGGATAATTTGTTTTAATTTTTCCATTATGCCTTCAAGGATGTTCATAAAACAATTTTTTGGTTATAATAATGTAAAATATTTTTAATACAACTTATTTAATGTTTTTATACTAGTAAATGTGCATAATATTAATTTATAAGACAAAAATAGTGCATGATGATCGAATAATTCCAACATAATTTAAACAGTTATCACTAACGGTTTATCTAATGATTCATCCTCTCACCATATAACTAAATTAATTATGTAACCATTTAATATTATATGTATTCACTAATAACATATAATTTCAATTCTAGATAACTATTCTCATTTTACATGATCTTCCATTCAAAAATACAGGTAAACTAATCCTGAAAACCAATAAAACGAACGCTCACTAACGATAAAATTATATATTATAACTTATAAATAAGGTAATAAATGATCTTAAAAAAATATTAAAAATCATATACATGTATAAATGTTTATTTGTTAATAAATTTATTGATTTAATCTGATTATCTAGGAAATTAAGATTAAGTTCATAACACATACACACATAAGGTAAGGGTTTTATCATCTCACCTTTATTTCAGTGAAATATGCCTTATTCACCACTGTTTATTATGTGTGGTGTATATATATTTACCATTTATGTATAATATCATTAATATATTTATATTAATTTTATTAAATATTTCCTTTGATTACTATTAATTATATAGGTTACACAATTTCACTGTTTGCAAACTAGTAAGGGATTCACCCAGAACCTATGTTTTCATTCGGGTTGCGCCTTCTCTCTCTTTACCAAAATATAATTCTTATTTATTTTTACTAAATTATTCTAATTTTTTTTTATTTTTAAAAAATCATGATTAAATATCACTTCATCTTTAATTAATGGGAAAATATGTGTTTTACAAGGTTCCCTTTTCAATTCCTCCTGAAAAGAAATCCTAATTAAAGGGAAAATCCCAATTTATTACACATTTTCATGTACCATACATGATCTGTTTTAATACATAATTATTTTTATAAAGTCACTCTTTTTTATTAAAAACTATATATGTTCATTCCTAGTTTTATACAAACAATTATGACTTTTTCTATTTTTAAAACACTTTTATATTTTTCCTTAAACCGCATTGAAGTGGCCCATTTATAAAGTTTCATAAAAACGCTTTTTACATGTTTTCACTTCAAATTAATATCATTCATAACTAAAACATATATCATTTCCCTTACCATATATTTTTTTGTATTTTCATAATTACAATATTATTTTATAAAAAATACAAATGATTTTACAAAATAACACTTCCTTTCAAAGTAAAAGTGGATTTATCACAAGAATTTATCAATGATTTTATATGCATATTTTCATCAATGATTATGATTGAAATATTAATAATTGGTATGGAAAACGTTCATTTAATTATATATTTATAAATCTTTTATTTAATATATGATGAATTCATTGGACTTAGTAAGTGGTGGGTGGGCCCGCTATATCCCCTCGATTCATTGGTAGGTCTTTTGAGAAAAACTATATCATTTTTAGGTCAAGGAATTATGAATTTATATATACATATTGGCCAATGATTTGATTGTGTTTATATGATGTCCAACATTATATGTTCCCTCATTATGATATTAGAAACTAAAAGACCATGTGATTATTCAACTACTAGAATATCCATGGTTAAGTTTAATTCTCATGCAATTATTTATAGGAAATTATTTTTTCCACTTTTATTATAGAAATAATATTCTCAATATCATGTTTTAATCTCATGTGTTTTTAGTTCTTCCCTATTCCCTAATTTTTATGTTTTTTTTATGATAGCTATCGCTATACTTTGTACCCATACTGAGCATCTGATCTCACCCATTTCTTATGTTTTACATTCCCTATAATGAGAAGATATATACTATTAATTACATTCATTGTTAATTATTTAGTTTATGGATATTTAAAATGGAGTTTATTTCTTATTTTTACTTTAAAATTTTATTGTAAATCTTATTTTTTATGCAGTTTTCCAAATTTACTAAACTATTCGGTCCTTTTGGATTTGACATCCTATTTTTATTATTGAAATGTAATTAAGGAACCAACTCCAGAATATTGGGGTCATGATCTTTATTGTTGTTATCAAATGACGTTATATATAAAATTTGGAAACTATTATTAGAAAACATATTTTAGGGAACATAACCCTAAGATAAACATTCATTATAAGCATAGAAAAATATTTTATAATTTTTTTAAGGTAGAGATATTTAGTTCTATATAGAAATATATACAAGTCAGAGAATAAAATTGGATGTTGTTATGGAACAGATCAACCTTGGGGTAATATCTCCAATATAGTGTGTCCACCTAGACTCAGGATATCATGGTACACAATAATGTCCCTTACTACACATCTGGATTTATACTCATTATGGATATTCATAGGATAATTCACATTATATATAATAACCATTATTAATGTTTTAAAATTAAATATGTCCCAAAATAAACCATTTTTATGACTATGATATTAACTATGAATAAATTTTATCAATTTATATTATGTAATTCACTAGTTTTAGGAATATACATTATGTATCATAATGTAATAATCTAGTATATTTTATTCCATTGTTTATAAATGGAACCTAATGGAAGGATTGGTAACCACATCAATGCACATAATCCAATGAGATAGAATGACTGTTTATTTAATGGGTTTAAGACAGTCTTTCGAAGATATGTAGTCTCCCAAATTTTCTAATCATTTGTAGAAATAAGATCATGTTATAACGACGTAAATAAATAATTAACCAAGTATTATGGATTCAATGTGAATCAAGGGAAGAATATGAAATTTGGTAGAAAAGATAGATAATGGGAATAAGTTCAAGAAGTATTTTCCCACATGTGATAATTTTTTAATAGAACACCTTATTATATACTTAATAGGAATAATAATATTATTAATGTGTAGAGAAAAAGACCACCATGATCATGATGGTAAGGAAAATAATGAATTTTTCAATCTTCAAGGATTAAAATATAATTATATGGGACACTATGCAAATCAATGTCTCAATAGGCAAGGGAATATACACATAGATATCCCAAGGTATCATGGTCAAGCTTGTTCTACTTCTATAGACAAAGAGTACTGACAAATTTTCTTCTTCTTGGATTCAAGTATTATGTTATTTGAGTATTTTAACAACAATTATTTTATTATAAGAATCATTACATATTTAAGGATTTAAAATCTATACTTATTCTTTAAATAATTTTAATCAAATGATGAATAGAAATAGTAATCAAGAGAATTAACTTTTTTGTATGTCGATCTTCTTGATAACCCATGACTAGGGAAATATAAACCTAAATATGTTATTTATGTTGAGAGAATAATAAATAGATGTTTATGGGATATTATCTGTGACCATGAGGGAGGTTTTTGAACTTATTTTTTATGTTATGCTTGAATTAATAGATGTTTATATTTAAGGGTAAACTGTTATTTTACTCTTGAAAGCATGCATGTTTCATTAATGTCTAAAGGATATTAATGTATTTATATATTTTTTATTTTGTAATGTGATCTAAATTATTTAGGAAATATTATTTTAAGTTAATTTTTGATGTTTGATAACCTTCCTTATAATATTTTTTTCGGAATATGAACATACATGTTTTAGATTCGACTAAAGATTAGATACTTATAGAATGAATCAAGTTAAAAATTGGAAATTATTTTTCATTGATAACATATACTAACATTTCTGGATTATTTAAACATTTAAAATTCAATTGAATTACTTAAGGAGAATTTAATTTGTGAAATGTTATTTAAGAATGAAAAATTCATCTTGAGCATTCACTTCCAGGTGTAAAGGATGAAGATAAAATAGATCGATTCCAAACCAAAGAATGGTATTTATCTTATTAAATGGAATGCAATAAAGAATGTTTATTTTATCAAGTTATTATAATATTATTAATATGATACCACAAAATTAGGAAAAATATGTTGGAACAATAATGTAATCCATTTAATTTTAATTTCAATAAAATAAATGGTCTTCTAATAGATCCCATATTTATGGTTTTTTTATGGTTAAAATTCTAAAGACCATCATTTCTATCACTCTTCATTAGAACATGATAGTTAGATTCCTCTTCAATGCTTGTGTTATCCCTTTCCACCAATTATTTTCTACCTGAAATCCTAGTTTTTTGGTGACATTCGCCTTTCCCTTTTCCCACTTATTAAGTGGACATTTTATTAACCCTATTTCTGATGTGGATTTCCCATAAAGTAATTATTAAGTATAAAATTTTTATTGTTGATGTTAAATGTAAAATCATGATGATAAATTTATTTTATGTGGGTAGAATGTAAGACCCCAAAATTTAATGGTATGTCTCTTTTTAAATTTAATTTCTCTAAAATCATAGGTTTCTCAAAACCCCAATCATAAATGAAAAAAAGTATAAAATTAAATATCATTATTTAAAAATTATTGTTATAACATAGTGATTAAGAATGTGGGAATGAATTGTATTAACAAAATTTTAAAATTTATATAATATATATATTTGAATAAATGTTTTGAAATTTATCCAAATGATTTAAAATGCATAAGATAATAATGAATCTATTTTTATGCAATAAAATATATTTTTTATTAAAAATAGTTCTAACAAATTTTAATGGATAGCATGTTTTAAAACTAAATTTTGACAATTCAAAACAAGTAATTAACAAAATTAACTGAAGATTTTAGATCATAATTTTAAAATTATCATTCATATAAATTGTGGTATTTTTATGAAAATATTTATTTTCTAGTGAATAAATGAAAAATGCTGAATTTTATAAAACTAACATTTTCATTATATTAATAGTATATTTATTATTTTAATAGTAACAGAACATATGAATGTATGAATAAAATTTAGGTATATTATAATTCATAATAGTATATAATTATGTCATATTTTAGCTAAATAAATGTTATAGAAATTATTAATTAAGTGTTGATATTTTTGTAAAATATAAATGTTTATTTTCAGTTTTATAATTAAAATAATGTTATAAATGAAATAATATTTTACGAAAATTTATAAAATTATTAATAATTTATTTCTTATAATTATATTATAATTTTATGAGACATTAATTAATTTTTCACAGTGTTATAAAATAACTTATAATTTTTAAATCCTTTTTTTCAAGTAAATGATGATTTTTTATTAAAATTAAATTTCTCATATTTAGGAAATCATTTTCATAAAATAAATATTACTTTCGAATTCTACATGATGAAAAATGGTTCTGGAAAATTTTGGGGTTTTTTCTTAAATACTTGAATTTTTTTGGTGAATAGTAAAATATAGTAATTTACCGTTTCAATGCATTATAAGTTAAATACACTATTCCTTGAGTAATTAATGTTGTAATAAACATAATGTATAACAAACCTTAATTATTTTCACATATTAATTAATAATTTTCAATCTATTCATAGTCTTTAACCAATATAATAATCAAATTAATAAAATATTCAAAAAACACCCCCTCCTCCACTATAAATACCACCCCACACCACCTCCTCTCCCCACACATATTAATCCTTTAACCTTGACCAATTCTTACCCAGTACTCTACCCACACATCTTACCCATTTTTATGAGGTTCATTTCTCACCTAAAGGACAATTTCAATGTTCCTTAAGGAGGTTCCCAAGGAGAATACTTCAAAATGTAAAATGCTTAATCCTTCCCTTTCATTTTTTTCCTTTTTATTTTAATGTCCCTCCATAACCTCATCTATGAAAAAATTATTGGTAACTAAATTATATTATATATATATATATATATTAATTATATTATGGTAATTTAAATTACACCAACAAGTCTATTCTTCTCTTTCCCTTTTTATTCCAAAAATAAAAACAGTATCCGTGAGGTGCTAATTTACCGCCTTCTTAGATGATGTGTTTTCCGTTTTCAATTCCTCATTAATTTAACATCATATAATAATTTTATGGTTCAAAAAATAAGTTAATATTTTTAATAAAACATATTTAATTTTATGGAACCAGTATTTATAAATAATATTAATTCATAACACAAATCTAGCACATGATGATCGAAAAATTGATAAAAACATCAAAAAAGTTGCCAATAACATTTTTCCTTATTATTCATCCTCATACCATAAATATAATGATATATTTAAAATTTAATATTATTTATTTTCATTAATAACATATAATTTTGATTGACATATATTCTCATTTTACATGATTTTCTATACATATATACAAGTAATCTGATCATGAAAACCAAGGAAACGAATGCAAGAAAATGATTACAGTTTAACCTATTACCCAAAAAAAGGACATAAATTAACTTAATAATAAAATAGTAAATTAATTAATTGTAGAAATGTAACATAATTAATTAATTAAGGGATTTAATCTGATTATCTTGGTCATTATAATCTAGGGAAAACCACATTTAAACAAATGGTAAGGGTTTTGTCATCTAAACAATATTTCTATGTGATATTCCTTATTCACCACTATGACTTGTGTGTGGTGTATGTATACTACCATTTAATGTAATATATAATGAATATATTTATCTTCATGGTATTAAATGTTTCATTTGATGATTATTAATTTTATAGGGCATATAGTTTTTCTATTTGCAAAGTGATATGGGATTCTCCTCGAACCTCTATTTTTCATTCTTGTTAAGCCTTCTCTCTCTTAAACCCCAATGTATTTCTTCTATATTTTTATATAATTATTATAAATTCTATTTATATGTTTGAAAATCATTTATCTGTTGAGATGGTATGTGGAGTATAATATAATCTATAATACCAAATGTAGGATCGAAATAATATAGATTCTGAATGAAGTATCTAATAAAGATCAAAATACAAGAGGAGTGAATTTTATTCTTTAGAAAATACCTTCGTAACATTTAAATATGATTATTTCTAACAAGGTTAAACAATGTAACTCACAAAACACTAGTTCTAATCACTTGCTAGATTCTAGAAATATGATTCAAATAATGTGATTCCAAAAAAGTGGTTCTGGAAAAAAACTTAACAGAAGTTTACAACGATAAAGATTATTCCATGGGGCATATAGTACCTTAATAAATCAGATTATACAAGTATAAGTAAGTATAATATAGTTATACTTTACTCAACAATCAAAATATAGAAAAAAACATGAAAAAAACATGTAACAAGTAGTAAGTCATTTAACCCAAAGAGAAGGGTATCCAACAACCTTTGATAAAGGTACCTTGATTTATACTTTCAAGAATGTTTGTCTTACCTACACCATGGTAAGCCCTTGATACGAAGATCGGAGTCTGTCTTTCTATTCCCTCAAGAACTCAACTTCATTGTAGTCAACACATCTATCATCCGCAGCAAGGAATTCCTCGAACATTAAGGTAGTCGGCACCTTAGTCTTCTTATCCTCGGAATCCCTCGAATGTAATCGGAAACACTCTAAGTCACACAAAGAAAATATGAAAATGATGTTTAGTACTCACTAAGAATGAGAGTCTCTCTCTAGAAATCACTATAATAGTATGTAATCTCTAGAGTCACAGAACAGTTCTTCAAAAAGTTATGAGTTCTTTCAAATGAGCCCCTATTTATAGGCACAACTTCAATGGGCATCTCCCTCCTCCAACGGTCATATTTATCCTTGAATTTCGGAGGGACTTGTACATGGGTCACTCTAAAAACAGTTAGTTAGTAACTGAATGCACGACATCATTTCATAACAAAAGAAAGTGTAAGAAAAAGTATGGTTACATAACCAAAATAAAATATTTGGAATGTAAGAAAATAATAGTTCAGAGTCTATCCAAAAACATATTCGGTGTCTGTAATACAAGGTTATTCATATTTTGTTTTCTATGGAATTCAAAACTTGAAATATTTATAATTGCAGAGTCTAAATTTAATGGAATTTCGAAATCTGGATTCATTGGAATTTGGAACCTAAACATACAATGTTCGGAGTCAAAGTTCATGAGTGTTTGAAGTAAGAACATACAAAGTTTGGATTCAGAATTCATTAGAATTAAGAGTCTGAACTTACAATGTTCGGAGTCTGAATTCATTATAATTAGGAGTCAGACCTCATAAGAGTATGGAGTTTGAATTCAGAGTACTCAGAACCTAAATTCGAATCCAAAAAATAGAATGCTCTATATCTATGTATTATTAGATTCTGAGGTTTTGGATACAAAACCGAAGTTTATACTTAGACCAAATGAACAATGAAAAACATGGTAAGGATAAATTTCCATGGGGAAGGAAAATTTCCCTTATGAAAGTAAAAACATAGGGTAAATGAAATTTAAATTAATATAAGGTGTTTGAGATTTTCAAAACATGAGGTTTGGTAAGGTCATAAGGAAACCGTATTGACTCAACAATCTCCCCAAACATGGAGGAATGGAATAGTCATATGGAAACATTATTGACTCAATAATCTCCCCCTTTTTGGAAACCACAAACCTCCTTAAGAAAAAAAAATAATGACTTAGAAAATATTTTTCTACACTTTGAAAATAAAACTTATCTTCCTTATCATATGGGGAAAGATAATTAAGACTAACTCCCCATTAGTATTTGGAACACTAAGAATCATATTCTAGAATTCTAGAATGAGATTTTTCCTTCGGCATCAACTTCTTGAATATAGTCTTCATCATTTTGAGCTCCTTATGATCTTTCTTTTCTCGCTTAAGAATATCTTCGTGATCCTTATCTTTCTTCCTTAAGGCCTTAATTCTTTCTTCCTGAGCTTTGAGAGCCTCTACTTGATCCTTCAAGACTTCTTCCTACTTAAGAATCTTTTCATCAATCTCAATCCGAAGATCACTTTCTCTCTTCCAACTTTGAGTAGCTGAATAAATCATTCCATTCAAATATTTCACTTTTTGAATCTGAGAATTTTTCTAAAGAGTTGGATTTTATTCAAAAATATTCATGAGATTGTTGATCTTACTATATTTAGTGTCAAAATCATCCTTGACACTTTCTTGAAACTCATCAAGAATGCGCATATCTTATATAGTTTTCTTAGACCAGGTGGACATCTTCTGGAATGATCTCTTGTGGGCTTCAGATTTAATGAAAAAAGTCTTGAAATTAGACTCAAGCTTGACACACATGTCCATCACCATGGAAAATAGATCTGATTTCTAATTTAGTGTGTTTTAAAGCATCTGGCATCTAGAGTATATGCATAGGAAAATTGGAATGGTGTAAACCAGCTTCTTCAATGACTAGAAAACGAAATCATGTCCTACTGCTGATGATTCTGAATCTGAGACTCTTCTAGGTAAAGGCTATTTCTCAAGCTCATTAGCATTTTTCGTTGAAGATCCACCAGATTATTTCTTTTTCACAATAGCTTTATTAGGGGTATCAATAACCACATGTTTCCCCTTATCAGTTCTCGAAATAGATTCCTCATCCAGAGATTCATGTTCACCTTCAGATAGCAGAACAATTATATCTTCATCTATATTCTCATTTTTAGGTCCTGCCTCAGAATCATCATGATGAATAAAAAGATTACTAAAATTTCTTCCTCAGACATATTGTTCACTTCATATTTATCTTTCTCATCCTCTTCTTTCTAATCTTTCCCAGGTGTAACAAGCTTTGAAGATTCCGCTTCTGAAGTTCAAATTTACAATTTCTCGAATAGACATTCCTTTTTATAGAAATCTTCCACTTACATAATCAGATCACCAGTATCACCACTTCTTTCGTCTTCTTTTACTTATTGTACTACTTCTTCTTCTTTTTCTTTCACCTTTTCTGGAGTAACAAACTTTTTACCCAGAGTTTCAAGTAATGCTTACACTATGAAAGATTCTGGTACAAGGATACTCTCAGATTCTTTCTCAGTATCACTCAAAAGAGATTGAACAATCTCTACATCATTCACATTCTTCTTTTTCTTCTTTTACTTCTATTACCTTTTATGATACTGAGATGTCATCTCTTTTAGGGATTTTTCTTCAGTAGGTTCTAGTCTGAACATGGACTCCCCTATTTTTTGTTCTTCGTTTCTTCCCTCCATTTTGTTATAACCTCATCTGGATAAGATTTTTGTTTCTTAGGTTTCAGAGGTTCTGATTGAGCTTCCTTATCCTTTGGGGTTTTTTCTTCCTCTTCTACTTCCCTTAACTTCCTCTACTTTCCTCCACTTTTCTATGGTTAAGACACTTCTTGATTCTTCATAAAATCATCAGCTTCTTCCACTGCTAGGTCAAAAAATTCCCCGGAGTCATTGGAAAAACCATTGTTCATCCGTTTCAAAGTATCATCACTGACTATCATGACATTGAAATTTCTATGTTTTGAACTATAAGGTGTTTTAAATGATTCAAAGCACCGAACAATCAACTTAGTAAGAATGTCCAGGTACATGATAATCTGAGCCTTCAGATTTTCATTCTTTATATTCTTGATCATAATCAGAATATGCTTAACCAAATTAACCTTCCTTAGGTTTAAATAAAATATATGATTTACATATCACTATTTTCAATGTGTCCTTGTCATTTTTTCTCAGAATTATAAATCTGTGAACCCATAATCAATGATTCGATTATTTTTAGAAAGGTGAGCTATCTTCAAAGACTTGACATCAGTAAGACTAAGGTACTCCATAGAGTTCACCTTAACAAAACATTCTTTGACATTTGGAAACTTGTGGGAACAGAATTCACCTCCTCCTTCATATAGAATACTAATTATACTGGCTGCCTTAGTATATAAAAGAGCATAGGTCATCCATAACTTTTGAAGGAAATATTCTCCCTACATTCTTCCTTAAATAAACTTTCTGATTCATAAACCCCTACAAGAAAATATGGATACACCAAATCTTGATCCCCTAGCATCGATATGCAGACACTCTCCCATCCATTAAATTTTATGTTCTTAAAAATGATGGAATCATACATAGAGAAGAAGTTTGGATGCACATACCTTTCTTTATACACATGCCACTCTGAAATTGTCTTGACAGTAGACATATCTTTCGGAGAGGATTCTTCAATAGGCATTTGGAATTGAGATACTCTGAGATGTTCCGAATGGGCATTAGTAGAGGGTTAGAACTTCAGAACATGATAGCTTGATATCGATGAGGGAAAACCCTTCAGGGGTCCTTTATATAGGAGTTTGATGCGATGATTCATCTTCCAATATTAATCAAATGGTTGAAAATATTTGTGATCAGATCTGAGGGTTGATATGATAGCTGCAAGGAATACTTGATTGAATCCAATATTTTTCTGCTTTTAAGAAAATCATTCATATTTAAGGAATAAAGAATCTAAAAAATACTAAGAAACAAAATAAACTACCAGAAAATAAAGGATTATTACAAAAACTCGGGAAAGGAAACATACCATTCGTATTTCTAGGAAGATTATTTGTAATTCGAAAAAAAATTCTCAAAGATATTTAGATTCCAATAAATCTTATTACGGAAAACAAATTGAAAACCAAAATCTTCATTATGAAAATTTTGAGTACAAAAAAAATATTCATAATGAAAATTTTGAGTAAAAAAATATTCATTACAAAAATTTTGAGTACAAAAATCATCATCATGAAAATTCTGAGAATAAAACTCTTCATTACGAATATTTTGATTACAAAAATCGTCATTAGGAAAATTTTCAGTACGAAAATCTTCATTTAACTAATAAGAAATTATACTGCCCCTATGAAAAAGATATTATTATTGTAAAGAAATTGATTTCAATAGAAATTCAATAAGGAATATTACCTTACGTTTATCATTCCTAACTTCTATTTAATGTATTCCAATCTAACGGAGGGTAAAGATTATGTGAAAATAACAACAAGTTAATCATGTGTTCCAATAAATTGAAGAATAATATCCTCTTTTTGTGTGTGATCCCTAAGAAAGTGATGCATAATATCTATGTGTTTTGCATGAGATTGATGTGCAAGTTATTTTCATAAAGAAATGGAACCAGTATTATCACACAAAATTTGTGTTTTGGTAAAACTCACACTATAGTCTATGAGTGTGTGTTGCATCTGTTGAACCCTCTAGGAGAATTAGTTGAACTCATATTTTGATAATCCCAATTATGATCAATTATAGTTTGATAATTCCAACATTGATTAATGGTTAATTACTTATTTCAGTTTTTATGTACACCATGCACATATTCACATATTATAATATTTATATTATCTTCAGAAAATTCGGTTACTAGATGGATATATATTTTAACTTAACCCTTTCTGCCAATAGACTGCTTAAACAGACAATTGGTCACCATTACAGAACAAACCTACTGATTTGTAAAGTCCACTGTTATGTATAAAGTCACCGATACAGACACGTCACCATTATGAAATTCTACCGATATGTGAAGGTCACTGATACATCAAGTCCACCGGTGCAACAAGTCTACTGATACGTGAAGGTCACCAATTCATCAAGTCCACTAGTACAATAAGTCTACCGATACGTGAAGGTCACCGATACAGACAAGTCACTGTTATGCTTGTCTACCGATACGTGAAGGTCACCAATACATCATGTCCACTGGTACATTAAGTCTACAGCTACCGATCAAGTCTACCGACAGACATGTAGTCTACCAAATAGAAAGGCCACTGTTACACAAGAGATTACCGATACACAAGGCTACCAATATCCAAAGCTACCGTTCCAGAGAATCCAACACTGCCTTATTATCTTTATCATTGTTTAATCTAACCAATGGTCATATCAGGTATATTTTAATGCTCAGTCATTTATTTAATGAAGGTTGTTTGATGTCATGGAACCATACCTCGTACCTGCAAAAAGAAATTATTTCTTTTTCCGGAGCTCATTCCATAAATATAAGAAGTCCATGTTACTGCAATATACACAGGGGAAATACAGAAGTGACCTATAAGTGACATACACAATTAGAGCTCAAACAGATATACATGAACAACCAAGAAGACACAGATGCTCATACACACTCACGCTTACTCAAGAAGAGCTGTGTACTTTCACGAGGATTTTGAAGAACTTCATCGGCTACTGTTTCACTGTCTCTGAACTTGGATGTCAAGCAGACGACACTCTATTTTCCATAAAAAAACCAGAAGAGGACTCAGAACCATTTCTAATCAATTCGAAGGAGTCCAGAGCTACACTACAACCACTAGAGCCATTCTTAACTCTATATCTTGCTCAGTTATTTATTCTTTACATTACGAGTAGTGTGTTTCATCAATTTTTAATTTAAAAATACACTGTCTCCCGAACCATAACTGGAGGATCTGTAAATCCTCATTCAAACTCCTTACATCTTCTATTTCCCACTGTGGATAGTGGTAGAGGTCGTGAGTGACCTGGATAGTTGTATTTGTTGTTGTTTGTTTTCCACGTAGAACTGTGGTAGATGTCTTTGACCTGGATAGTTGTAAACTGTTGTGAACCCCGATCCAGGGTGTGGATAAAATTTATATAAATTGTTGAGAGGACTAAGTCTTAGCTTGAGACTTAACCTCTTGGTTATATCTTCTGTGCTTTATTTAGTTTTATCTCAAACCTTTTATGTCGTTGCTAAGTACTTTAAAACATAAACTGTTTTTCAAAGTTACTCTGATAGTTGAATTAGCAAGTGTTTGAATTACATGAAAATCGTTAGTATAGTTTCAAATGTTAATCTGATCTTCTGATTAGATTAACTGGGAATTAATCAATCCCATGAGAACCTAACTGAAAGTTTTCCTTAGCTCAAATTCACTACAATTCAATTGGAATTTTAAATTGGGGGATTTTAGTAAAGGATTTTAAACTGAAATTTAAATTGGATCTAAATTCATCCCCCCCATCTTGATTGTCCACTCCAACCAACATTTTGTATCAGAGGATTAAAATATTTTTTGAAGTACTCTGTTTTCAACTGTGATTTTAGTTGTCTTTTAATGTTCTTAAAATTTCTGTTATTTCTAAATTTTTATCTCTTTAATTTTTTTTGTTTCAACCTAGTTGTCATGGATAACAGACTTGAATGTGTTTCTACTAATAGACCACCATTTTTCAATGGAAACAACTATCCTCAGTGGAAGATTAAGATGAAAATTCATTTAGAAAACATGGGTTTTGATATTTGGACTGCCATAAAATAAGAATTTAAAATTCCCACTACTGTTAGATCTACTTGGAATGAAGCTACTAAGACATCTTACAATAATAATTTCAATGTTATGAATTCTCTGTATTGTGATTTAGGAGATGAGTAATTTAATATAATATCTACTTGTAAGACTGCATATGAAATTTGGGATACTTTAGGTGTTTCTCATGACCAAACAACTAATGTTAAGAAAATGAGATTGAACACCTATAATATTAAATATGATAATTTTAAGATGAATCCTAATGAACCCATTTCTGATATGTATCTCAAGTTTAACTAAATTATCAATACAATTATCTCACTGGGAAAGGATGTTCCATCAAAGGAGCAGATCATGAGAATTTTGAAATTCCAACCTGAAAGATGGAGGGGAACTTCTGTTTCAATCAGAGAATCATGTGATATTGGTAAACTGTCAGTCAAGGAACTTATTGGTATGTTGATGATGTATGAAGACGAGCTTAAGGTAAAAAAAGAAGAAGAAGAAGAACCAAAAAGGAAGCCAGTTGCCTTCAAGACATCTACTTCAAATAATAAGGATAAAGAGAAAATTCAGACCATGAGTGATAGCTCAATATGTGATGAATGTGCATCTAAAAATGATGCAGAAATGGCTCACATAGCCATAAGATTTAATAAGTTTTATAGGAAGAAGAATTTTTTCAGAAAATCAAATTACAAAAGTAAGTATGACAACAAGGGTCACTGGAAAAATGACTGGAAGAAATATGACAAATCTAATGAAGTTGTCTTCTATGAATGCAAAAGAAAAGGACATATAAAAGTAGACTGTCTAAAGCTGAAATACAAGAAGAATTATAAGTATAAGGACAATAAGTATAAGAAATCCATGAATTATACATGGAGTGCTTCTGAGGATAGCTCCAGTGAATCTGATGCTTCTGAGACTGAAAACCGAAATAAGGAAAACATGTGTTTCTTGACAAACACTTCTAAGGTAACATCTGAAAATCCAGCTTTAAATACATATTATTCTGGAGATGATTCTGATTCTGAAAATATGTCAAAATATGAACTATTTCAATACTTTGATATGTTGGAATAATCATGTAATGAGGTGAAAGACAAATACAAAGGTTTAAATAAATAGTATGCTTTAACTGTTAAACATGATTTTGATCTTGAGATAGAAATGGAAAAGAATGCTCAGTTACTTAAAGAAAACACTGAACTGAAATTGTCAAATGAGAAACATAGGAAGGATTTAGAAATGTTCACAAATGGAAACAATACTCTTACTCAAATTCTAGTTATGCAGATTGCACCTAGATATACTACTGGTATAGGATACCAACCTGGACAAAGAAAAATTACCAAAACTAGATTTATTTATAAATCTGGACAGAATGTAGATAGTTCTAGTTCTGGAATTTCATATGATTCAACTAGTTATATTCATAGCTACAGATCCAACAAGGTTTATCTTTCAAAATTTGTCGATTCTGTAAATTATATGAGACCTATAAGACAAATTTGGGTACCTGAAGATTTATTGGCTAACCTCTCTAGACCCAAGAAAATATGGGTACCAAAATCATTTCCTATTTAAATCTGTTTTGTAGGGAACCTACTTAAAGAGATCCTATAGAAAGACTTGGTACTTGGACAGTGGATGTTTAAGACATATGTCAGGATACTTCTCATGCTTTAAAATCTTAGTCAGAGTTGATGGAGGTTTTGTCACCTTTGGTGATAATTCTAAAGGGAAAATCATCGACTTAGGCCAGATTGGTAACACTGACTCAGTATTAATTTCTAAAGTTATATTTTTTGATGGTCTTAAGTAT
Organism: Viscum album; assembly: GCA_963277665.1. Classification (NCBI taxonomy): domain Eukaryota; kingdom Viridiplantae; phylum Streptophyta; class Magnoliopsida; order Santalales; family Viscaceae; genus Viscum; species Viscum album. Next base: position 1,891,026,276 of record OY728156.1, read on the forward strand.
TATTTACTAAGTATTTCTCATTTTTTGTGATGATGGTTTTAATGATAAATTTGAAAATAATTCTTGCAATGTTTTTAATTCTAAAAATGCTTTAGTATTTTCTGCCCTGCTAAATGAAGATGTCTATTCTGTTGATTTAAATTCCTTAGCTATGAAAAATATTACTTGATTGAATTTTTTTCATAGAGTATTGGCTTTGGAAAAAATGATTAGGACACTGTAATGTACATTCACTTAGAAAAATTACTAGGAATAAATTAGTTATAGTCCAACCAAAACTTGAATTCCCAGCAAATAATGTTTGTAATCCCTGTCAAAAGGGAAAGCAACATAAAGTTTCTTTCAAATAAAAGAAATAAGTGTCAACTTCTTAGCCTCTTTAGTTGTTCACATGGATTTGTTTGTACCTTCTAGAGTTTCTAGATTAAATTGGAAACACTATGTCTATGTTCTAGTAAATGACTATTCTCTGTATACTTGGGTATATTTTCTAGCTCACAAAAGTGAACCTTGTTCTTACTTTGTTAAATATTACAAGTCTATAGAGAACCTTAGTTGACTAAAGATTAAAACCTTGAGTAGTGATCATGGTCGTGAGTTTGAGAATCATGAGTTTGAATCATACTGTTCACACAATGGATATAGTCACAATTTGTCTACCCCTAGGACACCTCAGCAAAATGGTGTAGTAGAAAGGAGGAATAAAACCCTTCAGGATATTACCAGAAGCATGCTCAATGAGTATGATCTACCTATTTATTTTTGGGCTGAAGATATCAATACAGCTTGTTATATTATCAATAGAGTCTTGATCAGACCTGTTCTTAAGAGGACCCCTTATGAGTTATGGAACCATAGGAAACCTAAGGTTAACTACTTCAGAGTTTTTGGTTTCAAAGTCTTTATTATTAATACCAATGACAATTTTGATATGTTAGCATCCAAGAATGACGAAGGAATTTTCCTAGGTTACTCTATTACTAGTAAAGCCTATAGAGTTTTCAATAAGAGAACCAAATGTTTGGATGAATATTTTCACATCAAATTTGGAGAAAATGACCCACATGAACCTAAGAACTCTCTTGAAAATCTTTAAGATGATCTCTCTCTTTTTAACTATAATGATAAAGACAGTGGACCTATAGTTAAAACATCTAGTTCTGGAAATTTTCTAGACCCTGCTTCTGTTGATTCCAAACCTATTGATGAACCTGAAATCTCTAGCCCTACCATTTCAAGACCACATAGGATTCTAAAGAACTATCCTTTAGAAGTTGTTGTAGGTAATATAGATAGAGGAACACATACTAGAGCATCTCTAAGAAATCAGGTTGAAAATCAAGCCTTTCTTTCACAATTAGAACCTAAAAATATCAATGATTCTATCAATGATGAATTTTGGGTAATGGAAATACAAGAAGAACTAAATTAATTTGAAAGAAATAAAGTCTGGGAATTATTAGAAATACCGAAGGACACTTTAACCATAGGCACAAAGTGGGTGTTTAGAAACAAAGTTGTTGAACCTGGAAACATTATTAGAAATAAAGCTAGACTAGTTCCACAAGGTTACAATAAAGAAGAAGGAATTGACTATGAGGAAACCTTTGCACCTGTAGCTAGATTAGAGGAAATTAGGATCTTACTTGCCTTTGCATCACATCTGAATTTTAAGTTATATCAAATGGATGTGAAAATTTATTTTCTAAATGGTCTTATCGTTGAAGATGTTTTTGTAGAACAACCACCAGGTTTCTCAAATCCTCACATTCAAAATCATGTTGTTAAACATTCTAAAGCTTTATATGGTTTAAAACAATCTCCAAGAGCATGGTATGAAATACTTAAAAATTCTCTTATTTCAAAAGGATTTATAAAAAGAATTTCTAATCCCACTCTTTTTATAAAAATAATTTCAAAAGATTTTTTCATAGTATAGGTATATTTTGATGATATTATTTTTGGATCTTCTGAAAATTCTCTATGTACTGAATTTTCAATGGTTATGCAAAATGAGTTGGAAATGAGATTAATGGGATAGCTTAAGTACTTTCATTGTTTTCAAATTTTTCAAAATAAAGATGGTATTATTTTAAATCAATGTAAATATACTAAGTATTTATTAATATTTTTTGGTTTGGATAGTATTAAGGGAAGTTATACACCTATGAGTACCACCTGTAAATTAGATATTGATGAAACTGGGAAACCAGTAGATCAAACTAATTATAGAGGTATGATTGGTTTTTTACTTTATCTTACTACTAGTCAACCTGATATTATGTTTAGTTTATGTATGTGTGCTAGATTTCAATCTAACCCTAAAGAGTCACACTTACTTGATATTAAAAGGATTTTCAAATATCTTAAATATACTGCTAATTTGGGACTGTTTTACCCAAAAGGACAATCATTTGATTTAATAAGTCATTCAGATGTTGACTTTGATGAATGTATATTAGATAAAAATATCACATCTGGAACATGTCATTTACTTGGAAATTCCCTAGTATCATGGTGTAGTACGAAACAGAACATAGTTGCATTATCTACTGCTGAAGCAGAGTATATAGCTACTGGTAGTTTCTGTTCACAGATTATGTGGGTGAAATAGACTTTTTTGGACTATAGATTTGATTTTAAGCATGTTTCAATTAACTGTGATAACACTAGTGCGATTAACATCTCAATGAACCTTGTGTATCACTATAGAACCAAACACATTGATGTTAGACACCACTTTCTAAGAGATCATTATCAATTAGGTGATATAACTCTTGAATTTATAGGCACTGAACTCCAATTAGCTGATATTTTCACTTAGCCATTAAGTTCATAAATATTAAGTTTCATTAGACACGAATTAGGAATGATAGATTACTTTTAAAACCATTAGGATAAACCTCACCGTTAGGATAAACCTCACCGTTAGGATAAACCTCACCATTAGGATAAACCTCACCGTTAGGATAAACCTCACCGTTAGGATACACCTCAATGTTAGGATAAACCTCACCCTTAGGATAAACCTCAATGTTAGGATAAACCAGATCGTTAGGATAGACCTCACCGTTTAAGGACACCTCACTGGTATATCTCTCGCACTGTTTTAAATTTTTGTATTAAGGCCAAGACTTTGAATTTTTTTAATATGGGATTTATTTTATATGTGAATCCTAAATGATATTAAACCCGACTCTAGACATCACTCAATCACCATGAACCCGTCTGTTCGAATCCCTCTTACCTAAAACCTCTCAATCTCGCAAAACCCTAAGCCTAAAAATCTGAAATGGCCCATGTTAAGTGACCCTCTGTGGATGAAGGGAGTGATGCGCCGCAAGCTAAGAAGAATAAATTAACCAATTCTGGTGATAGTGGAAGCAGTAGATGTGTTGTTCGAAGGAATCCTGTGAATCCACATTTATCGAAGCAAAAAATTGTAGTGGAAAAGGAGTTATGTGCGGAATGGCTGTTGGAAAGTAAGTCCTTGATTCTGAAGATTTTACAAGAGAATGGATGGCTCGAATTATTCATGAACTTTAATGGACCGTATTATCCAGTAATAGTAAAAGAGTTATATGAGTTTGTCTGTTTTGAAACATCAGAAGAGGATAATAGGATGATATTCTTTTGTGAATGGTCAAAAGTTTCAGTTTTCATCTCTTGAATGGGCTGAGAACCTTAGAGTTCCTCATAGAGGTGATTAGGGATTTTATTCAAAATCCATACATACTACTAGTGACTTCTTCAAATATGAGGATAAATTGTTAGAATTGAGAGGAAATGGAACTCCTAAAAATATCATTGCTGTAGAGATTGTAGGGGAGGATAAACTACTTTGTATGTTCATTCAGCATGTGATTTGTCCAAGGTGATGAAATTTTGCTACACTCAAATTTCAGGATATTTATTTGTTGTATCTGTTAAAGCATGGAGTAAAGGTAAATTTGTGCAGATTTATAATGATTCAGATTGAGGATATGACTAGACCGAAGTCTATGTCCAATGCACTATTCTTTTCTAAGAAGATTTCTATTATGTTGAAGGAAAAAGAGGTAGCTAGACCTCAAGAAGAAACTTTTGTGGTTAAGGATAATTTTTTCATCACCAGGACTGTTTGTATGTTTATGAAAGTTAGCTGTAACCCTAGGAAGAAATCATGGGTTAATGATGAAGGTAAAATCTATGACAAGTACACTCTTGTGGACCATCCTTCTAGACCAAAGGATGTGAGGGACCCTGGTCTTGGACCAGATGATCTAGAACCGATATACAGGGATGATGAGGATGAAACTAAGTAGGTAGAGACCCTAGTTGAGGAAGGAGGAGACCCAGATTTACCTCCTAGTCCTGTGTACCAAAATATTTCCTATGGAGCAGCTAGTCCTCCCAAAGAACTACCAAGGAGAGAAACTTTTATGAAGGACAGTGGTACTGACTCCACTTAAGAAGAAGAAGAGGAAGCATATCAGAATGTTGTCAAAGACACCTCAGAGGAGGATAAGGCAACCGAGTCAGATCAGTTTGCTCATGAAGAAAAGGAGGATGTTGCTGAAGAAAATGATGAGGAAAATGAAGAAGAAGAGCTCAGTTTGAGCCCTCAGATAGTACAGTCAAGATAGTGCCTGATTAGGAAGCAGCAGTGGCACCTACTGCCATTAATGAGGGAGTCATTGATGATTCAGAAAAGGATACGACTCACCCCACTGTTGAACTATTAGAGAAAATGGTTATTGGATCTACTGAAGGTGTAGAGGAGGTTGTGGAGTTAGAAAGATCAGAACAGTTAGAGGGTATTCCTCAGGAGAATGCTCTAAGTGAGGGGGAGAATCTTGGTTCAGTTTCTATGTTGTATGACATTGAAGGTTGGTCATCAGATCAAGGATATATGGTACATGGACTCAATTATATAGATTATGATGTGGAAGACCAGCCCCAAAGGGAGTCAGTTATCCAACCTGATGTGGCTGAAAATTTGGAAACCAAGGAGGACCTTGAGTCTTTAATGGATGAAATGAAAGAAGCACTGAGAGAATCAGTGGTAGATTTGATGAAAAGCCTGGTTGATGAAATGAAGAGTGTGGAGAAATCCCTGGAGCTATCTCTGGGATGTGCTGTGTCTAGTCCAGTGAAGGAAATGATTGATGAAGTTAAAGTATTCCATACTCAAATTGAGAGTTGGACAGAAGCTGTGGTTGCTCTAAGATAATCGATTGCTTCATTGATTCCCATGAACATCTCTCAAACCCATGTGAATACTGATATCAGTTATATCAAAGAAGTAGTCAAGCTATTTGTGGATGTATTTGAGGCTTTTAAGACATCAGTCAAATAACATTTGAACAGTCAACATGCACTTGTTCAGAAGGTGGTTTGTAATTTGACACAGTCTTTCAAAAGAGACAGTAGCTTTCTCAGTAAAACCCCTTCCCTCATCCAGCTCCACTGTGAACATTGACCAGATCAGAACTGTGATCCAGGAAGAGTTGGCTACATCCAGTACGAGTGGCACCTCAGATACTCAGATCCTTGCTACCACTAGAGAAGTTAGAAGTTTTGTTCGTGACCACCTACGGGAAGCTACTGTTTCTCACGGGGCCATTAAGAATAAGGTGGATTCTTACTTTGAGAATATCTATACCAAGCATCAAATGACCAACCATTTCAAGCTCTTGATAGAGAATATAAAGTTGCCTCCAGTAACTCAAGATTTCAGAGAACAGGTTTGTAAGCTCAGGGAGCTTACTCCTGCCTTGGATAAATTCATTGAAAATTGAGATTCTTTTGTGTCAGCAATGGAGAGAGGAGGTAGTATTTTTATGGATTTCGGGAACCTGTTGCTACCACTCTTGCATGTGGATGCCAGACCAGTGATTATATCTCCTACTCTTCCAACCTCTGCCTCTGAGAGTACTCCTCAGTTGACTCTAGTTTAGGCTATTTGAAGCTTAACTCCTATGATCCCACATAGAAGTATAGATTTCATATCTGGTACAGTTTCAGTGGCTGACCCTCTAGTTGTTCTTTCAGCTTTTCCCAATCCATCTTCTCAATCTGAACACGCACCATCTTCTAGTCCTAAGGGAAAGACTCATGTTCAAGGGAATGATTGAGTGATTATGGATGTTTTTGATAGGATTCACTTGTATTTTTGTAATACTGACTTTATCAGTTTTTACGTTTTGTGAATTAATGGAAATTTACTCTTACATTATCCACTTTACTATGTTTATGTTTATTTTCCTTCTTTTCTCTTTTAGTCTCTCCATTTCTCTGATTCTACCCTTCGTTTTTTTAATCACAAAGGGGAAGAAAATAAAACAAATGAGAACTGTGAGTGTAATTAAAAGGGGGAGAAAAATGAGAACTTTGTTTTGAAGTTTTTTTTAGGAAATTTTTCCTATGCCACCATTTTATTTTTCTTAATACTTTGTCATAAGTTGTGATTATAAAAAAGGTGGAGATTGTTGAACCCTCTAGGAGAATTACTTGAACTCATATTTAGATAATCCCAATTATGCTCAATTATTGTTTGATAATTGCTATATTGATTAATGATTAATTACTTATTTCATTATTTCTGAAGACTATGCACATATTCATATATTATAATATTTATATTATATTCAGAAAATTCCGTTACTGGATGGATATATTTTCTAACTTAACCCTTTCTACCAATAGAATGCTTAAACAGACAAGTGGTCACCATTATAGAACAAAGCTACCGATTTGTAAAGTCCAACATTATGTATAAGGTCACCGATACAGAAAAGTCACTGTTATGAAAGTCTACTGATACGTGAAGGTCACCAATACATCATGTCCACCGGTACAACAAGTCTACCGATATAGGAAGGTCACTAATACATCATGTCCACCAGTACAACAAGTCTACCGATACGTGAAGGTCACCGATACAGACAAGTCACTGTTATGCAAGTCTACCAATACGTAAAGGTCACTGATACATCAAGTCCACTGGTACATTAAGTCTACCGCTACCGATCAAGTCTACCGACAGACATGAAGTCTACCAAATAGAAAGGCTACCGTTGCACAAAAGGTTACCGATACACAAGGCTACCGATATCCAAAGCTACCGTTCTAGAGAATCCGACGCTGCCTTAATTTCTTTATCGTTGTTTAATCTAACCAATGGTCATATCAGGTATATTTTAATGCTCTGTCATTTATTTAATGAATGTTGTTAGATGTTAGAGAACCGTACCTCGTACCTGCAAAAAGAAATCATTTCTTTTTCCAGAGAACCTTCCATAAATATAAGAAGTCTCTGTTTCTGCAATATACACAATGGAAATAAAGAAGTGAACTACAAGCGACATACACAAGAAGAGCTCATAAAGATATACATGAATGAACAAGAAGACACAAAAGCTCATACACACTCACACTTACTCAAGAAGAGATGTGTACTTTCACGAGGATTTTGAATAACTTCATCGACTAATTTTTCACTATCTCTAAACCTGGATGTCAAGGAGATGACACTCTATTTTTCTAGACAAAAACCAGAGGAGGACTCAAAACCATTTCTGATCAATTCGAAGGAGTCCCTAGCTACACTGCAATCTCTAGAGCCATTCTGAACTCTATATCTTTCTCAGTGATTTATTCTTTACATTACGAGGAGTGTGTGTCAGCAGTTTTTAGTTTACACATACACTATCTCCTGATCCTTTACTGTAGGATCTATAAATTCTCATTAAAACTCCTTACATCTTCTATTCCCCACTGTGGATAGTGGTAGATGTCATGACCGACCTAGATAGATGTATTTGTTGTAGTTTTTGTTTCCCATGTAGAATTGTGGTAGAGGTCTTTGACCTGGACGGTTGTAAACTGTTGTGAACCCCCATCCAGGGTGTGGATCAAATTTATATAAATTGTTGAGAGGACTAAGTATCATCTTGAGACTGAACCTCTTGGTTATATCTGATGTGCTTTATTTAGTTTTATCTAAAACCTTTAATTCCACTGCTAAGTACTTTAAAACTTAAACTGTTTTTCAAAGTTACTCTGATAATTGAATTATCAAGTGTTTGAATTACATGAAAATCATTAGGTTAGTTTCAAAAGCTAATCTGATCTTCTGATTAGATTAACTGGGAATTAATAAATCCCTTGATAACCTAACTGAAAGTTTGATTTAGCTCAAATTCAATACAATTCAGTTAGTATTTTAAATTGGGGGATTTTAGTAAAGGATTTTAAACACAAATTTTAATTGGAACTCAATTCATCCCCCCCCCCCTCTTGAGTGTCCACTCCGACCAACAGCATCCACATCAATTGAGCAGAACAACTTCCAACAACTATATATTCATCTTCCACAGTGGAAAGTGCTATAGAGTGTTTCTTCATGAATGACCAGGAATCTAATGAATCTCCAATGAAATTACATGTTCCGGATGTACTCTTTCTATCCATTATTCTTCCACCAAATTTAGCATCCGAAAAACTTTTTAAAATAAAATCATTAACAGAAGTATAAAAGAGTCCAAGATCTATGGTTTCCTTTAAGTAGAAAAAAATTATTTTCACTACCTTTAAATGAGATTCCTTAAGATTAGATTGATACTTTTCACATAATAATACTTAAAACAATAACTCTAGATGACTAGCTATCAAGTAAATTAGACTTCTTATCATACCTCTAAAATATGTTTGGTCTACTGGTTTCCCAGCATCATCAAGATCAATAGTGTTTGAGGTACCAATTGGAGTACTTATACTCTTAATGTTATCATATCCATAAATTTTAAGAATATATTTAATATATTTATGTTGGGTATATATATTCCTTCTGGTTTATAAGAAATTTGAAAACCAAGGAAAAATGTTAACTCACCCAACATACTCATTTCGAACTCAGATTTCATTAGATTCGCAAAGGAATCAATTAATGATTTCTGAGTTGAATCAAATATAATGTCATCAACATAAATTTGATCAATCAAAACATTTTTCATATCTTTTTTTATAAAAATTGTTGGATCTGCATTTCCCTTTATATAATTTTTTGAAGAAAAAATCTTGTAAGCCTATCATACCAAGCTCAAGGGGCTTGCCTTAGTCCATAAAAATCTTTGGTAAGTTTAAAAACATATTATGGATGATTTTTATCTTCAAAACTAAGAGGATGGTCATCAAAAACTTCCACTTATACAAAACCATTAAAGAAAGCACATTTCACATCCATCTGAAAAACTTTAAAATTGAGGAATGTAGCAAAGGAATGTAAGATAAGAATAGATTCATGTCTTGAAACTAGAGAATAGGTTTCTTCATAGTATATTCGTTCTTGTTGATTATAGCCGTTAGAAACCAATATTGCTTTATTTATATCTATGATTCAATTTTCATCACACTTATTTCTGAAGACCCATTTTACTCCAATAATAGAGGTTTCCATAGGTCTTTCAACAAAGGTCTAGACTTTATTCCTTTCGAATTGATTTAGTTCATCTTGCATAACTTTTTTCCAATCATCATCACCTAAAGCATCATCAGTGCTTTTGGTTCTAATTGGGAAAGGAATGTTAGATGTTCTACTTCATTACTTAAAGAACATCTAGTCCTTATAGGTTGATTCACATCACTAATGATACTTTCACTAGGATGATTCTTTAAGAACAACTGATTTAGGTTTTGTAAAACATGTTCTTCTATATAGGGTTGAAAATATTCTGGGGTAAATGTTTCAAAATTATCTCCTTGGAAATTTTCCTTCTCATAAGGATATTCTATCATGGGTTGATAATCAATTTTTTTAAACACATCTGAAGATGTAGGTTAGGGTTGTCTAAAAACAAAAGGATTTGTTTCATCAAATTTTACTTGTACTATTTATTTAAAAGTACAAGTGTTTTTATTAAAAACTATATAAGTCATAGATGTTGTGGAGTAGCCTAAGAAAAATCCTAATCAGATTTTGTTTTGAATTTTTGAATATTATCATTGGTGTTTAGAATGAATACCTTGAAACCAAAAACCATAATATAGAAAAGTCTAGGTTTTCTACCATTCTATAACTCATAAGGAGTTTTATTAAAAAAACATCTAATTAAAACTTGATTTATAGTATAACAAGTTGTACATATAGCTTCAGCCCAAAAATGGTTGGCTCCAGAATACTAACTCAACATGATTCTTGTTATCTCATGAAGAAGTTTTTTTATTCTTACAAAAACACCATTCTGTTTAGGTGTTCTAGGTGATGAGAACTTATGAGTAATTAAATTTCTACTAAAAAAAGTTTCAAAATCAGAATTTTGAAATTCTTCTCCACGATCACTATGAATAATTATCAAAGGAAGGTTTTTCTCATTTTTAACATGGTCTCTAAAACTTTTGAAATAAGAAAATGATTCATATTTCTTTGCTAAAAATAGACCCATGAAAATCTTGTGTAATCATCAACTAGAACTAACACATAATATTTTCCTCCAATGTTTCCAGTTATTATTGGTCCAAAAAGATACATATGCACTAACTGTAATGCATCAATTGTTGAGACATCACTAACTTATTTAAAACTTGATTTACTTTTCTTTCCATATTTACAAGGATCACAAACTTTTGAGGAATCAAGTCTACGCTCCGGTAGATTGTTAACTAGTATTTTCTTATAGAGTTTGAATAGGATTATATGGATATAGTGTCCTAACCATCTATGCCACAACCAATAATGATCTTCCATTTCACTAATGCAAGGTAGGTAGTGGCTGTTAAGGTCTTCTAAGTATATTTTATAATCATTTTCTTGCCTATTGGCAGACAGAATAAACTCTTTCTTGGAATTTTGTACTAAACACTTGGAATTCTTAAAATTTAAAAGGTAGCCTTTATAAAATAATTTACATATGCTAATGACGTTTTTCATAAGAACCTTTACAAAAAAAATTTGAACTCAATGTTTTTTCAAGAAGAACTATGTTACCTATAACAATAATTTTTCCCTTAGAATTATCTCTGAAAGTTACTTTCCCTCATTTTGTCTTGATAATATTTTTAGATAAGTTCTTGTTATCATTCATATGTTGGGAATATCCACTATCCATGTACCATATATTGTTGTTGGTACATTATTTACTTTCTTTAAAATAAGAGTGTTATACTTTCGGAACCCAAACATTCGTGGATCAAGAAATTTCAGAAAGCAAAATTTTTGGCACCCACATTTTCTTAAAAAAAATTGGCTTTATGAAATCATTAAAACTATGATTTTTTTAAGGAATAATATTTTTCCCAGTGTCCACCACACTGATACATAGTGCAGAATGTGGCACTTTGGGGAACAAAATACTTGTTTCTAAAAATCGGTTTAGAACTAGTGTATCCAAAACCAAGAATTATTCCTTTGAGGTTGGATTTGAGAATGAATTTTATCAAAATTTTCTATACCTAAGGTAATGTTTGACAAAAACTTCCTAAAGGAAAAAATTTTGGATTTTAGTCAGATAACTATGTTATTATCTTCCAAAACATTAGCTTTATAACTAGAGTTGGGCTCGAAAACATTTTTCTTAGAAATTACATTTTCTAGATATTTAAAATGATTATACTTTTCAGAAATTACTTCCTCAATATATTTTTAAAATATTTTAAAATCAAGGGATTTCTTATCAAGATCATAAGAATGGTCTGATATTTCTTTAATAATAATAGAAATCCTAAAAATTTTCTTATAATGATTTTTTTGACATTAGAATTTTCTTTCTCAAGATTCTTAGAAAACCTATAAACTTCTTCATATGTAGGTAAAGTATTATCCTTATCAGAAAATGATTTGTCATCCTATGATTCATAATATTTACAATCATTATAATTGGAATTTAGGGATACATTGGTCAAATATTCAGCATTGTGTACCTTAGCCATTAAGAAATGATTTTTAATAGGTAGTCTGGCTATTAGACCAAGATTCTTCATTTCAGAAGATTCATAATCTGATGATTCATCTGGAGATTCACCACCACTGGCACTCCAGGTGTCATTAGCTTTTAGAACTTTTTTATCTTTAGCTTTGTTGTACTTCTTTCTATTTCTCTCAGAATGCTATTACATTCTTTATTTTCTTTTTACAATAGTAAAATCATGTCTTATATGTCCATATCTCTTGAATTCATAACATGTGACATCTGAATCTTTTTTATCTTTCATTTCTTTCTTCTTGTAATTGGATTGAATGTTCTTCTGGCCAACAATCTTGTTCATCCTTTGAGAAATATTTTTTAGTTCATTTTATAAAGATTCACTTTTACTAGATTCATATTTTATAACAATATTTTTATATTTAGATCTTTTAACTCTATTAGGAGTCTTGGATTTCATAAGATTTGAAGTTTGAGTAAAATCAACACTGCCATTACCATTCTTCTTATTAATGTTGTCAGCATCTCTCTTCATTCTAGTCTTATGTTGAAGAAGAGTTCCAAAAAGGTTCATCAAGAGAAATCTGTGTAACCTTTCTATTCTCATAAATAGTAGTCCTCTTAGATTCACATTCATTGGGCAAGAGGTCTATGATTTTTTTCACAAGAGATTCATCATCAAATCCTTTCTCGACCATGGATTGTAAACTATTAACAATATTCATGAATCTCCATTGCACCTTATATATGGGTTCTCCATAAGGAAAGAAAAAACCATGATATTCAGCTCCGAGCATGGCTCTTCTTAATTCAATAACTTTGGATGTTCCAAAGTGTGTAACTTCAAGCTTCTTCCATATACAATTTGCTGCTTCACAATATGAAATTTGGCTATATATATTTCTAGTCATGGAACAACACAAAGTATTTTGTACCTTATAATTCATTCGATATTCATGCTTTTCTTGGTTGGTGAATAAACCAACTTTTTTTCAAGAATTTTATATCCTCCAGTAAGCATGAAAAAATTTTCTACTCCATTATTGATAATGAATGACTTCATGTGATCTCTCAAATATTCATAATCATTACCATAAAAAATAGTTGGCCTAGTTGGATTTATGTTATCAATGAAACCAAAATTGATTCCTTCCATATTAAAGAAAATCATTCCACACAAACTTGTTATCAATAAAAGTTTGTAAACAAGGAAAATATTCCTCAACAAGAAAAATAAAGAACAAGAGTATCTCTAAACAAAATACGAATCTGAACTTTATGAGTCCGAAAATCTGATTCCGGATCTGAGGAGAAGATGAATTCTCTTCTTAATCTAATCGTGATATTAATTTAGTTTGAACCAATCCTTATTGAGATGGTATGTGAGTTTGATATACTCTATAATACAAAATTTAGGATCGAATTAACAGAGATACTATATGTAGTATCTAAAGATATTCACAATACAAGAGAGGGTGAATTGTCTACTTCTAAAAATTCCCTTGTATCTTTTAAGGATGGTTATTTTTAACAAGGTTAAACAAGGTAATTCAAAAAACCTATATGTTCTGAACACTTACTTGAATCTAGAAATATGATTCCAAGAAATTGATTCCAAAAATATGGTTCCAGAAAGTGAAACATAATAAAAGTTTACAACAACAAAGATTCTACCTTAAAGCATATAGAATCTTACAAAATCAGAGTACAAATATAGGGAAGTAGAAGATAGTTATACATTACTCAACAATACAAATGCAGCGGAAAACTTGTAAAAAACAAGTAACAAGTAGTAAATATTTAAACCCAAAGAGAAGGGTATGAAGAAACCATAGATAAAGGTCACTTGATTTATAATTTCAAGAAATTATATCTTACCCTCACCAGGGTAAGACTTCGATATAAAGATCGGAGTCTGTCTTGCTATCCCTACAATCCCACAACTTCAAGGTAGTCAACACTTCTATCTTTCTAAGCAAGGAATCCCTCAACTTCATAGTAGTCGGAACCTCTGTCATCCTATCCCTAGAAGCCATCGATTGTACACAGCATCAATCAGAGTCACACAACGAAAAATTGAACCAGAAGTTCAGTACGCACTAAGAAATGAGAGTCCCTCTCTAGAAATTAATTCAGTAGCATGTAATCTCTAGATTTATTAAACAGTAGTGATATCTTTTAAATGAGCTCATATTTATACGCATAGCATCAATGGTTAGCTCCCTCTTCCAACAGTCATATTTTCCCGTGAATGTTGGATGGACCTATACATGTGTCACTCATGAAATGGTTAGTTAGTAACGGAATGAACGACATCGTTTTATAACAAAACAAGTGTTAGAAAAAATATGGTTACATAACCAAAATCCAATATTTGGAATTTAAGGAAATATGAAAGTTCGGATTCTAAATAAATTTGAATTCATAGTCTATAATGCAAGAATATATTGATTCTGCTTTCTTGGAATTCATAACCTGAAATCTTGGAGTTCTGGAGTCTAAATTTCAAGGACATTCAGAATCTGGATTCACAAGAATTCAAAACCATAACATACAATGTTCGGAGTCAGAGTTCATGAGAATTTGGATTCAGAACTCATCAGAGCTTGGATTCTGTGTTCCGAGAACTCTAAGTCAGAACTTGGAAAACATCGTTACTAGAATTCGTCTTCAGAATTCGGAGTTACAGCTTCAATAGAGTTCTTAATCGGAATTCGTATTGAGAATTTTGTGTATTCAGATCCTAAAACAAAATACTTTATATCTAGGTAATTATAGGATTTTGAGGTATTGCTTTCAAACTGAATTATACACTTAGTAAAATTATGATATGAACAATTAACATTGTAAGGATAAATTTCCATGTGGAAGGAAATTTTTTCTTATAAAAGTAAAACATAGGGTAAAAGGATATTTTCCTTCAGATAAGGTTTTTTTGATTCTCCAAACAAGAGGAATGGTAAAGTTATAAGGAATCTTTAATGACTCAACAATCTCCAAAAGTATGAAGGAATGTAAAAGTCATAAGAAAAACCTTATTGACTCAACAATATCCCCATTTTTGGAAAGCACAATCATCCTTAAGAAAAAGAATATAAGTACATATAAAATTTTTTCTATAAATTAAAGTAAAACATATCTCCCTTTTCGCATTGACAAAGATGAAAATGAATAACACCCCCTTAGGATTTGGAACACTAAGAAACATATTCTTGATTTCTAGAATGAGATTTTAATTATGCTCAGTAAGGAAAAATCTGTAATGAGAACTCCCTTTTAGATAAACTCCCCATTACTTCGGGATATTTATTCTTTTCTGAAAATTATTTTCCCTTCTCCCCCTTTGGGATTTTAAAAAAGTGTTTGAGAGAATGGAAAAAAATATAGTACCTGAAATATCAGTACAAACATCCAAACAAAAATGATCAACCACAATATCATTAAGGTTGGAAGAATTTGTACAAGGGAATGAAAAACAAAAAAAGATCAAATTGATATATTTTACATCCTTGTACTTGGGTATTAACATCTTTACTATGGTATTCAGCTTCTTTATCTCCTTATGATCTTTCTCTTCTTGTTTTTCTATGAATTTTATCTTATCATCCTGAGCCTTTAGAGTATCTGACTGGGCCTTCAACTGGTTATCTTGCTTCACTAAATTCTCTTTAATCTTGTTCTGGAGATCGATTTCTATTTTCCAACATTGGACAACATAATTCAACTTCCCATTCAGATCTTTGACATCCTAAATCTGAGTATTCTACTCAAGATTTAGCTTTTCCTTAAATCTATTTGTGAGATCCTTGATTTTTCTGTCTTGAGTATCAAAATTTTCTTTAACATCTCCTTGAAAGTCATCAAGCTCTCTCAAATCTTCAACTACATTTTTTGACCAGCTGTCCATTTTCTTATATGATTTTCTATGGTCTTCATAGTTGATAAGGAAGTTCTTGTGATCAGCCTCAATATTTACACACCTATCCATCACCATGGATACAGAATCTGATTTTAGATTCCTGCTATGTTGGAGCATTTGACATCTAGATTCAACGGTTGGAAGTATCAGAACTGTGTCAACAAGCTTATTCAGAGATTGAATGACAAAATCATGTCCCAGAACTGATGATTTTGAATAAGACACTATGTTTGGTGATGGTTCTTTTTCTAGCTCAACCAGCTTCCTCTTAGAATATGCATCTGCTTCCTTCTTTATTAAAATTTCTTTTGTTGGGGTATCAAAAACCACTTGTTTCCCCTTTTCATTTTTCGTAACATCTTCTTCATCTAGAGACTCATGTTCACTTTCAGTTAACTGTAAAATCATATCTTTGTAAATTTTTTCTTTCTCGGCTCCTGCTTCAATATCCTCAGGATGAATAAAGTGAGGATTATATCTTACTTCCTCAGATAACATTCTCACTTACTCTTCAGTATTTTCATCAATTCCAGGAGTAGCATGTTTCAAAGATCCGGCTTGAGAAGTCTGGGATGACAATTTTTCAGAAGCACTTTACTTCTCCTGAAATTCTTTGACTTTCATTATCAGATCAGCTTCTTGAACTTCTTTAACAACTTCTTTTTCTTTAACAACCTTGTCTAGTACTTTTTCCGGAGTCATGAACATCTTCCCCGGTGTCTCAATTAATGGTTATACTATGAATGTTTTTGGTACATGAATATTATAAGTTGCAATTACAGTGTATCTCAAAAGAGATTGGACAATTTTTTCCTCAGACATTTTCTTCATAAGATTCTTTTCTTTGTATTTCTTCACAAGTTGTTCAGCAGTATTTTCATTTAGAGCCTTATCCTCAGTAGGATGTAGACTAAAATGTGGGTCTCCATCATTCCGATTCCTTTTATCCTTTCTTCATTTTTCTATGACCTCATCCAGATAGGCTTTATATTTCAAGGGCATTGGAGGTGTGGTTTGAGCTTCTTTAGATTTAGGAGTTTCAACTTCAACTTCTACTTCCTTATATTTTCTTCTCTTTCCAACCTTCTTTGGTGGTTCATCCTAGTCTACATTCATCATAATGGCTTCTGCTTTTCCCAATGGTAGATCATAAAACTCTTAAGAATGTTTAGAAAAACATACATTAATTATTTTCAAAGTTTCATCACTAACTAGCATAAATTTGCAATTCCTCATATTGTATCTGCAAGGAATCTTGAAGGACTCAAGACACTGAATAATGAATGTTAAGAGTAGGGAAGGATACATGATAATATATGCTCTAAAATTCCCATTTTTTATATTCTCTATCGTAAAGAGAAATTTCTTTAATTAGATTGATCTTCCTTAGATTTAACAAAAAATCTAAGATATACATATCACTTTTCTTCAGGGTTTCCTTGTCACCCTTTATCGGTACGATAAAACCCTGAACCCATAACCCAAGGATCCGATTGATGGTAGATAAGTGAGCAATATTTTCTGTCTTAACATCTGTAATTCCAAGACACTCCATAGCCTTCAATTTTACAGAACTTCCATGAACATCTGGTAGCTTGTGGGAATAGAACTCAGCTTCACCTTCATATGGAACTCCAACTAAGCTAGCTTCCATAGTGTAAGATAAAGCATAGGATTTTCCATAACTTTTGAAACACAAATTTTCTCTCCCATATTCCTTAATGAATGAAACTGACTCATAAAACTCAATGAGAGGATCCAGATACACAACATCTTGAGCTCCTAGTTTTGATATACAAACGTTTTCACATCCATTGAGCTGGATGTTCTTGGAGTTTATAGAATCATAATTATTGGAGAAATTTGTATGCACTAGCCTTTCTCTATATACTTGCCACTGCAAAATCAGCTTGACAGAAGAAATATCTTGAGAAGGAACATCAAAAAACATTTGGAATTGGGAAAAGTTTGAAAATACCAAACGGGCTTTTGAACTGGGGAAGAGCTTCGACATGAAAAATCTTAATAACTGATGTGGGACAACCATCGGTCGTCCCCATTTATAGGTGTTTTAAGAGAATGTTCAGCTTCCCATCTCAATCCAATGGTTGATAATTCTTATGATCAGATCTGATGGTTGAAATGATATTTGCAATGGAAATTTGGTAGGATCTGATCTTTTGATGTTTTAAAGGTAAACATTTGATTTAGGAATTTAGAATCTGAGAAATTTTGAAAACGAAAGTAACTTCCAGCAAGTAAAATGAGATTACAAAAAACTCAAGAAAGAATCATACCACTCGGATTTCTAGGACAATTATTCGTATTGAGGAAAATTCTTCTTGAAGAACATTATATTAAAAAATACATGACTAAGAAAAAAACTCTATTATGAAAATGAGATTTGATTACAAAAATCTTCATTACAAAAATCTTCATTACGGAGAAAAACTTCACTAGAAATATTTTCAAGTCTTCATTATGAAAAATTTTGAAAACCTCATTATGAAAAATTTTGAATACTTCATTACGAAAATTATTGAAAAAAATCATTAAGAAAATATTTGAAAACTTCATTACGAAAAACAATGAAAAAACTTCATTACGAAAAACATAAAAAATTTCATTACAAAAAACATGACAAAATTAATTATGAAAAACATGAAGAATCATTACAAAAAACATGAAAAATTTCGTTATAAAAAAATGAAAATCTTCATTACGAAAAAAATGAAAAACTACATTATGAAAAATATTAAAAACTAACAATGAAATGTACTCCCCCTATGAGAAGAAGTTTATTACTATAAATTGATTGATTCCACAAGAAATTGACAAAGAAGATTACCTTATGGTTATAATTCATAACTTCTATTTAATGTATTCAAATCTATCGAAAGGTACAGATTCTGTGAAAATATCAGCTAACTAATCTTGTGTTCTTATAAATTGAATAATGATATCTATTTTTTGTGTGTAATACCAAAGAAAGTGATGTCTAATATCAATGTTCTTTGCATGAGAGTGATGTGCATGTATTTTACTAAGGGAAATGGCACATGTATTATCACACAAAATTTGTGTTTTGGTAAAACTTGTACCATAGTATGTGAATGTTTGTTGAATCCACAACACCTGAGCACAACAACTTCTAGCTGCTACATATTCATCTTTAGCAGTGGAAAGTGCTACTGAGTGTTTCTTCTTTCATGACCAGGAAACTAATTAATCTCGTATGAAATGATATCTTCTAGATGTACTCTTTCTATCCATTTTACATCCACCAAAGTCAGCATCTGAAAAACTTTTTTAATCAAAATCATTTCCAGAAGTATAAAAGAGTCCTAAATCTATAGTTCCCTTTTAAGTAGTGAAAAATGCTTTTCACTGCATTTAAATGAGATTCTTTAGGATTGATTGATATCTTACACATAAAAATATTGAAAACATTAAGTCTGGATGTCTAAATGTCTATTAAAGTAAACTTCCTATCATACCTCTAAAATATGTTTGATCTACTGGTTTCCCAGCTTCCTTAAGATCAAGTGTATTTGAGGTACAAATTGGTATATTTATACTCTTAGTTTTTTCAAATCCATAATTTTTATGAAGATATTTAACAAAAATATGTTGGGATATATATATTGCTTCTGGTTTTTGAGAGATTTGAAAACCAGGGAAATATGTTAACTCACCCATCATACTCATTTCAACCTCATATTTCATTAGATCTGTTAAATATTTAGTTAAAGATGTCTGATTTGAACCAAATATAATTTCATCAGTGTAAATTTGAACAATCAAAACATTTTTCTTATCTTTCTTTTTAAAAAATATTGGATCTGCATTTCCCTAAACATAATTATTTTAAAGAAAAAATCTTGTAAGTCTATCATACCATGCTCGAGGGGCTTGCTTAAGTCCATAAAAGCGTTGGTAAGTCCAAAAACAAGATCAGGATGTTTTGTATCTTCAAAACCATGAGGTTGTTCAACAAAACTTCTCTCTTGTACATAATCGTTATGGAAAGCACATTTCACATCCATGTGAAAAAGATTAAAATTTAATAATTCTTGAAATCCAAGTAAGATATGAATAGATTAAATTTTAGATACTCGATCATAGGTTTCTTCATAGTCTATTCCCTCTTGTTGATTATAGCCTTTAGCAACTAATCTAGCTTTATTTCTTACAATGATTCCATTTTCATCACACTTATTTCTAAAGACAAATTTTAATCCAATAATAGAATTTTGCTTATGTTTTTCAACCAAGGTCTAGACTTTATTCCTTTCAAATTCATTTTGTTCATCTTACATAGATTTAATCCAATCATCATCACCAAATGCTTCATCAGTGCTTTTTGGTTCTAATTTTGAAAGGAATGATAGATTTTCTAATTTATTTCTTAAGGAACTTCTAGCACATACAGGTTAATTCCCATCTCCAATGATTCTATCACTAGGATGATTCTTTAGAAACAGCTGATTTGTATTTTGTAAAACCTATTCATCAACATTTGTTATGAAATATTTTGGGGTAAATGCTTCAGAAACATTTTCTTGGGAATTTTCCTTATCGGAAAGATTTTCTAACAAAGGATGATAATCATTTTTTGAAAACAAATACAAAGATGTAGGTTAGGGTTGTTTAAAATCAAAAGGATCAGTTTCATCAAATTTCAACTGTACCGTATCTTTAATAGTACAAGTGTTTTTATTGAAAACTCTATAAGCCTTAGAGGTTGGGGAGTAGCCTAAGAAAATTCCTTCAACAGATTTTGGTGAGAATTTATGTAGATTATCTTTAGTATTCTGGATTAATACCTTGCAACCAAAAACCATAAAGTATGAAATTCTTAGTTTTCTACCGTTCCATAACTCATAATGAGTTTTATTATGAAAAGGTCTAATAAAAACTCGATTTATAGTATTAAAAGTAGTACTGACAGCTTCATCCCAAAAATGTTTGGCTACAGAATAGTCACTCAACATGGTTCTTTTTATCTCTTGAAGGATTATATTTCTTCTTTAAACAACACCATTTGGTTGAGGTGTTTTGGGTGTTGAGAAGTTATGGGTGTTTGAAAGCATCAGACTTCTTTACTAGAAAATATACCCACATAAATCTAATGTAATAATCAACCAAGAAAAAAACATAATACTACTACTCGAAAGATGATATTTCCCAACACTTCTATACCAAGGGTTTGTAAAAACCGTTGGTATAGCTACCATTTCCCAACAGTTCACCAAAACAGTTGCGAAAGCCATAGATTTTCCCACCTTTCCCAACTGTTTGGTAAACCATTGGGAAAGGGTTACTCTTTCCCAACGGTTTATGTGAAACCATTGGGAAAGGGTGTGTTTTGAGCCTCTTTCCCAACGGTTCACCAAAACCATTGGGAAAGCATAACCCTTTCCCAATGGTTCACCAAAACCGTTGGGAAAGGGTGTGTTTAGAGTGACCCTTTCCCAACGGTTCACCAAAACCGTTGGGAAAGGGTGTGTTTTGAGCCTCTTTCCCAACGGTTCACCAAAACCGTTGGGAAAGAGTGACCCTTTCCCAACGGTTCACCAAAACTGTTGGGAAAAAACACCCAAAAAACTAACCTTCAGCCTAAAAACTCAACCCACCCCTAACATATCCCAACTGTTTTCAAAACCGTTGGGATAGGTTTTTTAATTTTTTTTCCAGATCTACTAACCGAGAACATTATATAAATCAAAATTTTAAATAATTATGATAATATATATATATATATTTATGAAATTATGTTTACAAAAGTGATGTTATCTTAGTGGTTAAGTCGTTCGATTATAAACGAGGGGTCTTGGGATCAAATCCCAGCAGATGTTTTATTTTTGGAATTTATATACCAACGGTTCCATTACCGTTGGTATAGATTTCATATTACCTATACCAACGGTTTCCAAAACCGTTGGTATAGACCTATCCCAACGGCTTACATGGCTACGGTTCTCCAAACCGTAGGTATAGGCTATACCAACGGTTTGGAGGCCTATACCAACGGTTCCAAACCGTTGGTAAAGGTTAGTTTTCCAGTAGTGTACTTTCCCCCAATCCTTCTGGTTTGTGTAGAACCAAAGAGATCCATATGCACTAACTGTAATGAATTAGTAGTTGAGACTTCACTGACTAATTTAAAACTCGATTTATGTTTCTTTCCATATTAACAAGGGTCACAAAGTTATGCTGAATCAAATCTAGGCTCTGTTAGATCCTTAACTAATCTTTTCATAGAATATTATCATAAGTTCGTATGGTTATAGTGTCCTAAACTTCTATACCATAACCAATAATGGTCATGTATTTCACTATGGAAAGGTAGATCTTGGCTCCTAAGTTCTTCTAATTTTAGTGTGTATACATTATCTTTCCTATAAGCAGAAAGAATAAACTATTCCTTGGAATTATGTACTAAGAACTTTTCATTCATAAAATTCACACGGAACCCTTCATCACATAATTTTCTTTTGCTAATGAGGTTGTGCTTAAGACCCTTAATGAATAAAAAATTTGAAATAAAGGTTTTTTCAAGAAGAGAAATGTTACTTATTCCAATATGTTCTCTTTGAGAATTGTCTCTGAATGTTACTTTTCCTCCTTTCATCTTGATAATCTTTTCAAAATAGTTTTTATTACCAGTCATATGTAGGGAACATCCACTATCCATGTACCATGTATTTCTATTGGTACCTTCTCTATTTTCCTGAAAATAATAAAAGGTTAGGTTTTCAAAATCAAGACTTTCTTGGATCCATAAATCTCAAAAAGAAAAATTTTAGGCGCGCACATCTTTTTAGAAAAATAGGCTTTATGAAATCCTAAAGACGAGGTTCTATTTAAGGAACAATTTTTTGTCCAGTGTCCACCACACTGACACTTAGGGAATAATGTAGAACATTGAGGAACAAAATAATTGTTACTAAAAATTAGTTTAGAACCAGTGTAACCAAAACTAGAACTATTCTATAGAGGTTAGATTTGTGAATACATTTTTTGAAAAAAATTCTTACCTAAGGTAAATCATGAAAAACACTTCCTCAGGGAAAATATTTCAGATTTAATTTTTATAACCAAGTTCTTCTCTTCTAAAACATTCGATTTTTATCTAGAGATAGGTTCTAAAACATTTTTCTTAGAAATTATGTTTTCTAGATCTTTAGAAATTTTATTCTTCTCAGAATTTACTTCATCAAAATTTTTTGAAATACTTTCAAAATCAACAGTTTTCTTATCAAGATCTTTAGAATGATCTGATATTTCTTTAGTAATAATAGTATTCCCTGAATTTTCCTTATCAAGCTTTTTCATGATATTTGAATTCGCAATATCAAGGAGTTTGGAAAACCAAGAAACTTCTTCATAGGATGGTAAAGTATTATCCATATCAGAAGAAGATTCTTCCTTAGAAGAGTAATAATATTTACTATCATTATCATTCAAGGATAAATTGGTCATAGATTTAGAATTATGTACCTTAGCCATAAAACTATGATTGTTAATAGGTAGTTTGGCTATTAGAAAAATATTCTTCTATCATGAATATTCATAATCCGAAGATTCATCTAAAGAGTCTCCACCACTAGCACTCCAGGTGTCATTAGCATTCAAGACATTCTTAGCTTTACCCTGGTAGTAGTTCTTTCTATTTCTCTCAGAATGCTTTTCGTTTCTTTCTTTCTTCTTAATCATAAGACAATCAGGTCATATATTTCTATCTCTCTTGCATTAATAATATGTAACTTCTGAATCTTTCTTATCTTTCCTTTCTTTCTTCTTATATCAGGATTAAAAGTTCCTTTGTCAAGCTATCTTGTTCATCCTTCATGAAAGATTGGCTAATTCATTCTCTGAAGATTCACTTCCACTAGATTCGGATTGGATAACAACTCTCTTAGATTTGGATCTAGTAACTCTCTCAGTAATCTTAGCTTTCATTTGATTAGAAGTTGTAATAAAAGCAACACTTCAAATTCCATTCTTCTTCTTTACATTATCAGCATCTCTTTTCATTCAAGTCTCATGATATAGAAGAGTTCCAAAGTGTTCATCAAGAGTAATCTAAGTAACCTTTTTGTTCCCATCAATATCAGTCCTCTTGGATTCCCACTCATTAGGCGTGATGCCTATGATCTTATCATCAAGAGCTTCATCATATAATCCTTTTTCACCCATTTATTGTAAACTATTCACAATTTTCATGAACCTTTGTTGCACCTTATATATGGGTTCTCCATAAGGAAAATTTAAGGCCATGGTATTCAGCTCTGATCATGGCTCTTCTAGTTTCGATAAATAGAAAGTTTCAATTTGAGTAACTTTGAGTTTCTTCCATATACAATTTTCTGCTTCACTAGATGAAATTTGGATATGTATATTTCTATGCAGGGAGAAAAGTAAAGTATTGTGTACCTTATAATTCAGTTGATATTCATGATTTTCTTGATTGGTAAAGGTACTATCTTTCTTGTTAGGGATTTTTTACCCTCCAGTAAGTATAAAAAAATTATCAACACTAGTATTGATAATAAAAGTTTTCATACGATATCTAAAATATTAATAATAATTTCTATCAAAGATAGGCGGTCTAGTTGGATTGAGATTGTCATTGGAACCGACATTGAATCATGTCATCTTAAAGAAAATTCATTCTACAAAAACATGTTAACAAAATATTTTGTAATGGAAAATATCCTAAGAAAGGAAAAATATAGAACAGAAGTATCTCTATGAAAAAAATAATCCGAACTATACGAGTCCAAAAAAACTGATTCCGAGAATAAGAATATGATGAAATTTCTTCTGAATAAAATCATGAGATTAATTCACTTTTAAAAAATACTTTGATACCAATTGTTGATATGGTATGTGAGTATGATATACTCTATAATACCAAATATATGATTGAAATAATAGAGATACTATATATAGTATCTAATGATATTCACAATATAAGAGGGCTTGAAATGTATACTTTTAAAAATTATTTTTGTAAATTTTAAAGATATATATGTTTTACAAAGTTAAACAAGGTAATTCCAAAAACCTCTAAGTTCTGAACACTTTCTTGAATCTGGAAATATGATTCTGAGAAAGTGATCCTAGAAGATGGTTCTGGGAAGTGAAACTTAATGAATGTTTACAACAACAAAGATGCTACATTAAAGCGTATAGAATCTTACAAAATTAGAGTACAAATATATGGAAGTATAAGATAGTTATACATTCCTCAACAATACAAATGCAGTGGAAAACATGTATCAAAACAAGTAACAAGTAGTAAATCTTTTAATCTAAAGAGAAGGGTATCCAACAACCTTGTATAAAGGTCCCTTGATTTATACATTCAAGAAAGTCTCTTTTACCCACACCAGGGTAAGCCCTCGATATGAAGATCGGAGTCTATCTTGTTGTCCCCGCAAGATCTCAACTTCAAGGTAGTCGTAACATCTGTCTTCCTCAGCAAGGATTCCCTCGACTTCAAGGTAGTTGGCACCTCTATCTTCCTATCCCCAGAAGCCCTCAATTTTACACTGTAATAATCAGAGTTTCACAAAGCAAAAATGAACCAAAAGTTCAGTACACACTAAGAAATATGAGTCTCTCTCTAGAAATTACATCAACAACATGTAATCTCTAGAGTCATATAACAGTAGTGAGATCTTTAAAATGAGCTTCTATTTATAGGCATAGCTTCACTGTTTGTCTCCCTCCTCCAATGATCATATTTTTCCTTCAATTTTGGAGGGACCTATACACGTGTCACTCAAAAAACAATTAGTCAGTAACTGAATGAATGACATCGTTTTATAAAAAACAAGTGATAGAAAAAATATGGTCACATAACAAAAATCCAATATTCGGAATGTAAGGAAATATGAATGTTCAGTGTCCAAAAAAATTGAATTCGGAGTCTATAATTCAAGAATATTTGGATTCTATTTTCATGGAATTTAGAACCTAAACTCTATAGAGATTCAGAGTATGAATTTCAATGAAATTTGGAATCTGGATTCACATGAATTTTGAACATGAACATAAAAAGTTCGGAGTGAATGTTCATGAGAATTCAGAGTTAGAACTCATAAGAGGTCATAGTCTATATTCAGAGAACTCGGGGTCAGAACTTTGAAAAGTTCATAACCAGAATTTGTATTCATCTTTTGGAGTCGGAACATCAGAAGAGTTCGTAATCAGAATTCGTATTCAGAATTTGGAGTATTTAGATCCTAAAATATAATGTTTCATATTTTGGTAATTATATGATTCTGAGGTTTTGGTTTTAAACCGAATTATAAACATAGAAAAATTATGATATGAACAATGAACATGGTAAGGATAAATTTCTTTGGGGAAAGAAATTTTCCATACAGAAGTAAAACATAGGGTAAAATGAGATTTGCCTTGAGATAAGGTGTTTGGTATTTTCAGAACAAGAGGAATGGTAAAGTAATAGGGAAACCTTAATGACTCAATATTCTCCCCAAGTATGAAGGAATGGAAAACTCCAAAATAAAACCTTATTGACTCAACAAGCCTTTGATAACAATTTTTGAAATGGTATGTGAAGTATAATATACTCTATAATACCAAATGTAGGATCGAAATAATATAGATACTGAATGAAGTATCTAATTAAGCTCAAAATACAAGAGGGGGTGAATTGTATTCTTTAAAAAATTCCTTTAGATATTTTAATGATGATTATGTTTAACAAGGATAAACAAAGTAATTCAAAAACCTCTAGTTCTACACTTTCAAGATTTCAGAAATATGATTCCATGAAAGCGATTCCATAAAGTGGTTCTGGAAGAGAAACATAACCGAAGTTTACCAATATAAAGATTCTACCTTAAAGCGTATTTAATCTTACTAAATCATATAATACAAGTATAATAAATTATAAGATAGTTATACTATCCTCAATAATAAAAATATAGCAGAAAACATGAAACAAAAAAGTAACTAGTAGTAAGTATTTTAACCCAAAGAGAAGGGTATCTAACAACCTTGGATAAAGGTCCGTTGATTTATACATTCAAGAAAGTATGTCTTATCCACACTAGGGTAAGCCCTCGATATGAAGATCAGTGTCTATCTTGATATTCTTGCAATCCCTCAACTTCAAGGTAGTCTTCACCCCAGTCTTCCTCAGTATGGAAGTCCTCGAACTTTAAGGTTGTCGACACCTCTATCTTCTTATCCATGGAATCCCTCGAATGTAATTAACAACATTTAGAGTCGCACAATGAAAATCTGAACAAGATGTCCAGAACGTACTATGCATGATATTCGCTCACTAGAAATCACTTCAACAATATGTAATCTCTAGATTCCTAGAATCGTTCATCAGAATGTTATGAGCTCTTTCAAATGAGCCCCGATTTATAGGCACAACTTCAGCGGTCAGCTCCCTCCTCCAATGGTCATATTTTTCCTTGAATTTTGGAGGGACATGTATATGTGTCACTCAAACTATAGTTAGTTAGTAACTAAAAGCATGACATCGTTTTATAACAAAAACAAGTGTAAGAAAAAGTATGGTTACATAACCAAAATCAAATATTCCGAATGTATGAAAATAAAAGTTCGGAGTCTAACCAAAAACATATCTGGTGTCTATAGTACAAAGATATTCAGATTCTGTTTTCTAAGTAATTTAGAACATGAACTCTATAGAATTCCAGCATCTGAATTTCTTGGTAATTTTGAATAGGGATTCATAGGAATTTGGAACCTGAACTTACAAAGTTTGGAGTTAGAGTTCATGAGAGTTTAGAGTCAGAACTTACAGACTTCAGAGTCCGAATTCATTAGAAATATGAATATAAACATACAAATTTCAGAGTTTGAATTAATTTGAATTAAGACTTAGAAATCATAAGTGTTTGGAGTCTGAATTCAGAGAACTTGGAGTCAAAAATCAAAAACATTTGGAGTTTGAATTCAGATAACTCGGAGTCAGAACATGGAAAAGTTCAGAGTCTGAATTCAGATAACTCGGAACCTGAATTCGGATCCTAAAAATAGAATGCTCTATATCTAAAAATTAATATATTCCAAGGTTCTTGATAAAAAATATAATTTTAAACTTAGAACAAATTAACAATGAAAAACATGGTAAGGATAAATTTCCTTAGGGTAGAAAAAATTTCCTTATGAAAGTAAAAACATAGGGTAAATGAAATTTTCCTTAAGATAAGGTGTTTGTGATTTTCAAAACATGAGGTATGGTAAAGTCATAAGGAAACCTTATTGACTCAACAATCTCCACAAACATGAAGGAATAGAAAAATTATAAGGAAACCTTATTGACTCAATAGTATCCTGGCATGTTCATATCTTTTTCATGGCTAAATACGTGTTTTATAAGCCTCCTGTTTGAATTCCTCCAGATAAGCAATCCTGATAAAAGGTAACTTCTAAATTTCTAACCCACTTTCAAGAAGCATAAATAATATATTTTAAGATGCCTTTATTTTTATAAATTAAAATTTTTATGAAAAAATATATTTTTTAATTCATGGTTTTATACTTAAAATTTTGACTTCTTCCTTTTTAAATATGATTTTATATTTTCTCTTTAACTGCAATAAAGTGACCCATTTCTAAAGTTTCTTAAAAAATTATTTTACATTTTTTCACTTCAGTTGAATTTCATTAATAACCTAAACATAATTTCATTTTACATCCCTTTTATTTACAAGGATATTCATGATTACACTCAAAATTAATGAAAAATATAAATTTTATTCCAAAAGAACTCTTCTTTTCAAAGTAATAGGGTATTTCTCTCAATAATTTATCAATTATTTTTTTTATTTTCATAAATGATTATGATTAAAATATTTAAAAGTGGTATTGGGAACATTAATTTAAATATATCTTTTAAAATCATTTATTCAATATATAAAGAAAGACTTAGCCTTAGAATGTGATGGGTGGGGCCAGCTATTTCCCCTCGATGCATCAGTAGGTCTAATGGGATAAACTAGACTATGTTTTGGCTGCGGTCTTACCCATTTATGTAAACACCATGGGTGAGGCCTTAATGGTATGTTTATGTTATCCAGAATTATGATTTCCCTCATTATAAAATTAGTACTAGATACCTCGTCTGATTATTAAACTAGTTGAATATTTGTTGTTATGTTTCATTATCACATGATTATTTTCATGGAATTATTAATCCATCATTAATTCCTTCCATATTATTCTCAAGATTATGTTTCAATGGAATGTGTTTTTATTTATTCACCATGACCTAATGATTATGTTAATTTATGATAGCTACCTCTATATTGTTTAACATTACTTGTTGTATTAGTTCACCCCTCTGTTATGTTTTATTTTACCCCAAGATGCGAATATGTATATTTTTAATGACTTGAAGGGGTAATAATGGATTTTATTAATGTTTCTAAGGGATTTTATATTTTTTTCCCTTTTAAGTTGTAATATGAAACTTTTGTTTGTTTCTGGGTTTCAAAAGTTATTAAATTATTTGGTCCTTCAAGAGGAAACATCATTGTTTATTATACAAATGTATTGAAGTAAAGAACCAATTTTGGGCTACTAGTGTCATGGTCTATATAGTTGTTATCAGATGTAGTTTAATAGAATCCTTGGAAACTAGATTTAGAAAACATAGATTAGGGAGAATAACCCTAAGATAAACATTGAGGATAATCAAAATAGAACATTATATAAGTTTGGTAAGGTAGATATTATGTGTGTCTTACTAGAAATACTTACCTATCATGATACAACAAGTCGTTGTGGTTCTAGAATAGATGTACCTTAGGAAATAACTCTAACCAAGTGCATCGAGAATGACTTAGTTTAACCTGGTACATGACAAAGGGGCTTAATACGCAACTGGTTTGACACTCCCAATGAATATTACACTGATAATTCACATTTTTCTAAATAATTATAATGTATTTAAATGTAAATATTTCCGCAAGGAGCAATGTTTATGATTATGATATTAGCTACACATATTTTTTTTTAATTTATGTTATTTATTTCACTAGTTTAGGGATTATACATACTTTGTTATATTCCTATGATATAATATTTTTTATTTCATTGTTTAGAGCTACTTCCAAGTGGAAGGAATGAGAACTTCATAAATGCATGTTATCCAAAGAGTAAGAATGATAGTTTCTTCGATGGTTTTATGATAGTATTTCAAAGGGAAGTACCTCGTTAATGTTCTCAAAATATGATAAAATAATATCTTGTTATAACAAGATATAGAAATAATAACCAAAGTATTATGGCTTCAAAGTTAAGTTTGAGTATATGGGGAATGCTGGGAAAATATATATATAAAGGGAAGAAGGTAATGAAGTATTTTCCTGCATGTGATAATTCTGGAAGCAAACATCTTGGTATATGCCTAAGAGGAAGATGTTTATGATTCATGTGTGGGTAAAATGGCCCCAATTATCATTATTGTTAGAAAGGATTGAATTTTATAATTTTCAGTTCATCAATAGCAAGGATATGGGACACTATGAAAATAAATGTCTCAATCATCCAATGAATATATAAAAAATGAGGATAATGGATCATGGTCATACTTATGATTCTACCAAAGATAAAGAGTAATGACAAATATGCTTCTGTTAGGAATCAATAATTATGTTATTTAACTTTTTTATCAATAATTATTTTGTTATATAAATCATGATATATATAAGGATTATACTGCAATACTTTTCCTTTAAATAATTAGAAGAAAGTGATGGATAGAACTAGTAATCCAGATAAGTGTTTCTATTATATATTGATCTTATTCAAAACACATGAATATGGAATTATAACACTAAATATGTTATTTATGTTTAGATAATATTAAATATATATTTATGGTATATTATTGGTAACCATGAATGTGGTCAGTGATATAATTGTCTATGTTATATTGGAATAATTAGATGTTTGTATTTAAGGTCAATCTAAGATTTTACTCTTCAAGGAATTCATATTTCATAAGTGTTTAAAGATAATTAAGGTATTTATATATTTTCAATGTGGGATTAAGAGAGCAATTATATGGATAATATTTCATTAAGTAGAAATTGTAAATTTAGAAACATTCTGTCTAAATTTTTTATTGAATGAGGATAGATATGTTTTAAATGATTATAAAGATTAGATACTTGAATAATGGATCAAGCTAATATTTGGAAATTATTATTCATTTATAAAATATACTATAATTTTTGGATTCAATAAAATTAAGCAGTATATATAATAGATTAAGGACCATATGATTCATTGAATGTTCTTCATGCATGATGAATTCTTCTTGAACATTCATTTCTAGGTGTAAGGGATGAAGTTAAAACAGATCAAAGCACAACCAATGGATGATATTATTAATATAACATTAAACGTAATCATGTATGTTTATTTTATCTAGTGATTATCTATATATTAAAAGGATCCCTCAAATTAAAGTAATTTTTTTTTTGAAAAATGCATATTCATTTACTTTTCTTTTATAAGAAATCACTTGTCTTTTAAATGATCATGGATTTATGGTTTTGAGATTGTTAACATTCTACAAAATGTGTTTTTTATCAATGTCTTCATAAAATGATAGTTAGATTCCTCTTAAATGTCAATGCCATCTATTTAAAATAATGATTTCCAACCCAAAATCTTTGTATTTTGGTGACCTTCACTTTTCCCTTTTCCCTCTTATGAATAGGATATTTTATTAACACTATTTCCTATGTGTGTCTCCATCAAAAGAATTTTCACATATCAAGCCTGGGTTTTTCAAGTACAATTTCAAATTGAGAGGATGAAATTTATTTTACGTGTATAGAATGTGACACCCCAATAATTTATGGCTTTCTATTTTTAAATTTAATTTTATCGACAACAAATTTTTCCCACAATACCAAGCTTAAATGAACAATGATAAAAAAAATTAAATATCATTATGTTAAAATGATTGTTATAAATTAGTCATCAAATTTGAGAGAATGATTAGTATTAAAAAATTATGAAATTTATATATTATAAATTTAATAAAATGTTTTGAAAATAATCCTAATTATTTTATAGGAATAAGATAATAATGAATCCAATTTTACGCATTAAATGGCTATAATTTTTTTAAACACGGTTTTACAGCCTTTTAATGGTTAAATTGTATTAAAACTATATTTTTACAGATTAATAAAATATATTTAACAATATAAATATAATTTTTGTAATAGTAATGTTAAAATTATAGTAGGGTGAAATTTTTTAATTTTTCTACAATTATTTATTTTCATATGAATTAGTGAATTTTTTTTATTTTTATAAAACTATGATTTTCATTAAATTAATAGTGTCTTTAATATTTGAATATTAACCTCAACTATTTAATTATAAATAAAATTTATGAATATTATAGATGATAATACGATATAATTATATCATAGTATAATTAAATAAATATTTTTGACATTATTAATCAATTATTTATATTTTTATAAAACATACATTATTAATTTCAATTTTATAATAAATATAATGATTTAAATGGAATATTATTTTTTAAAATTTATTAAAAAAATTATATTATTTTGTATTATGATTATTATAATATTTTATTATACCTTAATTAGATTTCCAAAGTGTTATGAAATCAGTTCTAATTTTAAAATCAATATTTTTTGAGTAAATTATGATTTTATTTAAAAATAAAATATCTCATATTTATAAAATTATTTTCATAAAATGGTGTTAATTTTATAACTCTCTAAATATAAAAAAAATTATAGTCATTTTTTTGAATTTTTAAAATACTTGAATTTTTGTTAATAGAAAAAAACAATAATTTTTGGTATAAATACATTAAGAGTAAAATATACTATTTCATAATAATATATAGATGTAATAAAAATAATATACTACTATCTTTAATTATTTCAATATATCTAGTAGTAATTATAAAACTATTCATAGTTTTTAGAAAAAATAATAAACAAATGAACAAAATATTCAAGAATCAGCCCTCTCCTACACTATAAATACTAAACCTCACCACCTCATTGCCTCACACCTCTAAATCCTTGAAACTTTTACAATTACTACCAAATCATATTCCAAATACTCTTCCCCATGTATATAATGTTCTGTTATCACCAAAAATACCATTCCTATGTTTCTTAATAAGGTTCTCAAGTAGAAGAATTCAAGAGGTAAAACCCTTAATACTTTCCTTTCATTTTCATTTATTTTTATTTTATATTATTATCCTTCACTAACAACCAAAATCAAAACAAAAATGATAAATCTCTTATCTTATATATGATATAATTTTATTATTTAAATGGAAATTAAACCATCAAGTCTCTTCTCCTTTCCCCCTTTTTATTCTAAATATGAAAATGTTGCCCGTGGGGTGCCAATTTACCTCCTTCATGGACCATGTGTTTTAATTTTTTAATAATACCTTCATTGACGGACATAAATAAATATTTTTAAAATTGAAATTAATATGTTTATTAGTACTTAATTAATATTTTAAAACCCGTATATATACAAAATATTAAATTATAACACAAAACTAGCACAAGATGATAGGAAAAAATGCCAAAATAATTCAAATGTTTATCACTAACGTTTTATCTAACAATTAATACTCATACCATATAATCGAATTAAATATATAAAAATTTAATATTATATAATTTCATTAATTATATATAATTTGAATTTTGGATATCTATTCTAATTTTACATTATTTTTCATACATATATACAAGTAAACTTATCATGAAAACCAATGAAATGAACGCCTGTGAACAACAAAATGGTATCAAATAACACAACAAAAAAGGCCATAGATGAACTTAATAAAAATAAATTAAATGAGATACATGTATAAAGCTTTATAAATTAATTAATTAATTAATAGATTTAATATGATTATATAGTGAATTATGATTTAGTGCAAAACACATTTCGACATAATGTAAAGGTTTTCTCATATCCCATTTCTTTATTTGGGATACGCCTTTTTAACAACTATTCCTTATATACGGGGTATGTATATTAAACTTTTATTTATAATATAATTTATTTATTTATCTTCATTGTTTTTAATGTTTCCATTTATGATTATTAATTTTATAGGGAATACGGTTTGCCTATTTGCAAAGTGGTAACAGATTCTCCCTGAATCTCCATTTATCATTAGGGTTACACCTTCTATCACATTTCCATAGTATAATTCTTATTTATTATAATAGAATTAATATACATTTTATTAGATGTTCAAACCTCATGAATCTAGATCAGTTAAAAATTTTTTTATGGGTAAATACATTTTTTATAAGGTTCCCTTCTCAATTCTTCCTGATTAGATTGCCCGATTAAAGGAAACCACACAATTTCTTACCCATTTTCTTGTACTATCCATTATCAGGTATAAGATAGTATTATTTTTTTAAAATCACTATTTTTTCATGAAAATTTATCTTTTTTTCATTCTAGGATTTATGGTTCTTTGATGGTTAAATTTCTAATGATCGCCTTTTCTATCACTTCGAATAAGAACATGACAGTGGGATTCCTCTTCCATTCTAGTTTTATCACATTCCACGAATGTTTTCATAACAAAAATCCTAGTTTTTTTGTGACCCTCGCTATTCCCTTTTCCCTATTATTAAGAGGGTATTCTATTAACCCTATTTCCAATGTGTGTTTACTATAATGTAATTTTGAAGAATCAATCATTAATATTTAATGTAAAATTTCATATTGAGAGGATGTAATTTATTGAAGGATGGGAGAATGTAACTCCCTAATATTTTAATGTATATCTTCTTTAAATTTAATATCGTAGAAATCATAGTTTTAGCATAACACCAAACTTAAATGAAAAATGGTATACAATAAAACAAAATTATTTTAAAACAATTATTATATCATAGACATTAAGTTGGTGGGAAATAATTGTATTAACCAAATAATGAAATTTATATATTATATATTTAACCAAATGTTTTCAAATTCATCCAAATGATTATAATGGAATAATATAATAATGAATAAAATTTTATTTATTAAAAGGAAATTTTTTCAAAAAAAAATTTACCACCTTTTTACAGATCACTTATTTTGAAAATAAAATTTGACACTATAAAAAAATATTGAACAAAATAAACATCATTTTTAAAATCATAAATTTAAAATTATTATTGCATAAAATTTTAGTATTTTTCTAAAAGAATTTATTTTCTAATGTATAAGTTAAAAATTATGATTTTTATAAAACTACGATTTTCATTATATTAACAATATTTTTATGATTCAAAAAGAAACCAAACATATGAAATTATAAATCAATTTAGGCTTCTTAGAAATAGTAATATGATATAATTATTTTATATTATATGTAAATAAATTTTTTAGAAATTACTAATTAAGTGTTGATATTTTTCTAAAACATAAATGTATATTTTCATATTTATTATTAATAAAATACTTTAAATTAAAAATAAATTTTGTTAAATTTATTAAAAAATTAATATTTGTTTTATTATTATAAAATAATTTTATGTGACCTTAAATAATTTTCAATGTGTTATAAAATTAGTTAGAATTATAAAATCATTATTTTTCTAGTAAATAATTATTGTATTTAAAAATTAAATTTCCCATATTAAGACAATTATTTTAATAATATGTAGTTTAGTTTTTAATTCTACATGTCGAAAAATGGTTTGGTTGATTTTTTTGGATTTTTCTAAAAACCTTGAATTTTTTTGAATAGTAAAATATGGTAATTTATGGTATAAATGCACTATAAGTTAAATACACTATTCTTGGAGTCATTTTTGATACAATAAACATAATCATAAACTCCAATTAATAATTTTATTATATTTAGTAATAATGATCTAGCTATTCATAGTATTTAGCCAAAATAATATTCAAATGAATAAAATATTCAAAAATCACCCCTCTCTTCCACTACAAATACCACCCCTCGCTACCTTTTCTCCATAAAATTATTAAGAATTTAATCATGACTAATTAATTCCCAATATTCTCCCCAAGACTATTACCCATATTTATTAGGTTTTCGTCTCACCTAAAGGACAACTTCAATGTCCCTTAAGGAGGTTCCCATGGAGAAGAATTCAACAGGTAAAACCCTTAATCTTTCCCTATCATTTTTTTTATTTTTCTAATCTTTTATTATCCATCCTTCAACAAATCTATAAAAAAATTCTTGATAACCATATTATCTTTCATATTTTCTAATTTTATTATATTATTGGAAAATAAACAATAAATTCTCTTCTTATCTTCCACTTTTTATTCCAAAAAATAAAAACATCATCTATGAGGTACC
Source organism: Viscum album (assembly GCA_963277665.1). Lineage (NCBI taxonomy): Eukaryota > Viridiplantae > Streptophyta > Magnoliopsida > Santalales > Viscaceae > Viscum > Viscum album. The sequence goes on from OY728156.1 coordinate 1,891,062,499, forward strand.
TATTTACCATCTTTGTGGAAAATATGTTTTCCTTTTTCAATTACTCCTTAATTTCAAGTAATAAATATATTTTATGGTTAAAAAATATAAATATTTGTAATAAAACTAATTTAAAATTTCAGAACCAGTATATATTTTAATTATTTATTTGTAACACAAAACCGAATCATGATGATAAAAAAGGCAAAATAATCCAAACGGATATCACAAACATTTTATATAATTATTAACACTCATACCATATAATATAATTAAATATATAAACATTTAATAGTTTTTATGTTCATTAATAAAATATAATTTCAATTATGGACATTTATTCTCATTTAACATGATTTTCCATAGATATATAAAATTAAACCGATCATGAAGGCCCAGGAAACGATTGCTCGTGAATGCAGAAATTGTATCCTATACCTCATAAAAAAGACATAAACAAAATTGATAAGAATATAATAAATAAAATACATGTATAAAAGATTCATAATTAATTAATTAATGGATTTATTCCGATTATCTAGGACATTAATATCATGTCCATGACACATTCAGACATAATCTAAAGGTTTTCTCACGTCACCATTATTTATGTAAGATATGCCTTATTTAATTCTATTTCTTATGTGTGGTGTATTTATTATACCCTTTTATGTATACATTAATGAATATATTTATCTTCGTGGTATAAAATTTTTCATTTCATGATTATTAATTTTATTGGGCATACAGTTTGATTATTTGCAAACTGGTAAGGGATTCTCCCTGAACACCAATTTTTCTTCCAGGTTACGCATTCCCTATCTTTAGACTAATGTAATTATTTTATATTTTTATATAATTATTATAAATTATGTTTATATGTTTAAAAACCAAGTATCTAGATCATTTCATCTTTATTTTGTGTGGAAATATTTGTTTTACAATGATCTATTTTGAATTCCTCAAGATACGAAAGCCAGATTAAAGGGAACTTCCCAATTTCTTACCCTTTTTAAGTATTATCAATAATATGTTTTACAACACAATTTTTACATAATATCAATATTTTTTCTTCAGAAACTATATTTTCCCATTCCTTGATTTCTACAATTAATTCTGACGTTTTCAGTTTTAAATACACTTTTATATTTTCCCATAAACCACATTTAAGTGACCCATTTCTGTTGTTTCTTAAAAAAAAATTTACATGTTTTTTCATCATTTAAAAATCATAAATTAATTCAAAATTATTTCATTGTACTTCCAATTTATTTAATATCATATTCATGTTTACATTCTGATTTTATTAAAAATAATAATTATTTTCCAAAAGAACTATTCTTTTCAAATTAAAAGGGTATTTCTCTCAGGAATTTATAAATGATTTTATTAGAGTGTTTTCATCTCTGATTGTGATTCATATATTTCAATGTGGTATGGGAAACATTTTTTTAAATATATATTTTTAAATAGATTGTTATACATATGAGTAATGCATTGGACATAGTAAGTGATGAGTGAGGCCCATTATAGCCCCTCAATGCATCAGTAGGTCTCATGAGATAAACTAGATCGAGTCTCGGATGAGGCCATAACCATTTACGTAGACTTATTTGTAGAGGCCTTTATGGTATGTTTATGAGGTCTTACATTATTTTTTACCTCATTATGATATTATTAATTGATATTCAATGTGATTATTTGTCTTGTATAATATCCATGGTTAAGTATCAATATCATATGATTGTTTATGTGGAATTTTTTATTCAAACTTTATTCCATCCATGTTATGCTCAATATTATGTTTTAATGGAATGTGATTTTAGTTATCCACCATTCTATAAGGTTTATGTTTATTTATGATAGCTTCTGCTATATCATTTACCATTACTGGGCATCTGGGATGACCCCTTTATTAAGTTTTAATATTCCACAGGATGCAAAGATGTATATTATGAATGACTTGTTGGGATAATATAGGAGTTTATATATGTTTTCAGTGGATTTTCCACATTGTTTTACCTTTCAAGTAGTAATGTAAAACTTATTTTTATATATAATTTTCCAAATATACTAAACATTTCTTTCTATCGGGATGTTACATCCTTGAATATTATAACATTATAATTAAATAAGTTTCCTGATCCAGGCTACTGGGATCAGGGTCTTTCTTGTATGTTTCATAGTGGTTTCCCTTCAGGACGTAGATCTAACCCATTTACATTTGTTATTTCCAAACTATCTTTTTTATCTATACACTACAATATCATACACATATAATGGATATTTATAGACCTCATTGGTAGTGGCCTACTGAGTTTATTTCACACCCTATTGGATAATCCTATAGTACAGGGAAGACTACATGCTTAAAGGCGTAGATAATTAGAAGCATCATATCATGGATGTGTTATTTCTTGTATTACTTAGGATGGGATCTTGGTAAAAGATGACTGGGAAGAACATGGGATGATTTGATAGATTTCCTCTTTTTGGACTCTTTATAAAGAATGAAAAGTGTTACTTTATGAAACATGTATCCATGTTTTCATTTTTAATGATACATGACATAAATGTTCATATTTTTATATTATTATTTCTATTTTTACTATTATTATCAGTTCCTTGTTGGTTTATATCTTCTTCCACTATAGTGGTTTGCTGGTCTAGTGTCATTGTGTATTTTCCATTATAACATATATTTGTATATGCTTCCCCAATTCATCTTATTTTATATATACATTATAATTTTCTATTCTAATGAGGGAATAGTCTCCCCATGGACACACCCTAGTCCCTCACTACTAGTTGGTAGCCTCTGGCATTCATGGAGATGTGCTTAAGGCCATGTGGAAAACCTAGCTCAGGGAACCTCTAAGTGACACATGGGTACGGTATTTCAAGAAAACGTGTTTTGTGGAAGTTGTTCGCTCAGTATTATGGAATTTTAGTATATCTCTCATGAACATGATAATACACCTCTTTCGAAACACAATATTTTGTTAATGAGTTGATATACTTCTTAATGATAGAATATTATTTAAATTATCCATTTGAGGATGTTCATAATTTAATCCTCATTCTCACCATATATAAAAATTCATTTACTCTTTAATTAATGATTGAAAATAAAGTCTATAGAGATTTGAAAATGTTGCGTTACTTAATAGAGATATGGTCACTTGCTCCTCACATAAACAAGGATTAATATTCACACTATTACTAATCAAAGTCAATTTCCACTGTAAAATGGAATGATTACTTGGAATAGTCTCTTAATTTAGTCATATAGACACTTGAAATCTTCATGGTCATAGGTTTACATCATGTAGTTACATGGTTTTGGCATGTGGTAGTTTCTATTCTTCTCCCAAGTACTTATTTACATCAAATGGTCACTTCATTTCATTATTCAGTCACTTGATCTACAATGTGTGGTAGATTATATACCCATTAGGTGTGTTAGATTTCAATGTTTTATCCCTCACACATGGTAATTAAACCTTCATGGTTATATTAACTTCTTCACATGGTAGGTTTCCATAGAAACATTAAGAATTATTTATATTTATCATTTTTGATAGAATAAATAGTTAGCAATTATAAATAAAATAATTATTTTGTAACATAAGATACATGATATGTGATCATTAAAGTACTATTTAAAAAAGGTTTTCTTGGACTAAGATATCCAAATTTCCCTTTTTTATGATTAAAAATCATGATAATCAAAATAAATTAAAGTGGAAATAAGAATATATTTCTTAGTTTTTCTCAATTTCATTTATAACGGGTTTTCTTTGTTTCATTAATAAAACTTTTTCTTTATTTTACTCCACCATTCAAGATTATATATAATGTATAGAAAATAGGAAAGAGAATTAAAAAAATGTTATATATAAAATAAAAAATTTGTTATAAGCAATTAATATATTAATGGGATTATTGGAATGATATCCATGTATGAAAAAACTATTTCATTAATATCAAAAGAATTATAACATAATTTGACTATCAGTATTTATAATAAAAATTAGAATCAGAATCCAAAACATACCTGATTTTGGTAGGGAGGATATAAACCTTTTCTTTTGTGGTAGAGATTGAAGAAGGTTGGGTAGGTTTTGGTACATATGTTTTTTATGGTTCTTTGATAGCCACACAACTTGAGACATGGTGAAGGTGTTGGATTTATTATATAGGAGACAATTCAAAAGGGTAAACCAATGCTGTTTTGATTGAGGGTCATTCCAAATTAATGGATTAGGAATGAGGGGCCAAAATGGAACTATTGGAAGTGTATAAGTAAGGATCTAAAAGTCTGTAAAATACTTTACTATTATTGATACATACTCCATATCATGTAATTTATCCTCTTTTTTGACTGAAAAAAAAATTATTTCAAAATATAACTTCTGAAGAAAATGTGGGAAACCTCTCATGGAAAAAACTCAAAATAATAAAAAATTGAAATAAAACAAAAAAATCATTAAATATAAGAATAAAATTAGAGGAATCAAAAACCCTAAATAGCCTCCATTTTTGTGAAGACAACATTGTCTCCAATTCATTCTTAATATGATCTTCAAAGTGATCAGCCATCTTATCCCAAATCGGTATATGTTCTTTTAGGCTAATGATCCTTTCATTGAAACCTCATTCTAGAATTTCGTCTATTTTATTAGTAAACACCCATTGATACATATTTATATTAAATTTATTTGTTATCTAATATATTTTGTTCACCAAATTCTTTTTAGATTTATTCTGACAATTTTTTCTATCATTTCATCCATAGAAAAGAGAACGAGCTCCAAAATAAATTTCTCTTCTTCCACCCTTTATGTAATTCTATCTTGAATAGTCCTTGATTCATAATGTGGAACATCAATCATTTTACCAAATTACTCATATCCCTTAGGACCTCTAAATTCCACCAATAAATTTTCACATTGATGTTTAGTGTTCTTATTAAACTTATCCTCATGAGTTCCTTTACAATTTGGCACCTTGTTACAACCCCCCTTTTAGCCAACTATATTTCCATCAGTTTTGGAAATTATGAATAGTCTTTACACCATTTGGATTTATTTCCCTTAGTCACAATGTAGATCCCTAAGTTCTAGGTTCCCTTCTGGATTTTCTTCTACCTTAGGCTTTGCTGGACTCTACCTTGCATCCTCTCAACATTGTCCATTGAGAGTCAAATAATGTAGTCATCGTTGGAATATACGTCATAAATATCATGCACCTCAGAATTGTCCTCATATTTTTCATGAACTAGTTCTTCAACATACAAACAAACTAAAAAATTTCCCATATTTATGGTCTGAGAACTCCTATTAGGAATTTTCCATCACATAGCCTTGAACCATCCCACATTAGTATTATTGGAATCCTAAATTGATTTTTCATGCGGTTTGAATGAAAAAGAAGTAGTTACTTTCAACATTGAATCCAAATATGAATTGAATATGGTACACACGTCTTCCATGTACAATGAGGTCTATAGGAATTTAAGAAATATTTCTGAAGAACCCACTACATGAATTACCTATTCCCCCTTGGTCTTGTATCACTATGTTTTATTCATAATATCAGAATAATTTGTTTCCCCTTGTTGTGGTTATTTCCATTACCAATATTAAAGGATTTCTCATTGCTTACATCCTTGGATTCATCATTTCAATGGTCCAAATTCATTGATGTGAACTTTCCCTCAAGACCTTCAGAGCATTCAAGTAACTAAACAACCGGATTGTGCCCCCACCAAATCAAGTTTTAGACAACCAAAAATGTCCACCATCTTTAGATCGGGCCATAAAGAATGTTCCTCTTTCTAGTTGGCATGAAACCATGGACTAACCCATCTGCATCCTTCAGCTAAATTTTTTTCACCATTTAGCAAACACAAACTTCCAGCCGGTGACCTAGCTGCTTGAAAAATCAACATAAATCAACCCATGTCTCAAAGACCATAGGCTTCTTGTAACATAATTCCTCCCCAAAAGCAATCCTAAAATACTCAATTGTCCCTCTTGAGACTTCATCTTCTAGTACGATATGTGGTGAAATATAGTGGCAAAAATATTTATTTCTACTATTAGAATAGATAAATCGACCAACTAAATTCCCTAAAAAATAGATTGTAGAAGGATTCTGGAAAGGAAGAGGGATTTCAGGGAAATTGACCTTGACCATCATAGTCAGGGAGTCCCACTTTATTTAGAAATCATATGAACAACTAAGCTGAAGATGTGTGGTCCATTGCTGATATGGGGGGATCTGGATTAGGCCAATATCAAATCATCATGAAATGTGATTCTAATCACAATGTTCTTGTTTTCTAGGATAGGAGTTTGAACATTGATCACGTCAAATTTAGGCTTGAAATTTTGAGTTAAGGTCTATATTATAAGATCCCTTGATATATATATTTATGAACATGCACATTTTAGTAGACTTGGTGAATATCCTACTGAGATAGAAATCCAAAACCCTTTAATAGTATCTATATCTCCCCCATCCTATTTGACATCTTTTCTATCCAGTTCCAATGTCTTATAATCATGGGTTTTAAAACTACTATTGACCATTTCTCTTATTCTCAAAAACTCATCAAAAAAACGTTAAACTCATATATAATGAGCTGTATTATACCTTATACATTAATAATAGATATACTAGTAATTGGATTTAGTACTAAGAAAGATAAATGGAGACTCATTGAATTATAATAATCAAACATACATTCTGAAATATTGGATCTAACTTCTATACCATATCATGAAGATATTCTTAAAATCCACCTACTTGATCTCTCCAAACTAATATTTTCATAATTTCTATTTTGATTTGGAATATTGGATGAAGATGATAAATCACAAAGGTGACTATCCTCACTACATTCTCATCTCTAACTGCCTCTATAGAGTTCTTAAATCAAATGAAAAATTCTCTCAAAACACCCATCGATATGATTTGAATTCATTGAAATCATATTAGGTTACATTGCATGTAAATTTAATAGATAACAGTAGAGCAGTAGATAAAAAAATCCCCAATTTCCTACCATCTAACTCGCCATTAGACTCTATACACATAGTTCCCAAAGAATAAAATTCTTATTAAATACGATATCCTTCTTCAACTACATGAATATAAATATAGAGAGATCCAATAAGAGATGTACCATTTATTTTCATAGGTTCCTCATAAAGATTGATAGGATAAGGACCCAACCTATATTTCATAACATGATGAACATAATTTCTAAGAGGGGACACCCCAAGATGATTTTTGGAAACAATATTAGAAATCTAATATCCTTCTATAACTCTATGAAAAAAAGTAATGGAATATACACATTCTTGAGGTGGGTTCCCCCATTATCATCATAATCATATTATTCAGAGTAATACTATCCAAGTAATTTTGACCCTATGGGTTTATCTACATTGGAAGGTGCATCTGGTACACTAGTTATTGGATTATTGTGGATTACATGGCTTGGAGAGGTAGATTATTCAGAGTATTACTAATCTCTTGGTAACTCAGCTGAGTCATCCCATTTTGATTATTCTAGAAAACCACATATAGAAAATTCAATCTTAACAGGTTCTTCATCCAATAATTCATCCTCATATGATGGTAGAGGTATAAGAGAATTAATTGGTTCAAATGATACTATATGGGAGGCAACCCTGTCATCCAAATAAATTTCCACTACATCCTCACTAAGGTCTTCCATATCATATTCCTCTACTTTAGCTACTACAGAAACATTATCTTCTTCTCATGTCCTGAATGCCTTCATTTTTATTTTTATTTTTGATAATCCACCTTTCAAGGGGTGAGGTGGAACCATTACAAGGCCCATATGAATTAGTATTACATGGAACATAGAACTTAGAGGAATTAATTTCCTCTAGGATTCAATCATTACATACAACCTAGAATCACTACATGGAATTGATCCTCCTCAGCATCTTCATCATGAAATATGCTCTCCACCTTCGCATGGTTGATCATCTAGGCTTTCCCATTCATGAACAGGCTTGTACTAATAGCAATTCCCATACCCTCTAATTCATGCATTCTATTTAGCTTCTACTATTGTGAATTCTCCTTGGTCATCCTCCTTTTGAAGTTTTTTCTTTGTATGTTGCCTGGTTTTCATCTACAATTATGGTGTCCCAATGGCCTTATGGTGGCCCAAAGACCTTAAGGTGTCCTGAATTCCTTGAGGTGTCCTGAAGGCCTTACTGACCCGAAGGCCTGGGTGTCCTAAAGGTCCAAAAGGACTCAGGGACCAAATTTTTGGCCTGAAATCCCAAACAGGGGAAGAGTCCTGACTATTACAGTGCCTAATACTACTTGTTATAGTTCACAATACAGTACTTCTATAGTTACCCAAAAATTATTCCTCCACCTTGAATTTATCCCGGATTTCCTAGATGCACTTAAGGAGTCCTCAGTAACAAGGATCTAGGCCATAATCCACTTAATCCCTTGGTCTAACTACATCTTTAATAGGACTAATAATTTCATACATTCTTTACTATAATCCACAAATTATTTTCTCCATGGGTTTTAATTTAACACAATGTTCTTTTAGATATTTTTATTTTAGAACAAACCATCACAGTAAGTCACCTTTTCCTTCAACAATGAATCTCATTCCTTAAAATCCTAGAGGGGTGTTATAAATAATGGATAAAGAAGGGAATTTAACTAAGAATAGGGACTGAAGTGTATAGAAATATGTGATAAGACATACCTAATCAAACTGGTTTAAATCTCATCCTTCGTTAAGAATTGAAATAAAAACTATTGATATGTCAATATAGAAAATTTCCCTTTAATAGAGAATAAAAAATGTATAATGAAGTTAAAAAATTGTCTACATTCTCTATTAATTTTCTACTACAGTTGGCATTCTGGTATTTTTATTCCCAGTAAATTCCTCAAGATATTTTGGAAACATGATTTGGTATTGATTTAAGGGATATGAACATTGATAATATTTAGATTCCACCCTATGAGAAACACAAAATATCTTCTCCCAGAGTTTTAATGAAAACATAAAAAATTATCAATTTACCATTTCTTAAATTGTATCATTTTTTTCTCTCAAAAATCATTTCATAGAGGCATAAAATTATTTTACTAATAGCAGCAAAAATGGACTACCATTTTCCAGGAACCAATCACTATTTCATTAACTTTAAATCAAGTTTCATAAAAATTATATTATATAATTAATCCATTCTATATCAAATTATTTTTTATACACACTATACAATCTATTGAATGAAGGTTTCATGGACTCACTATAGTAATCGAGCTATATTTAACTTTTTGTTATTTCTTTGAAAGTGTAAATACATCTGATGATGTTTCGTCAAAAGATTATTTCATCATTGAAATTTCATTCACAATGATTGTAATCTCAAAAGGATTGGGTTTGAGGGAAGGAAAGAGGTTTGAGAATGAGAGAGATTATATAATGACTTGGAAAGAAGAGATGATTTTTATGGAATGGATGTGCGACGATTCATATTCAAATTTTGAATATTATTCAAAACACATAGGTATTAATATGATATTATAATTAATTAACCCCCCACACCCCAAAAAAAATTAATAAACATTTTAATCACCAAAACATATGGTATGTATAGGTATTTCACAAGTAAAAACTCACAGTAGGTATAGTTACTATATGTTCATGGAAGTATATTGACCTTATGACCAATGGTTCATAGTCACTAAACTAACCATATTAAAAAACACACACAAACACATAAATTTCCATGTGAACTACAATTTTTTGTCCCATATCAACAAACATAGTAAACTAATATGATAAAAAAATATTAAATTCAGAAAGAAATTAGTAAACCTATAATTTAATCATTATAACATGAATTAAGACAAATATAAGAGTTAAAAATAAATCAAATTTTTAAAGGATAGTTAATAATCCCTAACTCATGACTGATAAAATCCATTCTCTTAATATTCAATGGATTTTTAAATATGTTAGCAAGATAAGGTTCAGTAGCATTTAATTGAAGAGTAATATACCCTTTTTAAAAATAGTCTCTTAAAAGGTGATGTCTTGTATCAATATGTTTTGACCTTGAGTGAGAAAATTGATGCATAAAATTTTTAATAACACATGTATTATAATTATTTATATGGACATGTATTTATTAATATCCATAATCAAGTAATGTGTATATACTAAAATGAATTATTTCATAATATCTTCTTCGAGCTATTTACTCTAATTCAGTAGTGGATAATTCAATAGAGTTCTTTTTCTTACTATACCATAAAAATAGATACTTTACCAAAAAGGGATAACTCACACTGATAAGGCCCCATTCAAATCCTATAAGTCACATTACATCGATGCAGGATTCTTTTAGGGGAAAGAGAAACAACCTTGGGGTGATAGTGTTTATTGGTTCACCACCACGAATAGTCTAGAAACAATCACAGCTGACCCCTTAAAATAATTATATAAGGAATACTTATTTCTTGTAAATCAGAGTAATTATATGGGTCCATGTTTATATGTTTATTCAAAATTCTTCACGATTTCAGTCCTGACCACCTAGATTTATAGTGTTGAAAAACAATTTGACTCCCAATACAATGGTAAAAAAATTTATAAAGATTCCCTCATTCCATCACCAATTCTCTAGTAAATCCATACCTCACCAACTATGGAAGAATAAGATTTCTCTTCAATCAAAGTAGATAAAGAAACTCATTATTCCCACAAAAAATCCTCTATAATGTTTTAAGGAAACCAACCACAATCATCTAGGTCAAAGTAAGTCACTTTATCTTTCAAATATCAAAATATAAACTCATCTCCAAACTCTGTAGAATCCATCCCAATAATTTCTTCATAAAAAACAAGATAAATATTATAATTAGGAGGAATAATGATAAGATTAATACCTAAGGGATACCCCCATCATCTGAGGAGTAACTATTAACCACTATTTACAATCTTAGAGAAATAAATATGGGCACAAAATAAGATCAATGACCCATGTTACTTAGTGAAACCATGCCTTCTGAAGAAAAATAGGTTTAAAACTTCATCTTGAGGTAGTATTCATATGAATTCACCTTGAAAAAAATATAAATTTTTAGCCACAATCCATAGGTGTACAGTCACCACGTAATCTTACTAGAGGACCAACAGGGCTATAAACAGGTAGCCAGAAGGACACACCTGAAACATGTTGCCAAATTTGATATTGAATATGATAATATAATTATATAAGACTTCATTTTGAAGTTCAAATATCCCATATGGTTGGAAAATATCATCCCCTTAAAGAATAATACTGCTAAAATTAGAGTTTTCATCATGTACATTGATCTAAACTGACCCTTATTAAAGCTTGATTTCCTATTCTCGATCACAAAACTACTGATCAGTAAAATAGCTAGATATCAGGCTCTATCCTTCATGGACAGATATTTTGGATATAATAAAATCTTAATGAACAAATAATATGAATAATTCACCACCTTTAAATCCCCTAGGGTGTATTTTTCTATCTTTTAATTCCATTTGGCTTGAACAATATTGGTGCTACGTACCAACATGCAATGCATCACATCATTAAAACCTTCCTTGGAATGTCTTTTAAATGCTATGTCGATGCCAGTATGGTTAAATCATGAAAATGTTCAGAGAAATTGGGGAATATTTAAAAAATTTCAACAAATTGTGACAACACTTCTTAAAGATGAAACCCTTGAAATGTGATTTTGGAATTACCTTAGAAAAATTCTTAAACATCATTATATTCCATTGTGGAAAATAATTTGACAATGAGAAGATTAATTCTATCCTTGGAATGTCACCTCGTTGAAACATCATAGGATTTATAGTGATTTAATGACACTTTCCCTACATTTGGCACTTCATATAAAACATTTTAAGAAAATGTATGACCCTCACTAGTTTGATTAAAATGGGGTTTTACATCAGTGGACTAATTTTTTCAAAGAGTCATTCAATAGTATCAAGAAGAATCTCCTGAGTCCACCATGGATGATGTCACCTATCAGAGGAAGGATTATTATTTTGTTTTTGATAGCCTTAAAGTGATCACTAGGTCCTTTTATCACATAGAAGAATAATGTCGATGGTGAAAATAGCCTTTATTGTCTCATTCTAATCATTATTGATGTTGAGACTTGTTATTCTGATATCGAGAAGAGATATATGGATCAAATATTTGTAGTCTAGAATCTATGGAAATACCTACTGCATCATGATTTCTTTTTGGTCTCTCATAGAAACCCACTAAAATATATTCTCAGTCGTCCAATATTGAATGGACATCAATCATTGTGGGCAGCCATCCTGCACTAGATTAAAATTTTGTTCTAGCCTCAAAAATAAATCAATGTCTAGGCATTATCGTATTTTCTGGTGGAGAACCCCTCAGTGGAAATGATTCCATTGGACATTGAACTCTTGATGAATATGACTTCACTATTAAAGAGGTCTCCCAGTTATGGGGGGTATATTTTGAGGGTTCATCTAGAGGTACGATAGGAAAGGGGATGGAGGACCCCCAATCCCAACAAAGGGGGTTTGGGGACTGTTCTAATATCCCAAGAAAATGTCTTTTTTCCTTACTCTATCCAACATTCGAGGGGGTGCATAAAAAATGAATAAGAATTTCATTATCTCATTGTAGGGATAGAGCTATAACACCAAGTAAAATTCAATCATGTGAAGATAAAATATGATTCTGAACTGGTCTTCAAGCAGATTAATTATGATTATGATTTCAAAAAAGAAGACACAATCCCCCTATTAATCCACATATGGGAACTAATGGAAGAATTCCCATTGGAACATACATCGACTCATGTCCCATGGTGGAAAACTTCCCAAGAAGATTCCTTGTAAAATATAGCCACATCTCAAGTAAATCCAGATAAAGATGAAATAACCATCCTCATTACGCAATGTCTTATGTTATCACCTTTTTTCTAGCCCATGTGGAAGAGATTGATGAGATTAGTCATATTCATGAACTGTATGTTCCTACCACAAGCTGGATGACACTAATTGATGACTGCAGTTAAAATGTAGAACTCCTACTAGACATAACTGGGAGGCAAAAAATTTGATGTCGTGAAGTTTACTTTGTTCTCCATGACGGTATGACCCATAAACCAAATCATTGTAAGTGGAGCCTTGACGGGGACTTTATTAGGTGCAATTATGGTGAAGAGACAACTAATTTCATGAAGGAGTTTGATGTCAGAACTATGGATCTCACCCATCTAGACTTAGTCATTCCCACCAAATCCAAAGTCTTAGGTAATACTAGACCACACTAACACAGGACTATAATAAATTCAACAAAAATTTACATTCCTTACAGGTTCATTCAAACTTCATTTACCAACAGTAGTTTTTTTTTCACATAACAATATACTCTAGAACATTTTATATATTGGGAGTGAATGTTGTAGGGCCATATCTTCCGCCCACATCCAAGAAGTTTACGTAAGTCCTTACTACAACAAAATTCCTCTCCATGTGGGAAGAATCCTACCCTTCAATGAATTCGGGGAAAGGAACATTATCAGTATTATGAAAGCAAACAACATCACCATATTTTATATACCTCATACAATACTAATGGATAATAGAACCAATTTCAATTTTGTTGAATTGGAGAAGCTATATACCAATAGTATCACATCAAGTCCAACCATTTACCCCTCTACAATACAGTGACTAATAGATAAATAGAGGCCTTCAATAAGTCCGTATCAAATATAATCCAAAAGAGGGTATATTATGATAAAAATTCACGGTTTAAATGTCCCCAAATTCCTTTTAGTCTTACTAGACCAAGACCCACACTACCACATAGGTAACCCTATACTCATTTCTATATGGGATAGAGGGTATCCTTTACTTAGAGGTTCAATTTTCCTACATCATATTCCCATCTCTGATCAGTTATCTACGAATGATAAATCCCAGAAATGGATGGATGATTTTGAGTGACTGGATGGGAAATGATTTCATAACATTCATCACTTGGATGTCCAGAAAAATCAAATCAAGTGAGCCTTTAACAATAATATTCACCTCAGATATTTCCTTGAAGTAGATATGGTGTTGGTCCTCTCGACTCTAATGTTACACATAAAGAAACTTCAGAAATTGGAACCAAAATGTGAGCAGCCTAACACCATACATATGGTATACTCCAATAGATCTTAGTAATTTATTTTAATGAAAGGACATCTTACCAAGGCTCTCACCAGTGTAAGATTCATGAAAAAGTATTTCATGTAATCATGCGATAAATATTCATGATTTGTATCCCATCACATCTTGTATATGCCTTTTGATGTTCTTACCCCTTTTTTCTAAACTCTATGACATTAAACTAGGGGTTATCATCATGATCACATAAAAATAAACTACATGGTGCATGGCCCCATTTGTAATACATTAAACAGCATAGTCAGTATTTGTCACATGACCTTAAAATGAAATACATTTTTATCCATGTCACAAGACAATAAAACTCATGACATCAATATCCTTACTACATGATGTTAAACTGCAAGAGGATCACTATTTGGTTCACTGATTCCCTACACACAAGCAAGATCTATTTGTGAGATAGATGGAGTTTTCATGTTCTCATATGAGAGTAGGATCCATGTAAGGATTCTCATTCTCAAGAACTATGTGAGGCTTGATTTATGCCCATTCAGGATATGTAGTGACATCCAAACACTGTGTCATTGGCCCAGGCATGAAAAATGTGAAAAATTCTCCCTTTATCATATGTGTTAGACCTATATTGATAATTCACATCAAGAACTATGTTTGTATCGATTATATACTACACCTAATACATAGAAATTCTTGGAATCTATATCCTGGTCAAACCACCGAAAGAGTAAAAAAATGTCCCCTCCCTATGTACGGGGCACACCTACACTAGAATATTTTCATAAAAAATATGTGTCTTATGATTCTCAATCTATAAGATACTTAGTGACAACGATACCTCATTTCTTGGTCCCATTCATGAAATATAAAAATTAACTACTCCCCTGCATACAAAGGTAAATCAACAAAGGGGGGTCCAAAGAAGGTAATATTGATAGGCCCATTCAAGAAATATACCTCCTCCCTATATTAGAGTCTGATCGATAGAGGGAATCATGATGAGAACTATGTGTGGCCATATTCCTTCCCATGCATGATACATAGTGATTCCTTGATATCCAATTCTGGGTACAGCCACAACATTCCAACTCTTTCTTGATGAGTCATATTCATCCTTACCGAATGACGTTAAAATGCACGGTGTCCTAGAACTACGTGTGTCTTTATTCCTACCAATATAGGATACTTGGTGATGCCAAAATATCCATTCCTTTGTCCAGCTTCAAAAAATGATAAAAATTAACCCTCCCTATGTATGGGTCAGATCTTCATAGCATGTTTAGTTATAAATGCATGTTTCTTGATTATAATTTTGATAATATACTTAATTATGCTTGGATTATCTATCTTGGTCCATCCTCCATAGAAGAAAAATTACCATATCCTTTATTAGGTCCCCTCTTTGTGGCAATTTAAACCATGGCCACCAATTATTTCTCACACCAAACACAACACATGTGGTATTAATAGTTTTGGAATTACATTAAACACTTGATCAAGGTGTATTAATCCATATTAGATGGTCCCAGTAGAAAGACCATAGAAGTAACACTGAGTATTTCTTCTTCAATATGGGGAACATTTTCCCTTACAACATGATGTTTAACTACAAGGTACCTCAAGAACAATGTTTGGATTTATTCTCTCTTTGACGAGATATTTAGTGACACCCATAACCTATGTCTTAGTCTCATCCATGTATAAAAAATGTTTCAATCGCCTATGTACAAATAAGGATCTATGAATGATATATTACATTTGGTTTCGTAATTCAAAAATATATCATGGAAATAGAAATCCCCCCATAGATGATTAGGATCTATATAGACAATTTTACACTATATAGATGATCGTAATCTGATTGTTTCTTACATACCCAGAAAAATACATCCTCATGATATGATTATTTTATCTCCATAATCCCCAACAATTTTTTCTCCCCATATCAATCCTCTTGGTCTAAGAATATTTGAAATCATTGTTCACACTTTCTTTACCCATTACATCCAAGGAATTATAGGACATCATAGCCCAATGATCTTCTTATTACTCATTTCCATGACATATTATCCTATCTAGAGGACCCAAAATTGCATGTGCTCATCAAATCATCATCACATGATGCTAAACTGTATGGATGATGTCTTAGTCACATAACACTAAACAGTGTGATTCTTTGATAACTATGTTGGGCTTGATTCTCATTTTGATGAGATATATAGTGACGCTTGGATCCTCAATACTTGATCCGGTGATGAGATATAAATGTGTCTTTTTTCCTATGTATGGGTAACACATGAACATAATATTTCTGACATTGGAACTACATTATACCAAGAACTAAGTCTGGATTGATCCCCACCACTTTAGGGTATGTACTGACATCCAAACATCTAATATTGGGTCCATATGTTGAAAACGTTAGAAATGATCTTTCCCTATCTACGGGTCAGACCTGATTGGAGAGACCTATAAGAACTAGGTACAGACCAGTTCTCTCATTGATGGAATACGTAGAGACACACGAATACTATATCCTGGTCTGAACAAAATAAAAAAAATGTCTCAATCTCATATACATGAGCTATCTCTTCATAGGAGAGTATAATATGATCCTCAGTCCATTCTTGAGCTCATATCCAAAGGAAAATTCACTTTTCCCACACAACAGATTGATCGGCATGTGGGGTAACCTTCCCAGAACTATGTGTGGCGAGATTTATGACAATACAGGACATGTAGTGAAGCACAAATCTATAGGTATGGTACCATACCAAATGTTTCTTCACATAAGGTGATCCTCGTCCTTACCATAATACATTAAAATACATAGATGATGTACTTTACTCAGGACATTAAACTATACGAGTTTTATATAACTACATATGGATGGATTCCTACCCTCACAGGATACATAGTGATACCCGGGTCTCCATTACTTGTTCCAAAAACACACAAAAATTGGTTTCCCTTCCTTGGGTGTGGGTGAGAGCTGTATGGGTAACTATCTCAGACCTAGGTAAGTAAAATGTTTCTACCCATTTTGGGGAAGTTCTAACATGATGTGATCATTTCATTTCTGGGCACATTCCTTCCAGAAACCAAACATTATTTCTAAAAAAGTATTAGTCCCAATAAAACTCATTGACTATTTGCAATGTAGAGTTAGTTTCCTACGGACGTATTCGTTTGACTATGAAAAATATTCCCTGGTCATCTCGACATAACATTCCCAAAAAAATGTCCCATAATCCAATGGGAAATCCATCCCCATGAGAGGATTTTCCTATCTCCATATTCCCCAATAACATTTATATACCACATAACTCCGTAGATTAGGAAACCCCCAAGATTATTTCTTGAAACCTTACCCCCATCATGCCTAAATGTGACAAAACATTCTTTAACAAATTACCATGATAATGGAAAATATTTTATCTATCAGTCAAGCTAAGTGACTTTAAACTTTGTCCCTCAAATGTCCTCACTATAATACATTAAAATAATGGTCCTTTTCCAAGAAGCATGAGGTAAAACTGCACCATGCTCCATACCTCCCTTACACAATCTTGATCCATGTGGGAGTGGTTTCTCATTCATGGTTAGTGCCGATATTGATTCCCTATACTTTTTTAGACATTAGTCCCTTGGAAATCCACCCAATGTGGTCTCAATAATCAAAATTTTCAAAAATTATCTAGTCGTTGAAAATGGAGGGATAGTGTCTTGAGGGCATATTTTATGGTCTATACACAATTTTTCGTAGACAACTATGCATAAGTTTCCCAAAAAAACATCACGTTAACCACAGTAAAACTCACCTTGATTGTAGGATTTTCCTACCTCTTTACACATTATCAAAATCATCTAAGAAAAAAATTTATGTTTTATGCCCACAAAGTTTCCCAGTATCATGTCTTTTATTTAGAAATCACCAAATCAAGGTTAAGAAAAATCCATTATTCATATCTAAAGAAAATTGGGACATTATCAGTCAATAAGCCCTATTGGGGCCCTAACCCTATTATTTGTGGTCAAATCTGTTAGACCTAAAACAATAGTCACACTATTTTGATTTGTGCGAATATAATGTTCCAAAAATAGAGACACAAAATTCACCAGTTGGAAACACCACAAAGGGTACCCTATAAAAAATTTGGGTTCTAGATTTCTATGCCAATTATTTTCATTGTTTAGTAAATATTGGGAAATAAATAACAAAAAATAAAAAATATATTATTAAATAAACAACCCTCAATGTTAGGTCTAATGAAATTATATTTATGCCTGCTAATACCTCACTATAGTGGAATTTGTAAAACATTAGGGTGGTAACAAAAACAGAAAATATTTTTAGGGTTTTCCATGTAACGTTAGAAATGGTCAAAATATACTCATTGAGTCCATCAGTATGGGAAAAAATTATATCATTTCTTGATCATGTCATTTTGATCATTCAATGTTATAATATCAATTGATATCCAGTGTATATTCGATTTCAAAATGCTACCAGTTATAATTAATATGAATTTTTGGAAAAGATAATGGATAATCATTAGAGTGAAAAACAAGTTTCATTTATTAAATGAGAATGGGGAGTATCATTAGCCTAGAGTCTCTCAATATGATTAGTCCATTGGGATTATAGATCTACCACAGTAGATTAATATGGTTAGATTAGTGCCTGGTCCATGTCCTCTATGGCTTGGTTGAGCTCAGATAAGGGTACCGTTTCAACATCCACACCGGCCTGCAACACCTATGCCTTCTCAATAGCACCTAATCCTACATATTCCTCTTACTACACCAATTTTTACCCTTCATCAGTGGATACCTAAATGTGATACAATTATTTATTGAGTGTCTCTAGTTATTATATAATCTACTACACCTATAGATGAAGTCACTCCACTAATGTCCAATTATCTAAAATTTTACCTTGTTACCTTGCAGCTATCTTAGCATGCTCAAAAACTTCATTAAGAATGACCTTATAGGATTCAACAAGGTGTAACCTAGAATCCATTGTGGAATGGTGAGATAGGAGTTTGTTTTTCTCTCCCATTAATCAATCACTTTCTTTGTTATTTCATGTATGGCATGGTAGTAAAACCCCCTACTCCCTAAAAATGAAAATAGGAAGCGTAATTTGGCTAATTTTTTTGGGATGTTTTCAAGGGGGTTTGTGAAATACACTTTCATATTTCCTTAAATATTTTATGATAGGTATTTTGAAGTTCATATAAGGCCTCTTGGTCTACCTCAAAATCACTCTCAAATGATACGATATATTCAAGGACAAGTGCCACTAGAGAGGGTATTAATCAAACAACCTTGGCATGGCCCAATCCTATAGCAGCCACTACGTTTGTAATATCAGTAGGTGAATATATTGGAGCATTAACTACAACCTTAAAAACATGTGGCTAAAATTATAGAATCATAAAATCTAAATAGTTGACACATAAACCCCTTAATAAAAGGGAATGGCTATAATAGCGGAGAACTTACATCCACTTGTTGGGACACCGAAATCCCTATTCACCGCTATTTATTCATCACCTGGTATAATGGATTTTGCATCCTAATTTTCAAAGTCATATTTGGGTCATCATAGGGTCATAAGTGTGGAAGACTCATGCTTGACCAGTTCAACAATCTCTAGATGGTTGCTCGTAAAAGTTGTACCAATAGGAATAATAATTATTGAACTAGGGATGATAGCTAATTTTGATTCTCCCCAAGCCTAAATATCTCCCTCTTATATGGTTCTACTCCTTATATGGGAAGGATAAATATGATCAACAAGGATTTATACCCCTAAAAGTCCTCCCCCATTAAATGATAAATGAACCCCCATAGTGAAGGTCCAATTTCATTGACCACCCCCATTTACTCATTTTTTTTGTGGCCTTCCTTGTGATGAATTGATAAAAATGGAATTTATCATCTATCACCCTCATAGATTCTTCCAACTACTAAGGATTATAGTTCAAAAGAGACCTGGTATATTGGGGGAAATTTATTAGGGTAACCCAATCTACCCGGTCTCTTTTGAACTATACATTTCAGTTGTTGGAGGAAACTGTGAGGGAACCAGATGATAAAGTCCATTTTTATCAATGCATCACACAGAATGTCTTGGAAAATTAGGAAATGGAGTGGTCATTGAAATGGTACCTTCACACTGGAGGATCTTTGATCTTGGAATGGGGGTGGTCGTTTTGGGTCTACCAGAGCATTGAATAATTTGAAGTTGAGTTGCATGGTAACCTAGTCTATAAGGTCTCTTTTTAACTATACTTCTAATTTTCTACAAGAACCAATCCTGGTAAGGTACCATCCGCCTAGGACACCATTATCTCTTTTGATTCCTTTAGCACACTTCGACACAAATCCCACAACATCCATGAATAGGCACATTTCTCTTGAATGTTCATGATGCATGATGTTAAATAGGATGGTTAGGTCCTTGTCACATTACCTTAAAAGGTGATGTGCCCAGTTAAATAGAACCAAACTATGTGGGTTATGATTCCTTGTAACACCCCAAGCTTCCATGTTATGCCTCTCTTTGAATAATAGAGCATCATGTGTTGTACGCAACCTTGAGTTCTAACACACCACGACCAAATAAAAATAGCAGTTATGAATAGTAATACCCCCTTTTTGAAATTATATAAATTTTATATTTCAAAATGGACTTCATTTTTGTATTCATAATATCGAAATTTCCCTAAGTTGAATTTTTTGTAATTTTTTGAGAACTCCCAATTTTTTATGAATAGTGAAAAATACTTAAAAACAACTTTTTTAATCAAAATAATTTATAGTGATAAATTATACTATTGAGTGGTTTTAAAGTGTAATTAGAATATATTTTTACAATTTTATCCAATTTTGGTCATTATAATTAATTTCACTTTGAAATTGGACACAAACAATTGTCAATCTTTTGATATATATTATTTCTTAAAAACACGCTATTTGTTGTGACAGCGGGAAATAGTTATAAAATTAATTAATGAAACATATATGTTTGGAATTTTGTAAAATAGACATAATTTTTGAATTCAGAATATCAATTATAGATTAGGGAGAAATTTTGACATTATTCTGAAAAACATCAATTTTTGATGAATAGTGAAACCACTAAGTGGTAGTTAAAAAACTGATTTTTCATTTAAATGAAACATTACCACTTCTGTAACATGATTTTCAAAAATCCGACATACATGGTTGTCATTATAATGTAAAATTTGGTTCAATGGTATTAAAATAATTTTTTGGTGAATAGTAACTTTTTAGTTTAATTAATCGCGATTAAAGGTAATTAGTGAAATTTAAGGTAAAATGGTACTATAAAAATATGCAAATACCCTTAAACATTTCCTACCCCTATTCTATGAGTCATGGCCGACCAATAAAATCCATGGGTCAACTTTGGGACCCCATGGAGCAACTTTTGTAGGAAAATGACATTAAAAACTTTTTATTTAATGATAAAATAAAATTGTCACAAACATGAGTTGTTTTACTAAAACAATTTTTAATTGGGGTTATAAAAGTCATATTTTTTACTATAAATATTCATTAGAAATATAAAAGGATTTCATATATCATGATAGTTTCTTTATAATTTTTAAACATTAACAAAATTAAATTATTTATGACACCATGATGATGCAGCGATTACCTCATTAATTAACGATTTAAATAAAATGAAAAGATAATGTCAAATCTAAGACATAAACATGTAAAAAACCTATTGGATGAGTAGATTTCGAACCCTTATCACCTTAACCTCAAAATATATAAGTTTGGGACCTTTATAATCCGAAAAGGCATTTCATAATAAAGTAACATTTCAATCTTTCCAAGAGTGCCCCTTCTCTCCTCTTATAAAAGTCCCCCACCACTACCACCTTACTCACACCATCAATGCCTTTTGGCTCGGCCATCCTCTGACCAAATACTCTCTAAACTTCCCTACCTTACTCCTAGAAGCCTCAATTTTGGCAGAAGTCTTCCCAAGGAATCCTTTGGCTAAAATAAAAAAGAGTTAGCCGATTTTAAGGTAATGTCTTCTCTAATGTTGTTTTGTTTTATTTTTCATCTTCAACCCCTTAAACTCTTTTTATTCCTTTCTTTTGTAACAACACCAGTATATAAAATATACTTGTATGTAGTTATGATAATTATTTGGTTTACAATTACACACACCATTGTCTAATGGTTAAAGAACATACTGTTTCTGTGGGTGGTGAAATACTGCCTCACGAAATGATGATTGTTCAATATTCATTTAACACCTCTAATGGTGGCCATTTTAATGACACTATTTTCATATATGGTATATATATAATGTTTATGTTTTCCTTATTCTTCTTTATTTCTCATTTATGGAATATTTTATGATTTCCATTATGGATAAACGCGATAATTTCATTTTAGGAAGTGCGGACTACTGCCCCCTCAAAGTGATTTGAATCGTTAATGCCATATGTGGGATGTATAAAGGATAGAGTAAATGGTATTATACATTATATTATACTGGGATTATATTATACCTTTATATAATTATAACTTCATTCCATTAAATATGAAATAGAAATGAAAGTAGTGTTCATGCGTACGTACGGCTTTCTATCTCCATGAACGGTGCATTTCATTTCTTACCTCTAAATGTTATGTTATATTATAAATAAATGTATATACTTGATATATATGATGTATATGATATATAAATCATGAATATAATTATGGATATAATGTATATATTACCACATGAACAAAGTGTAATTATAAGAAGTTTATTTTTGACTCAAATACCTAATATTGACAAAACAACCATTATAAACTTAAATAATTACATATTGTTCATGACATGGTAATAAGTGATATAATATGAATAATGAACTTGAAAAGGTTCTTCATAAAGTATAGATTAAATCTAGTTTATTATTCAGGAGGTTAGAGAGCGGTCGAGTCAAATCAGACACGAGGTAGGGGAATTTCTTACCCCAATTTCTATTCTTTGGGTTAATCTCCTACTATCAAATTATGTCATGATATTATTATGTCCTATCTTGTATTTTTTTTACTTTATTTATGTGTAGATATATTAAATACACATAATAGATCTATTTTATTTTAAAATGATCTTTGTAATGACATTGTCTTAATCTCCTTTCATTGAGGCATATTTGGTTTTATACATGACTTTCATTTATACGGTGTATAAACCCCTTTGACTTTTACTCAAAAGGAATATTTTTATACGAATCATTTTTACTAAAAGACAAAAGGAATTTTTTTTCCTTATGTATGCGATGACAATGACTTCTCTGCCTCCATGACTATTATTTGAGTTTCGGCTTCCTCTATAAGCCATAATTTTTTTTAAAAGAAAAATAAATACCATGTTTTACTTTTCTTTCATTTTGGTATTGAAAATGGTTTTGATAATGTTTTTATTATATAAATGTGTTGTATTGATATCTTGTGATTGAAGTGTGTAAATATTATGTTTCCTTTATGCATGTTTTATGTGATACAATTATGTTATGGTTTATGATATGTTTAAACATGTTCATATAAGGAATGCATTGGACTTAATAAGTGACGGGTGGAGACCGCTATAGCTCCTCGATGCATCGGTAGGTCTCATGAGACAAACTAGTGTCTTGGAACGAGGCCTTAACAAAATCTTATTTGTGGACTTGGCATGAGGCCTTGGCTACGTGGTTATAATAGTTTGGAATTATGCATTCCATCATTATGAAAGTGGTTATTGATATTTCATGGGATTATTCGACATGTAGAATATCCATGTGAGTAAGTAAATGGCATTATTTAATTTTATTTTTTCCATATTATGCTGAAGTTCAAGTTTAAAAAGGCTTTTGTTTTAGTTATACATTGCCTTAAATGTTAATGTTTATTTATGAAAGCTTCCGCAATATTGTTATCCTTACTGAGCATCTGAGCTCACCCCTTCCAATGTTTTAATATTTTCTAGGATGTGAAGAAGTATTTTATGAATGACCTGCAGGGATAGTCAGAAGAGGATATGAGTGTGGACTATGGAGACTTTGTTATTGTAGATTTTCAATTTATGATGTATTGTAACATTTATGAATTTATCTAGTGTTTCCAAGGCTACTAAACTAATTGGTCTTTCGAGACTTGATCTTTTGTGATCATGCCATTGTTACGCAATAATGCACCGACTCTGGGTAACTGGGGTCGGGGCGTTACAGTTGTTATCAAAGTCAGTTTAGTACTAACCTTGGAAGCTAGATTTAGATAAACTCTGATTAGAGAACATAGCCCAAAGATAGACTTTGAGGATTAGTATAGAAGAACTTCCTAGAATTTTCGTATTATAGAGATTTTGTGAGTTTTCCGAGCAATACATCCATGTATGGATATGAGTAGGTAGAGGCGGCTCTAGCACAGATGTACCTAGGGATAAATCCCAAAAACACCTCTTTGAGCTCGACTCGAACTGGAACTAGTGCACGACAACGGGCCTTACTGCACTCTTGGTTACGACACTCCCAGGGGATATGCTTAGGATAATTCTCGTTTTCATTAAAAACCACTATGAAGGGTTATGAGTATATACATCCTCAAAGAAAACATTTTTATGATTATGGATTATATCTATAAATAGTTCAATTTATGTTAAGTATTTTACAAGTATGGAATTATGTATTTTGATTCATAAACTAATCTAGTTTATGCCATTGTTTAGTAATGGTGCCTAGTGGAAGGAATGGAAACTGTATCAATGCACACACTCCGTGAAGGGATTTCCCTCCTACTCAAGGTAATTATTGTGGATCTGGAGATACAACTGGTGCTGATCAACTTATCACCATACTGGGACAACTCACTCAGGTTATGAATAATAACCTTACTCATATGGAGCACCCTGATCCGAAACGTGGAGGATCAATGATAGACCGCTTCATGAGGCAAAAACCTCTAACATTTAATGGGATAACAAATCCATTAGTAGCTGAGAAATGGACAAACTCTTTAGAGAAAATATTCCATGCCTTGGGGAGTAGCAAAAGGGAGAAGGTTGTCATGGTAGTCTACTGCCTCACTGGAGATGTCGATCAATGGTGGTCGCTGATTCAAAACACAAAGGAAGATGAAGAAGTATCAAGTATGGAATGGAGGGAGTTTAAGGAAATTTTCTTAGAAAAATACATTCCTCCTGACCATCGATCAAATATGGAAAGGCAATTTCTGAGTCTTAGGAAAAAGGATGATGAGAATCTCGCACAGTATAAGGCCAACTTTACAAGGTTAGCAAGACATGCAGCAGATTATATATGTAACCCAAGAAGTAAGATTGATCGTTTCTTTGATGGGTTAAAACTGTTTCTCCGTTGATCTTTAGTATCATAATCTTTCTCAACGTACGAAGATATAGTCTCATGTTCTATCAAGACAGAAAACAAATTCTCTAAGTCTTATGACAACAAAGTAAAGCAAGAGAATAAGAGAATGATGTAACAAGAGATAGATAAAGGGAAAATTGGAAAGAAGGATTTTCCATTATGTGATAATTGTGTGAAGAATCACACTGGTACATGCCTAAAAGGAATGGGAGTTTGTTATAAATGTGGAGAAAAAGGTCACCAGGCTCGTGATTTCAAGGGAAAGAAAGAGGCTATCAATGTTGAATGCTACAATTGTAGGGAAATGGGACATTATGCAAATGAATGTCCTAAGAGTCAGGGAAACTTACCTCAGAAAAGGCCAAGGGATCAAGGCCAAACTTATTTTGTTACTACAGATGAAGTTGAATAACTATTGTATTTGTGTTTTTGGACTCAAGAACTAGATTATGGTTAAAAGAATAATGTGATATATATAAGGATTGTACTGCAGTACTTGTTGTTTTCATTAAGGTTTTAATATGTTGTTCAGTATGTGACAATAAGAGAAACCTTACTTTGTTTGGAGAATCTAATGTTGCAATTGATTTTGGAATTTAAGGGCATTTTAGAGAAAGTCTGGATGAAGGTATTTTGGATAACTATAAAGGTTGGAATGGATTACATTGATCATTGGATAGTATTGTTAAAACATTTATGACTATTATTTTTGTAATATTATAATACTATAGTTTTAGGAAAAGGACAACCTGTAGGGTGGGGCATAACCTGTCGCGTCAGACAAAGGTGCAGGAATCGAACCCACAACCATAGTGAGATAGGCCTTTATTACCTACCACTAGCCTACAGGAAGTCCCTGATTATTACAAATAGTTATCCTAATCTAAATGGTATGTGGTAATATTTAGAACCTTATAAAATTAGGATTAATAGAATATTTTTGAGTTCTGTTACCATTTGGAGTGAAATATGGGTTTGTGGTAAAAATTTATTAAAGAATGAAAGTATACACTAAAAGTAAGTATATTTCCTTACATTCTTAGTAAATATCTTAAATAAATTCCTCAACTTTATGAAAGGTAACTTAAAACAAAAACTTTTCCGGTTAACTTTTCCAACAGGGGGTTCAATGATCATTTAACCAATCACATGTTTGTGATTTTATTATTGTTAACTTTCTCCTAATCATGTTTTCTACAACTCTCCATCAGACCTTGATGGTTTGTTTTTCTTCCATATCCATATTTTCATAGAATCCTAGTATGCGCTATCTCGGGTGACCTTTGTACATATCTTTCATTCTTTTAAAGTTATATTTTTAATAACCTTATCTTCGATATGGGTTTTACACAAAGGTATTTCCTATTTTCAACCTTTTAGTTTCAAAGAAAAATTTCAAATTGCGAGGATGCAATTTATTGAAGGAGGAGAGAATGTAACACCCCAAGCATCCATGGTATGCTTCTCTTTGAATAATAGAGCATCGTGTGTTGTACGCAACCTTGAGTTCTAACACACCACGACTAAATAAAAATAGCAGTTATGAATAGTAATACCCCCTTTTTGAAATTATATAAATTTTATATTTCAAAATGGACTTCATTTTTGTATTATTAATATCGAAATTTCCCTAAGTTGAATTTTTTGTAATTTTATGAGAACTTCCAATTATCTATTAATAGTGAAAAATACTTAAAAAACAACTTTTTTAATAAAAATAATTTATTGTGATAAATTATAAAATTGAGTGGTTTTAAAGTTTAATTAGAATATATTTTTACCATTTTATCCAATGGTGGTCATTATAATTAATTTCACATTGAAATTGGACATAAACAATTGTCAATCTTTTGATATATATTGTTTCTTAAAAACACATTATTTGTTGTGATAGCAGGAATTAATTATAAAATTAATTAATGAAACTTATATGTTTGGAATTTTGTAAAATAGACATCATTTTTGAATTCGAAATATCAATTATAGCTTAGGGTGAATTTTTTGCATTGTTCTGAAAAGCTTCAATTTTTGATGAATAGTGAAACCACTAAGTGGTAGGTAAAAAACTGATTTTTCATTTAAATGAAACAATACCACTTCTGTGATTTGATTTTCAAAAAGTCGACATACATGGTTGTCATTAGAATGTAAAATTTTGTTCAATGGGATTAAAATAATTTTTTGGTAAATAGTAACTTTTGAGTTTAATTAATCGTGATTAAAGTTAATTAGTGAAATTTAAGGAAAAAATGGTATTATAAAAATATTAAAATACCCTTACACTTGTACTACCCCTATTGGATGAGTCATGGCAGACCAAGACAACACATGGGTCAACTTGGGGACCCCATGGAGCCACTTTTGTAGGAAAATGACATTAAAAACTTTAAATTTAATGTTAAAATAAAAATGTCACAAACATGAGTTGTTTTACTAAAACAATTTTTAAATGGGGTTATAAAAGTCATATTTTTTACTATAAATATTAATTAGAAAGATAAAACGATTTAATACATCATGATTTTTTTTTATAATTTTTAAAAATTAAATAAATTAAATCATTTATGACACCATGATGATGCAACGATTACCTCATTAATTAACAATTTAAATAAAATGAAAAGACAATGTAAACTCTAAGACATACACTTGTAAAAAACTTATTGGATGAGTAGATTTAGAACCCTTATCACCTTACCCTCTAAATATATAAGTTTGGGACCTTTAGAATCCGAAAAAGCATTTCATAATAAAGTAACATTTCAATCTTTCCAAGAGTGCCCCTTCTCTCCTCTCATAAAAGGCCCCCACCACTACCACCTTACTCACACCTTCAAAGACCTTTGGCTCAGAAAAACTCTAAAAAAATACTCTCTAAACTTCCCTAACTTACTCCTAGAAGCCTCACTTTTTCCAGAAGTCTTCCCAAGGAAGCCTTTGGCTCAAATCAAAAAGAGTTACCCGATTTTAAGTTAATGTCTTCTCTAATGTTGTTTTATTTTATTTTGCTTCTCCAACCCCTTAATCTCTTTTTATTCATTTTTTTTTTGTAAAAACACCAGTATCTACAATATACTAGGATGTATTTATGATAATGATTTGGTTTACACTTACACACAACATTGTCTGATGGTTAAAGAATATACTGTTTCTGTGGGTGGCGAAATACTGCCTCACGAAACGATGATTGTTCAATATTCTTTTAACACCTCTAATGGTGGAAATTGTTATGACACTATTTTCATATATGACATATATATTATGTTTATGTTTTCCTTATTCTTCTATATTTCTCATTAATGCCATACTTTATGATTTCCATTATGGTTAAATGTGATAATTTCATTTTAAGAAGTGCGGGCTACCGCCCCCTCAAAGTGATTTGAATCGTTGATGCCATATGTGGGATGTATAAAGGATTGAGTAAATGGTATTATACTTTATATTATACTGGAATTATATTATTCCTTTATATAATTATAACTTCATTCCATTAAATACTAAATAGAAATGAATGTAGCGTTCATCCGTACGTACGGCTTACCGTCTCCATGAACGGTGCATTTCATTTCTTACCACTAAATGTTATGTAATATTATAAATGAATTTATATACAGGATATATATGATTTATATGATATATAAATCATGAATATAATTACGGATATAATTTATATATTACCACATGAACAAAGTGTAATTATAAGAAGTTTATTTTTGACTCAAGTACCTAAGATCGACAAAACGACTGTTATAAACATAAATAATTACATAATGTTCATGACATGGTAATAAGTGATATAAAAGAAATAATGAACTTTAAAAAGGTTCTTAAGAAGGTAGAGATTAACTCTAGTTTATTATTCAGGAGGTTAAAGAGTGTTCGAGTCAAGTAGGACACGAGGTAAGGGAATTTTTTAACCCAATTTCTATTCTTTGGGTTAATCTCCTACTTTCAAATTATGTCATGATATTATTATGTCCTATCGTGTATTTTTTTTACTTGATTTATGTTTACTTATAGTAAATACACATAATAAATATATTTTATTTTAAAATGATCTTTGTATGGACTTCTTCTCAATCTCCTTTCATTGAGGCATATTTGGTTTTATACACAACTTTCATTTATACGGTGTATAAACCCCTTTGACTTTTACTCAAAATGAATATTTGTATAAGAAGCATTTTTACAAAACGACAGAAGGATTGTTTTTTCATATGTATGCAGTGACAACAACTTCTCTGCCACCGTGACTATTATTTGAGTTTCGGCTTCCTCTATAAGCCATAACTTTTTTTAAAAGAAAAATAAATACCATGTTTTACTTTTCTTTTATTTTTGTATTGAAATTGGTTTTGATAATGTTTTTATTATATCATTTTGTTGTATTGATATCTTGTGATTGAAGTGTGGAAATCTTATGTTTCCTTTTTGCATGTTTTATGTGATACAATTATGTTATGGTTTATGATATATTTAAACCTATTCATATGAGGAATGCATTGGACTTAATAAGTGACGGGTGGAGCCCGCTATAGCTCCTAGATACATCGTTACATCTCATGAGACAAACTACTGTCTTGGCACGAGGCCTTGACAAAATCATATTTGTGGTCTTTGCACGAGGCCTTGGCTACGTGGTTATGATAGTCTGGAATTATGCATTCCATCATTATGAAAGTGGTTATTGATATTGCATGGGATTATTCGACTAGTAGAATATCCATGTGGGTAAGTAAATGGCGTTATTTAATTTTATTTTTGCCATATTATGCGGAATTTCAAGTTTAAAAAGGCTTTTGTTTTAGTTATACAATGCCGTAAATGTTAATGTTTATTTATGAAAGCTTCCACAATATTGTTATCCTTACTAAGCATCTGAGCTCACCCCTTCCAATGTTTTAATATTTTCCAGGATGTGAAGAAGTATTTTATGAATAACCTGCAGGGATATTCAGAAGAGGATATGAGTGTGGAATATGGAGACTTTGTTATTGTATATTTTCACTTTATGATGTAATGTAACATTTATGAATGTATCTAGTGTTTCCAAGGCTACTAAACTAATCAGTCTTTCGAGACTTGATCTTTTCTGATCATGCCAATGTTACGCAATAATGCACCGACTCTAGGTAACTGGGGTCAGGGTGTTACATTCCTAACATGAGGATATGTATAAAGACCATCTTATGGGTTTTATTTGAATATCAAAACAAATAAAATCTCCCTAGATGATTGAAAATTCTAGAGTTCCCCACTATGTGTCTTAAACCCATCATCTCCCAAATTAAGGATTAAGGTATCCTTGATCTGACCATAAAAGGGTATCATTGATGGAGAACATTAGATATATACAAATCCCTCAATTCCTAGAGAACCTATGATACAAACTGTTGAATCTAAAAACAAGTGTATTAAGGATTGATCATCACCTAAGGTTAATCAGAATTATACACACATGGGAATTAAAATTATTGATGAACATATCTCTAATCTATAAGAGAGTCTCAGAATAGGCAATAGAGGACCCCAAAAGGGAATGATGATCCTAAATTCCCATCCTCTCGACCAATGTGAGTTATTAAGTTTCATTGAATAAGATCCCCAATGAACGTCTACCTTTGGAAATTAGTCCCATGAGTCTTCCTGGATATCAGAGTCATTGGGAATTTCTGGATCTATGAAAAAAACACAATAGAGACTACTCTAAAAGGATATACTCGATGTCAGTGATTGAACATCATTCAATCCCTTTCAATAAATCATCAAGTGCATATTGT
This sequence comes from Viscum album, assembly GCA_963277665.1. Lineage (NCBI taxonomy): Eukaryota > Viridiplantae > Streptophyta > Magnoliopsida > Santalales > Viscaceae > Viscum > Viscum album. The sequence goes on from OY728156.1 coordinate 1,891,093,935, forward strand.
TTTCATAAAAAATAGCAAGTATATATTATGATGGGTGCACCCATATATAGATCCAATTCTTTGTGTAATGTTTGTGTAACATGAGATGATATGTATAATATTAGGGATTAAACCAAATCCATGATGGGACGCTGCCCTCCATGTGATGTTGTCTTGGTAGTTATACATCTTTTATTCTTAGGTCATATTTTATATTGTTGACATATTTCTATGTTTTCAAGATCTTATGCTTCCATGTTATTTATTTTATTCTCCCATTTTATTTATCATGATATTTGTCTTCTATGATGTCATGATATATCTTTTTACTTCTATATTAATCTTTTTATCATTCTTATTCCCTTAATGGGATTTATAGATCACCCAATATTTTATGTCTACTCATGTTTATCCTATATAGTTTTAGGATCTCTAAGGAATTTAAGATGTCATTATGGAAAATAAAGTAAATATATTGTGTTTTAGACTCATTTTTATGTATTATGGGCCTAGTCTTCCAAGGAAACTATAACTCTTGATCATTGGGTTCTGTTTGTTGGGTATTTCTGTTAACAACATATACTAATATGTGTAAAAGTAGTGGGAATTGATATTTCATATCATAGTGAGGAATTTTTATATTTAGTGATTAGGACAAAAATAGATTAGTAAAAACCCTAGGTATATTTCTAAGTATAAGAAAAGATCGTAAAATTTTGGTGAAGTGGAGAGTAAGTGGTTTATAAGCAATGAAATCTCTATCTAGATACTAAAAGTGGATGTAAATATACCATAGATGTACCTAGGGGTAATAACCCCAAAATTGTTAATTGAGTATTAACTCAACATGTCTTTGGTGCATAAAAAAAGGCCTTTCTACACACCTAGTTTGACACTCCTAGGGGATATTCTTTAAAGTATTTTAAAACTAAATAATAACCATTATAAATGAATTAAATAGATTGTTTGGTTAGAAGAAATAATTGGTATATTACCATGGATAACCTATATTGAAACCTAGAGTCTCAAGGTTAGGATATACATTTCATTTATAATTTGTTCTTTATAAATTCATAATTTACCTTTTAGATTATTTTTCATTTGGCTATTATAATATCTAATTTAATTTTATTTATTTTAGTTAATAAAGGAAATTATGAAGAATCGGTCCAACAACAAATATGGTAGAAATGTGAGGATTTCCCTAATTAGAATCATAACCTAATTGTAGTATAGGCTGGGAACTTCGTGATAGTAATGGATTAATTGACTCAAGTTATGAATAATAAATTCAATTATTTAGAACTCCTCCCTCTTAGAATAGATAATGTTGTTCTCGAGTCCTTTATGTGACAATGCCCACCCATCATTAGAGGGCCTTATGGTCCCTTAAATGTTGAAAAGATCATTAAATCCATAATGAATTTATTATATAACCTTCAATTCTCATATGAAAACAAATTCATACAAGTTATTTATCATCTTTAAGGGGAAGTTAATTAGTGGTGGAAACTAATCAAGAATGTGGACCCCAAGGAGGAAATCTATTCCATGGAATATAAAGGATTCAATAAAATATTTTCAATATATATTTTCCTTTAACGCTTCATCATAAAATGTATAATGGGTTTGACTAAACAAAAAGAAGATTATTTTATTGATTCTCATGAGGAAACATTCACAAGTATTTCCCAGTATATCCCATCTAGTAAATACATAATGATAGTAAGGTGAACCTCTTATTTAATAGATTAATTATTATTCAAAAACAATTATTAGTGATTTGAGACTTTAATATCTATAAGGATACTATTTATTGTTCCCTTAAGGTTGAGATGGATATTAGTGACTCTTAGTGGTATCATGGGTTGTAGATAAAAATCATAAAATTGAGTTTTATTTGAGAGGATTAGTAGATAAATCCTTGAGAGGAAATAAAACCCAACAGCCCATGTACCAAAAATTTGTGAAGAGGTAACTGAAAAACATTCTCAAGAGAACCATAAGAAACTTAAAATGTATTTAAGAAGGGTTTTAGGATACTAAATTCTTAAAGGAGATGAATAAGACCACTAATTAAATCAAATAAACTATGGTTAAAAATAACATTTGACTTATGGTTCAGTGTTTCAACTAAGAGGATCATAAACAGTATGAAATCCAATTCACAAAGCCATGTGTTATTGGAGATAATCAATGAAAACCCCAAGAAGTCCTTGAGAGAGTTGAATGTAAAATGTTATCACTACTGGTGAGGTGGATCTTGATAATCATGTGGAAATAGGTATGCTGGTTACTTATTCAATAATAAAAAATGTACTATTTCATTATAGTTCTACACATTATTTCATATCATGAATGTTTAGAGAAACTATTTAAACCCCACCCCAAAACATGGATGTTGAGTTATCTATAAGAACAAAAAAATAGTGTAATTAGTATAACTATTGTATATAACTACCCCCACCCCTAAAAAATTTGATTGATTCTCTCATAAAATCTTATGATACTTACTTTAATGGAATTTAATTTTGTATTGGGCATTAATTTGATGTCCTCATATAAATCCAACACCAACTATTAAAAGAGAGAGATAACATTTCACATCATAACTCATACTCCAATTTTGAAGAAGTTTAAGGATGATAATGAATCTCCATTTGAATATTCAAATCAATAATTGATATTACTTCCTTATAAGCAAGCATATCAAGATCATGTGATTGAGATAAAATAGAAAATCTTGCTTGAATACAAGCCCATTGTGAGGGATTGTACTGGTGTATACCCTAAAGCATTTTCTATTATTCAATCTGAATAATATGTTTTTTTATCAATTAAACTTATCCCTATATCGCTATATATATCAAATACTCCCTAAAAAATGACCCCCATTAAGTTAGAATATCTAAAGGATTAATTACAAGAGTTGTTGGACAATGTTTTTATATGCCCAATTACATCACTATGGGGTGATCCAATCCTCTTCATCAATAATAATAATGGTTAAATGAACCTCTACATTGATAATCATGAACTCAAAAAAATTAATATAAATATAAATTATCTACTACCATGGATTGATTACTTTTTTTATCAACTATGTGGGCACCATTACTTCTTAAAGTTGGTCCTTTAGCCGACATATCACCAATAAAAGTGGAAAACAGAATATATTCACAAGACTACCATTCAAATAAGTTATATACACTATGATTTTATAGTGATTCCCTTTGAAATCACTAATTCTCTACCGATATTCATGGACTTAATGAACAGAGCATTTTGTGCTTACCATGACAAATTTTTGGTAGTCTTTATATATGATATTATAATACTCTCCAAAATTAATGTGTATTATGAGGATTATTTGAATACCTTGAAAAAATTAATTAAAAGGGAGAATCTATATGAGAATTATAGTAAATTTGTGTTATGGATGGAGGATATATCACTCATTGGGAATGTTATCACTAATTGTAAGAACCTGGATCTTCATTTCAAGTATAGATTATTATTTCAGATTGTTTTAGAGGAAAAATAGATGAAACAAGAATTTTATAAGTACATGTCGTGTACATATAAGTACACACTGTGTACCCGGGTACTGCATATAGTCGCGTACAAGACGTGAAATGGCCGAGCACATGGCTGTGTGGTGACCCGACAGACCGACTAAAGGGGGGCCGATTGAGGCTAGTAAACTACTTGTATATTAAATGAACACACTTTGTACTTGTACCTTTATTTGATATAATGGATAGGGGTCACGTCTCTTATCCAGAAATTAATTCTTCTCCCCTCAGTTCATACAAGAGAGCGACAGAACACCAATGAACTCTAAACCCCTCCCAATTATTCGTCTGACCTCTAATTGAGATGTCGTCAGTTACACTAGAATCCCTCTACTGAGTTACCAATTCCTCCTAGGTGTTTTCTTCTAGATTCCTCCTCTCTCATGAGTGATTCAAGGAAGAACAGTTTTCACCTTTTCATAGATCTATGTCACTCTAGGCTGATTCAAGGGTCGATGTTTAAGAGTATCAATCGTGAGAAATTGAGGTAGGTGGTTTCTTCCAATAGTTGATTGTCTCTGGATTGTATATGATAAAATTGACTTATTACCCACATTTTTGGTTTGGAATTTTTGGAATTAGACCCAATTTATTACCTATTATGGATTGGTAGATTGATAAAAGGTTAATTCCTTATGTATAGGGGTTTATACCTTGATTATGGGTGTGTTTCCCTTATTTGTTTCATTATGGATATTTTTTCTAGAATTCATGTTAGTCTTGCCTTTTTTTCCTTGCATTGTGTTGTTATGATGGAGTAATTGATTATATTAGAAGCATCTGATTCGTATTGTAAATGTTTGATCAAGGGGAATTTGACTGTGAGATCTTCCTGATGTAGGGCATTTTATTAAATTAATTGTTGTGATGTAAACCCAGAGGCATTAAATTTGAGAGCTATCAATTTTTCATAGTCTAGGTGGGTTAGACAATGAGAGAAACCTAGAAATGAAATGATGTTATGTTTACCAAGCGGTATTGTCTATGTGAGTTTCCCAAGTGGTCATTTGAAATGTCTAGTGCTAATGTCAACCAAATGGGATGGACCGTTAGAGCTACCTTTAGGGTAGTTATTAACTGAATTATTTTGATGTGGGGCCAAGGGGATTATACTATGAGAACATTCCCATAGGGTTGTTATTTAATAATTTAACAAGTGTGGAATGTCTGCCAAGCCAAATCACAAGCTTGGACTCAGTATTACCTGTTTGTTTAAATGATCTTCTAAGATTTATGTTTTTACTATTAACCAAGGGATATAGAGCTTAGGATAGATCTCAAGGTTTACATGATTCAACAGATGAATAATAAATGTAAAAGAATGTAATGGAAAATTGTAAGATTGTTTACTTTTTATTAATTTCTAGTTTATTGCTTCACTTAAGCATATTAGCTACTATATATATTCACTCACAATTGGGTACATATCTTTTGGTGGTTTCCTTATAGGATTCATCTCACACCCTATTTGGGTCATGCTTTTGGACTCAAACAGATTATATGGTTGCAGGTAAAGATAAGGGGAAGCACTGTTCTTCATTAGGTACAGGATTGTTGTCAGAGATGGAGAGCATGAGACCGAGTTGAGGCTTGGGATGCTATTGGGTTTTATTGATTTTCATTACGTTGGTTTCTGTTTTTAATTACTAGCATTATGACATGTTTTTCTACTTTCCGAGACACATGTGACCTGAATCATTTATATATGCTCCAGTTTTTTCATTATTATCAGTATTATGTTGTTTACATCTTTTGTTTGTATTACTGCCTCTTCTTTTGTTTACTATTGTTATTCTATTTTGTATACTCGGAAAATGAGGCCATAGTTTCCCCAAAATCCCACCTAAGGCCCTCACTTCGAGTCGGAAGCCTCGAGTGTTTGGGGAAATGCACTTGAGTACATGTCGCCAACCGAGTATTGGGCACCTAAGAGCTGCATCTAGAACCAAGACATTGCAATGTGGTATCAGAGGATTTTTATTTTCTTATTTTCCATACTATTAGGTTCCTATATATTGATATTGGATTGAAATGGTAGTTAGTACTAATTGGTGCATGTTAGTAGCAAACCTGTGTACATGGAAAATCCAAGTTACCTCGAATATAGAAATTTTCTAGTTTTTCAATTGTTACAGTTGATTTGATTTCACCTTTGGGTGATTCACTTGTTTTCTCTATTATGAATTATATCATTATTGATAGACTTTTGTTACATCCATATTATTTGAGGTTATTCCATCTCATGCATCATACATGCACTTTCTAGAGATCACATCTCATGCATTCTTGTCATTCCATTTAGGGTGCATCACTGATTGCATGTTATTATGATAGATATTGTGCAAGATATGTATTAGCTTGTGATAGATGAATTAATATAATACCAACTATATTTATAGGGTATTTATTATTATAAATTTTTGTTTTGATGGTAACTAAGCTTTGGTCCCTAAGGTGTTATGGCCCCTCTTGGGTTGGAATTTGGGTTATAGTGTTTGAACTTTAATCGAGTTTTTTCGAGATATATTGTGAAAAATGATTCCAAACATTGATTCATTGGGAGTATAGGCTCCCACAGGTCATATTTGTTCATGAATTGGACAATATATTATTTCTTAAGTGTTCTGGATAAGTTTTATAGGCTTGCTATCTGGAAACTGAGACCACACGGCTTGTGTTATTAGGAGCACACACCATGTGTTCTTCTGTTTTGGAAGAAACAAAATTCCATCAGCAAACTCTGTGTACCTTATGTAATCACTGTGTAGTCCTGAGAATGTGGCTGACTATGTGAGCAGAGACATGTGGTTTGGAAACTTTTGGTAGAACACACAGTGTCTAAATTTTACATGTCATGTTGTAAAGAACCGTGTAGCAAGCTGTTTGACCAACAACATGGGTGGATGGAACTTAGGATGCACACACCATATATCATTTATACATGTCATGTATTTATCAACTATTTATCCAATCATGTGACCAATGACACGGGTGGATGTGGCTTAACTGGTACACATCGTGCCTAAGGTGAACAAGTTGTGTATTGTTACACTTGTAGAACCATGTAGTTTTGGCCATGTAGAAGTACTTGGGCTGGAGGGAAAATTCAAGTACAAACCATGTCATAGGAGGAACACACCGTGTGTAGGGGTGTTACATGACCAGGTTTGGAAGATGTACACACCCATGTATGTATTAAAGGTAACACATCGTGTGATAGTTATACATGTCGTGTAACCATGTTTTTTTAAAACATGAATGTTTTCATTCTCATGTTTTGTTCATTAACTTCTATGTTGTTTTCCTTGATAATCATGAACTGAGGTTTGTGCATGACATGGAAGATTCATGCCGCCAAGAAGTCCTCTTGTTGTGCACTAGGTATAGGGAGATGATCAAACACCAGAAATTGTAGATTGAGGACTACTATCAGATCCTCCCATCATTCTCGTCTTTTCACCAACTGTTATACTAGACACATGTGATGATGCACAATTCCATGAAGGATTTATGATGATGATGCATACTTTCTAGATAGCACCACATCCTTCCCCAACTATGGAAAAGATTACAAGGGTGTTCCAGTAGTAGCATCCTCCCACTTCTCCCGAGGGTGGAGGACCACATGCTTTAGAGTCATGGCTGGAGTCCATTCATGGTTTCTTTGTGCTTCTAGAGATGCCTATGGAGTGGATGGTGAATCTTGCGACGTATATGCTATGTGATTCTTCCAAGAGATGGTGGGATTTTATCTCACGGGCAAGATTTCATGGAGATATATCATGGGAATTGTTTCAGAGGACCTTCTAGGATTGCTTATTTCCTGGGACATATTGGGATGATATAGCCTAAGAGTTCATGCATTTGGAGTAGGGATATCTTTCTGTGATGGATTACTCTTCTTAGTTTACAAGGCTATAGAACTTCACACCTGTTCTGGGAGGTGATGAGTTATCTTTGGATAAGTGATTTGAGGATGGTATTAGGTATGACAACTGATCACAGATGATTGATTTTAGGCTGACATAGGTGACAACAATAGTGAACCAGGCAGTGATTACCGAGTGTAATCTGAGGGTGTTGGGAGCTGTGGGCTAGGGCGGTTCAGCACTTATTGATGGTAATCCTTCAACAGATAGCAGGAAGTTCCATACAGAGTATTGATGCGATGTTTCTATAGGTAGCCAGATGTTGTGCTACTAGTGCAGAAGGAGTGGGAACACGATACCACATAACCTGAAGGACCCAGTCGGGTTCCAATACTATGGAAAGATATTCTATATTCCGCATTTTCTTTCGGATGTTCTCACTAGTAGTGAGTTATAAGAGTTATTGTATGAACCCAAGTCCAATATAAGGACCACCAATTTCACATCAATCAGAGAACTGTAGTTTTTAGGATTTTTATGATGAGAATGTGGTTGTGGTCGTGGTAGTCAAGCTACTTGTTATCAATGACAGTAGGGAGAATCAGCTCAGGGTAATCATGCAGGTTCACAGGGATGTTTTATAGGGTATACTTTTGTAGTGGAGAAGACCTATCATGATCAGGATCGTGGACCCTCTACAATTAGTTGTACGATTCTAGTTGCCTTATTTTTATCTTCATCTCTTTTTGATAAAAGTTATTCCCATATTTTTATATCTTTTGTAGTTGTAGAGAGCCTTGTGTTGTGAATATTTACATCTAATGATGTTATGAAAACAGACACTCTGTTGGGTATTAGGACGACTAGTATAATTTAGTACAAGTAGTTACCTCTTGAGTTTGGTGGGCATCACTTCGTATGGGACCTCTATGTATTAGAGATGATAGGCTTTGATATCATTCATGGAATGGAATGGTTGGTATATTTCCTTTCATTTATGGACTTCTTTCATCTTAGGGTGTGTTTCACATCACCATAGGGTAAGTCGTTTCTATAAAACGTTGAATGGGATGTCCATGCGAGCTGAGCAGGACCCGAACATCATGGTTTGTGAGTAATTAATCCTAGATTTCTATTTCACATCTAGATGATCGAGGGGACTGAATAGATGTACTTTCCTTCAGTGGTGGGTTATTTCAGAGATGTATTTATAGATGACTCTTCAGGTTTTCCACCAGATCAACTTGTTTATTTCTCTGTTGAGCTTGTGCCAGGAGTGGCACTGGTGTCCACTCCTCCTTATGGGATGGCTAAAGTAGAGTTATCGGCGCTCTGGAAGTAGTTATAAGAATAGCATGAAAATGGTTTCATCTGAACCAATACTACTCCTTGTTGTTTTCTTATCCTTTTTCTGAATGTGGTTGGTACCCTCAGATATTGCGTGGATTATCAAAAGCTGAACCATTTGATAGTAAAGAACCAATATCCCTTACCGAGGATTTATGATATCATTGACTCTCTTTGAGGATCCCGGGTGTTCTCAACTATTTACATGAGATTCGGTTATCATCAGTTTCATGTTAGACCCCTATATATACCCCTTACATCTATTTAGAGTAGGTATGGTCTATACATGTATTTGGTTATTCCGTTTGGTCTAACGAACACTTCAGTAGTTTTCTTGGCACTGATGACCCGAGTGTTCATCCTTACTTAGATTATTTTATGGTAGTCTTCATGGATGATATCTTGGTGTACTTTCACACTCAACATTACCATGCCACCTATCTTTATATCATATTGAGTACACTGAGATATCATCATTTATATGATAAACTCTCAATGTGCCACTTTTTTATGGACCATATTCACTTCTTAGGTCATGTTATCTCTGAGACAGGAGTATTAGTAGACCCAGAGAAAGTGAGAGTATTAGTTTCTTGGGAGAATCCAAAGAACATATTTTAGGTACAGAGTTTTTTGGGGCTTGCTGGTTACTACAAATTTTTTATATAGGACCTTTCACACTTAGTGGTTCCACTAATGGGTTTAACTAAGAAGGGTGTCATGTACTTGGGGAATAATTCTTTTGATTCAGCCTTTCAGAAGATGAAAAAGATATTCACTTCAGCACCAATACAAATTTTACAAATTCAGGATAGAGTAACACTATATACTATGATGCGCCAGGTATCAGGCTGGTAGGAGTTCTTATATAGGGTGAAGTAGTCATTACATACGGGTCTCAGTAGTTGAGGCTACATGAGAGGAATTTCCTAACCCAAAATCTATAGTTACCTACAGTTGTTCATTCTTTGTGATGTTAGAGACATTATCTTTTTGGAGATAACATTGTGGAATACATTGATCACAAATGTCCCGTGTTTATCATACTCAGCATGATCTGAATCTAAGACAGAAAAGGTGATTGGAGTACCTTCAATCCATTGACCTTGAGCTTTTATGCATGCCCAGGAAAGGAAATGCAGTGGCTTATGTATTGAGCAGGAGGACTCAGATACAGTCAGTTCAAGAGGCCATCCATGAGTCTAAGCTTATGGATCTATTCTCTAAGATGCATTTGGAGGTTCACAATAGACAAGGAAAGATGTTTCTTTCTTTTATAGATGTTACCTATACTATTCATGATGGAGTGCGACTAAGGTAGCTATCAAATTATAAATGCCTAGTCATATTGGATAGTGTTTCAAGAGTGGAACTTGCTCTTGAGTGGACCGTTGGAGATGATGACACCTTGCATTTTAATGGATGTGTATGGGTGTGAGTAGATATATGTGATGAGTAGATATGAGATTTTCTTACCTCAACATGGTAAGATCATCTTGGTGTCACCCAGATGTATCGAGACCTATGTTTTCAGTATTGGTGTCTAGGTATGAAGAGGGATTTTGATGGTTTTGTCAAGATATGTTCCACCTATCATCAGGTGAAGGAACATCATCAGTGATTGGCATGGCTTTTATAATAGTTTCCCATTCCCAAGTGGAAGTGAAATGATGTCACGATAGATTTCGTGATGGGTTCAACAAGTTTTCCTTAAGTGGATGATATAGTTTGGGTTGTTGTGGATTGACTCGTAAAGGTTTCAAGTTTCATTCCAATCCAAGAAACCTTTAGTGTTGATGAGCTTGGAAAGTTTTACATCCAACAGATTGTACGTTTTCATGGGGTTCTCCACTCAATCATTTCAAATAGGTATGATCGGTTTACTTATTGCATCAGGAAGGGACTTTTGATGGATTTTTGTACAAAGGTACTTTTGAGTATATATTACCATCCCTAGATAGATTTCCAATCCAAGCACATGATTCACGTTTTGGAGGACATGATTTGAGCTGGTGTCTTGGATTTCTGGGGTTCCTGGGAGACACACATACACCTAGTAGAGTTTTCATACAATAATAGTTTCCATGAAACAATTCTGATGGCACCATGTGAGGCCTTGTTTAGTAGGCCATGCCGATCACCCCTATTTGGCTGGAGGAAGGAGAGGCAGCTATGTTGGGATCTCATATTGTGCCGGAGACCATATAGAAGGTAGAGTGGATTTGGAATCGTATTTTTATTGCACAATCTCTCCTGAAATATTATATAGATCAAGATGACCTCTAGAGTTTGAGATCGGAGATCAATTTTTCTTACGTGTCACACTGAGGTTGGGAGATAGGAGGATTAGGAAACAGGGGAAGCTTTCACTGAGATATGTTGACCATTATATGTTTTAGAGATAGTCGGGTCGGTTTCCTATCCATTGCAGTTACCTCATAGGTATTGGGCTATGCATGAATTATTTCATGTTTCTCAGATATGACATTACTTTTCAGACCCATCTAATTTTTTTCAATGTGGGTTGAGTTTGAGGTGAATGCATCCATTGAAGAGAAACCTTTTCATATTGTTGATCACGGTATGAAGTTTCTCTATGATCGTTTTGTTTCTCTCGTATGTGTGTTATGGATGCATGGGAATGTATAGGATGAGACTTGGGGGAGGGAAGCCAATGTACGGTCATAGTGTCCAAAGTTGTTTGAAGTTTCTTCTTCAACGCCATTAGAAGGAAATTTTGTAGACAAAATGCTTTAAGGGGGTAGTTTGTAAGAATTAGAATCATAAATTTAGGTATAAAACATTATATCGAGTAGTTTTTTAGAAAAAAGGAAATATATGAGAATTTTATAAGCACACATCATGTATTTAGGAGTACACCCCATGTACCTAGGTACTATATACAACTACATACTAGTTGTGTAATGGCCGAGTACATAGCTATGTGGTGACCTAAAAGACTACCTAAAGTGGGGGTAGGTTGAGGCTAGGACATGGAATTTACATTAAATGAACATGCTATGTAATTTTCTTTTTATTTGATATAATGGATCACGGTTGCGTCTCTTATACTGAAACACATTCTTCTCCCCACAGTTCATTCAAGAGAGCAAAAGAATGCTGAAGAACTCTGAACCACTCCCAGTTCTTCATCTAGGCCGATTCAAGGGCTGACGTTCAATATTATTTATTGTGAGACATTGGAGTAGGTGTTTTGTTCCTTTAGTTTATTGTATTTGGATTATATATGGTTAAAGTTCCATACTACCCATGTTTCGGGTTTTTCATGTTTGCAATTAGACCCTGTTTATTGCCTGTTGTTGTTTGGTAGATTGATAAAAGGGTAATTAATTATCCATAAGGTTTTATATCTTGATTATGTATGTGTTTCCATTGTTTGTTTGATTATGGATGTTTGGTTAAGAATTCATGTTAGGATTCCCTTGTTTTTCATGCCTCGTGTTGTTAGTATGGAGTTATTGATTATTGGAGATGCATGTGGTTTTTATTGTGATTGTTTGACTAAGGGGAATTTGACTATGAGAGATTCCTGAGGTAGGGTACTTTATTAAATTAATTTTTATTGTGTTGACTGAGAGGTACTGACTGTGAGAGCTGTAGGGTGTTCATAGACCAAAGGGGCTAGATCGTGAGAGCTTCCCAGAGGGTTATTATTAAATTAATTGATGCTATGTTGACCAAGGGGTATTTACTGTGTGAGCTGCCCTGGTAGTTGTTTGTAATTTCTGGTGCAAATGTAGGCCAAAGGGGTTAGATCGTGAGATCTACCCCGAGGGTAATTATTAAATGAATTACTTCTATTGGGGACAAGGTTGATGAGACTATGATAACTTCCCCATAGGGTAATTATGGAATAATTGAATGATTGTGGTGATTATACCAAGCCAAAGCACAACCTTGGGCTCGATCTTTCTTGTTTGGTTAGATGGTCTTATGAGACTTATGTTGTTACTATTACACTAGGGATATAGAGCATAGGCTAGATCCTAGGGTTTACATTATTCAACTGCGGAATAATAAATTTAAATGAATGTAATTTAAAATTGTAGGATTGTTTACATTTGAGTACATCCTAGTTTATTGTTTCATGTATGAATATTATTTTCTATATATATTCACTCACATTTTGGAATATATCTTTTGATAGTTGCCTACTAGGATTCATCTCACACCCTATATGGGTCCTTCTTTTGGACCCAAACATATTATATGGTTGCAGGTATTGATAAGGGAATGATTCCTTCTTCATTAGGTACTTGATTGTTGTTGGATATGGAGAGTAAAAAACCAAGTTGTGCCTTCTGAAGCTATAAAACATTAGCTCTTTCCTTTTCTTTGGATTTTGTTTTCGTTTTAAGCATTATGATTTATTTGGATACTTTCCCAGACACATGTGACATGAATAATTTATATATGATCTAGTTGTTTTATTACTATCAGTATCCTATTTTTTACTTCTTCTATTGGTATTACTGCTTCCTCTATTGTTTAGTTTTTTTATTCCACTATGTATACACTAAAAATGAGGGAATAGTTTCCCCACTATCACACCTAAGGACATTTCTATTATTGGGAAGCCTCTGGGGTTTGGGGAAATGTGCTTGAGGCCATATGGCCAATCGGGTATGGGGCATGTAAAGCCCTGACCCCAGAAGCCCAGAGCTGTTTCATGATTACATAACATTGGAATGATACAAGTAAATCATGTCCCTAAAGAGTGATCATTTTTGTAGCCTTGGATGTACTAGATACATTCATAATTTTTACATTACATTATAAAATGAAATATAACAACAACATTGTCTTTGTTAACCACATTCCTATCCCATTGAATATCCCTGAATGTGAGTCATAATATGATTCTTTGCATCATGGGAAAAATAAAACATAGAAAGAGGTGATCATAGATGCTTAGTAAGGATAACAATAGAGTGAAAACTTTAATAAATAAGCATAAAAATATTAATGGAATGTATAACACTAAAAAATAAGACTTTTAAACATAAAATTCAGTATAATATGGCTATGATAGATCAAATATTTCCATTTACTTATTCACATGAATATTCTACTAGTCGAATAATCACATGCAATATCAATAGCCAATTTCATAATGATGGAATGCATAATGTCCGAAATCATAACCACATAGTCAAGGCCTCATGCCAATACTACAAATAATATTTTTTCAGGGACTTGTTCCAACACACTAGTTTGTCATATGAGACCTACCGATGCATCAAGGAGCTATAGTGGGATCCACCCATCACTAACTGTGTCCAATGCAGTCTTCATATGCAAAGGTTGAAACATAACATAAACATCTGTATTAAAACTAGGATATGAAATTTTAATTGTTTAACCATAAATCATGAATGGAATTAAAATAACACATCCAGATTCAAAAATATCACAAAACCTTCAATAAAATATGGAAGATTTGTATCATAATTAATTGAATTCAATCAAGTATAAAATCCCTCAAAGGATGTTGACATAGATGAAATCAAATTTATTTGAGAGAAATGTCTCTTTTTTTGGGAAATCATTTAAAGTCAAATAATTATAAATGAAAAAATATATTTTGAAAATATTCTAATAAGATTGTAAGGGAATCTTGAAAGGTGTAATAATGGTAGAGAATAACCACACCCACCATATAATTTAAAAAAATACATTCTTACATTAATTTTGTTAAAAAGGTCATAAATTACCTTGTGTGGAAAATGACGGAAATATTCCTTTAAAAACATATAAGGTCAAACAATGGTATAAATTAATTCAACCTTAGTCTAGGAAATAGTAAAAATGTTTTGAAACACATTCTTAAAAAACACAGATGTGGATGATTAAAAAGTCTCAGTAGATACATACGTATTAACAACCTCAGATAATAAAGCAATTATGAAAATAAACCCTTACCTTTTACTTTTCCTTAGTCGAGGGTAGGTTAACCTCATATGTAATAGATATGTAATTTTTATTAAATTATTCAAGAACCATATACATTAATATTATATCACATGTGATCTTTTAATATCGCTTTGTTAATGATAATTCTGTAGTATCGTCGTTTCGGGTGTTAACTGATCCATTTTCCTTTATATATTTTACTACATAAGTCATTTTGGTTATGGATAGGATGTATTTTATTAATATCCATTATGATATTATGTTCTTAAAAATTATTTTTGATCATAAAATGAAAATTATTCATGAATGGGTACGATGGCGAAATGAATCTCATCTTGTTCATGGATACATTAATCCGTACGTATGCACGAGCGACAATATCAATATTTTTATATTAAAATGGTATATTAGAATAATTAACATGATATATTTATTATTTATGTCAATTATACCTCATTATTATACCCATCCAAAAAATAATGTATTGAATAACAACTACACCACGACGTGGATACGGTAAGACATACGTACGCACGTACGGTGACTTTGTCATTCATATTATGGATAGAATAATGAATATGGTTTTACTATTTTTATAACAACATAAAAGTATATATAAGACACTGGAGTTATAATTTTATAATGGAAAAACAAATAAATAAGAAGTGTAAGAAGAAAAGAACTTGAAATAGGTGATAAAATGTTTACCTCTTCTTTGGGGTTTTTCTTTTAATTTGATCTAAAGGGCTCTATAAGTTGGCTTTCTAACCAATGGAAGGCCTCTAGTATAAAGGGTGGATAGTTGAAAATATATGTGGTTAGGGGATGTCTTATTCAAAATTCATTGGAGGTCTGAATTTGAGTTAAGGAGAAGTTTCATTTTATAAGAGAGGTGAGGGGAACCTTTGGAAGAGATTCAAATATTATTTTATAATAAAATCATCTTTGGTTTATAATGGATCCAAAATGATTTATTACTAGGATAAGGTGGGGATGGGTATAACACCTCTCAACCAATATGTTTTAGAAAGGTTTGGGTGACCATATTAACATTATCTTTTAGATTTAACTCTTAGTTAAATAGTTGAACTTTTACCATGTATTCTTCTATTATATAATAGTTTGTTAATAAAATTACTATTAACTATTAACCGAACCTCAAGTGGTTAATTAATGAGATAAATGTAATAATATATGTCTTTTTTCTGAACCTTATATTTTTTGGAATTTTATATCAATTAATAAAATAATATTTTTTTTAAAAGCTCTTTCATGTCAATTTTGACACTATTTAGTAATTGATTTTCTTAATGTCCAAAAAACATTATTAATTTTAACTAAATTCATTTATTAAATACTAACATGTCGTATTAACATATAATATTCGTATAATTCATCAAAAGTCTCAATTTATATTTATTTGTATATTTATAATATTAATTATTTTAATATTTGATTAATCAGGTAATTATTGAATCATCATTGTCTCATAAATAAATTACATTATTTAATGTATAAAAATTACAAATAAAAAACCATTATGTAGGAAATGTTTTTATCTTTATTATGAATATTTATAGTCGAATTTATCTTATGTATAACCTTATATTAAATATGGTTTACTTATTAATCATTGAATTTGACACTTTTAACTCATCTTTAAATAAAATAATAATAAATGTCCTAATCTAATACTAGTGCACCTAAAGGATCATATTATATTCCTAAGGTTTTTTTGGTCAAAATACACTTATCCATTTTAATTAGAACATGTGTTATGGTAATAATAATATCATTTTTACCTTTAATTGCCCTATTTACTTTTAACCGTGGTAAATAAAAATCAAAAGTTACTATTCCCAAAAAAAATATTTTTATATTATTGAACCAAATTTTACAAACTAATTTAAACCATGTCTCTCAGATTTTTGAAATTCAACTCACAAAAGCAGTAAAATTATTTTTTATGCAAATCGGTAAATTCTCCTAGGAGGTGCGTAAAAGACGATAAAAAATTCAATAAAATTTTTATATATCTAAACTTATTATAAAAAGACTACAAAGAATTATATTGAACTTATATAGGTATTATGTATCTTTTTTACCTAAAATAAATTTAA
This sequence comes from Viscum album, assembly GCA_963277665.1. Taxonomy (NCBI): domain Eukaryota; kingdom Viridiplantae; phylum Streptophyta; class Magnoliopsida; order Santalales; family Viscaceae; genus Viscum; species Viscum album. The sequence goes on from OY728156.1 coordinate 1,891,110,759, forward strand.
ATTAAATAAATAATTTTTTAAATAAAAAGTCAATTTTAAACAATAACGCTATTTTTTCACTATTCATTAAAAATTGAATGTTTTCAGAAAATTATGAAAAATCACACTATTAGAATTTCAATATTCCAAATTCAAAAAATGAAGTCCATTTTAAAAGATAAAATTTATAAAATTTCAAAAAGTGGGTATTACTATTCATAACGGATAGTTTGATTGGTCGTGGTGTGTTACAACTCCACGTTGCGTACAACGCAAGATATTGAATTATAAAAAGGGAAACATATCATGGAATCTTGGGGAGTTACATTATCCCCTCCTTCATATAGTTTTTCTCTTGAAATTTCTTGAATATTACAGCATAAAAAGAATCGGGTGGTTCTTCATCATATGTTCATCGGGTTCCCACATTGCATCTTCCATCTTATGATTTCTTCATAGAACTTTTACTAGGCGCGTAATCCAGTTTCTCAGCACTTGTTCTCTTGTATCATTAATCTTACACTCTCTTCACAATAATACAGATTGGGTTCCAATTTAATTTCTTCATACTTGAGTACATGTGTTGGGTCAGGTATGTATTTTCTCAACAGTGATACATGGAACACATCATGAACATTGGAGAGACCAGGTAGCATTTCATCATAGCTCTTTTGCCTACTATGAGGTTCATTGATGTGGGTTTGGATAACCATCACTGTTTCCCTTGTCTCCTCAACATGTTCTGGTCCTACAAGTTTTCTTTCACCAACATCATCCCAACAAGTTGGTGTGCGACATCTCTTTCTATATAATGCCTTATATGGTTCCATATGAATACTTGAATGGAATCTATTGTTATTGAAAAATTATACCATGGGTAAATATTGATTTCATATACCTTTAATGGCAAGTGAGAAAGAACCAACAATTCTTCTATGGTATTAATAGTCTGTTCTAATTATCCATCAGTTTGAGGGTGGTAGGTAGTGCTCAAATGAATTTCAGTATCCATGGCCTTCTGAGGAATTTTCCATAATCTTGATGTAAAATGGAGATCACAATCAGAAATAATGGATAAGGGTACTCCATGAAGTCTTGCAACATCATTAATATATAGTCTTGCTGAATATTCAAGAGGTAATTCCTCTCTTATATCCTGAAAATGTGCTGATGTGGTAAGATGATCAACAATGACCCATATTTCATCGTTCCTTCTAGGAGTCTTTGGTAGCCCCATAACAAAGTCCATTGTAATATCATCCCATTTCTACTTTGGTATGGGAAGATGTTGCATGAATCCTCTAGGATGTTTCCTTCCATCTTTCATTTATAGAAAAACCATACATCTTGACACATAATTATCAATCTCTCTCGTCATGTTGTCCCACAAAAAATGTTCCATAAAATCTGTTTGCATCTTAGTGCTACCAGGGTTCATGGAGAAACTGATGCTATGAGCATCATCCAACAATTCTCCTTTTAGAGTAGGTATGTCTAGAACACAAAGTCTCTTCCCAAATTCCAAAATCCTATATTCAAATATGAATTTGAACAATCTCACATCGTTCACAGCTTTAATTATCTTTTGAATCTCCTCATCATCATCCTGAGAACTTTTTATTCTTTCTAGTAAAGATGGTTTGGAAGCCATTTGAAAAAGTATCGATGTTTCACCTTCCATGATTATTCCAATGTGCATTTTTACTAGATCTGTATTCATATGATCCCATTCAACTCTCATCTTATTTATAACTCCAAGATCCTTTTTGCTCAAAACATCTCCCACCTTATTTTCCTTCCTCGTGTGGTAGTGTATAGTGAAATTATAATCTTTGAGTAGTTCAAGCCATCACCTTTACCTCATTTTGAGTTCCTTCTATTAGAAAATATAATTCAAACTCTTGTGATTGGTATATATCTCACATTTTTAACCATATAGATAGTGTCTCCATATCGTCAAAGAAAGGATTATAGCTGCTAACTCAATGTCATGAGTATGATAGTTTTTCTCATGGATTTTTAGATGTCGTGATGCATAGTCATTAACCCTATAATTCTATATAAGGACACTACCTATTCATTTCTTTGAAGCATCGCTATAAATAACAAAACCATTATTCCACGATGGTAGATTCATGATAGGAGCATTGAATGATCTCCTCTTTACATATTTTAAACATTCTTCACACTCTTTTATCCAAACAAATTTAACCCCTTTACGTGTGATCTTGGTTAATGGGTTATCCAATATGGTAGAATTCTGGAAGAAATGTCGATAATAACCTGTTAAACCAGTAAAATTGTGTACCTCATTTATTCTTGTCAGTGCTGGCCATTCTTGGATTTCCATTATCTTATAAGGATCAATAGAGATTTCATCCTAAGTGATAATATGGCCATGAAAAGAAATCTCTTGAGGCCAGAATTCACACTTGCTAAAGTTCCCAGATAATTAATTTTTTCTAAGATTCTTTAGGATAATGCGCAATTGATTTTCATCATCTCTGTAGATTTTAGAGTATACCAGGATATCATCAATAAATACCACTACAATGTCATTAACATAATCCTAGAAAACTTTGTTCATTAGATCCATGAAAACATATGGTGCATTAGTTAGTCCAAAAGACATTACTTTAAACTCGTAATGCCCATACCTGGTTCGAAATTCTATCTTTGGAATGTCATCCTTCTTCACACACACCTAATGATGTCCAGATCGAATGTCAATCTTTTAAAAATATTTATCTCCATAAATTTGGTCGAACAAATCATCAATGAGAGGAAGGGGATACATGTTCTTTATTGTTATAGCATTTATCTCGCTGTTGTCAAGCCACACCCTCATAGACCCATCTATCTTTTTAATAAAAAGAATAGGGGCTCCCCATGGAGAAACACTAGGGTGAATAAATCCATTATTAATCAACTACTTTAGTTGTTTCTTTAGTTCTACTAATTCCACAGTGGGAATTCAATAACGGGTCTTTGATATGGGCCTTAAACCAAGAATTAATTCAATGGAAAACTCAATTTCTCGTTCTGGATGATGTCCAGGTAAATCCTCTTGAAAGACATCAACATGTTACTGTATAATAGGAACACCCTCTATTAGAACATTTCTTTCCTCACCCATAGTTATTTCATTTTCTTTTTCCCCAATAATTGAATTTGGTTGAGGTATTAGGGGTGGATATAGATAAGAATTAGATGGGGACATTTCTACTCTACAGATATGGTACTCCATATCATCATTGAAAATTAAAACCTCCTACTTCTTACAATAAAAATTTTCACATCATGGTCCAAAAGACAATCCATACTAAGGATTATATCAAATTAAATCATGGGTATGATGATGAGATCAGAAGATGAAGAACATATATAAGCCCTAATGGGAACCGATTCACAAAACATTGTTTCAATGATACTTTCCTTAGGAGTTTTGACTGACAACACCCTTTTTAAATTAAATTACAAATATCTAATATTCTTAACAAACTAGGAAGATATGAAATAATTCAATGATCCAGAATCAAATAATGTATTGGCAAAACATGAGGAAACCATTTAATTACCCTCCACCACGTCATTCGGAGCTTCAACCTCAGCAGTAGTGATTGTATAAACTTGGCCTTGATCCTTTAGAATTTTCTATGGTAATTTTCCCTGATACTTAGGACATTCCTTTTTGTAATTCCCCATTTCATTACAACTGTATAATTCAACATTGATAGCCTCTTTCATCCCCTTGCAATCACAAGCTTGGTGGACTTTTTCACCACACTTGTAACAGCCTCCCATTCCCTTCAGAAAAGTACCAGGGTGTTTCTTCCTACATTTACTATAGGATGGATACAATACATTTTCATTCTTCCCCATATTTCCATTCCAGAGTGTTCAGCAGATGTCTTCTTCTCTTGCTTTTCATTAAAGTCGAAAGACATAGGGAATTCCTTTTCTATCATAACAACACATGATAAAATATCTTTATATAATGAGAAGGATTGTGAGACTAATGCTCGACAGAGAAATGGTATTAACCCATCAAATAATTGATCAATCTCACTCCTTGGGTTACTTATATAATCAGTTTCATGCCTTGCTAACCTTATAGAGTAAGCTGCATACTTTGAGACATTGTCATCTTCCTTTTGCCTCATAATTATGAATTTCCTTTCCATATCCTCTCGATGTTCATGAGGAAAGTATTTATTTAATAAAATATCCCTAAAATCCCTTCATTTCATGTTTTTTTACTTTTTATCTTCCTTTGTGTTTTGAATTAATGACCTCCACAGATCTGCATCTCTTGTGAGACGATAAGCTGCCATGAAAACTTTTTCCCTTTCATTACTCCCCAAAGCATGAAATATTTTTTCTTTGTAACATAGTCATTACTCATCTAGAAATGGATTTTAAGTCCCACTGAATGTTGGCGGTTGTTTCCTCATGAAGATTTCTAACATTGATCCTCCATTTTATGGATTTGGGTGCTCTATACGGGTAGGGTTATTATTCATAACCTGAGTTAGTTGTCCCAATATAGTGATAAAATGATCAGTACCAGTTACATCACCAGCACTACTATAATTATCTTGAGTTGGAGGGAAATACCTACATGGATTACATGGGTTGATATGGTTTCCATTCCTTCCATTAGGCGTTATTTCTAAACAATTTCATACACAAGATTAATTAATGAATCAAAATATATAAGTCCAAACTTGTAAAAAACTTAACATAAATTGAATAGCTTATGGATATAATCCATAATCATAAAAACTTTCTCTTTGAGAAGTTATATACTCATAAATAATTCATAATTTATTGTAAGGAAAATGATAATTATCCTATGAATATCCCAAGGGAGTGTCGTAACCAAGAGTGTAGTAAGGCTCGTTGTCGTGCACCAGTTCTCGTTCGAGTCTAGCTTAAAGCGGTGTTTTTAGGTTTTACCCCTTGGTACATCTGTGTCAGAGCCGCCTCTACATGCACATATCCAAATAGGGATGTATTACTTGGAAAACTCCCAAAATCTCTACATTACCAAAATTCTAGGAAGTTCTTCTATAATAATCTTCAAAGTCTATCTTAGGATAGTGTTTTCTAATAAGAGTTTTTCTGAATCTCGTTTCCAAGATTTTTACTAAACTTCCATTGATACCAACTGTAACGCCCCAACCCTAGAAGCTCAGAGCCGGTGAATTATTACATAACATTGTCCTGCTACCATAAAATCATATCCAGAAAGATCAATCAGTTTAGTAGCCTTGGATGTACTAGATGCATTCATAATTTTTACATTACATGATTAAATGAATTACAAAATCAATATTGTCTTCATAAACTATATCCATATCCCATAGACTATCCTTGATGTATAGTTATAATATACTTCTTCGAATCCTAGTAAAAATAAAACATAGGAAGGGTTGATCTCAGATTCTCAATAAGGATAACAATATAGTTGAATCTTTCATAAATAAGCATAAAATTGTTAAGGCAATGCATAATACTAAAAAATAAGCTTTTTAAACATAAAATTCTGCATAATATGGAAATTATAGATCAAATAATGTCATTTACATATTCACATGGATATTATAATTGTCGAATAATCACATGAAATATAAATATCCATTTTTATAATGATGGAATGCATAATGTCGGACATCATAACCACATTTTCAAGCCCTTGTGCGAAGAAAAAAATTAGATTTTTCCGAGCATTGTGCCAAGAACTATTATGTCTCATGAGACCTACTGATCCATCGAGGAGTTGTAGAGGGCTCCACCCATCACTTACTAAGTCCAATGAATTCCTCATATGAAAAGTTTTAAACATAACATAATCATTCCCATTAAAACTAGCATATGAAATGTTAATACATTAACCATAAATCATAAAAGGTATAAAAATAACACATACATAGTCAAACATATCACAAAACCTTCAATATAATATGGAAGATTTATATCATAATAAATTGACTTCAAACAAGTAAAAAACCCATCAATGGATGTTGACATAGATTAAATCAATACTATTTGAGAGAAATATCCCTTTCTTTTTTTTTAAATCATTTAAAGTCACATAATTTTAAAAGAAAACATTTAATTAGATAATATTATTATAAGCTTGTAAGGGAAGCTTCAAAGGTGTAATAATGCGGTAGAATAATCTCACCAACTATATAAGTTAAAAAAATACATTCTCACCTTAATTTTGTCGAAAAAGTCATAAAGCACATTGTTTGGAAAATGGAGAAAAGATTCCTTTCAAAACATAGAAGGTTAAACAAGGGTGTAAATGACTTTAACCCATAGTCTAGGAAATAGTAAAAATGTCTTGAAACACATTTTAAATAAACATGGATGTGGATGATAATGTAGTCCCAGTAGATACTTATGTATTAACAACCTCGGATAATAAAGAGATTGTGAACTTAAACCCTTACCTTGTACTTTTCCTTGGTAAAGGGTAGGTTAACCTCCTCTATAATGGTGAAATCATTTTTATTAAATTATAAAAGAACAACATACATTAATATGATATCATATATTATCTTCTAATATTGATTTGATAAAGATATATCAGTAGTATCGTTGTTTTGAGTGTTAACTGATTCATTTTCTTTTATATGTTTTGTTACGTAAGTCATGTTTGTTATAGATAGGATTTATTTGATTCATATCCATAATTATATTAAGTTCTTAAACATTATTTTTAATCATAAAATAAAAAAAAATTGAATGGGTATGATGGGGAAATGAATCTCATTGCGTTCGTGGAGACGGTAATCCGTGCATATGCACGAGTGAAAATATAATTATTTTGAAATTAAAATTGTATATAAAAATCATTAACATGTTATATTTATTATTTACATTAATTATACATATTTATTATACCCATCAAAAAAATAATGTATTGAATAACAACTACACCACGACGTGGAGACGGTAAGCTGTACGTATGCACAAATGGTGACTTTGTGAATCATTTGATGGATAGAATAATGAATACAGTTGTACCATTTTTATAGTTACATCACAGTATATATAAGATATTGGAGCTGTTATTTTATAATGAAAACAACAAATTAAGAGAATGTGGAAGAAGAAAAGGACTTGAAACGGTGACGAAATATTTACCTCTTCTTCAGGTTTTTCTTTTTGATTTGATCAAAAGGGCTCTATAGGTTGTTTTTCTGGACAAAGGAAGGCCTATATAATGAAGTTAAGATAGTTTAGAGGAATTTGGGAAGGGGGTAGATGAGGAAAATGGCTTTGGAGGTGTGAATTTGATATATGGGGAGGTTCCCTTTTATATGAGAGGTGAGGGGTACCTTAAGAAAAGAGTAAAATATTATTTTATAATAAGATAAATTTCTTTCTCTAATGGCTCCAAAATGATATATTTAGAGGATAATGTGGGGATGGGTCTAAAAACCCTCAACCAATAGTGTTTAGACTAGTTTGGATCACCATATTAACCTTATCTTTTAGGTTTAACCATTAGTTAAATAGTGTATCTTTTAACATGTATTCTTGTATTATTATAATAATTGGTTAATAAACATACTATAAAATGAAAAGAGAACCTCCAATGGTTAATTAATGATATACCTATAATTTTATAATTCCTTTTTCCAAAACATAGATTTTTTTGAATATTATATCAATTAATAATATAATATTTGTTAGAAAAACTATTTTAAGTCAATTTTGACACTATTTAGTAATTGATTTTTGTTAAATTCGTAAAAAGATTATTAATTCGAGATAAATTCACTTAATAAATCCTAATATGTCATATTAGTCTATAAAATTCGTTTAATTCATCAAAAGTCTCAATTTAAATTTATTTGGATATTTATAATATTAATTATTTTAATATTTTTTTAATAAGATAATTACTACATCATCATTGTGTCATTAATAAATTACATTATTATTGAATAAAAATTATAAATAAAATACGATTATATAGGAAATATTTTTATCTTTCTAATGAATATTTACAGTCTAATATATCTTATGTATAACCATATATTAAAAATGGTTTAGTTATTAAACATTGAGTTTAACACTTTTAACTCTTCTTTAAATAAAATAATAATAAATATCCTAATCTAATCCAATTGGATCTAAAGGGTCATATATTATTCCTAAGGTTGTTTTTGGTTGAAATACACTTATCCAATATAATTAGGACATGTGTTAGGGTAATAATAATATCATTTTTAAATTTAATTACCCTATTTACTTTTAACCGTGGTAAATAAAAATCAACAGTTACTATTCACCAAAAATTATTTTTATCTTATTGAACCACATTCTACTTACAAATGTCAAATGTGTTTCTTGGATTTTTTAAATCATACTCATAGAAGCATTAAAATTAAGTTTCATGCAAATTTGCAAATGCTCCTAGGAGGTGGGTAAAAGACAGTAAAAAGTTCAATAAAATTTTTATATATCTAAACTTATTATAAAATGTCATCAATGAATTACACTGAACATATATAGGTATTATGTATCTATTTTGACCTAATATAAATTTAAATAAAATAAATATTTCTTTGAATAAGAATTTGGTTTTAAACTATAATGTAGTGTTTTTCACTATTCTAGTTCTGGTTTAAGCACCGAGCTATAATCCACATTACCAATCTGTCCCTACAACTCAAAAGGTCTAAAAAACTAGGGTGAGAGGGTAATCCCCCTTCCAAACCACCATTTCACATATCAATGGGAAACATTCAAGAATGGATTGTCTCTAATTTTAAATTCCAATGGCCTCCTCCTATGATCAATATAAGACATTTTCTTATTCTTTAATGCATTTATCCTCCCATGATAAAAACTGAACCTTCACTGTCGTTCTCTATACCACATCAGGACCAAGAACCAATGACTGCCCAACATCATTCTAACACAACAGAGAAGTAAACATCCTCCCATAAAAATCCTAAAATGGGACCATGCCAAAGTTTGGTTGATTGATATTATTATAATAAAAGTAAAATAGGGTTAAATTTTTGAAACAATATTCCCCAAGGTCTAAAATGGATTCCCACAACATATCCTCTAATGTATATATATTCTAATCTATTGGTATATCTTTCTAGGGGTGGAAAAATTATTGAGGCATAATTGAGCTCCAAAAGACAGATGAAATACCTTCTAGACTCTCAAAGTAAAATTTACATTCCGATTCAAGAAAAATGACATTGTAACACCATGAAACTGCACCACATCGTTCATGTTCCTCTTTGTCAAATCATACATGGTTATTAACTTATTGATTTCTAATAATTGATCCCATTTCATCAACTGATCCATGATTAATGAGGTGGCAATTGAACCTCCCACATATTGGGGTAACCCTATGGAAAAATCAATTTATTTTTCATCCAATTTCCTCCTGATAATATCTCAGGGCTACAAAAAAATAACAATAACATTGTTTTCAAAATTTACCTACTAGAAAATAAAACTCCAAGCCTAAAACTCTATAACCACCCATTTTATCTCCAACCACCAAGATTGCATCATTAATCCATAGTACATATTTGATACTCCTAGGTTTATATCCAAAGGTGATATATAAAACACAATGAGGACTCCCTCATTCATCACCAATAAAAAAACATCCCCTCCTAAAATAACATCTGGTTTCGGAAATCCATTCACCATCCCTTTTAGGAATCTACATAGACAACATGATCACACATCACCTCTGACTCTAATTCCCCACATTGAGACTCTTCCACCTATTGCATTACATAATACCACATCATCATCTAAAAAACAAAATTCACGCCATCAACCACCTTTTCATATAGGTATAGGGCTTCAAATTCCTCTCTTTCTCTCCAGACATATCTAGAATCCTAAAGAACATCATTCCGTTACTTTATGTTCAAGGAATAGAATAAAAAAATCCATTTTCCTATGGAGTATGAGATATCAAATTCATATTCCTAAAGAATATCCATCCACCCTTTCTATAACAGATTCAGATCACATTAAGAAAAGATATTCCTCATGATCTTCTGGTCTTTTTAGACCATAAAGCGCTCCCTAATGAGGTAATGTCATCAAAACATCAGTCCAAACACAACCACTACTAACTCTAGATCTCGGTTGGAATAGTTACACTCATGGGGATGTAATTTACTAGAACATTAATAGATTTACACTTTCTATTGTATTAATACGCATCCCAAACACCGACAGTAGCATCATAGAAAACCACAAACAACAAACCCTCCTTGGGAAACTAAAGAATTGGATTACTGAACAAATTCTCTTTGAGATAACTGAAAATTGTCTAATACTAATCATTCCAAAAAAAAATGTATTTCTAGGTCTACATTGTTAGTGTGGATGAAACATGGGAGGAATTGGGTAAAACCCTCCATTAATAGCATATGAGACCAAAGAAACTCTAAACATCTTTTCCATTATTGAGTGATACCCATGAAACAACTACCTTATCCTCAGATGGATCTAGTGAAAAAACCAACTAAGGGACTAAATTTCCAAGGAAATACCCCTCTCACTGCTAGAACTCACAGTTGGATTAATTTTTATAGAGATTGAGGTATCAAATAATCTATAAGAAGTCCGTAAGAAGAACAGTGTTATCCTCTTATGAATTTGTGTAGATCAATATATTGATGATGAAAACAACTAAAAATTTGTACTGAATTTCACAAAACATTGAGTTTATGATCCCTATAAACACAACTGGCAATTTTGAGACATCGAATGACAAGACCATGAGATTTAAGTGTCCATACATTTATATGAAGTTATTATTTAAGAAAACATCCCCATCCACCCTCAACTAGTGATATTCAAACCGTATATTATAAAACCAACTTTCCCCTATTATCTGGATAAAAATATCATCGATCCTTGGAAAAGGATGAGGATTTTTTATAGTCATCAAATTCAACCTTCAGAATTCTATCCATAGACTTAAACAATTGTATTATTATTAAATAATGACATCAATGGGACCCATAATGTCAAATTGAACACAATGAAACCCTTTAATATAAGATTATATATATGCATCCTAAAATATCATTTGATTAGATTCCATCAAAATCAAAGAAGTGTTGGGTTTCAAATCTCTCCCAAACTCAACATCATGTCAAGGATGTAACATCCGGCCATGCATAAGTAATATAGGAAAATAAACTGTCAATGAAATAAGGGGCTCCACACATCTACAACAAAACTGAAAAATTATCTTAGAAACAAAAACAACAAGATGGATAGCGAAATCAGAAACACAACTCCCAATTGGAAGAATTTACAACCCCGTGCACAAAAAATAAGTATTCATTGCAGAGGATGAAATAATTCAACTACATATAAATAAAGAAAATATCCCCATGGGATTGATGTGGCCCAATCATCTGTCTACACATCCAAAATACATCAAAAAATTTATTCTAGCCTTTGACTGGAAAATTACACAACAGGGGAAGATGAAGAATCTCTATATCTATCCCAAAGAAAGAACAGGGTCGGGTGAAAAAAGAAGAAGTGTGTATCTCCCACATCAAAAAATAAAAAAAACAATGATACAAAAAAACTAAGAATACCTTGAATGATCTATGAACCCTCTAGCACTACTGTATCTACTGTTTGAAACTGACCACACAATGATCCCTAACAACTTTGGTGACATCCATCTACAGGTACAACTTCAAGTCAGGGTCTTTGAATATAAGGAACATCTTTAGGTCATCCCTTACCTACTCTATCTTCTCATGGAAAATAATAATCCTACATCCCTTGCTAAGTAAATGGCCACAGTGGAACTAATAATGAGGTTGGTGCTAAAATTTACCACTTATATTAAAGTAATCTCTAAGGTCAATTAGTAACTTGTTCTTTAGATTTCCCAGAACTCTATAGATAAAACACATTGCCATGACATCCACAATAAAAACACAGGAACCATTGGCCATATATGTCTGAAAATGAAGATAATTATATCAAATCCATAATATTTGAAACCAAAAATGACATAGTTCCTAATCGCTACCACTAATAACACTAATCATCGATAAATCATACTGGATCGGTTATTGAGGAAAACCTCCCTATGAGTGAATCTACTTAACCATATTTTTCATATTCAAAAACTATAGATGTGTTGGCACTAGTAAATGTGGTAACTGAGAAATGAATCAAAGCATTGAGTGGCTCCTCAATATATCTCACAAAAATCTCCTAATTCAGATAGAGATCTAATGAAAACTGAGACATATTCTTGAACATGATTCTTAGCTTCCACAGAGAAAAACTCCCATGTGGAAGAGTAAGAATCTCATACCTCATCATTTCCATCATGGATGATAAAGGAAAATCAAAAAGAAAATACCTCTAGTTATCAATCCATAACACCTCAATCATGTAGCTTTTCGTATCAAACAAACCTCCAATAAGACCTAGTACCCCACTGGGGATCAAATCAAACTATATATGATTCTGAGCTCCTCCATCCAGCTCTCTCTCTCCACTTATAAAATACTAACCTCATACATCTCTAAATTATAACGCAAAAAGGTGAAAAACACTGTCTAATAAGACTCAACATCCTCAGTCAGGTCAACCATATGGTGAAAAGCTAGATCATCATACTAGACCTCAACTTTTTAAAACACAAACTAATGAAAACCATGATATATAATTGAAAGGGAAATAAGGATTTCCCATGTCATGTAGTATAAAAATCAATTAATATTAGTTTAATTCATTTTAGCATTACAAAAACCAGATAATTCAAAAAAGAACTCAATTAATTCATAATGAATGTGCCTATACTTATTCTTTACCCTACAAATAGTTCAATCTAAGTTGTATATTCAATAATCTCAAAGCCCATGCACTAGATCACAAGGGTCCCTAAAATATTATATCCTAGCTGGTCTCACTAGCCTATGTCATACACCAAGGTTTACTAGAATTGTTTCCATACCAACACATTAAATCCTCACTACGAAAAACTCCAAACTCCATCCTATCTCTCAACGTCCCTTGGACACCACTATGTCAAGACCCCCTCCCTCTAAAACGTTCCCTTCCTCAACTAGAAATCAAGAAATGGAGATTATGACCCCTAATTACCACCTCTAGTAGCCGTAGATTATTAACCAAAACTGAGGGCATAAAAATATCAATATAGGAGGAATTACCATTAATAAAATATGTAGGATCATCATATAATATATCAAATATCAATAAACTCCATGAAATAATGTAAAAAAGGAGACCACAACTGTAATGATTCGAACTATTATAAATAAAATTTCTCTTCTTATTTGATTAAATGTAGTATTATGTATTATAGGTATAGAAAACACATGAAATTAATTGATTTTGTTATATCATATCTGATTTAAAATATCATTAATCATAATTACCATTAATAAAATTGTTCTTGAATAGTGACCACAAGATTAGTATAAATATAGGGTTTTAACAAATCTAATTTATAATGAAAAAGGAAGTGATGGCCACAACTAGTAGAATCATACACTATGAATCCAATTTATCATAGCATAAAATGGAGATATCATCATTGGGATTTTCCCTTGACCAAGCCCAAATTGAGATCCAAGAACTTAAGCATGAGTGAAGCCATTTACAAGAGAAGTTCAAGCTCATCTACATCACAGCCAACATCATATAAGCTGAACTAGCCCATGAACGTATCACCATCGCACACCTTACCCTTAGGGTGTCTTCTGGGGTATTAAACTGATATGTATGGGGATCGTAATAATATGCATATGAATATTTTGTTTTTAATATAATAATGATCATATTTTTTTTCTTATTATTACATTTTATCTTATTCTTATTTTCATACAATAAAAACAAAATTGCATTTTTAAATAGTATTCCATTTCAATTAATGAACTTATTTTAATGAATTAATGTATTTTTAAACAAAATAATGTTTTACTAAAATATTTCTATTAAATAATTTTTATTAAATATAAATGATCATATAATATTTATGAAGTAAAATATATTTTTTATAAGGGATAAAAAATTATTATTTCCAAAAAACATTATTTCTCAGTCAATATTTATTATTATTTAAAAAGTGAAAATAAAAATATTTAGAAAATTATTTTGAAAAAATGAATGTTATTTTTGGAATCAGAACTTATAAATTATCCAATTGTGAATTTTTCTTACTTCTCTAAAACATTTTAATTTTTTGGGTAAAAATTAAATACCATATAAATATATGGTGTGTTTTATCACATAATAATTAACCAATATTGATGTATTATATACTATAAATAGAATACATGAACAAATATATTTTTTCCATTTAAAATAATGTGATTTTATTTTATTTTTTTAATTTTATACAACCATTAGGAATCCTCGAAAACCTATTATATATTTTATGGTTTTTAAACCATTTCCATAAAATTATGACTCACTTCTACATAGGTAACGATATTATTTTATTATGTTCACCCATTATAATTATAAAATAATGAAAAAAACCCTATTTGGAAAAATCCATCGGTAAAAAACATGGTAAGGTTTGTGGTTTTGGTTAGTTTAATATATATAGTCCAAAACTTTTGTTTCAAAAATAATAAAGAATTTCCAACTCATTTATTATATAATCACACCAAAGATCCCATTTATCTACACTCAAAATCATTTTTGAACGAAATAACTCTTCCCCCACCTCATTATAGTCCTTCCAAGGCTCCCTCAGGTCCGCAATAATTTCATACCAATTATTTGGAGTCACACACTCAAGTAAGGGATCCTTTCCTTCTCTTCCTTACTCAAGTTTCATCATTTTCTTTTCCCTTTTATTTCCAATTAATATGGTTTGGATATGTTTTTTTCTTGTCCCTATTCATTTAATTTTTTATTCTAAATTACTATATACCGTTTTCTATCTCATAAAGGCATTTTATTAATTTTTAGGTAACATTGTTATGCTAACAAAATTTCACCATGATTTTCCATACTAAACAACAGTGTAGTGAATACTCATACCCAATCCCTATCAAGGGTGTTCACATTTATTCAGTTATAATTTTTTGATTGGGAATTAAATTTATTAATTCCACACTCCTAGATCTTGGGAAAAAATTGATGGTAAATGATTTCTTGTTTTATGCTCTACGTGGAACACTTAAGCATGAGAACAGAATCAATGTGGTAGGTGTGCCTAGAATTTTATAGCACTCCAATGCATTGGGTCATGTCTATTCATAAGAAATGTCATATTGGGCTGCATAGTAAACCTGATTAATTTATGGGACTTTTTCTATCATGATTACTTTGTAGTTAGACTTGAAATATTTTTATGATGTAATGTTTTATGTTGTTTCCATATTTTCTATGTTTTATTTTATGATAATCATGTTATATCATGCCTCATTCTTCTTGTTTATAATTCTCAATCCTTTTCTTACCCATTGATATTCCTAATTTCTTAAATGAATTACTTCTTCATTTAATTCCATTATTATTTATTTACTGATATTTATAGCTCTTTTATTTCTTATGTATGTCCCCAGGTTATCTAATTTCATTTTAAGTATCAACATCTTAAGTATGTTTTCCCTAAAGATTATGTTTTCCTTGTTTCAAGTTGTTATTTACTGTACCTAATTACTGATGAAATTATACTTCTATAACACACAGATATTTTATGAGATATATTCCTTTTAATTTCTTTGATTTCACATGTTGAATGTTACACCAAGATTAGTTTGTGATATACGCAACATTGTATTAGCTTGTAGTATACAAAATGCTATACTTGTCATATATTACATACAATTTCAGTTCCTTTGATATTATTAATTTCATACAACACTAAGTGTATATTTTTTTCAACGTATAAAAGAACTATATTTGGATTGTTATATATTCAACACCAAATAATCATTAACTAAATGCATCACTGACTTGTCTTACATTACACGCAAGAGCGTCCTTCCTCGATAGCTTGTGTTGTACACAATATCGAGTTTCAGTAAATAATGATATATCCTTAAAATATTATATAAACTAGCTATTATTAATAGTATGTACAGTATTTTGAATTTTTAAAGTCATATTATGTATTTTCTAAATTATTATATAAGAATGGATTAAAATTTTCACATAAATGGAGTATTTTTCAAAAAATGCAGTTTTGTCACCTTTTGATGGCGAACCAATTTTAAATCTACTTTTTAATAATTTTATATATAATATTTTTTTTAAAAAAATATTCTTCTTAATAGAGACATCAAAATTTAACTTGGTTGATATTTTTGTATTTTTCTAATGAAATTCCTATTTTGATAAATTGTGAATAATGCAGTATTTTCATTCAAAACCGCCTTTTCATATAATTTATTTATATAGTTAGATTATCATTGTAATTTGTTTTAAATTTTAATTAGATTATTTTTTTATCATTAAATCCTATTTTGGTCATTAGAATTAATTTCAGTTTAAATTGGATTTAATCACATGACAATCATTTGATAAGTTTTTACTTCTTTAAAACCTGCTTTTTGGTTTTGAAAACAAGAATTAATACTAAATTAATTTCATCCAATTATTTTATTTTAATAAATAAAAATACATTCCATATTTTGGATTAGTGGGTCCAAATTATGTTAATATGTTACTTTTAATTTTTGGATATTATGAATAGTAACTACTGTAATTTTAATTTACCATAGTTAAAGGTAAATCAGGTAAATTAAGGAAACGTACAATATGATAAAGATAATAAAATTATCCTAAGACATTACAAAATCATATTGGATGAATTAAAGTTGACCGATATCAATGATGGGTTGGAATTTATTTATTTAATGGACTTTTTTCCATGAAAGTGATGTAATTATAATTAAAACAAAAGAAGGTGGCAATATGTCACTCTCATATATCTTATAAGTATAATAATTTTAATATAGTGATATCCATGATAAAACATAAAAAATAAATCATATAAAAAAATATAAAGAAATTATCTGATTTATGTGAATTTATTTATTATTTTTATACATTAAATAATTAATATTAATGATAACATAATAGGTATGTAAAATTATTTTATTGATCGAAATATCAAAAAAATGGGTTTAAAAATAATAAAATAAATATCATATTACCCAATTAGTGTGCTCCACAAATTTTATAGGTGACTATGACATGTTAGCAGTGTATTAAATATTTTGGTTCGAATTTAACTTCTATGTGGATGTTATTAAAAGTAAAATAATTGAATAGTTTCAAAATTGACACTATTCATATCTTATAAAAATAAAATATTATAAAATTATTTAAAATTAAAACAAATATTTAAAAATTAAAAAGTTAAAATTATATGTTCGAACATTTCATAAAATATCCAATTATGTACAATTTAATTCTCATAAGTAATTATTTATAACCATTTAATATTTTGAATATTATTACCATAAATTAAATTAAATAGATTAAATTAGGATAAATCAAAATGAGAAGGTCTAAAATAAAATACAAACATGTTTAAGTTTTATTGGTGGAGACAATATAGACCCATAATCATATTATCTTAGAAATAAATGATTTTGGGAGCAATATAAACCGAAAATAAATTTATAATAAATTAATATTCCAAGACTTTCCTAATGTGACTCTCCCCTCTCTTATAATATGACACTTCTCCTTCTCATTTAATCACACCTCCAAAGTCATTTGGCTCATCCAAACACTAACAAAATCTCCTTCCAATGTCCCTAAATTCATCTTAGAGGCCACCCTTTTGGAAAAAAGGCCATCATAATGAGTCCTTTTGTGCATACCAAAGGGAAAAACTTGAAAAATAGGCAATTGTTTTATTACCTCTTCCAAAATACTTTTCTTATTTTACTTACTTTTATTATTATTTTTTATACTAAAATAATTAATCCTATATATTATACATTTTTAGATGTTATTATAATCATGTTACAACCTTATACCTCATTTTATCTAACCTACAAATAATAATATCACCATTTGTGTGTACATACACCTAACCGTCTCCAGGCCTTTGTGTAATTTGTTATTCAACAATACATAATTTGGATTTGTATAATGATGTGTATAATGCATTTAAACAATGAATATTACATGATATTTTTTATTGAAAATTTGTATACCATCCAATTCTATACCATTTAACTATAAAGGGAATGATATTGTCACTCGTGCATGCGTACGGCTTACCTTCTCCACGATGCGATGAGATTCATTCTCCATGTTAAACATTCAAAAATAATTATAAGGTATATATAATAAATAAGCATGAAATATATTACATAATAATTATAATTTCTTTATATATATATATATATGTTATTTACCTACTTCTATTTAATTCAATAAGGAAACGAAGATAGCGTTCATGCATACGTACGATATATCATCTCCATGAACGGTGTATTCCATTTCATTTATCTATCTACTATATATATTTATATACTGAATATATATTCTACATAAATCATTTTTTGCATTCTGTAAGTTATTAAATCATGTTCTATGTAATAATATCATGAATAATAAGTCAAAACACATACGATAAATTAAATGATTATTACCCAAAATGTTGTTTTAACATGGAATTAACAAATGAATGGGTGATATAAAGTCATAAGTGAATCATATATGATGTCATAAATATTATTATGGTTCTTTTACAAGTAAATAATATGTTTAAACCCACTATACCGGAGTTTTGAATACATATCTATGAAACCAGACATAAGGTAATGGATAATTTCACAATCTTATTATTTTCCAAGATTGATTATTCATAAGTATTTACTAGGGTATAATTGTCATACATATAAGGACCCGACCATAAAACATTACAGAATACTGAATTAAATGAATAATTCACATAGAGAATCTTTTCCGGTTTAAAATTTCAGAGAATTAGGACATAACTATTAAATCTCAAAAGATTACCAAGTAGACACTTCAACTAAATTCCCATAAAATAAAAACACGTAAAAAGAACCATTCCTAGTTCCATGTTTTATAAAACATGTATTTCCTTGATCCCATCCTTGACCCTATTCATCTTTAATTCCTGTGGAAAACATTTCAAACACTTGGGATGAGCATAAAAAGTCCAGTAATGTATACAAAAAGAAGGAAAACTGTAAGTTTTTCAAAACAACAAGTAAACCATGAATACTTAATCAATGTAATACTTTTCACCTTTATGAAGTAGTAAATACTCTTCGATGAATAAAATATCAATACTTATCCATTGTAACCAAAATATTACCATACACCCATATAAAGAACACATAACATATAAAGGTAACTTGGGACATAAACATACTTAAATGGAATAACCATACGGTCAACTTCCACACATATCACTATATGGAATAGCCATACGGCTGAATTCCATACCCAATGCATTGGAGGTTATAAGATAACCACCCATCCTGGTATTCATAGCACCACACGTCATATGGTTTATCACGTAACCACCCATCAAATGTCCATGTACCATTACAAAATCATAAGACATAAGACAAATATAATGGAAAGAAAACATTTCCATATTTCGATCACAATATAACAATTAAATATATTGAAATAAAAAATCCATTATAAAAACCATTTTCAATACCAAAATACATAAAAGAGTATATGGTATTTATTTCATTTTAAAAACATTACGACCTCATGAGGAAGCCAAAGACCAAATAATACTCACGGTGGTGGAAAACGTTGTTGTCACCACGTACGTTAAAATAAAAATTACTTTTTATCATTTAGTAAAATGCTTCATAGAAAAAAATTCCCTTTGAATGAAATGAAAATTCAATGTTTTATTATACAGCGTATAAAAGAAAGTATTGTATTCGAACAAAATATGCCTCAATGAAAGGAGAATTGAGACGAAGTCCCTTACAAAGTCAGTTTCCTTAGATTAATGATAAATCAGTTAAATAATTATGTGTGACAAATATAAATACACCCAATATAAGAGGATATTAAGTGTAAAACAATAATAGGTAATCCTCACATATTCATAGTATGACATAATCGATAGGGTAGAGGTTTATCTCAAAGAATTGAAATTGGGTTAAGAAGTTCCCTTAAAGAAATTCGACAGCCTAACAGTGTCATTTTAATATTCTGAAAATGAGATGATGAGAGATAAAAAGGGTATCTAATCAGTTGTACATATCATTTACAGATATAAGGATATATAAGAACATATCCCAACATAATAATATGTAAATTAAAATACCTAACAAAAAGAAGTCTTTTAAAAAGAGGAGGGTTAAAGGTTCCCTTACCGATTTGGGTAACTTTCGAAACGTACACCCTGTGAAATGACTATAAAACAATGAATTAAATACTCATAAATGAAAGTATATTACACAAAGAGTAGAATAATGGTTATTACATACACCACTCAAAGTAAAAGGTGGCAAATGTAGCATAAATCTCTCAGGAATAAAAGTGAGATGGAAAATCCATTGTGAAAACTTGGCAGCCTAACAACGCCACATAAAACTTCTAAAAATGGATTTATAAAATCAAATAGGGTATCTAATAATGTGAACATAAAAAGTATAGAATGATTAATATAAAAGAACATCCCAAAACAAAATAAATATGAGCTTAAAATAAATGACATAAAAGAGGGTACTTAAAAAGAAAGAGAGAGGTAGGATCTCTTACCTCGTGTCTGACTTGACTCGATTGTTATTTAATCTCCTGAATAATAAACTAGATTTAATTTATAATTGCATAAAAACCTTTATTATGTTTATTATTACTTTTATATAATTTATTACTATTTCATGAAAAATATGTAATTATTTAAGTTACTAATGGTCGTTTTGTTAATAGTTGGTACTTGAGTCAAAAATAAACATCTTATAATTACAAGTTGTTGATGTGGTAAAATATCCATTATATCCAGAATTATATTCATGATTTAGATATCATATATATCATATATATCCATTATATACATGCATTTAAAATATTACATAACATTTAGAGGTAAAAAATGAAATGCACCGTTCATGGAGACGGTAAGCCGTACGTATGCATGAACACTACTTGCATTTTTATTTCATATTTAATGGAATGAAATCATAATTATATAGAGGTATATTATAATTACAGTATAATATAATATATAATATCATTAACTCCATCCTTTATGCATCCCAGATATGGCATTAATGAATCAAATCATTTTGAGGGGGCAGTAGTCCGCACTTCCTAAAATGAAGATATCGCATTTACCCATAATGGAAACCATAAAGGTAAGCGATAAATGAAAAATACAGAAGCATAAGGAAAAAATAAACATAATATATATCATATATAAATATAGTGACATCTTAATGGCCACCATGAATGTTGTTAAAAGAAGATTGAACAATCATCATTTCGTGAGGCAAAAATTCGCCATCCACAGAAACAATATGTTCTTTAACCATTACATGAAGGTGTGTGTAAGTGTAGCACAAATCCTTCACATAAAAACATCTTAGTATATTTAATATACTGGTTTTAATACAAAATAAAGGTATAAAAGGAGTTTATGGGGTTGGAGAAGCAAAATAAAACAAAAGAACACAAGTAAAGACATTACCTTTCAATCAGATAACTCTTTTTGATTTGTGCCAAAAGGCTTCCTTGGAAAGACTTCTGCTCAAAGCTAGGCTTCTAGGAGCAAGGGAGGGATTTTTAGAGACAATGTGAGTAAATGTTGGACGAGCCAAGGGCTTGAGAGGTGTGGGTAAAGAGGTAGTGGTGGGGGCCTTTTATAAGAGGGAGGAGGGGCACTCTTGGAATGTCTTGAAAAGTTACTTTATTATAAAATGATTTTCACATATTAAAGGTCAAACAATTATATATTTTGAGGTTAAGGTGATAAGGGTTCTAAATCCACCCATCCAATTAGTTTTTGACAAGTGTAAGTCTTATATTTTACTTTATCTTCTCATTTTATTTAAATCGTTCGTTAATGAGGTGATCACTACATCATCATGGTGTCATAAATAAATTTATTTATTTAATGTCTAAATATTAAAAAAATATAATTATGTAGGAAATCTTTTTATCTTTCTAAAGAATATTTATAGTAAAAAATATGACTTGTATAACCCCATGTAAAAATGATTTTTGTAAAACAATACATGTCTGTGATATTTTTATTTTAACTTTAAATAAAAAGTTATTAATGTCATTTTCCTACCAAAGTGGATCCATGGGGTCCCCAAGTTGACCCATGGATTGTATGGGTCTCACATGACTCATCCAATAATGGTAGGACATGTGTTAAGGTCATTTCATATTATTATAACATTATCTTTACCTTAAATTACAGTAATTACCTTTAATCGTGATTAATAAAACATAAAAGTTACTATTCACCAAAAAATTATTTTAATCTCATTAAACCACATTTTACATCCTAATGACAACCATGTATGTCGTATTTTTGAAGTTTAAATCACAGAAGTGGTAATGTTTCATTTTAATGAAAAGCAGTTTCTTAACTACCACTTTGTGGTTTCACTATTGATCAAAAATTGATGTTTTTCAGAAAAATACCAAAAATTCACGCTAAACTATATTTGATATTATGAATTAAAATATGATTTTTATTTTAAAAAATTCAAAACATATAATTTTCATTAATTAGTTTAGTAATTAATTCCCGTTTTCAAAACAAATAGCGTGTTTTTAAGAAACAATATCTATTAAAAGATTGACACTAGTTTAAGTCCAATTTCAATGTGAAATTAGTTACAATGACCACCATTGGATTAAATGGTAAAAATATGTTCTAATAAAACTTTAAAACCAATTCAAAAGATCATATAATCATATAAATAATTATATTAAAAAGAGTTTTTGAATTAAAAGACAACATTTTTCACATATTCATTAAAAATGAACTTTATCAAAAAAAATAACAAAAACATAAACAAAGTAAATTTTGATGTCTCGATTCTAAATAAGGATTATATTTGGTCCAATATAATATATGAAATTTTCAAAAAGTGGATTTAAAAAGGATTCTCCATCAAGAGGTGGTTAATCGACCTTTTAAAGGATATTAGAATGTTTACGCTTAATATTGGATTCATTTGAATTTTTAATCATATAACATTTATTGTAAAAAGTAAAAATATTTGACAAACATATAAAATCATTTTTTAGTTAGTTCTGTTAATTCCCAACATTATAACGGCTAGTCGTTAACTACCATTCAAAATAAGATTATTTTACTAATAGAGTGCAGCGTAAGATTTCAAAGAAACTCGTTGTTGCGTATTGGGTACGCCATCGAGCATAGTGTTCCCATTAAATTAATATTAACATTTTATTCACAAATATGGATAAATATAAAAATTTCACATTCTTTCTTTACTTGGGGTGTTACATCCTTCCCCCCTTTTGGGAATTGTGTCCTCTTAATTTTAAAATTGGGCTCGGAAACATCATTGAATGTCCCACATCGGAACAAGAGTTGGTAAAACTATCACTTTAAAAGAGAGAAATGGAAGTACATAGGTCACCCAAGTTAACCCATACTAGGATTCCATTTAGTAAAACATGTATATGGATGAAAAAGCAAAGGTTCATGTTCTAAGGGAGTGTGATAGATAAAATGTTTAGGAGAAATTTAACCACCAGAAAATCACAAACTTGTGATGGGTTAAATGTTATTTGATTCCCCAGTAGGAAAAGTTAACACATAAAATTTTAGTTTAAATTTACTTTTCATTGAGAAATTTATTTATGAGCATAAGTAAATCATAAGGAAACATACTTACTTGTTATTTTTACTTTTAACTTTTACTATATTTCTTACACAAAATCATATTTTCTCCAAAAGATGAGTATTTAGGAATATTTGTTCACATTAAGAGTATTGTAATCAACTTCTAGAGAGTCACCTAATACATAATAGATAACTACATATTTCCCATGTCTTTAGACCTTAACCAAAACCACAATTGTTATAACAAGATCCATAAAAGGATAATACTTTATAAAAAGAAAATCTATTCTTAATCTCCAAAATTTGTCCAACACAACCCAAAGTCCAATAAAGACCATTCGATAAACAATTTACCCATATAATTCTTTTAAGTAAACCAAACTAAGATTGATACCCAAATATTTGAAGGATTTATTCACATATTTTTCCAAGGTAAAAATTTACAATTATATCCAAATAACATCATTTTCTCCTAAATTATCATATTGAAAAGTAATTAACCTAATCATATATCCTCCATGATAGGTCAATATTTTCAAAGATAACCCAAAATCAACTTATTCTTGATTCATAAAATCATCTAACTAAAAAGAATAAGTCATACTAACCAGATACTTCACATAGTCCAGTGGTAGGCGATGCACCCTTATCGCCCTTTAGTTGTGGCTTTGACTCATGCGGCCTTACGAGATGTGACGGGTTGTCACACGGTCTGTGTTTTGTCCTTTTTCCAAAACTATATAATTCTCAAAACATTCCCCAAAAGAGATAAAATCATCAAAAATAACCATAACATAATTTAACAATATTTTTATCTCATTCCTTTCATTTTCCAACATAACATATAGTAACCCATAATTGCCTCAAAAGTATGGATCCTATAAACCCAAATGGTTCTTTATAACTATGTCCAAAAAATAACAGATAAATATTCCTTGAATAATATCTTCATATATCAAACATCAAGGTTACACATACTATAAAAAGTCTTCTAATGCAACCCCATCATCAAAAGAGACTTAATACTTTTAATAATTTCACCATCCTATAATCTACCATAACTCTTGAATCCCTTATACGTTGACTTCTTACTCATTCAACATTCTTCATGATACATTAACCGTTACTTTCCATCTTATTTTGAAATACTTCTTTCCTACAAACAAAATCATGAATCATATCCTAAGATTCCAAAATAGGAAAACATATGTTAAGAAACAATCCATACCTTTGATTGGTCATTGTTAGTTTCTTCATCCTCAATCAAAATGGCATTAGGAATTGGTAAACTAATATTTTTATAATCTTGGTGATCCCTTTCCTGAAACTTCTTTTTAGGAAATGTGTTTTCATAATGACCATGCAGACCGCATTTAAAACATTCAATTGATCCATCAGAAAGAACTTCTTTCCCTTTCCTCGAGTCAACTGGATGCTTCCATTTTCCATGGCAGGTTCTTGATTTATAACCTTCATTTCCACATCTATATCATTTTTTTGTCTCTTTGAAACATTTTACTGGGTGTTTCTTTCCACATCTTTGACACATAGGTTTTTGAACACACATACCTCTATGATTATTACCTGAACTTCCGTAGGGATTTTTTTCTCGCATATATGATGCCTTATAAAAATCACCAACGTCTAGGTGGTCAATCATGACTCCAGATAGTTGGTTGAGGATAAAAATAAGAGTTCTCATCGCAGATCCCATATCATTCAGTTTCTCACTCAGAAAATTGTCACATTTTCCTTCCAATCCATTGTTACTTTTGTGCCTGCTCGTTCCAGCCATTTACAAAAACCAAAAAGGGATGTGTGAGCATATCATTAAAATCATCATATAATAATGAATAAGATAAAAACTAAGATATAGTTATCCAAGTTATCTCAAACTCATTCTAACTTTCGAAAAAAAACAATGTGTCCATCTAATATACTACCCATTGTGGTTATACACAACTTGTCACTTATGCTTAAATAACACTCGAACCTCTAAAGTTATCTAAACTGACCTTTGATACCAATTATAAGGACCTGGTCTTAAAACATTACTGAATACTAAATTAAATGAATAATTCACATGGAGGATCTTTTGAGGTTTAGAGTTTTAGAGAATTAGGAAATAACTATTACATCTAAAAAGATTACCAAGTAGACACTTCAACTAAATTCCCATAAAATAAAAACTCATAAAAATAAACATGTCTAGTTCCATGTTTTAGATATAATTTCTTTCTGTCATCCCATCCTTGACCCTATTCATCTTTAAGTCCTGTGGAAAACATTTCCAAAACTTGGGATGAGTATAAAAAACCCATTAAAGGATACACAAAGAAGGAAAACTGTTAGTCTTTCAAAATAGCAAGTAAACCATGAATACATTATCAAAGTAATAAATTTCACCTTTATGAAGTAGTAAGTACTCTTCACTGAAAAAAATATCACTACTTATACATTGTAACCAAAAGATTACCATAATCCCATAGAAAGAACACATAACATATAAAGATAACTTGGGACATAAACATACTTAAATGGAATAACCATACAGTCGACTTCCACACATATCACTACATGGAATATCCATACGGCCGAATTCCATACCCAACTCATTGGATGTTATAATGTAAACACCCATCCTTGTTTTCACGGCACCACCCGTCATATGTTTTATCACGTAACCACCCGTAAAATGTCCATGTACCATTATAAAATCATAAGACATAAAACAAATATAATGGAAAGAAAACATTTCCACATTTCGATCACAATATATCACTTAAATATATTGACATAACAAACCCATTATAAAAACCATTTTCAATACCAAAATAGATAAAAGTGTATATGGTATTTATTTCATTTTAAAAAACATTACAGCTTCTTGAGGAAGCCAAAGACCAAATAATACTCGCGGCGGCGGAAAATGTTGTTGTCACCACGTACGTTAAAATAAACATTTATTTTTGTCATTTAGTAAAACACTTTATACAAAAAGATTCCATTTGAATGAAATGAAAATTCAAAGGTGTATTATACAGCGTATAAAAGAAATTCTTGCATTAGAACAAAATATGCCTCAATGAAAAGTGATTGAGACGAAGTCCCTTACAAAGTCTGTATCCATAGATTAAGGATAAATCAGTTACATAATTATGTGTGACAAATACAAATACACCCAATATAAGAGGATATTAAGTGTAAAACAATCATAGGACATCCACACATATTCATAGTATTACATAATCGAGAAGTAGATGTTTAACCCAAAGAATTGAAATTGGGTTAAGAAGTTCCCTTATAGAAATTTGAAAGCCTAACAGCGTCATTTTAAAATTCCAGAAATTGAGATGATGATAGATAGAAAGGGTATCTCATCACTTTTACATATCATTTACAGAAATAAGGATATATAAGAACATATCCCAACATAATAAGATGTAAATTAAAAGACCTAACAAAAAGAAGTCTTTTAAAAAGAGGTGGGTGAAATGTTCCCTTACTGATTTGGGTAACTTTCGAAATGTACACCCCGTGAAAGAAGGACTGTAAAACATTGATGTAAATACACATAAACGAAATTAAATTACACAAAGATTAGAATAATGGGTAGTACATACACCACTCAAAGGAAATTGAGGCAAATGTAGCATAAATCTCATGGGAATAAAAGTGAGATGAAAAATCCCTTGTGAAAACATAGCATCCTAACAGCGCCACTTAAAACATCCAAAAATGGATTTATGAGATCAAATAGGGTCTCTAATAATATTAACATAAAAATTACAGAATTGAGAATAAAAATGAACATCCCAAAACATAAGAAAGATGAGCTTAAAAGAAATGACATAAAAGAGAGTACATAAAAAGAATGAGAGAGGTAGGATCCCTTACCTCGTGTCTGACTTGACTCGATCGTTCGTTAATCCCATGAATAATAAACTAGAGTTAATTTATACTTTCTAAAGAAAATTTTTAGGTTCATTATTCCTTTTATATCATTTATTACTATTTCATGAACATTATGTAATTATTTAAGTAAATAATGGTCGTTTTGTCAATAATTGGTACTTGAGTCAAAAATAAACTTCTTATAATTAAAAGTTGTTCATGTGGAAAAATATAAATTATATCCAGAATTATATTAATGATTTAGATATCATATATATCATATATATCCATTATATACATGCATTTATAATATTACATAACATTTAGAGGTAAGAAATGAAATGCACCGTTCATGGAGACGGTAAGCCGTACGTACGCATGAACGCTACTTTCATTTATATTTCATATTTAATGGAATGAAATAATAATTATATAGAGGTATATTAAAATTCCCATATAATATCATATATAATAACATTAAATCCATCCTTTATACATCCCACATATGGCATTAACGGATCAAGTCACTTTGAGGGGGCTGTAGTCCGCACTTCCTAAAATGAATATATCGCGTTTACCCACGATGGAAACCATAAAGGTATGCCATAAATGAAAAATACAGAAGCATAAGGAAAAAATAAAAATAATATATATCATATATAAATAGAGTGACATCTTAATTTCCACCATGAAAGGTTATAAAAGAAGATTGAACAATCATCGTTTCGTGAGGTAGAAATTCGCCATCCACAGAAACAGTATGTTCTTTAACCATTAGATGAAGGTGTGTGTTAGTTTATCTCGAATCCTTCACATAACAACATCATATTATATTTAATATACTGTTTTTGTTACAAAATAAAGGGATAAAAAGAGTTTAGGGAGTTGTAGAAGAAAAATAAAACAAAAGAACACAAGTGAAGACATTACGTTTAAATTGGATAACTCTTTTTGATTTGAGCCCAAAGGATTCCTTGGAAAGACTTCTGCTCAAAGTGATACTTCTAGGACTAAGAGAGGGATGTGGATAGACAATATGTGTAGATTTTGTATGAGCCAAGGGCTTGAGTGGTGTGGGTAAAGAGGTAGGTGTGGGCCTTTTAAAAGAGGGAGGAGGGGCACTCTTGGAATGTCTTGAAGTGTTACTTTATTATAAAATGATTTTCGGATATTAAAGGTCCCACAATTATATATTTCTAGTTTAAGGTGATAATGGTTCTAAATCCACCCATACAATAGGTTTTTGACAAGTTTATATCTTACATTTTAAATTATCTTCTCATTTTATTTAAATCGTTCATTCATGAGGTAATCAATGCATCATCATGTTGTCATAAATAAATTTATTTATTTAATATCTAAAAATTATAAAAAAAAATAATGTTGTAGGAAATCTTTTTATCTTTCTAATTAATTCTTATAGTCAAAAATATGACTTGTATAACCCCAGTTATAAATTGTTTTAGTAAAACATTACTTGTTTGTTACATTTTTATTTTAACTACAAATAAAAAGTTATTAATGTCATTTTCCTACCAGTGTGGCTCCATGGGGTCCCAAAGTTGACCTATGGACTGTCTTGGTCGGTGATGACTCATCAAATAATGGTAGGACATGTGTCAAGGTCATTTCATATTATTATAACATTATCATTACCTTAAATTACACTAATTACCTTTAATTGTGATTAATAAAACTTAAAAGTTACTATTCACCAAAAAAATTATTTTAATCCCATTGAAAAACATTTTAAATCCTAATTACAACCATGTATATCGGATTTTTGAAATTCAAATCACAGAAGTGGTAAAGTTTCATTTAAATGAAAAATCAGTTTTTTAACTACCACTTAATGGTTTCACTATTCATCAGAAATTGAAGTTTTTCAGAGAAATACCAAATCATCACCCTAAGAAATATTTGATATTACAAATTCAAAGATGATGTATACTTTAAGAAATCCAAAACATTTAAGTTGCATTCATTAATTTATTAATTAATTCCTGTTGTCAAAACAAATAGAGTGTTTTTAAGAAACAATATTTATTAAACGATTGACAGTAGTTTAAGTCCAATTTCAATGTGAAATTAATTCCAATGACAACCATTGGATTAAATGGTAAATATATTTTCTAATTTCACTTTAAAATTAATTCAAAATATTATCTAATCATAAAAATAAATTATATCAAAAATAGATTTTGAATTAAAATACAACATTTTTCACATATTCATTAAAAATGAACTTTATCGAAAAAAATAACAAAAACATACACAATGTAAATTTTGATGTCCCAATTCTAAAGAAGGATTTTATTTGGTCCTATATAATATAATAAATTTTCAAAAAGTGTATTTAAAAAGGGTTCTCCATCAAAAGGCGGTTAATCGACCTTTTAAAGAATATTAGAATGTTTACGCTTAAAATTGGATTCATTTTCATTTTTAATCCTCTAACATTTATTGTAAAAAGTAAAAATATTTGAAAAACATAAATAATCATTTTGTAGTTAGTTCTATTCATTTCCACCATTACAACGGCTAGGAAATAACTACTATTTAAAATAATATTATTTTATTATTAGAGTGTAATGTAAGATTTCAAAGAAAATCGGTGTTGCGTATTGGGTACTCCATCGAGCATAGCGTTCCCTTTAAATTAATATTATCATTTTATTCAAAAATATGGACAAATATAAGAATTTCATATTCTTTATTTACCTGGGGTGTTACAATACACGTCAATTTTAATTATATATATAATATTATTTCTATTATTCTAATATTTTTTAATGTAAATTTTACACATTGTAGAATTTTTATTAAACGACATGGAATGAATCTTTCTTTCATTTTCCATACGAGGTACTTTTTTACCTTTCTAATGAGAGTATGAGAAGAATGTATTTTTTTAACATATATGGAATGAATTGGATTTTATGTCTTCTTAGCACCTTCTTTACATGAATATTACTTTACATGATTTCAAGTTTATTTTCAACATAATTATTTTAAAATTGGGCATCATTTTGAGGAAAGAAAATGTTTTTAACGAAGAAATGATATTTTCCTCAAGAATTAAGTTCAAGGGGTTTATCAAAATTATTTTCCATATAATATGACATAGGGTTATCCATAATATTAATATTATTTGATTGTTTTTATGATGAAAATATTTTTATTAATTCTGTTTATTGTAAATGGATTATAAGGGAATGCTGTTTAGGAAACCCATTTTATTTCATGGCATATGCGATGAAGAATGATTTATGTTTATTTGGCACATGTAAGAATTATTTCATTAAGAGAAGGGTGAGACCTATATCTACCTCCAATGCATTGGTTAAAGATTCAAATCTCTTGTGATACACATGATAGGAACGAAAAGTAAATATAGTTCAATAATATAGGGTTGGAATGGAAACTAAATCTGGTTCAGTATTACATGGATGGAATGGAAAATATACATAGTGTATTAATTTACTTTGTCCACTATGATGGTCTTGGAAGCAATTCATTGACTACTATGGATATAAAATTATGTTCTTATTTGTTTTCCATAATTCTATATTTTATGCCAATGCAATTTTATCATGGTTATTGTTCTTTTATGATCTATTCCGTACATATTGCTAATATTTATTCATTATTCATGATTTTAATATTTAGACTTTATGTTCATGTTTTTTTAAACTCTTATGTTTATAGTTTGTTTTATGTTATCAATTATTACCCTTACTGAGAATTTGAGCTCACCCTTTTTATGTTTTCTTTTTCCCAAGATATAAATAATGGTTTTAGGTAGGAAGAATGGGGAAAATATTTAAGGTAGATATTTAATATCTTTTACCGAGTTATAATATTATGTTCCAAGGTTCCAAATACACTAAAAAAATACGGTCGGTGGGCTTATATTTGTGTAATGTATTAAGTATTACGCAAAAGAAATGTAATGACCATGTATGTCAAGATTTATTCGTAACAACCTCTCATTATTTTGGGATTTATTATGTATAATCTTATTTAATAAATCCTGAAATGATGTTTAAAAATAGTTGGGTTATAGTATTTGGTACCAAGTAGAGGTTTAATTATTTTTGGGATTAAGATGAAAAAACTCTGTTGAAATATTTATGAATAAAACTATGTATAAGAAAACATATTTAAATTTTGGAAAGTATATAGTAAGTGGTTTATGAAGAAAATATTTCCATGTTTGGATATTACAAGTGGATGTCTCTCTGTAATAGATGTACATAGGGGTAAAACGCAAATACACTATGTTGTGATAGACTTGATTGGGAACTAGAGCATGATAATGGGTCTTGCTGCACACCTGGTTGGACACACCTAGAATAAATGGTTTAGTAAATTAATAACCTCATTATGAATTATTATTAAGGGAATGAAAAATACTCATATTATTATATGTTAGGGAATAGATTAGGGATAACATAGATTGAATCCTAGAAATTCATATGTTAAATAACGGCATGTAATTTATAAGTTATTTATTTAATGTCATTGGATTTCCATTTACATATTTAATATTCAAAAAATACTCCTCTATAGTTTTCCCTTTATTCTAGCCAATGTATAGAAATTAAAGGAATCATGTAAAAAACCAATGTTATGGGAAATGTGATGATGGCCCCATTGAGATACTCATCCTGATTGGATCGAGGATTGTGATATTTATAGGGATACTCTCCAAACTAACTCAGGTTATCAATACTAACCAATATCAGTCAGAGCATCAATATCCCCCTATAAAATAACAAGCTACAATTGCATGCTTTATATTAGGAACGCCTCTAAATTTAAATGGTTCATTTGATCCATTAATCTTATAACAATGGATCAAATCCATTGATAAAATCTTCTCCATCGTTCAATGTTATTAGACAGAGAAGGTTCTACTATTTTTTTATATGGAGGTAGAATTTGATCGATGGTGATCATTGATCGTGGATATGAAGCCTGAAGAATAAATCAAATTGATGGGGAGAAGAACTTCTGGAAATTTTTTCGATAAATATTTTCCTCACACTATCTAACATAAAATTTTAAAGTATTTTATTGACCTAATGAAAGAAAGAAGTCAAAACTATAAGGGTACATGAGGTAAACTTCACAAAACATTCATGATACTCTGTCTTTGTTGTTACCCCCAAATGAAAAGTTGACCACTTATTTGGATGGGAAAAACCTATTCTATTAAAATCCCGAGAAATTATAGATTTTGATAGCTATGAAGAAATTTTATTATGTTCCCTCAAATTTGAGGATTGTGATCTTAATGAAATCAATATTACTGGTGCCAAATACACCTGTTATAGAATGTCCATCAATAGGATTGTAGCTAGCAAACTGGATAGAGCATTCACTAACACTTCCGCCCTTGATAAATGGGATTCCATATCTAGCATTACCTTACCTAAGATAAACTCTGATCATCACCCTATTCTTGTCAGCTTCATCTCTAAGGGCTCAAAATCTCCCCTCCCTTTTAAATTTAACAATGCTTGGGCTACGGTCCCAGAATGCTCCAACATGATCAAAGACTTCTAGGAGAGAATGCGACGACAAAGTGAACCTTTTGCTTGCATTGCCAAACTAAAACATCTAAATAAACAACTCAAAGGTTGGTTCTTCTCCAAAACAAAGCAGCTTGATGTGGATATCTCCTCATTGGTGAATGACCTCATTGGTATTCAAAGATCCAATACTAGATCAGACTTTTCTCTTGATCCCCAGACTGAAATTACTATTTCTTTGAAGCTTAACTCTCTTCTGAATCTCAAAGATAACATGCGAAAGAAAATTTTTAAAACTAAATGGATTTCATATGGTGATATAAATACTAAATTTTATTATTCTCTTCAACGAATTAGGAAAATATTTAGTCCCCTTGCCTTTCTTAAAGTTGACGACACTCTTCTTGACACTGAGGATGCCATTGCAAATCTTGTTATTAGTTATTTCCATTAACTGTTTAATGGACCGGAGGTTAGTTAGTAATGATCTCCTCCCGATAATTATTCCCAATATGGTCACTATTGAGGAAAATGATCACCTTTTAAGCATACCTATGGATTATGAAATCAGAAACACTGTTTTCAGCCTCAACCCTGACAGTGCACCGGGGCCGGATGGGTTCAACAATGGTTTCATTCAGTAATACTGGGATCTCATACATATAGATGTTTTTAATCTGGTCAAATATTTTTTTTCCAATGGTTTTCTTCCTCATGGTATAAATGCTCAGGTCCTCACTCTAAATCCTAAAGTAGATAATTCTGTGGAGATTCATCTTTTCTGACCTATTACCCTCATTAACACTATATATAAAATTATCACAAAACTTATTGCTAACAGACTCAACCCCCTTCACTAATAAATTTTTTTCTTGGAACCAATTTGGCTTCATCAAAGGAAGAACCATTCAAGATTGTATTTGCCTTGCCTCATAATATACTAATATGCTAAATAAATTCACTAGAGGAGGCTGTGTGGCCATTAAGTTTGACATCCGGAAAGCTTTTGACACTATGGACTGGAATTTTATTTTTAAGGTTCCTAAAAACTTTGGGTTTAATGACTCTTTCATTACCATGATCCGCACCTTATTCAATTTGGCTTCCATGTCTGTGCTGGTCAATGGGTCCCTAAAGGTTTTTTCAAATGTTCCAAGGGTGTTAGGCAAGGTGATCCCCTTTCAGTCATTCTTTTCGCTATTGCTGAATATTATCATAAAGATCAGGAACCGGTAAAAACCAGCCCTAAAAAAAGAATAAAAAGGTTAAAAGAGTCAGGCATACAAGGGATTTTTACATAATCTTGTGTGCAACACTCCACCTCTGTCAGCTTCCACCAGTGGGGCACAATAATCAGGCGCTGTAAACAACCACATTTCTTCCAAATCAATCAATGCCCGCTTTGCAAGGGCATCCACCACCTGATTGGCCTCCCAGTAGACATGTGTAACCACTAGGAACATGTGCGCAGCCTGGTCGAGACAGTCAACACATTGAGGCAACGTGCACCACGGGACATTCCGTGTCTTGGTCCTCAACGCATGAACCGCAGATTGGGAATCAGATTCAAGCCATATATGCATCCAATTAAACCGGACAGCGTACCTGATAGCATATATCATGGCCTAGATTTCAGCTTCAAACGCAGTGCCAATCCCTATGGTGTGGTGGAAGCAGCCCTTAACAAACCCACGGTAGGTTCAGAACACTCCCCTGCACCCCGACATACCTGGTGCACCCAAAGCAGCCCCATCAACGTTTATCTTGAGGCAGGGCGCGATGGGTGGCATCCACCGTATATACTTCATCATTAGAGGCTTGCGTGGCCGACCCGATACACCAAGTTTCTGCAGAACCTGGAGATCCTCAACGGTGTTATGCATTGTGCCATCCTGTACCATGGAGGCGGCATAGATATCCCGATGGACAGCCTTCATCCCTTGTTGTACCGTATGCTGCTCATCTCCAAATAGCATGCAGTTCCGAGCCTCCCATGTATCTGCAATAACAGCCGCTACGGCCACCAGCATCAGGTTGTGAATTTGTGCACTGCATGGGACAGTCATCATGCTGGACAGCAGGTCAATAACCGGCCTGCATGTGTCAATTACAACACCAAACAGATACCCAATGTACTCCCATAGCTGGTAGGATCTCTCTTGTTACGTCTACAATTGTTTCCAAGATGGTTTACTCGATGATGGTCTATAGTTGGCCCTCCAGTCTTCTTAAAAGAATCAATACATGCATTAAAAATTTTGTCTGAACTTGTAGTACGATTGAAAGAAAACTTCTCACTATACCATGGGTCACTTGTTGTAAACCCCTGGATAGGGCTGGTCTTGGCATTAAGAATCTTATGCTTTTTAATGAATCTCTTCAAGCTAGAATGACTTGGAATCTAATTCATAGTAATTCTGATTCCTTGGTATTCCTCAAGAAAAGGTTTGTTACTAAGCTTCGGAATGATAACTTGGGTTACATCACATCTTCCATCTGGCCTTCTATTAGACAGTCTTTCCTTAAAATCATGAACAACGCTAGATGGGTGGTTAGTGTGGATTCATCTATGAATTTCTGGCTGGACAACTGGACTGGTGTCCCCTTAATCTCTATGATATCGCCCACCAATAGTCTTGAGAACACCACCTCCACGATTCATGAGGTTGTTAACTCTCATGACATCAGCCTTCCAAACCACATTAGTCACGTCATTGAAAATTATCATTTTTCTGACATTGATGACTTCTTTGTCTGGGAAACTGCCTTCAATGGGGTCCTGGATTCTAAAAATTTATACAAAAACAACTTCTATAGTTCTAATTCTAACTTTATCTGGTTGAAATCTTTTAACAAACCTTGGATAAAACCCTCGCGTCTTACTCTCATCTAGCGTGTGGCTCCTAATAGGGTCCCTAATGATGTTTGTCCCCAATATTTTGGGATTTCTCTTTGCTCTAGATGTCATCTGTGCAATCAAAACCGTGAAGATACTGATCATTTGTTCTTGTCTTGCGCTACAGCTGCAACTCTTTGGAAATAAATTTCTAACATTTTTGGCTGCATATGGTCTCTACTTTCTTCTATCAGCTCTCAACTTTAGCACTGTGTGATCTGGGAATCTTCTAAGCAAATCAATAATATCTTCCTGGTTGCGGTGGCTAAGCTTCTACATGTGATCTGGTATGACAGAAATAATTTTATTCATAACAATGGCTTTCTCAATCTCAATGCAGCTAAAATGCGTTTTCTCATTGCCATTAAAGATGCTGACTCTCTTCAGAAGGATCATTGTGACGACTCTGTTGGGGATTTTTTGATCCTCCAATGTCTTCACATTGCAGGTTCTTATAGTCCTCCCCGACGTACCTTTGAGGTCCTCTGGAAAGCCTCGTTGCCAGGATTTATTAAAGTGAATGTTGACGACACTTCTAGAGGTAACCTAGGTCCGGAAGGCTGTGGTGCTATCTTCAGAGATTCTTCTGGCAGATGCCTCAGCTGCTTCTTCGGTGGATGTGGCACGACCTCGGCTTTGGAAGTGGAAATGTTGGGAGTCATTCATGCGATGGACTTCACCATTCAGAAGGGTTGGACCAACTTTTGGTTTGAATGTGATTCAACCACTGTCATCCAAGATATCTGGAAGGGAGTGGTACACCTTGCTTGGATGCTCACCTCTCGATGGATGAAATGTCTTGCTTCGCTCAGGAATCTCAGCTACATTTCCACTCATGTGTTCCGTGAAGCGAACATGGTTGTAGATAGTCTCACCAATAAGGGAGTCAATCAGGACATTACCTGGTTAGATGATCTACCTGCTGTCTCACTCTCTTTCTTCAATAAGGACTATAATAAAATTCCGTCTTTTAGACTTTCGTAACTCCTATATTTTCTTTTATGAAATAAATTGTGCCTTGGTCATTGACTGAGGCACCAACTCTTTTAAAAAAACATCTGAATTGTCAAATTTTTTGATAGAAGAACCCTAAAAATTGAATAATGGGAACCAAGAAATTATTTAGATATGGGAATGATGTACACCTAGCTATAGATTTATAATGGGAGAAACCTTCTAATGCAATTGATGAAATGAATTCTCCTGTAAAACCTCAGTGCATTGTTAATTATTCCAAATACAAGGAACTATGACACTTTTCAGACTAATGCACTAAAATCCAAGGGTTTTTGGAGACAACCGACAACCTCCAATGTGGTAAGAAAGAAATTTTTTACATCTCAACCTCTAATGTGGATCCCAACAATGATGTGGTGATAAGAATTCTAGTTATTCATTCAAGAATATATAACATATTTTTTATTCTAGTTTAATTAATTCTTTTATATCATGAATGTTTAGTAGAACTATTAAAACTCCACTTAAAAGCATTGAAGTATGAAAGTTGATGAAAATGGGAAATGGGGAAATTATTGCATCCCAAGTATATAGCTCCTCCCATGTTAAATTTTTAATCTAAACATCCTAAAAAAACCATATGACACTACCTTTGGTGTAATTTGATGCAATAATGGGGGTGGATTACCATTACCAATATAGTTCCAACATAAATTTTTATGATAAGTAAATGACTTTTCATATCATTAATTGTCCTCAAATTCTATACAAGTGTAAGGTGGAGGAAGAATCTTCTTTAGCAATAACATATCCATCAGTCATATTTTTCCTTAAGGGAAATATTATCTAGCTACGATGATTTAGTATATGGTAGGTATTATCCTTGAAGTCATTCTCATTGTGAGGGAATACACTAAAGTTCTTCTCAAAGAATTATATAGTCTTTATCTTATCCGAGAGGTTTAATTTTCAATTGATCTTATACCTGAGGTGTTCCCAATATCCAAGACTCCATATAGAATTTCTTTTGTGGGACTTGAGGAGATGAAGAAAAAATGAAAGTGAATCTTGATAAAGGTTTTATATGCCCAAGAGATTCACGATGGGGTGAACCAATCCACTTTTTTGAGAAGAAGGATGGGTAAATGTTTCTTTGAATTGATTATTATAATCTCAACAAGATCACGATAAAGAACATGTCTCCTCTTCCATGGGTTGATGACTCATTAAATCATATATGGATAGTACAATACATATACAAGGTGGATATTTTGTCAGGATATTTCCATGTTAGGGTGGTTAAGGAGGATATCACCAAGACTACTTTTCATATAATGTATGAGCACTATGAGTTCCTAGTAATGGAATTCAAACTCACTAATTATCTAGAAATATTTCTCGACATAATGAATATAGTCTATAGAGATTACCTATGAAATTTTTTTGAATTATTTATTGATGATATTCTAATATTATCCAAAACCAAGGAGGATCATGAGGAGCATCTATGTACTATTCTAAAATCCTTGTGAAAGGAGAAGATTTATGAAAAGTAAATAAAATGTGATTTATTTTTGAGTAAAGTATCATTAATGGTTCATATTATCATAAAAAATAGGATATATGTAGACCCTTTAAAGATAATATAATTTTAAGGATAGATAAGGCCAAAATCTATGATAGATAAGAATAGTTTCCTTGGATTACCTCGGTACTATTTTTTATTGTTGAGAAATTTATCATGATTTCCAAACCCTCTAACCATGATAACTCAGGAGGTAGTCACATTTTCTTGTAATGATGAATGTTAATAGAGCTTAAAGGAATATAAAATGAGGATTATCACTAAACCTATACTAACACTACCCCTAAGTGGATATATTCTCTTGTATTTAGTGATTCCTTGATGAAGTTATTGGGATGTATGTAAATGAAAAATGACAAAGTGATACCTGATGCTTCATGGTATATAAATGTTAATGAACAGAACTACCCAATGCATGATCTGGAGTTAGTAGTAGTGATCTTTACATTGAAAATATGGAGGAATTATCTATTTTGGGAGAATATTGAAATATATATGAATCAAAAAATCCTAAAGTATATATTTAAATTGAAAGATCTAAATGTGCACCAAATATGGTTAGAGATGATCAAGGACTATGAATACTCAATTCACTACCATCCTGGGGAAGTGAATAAAGTGAAAGATGCTCTAAGTAAAAAAGATCCGAAAATTAAATCATTAATGAAAATTTAGGGGGAACATAATCTTACATTTGAAGAGGATGGAAATTATAATCATAGAGATGTGTCATGGAATATACATAAATATTTCTGGGATTTTAGTAGGTGAAGTCAGAAAGGAAAAATCTAACGGGATGATACAACCATTCCCCATACCTACATGGAAATGGGAAGGAATCAACATTGACATTGTCACTGGTCTTTTAAAGACATCAAGAGGAAATAATTTTATATGGGTTGTGGTGGATCATCTTTCAAATACATCTCAATTCATTAAAATTCTACAGGAATTCTCACTTGATCAACTTTAAGGATATACATTAGATAAGTGGTGTTGTTTTATTAAAAACCTCTATCAATTGTATCTCATCGATGTCCATTATTTACATCTATGTTCTGTAAGAGTCTCTTACATTCTCTAAATACTTATTCAAACATTAACATGACCAATCACACTCAAACTGATGGCCAGTATGATTGGACATTGAAGACAGTCAAGTACATGTTGATAGCATACTAAATCGACATCAATGGAAGATGATATCAACATATTCCTTCGATTGAGTTCTCATAAAATAATAGTTTCTACTCAAGTATCCACATATCCAATTATGAAGATCTTAATTGAAAGAGGTTTAGAACACATGTGTGTTGGGATAATGTAGGGGAAAGAAAACATCTAGGACCTAAAATGGTCGAGGAAATGGTGGAAAGGTTATGAACATTCAATAGTACATCAAGGTTGCTTGGAATCGACATAATATCTATGTTGACAATTTTGGACGAGACATATAGTTTTATGTTTGTTACATGGTATTCCTCCACATATCTCCATCGAATAAATTCATTATAATTTAAAAGAAATGAAACATTAGTCCAAGATAAATATCTCCCTTTGAGATTGTTGATCGCATCAGAGTGGAGGCCTATCAACTAGCAATCCCACCTAACCTATATCAAGTACATGATATATTCTATATATCCCTATTGAGGAAGTATATACTAGACCCATCACAAGTACTCAATCCAAAGGTTGTATAGTTGGAGAATCACCTTTCCTATGAGGAGTAGCTGGTGAAATTCTTAGATAGTAGAGACAATGTTATATGAAATAAGAAAATCTACCTTGAAAAACAATTGTGGAGAAACCAAAAGCTTGAATAAGTGACATGGGAATCAAACTGGGTTATGAAATAGGGTTAACCTCGTATAATTTAGTTCGGGAAGTGAAAAATTCAAGGGAAAATTTTATAAAGGGGGGAGATTGTGACGACCTCATTGTTATAAATAAAATTCCCTGTATGATTTAATTTAATTTATTATTATAAATAATAGTTGTATAAATCACATGCACTTATTTGGTTTTATTATATCCAATCAGATTTATAAGTCCATCGAACATCCTTACCACGAATAATATATCCTTTCAATAGTGATCAAATTATTAGCATAAATAATGGGTTTTAATGAATTCAATCGACATAGATAAAAGAATTGATGGCCTCAACTAGTAGGATCATACCCTATGAAAACCAATTATCAGATATTTTGAGGGAGATATCATCTCTTTAATTTTCCCAACAAGCACAATTAAAACTATTTATGTGTGAATTTCAAGCTCATTGAGATCGCGGCCCAAACGGTGTACGCTAAACCACCCCATGAAAGACTCGTTGTCGTGCACCTTACTCATAGGGTAATTGTTGGTGTATTAAAGGTATATTTATCAAGAAAATAATAATATGAATACGTATGATGTATTTTTAATATAATAATTTACATATTTTCCTCCTATACCTACTTTATAAATTATTTTTATTTTTATTGAATAAAAACCAAATTGATTTTTTAATTCGTATTCAATTTAAATTAAAGCAGTTATTTTGTTTAATTAATGAACTATTAAAATAAATAATATTTTTTAAAAATGTTATTAATAAATAACTTTTGATTAATATAAATGATCATAAAATTTTTTTGAAGTCAAATTTAATTTTTATAAGTGTTTGAAAACTATTATTCTCAAAAAACCACATCAATTCTCAATAAATGTGATTTTATATATTACAAGTGAAAATATAAATATTTATAGAATTTTTTTGATAAAAATAATATTTTTTTGGAATCAAAATTTTGAAATCATTCAATAGTTCATTTTTAATAATTATCTTAGACTGTGAAAATTTTGGTTAAAAATTAATTACCATATAAATATATAGTGTGTATTATGAGATAATAATGACCCAAAATAGATGTAATAAATACTATAAAAATCCTAAATGAAAAAATATAATTTTTCACTTTTAAATATTGTTATTTTTAGTTTATTTTATTAATTTTAATAATCCATTATGAATCCTCCAAAACCTATAATATATTTTATGTTTTTTAAATCATTTATTTAATAGTATGACTCACTTATACATCAGCAAGCATATTATTTTATTAATTTCATACCTATACTGTATAAAATAATTTAAATCACCCCTCTTTGGAAGAATATATGCAGAAAAACCTATGGTAACGTTTGTGGTTTTGGTAATTTTAATATATAGAGCCCAAAACCTTCGTTTGAGAAATAATAAAGAATTCTCCACTCATTTTCAATATAAATCCAAAAAATCTACCATGTATCATCAATAAAAATACTTTGAGCACATCCTTACTTCTACCTTACCTATTTAGTTTCCTCCCAGGGCACCCCATGATTTAAATATTCTACACTGAATCATTTTGAATCACACACTCAAGTAACATATCCGTTCATTCTCTTATTCACTCAAGTTTCATCATTATCTTAGGCCTTAAATTTCAAATTTAAATTGTTGGGATATGTTTTTATAGGTCCTTATTAATGTTTTTTATGTAAAAATAATAAGAGACCCATTTATCTTTCATTGAACCATTTTATAAATTTTTTATGTAATGTTGTTATGATGCAAATATTTCACAGCAGTTTTCTATGCCAAACAAATGTTTAGTGAATACCCATACCCAATACCTATAAAGGGTTATCACATTTATGCACATACACATATTTGATTTGGGAATTAAATGTATGTATTCTTCATTACATGACCATGTATTAATAAGTGATGATAAAGGATTTCATGTTTTATGATCTATGAGACATACATATGCATGATAATGAAATTAAAGTGACTGG
Organism: Viscum album; assembly: GCA_963277665.1. Lineage (NCBI taxonomy): Eukaryota > Viridiplantae > Streptophyta > Magnoliopsida > Santalales > Viscaceae > Viscum > Viscum album. Next base: position 1,891,153,268 of record OY728156.1, read on the forward strand.
TGCGCCTGGAATTATATAGGTCTCTATTTAATTAGGAGATTTTTAGTCTCATTAGACATCATGTTGGGATAGGTAGTAAACCTAATTCCTTTATGGGGATTTTTTCATCCTGGTTTCATTGAAGTTATCATTGACCTATGTTTTTGATGTAGTGTTTTGAGTTGTTTTAAAATTTACCATGTTGCCTTTATGATTATCATGTTATATCATGCCTCATTGGTCATGTTTGTTATTATTACTCCTTTTATTCCCCCATTGATATGACTATTGTCTAACATGAATTACTATCATCATGTTATTTCGTTTTTATTCTCTTATTGGGAAATATAGCTTGCCTCTTTCTTATGTATGTCACCAATTTAGCCCATGTAGTTTTATGTATGAGCATGTTATAAAAGTTTTCAATAAAGATAATGTTTTACTTGTTTTATGTTGTTTTATAGTGTACCTAATTCCTAAATACACTATACATATCAATATTTCAGGTTGTATTATGTGTAATCTTATGTAATAAATCATGAAATAAATTGTAATAAAGAGAAGGGTGTTCAAAAAAACAACCCAAAATAAATTTATAAATGATATATTTTTAGATAAAAATCTCTATAGTAAATACCCAAATGTAAAGATAATGTAGTGACATAGGAACAATGAAAATTTATGAGCTAGTAATGTTCAAAATGGTCTGTATAATCTTTCTAGAAACCTAAATATCAATTTCATATATGTAGGGTAACCATACATGTATACTCAATAGAAAAACCAATGTATCTCATAAACTTGTGAAAGAATCATAATAATGAAATAGTGAGAAATTAGTAGAACTAAAAACACCTAAACTGGTCAACTAACTAATCCCATCCTCAAAATATATCACTCAAAAATTAAGACATCCAAGTATAATAACATAATATTATGAATATATATATTGGGAACCCCAACCCACTTACCCACTAATTTCCCACTCTCAAACCCCAATGCCATACATCCTGTAACTCCCATATATTTTGTATAAGATATCACAATCTACTACCCATAACACAGTTGCATCACATCTCTCACAAAGGCATTTCGTGAAACACATCAGATCACCACCACACAACACAGTTATATCACACCACTCCCATAGACACACGGTCTATCACCTCACACTTCCAAAGTATTAGGGTATCATGAACATAATTGAAACCAACCTCGTGACTTCCTCCTACCATGCATAACCAACACCATAACCATCTCATCAAATCCTTCTCCAAGACACTTGGGCCATCACACAATGATTGTGTCTCCATAGTTCACTATACACTTCTTACCATCACAACCCGTGCATGTCAACGTCACCTAGAAGAGAGAGTATGAAAAAATGGGTATCCAGACTTCCATCCTTATCACCAAGATGTGGGTAAAATAACCCCTTATATAAATATATGGGTTTTGGAACATGGTTATCAACACGGATGGTGTGCATATAGAAATAAAAATGAAATAAATAGTACATATATTAATAGTGCACAAGACCAACCTAAGGGTTCACAACCACTCACTACATCACCACCAAACCTCACTACACTTCCACTTTCACTACCACCACCAATTACACAACATCAAAAAATCCATAAGTCACTTTTCAAATTTCCCGTCAAACTCATTATCAAATCCATTCAGTTTATTGTTAAACATTAACAACATTTAGAAAAACAACCCATTTTGATTCAACAATCGTTAACTGTTTCATTCAATTTCATTTTAATCATTATTTACTATTTATATTAATACCAGATAGATGAGAGGAAACCATAAAACAAAACTAAAACACCCCATCATCCTCGTTAATCCAACAAACTCACACATCCCCGACATTAACATTCATATCACAAACACAAAACACCACCCAAAAACGCGGTCACACAATAGCACATCATCCCATAATCTCTCCAAAAAAATAATTAATTAATAGAACATATCACAATAATTTTTACAACACAACAACTTAACATTTTTTTATTTAATAAAGAAGTTCTTCATCAATTCCACTCCATTATTTAATGGAATTATCACACAATACATAATCCAAGGGTAACCATTTTATTGACCAAATATAAGTTGTTAAAAAATCATATTTTAATGTGATGCTAAACAATCACAATAAGAAAAGATCGATAGAACATTTCAAATCAGCCCAAATAAAGAATCCCAAAATCTATGATTTATAGTGGTAAATTTGGCATGTAAAACCACAACAACAGAAATTATATCAAAATATTTAAAAACATGTGGTTCATTCTCGTGTCCCCTAAATTTAAATTAAACAAATTAATTTATCATTTTTATGGTGGTTTCAACAATATACCTGATGATATAACAATAGTACACCCATATTTCATGACGCATTAGGTGATAAATAAGTATTCCCAACTTCCAATGAGTATTTTAAATATTCTATGCAAGATTTAATCAAGAGGAACCCAATAACCTAGACCATCAAGGAACTAGAATACTTTACTATCCTAAAATACAATAACCACAATACTTCCTTATCCAAACCTCATCAAGACCACAAATTTTCCATTTATGTCATCCTTCTCAATTAGAAAACTGGGAAAAATAGAGGAGAAAAATAAGGGGACAATCATTAACCACCAACGATCAATTCTAAAATGTTGGGATTGAAATATGCCGAAATGGGGTCAAAATAACTCCTTAGGGCACACCTATGTCCCCCAATAAATGATTGATAATGTGGAAAAGTGATAGAGTTATAGGACATTTTGTCTTTTATACCTATAATGCAGAACACATTATCATAGTGCATCCATAAGACCACACCATAGAATTGTTGAAATTTAGTGGGACTATGGCATTGTAAGGGGGACCATACTACAGACTAGCTAGTCAAACCGCCCTCTATGAATCATGTCTACCTCTACATGGTAGATCCTATAAATATACTAATGAATATATGATTCAAACTATTCTTAGGTTCTATAAAAAATCTTCACCGATAATGAGCTACATCGTAACCCCTGATCCACGATGTGGTGGTTCGAAAATTGGTTGAACCGCTAAAAAATGTTCCTCATGACTCTACGTCATAGCTGAAGTCTACACGCTATAGCCTCCTAGAAACTCACTCACCTCTACACGGCACCAAATCTACCCTCCAAAACCCTTTCATAAATTAAATTAGCTCAAAACATGACCCATAGTTTCACCAACATTGTATTTGTCTCTTCCAAGTCACAGTGGCCTCTCTTACATCATATCCTCAAAGCCCTATGTTGTGGTCTTATAAAATTTGGTGATGGTACCTCTTATTCTCCTCTGAAAAAATTCCTACACCACATAATCTCTTCTTTAAACCTCTACATCCATAATTCCGGCACAGTAAGGGACAAGAAGGTTCATGCTATTAAACTGGCACTCCCACAACCCTTTCTCAAATACATGATGTGTTCTATGTATCCGTCTTGAGAAAGTGCATACCTGATCCCTCAATTATACTCGTTTCATAGGTAGTATGAATGAAAAATGATATCCCTTATGAGGATAAACTCTTGAATATATTTGATCATTTATACAATGTTGCACACAGTTAGATAACTCACCAAGTCAAATTAATACGGTGGAATCATAAGTATGAGGAGGCGACATGGGAACCAGAGGAGTAAATATATTAGAACTACCCTCAAATGTTTTCAAATTAGTATAAAAAAAATTCAAAAAAACTTCTCTACGAGGGAAGAACTTATAAACCTTGTATTTTATCAATGGAATTTCCCTTATAATTATATAATTGTGTCTTATTTTGTAAGATAGTATTATATAGGGAACATGAACCACATGATAATCTAATAAGATTTTATGATGTTAATTTTAAAATTAAAATTTGGGAATATATATAGCCATAACGTTTGAAAATATCACAATGGGGTAAAAATAAAAAATAAGATAACTATAAAAAGAAATTGTTGATCAGCTCCATCATCAAGAATAACTGCACTCATTAACAACACTATAAAAATAAATCAAGGTATTAATAATGAAATATTTTTCTTTAAAATAAATAAATATTTAATATTAAGTGAAAATAAAATTTAATGAATGGTGAATTAAATATTAACAATTTATATAAATTAAAAAACTCACATAACTGTTAAAAATCTGGTTGTTGGAATTTGAATGTTGCAATAGAAATACATCTATTAGAAATAGTAACATGGTCATTACAATAGTATCCAAAAGTATGGGAATATAATGTAATATTTTTCATCTCATAATATGAAAATATGACATATTTGTTTCCTGATACAAGTAAATAAGTGTTTTAAAGATGATAAAATATGAGTTATTATTTTTTAAATATAAATGTTTTAATTTAACTATTATAACATTTAAAATGATTTAAAAAAATATTCACTTGAAAAATGTGTTTATAAATTAATATTAATTTTTATTATAATGATAATATAATTTTATGATACTATAAGTTATTTTTTAATTGGTCAACAAATTGATGATAATATAATATTGGTAATTTTCAAATAAATAATGATTTTAGTTAAAAATTAAATTTATCATATATAGAAAAAAAATCATAAAATTAATTTCACATTTTAGTCTAAACTTCAAAAATTCTTTATGGTAATTTTTTTAATTTTTCTAAAATATTCGAATTTTTGGTGAATAGGGAAATGTAGAAAAAAACATTGTTTGTAACATTAAAAGTTAAATACATGGTTGAATACATATGGGATGATGTAAACATCCATTATTTATATCTAACATAAACCATTGACTGTATATTTTCATAATATTCAAAACTCTTGGTTGTCTTAATATAAAATAATAAACTAATTAATATAATATTAAAAAACTCTCTTCTCCTCCCCTTATAAATACCATCCCTTCTCATCACATATTCTAATCTATTTATCTTATCCAAACTCTTCACATATATATTTCTATCTCTCTCTAAACGTTTTTATAATCCCTAGATAACCAAAATACCATTCCAAGGACCAGTAATGGGTATCCTAAGAGCAGATAACCAAAGGGAGAAGTAAATTATCAACTAAACTTATTTTAATTCTATTCTTATTTTACCACCACCATATGTTTTCCATACAACTATAAATAGTAAAATAATTATCTGAAATATACTTAAATGTTATTATTCTTGAATATTCATCTTTTACTAAGGTTGAGATATGTTTTTATAGGTCCATATCAATTGGTTTTATGTTAAAACAATGAGAACCCCATTTATATTTCATTGAACAATGTTATGTATTTTTTTATATAATGTTGTTATGACGAAAAAAATTTCACAGCGGTTTTCCATGCCAAACAAATGTTTAGTGAATACCCATACCCAATACCTATAAAGGTTGATCACCTTTATGCACATACACTTATTTGATTTGGGAATTAAATGTATTTATTCTTCATTCCTTGATCATGAAATAATAAGTGATGATAAAGGATTTCATGTTTTATGATCTATGAGACATACTTATGCATGAGAATGAAATTAAAGTGACATGTGCCCTTAGAATTATATAGATCTCCATTGAATTTGGAGATGTTTAGTCTCATTAGACATCTTGTTGGGATAGGGAGTAATCATAATTCCTTTATGGGTATTATTCATCCTGATTTCATTAAATTTATCCTTGTCCTATGTTTTTTGATGTTGTGTTTTGAGTTATTTCTACATTTCCCATGTTTCCTTTATGATTATCATGTTATATAATTCTTTATTGTTCATGTTTGTGATTATTACTCCTTTTATGCCCCGTTGATATGCCTATTGTCTAACATGAATTACTTTCATCATGTTATTCCATGTTAATTCTCTTACTAGGCAATATATCTTTCCCCTTTCTTATGTATATCCACAATTTATCCCATGTAGTTTTATGTATGAGCATGTTATAAAATGTTTCAATAAAGATAATGTTTTCCTTGTTTTAGGTTGTTTTATTGTCTACCTAATTCAAAAATACACTATACTTATCAATATTTCAGGTTGTATTATGTCTACTGTTATGTAATAAATCATGAAATAAATTGTAATAAAGAGCAGGGTTGTCAAAAAACAACCCAAAATGAATTTATAATTGAAGTAAATATAGATAAAAATCTATATAGTAAATACCCAAAATTAAATATAACGCAGTGACATAGGAACAATCCAAATTTATGATCTAGTAATTTTCATAATGGTCTATATAATCTTCCTGGTCACCTAAATATCAATTTCATATATGTAGGGTGACCATACAAGTATACAAAATAGGAAAACCAATGTATCTCATAAACATGTGAAAGGATCATAATAATGAATCAATGGGAAATTAGAAGAACTAAAAACACCTAAACTGGTCAACTAACTAATACCATCCTCAAAATATATCACTCACCAAATAAGACATCCAAGTATATTAACGTAATATGAAGCATATAAATAATGGTAACCCCACCCCACTTTCCAACTAATTTCCCAATCTAAAACCCCAATTTCATACATCCTAGAACTCCCATATCATTTGTATGAAATATCACATTCCACTACCCATAACATAGTCGCATAAAATCTCTCCCAAAGACAATTGGTGCGACATATCAGATCACCACCCCACAATAAAATTATATCACACCACTCCCATAGACACATGAGCCATCACCTCACATATCCAAAGTAGTAGGGTCTCATGAACATAATTGAAACCAACCTCATGACCACCTCCTATGATGCATAACCAAAACCATAACCATCTCATCAAATCTTTATCCAAGGAACATGGTATATCACACCATGACCATGTCTCAATAGTTCACTATTAGCTTCTTACCATCACAACCTGTTCATGTCAACATCACCTAGAAGAGAGAGTCTGAATGAATGGGTATCCAGATATCCATCCTCATCTCCAAGATGTGTGTAAAGACATCCCTTATATAAATATATGGGTTTTATTGCATGGTTATCAACACGGGTGGGGTACATATAGAAATCAAAATGAAAAACATAGTACATATAATACTAGTACACAAGCCCAACCTATGGGTTCACAACCACTCACTACATCACCACAAAACCTCACTACACTTCAACATTCACTACCACGACTAATTACCCAACATCAAAAAATACATAAGTCGCATTTTTAATTTAAAATCAAACACATTATCAAATACATCCATTTTATTATTAAACATTAACTACATTTAAATAATCTTCCCATTTTGATTCAACAATCCTTAACTATTTCATCCCATTCCATTTCAATAATTATTTACTAATTATATTAATACCTGAGAAATGAGAACAAACCATAAAACAAAACACAATCATACCATAATCCTAATTAAGCCAACTAACTCACACATCCCTGACTTTAATATCCACATCACAACCACACAACCCCACCCCAAAACACGATCACACAACAACACATCATCCCTTAATCTCTGCACAAAATAGTTAAACAATATGAGCATATCACAATAATTTTTAAAACACATCAACTAAACATTTTAAGATTTAGTAAATAGGTTTCTCATTAATTCTACTTCATTATTTAATGGAATTCACACAAAATACATAATCCAAGAGTAACCATTTTTTAACCAAATATAATTTGTTAAAAAACCAAATCTTAATGTGATGCTAAAAATCAGAATAAGAAAATATCCATGGAACATGTGAAATAAGCACAAACAAATAATCCCAAAATCTATGATTTATAGTGGTACATTTGGCATGTAAAACCAAAAAAACATAAATTATATCAAAATATTTAAAAACATGTGGTCCATTCTCGTGTCCCTTAAATTTAAATTAGACAAATTTATTTGTCATTTTTATGGTGGTTTCAACCATATCCTTGAAGATGTAACAAGAGTAAACCCATATTCCATGATGGATTAGGTGAGAAATAAGTATTATTAACTTCAAATGAATATTTTAAATCTTCTATGAAAGATTGAATCAAGAGGAAGACAATAACCCAGACCATCAATGAATTGGAATACCTTACTGTCCTAATACACGACAACCACAATAATTCCTTATCCAAACCACATCAAGACCAAGAATTTTAATTTTAAGTCATCCATATCAAATACGAAATTGGGCAAAAAATATATAAGAAAAACAAGGGGCACTTCTTAACCACCAACGATCAATTCTAAAATTTTGGGTTTGAAATATGTCAAAATGGGGTCAAAATACCTCTTAGGACACACCTATATCACCCAATAAATGATTCATAATGTGGAAATATGATGGAGTTTTAGGGGGTTTGGTTTTTCATACCCAAAATGCAGAACACTGTATCATTGTTCATCCATAGGACCACACCATAGAATTGTTGAAATTATGTGGGACTATGTCATAGTCAGGGGGACCATACTATAGCCTGGCTAGTCAAACTGCCCTCTAAAAAGCATGTCTACCCCTACATGGTATATCTTATAAATATAGTAATGAAGCCATGATTCAAATTAGTCTTATGTTGTATAAAAATAATAATAACTGAGGAATAGAAACATTGTAACCCCTGATCCATGATGTAGTGGATCCAAAATTGGTGGAACCGCTAAAAATTGTTCCCTGTGACTCTACGTCATAGCTGAAGTCTACACGCTATAGCCTCTTAGTAACAAACTCACCTCCACACAGCACTAAATCTACCCTCCAAAACCCTAACTTAAATTAAATTCTCTCAAAACAGGACTCATAGTTTCACCTACGTTGTATTATTCTCTTCCAAGTCATAGTGGTGGCCCCTACAGCATAGCCTCAAAGCCCTATGTTGTAGTCTTGTAAAATTTGGTGATGGTACCTCTTATTCTCCTCTAAAAAAATAACAATAGATCATAGGCTCTTCTTTAAAACTATACAACCATAATTCTGGAAAAGTAATGGACTATAAGGTTCATGTTATTAAACTACAACTCCCATAACCCTTTCTCAAATACATGATGTGTTCTATGAATCCATCTCAATAAAGTGGAAACCTAATCCCTCAGTTATACTCACTTCATAGGTAGTATGAATGAAAAATTATATCTCTTATGATGAGAAACTAGTGAATATATTTGATCATATATACAATGTTCTACATAGTTAGATAACTCAGCAAGTCAAATTACTATGGTAGAATCATAAGTATGAGGAGGTGATATGGAAACCATAGGTGTAAATGAAGTAGAACTACCCTCAAATTTTTTTTAATTATTATATAAAACAATTCGTTTTCAAAAACACTTCTCAACGAAGGAACAATTTATAAACCTTGAATTATATCAATGGAATTTCCCTTATAATTATATAATTGTGCTATATTTTGCAATATAGTATTGTATATGGAACATTAACCACATGATAAACTAATAAAATTTTATTATGATAATCTTAAAATTAAATTTATGTAATAAATATAGACATAAGAGTTGAAAATATCACAATGGGGTAAAAATAAAAAATAAGATAACTATAATAAGAAATTTTGGATCGGGTCCATCCACTAGAATAACTGCACTCCTGAACAACACTATAAAAATAAATCAAGATTTTAATAATAAAATATTTTTCTTCAAAATATAAATATATAAAATATTATGTGAAAATTAAAGTTAATTAATAGTGAATAAATTATTAACAATTTATATAAAATAAAAAAGTCATATAATTTTTAAAAATCTATTCGTTAGAATCTGAATATTGCAATAGTAATACATCTATTAGAAATAGGAACGTGATCATTCGAATAGTATCCAAAGGTATTGGAGTGTAATGTAATATTTTTTATCTCATAAAATGAAAATATGACATATTTATGTCATGATACAAGTAAATATATGTTTTAAAGATGATAAAATAAGAGTCAGTATTTTTTTTAATATAAATTTTTTAATATAATTTTTATAATAAGTAAAATGATTTTAAAAAATATTTATTTCAAAAAATGAGTTTATAACATAATATTAAATTTTATAATAATGATAATATGATTTTATGATACCATAAGTTTTTTTAATGGGTCGAAAAATTGATGATAATATTATATTGGTATTTCTCAAATAAGTAAGGATTTTAGTTAAAAAATAAATTTATCCAATTTAGAAAAAAAAATTAATTTCATTTTTTAATATAAACATTAAAAATATTTATGTTGAATTTTATGAATTTTTCTAAAATAGTTGAATTTTTGGTGAATAGGGAAATGCAGGAAAAACATTGTATTTAACATTAAAAGTTAAATACATGGTTAATTACATATGGGATGATGTAAACATACATTATTTCTAACTAAAATGCCCCATTTACTATATATTTTCATAATATTCATAACTCTTATTTGTATTAATAAAAAATAATAAAGTAATTAATATAATATTCGAAAACTCTCTTCTCCTCCCCTTGAAAATACCACACCTTCTCATCACACATTATAATCTATTTATCTTAGACAAACCTTTATCATATCTATTTTTATCTCTCTCCAAACGTTTTTATAATCCCAAGATACCCAAAATACCATTCCAAGGATCAGTAAGGTGTATCCTAATAGGATATAACCAAAGGGGGATGTAAATTCTCAACTAAACTTATTTTTATTTTATTCTTCTTTTACCACCCCATATGTTTTCTATACAACTATAAATAGTAAAATAATTATCCTAAATATACTTAAATGTTATTATTCTGGAATATTCATCTTCTACCCTCCTATAATTTGATTCTAAAATGAAAATAATGTTCACAATATGGTTGGTTTACCTCCTCTATGAACAAGGTACTTTATTTTTTTCCACAACTATCATGTATAGTTATAGAGATTATATTATAGTTAAATATGATGATAATAATTATATCATAACTTACTTCACATTCTAGAATATATTATCAATATTTAAATTTAAAAAAAATGAATCTAGTTTATGATGGTCGGGAAAACAGTCTAAATGACCTAACTATATAACATTTTTGTTTTTACTAAATGAAACATACCTATGTTAGAACACATATGAATATTTGGTAACATTTACATTTATTTAAGAAAGCAAATATCATTTAATTCAACTTATTTATTTGTAGCCCCATTTTTATAGGATCTCTTTAATTATACACAGGTAATCTAACCTTAGAACCATGAAATGAATTCCCTTAGAAAAGTAAAATTACACATTATATCCCATTTAAATGGTTGATAATTAACATAATATGATTATAATAATTCACATATAACATTAAAATATAATTTTATAAATAATTATTGAATATTATTTGATTATTCAAGATGTTTACTACAAGTGAATAATGACTCTAGAACCATATGTAACAGATCTCTTTGAACCAACTTATTTTCTTTGAGTTATACTTTCTCTCCATTTTCCTCAATTTATCTATCCATTATTCTTATATACATATTCTATATTTTATATATGTCCCAAACTTATGTGCCAATTTTAATTCACCGTTCTATGATGGGGATTTACATGTTTTAAGGGTTCCCCTCTCAATTTCATTCTTTAAGAAAATTTGAGTAAATGGAACTTCTTTGTTTCTTACCCCATTTCAATTATCACTCCATAAAATATATTAAACCATCCATGTTTTGTAAAATTGATAATTTTTTTATTTAAATTCATTTTAGTTCATTTATGGTTTTATATAGATTAATATACTATGTCCCCTCTCTAAATACTCTTTACCCTTTCCCCTAAAACCTCACTTAATTGGTACATTTCCAATGTAACTTATCAATTATTTTAAACATATTCACTTCAATTGGACTTAATTCTTCATGATCTATGAATATTTTTCAACTATTTTTGTCTAATAATGGTTTAATCTCTTTTTTATGTAAACCATTATTAAGCCATCTAGTTATGCTATAGAACATGATTATGAAGCCCGTTTCTTTCCATATTTATTTCTTATGTTTATGATTTATGTATGATTTTTATTTATGGGACACAAAATAATGCACATGTTATGATGGGTGAAACCATATATAACTTAAATTAATTTCATAATATTTATGTCTCATGAGATTATATGAATGAGATTAGGGATTAAACATAACCCATTATGAGACCCCATCCACCATGTAATGTTGTCGTGGATGTTAGGCTTGACATACACTTCTGCCATGATTTATGTTGCTTACACATTCTTATGTAAAAATGATTTATGATTTCATGTTCTTTATGATATGATCCCATTTTATTATTCATTATAATTGTCTTTTATGATATTATTGTTTCATTATCTTGTATTTATGGTTATGTACAAAATCCAGTATGTATAAGTTATGTGTTTTGAGTTTCAAATCATGGAGTGTGGGTCTGGGGTGCCTCCAACTTCAGGTAAAAATAATAATAAAATGAGAGTAATACATTATATTTATTAGGTTCAGAAAAATCATACTCTTTTCTATAGATGTGTTTACATAAAAACCTATGGATTGTTCACAATAAAATTATTATCAATTATTATTGTATCATAATTCACATATAAGAATTATTTTTTTATACACCCCAATCACCAATCTTCTACAAAAAATGATTATATATACCAATATTCGATCCTCCAGTCAGGTCTAGTTCTACTCCCCAGAAACCAAATCTTATTCCACGATTTATTATACAACCCAACTTACTTCACTTCACATTTATTGGTTATCCATCCCAATCAATATTCTCTTCAATTTTGACCCCTAGGTAGAAAGATATTTAGTAGCTCTAGGTTTCTTCAAAACCTCTTGTAAATTAACTCAATCCACAATAATACTGGATGAATATGTTTTTCCCATGTAAGGTCTTCATTAACATCAAAAATAACTTGAAATAGTCATTTGGTCTTGAAAATTACTTCTGTTCTTGAATGATCTAGGTTTTCTCAGTTCACTAAATACTTAGGTACTAGATCTTTTTCTCTAACCAACCATTATCTAAATTAATTACCTTCTTTATAATATTATTTTATACCAAAATAAGTTTACAGAATATCAATTACAATTATTAATGAATTAGAAACATGGGAACTTCATTACACATCATTTAATAATAGTGTAGTGCATGTTTCATGAACTTGGTGAGCCCCCAACACATATTTAGAAATTAATTTTATTTTTCGATGTGTTTTATTCGGTTATCTTCAAGAATTATACAATTCAAATCCTAAATAAAGTAATCATTCTTCACATACACTTGACATACTATATATAAAAATGGAACCTTCACCTCATGAACTAGGAATGTGGTATTCACCTTTACCTCACATACGAGGTAGAAAATTTACACATTCACTCCACACTAATTAAGAATCTCCTATTATACATTGTATATATAAAAATTCCCATTTACTCACAACTACATCACATACTATTGAATTCAAGTGGGTGTATGTTTCAGGCACAATATAAAATATTATTGGGTGTGAACAACTTGGATTTTTTTCATAATCAATGAATAATTTGATATGTATACGATGAAGAATGTCATAACTTGTGAAATTAAATTGAGAATTATTTAACTTGATAATATCAAATCCAAAAGAGAGGATTATAAAATATTATTTATAATTAATTTATAGAAATATTTAGAATTTTCTTTTCATATGATTATTTTTTTTTTTTTGATTTATATGAATTCACTCATTATACCATCATTATATTATAGGATCTAAGTGAATAATCCCTTTTTGTTGATCCACACATTTTCGAAAATCAGGAAATGCCATTGTAGAATCGTCACGTGTTGGCATTGTTAATCTCAGACTCTCTCATCATTCATCATTGATTGAAGAAAGAATATCTTCATAAATGAAGGATTCTTAAGGATCTCTTGGAGTCTTGAGAGTTTTTAGTAGTATTGTATCTCGTGTTATTGTGTATGTTATTAGGAGTATTCTATCCCGGTAATGATATAATTTTCTTTAGTTTTTTTGTTCACCAAAAGTGACTACCCCTAGAAAGTGATATATCATGGTATTTATAAAACCAGGCTTGGGTTGGTAATTTCACATAGGTCCTTGAGATATTACATATTCCTTAGCTAACCTCTTTTATAATAATAATATAAATGATATTATTTTGTTTCATAACATCTTCAATACCTATAGATAAGTAAATATCATTTAAAAATTAAATTAATATTTTAAAAATTATATTTAATATATTATATTCATCCATAACATTAAACTCTATTCACCAATCATCCTTGATATTTACCGAACATTGAATAATGATTATTTATTTAATAAATAAATATTATTTCATTATTCACCAATGAAAATATTAAATATTATATTCACTAAATATTTTAAATAAATATTAATTATTATTTACCTCACATATATATTCTTTTGAATAACTCATTATTATATCTTGGTGATCACCCAACCTCAAATAGTTATTAGGAAACAAATGGGGATTAATATTTATTATAACTTATTAAATTCAAAATAAAATTTAATGGATATTCTTAATACACTTAATGTGTGACCCTATATGCCTCTTTCATGGTGGAATTATATGGAACCACCAAATTTCATGTTTGGAACATAGAAACAGGCTAATAAACCAATAGTGGAATAATATAATGATTCAATGGCATTAAATTTCATAGATAATCTCAATCCAAAATAAAATCCGTTTATCCTAATATCTCAAATTGAAAAGGTTGTCTGCTGGTGTCATCAACCAATGTTATCTATGTCAATTTTACATTCTATATATAAAAGTTTCCATAAGAACACTATGGATATGGATTTACTTATATTTTTCCAATCACATCAAAGTGTCTGAGATATAAACATTCATTAAATAACTAAATATTCAGATCCTAGTATGACTCATCCCAAAATGGCCCTTTCCATGACTACCTCAAGCCCAACTTCAATAGGCTCGGAGCTAAAGAATGGCACTAAGTAGGCATATCACTCACATTGGAGGCCATAGTCTACGGTAATTGTACAAATGAACATGTATCCAGCCCATACATGATAAAATATAATAAATTGATAAACCATGCATGAATATTTCTAAATTACACTATTAGAGTGCAAATAATAGTATAAGAAAGAAAAAGGGCCGAATACAAGCCCACCAAAAAGAAACTAAAAACATGTCCGATCTGATAGTATAGAAGGGGACTTCTCTCAAGGAAACTGCTAGAACACACCTCATTCATTTAGGTTTACTATGTGTTTCCTGGTCCAATATATTTTTGGACTGCATCAAAAGGTTTATCATCTACAAAAGATGTAAAACAAGTGTGAAAATCCCATGAAGGGTTGTGTATAACAATACCCAGTAGAACATCTCCAAATCACTTATCATATAACATCAATAATAATGGTCATTTAAATAAAGGTATATGTTCACAACATATATAACAATAATATAAAAATATACTCAATAAATACACATTATCTCAATGTAAAGTCACATCTATAAATCCGGTCTAGGAATCATGCTTGAAGGATAAACATATCAGTCATCTTGGAGAACACAATCCATAAGTCAGATATTATTGATGGTGTCCATCTGATATATACTACTCATCAGTTCTTTCCATATGATTTATATTCTATAATATTGAAGAGAATGATAAATAGATAAGGATCACACCCAAGGATATAGGGTATACCAATAACTCAATCTATAATAACCTACAACATAGAGGATTAGTTCCCATGTAATGTTGGTCAGAATGATATTAAGAACTCCACCAAGGATAATATGATGATAGAGGATCCCACTACGGATCTCATATAAGGATTCCAAAAACTCTATCCAATAAATCCTATAAAATTTATCACAATACTATGTGTGGGATGTGATCCTATAGGGAATGGTTCAATGGAAAACTCCCTAACAAAAAATTCCCCAGATGAAGAGGTCAAGAGCTCTAAGACTTTTTTGAAGAAGTAAATTGTGTGTACAGGAAGTACACAATGTGTAATAGAAGTACACTACATGTACCTTCGTTATCATTTCATTCCCATATATCACATGTCATTCTCGTGTCTATGTTTATTTCTATGTCATAGTACATGGCTTGTGAGAGATTGTGTACTCCTAAGTATTCCCAAGTACATGGTTCTACCCATGTACACCTATCCTGGCCATGTTTTTGTCAGATTATAGGGTGTTCCCAATCCCATGTACTCCTATTTTTGTATGTGTACCCTCCATGTTACATGTCAACACATTAGGTAAAGAGTCACATGCAGTGTAACATCTTCTACATGTTGTGTGATATTTATATTCTCTGTAAAAACCCTATCACCATAGTTATGGAGCCATATTCCATGTAATACTAGATTACAAAACATATATATATATATAGAGTTTCATGAACCCATGAAGTCATTTCACATGTTTTCTCCCACTCTTTCTACCCTTAATTAACCATGAATATCACTAGAAATCATGGATCTAAGTCAAATGGACCTGTTAATCACTAGATATCTAGTTTCTGGCTATCTTGGTCACATGAGAATATCCCTAGAGGTCTATTACCCTTGTATTTATTTGAACCGTGCCCACATATTCCTAATCCTGTCGTGAAATATTTTCATCAATGTCATAGCTTGATCCCTTCATCAATCCAAACCCAAATCTATGTTAACAATCCCTTATTCAGAGAAACGGGTGCACAACAACTGTTTATGTGGTATTTATCGAATTGTGGGCCAAAGGAATTGCTTGAGATTAACAAATAATGGGGAAGGAAATGCACAAACCAAAAACATGAAGAAAGAACCTCAGCCAATGTTCATTTTTTTCGTTGATTCATTTCCATTTGAATATTGATTGATGATATAATAATATAATCTCAAAGAAATACCCAATTCCAAGATAATTCTAACATGTGCCTACAATACAACTGATTCAATAATAAATTAATTAGTTGATTGATTCATGATCATCATAGAAATAATTAAATGAAGATAAAACTAAATAAAATAGACATGCTACCTAGATATGAATCAATCACTAAAGAAGAATGAATTTGTTTCATTTTTATTGGAGATATCTCTGAATCTCGTTGCATGTCGATCAACAAATCACAATCTTCTCTTGCTTATTCTAATGATTTCCACCAATTCTCTCTAATGGATCCGCTCAATCTGTTGTTCTATGTGGATAAACCCAAAGAATTTCCATATCATAATATATTGAGGAGGAGAATAGTTTTTTGTATCACGTCAAATAAAATTAATAGATTATTTTATTTATTTTATATAGTTAATTAATTAACCTACCATAGCATCTTATAGAAGCTCCTTCTACCGAAAAATATTATGTCACTCCTAGTGTAAAACACACACTCAAAACTCAATGAAATCCTTATATTTGAAATATGATCCATCATTTATTAAATCTATACATGGAGGTATTTATTGTATATAATATATTTCAAAAATTTATTTCAGGCTTACTAGACCTCAAAATATCATTTTGTCTTTATACCTGGGTCCAAAAATAATACATACATCTTTCCAAAACAATACCTGGAAAAATAATATCTATTATATTCTCTTTTCCTTATGTCTTTACGTCTTAAAAATCCAAAATAAAAGGCTACTAAAAAATATATTGGTAATAATCATGCATCTGGGTCTCCTTCTCCTAGGTTCTCTCTTGAAGATTCTTAGGCTTCCACTGAAAATGCATTCAGTGAATCGCTAACCCATGAAGGATCCTCTTCTACCAATCATAGATCTCTATTTGGTACTTTGAAAATGTAGGTTCATCCTCCATGTCCATTTCACCCCATTTGGTAATATGTTATTAATAGGGCATTTGCCTCCTCAACTGTGACATGTGGAAGAAGTTGTGTACCTAGTATAAGTATAGTGGTATATCTAAGTGGTATTCCACCTCACAAACTCTAATAAGTATCTAAAAATTTCCAATTAATATAATATGTATCATTCCACCCTAGGAAAATCTCTACAATCTATGTCAAGGTGAAACTCATAGTAACACATGGTCTCCTTCCTCTGACTCCAAAGGCCTTCTTCATCCATTCTCATAGGACTTATAACCACTTTGTGAAATCCAAATCTACACCATTATGACCTAAAACAGCTATATAGTGTCTCTCACCAACTCTAATCCCATAAGTGTTGACTCTCCTAGGTCATTCCAACATAGGGGTAACCTGAAGGGTCGTCCTTACAAGGCCTCGAATGATTCCATACTGATTGTATAATGGAATATTTTGTAGTATTAAAACTCCACCAGTGGTAGGTGATCCTCTAAATTATATCCAAAGTCTAACATGAAATCCTACAACATGTCCTCTAAAACCAGAATAGTCTACTTAGTATGTCTGTCAGTCTGGGGGTGAAATTTTGTGCTCAAACATATTTGACTCCCACAATACTCATGTAATCCTATCCATAAATAATATGTGAAGCCAACATCCTATCCATAAACTATTTTTAAGGGAACTCCATGGATACAGAATATCTCATGCATGTATAGGCATTCCAATCTCTCTTCTGAACTATGATCTCATAGAGCTAAGAAGTGGGTCAACCTAGTGAGTCGATGTGTGATCATCCAGATGGATTCATGTCCCCTAGATGTATATGGTAACCCCAAAATTAATTATATGTATATATCAACCCACATCCAATTAAAAACCTAAAGGGGTTTATCTAGACTCATTGGAACATGGGTCTCATCCATAACTTGCGGACAAGTAATGTATCAAGAGACAAACAATACAACTCCCTTCTTCATCGCTAGCCACCAAAACATGTGTTGAAGGTCCTGGAATATATTTTCCTCAACCATGAGTAACTATAAATGTTATGTATAAAGATCTCTCACAAAATCCTCTCTTACCATCAGTTGTATCATTTTACATCCTTTAAAAATAATAGCATGCTCCCCAACATAAGAAAATTTATCAGGGGCATGTCTAATGGATATCTGAGTATGTACGATCTCAATATCAGTATCACAAAGATGTACCTACATAACTATAAAAGTGGAGGGTTAACAACCATAGACTAGAGGTATGTTGTTCTATCACCATCTATAAATTAAAACTCCAATGAGAATAAGTTTTTTGATTCCTCACTCAACTACTACAAAAAATATCTCTGGCTGAGAGCATCTTATACAACATTCCCCTTCCCAGAAGTATACAAAATATCAAAGTCATAATCATGGAGTAACAATAGACATAAAATCTATCACAGTTTAATATCCTTCTGATAGAATATTTAGTTGAGACTCTTATAGTCAAAATTGATGATAAACTACTCACCCATCAGGTAGTGTCTCTCCATATTTAGTGTGAAGGTTGCCACTACTAACTCAAGATCAGAGCTCTTGTTGTTATTCTCACATGGCCTCTACTAATATGTGCCATAGGAAATCATCCCTTTCCTCTAGATCAGAACACAACTTAGACCATTCTCAGATGCATTGCATAACACTATATACATGACACCATACTCTTGCAATTTCAAGATGGGAGCACCCATCAATCTCTATCTCAACTCCTAGAAAGTATATTGGAACCTCTATATCCATAATAATGTCTTACCCTTTTAGATCAAATATTTCATGTGAGATGATACCCAAGAGAATTAATGTATCAATCACTCATAGTATCCTACCAACCTAATGAATCTCCACACCTCTGTCATTCTCTTGAGTTGATCTGAATTTAACACTGCCTCGACCTTTTCTAGGTCCACTAACACATCACTTTCTGAGAAAATATGTTCTAGAACGTAGACCATATAAATCCATAACTAGTACTTTGAGAGATTACTATTAAGATAGTTCTCTTAGAGTACATCTAGAACCCTCACCAAGTGTATTTCATTCTCCTCCTCAGATGTCAAGTAAATGAGGATATCCTCAATGAAAACTACCAAAAACTGGTCAAACAACCGCTGAAAGATCCAGATCATGATTCCCATTAACACCGATGGGGTGCTCATCATGCCAAATGGAATAACTATGTACTCATAGTGACTATAGAGACATTTAAATATAATCTTCATTATATCCTTTCCTCGTACTTTCAAATAGTGAGAGCCTAATCTATGTTCTCTCTTAGAGAACCATAATGACCCTATCAAATGATCAAAGAGCCCATATATCCTCGGTGGTGGATATTTTTTCTTTGCAGTCACCTATTTTAGGTGATGGAAATCCACATATAAACTCAATATCACATCCCCATTCATGATGAATAATACTGGGGATGCCCATGGTGAAACAATGGTTCTAATAAATCCATTCCACTACAATTCCCCCAACTACACCCTCATCTTGTTATGCCCTATAAGAGACATCAAATATGCTAGAATAGAAATTAGGGTCATCCCAGAATTTAGATATATACATAATTCTATATTATGGTGGGAATGTTAGCCTAGAACGTCGTCATGAAAGAAGTACTCATACTTCTCCACCACTATATGGAAATAAAGACTTATATTATCCACTTCACTAGGAGCCATTATAGTCAAATAATGAGTAATCAACTACACTGACCTATTATTGATTCCATTATAAACTTTGTGGGTTTTATTTTCACTAAAAAATTAAAACCCAATGACATCACTATGGTCACACTGCTTCCTCACCCTGAAATAATAAATCTTGTAATGAATTGTATATTACCATTAAATGCCTAATATTACATCATAACGCATCATAACTGATACAAAGGGGTCCCAATAGAAACTCTTTCCTCCAACAGTTAGGTCACTCCATTGGTAGAAGTGTGAGATTTCTGAGTCACCTCAAAAAGGAGTCTATAAGTGCAAGGGTCAAGCAAAGGGCTCAACCTAAATCTCTAAGTATCAAACCTGATAAGTGTAAATAAAGGAATGACTTTAACTTGTTACTATTAGTATTTCACTTATGGTAGAAAATACATAGATCATATCTTCGATCATCCCTGGAGCCTCAGGGTCATAATCCTTGACTGCCTGCAACTACCTCCACACATTCCCTCCAGCTCCCTGAGCCTAGCATGGACTTCCTGGGGTTGGTTATGCTAACAAGTCTAATCATCTACAACCTTTAGATTCTATCCAAGCTCCTCTTCCACATCCTACTCACTTCGTACATGTTTGATCATATCACTACCCTTACCTAGATGGCCCATCTACTGTCTTCTTACCACCCGTATGGTGGGTTAGACAATCTTGGGAAAGAATTCCCCTGCTATCACAAGAGTATCTCCACCTATACTTGGGATGACTAGACCAATCCTATAAACCCTAAATTGTAGAACCTCTATCCTTGGATCACCTATTGAAACTCCACACACATCCAGGTCCATGATTCTAATGTCGACTCTCTGCTGCCAAGTCTTTGCTCAAGCTTTTTCATTGTCGGTAGCAATTATCTTTGTCTTCCCATCCCTAAAACTCTCGACCACTAAGTAATTATCTACAACCCCATAATAGGATGAAATTTATAGAGTTACGATGATTTATTGGATGTATATATGAATTTCTCACTCTAATTTCTAGGCATGAAGTAAGTAATCACAAACCATAGACTTCGTGTACCTAAAGAGGTTGGAGAACCTCAATGAATACTTATCCCTTATCATGATTCCCTATTAAATATATAGAATATCGTAGATGCATACATACCTCGACATATATTGATAGGAAACTCTTGAAAACATTTCTCTTACTTTGACTATGTTAGATTCTCTACATCATAAGACTGGGTCTCTGAACCCCACCATCATCCTGTAGGGCCAGGGAGAAGACTCACTTCTAGGACAACCAAATGATCTATTTTTGTCCTGAAAATTTAGAAAACTCATGTCACATCCTCAGAAAATTGATCAACTACATATGGATTAGGCTCACTTCAAAACCTAATGGATCACTCTTATTTTGAACACATGAGGAATTCTCTTCTCATGCACATCATATGTTGGTACTATGGGTACCAGCTACAACTCAATGGGTGGTGATATAGTCGAAGCACTACATAGAGACTAATCCTACATAACTAGTATCCATATCAATACCATATTAATGAGAAGAACATCCTCATGTTCATAATGATGAATCCTATCTAGAGTACATCGTTGTAGCATCTTGCAGTAGAAAATATGTACCACAGTAAACGAGTTTTTCTAGAGAGCTGAATCAACATGGAAATGAAAATAAAAATACATTAAAATGTAATTCATGTGCCAATTTTTTCCCTAAACCCATTTTCCACATGTAATGTGTTGAAAATAAGGTGATCAAAGTTCTGGTGTATGGATTCCATGACTGTTCGACCAATATTAGAGTGACTTGCTTGAAATTTGAACTCAAAATAGTTTACACTGTTACCCTGAACCGATCCTAGAGCTCTTATTCCAAAGGTAGAACTGATTGATATGATTCTACTCTGTCATTACCCATCCTAATGGGTCCCATGTCGTGACTACCTCATTCAAGCATCCAATAGGTCATTGGATGGAGACTAGTGTCGAGTAGGCATATCACTCAAATGGGATGCCTTAGCCTATGTATACAAAAACATATCTCTAAGACCATACAATGATGAAATGTAAAAAAACTAATATACCATGTATACATACATATAAATCCCTCTATCAAATTATAAAAAAATTAATAGAATTAAAAATTTTCAAATAAAATCCCACGTACAACCTGAATGTACATAAGGGGACTACTATCCGTGTAACCATTAGAACTCACCTAGGTCGGTCATGCTCACTAAAATCTTTTTGGTCTTGGTCCTTTTTGAACTTCGTTAAAAGGTGGATCACCTTCATAAGACCAGAAAAATTTGGTAAAATTATATACAGGGTTTATCATACCAGTACCTACTAGGACACCCTAAAATCACTAAGCATATAGCAACAAGAATAATAGTATGCTCAACAGTGGCATATTTATAAAGTACATATAAAAATAATATCATGTTATAATCAATAAATACACAATCTCTCTAGGTAAAGTACCAACCATAAATCTAGTCTAGGAATCATGATATAAGGTTCCACATAGCACTCAATAAGAGAACATGTTGTGTGATTTAGATAACACTGATGTTGTCCTTCTAAGATGAACTGATCATCAGATCTCTCCAAAATTTTATGTGATGTATGTCTAAATAGAATAATATATAGATGATTATCACACCCAAGGCCAGGTGAAATAATAACAAATCAATCTGTAATGACCCAATAAGTATATTATTGGTGTCTTCATATTGTTTCTCAAATGATATAAAGAAATCCACCAACAACAAGATAATGATAGAGGATCTCACTCTAGACCTCACAGAAGGATTCCAACAACTCCATCCAAAAATTACTAAAAAATGGATCACCTTACTAATTTTAGGGTGTGATTACATACTAACCTCTATGGAATGAATCATGGGAACACTACCGCAAAAAACATGTTCAAGATGAAGAGGATAAGAGATCTAAGAATTCATTAAAAAGGTACAGAGAGTGTACTAGTTATAATGACCGAGTATTTTCATACAAGGATGTTACATCTTTTTAGATGAATATTCTTTACATTACCCAAAATAATGTCTGAGGAGAATAATATTTTAGTGCATTTGAAAACATGGAACACATTCTTCTACTTTGGTAGAAGATCTTCAACATATCACATACAGATATTCCCCTTTGGTACCCCCTACATAAACATTTCTTTATAACTTTAGAAAAGGAATGATAAGAAATAGTGAGAATAAATTCTCTATATGGGTAAATATGGAATATATATAATCATATCATGATCCTAATTGTATGAAAATAGGATCATAACATTTGAATATAAAATACATCATATCAGTGATCAAAATCATAAATCATGGAATTAAATATTGGTAGTTCCTAATACATGAATCATAAGTTATAAAGGTGCATAAACCATGAATGTGTGCCATAGAAATAATACATGTAATGGTGGGAGACACATAAACATATAATATCCTTCTGTATAAGTTAAGGTGAATTTCCAAAACATATCATGGTACATCAAGTGGATGCCCCTATATCAAACAAGGATTAACATACATTAACATTCCATCAATTTTTTTACAGAATACTTATTACATTACATAAAAATATTCCCATAGATTGTATTAGTTTGGTTCTATTGAAAACATGGATACAAAAAACACTAATACATATATGAGATACATTATCTCCCACTATTTTATCTATGACTATAATAATTCTAAGAAATATCATATGTATTATATATCTTCATAACCTAGTGATTTCAAACATAAAAAATGGGTGAGCTAAAACACACTGTAAGGGTGAAAAAGAGAGATATATAAGAATAAACATGTTCTTAAGTGTATGATAATGTGATCATGATACTAGAATATCATACCCTTTATATCAAATATCATAAACATTAATCACTACATAAATATTGGTACTTCATAAGACATTAATCATAAGGGAATAAAGAGAATAATACATGAAATAATAACATAGGAGTAATACATAGAATTTTGGAAGACACATAAACATGTAATTTCATTCTTTATAAGTCAAGGCACATTGCTAAAACTTAATATTATATTTTATGGGGAATATACCCACTAGGTGGGACAAACCACAATCCCTAGTACTAGTCATTTCATTTTAAGGGATCTGACTTCTCCATATTCTCATATAAGATTGGGTTTCTGCATCTTCTATAGTGGATCAACCCCATTGACTTCATTCCCATCATTATCTCATGAGACATAAATCTTTCCCCAATTCATTGTAGGGATATGTTGGTACCAACCAAAAAATAATAGAAACCATACATTTTTGTTCCACAATAACATAAATAATTCATCATAAAAATAAAATAAAAATAAAAAGGATAAGGATTATATCCTTTAATCATAACCCCATTAAATAATAAGTAACATAAAATGATGTTATATTAAATGGAAATTTATTTTGAAATCCCATTTGAAATAATTCTTGAGGAAAATATCCTTTCCTCTTTGAAAAAACCATTTTAAATCATTAACCATTTGGAAAATAATTTTCACTGAAAATGGTCTTGAAATTTTATAAAGTAATCATTGAAAACCAATTTTAAAAATATTTTAAATCATTTTTCCTTGAAAATTCTTAAATTTTAATTTATCAAAATTTTAAAACATTTTTATAGAACATTGTTTTGAAGGAACACAAATTTACGAACTAAGAGAGAAATAAATTAAATGTAAGTTATAATTTTATAAAAATATGGAAAATAATGATAAAAATTTTCAAAGGTAGTCATATACACCTCATAAAATAATATAGGTTCATTAGATAACATGTGTCTCAGATAAAGAAACTTTGTACAAAATTAACATACCCATTTGGTAACTTTTGAATTGTAAATCTAATGAAAGAACGATAATAAAATGGATTTGTAAATACCCATAAATTTAATTATAATAATAAAATAAAATATTCATGGGAAGTATATACACTTACAAAAAGAAATAAATGGTGAATGAGGCATAAATATCATAGAAATAGAAGTGAGACTATAAAATTCCCAAACCTTATGTCTTCACTCTCTTAGAACTCATTAATAAAACTTGTATAATAAATATTAGTTTATTATAAATATATTATATAAAGATATTCAATTTACCCCATAAAAAGTATGAAGTTATATTAACCACTTATTTTCAATTCCTTGTTAATGCTATGTATCGGGTAATATCATCTCTGTTTTTTATACATGTTTTGATTTATTATTCATGGTCCTCTTATTTATACCATGATTTAATTATTTATATAATTTAACACATGATATAATTAATCTCTATATATTAAATATATAATTATCTATAAAATTTATAAATATAAAATGAAATAGAACAATCATGTTGATGGTAGGTTGTACGTATGCATGAATGTTGTTTCAATTTTATTATTGTTTTGAAAGAAGGACAGAAAATGAAATATATGTATATATATATTATCATTATTATTTCATTATTATTTCATATATATCATATATTTTTACTAATATCATCCTTAAAAATTCCATGTAAAATGTGAAAGAATCACATCACTTTGAGGAGATGATAGTCCACACGTCGACAAATGAAGTCATCGTATTTACACAAAATGAAAATAATGGAGGTATGCTTTATATAGAAATTAATGGAGAAAAATAAATAATATATATCATATAAAAATATTTTTTCCATAATCAGCCTCACACATGATAGGTGTTAAAGTAGAAAAAATAAACTACATCATTTCAATAGGTGGTTGTCTGTCGTGCACATGATGGGTAAGTTCATCACCCATTAGATGGAACTTTGTGTAATTGTAGGTAAAATTCAAAAAATAAATATAAATATTAGTACATTGAGGATAATTATTTTATTATATAAGCATGTAATAATAATAATTTAATGGGTTTAATGAGTAAATAAAACAAAAATGTTTGTAGATGAACATTTCCTCTTCTTTGGGTAATTAGTTTTGATTTTCACAAAAGGACTTATTTGGTTGGAATTCTCCCTAAAGTAAGGATTATAGGATAAATGGAGGAACTTTCGGTGGCTATTTGGATATATTTTCTTTAAATAAAATAGTTTATGAAGTGTGAATAAAAAAATAGGAATATGTTCCCTTTTATAAGAGAGGGGAGGGGAACTTTTGGAATTTCTCAAAAGATTAATTTATAATAAATTTAATATCAATAAATATATATCCAAACGGAAATTTATTTAAATATAATTTGAGATATAGTTATAATACAATAAAAAAATATTTTACACCTATTTTTGTGTAATTTTAAACCATGTAATTTTGATTAACCCTTACTTAACCTATTTTAATTTTAAATATGGCAATGACTTTTTTTGATATTAAAAGGTTGATAGTTTTATTTATAAGATCTAAATTGAAACATAAATGGTCAACTAATGATATTTTTTTACATAATTCATCTCATGTTATCTTATTTATTATTTTATGATTTTTAAAAAATTAATAAAATATTATTTTCATAAAATATCATTACCATCAATTTTGACACTATTCATTACATTCAAATTAAGAAAATCAATACCACGGGATAAACTAAAACCAATTAATTTAATACATAATTAATATATCATTTTCTCTTAGAAATTTTTTGTCACCTTAAGTAATTTAAATTACTTTTCTTTTATTATTTTGAATATCAATTAATTGAGTTTTTAATTAATTATATAAGTATTGAATCATCATTGTATAATTATTTATAATAATTATTTATTCATTAAATATTAAAAATAAATTCATTTTATTTAGATAAACTTTTAATATTTTAGAATAATATATATATTTGAGAACATATTCTATCTATCTTCAAATT
Organism: Viscum album; assembly: GCA_963277665.1. NCBI lineage: Eukaryota > Viridiplantae > Streptophyta > Magnoliopsida > Santalales > Viscaceae > Viscum > Viscum album. The sequence goes on from OY728156.1 coordinate 1,891,180,659, forward strand.
AAAGATATTATTCCAATTAAAAGTAAGTGTCTAACATTTTTTCACTCTATTTTATTTTCATAATATCTAAGTAATTTTCAGGGAAACATGTCAAATGAAAAGTTAAATCTTGAACACTATGTGTTCTGGGTCAAATTATCTTCATAAAATGAAATTTTGTCAGGTTTTGGGTTAGTTTATTACATTTATAAAATTATTTTTACCCTTAATTACACGATGTATCCTATACTTTGGTAACAAAAATTTACCAAAGATATTATTCATATTGTCTAAGAAAGTAAATAATTACTAAATTAGTACCTTATAATTCCAAATATGGAATCAATTTTTTAAAAATTCAATTCACGTAAAAAATTAAAAATTTATTTAAAATTAATCCTACTTGCGGGACAAAACAACGGGTTTTTAAAGTGAGAAGGTCCAAAATATAGAAATGTATTTATATCCAATTCCAATGTGAAACTTCTTCCAATTACCTAAATTGGATTAATTTATATAAAATTTTACATATTATACTTTAAAACCAATTCCAAACATAATTTATCTATATTAATAAGTTATAAAAAAACAGTTTTCAATTAAAATATAGTATTTTTCAATTTTCATCCAAACAAGACACTTCTCATAAAAATACCAAATTTCACCCAAAGTAAATTTTTATATTCCACATTCATATAAAAAAATTATTTTTTTCAAATATAATTTATAACACTATCTATGTTTATTTTCAAAATAAGTGTTCCATTAAAAGGTGATAAAATTATTTTTAGAAAAATACACATTTTAAGAATAAAACATGGTTTATTTTTATATCATGTCTATAAAACCCAATTGGTGGTTTTTAAAGAATAATTTGAATTTTATAAATATATATATATATATCATTAATATAATTCAAAAAAATGTGATTTTCTTATTTTATTGGTATAAAACATCCTTTTTTGGATTTAAATAGTTTTTCAAAAAAATATTTCCTTTTAATTTCAAAAGGGGTTTACATGTGTAAACCAAACTTTCATAATTCAATTAATTTTATTCATAATCTCCATTATAATGGCTAGGTTCTAATTATATTTTCTACATAATTAGAATAATAAAATTCTGTTTTGTAGAAACTCAATGTTTCATTAATGTAACTTCAACTGGTCTTGTGTGTAGTGCAAAACTAACTTATTGTATCGTATAATAAAAGCTTAACATGTTGAATACTTCAATGATAGACATCAAATAAAAATTAATTTATTTGTAAAAATGGTAATAAAAACTCAGGGTGTTACACTCTTTCCCCATTAAAATTAATTGATCCCTCAAAACGTAACATTTTGATACAAAAAAATGAGGTTACTTTTTCCTCATCACATCCTAAAGTTCCCACATAGCTTCCTTTAACCGGTGATTTATTTGAAAAACATTGACCCAGTGAGTGGTCTTGTTTAATAGAACTTTCTCTATATGATCTAGAATTTCAACTAGTTGTTCCCATTATGAAGGATCCTACTCCAATTGTATGACATCGTATTTTAGAACATGGATGGGTTAGGTATATAATTAAATAGTAGATATACATGGAATACATCATGGACTTATGAAAGATTTTGGGGATGTTCCAAGTGATAGGAATGAATCCTAATAAAATCAGGAATCTCAAAGGGAATGATATACCCAGGACCTAGTTTCCCTTTCTTTCTTGATCTCATAACCTTCATCTGTTGATAAATTAATGGGAATACCTTCTCACCGACTTCAAATTATATATCACACTGATGGTTATCAGTATAACTTTTCAACCAAATTTGAGCTGCCTTGATATGTTGTTAAATGGTTCTAATATTCTCTTCCATTTATTTAGCTATCATAAGTCCTAATAGCTTTATGTATCCCAATTCATCCTGGCATGTTAGAGATATAAATTTCTTCCAAAATATATATTTATAAAGAGAAATATAAATTCATGATTTAAATATATTGTTGTAAGAAAACTTAACTAGAGTAAGGTGTTGATTCCAAACACCATTGAAATCCAACAAATAAGATATCTACATATCCTCTAGGGTTTAAATAGTTCATTCAAACAGAATTACTATCTGAGGATGATAAGCATTGTTGAAACTCAAATCATTATCAGTTTATAACTAAATACATCACCAGAACATTTAGGAAAACATTATATCCTTATCATATACAATCTAATATGGTACTCCATGTAACCATTCCACTTCCTTAATGTATATTTGGGAAATCTGATCTATAAAGAAGTCTTCTCTGATAGTGATTTAGTGTGCTGACATAGTATGGAATTCAAATACCACCCATATAGAATTAAACTGTATAGAGGTTTTAGGGAGTCTAATGAAAAAAATCCATAGTGTTTTTCTCCCATTCCATTCTTGTTTGGGTAATGGATGAGTATCCCCTTAGATTTCTTTCCTTACATTCGTAATTTGTTAACATACCAAGCATCACAATATGAAATATATTATATCCCTCTTTATTCCACCCAACCCTAAGTGTTCTTTCAAATATCTATACATATTTGTACTTCCAAGATAAAGAGAGTATGAAGAACTATGATCTTACTCTAATGTATCCTTATTCAAATCTAGTATAGAATGAACATGAAAAAGGTTATCAGTCATTATTAATTCATCTTGAATAATGTTAAACATAAAAACATTTAAACCCTTATTTTTATTTTCTACATCTTCCTTATGTTCCTCTTTAATCTTTACTTGGATATAGGTTTGAACATTCAATTGAGAAATATACAATTTTCCCTCCTCCTTCAAGATTTCTATATCTATCCTTTGAAAATCCATGAATATTTGATATTTTTTGATCCTCATCAAGGATAATCTATCATAGTTATTTTGACTCCAATCATCAACCGCCTTATTTTTTCCAAGGGTAGTAATTTATTGAGAAGTCAAAATCCTTTATAATCTTTAACCATATTTTCTAACACATGTTCAAATCCATCTATGTGAATATATATTTAAATATATTATAATCTGTATATATATCACATATTTATCCGTAAAGATAATTCCTCTATATATTTAATTAAGAAAATAAAATTTCTAAATATGTTTTTATGTGTCAAGAAAAAAAGAATAAGTGCTACCATTTTATAAGAGAGGGGATGGGAACTTTAGGAATTTATCAAAATAATAATTTATAATAAGTTAAATCTCAATCCAAATAACTCCAAATGGAAAGTGATATGAGGATAATATGGGATATGGTGATAATAAAATCATCCCAAAGATTTTATATAGGTTTTGGTGTAATTTTTCACCTTATCATTTTGATGAACCCTTAGTTAATCAATTTTAAATTCCACTACAGTAATGACTTTTGGATGTTAAAATCTTGAGAGTTTAAAATACAATATTTAAATTGAACAGTAATTGGTAAATTCATGATATTTTTAAGAATAATTCATCTTATTTTTTTGTTATTTATTATTTTTATAATTTTTAAATAATTTAATAAACTATTATTTTCCAAAAGTATCATTAGTTTCAATTTTTTTCACTATTCCTTACATTGAATTTATAAAATCAATAAAGCAAGATAACTATAATCAAATTAATTTAATACACACTCAATATATCATATTAACCTATAAAATTTCTATATAAACTTATGAAATTAAAATTTTATATATTTTAATATTTTTAATGTCACATAATTTAGTGTTTCTTTAATAGAATAATTACAGCATCAACATTGTATAATTATTTACGGTATTTATATCTTCACTAAAAATTAAAAATAAATTTCCAAGATGTAAAACAACCTTTAATATATTATAATAATATTTATAGTCTATAATATATTATATTTAATTTAATAATAAAAATATAATACTAATTAAAAGTAAAATTGTGATATTTTTTCACTCTCTTTGATTCTAACAATATCTAATTCATTATCATTGAAAATTTTCCAGTAAATAATTAAATTTCAAACCATTTGTTTTAAGGGAAAATTAATATATAATATTATTTTTACTCATAGTTAACAGATTTACCATTAACCGTGGAGACCAAAAAATACCAAATCTACCATTCATATTGTACAAAAATAAAATGGACGTATTTATTTTATTTAGATACTTTAATTCCAAATATGGAATCCATGGGTTTTTAAAGAAAAAAAGTCTAAATGTTTGAGATGTTTCGATATAAATTATCAATGGTAAATTGGTTCTAATGACCTAAATTGGATTAAATGATTTAAAATTACTCTAATTATACTTTTTAACATAAAAAAAATATTATTTAACACTATAAATAAGTTATAAAAAAAGTCAATTAAAATTAAGCTTTTTTTATGATTTATCAAAACAAGAAACTCTTAGAAAAATACTAAAAGTTCTCCAAAATTGAATTTTGATAACTTGATTTCAAATAATAAGTTTATTTTTAAAATTATAATTAATATATGTGTCAAAATTTAGGATTAAAACTAGTTCACTATTAAAAGGTGAAAATCTTATTTTAAGAAAATAAAGTTTTATGCATAAAACCAGATTTATTTTTATATATTATGTAGAAAACATATGGGATTAATTTTAAAAATCAAATTGAACATTATATATATATATATATATATCATTAATATAATCAAATAAGAGTGATTTTTTTAGTTTATTAGTATAAAACAAACTTGTTTTCATTTAAGCAGTTTTTTTAAAAAAAATTAATTTTAAAAGGGTTTTACATGTGTAAACCATTATTTAATAATTCAGTTAATTATGTTCTTACCCACCATTCTAATGGTTAAATTATAATGGTATTATTTAAAAAATAATATAATAAAATTATGTTTCATAGAAACTCAGTGTTATATGTAACAAAAGCTGAAGCAGGGTTGTGGGATACATAATCTTAACTTATTGTAGAGTATAACGAAAACATAACATGTAATAGTATAAAACACAATAAATAATATAACAGTTAACCTATTTTAAAAGTGGGTTCATAAAAAATTGGGGTGTTACAGCACCTACGAGGTGGGATACCCCACCATCACCAAATGTATTACTTTTTTATAAGGGGTTGGGTTTCCACTTCTTCCCTTAACAGATCAAGTCTCTCAACATTTTTTCCATCATTAAATTATGAGATATAAATATTTACCCAATTCATTGGATGGAGATATAGGTCCCACCCATTACATAATTAAAACAACATATATGTGTTCCAAAAGAACAAAATTCATTCATCTTATCAAAACCCATAAAAATGGGTTTTATAAACATCATTCCATCATAACATAACCCATGGAAATGAAATGTTTTTCACAAATATCATTCCATCATATCTGAACCCTTGGAAAAAAATGGGTTTCATAAACATAATTACATCATAAAAATAAACCAATGATAGAATTAATTGGGATATAATCCCTGAATAATATCCCCAAAAATTTATATGTAACATCAAATAATGTAATCATAAATGGAAAATAATTTTGATAGATCACTTGAAATAATTTTTTTGGAAAATATCCTTTCTTCTTTGAGAATGTTAACTTTTTTTAAATGCCACATAATTTTAAAAGAAAATTTTTTATTGAAAATAAACTTTTAAAATTGTAATTAAATTTTCAAGGATTTAAGTAATCTTGAATGTGTAAAACTCCATTCATTCAATATAAATTAAAAAACATGCCTTTTGTATTTTTTTCATAAATGTCACAATTCACCTTATTATAGAAAAAGACAAAAATATTTTTTTCAAACCCATTTTGTTAAAAGTAAAACATTGTTAAAAATAAATTTAAATATTGATATAATTTGAGTAAAATATATTTTTAAATCATTTTATAAAACATGGTCATGGAATAGAAATATTACATAATATATACTTAAACATAAAAAATATCTAATAGTAATGATATTGTTAAACAAACTCTTACCACTTTATAAGAAGTCAAATTGTATGCCTCATTAAAGAAATAAAATTTTATGGATTTTTTAATATCATAATACATAGGATAATACACATAAAATTAATTCAAGTAAATTCAATACCCCAAAAATTATAAATAAGTAGTTTATTATTCATGTGTCCCTTATAAATAAAAGTAAGACTAAAACATATTAACTTATGTCTAGGATCTCTCCGTACACAAGAAAAACTAATGTATAATAAATATAATTTTATTATAAATATATTACACAACCTTTATCTATTATATCATAGATATATTATTTAAATATGTCTTATATTACTCATTTATTAATAATTTCATGTTAAATGTATGTTTTAGGTAAGGATCAATTATTTTGCAAAAGTTTTGATTTGTTATATTTTTTTTCTTCTTACTTATATAATGATTTTGTAATATAAATAATGATAAAAATAATATAAAGATAATATATATTAATTATATATATGTTTATAAGAATCTATAAAGGATAAAAAATTAAATACATCATTCATGGAGACGGTAGGTCGTACGTACTCATGAACATTGTTTCCTTTTTCTTATCGTATTGAAAGAATGAATGTTAATAGAATATTCATATATATATATAATATAATTCTAGTATAAATATTATGTTATATATATATAATATATATTCTTTGTAAACCCATCCTTAATACATTCCATTTATGGTTTTAATGAATCACGTTGCTTTGAGTAGGTGGTAGTCCACACATCTACAAAAGAAGTTATCGTATTTATAGAAAATTTAAATCATGATGTTATGTGTTATATAATTATTCCAAAAGATAAAATACATCATATATATAATATATATAATATAAAAATTGATATTAAATAACTATTCCAATCCATTAAAAGTATATGTGGAAAAAATAACGACATCGGTTCGCGAGGCGGTAGTCTGTCGTACACATGAATGATGATTATGTATCCCAGTTGATGGAAATCTGTGTGAGTGTAGGTAGAACCATTAATATAGAAAAATTTCATAATATTTATTATAATTATGTTATTATAGAAAAATTATATAAAAATAATTTATGGGGCTAAAGGAAGAAATTAAACAAAAAACATCATTGATGAACATTACCTCTTCTTTAAGTATATCATTTTATTTTTCACAAAAGGAGTTATATGGTTGGATTTATTCCCTAATTAATTCTTATTGGATGAATTAAAGTAATTTTTTGGATAATTCGATAGATCATGGAATATTTTAATAGGTTCTAAAGTGTGTCGAAAAGAGAAGGAGGGGTTCCCTTTTATAAGAGATGGGAGGGTCACTTTGGGAATTTATTAAAATATTAATTTATAATAAATTTAATTTCCATAAAAATATATCAAAATTGAATGTTTTTCTAAAATAATGTGGGATAGAGTGGTAATACCATCAAAAAAATTATATTTTATATAAGTTTTTTTTGTAATTTTAAACCATATATTTTTTATTAACCGTTAATTAATCTATTTTAATTTTAACTATGGTAAAACATTTTCAATATTAAAAGGTTGATTGTTTTACTTATATGGTGTAAATTGAACTATAAATAGTAAATTTATTATATTTTTGAAAAAAATTAATCTATTTGTTAATATTTAGTATTTTTATTATTTTGAAATAATTTAAAAAAATATTATTTTCATAAAATATCATTAGTGTTAGTTTTGAAACTATTCATTACATTGACTTTATGCAGATCAATACAGCAAGATAAATTAGAAAATATTAATTTAATACACCACTAATATTTTATATTCACCTATAAATCTTAGGTAGATCCTTAATTAATTCAATTTATATTTATTATAAATTTTCTAATATCACTTAATTGATTTTTTCATTAATTTAATAATTATTACATCCTCATTGTGTAATTATTTATGATAATTATTTTTTGACTAAAGTTTAAAAATAAACTTCCATGATGTATATAAACCTTTTTATATATTAAAATAAAATAAATATTAGATCATATCTTCTATTAAAAACAATATTAAATATATTATACTCATTAAACTTAAGAGTTACATTTTGTCACTCTCTTTGATTTTAATAATATCAAAGTAATTTTTGTGGAAAATTGCCTATTAAATTATAAAATTTATATATTTATGTGTTAATAGTTGAATTATGTTCATCCAATAAAATTTTTCTTCTGTTATGGTCATTTAATAGTCCTTATCATTTTATTTTTAACCTAAATAACCCAATTTACCATTTATCATGGTAATAAATGTTACCAAAGTTACTATTTTTATTGTCCAAAAATAAAAGGGAACCATTTAAAAAATTTGGAGCTTATTATTAAAATAATAGAATCCATTTTTTAAATTCAAAATTAATATTTGGATAAAATTAATTAAAAATTAATCTCATTGACATAATGAGAAAACATTTTTTTAAAGTGAAAAAAATCGAAATGTTTGAAATGTTTTTATATCCAATTTCAATGTGAAATTGGTTTCATTGACCTAAAAAAGAAAAAATGATAAAAATTTATCCAATTATACCTCTAAATAAATCAATAATATAATTGAACACTATAAATAAGTTAGATGAAAATTCAATTTTCAAATTAAATTCAGGATTTTTTACTATTCATCAAAACATGAAGCTTCTCAGAAAAATATAAAAAGTAACCAAAAATTATATTTATATATCATAATTTAAAATATGAAGTTTTTTTCAAATATAATTTATAAAATTTTGAAAATTTATTTTTAAAACAATTGCACCATTAAATGTCGATAAAACTACTTTCAGAAAAATACAGTTTTTAAGCATAAAACTAGATTTATTTTATATCATGTATATAAAACACATAGTATTAATTTTAAACATAATTTTAAATATTGTATATATATATATATTTCATTAATATAATCCATCAAGAGTTATTTTTTTATTTTAATGTTATAAAACACACTTTTAGGCATTTAAATAGTTCTTTAAAAAAATATTTCCAATTAATTACCAAAGGGTTTTGCATTTGTAAACCCCAGTTTCATAAATCAATTAATCATGTTCATACTCTATATTATAACATCTAGGTTATAATTTTCTTTGTTAAATAATTATAATAATAGATTATCTTTTAGAAGAACCGGGTGTTGTGTGTAGCGCAAACTAAGTCATTGTGGTGTGTAGCACAAACTATATATTATATTGTGTGGAATGAAATATATATAAGATATCAAATTATTTAAAAATAAATTTCATAAAAATCTCTAGGTGTTACAATATACCCAAAATAAAATAGATTTTCCCTCAAAATTAATAGGGTTCATTAATTTTTTAATACATGAATGTTACTTTAATAGAAACCCAAATCATAAAAATGAATACTAAAACCTTCTTTAAAAAGAAATCTTCGAACATAACAGTTAACCAAAGTAACTCATATCTAATTATAGACATGTGAGAACATATTTGTTAAGTGAAAACGTAGACATAGAAGAGAAATATAACTATCAATTTATTATGGATACTGATGGAGAACATATTAAAGATAAGTTAATGAAAAAAACCATAGACCAAACAGGATTTAAAATTCTCATTATTAACATCATAAATGAATATAATAGGATAACCTATTAACTAAAAAATATTTTTAGAATATATACTTACTTTATGTCATCTCATAAGTAAAATCTCAATCTATGGTTTCTCCTTGATCAATTTCCATTTTGTCTCTTACTCTAATAAATTATGAAGTCGAAATTGTAATGCCTGAAAAACTAGTGGATCATAAGATCCATAATTAACTAATAAGTCATTCCTTCTATCTCTAGTTATCATCATAGAAAAATGGCTAGCACATCTTTTCTAATATGAATAAATATTCATATTATGAAACTTGGATCTCTAAAATCTCATCCAAATTTCAACATAATCAATTTCATAAATGGTTACCCTTATAAACCTTCAAATTGATTAAAATCAAAAACTTTCAAAATAAGGTAACTACCATTCAAAAATATACTCATAATTAATCCCACAAAAAACTAATTTTTTATATTAACTATAACACACCAAGAATTTTAATACCGTTGTCAGGTATTACCTTGAAACATGGTAATAAATTGAATTACCATAAAATCTTATTAAATAAATGAATGCTTTCAAAAATTAACTCATTCCTCACACTATAAATCCAAAAATTCAATAAACTCAATCCATGATATCATAAACCACCTAGTCATCTTATCATCCCCACGTTCATATAGATTATCCTATTTATTTTATCCTAGTCAAACGTCTATATATTTCATTATCCCAACATCATGTGCATATAAAGTGTTATCCTTGCCTTAATCATTTTTTCCAAAAAAACATAACCTTACCACCTCAAACACATTTCATAGTTACCAGTACCATTCAACACATTCTCTTAAATCCTTATGTAAAAACTACAATGGACCAATACATTAATGTCTCATTATTCCATAATACAATAAATTTACATCTACAACATTATTCTTGAATTTCATTACATAAATACTCAATCATTCCACCAATTTGTTGTCACACTTCCCATCTCCAATAGTGATCACATGAGATTTCCCTTTGTCATTGTCTTTAAGAGGTTGTTGATATTGATCATCGTCATTAAACCATGGATTCATTCATTTATTATCATAATGACAATTTTCATTACACTTAATGAATTGATGTGTGGGGGTAATTATGTATAGCCTTAACTCTATTTACATCATTATATAACTTATTCCCATTAATTTGGGGTTCATTTTACATTTGACCTACCATTCCACACTTGAAGCATTTATCAGTCCCCATAATAAAATCTACAATTTGTTTCTTTCAACAATTTGTACATAAAATAATTTCATCTTCTTTTCTCTATGGTTTCTAAATTTTTATTTAAACTAGATCTTTATTTTATTTTCAAAACCATGAGATAGATACATAACTCCAACCTCCATTTTTACCTTGATGGAATAGTGGAAAATTTCATCCCAACTACTAATGTCCCTTATGGGTAAAATCCTTCACGGAATTGGTTTTATTCCACTGAAAAATTTATCAACCTTAAATTCAAGTTAGATAATAATTCCATAAGTATACCTCACAAGTCATTTGAAATTTTCTTTATATGTTCCAATAGATTCATCTTCCTTTTTATTTATCTCAATTAATTCTTTTTCAATTTTAATATGAATAATACATGGAATGTAATAATTGAAAAATATATTCATGAACTCATCCCATCACATGGAGTCAATTTCATTCCATTGCCTCGTATTCTTAATAAGATTACACCATTGGTTTGCTTCACCTTCCAAATGATAGACACTCAAAATTAATTTCTCATATTTTTAAAATTTTATAACTAAAAATATATTTTTAGTGATACATATCAATTTCTCATCCAATAGGGGATCATAAGAACCACTGAATGAAGGTGGCCAGTACCTCATAATGAAATTAACAATATTTTTTCCCTTTTTTCACATTTGGAATTTTAACATGATTCATAGCTTGAGAATTTTGTGTGGTCAGAGATACCAGATTTTTCATTCTATTCTCCATAACATTTGGTTTCTTAAGAACGGAATCATTTCAATTCTGATAACATTCACCCTTAAAATAATTCCTTCAGATTTCGTCCACTAACTAGAACCATAAATCATGGTGTGAGAAACAATAGTCATAGTGGTAATAACAGATAATCTATTGAAATAATATATAATATTTCAATCTATGACACCTTAGGTTCAATGTTATGTAATTCGTGATTATTATGAAAACTATAGGATTGTAAACAATAATTAGACTTTCCTTTAAATTAATTCCTTGATATGTCATTTCAAATATCTCCAGGGTTCTCACTAAGGTTTTTACATCCTAGTTTCTAAAGTTTTACTAATACTTCACTCTAATACAAACTATTACAACCCATTATTTTCATACATTTTTATTACATCTATTTATTTTAATATTCATTACACTACCCAAACTCGTGCTTGTGGACTATAATTTTTTTGATCCTTTGGAAACTCAAAACACATTCTTATAATTAATGAAATATCTTAAACATTTCCTATAAATATATTTCCCTTTTGTAATCCTACATAAAACCATTATTTATAACCTGTGGATATGAAACATAAGAAAATGTGAACTTAGAAGATCAGTAAGGGTAAATATGGGAGACATATAATCATATCAAAAGCCTAAGGGTATGAAAATAGGAGAATAATGTTTGAAAATAATACCTTTCATATCAAAGATCATAATAATGAATCATGGAATTAATGATTGTATGTTCATAAGACAAGAATCATATGGGAGTCAAGAGTATAATTCTTGAAATCATGACATATAAATAAGACATGGAATTATGGTAGACATAGAAACATGTAATATCATTCCTTATAAGTCAAGGATTATTTCCAAAATATATAAGGGAACATTATGAGGGATGGACCTTCTGGGCCAGACACACCACCATCCCTAGTCGTAGTCCATACCTTATAAAGGTTTGGGTCTCCCCTTCTTTCCATTGTGGATCAAGACTATCACCTTGTTTCCCATAATTGTTTCATGATATATATATATATATATACCCAATGAATTTGAGGTATATATTGATCCCACCTACCACATAATGGAAAAAATACCTATGTGTTCCCCAAGAACATAATTCATTCATCATATTAGAAACAATAAAATGGGTTTCATAAATATCATTCCATAATAACATAATCCATGGAAAATAACTGGGTTTCATAAATATATTACTATCATAATCATAAAATAATAATATAAATAATATAGATAGTGTAATTCAAAAATATCTCCAACAATGAATAAGTAACATCAAATAATGTTACCATAAATGGGAAATAATTTTGAGAAATCACTTGAAAATAATTCATGAGGAAAATATCATTTTTACTTGGAAAACATTTTCTTTTATTAAAATTTACTGCAATTTTAAAAGAAAACATTTCTTTTAAAATACACTTGTAATATTGTAAGGGAATATTCATATAATTAATATATCATGAAATCATAAAATTTCATTCATGTCAAATAATTCGAAAAAAGCATTCCTTCCAAAAAAAATTAGTAATGTCATAAAGTATCTTATTTTAGAAAATAATAAAAATCCGCTTTGAATACCATTATTAAAAATTAAAACATTGTAAAAATGAATTTAAATATTCATAGTATAGTTTTGAAAACCTTATTGAAAACAATTTTACAAAACATGGACATAGAAGATAAATATTCCTCAATTCACACTTAAAAATAAACTATCTCAAATAATAACGCGATTGTGAAATAAATCCTTACCACATTGTAATTAGTCAAATAATTTGGCCCATTAAAGAAATAAAATTATATGTATATGTAAATACCATAATATTTAGTATAAGACTCATAATATATCTTATGGGGAAGTAAATACACCACACAAGAGAAATAAGTAGTGTACAAGGCATATGTCTGAGAGAAATAAAAGTAATTAAAAATCTATTACCTTATGTCTTGACTCTCATATTACTCTTGAAAACCTCCAATACAATAAAAAGGGTTTTATTATATAACTATTATAGAACAAAATTCAATTATATCATACCATTTATGATTTACTTATTGCCTTATATTACTCATTTATTAATAATTTCATGTTAATGTTATGTTTCAGGTAATAATCACTTTATTTTTCACATGTTTTTTGATTTGTTATTTTATTTTTCCTCTTAATTATATCATTATTTCATAATCTTCGAAAATATACCATGATATCTTCCTGAATGGCCCGAAGGCCTTCATTTTTATTGATTTTTGATAACCCCATTTTCATGGGATGAGGGGGAACCCTTACAAGGCCCGTAGGTTCAGAGATTACATGGCTCGTAGTCTTAGGAGATTACATGACCTAAAGGTCTTAGGGAAACAACCAGACTATCTACAAGGAACTGCCCCTCCCCAGTATCTGCATCCTGAGATTAGCTCTCTACCTTTGCATGAACATCTGGCTAGGCTTCCCATGCAAGCATAGACTGGTACCGATGGCACAACAATGCCCTCTCATTCTGACAATCCAATTATCTCTACTCTTGTTAGTGCACCTGCTCTGAATCCTCTTCTGGGGATACTCTTTTTTTGTAGTATGTCTGGGGACTGAATTCTTATGGCTTGAAGGCCTTGGGGTGTTCCTAAGCCCTTACGGTGGCCCGAAGTCCTTGAGAATCAACTTGCCCGAAGTCCTTGGGTGGAAATTATATAAATATCATATATATTCAGTGTATAAGTATTTATACTAATCTATAAAATATAGATAATAAAATATGTCTTTCGTCTAAATGGTAGGTCATACATACATATGAACATTTTCTCCATTTTCTTATCGTACTGAGCGAAATAAAGTAAATGACATATATTTATATTAAAATAATACCATTTTAGTATAATTATTATGTCATATTATCATACATGTTCACTTAACCATTAAAGACCAGTGTTTTTCTATACTACAGTTCTAAGAATAAATTTGAATTTTCGCTGGAAGATACTTGTAAAGGGGTAAAACGGTCCATATCCCATAGTTTAAGATTTTGAATAATTTTTATGAACACTCAATTGTACCTTGAATAGTATGTTTACCCAAAGATAGAAATTTGGTAGGAATATTATTTGGTCAAATCTTAGCAGAATAATTATGAATTAATATTTAATAAATTGAATATTAAATTTTATACACAGGTTTATTTGGAGATATATTTGGATTGGTGAATTGGGTTGAGTTTTTGTATTTTATACTGAGTCTATAATGGTTAGTTTATCCTAGGTGATGTATAAACATGTGTTTGGCGTTGGGGCTAGGTCGGGCCCCTTTTTCTATTCTTTTCTTTTATTCTTATTATTTTTCTTTCTTTCCTTTTATTTTCTTTGTTTTCCATCCTCCTTCTCGCAAATTACTTATATACATATCCTCTAACAATATTCTACTTAGAGAGAAAAGAGGTATAGTGATAAATATAAATAGATATAGAAGGTAATATAAGAGCAACTGTGAATCCTTTGACGTGTGGGATCATTGTACAACAATCGTGGACCACAAAATCGAACGAAACCTTAGCAGTTTCCACCCAAAGGTATGCCCTTTATTTTTTCACTATAGATCCCCATTGATTATCGTTTTTCTAAAATTAAATCCCTATTTTTCATGTATGATTCTCTATGTTTCTGGATCTATTGATTTGGGGATGAAAATGGGGTATTCGGGCGATCCTAGTGTTTTCTGATAAGGAAAAACAGCCTATACAACGTGTAGTTCGAAGTGAGACATTGTTTGTTCTTCCCATTTGAGTAAGATGATGTTTTTGGAAGTACATTCCATATACATTGGTGGACATTATGTGTACCAGTACTCATCTGTGTAGTTGAGTACTAAGTAAATTAAACCCATGTAGGGGCACACAGTCGTGTGGAGTACACGGCCAGACCTCGTGTGGGTGGCACGCCGTGTAGAAGTACACGACCTAGCCATGTAGGCAGCCACACCAGTTGAGGGACATGGTCATGTACTTTTTGTTTGGTACACGTCGTGTACCCATTTCATTGTCCTTGTATATAGGGATTTTACAAACCTAGCCCAGTAGGATTACACACCCATCTGGCACATTATAAGTACACATCATGCACCAAGGGTGACACACCATGTGATGCCCCCTTTTAACTCTTCGTGGGTTTTTCGTGTTTTCTTTCCTCAGAGTCATAATTTCACCCAATATTAGTTCATTATTATTATTTTTCTATGTATATCATGATGGTGTAAACAATGAATGATTTATAGTAATCTTAAGGGGTGTTTAAATCTTATACCTAAATGGAGAGGTAATTCCTCTAAATTTGGCGATAAGTCATCTCTTGAGAAAGAGAGTTGATCTGAATGATTGGATGGGTTTTCAAAAAAACCAATTTTGAGATCCTGATCTGAGATGAGCTAAGATATTTCTCTCCTAGAAGATACAAATTATCTTTTCCTTGAGGACATCACTCTTGAGAGATGTTCCCATCTAGCCTTAGAGACCATGAGAATAGTTATCATTTAGGATCTCATATATGATGTCACTACATTCTTTTTGTTTATCAAAAATCCCATGAAGGATTCCTTTTCTTATATGATGATCTATGGATTACCTTATAGGATCCCTTAACTATTTATTGTTTTAAGGATCCCTTGTAGGTTGCAACTTTTTTCATGTCCTTCGACGATCTCGTGTAGGATTCCTGTTTCACCTTTTTACTCCTAACAATCGCGAGTAGGATGACTTTACATATGTTTGTACCCGAGGATCCAGAGTAGGATGCCTCTTTAGTGTTTGGATCAAGGGACCCGGTGGGTTACCATTGTTTGATCAACCCTAAGTTTTACATCGGGTTTGGGTAGAGATGGTAGCACGTGTCACCTTAGAACCCAAGCTGAACTAGTAATACCATGGAGATGTGGCTAAAGTGTTGGGTTCAGTATTCATTCCACCCTCACTAATTTTTTTACTATTTTACAGGGTTATAGCTGGTGCACTGATGGTTACTAAAGAATCTCCATGGTCGGTGGTTATTGAGCCAAACTTGACGTGTCTTTATTTTTTAGAGATGCCTAGATGTTCTTCCTGAGAACTATGTTTCTTGTTGGGATTACCAGACCTGCTTACATGAGATTTGGCTTCTGATCCCTGTTATTTCTAATATTTATTGGTATACCCATATATACTACCTAGTAATTGGCTGTTGATCCTAGATATATATATATATATATATATATTGTGATCTATTTTTTGTTGGGATGACAAGAGATGATTCCTGGTATCTAGTTACAGATCCTTACATGATGTTTATGGTATGCCCTGGGTGATACTTGGATTCCCATATTTGGAATTCCTTGGATAGACTCAGAGGAAATTTTACTAGAATTAAATAAGTTATAATTTGATTCCCATTATAGGAATTCCTTGGACGGACTCAAAGGGTTTTTGACTTGTACACCTTCAATGATACCTGGATTCCCCTATATAAGAATTCCTTGGACAGGCTCATAGGGTAGTTGATTCTATAGATTCTTTGGTTGTTTCTCATTGGATCTCGATGTGGTATTGGATTCCTTGGATTGAGTATTCCCCTTGGGTCTTCATTCTATTAGATTCCTTGGTATTTTCTACCTTCTGAATCTTACTATCTTGGACTCACATAGGATATGTTCTATTTTCATTCTCTTAGGCCTCCAACCAGTGCCTTTACTGAGTTTCTTCTGAGATTCTCCTAGAACTAGATGAGGATTCCATGGAAAATATACTTGGATAAATCCCTTCATGGTATGACACTTTATTATATAGAGTGGTTTTGATGGATGTTATTCTTGGTTATACGTTGTAGGATGATGCAGATTCCTTGGTCGTTATACCGTGTATCCCACCCTTGGGGTTTGACTTGAGATTACTCGGAATAGGCAAGAGTTGGTTGCAATTATTTTTACATGATTGATCATCGATATATGGATCTGTATATGGAAATATTTATTCAAATATTGGAGGTTATTATTGATGAACCCAAGTGTAGGATGAGTATCCCCCTATGGTGATGTATCTTTATCAGAGATTTTTATGGTCTTAGATGAAGCAGGTATATATCGATTGGGATTACAGACCCATAGATTGACTTGATGGTACATAGCTTGAGTGGCTCGATGTCCAGCTCAATTCACTTTCATAGGATGTCTGGTTGATTGGGATTACGGACCCAAGGATTGACTGCTGATGTGGTTTCATATAGTTGATTCAAATATTCATGAATATTCATATTCATGTATATATGTATAGGTATGGGACTATACATGTATACATATATATATATATATATATACACTGTGGCACATTACTAGTTTTCGTGGATTACAGACCTGGGTCAACTATGGTTTCGTGTTCGGTTTTACTTACATTTTTAGTTATGTATCAGTGAGGTTGGGAAGTTTCCTTGGCATACACTTTTAGAAACACATATATTGGTTGATTATTGTTGTGTCCTACTGAGATTGTTTATAACCCTTGAACATGCGCCTTAGTGTTCAAGTAGTCCTTAGGTCTTATTTTATAGTGGGGAATGAGTTTCATGGTGGATAGGGATGAGGATCAGTGTGTCATGATCAAGTGGAGCTGCTCATGTGGTTGTTTTGATTAGGCTATTGTAGTTCGACAATGTCTGAAGACCCGGTATGTGGTCTGTCTCGGAGTTAGTAATAGATCCAGGGACATTTACTTTTAATATTTGTTGTAATCTCGTATATTTATGGTCAGCCCAGTGGGTGACACATGTTGTATTGTATGTCATAGTGGTATGCGATTTTAGATCATTTTCATTTGTTATTACAGCATGTTCTATTTCATTTGTTTACTACTTTCACACTCTATTTACTCTCCATTTTTTATTATACTTAGCTATTTCCACAATTTTCTTAATATGATATGAGGAAGTAGTATTCCCAATATCACACCCTAGGCCACTACTTCTATTTGGAAGATTCTGGTATACAGGGATGTGTGGTTGAGGCCTTGTATCCCACTATCTTAGAGCACTGGTTTAATGGAATCTTGGTTAGGATGTTACAAATTGGTATTAGAGGTGTTATTTCTTTGTTATTTACTATTTTTGGGATATGGTATACAATTTTATAAGGAATTTGTTGGAACCTATGATGGATATCAGACTAGTGTATCGAGAATACTTATTCATGTAATAACTGGTTGCCATGGTATGGGATTGTTGTTTTGATCTGTGATGTTATAATTGTATATGATTTTTTTCATTGAGAGATGAACATGTTGTGTTGATGTTTTTTTACTATATATCTCTAGCTCTTGGACACTGGAAATATTCCACTAAGAGATTTTGAATCTTTCTCGGAAAAGGTAAGAGTCCTCTCATGCATCATATTTGGCACATAGGATTCACATTATATAGGCATGATGGAGTATTCTTTACAAACGAATGAGGCCTTTTGGTCCTACTTACATATATATATTCCATTCTAATGGTAGGTTACGTGTATCTATGTTCAGGAATTTTGTTGTGAGGATGATGACTTAGTCCTCATGCATGGGAGATATAGTGACCTAGTAGGTTGATGTGGCACTTGATGCCTTTCTCTTATACCCCTTATAAGGTTCTTTTTCTCAGGTCTATGGTTATCTAGTTGGATCACTAAGTATGATGAAATTGGATATCAGCACATTTCTTGTGAACTAGACCGTCAATGGGGGTATTTCCATATTCAGATGCCTGATGGATATTAGGTCTATGGTTATCTTTCCTTCTATTACTGCGTTCACCTTCTTTTGTAACTCTAGATCATCCCTTGGTGCCTCCATAATCTTATCTTGGATATATGGTTTGGAATCATTTGGGAAAGGTATGATGTATTCCCTATCATTATGATTTCTCAATCCATCATTTGAATACCAATGAATATAGGTTCTTTCTTAATCCATGACATGGATATAGTATAAGATTCTTTTCTATTAAGAGCATCAATTACTTTGTTTTCCTTCCCAAGATGAGAGTGAATATAGAAATCATAGTCCTCAATTTTCTCTACCTATCTCCTTTGATGCATGTTACGATCATTTTTCTTGAATATATGCTTTAGGATCTTATGGTCAGTGTATATTTCACACTTCTAACCACAGAGATACTACCACTAGATTTTTTTAAGAAAAAAACATTGCTGATGGCTTTAGATCATGCGCCTGGTAGTTCTGTTCATGGAATCTAAAATTTCATGAGGCATAGGCTATCACTTTATCATTATTCATGAGTATACAACCCAGGACATTATTTTAAGAACCAATTTAAAAAAACCCTTTCTCCACTTTTTGGTAATTGGGTATAAGTGTAGTGATCATCCTCTTCTTTAGATCCTTGAATCTTTCCACTTATTTTTTTATCCATGCATACTTTACCCCTTTCCATGTAAACATAGTTTTCAGGATTGAAAATCATACAACTTTTCACACAATCCATCAGTAGTACCCTAATAATCCATGAAAACTATGGATTTCTATGTCACTAGTGGGTCACGTCCATTCCTAAATTACATTTGTTTCTGAAGGGTCCATAGAAATTCTCTCACTTGTGACCATGTGTCCTAATAATGTGACTTGCTACATCCAAAGATCAAATTTTCTGAATATAGCATACAATTTCTCCGTCATTAATGTCACTAGAACTATCCTTATATTTTCTCCATGTTCCTCCTTAATCTTGGAGTGGAATAAAATATCATTGACAAACACTACGACAAACTATTCAAGGTAGTTTCGAGATACTCCATTCATAAAATCCATTACGATTGAAGGGGAATTACTAAGTCTTAAGGGAATAACAAGAAACTCATAGTACTGATACCTTATATGGAAATTAGTCTTATGAATATATTCCTTTTTTTACCTTTGGTTGATGATAACCATAATGAAGATACAACTTTGAAAAGTATTGAGCTCCTAAAATTTGAATGAATTGGTCATAAATACTTGTAAAAAAATACGTTTTCTTTATGGTGATCTTATTGAGTTCCTGATAATCAATATAATTCCTACATTGATCCATCCATTTTCTTTACAAAGAGAAACTGATCACCCCAAGGTGAAGAACTATGAAATATGAAATTCCTGACAAAATTATTTTATATATGCTTATTTAACTCCCCCACTTCGATCTATTCCATCATATTGGTCAATTTTGATATAGGAGTGGCTCCAAGTAAGAGTTCTATTGAAAACCCTACCTCATGATCTGGGGGGGATGTTCATTTAACTCTTTGGGAAATAAAAAATAGTATTTCCTCATAATGGTAATATCCTCCAAGTTGAAACCTTGAATTAACTCAACCATTTGAGAGAGGTATGCTTCTTCACAAAGCATCAACACTCGCACTATTGAGGTATTTTCCAAAATAGATTAATATTCTTCCTTACATTTTTAGAGTATCATGGGATGGTTTGGAATTTTAAAATATATTTCCTTTCCATAACAGTTTATGTGTTCTCTATATAACAACATCTAGTCCACTCCTAGTATAGCATTGAATTCCACCAAGGGAAGTATCATGATATTCTCTAGAGGAATATTCCCACATATTCTAGTAGAAGAAGAGTCCAGCACTTGGGATTCAATGATCTCAACCCTAGGTTTTTTATGTAATTATATACATTAAGGTATCAAGGAATCTATTAAATAGTGCTATCAAACATAAAATATATAAAGGAATGTATATAATCAAAATAAAATAAGTATTTTTCTATTTTTGACTGAATAGGAAGTGTACCAGGTATCAATTTTTTTTCTCCACATCAACAAAAGTCATAGAATAAGCTTTCCCTTGATCAATTGTCATTTATGGATGCTAATACTGATTAACCTCAAGGACCCAAGGTTTATTGCATTACCTTTCATAGTTCCATTTCTCTCTATAGTTGAAGCATTGAACTATGAGTGGTTCTCTCAATTCCTCCACCACATAGTCCATTTTCTTCATGTATCTTTTACATTAATGAGTTTAGTGGCCTTAACTTATCACACTTATAGCATTTATGTTTCCCTTTAAGGTAATTACCATGATTCTTATTCTAATATTTTTTATAGGTAATTGGTTGAGATCTCTCTCCACCTTTTTCATTAGATCATTCAAATTGAAACCCCATCTTTCATTTCTTGTTTTCATAACCATGGCACCATTATCCAAAATCTATCTCCACTTTGAGAGAACATAAACTAACATTTTCATAAATCTCAAAATCTCAAATAACTAGATCATTTAGAATGTGTTTTTTAAAACACTAATGAATTTATCTATTTTGATATCATTATAGGTAAAAAAACCCTTGGCGTACCTTGAAAGACTTGTGAAATATTCTTCCTATGTCGTGAAAGATTGAAATTCCTTTTGATTCTTCTCTATGAATTATCTCTCTACCTTTGTACAATGATTTTGAGGGAAATACTTATTATGAAATATTTTCTTAAAATATTTCCACTCTATCTATTCAATTTCATCCTTCAGCTTGGTGTTCATAATAAATATCCACCATTGATCTGCCTCTTTATATAAACAACACATAGCTAGAGTCTACTTATCATTATTAGAATAGTGGATCACAAATAGTATATTCTCCACTGAATTAACCCACTTTTCTACAACAAGTGGATTATAAGATCCAATAAAAGTAGATGGTAATTGGAACATATAAATTTTTATATCCAGTATATCCCTCTTAGGTGAATTTAGGCGTTTTACATTAGTTAGGTTATTTTTCATTTCCAAATATAGTTTGGGTAAGCATCTCTATGAAATTTTTAACTCCACCTCCCAAGTCATTGGGGACTTAATTCGGTAAATCACTACATCATCCCTCACATTTTTTGTTGGCCTATTTTCTCCTTGTTCGAACCATTTTCTAAAATTGGAATAGTTTCAAAAAAGAAAATGTTAAAAACTCATGAATAAATAATATATTCCATTATGTAATTAAATCTGATCAAATATCATGTGGGATCCCCATGTTTATAATATTTCCAAAAAAAATTTCTTGGATACTTAAATATACATAGTATCATGCTAAGGGTTTTCACTAAGGTTCTCTAACAAAAATTACCAAATTAGATAAACTGTGTGATGATACAAACTAATGTGACTCTTATTTTTCTTACATGAATATTACATAATTTTTAAGATAAACATAAAAAAAGTTTTAATATAAAAATAAAAAGGTTTAGTATCTTAGGAAAATTAGGACCATACAAAAATTATGCATATTAAAAAAACATGTATTTAAAATATTCTTCTTTTCCATCTAAATCTTGTGCTCTCCTTAGTACATGTAGTCACATGAGGATATAAATCAATGAAATCAATGAGGTAAAATCACAATAAGAGAATAAATTAGGACATTAATCAATATAACATGGGTCATAATAATAATCATCATCATATCATAATTATAGTATCCTCATTATAATCACTCGATGAAGCATTAGATAAAGGAATGAAATGTGTCAATGGAAAAAAACTAAAACATCATGTCTTTGTGGTCAAATACCACACATAGTTCTGAGAAATTATAGCATCATATTCACACATAACATATTTGTGTAATCATTACATCATCATTTTGAAAAAATATATTATCATATTCATTCATATTCCATATTATCTCAGGATATTTTCCACATTAACGAAAGCGTTTGAGTGCTATATAATTTCGAGCATACCCATCACATCATGGCATTTACATAATCATGTATGCCACATAGAACATATATCAATAATAGACATAAAATAATTTATGGAAAGTAATGGATTTCATTTCATAAGGAATAAATTCATAAATAATCTTTGGGTTTCCAAAATAATAAAGGGAAAAACATATTTTTTATAATAACCGTCAGAATTTAGTGAAGAAGAAAGAATCTCAAGAGGAGTAAAGATGTGAATGGGAAATAAGAGTTCTTTTGGAAAATCATTGGATTTGTATAAAATCATATAGGAAAAATGTATATCCTAGAAAATAAAAGTAAGGTACAATGAAATCATATTTTAGGAATATTAAAATTATATCCACATTGAAATTTGGCATGAAAGAGGAATGACCCAATGAATGTGAGTTGGGTTTGAGAATCCCCTTACCTTATGTTTGAATTCTTAATTTTATTTAATATCCTAGATGATAAAATTATATTCATTAATAGCATAATATAAAACCTATTATATATTTATTTAATTTATTATAATTCTATTAAGTTATTTAATTTCCATTTTTTGAGTTATAGAGTTCAATTTTTTTCGTTTCGGGAATGTTCGTTTTTCTAGTTTCCAATGATTGGTTCCCTTATATACGAGTATGTAAATTAGTATAAATGAAAATAATTTTAATAGATTGAAATTATATGTTATTAATGATATTAAATAAGTTTAAACGATCTTATATATCATTTTTTATATTATATAAGGATGAATCCGTAGATAAAATGTTAATGAAAATGATTTAATTTATTGTGGTGGTTTTTATGACCATCACAAAATTATATCATTTCATTTAATATAATTTTAATTTATTTGTTCAATAAAAAAACATAACTTATAATATTTATAAAAAACATTAATTAACAATAATACTGGTTTTATTCCTTTCCTTCAAAGTGGTAATGGAAAATGAAAACTTTTCGTCCTTGAAGGTGGTGAATTGACACATCATAGATGATGTTTTCATTTTTAGAATAAAAGGGATGTGTGAAAACCTTTGATGATCAATATTAAATTAAAAAAATAAATTTATAGTATATATAAGATAATGTATTTATCATTACACATTGTGAAAGGGTTGGTGAGAAGAGAAAAAATCAAATAAAATAAATGAAATTTATAGTGAACAAAAGAGGATTTTACCTCCTGAATTTATTCTTATTGATAACCACTATAAGACACTTGGGTTAATTATTTTGTTGATAATATCTTCTCATTAACATGGAGAAGTGGGTTGAAATGTAAATTGGGAATAATTTAGAAAATATTAAGTTGTCAGAAGGTGTGAGGATAAGAGGTGGTGAGGCGTGATATTTATAAAGGAGGAGAGGGGTGTTTTATTATTATTTTATTCATTAGTTTATTATTTTGGATCAAAACTATAAATAGTGTTTATTACCATGATTATATAAAGTAAATAAATTATTATAATTCTATTTAATGGTTCTTAAATCATCCATACATCAAAAATGACTCAAAATTTCAAGTATTTAGCTTATTTGGTAAATTATCATAATTCACTATTCACAAAAAATTCAACTATTTTAGAAAAAACCCAAAAACTCACCCTAACCATTATTCATTTTATAGAAATAAAAATTTTAATCCTTTTTATTAATATAATTTTCTAAATAGGTTAAATTAAATTTTTAAATAGAATCATCATTTATTCAAAAAATACCAAATTTAATATTATAACTAATTTTAGGACACTTTGAAAAAATAATTAAGGAATCATAAAATTAACAAATAAAAAAATATCAGTTTTTCAAACTATTTTTTGAAAATAAATTTTCTTTTATGTTATTTTATTAATTATGATATTTTAGATAAACTTTTATGTTTCACAAAAATACGAAAAAATAATTTATCATTTTTAAAACAATTATTTACAAATACTATAATATAATTATATAATATTTTTATTTATAAGATAGATAAATTTTATTTATACATTCATAGGTGAGGTTTTTATTCTATTTTCTAGATTATTATTCCTAATGGTCATGTTACTATTGCAATGGTCAGGTTACTACTCCATCGGCATAAGTTCCTTAATTTCTATAAATATCTATTCTTTAATTCTTCATTATGAGAATAATGGTTTTATTCGGTTATAAATGTGATGTATGTGTTTTATACAATATTTATTAGAGTTGAAATTCCATTGATAAAAGTTTGGGTCATTATAAACCTTGGCCAATGTTTCTGTTGGCCTTGATTCATTTCTGTTAGAATGAAGAATGAATGGATATTAGAATAATCACAAGAAAATAACTAATTACTAGATAAATCTTACACATACCCACAATACGCACGATCCATGAATCAATTCATTATTTTATTGATTGGAAATAATCATACAAATAACAAAATAGCGATAAATCTAAATAAAACACAAACCCTTGAGATGGATAGATCATTGATGAAGAAAAAAAATTCATCTTTGTCATTGGTGAGATCCTTGCATCTCATTTCACAGTGATCAACAATCCATAATATAGTCCAGCATCATCCATCAAGATCTCCTCTAATTACCTCCAATGAATCATCTTAGCATTCTTGGTTATGTGAGTAACCCTAAAAATTTTCCATAGTAGCGAAATTTGTGATGGATAATTTGGCATTGTGTCACATCCAATAAAATTAATAATTTATGTTGTTTATTTCTTTAATTCACTCAGGATGGAAATTTATGGAAACTCACAATGCTGAAAAAGTTTGTGTCATGCCTCAAGTAAAACTCATTCCCTAAACTCAATGATGTCCCCATATTTTTTATCATTTCCCCTATTTAGAAGTTATTCTACTTTTAAAGGAAATTTTCATACGTGTCCATTTAATATATATAATATATTTAAAAAAATAATTTTGAACAAGTTGGACCCTGTAATATCATGTTTTCTATATACTTAGCTTTAGAAATAATCCATAAAATATTCAAATTTTGTGCATGTAAAAATAAAAGTTGTTATTGATTCATTCTCAAATTATTTATTAAGAGAATATCGGTCATTATGCACCCAATGCATCTAAATTCACCTCAAAAATATGTCATTTTTTTAACACATCAAAGTATGGGACTCCTCACATCAAATTATAATAATAATAGATTATAATGATCTTAACACACGTTTAGATATAGTAACATCCAATAATATGTATAAATTTATATTTCTTAATAATGGTTCATTTTCTTATATTATCTTTCACTAATGATTTTAAAGGGTTTTCACAATGAGAAAGTGTCTCAAATATATATGATTATCCACCCCTGATATTCTATATCACTTATGTCCCATAAAATGGTATCATATAAATATAAAACTTATATTTAAAAATATTTTTGTGGCGCTTCTAGGTTCTCATTATTGTGATTAACTGTTACGACCTTTCAGTGTGACAAGTACCTTTGGGGAATTGTCACATAATACGTCACACAAAAATAATAGTCATGATGTGATAAGAAAATTACTAATATTTGAAATAATGAATATAGGTACTCATAAATTTAATAGTTTTTTAATTGGTTCCCTAAAAAACAAAATTTTTCTTTATATTACTTGCATATTAAGAGAAGTGAATATTAATAAAAATATATTATCACATATTTATTTTTATTATTCATAAAATTGATATGATAATGTCCTAGAATATTTTTCTTGTTGATACAGTTATAGTAGTTCCCCACTATGATTAGAAACTTTAAATTATATGATGATATTCTTAAATATATTTCTATGTTCAGATAACTTTTATGATGGGACATATAGAACATGAAGGTTAGGTGTGAGTACTCATAAGTAGATGAGACTTATTCTCATGAATTTCATATATGGTAATATTCATGAAGAGTGGTTATAATAAAAGACATTACAGTAGGATTTTCATGTGTTTTGGTGTAATAAAATATCCTTATATACGAGCACGTGTAATGGTCCTTAGACTTTAATATTATTATTAATATTTGTTACAACTTTTATACTATCATGTATTTCATAAACCATGATGGTACATTTTTGTGTTGATGTTTGATATGTTGGGTGCATCAGGAATTACTTTTTATAAATGAATAAATAGAGGAAGTGTTTTCCCTTCCAAAATTATGGAAGTTGATCTCCTTACACTTCTGGAATGAAACTATCACATTAAAGTCCATGGTCATGGTGTATTGACACATTGATTTTAGATAGATAAAGAAAGATGTATTGAGAGTATAGGTTGGTGACACATATGTATATCCTACATGATAAGATATTGTGATAAATAGATTATATTGCACTATGGTCATTCATATATGGTTATCGATATTTTGATATTATGTTCTTTCTATTGGGTTCCTTGGCCCATTCCTATACAATAATCATAGACATTATGAAAACCCACCTAAACCCAATGATAAAGAATCATAGAGGACCACTAACTAATTGTTTCCATTAATCTCGATAAATTTCCAATTTAATTTAGTTATTGGAACAAATACTATTCTTAAAAATGATAAATAATTTTATTGAAGTTTTAAATGATAATTAGTATTCTCAAGGTAAAATAATAATTATTTATTCGTTAATATATAATTTGTTTAATTACATTATTATTTAATAAATATTTATTCATTGTATTTTGAATAAAATATTTATTTTATTTTTTGATGAAATAAATATTTAATTAAATATTTAGTTGGGTATTTAAAAAATATCATGGAGTTTGAGTGGGTCAAGGTCATGTCTAAGGATAAATATTTATTTTCAATCTAGTAAATAAGATTTATCATTATGTTATTTATTGAATGCAATAAAATAATATTATTATTATATTTACATGGAATAAGCTTCAATTGTGATTATTTTATTACTTAATGGACTGTATGAAATTAAATCATATTTTAATATAAACCCTCACTCTATAAATAGAATATTATGTCAATTGTGTTGGGTTAATCGTGAATTGAGAATTTTCGTGCACAAAATATTTCTCTCTAGACTCCTCCTCTTATCTTGTTCTCAAGAAAATTTTGATCTAGAGAAAATCCTTCAAGACCTAAGGATGAGTGATTAATATGAACAACAGATGATGATATATTCATCGTGCTAACACCCATAAATCCATTGTTGTTTTACAATGATAAAAGGTTCATGTATCGGTTTCCCCTATAGGGATACTACACGTGGATCCTTACAGTGGAACGAAAGAACTCTAAAAAGGGTCTTTCATAACCTCAAAGACTTCATCAAATAAGGGGTCCTAATATGAGGAAATTATTTTCTTAATATCTAAAAAAATTAAATATAAATTTAATATGCAAAGACCCTGTCTAGGTTTTGAGTTTCTTTATGTCAAATTTTTAGTGGAAAATTTCATTTTTCATGGTGTTCCCATCATTGAAAACTGTGGAATAATAGAACAGGGTTCCACTCAAAGGTTCCCTTTGCCTAGTTGACCACTAAGACTCAAGAGAATCTCCAAAAATGACAGAGGATTCTGAATAGAAGTGAGGGACTTAGGTTGGCCATGGGGACACTATTCCCTCATTAATAAGTTATAAAATAGTGGATAAATATAATACAATAAGAAATAACTGGCAGAAGAAATGTAATAAATAGAAGTCACAACGGAAGCAGACTGAAGTAACAACTAACTGAAAAACTGATAACCATATAAAAAATCAGATGATACATGTAAGGTATCTATTAAGCTGTGAAACATAGATACAAAGTAGTAGGTATTAGTACTATACAAATGAGAAAAAATGAAAACCAAAAACTATCCAAACATAACGATCTCAAGCATGGACATCTTCTACTTGTTCCATCAAAATTTGAGAAACATCCATGCATCTAATGTACTACACTTCTATTTTTCAGACACCAAGTTACGTGTAGTCTGCCTGGGTGACAATGGAGGTCCAGATATGGTGTGAGTTAAATCTCATTAGGCCACCACCAATGGAATCTATATCATCTATTACATTTAATATAAACTGAAACTGTGTGAAAACAAGCATATATAATTGGAAAGAAATATAGTAACATAAATACCAAAGTACCCACATCATCCCTCGACTAGTGTCTGAACATATTGTCACACTCCAAGGTTTTAAAAATAATTTAAAATTCATAATGAATTATTTTATGTACATATTTATAACTAGACTCTAAAAATAATTTTTCCACTCTTATGTTTTGAATTTCAAAAAATGGTCATCTTCAATTGTTTTTAGTATGTTATATAGAGTCGAATGGAACAAACTTGTTTCTTTGGTGAATAGAAACATACCCTTATGAATAGTAATATGACCCTAATGAATAGTAAATTGTGTTGTTGTTTTATTTTTCATAAGTCTTTAAGATAATGACATCTTGAATAATTTATCAATCTGATATTAAAGCTGTTATAGTTTTTAAATTAATATTTTTTGAATTAAGTATGATTTTATTTAAAAAATAAATTAATAATATTTAGAAAATTATTTTCAAGAATTGGAGTTTGTTTTTAAATTCTAAACCTAGATAAATGGAATGGGTAAATTTTTGGGATTTTTCTAAAATTCATGAATTTTCGATGAATAGTGAAATACGGTTAAATACTGTATATTCAAACTGTTAGTAAAATACATTATTTATGACATAATAAGTTATTTAAGGCCATTTAGTTGTAAATATAATTCCATTATTACTATTTAGTGTCACATGAATTAAAATTATTCATAGACTTCCGTAAAAAATATTATAATAAAAATTAAAATAATGAAAAATACCCCCACTCCTCCACTATAAATACCGCCCTCATTCCCCTCTTCCTACCACACCTCAAAGGCCTTGATCCTTACCTATGTTCTACCTAACTCTACTCCCAAGTCTCTTCCCCACGTTCTAGAGATACTGGTATCACCAAAAGGCCAAAACCAAAGGCCTTAAGATTGATCTCAAGGAGAAGAGATCAAGAGATAAACATCCTCTTATTTTCATTATTTTCTTTCATCTAATGTTATTATTTTTTATTACCTTTGGATCATATTGGGATATTTCATTCCATACCCCCCTTACTTCCCATATAATGTAATAGTTAAGATATACCACTTTTACCTCATCAAATTATTTTATGAAATTTTAAGCGATGCTGTTAGGCTGCAAAAGTTTCATGAGAAATTTCTCAATTTTTCTTTTATTTTGAGTTTCTTTCTTCTACATTCCTCACCTAATCTTATCCAAGAGTCATTAAATCTATAGAATATTTTATATTTGGTATTTTATCATGTTCATGTAAAATTCACCACCATTCTTCTTATCCTCCCCTACTTATTCAAGGAATTAAAAACATTTTCTCTGATGTGTCGAATTATCGACATCATTGATGATGTGATTTCAATTAGCTTTAATTCCTTCAATTCTGGTCATGAATCCATTTTTATGTTTTAACCAGGTTATAATATATTTATTATGTATCATCCATAGTTCTATAATTATTTTTTACACATGGTTTTGATTAATAAAACAAAATGAGGTCGTTATTATCAAACAACCACTAAAATGATCTAAACGAACATCATTAATGTTTTAACTTATGAATCATCTTCATTTAAGAATGAAAAATAATAAATGGTATAATTTATGGTAATAGAAATATTTAAATACTAATATATTCCAATTCTATTGTTTCACTTCCAATTGAAAAGAAAATCCATCATAAACCAATCATGGAAATCATGGAAAGAACTCACCCAAAATAGTGCAAGGAACAAAATACTAACAATTAAAGGGTAAAATGAGGTTATAAATTTATCATTTAAGATGTTATAAATATTAATATGTTTCTCTAATATAATAATAACACATTATTAACTATTATATATGACGTTTAAACAAGTCAGAACTAAGGAAAACCCAAGGTAAGGAAATTCTTAAGCTGATTTCCATCCTTTGGGTTGAACTTATACTTCATTATTTATGTGGTATTGATATTTTTTGTGTAATGAAAATTGTTTCTATTATGATGATTTATGTGTATTTATATTGTATATACATATTCCATCAAATCTGTTAAGTCTCACTTCAATTATATGATTTATGTAAGGGTATATTCTTTTAAAATCCTCTTTTAAAATTATGTTTTACGAAATTTCAAATGCATTATTTTTATGCAATTATTCATGTTGTATGATTGTGTTATGGTTCTTGATAATTGATTATAATGAATTTTGGGACATATATTTCCCTCAAATTCATTAGTTATTTGTATGTTTGTGGTTGGTCGTATGGTTACTCGATGTATAACTACGATGGTTACACAAATTGTAAGGTAGTCGTGAGGGTTACAAATTATAAGGTAGCCATGAGGGTTACAATATTATGTATATAATGACCCAAGATACTTTTATGGTTCCATTTATGTTATTATGTTTTTTTTTCTTTTGGAAATGACATGTTACCCAAATTAATTATATATGGGGGACAAGTTTTCATTTTGAAAATGTTTTCATATGTTACAAGTATTCATGTACTTTCTTTTCTTTACATACGTTACTGAGATTTTTGTGATCATCCCAAGTTTTAAATGATTTTTACAGGTTATAAGGATGAGTACGAAAAATACGAAAGCCAATTTAAATTTTCTAAGACTTTTCAAAGAAATCATGATTTATTTAAAATGTTTTATATTTTTCAAGAAATGGATATTGTTTGTATAGTATCAACTCTATAATAGTGTGTAATTTTATGAATATATTATATCTCATATATCTGAAGCTATAAACTTGAAAAGATCCCCAATCTAAAAGTAAGTGATTTATTGACTAAAATCAGGATTATTTAATGTTATAAGGTCTGGTCTTTATTGTTGTTATCATATAATGGTTTAAATAACATTAGGGGTTAAGATGATGTTCAAAGAATACCATAAATTATTTTTACTATATGATTAATTTGAAATGTTATATAATTTAAATATTACCATGTTGATTCATTGAATATATTTTTGTTCATATTTGTTGTCTGTAGAAGGAACATGGAAGCTAAAGAGGAGAGGAACCGACAGAATGACATCCTTCTAAATCTGCAACCCGTAATGGTAGGGATTGTAACAGATCAATTTGTGACAGTAATGGCTCAGATAATGTTGTAAATAAATGGTTGTGGCCTCCATTCAAGAGAACAAATAGGGGTACCACAATGGAACATGATGATAGTGGAGCATTTTATGAGACAACACCCTCCTTCTTTTAATGGATCTTATGACCCAATAATGGTTAAAGGATGGATTAAATCCATTGAAAAGATATTCGATATTATGGGATGTTCAGATAGTCAAAAGGTAAGTCTTTCCATTTATTGTTTTGAAGGTAAATCTAATAAATGGTGGTCAATGGTAAATAATATCATGGATAGAGGGTATTTTTATGACTTAGAGTAGGATTAATTTAAAAGTCTTTTCCTGGAAAAATATTTTCTTAAGGTGGTGCGACTTAGGATGGGGGAGAATTTATTTGAATTAAATTAAAAGGAGGAATATTTAGTGGTTGTGTATGAAGAGAACTTCACCTGATTGGTGAGGTATGCTCCAAATCTGATTCTGGATCTTGATAATAAAATAAACTGCTTTTACTCATGACTAAATCCAAGGTATCTAAGGGAATTAGCCTCCTTTGAATTCAAAAGTTATGAGAAACTTTTCCAATGTGTTGAAAGGTAGAGATGGAGTTTTCTGATGATCATGTTCATTTTGTAAACAATGAGCAGAAGAGGTCTAGATGGAATGTGATGGGTAAGAATCAACAAAATAAATCTGATGGTAAGAAAATCCAATTTTCAATTTGTGAAAAGTGTAGAAATAAGAACCATGGAGAATGTCTTATAAAAACTATTAAGTGTTTTAAATGTGGTGATATCGGTCATTATTTAAATTCCTTCCCAAAGAGAGATCCAAATGATGCAAAGAATCCATACAATTAGAAGAAAGGTATAGTGAGATCCTTTACAACTCCGTCAGCAGATTTTGGTCCATCAAATGAAGTGGTATCAGGTAATCTATTCATTTACACAGATTTTGCTAAAGTTTTGTTCGATAAGGGTTTTACACATTCCTTCATTTCATAGAAATGTTCTGGTAAATTGGGAATATCATCTCAATAAATGAGATTGGAACTTGTTGTTAAACACCAGGGGGAAATATTATGGAAAATAAGAATTATAAGCATCTTTTTATTGTGTTATGTGTAAATATTTTACCTAAAAACCATGTTGTTTTACCCTTAGTCGAGTTTTATGTTATTCTAGGAATGGATAGTCTTTCTGTTTATCATGCTGATATTGAATGTAGAGCTAAAGATTTTGTTTTTTCGAAAGAGTTTCAGTTCTTATAAAAGAATGAACTGGTACAATTGATAACATATCGGGAAGCGGAGAAACTGTTGAAAGATAAAAATTAATGTTATCTTGCTCATATTTTTTAAAAGAGGGATGTATTCAAATTAATGATGTCCCAGTGGTAGATGAATACCACAATGTTTTCTTGATGACTTACTCGTTTTCATACTAGATTGAGAAGTCAAATTCACAATTGACTCATTTCTGGATTCTAAACCGATTTCAAAACCCCAATATCGTATGCCTCGAATAGAACTTAGTTAATTGAAAATTTAGTTGCAAGATTTTCTTGATAAAGGATTCATTTGTCCAAGCACATCACCATGGGTGCTTCTATTTTTTTTGTTAAAAAGAATTATGGTTTAATGAGACTTTGCATTGATTATAGAACTTCGAATAGAATCACTATTAAAAACACACATCCTTTTACTCATATCAATGACTTGTTTCATAAGCCCAAGGGAGCTCAGAACTTTTCCAAGATTTATTTGAGATATGGATACCATTGGTGTAAGGTGAAGGAGGATAACATCCTGAAAACAAACTTTCGTACTAGATTTGGGTATTATGAATATGTTTTTATGCCATTTGGGTATACTAATTCACATGTTGTATTCATGAATCTTATGAATAGAATATTTCATGAGTTCTTGAATAAGATTGTGGTTGTGTTTATTGATGACATTCTGGTATTTTATAAAAATTAATAGTATCATTAAAATCATCTATGGGTTGTTTTACAAAACATAAAATAAAAAAACTTTATGGAAAATTCTTCAAGTGTTATTTTTGGTTACAATAGATTTATTTTCTTGGGCACATTATAAATAGGGATGGAATAACATTGTATCCTACCAAAACAAAAGTGTTTGATGAATGGACAAGGCCCACAAATGTTACATAGATTTATAGTTTTCTTGGGTTAGCAGGTTGTTACTGAATGTTTGTTAAGAACTTTGCATATTTTTCTAGTCAGGTAACTAAGATAACATGAAATGGGTTAAATTTATTTGGATAGAAGAATGTAATGTTTATTTTCAAGAACTGAAGAAGAAATTAGTGAATTCTCTAATTTTATACTTGCCTTCAATAAATGGTTATTTTTTCATCTACAGTGATACTTCTTTGAATGGGATTGGTTGTGTTTTGACACAGAATGATCAGGTAATTAATTATTCTTCAAAACAACTTAATCCTCATGAGTTAAATTATCCCACAAAGGATTTGGAATTGGATGTTGTGGTTTTTATTTGAAAAAATTGAGTCATCATTTATACGGAGCCAAATATAAAATATATAATGACCATAAAAGTATGAAGTATATATTCACATAGAAGGAATTAAACATGAGGTAGAGAAAATGTCTAGTACTAATAAAGTATTATGATTTCATGATAAATTAACATCTTAGAAAATAAAATAATGTAGTGAATTCCTTGAGTTGAAATCATCATGCATCATTAACCATGTTACGTTTGAAACATGATCCTTTGTTTAATGATTTGATGAATTTTAGCTTAGATGTTGTCGGTGTAAGTAATATCTCTATTTTGTCTTAGGTTTCCATATAGTCATCATTATTAGATATAATTAAGCAAGGGAAAAAGGAATACCATGAGATATAGAACAATTTATAATTGTTAAAAATTGGTATGTTTCCCGATTTTAACCATGATAAAGATTATGTTTTATGATTTTTAAAAAGGTTGTGTGTGCCTTGTGATTCTCAGTTGAAGAAGGATTTGTTGTGTGAACCTCATAATTATTTATTTTCATTTCATCCTGGTAGTACTAAGATATATAGGGACCTTTGAGAGTATTACTGGTGGGATGGAATAAAAATAGATATTGCTTATTTTACCAAGAAATGTTTGACATGTCAACAGGTTAATGCAGAGCAGTAGATACTGAAGGGGTTGCTTCAGCCTTTTCTAGTGCCATAGTGAATGTTGGAGAATGTATCTATGGAGGTTTTTGTGGGACTACCTAATACATCTTGAGGTAACAATGCAATTTGGGTTATTTTTGATCAACTGAAAAAATCTGCACATTTTTTTCATTTCGAGATACAATGTCTTTGGATCATCTTTCTCGACTGTACCACAAATAGATTGTCAGGTTACACGGAGTTATTCATTCGATTTTATATAATAGGGATCCCAGTTTCACTTCTTAATTTTGGAAGGGACTTCAAATGTCATTGGGCATAGAATTAAATTTTAGTACAGATTTTCATTCTCAGTCAGATGGGCAGTCAGAACAGATGATTCATACATTAGAGGATATGCTTCAATTCAATCTTGTTCAATGGATTACCAGGGAATTTGGGATCAGCATCTTTCTATAGTTTAGTTTTTTTATAATAATAGTTTTCATTCTAGTATTCAAATGGAACATTTCGAGGCACTTTTTTGGAAGCATTGTCGGACTCCCGTGTTTTTGGATGAAATTGGTGAAAAAATGTTGATGGGGCTAGAATTAGTATAAGAAGTGGCTGAGAAAGTGAAGATGATCTATCATCCCATGAGGAATCTCAGAGCAGCCAAAAAGTTATACAGATAATAGAAGTAAAGAGTTCCCTTTTTAGGTAGGTGACCATGTTTTCCTTAAAATCTCTACTTGTAGATGTGTGATGCATTTTGGTAAGAAAGGGAAGCTAAGTCTACGTTTCATCGGTCCTTTTGAAATCCTGGAAAAAGTCGGACCAGTTTCATACCGAGTAGCTTTTCCTAAAATTTTATCTTAGGTACATAATGTTTTTCATGATTTGATTTTGAGAAAGTATGTTCTAGATTCAACTCATGTCTTGAGCCCATAAAAAGTTCAACTGGAAGAGAACCTTTCTTATGAAGAGAAACCAGTTCAGATTATTGGTCAAAGGGATTAGGTATTGTGAAATAAAGTAATCCACTAGGTAATGGTTTTTTGTAGAAACCACATGGTAGAAGAAGTAACATGGGAGTCTGAAAATGCTATAAGGAAAAAATGTCCTCAGTTTTTTAATAAGTAAATAAAATTTCAAGGAAGAAATTTATAGAAGGTGGGGAAAATGTAACACCCTAAGGTTTCAAAAATTTAAAATGAATGAAAAATTGTTTTAATTGGTTATTTATTACTGGCCTTTAAAAATAATTTTTCCACTTCTGTGTTTTAAATTTCAAAAAATGGTCATCTGCAGTTGTGTTTTAGTGTGTTATTTAGATTCTAATGGAACCAAATTGTTTTTTATGAAAAGTAAAATACCCATATGAATATTAATATGAATAGTAATATGACCTTAAGGAATAGTAAATAGTTTTTTTATTTTATTTTTCTTAATTCTTAAAGATAATGACATCTTGAATAATTTTTCATTGTGATATAAAAGCAGTTATAGTTTTTAAATTATTAATTTTAGAAATAATTATGATCATATTTAAAAATTAATTTAATAATATTTAGAAAATTATTTTCCAAAAATGGAGTTTATTTTTGTATTCTAATATTCAAAAAAATGGTAAGGGTAATTTTATGGGATTTTTCTGAAACTAGTGAATTTTCAATGAATAGTAACATATGATAAAATACCTTATATTCAAATTATCAGTAAAATACACTATTTATGAAATAATAAGTGATCTAAAGCCACTTGGTTCGAACTCAAATGCCATTATTACATTTTTGGTCACATGAATTAAGATTATTTATAGTCTTTAGCAAATATATTATAATGAAAATTAAAATAATGAAAAATACCCCCTCTCCTCCACTATAAATACCACCCTCATTCCCCTCTTCCTCCCACACCTACAAAGCCTTAACCCTTACCTATGTTATCCCAAACACTTCTACTAAGTTTATTCCACACTTCCTAGAGCTTATGGTCTCACCAAAAGGCCAAAACCAAAGGTCGTAAGAAGGATCTCAAGGAGAAGAGATGATGAGGTAAACATCCTCTTTTATTTTATTTTTTTCTTTCATTTTATGTTATTAATTTTCATTCCCTCAAGATTATTTTGGGATATTTCATTCCATATCACCCTTACCATATAATTTAATAAGTATTAGATACCCCCTTTCTCTCATCAAATTATTTTATGAAATTTTAAGCAACGTCATTAGGCTGCCGAATTTTCGTGAGAGATTTCCCAATTTTTCATTTATTTTGAGTTTCTTTATTCTTATTTCCTTGCCTCCCCTTATCAAAGATAAATGAGAGCTCCAAAATATTTTATATTCTTGATTTTATCATTTTGATGGAAAATTCACCATCATTCTTTACCTCCTTCCCCACTTATTCAAGGAATTGAAAACATTTTCCATGATATATCGAATTATTTCCATCATGGATGATGTGATTTCAATTTTCTATAATTCCTTCAAGTATATTCATGAATGAATTTTTATTTATAAACCAGGTTAAAATATTTTTATTAATTCTCATCCATGGTTCTATAATTCTTTTTTACACATGGTTTTAATTTATAAAACAAAATGAGGTCGTTATTAACAAAGAACCTCTAAAATGATCTAAACGAACATCATTATTGTTTTAACTTAAGAATCAACTTCATTAAAGAATTAAAAATGATAAATAGTAAAATTTAGGGTACAAGAAATATTTAAATACTACTCCATTCCAATTATGGAGTTTCACTTCCAATTGGAATGAACATTCATCATGAACTGATCATGGAAATCATGTAAAGAACTCACCCAAAACAATGCAAGGAACAAAATACTAATAATTAAAGGGTGAAATGAGGTTATAATATGATCATATAATATGTTATAAGAATTATTATTTTTAATTAAGATAATAATAAAACTCTTTTAACTATTATACAGGAGAATTAAATGAGTTGGAAGTAAGACAAACCTGAGGTAAGGGAATTCTTAACCTGATTTCCATCCTTTGGGTTAACCATATACACCATTACTTATGTGGTATTGAAATTTTTTGTGTGATAAATTTTTTTTCTATTTTGATGATTTATTTTTATTTAATGTTTATATACATATTCCATCCACTCTATTAAGTCTCACTTCAAATATATGATTTATGTAACATGAATTTTTTTTAAAATCCTCTTTTAAAATTCTGTTTCAAGAAATTTAAAAGGAAATGTTTTTATGCAATTATTCATGTTATATGATTGTGTTCTGGTTCTTGGGAATTGTTTATGATGAAGTGTAGGACCTATATTTTCTCCAATTAATTGGTTATGTGTAAGTTGTAGGTCGGATATATGGTTACTCCAAGTGTTACTACGATGGTTACACAAATTGTAATGTAGCCGTGAGGGTTACAAATTATAAGGTAGTCATGGGGGTTATGATATTATGTAAGTAATTCTACAAGATACCTTTATGGATCTATTTATGTTCATATGTTTTTTGGGGATCTTGTGTAAATATCATGTTACATAAAGTAATTCTAAATGGGTGACTAGTATTCCTTTTCAAAATGTTTTCATATGTTACAAGTATTCATGGAATTTTTTTTTTACATCCCTTACTATGATTTTTGTGCTCATCCCAATTTTTAAAGGCTTTTCATAGGTTATAAGTATTAGTAAGATAAATATGGAATCCAAGTTAAATTTTTGAAGACTTTTCCAATATATCATGATTTATTTGGAAATTTTTATATTTCGTAATAAATGGATACTATTTGTATGGTATCCACTCTATAATAATGTGTAATTTTATAAATCAATTATGTCCCAAATATCTAAATCCCTAAACTTGAAAATATTCTCAATGTAAAAGGAACTGATTTTGTGACTGAAATCAAGATCATGTAATGTAATAAGGCCGAGTTCTTATACATATAACTAGTTCATTAATTAATTTAGTTCCAATTTATATTTTTATGTCACATGAGGCATAATCAACACTGAAATACTAACATGATATTATAATGAAGTATCCAAGATATATCAAATAAACCTAATGGTATTAATAATGAATATTATCAAACCTAATAACCAGGTAAACCATGATCATAGAGGTCGAGGAAACTCAGTTGTGAACTGTAGTCTGGCCATAGGGTAAGAGTGTAATCCAAGGAGCATCATCCAAGGAATTCCCCAATAATTATTTTAACCGATTCCAAGGAAAAAATATATGTTAAAACATAATAAATAGTGATTAGGACCAAGTCTGTATCCAAGGAACCTCATGGAAATATAATTTATTCTTGATCCACAGAGTGTATCCAAGTCATTATTTAATATTAAAGGAGGGAGCCTACGATGTCATATCAAGAAACCAATGATAGAAAAATATCTGGTTCATAGGTGGGTCTCACCCTTGTAAACTAACATCTCTAAATCGGAATGGCATCTAAGAGTTCTCAAGGTATTCCTTCGAAAGTCCATGGTGATCTCGAGTCTAACCACTTATACAATAATTTCAAGCTCCATAATAAGCACCTTATAATAAATTTGTTTAATAAATTAGTCCATGTGATACTAACTTCCCTAAAAAATTAATTTAGTCCAAGACACTACATTTCATTAGTGTAATAAGGCTAATAATGCATGAAACTATTTAATTAATCCATTTATCTCATATTTATTTAACATGGTTCACTCTGCTAACTTCAACTAGACATGGAAAGGTGTGAAATAGACATGCAACCAAGTATTCATTTAAGTTTAATAAGTCCAAGTCATATATATGAATATAATTACCATTTACAATTGAAATTAATTAATCATGTTGAATCACTTATTGTATAAGGGTATAGTGTTAATAAAACAAGGAACTAACCATTCATCAATTTATAATTTATCCAATTTACGGGATTTTCCATTAGTAGGTTCAAGACTCACACCTAAACGATGGTGCAAAAGTCTCACAACAACCATTTAAGCATAACTAAGTAAATACCTGGGGTTATCATCATGGAGGTCAAAACCTCTAATGATAAATAGAATATTTAAAGGGAGTATTAGAATATGGTTCTAATAACTAAAATCAACACAAATTAATTAAACAAGTGATTTCCAATAGTATTGGAATTCACACATGAAATTTTATAAAACAACGAATAATAAGGGGTGAGTTATAAACCATCTACCTTGTACTTTTATGACTGGCCTCATCCAATATTAACCACTAGTTCGGCCTGGACTTGATGAAATTTGAAGAACGAGTCAATTATTGAAAATAGGGCATATGATCTAGCATCTAAATAGAATCATCGATATAAATAAGAACATAAAAAAGATAAGATGGGATAGAAGATCTTACCATTGCAGATATAACGATATCAACAGTGCTTTGATAGGGCTGTAAAGGAAGGCTTAAGATAATATCCAATGTTTGGATGGAGAAGTTTCCAAAAGAGATAAAAGGAGATATCATGTCAATGAAAAATGAAATAGGAGAAAGGAGTGTGTTTTAGAACATAATTTAAGGGAAAATCTTAAAATTTTCCAAAATGGGCATCGCATTGGTTGGTCGCACGGTTACAGAAATTGTGCACCAACTGTGCATGTTCTGCTATAGAGAGGTTAATTTTTCATGGTACGGATGTAAAGTTAGGGAAATTTTCCACTAACTATTCCAAACACCTCTATATCATGTCTTCAATTTTAGGTATGGTCATGTAGGATTTGGCTAATAGTGAGGGAAAACCATGCACCCTATATCACCCCACTCTCTAGTCATTCATGGATAGAAATAATTGTGCTGGTTTCCCTAGAGGGTTTCTACTAACTGTGTGACAGGCCTTTTCACCACAAAAAATGGGTTTCGGGCTCTAAACAATCCCTGGAAACCGTCTAGATCTTTTTTAACTCATTAGTATTCTATATGAGGTCCAAAATAAATAATTAGACAAAAATTTAAAGGACCCATACCTATGTGAAAAAACGGGTTCTTAAAATCTTCCCCCATTTAAGTAACTCTTCCCCAAGTTCACCTTAAAAGGGGGAAAACACTATTTTGGAACAACTTTGGCCACTACAAACATACATTGGCCTCCTGATCCTAAGTCTCATCTTGTACAAGGTCATGATTCCATAACACCCTTACTTGATGGACAGACCAACATCTGAGAGCCTTAATGTTCTTGTCAATGATTCTTAAAGGATAATCCTCATATAAAGCATCAACATCTATCTAAACATCTTCAGGATCAAAACTATGTGATGGGTCAACATGATTCTGTAAAAGCTATGAAATATGGAAGATGTCATGCCTGGAATGGTACCTATAAGGTAAATGAAACTTATAGGCTATCGGCCCTACTCTCCATAAAATCCCAAAAAATTCAACATAATTTAATGATATCATTCCTTGCCTCTATATCTGTCTATGGATTGTCCTGGTCCATACCCACAACAAAACTTAACTCTCGGCCACAAACTCCATGGGTCTTCTATGGTGATAATCATATGATTTATGTCTATACTAACCAGTACACATACACATTCTAATTAGTTGAACCTACTCCAAAGTCTTTTACATGAGACGAGGACCTAGTAGGGATACCTCTCCATCCTCTAGCCAGTATTGGGGTAAACATGATGACCTTCCATACAAAAACTCAAAAGGATCCATCTGAATTGTCACATGGAATCTATTATTATAGGTGAACTTGAAATAAGGTAAATGATTTTCCTAATAACCACAAAAATCAAGGAAGCTTGATCATAGAATTTTCTATAGAACCTATATCATTTGTTTTGATTTTCCCTCAGTCTGAGGCTAAAAGGTTGTGCTCAGAAGAACCTGTGTACCCATAAACATCTAAAACCACTTCTAGAATTGTGGCATGAAGCAATTGTACAAGGGACACCATGTAGTCATATGATCTCATGAACATATATTATTCACATACCATCAATCAAGAAAGTCTCATTAATAGGAATTAAGTGTGATACTTTCATCAATATTTCAATGACAACCCATTCAACATCACTACCTCTAGGAGACCTTGGTAAATCGACTACAAAGTCCAAGGATACATATTCCCATTTCCATTACAAGACTGGAAGTGACTGTAATAGGCATGTAGGTCTCTGGTGCTCTATATTCACCTACTAATAGGTGGAAAACCTATTGGTAAATCCTTTTGTATAATGATTTATACTAGGCCAGAAATTATATTGTTTCATGTCTTGATACATCTTAGAGATCCATATATGACCTTCCCACTAAGAAGTATTGGACTCATGCATCAAATACATGCTCATATATATCAGAACAAAATCATGTATATGTATATATAAGATGATGTATCTATCCATAGACCAATCTAGATGTGGGTCACCTCTTGAAATACTCTCAAAGAGAAGCAAATCCTTAGGATATGAAAATCACTTTCTCTTCACCTTATCAAGAAGAAGAGAGGTAATATTCAAGGATGGGAGGTAATACTTTTTATCACTATCATGAAACTCTAGATGTTACTTAGAAAAGGGTCTCATATATTTACATTCATCGCAGGATTCCAATACTTCAAGTACCAATGTTTTTTATTTGAGCTCATTTGCAACTAAATTTCCCTATCCAGGTGTATAAGAAATCTCAAAATCAAAGAAATAAAGATATTTGACCTATTTTCACTTTTTGAGTTTCAATTATTTCATTGTAAAGATATATTTTAGTTTCTTGTTTTCATTTTACACCACAAAGTTCTCACCCAATATATTGTGGCTCCCATAAATTAAGTCATAGATAAATGCTTCTAGTTTGAGACCATGTGTCGGATAATTTCCCTCATCAGGCCTCCAATTCCAAGATCTATATGAAAATAATTTTTCCACATTAATCATCAATACTCCTAGATTTATGCCTAATTCATCACATAACACTTTATAGCCTCTTATAGGATCTGCTATAATCAAAATATGTGATGAGGGAAGCCCCCCTTTTATCTCCTCAAAGTCTTTCTCACATGCTCCTAACTGTAAGAACATAAAAACCTTATTTGTAAGACCAGTAAGAGGTACATCAAGTCTTTGTAAGTCATGTAAAAAATACCTATAATATCCAAACATTCCCAATAAACTCTTCATATAAAACAAATTCTTTGTTTTCTCCTAAAAACTATTTCACTCACCTTTTATGGGTCAAAATATATTCTTGAATCTGATATAATATTACCCCAAAAGTGATTTTTTTTAATCCAAAAGTGGCTCTTAGAAATCTTATCATAAATCTAATATATCTTAGTGCAATCATAATGATAAAAAGTCTCTCATAAAGGTCGATATGATTGTGATAATACACCAAGATTTATTCCACAAGTACTATGAAAAAAATCCAAATAGGGTTGGAACACCCTATACATCAGATCTCGGAAAATGGAGGGCGTGTTTGTAAGACTGAAGAACATAAAAAAGATCTCATATAGAACATAAAATATTTTTAAGGTTTTATGAGGTATGTTTTATGCCCGAACTTGCACTTTATGATAGCCTGATCTCAGTTTTATCTTTGAGAACCCCTATCTCCACAAAGTTGGTCAAAGAGATCATATATTTAAGAAAGTTGATTCTAGTTCTTGATGGTATGATGGTTAAACTATATATAATACATTCATATATGAAGGGTCCCATATTCATTCTTGGTTAAAAGAACATGTGAACCCAAAGATGAACTAATGACCTATATAAAACCTTTGTCCTCCAAGTCCTATAATTGTCACTTGATCTCCTAGAACTCATTAGGTGTCATCCTATATGGAGAAATGGACACTAAAACTACTCCTAGACCAAATAAACAAAACACTATTGTGCTAGATACAAGAATAATACCTCATACTATATGTGGTTGTGTAGAATTATCCTTACTTATTGGTTGTGAATCATGAAGGTGACCTAATCCATGGTCTTTTCAATAGCTATACAACCATGAACAAAACCACTATACTAGAACTACTAGTTATCAAGAGTCTATATCCCTTGGACATAACCTTCTCGTTGTCCAATCCTTTAAGTGATACTCCAATTCCCTATGTGTCTTGGGGTAAAAGAACATACCCCTAAAGTGTTGGAACCAAGGACATTCCGT
Source organism: Viscum album (assembly GCA_963277665.1). Classification (NCBI taxonomy): domain Eukaryota; kingdom Viridiplantae; phylum Streptophyta; class Magnoliopsida; order Santalales; family Viscaceae; genus Viscum; species Viscum album. Next base: position 1,891,225,318 of record OY728156.1, read on the forward strand.
TCTTGAAATAGAATATGGTTTATATTTGTTGTTAATCCTCAATGCAAGATTATGCAGTTTATAAGGAAAGGGATATTACAGTTTATATAGACAATAAAATTGAAGGTGGTGTCATTTCCTAGTGTTTTCCAAATTTTTGGGTCAATGAATTAGAATATGGATAAATATGTTTTTCACAAAGGGAGATGTGTGAAAGATTGATGGGTTCTTGGAAACTTTCATTTAAGGCTTGATTTGGGATCAGTGAATCAAAATATGGAAAAGAAAAAATGTTCTCAAAATATTTAAATCTAACTGAAAGATGAGGTTGCACATAAGAATCTTACATTCCCAATGCGACATCAAAAGGGGCTTTGTGTGCTCAGGAAGAATCTTATGTTCCCCAATGGTGATGCATCAAAAACTTGCCTGAAGGTTCATTAAGGCTTATAAATAATATGCTACCCCCTGGAAGACTTAATAATTTCCAATGAAGATATGGTTTCTCTGCTGCACAAAATATTTCTGCGTGAAATATTTGAAGAGAGTTAATCTTGTGTGAAATCTTTTACTCTAGTTTTAAAAATACAAAGTGATCCTTATGGTATAGTTGATAGAAGGATAATGGATACATGAATGTATATTCGTGTGACAAATATCAAATCTTGAACGTAAAATTAGATCTTGTGCACAAAAGACAGATGTTGCATGAGAATGTATTATTGTGCTTCTAAAAGTCTTTTAATATTTGGATTGTTCAATAAATGCTTCTATGTGCATACTATCAATACATCAATGCATGTAGTTTCTCATGTTGGATAGAGACAAAGACTTTAATTCCAATATTTTGAAGAGACCTTCAAGTCGATAAACTATGTAAGACTTCTCCCAACACAGTGACTCGACAGAAGTGGCCTGAGGGATGTAGTGAGATATTGTAACTCCCCGACCCCAGTTACCCAGAGTCGGTGCATTATTACATAACATTGGAATGATCAGAAGGAATATCAAGTCTCAAAAGACCGATTAGTATAGTAGCCTTGAAATAATTAGATACATTCATAAAGTTTTACACTACATCATAAAATGAAAACTACAACAATATAGTCTCCATAATCCACACTCTTATCCCCTCATACTATCCCTGCAGATCATTCATAAATTACTTCTTCACATCCTAGGAAAAATAAAACATAGAAAGGGGGTGAGCTCAAATGCCCAGTAAGGATAAAAATATAGTCGAAACATTCATAAATAAGATTAAACATTTAAGGCAATGTATAACTAAAAAAAATCCTTTTAAACATGAACATCAACATAGTATGGAAAAAATAAAATGAAATAAGTCCATTTACTTATTCACATGGATATTCTACTAATCGAATTATCCCATGCAATATCAATAACCACTTTCATAAGGATGGAATGCATAATGCCAGACTATCATAACCACATAGCCAAGGGCTCGTGCCATGACTACAAATAGAATTTTTCCAAGGCCTTGTTCCAAGACCCTAGTTTGTCTCAAGAGACCTACCGATGCATTGAGGAGCTATAGCGGGCTCCACCCGTCACATATTAAGTCCAATGCATTCCCATATGAAAAGGTTTAAACATAACATAAACATTCATATTAAAACTAGCATATGAAATGTCAATAATTTCTTCATAAATCATGAATGGTATAAAAATAAAACATCCACATCCAAACATATCACAAAACCATCAATACAATATGAAAGAATTGTATCATAATAAATCAACACCAAATAAACTTAAAATCTATCAAAGGATGTTGACATAGATGAAATCAAAACTATTTGAGAGAAATATCCGCTTTTTTTTAAATCATTTAAATGTCACATAATTATAAAATAAAACCTTTAAATTGAAAATTTTCTTATAATCTTGTAAGGGAAGCTTAGATGATTTTATAACGGCAGAAAATAGGTGCACCCATCGTATAAGTTAAAAAAACATTCTTACCTTAATTCTGTCGAAAAGGTTAAAAAGGACCTTGTTTGGTAAATGATGGAAAGATTTCTTTATAAACCACTTATAAAATTCAACAAGGGTATAAATGAATTTAACCCATATTCTAGTAAATATTAAATATGTTTTGAAATACATTTTTAAGAGACATGGATGGGGATGATAAAGAAATCCCAGTAGATTATTACGTATAAACAACCTCGGATAATGAAGAGATTGCGAAATAAACCCTTACCTTGTACTTTTCCTTGGTTTAGGGTAGTTTAACCTCCTATATAATGGTGAAATAATTGTTATTAAATTATAAAAGAATCATATATATTAATATGATATCATATATGATCATTTAATATTGATTTGTTAATAATATATTAGTATTATCGTCGTTTCGGGTGTTAACATACTTGTTTTATTTTATATGTTTTGTTACGTAAGCCATGTTTTTCCTTGATAGGATGTATATTATTCATATACAGAATGATATCAAGTCCTTAAACATTATTTTTAAATCATCAAATGATAATTATACTTGAATTTATATGATGGAGAATGAATCTCATCGCGTTCGTGGAGACGGTAGTCCGTACGTACGCACGAGCGACAATATCATTCTTTTGATATTAAAATAATATATAATTGGATGGTATATCATATATACAGAATCATTATCATATTATATTTATTATTTACATGAATTACAAATCATTATTATACCCATCCAAATAATAATATATTGAATAACAATTACACTACGACGTGGAGACGGTAAGCCGTACGTACGCACGTATGGTGACATGTCATTGAAAGGATGGATAGAATACGGAATATGGTTGTACCATATTTATAATAATACTGAAGTATATAAGAGATACTGGATTCATTATTTTAGAATGGGAACAACAAATAAAGAAGAAGTTGAAGAAGAAATGAATTTGAAAAAGGCTGGTGAAAACATTACCTCTTCTTCGGGTTCTTCCTTTTGATTTGATCAAAAGGGCTCCTTAGGTTGGCTTTCTGACTAAAGGAAGGCCTCTAGGATTAAGCGAGGGACGTTTAGAGAGTATTTGGGCAGAGTTTGGCCGAGAAAAATGGCTTTTAAGGTGTTAATTAATGATAAGGTGGAGTGCCCTTTTATAAGAGGGGTGAGGGGCACCTTTGGAAAAGCTTGAAATATTATTTTATAATAAATTCATATTCAGTTTCTAATGGATCCAAAGTGTATTATTTGACTGTTAAGGTATGGATAGGTCTAAAACCACTCAACCAATAGGATTTATACATGTTTGGGTTACTATATTAACCTTATCATTAAGTATTAACTCTTAGTTAATTAGTTTCACATTTATAATGTATCTTTGTATTTTTTAAATCATATGCTTAATAAACATACTATATACATCCAAGAGACACTCAAGTGGTAAATTAATAATATACCTCTAATGATATAAGCCTTTTGGTAGAACCATATATTTTTATGAATTTAATATCAATTAATAATATAATATTTGTTTTAAAAACTCTTTTATGTCAATTTTGACACTATTGAATAATTGATTTTTGTAAAACTCATAACAGAATTATTAATTTAAAAAAAGTTAATTAAATCAATCCTAACATGTCATATTATACTAGAAAAGTATTTTTATTTATAAAAACTCTCAAATTTCATTATTTGGGTATTTATAATATCAATTATTCTAATTTTTCATTAATTAGGTAATTACTGCATCATCATTGTGTCATAAATAAATTAAATTATTTCATGTCTAAAAATTATAAATAAAATATAATTATTTAGGAAAATTTTTTAGCATTCTAATGAATATTTATAATCGAATTTACCTTATGTATAACCTTATATAAAAAATGTTTTATTAAATAAACTTTGATTTTAACTCTTTTAGCTCTTCTTTGAATTAAATAATAATAAATGTCCTAATCTAATCAAAGTGGACCTAAATGAAAATATTTTATTCCTAAAGTTGTTTTTTGTCGATATACACTTGTCCAATAGATTTAGGACATGAGTTAGGGTGATATTAATATCATTTTTACCCTTAATTACCCTATTTACTTTTAACCGTGGTAAATAAAAGTAAAAAGTTACTATTCACCAAAAATTATTTTCATCTCATTGAACCACATTTTACTCCTTGATATTAACCAGGTCTCTCGGATTTTTGAAATTCCACTCAAAGAAGCAGGAAAATTATGTTTTATGAAAAATTCAGTTTTTTTTAACTACCACTTAGTGGTTTCACTATTAATCAAAAAATGAAGTTTTTCAGAAAAATACCAAAAATTCACTCTACGATAATTTCGATATTCCGAATCCAAAAATGAAGTCCATTTTGAAAAATAAAATTAATAAAATTTCAAAAAGTAGGTATTACTATTCATAACCGCTAGTTTGATTGTTTGTGGTGTGTTATAACTCGATTTTGCGTACAACACACGCTATTGCATTATTCAAATAGAAGCATATTGTAGAAGCTTGGAGTGTTACATTCTCCACTCCTTCAAATAATTTCTTCCTCGAAATTTCAAGAATACTACCTCATGAAAACACTCGGGTGGTTCTTCATCACAAGTTCCTTGGGTTCCCACGTTGCCTCTTCCATGTTATGGTTTCTCCACAAGACTTTTAGCAGACGAGTCGTCCGGTTTCTCAGAACTTGTTCTCTCATATCAAGAATCTTGATGGGCTCCTCGCAATAAGACAGATCGGGTTCCAGTTCTAATTCCTCATAGGTGAGTACATGTGTTGGGTTAGGCATGTATTTCCTCAACATAGATACATGGAACACATCGTGAACTTTGGAGAGACTTGGAGGCATTGCCAATCGGTAAGCTACAGCCCCAATTCGTTCTAGAATTTTGAAAGGTCTGATGTACCTGGGACTCAATTTACCTTTCATACCAAAACGTATGACTCCCTTCCATGGAGACACCTTCATTAAGACATGATCATCGACTTTAAATTCCAAATCCTTCCATCGATAATCGGCATAGCTCTTCTGCCTACTTTGAGCTGCTTTGATATGGTTTTGGATTACCTTCCCCTTTTCCATCATTTCCTCCACCAGTTCTGGGCCTATAAGATTTATTTCACCAATGGCATCCCAACAGGTTGGTGTGCGACATCTCTTTTCGTATATCGCTTCATATGGTGCCATCTGAATACTCGAATGGAAGCTATTGTTATAATAAAATTCTACTAGAGGTAAATATTGATCCCACATAGCCTGAAAGCCAAGTGAGTAGGATCTCAACATGCCTTCTAAGGTTTTAATAGTTCATTCTGATTGTCCATCTGTTTGAGGGTGGTAGGCAGTGCTCAAATGAAGTTCAGTATCCAAGGCTTTCTGAAGACTTTTCCAAAATCTTGAAGTAAAATGGGGATCACGATCAGAAACAATTGATAGGGGTACTCCATGAAGTCTCAAAGCTTCATCAATATATAGTATTTCTAGACTTTCTAGTGGTAGATCTTCTATTATAGCAAGAAAATGTGTTGGCTTGGTAAGACGATCAACAATAACCCATATTGCATTGTTACTTCTAGGAGTCTTTCGTAGTCCCATGACAAAGTCCATCGTGATATTATCCCATTTCCACTCAGGTATGGGAATAGGTTTCTATACTCCACCAGGTTGTTGCCTTCCTGCTTTCACTTGTTGACAAACCATACATCTTGACACAAAATCAGCAATCTCCCTCTTCATGTTGTCCCACCAAAAAATTTCCTTCAAATCTCTATACATTTTGGTTCTCCCATGGTGTATAGAGAAGTTGTAACAATGAGAATCATCCAGCAATTCCATTTTTAGATCAGGTATATCGGGAACACAAAGCCTCTTCCCGAATTTTAAAATTCCTTCTTAATACACAAAGTCTCTCAATCTCCCATCATTCATAGCTTTAATATTCTTTTGAAATTCTTCATCATCGGTCTGAGAACTCTTAATCCTTTCTAGGAAAGATGGTTTGGAAACCATTTGAAAAAAACATTGATTTTTCACCTTCCCTGGTTTTTCCCATGTCCATCTTCACTAGATCCATCAAAATTGGATCCCTTTCAATTCTCATATTGTTTAAAACTCTATGGTATTTTCTGGTCAAAGCAGCTGCCACCTTGTTTGATTTCCCTGGGTGGTAGTGTATCGTACAATCATAATCCTTGAGTAATTAAATCCATCTCCTTGGCCTCATGTTGAATTCTTTTTGTGAGAAAATATACTTCAAACTCTTGCGATCAGTATAAATCTCATATTTTTCACCATAGAAGTAGTGCCTCCATATCATTAAAGAAAATATCACAACTTCTAACTCAAGATCATTAGTAGGATAGATTTTTTCATGAATTTTCAACTATCGTGATGCATAGTCAATAACCCTATCATTCTGTATAAGGACACAACCAAGTACTTTCTTCGATGCATCACTATAAATAACAAACCCATCATTCCCCGATGGTAGAGTCAATATAGAAGCATTGACTAAACTTATCTTCAGTTATTCGAAACATTCTTCACACTCTATTGTCCAAAAACATTTAACCCCTTTACGTGTGAGCTTCGTTAATGGGTTTGCCAATCGGAAAAAATTCTGGACGAAACGTCGATAATAACCTGCTAAACCAATAAAACTATGTACCTCAGTTATACTCATCGGTGCAGGACATTCTTGGATTTCCTTGGTCTTACAAGGATCAATGGAAATTCCATCCTTAGAGAAAATATGGCCAAAAAAAAGAAATCTCTTGAAGCAAGAATTCACACTTGTTAAACTTCACATATAATTGATGTCTACTTAGAGTCTTCAATATAATGCACAAGTGATTTTCATGATCTTTTTAGCTTTTGGAGTATACCAAGATATCATCAATAAATACCACTACAAAGTCATCAAGATATTCCTTGAAAACTATGTTCATTAGATCCATAAAAATAGAGGGTGCATTAGTCAATCCAAAAGGCATTAATGTAAACTCGTAATGCATGTACCTTGTTTGAAATTTTGTCTTCGGAATGTCTTCCTTCTTCACACACAACTGATGGTATCCCGATCGAAGTTAAATCTTTGAAAAGTATTGAGATCCATGCAGTTGGTCAAATAAATCATCAATATGAGGTAGGGGATACTTGTTATTTATTATTATAGAATTGATCTCCCTGTATTCAATACGTAACCTCATAGATCCATATTTATTTTTAACAAAAAGAACAGGGGCTCCCCATGGAGAAACACTAGGTTGAATAAATCCCTTATTACTCAATTCCTCTAGTTGTTTCTTTAGTTCGACTAATTCCACAGTGGCCATTCTATAAGGGGTCTTCGATATAGGCCTTGATTCAGGAATTAAATCAATGGAAAACTCAACTTCTCGTTCTGGAGGACGTCCAGGTAAATCTTCCGAAAACACATCTACATATTCTTTCACAATAGGTACATCCTCTATTTGAACATTCATTTCCTCAACCACTATAATTCCATCCTCTTCCACCCCAATAATTGAATTTAGTTGAGCTACTAGGGGTGGATCTAGATAAGAATTAGGTGGTGGTGATTCTACTCTAAAAATAAGGTGTTCTTTATCATCATCATCAAAAATCGTAACCTCCTTCTTATTACAATAAATCTTCACATCATGGTATGAAATCCAATCCATACCGAGGATTATATCAAACTCAATCATAGATATGACGATGAGATCCGCATATAAAGAACATTTATGTGCACTAATGGGGACTGATTCACAAAACTTTATTACAATGATACTTCCCTTATGAGTTTTAACTGACAACTCCCCTGTTAAATCAAATTGGAAATATCTTATTTTCTTAGAAAACTGGGAAGATATGAAACAATGTGATGATCCAGAATCAAATAATGCATTTTCTAAAATTGAGGAAACCATTAAATTACCTTCCACCACATCTTTCGGAGCTTCTACCTCAGCAGTAGTGATAGCATAAGCTTGTCCATAATCCCTTGGCCTTTTTTGAGGTAAGTTCCCTGGACGCTTAGGAAATTCATTTTCATAATGTCCCATCTCCCTGCAATTGTTGCATTGGACATCGGTAGCTTCCTTCTTCCCCTTACAATCACGAGCTTGGTGGACTTTTTCACCACACTTGTAATAGACTCCCGTTCCTTTTATGCAAGTACTGGGGTGTTTCTTCCCACATTTACTGGAGGATGGATATTCAACTTTTCCCTTCTTCCCCTTATTTACATTCCTAGATTTATCAGCAGATCTCTTCTTCTCTTGCTTTGCTTTAAAGTCATATGACTTAGATAAATCTTTCTTTGTCTTGATAGCACATGAGACAATGTTTTCGTATGACGAGAGGGATTGTGAGACTAATTCTCGACGGAGAAATAGTTTTAACCCATCAAAGAAATGATCAATCTTACTTCTTTGGTTACATATATAATCTCTAGCATACCTTGCTAACCTTGTAAAGCTAGCCTCATACTTTGTGGCATTCTCATCCTCCTTTTGTCTCAGACTTAGAAATTTCCTTTCCATATCTGCTGGATGGTCACGAGGAAATTATTTTTCTAAAAACAGATCTTTGAACTCCCTCCATTCCATATTTGATACTTCATCATCTTCCTTCATGTTTTGAATCAATTACCACCATTGATCAGCGTCTCTAGTGAGGCAGTAAACTACCATGATAACTTTTTCCCTTTCACTACTCCCCAAAACATGAAATATTTTTTCTAGAGAATTTATCCATTGCTCAGCTACTAATGGATTTGTACTCCCATTGAACGTTGGTGGTTGCTGCCTCATGAAGTGGTCTAACATTGATCCTCCACATTGTGGATCAGGGTGCTCCATACAGGTAAGTTTATTATTCATAACCTGAGTGAGTTGTCCCAGTATGGTGATTAGCTGATCGGCACAAGTTGCATCACCAGCTCCAATATAATTATCTTGAGTAGGATGTCAATCCCTACATGGAGTGTGTGCATTGATACGGTTTCCATTTCTTCCACTAGGTGCCATTTTTAAACAATGGCATAAACTAGATCAGTTTATGAATCAAAATACATAATTCCATATTTATAAAACACTTAACATAAATTGAACTATTTATGGATATAATCCATAATCATAAAAATCTTTTCTTTGAGGAAGTATATACTCATAAACCCTTCATAATGATTTGTAAACAAAATGAGAGTTATCCTAAGCATATCCCCCGGGAGTGTCGTAACCAAGAGTGCAGCAAGGCCCGTTGTCATGCACCAGTTCCCATTCGAGTCTAGCTCGAAGTGGTGTTTTCGGGTTTTACCCCTAGGTACATCTGTTCCAGAGCCGCCTCTACCTGCTCGTATCCAGACAGGGATGTATTTCTCGAAAAACTAACAAAATCTCTACAGTACCAAAATTCTAAGATGTTCTTATATACTAATCCTCAAAGTACATATTAAATCTATGTGCTCTGATAAGAGTTCATCTAAATATAGATTCCAAGGTTTGTACTAAACTTCCTCTGATGCCAACTGTAACGCCCCAACCCTAGTTACCCAGAGTCAGTGCATTATTATATAACATTGGCATGATCACAAGAAAGATCATGTCTTGAAATACTTATTAGTTTAATGGCCTTGTAAAAACTAGATACATTCATAATGTTTTACATTACATCATATAATGAAAACTACAACAATATAGTCTCCATAGTCCACACTCGTATCCCCTTATACTATCCCTGCAGGTCATTTATAAATTACTTCTTCACATCCTGGGAAAAATAAAACATAGAAAAGGGGTGAGCTCAAATGCCTAGTAAGGATAACAATATAGCGGAAACTTTCATAAATAGGAATAAACATTTAAAGCAATGTATAACTAAATCAAAAGCCTTTTAAACTTGAACTTCAATATAGTATGTAAAAAATAAAATGAAATAATTCTGTTTACTTATTCACATGGATATTATACTAATCGAATAATCACATGCAATATCATTAACCAATTTCATAATGATGGAATGCATAATGCCAGACTATCATAACCACATAGCCAAGGCCTCATGCCAAGACTACAAATAAGATTTTTCCAAGGCCTTGTGCCAAGACACTGGTTTGTCTCATGAGACCTACTGATGCATCGAGGAGATATAGAGGACTCCACCCGTCACATATTAAGTCCAATGCATTCCCATATGAAAAGTTTTAAACATAACACAAACATTCGTATTAAAACTAGCATATGAAATGTCAGTAATTTCTTCTTAAACCATGAATGGTATAAAAATAACTCATCAATAGTCAAAAATATCACAAAACCATCAAAAAAATATAGGAGTATTGTATCATAATAAATCAACTCCAAATAAACTTAAAATCCATCAAAGGATGTTGACATAGATGAAATCAAAACTATTTGAGGGAAATATCCCTTTTTTGAAATCATTTAAAAGTCACATAATTATAAAATAAAACATTTGCTTTGAATATTTTCTTATAAACTTGTAGAAGAAGATTCAAATATTTTATAATGGCATAAAATATCCGCACCAGCCGTATAAGTTAAAAAAACATTCTTACCTTAATTCTGTCGAAAAGGTTAAAAAGGACCTTTTTTGGAAAATGACAGAAATATTCCTTTATAAACCACTTATAAAAGTCAAAAAGGGTATAAATGAATTTAACCCATATTCTAGTAAATACTAAAAATGTTTTGAAAGACATTTTTAAGAAACATAGATGTGGATGATAAAGAAATCCCAAAAGATTATTACGTATAAATAACTTCAGATAATGAAGAGATTGCGAAATAAACGCTTACCTTATACTTTTACATGGTTGAGGGTAGGATAAACTCCTGTATAATGGTGAAATAATTGTTATTAAATTATACTAGAATCATATACAATAATATGATATCATATATGATCTTTTATCATTACTTTGTTAATAATATCTTAGTATTATCACCGTTTCGGGTGTTAACTTACTCGTTTTATTTTATATGTTTTGTTACGTAAGCCATGTTTGTCATGGATAGGTTGTATCTTATTCATATCCAGAATTATATCAAGTACTTAAACATTATTTTTGAATTATCAAATGATAATTATACATGAATGGATATGATGGAGAATGAATCTCATCGCGTTCGTGGAGACGGTAGTCCGTACGTACGCACAAGCGACAATATCATTCTTTTTATTTTAAAATAATATATAATTGGGTGGTATATCATATATAAATAATCATTATCATGTTATATTTATTATTTACATGAATTAAAAATCATTATTATACCCATCCAAATAATAAAATATTGAATAACAATTACACCACGACAAGGAGACGGTAAGCCGTACGTACGCACGTACGGTGACATGTAATTCAAAGGATGGATAGAATACTGAATATGTATGTACCATATTTATAATAATATTATTTTATATAGGAGTTACTATATTCATTATTTTAGAATGGTAATAACAAAGAAATAAGATGTTGAAGAAGAAATGAATTTGAAAAAGGGTGGTGAAAACATTACCTCTTCTTCAAGTTATTCCTTTTGATTTTATCAAAAGGGCTCCATAGGTTGGCTTTATGACTAAAGGAAGGCCTCTAAGATGAATTGAGGGAAGTTTAGAGAGTATTTTTTCACATTTTGGCCGAGCCAAATGGCTTTAAAGGTGTGAATTAATTAGAAGGGGGAGTGTCCTTTTATAAGAGGGGTGAGGGGCACCTTTGGAAAAGCTAGAAATATTATTTTATAATAAATTCATATTCAGTTTCTAACGGCTCCAAAGTGGATTAGGTAATGGTCAAGGTGGGAATAGATCGAAAACAACTCAACCAATATGATTTAGACAGGTTTGGGTTACTATATTATCCTTATCATTAAGTATTCACTCTTAGTTAATTAGTTTCACTTTTACAATGTCTCTTTGTATTATTATATTATATGGTTAATAAACTTACTATATACATCTAAGAGACTCTCAAGTGGTAAATTAATGATACACCTATCATGATATAAGTCTCTTGGATGATCCTTATATTTTTAGGAATTTAATATCAATTAATAATATAATATTTTTTTAAAAAACTTTTTTATGTCAATTTTGACACTATTCAATAATTGATTTTTGTAAAACTCATAACAGAATTATTACTCCTATATAAGTTAATTAAATCAATCCAAACATGTCATATTATCCTATAGAATTATTTTTATTTATAAAAAGGCTCAAATTACATTTATTTGGGTATTTATAATATAAATTATTCTAATTTTTCATTAATTAGGTAATTATTGCATCATCATTGTGTCATAAATAAATTAAATGATATAATGTCTAAAATTTATAAATAAAATATCCTTATGTAGAAAATCTATTTATGTTTCTAATTAATATTTATAATCGAATTTAACTTTTGTATAACCCTATATTAAAAATGTTTTAGTAAATAAATATTGATTCTAACTCTTTTAACTCTTCTTAGAATTAAATAATAATAAATGTCCTAATCTAATCCAAGTAGACCTAAATGATAATATTTTAATCCTAAGGTTGTTTTTGGTCTAGATACACTTGTCCAATAGAATTAGGACATGTTTTAGGGTAATATTAATATCATTTTTACCCTTAATTACCCTATTTTCTTTTAACTGTGGTAAATAAAAGTAAAACATTACTATTCACCAAAAATTATTTTCATCTCATTGAACCACATTTTACTCCTTGATATTAACCGTGTCTCTCGTATTTTCGAAATTCCACTCACCGAAGTGGTAAAATTAAGTTTTATGAAAAATTCAGTTTTTTTAACTACCACTTAGTGGTTTCACTATTCATCAAAAAATAATGTTTTTTAGAAAAATACCAAAAATTCACCCTTAGCTAATTTCAATATTCCGAATCCAAAAATGAAGTCCATTTTGAAAAATAAAATTTATAAAATTTCAAAAATTATGTATTACTATTCATAACGGTTAGTTTGATTGGTTCTGGTGTGTTAGAACTCGATGTTGCGTACAACACACGCTATTGCATTATTCAAAGAGAAGTGTACCATAGAAGCTTGGGGTGTTACAGATATCCCTAAGCCTTTATAAAGGCAGTGTCCCTAGATGATAGTGAATGTGTTTGAGACTTTTGTAATTCACAACTAGTGAAGAATTGTAGGCTTTAGTATGACCAACAACCTATCGGCTTATGCTCCTTGGAATAGCCCTTTGTGGTGAACCAAGTAAAAATTATTATGTCATCTCTATCCATGTGATAGTTTGTTTTCTTCTATTTCACATAAAACAAGTTTAATAGTTTCCTACCATCATGTTATCAAGATCCATTAGGTAAAAACAAAGAGTTGACACACTGATTCACCTCTCCCCTCTCAAGGTGTTCTGGGGTCCTTCATGAAGGTGGAGCTGGTGCAAAGCCTCTTCCACTAGAATATAATGTATTGGTTTGATGAAATCTCTGAAAATTCCTCAAACGATTGTAAGATCAGTACTCCAAAAGGTCTATATCACATTTAGTCTTTAGGTTCCTCTATTTTCTACACTGATGGAATTCCCTAGAGATAACAATATGGGTATTATGACTGCGATTTCCCTAAAGAGAACATCAATGGGTCACTTCTGCTACCAAAAGAACTACTAGTCTGCCTCGACACTGATCCTCTATGCCATGTATGGTCTCCATCCTTAGGATGTGTTTATTGATAAGATCTTGATTGACTATTTTATATAATGTTGGGGGGATAAAAACAGTCACCTGAGTATGAATGAAATACTGTAGCTCGTCCTTAAAGCATCTAGAACATGAAAGCTCATCACTAGTTAGAAGCAGTGTGAATCACTTTAACTCATTGAAACATGCTGAATATTCACATAGCCCCTACTCGAGATTATTGAACTCTGTTTCTTGTTCATATAACAATTTATGTGGAAGGAATTACTCATAGAAGATAGTCTAGAAGTCATCTCATACCATGCCCTGATGGTGACCAGCCTGGGTGGACACATCCCACTAGTTCATGGCCAAATCATGTAGCATGTATGTATAAATATTTACCCTTTGGTCTAGATGCATCACAATATTCTAAAATATATACAAGGTGGACTCTATCAAAGACTTAGCAGCCTATGTACCATAATCCCCTGAGAATATAGGAGTATTTGGTTGATGAAACTCATGCATATGATTATCCAATATAGGTGCAGGTCATATAGCACCATTAATAGACTACATAAGAGATAAGATACTATCATGAAGATAAGAGTCAGTTCCATGATCAAGTATAATAGGTTATTTCTCAATTGGCACTCCTAGTGGTAAGATTGTAAGCTCAAGGGACACCATTTCTGATGTATGGTTTTCTCCATCCTTCTGGTGCATGATCCAAAGATTTTGTGGCTTCATTGGTCTAAAAAATCCTAGACTATTCCTCAGGACAAGCCTTAATCATTCATAATGCAATAATAATGGAATTTTAGTGAAAAAAAGGGCTCACTGCCCATGGTATACTACCCCAACAACCAGCATAAATGGCTGGGAATTGTTATGTGCTCAAGTATAAGTTAAAGCAGTCTCAATAGATGAAGGGTCAACTATACCTTGCCTCATAATTTACTAGCAATCGTTTCACATTATGTCTGATTCCACTTTTATAGTTTTTATTTTGTATTTCAATATATCAAGGTTCGTATAGAATGCATCGTCGTTCCAGGTGAATTAGGGAAAAATACATTATCATTGAAAATGACACCCATTTGATTTTATTCTAATGGATTGACTTGGTAAATTACTCCTTCCAACCCATGAGGGACCATAACAACTCATGAACTGATACTAGAAATCACCCAATCATATAAGAGGTGTAGCAAAATTATAAGTGAAAACAAGGCTCACTAAAAAATCAAAGTCATATCAAACAATGAAAGTAGTGAAATTCCTCTATATGGCATAGACTATACCTGGCATGTGAATTCTAGGTGCCTATAATAATGCATGTAACAATACTCTTTTCTCGTATATCATCAGTCCAAGGATAAAATAAAATCTTCCATCAAAATAATAATAAGAACCACAACACAACATGTGCATCACCCAGTGGTTAAATGATATCAACGTTAATATGAAAACTGAAAACAACAATTATAATTTGGGAAACTAGGAATTTACCCTAAACATGTGTTAGATATGCCCAAGAATGGAATATTACCATGTTCTAAGATTTCCTAATCTCCAATCTATTTCCATAAAAATATTAAATGAAGAAAGAAACTTCTCTTATACCAATTTATAACATCCGAGACTTGGTTTCCACTTAGAGGTTCCCTAAGCCTAGTTGTCCACTAAGCCACAACTGCATCTCCTGGAACTCTAGAGGATATCGACTAGAAGCAAGGGACTGAGGTGTGTCCATGGGAAGACTATGACCTTATTAAGAGAGTGTAAAATAGAGTATATATATAATATAGAAAACATAAGTTGAGATATAAATATAATAAATAGAAGTCAAAGCTGAACTAGAATGAAGTAACAAATAACTGAACAACTGATAATCATGTACAAAATCCAATAATGCATTTCATGTCTCAATAAATCTCAAAAACATGGATACAATGTAGTAGGGAAAAATATTATATAAAATTGATAAAATGAATCCAAAAACTATCTAAACATCCTGATCTTCATCTCAATCATATACTACTAGATCCATCCTAATGCAAGTAAGCAATGAAGTGTCCAAATAACTAGGCTTACCTTTGTCAATAACTACATAGATGTAGTCTTCGTGGGTGAAAATGGAGGAATGGATTGGTTGTTAGAAAAATATCAGTAGGCTTCCACTAATTGATTCTATAACATCAAATCCATGTAATATAAACTAAAACTATGTGAAAGAATACGTATATAATAGTAAATAAGTATGGTAACATATATACCAATGTACCTGCATCAACCCTCAACTTGTGTATGATCATGTAACCAGTTCATTAATTAATTGAGTTCTATATTATATAGTTAATCCATTTGGGGTATAACCATTAATGAAATCCTAAAATTATATTATAATGAAGGATCAATGATATAACATGTCATCCTAAAAGTATTAATAATGAAGAGGTTCCAAGGTAATAACTAAGAAAACCTTAGGCTTATGGGTCGAGCCAGCTCAGGTAGGAAAAGTATCATTGTTCTAGGGTAAGAGTGTAATACAAGGAGCATCATCCAAGGCATTACATAATAATTATTCAAATTGAGTCCAAGTAAAAAATACAAGGTAAAACGGGATAAGTAGTGACTAGGCATAATGGTGTATCCAAGGTGCCTCAAGTCTGTAGAAGTCAAATTGGATCCATGGAGTGTATCCAAGGCATCATGTAATAGTTTATGAGGGATCCTACGATGTCATATTGGGAATCCACTAATAGACAATTATTGGATTACAAGGTTGGTCTCACCCTTGGAAACTGATATCTATGAATCAAAATGTCATCTATGAGGGATCAAAATATTCCCTCTGGAATCCAAGGTGAGCTTGATTCTGACCACTCATGTCATAATGTTAAGGTCCAAATGCCATAGTCACCTTTTAAAAAAATTGTTTAATAAATTCCTACATGTAATACTCATGCCTCATTATAATTCATATGGTCTAATCCATTTCATTTCATTACTGTGACAATTCTAACTGGGCATGCAATTATTTAATTAATTCATTAATCTCATACTCATTTATTAAGTTTCACACTACTTCCTTCCATTAGATGTGGTATGGGGTTCTACGGACATGAAACCATGAATTTCTTTACATTTAATAAGGCCAAGTCATATATATAAATATAATTTCCATTTACAATTGAGATTTATTATACAAGTTGAAGAACTTACCATAAAAGGGTCAAGTGGTAAGACAACATCGTACTAGACATTAATCAATTCACAATCCATCCTATTCAAGGATATTAGAATTAGAAAGTCCCAACCACACACCAAAATAGTGGATCAGAAATGTCATAACAACCATATAGTATAACTAATGAAATCACTCTACTTGGGGTGGTCGTCATTGAGGTCAAAACTACCTATGATAGATAGAATAATTAAAGGGATTCTTATCATATGATTCTAATTACTATAAGAAACACACATTGATTGAACATGAGGCGCCCAAGGAAATAATTATATAAAAATTACAATTTATAAAATAATGAAACTTTGGGGTTGAGATATAGACCGCATACCTCATACTCGTACGACTCACCTCATCCAGTATCATCCTTTAGTTCATCCTAGATTATAAGAGATCTGATGAAAGATCAATTCCCTAAAAATGAGTTATATGATCCTACATATAAATATAATCATCGATAGAAATAATAATGATGAAAGATTAAAAAGGAATCGAGATATTACCAGTGTGGATCCAATGATACCAATTGTGTTTTAATCATAATCTAAATGGATACTTAGGATCATATCATAGATTTGGATTGAGAGTGATCCAAAAGATTGAAAATTAGTGCTCCATTTGATTGAAAATGGAATAGGATAAATTTGAGTGTTTAAAATCCTAATTTAAGGGTAAAATCCTAAAATCACCCAAAAAAGGCACTATATGGTTTGGATTCAAAGCTAGGGAAACTGTGTGCCATCCATGTATGTTCTACTGTAGAGAGGTCAATTTCACACAGTTAGGTCACACAGTTACGGAAACCTTTCACCAACCATGAAAAACACCTCTAAAACATTTTTATAGTCTTTGGTATCGTAATGAAAACCCCGGCACATGGTTAGGGAAAAATATGTGCCTTGTATTACCCCATTATCTAGCCTTCCATAGTTAGAAATAACTGTGTTGATTGCCCTGTATGGTTTCTAATAATCATAAAATAGATCATTTTCACTCCAAAAACTGGGTTTCATGCTCCGAAAAATTTCTACAAACCCCTGATACCTTTATGAAATCATTTGGAATCCATATTAGGTGAAAAATAAAGAATTAGAATAAAATTTAATGGATCCATATATTATTGAAAAACCAATTTCTTATATAAATATATAAATTGATTCATCATATTAAAAAGACATCCATTGAGGTTCTTCCACTATGCCCATAACCTTAAAGTTGTATTAAAGGGGTGATGAAAACATTTATAATTATTTATTTTATTATGTATTTTACACATTTAAATGTTAACATTCATTTCATGTTATAATTTTTCTTTCATCTATCGCTTAAATCTATTCATCCTCTTCCAAGTTTCTCATAAATAGTAACAAGATCGGTTAATAATTAAAAATGTTTAGATATGAAGATCTCATATGGAAGTGCCAAGGATCCTAGATGGATAACACAAGAAAATATTTTTTATACTCATATGTTACACACCATTAATCGCTCTTCATTAAAAAAGGATGACAATGTGAATTTAGGGTCTTCATGTAATATGTGTATGCCATGTACAATTAATGCACCCTACGTAGACCAACTAGGGTGGAACATAGAATTTATGAATTACATGTCATTTTTTCAACAAATTTTCAAGAAGGAAAACACTATGTCAAACAGTGTCATGTAATTAATATGCTTTGTGTATTAAACACACAATAGGGATGTACTAAAAACCATATAACTAGAAGTACACTCCAAAAATCTTATATACATACCATGTAATTCGTAAACCTTCACAAAAAGTATACACTGAGTCCCTATGCTAGTACAGTGGATATTCAAAAAATATAATTACCCTCCAGGTAGAAGTGTTATAAATGTCGTGAAAATTACCTATTTATGAAGAAATATTAACATTAATTAATTAATCCTGAAACCTTTTCGTCTTTAGTTCCATGGGTAATTATTTTTATAATACATTCCATTATTTCGGATTTATAATATATTAATATTTTAAATAATTTTTTCTAATTTTAGAGAAATGAATCATGTATGGTTATTATATATTAAAGTCTCAACTCATTAAATTAGATAGGCTATGAAAAATTTAATTTTCCCATGTGATATTAAATTATATGTACACAACATGAAATTATGACACATTACATATACATAATATGTAAACTTGGTTCATTGTTTACAATTAAATCATACTAATTTGTTTGGATAGGTAATCATTTGGTTTCTTCCAGGTTTAATGTTGTGTGGTTTTTTATTGTGTATTCAATACAAATAGATTGTGTATCTTACTTGAAAACACAGCAGAATGTAATTTGACGACGATTGAATGAAATAATATATATATATAAATAATTTATTAATCATAAAATTAATAATATTAATTAATGCATGTTTTTTATTATTAATGAATGGTTTTAAATGAATTATAGTTAATTAGTTTAAATTTTAAATTTTTGCATATGTAATCTTGATCATGGTATTGAATAAACCTATATACGTCTTAGCATTATTTCATTTAATTTATTGCATGGATTTTTAATTTTAATTATTAAATAAAATTTTATGTCTTGTGTTTTATCCCTCCCTTCAAAATTATATAAGATCTACATGTCCATGGTTATTTATGTAATCCCCATTTAACTAGCCCTGCAGGTCACTACACCTACATGTGAGTCATAAATACTTGTAATAAATAGAGTATCCTAAGGTGTATAAAGAAATTTTATGATGGAACTAAGAAGTTAATAACCTAGGTGATACACAGATTGACAGGAGGAATGCTTCAACTTGTGCCAACACTAGAATATAGAGTTATTTCCCAAAGTAACATGTTGATTTATCATATACTAACTAAATAAACAATTATATAAGCACATTATTGGGCCATTTTTTTATTTATGTCTATACATTATTTATTTTATAGATTGATGACCATGATCACATAAATAAATGAATTAATAAGAAAGGCTAGAATTTAAATAAACAGATTATGAAAAAAAAATATCTGATATGGTTAATTAATTTATTAAAATCCCTTTAAATATAATCAATTAATGTAATGGATAAAACAATCAAAAAATTATGCATAACAAAAAATCCCTAAAGTTAATATGAATTTAGTATGCCTCCTATTTCCTATATTAAGATGAAACCATGGTTAGATTATTAGTTTCTCCAAAGTGATGGGCACTATTAATTATAGGGAAGTCTTAATTAAGATAGTGGGTTGACATAACCCAACTTGTATTTAATTTAATGCACAAATTCTATTCAATTAAAATTTGAAAGAAATTTTAATTAAATCTAAGTTAGGATTTCAATATTTTTGATTCCACTCAATATATCATGAAAATAAAATCCCATATTTATAAATACATCCTATATAAATCCCTTATTATTGTTTTCATGGATAATGTCTAGATCACTAGGAAGTGAAATGTAGACCTTTCCATTAGAATATCAAAGAAACTTGACATTCCATGTTTAATAGTGATGGCTATTAAGACTTGATACAATAGTGGGAGAATTAGAAAAATTAATTCTTACTATGTATCACATAATTTTAAATCATTTAAATTACTAATCATTATTTTAATTATTGCATTAAAATATCAATAAGAACCACAAAAAATAGTTTTTCATTCCTTAACTTATGGTATTTACTTAAAAAAATTTAATATGTTGTAATCATTTTTGTGATTAATTATTACCAAAAAGATTTCATTATATGATTTAATCATCCACTCTTATTATCCCACCCTAGTAGGTGAGTTAATATAAATAGGATTCCTACTAGAGATATGTTGAGGATGCTACATATGTCTGTTATACTATATTGTCAACTATGTTCAGAGCGTTAATCATAAAACATAAATATTTGGATTCTTACACCATAATATCTCATCTTATTTCTCCTGATAAATATATTTAAAGGATTGAAATAAATACGATATTAAATTCACTATATCAATGTAAACAATAAGATATAAATCTAGCTACTGGTCATGATTTCAAAATATTGGGGTATATTGATTAGTTGGAAATATTGAGCATTCCTTATGATAAGAAATTATCCATTGATCTTATATTATTATCCTTACCACCAAGATTATACAATTTATTCAATCCTAAATAAAAAAATGTATAAGTCGCTCAGAAAATCCATTTCATACTTCACTATGCGGATAAGGATTGGTTGAATCCTATTTCTCCACCCCTTTGGGTGAAAAGTTTGGAAGAAAATGTTAAAGATATCATTGATAATATAAATCTGAAAGATCATTTATGGTTCCACTAAATGTGACAAAATATTCAAAGGTAAAAGAATAAATATGAGACTCTTTTCTTCTTATGTGGAAAGAATGGTCACTAGAATTGAAATTTTAGTGAATTCAAGAAGCAAGTAGTCGCATCCACTTTAGGTATATTCATAAATTGTCTATTCACTGCATATGTATTAAAGTATATTATTATAACATACATGTACCTAAATACAGGGAATGAGTAATAATATAATTGTTGTAGAATGGTCAAAAAATGAGTTGAGAAAGTGAGATTCCCACATTAGTGAAGCAGATCCCACTATTTCACATTTCTAGATTGGATCCATTAAATATTGTAATAAGAGTTACATAAACAATTATCATAGTGTCCAGGTAGACACAATGAGAGATTATTTCGTTTCATAATAAATGAGGTTGTGGTACTTAAATATTAAACTAATAGTTCAATAAATCTAGAATCACAAATACCCATTACAGTGAATGGTAAATATAAAATATAAGAGTCTTACATGGTTATGAAAAGATACTTATTCATCAAAAAAATAGAATGTAGTTGACATATCTATACCCATTGAATTTCTTTATTCTTAATTGAGTTATGATACCAGATATACAAAAAAACAATTTATCATGTTTAAGATAAAGAAAAAATTTTAAATAAAGGTACCTCACAAAACCTTTTAACATTGGTTCAATATTTCCATGTGAACCATTCTAAAGATAAATATAACATCATAAAATTTACGATATTCCTTTATGAAATTTTAGGAATGCTCAGTGAACTAAATGAGTACACTTAGTAAATATTGGGGAATTTCTGAGATGGATTATTGAAGAACACCTTATCCAAGTAATCATTGATCATATATGTGGACTAAAGGTTATACCAAACTCATATTTTCTTATAAACATGAATATCTAGATGGTAGTAAAATGAATATCAATGATAGTTTTATGTATATATCAAATCTCCCGTTATTCATTCCAGTAATATTTTTCAAATATAAGTACAACAATTAACCATATATAAATTATATTTTATAATGGATATCAAATAAAATGTGATATGATAACAATCTATTATGACACTATAACCAGTTTTTATTGAAAATCATTTTTGAAAAGATGTCCTTAGCTAAAAATGAACATCAAAATACTAAAGTGCATATAAGTTAATTATCTTATGGCCACTAAGGATATTAACTTATAGTTAGCATCTACCAAATTTCCATATATGAGTCCTAACTCTTGGAAGATAGTGGGAGAAGACTTAACTTTTGTAGGTTAAGGTTCTAGATTCCCATGAATTGGGATAGGAAAACCTGACTCCACTAAGCATAGTGGGAACAGTAGTTCCATAGACACATAATTTATAAGAAATTAAAACTATAGAGGTATTTTATGTTCACCTTGGTGGGTGATACATATTTTTATTCTTCTAGAATAATGATTCATATGAATAAGTAGTGATTTGTATTATTCTATGGTTGAAAGGTATGTATTGATTTATATAGTGGACTCAATGTATCAATATTCAGGGATTCTATATTTTTTATTTCTCTAAGACACGATAATACTAGTAAGTATTCAATATAAACTAGATATGGATAGTAAAATATGTTACTCATATGACATGATACATTATTGAAAGGTTTTGTCTATGAAAAATCATATTCACCACATATCATGACTAAAATCCTTATTGAATTTGCCTTTTGAAAGCATGTTTCTATGATCACGATATTGGGATATTGATTATCAAGGGATCCTCATTTATAGTAATCCTTATAGAATATTTCTATATGATGTGACCAAACAGACACTCTATGATATATGTCTATTAGTCATAACTAAAAGAGTCAGTGAAATCAATAAATGACAATAAGATATGAATATTACATAAATAAATTTATGAATTAATCTTGTATAGTGATCACAGAATATTAATTTGGAAAAAAATGAGTGACATGTGTCTCAAACTAGTTATTGGTATCACTATAATTTTTCATGATAAATATATTGATAACATATTAAAATAAGTATTGTGTACTACCAATTTCCTAAAAATAAAGAATGATATTTCTCTAAGTATGAATTAACGTAGAAATCATGTTTTCAGTAACAAGATCTACTGAATAGATTGAGGGGTTTTATAAATCGACTCATAGTACATATATTATCATGGTATTGAAAAATACAAGTTGAAAAACTTCAGGACTGAATTATTGTAGGAGTATAATCCATCTAGTAGAATAGGAAAGGGAATAGGGAGGGATTATGGGTATTAAAATAATTTCACATTAATAGATGATAGGAATTCATATTATGTGACATGATATATACTAACACTTGACATTCATAATGCATAAATCATAATTAGTTAATATCAAATAGATCTAACCTAATTTCATAGACTTGTAGTTAGAACTATCTAAAAGTACCTATAAAAGTAAAACTGGATGAATTCATTGTGTCTAGAGAAGTAAGAATAATACTCATCATTGGAATTGAACGCATGTATTAATTTAGTTAAATTTTATAGGGTTTCACTAATAATTTTGTAGTAAAGTTCCAGAAAAAACTCATTACAGCTAGTGGTTTCCATATCTACAATATCTAAGTATGATGTAGTTTCTAATGCTGCTTATGAAGTAGTTTAGAAACATCCTGTTAAAATTTAGTGTTATACCAAAATAAATAGATTTATAATTTTATAATAATATTGGATTATCTATTTAGTTAGTATTTCAGGATTCTGACATGGGAAAAAATGGGGATACTCAGTTATATCACTACATAAGTGATTTTCTCAATATATTAATGTCAGAGTAAATAGATTCACCATAAAAACATATGGATTAAATAACCCCATCCATAGAAAAATTGTAGGCCTAGAAACATTATCAGTACTCATCAGAATCATATTTAACATGTGAGGACTAACTAGACATTAGAAGTTCGATCCGGTGAAAGCAAGAGTTTTTTGGAGTTAGTTACCCAGGACTAAATATTTTGAACTTTAGATTATGTGTAAAGAAGTAAATATTAATATTTATATCATATCACATCATTTTTTTTCTTCTATATAACGTTGATTTTACAATTTCATATAATATATGTCACATTGACATGGTCATTTAAGTTCCCATCTATGATGAGAACCTTCAAATTCCATGATGATATTCCTAAATATAGATATATGGTCATATATAATTCTATGATGGTACAAATAGGACATGAATTTTATGTGAGAGTACTCATAAGATGATGTGACTTCTTCTCATGAAGTTTTCAATTAGTAATCTTCAGGATGGGATATTATGAGAACAGACCCACCAGTAAAAATTCGGCATGTTTTGGTCTGATAAAATAATTCTATCTGTGAGTGTGTGTAATGTTCATTAGAATTTAAGGTTATTATTAATGTGTGTTATGTATCGTGTCCATAGATATAGTTCATAATCCATGATGATATAATTTATGTAAATTTTGAATATATTGGGTATGTCATGAGTGACATGTTATTAATGAATTGGTCAAGGACGTAATTTTCCCTTCCATATTTAATGAAGTTGTTATTGGGGTATTTCATTTCAATCGAAATGTCGTATTAAATTTCATGGTCATTGTGTAATAGTGTGTTCATTTTAGATAGTCAGTGAAGGATGTATTAAGCATATAGGTCGATGACGTAGATGTGTAACCTAGTTGATGGAATATGTTGACAAAGGGATTATATTACACAAGGAAATTCATATGTAGTATTCAAAACTGTGACCTTAAGTTCATTCACTTGGGTTACTTTACCCGTTACTAGATAGAAATCTTGAACTTGGTAAAACCTACCTAATAAAAAAATAATGAATCCTAGAGGGTCACACATTATGTTTTTCCCTTGATATTGTTTAAATTATAATTTAATTTAATTATTTTGTAAGATTCAATACTTTTACCAAATATTTTTTCCTTTGAGTAATTACTATTTATAGATTATAAATACATTGTGTGGAAAAATATATTTTATTGGTGAAAGAACATAATAAATGTTTAAAGACTTATAAGAGAAATAATTCCCAGTTAAGACACTGTAGTATTTTTATTGGAATGTTTTCAAAGTCATACATTGGATAGTTTGAGATTCCAAGACCCATAATGCCTCAACGACGGTGAAATAAAAATATTAATTATATTATAGTAAGCGCGGACAATTTATTCAAAATAGTTGAATAAATCTAAAATGTTTCTTCGTATGAAAATTTTGAGACCATTGTTAGATCTAAAATGTGGTGTTTACCCTAGGCAGGGTATGACATATGTATGTGTTAGACATTTGGATGTATTTCTCTTGAGTTAATGTTATTAAATAAGATTTAATATATTATTTTCTTGAAAATATTTAAATATCTCTCATATGGTGCAACCTTTGAAAAATATGAGACCACCAATGGGTTTGGAATGAGGGTTTTATCCTCGAAAAGTTCTAACATTTGTTTTCATCGAGCATTTAGATGCCTTTCTCGCAAGAAATAACCCTTTAATTTTAGTTAATTATTTATTCCATTTTTTAATGAATAAATCATTAATAACTCACAAACTGTTCATCGTACGTGAAATCTGAGAACACTGATGTGTCTGGAATGGGGGTTTTACCATAGATTAGGTATAATATTGGTAAGCGATGATCTTTTTTACGACTCTCTCACAATAATAAAAAAAGTTATTAATTATTTATTCCATTTTTAAGTTTTAAATCATCAATATCTATCAAATAGTTCATCGGTTGAAAAATCAGAGACCACTATTAGGTCGGGAATGTGGTGTTTACCCTAGTCGGGGTATAATTTTTATGCTTAAATGACATTTGAGATTATTTGATTTTCATGTTAAATAATTAAATTATCTATTTTATTAAAAATTGATAGAAACTATTCATCTTCTACATTTAATAAGATTCCACTATTTTTAACACTAGATGAATACTAAAAAATGAAGTTTCAACTGTTTTTTATGTTTGAAAAAAGGAAATTACTTAATGAGATGAAATTAAACAATCCTAATATATTGTTTCTGTTTAAGGAGTGGATTAATGGGGCTTTCGGTTCTTGAGTGGAGGCATGTGCATGGGATTTATAAATAGGCATGACTTTATTTGTTCATGTGGGATTAGTTTTTTAGAATCCAGTTAAACCTAAAACTCTCTTCATGAAACCATACATGGGTAGGCCAAGACTCCCCCTCTTCCTCTATGGAAACCCGGTGCGCTACCCCCTTGAAGCACCACCTTGTTGTGCGCCAAAACCTCGTGTGCCAACCAGGTGTGTCTTATTTTGATTTTATTATTTTTTTAAATTTCTTTTATTCGCTGTATTTTTCTATCCTTTTATAATAATTATCTTTTTCTAAATGGATGGAAAAAAAGGTGAAATAGAGGATTGTTTTATAAATATTAATTTTGTTTTTCAAATGGTGATTTAATGGATTTATTTTAAAAAAATTATCAATGTATGATTTGAAAAAATAATCTTTCAACAATTATAATTTTGTGGTCTTCGCGTAATAATATCAAATATATTTATAAAGAAATAATATGGAATATTTACATGATAAATAAATATGATATTATCATAAAATATTTATCACCGAATAACATGTGTTTTTAGAGAGTTTTCCCAATATTCATTTCCACTCGAACCAAAATTCAATAACCAATATTTTTTTGATATTGATCATATTGATGTTTCATTAGTTTCATTATATTTATATTGATAAGAGGATGGTGTCCATTAATTTTTCTTTTATAGAAAATGAATTATTTTCAAATGATTTTTATTCAACCGAATATTCTTATTTATTTAATTTCTCATTCGATAGTCATTGGAATAACACATCATCAACGATGTTAGATTCGTATCACGTGTTCATCATACTTGAGTTAGGTGGTATAAATTTCAATCCCATATCCTTGATTTATTTTTACATATGCAATTGTAGAAATTTTATGGAATAATTAACCATTGATTTTTTTCTATAATCAATTAATTAATTGGCTAAATTAATTAATTTGGGAGAATTGTGAAATTTGGAACAAAATATGTTGGTTAAAATATTTAATTGATAGATTAATTATGAGGATTTTGTGATGGTTGATTTTTTTAATTAATTTTGTAATTAATTAACATTCATTAGGTGATTAAATAATTTGTTTGGACTAAATAATTAATGTAAGATTAATCTTGAGGACTTTGTGATGGTGGAATTGTTTAATTAAATTAGGAATTAATTAATAGTCATGATATCATTAATAAATTTGGTTGTTTTTAATAATTAATTGACGAATTAATTAATTGAAGTAACATAATTATTTAATTATTGAACTAAATAATAGAATTGATGGAATGAATTATTTGGTGGCTTAATTGAAGATTGGTTGAATGTGAATTAATTAATTGTGAGATAATTAAATTACATGGACTATTAATTGGTGAATTAATTGAAGGATTGAGTTAGATTAATTAATTGAGGAATTAGTTAATAAAAATAATTTGAATTAATTAATAAATTAATTAATTAATGGATGTATTGTTATTATTTTTGAGTTATATTAATTAATTGGAGAATTAATTAATGAGAATTTTTTGGTTGATACAATTTAATGAGTAAGGTTAATTAATTTTGTGTTATTATGATTGGATGAGTCAGATTAATTGATTGAAGAATTAATTACTAGAGATTATTATGTTAAAAGAATAAATGTGATAGATTAATTAATTGGTGAATTAATTAATGAGAACTGATGTAAGATGCAATTGAATGAATTATATTAATTAATTGATAAGTTAATTAATGTAGATGGTTGAGATATTAAATTGATATGATTGAATAATTAAAGGTTGAATTAATTATGGGGCAATAGGATTTGTAAGTTGAGTAATTAATTGTTCAATTAATTATGTGATATTGTAATAGATGATTTGAGATAATTAATTGTATAATTAATTATAAGTTTTTGATATTATTAATGAGATAATTAATTGTAAAATTAATTATGAGATATCAGTTTGTGGATGTTGTCTAATTAATTGTTAAATTAATTAATGTGATGGAATTACTAATGAATTGTTAAATTATTTAATGGGACAATGTGATTAATTAATTGTTAAATAAATTAATGTGAAAATGTGAATAATTAATTATTGTATTAATTATTGGGACTATGTGATTAATTACTTGTTTAATTAATTAATCTGGTAATATGATTAATTAATTGTTGAATTAATTAATGGGAATATGTGATTGATTAATTATTGAATTAATTGATGTGATGTTGTGACTAATTATTTCTTGAATTAATTAATGTGATGTTTTGATACATGTGACATGTAAAATTGTGATAAAAGATTAATGTTGATTAATCTTGAATAATGTGATGTATGTGATATGTGTTCTTTATTGGGAAACAGGTTGTGAGACAGGAAATGATTCTCCAAATACTCATAGGGTGATGGACAAAGCTTTCTACACCCATCATGGATAAAAATATTATTTTATGGGATAGGAAACGATGCTCTAAATACCCATGGGTTGTGAGATAGGGGCTGATGCTTCAAATACTCACATGTGTGCTAGACATGGCATTCTGCACCCATTAATTGACATTGGACTAGGGTTCTAATTAGAGGTGATATTAATTGAAATGAAATTGACAATGAAAACACATCGGTTTAAATGAAATATGAATTGATGCTGTAAAATGGTTAAGATATTGGCACGGTCGAAGCAGGTATTGAGATACGGGTGTCCATGGGAACCCAGTGGTTCATGCGGTTAATAAGGGATAATTTAATAAATGTAAAAAAAATCTTTATTACTTTTTTCTTTATAAAATTTCATACACTTTTATTTAATGGATTTATATTAGACATTGTTGGTGGTGACCTAATGAGTTGTAATCACACCCTACTGGGGCTGCCTGATCGGTACCCGAGTATACTTTTTTTCTTGTTTTTCTTGGACAAGTTATAGGAAAAGGACCTGAGTTATATAGTTTAACTGGGGTAGATCATGGTGAGGGGAGATGATGTGGTTTGGGACCCATTTGGGTTTCATCAGTGTCTTTACTTTTTAGTTTTCATTTTAGTCACCTAACATGTACTCCAACATGATATGTTTTCTGTTTTAGTTTGATATTATATTTTCCTACTTCATAAACCTTAGATATTGGTTTTTTGGTCTTTATATATTCTTCAACTATTTTTTATTATTTCTACTAGTATCTACTCTTGTAAAAGAGGTTATAGTCGGACCACGATAGACTTACCAGACCCTCACTTCTAGTCAATAGCCTTTGGCATATGGGGAGGCACGCCTGAGGTTATGTGGTGCACTGGATCGTAGAACTATTGAGTGGCACCCAGATCGGGATGTTAAATATTAGAATAAATATTATTCTTAAGAACAATTAATAATTTTATTAATGTTTTCATTGATTCTTAATATTCACAAGTTAATAAAATAATTATTTATTCATTTATAAATAATTTATTTAATTTTGTGAATATTTAATAAATATTTAATCATTATATTTTGATTGAAATATTTATTTTATTTATTAATGAAAAACTATTTAATTAAATATATACTCAGGTATTCAATAAATTATGAGGTGTTCAAGTGGAACAAGTTTACTTCTGGTGATAAATATTTATTTTCAATCTGGTAAGCAATATTAATAATTACACTAGTCATCACATTCCAAAAAATAATAATAAAAATTTTGTTATAATTATATAGAATGGGGTTTAATAATGATTATTATAATATTTAATGGTTATTATGTAATTAAATAATATTTTAACTTAAACCATTTCTCTATAAATAGAAACTTATGTATTTTATGTTGGGGGGATCAAGAATTGAGGATCATTGCAGACAATTGATTTCCCCCTCAACTCATCCTCTCTTCCTCTAAAGAACAAGAAGAACTAGAGATAATCCTTTGACTCAAAATGATGAGTGATTAATATGAACAAAAAAAGGCAAAAAAAATTAACCCCACTAGCACCCAACGTTCTATCAGTTTTTCTTGGATATCAAAAGAGAATGTGTGGATTGATGCTTGAGTGATGACACACTTTGATCCTTACAGTGTAATGAAAGTAATAAAAAAAGTTTCATTTAGAATATTAATAGTTTCATTGAATAATATAAACTAATATGAGGTAATTATATTTTTCAAATATAAATAAATTAATTATAAATTTACCCTGCAGATATCCAATCTAGATTTTGAGTTTGTATATGTCAATATTTGATTTGAAAAATATCATTGGTCATTACATTCACTTCATTGAAAATATTTTGAATGATCCATCAGATAAAAAATTTATTTTTCTAAATGACCATCTATGTTCATTCATTGCAGCCAGAACCATTACATAGCATTTTGTTATAGGGAACCAACTCCAAAAAACTCCCCTTTCACTATATGAAACTACTTATAAACTTCAGTTTGGTAGCTCTCACATGATATTCATTCCTCTTTTGATATAAGGATTAATTCAAAGAGTCTTATACATATTCTTATGTGTTAAATTTTCCCAGTTTATCTTCATCACTCTATGAAAAATCCCTTAAGAAGTGATACATTAATAGTATGTTCTCTTTCCATTCATGTGACATTAAGTCCTTTATAGGAGACACCACTATAATATGATCAAATTTCAATGTGATAACTATTTGATAAATTCAAAATAAAATGTTTATTTTAATTATATTATGCACCTAATTTAATGAAAGATTTGTTTTTGTAGTTTATAATTCATTCCCTCACAGTTTCATTTTAGTAATCAATACATTATAAATGGATTAATTAGATTGAATATTAATTGAATATGATTCAATAATTTAATGAAAACAATAATAAATTTGTATGGATATATTGAATATAGATGATGTTATTTAGTAAATTAAACATGTAATATATGACTATACAAAGGTATGATATCCTTCTTTCTTTATCATATGATTTTTTAATGCCTCACTAAAGTCTCTTCTTTACCATAGATTATTCATCATCTTTGGTGAATATGATAACACCTCTTTAAGTTTATGGGATTACTTTGATTGATATCTAGAACCAGTGGATGGTGTAATCACCTTAGTGACTAGAGGTTTTTTTCTTCAACTACTGTGATCTTCATCAAGCATTCTCCCCATGTCCATGAACAAGAAAATCACTAAAAGCAATAAATAGGTATGGCATATTTTTCTAGTAATTATTTTTTATAAATTTTTCTTATTCTTGTCGATAGATTCTTTCTATTTAGGAATTCTTATAAAACCAAAGTATAATGTGATGATATTCAAAAATCAAATAGTGGTATCGGAGTCAACTTCATCATAAGATGAACAAGAATTTATCTATATTTATGAAAAACATGATAAATTCTATGTCAGTCGTTCATATTTGGTTGATATTTTTAATATGATAAAAATCTAAAAAATATATTTAAATAATAAAAATAATACAGTTAATCTATTAACATGACTAGAGGAAAAGGTTTTAGTAAATTTGTATCTTCTTTAAATCACTAATTTTATAAACTGTAAATTGGTTTACAAAAAAATTTACATTTTAAAGAAAATTTATAATTCCTAAGAAATGGTATTTGGGGAATATTTTAATTTATAAATTTTTTATAAAATATTTATTATGAATTTATTATAATAATTTTTATAAAATCTTATGTACCATTTATCAAAAAAAATACAAGATATTAAACATTATTATTTAATTTAACTTTCACCAATTCATTTGGAATGACTTATGATCTATAGATAAAATATTTATTCATAAATCATAAAGGATAATTTATAGTGTTATAAATTCTTAAATAAGGATTAATTATAAATATGTTTATATTTAAAATTATGAATAGTTCATAAATTATTTATTTGAAGTCATTTAAATTAAATGGGGCCTAATTTTGAGTAATTTTTAAAATATTTCTTAGAAAATAAATAATTTATTTATTAATATAAAAAATTGAATTGATAATTGAATTAGATTTTTTATAAATTCTTTATAAATAATGGAATGTTTTTATATACTTATTTTAATATTTATGAAAGAGTTTTTTATAAATTAATTGTCTATAAAAGTTTATGTTTAACATATTAAATTTTTATGAAAAATTTATAAAAAATATTAATTTAATATTAAAGAATAAATATTAATAATATAGTTCTCACATTAATATGTTATAAAAATTTCTTAAACCATAATAAATGTTATTAAAACCATTTCTCCAAAAATCATATAGAATCTTTCAAATATTTAAATAAAGCGTTTACTTAAATATTATCAAAGGATTTATAAAAATGTTTCTAAATATCATAAATATAGTAAAAATATAAAATGTATAAATATTAATAATTATTAATTATTT
Organism: Viscum album; assembly: GCA_963277665.1. Classification (NCBI taxonomy): domain Eukaryota; kingdom Viridiplantae; phylum Streptophyta; class Magnoliopsida; order Santalales; family Viscaceae; genus Viscum; species Viscum album. Next base: position 1,891,257,938 of record OY728156.1, read on the forward strand.
ATAATTAATTAGTTTTAAATTTGTCAAATTAAATGGGGACCTTATTTAAACTACATCAAAAAAAAGTTTTATTTATTTCTTTCATCAACGGTTTAAATAATAAATTTAAATAATATATAATAGATAATATGAAAATGTTCATATTGAATTGATTATAAAAGATTTTATATTTAAAATTATAGAATTTCCATAATGTTATAAAATTTATAAAAGGTTTTAATCATCTTTTATTGATGAATTATTCATAAATTTTTATCTCATGATACAATATTTGATTTGATCATTTATTTAAATTTTATTCCCAACTTCATCCGTAGTTATAAACTATTTATATTAGGAATGTGTATGATATTATTTAATTTTTAAACTACTTCTATGACAACTATCCTTTCATTTCATATTAGGTATGACTCCATAAAATTCAGTTTTAATCTACCTTAACCTTGGATTGTAATTGAATTTATTTTCTTGAATTTAATTATTGGGAATTGCTTCTTTATATTAGGTGTTGGATATATAATGAATTGAATCCCCTATTTATTAATGTCTCCTTGGATATAGGGACATGGCAACAATCCACCTATCATCCAGAAGGCCTTTTCCTAATTCTAAAGAGTTGAATAGGGTTGGATATATTTCGATTTGGGCTTACTCATGTTAATATTATCAATGTCATGTTTCTAAATGAATTTATTTTATGATTTAATTTAACTTATTCATGATGGATTAAAATATATATGAATATGTTTGACTTTTATTTTTGGTGAGTAACACATATTTTGTATTGTGTAAAGAGTTACAGATTAATATGGTGTACATACATTAATTTGGTGGTTGGAATAGGGATTCTAAAAATAAATCATTAGAAGCATGAATACACAAAAAGGGAATAAAATATGAGAAGATAATGATTAAATAAGATGTAATAATTATGAATTTAATATATATATATATATATATATATATATGTGTGTGATTTATAATAAATTAGAGAGACTTTAAAATGGAAAATCCCTCAAATACTAATTGTGATATTCCGTCCAATGTTACACTTTTCATGATTATATCATCCAAGAGGGTAGTTTCATTCAAAATATAGGTGTGACTAGAATTTATTGGGAAAAAAAGTAAGCAATAAGTGACATTAGATTGTCTTGTCTGATAGATGCATGGAAAATATGGGTCCCCCTAGAATAATCTTGGTCAACCAACTTTCTGGCATTTTCCTTGGGTTACACTAGGTGGGAATCCCTAATGGTTTGGGTACCATAAGAATAGTGTTGATTAAATCTATATATTGGATTTGGATAAAGGATTTTAATATCAACTATCCAACAACAATAACTATTATGATTGAGTTGAATCCCTACCTAAATAACTAAGTAGTGAGATTAATAGCTAAGAAGACTTGTTACTTAGTGAAATATGGATCTTGGATCCGTAAATGTATATGATATATGAGGTCATCAATTTTTGTTATGTTATTGTCATTAAAAGTTCTCAGGTAAAAGATAAAGACATGATAATAATCTAATAAAAATAATTATTATAGAAAAATGAATCGTCATCGTCGAAATATAAATTGAAATTAATCCTTGAAATGATAATCTTAAAATATGCAACTATTAAAGACGGTAGATTAATAAAAGTTCTTGAATAAGAGAAATATCATATTTATTATAATAGTTCCTTCTAGAGTAAACCATTTTTGAAGTTGTTCGAAATTAAAATAAATATTATTATGGAAGCATAGATTGATTATATGTGATGGAATGGTTTAAGGCCTTAGTTTTTTATGTTTATTTCTATATAATCCCCTCCTAACTGGGTTGAGAGAGAACCCATTTAATAAGACCCAAAGGCACTATGTAACAAGGCTCATAACATAACCCAAAGGTAAAAAATACCATGCCATATTATAACAACCCCTCCCCAACAAATTCTTCATGATAAAACCGAGCTCCCCACCTCACATAGATGATCTACTGAATTTCCCCATTCAGATGTGAATGGTTCCTGGTTCATGTGGTGTTGTTTTTTATGTCCTTATAATCATTACCAATATGGTTAGATAAAAATGAACTAATTAATCTTAGTCTCCATTAATTCACTCAATATGATTTCATATGCCAATAATTTAAGTAATTTTAGTTCCACACACTCAATATGATTGTGTATGACAAATAGTATTCAATATCATTGACTATTTCAGTATATTTTCGAGACTAAATGTTTCATTAAATACATATTTGTTATAGAATTCAATTATATTTTTCTAACTGATACATGATATTGATTATATGATTTAAATTTCTTTTAATTATATATAAGATTAGAAAGGTAAAATAATTAATAATTGCGGCTTGTTGTAATTGAGTGAAGAAGTTACTACATTGATATCATGGATGCTTCAAGATTGGATTAACTTTTAATAAGATGTGTATGATATCATTTTTCTCTAAATAATTGCATTCAAACAATTCTTTTTTCAAAAAAATAATGTGGTTATTTCAATACACATGGTTTTTGATTTTTTTAATTATGTAACATGCCTCAAGAGATACTAAAAAGGATTTTTATGGTTTATAATTCATTCTATTTTCATTTATGTAAATATCCCAAAATTATAAATAAAATAATGGAAATTTTACCCAATATTCTCAATGTTTTATAATAGATATATTGGTTATATGATGTCTATGTTCTAAAAATGTACAAACTGTTCAAGGAGGTAAGTGTTCAAACTAAAAGAATAAAGATAGTTAGAAAGAACTATAATTCATCTTAAACTAGATTGTTAATGTCTTTGAATCCTAGGGTTGTTATCAAGGAGGAGTAATAATTCCATGTGATGGTATTATACAGAATAGATGAAGGAAGTTTAAAAAACATCTTGGAATTTTTATATCAAGTATTAATATTATAGAAATTTGTTCTTTTATTTTTACTGGTATGTGATACCAAATGTATATTTTTCAATAATTTTAAATATAATGGTGTCTGAAATAAATTTAAGAATTGATAAAGTGCGTAATTTTCATTTAAGTGATGAAAAAATAGTATCTACATTTGATATTTTAAGGTATATTAAGCTCAAATAAATTTAACTAAAGGATGTGTATTGTCATCTCATTTCTCTTATATGATTATACATGTCTTTAATTAAAAAAAATTACAAAATGAGATAATTTATTTCATTCATATGGTTTCTGATTAATTGTATTATATATATATTTTTTGAAGAATATATGGAAAAAGAATTTATCCAAGATAATGTCTTTATCCATTTTGTTAAAATATAAGGAAATTTATTGATTTTACTAATCGGTTTTGTATTTTAATAAAGACTTCTTTTCAAAAGTGAATATTTTCCAAACACATATAATATCATATATGATTTGGATATGATATCTTATTTGTAAAATATATCTACTAAGAGAAAATAAGCATTTTTTCCTAAACAAAAAGAAATTTTTGTATCTTAGAATAACTGTTTCGAAGAGACTAGTATGAGTATGTTTAGAAATAGATAATATCAAAGAAAAAATAAATATTAAAGTGATTTTTTAATTTATATTATAAAACTATTAGGTTATATATTAGTATATTAATGATTAAAGTGTTTCATTTGGTTATCATAACAAGTGGACATCCCTATTATTTAAAAGATTGTACTATCCAATACACAATGTGTATTACTTGGTATCCTAAAAGATTTTAGGCTATGGTATAAAATAAAAATATAAATAGTTGTATTAGATTCAATATCTAATTGGTTATTACTTTATCCTAAAATTGTTTAAGATGTTATAGTAAAGAGATAATGTAAATAGTTTCATTATTTTTAAAATATTTCAGAGAAAGAGTTTGATCGAAAGGCTTTCAAAGATAATGATTATGTTCACAGAAAGAGTTATAAGTAAAAAATTGGTGTTAACATCCTAAAATTTGATTTTATGAATTTAAGGGGTCTTAATATAAGTTAAAATACTTGAAATTAATTAATATGATACCTAAGTCTCATAATTATTCAAACTAGATTACTTTACTGATGTTACCCACTAAAGAGTTTAATGGGAGAGTTTTATCATATGGTTTCATAAATATGACATTGGAATTACATTGAGATATAAAAAGTCAACAAAACCATTTTTATATAAATAACTTGAGATTAATGTATAATCTCTAGATGTTAAACACAAATAATATTAGTTGTAATTATTTTAAACATACATTGTAATAATAATAAAGGAATTATTCATTTATCATTCCTTCATGTGTACTACAATTTATTTTACATGAAGGATCAAATGTTAAATATCCACTAAAATTAAAAAAATTTGAGTTATCCCTATTTAATGATCATTAGGGAGTACTATGGGTTGTCATGATATGTTAAAACTACCTTCAATAAATTCTTATAATCATTAAAAATGGTTTTATATGAGATATGAAGAATATATTCATGAAGTAATAAGTAGTAACTTATTACTTGGACTAACTCGCTAAAGTATATCTCATGGAATGTTATATAGTCAAAGATATACTTAGGGGTTTATAATTATTATCAATACTTATTACCTAATGTTTGTGAGATACCTAACATGAGACCCTTCATGCTTTGATACCCTACTTACATAAGTCAAAATATGAACTTACTTAATCAGGGGTGGTCGGGTATGTTATTGATCATGTCGTCAGTTGGAATAGAAACAAGATAAGATTTTCCCACTTATATGACGAGAAAATAAATTTAAATATTTATTGAATGGGCCTTAATAAATTTAAATACATGATTTTTTGAGACACATATGATGTGTTGAACTATGTTGATGTGGGGAATGTGATTCACTCATCTGTTAGATGAATGACATGATGTGTATTCATCGACTTGGTTAGTCTTTTACAAATAGTCAAGAAAATATAATATGATTATACTATATTGATATGTTCCTTGTCAATTTTCACTCTATGTCATTTAAAAGAGAATTATATGGGTATACATACAGTTTCTATGATAAATTTAGTGGTGGACATGTTCCTATAGAGATATTAGTATGTTTGATTGTGATCACACTAGAACCCTTAGTTGCATGAGTAGCACTAATTATTTTATCAATGATTCTATTTTTATACATATATGTTTGATATTTTTTGTCAATTATACTATGACCTACAAGGTTACACTATTAGACCATTGGATAAGTTTTATGTTTTGGAAAATTAAGATTTTACAAAATGAAGTAAGTTTAATGATACCATATGCAAAAGGATTTCTCGATGGATTCTTGAAGGTTTGTGAATTTTGACACAATTTAATTATGTATTTTAGTGAAATTTGGATATTATAGTATATTTTCACTAAAATATATATGATTCATATATGATGTGTATAATTTAATATAGTATTAATGTATTCTTTTCAAAACAGTTTAATTTTATTTATAAATCCATTATGAATGGATTTAGTATATTTAATATTTACTGAATAGGATTAGATGAATTAATTACAATAGAAATAAATTTATATAGATACATTGAATATGGATGATTTGTTTCATTATATGAAATTTTTTGTAGATGGGTATATAAATGGATAGAATCCCTCCTATAATGATCATCCAATTGTCTCCAAGACTCTTTAAACTCTCTTCCTTCATGTACCTCATTCATCAAAATTGGTGAAGACTCTAACACATATTCAATTATATAGGTGTCATATGATTGGGATCAGGTCCCATAATCCAGTTTAATCCCATTGATAGAAGGAGGCTTTCATGTATTGATATAGTAAGCCCTCTCATGAATTTTCCTTATATCAAGGGAAAATTTGGTTTGAAGATGACTAGTTAGGTTATATTTTCATGTAATTATTTAAGATGTATGTTTATTATATTTTAGGAAAGTTACTTATTTTTTGGGTATTCCTTCACTACCAAAGAATATTTGATGATCTATTAAATCCCAATAATAGAGTATGTACTTATAGAAACCACATCAAGATCTTAGAAAAAAATTTGTATCAAAACTTCTTATCTTGTTTTTTTAGAATCCGCTATACAATTGGAATCCACTATAGATTCAATGAAAACTAATTTCATTGAACAATTATATATCACTTATCCTTCATTGAGACTATATACATATCATGACTACAAATTTAGATAGTTCTTATTGTTCTGAAAGAAAGCATCTGTGCAAACCCTAACGACTAGTTCCTAGTCCCTTCCATACACTTGGAATATATCATTAATTCACCTTATATTTTTAAGGATAATATTAATTTCATACCAATTTAATTATATTATATTATATTTATGTTTTCCTATCATGCTTGAGGTGTAGGAAACCTCAATACTAGTACCTAACATGGAATACATGATTGATCATATCACAAAAATGTATGAGATCATAACCATTCCCTCTCTTTCTTATTTTTTATGAGGATAAGTTTTATTTGAAATATTTATAACTTGTGACACTATAACTAATCCCATATTATATTTTTTCATATTCAATTTATTTATTATCTATTCAATTTATGTACTTTGACTTAGTCTAACAATACTCTTAGATCTATGTGAATGATCATGATCCTTATAATGTAGGCTTCTTCACCTATGTACTTCATGGAGAAGAACTTGTTCAACCAATCCTTGATAGTGTAATAATATATTTTAATTTCAAATAAATAATATATCATTAACATATACTAGTAGGATAATAACCATACAACCCCTAAATAACATATAAACATATGGATCACATTCATTTTTAAAAAAACGCAATTCTATTATATCTTCATCGAACTGAATTTTCCATGACTTGGATTATTTATTCAACCCATAAATGCACCTCTATAACTTTTATTCATTTTTGTAATTATTTTTAGTTATGAACCCTTCTTGTTGTGTCATATTGAAATATTCCTAATGATTATTTTTAAGGAAGACTACTTTGACATCTATTTTCCAAATCAAATATTCATTGAATGTTTCTATATAAAGTATAATTTTTAAGTATTTAAAAATGGATAATGGAGAAAATATTTCATTATATTAAATTCATGTAAATTTTATAAATCCTTTTCCTACTGGTTGTGCTTTTTAGTTACTCACTTTACATTCTATGTACATTTTTTTGATGAATACCCATTTTAACCCAATGATATTTACATAAATTGATGGATGAAATAGAACCCATACTAAGTTATTATATATGGAATCCATCTCAAAATTTTTGGAATCATTCAATATTTTATCTTTTGAGTTCTCTACTACCTACATGAGGATGCGGTCCCTCTCTAGAAAAAAGGGATTGTCCTGTGATGAACACCTTCTTTTGTAAGTGGTTATATATAGTATTTCATTGTTTCTTAGGGATACCCTATAAATATACACTTTTTTCCCAAGGTTCTAGTTTGATTCCTAAGATGGGATTAAAAAATTTCTCACAACCCCATACATGAGTATTTGACAATATAGGTTTCTTTCCATATATCAATTCATATGGTATTTCATTTTCCACCTTAGTTGGAACTTGGTTTAGAATTTGTAATGTAGTGTATAATGTATATACCCAAAATGAAATTTTAATATTTGCGTGAATCATATCAACCTTACCATGTCAATAATGGTATGTTTACTTCTTTCAATCACTTCATTTTACTTCCATGTATAAGTTGGGGTGAGTTGACATAGAATCCCAAACTCTTGAAGACTTCCTAAAAAAACCTAGTTAATATATTATCCACCTTGATCAGATTGAATATTTTTATCTTCTTACCAAATTTATTCTATACATCAATAATGTATTTTCTAATTGTATAAAAGTAAATATACATTATCAATTATACATAACCATATCCACTCAAGTCATTAGTAAAAGTTATGAAGTAAGAATATTCTCTTGTAATATAATCTTTAAAGTTACACACAAATTAGTGTGAACCAATTCTATATTCTCTATATCCCATTAACCATATTCACAAAATGGTTGTTTTTTCATTATTCCTTGTAAATAATAATGACAATTTTAAAAGGGATTTATCTCAGAAGAGTCTAAATAACTAACTTGATATATATTTATTAGACACTTTTTGTTTACATGACTAGGATGGTGATTCCACAACTGTGTGCTAAATCATTTATGAAAACCTGATTCGTTATCAATTTTAAATACTCAATTCTACTAATTTAATATATAAATATATTTATTTAAAGGTTACATATCATAACATATTATATCTTTTTAAAATAAAAAAATCTTAATTCCAAACATGAAAAGAAAATTATCAGTGTCTAAAAAACATACAAAGAATATTTTCTTAGTAAAATTTATTACATAATAGAAATATTTTAAAACCAAAATCATGAATGTTTTAAATATAATGTGTTAATAATATATAGAAAACGAAAAAAGTCAATCTACATTGTCTTCTCAAAGATCCAACTCTCCTATGTAAATATTATATAATATAATTGGTTATTACATTTGAATATATATATATATATGGGAACCAAAATATTTTTATAATACCTAATTCATATATATAGATATATTTCACTTGATAATAAACACACATAAAGCTTCTCATTACTTCTTAAACTGGGTTAATTTCTTCTTTTAGAGGACTATCTTGCCACATGTAAAATATAATTCATTTTATTCCATTTCTTTTACTTGGACATTCTTCTTCTTGGAAGGACTATACTAAGAAAGTTTAGACTTTGAAGAAGTCTTGGGGACCGTTTCCTTATACTTACTTATCTTATTCACCATAAAGAATATGGGTATTTCATTCCACGTGTATTTATCAAGTTGGTGAATTAAATTAATATGTTTTTAAAAATTATTCTCATTATTTATCATGTTATAACTCACAATGAAATTTGAAAACCTCTTGGATAATGGGGATAGAATGATATTTGTGTGAATCTTATCAAGTATCTTAAACCCAAATATCTATAAGTTATATATGAATCCAATTATCTTCAATATATATGTCCCATCCAAAACTGACTCTTCAAGCTTTCACATGATATTATATCTCTCTTATCTCACATTCTCTTAATAAAGATCATGAATGTTAGTAATGATTATATACACATCCATATCCTTGTGTTATGTTAAAATATCACTATATTTGGATGATATAATGAAACATTGTAAATAAATTTTGGAACCGTAAATTTTCTATTTAAAATAATACTACGCTTGATATATTTCTTAACACTAAACATTGATCATTAAGTGAGCATTGATGTACTATAAAAATATTATTTGTTAAATGTTATCATTATAACATAGCCATTAATTTGTGAGGTATGAATAGTAATAACCACATTATGAAAAATTTGTATAAAGGTTTTAAATAATAAAAAATAATTTATTAATGCACATAAAATAAGTACACAATTTTTAGTAGTCATATTATACTTCAATATTATGTTTTCCTTAAAAAAAAATTTACTGACTTTTGTACACAAATGTTATAATTAATTTATAAATATTTATAAATTTTATTTGATGTAATGAATATAATTTTTTATATCATCTTGTAAATATTATCTAAGGGTGAAATTTTGGTATTTTTTTTAAAATATTTATTCTTTAATGAATTGTAAAAAATACTAATTTTTTTTATAAAAGTATCATTTATGTTCATTAAATAAATTAATTTTAAACTACCATTTTATTTATGTATTTTAATTTAATGTACTATAATAACCATTTTATTAATCATAATATAAATAATTATATTATAACATTTCGAACCCGGATACCACCCAACGGTTCCCCAAACCCAGTGGCCACATGGACTTAATCACATCTCTCCAAATTCCAGAGGCTACTGTCAAGTAGTGAGGACTGAGGTGAGTCAGTGGGGATATTATTCCCTCATTACCATAGTATATCACAATGTATGTAAAACACATACAATTGTTGAAGTTAACAAACAACCAATCAATTGAATGTTTGATAATATAGAAATACATATATAGTGTAAAGATATCAAATATACAATTATGAAAATGAAACATGTAACTTGAAATTATCCAGAATAGGTATAAGGTGATGCAATAAAATAAAAGTCTCAAAAGAAAAAAAATACCAAAAAGTTCCAATAGCATCATAAGACTCATCTTGGTCTTATTCTCTCCTGCTCTGAAACCAAGGTCAACAACCAATACCATGGTGCTTTCCCCTATCATCACATGAAACCATATAATCTATTTTGGACCCTAAGGAGGCCCAAAGATGGTGTTATATTAACATCCCAATATATAACCACCTAGGGTCTATACTGTACTAATAGAAATATAAAAATTGATGGAAACTGTAGGTAAAAATGTAATTTAAAATTAAATGCCCATGGAATTAGTCAACTACAATAATTAAAAAAACTAAACCACTGCTTTAGGATAACTACAACAAAAGTGAGCTCCTAACCAGTCATCTATAAGAAAAGTAACCAAGTCACATAGCCATGTCGTACTCTCCTCTGTATCAAGTAACCCATGGCCACATCGTACATCAATCTGTATCAAGTAACCCATGACCACATTGTAAAATGAAGTGTATACCCAAGGTCTGGATTCAATGTTTCATATACCTGGGTATCCATGAAATAAATCTAGACAACAAAGGGCTGAATGCAAGGATCGTGTCCAAGGAATCCACATAAATTCTCATGAGCATCCCAGTTGAGTCTCGGTCGAGGAACTGGTTGGGGTACTAGGATCATGTGTACCAACATGTCTTATGTGAGTCCAAGCAAGCCGGATCCATGGAGTAGAAAATACCTAGGCATCCTACGGAATCAAGAACCAATGGGAAGAGTCGACCAAATTCATCTAGTATTTCATTCTAGATCCATGGAGAGAATTCCATGGCATCTATCAAACCATTTATTCAATTCACTCAATTTAATCCTTTCATTTTCTTTTGTGTATACCCACTCACATAACCGATCACAAGCCATGAATATACCCACCCATGCATTCTGTTTATCATTTACAAAACATATGGTCTTACCCTTCCATATTAACCATTAAAATATTCCATCAATCAATTCATTTAGTTATACCCACCCATATCACAAAACGTACAATTAAACATGTCATGTGAGCATAACCTCTCACATATCGACATTTCCCAACACACCCCTTGGGAAGTTAAAAGTTACCAAAAAGTATACCTACTGGTAAATCCACAATTATTCAAGCCAATTTATCAAAATAATCATGGAATAAAATGGAAACAAGAAGTTTGGAGTCATTTCAAATCCTAAGAAAGATATTTAACTCGTTAAAGAATTATGAGGCTTACACTAACCATCCAAGCACAATTACACACCCCTTGGGGTTTTAAAAAGGAATACACATGTTATTTCAATAAGGATCACCCCAGGGGTGACCATGAATTGAGAAACAGGAGATAATGCATCTAAATGAAACCTACGGGCATCCTCACTAGGTCAAACTAAGCCAATTGCATGTAGCTCATTAAAAAATGTGGCCCTACTGGAATGTCTGTTGGGTGGTGAAAAAGATGAATTCCTAAAAAGAACAATAAAAGTCATAGAAAATCATAGACCACCTACATTATCTTGGTAGTAGAGTACTCATCCAGTGTTAAGTCTTGATTCACATTGGTTTAGGATAAATATGAAGAATAGGAAATTAGGGCATATGAGCCAAAATATAAATAGCGCCTCATTGTTCAAAATAATAAAAAATGGATAAAAAGGAATCGAGTACTTACTGATGCAGTTCCAATGTGACCGATGGTGTAAGAATCAGATTTTGGATGGATTATAGATCTGAAAAACAACTTTAGAGTGGTCAAGGATTCAAACGAGATAGAAATGGGTTGTGCGTGGATAAATAAGAGGCTACTTCCTCTATTTTTAAAAAACCCTGATGGGAAATTACATGATGTGTAATCCCATTACATAGCATATAATGCCAGATTTACATTTTTTGAAGAAAAACTCATACACATCATGAAATGTGACAACTGGGCCCTATTGAAAACACAGATACCCCTCCATAACATGATCTTTGGGTCCTAGCCCACCAAGTACCACTAGTTTCCCTGCAGACACCACTTCCTCTATTTTAAAAAAACCATGATGGGAAATCACATGACGTTTAATCCCATTACACAGCATGTAATGCCAGATTTTCCTTTTCTGAAGAAAAACTCATACACATCATGAAATGTGACAACTGGGCCCCAGTGAAAACACAAACACCCTACCTTAAAATGTTTATCGGGTCCTAGCCCACCAAACACCACCAGTTTCCCCATAGACACATAGTCCCCACCATAGTTCCCACCCACGTGCTTGATCAGGTCATCTGACTAATGACTATCCGCATAAGACAACACATGTATTTTCCAGTGTATTTTTTCCTCACTCAAACACACCCTGGATAACTTCCCTAAAGGTCACTCATCCTAATCACTACTCCAGGACAAACACGCTTAACTATGGAGTTCTAATCGGGTAGACTCTCGAAAAGGAAGGTGCACCTTGTTGACATTAGTCATATCATTTATCAGTTTTACCCTTTATCATTTGGGGGTGTAACAATCACCCCCTCCCCCATTTAGAGAACAACTTCCTCATTGTGGTCCCTACATCTCAACTCAGGAAGTGCACCACACTTAGGGCTATATACCTCATCTGATACCAAATGTGACAACTGGGCCCCGCTGATAGCACAAACACCTCATACACATCGTGAAATATGAAAACTGGGCCACAGTGACAACACAGACACCCCGCCTTAACATGGTCATCGTGTCCTAGCCCACCAAGCACCTCCAGTTGCCCTGCAGACACATGGTCCCCACCATGGGGCCCACCCACATTCTTGAACAGGTCATCTCAACCCAGGCAGTGCACCGCACTTAAGTTTAGGTACCACCTTTGATACCAAATGTGACAAATGGGCCCCGTTGATAGCACAAACACCTCATACACATTGTGAAATGTGACAACTGGACCCCAGTAACAACATAGACACCCCGCCTTTACATTGTCGTCATGTACTAGCCCACCAAGCACCACTAGTTCCCCCGCAGACACATGGTCCCCACCATGGGGCCCACCCACGTGCTTGAACAGGTTATCTGACTAATGACTATCCCCACAAGACAACACATGTCTTTTCCAGTGTGCTTTTACCTCATTCAAATACACCCTGGATAACTTCCCAGAAGGTTACTCATCCTGGTCACTACTCCAGGAAAAACACTCTTAACTATGGAGTTCTAATCAGGTAGGCTCTCGAAAAGAAAGGTTCACCTTGTTGAAATTAGTCATATCATTTAGCAATTTTACCCTTTATCATCTGGTGGTGTTACAATCACCCCCCCCCCCCACCCCCCTTTAGAGCACAACGTCCTCATTGTGGGCACAAAATCTCAACCCAAGAAGTGCACCGCACATAAGGCTAGGTTCCACCTCAGATACCAAATGTGACAATTGGGATCTGTTGATAGCACAAACACATCATACACATCGTGAAATGTGACAACTGGGCCCTAGTGACAACACAAACACCCCACCTTAACATGGTCGTTGTGTCCTATCCCACCAAGCACCACAAGTTGCCCCGAAGACACATGGTCCCCACCATGGGGCTCACCCACATGCTTCAACGGGTCATATGACTAATGACTATCACCACAAGAAGACCCATGTTTTTTTTAGTGTGCATTGTCCTCACTCAAACACACCCATCCGGATCACTACTCCAGGACAAGCACACTTAACTATGGAGTTTTAATCAGGGTGGCTCTCGAAAATGAAGGTGCACCTTGTTGACATTAGTCATATCATTTAGCAATTTAACCCTTTATCATTTGGGGGTGTTAGAATCACCCCCTCCCGCCTTTAGAGAACAACGTCCTTATTGTGGGCCCTACATCTCAACCCAGGCAGTGCACTGCATTTAAGCCTAGGTACCACCTCTAATACTAATTGTGGCCAATGGGCCCTGCTGATAGCACATACACCTCACCTTTAACATGGTCGTTAGGTCTTGGCCCTCCTGGTACCACTAGTTGGCCCGCAGACATGTGGTCCCCACTCTAGAGCCCACCGACATGCTTGAACGGGTCATCTGACTAATGACAGTCCCCACAGGCCAAACATGTCCATTCCAATGTGTTTTTTCCTCACTCACACACACCCTGGGAAACATCCCAGAAGGTCACTCATCCGGATCATTACTCCTGGCCAAGCATGCTTACCGTTGGAGTTATAATAAGGTATGATCCCGAAAAGGAAGGTGTACCTTATTGACATGAGTCATATCATTTAGTCATTTAACCCTTTATCATTCTGGGGTGTTACAATGAAAGGTCCTAGACAGACCATTACACATGGTGACCTGGGATTAAATGAAGTGTATCCCCCATTCACGGTGTGTAATCAACCTGTAGTCAGCCTTTAGCCTCTTTTCCCCTTCTTTCCCCTTCTTTCCCCTTCTTTCCCTAAGTACAAACCAATCGGCCCAGAACCTAACTTAGGGTATCAGCCAGAAAAGAAATTAAATAACATTTAACCCTAAAAGACAAGATATCTACCTCAAGAAAAACCCTGGGTCATATAATCTCCCCCCTTATATAAATTTTTCCTTGAATTACTCTATGAAGGGTGGTCAAGATTTGTCTGAGAACAACTCTTTCCACTGAGCACGTACATCAGCCTCCCTCTCTCAAGTCCCATCCTATAAATACCATGTTACCGTAGCACCTGTAATAGAGAAACTGACCAGACTTAGAGAGCCTTTGTTCCCCTATCAACTATACGAATCAGATTTTTCTCAAAGGATGTATCAACATGAAGGTCAACCTCCTCGGGTTAAAAAACATGAGATGTCTCCGAATGATAATGGTGTAAATGAGATATGTTGAAAACTTCATGCTTTCTTCAGTACCTCTAAGGTAACTACAATCAATAGGAAATTGACCTAACTCTCTCTTGAATCTCAAAAGGCCCGACATATCACGGAGAAATATTACCATGTCTCTTAATCTACCTATTTTGCAACCTCATTAAAATAGAAAATAAAACATGATCCAAGACCTCGAAAACTAGAGGTCATCTTCACCGATCATCATAAGAGGTTTCATTATATTTTGTTGTCTCTATCATCTTCTAAATCAACATGACCTACTTAGAAGAATCATGCATGAGACACAGTCCTAGTAAAGCAGCCGCACCTGCCTCTAACTAGTACAGTGGAGAACAACATGGCCTAACATATAAATCCTCATAAAGTGTTATCTGCATAGTCTCATGATTACTGTTATTGTATCAAACTCAACCAGAGGAATTTTCCTCTCCCAAGAGCCCCAAAAATCCAGGACACATTCCCACAGCATGTCTTCTATCAGTTGTATTGTATACAATGACCGAACATCAATCTTTGTGTTCGAGGTTATACTCAGAAGAACTTGTGTACCCAGTGCCCTTTGAAAACTCTTCTAGAAACGAAACATAAAGCAATGGTCCCTATTTGGAATGATAGTGCATAGGATCTTGTGAATTCATACTATCTCACAGATATACAACCTTCCAAATTCATCAACACTAATGTTCTATTTGATTGTAAAGAATAGAACAACCTTCATAAGCCTATCAACATCAACCCACATAGCATCATAACCTCAATGTGACCTTAGTAAACCATTCAAAAAATACATCATAAAATCATCCCATTTCAACTATGGAATAGGTAACTCCTCTAAAAACAAGGCTGGTCACTAATGTTCTATCTTTTCCTACTGACAGGTGGAACACCACATAACAAAACTAGCTACCTCTCTTTTCATACTCAGCAACCGGTATTGACAGATCAATTCCTGGTACATCTTGATTACTCCACGGTGAACTTACTAAGCTAAAGCATGAAACTCCCATATAAAATCTGCACGTATATCCATTGGAACCCAAACACATCCATGGATAAGAAATATCTCATCCTCGCCTACTGTAAAACCAAGAGGAGGGTCCTCACCTTCCACACACTCTCGTAGAACTACACCTTCTAAATCTGATAGCTACCTCATACTTCATCTATCCAGAATGGTAGATTTCACATCTATGAATGATAGAAAAGATTTCCCCTATCTATTTTGAACCTCCAAATTCATCTCAAAGAACCAAACCATAAGTTTCCACTAACTAAAAGTCTATTGCACTGCCTATATCTCAGTCCTCCTGCTCAGTGCATCAGGCAGTTCATTTCCATTACTAGAAGTATAAGGAAGCTCAAAGTAAAAGTAATCTAGGTACTATACCCACCTCCACTACCTAAAATTGATATCACACTATTTATTTATCTAATTGAGGATTTTGTGGTCTTTTTACACCACTAAATTCTCTCTTGGTAAATAGTTTCTCCAACAGTGCAAAGCATGAACAACTACAGCTAACTCTAGATCGTGCATAAGATAATTCCTCTTCTATGGCCTTAATTTAAGAGAAACATATTCCATGAATCTCTATCTATCTCTCTATCCCTTGCATCATTACTTCTCCTATTTTGATACATGATGCATCATAATAAACTATGTAACTCTTACCGTTCTCCGGTAGCATCAGTACCGGTGCTGAAGTCAACATCCCTTTTAGCTCCTGAAAGTCTATCTTGCCAGATTCTAACTACAAAAACCACACACCCTTATTAGTATATCCCATCAATAGAACTGCTAAGCATGAGATGTCCTGTATGAAATTCTTATAGTAACTAGCCATCCCCAAGAAACTCCATATGTCAAAAACATTATTGGGATGACCATATGAAACTAATGCCCTTGCCTTATCTAGGTCCACTAATACTCTTGTATCTGAGATAAAGTGACCAAGGATTGAATATGATCCATCCAAAAGTGTCACTTTTTGATCTCAGTATATAAATGATTCTCTCTCATAGTATTCAAAATGATATCAATATGGTTTTCATGTTCATGTCAATTATGATAATACACCAAGATATCATCCACAAAAAGAACCACAAAAGAATCTAGGTATGGATGAATCACCTAGTTCATCAAAGCCCTAAAAACCACTTTCACATTCATGAGAAAAAATGGCATAACTAGATACTCTTATAGACCATACATACTATGAAAATATTTAGGAGGTATCTCTTCTGGTTGAACATTAACCTGATGATATTCTAATATCAATTCGATCTTCGATAACACTCAAGCTCCTCAAAGTTGATAAAATAGGTCATCTATATGGGGAAACGTATATAGGTTCCTAATAGTCAGCTGGTATAGTTTTTGATAATTCACACATATCCTAAGGGTATCATCCATCTATTCTTAAAAAGTACCAGTGAACCCTATGGAGAAGTACTGGGTCTGACAAACCCCTTCACCTCTAAATCCTCTATCTACCACATTATCTCCTACAACTCTATCATTTCCATCATATAAAGAATAATGGATACTAATTTTTCTCCTAGAACTAGATCTACGAATAAATACACATCTCTTTTTGGATTTAAACTAGAAAAATCATTAGGAAAAGAATACAAAAAGTGCTCGACCACTAGAGTAAAATCTTCCTGATTTACACCCTGATCATCCAAAAAACTAGAAATCTAGCTTATTATCTTGCCCATCCCACAACGCTCGAGTCTGGATTGGATAGGATAAACATACCATTCAACCATGTAAGAAAACACAGAACCCTCTGGTGAAGTAAAAGACACACTTCGATGATATCCGTCAATGTAATCTAGATAAGCTACCGGCCAATCCATCCTATTAATAGTATCAATCATTGTCATCACGATGAAATAATGATCCCAAACAAAGTGACACCCACCAACTTTAAGGGGAAATTCCATACACTAGAACACATCACCCGTTATAATTCCCAATGGTGTGTCTAGCTTCATAATACCCTCAGAAAGAGAAAAAACAAGCTTGAGAATCATAAACACTAGTGAAGATATAAAATTATGTGATACACCTGTATCGAAGAGAGAAGATAAAATAGTAGAAGCTACTATGTTCGAACCTCTCACCATATACGATTTGAGATCTTTCTCTTGTTGGGTCTATTTTACTACATATGTTTGGCTTATATTGTGGCCTTGTGGCACTACCTGGATACCCTAATCTGATCCACCATACTGTCTATGTGTAATCGGTGTCCGGATGCCTCTGTTACGACCACTACTACCTTGGCCTGACCAGCCCGCACTACTCCATCTTCCATCCTGACACG
This sequence comes from Viscum album, assembly GCA_963277665.1. Lineage (NCBI taxonomy): Eukaryota > Viridiplantae > Streptophyta > Magnoliopsida > Santalales > Viscaceae > Viscum > Viscum album. Next base: position 1,891,276,206 of record OY728156.1, read on the forward strand.
GAGCTGAACAACCTTCTCTTGAACCTGATGTCGGACCTGAACCCCAAACACTCATAGCTGGAGTGAAGGTCTTGTAAAACTGATGCATGTTCTCCATCCTAAATAAATCATAGCACTGGACTAGTTCTTGGGTGAACTGATTCTTAATGTGTCCTCACCTACCACATTGATAAAAAAACACCTAGCTTCTAGCACCCACATCTTGACTATCACTCATTTTATGGGAAGACTCAAAATAGCTCTTCCTTAGAGAATACGTAGATACATTGTGCTGAGAAATAGCACTCCCGTGTGTGGTAACCCCAGTTTCCCTTAGGGTATGCTCTGTAATATGTGACTGGTTCAGAATCATGGTGATAGAATTCATCCTAAACACATTTATTTGAGACTCATATCTATGACCTTCCTTGAAGTATCTCTCCGTCAAAAGGTTATTAGTATGATACATTATCACAAAACATTTTAGCTCTATAAAGCAATCCATGTATTCCATAACTATCCTCATTCCCTACTCCATATTCATGAACTCATTAGACTACTCTTCTTGTAGTTTCATGGGGTAAAAGTACCCAATGAAGCAGGACTAGAATTCAGCACAACCCCTGTCTCGCAACCCATCATTCTAGTTTTAAACATCCAACTAGTGCTTTTCTACTCCATGTAGAATATAACTTATGAACTTGACCCTCCTATCACGAGGCATCTCTAAATGATCAAATATTGATAACATGGTCTCTTTCCATATCATTGTATCTTATATACCCAAATTCCTTGAAAACATGGAAGGATTATATTGCAGAAACATCCGCGTCAACTTAGCCATAGACAAGGTAGGATGTAGTGCTCTATGAAAAGTCTTTATATAGTGAAAAAAGTCCTCAAAAACTATTCTTCATCACCTATATCTGGAATAGCCTCTTGTGCCTCAACTGTTACTAAAGGAGGGTAAACTGGTCTCCCATGGCCCAGTGTCTCCAGAGTATGGTCATCGCCTCCCTCATGGTGTACCACTAGAGTTCTTCATAGTGGAATCTGTTTACAATTCCAAATGTACATCTCAAGAAACGACAACATCAAACCTCACAGCCCAAAAATGTAAGATAGGTCAAAACCCTCCTAGAAACTCTATTAACCCACAACCTCCTCCTAAATCCAAGAATTTATAAAGAATAGCCATCGAACCACTCGAAAATATACCTCTTTCCCACTCAACATATGGGTTTATGTGAAGTCTCTATTCTCCCGTTCATTCATTTTCATTCAACGGTAATTTTTTTAAATGATTTAACTGATGTTATATTAATTCTTGATCCCTGAGGGCCCATAACACCACATTACCAACATTTTATGTCCCTATAATCTATTAATATCAAATTCATTTTATTATTTTATTTTATTTGGTGCATCATTTTCCAATACATATAGTCACATACTACTTGTGAATTAGAATATGGCATCACTCCTCTAGCCTTTGCATAAATTCTATCACAACAACAGACACAACTTTCACAAAATCTATCATAATAGCCTTCAATAAGTAATGAGTCCTAAATAGAATGGGAAAATTTATGGCATGTGACTTTTATCAAGTACATATATGATGCATAAGATGGAATAACCTCATATCATTGGTTTTCAATAGAAATAGAACCCAAAATTGCATCAATAGTAATAGAATAAATCATGTGTGTTACCAAATAGAGAAATCAAAATAATTGTAACAATCAAAATCTAAAAATACAGAAATTCATTTGAGTCAAATTGGATTTACCTATATGTGGGGTAGCTACACCTAGGAATAACTTATTACCAAACTTTATATCATTTTTATCCTTTTCTATTGTCACCAAAAAGTTAGGAAAACAAGAAAAGGCTTCTCTGATACCACTTTGCAATGTGACAGACCCAGATACCACCCAACAGTTCTCCAAAAAAAGTTGGTCACATGGCCTCAAGTGCATCTCCTTAATCCCCAGAGGATGACAACTAGCAGTACGGGCCTAGATGAGTCAGTGGGGAGACTATTTCTTTATTACTAGAGTATATCACAATAGAATTCAAACACATACAATTGTGGAAGTGAATAAATATATAGTCACCTAAAAGTAAGAAAAAACTGAAATACATAAATAGTATAGAGATGTCAAATATACAACGATGCATATGATTCATGTGTCTAGAAAGAATCTACAATAGTTGTAAAGAGATAAAATACAATACAAGACTCAAAATAACAATAAGACCAAAAATTCCTAGTAGCATCGCAAGCCTCATATTGGTTATATTCTCTCCTAATTTGAAACCATGGTCAACAACATATACCAGAGCACCTCCCCTATCACCACCTTCAATCATATAATCTGTTTGTGTCCCCGAGGAGGACCAAATAGGGTGTGAGATAAACATCCCAGTAGCTAAACACCCATGGTCTATATAGTTCTAATAGCAATATACAACATGCTAGAAAGTGTAAGTAAATTAGTAACATAAAATTGAATGTCCATGGAATGAGTCTACTACAATAAGTAAAAATTTTAAATATCCCCTCAAGGATACTTACATAAAATGTCAGCTCCTAACCAGGCAGCTATATGAAAAGCAACCAAGTTACATGTCCATGATGTACTCCCATATATATCAAGTTACCCAAGACCACATTGTACATCCATCAGTATCAAGTAACTCAAAATCCCACTATATAATTAAGTGTATACCCAAGGGATGGATCTAAGGTGTCATGTACTAGGGAATCCATGAAATAAATATAGACCATGATGTTCCAAATCAAAATAAATCATCCAAGGAATCCACAACGAGTCCCATGGGTGTTCTAATGGATACTCAGTCTAAGAAGTGGTTGGAGTCCTAGGGTCATGTGTACCAATATGTATTATGTAAGTCCAAAAATCCAGATCTATTGGATTAAATGACCCGAGGCATCCCATGGAATCAAGACACAAGGGGAAGAGTTAACCCAAGGCATCCACTACCGCATTCTAGATCCACGGAGATCAGTCCATGAAATCTATCAAACCATTTATTCAATTCATTCAATTTAATAATTTCATTTACATGTGAGTATACCCACTCACAGAACTGATTACAAGCCAGGATTGTACCCACTCATTCATTCCATTTATCATTTACAATAAATATGGGCCTTCCCTCCCATATTACCTATTCAAACATGTCGTTAATCAATAAATATAGGTGTACCCACCCATATCACTACACTAACAATTAATAATGTCATATGAGCATAACCTCTCCCATATCAACATTTCCCAACACACCCCTTGGGTAGTTAACATTTATCAATAATTATACCCACTTGTTCATCCACATTTATCCAAGCTAATTTATCAAAATAAACATGGAATAACAAAGAAACATGAAGCAAGGTGGTAGTAAATCTCCTAATAAATCTATTCAACTCATTAAAGCATTAACATGATTCCTCTAACTAGGAAAGAATAATCACAAACCCCTTTGGTGGTTTAAATTGGCATAAACATGTTATTTTATTAAGGAGAACCCCATGGGTGACCATTAATCCAGAAATGGGTGTAAATGCACCTAAATGAAACCTAAACGCATCATCACTAGGCCCGACTAAGCCTACTACAAGTGGTTCACTCAAAAATGCGGTCGCACTAGAAATTTGACAAGTGGAGAAAAGGCCAAATGCTCTAAAATCACTAAAACTCCTAGGAAAAGAATCGAACACCTTCTTTAGCTCAGTAGTATAGTAATCAACCAATATCAAGTCCTAATTCACCTCGGTTTAGTAGAATTTTAAAGAACATATAAAGAAAGAGAAATTATTTCATATGTGCCTAAATCCAAATAATACATTTGGTTTTTCAATGAATCAATAATGTATAAAAAATAATCGAGTCTTTACTAATGTGGTTTAAATTTGACCAACGACATAAGAATTAGAGTTTAAAGGAGTTTTAGATCTGAAAACCCAATTTATATGGGTTCGGGCTTCAAATGAGAGAGAAAGGGTTCTTCATTGAAAAATAAGAGGTCTCTTTTTCTATTATTAAAAAACCCTTGCGCTAAATTACATAAAGTTTAATCCCATTACACGGCGTGTAATGCCCAGTTTTCCTTTTCTGAAGAAAAACTCATACACATTGTGAAAGGCCCTAGCCTGACCATTACACATCGTGACCAGGGATTACATGATATTTATTCCCCATTCATGGCATGTAATCAGCCTATAGTCATCCTTTAGTAGCTTTTCCCTTTCTTTCCCCAAGTACAACACAATTGTCCCATGGTCTGACATAGGGTCTAACACAAAAAGGAAATTAAGAAACATTTAACCCAAAAATCAAAGACCAACACCTCATGAAAAAATTGGGATCTCACATACAAAATAATCAATATTGTATTTTATTTATGTGTAAGTTCATTTTTGTCTTTGAAACACAATTTTAAAAAAAACTCTTTTTCATTATGTTTTACAAATTTATATTAAAATTTATTTTTCCACATATAAAGATTTTATATTTAAAACTTTTTCACATATTTGGAATCAAAAGGTTAAAATTTGGTAAATAGGTCTCTGTTATTGTTTTATTAACAGTAACTATGGTAAATATTTTTCACATCGGTAAGGGTAAATTAGGAAAAAAGAGGTTAAAACATTGATATAAGGCCTAAAAATCTATCTAACAATTTTCTTTTTCATTTTTTTTGTTTTATTCTATCAAATGCATCCTATATATGAAAATAGGTAAATTTATTTTTACATTACTTAATCCCTTTTCCCTATGGGTTCTAGTGTTCCCAAAATATCATCCTAAAAAGGATTATGTTTCAAGCTAAAAGTGGTAAATGAAAGTAGAGGTAATTATATTATTTGAATATTTTAAAGCTACTTATTCTTATACATACTATAAATATATTGTATCTATTACAAAAAAAATTAATTTATGATAATAAATATAATAAAAAATTTTTTATTATTATGGGACAACTATTTTTCACCTCCTTTCCATCAAATGGGAAATGAAATTATTGCTAATGCGTACGTGTGGACTACCACCTCCACGTAGTGATATGATTAATTTTATATCACAATAAATCATTGATGGATATAATGATTTTTCCAATTTTATATATTATATTAATTAAATAATTATTCTTCGATAATTATAATATCTTATCTTTCATTTTATCTTCCCATATGTTGGAAAATGAAAATGTTTCTCATGTGTACATGGGGACGAACACTACTATGAAGCGATGAGAATAATTTTTTACTTATTATTTACATGAATCATAATAAAAGTAAATTTAATGAATATATATGATATTTATTATATAATAATTATTCTCTATAATTGAATTATTGTTAAACTTTATTTATTCCTATCAATTAAAAAGTGGAAACATTGCATGTGTGTGCGTACAAATTATTGTCTTGATGAAGTGATGTAATTCATTTTTCACCACCAATTTTTTCAATTGATATAAAAGTGTATATAATCGTTAAATATTATAATTATTAAATTATTAAAATTATTGATATTATGGAATTGTGATCAGTGTAGAAGATCCCAAACTTATGGATCGAAACATACAACAAAAATGAAACAGTTATCACCCGGAACTGTATTTTAATACAGAATTGTCAATATATAGGTGATAATATGTTATAACAAAATTCTATATGATATTATATGTATGTATATAGTTACATAATATATTTATAATAAATATATATTTAATATATATGAGTTTTAAACTTATATGAAGAAAGAAAGATCTTGAGGTAAGGGTTTCTCCTCTCACATTACATATGTCATATTCAACACTTTTTTCTTTTGTATGCTGTATATATTGAAGTTGAATGTATTTTATAATAGATATCATGAAAATTATTGGTATTTAGAAATAATCAAATGTTTATCTTTTTCCTGAGGTTTTTATTTGTAGATTACCAAAGTAGTAATGGTTTTATAGTACAATCTCATTTATTTTTAAGATTGTCTATAATAAATTATCATTGATAAAAAATATAAAAATATTATCCTTTAATCATAATATATATTATTATCATATGGTTACTTCTATAATTGTTATGTATTAGTTCCATTTTCCTCTCTCTAGTACTTATAATTATCCCAAAAAGTTTTTTAAAGAAAAATTGATCTTATTTTCTCTTTGGTTGATAAAATTTCTCATCCATGTCCATGAAATTCATAATTTTTATGGTTATTTTCACCTATACATGATATTTTTTAAAAAGGTAATTTTCATTTACATTTACTTTATTTATAATTGATTGAAATTATTCCTTTTAAAATAATATTTTCTTAAAAAATTATTTTTGAATATTTATGGAGGTGTGTTAATAATGTTATCTATTAACGTATACAGTATGAATAGATTTTTCCACTATTATATCCCTTATTTGATTTGAATATTTTTTTATAAGATTTAGTTCTTTTCAAATATAAATGTTTTACTGATATTTTTGAATTTTATTTAATGACTTCAAAAAGAAAATAGTTTTTTCATCAAGAAATATTATAATTGTATTGTAAATACATTTTCATATTTGAGAAAAATTGATGTTACTTATAATTTACAGTGGAAATGACAAAATGATACCATCTTTACTTGTTATCTATATGATTTATGATTATGATGATGATATATTTTGTAAACCCATTTACTTTTCATGGGTTATTCAATGATGATATAATTTATATTTTATGATCTTTTGGAACACACGTGTATGGTTTTTATTATATGATGGGTGGATAAATTTTAAACCAAGGATGGGTGGATAAGTTATAAAGAAAGGATTTTTTGATCCATTATAAACTATGTATGGGTGGTTATGTTATAAACCTGAGATGGGTGGGTCTATTATAGACCTCCAATTCATTGGTTAAAGAATGATATCTCATGAGATAATAAGGATTGGAATGAAGAGTGAGCCCAGTTATGTAAGGTATTATGACTACTATGATAGTTTTGGATGGGATACTTAACTAAGGAAATGATTTTATATTCTTATGTGTATTCAAAAAACATATATATTATTCTCATTATAATCTCTCATTGATTATGATTTATGATTGATGATTCCACACTATTATATATTATGATGTTTCTGGCAAGAATTTATACCCCGATTCATGATTAAATAAATATAATTGATTGGGTATGAATTTATCAAGTTGTGATCATGCTCTAATACCAATATATGTATTCTCACTTATTAAAATTGATTTATGTTTATTATGTTTAAACTTACTGATCATCTTATCTCACCCTCAATTTTGTTTCCTTTTCCAAAGACATTGCGTAGGTATCTATAAATGATTTCATGGATATACTAATAGAAATGATAAATTTATCACTAGAACATTAAGTTGTATTTAATACATTAAAATATAAGGGTAGAATAATATATTTATTTACTCCCTCAATACTACTAAACTATTTGATCTTTTAGGATACGATCTCTTGTATCTTGTACAAATGTAGTAAGATAGTCATTTTCTTGAGGATACTAGAGTTAGGGTGTTACAGTACCAATCAAATGAAGTTTATCAAGAACCTTGGAAATGAGATTTATGAAAAAATAGATTAGATAGCATAACACTATGATAGATTCTAGATATAATTTTATTTATAGGTTAATATCATGAAGCTTTAGTAAAGTATAGATTGTGTGGTTTACCTAGAAAATTAAATCATGTATGTGTACTAGAAAGTGGATGAATCTATGTCATAGATGAACCTATGGGTAACAACACTGAAAGGGGTGGATTGAGTTTAACTTGGTCATCCCTGGTTCATGATTATTGGACCTAATATTGCATTTCCAACTATACACTCTTATGGAATATGCTTTTGTTAATTAATATTTTATTTATTAACCACTGTGATGAATGGGAGGAAAGAACCTATGGAAACCTATGAAATACTATAGTGACATGGATTAATAAGTCTATATTTAATCATACGTATAAAGGAATAAATAACCCTTTTTAGTTTTTATGTGATGAGAGTTTAAGATGATTAAGTATATTTTTGGAGACACTTTTGGAATTATAAACCTTTAGTTTAGAATTTATTTTAGTGAAACATTTATTTAAGAATTATTTTATACTTTTTGGACATATGTTGAAATTCATTGATAACCACTAGGTTTAATATAATCTTTTATAATAATATGGTTAATTGGGATAAAATGCCTATCATATTTTGGGAACATATGTTTTATTTTATTGATAAAAATTAGATTACAAGGTGATTTGGTGACTAAGTGAATAATGATATTTTTAAAGAAATAAACTATATTGGAAACATTATATGACTAATGTAAACATAATTATAGGAATAATGATTTAGTAAATTTTTGAATGAATGTGTGATTTTATTATGGTTTTATGGATATTTAGGTTATTTTGGGAAAGGATTAGCTTCTTTTTAAAGCATATATGATCATGGTATTCACATGTTGGTATCCTATAAAAGTTATTTTTTTGAAAAAAAGTGTATTAATGGAAATTTTATATAGGTCGAGTGGTTAAAAATTTATTCAATGATTTCAGTTTAACTATGGGTATCATTGTTCATATTTTAGAGATTAATTTATTATTTCGTCATATAAATGTTTATCCACCTTGAATAACTTTTACTAATCATTTTGGTTTTAGTGAACATATATATACATAAGAAATGATGTTTCATTATTTTATGGATCTTATGATTCATTAAAAGTAAAATTTAGTGATTTAATCATGAAAGTTTTTCTTGAATATTCATTTAATAGAGTAAGAGATGAGATAGAAGTAGAAATTTTGTTCAAAGAACAACCAAATGATTAAATTCTACTTATGAAATTGAATTAAATAAATTAATTATATTTTCATATATTTTATCCCATGATAGAAAAATAATCCCTCTAATATAAGAAAAGTATCTTAAAAAAAAATTGGCCATTTACCTTCATTTTGGATGAATTGATGGTCTTCTTTATCCCTTACTGATTTATGGTTTTTTTCATTAACTATCTCATGGTCATTTCTCTATCACTCTATATTATTCATAGAACATTAATTTTCTCATACATGTAAATATTTTCACTTCCATATAATGTTCCCATAATGTAAACCCGATTATGTGTTCTTTTAGGGAACCTCTATTTTTTCTAGTTTTCATTTTTCAAATAATGTTTTATTATCCATTTGTATGATGTGAATTTTCTATAAAGGTATTTTAAAATATTGACCCTTTATTATCATGATTAAAATTACAAGAATGAAATTTATTTAATGGGGGAGAATGTAGCAAAAAAAATATTTAGTTTAAAAGAATAAATTTCTCTATAGCTTGCATAACATGTATCACAAATCATTAAGCATACTATGATATAATATAAAAATATTATTATTTTAATGTGGTTGTTATATCCTAGTTATTAATTTGGATGGGACAAATAGTAATTCATAGATTATGAAAACTATGTATAAATTTTTAAATAATTTAAATGTATATATTTATGCATAATATATAATTATACAATTTATAGTAAAGTCATTTTAAGCTTCAAAAATATGATTTCTTTAAAAATTATTTTTTATTTAATTTTATGTATGTACATTGTAATTAATTAATATATTTTTGAGAATTTTTTTTAGGTAATAAATATGATTTTTGAAGTCATAATATAAATATTATGTTAGGGTTAATTTTTATGATTCTTCTAAAATGCTTTATTTTTGTGTGAATGGTGAAAAATATCATTCTTAGTAAAACTGTCATTTATTTTATTTAAATAAAATAATTTAAAAGTTACATTATATTTGGGATTAGGTTTTAATGTAAAATATGACCCATTTTATAAAACATTATCTAAATAATTTGATTGGAATCACTATTATATTTTATTTTAGTCTAAGTTAATTTTATGCATAAAAAGAGAATTTTTTAAAGAATTTGTTTATTGTGTTTCATGAATTTATATTAAAATTGATTTTTTATGCCTATATAAATTTAATCTTGAAAAATTGATTACATATTTGAAAAACTAGGTTCAAATTTGGTAAATATACTCTTTTATTTTTGAAATTATGAATAATGACTATAGTAAATATTTTTCATCTCCGTAAAGGTAAAATGAGTAAAATGTGATTAAAATGTTGAGACAAAAAATCTCCCTAAAACATAAATATATCCAATTATATAAGTTTTTTTTAATCAAATAAATACTATATATAAAAATTTTGGAATTTTGTTTTCACATTCCTCTGATTATAACAATTATATTATTTTAATAAAAGGATAAATAAAAAATGTCGCTCTAGATTTTAATTTTTCTCATATATTTTAATAGGGATAAAAAAGAATTTATGAATGAATATAAAATATTATTTTAAACATAAATAAAATGTTTTTATAATGGTAATTTACTTTAAATTTTTAGTGAGGTTATATTTACCTTAAATGCTTATGCTACGCCGAAACAATGTTTGTGTGAGTAGTAGAAAAATAAACATAAATGATTTTAAAAATAAAGAAAATTAATATTTATTGGTTTAATTTGGTTATTTTATAAATTTAATAGGTAATTATAAAGTATAAATTATGTAAAATGTTTTTATATTCAAATTCCATTGTTTTATTGATATATTTTATGTCAAATAAAATGAATATTCCCATAAATTATTTTTATGATATTCTGTGATAAAAAATATTTTATTGAATGATTTAATAATAATAATAAATAGTATTTAAATAGAAAATGTGGGATGGAAAATGGTTTTCACTTTCATCTAAGGAACATTTTGAGCCCCTTTTCATCATATGAGGAAATTTACAACCCTTAAATGCTAAAAAAATGGCTTTCCATCGTTATAGTTGAAAAGGATTAATGAGGGGGATAAACCAAATGATAAAGTTTTAAATTAAACATAAAAATTTCCTCCACTAGAAACTATCGAAATTTATTTCCACCTGAAATTATTATGATATATATATTATGTGTAAATATTTTATGTAATTCCAAGTGTTTCCTTTCTATTACATATAAAAGGGAAGCTCGTCTTCTCCTTTTTAAAACATTTTTATCATTATTGATTGGATAATCCCAAGCATAATAATTTTATATATTCCTTCACTTTATCCTAGATCTTTTGGTTTTCCCCTAAGAAAATACTAAGATTTTTTATGGTGTAATCCATGGGAGGTCCTTCAATTTAGTGTTAATTGTCTTACCCGACTACTTCAAAATTTTCATATTCTTCTACTTCTTATGAATATAATGTATCTATCCTAAAATGATGAATGAATTATAAAAAATTTACTAATATATTATTATGATTATGGGAAGATCCTTTTTCACCACTTTTCTATAAAATATGAAATGAATGTATCGTTTGTGTGTACGTATGGGCTTCTGCCCCCATTTAGCGATATGATTCATTTTCCATCACCATCTGTCATGGTTGGTTATTATTATGGATTTAATGTTAATATATGACATTTATGACATAATTATGCTGATAAAATTATAATATATTATCCTCCTTACTTTTTCATCCTTTGGAAAATGTTAGTGTTTCCCGTATGTATGTAGAAACTACGATCCCCACGAAGCGATGTGATTCGCTTTTCATTTCCACTTTACATGGATAATAAGAAAAATATATTTAAAAAATGTATATATATATAAATGGAATTTATTATTTAAAAATAATTCTATAATGGTTAATTATTATTTACCATTCTTTTAATTTATCCTTAAAAGGGTGGAAACAACACGATTGTGTATGTATGAATTACCACATACATGAAGTGATGCCATTAATTTTTCATCACCACATTTTATGAATTGTTATAAAAGTAAATATAAATATTAAATATGATAATTATCATATGAATAAAATTATTTATATTATTTAACCATTTTTAATTTATAAGGACCTAAACTACTGAATTGACACATACATGAAAAATGAAACAGTTGTCACTCTGAACCATGATTATAATAAATAATTATTAATAAACGGGTGATAAGATGTTATAAGTAAATAATATATGGTATGATATATTTAAATATGGGTTTTAATATATTTAATATATATATATATATATTATACATGGGTTTTTATCCCATGTAAAGTATGAACATACTTGGGGTACGAGTTTTTAGTCTCACTTCTATTTCTATGATACATGTTCCATATTCACTACTTATTTCTTTCATGTGGTGTATTTATTGAACATAAATTTATATTATGATTATTATCCTAAAAATTATGGGAATTTACAAATTTATCCATGTTTCTCTCTTATATTTTGTTTCAATTCAAATATTTCCAAAGCAGTAACTGTTTTATATTATAATCTCATTTCACTTCAGGATTGCATTTACTAAATTTCAATATAGGGAAACTATATAGATATTATCCTTTAAATCCCATGTATTTAGTTATTCACTATATATTCTTGTATTTTGTATATATTATTACCATTATCCTCTCCTTTTTAATTTAAATTATTGAGAAAATGTTTTTGAGAAAAATCTGACCTTATTTTTTCTTTGGTTGAAAAAATATTTCTTTCACATCCATGCTCTTTAATATTGTTTTATGAAAGATTTTAAGTATACACAATATGTTTTAATATTTTTATTTTAATTATGTTTCACTTTATTTATAAACATTTAAAATAATATTTTTAAGAGGCATTTTTTAAACAAGTTGTTTTTTAGTTTTTACATGTTTGAAAAGAATGTTATATTATACTATATATAGTATGACCAGATTTTCTTGCCATCGTGCATATTATTTTCATTGAATATTATTTTACATGTTTCCATGGATCTTTTCAAATAAAATTTTCCCCCTCAATTTTTTAGATTTTTTATATTTTAAATAATTGATTTAAAAATTAAAAGGGTTTTTCCGTAAAGAAATATCCCAATGATGATTTAAAGTAATTTCATCTATGATAAAAAATTCTGATGTTACTTTTGATTTAATGGAGGAATGATCCAATGATTTCATCTTTATTATTTATATTTATGGTTTCAAATTATAATGATGAGATGTTTATGAAACCTGTTTATTTCCTGCATGTTATGATTTGATGATATGATAAATGTTTTATGATCTTTTAGAACATTTATGTATGGTTTTTATTATGTTATTGGTGGTTATGTTATAAAACAAGGATGGGTGGTCACATTATAAACCATGGAAGGGATGTTATGTTATAAAAAAATGACAGTGGGTTTTGTTGTAAACTAGAGATGGTTGGGTCCATTACTTCCCAACAATGAATTAGGTAAATAATAGTATCTCATGACATAATCAGGAATGTAATGGGGAGTGAACCTTGTTTAGTAATTGACTATGTCCACTTTGATAGTTTTGGTAGTGAACGTTTACTAAGTATATTATTTTCTTTTCTTATGTGTATTCCAAATAACTTTTATCATATACTTATGATAAGATCAAATGGTTTATGATTAATTATTGATGATTATAAACTCTTATGTCTTAGGTAAATTATGAAAAAACATATTGAATGATTCATGAATAAAGATCTTTTACTGATTTGTTATTACTTTCTCATGTTACGATCATTTTTTCAAACCCTATTACTTATGATCACTTATGATCATTTATTGATATCTCCTATGTTTACCCTTACTGAGTGTCTAAGAACATTGTTTATTGTATATTTATTTACATGGGATACCAATAAGGGGTCTATGACTGATTTCATGGATATAATATAATAAATAATAATTTTATCACTATAATATTATGTTTTATTTATTGTTTTCAAATGTAATGTGGTCATCGTGTATGTATCTAGTCTCCCAATACTACTAAACTATATCAACCATCATGATTTGACCTCTTGTATCTTGTTCCAAAGTATTAAGATATCAATTGTATCTAGGTTACTAGAGTCAAGGTTTTACGTCCATGGAATCATCAACATGTTTCAAGTAGACAAATAGTTCTTTCTCATCAGCCTCTTTAGAAAGTGACTCAGTAAGTGAGGTTTCTAGCCTATATAATTTATATTAATCACATATTATAATGTGATGGAGCCTACACCAGTCCTTGAAATTAAATTTAGTGATAAGTTTATATTTATACTGTATAGAACATAATTATGTAGTTGAATTGATATAGATTTCTTTTTCTATAATTAATTAAGAGAAAAATAGTAGCACTTTAGTAGGATTGAAAATTGGATATTAAATATAAATTATTTTAATCTCCCTCTATTTTCCAAAACCAAATTTCTATTTCCATTAGTTTTTTAATATCTTATCACATGGATATTATATTGGAATGTTTTCATGTTTCTTTTTTTCATAATTTGGATAGAGGTATTATAAGCTATTCAAATGTATTTGGGTAGGCACAACTTTAAAAGTGCATTAACTCATAGAACTTTTATCTATTCAGTGAACTCCCAACCCCTAAAAACCAATATAATTATTTCCTCAAATATTTTATATTAGTTTCACCAATTATTGTGGAGTAAATAAACCCTTAATATGAACTACGTTGAGTTGACCCAAAACTCATGTCAGAAATTCCCTACTAAATGAAACAACCCTAATAATGGTTGGTCAAGCACTTTGAACTAAGGTTTAATTTTTTCCCATGTTGTGGAAGGATATACTGACTTACTATTTATTCTTGGAGGATTTTTTATCTTTATTTATAAATGACCCATTTTATCATAATTATATTATTTTCAGTATTAAGTGGAATTAATTAAGTGATTAACCATGTTCGGAATTTTTTTACATAGAACAACTATTTGATTCTATCTTACATGATTTATTTATTAATTTTTTTAGCGTTATTTTAATCCATTAAAATAAATAAATCACCATATAATGATATAAATAAATAAATAAAGTGGTATGATCATTAGAATTATCTTAAACTTCGTTAGTAGATTATAAATTAACATAGATCGTAGGGTTATAACTCCTAGAACCTGCACTAGTTTGAGCTAAAACATTCCAAATGTGATCCAATGAACCTATTATATTAGTTTTTCCTTTGATATAAACATTAAGCACCTTCAATAATCTATGATATATATCCATTATATAATCTTTACTCAGATAGAGGTGAGAAGAACCAAAGTATTGGTTTAGGGGATTTATAGAAACACAAAATCTTATAGTCTAGAGTTGTTGTGTAATTTTTTACATTGGTACAAGATACAAGGTATCAAAAAATTAAAGATTTATGATTCAAAAATTCTTGAGAAATTATATTCATGTATGATTTCAATGTTACATTGTAAAAAATAAAACATATCATAAAAAATTATTTCATTCTTCAATATCATTCAATGATTCCTTCTACATATCTTGAAGAAAAGAAAACTTAATGAAGGGTGATTTCAAATGATTAGTATGAAAAATAAAAAAAATTATATCATGAGTAGATAAGTAATTACAATATTTAATTGGGAATAATTAAGGCATATTTTATTTAATCAAAAACATGAGAATGAATTAAATCCATAGAATAATGTAAACATATGTATAATGATAATTAAATTATTGTGGAATGAAATGAATATTGTTATACATTCATGATCTTAATGATAATTATTTATGCTAATACATAATTACTATTACCCTTAATCCCATGTTTGAAGGAACTTTTAATAATTGGGTAGGAATACACCAAATACCCAACTAATAATGCATGCTAAATGGTTCGTCTCATTATACATATTGGTGTATTGAGGAGATATCTATAACTAATACCCACCTATAAAAAACATATTTCCAATGAAGTGATCATATATTGAATAAAAATGATAAAACATAATAAATAATCCTTGTTAATAAATAAATATCCATATTAAATTAAGAATTTAAACCATCAATATTTCCCCAGTTAATGAAATAACATTCTTAATAAGATTCCTCCTACAAAAACTATATTGAAATTCTATATATAGTTAATAGAATATATAATTAATATCAATGATACATAATATATCAATGATACTTAAAATTTGGACATGAAGGAGAAAAATATCTTCCAATGAATAATAGAGATTGATAGAGAACATGATCACGAGATAGTGAATGATCAGAAAATAAGTTTTACTCTATTATTCAGTAAAGTATAATAGAAGACCATAAATTAATCATAAAATATGGTTTTAAATAAAGGATATTATTTTTATATTTAGAGTATAAAATGGAAGAAAAAATTTAAAAATTATTTTTAAAATCATTTGTAACTTTGTTATAAAAATGATGTTATGAATCATTTCAAAAATTATTTCCAAACTTTTAGATAATAATTCCATTTTTATTTTAAAACCAAAACTATAATATCATATAATAATATGAAAATGATTTCATTTGAAAGCTATGAGAACATTTTGAGTGATATATATAATAAATAATGAAAAATATGGTTGGAAAAAATTTCATGTTGTATATATTAAAAAAGAATATTCCATTTACACATCTGTAAGAAATGCCAAAAATAACCCGTTCATAAATTTATAAGAATATTCCTTTATATAAATTTGTAAATAAATTAAAATATGGTGTAAAATTAGTTTTACACATTCATTTTATAATATAAAAAACATTCTTGAAACATTTTTTATAAACTCAACATAGCAGAAAACTATTCTCGATTCAAGAGAAGAAATAAGGCTGATTTTGCTTAAAAAAATTATTTTAGTATTTTATTACCAAAGAGTATAAAAGTCGGAATAAAACATAGAAAATGTAGAATTATCTATTGGATGAAATAATTAATTGTTCTCAATAGAAAAATATTTAATAATTATTTAAATGTAAATTTAAACATGAACAATCTTTAATGAGAGTGAAATTAAAAAATAAACCATTATTACACTAATATATTTTTAATCAAAACTACATAAAAGATAAAACATAAATTGAAAATTTAAATAAAATTAATAAATAATAATTCAAGATATAATATTTCAAAGGGGTCATATATACACCATATAAAATAAATTAGGTTCATAATATAATATTTGTATCAATGGAATGGGATTGATATGAAAACCCTTTACCTTGGATTCCTACTTGTTTGAAAACATTAAATCCTAATGAATAATTAATTTAAATATTTTAAATATTTTATTAAAAAACTATTCTTATATATTCTATTTTTATGGCCCTTTTGTAGTTATTTTACATTTATACATTGAATATTTCTTGCATACGTTGACCACTTAAGTTTTTTCGATCATTTTGTATGAAATTACTTTAATAAATTAACCATGGTTAAAGATATTATGAAATGGTTCTATTATATCCCAAGTATTAATAGTTTAGTTAATATTATTTTAAATTAATATCTATAATTTAAAATACATTCCTATAGGGTGAAAATTGAAAAACAAATCACATTGTTTTGTGGAGCTGGTAGTCAACTGTATGCATGAGTAATGTAATCATTTTACAATAGATTGAATGGTAAGAATGCAGAGGATATATTATATATACATAATAATAAATATTTCATAAATATAATATATATTAATTAATTAAATCTTTATAACCATCTAAGTGAAGCGGTGATGAAAAATGAATAACACCTCTATGTGGAGATAGTGGCCCCTATGATTGTAAGAGAGATGTTTTTCTCTTACATAGAATGGGAATTATATAGAAATTTGTTTTAACATTAGCATAAAAACACCAAAGTATAGTTAATATACTAATTTAATTAATATTATATGGTTATTTAATATTCTTTTCAGGTTTAGAAGAACAAAACCTGAAAAATCCTAGTAAGAATATATACATCTTCTTTTGGAAACCTTCTTTGTATTATACCTTAATCTTTATAAAAGTGGGATTTTAGTGATAAAAATATATCTAGGTTGAGGGTATTGAGGTTGGGGTGTATTTGGGTAGATCTTGGTTGAGGTAAATGGATCCATTTGCATGGAGAATATAGGGGATGTGGTTCCCTTCTATAGTGAGTGAAGTGCCGCTATTATAATTGTACTAAATTTTAAGTAATATAAGATCAATTTCATGGGAAAATAGTTCCCAATTGGATCAATTTAGAATTTTATAATATTTAGGGTCAAAATATTTTCAACCAATATGATTTATATAAGTTTTAATTTTGTTTTAATCCATATCTCTTTAGTTTAACCCCTCATTAACCCATTTTTACCTTTCTCATGGTAACACAATACATAGTTTTTAAGGGTCCATAAAGTCATTTTAAAAGAGAAAGTGAATTATAAGTGTATAATGTTTTATATTTAATACTATTTCCCATTAACATGAAAAAATATAATATTTTTTAATTTTAAAATAGTGAATTAAATATTTTTTACCATAAAATGTTCTTGGAATAATTTTTTCAAATTTTCACATTATTTGACTTTAAAAACATCATGAATACAAAAACCTTCAAATTTGAATAATTAAAAAATTAATTATATTTAATTTTGATCCATTAATAATTTAAAATAATTTAATGTATCTAAAAAAATAATTTTAATATTTTAAAACGATTTAATTTTATTTTTCTCCCACTTGCACAAGTGTTACATCAATGATAAGTAAGTATTTTAAGTAATTTTAACATTCTGAAGAATAAAAAATAAATAAATTTTTAAAAATAATTTATTCATATTCAAAATAACCATTTATAACAATTCATTGAATCTTTTTATTCTTTTGAAAACAAACAAGAGATATTGAAACAATGAGAGTGGCATTTTATACTTATTCTTTATAAAAAAAATATATAAAGGTCATTATTAATGAAAAATCATTACACCCTAAAATAATAAAAAAATAAAATGTTATCATATGAAACACAGAAAATTAAGTTTATATTTTAATTCATGTAACACTGATTTTATCTTTCATTACACATAACAATCAGTTTCTTCGATAGCTTGTGTTACACACAATATTGAGTTTTAGCGAAGACCAATATACTACTAATGTTATAGTTTAATACAATAGTTATTTCCTAGCCATTGTAATATAATGTATGAATAGTTTAAAAAATTTAAGAAGATATATATTTTAAACACTTATATTGGTTATTTATTTCATATTAAAAAATAAGAATCATTTAAAATAAAAAAATGTGTTTGGGAAAACTGTATTTTTTCTAAAAGAAAGTTTAGTCATACTACGCACACATGATTTAAAATTAATATTTACAAAATTCAGAAATTTTATATAAAAAATAATTTTTTTTATATTATGATATCAAAATTATCTTTGGGTTAATTTTTTTGATTTTTCTAAAATATTTCATTTTTTGATTAATTGTGAAAAATAATGAATTTTAATTACAAAATGTTTTTTCATTAAAATAATTTATTACGTTAAAATATATTTTGAATTGATTTTAAAGAAAAAATAATAAAATATCATTTAAATTAATCCAATTTTATCATTGGAACAAATTTAATATTGAATTCATATATAAAAATTGTGTAAACATTTGAACATTTTCACTTGAATAACATGTTTTCCTATCATGTCTGTGAGATTAATATTAAATTAATTTTTTCTACTTATGTGTATTGAAATTGGGAAAATTGATTCAATATTTGGAATAAAAAAATATAATAACTAATAATTCCAAAATAATTTTTTACCATTGTGATTAGAGAAAATAGTTAAAATTAATTATAGTAATTAACGTAAAAATGAGTTTTCTGAGGAATTAAACCATAAACTTAAGGTGACAAATGACCTAGAAACTTGTCCAACACACATGTTATGAAAATATATAGACATTATATCATAGTTTATCAATAATATAAAATTATTGGATCCCAGGGACATGAAAAAAATGTTGTCGGAATTCACTCTTTCAAAATAATTACAAGTTCGTCACTCAACACACTTATAAAAGGTCACCCACTCTCTACATCTATTAACACCTTCAAACCCAACTAGTTTGAACAAGTACTAAAAAAAATTCCAAAATTACATACCCTCATAAAATAATCATTATATTGGGTAGAAATTCATTCTAGGTAGTCTTTAGTTTAAATCGGAAGAGGATACCTGAAGAAGAGGTAATGTTCTTCAATAGGAAACATTATCTTACTTATCTCTCCACCGCATTAAATTTATATTGTAAAATTATTATATAAAATCACAAGTATATTCCATATATTTGGGGGTTTTATAAAAATATAATTACCTAAAACCACCTCCACTTCCATCAAATAAGTTATGAAATCATCATTCTTGTGAACAACAGACTATTGTCTCGCAAACTAAGGTCGTCCATTTTTCCATTACACCGCTAACATTTGGGGGTATTTAAGAATATAAATTATATATACACATATATATTATATTTATAAGATATTTATGTAACAGCCCAAGATTTTATAAAGAAATATTCTTTTTAATTTTATTAATGTCTTGTGTTGTACGCTACACCAAAAGGAGCTTGCACAACACACATCTTTGACATGCCTTGCATTACACGCAATCGCGACCTTCCTCGATAGCGTGTGTAATACGCAATACTGAGTTTCATTAAACAACGATATGCTATTAAAATATTATTAAAACTAGCCGTTATGAATAGTAATAAACACTTTTTAAAATTCTATAAATCTTATTTTTCAAAATGAACTTCATTTTTCGATTCGGAGTATCGAATTTAGCCTAAGGTGAAATTTTGGTACTTTTCGGATAACTTTCATATTTTGATGAATAGTGAAAAATTACTAAATTATAATTAAAAACAACTTTTTTAATCGAAATAATTAATAGTGATAAATCATTAATTTGAGTGGTTTTAAAGTATATTTAGAATATATTTTTACAATTTAATACAATGTTGGTCATTGGATGTAATTTCACATTTAAACTAGACATAAACAAGTGTCAATCTTTTGATAGATATTGTTTCTTAAAAACACGCTATTTGTTTTAACAGCGGGATTTAATTATAAAATTAATTAATGCAACTTTTATGTTATGAATTTGGTAAAATAGACTTCATTTTTGAATTCGGAATATGAAATATAGCTTGGGATTAAATTTTGGCATTGTTCTGAAAAACATCAATTTTTGATGAATAGTGAAACTACTAAGTGGTAGGTTAAAAACTGAATTTTGCATAAAACTTAATTTTACCGCTTCTGTGAATGGAATTTCGAAAATCCGAGAGACACGGTTAATATCAAGGACTAAAATGTGGTTCAATAAGATGAAAATAATTTTTTGGTGAATAGTAACTTTTTACTTTTTTTACCGCGGTTAATAGTAAATAGGGTAACTAAGGGTAAATATGATATTACTATTACCCTAACACATGTCCTAATTCTATTGGACAAGTGTAATTCGACCAAAAACAAACTTAGGAATAAAATATGACCATTTAGGCCCACTTGGATTAGATTAGGACATTTATTATTAATTTATTTAAAGAAAGGTTAAAATAGTTAAAATCAAAGTTTAATAAGTAAATCATTTTTAATATTGGGTTATACATAAGATAAATTCGATTGTAAATATTTATTAGAAAGCTAAAAAGATTTCCTACATGATGGTATTTTATTTGTAATTTTTAGACATCAAATAATTTAATTTATTTATGACACAACGATGATGCAGTAATTATCTTATTAATGAAATATTGACATAATTGATGTTATAAACACCAAAATAAATGTAATTTGAAAATTTTTATGAATTCCACTAATTTTCTAGGTTACTATGATATATTAATGTTGATTTAATCAACTTGGTTCGAACATTTAATTCTGTTATTACTTTCACAAAAATCATATATCAAATAGTGTCAAAATTGACACAAAATATTTTTTAAATCAAATATTATATTATTAATTGTTATTTTATTCCTAAAAATCTAAGGTTCGGCCAAATGACTTAGATAAGGATATATATATTAATAATAAACAATTTGGGGTTCGTTTGGCATGTTATAGTAAGTGTATTAACCATATAGTGAAAGAAAACAAAAAGACACGGTAAATGTTAAATTATTTAACTTAGAGTTAAATCTAATTGATAAGGTTAAAATAATATCCTAAACTTGTCTAAATTCTATTGGTTGATAGGATTTCGACCCATCCCCACTTTAGCTTCGAAATAATACCCTTTGGAACCATTATAAACCGATTTTTACTTTAATATAAAATAATATTTTAAGGTATTCCTAAGGTACCCCTCTCCTCCCTTATAAAAGGACACCTCTTCCCCCTCCTCCTCACACCAATTTGAGCACTCAATCTCGGCCAACCCCTGCCAAAATCTCTTCTCCACTTCCCTAGAAACATCCTAGAGGTTCTGGTCTTACTCAAAGACCAATTTTAGTTCCCTAAGAGGAGGTCTCCAAAAGGCGCTTCAAAGAAGAGGTAATTACCATTACCAATTCTTTCATCATTATTTCTTCTTCCACTTCTTCTTATTAGGTTGTTTCATTATGAAGTAATAACATCAGTATCACTCATATACTGATATGTTATTATAAGTATGAAACAACCCTAATTCACCTTCTATCCATCCTACGGAAAAATGAAATCACCGCGCGTGCGTACGTACGGAATACCGTCTCCACGCCGTGGTGTAATCTATTTTCCACTACCACCTTACATGGATGGGTATAATGGTGTAAAGAATAACTATACATAGTTATTACAACATCATATTGATTCTGATATATTGTATAATCCACTCCAATTCAATTCAATATTTATAGAAATGATATCATCGCTCGTGCGTACGTACGGACTACCGTCTCCACGATGCGATGAGATTCATTCTCCATGTTAACCATTTAAGAATGATTATAATGTATATATAAGAAATAATAATGAAATATATGACATTATAAAGCTACTAGATTTATGTATATATATACATATGTATGTCATCTACTTACTTCCATTTCAAGACAATAAGGAAAGGAAAACAGCGTTCATGCGTACGTACGGACTACCGTCTCCATGAACGGTGTTTTTCATTTTATTTATCTACCTATTATATATATATATATACTGAATATATATGATATATAAATCATATTTTATATTCTGGAAGTAAGTAAATCATGATATAAGTAATAATGATGTCAAGAACAACAAGTCAAAACACCTACGATAAATGAAACGATTTTACCCAAAACGCTTCTTTAACATGGAAATTACAAAAGAACGGGTAATATAATGTCATAAGTGAACCATATATGATATCATAACAATGAATATGATTCTGTAATAAGTCAATAACATGATTTAAATCGTTATACAGGAGGTTCGGACACGTACAAGCAAGTCGGACCTAAGGTAAGGGAAAATATCACAATCTCATTTTTATTCGAGATTGTTTATTCGTAAGTATTTACTGGGGTGTATTTTATCATCCACATCCATGTTCCTTCAATATGTAATATTGTTTCCATCCACTTACAATAGTTTAAATCCAATTTTACTCTTCGGTGAGTTTTTAGTAAAGAATATGAAAGGAATCTTTTGTCGCTTTTTCATACGAGGTACTTTTTGACTTTTCCGACAAAAGTTCGAAGAATGTTTTTTTTAACTTATACGGCACGAACGGATTTTTACGGTTTTATAAAGCCTTATTTTCATGAAGCTTCCTCTAAAAGATTTCATGACTATTTTCAATAAAATCTCTTTCTTTTAAAATTGCATGATATTTTGTGAAAAGAAATTGATTTTGAAGAAGAAAGGATATTTTCATCAAGAATTAAATTCAAGTGTTTTATCAAAATTATTTTCCATATAAGACAATAAAGGGTTCTGTTTCTATCCATATTTTTACATTGATTTGACTATGTTGTGATGGAATTATGTTTATGAATTCCTTTATCTTATATGAATGGTTTTATGATGTCATGTTGTTTAAGAATCCCATTTTTTATTACATGGGTTATGCAATGATGTATGATTTATGATTTTGTGGCACACATAATAAAGGATTCATTAAGAGATGGGTGGGACCTATATCTCCCTCCAATGCATTGGGTAAAGATTTTATATCTCATGAGATAGACATGGCTGGAATGGTAGGTTATACCGGTTCAGTGAAACAGGACTGAAACGAGGATTACTCGATTCAGAAAGGGACTTTGTCCACTAAGATAGTCTTGGCAATGAGTCTTGACTAACAAGAAATGATTCTCTATGATTATGTGTGTATGCCACAATGAGTAATGTTTAAAGTTATGATTTCATTTCACTACTATGATTTATCCCATGTTATGAAATTATGCTCTCTTTTGCAGGTTATGATTTCCAAAAAAAATGTTATGTTCTTATGAAAATTATGTGATTGATATTTCCTTTGTTTACCCTTACTGAGCATTTGAGCTCACCCTTTTTATGTTTTCTTTTCCCCAGGATATAAAGAAAGGTTTTAGGTATAAAAAGGAAGATCTTTATGGGAGATGTTGAAGATCTTCCACCACAATTAGAAGTTTACGTTCCGAGTTTCCAAAGACACTAAACTATTACGATCCTTGTGTGTGTGTTTTTGTTATGTACTAAGTATTCCGCAAAAGTAATGTAATGTCAATGTACGTCAAGATACGGGTCTCTACAGTTGGTATCAGAGGAAAGGTTTAGTCAACCTTTGGAAACTAGGATGCGAAAACGTTAGTGAGATCCCTAGAGATATTTCTAAGGTATGTCTAGGGATGTCCCTAAGGATAAGTATACGTATAAGATACAGTCCTAGAACTACAGTAACGATCATAGAATTTAACCTAAGAAGTTAGATATTGAGGATACTTCCCCTTTACTAGATTGGTTTCTCTAGCATGATTTTTGCCTCTCACACTATTCTTTTTGGGTTTTAGACGATGGCTGGAACCCGAAGGAACCGTATTGATCAATGCAATGGACAATGCAATGATTGCCCTCCTGAACAAACAAATGTTATGGGAGATGGAGTGCAAAATCTTATTGCTATACTTACACAAGCTATGAATCATTCTGGACTTCCAAATGAGCAGAGAAGGGAACAATATTCTATTGAGTCCTTCATGAGGCAACGTCCACCTTCTTTCAGTGGGTCTACTGATCCATTAGTTGCTGAACAATGGATTAGTACTACTGAAAAGATATTTTTAGTTCTTCAATGTTCTGAACATGATAAAGTCATCTTAGCAGTATATCGTTTGGAAGGTGAAGCTGATCAATGGTGGAATCTTATCAAGAATACGAGGCCAAGAGATGAAATTGAGTCCATGGAATGGGACGAGTTCAAGAACCTGTTTTTCATTAAGTACTTCCCTCGTATTCTTCGAACAAAGATGGAGAAAGAGTTTCTTGAACTGAAGCAAAGGGACGATGAATCTGTTGGTACCTATGAAGAAAATTTTACAAGACTTGCAAGGTATGCTTCTGGAATTATCATTCAACCTGAAAGTAAAGTTGATCGATTTTTCAGTGGCTTAAAACCAAGTCTTCGAAGGGCATTAGCTATAAGAGACTTCAGTAGCTATGAAGAAATTGTGCGTTGTGCTATCAAGGTAGAAATGGAAGTTGGTGTTACATATCCATCTCATGGATTTGACAAGAAACGAAAGATGGAGTTCAAGGAGAAATCTCAGAATAATGATGAAAAGAAGATGAATGTTTCCTTATGCACAATGTGTGGGAAGAAGCATGGTGGAGATTGTCTTAAAGGGACTAGAAAATGTTTTAAGTGTGGAAAATAAGGTCATCGAGCAGCTGAGTGTCGAAGTAATGGAAAAAGGGTTTCTAATGATGTGAATAAAGCAAACACTGCAGAGAACGCACCGCCAACACTTCAATGCTTCAAGTGCAAGGAAATGGGGCATTATGCTAATAATTTCCCTAATCCAAGGGTTAGTGATGATCAACATGAGCAACCACTGAAGGCAAAGGACAAAGGGAAATCACATGCGATCACTATTGGCAATGTTGAATATGACAACGATGTGGTGGAATGATTAAGTGTTTATGTAATGGGATTCCAAAATAATGTTGTATCATTGAGTATTGCAATATTTATTGATGTGGTATTCAAAGTGATTGAGATATTTTTTTTTGGAAATAAGATGATATGCGAGAAAATGAAATGTTTAATAGTATTCATGAGCTCATGATTAATATAAGGACTAAGTGATATCATGGTTTGAGTATATAGAATTTTGAGGATTTTGGTATGTGGAAAGTGTTAACTTTTTTCACTAAGGTATTCAAGAGAATACACGATTAAGGACTTTGAGTGTTTGGAATATTGACCAACAAGACATATCTAATGATATGTGGGGATCAACGACAGTATTAAATCTCTGGTAATCGATGTCACTATATTATGAGAGTGGACTGCAGTATTATGTGTAAGCCTAAAGATTAGACTGGATTATGTTGGACATAAGTTAATATTGTTTAAGGATAAAAGATTTTCGATATTATTGATGGGATGTTATAGTAACGTAGTTTTAGAAAAAGGGACAACCTGCAGGACGGGCGACAACCCATCGCTTCGGACAAGGCTGTAGGAATCGAACCCACAACCGAAGTGCAACTGGCCTTTATCGCCTACCACTAGCCTACAGGAAGTCCCTGTTTAGTAGAAACTAGTTTTATTATATTAAGCAGTATGATATATGAAGTATAAGTCCATTTTAGGAACCATATGTGTTTAATCTCACTATAGAATGACTTATGTATATTTAATAACTTTTTCTAACCTTTTGTTTGAGACAGATGGAATGACCCATCATTCTATCACATAATCTGCTAACACTTCACAAATGACAAATTCAAATTCATTTATTTAAGAGATGAAGTAGTAATTGTTCAAAGCACGAACAACAGTGAGATTGTACCAAAATAAAGTAAGTATTTATTCTAATTCAAATTTTCAACTTTAGGGGAAATGATCTTGAAAACCAAAAATGTTGTCCTAGTGATCTTATACCTGATGAATCAGATGGTACCTTATATCATCACAAATCTATGGATTTGTGATTACTGGCTTTTCCATAGCCATGTTCTCTACCACTCTCCATCAGAACATGATGGTTAGATTTCTCTTCCATATCCATATTTTCACCTATGTGGAAACCCAATGATTAGTTTATTTGGGTAACCGTTACGTTTCATACTTTTTTTTTTAAAGATTGGTTTTGATATTCCTTTTTACGATGTGGGTTTCTATTAAAGAAACTTTCGAATAGTAAACCATTTATAACCCCGACGAATTTCGAGGGCGAAATTCATTTTAAGGGGGGTAGAATGTAACAGCCCAAGATTTTATAAAGAAATATTCTTTTTAATTTTATTAATGTCTTGTGTTGTACGCTACACCAAAAGGAGCTTGCACAACACACATCTTTGACATGCCTTGCATTACACGCAATCGCGACCTTCCTCGATAGCGTGTGTAATACGCAATACTGAGTTTCATTAAACAACGATATGCTATTAAAATATTATTAAAACTAGCCGTTATGAATAGTAATAACCACTTTTTAAAATTCTATAAATCTTATTTTTCAAAATGAACTTCATTTTTCGATTCGGAGTATCGAATTTAGCCAAAGGTGAAATTTTGGTACTTTTCGGATAACTTTCATATTTTGATGAATAGTGAAAAATTACTAAATTATAATTAAAAACAACTTTTTTAATCGAAATAATTAATAGTGATAAATCATTAATTTGAGTGGTTTTAAAGTATATTTAGAATATATTTTTACAATTTAATACAATGTTGGTCATTGGATGTAATTTCACATTTAAACTAGACATAAACAAGTGTCAATCTTTTGATAGATATTGTTTCTTAAAAACACGCTATTTGTTTTAACAGCGGGATTTAATTATAAAATTAATTAATGCAACTTTTATGTTATGAAATTGGTAAAATAGACTTCATTTTTGAATTCGGAATATGAAATATAGCTTGGGATTAAATTTTGGCATTGTTCTGAAAAACATCAATTTTTGATGAATAGTGAAACTACTAAGTGGTAGGTTAAAAACTGAATTTTGCATAAAACTTAATTTTACCGCTTCTGTGAATGGAATTTCGAAAATCCGAGAGACACGGTTAATATCAAGGACTAAAATGTGGTTCAATAAGATGAAAATAATTTTTTGGTGAATAGTAACTTTTTACTTTTTTTACCGCGGTTAATAGTAAATAGGGTAACTAAGGGTAAATATGATATTACTATTACCCTAACACATGTCCTAATTCTATTGGACAAGTGTAATTCGACCAAAAACAAACTTAGGAATAAAATATGACCATTTAGGCCCACTTGGATTAGATTAGGACATTTATTATTAATTTATTTAAAGAAAGGTTAAAATAGTTAAAATCAAAGTTTAATAAGTAAATCATTTTTAATATGGGGTTATACATAAGATAAATTCTATTGTAAATATTTATTAGAAATCTAAAAAGATTTCCTACATGATGGTATTTTATTTGTAATTTTTAGACATCAAATAATTTAATTTATTTATGACACAACGATGATGCAGTAATTATCTTATTAATGAAATATTGACATAATTGATGTTATAAACACCAAAATAAATGTAATTTGAAAATTTTTATGAATTCCACTAATTTTCTAGGTTACTATGATATATTAATGTTGATTTAATCAACTTGGTTCGAACATTTAATTCTGTTATGACTTTCACAAAAATCATATATCAAATAGTGTCAAAATTGACACAAAATATTTTTTAAATCAAATATTATATTATTAATTGTTATTTTATTCCTAAAAATCTAAGGTTCGGCCAAATGACTTAGATAAGGATATATATATTAATAATAAACAATTTGGGGTTCGTTTGGCATGTTATAGTAAGTGTATTAACCATATAGTGAAAGAAAACAAAAAGACACGGTAAATGTTAAATTATTTAACTTAGAGTTAAATCTAATTGATAAGGTTAAAATAATATCCTAAACTTGTCTAAATTCTATTGGTTGATAGGCTTTCGACCCATCCCCACTTTAGCTTCGAAATAATACCCTTTGGAACCATTATAAACCGATTTTTACTTTAATATAAAATAATATTTTAAGGTATTCCTAAGGTACCCCTCTCCTCCCTTATAAAAGGACACCTCTTCCCCCTCCTCCTCACACCAATTTGAGCACTCAATCTCGGCCAACCCCTGACAAAATCTCTTCTCCACTTCCCTAGAAACATCCTAGAGGTTCTGGTCTTACTCAAAGACCAATTTTAGTTCCCTAAGAGGAGGTCTCCAAAAGGCGCTTCAAAGAAGAGGTAATTACCATTACCAATTCTTTCATCATTATTTCTTCTTCCACTTCTTCTTATTAGGTTGTTTCATTATGAAGTAATAACATCAGTATCACTCATATACTGATATGTTATTATAAGTATGAAACAACCCTAATTCACCTTCTATCCATCCTACGGAAAAATGAAATCACCGCGCGTGCGTACGTACGGAATACCGTCTCCACGCCGTGGTGTAATCTATTTTCCACTACCACCTTACATGGATGGGTATAATGGTGTAAAGAATAACTATACATAGTTATTACAACATCATATTGATTCTGATATATTGTATAATCCACTCCAATTCAATTAAATATTTATAGAAATGATATCATCGCTCGTGCGTACGTACGGACTACCGTCTCCACGATGCGATGAGATTCATTCTCCATGTTAACCATTTAAGAATGATTATAATGTATATATAAGAAATAATAATGAAATATATGACATTATAAAGCTACTAGATTTATGTATATATATACATATGTATGTCATCTACTTACTTCCATTTCAAGACAATAAGGAAAGGAAAACAGCGTTCATGCGTACGTACGGACTACCGTCTCCATGAACGGTGTTTTTCATTTTATTTATCTACCTATTATATATATATATATACTGAATATATATGATATATAAATCATATTTTATATTCTGGAAGTAAGTAAATCATGATATAAGTAATAATGATGTCAAGAACAACAAGTCAAAACACCTACGATAAATGAAACGATTTTACCCAAAACGCTTCTTTAACATGGAAATTACAAAAGAACGGGTAATATAATGTCATAAGTGAACCATATATGATATCATAACAATGAATATGATTCTGTAATAAGTCAATAACATGATTTAAATCGTTATACAGGAGGTTCGGACACGTACAAGCAAGTCGGACCTAAGGTAAGGGAAAATATCACAATCTCATTTTTATTCGAGATTGTTTATTCGTAAGTATTTACTGGGGTGTATTTTATCATCCACATCCATGTTCCTTCAATATGTAATATTGTTTCCATCCACTTACAATAGTTTAAATCCAATTTTACTCTTCGGTGAGTTTTTAGTAAAGAATATGAAAGGAATCTTTTGTCGCTTTTTCATACGAGGTACTTTTTGACTTTTCCGACAAAAGTACGAAGAATGTTTTTTTTAACTTATACGGCACGAACGGATTTTTACGGTTTTATAAAGCCTTATTTTCATGAAGCTTCCTCTAAAAGATTTCATGACTATTTTCAATAAAATCTCTTTCTTTTAAAATTGCATGATATTTTGTGAAAAGAAATTGATTTTGAAGAAGAAAGGATATTTTCATCAAGAATTAAATTCAAGTGTTTTATCAAAATTATTTTCCATATAAGACAATAAAGGGTTCTATTTCTATCCATATTTTTACATTGATTTGACTATGTTGTGATGGAATTATGTTTATGAATTCCTTTATCTTATATGAATGGTTTTATGATGTCATGTTGTTTAAGAATCCCATTTTTTATTACATGGGTTATGCAATGATGTATGATTTATGATTTTGTGGCACACATAATAAAGGATTCATTAAGAGATGGGTGGGACCTATATCTCCCTCCAATGCATTGGGTAAAGATTTTATATCTCATGAGATAGACATGGCTGGAATGGTAGGTTATACCGGTTCAGTGAAACAGGACTGAAACGAGGATTACTCGATTCAGAAAGGGACTTTGTCCACTAAGATAGTCTTGGCAATGAGTCTTGACTAACAAGAAATGATTCTCTATGATTATGTGTGTATTCCACAATGAGTAATGTTTAAAGTTATGATTTCATTTCACTACTATGATTTATCCCATGTTATGAAATTATGCTCTCTTTTGCAGGTTATGATTTCCAAAAAAAATGTTATGTTCTTATGAAAATTATGTGATTGATATTTCCTTTGTTTACCCTTACTGAGCATTTGAGCTCACCCTTTTTATGTTTTCTTTTCCCCAGGATATAAAAAAAGGTTTTAGGTATAAAAAGGAAGATCTTTATGGGAGATGTTGAAGATCTTCCACCACAATTAGAAGTTTACGTTCCGAGTTTCCAAAGACACTAAACTATTACGATCCTTGTGTGTGTGTTTTTGTTATGTACTAAGTATTCCGCAAAAGTAATGTAATGTCAATGTACGTCAAGATACGGGTCTCTACAATTTATACCTCTATAGTAAATATATTATATGTCTATTTTTACATGTCATTCCTTAGGAGATATGATAATTTCACTCGAGAGTATGGAGGACTACTACCTCATGAAGCGATGTGATTCGTCTTTCACTAACGCTTCACCTGAAAGATGATAAACATAAATTTAATGATTATATATGATATTAATGACATAATTAGGATATTAATGACATATTTACCATTATTTAATTATAATATATATCATTTTCTACCATTCATTTACACTCATGTAAAGATGATAACATCATTCGTGTATGTGTGGACTATCACCATCACGAAGTGATTTGACTCTCTTTTCATAATAATCCCACATGTATGATGTATATAAGTATATAATATGGTATTAATTATATTATGATAATTATATAAAGTTAAAATATTGCATACCTCATTTCCATAATGATCATTGAATATGAAATCATTACTCAAGCGTACGTACAACCCACCATATCCAGGATCGTAACATACTTAATTTCTCATAAACATATTCATGATTAGTTTTAAAAGAAAAATTGATTTATAAATAATATAATTATTTCATTATTATTGTTTTTGAGCTTATATATCTATATAATATGTAGAGGAATTATAACTTTCATGAGAAAATACGCAAGAGAAAACATGACAATTAACGCCCAAAATAATGAAAATAATGAAAGATTATTGACAAATGGGTAATAAAATATTATAAAAGGACAACATTTGATAGAATAAATATTAATAATTTTCAATAATAAGTTAATATAATGCATAAAAACTATATAAGAGGTTAAATCAAGTTCAACCAAAAGGAAGCACGAGGTAATGGATTTTTAACTCAATATCCACTCATTGAGTTAAACTTCTACTTCGATGATTATGTCTATAATAAAATTTTATTATATTTTATTTTATTTGAATTTGTTTTATGTTTATTTATAGTTTATACAAATAATTGATTCATTTTTTAATTCTCACTTCAATTTTATGATATTTTAAGGGTTTATTTTATATTCTTATTCCAATCTAGATTATTTTTTCTTTCATACCCGTTGAATGAAATTACATTTCTATTTCCTAAAAAACCCTTCCATTTTCTTATAATATAGTTATTATTGAAAAAATTCAAGTAATAATAAAATTTTTCCACTCTTGGGTACTTAAAATTTTTTATAAATTATTTTCAATAAAACCATACTTCATTTCTCACTTCGAATGGAAATATGTTTTCTTTCTAAACAATGATTTCTAAAAAAATTCAAAATTGTTTTTAACCTTTTCAAAGTAATTTATAAAATAAATTTTCAACCATATTTATGATTAAATTTTTTTTAATGAATCTTATATTCTTTTTTTTATAAATAATGTTTAGATTTTACATAAAAATTAAAATGAATATTACTATCATTTTATAAACAATAAACCTTCAAAAACATTTTTAAAATGAAAACGTATTTTTATTTTTTTTAACTTTTATGGAATGTATGGAATTAACTACCATTATGAAGATAATTTTTTGGAAGATTAATTTTCAAGTTTATAAGTATATTTTGAAATAAATTTTGTTTTAAAAGTTATTTTCAAAGAAAAGTATTTTAAAAATTATTTTCAAAATAAAAAGTATATTTCCATAAAGAATGATTTTAAAGATATTTTTATGGTATTTTTTTTAATCAATGACAATGTCGATTTATTATTACTCTATTAGGTATATGTTTTATTGATACCATCCATATTCTTTCTATGGATGTTTTATTATCATGGTAACTATGGATATTCTATTTTGATACCATTTTCCTTTTTTAGGTGGTCTACAATTATGTTTACTAATTGGGGATGTATTCACATTTCGTATGCTTGATTTTAAATAATAATTTTATTATTTTTTATGTTACATTCCATTGATATATTGATTGAAAAAACATAATATGTGATGAGTGAGGCCATTTATAGCCCATTAATGAATCGATAGGTTTTATGAGACAAAGTTGATATTCTTTTGGCTGAGGTTGTACCCATTTATTAGAAGCCAGCATGATGAATTGGCTATACTAGATTCTTATAAAAAATACTTGATGGTATTAGATTCTTCGCATGAATACTTGATTGTATTAGATGTCTTTTCATGAATCCTTGATGGTATATTTCAGTTATTCATTTTTATTCATTCCATCATTATGAATTGAGTTATTGATATTTAATGTAATTATTTGACTAGTTAATATCCATGGTTTAGTTTCATGCTCATTTGATTATTTATATATAATTATTTGGTCACTTTTTATTCCTTATATATTACTCTAAGATATTAATTTAAGGGAATGTGTTTTAGTTATTTACCATCACAATTGTATTATTGTTTATTTATCAATATCTTCCATTGTACATTTACACAAACTAAGAATATGGTCTCACACATTTCTTATGTTTTATTTTCCCTGGGATATGAGGAATTATTTTGAGATGGATATACATGGATACAGAAAGTTGAATAATATAATTATTAATGATTATTATTATTTTATGTTTTAAAATGTAATGTAAATTTAAATTTTGTATCTAATTTACGAATAATAATAAACAATTCAGTCCTTTAGTATTGTATTTCTTGTATCCTATGACAATGTAAAAAAGTAGGAATCAGATCTAGGGTACTAGGGTCGCGGTTTCTATAGTTGGTATCATAATAAGTTTGGAGGAAAACTTGGGACTATATTTTTGAAAAAAATTAGATTAGGGAATGTAAACCTAATATATAATTTGAAGATAAGTATAGAAGATTGTATTAATGTTTTTATAAGGTATATATTATGTGGTTGTTCCTTGAAATACATCCATGTCTAGATACTACAAAGACATGTAACTCTTTTACATAGGTACATATGGGTCATAAATCTAAAAAAGGTGTGTTAGTTTTGACTTGAGTATTACCTGGTGACCGAAAGTGGGCATTACTAAGCACCTTTTTGACACTCCGAGGGGATATTCATAGGATAATTCACATTTTATTTACAACCCATTATTGTAGTTCTAAAAAGATAATGATAATGGATGACCAAGGTTAAACCCTATACAATGTAAGGAACTATTTGGAAATAAAACATAAGAATTATTTATGTATTGGGATACAAAAAAATTAATTTTTAGAAGTATTTTTACCAATTTTATTTTGGTTATAAAAATCGTGAAGCATCTAAGTATTATGTTTAATTTTAGATGAATGTGTTCTTTAATTAACATAATAGTTATGAATACCCTCACAGGACTATGGGATTAAGGTTGATCATATATTCAAAGTCTTAAAAACCTATTTTTAGATTATTTATTATGGGAATCTACCCAGATTAATTATATTTTAGTAGAAATTTATAGAAAGCATATGTTTTACCTGAAAATCTATTTGAGGAGTAATGAATTTACATTTTTTAGACGTATTTTTAAATGTATTTTAAACCATTAAGGTTAATATGATCACTATTAACATTGAAATAACAGTTGAATAATATTATTAGACTTTATAAATGAAACATTTGATATTGAAAACTATAATAAAAAGGTCACTTAATGATTGCTTTTATTTCAAGGATTCCAATTATAATTTTTTTTGGAAAATTATAGGAATTTTATTAATCTAGTTTTGAAATAGTACAACCTATATACCATGTGAAAACCCATCATGTTTAGTAAGGTTGGGGGACTTGAACCCATGACCTAAGGATGATAACGATTTAGTGCCTACCACTGGCCTATGTGATATTCTAATTAGTATGTCATTTGTTTTAGTTAAATGATATAAAAATAAATATAATAGTAATTAATATTAATAATGAACTAGTGTTCTAAATTTTCAGGATTAGAGATTAATTTATTATAAATTGGTCCAAGCATATTAGTTTTGGAAAGTAGTTACAGATACACAGGAAGACTTTTCACAAATTTGTGGACCTTATGATCCATTAAAAGTAAATTTTAGGGCTTCATGAATAAAAAATCATTTATGGATATTCATTATTATTTGAGTAAGAAATGAATTATAAATTGATCAAAGAACATAAAATGGATGAAATTTCTCTTATAAAATAGAAATGAATCAGGTAATTATATTTATTTATATTCATAGAGAGTAAAATAATTATTTAACTTTAAGAAAACAATATTGAAAAAAAATCCAATTACATTCATATCTGATGAATAATATGGTATTTTAAATCATCATAAATTTATGGTGTTGAGTACCGTGACTTTTCATTGATCATTAACTTTATTATAATCACTTGCCTTAATTATTCTCTATACTTATTTACAGTTTTCTTATATGTCTATATCTTCACATTCCAAAGATGTTCTCCTAATCAGAAACCTTGTTCTGTATTATTTTATATGAACTTGTTAAATACCTTTCTATATTATTAGTAGGATATTTTATTAACTATTTTATGGTGTGTTTTTTAACAATGGTATTTCTAAATTTCAAACCCATGATTTCTAATGTCAAATTCCAATTTAGAGGACACAATTTATTTAAGACGAGGAGAATCTAACACCCCAAAATTTTAAAGTAAAAACATTTAAGTTAATGAGACATGTAAAATTTATTTTATAGTTCATAAAAAATTGGTTTTAGTTTTCATTACACAAAATAATGATTTTCTTTTATAGCTTGTGTTATATATAAGACTAGGTTTTATCGAACAATAATATACTACTAATATTATTATTTAATATGATAGTTATCTCATAGCCATTGGAATGGTGGGTATGATTAGGATTAACTAAATTATAAAAATATATATTTTACAAACATTTATTTTTTATTGGTTGATTATAAATAATAAAAAAAATCATTTAAAATAAAAAGAAATGTTTTTTGAGAAACTGTATTTTCTTAAAATAATATTTAGTTTCACTTGGTGTGCATAATTTAACATTAATATTTAACACTTTTTTAAAATTTTATTAAAAAATAAAATTCATTTTTGAAATTGGAATCTAAAAATTATATTAAGGTGATTTTTGGGTTTATCTGAAATATATTATTTTTTGCTGAATAGTGAAAAATAGTGAAATTTAATTCAAAACTAATTTTTCATTTAAATAATTTATATTATTAAACTATATTTTTAATTTGTTTTAAAGTAAAATTAGTAAAATTTTATATAAATTAATCTAATTTATATCATTTTAGTGAATTTAATATTGAATTTAGATACAAAAACGTTTTTAAACATTTGAACATTTTCACTTTTAAAACCTGCTTTCCTATCACATCTGTGGGAGTAATTTTAATTAATTTTTTCAAATTATGTTAATTGAATTTAAAAATATTGTTTAGATATTTTTAATCATTATAATTTATAATATATAACAATTAAAAAATAATTTCTTACCGATATTATTAGTGAAAATATTTAAGATTAATTATACTGATTAAGGTAAAAATGAGTTTACTGAGGGATTAAAATTTAAATATTAGGGACCAAATGGCCTAGAAATTGTAAAAAACTGATTTTATGGCCATATATAGACATTATACGTTATCTTATTTATAATGGACCATTATTGTTTCCTATTTACATGAAAAAAATGTGCTTGTAATTCACTCATTCAATAACATTACAAGTGTGCCACTCATCCCACTTATAAAAGGCTACCCACTCTCTTCCACTCTTCACATCACAAAAGCCAATTATTTCAAAAAATACCTTCCTAAATCACATCCTAAATTCACAAACCTAATATGATAATAATTATCTTGGTGTAAAATCCATTCTAGGAAGGATTTAGTGGAAATCCAAATAGAATACTGAAAGAAGAGGTAATGTTCTTCAGAAAGCATCTTTATTTAACATATTTATCCAACTCATTTAATTTTTATTTTAGCATGATTATATAACAAAATCAGTATAATTAATATGTTTGTATATTTTTAAAAACAATTCATGGCCTAAAATCATCTCCACTTACATAAAATGGGTTATGAAATCATTGTTTGTGTATACGGCGGACTACCGCCTCATGAACTGATGTCATTCATTTTTCTATTTCCACTACACAAGGTTGGGTGTGTTGATGGATATAAATTATATATATGATTTTTTTTAAATATTTATACCTTTTAAGTCAATATATAAAATATATATTTACCTTCCATTTAATATAAGATATGACAATGTCGCTCGTGTGTTTGGCGGAAAACTGTCTCGCGAAGTGATGTGATTCGTATCTCACAAATTCTTCACATATAAGTTGATGAAGATAATTTTTTTGATTATATATGATATAAATTACATAATTATTATTTTAATGACATATTTAAAATTCTATAATGATATTATATATCATTTTATTTCATTTTTTTCACCCACATAATGATGATAACATCATTCATGTACGTGTGGTCTTCCACCTTAACAAAGCCATATGACTACCTTTTTATCACCAAACAACATTTAATATATATTTAAGTATATAAAATAGTATTAATTATATAATTATAATTAAAGAAAGGTAAAATATTACTTACTACCTTTCTGTAATTATTTTTAGCAAATTAAGATGTTGCACATGCATACGTGTGGCCAACCGTCTCCATGATTGTAACTTACTTCATTTTTCATAAAAATCATTAATGATTGGTTTTAAAAGTAAAATGGATGTAAAAATATTATAACTATTTCATGATTATTATTCATTAGATTATATAACTATATAATCTGTGCAAGAATTGTAACTTTCATAACAAAACAAGCATGAGAATACAAGACAACGAACACCCGAAACAATGAAAATAAATAAAAATTACAAACTAATGTCAATAAGATGTTATAAAAGGATCATATATGATATAATAAATATTAATATGGTTCTAAAATAATTTAATAAAATTTTTAAAAAACGATACCGGTGGTTAAATCCTGTTCAACCAAAATGAAGCACTAGCTAAGGGATTTTTTTCTCAATTTCCACTCATTGGGTTAAACTTCTACATTGATGATTTTTTCTTGCTAAGATTATGAGGGTTATGACTTTTTGTTATATTATAATGTATTTAAAATTTCAATGTGTTTATTTTCTATTGATATACATTATAAATTCATTTATTAATTCTCACTTCAATGTTATGATCATTTTAAGTGTGTATTTCCCAATCTCATTCTAATCGAGATTACATATTCTTGAATATCAATTAAAATAAATTACTTGACCATTTATTATTAAAATATTTAATTTTATTATCATATGGTTATTAATAAACCATTTCATGTAATAGTACTATTTTTCTACACTTTATGCCTAAATATGTTTAGAAAAAATTTCTAGAAATTTCTACTTTTCTCTCCTCGGACCGAAATATGTTTTCCTCCAAAAATATGTTTTCTGAAAATGATTTCAAATATGATTCTAACCTTTTAAAAATTATTTATAAAATAAATGTTCACCAATTTTTACACTAAAAAAAATTAAAGGAATCTTATGTTTTTTCATAAAAATTCATGTTTGTATTTTACCAAAAATATGAAAGGAATATTCTCATCTATTTCTGGACAAGGAATGTTCATAATATTTATACAGTGAAAAAGGAATATTATTTTTTAAATTTAATGGTATGAATGTAATTTACCATCATCATGGATGTAATTTTTCTGAATCTTATTCTTCAAGTATATGATGATATTTGTTTAAAAAAATTAAAACTGGTTTTCAAAAAAATGATTTTCAGATTTTTTTCAAAATGAAAAGGATTTTCTCCTCAAAAAAAATTTAAAATATATTTTTACGGTATTCCTATTCATTAATGATAATAACAATTTATTATTACACTAATGGGTATATGTAGTACGAATATCCTTCTTATTCTTTCTATAGATGGTTTATGATCAGTTTGATTATGGATGTGCTATTTTGATACAATTATCCATATTACTCTGGGTGGTTTGTGGATATGTTAACTAATTGGGGAAGTAATCACATTATGTACACTATATTTTCAATACTAATATTTATGTGTTTTGTTTTTTACACCTTTATTATGTGTAATCAAAATGGGTTAGTATGTGCAAGGTGAGGTCCTTTATATCCCCTCGATGCATCGATAGGTTTCATGAGAAACATTAGAAATGGTTTTCCCTAAGGTCCTTCCCATTTATTAGAAGTCATCATCAAGACTTGATGTTATTAGATTCTTAGTACAAATCCTTGATGGAATTAGATTCTTTTCATGAAGCCGTGACTTTATTAGATGGCTTTGCATGAAGCCTCAACATTAAGTTTTAGATATACATCATTATTCATTCCTCCATTATGAATTCAATTATTGGTATTCTATGTGATTATTTGATTAATTATAATATGCATGGTTATGTTTTATTGTCTTGTGATTGTTTATATGGAATTATATGATCACCTTTTATTCCTTCCATGTTATTCTTAAGTTATTAATTTAATTTCATGTATTTCAATTATTCACCTTTCCATTTTGATTATGGGTTATTTATTCAAAGATTTTGATTTATACATTTCTTTCTTGAGCATTTTATCTCACCCTTTTTCTATGTTTTATTTTCCCCAGGCTATGAGAAAGTATTTTATGATTGATATGAAGGGATACACTAAGGGGAATAATATAATTATTAATGAAATTATGTGTGTATTTTAGGTTTTAAAATATAACAAAAATTTCTATAATGTATCCATTTTAACAATAATACTAAAATATGTAGTCCTTCATAATGTAATTACTTATACCTTATGCCAATATAATAAATTGAGAACCAGATACGGGCTACAAGGGTCTATGTCTCTACAAAAATAGCACCAAATTTCAATATTTTTTTAATATAGGATTCTTTTGGCCAAAATAAACTCATATATAAAAATAAAGGAACGTTTTTGAGATATTGAGACCTTATCCCATAGTATTAACCTCAATTAACCCATTTTTAGCATAAAAATGATTTTATGACACAGTATAATGTTGATTATGATATAATTAGATGAATTATGTTTAATAAAATGGATATTGTGTTAATTTAAAACAAAATCAAAACTAAAATAGTACATTTAAATTACCTAATTTAATGAAATGTAATGACCATTTATCAAGATTTGACACTTTTTATTATTCACTCAAAAATCAATACTTTTAGAAAATCACAAAACATTAACCATAAGATAATTTTGATATGCTGAAAAATTAAAAAAAATTATAATAATTTCTAAAATTTGTAAACATAGTTTTTAAATAATGATACAACATATACAACAAAATAAATTTATAGATAAGGACCCTTTTAATATGAAATGGTTTTAAATATTATTAAATTTTATTCTTTTCATTAATAATTGAGTACTTATTTCCTAATAATTAATCAATATATTTTTATTAGGAAAACCATTTTAAATATATTTGATAATCTGATTACTCTAATTCATACCCTAAAATACAATGGTTAGGTTATAATGGTCATATTTAAATGATAATATTTCTATAGTATATCATGGTTTGTTTTAGCTTGGTGTTTCATGTATCATGTGTTATCATACGTAGTATTCATAAACTAAAATATCTGGTTATTAAATTCTCACTGCTTATATAAATTGTTTACTCATAATTTTTATTCACTTTCATAATATCATGACTTAATAATATATTATTTTAATGAATTTTTTATCTATAGATTAGGAAAAGAAAGAATATTATTTTGAGAATAAATATATATTGAACAATATGTGTTCATTTATAAATAATATACCTCTGAATGTGGTTCCAAAATAGTATTGTGATATTTAAGTGATATTTTTCACACAAAACAAATATATTTATCATCAATCACTTGAGTTTAAATGAATAATGAGAAAATATGCTTACATGATTTTTTTAATGGATATATTTTAATCAGTTTTCTACATATGGTTCATCTCATATTCAATACGATGAATAAAAAAGATTATTTTTTATTTCTAAAGTACATAAATCATATTTGAAGTGATCAATAGATCCATTAAAGGGTAGTGTTCTCTGTTATATGATATATTTTTAGATTAGTGATTCACTTAATTTCAATATATTCACTAAAACCCAAAATGGTTAGCATATGTAAAAAATAATAATAAATAAATTAAACCATCAAATAAAGGATTAAAATATAAAAAACTTCAACAATGACACCTAAGTTTCAACATTATTCATTAACCTATAAAACTCTTCAAAATATGTGAGTCCAAATTTGAATATATCATAATAATATATTTACACAAATTTATAATAATTACCATTACTTTAAAAAAAATACAAAACATAAAGTCTATGTTTGATATTGAGATTCTTAATTATCTTATAAACATGAATAAATATTCCATTCTTAATTATAGTATTTCTAAGAAAATAAACATTTATAATCTAATATTAATATAGACTAAATTTATAAAATAATTAATTTCCATTGATTCTATCATAGATGATTCCAAAATTATTATAATGATCTTTTTACCTTTTAGTATAACAATATCAAAATAATAAATACTACAGTGAAACTATTAAAGTAATACTTGATGTTTGGGGAATTGATTTGAACAATGCCTCGCCTCCTTATTTTTGAATCATTGGATATAAATGGATTCTTTATTTCCATTAAAGTTGTGATCTTTATGTTCTTTATCTTAACACTAATATTATATTATCACTCCCTTTACGAATTTACCATCATGTTTTTTCCCATAACTATAACATGTTTGATGTTTTTTTCTTACCATCTTCTCATTTACCTCATTCTTTTTTTCCTTATCATTTAGTTATCCTTTTATTATACTAATTTCCCATGAAGATATGTGACGTGGAGAATTTTTTCCCTAAATAAATTAAATATGATCCCATAACATCATATGATAAAAAAATAGATAATTGTTACCAATGTAGGCTCAACTTAATTACGTTAAATAAATGGTCAATCTTAATTTCTGATTTATGTACATGGTCTATATCATGCATTCTCAATCTCATAATGTTATCCTTACACTAATCAATACATTATTCTTCCTTCTATATTAAATTTTTTAATTTTCTTTCCATGTGATTTTTTTATTCATGTGAAAAATATTTCTCAAATAATATCAAATTAAAGGTTTTCTATTCTATTTCATTGATATCTGCCTCCTCCTTAGTAATCTAAATTAATAAGCCCATTTATTTATATATCCTTTTAAAAGATATAATTCTATAATAACCTTTTCTTTTTCATTACAAACTAAATCTATAGATATATTTTCAAGGGACATTACACTTTTCAAACCTACCAATGTATTAGTAGTTACATTAATGGATGAAGGATTGTATCACAAAAAATGATCCAATGTAGGTGCATCTGGCTATGGAAAAATAGGTTTTTCAATATGAGAAATATTATTCTTCATAATGTGGGTCATTGTTTCCAATATTTATATGATATTATAAGGTCCAATACATTCTATATTGACTTACTGTTAATAGTAATCTCTATATTTAATATGGTTGTTGATAGGATTCCATATACTTCCGCTAGGTTTTGTATCTAAACAATGGAACATGCATAATTAGCTTATAACAT
Source organism: Viscum album (assembly GCA_963277665.1). Taxonomy (NCBI): domain Eukaryota; kingdom Viridiplantae; phylum Streptophyta; class Magnoliopsida; order Santalales; family Viscaceae; genus Viscum; species Viscum album. Next base: position 1,891,319,322 of record OY728156.1, read on the forward strand.
CATGAATATTGATTCATAAAATAAAACATCCAAGATTTTATTGAATGTTCATGGGTTTTATATAAATGATTGTTTTATCTATGTTCTTTTGAAATTTTATTCCCAGGGGTCCTACTAAACTACTTTTGATACAAACTATAAAAACATATAATCTAGTATCCATGATCTGGTGTTCACATTATTACATTGGTACCAGATGAAAGAGATTTAAACATGTAGGATTTATTAATTTAGTAGTATTTGGAGGCAAGACACATACATTATTTCTATATTACATTAAATAAAATAAAACATATTATGAAAAAACATTATTGCATCCATGAAGGTCATTCAAATATCCCTTCTTTATATATTGGGGAAGTGGAATTATAATAAAGGGTGAGCACAAATTATTACTAAGTTACAACATTAAACAAAATATATCAGGAGTATATAAAGAACTAAAATATGGTAGAGTGAATAATAAATATATATTCTATTTAATTAATTACTTGAGAATAAAATAAGTCCTTGGATGAAAGTAAAAACATAGATAATGTAAAATAAATTATCATAGAAGGAAATGGATAATTTGATGAATTTGGGATCTTATCGTTAATGTCTTATAATAATACATAAATAATCTTACCATCAAGTAATTATTCCAAGACACTTTCAATAATTTGGTAGGCATAAACTGAATACCCAGCTAATAAGTCATTCCAATTGGTTTGTCTCATGAGACCTGTTGGGGTGCCAATGAGTTCTTTATAACTATGCCACACCCATCATATATATATATATCCAATATTTATATATTTAATCACAAATATAAAATATAATCAAAATACCTTAGAAGTTAATAAATATCTATATTGAATAAAGAATAAAGAACCTCAATATTTTCCAAGTAAATGAAATAATTTCTTCATAATATTCCTTTAATAAAGACCATATATTGAAATGAAATATAGTTAAGACAATTTCAATGTAGTAGAAATGATATTGAAAATATATATATAATGGATAAAAATAATGTCCAATTAATAATAGATAGTGATAAAGAACATGATCACAAGATTGTGAATGATCACAAAATAAGGTTTCATCCCTGAATCGATAAAGGATAATATAAGACCATCAATTCATCATAAATGAATGTTTGAAATAAATGAATTTATTTTTTGAATTATACAGGAAAATAGTAGTGAAAATATAAAAACAAATTTCTGTAAATAATATTTTTCTTTTCTTTGAAATCAAAATTATAAATCATTTCCAAAATTATTATTATTGTTTTGGAAAATAATGCCTTTTCTATTTTAGTATAAAACTAAATATTCAAAAAATAATGGAAAATGGTTTTCTTTGAAAACCCATGAGAACATATAAATGATTCTTGATAAAAAATAATGGTTATTTTTTTGGGGAAATACATTTAAATCAGAGATTTGAAAAAATAACATCTCTTTCACACTTTTGTAAAGAAAGTTAAAAACAACCTTTTTTAAAAAAATGATAACTATTTATTTTATGTAAAATTAAAATTAAAATTAAATTCAAATATTTTTTATTACTAATTTTAAAAAATAAATGGAGAATATAAAATAAAATTCATGAATCATTTTTTACAACCTCAACATGAAAGAAAATATTTCTTACATAAGAAAATATATAATTTCAATTTTCTCAAAAAATATGCATTCTGTGTTTGAGTACCAAAGATAAAAAACAAATAAGTTAACATGTAAACCACAAAAATAACTATAATATAATAAAATAAATTAGGTTTAATAGATAAGGAGAATATAATTCTTAAAATATAAATTTAAACATGAACAATCCTAAATATGAGTGAGATCATAAAATGAATATTTACGGATTTAATAACTATTGAATCAAAACAACATAAAATATAAAACTTGAATTGAAATTTTATATACAATAAATAAATATTACTTAATTATATATTATGTAAAAGTATCATTATATGCTCCATATAAAATAAATTAAGATAATAATATGAAATATGTCTCGAAGGAGTGGATTTGAGATGAAAAAAAATATACTAGGGAATTATACTTGGTCGGATGCATTATATTCTCATGGATAATCAATTTAAATTTACTAAATAATTTATTAAGAAGTTATTTTTCAATATTTCACTTTTTAAGAACCTTTTATAATCATTTTATGTTCATTCATTGAATAGTTCTTTCTTTTATTGAACACTTATAGTTGTTCAATCAATTTCTCTAAAATTTCTTATGTATATTGACCATGGTAAAAGGTTTTATGAAATGGTTAAATCATCTAAAATGTTTTAATAATTTGATGAATATAATTATTTTTCATTAAATAAATTTCAAAATATACTAAGAATGGTGTCAATATAAAAATGAGTCGCATCACTTTGTGCATATGGTTATTCAAATGTACGCATGAGTGATGTTATCATTTTCCAACAGACAAAAGGTTCTGAAGATTTATGATATATTATATTTATAAAATGATAAATTTTCATAACTATATTTTATATTCATAAATTTAATATTTATATATATCCAAGTAAATTGGTGATGAAAAATAATTTTTCTACTATATGGAGATAATAGTATTTAAATTTTCATGAGCGATGTTTTCAGTTTCCATGGGATGAAAAGGGAATATAAAATGAATGTACCATTAACATTAATATATCTCAGTTTGGTTAGTATAATTATCTAATTATTTTAATATCATTTTTTAAAATTTATATAAGGTTTAATATTGAATGATTGTGATATGTTTTGATAAGAATATATGCCTCTTATTTTGGTGACCTCCTTTTCCTTACACCTTAATCTTTCTTGAAGTGGAATTTTGGGGAGACTATGACCTCTAAATCAAGTAGATAATGTCTGGGAGGGAATTTCAGTATATCTATTTTCAAATAAATTGATCAAGTTGAGTAGGGATTATAGGATAGGAGGTACCCTTTTATAAGTGAGGGAAGTTTCTAACTAGTAATTATTCTGAACATTAAAATAATTTATTGTCACATTCATGAAAAGTGGATAAAAATTGATTGAATTTAAAATTTGGGATGAAATATAATTAATTAACTTACCTCACTTATACCATTAAATACTTAACGAACCTTGAATAATACATTAATTTGAAAAAATATCTATTTTTCATTCACTTAATTAATTATGAATAAAATGAGTAAATAAATTAAAAACAATTTATTCCAATATCAAATAATATTGGAATTATTTATTTCGTTGAATTCATCCAAACTCATACATCACCTAAACATTGTGGTTAGCCCCACCATGTCCTAGATTCCCATTTACTTCAAATAGGAAATCTATTGAATATGATTATTGTATGACCCTATAGGTCCTTATATTTAAAATATTATGGACTAATAATATACTATAATTGGATTATAAAAACCCATAAAGGCCCCTAAATAGATAAGGTGTATACATAGAAATGATAACCTCTCATACAAACATGGTGTATAATATAATCTCTTTGTCTAATGATGTCTGAAAAAGATGGTTTCACAACTTATGTCACCATCCATAACTACATTATTTATTCATGAATATAATGGATGAATTCACATTATTCTATCATAGCACTATATTTATTGAAGTTACTACCATCCTAGTCAACTGGACAGAGATATCTCATCCTTTTGGAAACAATAAATCTCATCTTGGTCATTCAACCAATTTTTTACCACTGATGATGCGCCCAACACAATCTACCTCATAAAAACATAAATGTCATGATTTTCATCTAATGTCAAATTAAGAAATAAAATTGTATACATTTATAATGATATTAATTCAAGAGATCAATACACTTTCATATAAATTGGAATAACTGATGACACCAGAATCATGGGGTGTTCCTTTTGGAAGCTTAGTCCTCATGATCTCCTCGACTTGAGATTACAAAGTGATAACATCATGAAAATAATTCTTGATTGTTATGATATTTAAGTGCCTAATAGTCAAACATCATATGTGTCATATCAGTATGATATATCACTACTAAAAATCTAGCCTTTAATAGTTCTATAAATGGCCTTTATCAGTGCGAGAAAAGCACTGAAAACATGAGTGACATTAAAAGTCAAGGACTTTTATCAGTGCGGAAAAGTGTTGATAAAGGAATTTGATCAGCACATTGAGAAGTGTTTATAAAGGGTCATATTATAGCATGATGTTACAGTACACTACAACACCAGAAATACATCAGATATCATTAAAAACATTCCTAATACATAATTTAAACGAAATTAAATTTATAACACAAAAACTAGAAAAAACATTATATTATAGACATTTGAAACATTGGTTTATACAATTATGTAAATAAAAATTATTACATTAATTCAAAAACAATCCTAACTAAAAATGTTACCTTGATTTCCATTTACTTTCTTTATCAAACTCTCAACATTTCATGAGTAATTTTGAACAAACCACCTCAACTCAAACAATAGAATTCACATGTATAAGAAAACTGTTATTATCAGTAATAACAAAAATAAATAAATTAATCATAAATACAAAATGATACTTTAAATATATGGAAATTTATTTTACTATAAAAATATCAATATTACATTTATTATTGATTATTAGAGAGAAATTGAAAGAAAGTGATAACTGTCAACACTACAGGAGTGAAAGGTTTTGTGATAGAAGAGATCTGTTGAATTTTGTGTGCATAAAGGGATGAAAGAAAGAAATAGCACCCAAAATTGAAAAAAAGAATCAACCTATATGAGAAAAAAATTATTACATGAGTAATACTAAAAAAATATACACATATATGAAACAACACATTAATTATATTGAAAATTATTTGACTACGAAAAAATCAGGATTACCTATATAATTGAGCAGAGGTCGCATTGTGCCTCTTCTTGGAAAGGAAGTGGAGGTAACTTGAAATAAAATAATAAATTCACCACTACAGGGATGAAAGGGTTTTAAAGGAGAAGGTGCTTGAAAGTTGGACAGATCACCCCCAACTTGAAAAAACGAATCCACCTGTATAGAAAACAATTATTATGTGACTAATTATAAAAATAAATAAATTAATCACATATATGAAATAATACTTTAATTCCATGGTCAATGATTTTGTTGTGCAAACATCCTAATTTCCTTTGTAATTGAGCAGAGGCAGCATTGTTTCTATTAATACAATGGTGGTGGAGGTAACATGAAATAAAGTTATAAATGAACCACAAAAAGGGTGGAATTTTCTTAAGGGAGGAGGAGAGTGAAAGTTGGACAGATCACGCCCAACTTGAAAAAGATAATCCTCTTATACAAGAAATATATTATTATGTGAGTAATAATAAGTAGAAAGAAATTAAATATATATTTGAAACAATACATTTTGTGACATGCTAATAACATTATGAAATAAATTTTTTTCTACATCCATGACATAAAGAAAAATTTTGACATAAAACAATTCCAATATGGTAATTCAAAGAAAATAGATCTCTTCTTCAAACATGGTTTTCAAGGTTTTTCAAAAATGGTTTACCGAAAACAGTGTCAATATTTTTTCTTTTTTGTATATTTGATCACTTGTTGCTGGAGATGGTTTTGCACTTGGTTTGATACTCCCATCGAATGATTTCATCCTGGATTGGTATTTAGGTCTTCAAGGTAAAAAAAATTATTTCCTAAAAAGACAGTCTTTGAGAAATGTTTCAACCGAATAGAGTATGTTTTTCACAAATTTGACACCACACCATGCCTTTAATGTTATATCCTAATTAATTTCTACAATAGGGGAAGTTATTTATCATTCTATACAACATGGCCCTCAATGTGAATTATTCACTACTATGAGCATCATACATTGTATCACATGTATCCCATATAAATTTCATATCTTTGATCGATGAATCCAAATAGACATAAATATCATTATCGGGTTGCTTTTGTCCATATATAAGAAGTGAAAACGTAATGTGTTTTCACTTCATGCATAACCCAGGTGGAGAGTTATAATTTTACAACATGATAGTCCATGTATTGTGAGTACTATTTTATACACCAAAAGGATTTATTCCATCTATACATATCACAAGATGAATGTTTCTCACCTTATCTCCAAATTCAGGAAACTTGTAATCAATTTTCTTCCACTGAGGATAATTTTCTAGATGAAATAGGTTCCCATATTTAATTCTTATAAATGAATTTTGTGTTAATTTTATTGTGGTTTCCTAACATCCATATATCCTTCTAAAACATGGAATTATAGGAAATTACCATAAATATTTTTAAGGACTTGATTTATTTTTCTTGTATCAATTTGTGCCACACATAGGGTATTTGATGTGTGATTCATGGTCCTTGTGAAATAATATGAAATAGTTTTGATAAGAATTTATTTTTTATAGATCATGACAATTGAATATAACATTATTTTAGCATCATATGATCATCATGGTAGTTTATTTTATTCTGGTATTGTCACGACCCATCCTTGGGGCCCGTGCCGTGACTACCCCAAGCCCGCCTTCCATAGGCCAGGGGCTGGCGACTAGCACCAAAGGCGTAAAATCCCGATAACTGGGAAGGCATTGCCTTTATAAAAGAAAACAAGCACCACAGAGTACAAGCGGAAACAAAACACTAAGTAAAAAAGAAAAGCTGAAAAGTAAATGGGCCAGAATACAAACCCAAAAGAAAGTACAACTACAACTGAACAAAAAGACAAACAGCTGGAAGAGGGAAGCAGATCCTAGGTCGTCCTCCTCGGGTCCTACCTGAAGGGTAGGTATAGATAGCACAGCTCCTGGTCGTCCACCACATATCCTACCTGAAGGGTAGGTACAGAAAGGCTCCTCCACGCACTCGTCTGTCAACCTACTCTGTTAGTCGTCTCGTCGCGTAGTCCACCTCCGGGTACGGACTCATCGTGTAGTCCACCTCTGGGTACCGACTCGTCGTGTAGTCCACCTCCGGTTACCATCCAGTCCTCGAACACTCGGCCTCCGTCAGCACTGCCCGTTGTCTGCAACTAACACAACGAGGTGTAGGCATAGCCCATGCAGGGGTGAGTATAACGATACTCAGAAGGGACCCCGATACCCTCAAGGTCTCAGTAACCAACAAGGATAACCACAAGAAGATCTCAACAGATAACCTCTACTTAGATATATTCCCATACATATACCTAAGTTATCAAGTAACCCATCTCAATCATGAGGAAACACAAGGATTGTGAAATCAATGGATAACCACTACCCAGGTATATGCCCATACATATACCTAATTTATCAAGTGACCCATCTCAATCATGAGGTAAACACAAAGGTCAAAAGTCTCAGCTCAAACCAGGATTTTCATTATCGAAACTGTAACTTCTGGAGAGCTCCGTCTCTGGAGTGTACAGTGGTCCTGTCACGACTCTGAGGTACTGCTCACTAACCTAAGACTACAGAGGTGCTCCTCCTGTCGAGTACCGCGGGCCATCCACCTCACACAGTAGTGCTTCCCGCCGGGGTCTGCCACTCAAACACAGTAGTTCTCCCCCCTCATAGCCTACAGAGGTACTCCTCCTATCAAGTACCGCGGGTCTGCCACCTCACATAGTAGTGCTCCTCCATTGTGGGTCTGCCACCTCACAAAGTAGTGCTCCCCACTGGGCTACGTAAGTCACTCTGAATCGAATCGGACATGCAGTCTTCAGGTCTCTGCCGGCTACACGGTCTCCGTACTCCGTACGCTCGTCTCTGGGAGGGTCCGCTCCACGAGCTACAATTCGATACTCCACGTATCTCAAAGTCCCATGAAAAAGTATCTCAAAGGACCGCCTCATCATAGGGGTCTCAACGCAACAGACGGCGCGTCAATCGGACGCCCGGTCTGTGAGTTATTAGCCTTTTCGTCCTAGGGGCCCAGTTGGTTTCGTGAGTGAACCAACCCGGCCGTATCTCAACTGTACACCGAACTCCCATAGGGTATAATCATAGGGACCGTTTCTCAATGAGATCACCAACGCCGCTGACGGTTCGTCAAACAGACGTTCTGTCAGAAAGATATCAGCTTTTCCGTTCCAGGGGCCCAGTTGGATTTCGGTGCGATCCAACCTGGCCACTATCCATCTGCATCCAATTCTTGGGCGGAGGATGCCAAAAGTTTCGTATCGTCAACAGGAACTCAACGCAATAGAGGGCGCGTCAATCGGATTCCCGGTCTAAGAGTTATTGGCTTTTTCGTTCCACACCCACCCTGGGAAACTTCCCATGAGATCACCCATCCTGATCACTACTCTAGGCCAAGCATGCTTAACTATGGAGTTTTAACCACGTAGGCTCCCGAAAAGGAAGGTGATCCTTGAGTATAGTATACTGAAACGACCTTCTCGATCCAAGGATCGTGTTGCTGCTGACGGCGAGTCGTTTGGAGGCCCGCAGCCCAAGATACGAGCATTTGACCGAAAGTGGTCCGAAACTGGGGGGGTTTGGGGCCGGGCCGACCTGGCCCGACCCCCCCCCCCCCCCCTGGGTTGGCCGAACTGGGTCGACCCGCCCCGGGCGGCGACCCAGCCCGATGACCCGGCCCAGGGCGCGGTCCGGCGCGGCGGCGCAGGCTGGTTCGGCGGCGCGGCCTGGGCGACGTTCGGGTGTCACGCGCGGGGGGCAAAGCCCCCCTTTGAGAACCGCGGCCCCTTAATTGGGACCGCTTTTGAGACCTGGCCGGGGGAAATTAATTCCCCCGGTCTCCACTGTCCGGTCGGCCCGCACTGGCCGGCCGGTGTCGCCAGCAAGGACCGGCGACGGCCGGTCCTTCCTTCGCCGACACTGGCGGCCCGGTGCCGGTCGCCGGTCATCTTGCTCCGCCGCGGCCCGGAACCGGCCATGGCCTATGTCGTCCGGTGCGATGCGACTGCATTGCTTCCCTCCTCCACGGCCCCGCTCCGGCCGCAGCGCCTTTTACTTTCTTCGACGCGACGTGACGGCGTCACGTTCTTGGATTTCTTTCCACGGCGCGGCGCGACGGTGCCGCGCAATAATTTTCGTGTGATTCCCGCGTGGTGCGACGGCACGAAGCCATCCTGTTCCATCCGCAAGGAAACAATTATGAACATAGGAGGGGGGTTCGGCCGTGTTGGTGCGGTCCGGGCCCCCCTCTCGTTAGACAATAACATTTAATCCTTTATCCTCGAAGTTCGACATTCTAGAATCAAGAATAAAAAATAAATAAATAAAATATCAACAATCCCCTACCTCAGATTCAAATGTGGAGCAGGCCAATCAAGCCGCGGAAGACTAGCGTCGCGGAGGTCGGGCGTCGCGGAAATCGAACGTCGTTTCCGTTGATGTCGAGGTGCGTCCAAAGAGGTACGTCGCTGGAGAAGCTTGGTAAGCTGACGGAGATAGTCCGAGGAGGAAATGGTGTCTCCTTTCGTTGACACGGGAAGAATATCGAAGAAGCGGCGTCATCGATCTTCGGAAACACACCGGCTACGAAGAAGAGAAGCGGCGTTCTTCACCGGAGCTTAAGTGTTCTTCGTGTTCTTCATCAAGGTTGAAGAAGATGGAGAGAGCTTCTCAAAATCTCTCAAGGTGGTAAAGGAGACCAACACAAAATAAAATAATCTTAAGCCTTATTTTATTTACACAACTAAACATTTGAATTTCAAAAGATAAGAAACGAACCATTAATTCGTAGAATTAACTCAACGAAAGGAACAGCTCATTTAATATACGAAATAAACCGCCCAATTAAATGGTCTGACAAGAATTTAAGAAAACGTGACAGTTGACTTTCATAATGACGGGTTTTCGCGGGTGTGTTACTTAGCGGAAATAATCGGCGGGGCTCGTGCGGGCCCCACCTCACAAATATCCTACCAAGAGGGTAGGATATTTCTGGATAGTACCCTATCTGGTTCATCTCGGTTTAAGCCACTTTTATGTGGCTTCAAGTGGCTTCCAAGTGGCTTATGTGAAATAAAATAAAGTTGTCGTAAAATTATTTTATTTCTTAACTTTAAGCCCAAAAATTAGAAACCACACCCGAGAAAACGCAACTCCGGAAGAGGCGTTTCTAAGAGAATACCGGCGCTGCGATTTCATCGGTGCCCTCAGAATTCGATTCCGGGCACCGGTTCAAAAGTTAGAAAAACCCGCTCGTCCGTTCACTGAACGTACCCGAGCCAAACTTCGGAAAATGATTCTGGGAACACCGGGCCTCGGAATCAGGTGCCATCAGAAACTGCGTTCTTGTAAAATTCCAAAGAAAATTAAGAAAAAAATTTCCTTGGAATTTACGGGTCTTTACATTACTCCCACCACAGGGCTTTACGTCCCAGTAAAGCTTCACCACAAACTTAGGGATACAAAGGCGGTACTGAGCACACATCTGAGCCTTCCTCTCCTATGTGATCACCTGGAGGTTCCGTACTGCCAAAGAAAGAACACCCGAGGAATCGATCATCCTCGTAGGATCTGCTCCTGTCGATTCTCGATCCCCACTGGAACCTCCGCGAAAAACACCTCATCGACATCGTCCAGCTCTTCATGGTCGATGATATGCGAAGGGTCGAGCACGTATCTCCTCAGTTGAGATACGTGGAAGTCGTCATGCACCTGGTGCAACTGAGGTGGATGGGTCAAGCGGTAAACCACCCCGCCTACCCAGCTGAGGACCTAGAATGGTCCGTTGAACCTCGGAGATAACTTGCCGCCTTAGCCACATCTCCGTAAACCTCGTCGAGGTGAGACCCGTATAAGGACGTGATCGTCATCCTCGAACTCCAGGGGTCTCCATTTCCTATTAGAACTGGAAATCAAATCGACTGCTGCCACGAGGGTAAGGTTGACCGACTCAAGAGTTATCGGTCACACCCTCCTATGCAAGAGTTACCCTGCGCTTCCTGGGGTTTCCTTTTCCGCCGACCAAGGAAAACCCATCCCCACGTTTGCCTAAAACCATCAATTTGAGTATGAACAGTTATTGCCCATTCCATACTCAAACTAACATCGTAAGGCCTCGACGCTGCCACCAAGAGATTCCTACCAGAACTCTTGCCTCGAGGGTCTGACCACACCGTCGGCGTAAGTGTGATTATCGAGTCTCCTCCCAAGGTATCTCCAGACGTGAGGGTCAAGTCCACGGCTTACTGGAAATTCTAGGTCTGGAACAAGATTTGTGAAAGCGAGGAATGATTCATATCGACGTCTGTTACTACAACAGCTAGTAGTGGACACAGACTGTCCCTTGAATCATTTATAGAGCCATTGGGTCACACTCCTTGACCACATGCAGCCGCATTCTTCCACCGCCCTCCAACTCCCTGAGCCTGGCAGGAATAACTAAGGCGGGTGGTTGTACCATGTTAGGATGTACACCACCTCATGCTGCTCTCCTAGCTCTGCCTCCACGTCTGCTACATTGTAGACTCATCTCTCCTTTAAGCATCCTCTTCTCGAAACATTTAACACGCTCGAGTCTCTAATACTGGCATCGGTTTCCTGTTTCTTACTGCACTGTGCAGTCTTCATCCACTCCTGGATGAACTGGACCTCCTTTTCATACGATCTGGAAGAGCTGCTAAAATTTCTCCGTTGCCGAAAAAAGAAACCTGGTCTCATCCCCTCTCTGGATGAACCACGCCCATTGCCTAATACAGTCAATCCTGACATGAAGGATTCATTCATGCCATGGATGACGTCGTAAGGCCTCGACATAACTACCAAGAGATCCAACTGTCACTCTCGCCTCTAAGGTTCGAGTCACACTGTCGGCATCAGTGTGAGGTCACCGGGTCTCCTCTAGTAGAAATCTCTAAAGTGAGGGTCAAGTCAACAGTTTAACCGGGACCACTCAGTATCAACCAAACAAAAAGGACAGGAAATAAAACATCACAAGATAAGTGTCTTTTTATTATTGCAGCTCATAATACAAAGACACGAATAAAAAAGCAACATGGAACTAGAAGTACAAAGGACGTATCCACTAGTTCCGCTCCTGTCCACCTGCTCCCGGAGCTCTACTACCTTCTCCACTGCTCGGTTGTTTCTCAAGAACCTGCCGCTGCTTCTGTCTCGGTGGCTCCTCCAACACCCGATGATCAATCGTGCGGGGGGTCGTACAGTCACGTGCCAGGTGACCCTTCCTGCCGCAGGAGAAACACTCTCCATTTCTGGCATGCCTGGCTCTGACCCCACACCGGGTGCCCCGCACCACTGATCCTAAAACCCGTGATCGTCCAACTGCTGGTCTGGTCCTCCTGGACATCTTCATCATCTGTCTACTGCCCACAGATGACTCGGAAACTGATCAAAAACCCTGCGGGAAAGGCAGAAGCTCCTGTACACGCTTGGGGTGTAGAGCTACTGGCACAAACTCCACCCTGAAGAAGGTCTCGAAGTATTCCCATGCGAAGGTCATCCCGTCGCAAAACTGGAACAAGTGGCTCCACCACCTGCCTGCTGCTGCCTGAAGGAGGCTGGCAGCAAAGATCACCATGAAGTCTGTCGGTGTCCCCACTGGCCTGAAGACTCCCACCACAGCCTCCAGCCAATCCTCAGCCGCGTGCGGGTCCGTCTCTCCCCGGAACCTGGGTGGCCTCTGGCGCTGGAACTCGTGCAGTGCACTCAAGTGGCGTGCATCGCCTACTGCTAGGGCTGGTGGCATTGGTGGCCCAACGTATGGTAGTATCGTCGGTGCCTCCGCTGGTGCCTCAACGTCAAGAGGGCCCTGTACCGAAGCCTCGTCGCTTGACAGGTTGTCAGTACGCACATCCCTATAGGCTCTAGCTGGTCGTTTGTGAAAAGGCATCCTGAAAGAAACAACGTAACACGGTCAAACGTTTATACCTGGTGAGATGACCTGGTTTGAGCTGACATTTAAATAAAACTTCTGGAAAACACACACGCAATCAGTGTTTTCGTGCACAAAGTCAAAAATCAGTTGTCAAGGTCCTAGTGTATGGATACGTCGGCCGCCCGCAACAAAACTGGACTCCCTGAACTGAAAACCACACTCGGTACTCTTAACACTATTGCTTCACAGAAAGAAACATCAGAGTTATAAGTTCTGCGGTAGAACTGAACTCCTCTAATACCAATTTATCATGACCCGTCCTCGGGGCCCATGCCGTGACTACCCCAGGCCCGCCTTCCATAGGCCAGAGACTGGAGACTAGAACCAAAGGCGTAAAATCCCGATAACTGGGAAGGCATTGCCTTAATAAAAGAAAACAAGCACCACAGAGTACAAGCGGAAACAAAACACTAAGTACAAAAGAAAAGCTGAAAAGTAAATGGGCCAGAATACAAACCCAAAAGAAAGTACAACTACAACTGAACAAAAAGACAAACAGCTGGAAGAGGGAAGCAGCTCCTGGGTTGTCCTCCTCGGGTCCTACCTGAAGGGTAGGTACAGATAGCGCAGCTCCTGGTCGTCCACCACGGATCCTACCTGAAGGGTAGGTACAGATAGCCTCCTCCACGCTCTCTTCCATCAACCTCCTCTGTGAGTCATCTCGTCACGTAGTCCTCCTCCGGGTACTGACTCGTCGTGTAGTCCACCTCCGGGTACCAACTCGTCGTGTAGTCCACCTCTGGTTACCATCCAGTCCTCGAACACTCGGCCTCCATCAGCACTGCCCGTCGTCTGCAACCAACACAATGAGGTGCGGGCATAGCCCGTGCAGGGGTGAGTATAACGATACTCAGTAGGGACCCCGAGACCCTCAAGGTCTCACTAAACCAACAAGGATAACCACAAGAAGATCTCAATAGATAATCTCTACTTAGATATATGCCCATACATATACCTAAGTTATCAAGTAACCCATCTCAATAATGAGGAAACACAAGGATTGTGAAATCAACGGATAACCACTACCCAGGTATATGCACATACATATACCTAAGTTATCAAGTGACCCATCTCAATCATGAGGTAAACACAAAGGTCAAAAGTCTCAGCTCAAACCAGGATTTTTATTATCGAAACTGTAACTGCTGGAGAGCTCCGTCTCTGGAGTGTACAGGGGTCCTGTCACGACTCTGAGGTACTGCTCACTAACCTAAGTCTGCTGAGGTGCTCCTCCTGTCGAGTACCGCGGGCCTGCCACCTCACACAGTAGTGCTTCCCGTCGGGGTCTGTCACTCAAACACAGTAGTGCTCCCCCCTCATAGCCTACAGAGGTACTCCTCCTGTCATGTACCGCGGGTCTTCCACCTCACATAGTAGTGTTCCTCCGCTGTGGGTCTGCCACCTCACAAAGTAGTGCTCCCCACTGGGCTACGTAAGTCACTAAGAATCGAATCGGACAAGCAGTCTTCAGGTCTCTGCCGGCTACACAGTCTCCGTACTCCGTACGCTCGTCTCCGGGAGGGTCCGCTCCACGAGCTATAGGTCGATACTCCAAATATCTCAAAGTCCCACGAAGAAGTATCTCAATGGACTGCCTCGTCATAGGGGTCTCAACGCAACAGACGGTGCGTCAATCGGACGCCCGGTCTGTGAGTTATTAGCCTTTTCGTCCCAGGGGCCCGGTTGGTTTTGTGAGTGAACCAACCTGGCCGTATCTCAACTGTACCCCGAACTCCCATAGGGTATACTCATAGGGACTTTTTCTCAACGAGATCACCAACGCCGCTGACGGTTCGTCAAACGGACGTTCTGTCAGAAAGATATCAGCTTTTCCGTTCCATGGGTCTGGTTGGATTTCGGTGTGATCCAACCCGGCCACTATCCATCTGCATCCAATTCTCGTGCGGAGGATGCCAAAAGTTCTGTATCGTCAACAGGAACTCAACGCAACAGACGGCGCATCAATCGGATTCCCGGTCTGAGAGTTATTGGCTTTTTCGTTCCACACCCACCCTGGGAAACTTCCTAGGAGGTCACCCATCCAGATCACTACTCTAGGCCAAGCACGCTTAACTATGGAGTTTTAACCACGTAGGCTCCCGAAATGGAAGGTGCACCTTGAGTATAGTATACCGAAACGACCGTCTCGATCCAAGGATCGCGTTGCCACTGACGGCGAGTCGTTTGGAGGCCCACAGCCCAAGATACGGGCATCTGACCGAAAGTGGTCCGAAACAGGGGGTCTGGGCCCGGGCCGACCCCCCCCCCCCCCCCCCCCCCGGGTCGGCCGAACCGGGTCGACCCGCCCCGGGCAGTGACTCGGCCCGACGACCCGGCCCGGCTCGGAAAACCCGGCCCGGCCGGCGGCGCGGGCAGGTTCGGCGGCGCGGTCCGGCGCGGCGGCGCGGTCCGGCGCGGCGGCGCGGTCCGGCGCGGCGGCGCGGTCCGGCGCGGCGGCGCGGTCCGGCGCGGCGGCGCGGTCCGGCGCGGCGGCGCGGTCCGGCGCGGCCAGGGCGCCGTTCGGGTGCCGCGCGGGGGGGGGGGGGGGGAAGCCCCCCTTTGAGAACCGCGTCCCCTTAATTGGGGCCGCTTTTGAGACCCGGCCGGGGGAAATTAATTCCCCCAGTCTCCACTGTCCGGCTGGCCCGCACTGGCCAGCCGGTTTCGCCAGCAAGGACTGGCGACGGCCGGTCCTTCCTTCGCCGACACCGGCGGCCCGGTGCCGGTCGCCGGTCATCTTGCTCCGCCGCGGCCCGAAACCGGCCGCGGCCTATGCCGTCTGACGCGATGCGACGGCATCGCTTCCCTCTGCCGCGACCCCGCTCCAACCACGATGCCTTTGACTTTATTCGACGCGACGCGACGGCGTCGCATTCTTGGATTTCTTTCCACGGCGCGGCGCGACGGCGCCGCGCAATAATTGTCGTGCGATTCCCGCGTGGTGTGACGGCACCAAGCCATCCCATTCCATCTGCAAGGAATCAATTATGAACATAGGAGGGGGGTTCGGCCGTGTTGGTGCGGTCCGGGCCCCCCTCTCATTAGACAATAAGATTTAATCCTTTATCCTCGAAGTTCAACATTCTAGAATCAAGAATGGAAAATAAATAAATAAAATATCAACAATCCCCTACCTCGGATTCAAATGCAGAGCACGCCAATCAAGTCGCGGAAGACTAGCGTCGCGGAGGTCGGGCGTCGCGGAAATCGAACGTCATTTCCGTTGACGTCAAGGTGCGTCCGAAGAGGTACGTCGCTGGAGAAGCTTCGTAAGCTGACGGAGATAGTCCGAGGAGGAAATGGCGTCTCCTTTCGTTGACATGGGAAGAAGATCGAAGAAGCGGCGTCGTCGATCTTCGGAAACACACCGGCTACGAAGAAGAGAAGCGGCGTTCTTCGTCGGATCTTAAGTGTTCTTCGTGTTCTTCGTCATGGTTGAAGAAGATGAAGAGAGCTTCTCAAAATCTCTCAAGGTGGCAAAGGAGACCAACCCAAAATAAAATAAGCTTAAGCCGTATTTTATTTACACAACTAAACATTTGAATTTCAAAAGATAAGAAACGAACCATTAATTCGTATAATTAATTCAATGAAAGGAACAACTCATTTAATTTACGAAATAAACCGCCCAATTAAATGGTTTGTTAAGAATTTAAGAAAACGCGTTAGTTGACTTTCATAATGACGGGTTTTCGCGGGTGCGTTACTTAGCGGAAAGAAACGGCGGGGCTCGTGCGGGCCCCACCTCACAAATATCCTACCAAGAGGGTAGGATATTTCTAGATAGTAACTTATCCAGTTCAACTCAGTTTAAGCCACTTTTAAGTGGCTTCATGTGGCTTCCAAGTGGCTTAAGTAAAATAAAATAAAGTTGTCGTAAAATTATTTTATTTCTTAACTTTAAGCCCAAAAATTAAAAATGACACCCGAGCAAACGCAACTCCAGAAGAGGCGTTTCTAAGCGAATATCGGCGCTGCGATTTCATCGGTGCCCTCAGAATTCGATTCTGGACACCGGTTCAAAAGTTAGAAAAACCCGCTCGTCCGTTCACTAAACGTACCCAAGACAATCTTCGGAAAATGATTCCGGGCACACCGAGCCTCGGAATCAGGTGTCGTCAGAAACTGCGTTCTGGTAAAATTCCAAAGAAAATTATGAAAAAAAATTCCTTGGAATTTACGGGTCTTTACTAGTATCATATCTTTCAGAAGACCAAGTAGTTTTGTAAAGCCGGTGCCACTCCATTTGTTTCCATCTTTCAAATTATATAACTTCAATACAACTGGAAATGTTGTGAATTTATTACAACTAGAATACAATGGTTTTTTGGAATGGATATTTAAACCCACAAACAATGTTATACAATCAAAAAGTTCATCTTCAATTTTAATTGTCCTTTCTTTCATGTGATCTTCATCATCTTTTACAAAGGTATTCATATCAAATGATACATAAACTGTAGTATCATCCCAATTGATGTCCACATTAAATTTTTCCTCATGTTTAGACTAACATTATTATCTTTGATATTTTTTTGGGAAAAATCAAATGTTCTTCCAACTCTTCTGGACTAATTTGTCTTGAATAAGAACAATGTAAACATGGACAGAGGATTTTAGAAGGATTGCCAACATGATCTATTGAAAACGTTATGAAATCTTTACCTCTGTATTCATACTCATTTGTCAAATGATTAGTATGCATCCACATTCAGTCATTTTCATCCTATTGGGTTCATAAATTATTAATTTTATATAATATATAAATAAATACAAATAAGATATTCATTATCAAAAGTTAAAGTGCAGGACAATTATACTAAGGGAAATATGGATCATTTATACTAGAATATATGAGTGCCTAGATATTAAAAATACAATAATATGGGCTATTGGAATTTAAAAAAATAGAGTGAGATAAAGAAATATGATAAATAATATTATCACTAAATATTATTGGTGTGAATGAAAATAAGGATAATGTAATAAACCTAGCCTGAATTACCCAAACAACACCAGTTCATATCATTTTATGACCTCTAACACACCTCAAAGTCACTAAAGGATGGTTTAATCATTGGGTGTAAAAAACCATAAATGAAAGGTGCCCCCCCCCCAAATAGAAACAATTAGTACCCAAGTTTGAACAAAAATCTGTCGTGACCCTTGTGGTCAATGGACAAGTAGACCTAAAATCATTATTACATGATATAGGAATACCTGTTTGACAAAAAACTATGGAAATAAATGATGCAATAGCTATATAGACACACATACATGTCACGCCGTCATAAAAACTGAATCACTTATAGTCTATAAGAAATATAAAATAGATAAAAACCCGATACTCAAACATAATGGTAACTAAAGGCACCATAATGATTCAAAAAGTGAAGGCTTTATGTGATAAAACCTCATGTGCTTAACTGGGGATAACCCATTTGAATATGCACCAAAAAAATCAAGTACCATAGTGATTCTAAGAGAAACTATATCCTATGATACATATTTCCAATAGAGAAACATACACCACTCAACTATCTTGGTTCTTGAAAAATAGCATCTGAAGCTGCATGTCCACTAAGGTGTACATGAAAGGTGTCATCATATATATAATAATTAGGGAACCACCAATGTGCCTCAAATCAGTAATCAATAAATAATAATATACTTGAACACTTCAACACATTTATTTACATATAGGAAAAAATTATTTAGTAAGAAGATATAAAACATAGTAGTAAAACACAATGAATAAATCCAAGATTTAGTGTTAGATGTAAACAAAGGATCATACATCATTATTCAATACAAATAAATGACCACAAAGCATTCCCTAAATAACGGATCACAAAAAAATAATAGACAAAAGACCATAAACAAATCTTATAAAATGAAATCAAAAAAGAAACCAAAAATAGACAAAAAAATCAGAAGGCCTACCTAAATAGGTTAAAAAAATCCAAGACCCTCTAGAAATGTCAGATGAGATGTTCATAGGTAATTGAGTGGTGTGATTCGACCATTGATTCGCTGAGGAGGAGCGATTCAACCATAGATTCACCGTGGAGGAGTGCCGACAGTATGTGGATTCTATGGAAAGCTTCTATATCGCGATGAGATTGCAAATGGTTAGGGTTTTTAAAATAGATTGGGACACTTTTATTAGTGCTTACCAAAAATCATTGATAAATGGACTATTTATCAACACTTATTTAGCATTGATAAAGATAGGTCTTTTTGAGCGCTAAACTTATAGCACTGATAAATCCTCATCTTAATCAGTTCCAAAAAAGCATTGATAAAGATTCTTTTATCTGCACTTATTATTGAAGCACTTCTAAGGGATTTATAATTATAATTACAAATAAAAAAATTGTAAATATTTATAAATACTTAACAAATTTATATAAATATAAATTTAGTAAATATATTCCTTTTAAAATATATTTTTTATTATTTTATTATTATATATTTATAATTATAGAAGTATTTTTAAAAAAAATTATTTATATCATTATAAATATTTATATAATTATACATATATATATATATATATATTAAATAAACATATATAAATATAGATATAGTAAATATATTCATTATTTTAGTAAATTTATTAAAAATTTAATAATTACTTATTTATAAATAATAATTTTTTATAATAATTTTATAAAATATTTATTTATTTATAATTATAATTATATAATTGTGTAAATGTAGGGAATGTAATTTTATAAATATATTTATTTCTAAATATATTTACTTATAATTTTTTTATGACAATATTTTTAACATTATTAATGAATATCTAATTTTTAGTCCATGAATATATATATACATATATACGAGTGACATTGAATAAATTAAGAATACAAGTACACTTTAACAATATCGAAAAAATGGATAAAATATAATTCATTAACTCAACTCACTTATACCATTAAATACTTAACGAACCTTGAATAATACATTAATTTGAAAAAAATATCTATTTTTCATTCACTTAATTAATTATGGATAAAATGAGTAAATAAATTAAAAACAATTTATTCCAATATCAAATAATATTGGACTTATTAATTTCCTTGAATTCATCCAAACTCATACATCACCTAAACATTGTGGTTATCCCCACCATGTCCTAGATGCCCATTCACTTCGAATAGGAAAAAATACTGAATACGCTTAGTGTATGACCCTATAGGTCCTTATATTTAAAATATTAGGGACTAATAATATACTATAATTGGATTATAAAAACCCATAAAGGCCCCTAAATATATAAGGTGTATACATATAAATGATAACCGCTCATACGAACATGGTGTATAATATAATCTCTTTGTCCAATGATGTCTCAAAAAGATGGTTTCACAACTTATGTCACCATCCATAACTACATTATTTATTCATTAATATAATGGATGGATTCACATTCTTCTATCATAGCACTATATTTAGTTAAGTTACTACCATCCTAGTCAACTAGCCAGAGATATCTCATCCTTTTGGAAACAATAAAGCTCATCTTGATCATTCAACCAATTTTGTACCACTGATGACACGCCCAACAAAATCTACCTCATGAAAACATAAATTTCATGATTTTCCTCTAGCGTCAAATTACGAAATAAAATTGTATAAATTTATAATGATATTAATTCAAGAGATCAGTACACCTTCTTATAAATTGGAATAACTGATGACACCAGATTCATGGGGTGTTCCTTTTGGAAGCTTAGTCCTCATGATCTCCTCGACTTGAGATTACAAAGTGAAAACATCATGAAAATAATTATTGATTGTTATGATATTTAAGTTCCTAATAATCAAACATCATATGTCTCATATCATTATGATATATCACTACTTCAAATCTAGCCTTTAATAGTTCTATAAATGGCCTTTATCAGTGAAAGAAAAGCACTGACAACATGAGTGACATTAAAAGTCAAGGACTTTTATCAGTGCTGAAAAGTGTTGATAAAGGAATTTTATCAGCACATTGAGAAGTGTTTATAAAGGGTCATATTATAGCATGATGTTACAGCACACTACAGCACCAGAAATAAATCAGATATCATTAAAAACATTCCTAATACATAATTTAAACGAAATTAAATTTATAACACAAATACTAGAAAAAACTTTATATTATATACATTTGAAACATTGGTTTATACAATTATGTAAATAAAAATTATTACATTAATTCAAAAACAATCCTAACTAAAAATGTTACCTTGATTTCCATTGACATTCTTTATCAAACTCTGAACATTTCATGAGTAATTTTGAACAAACCACCTCAACTCAAAAAATAGAATTCACATGTATAAGAAAACAGTTATTATGAGTAATACTAAAAAGAAATAAATTAATCATAAATACAAAATGATACTTTAAATATATGGAAATTTATTTTACTATGAAAATATCAATATTACTTTTATTATTGACTATTAGAGAGAAATTGAAAGAAAGTGATAAATGTCAACACTACAGGAGTGAAAGGTTTTGTGATAGAAGAGTTCTAATGAATTTTGTGTGCATAAAGGGATGAAAGAAAGAAATAGCACCCAAAATTGAACAAAAGAATCAACCTATATTAGAAAAAAAATTATTATGTGAGTAATACTAAAAAAATATACACATATATGAAACAACACATTAATTATATGGAAAATTATTTCACTACGAAAAAATCAGGATTACCTATATAATTGAGCAGAGGTCACATTGTTCCTCTTATTGAAAATGAAGTGGAGGTAACTTCAAATAAAATAATAAATTCACCACTATAGGGATGAAAGGGTTTTAAAGGATAATGTACTTGAATGTTGGACAGATCACCCCCCAACTTGAAAAAAATAATCCACCTGTATAGAAAATAATTATTATGTGACTAATTATAAAAAAGAAATAAATTAAACACATATATGAAATAATACATTAATTCCATGGTCAATGATTTTGTTGTGAGAACATCCTGATTTCCTTTGTAATTGAGCAGAGGCATCATTATTTCTATTCCTACAATGGCGGTGGAGGTAACATGAAAGAAAGTTATAAATGCACCACTAAAAGGGTGGAATTTTTTTAAGGGGGGAGGAGAATGAAAGTTGGACATATCACACCCAACTTGAAAAAGATAATCCTCTTATACAAGAAATATATTATTATGTGAGTAATACTAAGTAGAAATAAATTAAACATACATGTGAAACAATACATTTTGTGACATGCTAATAGCATTATGAAATAAATTTTGTTCTACATCCATGACATAAAGAAAATTTTTGACATAAAACAATTCCAATATGGTAATTCAAAGAAAATAGATCTCTTCTTCAAATGTGGTTTTTAAGATTTTTCAAAAATGGTTTACCAAAAACAGTGTCAATATTTTTACATTTTTGTATAATTGATCACTTGTTGTTGGAGATGGTTTTGCACCTGGTTTGATACTCCCATCGAATGATTTCATCCCGGATTGGTATTTATGTCTTCAAGGTAAAAAAAAATTATTTCCTAAAAAGACAATCTTTGAGAAATGCTTCAACCGAATAGAGTATGTTTTTCACAAATTTGACACCCCAACATGCCTTTAATGTTATATCCTAATTAATTTCTACAATAGGGGAAGTTAGTTATCATTCCATACAACATGGCCCTCAATTTGAATTATTTACTACTATGAGCATCATACATTGTATCACATGTATCCCATATAAATTTCATATCATTGATCAATGAATCCAAATAGACATCAATATCATTATTGGGTTGCTTTTGTCCATATATAAGAAGTGAAAACATAATGTGTTTTCACTTCATGCATAACCCATGTGGAGAGTTATATTTTTCCAACATGATAGTCCATGTATTGTGAGTACTAATTTATACACCAAAAGGATTTATTCCATCTATACATAACACAAGATGAATGTTTCTCACCTTATCTCCAAATTCAGGAAACTTGTAATCAATTTTCTTCCACTGAGAATAATTTTCTAGATGAAACAGCTTCCCATATTTAATTATTGTAAATGAATTCCGTGTTAATTTTATTGTGGTTTCCTAACATCCATATATCCTTCTAAAACATGGAATTATAGGAAATTACCATAAATATTTTGAAGGACTTGATTTATTTTTCTTGTATCAACTTGTGCCACACATAGGGTATTTGATGTGTGAATCATGGTCCTTGTGAAACAATATGAAATAGTTTTGATAAGAATGTATTTTTTATAGATCATGACCATTGAATATAACATTATTTTAGCATCATATTTTCATCATGGTAGTTTATTTTATTCTGGTATCATATCTTTCAGAAGACCAAGTAGTTTTGTAAAGCCAATGCCACTCCATTTGTTTCCATATTTCAAATTATATAACTTCAATAAAACTGGAAATGTTGTGGATTTAGTACAACTTGAATACAATGGTTTTTTAGAATGGATATTTAAACCCACAAACAATGTTGTACAATCACAACGTTCATCTTCAATTTTAATTGTCCTTTCTTTCATGTGATCTTCATCATCTTTTACAAAGATATTCATATCAAATGATACATAAACCATAGTATCATCCCTATTGATGTCCACATTCAATTTTTTTCATGTTTAGTCTAACATTTATATCTCTGATCTTTTTTGGGAAAATCGAATGTTCTTCCAACTCTTCTGAACTAATTTGTCTTGAATAAGAACAATGTAAACATGGACAGATGCTTTTAGAAGGATTGTCAGCATGCTCTATTGAAAACATGATGAAATATTTACCTCTGTATTCATACTAATTTGTCAAATGATTAGCATGCATCCACATTCAGTCATTTTCATCCTATTGGGTTCATAAAGTATTAATTTTATATAATATATAAATAAATACAAATAAGATATTCATTATCAAAAGTTAAAGTGCAGGACAATTATACTAAGGGAAATATGGATCATTTATACTAGAATATATGAGTGCCTAGATATTAAATATACAATAATATGGGCTATTGGAATTTGAAAAAATAGAGTGAGATAAAGAAATATGATAAATTATATTATCACTAAATATTATTGGTGTGAATGAAAATATGGATAATGTAATAAACCTAGCATGAATTACCCAAACAACACCAGGTCATATCATTTTATGACCTCTAACACACCTCAAAGTCACTAAATGATGGTTTAATAATTGGGTGTAAAAACCCATAAATGAAAGGTACCCCCCAAATAGAAACAATTATTACCCATGTTTGAACAAAAATCTGTCATGACCCTTGTGGTCAATGGACAAGTAGACCTAAAATCATTATTACATGATATAGGCATACCTGTTTGACAAAAAACTATGTAAATAAAAGATTCAATAGCTATATACACACACATACATGTCACACCGTCATAAAAACTGAATCACTTATAGTCTCTAAGAAATATAAAATAGATAAAAACCTGATACTCAAACATAATGGTAACTAAAGCACCATAATGATTCAAAAAGTGAAGGCTTTATGTGATAAAAAATCATGTGCTTAATTGGGGATAACCCATTTGAATATGCACCATAAAAAAATCAAGTACCATAGTGATTCTAAGAGAAACTATATCCTATGACACATATTTCCAATAGAGAAACATACACCACTCCACTAACTTAGTTCTTGAAAAATAGAATCTGAAGCTGCATGTCCACTAAGGTGTCCATTAAAGGTTTCATCATATATATAATAATTAGGGAACCACCAATGTGCCTCAAATCAGTAATTAATAAAGAATAATATACTTGAACACTTCAACACATTTATATACATATTGAAAAAAATTATTTAGTAAGAATATATAAAACATAGTAGTAAAACACAATGAATAAATCCAAGATTTAGTGTTAGATGTAAACAAAGGATCATACATCATTAGTCTATACAAATAAATGACCACAAAGCATTCCATAAATAATGGATCACAAAAAAATCATAGACAAAAGACCATAAACAAATCTTATAAAATGAAATCAAAAAAGAAACCAAAAATACACAAAAAAATCAGAAGGCCTACCTCAATAGGTTAAGGAAAATACAAGACCCTCTGGAAATGTCAGATGAGATGTTCATAGGTAATTCAGTGGTGTGATTCGACATTTGATTCACTGAGGAGGAGCGATTCAAACTTAAATTCACCATGGAGGAGCGCCGACAGTATATGGATTCTAAGGAAAGCTTCTAAATCATGATGGGACTTCAAATGGTTAGGATTTTTAAAATAGATTGGGACACTTTTATCAGTGCTTACCAATAATCATTGATAAAAAGACTATTTATCAACACTTATTTAGAACTGATAAAGATAGGACTTTTTGAGCGCTAAACTTATAGCACTGATAAATCCTCGTCTTTATCAGTGCCAAAACAGCACTGATAAAGATTCTTTTATCTGCACTTATTGTTGAAGCACTGCTAAAGGATTTATAATTATAATTATAAATAAAAAATTTGTAAATATTTATAAATACTTAACAAATTTATATAAATATAAATTTAGTAAATATATTCCTTTTAAATTATATTTTTTATAATTTTATTATTATATATTTATAATTATAGAAGTATTTTTTAAAAAAATTATTTATATCATTATAAATATTTATATAATTATACATATATATATATATATTAAATAAATATATGTAAATATAGATATAGTAAATATATTCCTTATTTTAGTAAATTTATTAAAAATTTAATAATTGCTTCTTTATAAATAATAATTTTTTATAATACTTTTAATAAATATTTATTTATTTATAATTATAATTATATAATTTTGTAAATGTTGGGAATGTAATTTTATAAATATATTTGTTTCTAAATATATTAACTTAATATTTTTTTCATGACTATATTTTTAACATTATTAATGAATATCTAATTTTTAGTGCATGAATATATATATATATATATATGAGTGAAATTGAATAAATTAAGAATACAAGTACACTTTAACAGTATCGAAAAAAATGGATAAGTTCTGTGTGTGTGCATATTTTCTTTAAAAATGCATTAATTATATGTATTTGTGAAATCAATATAACACGCATTTCATTTATATTAAATTAAAAAATCAAACGAAATTCAATTATATGTCGAGTACAATGAAATTAGTCAATATTTATAATTCATATTAATTTTTAATTATATACCATTATTCAATAAACATATTAAAATTTTATGTAAAGTGCATAAATATTTTGTAATATATAGTCATATTTATATACATTAATATATATATATTTATTTATTTATTTATTTATTATGTACAATTTAATAACATTTATTATCATAATTATATAATTAATAAAATTTTTCATATTTAATAATGTTTTATCAGTCAATTAATTTTTGTCAATAATTATTTAATTAATAAAATTTGTAATATTTTTTTAAATGAACACATTTTTTATTTAATTATTTAATTTTATCAACGCTAAAAAATCTCTGATGAAGGAAATATTTATCAGCGCTAAACATAAATCAATGATAAAGTGTACCCTGTATCAGTGGTGAAAATAAATTGTGGATAAAGGATACCCTTTATCAGCCTGAAAATTAAAGCACTGATTAAGGTTTCTTTTATTAAAGCTAAAAAAATGCATTGATAAAAGCTTAAATTTATCAACACTTTCTTTAGTGATGATAAATATTCCATTTATCAGTATTTTATTCTAGTGATGATAAATAATTGCACTACTAAAGCCCAATTTTGTAGTACTGTATCAAGATCATAGGAAAAATGTTTAAGATTATTATCACAGCATCTGAAGGTTATCATTATAATTTGATATCTACTGTGAACTTTTGATATGACATGTAATCTAAATAAATTAACATTTATATAGTATATTTAGAAGTGGTTTTACTATTAAGGTATGTGAAAACACATGCATATATCAATCTGTATACATGAAATGGTAATCAAAGTACATATAACAGTTGGGTCTAGGTCACCCAGTCACAACACTCTCACATTCACTAGAGACAGCCACTAATGACTCTCAACCTTCTATCCCTCACATTATAATTATTATCCTTCTAAAATATAGATTTTTCAGGGGTGAACACATTATCCTCTGTGGATACTCTACTAATTGTAACTTCACCTATCTAAGTAAAATCCATCAGTAGATGAAACTTTGGATGTATATGTTTTTTCTTTTCTGTGAAATTGTATCCCTATAAAGTACCACTATAATATTATTAACATAATAAATTTCAAATGGGTCAGAATTTTTATGAACAACACTAATATCCAATAAAAAATTGTGTATCTAAACTGCCTACTTAGTTGCATCAGAAGTTGATGTATAATCAAATTCTACTAGAAAATTTTTAAATATGGGTTGTTTCAAACTTCCCCATCTCACCAAACCACTATTAATTAAGAAAAAATAGAATGACTATGATATCATATCATATTGACCTATCTTGAAACTAGAATGAGTACATCCCCTCATTGCTAGTTCTTGGTCTCTTACATAACCAAGAAATATTTCCTTTGTATGTATCAAGTACATTATGATAGTTTTTGTAACTATTCAATGAATCTCTCATAAATTATCCTGACATCTACCCACCATGTTCAAATAAAAGGAAACATCAAACCTATTACATATCCTTATATTCATAATAGATCCAACTACTGAAGCAT
Source organism: Viscum album (assembly GCA_963277665.1). NCBI lineage: Eukaryota > Viridiplantae > Streptophyta > Magnoliopsida > Santalales > Viscaceae > Viscum > Viscum album. Next base: position 1,891,346,890 of record OY728156.1, read on the forward strand.
AAAATATTCTACCAACCTCTTAATCTCCTCATGTGTTTGTCGACACGTTTTCTTTGACAGATTGATACCATGTGATGTCAAAACAATCCTCTTTTGGATTCTTCCATATTTTCCCTTTTGAGTGCCTCATAAATATACATACATTTGATTATCCTAAATTTACTTTTTTTATCTAACTTGATAGATCTTGATCACTAGAATTTAGTCCACTTCACCTTAGTCTTTCATAGAGATGCATTCATTTAACCAAGTCGTAACTAACTATAAGTATTTTACTTGTTTTTCCATGATTAATATTTCATCAATATATAAAACTATGAAATGATGGAATTCCCACTAACCTTCATATAGAGACATGGATCACTATTGTTCTTAATGAAACCAAATTCTCTTATTGCCTTATCAAAAAAAATCCATGATAGTGATTTATAATTAAATCCTTAAATGGATCTCTATAGCTTGTACATTTTATTAACATTATTTGTCTTAATAAACCATCTGTGTTGATTAATATAGATTTATTCAACCAACATCCCATTTAGAAATGATGTTTTTATATCCATATTCAAAATTTCATAATCATTCCATGTTTTTATTGCAAGTAATATTATGATCAATTTTAGCATCATGATTGTTGAGAAGGTTTTTTCATAGTGAATGCCCTGATATTTCTTGAAACCCTTCATAAATATAAATTATTTATAATTATTTAATTCACCATCCATTTCTATCAGTTTCATCAATACGGATTTACATCCAATAGGTTTTACACTATTTTGTGGATCATCCAAAATCCATGCATGATTTTGATATATGGAATCTATTTTGGAATGCATGGATTATTTACATTTAGTAGTATATTTTGCATCTACTACCTCTTTTTACGTAATATGTTTTTCATTTTGTAAGAGTAATGTTTCACCTAACTCATTGATAAGAAAATTGTGTCTCTCTGGTTCTCTAATATCTCTTGTAGGCCTATGTTGTACTTGTGTCTTAGGAACAACTACATCTCACACCATATCTTGTTGATATTATCCATGTACTAACTATTGTGCATATATATAATAAACATCATTTAATATTATATTTATCATTCTATTTGGAATGAAAATGTGTTTACTTTCTATAAATATAGAATTTTATTCAATAATAACTTGTCTAAATAATGGGTTATATAGGAAATATATTTTTTTTCTTTAGTATGTCCTATAAAGTTTTTCATAATTCCATGGTATGATATCTTTTTATTTAGTATTATCTTTATAAATTCCTCACATACTCATAAATTTATATGAGATGAAGTTAGTTTTATTCCATTCCCTAGCTCGCATGGAATACCATTTTCTACTTTAGTCTATACTCTGTTGATTATATATAATACAATCTATGGTGTATATCCCCAAAAGAGTAATGGTAGAGTTTCATGATAGATCAAAAATCTAACCACATCAAGAAATATATGATTTATCATTTCAGTAACACTATTCCACTGATGTGAATAAGGTAGAGTGAGTTAGGATATTATCCCACACTCTTTTAAGTTATCTATAAATGCTTGATTTAGATATTCCCCACCATGGTCATAATGGAAATTCTTAATATTTTTATCAAGTCAATATCTACTTCATTTTGGCATTCCATAACCATATTAATGGAATATATTATACCTCATTAAGTATATATAATTGTACCTAATAAATTCATTAGTAAAATTAATGAATTAAGAGAACACACCCAATTAATTTTCTAGAATTGGACTACATATGTCAGTATGAGTAGACTCAGGTAGGCCTATGGATCTTTCTCCCAACCTACTGATAGGTGATTTAGTGATTTTTCCTTATAATGAATCATGGAATACATCCATGTTTTTTAACTCAATAGAGTCTATATTTCCATCTTAATGTAAATTTATCAAAAAAATTGTTAACTTGACCTAGCCAAATGTTTTGTGGGTTGGTAGGATGCGAGTCATTATTGTTTGGTTTTTTATTGATTTCTAAAATGAGATTTTAAATTTCAAGTATATACAATCCATTTTTTATATTTTTCATACAATAACATATGTTATCCTTATAAATTAGAAAAAATTTATATCTAAAAATAAAATAAAAAACCATAGTTTCTAATATTGACAATGATATTATGTTTTTGTTAATTGAAGGAACATAATAACAATTATTTAATATAAGAACTGAACCACTAGTAAAAGTGTGTTGGAAATATCTAACTACTAATGTTTCCAGTTTTACACCATTTTATTCGCGGAGATCAACCACATCCTTTACAATAATATTGATTATTCTTTGTTATTCTATTTGAATATTTATGTTTGAGAAAAATGTTATATCTAATACCCTTCTTGTAGAAATATTAAAATTACATTCAATGAAAAATATAACTTACGTAAAAGCATCACCTTACATTATTTTCCCAATGTTTTAATTTTTATTCCAATGGAATTTGTTTCCATATACAATGTTCACTTCCTCTTTCTAATTACTCTCATTATGAATCTTTAGCTTCTTAGACAGGTGGTGAATTAGAGACTTTATCTTTGATTTTACCTTAGACCCATTTGCCTTGAACTTCCTCCATTTATTCACCATAAGGATTGAAGAGTTGGTATTCTTCATATCTTTATCTTCTTGGTTAAAAAAATACAACATATCTAGGAGTGACTTTTTCATGTTATTCATGTTATTATATTAATAAAAGTTGAGAATATTGATTTTAATAGGTCAATAATGATGTCAGTCACTAGTTCTTGGTTTAGTATGAACCCAGGAACTCTAGTCTCTTAATGTACCCAATCATATTGAGTACATGAGAGACCTCATGAATCCCTTCTGCTATCCAATAAAGGTTCTGAGTGCATCGGAATCATGTGATGGGTTGTGCCCAACTTTCCTTTTTTTCAAGATTAATGATCAATCTGAGATTTACATGACGATAAATTTCAGGATCAATAAAAATAAATCAAACAAAAAAGATAATTGATAAAATGTTAGAACCAAACCACAGGATCTTTACATACTATCTATTATTAATTTAAGCAATTAAAGAATTAACATTTGAGAAATTCTATGTTCCTTGATGGATCTGAAAAATTATATACTTCATACCATCATTGGTATATAGTAATAAATAATAGATTCCCACTAACAGTGATCTACACATGTTCCAAAAATCTTCAAATGTCGTAGTATAAATATTAGGGTTCTAGAAAAACAGATCATATCCCTTGTGTTGTTCACCCTTGATCACCCCAAGAATATGTTATAAATTATTCTCTATGATCATTCTTGACTTGAGAGTTGAAGTTGGAGTAATATCACAATCTGTTCTTGGGAGCATTCTTAGATAAGGGATCTCTCTAGGGCTTTGAGAGGATTCCCCATATTTCAGTGTGCACAACAACAAAAATGAATTATATCTCTTGAAAAATAATATAATTTGGTTCATATATCACTAGGGTAATAAATAAATAATGGCACAAGTTTCCATTATTATTTATTTAATCTTTTTATAACCCCATGTCTAAAATAATAATAATATTATTTCTTGAGTTGTGTTAAACTCTAAAATCATATTAAAATTTATTTAATCAAATAATATTCAATATATATTATTTTCCACTTGGATATTAGACTTGATCTTCCATTACTCCATAATATTTATCAGACCATGAAAAATGAAAATTTATTTAGTAAATAAATATCACTTTATAATTCACCAATAAATAAATTAATATTATATTCATTAAATAAAAAATAAATATTTTACTCACATAATATTCTCTCAGATAACTAGTGATGGAATATATCTGATCAATAACACATGAATAATTATCAAACCATGTATGGGATTAATATTTATTCAAAATTTTTAAAAATAAATAATAATATATTATTTAACTGAGATTTTGAATACACTAAGTGTCTGACCCTCTAGGACAATTTCTCAGTGGAATTAGGTAAAGAAGGTTAAATTCAATGATTAGCATCTAACAGAACACTAAGGAACCCATAGTGAAAGAAGTTCTGGTCAAAGTGACATAATACCTCATACAGATGTTCACTATGTAATATAATCCCTTTATCATGCTATCTCTAATCAGGCGGGTAGCATGTTGGTTCAATCAAACTCTGTGTTTGATGTCTCATTCATTGAATTATCAGAAATCGAACTTTCCTATATAACACCATGGTCATGGTTTTTTTAGGCTATATAGTTTACATTAAATTTCAAGAGACATAGCCATATATTAAATAACATAAGGTACAAATCCTTTCTTATGTTATTTATTAATGAAATATTTCTCATGATGCACACAACCTATCATTCCTCTCCAAGAACATATGACATCACAGTTTTTTTAATACATCAAAGTACACAACTAATAATAATAATTAGTAATAATATTAATATATAAGTATAAATACACATGTATATAGATAGTAAAATCTAATGACACATATTCATGTTTATTTGCTATTGGTGGGTCTCGTTCTCATAACATCCTACACTGGATTTTACAAAGGGTGTACACCATGAGAAGGTGCCTCAAAGTCCTATGATTCTCTACCCCTGATATAATAAATCATTTATGTCCCTAAAATGACTCCATATTTCTATAAAACATATATATATTTAATAATACTATCATGTCACTTATGGGCTCTCATCATACTGGGGAACTATTAGACCTTTCTTTGTGATAGTTACTCTTAGAAAATTATCACATATTATATTCTATAGAATAGAAATCATTATGTTATATTATGATTAGGAATATTAAAAACTATGAATATAGGTTATCATAAAGTACACAAAATTTGGCTCTAGGGAACCAACTCCGAGAGACTCCCACTTTCACTAGAGCCGACTACTAACAACCTTCAGTCTGCTAGCTCTCACATGATAGTCATGCTTCTGCTAAGATATGAATTAAGTTAATGGTTCCACCACATTTTCTTATGTGGGAAATAATCTTATTATAAATTCACAAATATAATAAAAATATCTCAATAGGTGATACTTTCGGAGTATTTTCTTTGTCTGTTGGTGTGACCTTAGATCTTTTGCAAGAACCACCACTGTAGTATCATGTCTATGTATGTACTTTCACTTAGTCCAAATAGTCTCTTGGATCTATAAAAAATGATCTTGATCCCTAGAATATAAGATAATTTTCATAATTTCTTCATGGAGAATTGTTTGTTTAATTAATCCTTAACAGACTGTAAGACTGGTATGTAGTTTCCAACAATTAATAGGTCATTAACATATAATACATGGATAATGAACGCATTCCCACTAAAAATCTTATAAACACATGTCTCAAATTCATTATTAAATAAAATAAATTCATTTATAGCTTTATATAATCGAATGTTCCATGGCCTACATTCTTTCTTTAATCCATAACTAGATCTATGAAACTTCAAAAAAATGGCATCACATGGAGTTAAAAATCCTTCTAGTTGTTTCATGTATACATCTTCCTAAATATACCCATTAAGGAAATTAGTTTTGATATCCATATTCCAAATTTCATAGTCATGGTAATCTACTATAGAATGAATTATTATAATTTCTCAATTACAACTTTTTAGGAGATAGTTTCACCATTGTAAACCAATAAGTAGTCACCATCTCTGATGACTAGACAACCAAATCTATATTTTTATCTTACCTCTCTAGTTATACTATGAGGTATTTATGTTTTAGGAACTACATATTCCATGGGGACCTATAGAATATGTTTCTATACCAACTCTTTTGTATCTTGAGTATCATCTTCATCAAAGTTAATCTTTCTCCCACTATCCATTTTAAGAATATGCCCCCTCTTAATAAATATAGCTTTTCTGGTGATAGTCATTTTCTTCTATGAGGGTTTGTATAATTACTATGCCTTTTTTAATTATGATACACTATAAAGATACATTTTTTCTTTAGATTGATAGTTTTTTACATGATAAGTCCTTAAAGACATCTTGTAACCCTATATACATGTATATTGCAAAACAGGTTTCTTTCCACTTCATAACTCAAAGGATTTCCATTTTTAAATTTTTTTGGTACTTAGTTTCATGTATTTGACATAGTTTTTATTATATATACCTAAAAGTATAATTGAATATCTTCATGTCTTTTCATACACACTACTATGTCTAATAAGGTATGGTTCCTCCTCTCACTAACATCATTCCATGGTGGTGTGTTAGGTGGAGTGAGTTGATATAGAATCCCAAATTCATATAAAAATTCAATAAACTCGTGGTTAATATATTCATCATATTGATCAAATTAAAGCTTCTTTATCTTCTTTCCAAATTTATTCTATGTTTCTGTAATGAATTCATTGAATTCCTCAAAATACTCATACTTATACCTCATCAAGAAGACATAGTCATATCTACGCAAGTAATCAGTAAAAGTTTTGAAGTAAGAATAACAATGTCTAGCTTCTATTAGAAATAGTCCACACAAAAAAAATTTATAACAATCATAGAAAATACATAGAGCATTCACCATGTACACCGAATGGTTGTTTGGCCATTTTTCCTTATAAAAAAATGACATATTTCATGTGGTTTTATCTTAGAAGAACCTAAATGACTGCCTTGATAGAGATTTGTCAAACACATCTTGTTTACATGACCAATATGGTGATTCCATAGATATGTGTTATATGAGTCGTGTGAACATTATTTTTTATATATTTATAGTACTTGGTTTTTTATAATCTAATACATAAATACCATTATTTAAATTCACTAATCTATAGCATATGTTGTATTTATAAAATAAAAAACTTTTATTCCCATAAAATAAAATAAAACCATTACTATCAAGGCACGATACCGAAATTATATTACGGTAATAGTTTGTAAAAAACAATAATCTCTTAAAACCAATATCATTCTCATTATAAATTAATGGTGGTAATCCCCAATAGCTAGAGAATACATCCTCACACCATTGAGAGATCACAAATCCACCACTCCTATAGAAATATTTTAGAACCTATTTTTTCTTACGTTTGCATATAGATGTGAAAACCACAGGTTGTATCAAACACCAAATGTATAGATATTGAAATATTACACTTGATAATGAATTCAATGTTAGATCCCCCTTTATTCTGGGTACAGCTATTCTTCCAGCGGCCCTGTTTTCCACAATAAAAAAACATAATGCCTCTTTTTCCTTTCTTTACATCTATATATTCCTCTTCTTGGAAGGATGGTGCTCGGGATCTTTAGACTTGTTATGAGTCTTAGTAAATTTATCCTTGTTTTTTCTTTTCTTATGTACCATAAGTAATATTGTTTTTTCACACACCATATCCTTATGCACAAGAAAAATAAAATTAATATACTCCAAAAGAATATTCTCATTAATGCTAATTTTATAATGAATAATAAAATTTGAGAAAGTCTTGGGTAGTAAAAAAAATTAGGATATTTACTTGAAATCAACTTGGAATTTAATCCATAAGATGTATAAACATTAAATATATCCAAAAATATTAACTACATGAGGTCCATATAGAACTGAATCTCCAATATTGGTTATAAAAAAATAATCAAATATCTCATATCTCTATGGTATCACCTTGTCTTAATAGAGATATCGATGGTGAGATATCATTCTATACACATACATGTCTGCATGTTGCTACAAAAGATTATTGGTCATGGATGACAACATGAAACATTGAAAATATTTATCGTTACCCAAATGTTTCTCATATAGATACAACTCTTCCTCTCTATCCTCACTACCATGTGTAGGATAATGCGTAAGTTCCTTTTCCACTCTTAGAAATGTTTAATGGTGAGAATATTTTCCATATAAATTATGGATCATATTGATATTTTTGAATTCATTTTATTGTTGTTTCTACAAATAATATTAGTAGATATTTAGTACTTCATCTGATAAAATTTGGACTAATATATAAATATTATATTTATTAATATCCCACTATTTATCAAAACCCAATAACCCTCTCCATTAGCTTTAGAATATCATGATTCATGGACATTCTAGTGGTGAGGATCCATATTCCCCTTATCATCACCCCAACACTGGTTGGTCAATCAATTTGAAGGGTTTTAGGTTGGAATTATAAATTCCAACTACATTAACTCATAGTTACTTGATATATTGAGTGGAATCCCAAATCCTAAAATCTGTAAATTGGATTTCCTCAACCCTTGCCTCTTAGTTACATCAAGTTTTTATTTGATTGTCTACCCTTTATGTGAACTATGTTAAGTTAAACAAAAATTCATGTTAGAATTTCCCAATAATTTAAAGCACCCAAAATATGGTTAGTCAACCACTTTGAGCTATGGTTCGATTTTAATTGAAGTCATTGAAGGATATACCGAGTTAATATTTGTAATTGAGGAATTTTATATTCTATGAATAAATTTCCAATTATTATCTATATTATATTCTTGTTAATGTTTTTTGGACGTACTTAAGTTATTAACCATGTTTTAGATAATATTTATGCATTAGCCAGTTTATTTTATTTTTATCTTACATTCTTATTAATTCATTAATTCATGTGATTGAGAAAAAATATGCACAATGAAATAACCATGAAACATAACATAAATAACATAATAAAGTGGTATAATCATAAGGTTTTAATAAATTGTTAGTTTATCTAGTGGGTGATACACTAATTGTCGACCTAGAGGGAAAACACCTTGAACCAATTAAGGTTTGTATTGCATCTTTCCACCTGTCCACCTATGTATCTCTCTTGGATTACATTTACTTCAGCTCCAAACATGAACTTCCTACAATATGTTGGGATCTCCATACAATACATGTGATTTTCTCACATGAAAGATAGGGGAATGGATTTACATAAAGAAAAACCATGGGCATTCAGTCCCTTAAAAATTAATAGGAGGGATTAAACATATATCAACATTTTAATTTAATAATAAAATAATAGAAACTAATCACATAAAATGGTTAGGTCTAAGATCATGATACTCTATATTATGTAATAGATTACCCATTTAATAAAATTATTATCCAATTCTTAATCGTTCTTATTTAAATAACTCATGGTTGAATCAATTAATTATCTTATTTAATTAATCAATTTTTTATCTTAATTATTATCCAAATTTCCTTGATATTCTTTTCCAACATTTCTTTAAACAAATTTTAAAAAATATTTAAAATTAATTGTGTATAATAAAAATTTACATTAGAGGAAACATGGTGAGTACCCATCCAAACTACCCAACATGTATTATACTCATATTATATTTACCCTTATGACATGTGTAATACATGAATTATCACGGAATATCATGACGAGTACTATCAACATAATGATCAAATGGTTAGAATTATTTCTTTTTAACATAGAATTCAATGCTTTAATACAGAGAGTAATAACTATACTTTGACTTATACATGATATGTAGATCAAATATTGCATAGAAATTAAATAGGAATTTATATATATATATATATAACCTCATCACATGGTTTGTTCTATTGAATTAAAAACCACACATACGCACATATTGATAAGGTTTACACTATGTAATAAATTAATTTTTAATTTTTCATAATTTGGTATAAGTGAAAGGCATGTAAAATCTAGTTACACGGTGTGTACTATTCCCACTGTCTATCGGAGGCACATTTTTAGGGACTCAGTGTATAATTGTTCCATGGAAAATATTGGATTACACAGAATGTGTATGGACTACATGGAATGTTCTCTCTGAGTTACATGGTCACTAGTCATGTAGACCATGTAAGAAGATACATGGCCCATCTGTGACATAGAACTACATGCCGGGTAAATAAGTTACATAGCATATACTCTGGTTGATTGTATTCCAGTCTCTTCCGGTCAACACATGGTGTGTAATTAAATTCACCATCTGTAATAAATGTACTTTCCTTGAATTAACTCTAGATTAATTCTTGTTGTATTAAACACTAGTACACGACTTGTACCTTTGGGATACATAACATATAATCTAGTGTTATCCCTCTATATTCCTTAGAACATCCAAATTATATCATAAAATTTATTTCTTTCATAAAATTAATTTATTTTATTTTATTTATGTTAAAAGAAAAGTAATATGTAGATCTCTCAATTTGGATGTAAGAAATATTAAAATAGAATTAAAGTATAAATTAAAATTAATAAATCAGTAAATGATATTTAAATAATTATAAATAATTATGTGACCCACACTAATACCGCTTGATGGTTTTGAGCACAATGAAATAATGTTATGGGTTATGACCAATATTTATTTCTTCATGATAGATGATCAATCTGAGATTTACATGATGATAAACATCATGATTAATGAAATTGAATCAAATAATATGTACAATGGATAAATGTAGGAAACAAACCGCAAGATATTTACATATTATTTATAATTAATTTAAGAAATTAAAAAATTACCGTATGATAAATTCTTTCTGAATTGATAGACCTAACAATGGATCTACATTGTAATATCATTGCATTATAGGAATAAATAATATATTACCTCTAGTGGTGATCCACATAGGTTCTAAAAATCTTTAAACATTGTCATATGAATCTTTGGGTGATATCACAGAATATCAAATTTCTTGTTTTATCCACCTTTGGTCACCCTAATAATCACTTCTAAAGGTTTTTCTTTGATATCTCTTGAATTTAGAGTGTAAGGTGGAGGGAGATCTCTCTCTGTTCTTGGGAGAATTATTAGAGTAGAGATATCTCTAGGGAATCAATAGGATTCTCTGGATATCAATGTACACAAAAAAAAGAATTAATTTGATCTTTTAAAAAATAATATAATTGTGTCTATATACTGCTATGGTTATAAATAAATAATTTCATAAGCTCCCTTCATTTTTTATTTAATCCTTTCAGAACCCCATGTCTAAAATATTGATATTATTTGTATTTCGTGACATGTGCTAAACTCGCGAATTAAATTAAATATTATTTAATAAAATAATATTCAATATATATTATTTCTCACTAGATTATTAAACTCAATCTTCTATTCCTCCATATAAATTATCAGTCCTTTAATAATGACTATTTATTTAATAAATAAATATCACTTCCTCATTCAAAAAAATATTATTAAATATTTTGTTCACTAAATAGAAAATGAATATTTATTAAATGTTCTTCTCACATAATATTCTCCTGAATAAATAGTGATAGAATATATAATATCAAGAAGACATGAATAATTATTAAACTACATAAGGGAATAATATTAATTCCACTTGGTAAATACTAAATAATAATATATTATTTAACTAAGATTCTGGATACACTTAGTGTGTAACCCTATAGGCCTCTTTCTCAATGGAATTAGGTAAAGGATCCTTAAGTCCAAGGTTTGCTTCTAGAAACACAACAAGGCACCCATATAGAAAGACTTTTATTCCAAAAACACTTAATACCTCATATGGAAGCTCATTGTGTGATATGATTAATTTATAATGGTATCTAAAATCAATCAGGTTGCATGTTGGTGCCATCAACTTATGTACTCAATGTCTCTTTATTTATCTATACATAAATCTAACATTCCAATAGAACACCATGGTCATAGATTTATTTTGCATATATCATTTCCATCAAAGGGAATGAGATATCAAATTCCATTAAAGAACACACAGGAAAAGTACTTTAATTATTTATTAATTAAATATTACTCGTGACATGAAAAATGTATTCTACCTCCCTGCGAACATATGTCATCACAATTTTCATCAATAAATCAAATTATGTGACTTATACTACTCATTAATAAAAATCTTAAAGTATATGGATCAATACACATGTCTGCAGATAAAAACATCTAATGACACATATAAATTTGTATTTCCTATTTGTGGGTCTCATTCTAATAATATCATACACTACATAATACTAATGGAATACACCTTGAGAAGGAACCTCAAATTCTTATTCGTCTCTACCACTGATAGCCTAAATAATTTTTATCCCTAAAATTATTTCATCTGTAAATATATATGACACCCCCCCCCCCTCTTCATTATCTTGAGTTAAGGAGGAATTTATACTTGGACTTAGACGATATCCCAAAGGTTCCAAAGGCTGGAACAAAATGCCAAGGGCTTCAATAAAATTGGGGGATGTCTTTCTCTTTGAAAATAAAATATCCAAAAACAGAGGTACCATAACCAAAATCACTATACGATGCATGATAATAATCTAAGTCAAATCAATGTATACAAAATAAAACCAACTATATTAGAGTACCCAGAAGAAACCAAGATCAATATCAACTATAAAGAGGAAGACAAAACCAACAAAGTTGAATGACTTCAAATACATTACTCAACATCTCCCAACATGCTCCCTAAACTAACTCCACAATACAAAAAAAAAGTGTCCTTATGTATCACTAATGAAATTTGATTCTTTCCCTCTATATGTGTCTCGATAAACAATATCTTCAAATTCACCAAAGGGACGAATTAGGGGTGAGTAATGTAACTCATTATGTTTTCCTAAAATGACTTTCTTACTTACACCACTGGGATATAACATGATAAAAAAATTTATATAAAATAATTTACATAAAACACTTTAAAATAGTATATATAAAATCCAAACCAATTTATAAACCAATCCATTTTTCAAGGGAAATCAACCAAAAAATACTTTAAAACCATTTCACAAATTCCATTAAAGCATAACCCATTCTATTTCACATATCCAACCATCAAACAATGAATGCAATAATAATCCCCCATATACTCTTAAGTGGTGAGTCATTAATTCACTAAGACATCAATTAGTGAATGAACCATTTTGATGGTGGAAAGTTAACACCCCTTTCATCCCATTTTGAAGGGGGAAACTTTACACCATTTTCTATCCCATTTTTATGGGGAAAAGTTCAAAACCTTATCCTTCCAATCTTTATTGGGGATGCTTCATATGGTTATCCATCCCAAATGAACATCTAAACATTATTCCAAAAACTGATGCTATGTTAACCATTTCAATGATTTAAATAAACTATTCTTTTATAAAAAACCTTACTAAAAAATCATTTCGTTAAATCCAGAAAATCAATATTTTAAAATCAATATTTTTAAATCAAGAAAAAAAGTCCTTTGCACAAAAAATTTCTAAAATTTCACAAACCATCACTAAAGTGGGTTTCTACCATGCTTGGTGTATCAATTTCACAATAAATTTTAAGAAATTAAAAAAATTTGAAGCTAATCCTTCAATTTCTTATAAGAGGAGTTGAGACTGAATCCACCTATCTTCGAAATTATGGAGAAAATAAAGAAATACATAAATTATTCCACAAAATCCGGTTAAAACTATATAATCCCACCTTAAATATCTTTCTTAAGAAATTCGGCCTTCAATTCAGTAATATTTTTTGATAGATCACTTCTGGATTGAAGGGAAGAGTCACCATAGCCTTCAGGAGGAGGATAAACTATGTTAGGGTTGAAATGGGGGAAAACGAGAGGTTTTGATGTAAATATAAAAGAGATACACTTTTTATGATCTAAATTCAAACCATGAATGGTTGGGTCACACTGTTAGGAAAACCGTGCACCAAGAATTCACCAGACACTACCTCCCAACACCCTTTTCACAGTTGACTCACATGATTATAAAAACTATACACCAAATGTTTTTTCGTTTGTTCCAATTTTAATGGTTACTCCTCGGTGGTTTCATGGTCTGGAAAAATCATGTACCTAAACATGCACCTTCATAGAGCCCACTACATCTCTATTCATTATTTCATGTAGGAGTTCTATAGTTTCTAATAACCGTTCTCAAACCGTGCACCTCCAAGAAATCCCCAAAACGTTTTAAAAGTCCTCAAAACCTTCCCAAACATAACCCAAACACATTAGAAACTTAAAAATCATAAATAAAGGGTCACTTAATTGAAATTTTGGGGTTCTATATTCTCCCTGAAAATGGAATTTCCATCCTTAGAAAGTAAAAAACCACTATTTTCCGAAAAGATTTTGGGAAATTGGTGAACTATTTCTTTCTCCCATTCCCTTCCTAAATCAGGCCATATTTCCCAAAAGCATGCACGAGACCAATGGTTTTCGCAATAAATACATTATCTTACCTATCTAGAATCTATACCAGAACATGTATCAATGAATCATCTAGCTCTATGTCAACATGATCTCGTCGAATCACATGGTCAAGATCAGAATGATACTTTTTCAACTAAGAGACATGAAACACATTATCCACTACATTGAACTATAGTGGAAATGTAAACCAATATAAAACCTCACCAACACATTAAATATTCTAAAAATGTTGTATGTATCTAGAGGGTAACCTTCCCTACTTCTCGAAATGATAATTCCCTAGCCTTGAGGAGATTGTCGAGGAAATCAGATCACTTTCCTCGAACAACAACAGTCGTTGACAATGATCGATATATGATTTATGATGACTCTAAGCCTTCTCAATTCTATTCATAATAAAATAAATATTCTATCTTTTTTTATATACAATTCTAGGCCCACCTAGTGAAGCCTCTCCTATTTCCACCCAAAAATGTGGAGAGCGACAAGGACTCCCATACAATACTTTAAAAGGAGACATATCTATTGTGGCATGATTAGTGTTTTTATATGAGAAATTTACTAATAGTATGTTCCCCTCCCATGAGCCACCAAAATACTTTATGCAAACCATAAGCATGTCTTCTAATGTTTTATCAATTTTGTAGACTTTTCATCCATCTGAGGATGACAATACTGATAGTCAACTAATTACAAAGGGATTATTGTATGGATTTCTAGAAATGAAATATAATCATAAAATATCTATATTAAACTATAAAAACTAGTATACCATTCCTCTTTACCACGTATCAGATATAAATTTTAGATAGGTCCTTTACCAAATGAGATTCATGAATAGGTATGAAATGGGCCGACTTTGTGAGTTGACCCACTATCAATTTGAATCCCTCATTTTTCTAAACCATTAATGGGAGACCTATTAAAAAATCCATGTATATATACTCCAATTTATAAATAGTAATAGGTAAATACTGCAACATATATGATGGTTATTGATTTCAGACCTTAAACTGGTGCAAATTAAAGTATCACAAAATAAACTCAGCCACCTTCATTTTCATGCTGACCCATAAAAACTGTGCTTTCATAACCTTATATAGATTCTGTATTCCATGATGAAAAACCCATATTGAATGGTGGTAATCATGAATAATTTGTTCCTAACAAGCCATAGATATGGCCATCCATTTTCAAAACCATAAAATTGAACTTCCATCTAGTTTCCATATCTCAATGGTATACCCACCATTGAATTTTAACCTCATAGAAACCCAATTAGAATCAGACGTTTGTGCCTCTTTAATCATATAAACTAGACCAAGAACCAAATAAAATGGAACTAAAACCCAAACACTACCTATTTCTTCAAATTATAAGAAAATATCATCTATGATGGACATCAACCACCACTAATTTGAAGACTTTTTTTCAAACTGAATGTACAAATTTCTATTTAATGCATCTGCCACTGAATTTCCATCACCTGGTGTATATATAAATTAAATTTTGAATATATGTAGATACTCCATAAATATTATTTGTATCATCTTAAAACCCATTTTTGAGAAAAAAATCAATCTCTTATGATCCATACACACCAAAAATTTCACACCAAATAGGTAATGATGTCATGTATTCAAAGCATAGAGTAAATCAGCTATCTCTAAATCATGTGTTAGGTAGTTATTCTCATGAAACTATAATCTTCATGAGACATAAGAAACAACATGATCTCCCTACATTATAACACATCCCAATCCTGATCCTAAATAATCATAAAACACCACATACATTTGTCCTTATTTTGTCAATATCAATATCGGTGCTGATGTAAGGTGAAATCAAATATCTTTAAAAGACTTATTCAATTAATCATTCCAATGAAATTGAAAATTGTTCCTTATCAAATCTATAATTGGTGATGTTTTTCATGAAAAATCATGAACAAAACATTGATAACAACTAGCTCGGCCATGGAAACTATGTATATCAAAGACATTCTTTTGTGGTTTCCAAGAGATTACTGCATCTATATTTCCTGGATCCACAGAAATATATCTTTTAGAGATTACATTACCAAGTAAATGTACCTACTATATACAATAAATTACACTTTTATAATTTTTAATACCGATGATGATTTTTCAAAATTCCCAACATTGTCTCCAAGTGTTGCTCATCCTCATCCCTTGTCCTTGAATACACCAATATTCTATCCACAAACAACACCATTAAACAAACTAGATATAATTGAAATATCTAATTCATCAATCTAGTAAATAATTTTGGTTCATTTACATTATTGAAAGATTTAATAATTGGATCATAATGGACATATATACTCCTAAAATCATTCTTTGGAATAGCCTCCTAAAATTTCAATTGGTGATATCCTAATCACAATTGCATTTTAGAGAAAAATTGGGCCCCCTCAATTTATCAAATATATAACCAATTCATGGGAGTGGATACTAATTATTTATCATAACTTGGTTATTCTTACGATAGTCCTCACACAACCGAAGAGTACTATTCACTTTTTTCACAAACAAGATAGTTCTTGCCCATAAAGATGTGCTAGGTCTAATGAACCCTTTTTATAGATCTTCCGACTAAACTTTTAATTACCTTAAATCTATTGGGTTTATATGGTAATATGGAAGGGAAATAATACTGGTCCCCCAATGAAGATTAATCATAAACTTTACTTCTCTTGTGGGTGGAAACCTTGATAAATTTTCTAAAGAAACACACTAAAATTGATCAACAGCCAATAAAAACCCAATATTCACAATCTATTCCAACTATGATAAAGTCATTATTTTCAACAGGTATGAGATCGTTCCAACTTATGGTGCTAACAAGCCCATTGCACCACCATTCACATTCCTTTCTCCTATAAAGATATGCTTTGTGTTATCCTTAGTCTAAAAAATTACCTTCCTCATATAACAATTTATGTGATCCTTGAACATTTTATACTAATTCATACCCATGGTTATTTCATAGACATCCATATTAATAATAAAGATATCCCATATCAACTCAACCCAATCAACCATTATAGAACATACTCTACACATAAAGGCTCAACATTATCTTCGGCCAAGAGGATTTTGATGATTCAAAAATAAAGGCATCATCTCAACATAAAAACCCATCAAATCAATGGCATGAGAAAAAATAAATTAATGGGATGAACTTGTATCAAACAAATCATACATAAGGGTAGAATTCAAAAAAAATTATTATCACTGTCGATAATCTAGATTAATCATCCAAAATAATTTTTTAGCTCTATATAAATTCTGACTCACTGCACTTTGTTCTTTACTTCTCTATTGATAATTCAATACCTAAGGAATCATGGTACTCTTAGAATCACAAATTCTAGCTGAGTTCTACTGATGAGAATTATTTTTCTTCCCTCTTCCCATTAAATAATATGATTCTTTCCAGACATGAGAAGTGTCCCGAACACCCTACCTCATAGAAATGTTACAATAGCACTGAATATGACTCATCTAGTTGTAATCATAGAATTCTATAGGTGGTTTCATGAAATATTACATCATTTTTTCAAAAAAGACTCAAATTTAAAACATCCAGCTTTTCTAATGGTTCTTGGAGGAAGATTCACTAATCTAGCTGTCTAATTCTGAGTCATATCACTACCTTAGAAATAAGTGTACATCTTCCTCTTCTTACTAGAATTAGAGTTTCCATTGTTCCTTATAGGTATCGACATGATTCCCCACCCTGTAGTTCATAATATATATCCTTATTCAATTATCTCTCTATTTACCATCTCTGTATAATCCATTATATTGATCGGGGAAATCTTTGAGTGAATCGCCTACCTCAACCCTGATTCAGAAATGTGTTACTTAAAGGATTAATTAGTAGCAAATTCAAGTTCAAAGCAGATTAAATTCATAAATTTAGATGAAAAATCTACCTCAACCCTGATTCAAAATTCTCCCATGTAATTCCTTGTTCTAATTTAGCCTGAACTGATGAATCCCACCATTGGAATATAGGATCAACCTATATAAACTTTTCTAACTTGAATTTCAACTCTTCTATTTTTCCAAGGAAATCAAATATTCGATTCATCCTACTTAACCACACCTTTGACTTCTCTAGTTCCAAGTCAACCTCAAATATTGGTGGATTCTGCTTCTATAACTAAATGGAATGATCCACTTTCCTTGGTTCATCCATTATTTCCTCTCTATCTGCATCCAAGAAAGCTTGGACTAAACTCTAAACTAGTTGTTGTTTGACCTATGGCTTAGGTGCAACCTGTAATGACCCAAAGTTTCATTAATGTAAATACCTCTTGATCTAATTAAATGTCTTTGTATGTTTATATAAAATTTCAACTTCTTTGGTTTTATGTTAAGAATTTTGACCGTTGCTATTATAGCCGTTGAATAGTGATCAAATGATTAGTATAAATATAGGGCTTTAACAAATCCTATTTACTCAGACAAAAGAAGTGATGGCCTCATCCAGTAGAATTGCTCCATACGAAGCCCATTTGTCGCAGCATGGAAAATAGGTGGCATCCTTGGGCTTTGCTCTTGACCAATCCCAAGCTGAGCTTCATCATGTCAAGCTCAAACAAGACCGTCTATGGTAAAAGTGGAAGTTGATAGAAATTACCACTCGAACGATGTTATCCGAGCCACCCCAAGAGTCTATCACCATCGCACACCTTACCCTTAGGTCTTATGCAACTGTTTTAAGGGGTTATGTAACAAACCACTAGTACTATGTTCATGTATATTATTTTTGTATACAATAATAAATATACCTTCTTGTCATTATCGATACATTGTAAATAGTTTTTAAAGTACAAATAATCTTTTTAGTTATTATTTTATTAAGAATTATATTTTATTAAATTAAGGGATTTTTGAATTAAATAATATTTTCGTAAAATATTATTATTATTAATAAATTAATTTTTATTAAATATATATGATCTTATAATTTTATGAATGCAATTATAATTTTTCTTAAGGTTTGAAAGACATTTCTGTCAAAACCGGTGAATTTTTTATAAATGTCGGTATTTATTTTAAAAGTGAAAATTAACATAATTAGAAAATTATTTAGATAAAATAAATTTTATTTCTGGAATCAAGACATCGAAATTATCCAACGGTGAATTTTTCATAATTTTTCTGAGACAGTCAAATTTTTGGGTAAAAATTAAATACCGTTTAAATATATAATTTTTTTTAAGACATCATAATTACCCAATAGTGATGTAATAAAATAATATAATCTTTATGTTCGGCCAATATATTTTTTTAAATTAAAATAATGTGATTTTGGGTTTGTTTGACTTACTTTTCAAAGCATTAATGGACCCCTCAAGACTTATTAAACACCTTGTCTTTTTAAATTATTTTCCATGGGAGTGTGACTCACCTCCACATAAGAAACCCTATTATTTTAAGAAGTTCTTACTTTGGACTTATATAATATTGTTTTCTTCTTCCCTTTGCCAAAAACCATGGGCAAAAACCATGGGATGGTTTGTGGTTTGGATTAATATAATATAAGGTGTCCCAAACCTAAATAATAAAGAATTCCCTCACCTTTCCTATATAAACCCACCCAAGCTCCCACTTCCTCCTCACTCAAAGCCTTTGGAGTTCATCCAACCTCTGCCCTACTCTCTCTAGAATCCTCCCAAGGTGCCCCAAGATCCCAAGAATCCTCTCACAATCCTCTCTCTAGCCTTTGGAAGCACACTTCCAAGTAAGGGTTTTTTTCTTCTTCTCTCATTTTTGTCCAATTTTCTTTAAGTTGTTTTGCCATTTTAATTTAAATTATTAATGTTGGGGTATGGTTTTTCACCTCCCTCATACTGACGTCTTTATTTTTGAATGATGGGAGACCCTTTATCTCTCATTAAATGCCTCTCATGTACACCTGTTACTATGCTGAAATTTTGAAAGGAACTTCTCTCTCCTCATTTACATTCAAGCAATACTTTTGTATCATGAATCTAAATTTCATTAAAATTGTTTGGACATGTATCTATATGACCTACTTACTTTCCATTACATGTAAATATGATGATTAACCCTTTTCTCTCTCATCAACTATTTTTATGAATTCTTATGTCACACTGTTACGCTGCTGAAATCGCACAGATTTTCAAAGCCAATGCCATTGTGTAGTGAATACCATGCCCATTCCTCCATCAAGGGTATTCACTTTTATGAACATTTACTTATTGATTATAAAGTTTCATGTATTAATTCCACATTTTTTTATCATGTAATAAATGATCATGTTTTATGAATCCATGTTTTATGATCCATGTGGCACAGTTATGCATGAAATAAAATTTTTAAGAAGGGTGCGGCCTTATAGCGCTCCAATGCATTGGGTAAAGTATAGTATTATGATACTTCATGTGCAATGATTTTTGACTCATGATAATTCAAGTGCAATGAGGGTTTAATCATGCTTCATGTGCAATGAGTATTTACTCATGCTCCATGTGCAATGATCCTTGGCTCATGCTAATTCCATGTTAAGTGTTGTTGACACATTTCCGTGTTATGATTGTCATGGTTTATCATGCCTTTATGTTCATGTTTCTCTTGTGCTATATTGATATTCCTAATGTCTAACCTGTATTGTAATCCTCATGTTATTATATGTGTATTCCATTACTGGGCTTTATAGCTCACCCATTTCTTATGCATGTCCTCAGGTAATCCCATGAAATGCTAAGTACGAGGGAATGTAGTGGTCATGTAAAGGATGTTTTCAATAAATATGTTGTATTTTATGTTTGAAGTTTTTATGTAATGATCCTGATCCCCAATACACTAAACCTCTCGACATTCTTTGTTTTATCAAGTGAGGTTTTATGTAATAAATCATGTTTAAGTTGTAATAAAAATCAGGGTTGTCATACAACCACATTCTCATCAGCTTCTTCTGGTTGGTTTCTACGATGCCTGCGAGGTTCCTTTTTCTATAACCAATACAAAACACCATAAGTCTCACTCTCTAGAAATTGAAGTCTTAACAATTTGAAAATATACCACATAATATATCACAACATTTCTTTCCACAATTCAACATTTTTTTCACTCAACCATTTTTGAAAATTTCACCATGCTTTTGAAAATAAAATCATTTTCAAAATATAACAACCACGCCCTTTTCAAATTTTCACATTGGAAAACAATATAAATTTTTTTAGAAAAATTACATGTTTTCACAAACTCATAAATCATTACTCAATATGAAATATGCACTCCTAGTGGGAATTAATTTCTATAAATTCATTTCATTTTCTTTTCATTGGTTAAACCCATGACAATGACATTACAACTCTTAAAAGTTTCTCCAATATACTTATGTACCCAACTCTCTGCTGACTTGATGTTCGGTATAAATATGTTAGCCACACCCTTTTGTGCTCTATATTTAATGTACTGACAATCCTATTCATTTATACCATCCCAACGCCAGGACTAAACTAGAATAAATGTTCAACTCCAAGACCAACACAACTAATACCCAAATAAAACTCAAAATATTTTCATGTCAGGGCCCGAACAAGCTAATACCACTTTTCCCAAAAGATTTGGAAAGACCAAGGCTGATACCATTTGTGACATCCCACCCATGTTCATTGTATTGAGTACAAGAAAACTTTCTACTTGGCCTTAGGAGACATTCCCAATGATCAAAAGGCTATAAATAAATTCCATGGGCTTCAATATATTGGGGGATGATTTTCCCAATGAAAATAAAAAAATGAAAACCGAATATAACATAACCAAAACCACTATATGATGTATGATAACAATGTAAGACAACTCAATGTATAATAAATCAAAACAACTATTTCAGAGTACCCAATGAGAACCAAGATTAATATCAACTAAAAGGTAAAGAAAAAAACAACAAAGCTCAAAGACACCAAACATATAAATATATAGCTTCCAACATGATCCATGGTCCAAATACACAATACATCCCAAAGTATCATGATGCATCACTAAAGAAATGAGATAATTTTTATTTATTTGTTCCTTGATAAACAATATCTGGAAAAGAACCAAAATGAAAAATCAGGGGTGAGTAATGAAACATAGTGGGTTTTTCCAAAATTACATCCCTACTCATGCCACTAGGATAGAGAAATATTGCACATTTATTAAAACAATTTACATTAAAAACATTAAAACATTTTATGTTAAATCCAAACTAATTTCAAAACCAATCCATTTTTCAATGGAAAGCAACCAAAAACACATTAAACCCATTTCCCAAAATTCCATTTTGTTATAACCCATTTTGTTTCACATATCCACACATCCAAACATGCATGAAATTATGGACATCCCTATACTCATGAGTGGTGATTCATCCTTTCACTAAGTCATTACTCAGTGAACCATTTTGACAGGAGAAATTTCATACCCTAATCCATCTCATTTTGATAGAGGAATCATCACACCGTTATTCATCCCATTTTTGATGAGGGAAAGTTCATACCCTTATACATCCTATTTTGATGGGGGAACTTCATACCATTATCCTTCCCAAATGCATATAAAAAACTAACCATTATACCAAAAAAAATTCCAAATCAACCATTTCAATCATTTTAATAAAATCTTTCTTTTATTTAAAACCTTTCTAACAAACCATTTCCACAAATCAAAAAAATCCATATTTTAAAATCAATATTTTAAATTAAAGAAAACAAACCACTTTCCATAACCAATTTACAAATTTTAACAAACCATCACTAAAGAGGGTTTCTAATAAGATTTTAACTTCAATTTTACAATAAATTTATTGTAATTCAAACAATTTAAAACTAATCATTCAAGTTATAATAAAAGGAGTTGAGATTGAGGAAAACTACCTAGAAAATTATGGTAAAAATAAATAATGATGTGAACCCTTCCACAAAACCAGGTTGAAACTCCAAAAACCCATCTTATATATCTTTCCCAAGAAATCAGGCCTTCAACGCACCATGATTTATGGATCAAAACTGGATCAAATGTAATAATCTCCATATCCTTTAGGAGGAGGAAAACCTAATTTAGGGTCAAAATAGTGTAAAAATGAGTGGTTTAGGTATAAATCCAAGTGAGATAAACTTTTTTAGGATCTGAATTTTAACTTTCCATTGTTGGGTTCCATAGTTTAGAAATCTATGCGCCAGTTATGCATTATCCACTTCCTTTTAATACCCTTTTCATAGTAGGCATGCACGGTTATACAAACCATGCACTAAAAATTTGTTTCCCTCTATTCTGATTTTCATGGTTACACCAAGGTGGCCATATGGTTTCAAAAAACTGTGTTTCTAACCATGTGCCTTCCCAAATCCAACTACCTCACTTTTCATGGTTTCCTGCAGAATTTTCGTGGTTTCTACTAATCGTGATCAAACTGGTCACCTCTATAAAATCCCCCAAAACATTCCAAAATTACTCCCAGCCCTCCCAAACATCTCCCAAACACTTTACATACTAAAAATCATTAAATAGAGGGTTACTTACTTGAAACTGGGGGTTATATAATAGAAAATATATATATATAGTTATTTAGTTATTTAAGATTATTATCATAGGACATA
Organism: Viscum album; assembly: GCA_963277665.1. Taxonomy (NCBI): domain Eukaryota; kingdom Viridiplantae; phylum Streptophyta; class Magnoliopsida; order Santalales; family Viscaceae; genus Viscum; species Viscum album. The sequence continues at coordinate 1,891,370,684 of OY728156.1, forward strand.
TGAGTTCTCATCATAATGGGGAAATACTATGACCTTTTAGTGAGATAGATAAGCTTATGACATTATCATATACTATGTTATATAGAAGAATAATCATGATGTGATATGATGTTTATTAATATTCAAATATAAGAATATAGGTTATCATAATGTATAAAGATGTTTTTATTAAGAACCAACTCCAACTGCCTGCACTTATATAGAGAACTGGATATCTCATATCTTTCTTTTCATGCTCAATACTGATAAATCTCTTAGATATGGTACAAAATTTTATATGAATATTCATCTCATATTTTTTTCATATTTCCGGACATAGATGAAAACATGATTCATTTCATTTCTAAAACAACATCTATATTATTTTTTTTACTTGTCTTTACCCATCATTAATTCTCATTTAGTAGGCTCATCAATAAGTAGGGATTCTGGAAAAAAAACTTCCCCTCTTAGCAATGTACTATGCATAAGTTCATATATGACTCCTAGAAGTTATGACCATAAAGATATTATCTTTATCCAATACTTATTAGAATGAATTTTATTTTTTATGGGTTCCATTAGATCTAAAATAAATAAATTAATCATAGTAAAACTTTATATTGATTACAAATAAACATTATATATTAATTAATCATTAAATGTCACTCGTTATTTAATCAAATCCACGTAGCCATCACTACTCAATTCACAATAACCATTTTCTTGAGTATTATAGTGGTAAGGATATTTAAAACCTCATCTCATAATCCAAGATATAGACGAACCTCTACTAGGATAGTTTCAAGGAATCCTTCCAATTGTATGACCACATTGACTCGTATCTCCTTGATCTATTGAGTGAAGTCTCAACTTTTGAAAATTATAATCATGATTTACTCAACACTTTTACTTTAAAGTTTTAAAAATATAGCAATGTTCAATTTTTTTCTTCCATCATAAAAGAAGATAGCCCACTGATTTCATGATATTTTCTCATTAGTAATAGGCACCCATAAGTAAGGATAGAATGAAACTCAAACATACCGTTTTTTTAATCTCAAGTGATGGAAGAAATTATGACTCAGTATTTATTTGATGGATTTTAAGTATTATAAGGATAATGAAATAATTTTCTATATAACATGATTTTTTTGTGACCATTACCACAAATTAACAAGTCATAACATAAAAAAATCATAACATATTAGATCCTTTTATCTATACATGAACATTTATTATTCTATGTGATCGTTTAAAATAAAATTGCACAAAATAATAACAAACCATTAAAAAATAAATATATAAAGTGACTGATCCTGATAATTTTCTATTGTTTGATCCAATAAGATGATAATGGATCAACTAAGACCCTAAGTGTATTTCCATGAGTCATATCAGACTTTTATATCAAAACTTCACCCATTGCAGCGTGTTTACTTATAATATGGTACTTCACTAAATATCATAATGGTCCATGAATGAAACACCCTGAGATTTTATGAGAAATTTATAATTTTTTTATATCATATGTTATACGAAAAACCATAGGAATCTTTCACTACACACAACATTGTCTTGGCTTACGTTACATGCAAGAGCAACATTCCTCGATAGCTTGTATTGTACGCAATACCGAGTTTCACTAAACAATGATACGTTATTATAATATTATGTACTAGCCGTTATGAATATTATTAACCGAATTTTTAATTTTATAACATTATAATTCATCTTACACATTTCCTAGAATGAGATATGAAAAAAAATCAATTTTTCGGATAAAAGAAGCATTTTTCAAAAAAAAATTGCAGTTTTACCACCTTTTGATGGCACACCCATTTTAAATATAATTTTTGACAAGTTTATAAGTTATATTTTACAAAATAAACTTCTTTCATTTGAATCGTGATATAAAAATTTACATTGGATAAAATTTTTATACTTTTCTGATAACTTTCATATTTTGATGAATAGTAAAAATATGCTAAATTTTTCTTAAAAACAACTTTTTTCATCAAGATAATTTATGTGGTTAAATGATTAATTTTTATGGTTTTGATGTATAAATAGTAAATATTTTTACCATTTAATATAATTTGAGTCATTATAATTAATTTAACATTGAATTCATAGGTAAAAAAATTTCAATCTTTTGCATTATTTTAACTTTTAAAAACCCATTTTCTCAACCGCAGGATTAATTTTAAATTTAATACTGCAAATTATGTGTTTTGAATTTGGAAAAATGGATTCCATATTTAGAATAATTAGGTCTAAATTATGTTAATAGGATAATTTTTATTTTTAGACATTATGAATAGTAACTATGTTAAATTTTATTTACTATAGTTAAAGGTAAATCAGGTAAATAAGGGTAAAAATAAAATTATAAAATTATTCTAACACCTGCCAAAATTCTATTGGATGCTTAAAAGTAGACCCATATCACTTAAGGGTATTAATAGATTCATTTAATTGATTTTTGACCACAAAAATGATGTAATTATTATTAAAACCAAAGACAGTGACAAACATGTCACTCTCTTATATCTTATAAGTGTAATAATTATAAATTAGTGATAAACATCATAAAACAAAAAATATAAATAGTATCCAGAAATATAGTAAAATTATATACATCATGATAATTTATTTAGAATTTTTAGGTATTAAAGAAATATCATTAAAGGTGACACAATAGTAATGTATAAATTATTTTATTGATTGAAATATCAAATAAATGGTTTAAAAATATTAAAATAAATATTATATGAAATAATTAATGTTCTCCACATATTATATAGATTAATATGACATTTTAGGAATCTATAAAATATTTTGTTTTGAATATATTTTCTCTGTGGATTTTATTTAAATTCAAATAAATGAATAGTATCAAAATTGACAGTATTGTTATTTTATAAAAATAACATATTATAAAATTGTTTAAAAATAACAAAAATAATTATAAATTATAAATTGAAATTTATATGGTCTTAAATGTCAGAAAGTATCCAATTATGGAAAATTCACAACACATAAGTTATTATTTAAAACAATTTAAAATTTAGAATATTATTACCACAAATAAAATTAAATAGATTAAATAAGGATAAATCATGTTGATAAGGTTTAAAATAAATTTGCAACATGTCTAAATCTTATTGGTTGATGATATTACAATATTATATCATCTAATAATTGGATTTGAGTAATTTTTGGAGGCTTTATGTGGGGTTTGAGTTTATTATAAATTAATATTTTAGAGGTTTCCAAAAGTGCCCCTCTCCACTCTTATAAAAGGGCACCTCCTCCCTCTTCACTTCACACCATTTTTTAGCTTTCAAATTCGTCCAAAACCTGACCATTTAACTTATCCACTTCCATAGAAACCTAATAGAGGTCCTCGTCTTCTTCAAAGACAAAATTTTCTGCCCTATGAGGCGGTTAAGAGGAGGCGTGTTGAAGAAGAGGTAATTATCTTTTATCGATTCTTTCAAACTTATTTCTTCTCCTACTTCCTCTATATGAGTTGTTTCATTATTAAGTAATAACTCCAGTATCACTTATATACTGATATTTTATTATTAATATGAAACAAACTTATTATATCTTCTATCAATCCTATGAAAAAAATGAAATCACCACTCGTGCGTACGTACGGCTTACCGTCTCCACGCTGTGGTGTAATATTTTATTTCATCACTAACATTCATGGATGGGTATAAGGATGGAAGAAATAACTATATATGATTATTTTAAATTTATATTCATTCTGAAATATTATACACCATGAACTTCAATAGTATTCCAAAATCATGGGAATGATATCATCGCTCGTGCGTACGTACGGCATACCGTCTCCATGGTGTGATGTGACTAATTTTACATGATATTCATTGAATGATGATTATATAAATGAATTTAATGAATAAATATGATATATATGACACTAATAACATTTTTTAAATTATGTATCTATAACCTAAAAATAGGAATAAGAATTTATTCTACAAAACATGCATTAGAACATAAAGCAATGAACAATCGAATAACAAATAGCAATGAAATATTACTAATAAGAAGAAAAGAATATGACCATATATGATCCCATAGAAATGTATATGATTCTGGAATAAGTAAATGGAATTATTTAAATCATTATACAGGAGTTTTGGATATGTACAGATCATATCAGACCTAAGGTAAGGGAAAATCTCGCAATCTCATTTTTATCCAAGATTGTTTATACATCAAAATTTACTGGGGAATATTTATCATCCATGTCCATGTTTCCTCAATATGTAATATTATTTCTATCCTCCTACAATTTTTTAAATCCAATTCTACCTATTGGAGAATTTTTAGTAAAATATATGAAATGAATCTTTTTTCGTTTTCAGTATGAGATACTTTTTGACTTTATCAGCCAAAGTATGAGAAAATGATTTTTTAACTTATACGGCATGAATCGTTTTTTATAATTCCATAGAAAATTATTTCCATGAAGCTTTCTTTGCATGTTTTCAAGCTAATTTTCAATTAAATTCTTTTATTATAAAATTTTATTACATATTTAGAAAGGAATAATGTTTTTGAAGTTGAAACGATGTTTTCCTCAAGAATGAAGTTCAAGTGTTTTATTAAAATTATTTTCCATCTAAGATAATATAGGGTTCTGTTTATATCCCTATTATTACATTGATTTGATTATTTTATGATGGAATTATTTTTATGAAGTAATTTTATCTTATATGGATTATGTTATGATGGCATGATGTTTAAAAATCCCATTTTTATTACATGGGTTATGCTATGATGTATGATTTCTGATTTTGTGGCACACATAAGAATGGTTTCATTATGAGATGGGTGGGACCTATATCTCCCTCCAATTCATTGGGTAAAGATTTATATCTCATGAGATATACATGGCTGGAATGGAAAGTTAATCTGGTTCAGTAATAAAGGACTGGAACGAGGAGTGAACTCGGTTTAGTAATGGACATATTCTTCTATGATGGTCTTGGAAATGAGTCTTGACTAATATGAAATGAGTTTATATGATTATGTGTTTATGCCAAAAAGTTTCATGTATTATGCTATGAATATTGGGATTACATTTCACTACTATGATTTATCCCATGTCATGATACTATGATTTCTTTTGCGGGACAAGATTCTCAAAATGTTATCCTCTTATGAATATGATATTTCCTGTGTTTTCCCTTACTGAGCATTTAAACTCACCCTTTTTATGTTATCTTTTCCCCAGGTCAGGAAGAAGGGTATTAAGTAGGATATTCCAAAAGGGACACTAGATATGATGAAATAAATGGGAGATAATGTTGATGATTTATGAACCACTTCTTTATGATTCCAAGTTTCTAAAGACACTGTACCTATACTTTCCTATCAAGGTTTTTGTTATATGTTGTAATAAGTATGCTTCAACTCATAAGTAATAACAATGTATATAAAGTATGGGTTGTTATAGTTGGTATCAGAGGAAAGGTATAGTCAACCATTGGAAACTAGGATGTGAAATCCTTATTAAGAACCCTAAGCATATGTCTAAGCATAGAACATAATCCTACTTTTTTAGAAATGGCCATGAATAACCTGTGATAAGACCTAAAGTGTGAAATTTTATTCCTGATTATGTGGTTTTCCAGTTTTAATTAGTGTTTCTCACACTATGCTTTTTGGTTTTAGTCAATGGCTAGAACCCGAAGGATCCGTGTTAATGCTGAATGCGACGGGAAATGTAATGATTGACCCCCTGAGAAACCAAACGTTATGGGAGGTAGAATAAAAAATCTTGTAACTATGCTCACACAACTTTCTCAAGCTATGAATCATGCAAGAATTCCAAATGAGAAAAGGAGGGAGTAACATTCTGTTGAATCCTTCATGTGGATCCGTCCACCTTTATAACACCCCAAGCTTCCACAGTACGCTTCTCTTTCACTAATGCAACAGGTTGCATTGTACGCAAGTTCGAGATTCTAACACACCGTGACTAATCGAAGTAGCCATTATGAATAGTAATACCCACTTTTTGAAATTTTGTAAATTTAATTATTCAAATTGGACTTTATTTTTGGATTTGGAATATTGAAATTATCCTACGTTGTATTTTTCATTTTTTCTGAGAACTTCCAATTTTTTATAAATAGTATAAAATACAAAACTTTAATTAAAAAAAAATTTTTTAATAAAAATAATTTATAGCGATAAATTATATTATTTAGTGGTTTTAAAGTATAATTAGAATATATTTTTACCATTTTATCCAATGTTTGTCATTATAATTAATTTCACATTGAAATTGGACATAAACAATTTTCAATATTTTGATTGATATTGTTTCTTAAAAACATGCTATTCGTATGTACAGCGAGAATTAACTATATAATTTATTAATGAAACTTATATGTTTTTAATTTGGTAAAATTAACATCATTTTTGAATTTGGAATATCAAATATAGAATAGGGTGAATTTTTGGTATTTTTCTGATAATGTTCATTTTTATTGAATAGTGAAAAATAATGTATTTTAATTCAAAACTACCTTTTCATCCAATTTATTTATATAGTAAGATTGTAATTTTAACTGGTTTTAATGTATAATTGAATTTCGTTTTTATCACTTAATATAATTTTGTTCATTGGAAGTAATTTCACTATTCAATTGGATGTAAAAACAAGTCAATCTTTTGATAGATTTTACTTCTTAAAAACTGGTCTTTGGTTTTGAAAAATGGGGATTATTTTTAAATTAATTATTGCAAATTCTGTGTTTGGAATTTGGTAAAATAGATTCCATATTTGGAATAAGAAGTTCCAAATTATGTAATTAAGACTCTCTTTTTTTAACATTATGAATAGTAACAACGACAATTATCTTTAATTATCATCATTAATTAGTAATCGGGTAGTTAAGGGTAATAAAATAATATCATAATAATATAAAATTACCCCAACATGTGTCCTAATTCTATTATTTGTGTCATAGAAGACCATGGGACGCCTTTTTCCAAACTTTGGGACCCCATGGAATCACTTTTGTGTGATAGTGACATTTTATCTTTTTATTTTTAAATAAAGGAAAAATATAACAAAAGTATGTAATACCTAAGTAAAACAATTTTAATTTTGTCTAAATAAATTATCTCTTAGACTATAAATATTCATTGAAAATATAAAAATTTTTCCTACATCATGGTATTTATTTTATAATTTTTAGACATTGAATAAATAAATTTATTTATGACACTATGATGATGCAGTGATTACCTCATTAATGAACGATTTAAATTAAATATAATGAAAAGGTAAAATCTAAGACATAAACTTGTCTAAAGCCTATTGTATGGGTGTCTTTAAAACCCTTATCACCTTATCCTAGAAATATATCATTTTGGGGTCTTTAAAATCCAAAAATCATTTCATAGTAAAGTAACATTTCAATCTTTCCAAAAGAGCCCCTCCTCTCCTCTTATAAAAGGCCCCCACCTCTACCAGATTATTCACACCATAAAAACAATTTTTCTCACCCAACCTCTACCAAAATACCCTCTAAACGTTTCTCCCTTCATTATAGATGCCTTAACTTTGGCAGAAATCTCCTCAAGAAACCCTTTTGGTTCAAACCAAGGGGAATTACCTGATTAAAAGGTAATTTCTTCTCTTATGTTCTTTTGTTTTATTTTGCTTCTCCAACCCCCTAAACTCTTTTTATTATTTTATTTTGTAAAAAAACCAGTATCATAAATATAATTTTATGTTTTTATGAGAATTATTCAAACTACACTTACGCACACCTCCATCTAATGGTTAAAGAACAAACTATTTTTGTGGGTGGCGAATTACTGCCTCATGAAACGATGATTGTTCAATCTTCTTTTAACACCTCTCTTGGTGGCCATTATGATGAAACTATTTTTATATATGATATATATTATGTTTATTATTTCCTTATGCTTCTGTATTTTTCATTTATGGCATACCTTTATGATTTCCATTATGGGTAAATGCGATAATTTCATTTTAGGAAGTGTGGACTACCACCCCCTCAAAGTGATTTGAATCGTTAATGCCATATGTGGGACGTATAAAGGATGGAGTTAATGATATTATATATGATATTATACTAGAATTATAATATACCTTTATATCATTATGATTTAATTCCATTAAATATGAAATAGAAATGAAAGTAGCGTTCATACGTACGTACGGCTTACCGTCTCCATGAACGGTGCATTTCATTTCTTACCTCTAAATGTTATGTAATATTATAAATTCATGTATATAATGGATATATATGATATCTAAATCATAAATAGAATTCTAGATATAATTTATATTCTCTCACATAAACAACTTGTAATTATAAGAAGTTTATTTTTGACTCAAGTACCAAGGATCGACAAAACGAACATTATTAAATTAAATCATTACATAATGTTCATAACATGGTAATAAGTGATGTAAAATGAATAATGAACTTGAAAAAGGTTCTTAAAAAATGGAAATTAACAATATTTTATTATTCATGAGATTAAATAACGATCGAGTCAAGTCGGACACGAGGTAAGGGTTAATTCTACAACCTTTTCATTATTCAAGGTTGTTCATATGTAATTATCTATTGGGACCTATTTATCATCAACATTCATGTTTCATAAAAATGTCTTTCAAATAATTTTTACTATTTATTAGACAATTGGTTAAATTCATTTATACCATTATTTGACCTTATTCATTTTTTAAAGGAATCTTTATGCCAATTTCCAAACAAGGTACTTTTTGACATTTTCGACAAAATTAATGTAAGAATGTTTTTTTAACTTATATGGCAGGTGCAGCTATTTTCCACCGTTATAAAATTTTTGAAGCTTCCATTAAAAGCTCATAATAATATTTTCAATGTAAATGTTTTCTTTTACAATTATGTGACTTTTAAATGATTTCAAAAAAAGATATTTCTCTCAAATAGTTTTGATTTCATCTATGTCAACATCCTTTGATGGATTTTAAGCTTATTTGAAGTTGATTTATTATGATTCAAAACATCCATATTATATTGAAGGTTTTTTGATATGTTTGACAGTGGATGTGTTATTTTTATTCCATTCATTGTTTATGGAGAATGTATTGACATTTCGTATGCTAGTTTTAAAATGAATGTTTATATTATGTTTAAACCTATTCATATAGGGAATGCATTGGACTTAATAAGTGACAAGTGTAGCACGCCATAGATCCTCGATGCATCGGTGGGTCTCATTAGACAAACTAGTGTCTTGGCATGAGGCCTTGACAAAATATTATTTGTATTATTGTCACAAGGCCTTGGCTACGTGGTTATGATAGTCTGCCATTATGCATTCCATCATTATGAAAGTGGTTATTGATATTGCATGTGATTATTCAACTAGTAGAATATCCATGTGAATAATTAAATGGCATTATTTAATTTTATTTTTGTTATATTATGCTGATGTTCAAGTTTAAAAGGCTTTTGTTTTATTTATACATTTCCTTAAATGTTTATGTTTATTTATAAAAGTTTCTTCTATATTGTTATTTTTACTGAGCATCTGAGCTCACCCCTTTCTATGTTTTATTTTTCCCAGGATATGAAGAAATATTTTATGACTGACCTTCATGGATAGTCTGAAGGGGATGTGAGTTTGTACATTGGAGACTATATTTTTTTAGTTTTTCACTTTATGATGTAACGTAAAATTTATGAATGTATCTAGTGTTTCCAAGGCTACTAAACTAATCGGACTTTCGAGAAATGATATTTTGTGATCATGACAATGTTATGTAATAATGAACTGACTCTAGGTAACTGGGGTCAAGGAGTTACAGTTGGTATCAAAGGAATTTTAGTACAAACCTTAGAAGCCGGTTTTAAATAAACTCTGATTAGAACACATAGAACTAATATAGACTTTGAGGATTAGTATAGAAGAACATCCTAGAATTATGGTAAAGTATATATTTTGTTTATTTTCCGAGCAATACATCGTTGTCTAGATACGAGCAGGTAGAGGTGGATCTGGAATAGATGTACCGAGGGGTAAGACCCAAAAACACCACATTGAGCTAGACTCGAACAGGAACTAGTTCACAACAATGGGACTTGCTGCACTCCTAGTTACGACACTCTCGGGAGATATGCTTAGGATAATTCTAATTTTCCTTACAAACCATTATGAAGGGTTTATGAGTATATACCTACTCAATGAAAACATTTTTTTTATGATTATGGATTATATCCATAAACCGTTCAATTTAGGTTAAGTGTTTTACAATTATAGAATTATGTATTTTGATTCATAAACTGATCTAGTTTATGCCATTGTTTAGAAATGGAACCTAGTCGAAGGAATAGAAACTGTATCAATGCATAAACTCAAAGTAGGGATTTCCCTCCAGCTCAAGATAATTATAGTGGAGCTGGTGATATAACTGGTGATAATCATCTTATCACTATACCGGGACAACTCACTCAGGTTATGAATAATAACCTTACTCGTATGGAGCACTGTGATCAGAAAATGTGGAGGTTCAATGTTAGATCACTTCAAGAGGAAACAACCACCAACATTTAATGGGAGTACAAATCCCTTAGTAGCTGAGCAATGGATAAATTCGTTAGAAAAAATATTCCATGCCTCGGGTAGTAGTGAAAGGGAAAAGTTTATCATTGCAGTTTACTGCCTCACTGGAGATGCTGATCAATAGTGGTCATTGATTCAAAATAAAAAAGATGATGAAGAAGTATCAAGTATGGAATGTAGAGATTTTAAAGAGATTTTATTAGAAAAATACTTTCATCATAACCATCGAGCAGATATGGAAAGACAATTTCTGAGTCTGAAGAAAAAGGAGGATGAGAATGTTACAAAGTATGAGTCTAACTTTACTAGGTTATAAAGGCATGCTACAGATTATATATGTAACCCAAGAAGTAATATTGATCATTTCTTTGATGGGTTAAAACTGTTTCTCCATGGATCATTAGTATCACAATCTTTCTCAATGTACGAAGATATAGTCTCGTGTGAAATCAAGACAGAAAATGAATTCTCTAAATCATATGAAAATAAAGTAATGAAAGAGAAGAAGAGAATGGTGGAACAATTGACAGATAAAAGGAAAAAGGGAAAGAATGATTTTTAATTATAAGATAATTGTTTGAAGAGTCACCCTGGTACCTGCCTAAAAGGAATGGGAGTTTGTTATAAATGTGGAGAAAAAGGTCACCAGACTCGTGATTGAAAGGGAAATAAAGAGGCTCTCAATGGTGAATGTTACAATTGTAGAGAAATGGGGAATTATTCAATTTAATGACCTAAGCGCCAGGTAGAATTACCTCAGAAAAGACCAAGGTATCAATTCCAATCTTATGTTGTTACTACAGTTGAAGTGGAGTAATTAATGTATTGGTGATTTTGGACTCAAGGATTATATTATGGTTATAAGAATAATGTTATATATATAAGGGTTGTACTGCAATACATTTTGTTCGCATTAAGGTTTTAATATGACTAAGGTAATCATATTATTAGTATGTGACAAAAGGATAATTTTTACTTTGTCTGGGGAATCTTATGTCACAATTGATTTTGGAATTTAGATACCTTTTACAGAGAGTCTGGAAAGAGGTATTTTGGATAACTATAATGTTTGGAATGGATAAATCTGAATTTTGAATAGTATTATTTAAGGTCAAAACATTTCTTATGATTATTTTTTGAATATTACAATACTATTGTTTTAGGAAAAGGACAACCTGCATGTCGGGGGAGAACCCGTCGCATCAGACAAAGCTGTAGGAATCGAACCCACAACAATAGTGTGATAGGCCTTTATTACCTACCACAAGCCTACATAAAATCCCTGGTTATTACAAAATATTTTTCTTCATGGTATGTGTTAATATTTGGAACCTTATACGATTAGGATAAATATAATATTTTTGAGTTTTGTTATCTCTTTGAGTGAAAGATGAGTTTGTGGTATAAATTAGATGAACGATGAAATTCTACTTGTCAAGTATATATATATATATATCACTTATTCTATGAAGCAATTAATTTTTAAACTTTAGGGAAGGGATATTAAAATAAAAATGCTTTATCATAATATCTTATGTTTTGTTGAACTGATGATATTTTAAATCACCATAGCTTGAAGGCTTTGAGGCCCTCAATTTTACACTTGTTTGTGATTGATGACCTCAATCACTCCCTACAAATATTTATGTTTTTCCTCCAATTATGAGTCTCTAATTTCCACCAATTTTCTCCTAATCGAGATCATAATTTGGTGGTGACTTTTTCATTTCCCTTTCCCTCTTATTAAGACTAAATTTTATTAACCCTATTTCTAATATGGGTTTTCCACAAAGGTATTTTATATTTTTAACCATTTATTTTCTAAGAATAATTTCAAATTTTGGGGATGAAATTTATTGAATGGGGGAGGAATGTAACGCCCCAAGCCTGCATGGTACGCTTCCCTTTCAATAATGCAATAGCTTGTATTGTACGCAAGTTCGCGATTCTAACACAGCGCGACAAATCAAAGTAGCCGTTATGAATTGTAATACCCACTTTTTAAAATCTTATAAATTTTATTATTCAAATTGGAATTCATTTTTGGATTCGGAATATCAAAATTATCCTAAGTTTATTTTTTCGTTTTTTTTAGAACTTCCAATTATTTATGAATAGTGTAAAATACTAAACATTAATTAAAATTAACTTTTTTAATAAATATAATTTATAGTGATACATTATATTATTTAGTGGTTTTGAAGTATAAATAGAATATTTTTTACTATTTTATACAATGGTAGTCATTATAATTAATTTCACTTTGAAATTGGACATAAAAATTGTCAATCTTTTGATTGATATTGTTTCTTAAAAACACACTATTTGTTTGTACAGCGGGAATTAACTATATAATTTATTAATTAAACTTCTATGTTTTTAATTTGGTAAAATGGACATAATTTTTTGGATTTGTAATATCAAATATAGCATAGGTTTAATTTTTGGTATTTTTCTGATAATGTTCATTTTTAATGAATAGTGAAAATGATGTATTTTAATTTAAAACTGCCTTTTCATACAATTTATTTATAAAGATAGATTGTAATTTTAATTTGTTTTAAAGTATAATTGAATTATTGTTTTATCACTTAATAAAATTTTGTTCATTGTAAGTAATTTTAATTTTCAATTGGATGTAAAAACAAGTTATCTTTTGATATATTTTACTTCTTAAAAACTTGTCTTTGGTTTTGACAAACATGAATTATTTTTAAATTAATTACTGAAAATTATGTGTTTGTAATTTGGTAAAATAGATCCCATGTTTGGAATCAAAAGTCCCAAATTATGTAATTAATACTCTTTTTTGGGCATTATGAATAGTAACGACGACAATTATCTTTAATTATCATGATTAATTAGTAATTGGGTTATTAAGGGTAATGAAATAATATCCTAATAATATAAAATGACTGCAAAATTTGTCCTAATTCTATTTATTTTGTCATGTACTACCATGTTATGCCTTGATCCAAACTTTGGGACCCCATGGAATCACTTTTGTGTGATAGTGACATTTTATCTTTTTATTTTTAAAGAAAGGAAAAATATAACAAAAGTATGTAACACCTAAGTAAAACAATTTTAATTTTGTCTAAATAAATGATATATTAGACTATAAATAGTCATTGTAAAGATAAAAATATTTTCTAAATCATTTTATTTATTTTATATTGTTTAGACATTAAATAAATAAATTTATTTATGACACCATGATGATGCATTAATTACCTCATTAATGAATGATTTAAATAAAATGAAAATATAAGGTAAAATCTAAGACCTACACTTGTCTAAAGACTATTATATGGGTGGATTTAGAACCCTTATCACCTTATACTTGAAATATATCATTTTGGGACCATTAAAATCCTAAAACCATTTCATGATAAAGTAACATTTCAATCATTCCAAAAGAGCCCCTCCTCCCCTCTTATAAAAGGCCCCCACCTCTACCACCTTATTCACACCATCAAATCCATTTGGCTCGGCCAACCTCTGCCCAAATACCCTTTCAACTTTACTCCCTTCATCATAGAAGCCTTACCTTAGGCAAAAATCTCTTCAAGAAACCATTTTGGTTCAAACCAAGGGGAGTTACCCAATTTGAAGGTAATTTCCTCTCTTATGTTATTTTGTTTTATTTCCAACCCCCTAAACTCATTTTATTATTTTCTTCTCTAACAACACCAGTATAATAAATATACATGGATTTTGTTATGAGAAGTATTCTAACTACACTTACACACACCTCAATCTAATGGTTAAAGAACATATTGTTTCTTTGGGTGGCGAATTACGGCCTCATGAAACAATGATTGTTCAATCTTCTTTTAACACCTATAATGGTGGCCATTATGATGACAATATTTTTATATATGATATATATTATTTTTATGTTTTCCTTTTTCTTCTTTATTTTTCATTTATGGCATACCTTTATGATTTCTATTATGGGTAAACGCGATAATTTCATTTTTGGAAGTACGGACTATCGCCCCATGAAAGTGATTTGAATCGTTAATGCCATATGTGGGAAGTATAAAGGATGAAGTTAATGATGTTATATATGATATTATACTGGAATTATAATATACCTTGATATCATTATGATTTCATTCCATTAAATATGAAATAGAAATGAAAGTAGCGTTCATGCGTACGTACGGCTTACTGTCTCCATGAACGGTACATTTCATTTCTTACCTTTAAATGTTATGTAATATTATAAATGAATGTATCTAATGGATATATATGATATATATGATATCTAAATAATAAATATAATTCTGGAGATAATGTATATTCTACCACATAAACAACTTGTAATTATGAGAAGTTTATTTTTGACTCAAGTACCAAGGATCGACAAAACGACCGTTATTAAATTAAATGATTACATAATGTTCAAAACATGGTATTAAGTGAAGTGAAAGGAATAATTAACTTGAAAAAGGTTATTAAGAAAATATAAATTAAATATATTTTATTATTCAGGAGATTTAATAACAATCAAGTCATGTCAGACACGAGGTAAGGGTTAATTATACCAACTCTTCATTATTAAAGGTTGTTCATATGTAATTATCTACTAGGACCTCTTTATCATCCACATCCATGTTTCTTAAAAATGTATTTCAAATAATTTTTACTATTTATTAGATAATGGGTTAAATTCATTTATACCCTTATTTGACCTTATACGTTTTTGAAATGAATCTTTCCGTCATTTTCCAAACAAGGTACTTTTTGACATTTTCGACAAAATTAAGGTAAGAATGTTTTTTTAACTTATACGGAGGGTGCGGCTATTTTCCGCCATTATAAATTCGTTGATGCTTCCCTTACGAGCTCATAAGAATATTTTCAAAGTAAATGTTTTCTTTTACAATTATGTGACTTTTGAATGATTTCAAAAAAGTTATTTCTCTCAAATAGTTTTGATTTCATCTATGCCAACATCCTTTGATGGATTTTAAGATTATTTGAAGTTGATTTATTATGATTCAAAACTTCTATATTGTATTGAAGGTTTTGTGATATGATTGACTATGGATTTTTTATTTTTATATCATTCATGGTTTATGGAGAAATTATTGACATTTTTTATGCTAGTTTTAATATGAATGTTTATGTTATGTTTAAAATTGTACATATGAGGAATGCATTGGACTTAATGAGTGACGGGTGTAGCCTACTATAGCTCCTCGATGCATCGGTGGGTCTCATGAGAAAAACTAGTCTCTTGGAACGAGTCCTTGACAAAATCTTATTTGTAGTCTTAGCACGATCCCTTGGCTATGTGGTTATGATAGTCTAGCATTATGAATTCTATCATTATGTAAGTAGTTATTGATATTGCATGTGATTATTAGACTAGTGGAATATCCATGTGAATATGTAAATGGAATTATAATATTTTATTTTTTCTATATTATGCTGAAGTTCATGTTTAAAAGGATTTTGATTTATTTATACATTGCCTTAATGGTTTATGTTTATTCATGAAAGTTCCCTCTATATCGTTATCCTTACTGAGCATCTGAGCTCAACCCTTTATATGTTTTATTTTTCCCAAAATGTGAAGAAATATTTTATGACTGACCTGCAGGGATAGTATGAAGGGGGTATGAGTGTGGACCTTGGAGACTATGTTATTGTATTTTTTCACTTTATTATGTAATGTAACATTTATGAATGTATCTAGTGTTTCCAAGGCTACTAAGCTAATTGGTATTTCGAGACTTGATCTTTTGTGATCATGCCAATGTTATATAATAATGCACTGACATTAGGTAACTGGGGTCGGGGTGTTACAACCTTCATTCAGCGGTTCTTCAGATCCATTAGTGGATGAAAAATGGATCAGTACCACTTAAAAGATATTTTTAGTCCTTCAAAGTCATAAACACAATAAAGTCATCTTAGCAGTATATCATTTGAAAGGTGAAGTTGATCAATGGTGGAATCTTGTCAAGAATACAAGGCAAAGGGATGAAATTGAGTCCATGGAATGGGACGAGTTCAAGAACTTATTTTTCAATAAGTACTTCCCTCGTATTCTTCGAACAAAGATGGAGAAGGAGTTTGTTGAACTGAAGCAAAAGGATGTTGAATCTGTTGGTACCTATGAAGAAAATTTTACAAGGCCTGCTAGGTATGCTTCTTGGATTATTATCCAACCTTAGAGTAAGATTTATCGATTCTTTGGTGTCTTAAAACCAAGTATCTAAAAGGTATTAGCTATAAGGGACTTCAATGGCTATGAAGAAATTGTTAGATGTGATCTCAAGTTTGAGATGGAGACTCAAGTAACCCATCAGTCATCTGGGTTTGATAAAAAGAGGAAAATGGAATTCAAAGGAAAATCTAAAGAACACACTAAAAAGAAGATGAGTTTTCCCTTATTCTCAAATTCTAGAAAGAAATATAGTGGGAATTTTCTTAAAGAGACAAGTAAATTTTTTAAGTGTGGAAAAGATGGTCATCGAGCAATTGAATGTTGCAGTAATGGGGAATAGATGTCTAGTGATGTGAACAAAGAAGAGTCTACACAGAATGCACCTACTACACTTCAATGTTACAAGTGAAAATAAATGGGGCATTATGCCAATCAATTCCATAATCCAAGGTTTTTTGATGATGATCGACATCACCAAACTCTTAAGGCCAAAGACAAAGGAAATTCACATTCAATTTCTATCGGCGATGTAGAGTACAATAACAAAGTGGTGAAAGGTACACTTACCATCCACTCTAAATTATCAAATTTTATATTTGATTTTAGATCCACCCAATCTTTTATTTATGAAGAATTTTCTAATGGTATTGACATACTACCCCAATAATTAGCTGTTGAGTTTGTTGTGACAACTCTTAATGGCACAACAGTCGCATCAAAAGTTTACAATTCTTCTCTGATTGAAGTTTGTGGTAAATTGCTTCCTATAAATCTTTTGATCCTTCCTATAGTGGAATTTTATGTGATTCATGGAATGTATTGGATTTATTTATATGGAGCTCATATCAATTTCCAAATAAGGGAATTCACATTTCATATTCCTAGTCAATCTATGATCATATATCAATAAAGGATGAATATAACCTTCCAGTGGAAATTTCTTCCATCTTATGGGTCTTGATTATAATAAATGAAGGTTATTTATCTCAAATGGTTGGAGAGAAACTTATGATTAAGAATATTCCCATTGTACGGGAGTTTGATGATGTCATTCCCGAGGAATTTCCAAGTCTTCCACCAAACCGTGAAGTTGAGTTTTCAATAGAACTTGTACCGGGTGCTATGCCCATTTCAAAGACACCTTATAGAATGGCCCCAATGGAGTTACAGGAATTGTAGAAGCAACTCCAAGAGAATATGGATAAGGGATTCATATTCCCTAGTGCATCACCTTGGGGAGCACATGTTCTGTTTCATAAGAAGAATGATGGATCAATGATACTCCGCATTGATTATCGAGAACTTAACACGATCACTATCAAGAAAAAATATCCTCTCTTGCACATTTATGACTTATTTGGCCAACTACATGAAGCTCAATACTTTTCCAAGATTGATCTTCATTCTGGGTATCATCAATTAAGGTTCAAAAAATATTATATACTAAAGAAGGATTTTCATACAAGGTATGGACACTATGAGTTTATATTGATGCCATTTGGTCTTACTAATTCCCCTAATATCTTCATGGATCTAATGAATAGAGTCTTTAGAGACTATCTTGATCAGTTTGTGGTAGTCTTTATAGATGATATTCTTGTCTATTCAAAGATCAAGGAAGAACATGAATATCACTTGAGAATTGTATTGAAGACCATGAGAAAGGATAATCTTTATTCCAAATTTACCAAGTATAAATTTGGGCTTCAAAAAGTTTCATTTTTGGGTCACATAATCTCAAAAGAGGGAATATCTATGGATCCAGTAAAACTGAGCTTATTGAAAGATGGTCGAGACCGACAAAAGAAACTGAAATCCGAAGTTTTCATGGTTTAGCTGGGTATTATCGACGTTTTGTGAAATATTTTTCAGGATTATCTAACCCACTCACCAAATTTACTAGGAAAGGAGTTAAGTTTTTTTGGATAGAGGAATGTGAAGAAAATTTCAAAGAGCTAAAAAGAAGGTTAGCCAATGCACCTGTGCTCACACTGCCTTGTAGTGGAGAAAGGTCTGTGATCTATAGTGATGCATTCAAGAAGGGGATGGGGTGTGCTCTCATGAAATATTATATGATGATAGCTTATGCCTCATGAAATTTGAAAATCCATGAGAAAAATTACCCAACTCTTGATTTGGAGTTAGCTGCGGTAATCGTTTTAGTAAAGATTTGGAGGCATTATATTTATGGTGAAAGGTGTGATATTTATACTGATCATAAATGTTTAAAGTATATTTTCACACAAAAGGATCTGAATATGCACCAAAGAAGATGGTTGGATCTGATTAAGGATTATGACTGTTCAATTAATTACCACCCTGAGAAAGCAAACACAGTGGCAGACGCATTAAATATATAAGACCATGCTAGCTTACCCATGATGAGGATCACAAAGGATCCAATATTTATGGATTTACAAAAGATGGATCTTGGAATATTAATTAAAGGGGAGATATATTATCTTTGTCAACTAAATGTTCAACCATCTATACAGGTGAAGATTAAAGAGGCACAGAAGGAGGATGTTGGGCTTCAAAAGAAGGTGAGAAATGTTCTTGAATTCAACCTTTTTTGTGATGGGATAATAAGGTTCAGGAACCATGCCTTTATTCCTACCATACAAGAATTAAAGAAGGGGCTGTTGGATGAGGCTCATAGTTATTAATTATCTATTCCTCTTGGAAGTACAAAGATGTACAGGGACCTGAAAGAGTACATTTGGTGGGATGGCATGAAAAGAGTTATTTCCGAATATGTCTATCGTTGATTGGTTTGTCAGAAAGTTAAATATGAGAGATAGAAGTCTAAAGGGATGTTAAAACCATTACCCATACTATAATAGAAATGGGAAAACATCACTGTGGAATTTTTCATCGTACTTCCTAAAACATCCAAAGGAAATAATGCTATTTTGGTTATAGTTAGTAGTCTTACGAAGTCATCACACTTCCTTTATATTAGAGAGGATTTCTCTCATGATCAGCTTCCCAGGATATATGTAAAATATGTGGTAAGATTGCATAGAGTACCACTTCTATTATATTTAATCAGGATCTGAGGATTACCTCAAAGTTTTGGTGAAGTCTTCATCATGATCAAGGTACAGAGTTGAGTTTCAGCACTGCCTATCATCCTCAGATAGACGGTCAGTCTGAGAGGACAATTCAAACTTTGGAAGAAATGTTGAGAGCATGATCTATGGATTTAAAAGGTGGTTGGGAACAAAACCTACCATTGGTCAAATTTTATTATAATAATAGCTTTCACTCTAGTATCCAGATGGCTCCTTATGAATCTCTCTATGGAAAAAAATGGAGAACTACAACTTGCTGGGATGAAGTTGGGGAAAGAAAGATATTAGGACCTCATCTTGTTGATGAGATGGCAGAAAAGGTCAGATCTATTCAACAACACATAAGATCAGCTTAGAGTTGACAAAATATTTACGCCAACAACTAAAGAAAAGACCAACAGTTTGATGTTAGAGATAATGTGTTCTTATAAATATCTCCTTGGAAGAGAGTAATGAGATTTGGAAAGAAGGGAAAGATGAGCCCTAGGTATATCAGTCCTCTCGAAATACTGGATCATTTTGGGAAGGTATATTACCAATTGGCACTTCCACAAAATTTCTCTCAAGTTCATGATGTGCTTCATGTATCTCTCCTGAGAAAGTACATACCTGATCCTTCGCATGTACTAAGCTCAGAAGTTGTACCGCTGGAGTAAGATCTTTATTATGAAGAACAACTGATAGAGATTCTGGATCGTAGCAAAAAAGTTCTATGAAACAAGACCACTCTCTTGGTTAATGTTTAATGGAGGAACCACCAATTAGAAGAAGCTTCATAGGAAGTTTAGGATATTATAAGGGAGAGGTATCCTCATCTGTTTGGTATAAAGTGAAGAATTTCAAGGGCGAAATTCATTTTAAGGGGGGTAGAATGTAACACCTTGTGATTTTATGAGATATATATATATATATATATATTCTATGTCTTATTTTATATGAAACACCAAAGGAATATTTCACTACACACAACACTGGCTTGGCTTGCGTTACACGCAAAAGCAACCTTCCTCAATAACTTGTGTTGTATGCAATACCGAGTTTCACTAAATAATGATATATTAATATAATATTATGAACTAGCTGTTATGAATAGTATTAATCAAATTTTAAATTTTATAACATTATAATTCATATTACACATATTCTGGAATGAGATATGAAAACAAAATAAATTTTTCGGATAAAAGAAGTATTTTTCAATGAATGTAGTTTTACCACCTTTTGATGGCGCACACATTTTAAATATAATTTTTGAAAAGTTTATAAGATATATTTTAAAAAATAAACTTCTTATTTTTAATCAGGATATAAAAATTTACATAGGATAAATTTGTCATACTTTTCTGATAACTTTCATATTTTGATGAATAGTAAAAAATACACTAAATTTTTCTTAAAAACAAATTTTTTTCATCAAGATAATTTATGTGGTTAATTGATAAAATTTAATGGTTTTAAAGTATAAATAGAATATATTTTTACAATTTAATATAATATGAGTCATTATCATTAATTTCACTTTGAATTCATAGGTAAAAACATTTCAATCTTTTGCAATGTTTTAACTTTTAAAAACCCATTTTCTCAACAGCGAGATTAATTTTAAATTAAATATTTAAAATTATGTGTTTTGAATTTGGAAAAATGGGTTCCATAAATTATGTTAATATGAAACTTTTTATTTTTAGAAATTATGAATAGTAACTATGGTAAATTTTATTTACTACAGTTAAAGGTAAATCGGGTAATTAAGGGTAAACATAAGATTATAAAATTACCCTAACACATGAAAAAATTCTATAGGATGAATAAAAGTTGACCCATATCACATAATTGTCGGAATATATTTATTTCGTGGACTTTTGACCTTGAAAATGATATAATTATTATTAAAATCAAAGAAAGTAACAAGCATGTCACTCTCTTATATCTTATAAGTGTAATAATTTTAATTTAGTGATAAACCACATAGAAAATAAAATATAAATAGTATCCAGCAAGATAATAAAATTATATATATCTTGAGAATTTATTTATAATTTTTAGGTGTTAAATAATTATCATTAATGGTGACACAATAGTTATGTAGAAATTATTTTTTTGATTGAAATTTCATATAAATGGTTTTAAAAATATTAAAATAAATATTATATGAACTAATTAATGTTATCCACAAATTTTATAGCTGCATATGAAATGTTATGAATCTATTAAATATTTTGGTTCTAATATATCCTTTGTGTGGATTTTATTTAAATTCAAATAAATGAATAGTGTCAAAATTGACACTATTGTTATTTTATAAAAATAACATATTATAAAATTGTTTAAAAATCACAAATATAATTATAAATTATAAATTGAAATTTATATGTTCTAAAATGTCATAATGTATCCAATTATGGACAATTAACATCACATAATTTATTATTTATAATAATTTAAAATTTAGAATATTATTGCCACAAATAAAATTAAATAAAATAAATAAGGATAAATCAAGTTGATAGGGTTTAAAATAAATTACAAACATGAATAGATATTATTGGTTGATTATATTAAAACTTTGTCTCATTTAATCTTCATAATTGAGTTATTTTTGGAGGTTTATATGTGGGGTTTGAATTTATTATAAATTAATATTTCAGAGGTTTATAAAAGTGCCACTCTCCCCTCTTATAAAAGGGAACATCATCCCTCTCCACTTCACACCATTTTTTTAGCTTTAAAATTCGTCAAACCCTTGACCATTTCACTTCTCCAATTCCCTAGAAATATACTAGAGGTCCTAGTCTTCTTCAAATACCAACTTTTATTCCCTAAGAAGAGGTTAAGAGGAGGCGCGTCGAAGAAGACGCAATATCCTTTACCGATTCTTTAAAAATTATTTCTTCTCCTACTTCATCTATATGAATTGTTTCATTATTATGTAATAACTATAGTATCACTTATATACTGATATGTTATTATGAATATGAAACAAACATATTCTATCTTTTATCAATCCTATGAAAAAAAATGAAATCACCACGCGTGAGTACGTACGGCTTACCGTCTCCACGCCGTGGTGTAATATTTTATTTCATCACTTACATACTTGGATGGGTATAAGGATGAAAGAAATAACTATATATAATTATTTTAAAGTGATATTAATTCTGAAATATTATACACCACAAACTTTAATATAATTTCACAATCATGGGAATGATATCATCACTCATGTGTAAGTACGGCCTACCATCTCCATGATGTTATGCGGCTCGTTCTACATGATCTTCATTGAATAATGTTTATATAAATTAATTTAATGAATAAATATGATATATATTACAATAATAATATTCTTTAAATGATGTATCTATAACCTAAAAAGAGGAATAAGAATTTATTCTACAAAACACACATAAGAACATAATGCAATGAACACCCAAATAACAAGTAGCAATGAAATATTACTAATAAAGAGATAAGAATATGACCATATATAATCTCATAACAATGTATATGATTCTTGAATAAGTCAATTACATTATTTAAATCATTATACAGGAGTTTCGGATACATACAGAGCATATCATACCTAAGGTAAGGGAAAATCTCACAATCTCATTTTTATCCGAGATTGTTTATACTTCAGAATTTACTGTGGCATATTTATCATCCACATCCCTGTTTACTAAATATTTAATATTATTTATATCCTACTACAATTTTTTAAATCTAATTCTACCTATTTGTGAATATTTAGTAAAATATCTGAAAGGAATCTTTTGTCGTTTTCAGTACGAGATTCTTTTTTACTTTTCTGGCCAAAGTACAAGAAAAATGTTTTTTAACATTATGGAATGAATGGATTTTTATGATTACATAGAACATTATTTCCATGAATCTTTATTTACAAGTTTTCATGTTTATTTTCAATTAAATTATTTTAGTTTAAAATTTTATGACATATTGAGAAAGGAAAAAAATTGAAGTTGAAAGGATATTTTCCTCAAGAATGAAGTTCAAGTGTTTTAAATAAATTCTTTTCCATATAAGATAATGTTGGGGTATATTTATATCTCTATTATTACATTTATTTGATTATGTTATGATAGAATTATTTTTATGAAGTCCTTTTATCTTATATGGATTATGTTATGATGGCATGATGTTTAAAAATCTCATTTTTATTACATGGGTTATGCTATGATGTATGATTTATGATTTTGTGGTACACATAAGAATGGTTTCATTATGAGATGGGTGGGACCTATATCTCCCTCCAATGCATTGGTTAAAGATTTATATCTCATGATATAGTCATGGATGGAATGGAAATTTAATTCGGTTCAGTGATACTGGACTGGAACGAGGAGTGAACTCGGTTCAGTAGTAGACTTTGTCAGCTATGATGGTCTTGGAAATGAGTCTTGACTAATATGAAATGATTTTCTATGATTATGTGTGTATTACACAATGTTTCATGTCATATTTTATGAATATTGGGATTACATTTCACTAATATGATTTATCCCATGTCATGATATTTTGATCTCTTTTGCGTGATAATAATTTCAAAATGTTATGTTCTTATGAATATTATTTTTTATTTTGTTTTCCCTTACTGAGAATTTGATCTCACCCTTTGTATGTTTTCTTTTCCTTGGGTCAGGAATAAGGGTATTAAGTAGGATATGCCAAAAGGGGCTCTATATATTATGAAATAAATGGGAGACAATGTTGATGATTTATGAACCAGTTGTTTATGTTTCCCAGATTCTAAAGACCCTATACCTATATAGTCCTATCATGGTTTTTGTTATATTTTGTATTAAGTATTCTTCAATTATTAAGTAATAACAATTTAGGTAATGTATGGGTCGTTATAATGTATCCATTCAACTTCATCCTTATATATAAATACTCACACATCGATGATAGAGTATCATAAATTTGAAATATAGATAAATAACTTTTATCATGGACCCATAGGCACTTCGTAATATAATGTGAGTGATACAATGAATAGATAATCTTATAAATTATTTAATTATTAAAAACATCTCACATAGTTATAATAATTAAATAAATAAAGTAAATTCTAGACATACATTGATCGATCTCAACTCATGATCAATTAAAACAAAATAAAAATTAAATATAAAATTAAATTTACAACAAACTCTACTTGAGGAAATTATTTATGAAATAAATTAATTATACTAATTTAGTTTTACAAATAATTCATCAATGTGTCCAAAACTAAATTTTCAAAATATTTAAAATATTTTAACATTTTTTTACATTTTATCCAATATTTTTCAGGTCTCCTAGACCCTTTCTCGATGGTTTTGGACCCATTTGGGGCCAAGCAAGTTAGGCAGACCCCGGCTTGGCCTAGTTTGGGGTGACCGAGCTGTGCAGCTAGATCATAGGAGGTGTGCCCAGTGACATTATAAGGTACATCATTCCAATGACACCCATAAGTGGCATCGCACCTATATAAACCTAGGATTAACATACGTGGATATTACATCAATTTAGATGAATATTCAGAATATTAAAATTTTAAATTCTTAAAGACCATAATATTTTAGTGTCTTTAGAAACATGGAAATATAATCTTCTAACTTGGTGAAAAATCTTCAACTTACCCCTTAATGATATTTCACTTTATTACTCCAACTTAAAATATATCTTCATAACCTGGGGAAAGGAAACATAATAAATGGGTGATCTCAGATTCTCAATAAGGGTAATCAAGGGAGATATGTAATCATAACATGAGAATAGGGTATGAGGACATGATCATAAAATTATAAGATTGTACACTCCACAGAAAAGATCATAATCATGTTTCATGACATAATTATTTGTAGTACATAAGACATGAATCATATGATAATAGAGAGAATAATCCATGAAATAATAACATAGGAATAAGACATAGAATTATAGTAGACATGAAAAATGATTTCCATAGTAGTCTATCCTTACTGCCAAGAACATATCAGTGAAAAAGTCCATTACTGAATCAAGTTCAATCCCCATTAAATCTCTATATTATTGAACTTGATTCAATTCTCATTCCAACCCTATATTACTTATCTAATTTAACTCCTTATTTAGTCCATGTATTACTGAACCATTTTCACTCCTCCTTCAACTATGTATTATTGAACTATGTTCACTCATTGTTCCATCCATGTATTATTGAACTAATTTAACTCCTTGTTTTATCCATGTATTAAAAAACAGAGTAAACTCCTCATTCTATCCATGTATTACTAAATCGAGTTCACTTCCCATTACAACCATGTATTACTAAACTGATTTCACTCCTCCTTCTTTTGATGTATTACTAAACCAAGTTCACTCTTCATTCCATCCATTATTACTAAACAAGTATCACTTTATGTTCCAGTCCTCCCATACTAAACTATGTTCACTCTTCATTCCATCCATGTCATACTCATGATAGATAAATTTTTACCCAAAGAATTAAATAGATATATAGTTCCCACCCATCTAATAATGAAATCATATATCTGTGTGCTATAAAAAAGTCATCTTATCATAACCCATAAAACATATGGGTTTCATAAACATCATATAATAACCCATGAAATGAAATGGGTATCATAAAAATTTAATCATATCATAAACTATGGAACATAGACATGATTCATAATCCTTTCATCCTATAATTACCATTGAAAGGAAGTGGGTTTCATAAGAATTTATCATGGTATAACCTATTGAATAGAAATGGGTTTCATAAACATCATGTTATCAAATCATAAACCATTTAGAGAAATAATATGAATTATATACTAGGATCGTATTCCTTGAAAAGAATAAACTATAACCAAGGCTTTCATCTTAGATGAAGAAGGTTTTTTAAATATCCCTTGGAACATAACTTAACATTGAAACAAATTTAATAACATATAACTTTTTCAAAATTCATTTCCTTAAAACCAATTTGAAAGAATATAAATGAATCATGAAAAATAATTTAAAACATTTCCTGAGGAAGATATCCATTATGCTTTGAAAAAAAATCTTTTTAAAACATAAAAAATTTTGAAAATGGTTTACTATAAAAATCTTTTTCCTTGAAAACTTTTAAAATAGACATAAAAACATTTTGAAAACCATTATTATTTGAAAAAACATTGAAAACATATAAAAGAGGATTTTAAATTATACAAATCCTTTACTTAAATTTTTTTTGAAGAAATATAATGAAATATTTTAAAATAATTATAAACACTTTTTAGACATAAAACATTTTTGAAAAACCTTATTATAAATCTCGGTTTAAAAGAACATAGATTTTTGACTGAAATGAAAAATAAAGTTGGATTTTTATAAACAAATTCTTAATTATCTTAATTACTGAAGAGTGGAAATTGGTAAAATTAACTTTATATAACATAAATAACCAAAGTATAAGAAAATTCATGATATTAATCAAGATATTTATTATGAAATTTTGTTAATGGATTCATAGTAAAAAAAATCCCGATAAACGATGAGATTATAGCAATAAACTTTTTCCACTTTGGTAACATTAAATAATAATACCAATGAAATAATAAAAATAAATGAATCTTAAAATATCATTAAAGGAATTAGATTCATGATATAACATGTCAAAGTTCATTATATACACCCCATCAAAAAATATAGGTGCATAACATGGAATGTATCTCAAAGAAGGACAATGGAGACAAAATTACATTACCGATTTCGTAACTTTTGAACCATAAACCCCATGAAATAAATATCATAAAATTTATATTTAAATACCCATTAAATTAATTATTATAATAATATAAAACATTAATTGTAAGTATATACATCATACAAATGAAATGAGTGGTGAATAAGGCATATGTCTCACAGAAATAAAAGTAAGACGAGAAAACTCTTACTACTTGAGTAACATTATAATCCTGATCCCAATGAAATAAAAACATAAATTAACACTATTAATATCATTAAATAAATTAAATTAATGATATAACATATCATTGAGCACTATATACACCACAAAAAAATAATTTAGTGGTGAATATGGCATGTATCTCACGTAAATAAAAAGTGAGATGAAATTCTCTTACCTCAAGTCTTGAATTTATTCATACACGTCCAAACCTCCTATATAATAAATATCTTTTTATTATAAAAATATAAAATAACCATATTAATATATATCATATCATAAAAATTAACTTATGACTTTATATTACCGATTTATTAACAATTCCATGTTAAAGTAACATTTTGAGTAATGACCGCTTAGTTTATCGTATGTGTTTTGTAATATTGTTCTTGATCCTCTTAATTAGATCATTATTTAATTATTTAAATAATTTTAAAATTTATTTATATATATTATATATTTAGTTTAAAAATATTCTAAATAATATATAAATAATATAAATATGAAATGGAATACACCATTCATGGAAACAGTTTGTCATACATACGCATGAATATTGATTCCATTTTTTCATATTAAAATATAGAAATTAAATTAAATATATATATATATTATAATTATCATATAATTATTATTTCATATATATCATTTAATTTCACTAAATGTGACTTTAATATATTATATGTAAAGTGTGAATGAATTACATCACTTTGAGGAGGTGGTAGTCCACACGTCTAGAAATGAAGTTATTGTATTTCCAAATAAATGGATATAATTAAGTATTGTGTAATATAATAAAATAAAAATAATAAATAAATCATCTATATTATATAAAAACAAATTTTCCATCATAATTACCAACCATGATAAGAGGTAAATAAAAAAACAAACACCTTTGTTTCGTGAGGCGGTGGTTTTCCGTACAGAAGAACGATAAATTTGTTACCCATTAAATGGAATTTTTTGTAAGTGTAGGTATAAATATTATAATAACAACACATAAGTATATTTTTGATACTTATGATATTATATAATATTTTAATAATAATATTTTATGGGGAGGATAATGAAAATAAAACAAAAGATCTTGAGGAAGGATGTTACCTCTTCTTTGGGTAAATCTTTTGGGTTTGCACCAAAGGGCTTCTTAGGATAGTTTTATTCCAAATGTGAGGATTATAGGATGAATTTATTTGTTTTTAGATCATATTTGAGTATATTTTTGGTGATCCAATGGTCTTGAGATTTGTGAATAAGTGGGAGGGTGAGTTCGTTTTTATAGAGGAGGAGTGGTATTCTTATAAATTTTTTAAAAGGGAACTCCACTCACATTTTTTCCATTTGAAATGGAATTAATAATGGTTAAAATTATATAAAAGAGATTATAGTGTCTAAATTTAGACATAAAATGTATTTTTTAAAAGATTATAGGTCATTTTTTTTCTTAAGTTTAAGGTTTTGTCCCCAGTAAAGCTAATTTTTCCCTTAATCACTATAATTAATTTTAATTACATTCACTAATATTTTTGGTAAAAACTACTTTTACCTTATTATAAAATATAAATTATTCTAATTCCAAATATTTAATCCATTTTTACAAATACCAATCACATTAGTGTAATAAATAAATTTAAATGTAATCTAACAGAAGGGATGACAAAACAGGGTTTTAAAATAAAAATGTTCAAACGTTTGATAAGTTTTAATATCTAAATTCACTATGAAATTGTTTCAATTGACCAAAATTGATTTAAATGATATAAAAATTATTTAATTATTCTTTAAAACCAATTAAAATAAATATAAATATATAAATAAATTTGGTGAAAAACAGTTTTGAACTAAAATTCAGAATTTTTCACTATTCATCAAAAATGATACTTCTCATAAAAATATCAAAAAATTACCCAAATTAAGTTTTGATATTCAGATTTAAAAAATGAGGTATATTTTTTAAAATAAAAATTATGAAAGTGTCAATAATCATATTTAAACAGGGATATTTTTTAAAAGGTGATAAAATTTACTTTTAAAAAAATATATCTTTTTATTCACAAAATCATATTTATTCATTTTTTATACGTATAAAATCTATTGGATGATTATGAAAAATATTGGTTGAATA
The DNA here is from genome assembly GCA_963277665.1 of Viscum album. NCBI lineage: Eukaryota > Viridiplantae > Streptophyta > Magnoliopsida > Santalales > Viscaceae > Viscum > Viscum album. The sequence continues at coordinate 1,891,400,629 of OY728156.1, forward strand.
TATAATATATAGTTTTTATTTAAAACATTAATAAAAAGTGTTTTGTTTAATGTTTTGAGATAAAACTGTGTTTGTACATAGAAAAATAGTTTTCTTAGAAAAGTAATTTATTTATTTTCAAATAGTTATTAAATTCATTTATAAAAAATTCATAACCAAAGGGTTCATTTTATTCACATGTTTAAATAATATTTTATTCATAACCGCCATAATAATTGCTAGGTGAAAAATATAAAAATATTTTAACAAAAATATTAATTTTATATTATAGTTTGGTAAAAATAGGTCTTGCGTGTAATGCAAGCTATCAAAGGAAATCAGTATTTCATATAACACAATACACACATATTGTTTCATGTACCACAAGATAATTTAATTGTTTCATGTAGATCAAATAGATGTTTCTGTTTCATACAAATAAATAATCACTTAGTACTTTCATATAACACTATTTATATTTAGTGTTTTGTGAAATGAATAATATCAAAAAGATTAAATTAATTCAAAAATATATATTTCAAAAAATATCAAGGTGTTACATTATACCCCCCTTAAAATTAATTTCACCCAAAAAAATCATTTGGGTTATTAGTGGTTTAATACATCAAATTTCATTTCATATAAACCACATCGTAAAAATGAATACTAAAATATCCTTTAAAAATGAATGTTGGAAACATAATGGTTACCCATGAAACTCATAACTAAGTGTACACATAGTAGAACATATGTGGAATGTGAAAACATGGACATGGAAGGTAAATCTAACTATCAAATTATAATAGATATTGATAGAGAGAATGGTTAGGAGAAAGTTAACAATAACAAATCTATAACCCAAAGAGGATTGAAAAAGTTCATTGATATGATAAAAAATGATGATAACTTGAAAAAAAAATCAAGAACCTTTTTAGTTGAAGAGTTTTAATGATAAGATATACATACATTATTGGAACATAATATATCCCTTCAGTGTGCCTTGTTTAATTTCCACTTTATATCTAATTACAATAAATGATGGTGAATTTTTCATTATTAAAGTATTATAAATTCATGAGGTCTATCAATAGAATGATAGGTCATTCCATATGTCCTTATTATAACAAAATGATTAGAAAAAGTTATCCAATATGCATAAATATTCGTATGGTGAAGTAACACTTTAATCTCACAAGATTCATCTGATTTTAACCTTAAATCATTCCATAAATGGTTAACCTTGTAACCATTTTAGATAATTAAAATCCAAAACATTATAAATAAGGTTATTAAATCATCTTAACATTGATCCCCCATATATCATAAAGTGGCTCTTGGTTTTCATATACCAAAAATGAAAATATCTTTAATGCATAATCTCTTAAGACAAGGTAATAACCTTGATTACCATAAATCATTTTTGGAAACATCAAGCTTCCATGTTCCAAATATTACTGGATATACTCCTTAAATTTAAGAAGATGTAACCTTCATCCATGATAAAATAGAACACTTTTTAACAAATTATTTATCATTATAAATACTATCAAATTTTCTTTATCCATATCATAATAACTTTATCCATATAAAATATCATTTTCTCATCCTCAGGAACATGTTGAGGGTTTCCTTACCTTAACGTATCCTTTCCATTAAATCAATCATCTAGGTCATCGAAATAATCTAACACATTATTTAAAATACATAAATAAAAACATATATAAAAAATATTTATATACTTCATGATTCATATAACATAATCATTGAATTACAAAACATATACACTTAAATAAATCAACTTTATTCTTAAACCATTACTGAAGATTCATCAACTTATTCCTTAATAACTCTTTATAATAATATGATAAATGAATCATGTCTCATGTTTAATAAACATAAATCTAATCATAGTTCTTACATTTAATTTAAACCATAGTGGAAGAACATCTCATACCTTTCACATGTCGTTTGAAGTCACCTTATCTTTGGTATTATATCAAATAGTTGTACCACCTTTCTCATTCTCTTTATGATATTTCCACTTAGGATGTTGATTTGTATAATTCCCATAATTTACACATCTAAAACATTAAATTTTATCCCAAATACTTCTAGTTCCTACTATTTACTAAGAATTGAAATCATAGTGGTAGAAAAACATATCTTAGTATAAACCCACATAATCATGAAATTTTACTTATAGGATTCGTAAATAATGAACAATAATTTCAAATATATTACACCTTAGGTGAAACCTTAGAGACATCCCTAGACATATCCTTAGAAATATCCATAGGGATATCACTAAATTTTTCTCATCCTAGTTTCCAAATCTTGAATAAACCTTTCCTTTGATACCAACTATAGCGACCTAGGCTTAACATACATGTACATTACATCAATTTCGATGAATAGTCATCACATTAAAAATGTACATGACTAAGTACTGTAATAGTTTAATGTATTTGGAAGTTGGGAAACATAATCTTCTAACTTGGGGAAAAACCATAAACATATCTTATAACACCCCAAGGTTTTACAAATAAATTTGATATAGAATTCATTGAATTAAACACTAAGTCTCTATGAAACAAAACTTTGTTATAACAACATAGTTGTTAAGAATAATATTTCCACCTCTGTGTTTTGAATTTTGAAAAACATACATACACGGTTGCGATTAGTAAGATATTTAGAATCTGTTAGGTTCAACTTACATTTTTTTTGAATAGTTACATGACCCTTATAAATAGTAATTAACTCTTATGAATTGTAATATGTACCTTAGTAATATCAACCACACCCATTTAAGTATAAATAAAATTTAGACACCTATAAATGAGAGTGAACATTTTAAAAAATTAATAACTATGTTTTGGTATTTTTGTGATTAATAAATATTTACTTAAAATATTAAATTAATAAATTGATTTAAAATAAAATTAGTTTTCATAAAATTTATTCCTAAATAAATATTTTTTTGTCCTATGATTTTAGGATAATTTTAGGAGACCTCAGTTAATTTATGAAAGCATTATAAAATCAATTTTAAACTTAAAATATGTATTTTTCGAGTAAATAATTATTTTACTTAAAAATTAAATTTCTCATAATTAGAAAATTATTTTGATAAAATGGTGTTCATTTTTTAATTCTACACATTTAGAAATGGTTAGGTTGAATTTTTGAAATTTTTTTGAAATACTTGAATTTTTGGTGAATAGTAAAATTCGATAATTTACAAAATATACTAAATAAATGAATTTATGCATCTTTATTGAGACATGTATGATTTAAATGGCCATTTATTCGAACACACATGAACTTATCACTATTTTAGGTCATAATAATCCATACTATTCATAGTACTGAGCCAAAATAATAAAATAATGATTAAAATAATGGAAAAACCATCCTCTCCGTCATTATAAATACTACCCCCACCCCCTCTTCCACCCACACCTAAAAATATTTTATCCTTGTATTATTGCTTCCAAATACTCTTTATAAGCCCCTACACCACATCCATGACATACTGGTCTCAGAAAAAGGCCAAACCCCCTTTCTTTAAGGAGGTTCTCAAGGAGGATATTTCAAGAGGTAAATCATCTTCCTTTTTCTTTTAATTTCATTTTCAATTTAGTTTATTTTCTTATAGACTCCCCACATAATATGTCCAAATGATCATGATAACACTATTATAAATTATATTCTATAGTTATATCATGTTAATGTAATATCCTTTTTCAAACTACCATCTCTCCCTCTAATATTTTATAAACGAAATCATCATCCGGGAGGTGCCGATTTACAACCTACATAGATGTTGAAGCTTCATTATTCACATTATTCTTAAAGTATGTCCATGATACCATTTTAATGTTTGATATAGATTGTAAAATTTATAAAATATCCCTTTATATGTTCTGGAAGTAACGTATTTACATAATACAAAACAATAAAACAAAATTAGTTTGTTATAATCAATAATCGCCATAATAATCTAAATGATTATCACTAAATGTATTATTTAATGATTCAGCATATTAATATATAAACAAGTGATATATATAACCATTTACACTTATATATTTTCATTAATTAAATTTAATTCTAATTCAGGAAAAATATATCCATTCCACATGAATTAAATTACTTATAATCAAGCGAACACATCATGAAATCAATGAACAAACACTCTAGAATGATGGAATTCAAACTTTTAACTCATAAATAAGGATTTAAATGAATTTTATAATATTATAATAGATAAAATACATGTATATAAGTTTTCTTAATTATCTAATTAATTTATTTAACTTGATTATCCAGTACGTTAAGGTCAAGTGCATAACACATTTTGACATAAGGTAAGTTTTTTACCCGAACCACTATTTTATTTAGGGTTACTCTTTGTATCTATTAATCCCAATTAAATTAATTATTTTTATTATTTAATCACCATGAATTTTGTGTGAATGTTAAATATATTTTTACCAACCAAAATTATTCTTTATTTTATGGTGAGTTAAATGTTTTATAAATATGTTTGTCAATTCTTCTTGATAAACAGGCCCGATTCAAGGGAACTTCTCATATTCTTACCTATTTTAAAGTACAATCAGTATTCTATTTTATGCCAAAAAAAATTCTAAAACCAATAATTGACTCATGGAAAAAAACCTTAGTTCATTCCCGATTTTATGAAAAGATTTTTCAAAAAGAACTCTTTTTTCAAAGTAAAAGTGTATTTCTATCAAAAAAGCTTTGATGATTTTATTAGAGTATTTTTGTATTTTTAAACACCTCTATTGAATTTTATGTCTTATTGAGTTTAATATATTATGTTTATAATCTATCATATTGTATTAAATGGTTTATGATCAGTTTTATTATTGATGTTGTATCTTGATAGTATTCACCGTACTACTCAGAATGGTTAGTGTTTATGTGTACAAATTGGGAAATGTTATTTCATATTTTCATTTTTTTTTGTTCATACCCTTTCATATGAGGAAATAATTGGAGTTACGAAGTGATGGGGGGCTTCATATATCTCCTAGATGCATCGGTAGGTCTCATGATACAAAATAGAATAGGGTTTTGGATGAGGCCTTACCAAAGTATTTGTCATATGTCTTGGCCAAGGTCTTGAAAATATGTTTTAGATATCTGGAATTATGAATTCCCTCATTATGGTATTAGTAATTGATAAACCACGTACTTATATGACTAGTATAATATCAATGGTTATGTTCATTCTCTTATGATCATTTATATTTCCTTATTTAATCATCTTTCATTCCTTCTATTTTATTCTCAAGAATATTTTTAAAGGAATGTGTTTTTAGTCGTTCACCATGCCTAGTGTTTTTCTAAGATAACTTCAAATGTATTAATTACCCTTACTAAGATTCTGATCTCACCCCATTATTATTTTTATTTTCCCCTAGTTCTGAAGATTAACATACTGGATTAATTGAAGGGATAATCTAGGATTCATAGATGTTTCTAATGGAGTTTCAGTTTTGTATTTAATTTCAAGTTTTAATGTTAAAATTATATTTGTATCTGGTTTTCAAAAACTATTAAACTATTCATTACTTCAAGATAAAACTTTTTGGTTATCTTGCACATGTATTAATATAATGCATCGGCTATGGGAAACTGGGATTTTGGTCCTTACTGTTGGTATCAAAGGATGTTTAGTATAAATATTAGAAACTAGATATAGAAAACATAGATTAGGGAACAAATACATACGGTAAAATTTAAGGATAAGCATACAAGAATATCCTATAATTTTTGTAGGGGTGATATTATGTGTATCTTCCTAGAAAACACATACATTTCTGGATACTACAAGTGGACGTGGTTCTAGAATATATATACATAGTAGTAACAACTCCGACAAGGTTTTTTGAGCTTGACTCAAGGTAACCTGGTATACAACAATGGGACTTACTATGCACCTAGTTTCAAACTCCCAAGGGATATTATTGGGATAATTAATATTTTCTTTATAGGCCATTATTAAGGATTTAAATGTAAATAATTCCTCAAATATTCCATGCTTATGATTATGAAATTAAACATGCATAAAATTTCAATTTATGTTATGTTTTTTCTAGTTTGAGAGTATACATTATGATTCAAACCCTAATTTAGTGTATGCCATTATTTATAAATTGATCCTAATGGAAGGAATGTAAAACTCATGAACACGTGCATCCCATGTAGAGAATTACATCCTATGAAAAATAATGATATTGGTTCTAAAGCTGCAACTGGTGTTGAGAAACATAAAACACTATTGGGAAGGATGACTTTGATTATGAATAATAACCTTACCCATATAGAGCATCCTGATCCACGATGTGGAGGATAAATATTATACCAATTTAGGTAACAACAACCTCCATCATTAAATGGTACTATAAACCCATTCATAGTGGATTAGTGGATAAGTTCCATAGAGAATATATTTATCTCTTTCTGATGTAATAGAAGGGAGAATGATATCATAGGAGTTTATCATCTATTGGGAGATGCGGATCAGTGGTGGTCATTAATTTAAAACACCAAGTATGAGGAAGAAATATAAAAAATATAATGGAGGGAATTTAAGGAGATATTATTAGAAAAATATATCCTCGAGAACATAGATCAGATATGGAGAGGAAATTCTTGAGTTTGAAACAGAAAAGGGATGAAAACATTAAGAATTATGACTCCAATTTTATGAGGCTATAAAGGAATTTTGTGGACTATATACATAATACAAGGAGAAAGATTTATCGATTCTCGGATGGTTTAAAACCATTTTTCTAAAGAGAACTGATTTCCCAAACATTATCATCATACAAAGATATAATCCCATTTATAATCAAGATAGAGAAAGAATTATCTATGCCTTAAGACTTTAAAGGAAGGAAATGGAAGAAGTGGGTAGTGGAGGAAATAATAGATAAAGGGAATAATAAAAAGGGGAGTTTTTCAATATGTGATTCCTGTGGAAGGAAACACATTACATCCTACTTAAAAGTAAAATGAGTCAGTTACAAATGTGGAGAGAGAGGCCACCAATCTCGTGATTATAAAGGAAATAAATAAGTTAACAATATTCAAAGATACAATTGTAAATAGATGGGACATTATGCAATTGATTTTCTTAGGTGTCATAGAAACATTATCCATAGAAGGCCAAAGGAGTAATTCTAGGCTTATGATATCACAACTACTGAGGATGAAGTTCCTAATGATGTGGGGGAAGGTACCTTAATTGTTTCCTAAAACATATCCAATGCTTCTTTTGATTCTAGATCATTGCATTCTTTTATATCTTCCTTGTTTTCCCAAATAAATACACATTTCCAATTTGAGTTAATAAATTAGTTATGAGTCAAAAATCTTAAGGAAAGTATCATTACAACAAAGATGTGTTGATCAGTCCCCCTTATTACACATAAATATTCATTATTTTTTGACATTGTCATCATACCCATGATTGAATGTGATATAATTCTTGGAATGAATTGGATTTCATATAATGATGTGAAAATCTATTGTAAGAAGAAGGAAGTTACAATTTTTGAGAATGATGTAGAATCCCTTATCCTTAGAATATAAACATCATCATTTTATTTCTATCTAGGTCCACCCCCAATATCTCTAATAAATACAATTCATAGGAAGGAAGATAAAACAATATCTATGGGTGATTAAAGAAATATTCAAATTGATGATGTACCTATTGTGAAAGAATACATTGATTTATTTCCAAAATATTTACATAGAAATCCTCTGGATTATGAAATTGAGTTTTCAATTGATTTAATTCTAAGTACAAGGATTATATCAAAGACCCCTTATAGAATAGCCATAGTGGAATTAGTAGTGCAGAAGAAACAACTAAAGGAATTAAGTGATAAAGTATTTATCCTCCCTAGTGTTTCCCCAGGGGGATATCTTGTTATTTTAGTTAAGAAGAAATATGGATATATGAGGTTGTGCATTGACTACAGGGTGATCAATGCTATTATGATAAAGAACAATTATCTTCTTCCTCACATTGTGGATTTATTTGATAAACGTCACAGATCCCAATACTTTTCAAAGATTGACCTTAATTATGGATATCTTCGGTTGTGTATGAGGAATGAAGATATTCCAAAGAAATCATTAGAAACTAGGTATGGGCATTATGAGTTTATAGTAATGCCTTTTAGACTAAATAATTTACCCTCTATTTTCATGGATCTAATGAATATAGATTTCAAGGAATATATTGATAAATTTTTTGTGGTATTTATTGATGATATCTTGGTATACTCCAAAATATATGAAGAACATGAGAGTCACTTGTGTACTATTCTGAATACTCTTAGAAGAAATGAGTTATATGGGAATTTTAGCAAATGTGAATTCTGGCATCAAACAGTTTCTTTTCATGACCATATTGTCTCTTGAGATGGAATCATAGTTGATCCTACAAATAAAAAGGCATATCAAGAAAATAATACTCCAAAAAAATAATCTAGGTACACAGTTTTATTGGTTTATCAGGTTATTATCGGTGTTTTGTTCAGAACTTCACTAATTTTCTAACCCGTTAACCAAGCTTACTTATAAAGGGGTCATCTTTGTATAGAAAAAATAATGTAAAGAATGTTTTGAATAATTGAATAATAAGTTATTGAATTCTCTAATGTTGACTTTACCATTGAGAAATGGTGGATTTTTTATTTATAGTGATGCATCAAAGAAAGGTATTGGTTGTGTCCTTATGTGGAATGATAAAGTTATTGTATATGCATCAAGGAAGTTAAAAATTCAAGAACAGAACTATCCAACTCATGATATTGAGTTATCAGCTGTAATAGTTTCTCTGAATATATGAAGACACTCTCTTTATGTAGAAATACATGAGATATATACAGATCACAAGACCTTAAAATATATCTTCTCATATAAAGAACTCAACATGAGAAAAATTTGATGGCTTGAGCTACTCAAGGATTATGATTTTTCTATACACTACCACTCAAGAAAAGAAAATAAAGTAGCTTATGTATTGATATGGAAGGATCATGGAGTTTTAAACAAAATTATAATTGAGAAGGAACCTGTGTTCGGGGATTTAGTAAAGATGGACATGTGAATTATCAAAGAAGGTGAAACACCATTACATGTTCAATTGGTTTCCCAGGAATATTTTTTATAAAGGATTAAAACTTCTAAGTTTGATGATGAGAATATTTAAAAGAAATTAAAGGTGTTAATGAGGGGAAGTTGGATGACTTCATGTGTGAGGATAGAATTAAGAAAATTTGGGAAGAGGATATGTGTTCCCTCTATACTCGAGATGAAAATGGATTTATTGGATGATTCCAATAGCTCAAATTTCTCTATAAACCTTGGTATCACTAAAATATAAAGTCATTTGAAGGTACATTTTTTGTAGGACCACATGAAGTGGGAAATTTCTGAATTTGTATCAAGATGTTTAGTCTGTGAACAAGTGAAGGCCGAATGACAACATCCTAGTGGATTTCGGAAACTTATACCTATTTCTACAAGGAAATGGGATGAAATAACCTTTTATTTTTTCACTAGATTACCCAAAACTCAAAGAAAAAATGATTCAATATGGGTGATTTTTGGTCAACTTACAAAATCTTCACATTCCCTCACTATAAGGGAGGATTTTCCACTAGATCACCTTGAATGAATCTATATCAGTGAAGCTATGATGATTTATGGAGAACCTCTATCAATTCTGTCTAATCATGATCCATTATTCACATTGAAATTCTAGAAAATTCTTCAAATATATTTGGATACTGAACTTCGTTTGAGTACTTCTTATCACCCTCAAACTGTCAGGAAATCAAAAATGATGATCCGAACTTTAGTAGACATGTCGAGATCATGTTCACTTGACTTTCAAGGTAGGTGGGATCAGTATTTACCTTTGGTGGAGTTTACCTACAATAATAGTTTCAATTCAAGTATTCAAATGGCACCATATAAATCATTTTATGTAAAGATATGTCATACACCAACATGTGGGGATGAAGTGGGTGAAAGGAAGCTTGTGGGCCCAGAACATATCAGGAAAACAACAAAAAAGGTAAAGACTATTCAAACCCATATCAAAGCATCTCAAAGTAGGTAGAAGATCTATTATTATAATTTAATGAAGGGTTTGGAATTTCAAGGTGGAGATCATATTTTCCTAAAAGAGTCTCCATGTAAAGGTGTTATAAGATTTGGGAAGAAAGAAAAATTGATCCCCAGGTACATTGGTCATTTTGAAATTTTGGAGAGAATTAGAGCTATGGATTATTGTTTGGAAATTCTCACTAGCCTTTCTAAGTTACACAATTTGTTCCATGTCTCATTTTTTAGAATTTACATGCCAGACCCAACACATGTACTCACTCATGAAGTTATGGAATTTGAGCTTGACTTATCTTACATTGAAGAGCCGGTCCAGATTATGGACACTATAGAAAGGTTGTTGAGTAATCGGATGACTCTACTGGTAAAGGAACTTTTGAAAAACCATAAAATTTAAGAGGTAATGTGGGATCCTAAGGAACTTATGATGAAGACATACCCAAATCTTTTTATAAGGTAACATTTTGGAAATTTCAAGGATGAAGTTTTTCTGAGGGGTGAAGAATGAAACACCCCAAGGCTTTACAGATAAATTTAATATATAATGTAATGCATAAAAAAATTTGTCTCTGTGAAACAACACTTTGTTATTATAACCTATCCATTAAAAATAATTTTTTCACCGCTGTGTTTTGAATTTTGAAAACCTGACTTACATGTTTGCAATCAGTAAGATATTTAGAATCTGTTAGGATCAACATACATTTTTTTGTGAATAGTAACTTGACCTTTATGAATATTAATGTACAGTTATGAATAGTAATATAAACTTTATAAATAGTAACCTCACCAATATAAGTATAAATAAAATTTATGATCCCTATAAATGAGAGTAAATATTTTCAAAAATTAATAACTAATTATTGGTTTTTTTGTGAGTAATAAATATTAAGTTACAGTTTTAATTTAATTAAATTATTTAAAATATAATTAATTTTCATAAATTTTATTCTTAAATCAATATTTTTTTATCGTATTATTTTTTGATAATTTTATGAGGCCTCAGTTAATTTTTGAATGTATTATAAAATCAGTTCTAAACTTAAAATCTATATTTTTTGAGTTAATGGTGATTTTAATAAAAAATTAAAATTCTCATATTTATAAAATTATTTTGATAAAATGGAGTTAATTTATTAATTCTATGCGTTGAAAAATTGTTAGGGTGAATTTTTTGGATTTTTCTGAAATACTTTAATTTTTTGGTGAACAGTGAAATTCGATAATTTATGAAATATGCTAAATAAATGAATTTCTACCCCAGACATGAGTCATGGATGATGTAAATGAACATTTTTTCGAAATCACATTCACTTATTTATATTTTACTTCATAATAATCAATACTATTAATATTCTTGATCCAAAATAATAAAATAATGATTAAAATAATGGAATGGCCATCCTCTCCTCCAATATAAATACTACCCCTCACCCCCTCTTCCTATCAAACCTCTCAAGAATTTATCCATGCATAAGTTCTACCAAATACCCTTCCCAATCCCCTACCCCACTTTAAAGAACTTCTGGTCTCACCAGATTTCCAAAACCCCTTCCCTTATAGAGGTTCTCAAGGAGGATATTTCAAGAGGTAAACCCTCTTCCATTTTCTTTTAATTTCATTTTCAATTTATTTTATTTTCTTATCTTATAATCACCACATATATCCAAATGATAATGATAACTCCATTATATTCTATTATTAAATCCTTTTAATGAAATATCATTTCTCAAACAACCATCTCTCTCTCTCCTTTATTTTATAAACAAAATCATCGTCTGGGATGTGCTGATTTACAACCTTTGTGGATGATGAAGTTTCTTTCATCAAATTATTATTCAAGAATGTTAATGAAAAAATTTTAATGGTTGAGAAATACTTTAAAATTTATAATATAACCCTTTTTATTATCTTTAACTAACATTTTTACATAATACAAAATGATAAAACAAAATGACTCCATTATGATCAATAACCACCATAATAATCTAAACAATTATAACTAAATTTATTATCTAATGATTCATAAAAATAATATATAAAAAATGATAAATATAACCATTTATACTTATATATTTTCATTAATTACATGTAATACTAATTCTAGATAATCATATACATTCCACATGAAATCCATTACTTAATCAAGCAAACCAATCATGAAATCAAAAAAAGAAAACATCATAACAATATAACTCAACCTTATAACTCATAAATAAGGAAATAAATGACTTTAATTAAAATATACTAGATAAAATACATGTAAATATGGTTATTAATTAGTTAAATTATGGATTTAATTTAATTATCCAGGATTTTAAGTTCAAGTACAGAACACATTCGGACAAAAGGTATGGGTTTTCTACCCGAACCTCCATTTTCTTTTAGGTTACTCTTTGTCTCTATTAATCCCAATTACATTATTAATAATTATTATTTAATCCTCATAAATTATGTTTTAATTTCCTATATATTTTTACCAATAATAATACTTCTTTATTTTAGGGGGAGTTAAATGTTTTATAAATATCTTCCCAATTCTTCCTGATAAACAAGCCTATTCAAGGGAAATTCTCAAATAATTACCTATTCTCAAGTACACTCTATAATATATTTTAAGAAACCGTTGTTTTTCTAAACCCAATAATTTTATAAATTTAAATACTAACTTAGTTTATTTTTGATTTTATGCAAATATTTTTCCAAAATAACTCTTTTTTTCAAAGTAAAAGTGTATTTCTCTCAAAAAATCCATGATGACATTATTAGAGTATTTTTGTCTATTTCAAAACCTTTGATGAATTTTATTTCTTATTGATGTTAATATAATATGTTTATTATATAACTTATTTTATTAAATATTTGATGATTATAATTACTGTGGATGTTCTATCAAGATACCATTCACTATACTACTCAGAATGGTTAGTGTTTATGTGTACAGATTGGGGAAATTTATTTCATATGTTCATGTTGTTTATGATTATCCCCATTCATATGGGGAATTAATTGGACTAAATAAGTGAAGGTTTGGGCCCACTATGTCCCCTCAATGAAATGGTGGGTCTCACGAGACAAAACAGAATTGGGTTTTGGCTGAGGCCTTACCCTAGTATTTTCAAAAATCTTGGTTGAGGCCTTGACAATATGTTTTAGATGTACATAATTATGAATTCTCGAATTATGGTATTATTAATTGATAAACCATGTGATTATTTGACTATTATAATATCAATGGTTCAGTTTCATTCTCTTATGATCATTTATATGGCCTTATTTATTCAGTTTTCATTCCTTCTATATTATGCTCAAGAATATTTTTAAAGGCATGAGTTTTTAGTTGTTCACAATGCCTTGTGTTTATTTTTATGATAACTTTTGTTGTATTACTTACCCTCAATAAGCATCTAAGATCACCCTTTTCTTATGTTTTATTTTCCCCAGGTTTTGAAGGTGAATATAATTAATGACATGCAAGGATAATATAAGAGTCGTAGATGTTTCCAATAAAATTTCTATTATGTATTTAATTTCAAGTAGTAATGTTGAACTTATATTTTTATTTTTTTACTAAACAACTAAACTATTCATTCCTTCTAGGTAATACTTTCTTATAATCATTCCAATGTATTAATATAATGCACTAGCTCTGTGAAATTGGGGTCTGGGTCTACATCTCCCATAAATATCATTCTTTTTAGTAATCCTACTTTAAACCTTTATTCATAACTTGGGGATTGGAAACATAAGAAAGGGGTGAGAAAAAATTCACAAAAAGGTTAAACATGGGAGATATATAAGAATAATAAGACCATACAGTTATGAGAACATGATCATAACATTATAAGATCACACCCAACGTGTTAAATATCATAATCAAGAGTAATGAAAAACATATTGGTAGTTCATAATACATTAATCATAATATTATCAATATCATAATACATGAATGAATAACATAGGAATAAGACATGGAATTATTGTAGACATATAAAATGATTTCTATAGTAGTCATGGATAACTAAAAATACCACCATAGGGGAAAAAATCCTTTACTAAACTATGTTCAATCCACGTTCTAACTCTATATTACTGAACTATGTTCACTTTCCATTCCAACCCTATATTACTGAATAGATTTCACTCCTCATTCTATCCACATATTACTAAACAAATTTTTCTCTTCATTCTAGCCATGTATTACTAAATCAAGTTCACTACTCGTTCCAGCGATATAATAATAAACTAAGTTCACTTATCATTCTAGCCATGTATTACTGAACTGAGTTCACTTCTTTTTACAACTATGTATTACTAAAATGAGTTCACACATCATTCTAGCCATGTATTACTGAACAGATTTCAGTTTTCATTCCATCCATGTATTACTAAACTAATTTCACTTCTCGTTAAAGTATTATCATACTGAATTGATTTCACTTTTCATTAGATCCCTTACATACTCATGAGATATACATCTTTACGCAATGCATTGGTGGGAGATATAGGTCTCACCTATCTCATAATGAAATTATACATATGTTTTTTATATAACATTCAACTTATCCGGACCCATAAAATTAGATGGGTTTTATAAACATCATATGATAACCAATGAAACTAAATGAGTATCATAAAAATTTAATCATATAATAACATATGGAAAATAGATAGGTTTTATAATCTTTTCATTCTAGAATTACCCTTGAAAGGATTTGAGTTTCATAATCACTTATCATGATATAACCCGCTGAAGAGAAACAGGTTTCATAAACATCAAGACATCAATTCATAAACAATTCATTGAAATAATATGAATGGTATACTTTTATCATATCCCAAGTAAATCATAAACTTTAACTAATTATTTCATATTATATAGATAACTATTTTTAAATATCACTTGGAACATAAATTTTCATTGAAAATTACTTTTTAAAACATATAACATTTTCAAAATCATTTTTCTTGAAATCGATTTGAAAGCATATAAAATAATAATGAAAAATAATTTAAAACATTTCTTGGGGAAATTTTCTTTTATACATTGAAAAAAAAATTAAACAAAAAACATTTTGAAACCATTTTCCTTGGAAAATTAAAAAACAAGACTCAAAACATTTTGAAAACATTTTTTCTTGGAAAATACTTTGAAAATTTATAAAATAAGATTTAAAATTATTAAAATAATTTTCATTGATTTTTTTTTTGAATAAATATAATGTAATTTTTGAAAATAATTTAAAACACTTTTTAAAAATAAAAAAATTAAATACTCTTTAGAAAATTTAGTTTTGAGAGAACATGGATTTCCAACTGAAAGCAAAAATAAATTCCTTTTTATATAAAAATATTTTATTAATTATCTTAAGTACCAAAGGGTAGGAAAATGGTACCATTACTAGGATATAACATGAATAACCAAATAATAAGAAAATTCATGAGAGTTATTAATATATGGATTATGATATTTCATTAATTGAATTATAATCGTAAACAATCCCGATAAATTATGAGATTGTAGCAATAAACATGTGCCACTTTGCTAACATTAAATCATAGTCTCCATGAAATAATAAAATAAAATAAAGATTAAAATATAATTAATTTAATAATATTCATTGTATCACATTTCCATAGTAATTATATACACCTAGTAGAAAAACATAGGTTCATAACATGGCATTTATCTCAAAGAAGGAAAATAGAGACAAAATTACTTTACCGAATTGGTAAATTTTGAACCATAAACCCCATGAAGGAAATATCATAAAATTGATATTTAAATACACATAAATTCTAATATAATAATTATATAAAACATTCATGGGTATTATGTACCCCACACAAAAAAAAATTATTTGTGAATAAGCATAAGTCTCATGGAAATAAAAGTGATATGAGAGAACCCTTACTACTTTAGTAACTTTAGATTCATGAATCCAGTGAAATAATAACATAAATTAAATTATTTAACATCATTAAATTATGGAAATTAATTATATAAAATTTCATAGGGAAGTACATACACCATAAAAAATAAAAAAGTGGTGAATAGGGCATGTATCTCACAGAAATAAAAAGTGAGATGAAATCCCCTAACCTTAAGTCTTGACTTTCTTCATACACTTCCAAACCTCCTTTTTAATAAATATAAGTTTGATATAAATATACCACTGAACAATATACCTATATATGATATCATATAATATTCACTTATGACTTTATATTATCTGTTTATTAACAATTTCTTGTTAAAGTAACATTTTAGGTAATAACCATTTTGTTTGTCGTACGTATTTTGATTTGTTATTCTTGATTATATTACATAAATAATGTTTTAATTACTAAAATAATTTAAAAAAGGTTTTATATGTCAAATATATTAAGTATATAAATATTTTTTAATAACCTATAAGTGATATAAATATGAAATGGAATACTCTATTCATGGATAAGGCAGGTTGTACTTATGCATGGACAGTATTTTTATTATTTTGTCATACTGATAGAAAGTAAGTAAATGAAATATTTGTATATATATAAATATTATCATTATAGTAAAATTATTATTTCATATATATGATATAATTTAACTAAACCCATCCTTAATACATTCCATGTAAAGTGTGAATGAATCACATCACTTTGAGGAGACGGTAGTCCACATGTCCACAAATAAAGTTATCGTATTTATGAAAAATGGAAAGCATGAAGTTATGTGTAATATAATAATTGAAAAATCATAAATAAGTCATAAATATTATATATATCATATAAAAATATAAATCCATAAAAATTCTCATCCATGGTATGTGGTAAAGAAAAAATGAACAACATCGTTTTGTTAGGCAGTAGTTTACTATTTACAAGAACAGTAAGTTTGTTACCCATTAGATGGAAGTGCGTGTAAGTGTAGGTAGTAACCTTATAATAACAAAATATTAGTATATTTAGGATAATTATTATATTATATAATCATGTAATAATAAGAGTTTAGGGGGTGTAGAATGAAAATAAAACAAAATATCTTGAGGTAGGATGTTACTTCTTCTTTGGGTAACTCCTTTGGGTTTTCACCAAATGGATTATTTTGATGGATTTATGCCCAAATTGAGGCTTAAAGTATAAATATAGGTATTTTGGGATATTATTTGATCATATTTTGGGCGATAAAAGGGCTTTATATGTAACAGCCCGAGATTTTATGAAAAATATTCTTTCTTATTTTACTAATGTCTTGTGTTATACGCTACACCAAAAGGAGCTTGCACAACACGCATCCTTGACTTGCCTTGCATTACACGCAATCGCAACCTTCCTCGATAGCGTGTGTGGTACGTAATCCTGAGTTTCACGAAACAATGATATGCTATTAAAATATTATTAAAACTAGCCGTTATGAATAGTAATAACCACTTTTTAAATTTTAGAAATTTTAACTCTCAAAATGGACTTCATTTTTGGATTCGGAGTATCGAATTTAGCCTAAGGTGAAATTTTGGTACTTTTCGGATAACTTTCATATTCTGATAAATAGTGAAAATTACTAAATTATAATTAAAAAACAACTTTTTTAATCGAAATAATTAATAGTGATAAATCATTAATTTGAGTGGTTTTAAAGTATATTTAGAATATATTTTTACAATTTAATACAATGTTGGTCATTGTATGTAATTTCACATTTAAACTAGACATAAACAAGTGTCAATCTTTTGATAGATATTGTTTCTTAAAAACACGCTATTTGTTTTAACAGCGGGATTTAATTATAAAATTAATTAATGCAACTTTTATGTTATGAATTTGGTAAAATAGACTTCATTTTTGAATTCGGAATATGAAATATAGCTTGGGATGAAATTTTGGCATTGTTCTGAAAAACATCAATTTTTGATGAATAGTGGAACCACTAAGTGGTAGGTTAAAAACTGAATTTTGCATAAAACTTAATTTTACCGCTTCTGTGAATGGAATTTCAAAAATCCGAGAGACACGGTTAATATCAAGGACTAAAATGTGGTTCAATGAGATGAAAATAATTTTTTGGTGAATAGTAACTTTTTACTATTTTTACCGCGGTTAATAGTAAATAGGGTAACTAAGGGTAAATATGATATTAATATTACCCTAACACATGTCCTAATTCTATTGGACAAGTATAATTCGACCAAAAACAAACTTAGGAATAAAATATGACCATTTAGGCCCACTTGGATTAGATTAGGACATTTATTATTAATTTATTTAAAGAAGGGTTAAAATAGTGAAAATCAAAGTTTAATAAGTAAATCATTTTTAATATAGGGTTATACATAAGATAAATTCGATTGTAAATATTCATTAGAAATTTAAAAAGATTTCCTACATGATGGTATTTTATTTGTAATTTTTAGACATCAAATAATTTAATTTATTTATGACACAAAGATGATGCAGTAATTATCTTATTAATGAAATATTGACAAAATTGATAATATAAATACCAAAATAAATGTAATTTGAGACTTTTTATGAATTCCACTAATTTTCTAGGTTACTATGATATATTATTATTGATTTAATCAACTTGGTTCGAACATATAATTCTGTTATGACTTTCACAAAAATCATATATCAAATAGTGTCAAAATTGACACAAAATAGTTTTTAAATAAAAATATTATATTATTAATTGTTATTTTATTCCTAAAAATATAAGGTTCGGCCAAATGACTTAGATAAGGATATATATATTAATAATAAACAATTTGGGGTTCGTTTGGCATGTTATAGTAAGTGTATTAACCATATAGTGAAAGAAAACAAAAAGACACGGTAAAAGTTAAATTAATTAACTTAGAGTTAAATCTAATTGATAAGGTTAAAATAATACCCTAAACTTGTCTAAATCCTATTGGTTGATAGGATTTCGACCCATACCCACTTTATCTTCGAAATAAGACCCTTTGGAACCATTATAAACCGATTTTGACTTTAATATAAAATAATATTTTGAGATATTCCTAAGGTGACCCTCTCCTCCCTTATAAAAGGACACCTCCTCCCCTTCCTCCTCACACCAATTTGAGCACTCAAGCTCGGCCAACCCCTGCCAATTTCTCCTCTCCACTTCCCTAGAAACATCCTAGAGGTTCTGGTCTTCCTCAAAGACCAATTTTAGTGCCCTAAGAGGAGGTCTCAAAGAGGCACTTCAAAGAAGAGGTAATTACCGTTACCAATTCTTTCATCTTTATTTCTTCTTCCACTTCTTCTTATTAGGTTGTTTCATTATGAAGTAATAACATCAGTATCACTCATATACTGATATGTTATTATAAGTATGAAACAACCCTATTTCACCATCTATCCATCCTACGGAAAAATAAATCACCGCGCGTGCGTACGTACGGAATACCGTCTCCACGCCGTGGTGTAATCTATTTTCCACCACCACCTTACATGGATGGGTATAATGGTGTAAAGAATAACTATACATAGTTATTAAAACATCATATTGATTCTGATATATTGTATAATCCACTCCAATTCAATTCAATATTTATAGAAATGATATCATCGCTCATGCGTACGTACGGAATACCGTCTCCACGACGCGATGAGATTCATTTTCCATGTTAACCATTTAAGAATGATTATAATGTATATATAAGAAATAATAATGAAATATATGACATTATAAAGCTACTGGATTTATGTATATATATACATATTTATGTCATCTACTTACTTCCATTTCAAGACAATAAGGAAAGGAAAACAGCGTTCATGCGTACGTACGGACTACCGTCTCCATGAACGGTGTTTTTCATTTTATTTATCTACCTATTATATATATATATATATATACTGAATATATATGATATATAAATCATATTTTATATTCTGGAAGTATGTAAATCATGATATAAGTAATAATGATGTCAAGAACAACAAGTCAAAACACCTGCGATAAATGAAACGATTTTACCCAAAACGCTTCTTTAACATGGAATTTACAAAAGAACGGGTAATATAATGTCATAAGTGAACCATATATGATATCATAACAATGAATATGATTCTGTAATAAGTCAATAACATGATTTAAATCATTATACAGGAGGTTCGGACACTTACAAAGCAAGTTGGACCTAAGGTAAGGGAAATATCACAATCTCATTTTTATCCGAGATTGTTTATTCATAAGTATTTACTGGGGTGTATTTTATCATCCACATCCATGTTTCTTCAATATGTAATATTATTTCCATCCACCTACAATTGTTTAAATCCAATTTTACCCTTCGGTGAGTTTTTAGTAAAAGATATGAAAGGAATCTTTTGTCGTTTTTTTATACGAGGTACTTTTTGACTTTTCCGACAAAAGTACGAAGAATGTTTTTTTTTAACTTATACGGCACGAACGGATTTTTACGATTTTATAAAGCCTTATTTTCATGAACCTTCCTCCAAAGTATTTCATGACTATTTTCAATAAAATCTTTTTCTTTTAAAATTGCATGATGTTTTGTGAAAAGAAATTGATTTTGAAGAAAAAAGGATATTTTCCTCAAGAATTCAATTCAAGTGTTTTATCAAAATTATTTTTCATCTAAGATAATAAAGGGTTCTGTTTCTATCCATATTTTTACATTGATTTGACTATGTTGTGATGGAATTATATTTATGAATTCCTTTATCTTATATGAATGGTTTTATGATGTCATGTTGTTTAAGAATCCCATTTTTATTACATGGGTTATGCAATGATGTATGATTTATGATTTTGTGGCACACATAAGAAAGGATTCATTAAGAGATGGGTGGGACCTATATCTCCCTCCAATGCATTGGGTAAAGATTTTATATCTCATGAGATAGACATGGCTGGAACGGAAGGTTATTTCGGTTCAGTGATACAGGACTGAAACGAGGAGTGAACTCGGTTCAGAAAGGGACTTTGTCCACTAAGATAGTCTTGGCAATGAGTCATGACTAACAAGAAATGATTTTCCATGATTATGTGTGCATGCCACAAAGTTTCAAGTTTTATGGGGATCTCATTTTCACTTCTATGATTTATCCCATGTTATGATATTATGAGCTCTTTTGCAGGTTAAGATTTCCAAAAGCTATGTTCTTATGTATATGATGTGATTGATATTTCTTTTGTTTACCCTTACTGAGCATTTGAGCTCACCCTTTTATGTTTTCTTTTCCCCAGGATATAAAGAAAGGTTTTAGGTAAAAAAAGAAGATCTTTATGGGAGATGTTGAAGATCTTTCCCCATGATTAGAAGATTTTATTCCGAGTTTCCAAAGACACTAAACTATTACGATCCTTGTGTGTGTGTTTTTGTTATGTACTAAGTATTCCGCAAAATTAATGTAACGTCCATGTACGATAAGCTTCGGGTCTCTACAGTTGGTATCAGAGGAAAGGTTTAGTCAACCTTTGGAAACTAGGATGCGAGAACTTTAGTGAGATCCCTAGAGATATTTCTAAGGTATGTCTAGGGATGTCCCTAAGGTTAAGTATACGTATAGGTTATAGTACTAGAATTACGCTAACGGTCATAGAATTAAACCTAAGATGTTAGATATTGAAGGTACTCCCCCTTTATTATTTTGTTTTCCCTAGCATGATTTTTGCCTCTCACACTATTCTTTTTGGGTTTTAGACGATAGCTGGAACCTGAAGGAACCGTGTTGATCAATCCAATGGACAATGCAATGATTTCCTTCCTGAACAAACAAATGTTATGGGAGATGGAGTGAAAAATATTATTGCTATACTTACACAAGCTATGAATCATTCTGGACTTCCAAATGAGCAGAGAAGGGAACAATATTCTATTGAGTCCTTCATGAGGCAACGTCCACCTTCTTTCAGTGGGTCTTCTGATCCACTTGTGGCTGAACAATGGATCAGTACTACTGAAAAGATATTTTCAGTTCTTCAATGTTCTGAACATGATAAAGTCATCTTAGCAGTATATCGTTTGGAAGGTGAAGCTGATCAATGGTGGAATCTTATCAAGAATACGAGGCCAAGAGATAAAATTGAGTCCATGGAATGGGACGAGTTCAAGAACTTGTTTTTCAGTAAGTACTTCCCTCGTATTCTTCGAACAAAGATGGAGAAAGAGTTTCTTGAACTGAAGCAAAGGGACGATGAATCTGTTGGTACCTATGAAGTAAATTTTACAAGACTTGCAAGGTATGCTTCTGGAATTATCATCCAACCTGAAAGTAAAGTTGATCGATTTTTCAGTGGCTTAAAACAAAGTCTTCGAAGGGCATTAGCTATAAGAGACTTCAGTAGCTATGAAGAAATTGTGCGTTGTGCTATCAAGGTAGAAATGGAAGTTGGTGTTACATATCCATCTCATGGTTTTGACAAGAAACGAAAGATGGAGTTCAAGGAGAAATCTCAGAATAATGGTGAAAAGAAGATGAATGTTTCCTTATGCACAAAGTGTGGAAAGAAGCATGGTGGAGATTGTCTTAAAGGGACTAGAAAATGTTTTAAGTGTGGAAAAGAAGGTCATCGAGCAGCTGAGTGTCGAAGTAATGGAAAAAGGGTTTCTAATGATGTGAATAAAGTAAACATTGCAGAGAACGCACCACCAACACTTCAATGCTTCAAGTGCAAGGAAATGGGGCATTATGCTAATAATTTCCCTAATCCAAGGGTTAGTGATGATCAACATGAGCAACCACTGAAGGCAAAGGACAAAGGGAAATCACATGCGATCACTATTGGCAATGTTGAATATGACAACGATGTGGTGGAATGATTAAGTGTTTATGTAATGGGATTCCAAAATAATGTTGTATCATTGAGTATTGCAATATTTATTGATGTGGTATTCAAAGTGATTGAGATATTTTTTGGAAATAAGATGATATGCGCATAATGAAGACGAGAAAATGAAATGTTTAATAGTATTCATGAGCTCATGATTGATATAAGGACTAAGTGATATCATGGTGTTAGTATATAGAATTTTGAGGATTTTGGTATGTGGAAAGAGTTAACTTTTAATAGAATTCTTGTTTTCAATAAGGTTCAATGGGTATTCAAGAGAGTACAAGATTAAGGCCTTTGAATGTTTGGAATGTGACCAACATAACATATCTTATGATATATGGGGATCAACGATGGTATTAAATCTCTGGTAATCGTTTCCACTATGTTATGAGAATGGACTGCAGTATTATGGATAAGCCTAAAGATTGGAATGGATTATGTTGGACATAAGTTAGTATTGTTTAAGGATAGAAGTTTTTTCGATATTATTGATGGGATGTTATAGTAATATAGTTTTATAAAAAGGACAACCTGCAGGACGGGCGACAGCCCATCGCTTCGGACAAGGCTGTAGGAATCGAACCCACAACCGAAGTGCGACTGGCCTTTATCACCTACCACTGACCTACAGGAAGTCCCTGTTTAGTAGAAACTAGTTTTATTATATCAAGCAGTATGATATATGAAGTATAAGTCCATTTTAGGAACTATATATGATTAATCTCACTATAGAATGACTTATGTATATTTAATAACTTTTGCTTACCTTTTGTTTGAGACAGATGGAATGACCCGTCATTCTATCACATGATCTGCTAACACTTCACGAATAACAAATTCAACTTCATTTATTTAAGAGATGAAGTAGAAATTGTTCAAGGCACGAACAAAAGTGAGATTGTACCAAAATAAAGTAAGTATTTATTCTAAGCAAATTTTCAACTTTAGGGAAATGATCTTGAAAACCAAAAATGTTGTCCTAGTGATCTTATACCTGATGAATCAGATGGTACCTTATATCATCACAAATCTATGGATTTGTGATTACTGGCTTTTCCATAGCCATGTTCTCTACCACTCTCCATCAGAACATGATGGTTAGATTTCTCTTCCATATCCATATTTTCACCTATGTGGAAACCCAGTGATTAGTTTATTTGGGTAATCGTTACATTTCATACTTTAGTTTTTAAAGCCAAGTTTTGGTATTCCCTTTTACGATGTGGGTTTCTATTAAAATAACTTTCGAATAGTAAACCATTTATAACCCCGACGAATTTCGAGGGCGAAATTCATTTTAAGGGGGGTAGAATGTAACAGCCCGAGATTTTATGAAAAATATTCTTTCTTATTTTACTAATGTCTTGTGTCATACGCTACACCAAAAGGAGCTTGCACAACACGCATCCTTGACTTGCCTTGCATTACACGCAATCACAACCTTCCTCGATAGCGTGTGTGGTACGTAATCCTGAGTTTCACGAAACAATGATATGCTATTAAAATATTATTAAAACTAGCCGTTATGAATAGTAATAAACACTTTTTAAATTTTAGAAATTTTAACTCTCAAAATGGACTTCATTTTTCGATTCGGAGTATCGAATTTAGCCTAAGGTGAAATTTTGGTACTTTTCGGATAACTTTCATATTCTGATAAATAGTGAAAATTACTAAATTATAATTAAAAAACAACTTTTTTAATCGAAATAATTAATAGTGATAAATCATTAATTTGAGTGGTTTTAAAGTATATTTAGAATATATTTTTACAATTTAATACAATGTTGGTCATTGTATGTAATTTCACATTTAAACTAGACATAAACAAGTGTCAATCTTTTGATAGATATTGTTTCTTAAAAACACGCTATTTGTTTTAACAGCGGGATTTAATTATAAAATTAATTAATGCAACTTTTATGTTATGAATTTGGTAAAATAGACTTCATTTTTGAATTCGGAATATGAAATATAGCTTGGGATGAAATTTTGGCATTGTTCTGAAAAACATCAATTTTTGATGAATAGTGAAACCACTAAGTGGTAGGTTAAAAACTGAATTTTGCATAAAACTTAATTTTACCGCTTCTGTGAATGGAATTTCAAAAATCCGAGAGACACGGTTAATATCAAGGACTAAAATGTGGTTCAATGAGATGAAAATAATTTTTTGGTGAATAGTAACTTTTTACTATTTTTACCGCGGTTAATAGTAAATAGGGTAACTAAGGGTAAATATGATATTAATATTACCCTAACACATGTCCTAATTCTATTGGACAAGTATAATTCGACCAAAAACAAACTTAGGAATAAAATATGACCATTTAGGCCCACTTGGATTAGATTAGGACATTTATTATTAATTTATTTAAAGAAGGGTTAAAATAGTTAAAATCAAAGTTTAATAAGTAAATCATTTTTAATATAGGGTTATACATAAGATAAATTCGATTGTAAATATTCATTAGAAATTTAAAAAGATTTCCTACATGATGGTATTTTATTTGTAATTTTTAGACATCAAATAATTTAATTTATTTATGACACAAAGATGATGCAGTAATTATCTTATTAATGAAATATTGACAAAATTGATAATATAAATACCAAAATAAATGTAATTTGAGACTTTTTATGAATTCCACTAATTTTCTAGGTTACTATGATATATTATTATTGATTTAATCAACTTGGTTCGAACATATAATTCTGTTATGACTTTCACAAAAATCATATATCAAATAGTGTCAAAATTGACACAAAATAGTTTTTAAATAAAAATATTATATTATTAATTGTTATTTTATTCCTAAAAATCTAAGGTTCGGCCAAATGACTTAGATAAGGATATATATATTAATAATAAACAATTTGGGGTTCGTTTGGCATGTTATAGTAAGTGTATTAACCATATAGTGAAAGAAAACAAAAAGACACGGTAAAAGTTAAATTAATTAACTTAGAGTTAAATCTAATTGATAAGGTTAAAATAATACCCTAAACTTGTCTAAATCCTATTGGTTGATAGGATTTCGACCCATACCCACTTTATCTTCGAAATAAGACCCTTTGGAACCATTATAAACCGATTTTGACTTTAATATAAAATAATATTTTGAGATATTCCTAAGGTGCCCCTCTCCTCCCTTATAAAAGGACACCTCCTCCCCTTCCTCCTCACACCAATTTGAGCACTCAAGCTCGGCCAACCCCTGCCAATTTCTCCTCGCCACTTCCCTAGCAACATCCTAGAGGTTCTGGTCTTCCTCAAAGACCAATTTTAGTGCCCTAAGAGGAGGTCTCAAAGAGGCACTTCAAAGAAGAGGTAATTACCGTTACCAATTCTTTCATCTTTATTTCTTCTTCCACTTCTTCTTATTAGGTTGTTTCATTATGAAGTAATAACATCAGTATCACTCATATACTGATATGTTATTATATGTATGAAACAACCCTATTTCACCATCTATCCATCCTACGGAAAAAGAAATCACCGCGCGTGCGTACGTACGGAATACCGTCTCCACGCCGTGGTGTAATCTATTTTCCACCACCACCTTACATGGATGGGTATAATGGTGTAAAGAATAACTATACATAGTTATTAAAACATCATATTGATTCTGATATATTGTATAATCCACTCCAATTCAATTCAATATTTATAGAAATGATATCATCGCTCATGCGTTCGTACGGAATACCGTCTCCACGACGCGATGAGATTCATTCTCCATGTTAACCATTTAAGAATGATTATAATGTATATATAAGAAATAATAATGAAATATATGACATTATAAAGCTACTGGATTTATGTATATATATACATATTTATGTCATCTACTTACTTCCATTTCAAGACAATAAGGAAAGGAAAACAGCGTTCATGCGTACGTACGGACTACCGTCTCCATGAACGGTGTTTTTCATTTTATTTATCTACCTATTATATATATATATATATATACTGAATATATATGATATATAAATCATATTTTATATTCTGGAAGTATGTAAATCATGATATAAGTAATAATGATGTCAAGAACAACAAGTCAAAACACCTGCGATAAATGAAACGATTTTACCCAAAACGCTTCTTTAACATGGAATTTACAAAAGAACGGGTAATATAATGTCATAAGTGAACCATATATGATATCATAACAATGAATATGATTCTGTAATAAGTCAATAACATGATTTAAATCATTATACAGGAGGTTCGGACACTTACAAAGCAAGTCGGACCTAAGGTAAGGGAAATATCACAATCTCATTTTTATCCGAGATTGTTTATTCATAAGTATTTACTGGGGTGTATTTTATCATCCACATCCATGTTTCTTCAATATGTAATATTATTTCCATCCACCTACAATTGTTTAAATCCAATTTTACCCTTCGGTGAGTTTTTAGTAAAAGATATGAAAGGAATCTTTTGTCGTTTTTTTATACGAGGTACTTTTTGACTTTTCCGACAAAAGTACGAAGAATGTTTTTTTTTAACTTATACGGCACGAACGGATTTTTACGATTTTATAAAGCCTTATTTTCATGAACCTTCCTCCAAAGTATTTAATGACTATTTTCAATAAAATCTTTTTCTTTTAAAATTGCATGATGTTTTGTGAAAAGAAATTGATTTTGAAGAAAAAAGGATATTTTCCTCAAGAATTCAATTCAAGTGTTTTATCAAAATTATTTTTCATCTAAGATAATAAAGGGTTCTATTTCTATCCATATTTTTACATTGATTTGACTCTGTTGTGATGGAATTATATTTATTAATTCCTTTATCTTATATGAATGGTTTTATGATGTCATGTTGTTTAAGAATCCCATTTTTATTACATGGGTTATGCAATGATGTATGATTTATGATTTTGTGGCACACATAAGAAAGGATTCATTAAGAGATGGGTGGGACCTATATCTCCCTCCAATGCATTGGGTAAAGATTTTATATCTCATGAGATAGACATGGCTGGAACGGAAGGTTATTTCGGTTCAGTGATACAGGACTGAAACGAGGAGTGAACTCGGTTCAGAAAGGGACTTTGTCCACTAAGATAGTCTTGGCAATGAGTCATGACTAACAAGAAATGATTTTCCATGATTATGTGTGCATGCCACAAAGTTTCAAGTTTTATGCGGATCTCATTTTCACTTCTATGATTTATCCCATGTTATGATATTATGAGCTCTTTTGCAGGTTAAGATTTCCAAAAGCTATGTTCTTATGTATATGATGTGATTGATATTTCTTTTGTTTACCCTTACTGAGCATTTGAGCTCACCCTTTTATGTTTTCTTTTCCCCAGGATATAAAGAAAGGTTTTAGGTAAAAAAAGAAGATCTTTATGGGAGATGTTGAAGATCTTTCCCCACGATTAGAAGATTTTATTCCGAGTTTCCAAAGACACTAAACTATTACGATCCTTGTGTGTGTGTTTTTGTTATGTACTAAGTATTCCGCAAAATTAATGTAACGTCCATGTACGATAAGCTTCGGGTCTCTACATTATAGGTGTGAATAAGTGGGAGGGGTGAGTGCCTTTTTATAATGGATGAGTGGTATTCTTGTAAATATTTTAAAATGGAATTGCACCCATGTTTTTCCCATGTTAAGTGGAAATGATAATGGTATAAATTATATAAAATTTAATATAGGGTCAAATTATTAATAAAAAATGTAGTTTTCTAAAATATTCAGGGTCTTTTTGGCTATTAAGTTTAAGTTTTATTCCCTTAGTAAGCTAATTTTCCTCTTAATCGCTATAATTAATTTTAATTACATTCACTAATACATTTGGTCAAAGATTTTGTTTAAAATATTATAAATTAAGAATTGTTATAATTAAAAATATGTAATCCATTTTTAAAAATTCAAATCACATAAGTGGTGGAAATTAATTTAAACATAGTCCCTCTGATGGGATGATAATGCTGGTTTTTAAAGTAAAAATATTCAAAAGTTCCCTAAGTTTTTTATATCTAAAATCAATGTGGAATTGTCTTAAATGGCCTAAATTAATTTAAATGATATAAAATTTACCTAATTTTAATTTAACATCAATTAAAAAATATTTTAAATATTAAAAAAATAAGGTGAAAATTTAGTTTTGAACTAAAATTCATTTTTTTTAATATTCATCAAAAAAAGGAACTTCTCATAAAATATACAAAAAAATACCCAAATTGAATTTTGATATTACAATTTCAAAAATTTTGTTTTCTTTACAAATAATAATTTTAAAATTTTCAAATATTATATTTAAAATGGTTTCTCCATTTAAATGTTGTAAAATTACCTTCTAATAAAATTTATCTTTTTATTAACAAAATTGTAATTTTTCTTATATTATACCTATCAAATATATTGGATCAATATAGAAAATGTTGATTGAATATATAAAAGTAATATTTCATTGAAAAAATTAATCAAAATTGGTTCGTTTAATTTATTGAGATAAAATTTTGTTTGTACATAGAAAGATAGTTTTCTTAGAAAATTAATTTCTTTATTTTAAAATATTTATTACTTTCATTTATAAAAAATTGATAACCAAAGGGTTTATTTTATTCAAATTAGTTAATAATATTTTATTCATAAATCCCATCATAATGGATAGTTGAAAACTATAATAATATTTTAACAATAATATTAATAGTATATTGTAGTTTGGAAAAACTAGGTTTTGCATGTAATGCAGGCTATCAGAGGAAATATGCATTGCATGTAACACAAGCCAAACAACGTTTTTCTCCAAATCAATTTTTTTCATTTCCAAAAAACCTCTTTAAATATAAGTAGGAAAACAAAAAATTTGTACCCAATACTTCATTAAATTCACATTAGAACATTCAAAAAACATCATTGTCAACTCTATTTCTGTGAATCTCGAGTCAAGCTTCAGCCTCAAGTCACCCACCTATCGCATCGAACATCCTTCCCTTTCACCTCCAAATAATAACCATCCTGGAGATACCCCCTGTAATCCTCATCACCATCATCTTTATCTTCACCGCTATCTCATGGAGTTCTGAGTTATCATCGTCACTGTCATTCACACTGATCTGATCCAGTTCCAATGTCGTTGTTGTCCAAACACCACAAAAGTCCACCTGATAATGTCATAGTACAAACATGGTGTTTCATATATTGTAAGATAATCTATGTGTTGTTTATTGCACAAACTTAGGTAGTTGTTTCATAAAAAGCAATAGTAACTGGGTGTTTTCATATAATACAAGCTATATTTAGTGTTACGTGAAATGATGGATATCAAAAATATTAAATTAGTTGGAAAAAATTTATTTCACAAAATATTATGGTGTTAAAGAACCTTTTATTAATTGAAAAATAATATATTAATAAATTTATAATATTTTAAATTATTATAAAAGCTATGTTTTTATACATTTTTACTTTCTAAATAATGATTAGTAATCTTAGGTTACTAATCATCTGACTGTTCAAAAAAAACTATAAATTTAGCCTTTTTCTTTTTATAAAGGCTGTAACTTTAGAAATTTTATTTTTATAAATTATATTACATTAGAATTTTTCTTTTATGATATTTTTTTAAATCTATTCATATATGTAGAGTTCTCACTGACCCTATTTTTTCTAGAATCTGATGACCGTAAAAATACATACTACCAGTGGTCATCGGTCGTGTTTCATCTCGTTCAATCAGTGAAAATATATATACTATATTTTAATTATTTTTTTACCTCAAAAAAGATTTCTTTAAACTTCAAATGGTCATAACTTAGTTATTCACACGTAGATAATTGAACTATTTGTGGTGTTGGAACTTTTACGAAACCCTCAACTTGAATTGATGCTTATTTAATTGAAAATCAACATAATTTTCTACATGTTCACTGTGATAACACTTTTCGTACTGAGCATGTAGCATAAGATATAAACAAAAAATTTAAAAAAATTATCATTGGATCTGACATAACAATATCATTAACAATTAAGTATAAATCTCAATTATAGCATTCAGGTCTAATTTGGATAAAATTAAGCATAAAAATAAAATTGGATAGTTATTTAATTCATTTTTTTGACACAAATATTTTCACTCTTGGATAGTAATCGCTACTAGAAGGAGTAAATATTAGATCCCTATATATCATTCACACATAATTTAAGTGCCTTTTATTAAATTCATATTTGGTTTCAATGTTCTAGTAAACAGAATCAAAAAGGCCTTTGACATCCTTAAGATCACTTCAACACGATTTCTTCAACCTCAGATAAAGAACATGGATTGGTGTGCTCAAATTAGTTCTTTCTCACACATGAATTTGGGAGAGAAGTGAGGGTGGCTCTCAAATTCATAGGAATTAATATTTGGTCGAATTTGGGCTTCTCGTGTCTTATATAGGTTGGTTTAAGGTCATAAAAAATTTACTTAGACCCCAAGTAACATAATCTATCTAAATAAGACTTAATGAAACCAAATGAATTAGAATATGAGTCGAAAATGTCATTTATATTTTATCACATACTTATAACATCTAATAAATGTTATGTGATAAACTTTTAGTCATTAAATCGACTTACTTATCCTATTAAATACTTGATGAACCTTGAATAATAATATTCATTCAAAAATATCTATTTTATATTCCCTTAATTACTTGTGAATGCAGTGAGTAAATAAATTAAAAACTCATTATTCATAACTCACTTATATTTAATTCATTTATTTCATATCATTCGGTTAAACCCATACATCACCCAAACCATATTTTGGGGCCCACCATGTCCTAACCTCTTATTCACTTAGAAAAGGAAAAACTCGTGAATACTCTTAGTGTGTCAACCTCTAGGTATTTATCATGATAGAAGTTAGTACTAATCATATACTAAGATCAGTGTCTAGAAACCTATCAAGGCCTCTATGGAGATAAGTTATAGTCATAGATTCAATGACCACTCCTATGAACACCCACAATGTAATATATTATCTTTGCCTAATAATATCTCGTAATGTTAGAAATAGAAATTGTGTCATCATCCTTACCTTATTTATTTATTATTGACTATACTGGGAAAACATAATATCTTCTACAATTTATATGGATTTGGTGAAGGTACTACTATCCTAGTTAATTTTTTCTGAGATATATCTTCCTTTTGGAAGTGACAAAGCATATCTTGATCATTGTTCCAATGTAAAACAGCCAATGATGAAACTAACACAAGATACCAAACCACAACATAAATATCAGGGTTTTTATCTATCATAAAAGTATATAATACAATGGTACATGCTGATAATGATCTTATCTCAAGAGACCAAAACACATGCTCATAGATAAGAATAAATAATGACATCGGAAACATGTTGTGTTCTAATTGATGGGTCAGTCCTCGTGATATCATCTACTTGTGATAACCAAGTGATAGCTTCCCGAGAATAAGTATAAATGCTTATGACCCCCAAGACCTGATAGTTAGACGTCATTTGTTTCCTACCAGTATGATGTATCTAGATCATAGGATAATTTCTTAATATTACTGTCATAGTATCTCAATGTCCTCATTATAGCCAGTTAAATGATAGAACATTTTGATAAAAAATTTAATATAATGAAATTATCATTTATAAAGTACATTAAAAATTAATGTTACAGTCATTGTATTATAAAACACATGAATATATCAATCTGTATACATGTAATGGTAAATGAAGTACATAAATGAGTTGGGTCTAGGGCACCCCCTCAAAATAAAGATTACTATATATTTAAAATTTGAATAATTAAAACACTAATTACCTTTCATTTTGATCTATAAAAATTTTGAATGAATTCAAATTTTCCAAAACACATCACTTTTAATATTTAAAAACTATTTACTTATATTTTCCACCCTCTTCCACAAGCACTATATCATAATGTGTAAGAGTTTATAGTAATTATAACATTACCAAAAATTTAAAATAAGTTACTATCATAAAATAAATTTATCTATATTAAAATTTACCATTTATAATCATTCATAACATCTCTTTATTCTTATTAAATCATTTTAGATATATTAAAAGATATAGGGTGACATTTTTCATTGATTCTTTATATAAAAATATAAAAACTTCATTATCAAAGGAAAGTTACACCAATTTGAAATATTTTCTTATATGTGAAATTTTTTACTGAAATAAACTCATCTAGTAAAATAAATTCAAGTGTTTGAGAGATTTTTATATCTTATCCAGATGTATTAACCCTGATTACCCCATTTTAAGCATAAAAATGATTTTATAACAAAATCATGTATAATATTAATTATCATAACATTAACAGGATTATGTTCAAGAAAATGGATATTATGTTACTGTAAACCCAAACCCAAAAAATAATGAAACTTTCTAATTACATGATTTAATGAAAATAAATGATTGTTTTTCAAAAGGCATTTTTCACTATTCACTTAGTGAAAAAATAAATTCAGAAAATTCCAAAAACATTCCCTCAGATAATTTTTATAAGATGAAATAAAAATTGAAGTCATTTTTATCAAATAAAACTTCTAAAATTCATAAATTTATTTTTTAAATGAAAATATAATATATACATAAAAACTATTTTAATAAAAACAATGAACCTGTTAATATCCAACTATTCAAAAAATTATTTTATTTTATTATTCTCATTAAATGTTTGGTATTTATTTACTATAAATTTGTAAATATATTTGTATCAAGAAATATTTTGTACATATATTTCATAATGTGATTACAACTATAAATATTCTCCAATCCAACGTCTAGGTTATACCATTTATATTTAAAAAATTATAATATTTATATAGTATATTGTGGTTCATTTAAGAATAGTGTTTAATGTATCATTAACTATCATACATTGCTTTCAAAACTTAAAATATTTGTTGTGTTATAGTTTTTACCTAAAATAAACCATCGACTCACAGGTCCTTATATAATGATAAGAGGGGATGACATGTAGTCCATCAATTAAATTCAATAATAATTATAAATTGAATGGAAACCAATCACTTACACTGGTATGGTTTAATCTCGGGATTATCCACACATAGGAAACAAATATTCATTTTTAATCTAAGTAGTAATTTATCCAATTCATTTATTAATTAAGATAAATTACTTGAATTAATCTAATTACTTATATATTTAATTAATTAATTATTTTTATATTAATTCTATTCAAACCATCTTAAAATTTTTATCATCTATAATTTTAAATAATTTTAATTATTTAAATTTTAAAATGTGAACAAGTGTACTTGGAGCAACGACTTGTACCCATCAGAACTATTCAGTATAGTTGTTTTGTTGTGTATTAACATAGAATCCAACATAAGATGTGAGGCTCAAAATTACAAGGAATGAATTTTTCAATAAATGATGCATGATCATATGACAATTACATGGAATGTGATTTTATTAAGTCATATAAAGTATACTATAATTAAACACAATAAATTTCCTATAATTCGGAATTTAACATGTAAATTAATTTAATATGTAATTAATAATCTTATCTCATGGTGTGTATTTTATAATAAACGAGACACTAAAAAAATTAAATAGTTTTAATAATATCATTAATTTTTATGCCTATATTAAATTAATTAAATATGGTACAATAGGTTAAACATCACGTACTGAAGATATATGTTGTGTAACCTCTTCTGCCAATGTCAATGACATGTGCCTAGGGACTGCATGTGTTTTTCGATCATAAAAGTATACAATGTACATGGAATATATAAAAAAGATAAACATCATGTAAACATGATGTTACATGGTTTTCCAATCTCCATGTTGTGTAGTAAATGCATGACATGTCTTGGATCCCCATATTTTCTACTATGAAAACATGTAGAATAAATGGAGTGTAAGTGAGTTACATAGTGTGTATGTTAGTTACATGGTTTGTAGTCTAATCAAAATGTATTCCATACCAGTTTGGTCAACATGCGGTGTGAATTAAATGAAATCTATGTGTAGTTAATTCATCAGGACTTGTTTTTAATGTGATTCATCTTGGTGCATTGAACACAGGCACATGGTGTGTACCTTCCGAACAAAGCCCATTTACTCTTGTGTTGTCCATCTAGAACCCTAATAATCTCTAGATGGATTCATCATATATTATTTATTTTTTAATTTAATATTTTCTTATTTATATGATTCATAACTAAGAATTAAAGATAATAAATCAATGTTATCAATTAAAGTATGAATAATTTAATGATAAAACTATAAAAAATTCATGTGATCAATCAATGATTAATTAATAATTATAATTTGATTATTTTATTGCTCTGATACCACTTGTAGGTTCTAGATGCAGCAACAGTGCCTATAGGGAATGGCCAACTCATATTTTTGTCATTTTTGATAAATAATTTTATATCCAAATGATAAATAAAATCATGAAAAATATAATTAAATCAAATATTAATGGACATGTTAATGTTGGAACCAGAACTTTAGATCATCACATATGATTTATAATTCAGTTATAGAATGATTTGGAATCACTTTGTCTTGTAAATATTTATTGTTTGATTATTTGGTTCACTTATCTCATTATATCATCATTGTTTCATAGGATATAAGGTAAAAAAACCATCATGAAATGATTCATACATGCTCTAAAATCTAAGAACATTGCCACACAATTTAGTGTTTTAATCATGGTTGATTATGATCACTCATGTTATTCGTTACTGATTGATGAAAGAATATCTTCATGGATTATGGATTATTAAGGATCTCTTAAAGGATTGATTGGTTTCATGAGGATTGTAACTCTTGTTATTGAGTGCGCTCTTAATAGGATTCTTTCTAGCACATCAAATAATTCTATATAGGTATGTTTTTTATAAGAAGATTCAAACCCTAAAAATTGATATAATCAAGTTTTTATAAAGCCAGTGTGGGTTTGTTAATTGCACATTGTCACTTAATTGATTCCTTATTCCTTAGTGAAACCCATGTCTAATTATAATATAAATATTATTATTATTCCTCTTGACATGCGCAATACCTACGAATAAATATATATCAATTGTTAAATAAATATTTATTTATTTTTTAAAATGATAATTAATATATCATTTCCAGTTGGACCATTAAACTCAGTATATATATGATCCTTGGTATTTACCAAACCTTTAAAAATAACTATATATTTAAAAAATGGATATTACTACATTGTTCATCAATAAATATAATAAATATTATATTAACTAAATCATGTGAATAAAAAAAAATTATTATTTTACTCACATGTTTGTTCTTTTCAATAACCCATGATTAAATTTTTGGGATCTACCATACTTGAATAATTATTAAACCAAAAAGCATGAATAATATTTAAATTGACTTCTTAAATTCACAATAGAGTATAATTGATATTTTGAATACACTTAGTTTGTGACTCTTTATGTATCATTCATAATAGAAATAGTTAGAGCAACCTGAAGACTAAGGTTTGCATCTAGAAACACACCAAGAAACACCTAGGTAAATGATTTAATTTCATAATGACATAAAACCAAATATAAATGCTCACTGTGTAATATAATCCTTTTATAATGATATCTAAAATTAAGTAGGTTGCATACTGATGTCATCAACCTATGTGCACGATGCCTCATTCTTTTACTTTTGTAAAATGAACCTACCCATAGAAAACCATGGAAATATATTTACTTATGTTATTATATTGACATAAAAGGGCCTAATATATCATCTTATATTAAATAATGGAAGGGGAAAATTCTTACTAAAATTATTCATTAATATAATTTTATTTGTGACACAACCAGAATATCATACTTCATCGTTATTATATTGCATCATGGTTTATTCCAATACATCAAATTATGGTACTTAGGACATGAATTACCAATAATATTAATTTTTAGGGATACTTAAACATATATATATATATATAGTAACATCAAATTAAATGTATAAATATAGATTTACTATTGGCAGGTCATGTAATCGTAATCTTCGACACTGAATATTACCAAGGGAGTAAACCCTGAGAAACTTTGTCGAAGTCCTATGAGTCCACACCCTTGATATATTGTACAATTTTTTCCCTATAAATGATATCATTCAACTATATAAATTATATTTAGTAATACATTCATGGAACTTCTAGTTTATCATCATAGTGGGAAATGTTATGACCATTTAGTCTGACATGTACCATTAGGGAATTACGATATATTATATCATGTAGAAGAACAATCATGATGTGATAATAACTTTATTAATATTACAAAATTATAATTAATAATAAAAAACAAATAATTAGGTTCTAGGGAATTAACACCAATAGTTAGACTTAAGTATATATTTCTCTCAACAGTCTCTCTATATGTTTAAGCACAATTACTGATAGCGTTAATAGGTATTTATAGGAATAATAAATCAATAATATTAATTGATAAATATAAAAAATTATGTTATCCATCTATTCCATAGACCTCTTTGAAATATTTCATTCTTTATTTTTTATTCTTCATGGTCATACAAAATCCAAAAGATTAAGCCTTCGCCACATACTGTAATGAACAAAAAAAAGTATTCTTTAAATAAAGGTACCCTTGCCATTAAAAATATTTTTTTTATGTTTTACAATAGAATGACACAAAAATCCTTTTACATTTCATAATGACTATTAATGAAGTGAAATATAAAAATTTAGGTTTCCTCAATCCCCTAGAATCATCTCACACATAAAAATCACTATAATAGAGTAATAGAGAGTTAGTAATACAATATTCATTTTGGAAATAATGTTGAACCTATATAGAATAAAATTGAATGGTGAAGTATTATAATGATGGTGTATTTATAGGTAAATATAATCATCATCATTTATCTTTGTCATATAATATGGTTGATCGAAATTATGAGAATTAGTTAATAGAAAAGGTGTTCATTATTATTATTGGTTATATAGACGTAATTAAGTGATCACTAGGATTATTTAATAATAGAGTCAAAAAAATTATTTTTAGAGACAATAAACATGGTCTATTAAAAATATTTTTTTTATAAATGTATAAGGTTTTTCATGAATGAATCTTTTGGGAACGTGTTAAATAATACTATCTTTTTTCTAAGTCCTGTGTAATTTTTATAATAGTTAGAATTCTTATTATGTTATATAAATTGGAAATTTTTATTTAAAAGTTAAAATTATCATAGTTGAAGTATTGTTTTTATACAATAAGTATAATTTTTTGTAATCATCACATCAAAATTATCTTAGTATTATTTCTTGGTAATTTTTTGACGGTGTTGATTTTTTAGTGAAAAAGTAAAAATTACTGATTTACGAGAACTTCAATTTTTTGACATCATTATTATGTCCATGTGATTAAAAATCTAATGATAAATTTTATCCTATAAAAATTAAATTTTAAAATTAAAAAAATAATTTATAAATATTTTTATTTATTTATAAATTTAAACTTTATTTTTTAACCTTTTTTTAAATAATATTTTTATTTTAGTTTATGTGCATTAAATGGGTTGGATTGAAGTTATGTTTCTATTTTTAAGTCCTTGAACATCCTACCATAATATATAACTCATTAATATTCTCGAAAATGAGTTTTAATTCATTTCACCCAGATTTTATTAACGTATATAATAACATAAAAAATATTAAATCCTTTAAAACCCACCCCACCTCAAGTATAAATACCTTTCATTCCCTATTTATATTCACTAAAAATCCATAATACCTGAATTTATAACCATTTCAACGAAAAAATAATTCCTAAAAGGTTCCTTCAAGTTCTCAAGATACCATCCTTATGTTTTAGGAAGGTAAATTCAAGGTAAGGAAAGTCTCAACTTATTCTTTTTCATTCAAGTACAATGTCAAAGATTCATTAATTTTATGCAAATTTGATATTAAAATTACCACCAAAATGTGGTTTTATAAATGGAATACCTCCATTCTATCTAATTATTCCCTTTCTTTAATCCATGTTGTATATCATCATGCAACCGAAATCATTTAATGAAATTTTCTCTTATTCATGAAATATTCTAATATTGTGAATACACAAACCTATTCTGTATCCCTAGGAATTCACCTATATGAAAAAATAATTTATTAATTTATTTATCTGCATGTATTAAACCCACATTACCTTTTAATGTTCTAAAAATGAATTAATGTTCATGTTTTTTTTGAACTTATGCACTTGATGATTTTATATGAAACTCATTCATTATTCTTGATAGGTTATTTATTAAATAATTTATTATAACCATTGTTCCTCACATGAATTAATACATATAAAGGGGTAACTATGATAGAAACCTAATGTATTGGTTAAATAATTAATATTTAGGGATGAAATGTTTTAAGATACCTTGGTAATTTTGAATAATGACACTTTGGTGATAAACCTGTGTGATATTCTTATGAATGTATCACTTTTATAATGTATCCATATTTATATGTTATGATTAATGTAATTTAAATTATTATATACCTATTTTTTATATGATAATTCCTTATTTATATTCTTCATAGCCTCATTTTACATATCTTCTTTATTATTCCCTTACTAGTTGGGATTTATGCTCAACCCTTTCATTGTAGTATGTCCCTTGGATCTGAGATGAAGTAAAAGTAACTTAGGATGAACCTATTAAGAAGCCATTCTAGTGGATTAGAATATGTTGTATTATTATTATCTATTATTTTTATATTTTTCAACACACTATACCTCAAAATATCTTCTGTATTGATAAATTTTGTAACATGAAATGAATGGTTTATCAAATAA
Organism: Viscum album; assembly: GCA_963277665.1. Classification (NCBI taxonomy): domain Eukaryota; kingdom Viridiplantae; phylum Streptophyta; class Magnoliopsida; order Santalales; family Viscaceae; genus Viscum; species Viscum album. The sequence goes on from OY728156.1 coordinate 1,891,440,447, forward strand.
AAAGGCAGGTCACCATAGTTGGTATAAAAGGTTGGTTTAGTTATTTATGGAAATTGGGATTATAAAACATTATTAAAACCACTAATTTTAATTATAAATATACAAAAATATCCTGATATTTTGGTGAAGTATTAAGAAAGTGGTTTCTACAAAAATACATCACTACATAGATACATTTTGACACCCATAATTGTATGATATGCACTTTTTCATTGAACATTTTAGAAATATTACACTATATATAAATACTGATATAATTAACATTAATGAATCAGAGTTAAAATCATTTAATAAAATGGGAATGGTATTTTCTCTACATGGGAATATACGTTTGACTTTTTTTTATTCATTTTTTTAAGAATATTATTCTATGAAATGATGATTTTTTTTAAGTACTACCCTTAACGAAAAAATAAGCTAGCTAAGCCAACTGTTTGTCTAGTTCTACCAGAGCACTTACACGAGTCTCCACAACAACACCCAGGGATATTTACGTCTATCCAAATGAGTGTAATAGATGTTTAAAAGTAGATGTCATCTGTTGTGAACATGAGGTCTGTTCAGGTGTGCCCAGGTTGGTCACATAAGGGGAGGGTGTGGCTAGTGAAGGCTTGTATGAAGGTGTTGCATGTTCTGACCGCACTACCTACATGATGGATGGATGTCATGGGTTTTTTATTAAGATCTCCCCAAAAATAATAAAATGATATGGTACGGGGATATCATGGCACTGTTCATGTGTTAAAACCATATGCAAAGAGTTTAGGACACACAGTGTGGATAATCTAGTTGTATAATCAGACCACATCCATAATCTTCAACTATCATCCTTCATGGTATTTTCTTACCATCATGTGAGAGCTGACATTCGAAACCCTAACACTCCAGCACTCTCTATGGATAGCCATCTCTACTGATAAATCCTGAGACTGTTAAATCACACTCGATGTACCAAATCCATGCATGAGGCTTCACTTTGCATGCATGATAATTGCATAAATAATGATCATGTGAATCCCATTATTAGTTCATTACCAAAATCACAATGAGTCACATGATTATTAGAAAAAACTATGTGGGAATCTTGAGCTTCATGAGAAAAAAAAACTCCACTCCCTTATCAAGAACATCCCATCATCCACAAGATCATATGAAGCTGGAAGAATGATCACATGAAGTCACTGGAGATTATAAGAATCCCTCAAAGGGTGTCTGAGAAACCGTCATAGGAATATAAAGTTATAATTTTATGCACTTGGAAATTTTATGTGAATCTTCTATAGCCATCAATTATTCCATCATGCGAGGCCACCTTGAAATAGCATGAAGAGGGTCATCTGAAGCCTCCACCACCTCCAGCTAGAACACGCAACAACCTCAACATGGAAAGAAGCATCAAATGTATCCAACCATGGCCTATATTTTTAGGACAAAGCTAATAAGGATGATAATAATTTTTTTGGTATTTTCTGTTGTTTTCAATGAAGTTTAAGAAGAAAAGAAATCACCTCAATTTTTATTTGGTGAAAATTAGACTGACCATCATATTCAGACAATTAGGCTCAAAAAAGTTTATCTGATTAGGAATAAATTTTCTAGATGAAAAGGTTTATTGAACTCACCTTGGGTCTGGAATAGAATAGAATATCATAGTGAGGTTCTTCTTCAGATTCTTCCAAACTTTGATGAAAAAAATATGATGTTTTGTTATTTTTTAATTCATAAAATTCATAAGATGTTTGAGTAACTTGTGATTAAAAATTAATGAATGGATGGGGGGAAGGTGATACCAATCATATTTAGTCCAATCATATTCAATACAATCATATTCATGTTAAGATTGGAAATAATTTTTTAGTAAGTTACAATACATTCATTTATAATTTAGACGATGCTAAATATGATCTCCAACATATTCAATGTATTGAAGAAATTCATGATACTTACCAAAATTTTGTGAAAGAACAATGTTAATAAAGCTGATGCATTCTAGTCTCAAGATCATTTTAATGAGTTTATTGAATGTTTTTTTATTTAAAGGATGAGGAGGATGATCATAATAAAGGTACTGTATTTTAGTCAGATCAAATTTTAAGTGATTTAAATCTTTAGATAATAAATTTGTTGAAGCTAGAGAAATTTCCTTGTTATCATAATAAGAGAATAAAAGGAATTAAAGTTGACTCTGATTATCAGAATGAAACCAAGACTGCATAATAGATGAAATCTAAAACTAATAACTTAATTGGATTCAGGATCATCGGTTTTAAGAAATAATAATCTTGTTAGAATGATTTGGAATTGTTGTAGAAGGGGGATAATAATCTTTCTGAAAGTGTTTGATGAATATTATTTTTCTATTATAATAAATAAATCAGAGTTGGTTCCAAGAATCAGAATGGAAAAAAATTCCATCATACATTTTTATAGATAAACATATTGAACAAACTATTGTTTTACACTTGTATTCATCGTAATGAGGCAGATTAGAATTGGAATAAGACTAGAGTTCTACTTGAAGAAGTTTGAAGGAGATATAAAAGTGTTGAAAAGGGGGTGTTTGAAGCTTGAAAAATGATTTTTTTTATTAGTTGGTATGGAGAATTTTAAAGAATAAATTGTTTTGGGAAAATCTGATTGGAGATTTAGAATAAGATTGATGTTTATAAATAAATTATAAAGAATATTTAATGTTGTGATAATATTCAAGAAGGTTCAACAAGAAATAGGAAGAGTTTAATAGCATTGAAAATGTCATAAATGAATTCTAAATTCAAGAAAAATTGATATTTAGGGAAATTTTGTTAAGAGGGAAATGTTTTCAGAATACCACCTATACTATATTTGGATCACCTATAAATGGGAAAATACTTTGTACTTTATAACATATGTAATGTTCATGAATGGAAGAGAGAACGAATAATACAGAATAACTCAAGAGATAAGAAGAGGTTTCCAAATTTGGTTTTGTTGAAGATGTTTTCTGAACAGAATAATCATAGGATAAGAGACAAGATTGTATTTAGCTAGTCAATGTATTGGTCTGAATAATCAAATTGAAAATTGTATTGGGATTTTTGGATTTACGAAGAAGTGGTTCAAAATTGACTCAATTGTAATCTGACATAGATATTTATTTTCTGTATTGAGATATCAGACAAGGAAAATCCCACTGTGAAATCAGACTGAGAACCATTATTACATACAGGATGTTCTTACCAGTTTCTAGGTAATAAAGGGAAGAATTATTTTTGAACAATTATATTTTTCAAAGTTGATAAATAATCCCCATTACAATTTTGTTATAGAAACAAATTTCCATCATTTTTTGCTACTTGAAGAACATGAACTATTTTATAAATCATAGTGTTACACAAATGTAAGTGAATATCCTATTCACTTTATTCCACACAAAAGGATTGTTTTCAAGTGGATTGTGCAGTTTTGGATTATTTACAAACCATAACAAGGACATAAATAATCTTATTGAGTGTTGAACCTTATAAATTATTATGTTCATATAGATTTGTGTATGAATTGTTTTCAAAAGGGAAAGAAATATTTAAACATAAGAAAAAGAAAATTTCATAAGCAAAGAAACATAAAAGAAAAATATATCACTAATCAAACCCCTCCCACTATTAGTGATACAAATATCATGACTGGGAAATTAAAATTGGTATCATATGGAAGGTTTTGTTAATTTATTCTTCACTAAAGTTTTGAGGAGAAGTTGATGGAGAATCACAATTGTGTCAAAAATAAATGTATCCTTGTTTTTTACGGAAAAAATTATCAAATTAGGAGAGGAAAAATATTAGATTATCTTATGTCTATGGGTTATGATGTTCATGAAGTTGTGACCGATGGATTTCCTCTTACTGATGAAAAATTTCCTCTTATATCTATTGATAAGATATATCTTGAGAATGATGGAAGGTCCAAGAATTTTCGAATATCTTAACATTTTGAAAGTGAGTTTATAAGGTTGAGGGGTTTCTCCACAACCAATGTTATATGGGAAAATTATACAAACATATATGAAGTGAATAAAAAATTGAAGAATGAAAATTTTAAAAATTAGAAGATAAATTATGAACATTTGAAAATGGGTGAGTATAAATATATTGGGAACTTATTTACGATGGTAAATGACATTGTCGGTACTATTAGATATCTTGGTGAAAAGTTGGAAGATTCTATTGTTGTTGAAAGGATTGTAAGAATCCTTCCCGCCATGTTTGATGCTAAAGTTTCTTTATTAGAAGATAGAGATATTGAAACATTATCTCTATATGATTTTCATAGAACTCTCATCACTTATGAAATAGGAAGGGATAAATATGTGAAAATTAAAAAAAAATTGATAGAGAAATGTTTTTCAAGGATTTAAAAAAGTATAAGTCAAAGAATATTATAATTGAATAATAAGTTGGTGATTATGGTTCCAAAAATGAGGTATTTATATTCATGTTGATATTTTATCATTATTTTCTAAAAAAATTAGAAGAGGTGAATGTAAATATAAAGGAGAAATTCCCTTAAAATTCATGGAATGCAGAGCTGTTGGGAACTTTGTTGGTAATTTTCCTCAAAGAAAGAAATAATATAATAGTGATAAATAAGAAATATGTCCAAGAAGATCATGAAAGAAATATGGTGATAAGGATAAAAGATTTTTTAGAGTAAAAGATAACAAGTTTATCAAATCCAAAATAATAAGTCACTTATCTAAAGATGAAGAAGTATAAGACAATGATGGTGAATCTAAAAAATCTGTTCAGTATATTGGTGAGAATTATTTTATTACAACTGTGAATAATGAAGATTTTTTATTTATTAGTTATAAAGTAGAATAAAATCAATTATAATATCATCTAAAAAAATAATTTAAATAATTCAAGAGAAATATTAGAAGGTAAGAGAAATAAATCAGGATGTCGAAAAATGAAAGTTCCTAAAAAAACAAATAGGAATTTACTCTACATTCTAAGATGATATAAGATATTTATTATTTGAAAAAGTATCTTGATTAATAAAAGAACCATAATCAACATTTATAAGTTAATAAAAAGTAAAAAAGAAGAATTTTTGTAACTTTTTCAACAAAAACTTTCTAAAGCTGAATAAAAAGGTAGAAATTTGAAATAATTTATCTATGAAGTTGGGGAAATTTCATGAGAGAAATAACCTATGAAGGATCATTAAATTATACCTTTAATGGTTAAGAAATAATATGTTGATGTTTCTAAAAAGAAAAATTCTAGGAAATTCATGTTTGAGGATAAGATTAACAAACTGGAGAATTAAAGAGTATATAAAAACCCTAAGTTTGAAAATTTTATTAAACATTTTGAATAAAAAAATGTTTCTATTACTTCTGGTTCAAATAAGGATAAAAATATATCCAATATGAAAAAGAATATTATTATTGATAACCAAATGTTTTGTGTTCAAAATAGTTATGATAATAAAGGCAAGAAGTGTGGCATCCCACCTTTTTAATAAATAACTTTTTATTACATTTTACATATAGAGGATCATTATAGTCTAGTGTCTTGGAAATCAGGAACAATAAAACATGAATAAAACATAAAAAATACTTCTAATCCACTTATTAGGCATCATAATAAGATCATCTTAAGTATAATTACTACCTTTCATATCCTAGAGACATACATTTAAAGGAAAGGGTGAGCAGAAGGCTCAGTAAGGGTAAACAAGGGAATCAATGTACTTGTGATATCAGTAAGAACTTGAATAAAAACATAAAGACATCAGCAATGGAATAATAGGATTATCATAAATAAAATAACTTGGAAAATAACTTGAATATGTGGCTACAACATTTCATTTATACATTCATGAACATATCACCAAGGTCCATCTCAAAGGTGTCACAAAAATTACCAAGGTTATTCACCAAGGTATCGTAAAACTTGACATCACTAGAGATTAATTATTTACCCAATGCATTGGAGCACTATCTGGGAGAACCCTTAATATGTCTTTAATTTCATGTGATCCACATATATCATAATCAAACATTTCATAACTAACCCAAATGGAATCAAGAAATGGGTTTCATGTCAAAATCATGACGTTTAAAAAGAGCTTAAAAATAAGATCATTATGTCATTTATATCCCATGGAAAAGGAGTGAGGGTTATATGTATGTAAATTACAGAATAAAATATTTCATATTTATATATTTATTAACACCCATGTAAAATCAATAATTCTGGGTATTAACATAAATAAACAATATAATTTCTTAAGAGAAAGAGATAGAAATTTTGAGAAGAAATTTCTGCAGCATAACGGCTATATAACATGGTTTTATAAAACATTGAAAATAAAGGGTACAAGGGTAACACACTCATTAAACTCATAATATAGTATGGTTACTGAGTAAGATCATGGTATGGATATTTGAATGACATACCCCATGAAAAAAGAACCATGAAAGAAAAGAGAAGATGCGATTTCTTTTATGAAAAATTCGGCAGCCTAACGGCATCACTTAAAAATTCAGAAAAAAAAAATTGATGAGAGTGGAGAAGGTCTATAAATGATTAGACATGAAATGTACAGAAATTAGAACATATGAGAACATACTCTCAACATAAAGAGATGGAAATCATAAGACACAACATAAAGGAAGTCATGACTTAAAAGAGGAGGGTGAAAGAATCCCTTACCTTGAAGAGTAACTTCAAAAGCTCGAAGGTCGGGACCTTGGGAGGCTTTAGGGCGCCTTGAGAGGACACCTTGGGAGTTAAAGGGACCATAAATTCATTGAGGAGTATTTTTAAATGAAAATAATGAGGGAAAGGCCTAGTATTTATAGGAGAAGTGAGGGGATAAGTCATTAATGGCCAAGAGACACCTCATCGGTGGTATTGGAAAACCCATGGTCTTTCTCATGGTATTTTCCCATGTTATTGGAAACATGGGACAACTCATACCTTATATTACTATTAATAGTTCAACCATAATGATTACATAATTATTACATCCTTAATTATGTCATTAAACACTCGAAACTAAAAACTGTATTTTCACTATTCACTGAAATTTCATTTTTTTCAGAAAAACCCCAAAAATCACCTTAACCTAATATCGATGCTCTGAATTCAAAAATGAACTTCATTTTTTAAAAATATTTTTATAAATATTTTTAATTTAATTTTTAATTAAAATACACTATTCACCCGAAAAAACTAATACTTGGCTAATAATTTTTGGAACAGTTATTTACCTATATTATTGAATTACATTACTTAATCAAGGTGCCTAAATTATATTAATACTTTCTGTAAGTGAGATTACTAACCCTTTTGGTCACATTACTAATCCTAAGCATAAAATCACCATTCATAATTTACTATTCACAATAATTTAAGTTGATCTTATTAGATTCTAAATTTCTTACTGAACACACTTCTAGAAGACCATTTTTTGAAAATCATTACACATCATTAATTATTTAATGTTTAAATAAATATTTTAATATATCCCCTTTTTCCAAAAATCATTAATATACATCTTATATTTATTCGAACATTTGAAAAAAAACACAAACTTAACCACACGAAGATATCACAATTTTATTTATCTCAAAGGATAACATAAAGTAGTTATGGTCTCGTTACATAGCCCCTCATAACCCTAGCATAGGACCTAAGTGTAAGTTGTTCTATGGTGAGAAAATCTGAGGGTCTCTCAGCCATCATTTTCCGAGTAGTGATCTCTATAAGCTTTAACTTCTCCCAAAGGTGATTCCCATCCAACTTCACACAATGAAGTTCGGCTTCGGTTTGGTCTAGAGCAAAGCCTAGTGGTGCTACCTCCTTCCAAAGTTTCGTCAGATGGGCTTCGATCAGACCGAGACTACTGGATGTGGCCATCGAATCTTATTTCTATATTAATTAACCAATATCACTTGTATTTAGAGACAACAATCGCAACATTTAGTTTCCAACGATAATATTCACCAATGGTCATATAACAGTTGAAACCCAATGGTATAATTTTAATTATACTCACATCATTAATTAAAGAATATATTTTTGTTGAGTATAAACTAAAATAACACACAAAATTTAGGAAGCATAATTTATTCATAATTTCGGGTCATTACATTCATCCCCCCTTATAAAATTTCATCCCTAAAATTTTTAACTCGTACTCTCATAAGAGAAAAGGTGTGGGTGCTTCTACCTCATAGACTCTTCTGGTTCCCACGTGGCTTCTTCACATTTGTGGTTCCTCCAAAACATCTTAACAAGGTGGGTAGTCTTGTTGCGTAGAACCTTATCTCTACGATCCAAGATCTCCATCAGATTCTCCTCATAAGAGCGGTCATGTTCTAGTTGTACCACCTCTTGGTTTAGTACATGTGAAGGGTCTGGTATGTACTTTCTCAAGAGGGATAAGTGGAAAAAATCATGAAATTGTGCTAGATTTGGAGGAAGTGCAAGCCAATAGGCCACTTCTCCCACACGATCAAGGATTTCATAAGGGCCAATGTACGTAGGGTTGAGCTTCCCTTTCTTCCCTAACCTCATGAATCTCTTCCAAGGTGAAATTCGAAGAAATTCCTTTTCATCGACATCAAACTCTAAGTCCCTTTGACAATTGCCAGCATAGCTCTTTTGACGACTCATAGAAGCTTTAATGTGTTGTTGGATGGCATGGAAATTTTCTTTCTTCTCTTGCACAAGATCAAGCCCAAGAAACTTTCTCTCGCCAGCTTCATCCCAACAAGTAGGATTTCTACATCTCTTCCCATATAGATCTTCATAGGGTGCCATTTGAATGCTTGAGTGGAATCTGTTGTTGTAATAGAACTGAACTAAAGAGAGATGTTGATCCCATCCACCTTTAAATTCAATTTAGCATGTTCTCAGAATTTCCTCGAATGTTTGAATAGTCCTTTCAGATTGGCTATCATTTTAGGGGTGATAGGCAGTACGGAAATTAAATTCATTGCTCAGATCATGTTGAAGAATTCTCCATAATTTTTATGTGAACCTTGGATCATGATCAGATACAATATAAAGTAGAACTCCATGCAGCCTTACCACTTCCATCACATAAATCCTGGAAAGTTGATCAAGAAAGAAATCTTCCTGGATAGAGATAAAATGGGTAGTCTTGGTGAGACAGTCCACAATAACCCATATCACATTGTTTCCTTTGGGAGTTCCTGGAAGACTAGTGATGAAGTCAATAGTGATATTGTCCCACTTCCATGCTAGTATGGGTAGCGGTTGCAATAACCCTTTAGGAATTTTTCGCTCTTCCTTCACTTTCTTACATACTAGTCACCTTGAAGTGTATTAAGCAATCTCCCTTTTCATATTATCCCACCAATAATGATCACGAAGGTCCCTATACATTTTTGTGCTTCCAGGATGTATAGAGCAGCTAGAGCTATGAGCTTCATCAATCAGCTCCTTTATTTCCAGAATTGATGGAACACATAGTCTTGTATGAAATCTTAGTACACCTTCTTGATCAATATTGAACTCAGGAAACATTCCATCCTTTATAGCCTCAAACGTCTCTTGTAGAAAAGGGTCTTCTTTCTGAGCCTTCTTGATCTTCTCTTGTAATGAAAGTTGATACATCATTTGGTTTAGGGTTGATGATGTCCCTTTCCTTATAATTCTCATTTCCAGCTTTACTGGGTTATTGATCAAAGGATATTTTTGAATCGTCAAGATGGAAATAACAACTGGTTATTTCTTACATAATGCATTTGAAACATTGTTTTCTCTTACAGGGTGATAATGAATTAAACTATCATAGTCTTTAAGAAGTTCCAACCATCTCCTTTGTCTCATGTTTGATTCCTTTTGTGTGAAAATATACTTCAAACTTTGATGGTCTGTGTATATATCAAATTTCTCCCCATAAAGATTGTGCCTCCATATCTTCTGAGAAAAAACGACTACATCCAGCTCCAGATCATGCGTAGGATAACTTTTCTCATGAATCTTCAACTGTCAAGATGCATAAGCAATGACCTTATCATTTTTCATGAGGATGCACCCAAGACCTTTTAGAGATGAAACACTAAAAATAACGAATCCTTCTCCACTTGAGGGTAGAGTTAACACAGGTTCCGTAACAAATCTCTTCTTCAGGTCTTGGAAACATTCCTTGCACTCTTTTGTCCAGATGAACTTGACCCCTTTTTGAGTTAATTTGGTTAATGGATTATAAAGTCGTGAAATTTTTTTCACAACCTCTTATAATATCCTGTTAATCCAAGAAAATTATGAATCTCAGTTATTGTTGTAGGTTGAGGCCACTCCTCTACAATTTTTGTCTTTGTAGGGTAAACTGAGATTCCTTCATTGGTTACAATGTGCCCTAAGAAAGTGACTTGTTATAACCAGAAATCACATTTACTGAACATTCCAAAAAGCCTCTCCTTCCGTAGAGTTTGAAAATTAACCCTTAGATGATCTTCATGCTCCTCGTGACTTTTGGAATATATCATAATATCATCAATAAAAACTACCAAAAAGTTATCAAGGTAGTCTTTAAAGATTCTATTAATCAACTCCATAAAAATAGAAGGTGCATTAGTCAGTCCAAAGGTCATAACAACAAACTCATAATGCCCATATCTTGATCGAAAGGCAGTTTTTTGAATATCTTATTTCTTCAACCTCAATTGATGATAACCAGATCGACGATAAATCTTATTGAAGAATTGAGCCCCATGAAGATGGTCAAATAAGTCATCAATTATTGGAAGTTGGTATTGGTTCTTCACTATGAACCCATTCAGTTCTCTATAATCAATACATAGCCACATCGATCCATCCTTTTTCTCGAAAAAGAGAACATGTGCTCCCCAAAGAGACACACATGGTTGGATAAACCCCTTTTCCAAAAGATCTTGGAGTTATTTCTTTAATATCTCTATCTCCACATTTTTTATCTAATACAATGACTTTGATATCGGATGAGATCCAGGTACGAGTTCGATGGAGAACTTTACCTCTCTTTATAGGGGAGGTCCAGGAAACTCCTCCGAAAATACATCAGCATATTCCTAGATGATGGGGACATTTTCTATCATAAAACTCTCATCGTATTCTTCTTCTTCACTAATTAACTCCATGAAGAAGGATATAGGGCGTTATTTTAGATAAATATTAGGTTGATATATCTCTCCTTGGAAGATAACTGTTGGTTTTCCATTCATGACTACTAATATTTCCTTTCTTCTGCAATTGATCTGAGCATTATACTTTGAGAGACAGTCTATCCATAGTATAATGTCGAATTCTAGCATGGGAATGACTACTAGATTCATGATAATATTGTGCTCGCTAAAGTAAATACTAGAGTTTCTAAACACTGCTGATGCTTGGATAGTCCTACCAGGAGTCTTGACTGACAACTCTACTTTTATAAATTTGAGGGTTGATTCTAAATTCCTTTCAAACTTTGAGGAAATAAAGGAATGCATAGAACCAGAATCAAACAAAGTACTTGCTAGATTTGAGAGGACAACAAGAGTACCTGCTACCACATAATTCAGAGCATTGGCTTCAGCTATCATGATAGAAAAATCACGGCCTTGATCCCTTGGCCTTTGCTGAAGCTAATGGTGGTTCCCCTCCACTGCCCTCAGATTTGGATAGTGATTGGAAAAGTTCCCACGTTGTTCACACTTGAAGCACTAGACATTTGGTAGGGCATGTACCATCTTCCCCTTATCATTTGTGTTTGGAAGTTGAGGTTTCACCTCACCATGACAATTCCTCGCAATGTGGTCATCTCTTCCACACTTGTAGCACTTCCCACTCCCGAGCAGGTAGTTCCTCGAATTCCTCTTCCCACATTTATTACATGTGGGATGTTTCACTTTCTTTCCTCCTCTTCCCTGATCAAAAGTCATCCCTAATCTGGGCTCCATCGATCTCTTCTTGTCGTTGGATTTATAATACCACATCATCTCACCTAACTCTAGCTCGACATTCATCGCACTCCGCGCAATCTCCTCATAGCTATCATATTCTCAGTTGGCTAGATTCTTCCGCATATGAGGTCTGAGTCCACTGAAAATCCTATGAACCTTACCGTTTGGATCCATGAAAAAGCTAGAGGTATATCATGAAAGCCTTGTGAATTTCATCTCATAGCTTCCAACAGATTCATTCTCCTTCTACTTCAGCTCGAGAAACTCCTTCTCCATTCTTGTTCTCATGGAATGAGGGAAATACATACTGAAAAATATCTCTCTGAACTCTTCCCACTCCATAGCTTCAACTTCTACTCTTTTCCTCATGTTTTTGATCAATTCTCACCACTGATCAGCTTCGCCCTCTAAGCGATAAACAGGAAGGGTGACCTTCTCTTTCTCTGAACAACATATCACATAAAAGATCTTCTCTATAGAGATGATACATTTCTCTGTAATCAATGGGTCAGTCAATCCACTGAATGTTGGTGGTCGTTGGTGCCTAAAGGGATCAATATAATGTTTTTCCCTTCATGTTGAGATCGGCCTCTCATCTTGATTCAAGATATTTCTCATAACTTGAGTCAGTTGGTTCATCATTCTCATGAATGTTTCCATTCCAGCTTCCATCAATGGGTTGTCAGCGCATGGTCCATTGCGGTCACCATTTTCATGGTTCCTCCTATTGCTCACCATTTTCTAAAAGAATAAAATCTTTGTGAGAAACTTCTTTCATTTACGAATCTTTTAACTATAAGGGATACTACGTCTATAAACTTCATGCTTAAACAATTATATTTCTCTATAATTCCTTCATAATGATTCATAAAAAGCTTGTGATTAACCAAACATATCCTCCGAGAGTGTCGTATCCAAGAGTGCAGCAAGGCTCATTGTCGTGCACCAATTCCCATTCGAGTCTAGCTCAAAGCGGTGTTTTTGGTTTTTACCCCAATGTACATCTGTTCCAGAGCCTCCTCTACCTGCTCATATCCATACAGGGATATATTTGTTTGATAAACCACTTACACAATACTCAGCAAAATACCATGAAGTTTTCCATAAATTTAAACTTTTCTATAGGGTTCTTCCAAAAAATTTCATATCCTAATTTCCATAAATAACTAAACTATCTGTTGATATCAATTGTGGCATCTCACCATTTTAATACATAACTTTTCATTACATTTTATTTACATAGGATCTTTAAAGTCTAGTGTCTTGGAAATCAGGAACAATAAAACTTGAATATAACATACAACATTTTTCTAATCCACTTATAAGGCTTATTCATAATATCATTCTAAGTAGAATTACTGCCTTTCATATCATGGAGACATACATTCAAAGGAAAGGGTGAGCATAAGTCCAAATAAGGGTAAACAAGGGAATCAATGTACTTGTGATATCAATAAGAACTTGAATAAAAACATATAGACATGAGAAATGGAAGAATAGGCATATCATAAAGAAATTTACATGGAAAATAACTTGAATATGTGGCTAAAACATTTCATTTATACATTCATGAACATATCACCAAGGTCCATCCCCAAGGGTTAATAAAAATTACCAAGGTTATTCACCAAGGTATCGTAAAACATGTCATCTCTAGAGATTAATTATTTACTCAATGCATTGGAGCACTATCAGGGTGAAACCTTACTATTTATTTACTTTAATGTGGTCTACATTTATCATAACAAAACATTTCATAAATAACCCAAATGGAATCAAGAAATGGGTTTCATGTCAAAATCGTGACATTTAAAAAGAGCTTAAAAATAAGATCATTATGTCATATATAAACCATGGAAAGGGAGTGAGGGTTATATGTATGTCAATTATAGAATCAAATATATCATCTTTATATATTTATTAACACTCATGGAAATTAAATAAGTCTGGGTATTCACATAAATAAACAATAGAATTTCTAGAGAGAAAGAGATAGAAATTTTGAGACGAAATTTCTGCAGCATAACGGTTATATAACATGGTTTTAGAAAACATTGAAAAGGGAGGGTACAAGGGTAACCCACTCATAAATAACTCATAATAAAGTATGGGTAATTAATATGATAATGGTATGGATATTTGAATGACATACCACATGAAAAAAAACATGAAAGAAAAGAGAAGATGTGATTTCATTTATGAAAAATTCGGCAGCCTAACAGTGTCACTTAAAAATTCAGAAAACAAATTAATGAGAGTGTATAAGGTCTATCAATAATTAGACATAAAATAGATAGAAATTAGAACAAAAAAGAACATAAACTCAACATAAAGAGATGGAAATTATAAGACACAACATAAAGGAAGCCATGACTTAAAAGAGGAGGGTGAAAGAATCACTTACCTTGATGAGTAACTTCGAAAGCTTGATGGTCGGGACCTTGGTAGGCTTGACGGAATATTTGGAGGAATCCTAGGGAGGTAACAAGACCAGAAATTCATTGAGGAGGATTTTGAAATGAAAATAATGAGGTAACGGCTTGGTATTTATAGGATAAGTGAGGGGATAAGTCATTAATGGCCAAGGGACACCTCATCGGTGGTATCTGAAAACCCATGGACTTGACCACGGTATTGGCCCATGGTATTGGCCACTTGGGACACCTAATACCTTATCTTACTATTCATAGGTCTACTAGAATGATTTCATAATTATTACATCCTTAATGATGTCATTAAACACCCAAAACTAAAAACTGTATTTTCACTATTCACCAAAAATTCATTTTTTTCAGAAAAAACCCCAAAAATCACCTTAACCTAATATAGATTATCTGAATTCCAAAATGAACTTCATTTTATAAAAATATTTTTATAAATATTTTTAATTTAATTTTTAATTAAAAAACACTATTCACCCGAAAAAACTAATACTTGGCTAGTAATTTCCAGAATAGTTATTTACCTATTTTATTGAATAACATTACTTAATCAAGGTTCTTAAATTATATTAATACTTTCTATAAGTGATATTACTAATCCTTTTGGTCACATTACTAATACTAAGCATAAAATCACTATTCATAATTTATTATTCACAAAAATTTATGTTGATCTTATTAGATTCTAAATTTCTTGCCGAACACATTTCTAGAAGACCATTTTTTGAAAATCATTACACATCATTAATTATTTAAGGTTTACATAAATATTTTAAAATTTCCCCTTTTTCCATAATTCATCAATATACATCCAATATTTATTCAAACATTTGAAAAAAACACAAACTTAACCATAGGAAGAAATCACAATTTTATTTATCTCAAAGGATTACACAAAGTAGCTATGGTCTCATTACATATCCCCTTATAACCTCATCATAGGACCTAAGTGTAAGGTGTGCTAAGGTGATAGAATCTGAGGGTGGCTCGGCTAATATTTCCTGAGTAGTGATTTCTATAAGTTTGAACTTCTTTCGAAGGCGATTCCGCTCCAACATCTCACGATGAAGTACGGCTTGGGTTTGGTCCAGAGCAAAGCCCAATGGTGCTACCTCCTTCCCAAGTTTCATCAGATGGTATTCGATTGGCCAGAGACTAATGGACGAGGCAATCGAATATTCTTTCTGTATTAAATAACCAAGATCACTTGTATTTTGAGACAACAATCGCAACATTTAGTTTCCAAAGGTCATATTGAAAAACGGTCATACAATAGTTGAAATCCAATGGTCTCATTTTAATTATACTCACATAATTAATTAAATAATATAGTTTTGTTGAGTATAAACTAAAATAACACACAAAATTTAGGAAACAAAATATTTTCAAAATTTCAGGTCATTTCAAGAATGTTTCTGAGAATCATGTTCACAACTCCAACCAGTATAGAAGTTTCAGAGGTAAATATTAATTCTATGGATATTCTAGTATTGTGTTGGATTTGGGTATATGATAAATATGTATTATTTCAAACCAAAACATTACTATTATTCCACAAATAATAGAGGTTAGAGTTTGCGGTGGATTCAATCACCTCAAAGGAAGAAACTTGAGAAGGTTGGAGTAAAAGTTAATAATAGGTTAAAACCCATGGAAACAATTTAAGAAAGGTTTGGACAACCTAGACATCTCGTAAAAGGATTTATTTTTTATCGACACAAAAAAAATTATTAATTCTCAGAAGTTGTAGACGAATAATGAAAAAGCTCTTGTTATAGAAACCACCCTAAAATATAAAAAAGGAGAACGACCTTGGATTATTGGTAGTGGGTGTTCTTCTCATATGACAAGAGATTTAATGTTTTAAAATAATCTAAAAGACTTTAAATAACTAACAGTGACATTTGGAAAAAATGAATCCCTGAGAATCAAAGGTGTTGGATCATCCAACATTGGGAAAGAAAATTTGAAGTCAAAGAAATATTTATATATTTATTGGAAGAAACAAGCTATGAGGTCATGGTATTCCAAATTATAGAATTTCTTTTGAAAGATGAGTTTTAAAAAAGTAATAGTTGATAATAATATTTACATCAACGAAATTAAAGGGTTTTCCCTCATTATAATTGTTTATGTTGATGACATTATCATTTCTGATAATGATAAAATATCTTGTGAAATACTTTATAAAGAGATTAAAATTCTTTTTGAGATTTCAATGTTGGGAAAAATGTGATACTTTTCTAGGTTACAATTTTATAAAAGAAGAAACGTATTTTTATTTCTCAAGAAAATTTTGTTAAGATACTTTATAATAAGTTTAGTATGGAAATCTATAAACTAGTTTCCACATCAATATTAGTGGGAACCAAGTTTATTAAATATGTATAAGGAAAGAATGTTGATCAGAAAGAGTTTTGGAAGCTGATTGGAAGTTTGTTATATTTGAATACCTCAAGACCTAATATTGTTTATATTGTTACCTTATGTGAAAGATTTTAATATTGCTCTTAAATAATCACATTTACTAACTAAAAAAATAATTATCAGATACATCAAATGCACACAAAAATTATGAATTAGGTATGATGTGTCATAAAGTATTTATTTTCTAGGTATTGAGATGTTGATTGGGAAGGAAATGTTGATTATAGAAGATCCACATCTGGTAAAGTTTTATGTCTACAGAAAATTTATGTTATTTGGAAAACAAATAAACATAATTCAGTAACTCTTAGTATGAAAAATGTTGAGCATGTTTCTATTAATCATGCTTCTACAAAACTTATGTGGATGAAGACTCGATTAGAAGATTCACTTATTGAAGTGAAGTTACACTTGCTCTTAGGTTGTGATAATCAATGTGCGATCAACATCACCAAGAATCTGGTACAAAATTATCATTCAAAACATATTGATATCAAATATCATTTCATCCTAGAGAATGTGGAAAAGAATTAATTGAAGCTGCAGTATGTTCCTACATTTGGACAAGTTACTAAAATTTTCACAAAACCTTTAACAAATGATGTTTTATTTAAATTCAGGTTGAACATGGGCATATGATCTCTTTCTCATCAAGGTAGTGGTATTTGTTTTTTCCCCTCTATCATCATACCATTGGATGGTTTTTTCCCTTGGGAAAATTGTTCTATAAATCTGTCCTTATGAATGCATAAAAAAAGGGGGAGTTTGAGGTAAGTTGTAAATTCAGCAATGTAATTGTGTGAAATGTTATAACTATTTGTTATAGTGGTTGTACGAAGAATAATTCTTCTATTTTATGGATTTTTAAATGTAGAGGAAGAAATATGAGAATGATTTCATAATCACTACTTTTTCACAACATGGTTTTGTTATCAATAATTATTGATACCTACAATGAGTTAGCTCTTGTGGGCTTAGAATTTTTGATAAGTAATCCATATCTTGACGTTACAAATTTAAGTGATTTATGAATCATTGGTTGATAAAAAATACAAATGGACATATTTTTAGTGAAAATTTGATAAGGATGGTAATCTTTTTTTGGTATTTCCTTTTTGTTTTCAAGGAAGTTTAAAAATAATGGAAATCACCTCACCTTGTATTTGGTGAAAAAAGGACAGACCATCATATTCAAAAAATAATACTCATAAAATTCCATTGGGTTGGAAATATTATTTTGTTATGAAAAGGTTAATTAGACAAACCTTGGGACTAGAATAGAAGAGAAAATCATAATGATGTGCTGCTTCAGAGTCTTCATAACATCGATGAAAAACTAACAATTCTTTTCTATTCTGTAATTCAAAAAATTCGTAAGTATTATAAGTAACTTGTTATGAAATATTGATGAATGTAACTGTGAGAAAAGGTAATTTCAATAATATTTAGGAAAATCATATTCAACATAGTCATATTCAAGTTCTGATTGAAAATAAGTTGTTGGGAAGTTAAAATACTTTCCTTGATAAGTCAGATGATGCTAAAGTTGATCTTCAACATATTCAAAGTCATGAAGAATGTCATGATGCTTACTATAATTTTTTAAAATAACAATGTTAATGAAGTTATATAATTTCATTCTCAACATCATTGTAATGAGTTTACCAAATTTATTTTTTTAAGGTTGGGGAGGGTGATCGTAACAAAGGTAATGGTTTTCAGTTAGATAAAAAGCTAAAAGATTTAAATATACTTAGAATAAATTTTTTGAAGCTATAAAAATTTCCTTGGTATAATTAATAGATAAGAAAATGGATCAAATTTTACTCTAATTATCCAAATGAAGCCATGAAATATTAATATAAGTAACCTCACACTGATAACTTAAACTAGTTCAGGATCATCATTTTGAGGAAAGAAAAATCTTGTTATAAATTTTTGGAAGTGTTTTTTGAGGGAATATAAATATTTCTTGAATAGTTTTAAGAATTTTTGGTTTCCATCATAATTATGAAATTAGAGTTTTTTCTGAGAATAATAATGGCAAGACATATGTTTTTCTTTTTACATTTGGTGTAAAGAAACTTATTGAAGAAACTATTGTTTTATACTTGTCTAAATCGTAATGATTCATATTGGAATTGCAATCAAACTGGAGTTTTAGATGAAGAAGATTGCAGGAGATACATAATTTTTTACAAGGTGGATCTTGAATATTGAATAAGATTCTTATTTTTGTTTTCATTAGTTGGTATGGAGCATCGTAATGAAGAAATATTTTTCAGGAAATCATATTGGAGACTCAAAATCAGACTAGTGTTTATTAAGAAAGTATAAAGTATAGTTGAAGTTTTGAAAAGATTCAAGAAGTTTTATAAATAAATGAGATGAGTTTATAATCATTTATGAATTTATAAATGCATCTATAAGTCAATATAAATTTAAATTTAGGGAAATTTGGTTAGGTAAGAAATGATTTATGAATCCCGCCTAAACCATATTCAGATCAATTATAAAATGGAAAGTAATTTGTACTTTAAGAAAGATGTACTGTTAAAGAATGGAATAGAGAAGGTAGAGCATCGAATAATTCTAGAGCTAATTAGAGGTTTCCAATTTGGTTTCTGTTGAAGATGTTTTCTAGATAGAAGAAGCGTAGGAGAAGAGACAAAATTTTATTTTTATGATCATCGTATAGGGCTGAATGATCAGACTATAAAATCATATTGAGATTTATGGATTGTAGAATATATGGTTGATAATTGTCTCAAATTTATTATAAAAAATATATATATTTTCTATATTTAGAAATCAGAATAAAAAACTGGTCCAGGAAATTGTATTGAGTATCATTACGATGTGTAATATGTTCTTACCAGTTTCTAGTTAATTAAGTAAATAATTGTTTTGAATGATAATATTATGAAAGTTGATCAAGAAGTATTGTAACATGCTTGATAAAAAACTTTATTATATCATTTTTTTCTGCTTTATCCAACTACATTGTTGTATTTATCATAGTGATACACAATTTTAAAGGAATATCCTACTCATTGTCTTCCACATGAAAGGATTGTTTTCTAGTAGATTGTGTGGTATTGGATCATTTCCAAAACATACCAAGGACTTATCTATTCTTATTGAATGGGTAACCTTTTAAATTCTTGTGTTCCTTTGGATGTGATTTTGAATTGTTTTTAGCAGTTAAGGAAATATTTAACTGGAGGTGACGGTTGTTTCATAAGAAAGGAAATATAATGGAAAAAGATATCACTAATTCACCCCCTCCCCCTCTCAGTCATACAAATATCATGAATAGAAAATTACATATATATAAACCCCTTTCACCCTATAAACAAGTCACACATGATAGAAGGTAAGGAGATCAGTGGAGAAGAGGAAGAAAAGGAAAGTAGAGAAATTGGAAAAGTACTGGCCACTAGCCCTGGAGAACTTCCTCAGGTGATTGCAAGATTTTATCACATGACATGTTGAATATCTAGTGATCGTAAGATGAACTGAAGATCATGTGATTTTAAAATGAACTGAACATCATGTGATGCCTAATTAATATGATGTATTCACATGATCTTGTGATACCCCATTTCTTTCTTGAACCCACTGTGAAAACCCTTTATCCATCCATACATCCTCAGTGTGCACCCCCTATGCATGTTCGAAAGACATATTTCAAGACCTATATTCATTTCATTTGTTCTCATGATTAATATAACCTCATTTGATGTGATAGTGAAATCCCTCAAACATGTGGGGCACCCATGGTGGTGTCTGAAAACATACACCTATAGAAAAGTAATGTTGAAGGACAGTCTTGACAAAGGTACCACACGAACCTCCACTCATACAATTCCACAAAACTTTAGGTATTTTGATTCCATTACACTTCATATCTTGCAATCATTTTATATAGATATGGAATTGGCATCTTCGATATGAATAATCCATATGGATCTCAATCCATACAAGGAAAACACCATAGACATGCACCCCTATATTACATGCACCTTTCTTCTCCAGTCAGTGTGTACCCTCATACATGCATGTGGTGAATCTAATATATAGCAAATATGAATGAACAAGAAAACTATCTCAATACCTACTATGAGTTCATGTGGATATCATGATCAATTGATCTTCATGTGAATCAGTCATGAAAGAACCCCCTTAGCATATATATAAACCAAGATATAATCCCTCATTTTGTCACATAGAACCTGAGAGGTGTGGCAATGGAGTAAAACCATTATCCATGAACTATCCTTCCAAAAAAACTAATATCCATGTGGTCTTGAGGCATGATTTCTTAAGGCATGATACTTCAAAATTTGGGTAGGAGTGATATCATAAACATTTTTGGGAGACTCCATCACGTTATTCAATTAAGTTCATCAAATCATGAGATTCTTCAATGGTCTCATGATGTTCATGGGAGGCCTTAGATGAGTCACTTTGATCATAATATAGGACATGGACAATTCATATTTCTTTTGTGATATATTATTGGTATGTCCAAATTTTTCATGTGATTTCTTATTGACATGTCATCATTGTCATGTGATAGCCCAAGGACAATCCAAGTCAATAATGTGACGGCATATTGACTAGTCAGTTAATCATGTAGAAGACCCTAGACATGTTCACGTAGATCATGTGAAACACATCAGAAATGTCCTTTTTGATCATTCCCAGACATACAAGATAATTCATTTGATCATGCAGTAGATCTTTGAAATGATATATTTTATTATACGTAGACATCCTTGATAAGACAGTTGATCATCTATTTTCCTATAGACATGTCCGCTTTGATTATGCAAAGCATCTTGGAAATGTACACTTTGAGAATGTGAGGAAATCCTATACAAGTTAATAGATCATACTTTGACTTCCATTACAAATTATTTTTTCATTTCAAATACCCCAGACAATTTCTCTTTGGTCATGTGAAAGGTGTTGTATATTCCAACATCGATTAAGAAAAGTGTCTTATATATTCTAGGTAGACATTCTTGTACGTGTCTACCATACACTACAACATAAATCGACTTTAGGGAAGGTATTTTAGAGGAAGTTTACAAAACTTTCGCTAAACCTTCCTTAAAATGGTTTAGCGGCGGTTTATTAAAAACTGTCACGAAACCCATTTAATTTTTTATAGTGGCGACACTCCCCCCCCACCCGAGCTGACCCTCTTCCCCAACACCTGTGATGTTTCTCCCCCGATGAGCCCCAACTCTAGATATGCTCCCCTCCCATGCCGCTGGTGACCTAACTTCTTGTCACTGCTAACCCCCCTTCACCCCCTGACACCTGCAACGCCGCCTTCTCCCCCGACCCTGTCGAGTTCCTACCCTAGGTCGGCTCCCCTCCCCTATCGCTGATGGTTTTCATAGTCATAGGTATTGTTTTTCATATTTTTTTGGAGCCTTCAGTGCATAGGGTTATAGAAGTATGAAACCCTTTTGTGTGTATAAACATGTCTTGGAAGAGGTTAGTGTTCATTCATGATTCAGATATATTCACCTTTGTTGGTTTGGATTTGGATACCAATTCTGTTTAATTAGGAACATAGATTGTACCACCAAGTGATGACTTCGGTCAAGGGTTTGGGTTTCTAATTATGATTTTGGGTTATTAATTGGGTCTTACATAGATTCAAGATACACTAGGTTAGTTAAATAGCTCCCAGAGGGAAAGTTTTAGTGTATTTTATGGGTGTGTGATTTCATGATCTAGATCTGTGCTATAGTGTGAGTTTTTTTCACTGGTTATATGTATCTTATTAACTTATTTTTAGCTTCACTTTTATTTTATATAAAATGTTAGATAACTTTTTTTAATTATAGTATCATGTGTATGAATTCTTTGGTTGACTGTCTACTATGTGTACATACTCACACCCCGCATCTGCATCTTGGTGCAATGAAGTTTGACATGGTATAGGTAAAGAGAAGACCTCTTAATTATATAGAGGAGCACCTTGATTTTGTGGTTATTGTTGATAGAGGTAGGATATTAGAGATATTAGTGGTCTATAGCTTGGTGTAGTTCCATGTTGGGCTCCCGATTCTACCTTTTTAAGTCTGTTGTCTTAGAGACTTATTTGACGATATTTTTTTATTGTATCTCTTATTACTATTATTTTATATTATTATAATTTGGTTTTCCTTTCTCATGAATCATATTTATATTTTATGATTAGTGTTATTCCACTAAAGGTTATTTATTTTAAGTTTAAATCATACCCCAGTAATAATCTTAACCCTAGGTGTTCATTTCCATCCATTAGTGTTTGTCGGATGAACCTAAGGATAGTAGCATTCCAATATTATCTAAGGATATTGGTTGGGTTTGTGATATTACAAATTATATCAGTTTGGTGTGATCAATTTTTTAGGAATTTAGGTATGGATACAGGATGTTTTAGACTTGAAATATAGGGTATAAAAAGGTATATATAACCTCTTTGTACTAATATTCAAGTTACCATGGTGGTCTAAGTTTTAAAAGTTCTTAAAACACTTCTAAGAGTGTTTTATACTCATCATCAAGGGTTTAGCCAATGAGAGTTGTGTATAAATATTATTAAAGAGACTTAACACCATAAATTCATCATTCACATGATATTTCGTGGGTTGTTACTTTGAAAATTTTCTGTTTTGATCTTGATTGTGAATTATTGCACACTGTAAAACCTATAACTAAAGTACTAGGTGGTGACAAAGTAATGATTTTTATAACATCGACTATGGTTATAGAAAAAAAATACCACTAGTTATAAGACCTATAAATTAGCAGGAGTGTGATACTAGGAATGTGGTTCCACCTAAACCATAAGTAAATTAGTGACTATTAATAAGAATAGTGAAATATTTTTGGGTATTGGAAAAGAAAAAATTTGAATGAGGAACCACATTATATGGATAAATCATTGGAATTTCAAAGGAAAATCCTTCCAATATTATAGGTTGACTTAGGACCTAAAGATTCCAAGTCATGGATAGGTTGGATAAATAGGGTCTTAGATATTCTTGGAACTATACATGCGACTAAATTAAATATAGTAGTGTGCATACTCAAAGGAATATCATGAAAATGGTGATACTGAGTCATCTATGTTAAGGTTGATTAATACCTTAACTCGGATAGATTTGAGGATTTTTTAACAAAAAATGCTACCTGCATACGTTTCATGTATTCAGAAAAATATATTTTTTATCTTAATCATAGAGATGTCTAAGTTATATAATATAGAGCCCAATTTAATTACCTTCCTCACTTTTTACTAGAAGTGGAATCTAGTTAATCTTTAAAATCATGTGTGTTATAATGTTTTCATGTTTTTTATTGATAATTTCATTGATATTGAGAATAACTTGATGGTAGAAAAGGTGTACATTATAGGGAATATTAGTGGAGGGAACACCTTTTTCCACATGAGCATACGTGGAAACTCTAGAAGTGGAAGTAAGTATAGAAGGAAAAAATATCCCTAGGGTAGAAAAGAACCAGATAACCGATCCATAAGGTCAGTTTACTTTTATCCACTTCAAAATAATTAATTGGGTTAATTCCAATATGTCTCTTTGGATCACTAAAAAATAGAATTTATGATAGTACTTTGATAATTTCACAACTATGGCCGAATATGAAATCTCAAATGTTTCTATACTTATCCTCTAAATTCAAAATGAGGTAATGGTTTTAATCTAACTCAATCCTCTCATGATCAACTAGGATGATATAACAAATCCACATATACTTGGAAACCTCTTTTTACTCTAGAATAATCCCTTTTTAATGTAATTCTAAATTCAACAAGTGACTTTACTTTAGCATGAAACTTCTAGATCATGTTTTGAAGAATAAAAGTGGCTGATTAACACCACTTGTTGAGTTATAATCCGCCATGACACGTTTTGATCATATTTTATATCAAATGAGACTTGAAATAATTATTATGTAACTTATTTAATTCATTTTTTGGATTTAATAAGATCTTCTTTTAGCTGAATAACATGTACTTTATTAGCACATCCACCCCATGGATCATATATCCCCCTAAATATTGGGCCACTTCAAACAATGGTTAGAATTATTTAATTTAATGGGAGAGGGGAGCCTCCAACTTTCTTAAGTTAAGTAATGTGGTTGGACTTTTTTCACTCACCCTAATCTCCCAATTTAATTCTAATCCTTTGTGGTGGTACTAATTTAGATGAAACCACTAGTGGGTGATTTACCATATGTATTGATATAAGAAAACCTTATGTAACATATTTACATATTTTTTCAACTATTATATATGAATCTCTTTCCCTATTTAGTAATAGTTATTTGTCTTGATTTTTTTTAATATTGTGTAGGCACATTGTGATATACATGGACAAAAGATGGATCACATTACCAAGGAATGCACCTCAGTATATTAAAGGTTTGAATGAGTTTTTTAGATTTTGCAATTTCCAATAGATCCATTGATGGGAGAATAATATTTCCATGTCCTAAATGTAAATTTACAAGATGGTTGAAGAGAGATGATGTTTATAAACATTTAATATTGAAGCAATACCCTGGTAAATATTTGCGTTGGATTTGGCACAGAGAATCGAACATTACAGAAAGGTCGAGCATTGATATCAATCCACATAATGACCTCCCAACTTCATCGATAATGGAAAATGAAATGAAAAACCTTATAAATAAAGCATTCAGCACTACAAGAGACCTCCATCAATATCAAAACATATCAGAACAACCAGATGAGGGTGCTCAAATAGCAAAAAGACAAGTAATGTTTTTGAGACTGTAACACAACCAGATCAAGATTGTAACATATCATTGGATCCTCCTCTTGATTCTATGAAGCCAAATTTAAGAGAAAACTTCACTGAGGAAAATTTGTTTCATGATTTAGTTGACGATGGAAATCAAGAGTTGTATAGTGGGTGTTTGAAATATTCAAAGCTTTCTTTTCTGCTGAAGTTTTACCATATCAAATGTCTATGTGGAATTACAAATAAGTCAATGTCTATGATATTTGAATTGATTTTTGAGGCATTTCATGAAACAAAAATCCCCGAGTCTTTTTATGATCTGAAAAAAGTTGTTAACAGACTTGGTCTGAATTATACAAAAATACATGTGTGTGTCCCAATGATTGTATGCTTTATTGGAGAGAGGATTCAAGTAGATTGAATTGAAAAAAATGTTCTTCTTTTAGATGTCATTCAAAGGGTGATGTTGGAAGTCTGAATCAACATAATTTCATGGAGAAGAAGAAAAGGAACACACTTGTAAAGGTTCTCCATTACTTTCCCTTGAAGCCTTGATTGCAAAGATTATTCATGTCATTGAAAACCACCGAAAACATGAAGTGGCATTATGTATATAATAACAATTCTAGGTTAATGATACATCCATGAGATTCAAAATCAGGGAAGACATTTGATTCATTATATCCATATTTCTCAGCTGATCCTAGGAATGTTCGATTGGGATTGGATGCCAATAGATTCAACCCATTTGAGACTCTGAGTACCAGGTATTGCATTTCACTAGTTGTTTTGATCCCTTACAATTTTCCTCCATGGATGTGTATGAAAAAAACATCTTTTATCATTTTTATGATTATTCCAAGAAAACAAATGCCTAGAAATGATATTGATGTATAATTGCAGCCTTTGATTGATGAATTGCAGGATTTATGGAGCAACGGTGTTGAGACATTTGATGCTTATTCTAAAACAATGTTCAAAATGCATGCTACTTTAATGTGGACCATTAGTGACTTTCCCGGTCTTGTAAATTTATCTGGTTGGAAAACATACACGGGTTTGGATTGTCCCATTTTTTACATTGATTTTGAGCCCAAATGGATACCTCATAGTAGAAAATAGTGCTTCTTGTGCCATTGAATATATCTCAATGCATCTCGTAGACTTCGGCTAAACATATCAAAATTTAATGGTTTCATTGATCATAGACCACCTCCAAAGTTGTTAACTAGTTATGAAATATTAACACAACTTGAAAATGTTGAAAAATAATTTGGGAAGGTTCATCAATTGAATGATAGTGGAAAATAGGTCTTAAGTGCATTGTCAAGTGAAATCAGAATGCAACAATGGAAGAAAAAAAGTATATTCTTCAAACTTCTATATTGGGAATTCAATTTGTTGGGCATAATCTTTATGTGATGCATATTGAGAATAATTTATGTGACAATTTAATTTTCACATTACTTAATGAGCATGGAAAGTCGAAGGATCATCTCAATGCTCACAAATTCTTACAATTAATGAACATAAAACATGATCCTTGGCCAGATGAGAATGAAAAGTATGATCCGGAAATTTTTTCAACAAAAAATAGGGATAAAGATACATTATTTCAAATTTTAAAGAATTTGAAGGTATATTATGGGTATTAGAGTGACATCTTGGGATGTATTGACTTGAAGAATCATAAGTTACATGGATTGAAAAGTCACGATTCACATATTTTTTTACAACAGTTACTACCATTGGAATTTCATACATTATTACCTGAAAAATATACAGATATTGTACTCCAATTCAGCACATTTTTCAGTCAATTATGTGAGAAATATCTACATCCATTTCATCTTGACAACCTCTAGGAGAGGTATTTATTAAACCTTTGTTCAATGGTGATGATCTTTCCTCCATCGTTTTTTACTGGAATGATGCATTTTACTATGCATTTGGTTGAGGAAGCTAAATTTGGAGGCCCCGTTCGTTATCGATGGATGTATCCAATTGAGAAGTATTTTATTTATATGCTTTTCAGTTAAGTAAATAATTTTTGACATTTAAATAAATTCATAATTACGATTATTTTATTTCACATATATCTTGGGCATTTGAAAGCATACGTGAGAAAAAAAGCTCAACCGGAAGGCTCTATTTCAGACGGCTATTTGGCTGAGGAGTGTCTTGCCTTTTGTTCCCGATACTTTGATGATATTGAGACAAGATTTAATAGATTTGGACATATTGAAAAAACTTCAACTCAATCTCAAATACATCATAAATCAAAAATATTTCCTGTTATTGGCCGATCAGTTTGGAGGACCTCAAATGTGACACTAACAAAATTGGAATTATTATAGTCACATAGATATGTGTTGCAGAATAGTGAAATTCCAGATCCATTTATTGAAGAGTTGAGGATACAAATAAAGGTACTAATGAGATCCTGAACACGAAATGAGAAAGATATAATGAATGTTTTGAATAAAGAGCTTGTATAATGGTTTTCACGACATGTAAGTTCATAAATATTGAAATAAATATGAATATTAGTTTGACACATACATTGTGTAAATCTAATAAATTTTATTTATTTTTTTAGATCATGAATATCGATACTTGAGTAGAGTTGTCAAAAGATTTTAAGTTTCTTGCAAGAGGTCATATAAAACATGTTAGAAAGTTCGACGCTTACAATGTGCATGGATTTAGATTTTGCACAGTCGATTGAGATGTGGGTTTGAAAACACATAATAGTGGTATATTTACATTTGCTGAAGTGGGACACTATGGAAAGCTGCTTGATATTATTGAATTAAAATACCATGGGAAATTTTTTGTTATTTTATTAAAATGCAATTGGGTCGATATTATCAGAGGTGTTAAAAGAGATTCCTTACAATTTACTTTTGTGAACTTCTCTTGCTTGATGGATGTTGGTGATCATGAATAGCATGATCTATATAACTTATTATCACAAGAAAAAAGGGTATATTATGTGTGTGATGTTGTGGATGAAGGGTGGAGTGTACTTTCTCATGTAATACAAATAGATTTGTATGATATGGGTGATGAAGTGGAAGATTTGACCTCTGAAATTGAATCTCATGAACAACAAGAAGAAGAATTATTTTTCCATCCTAATATTGAAAATATTAGTATAGTAAGGATAAATTAAGTGGATGAAGTAATGGAGTAAGAAAACGACATGATTGAAGGGGAAAATTATTGTATGTACAATTATTTATTCATTCAGCAACCACTTATTTCATTTTTATAGTCATTTATTATCATTGTTATATATATATTGTTTAGTAGTACTGGGCATCTATTATCATTTTTAATTTTTTTTATATAATTTTTTTGAAATATATATTCTGAACATAATTTTATTTTATTAAATGATAGGAATGAAAAGGAGGAAGTGGTACACTATTTAATCTACTACTGCAACAGATGAATATCCATCTTTCTCCCTCCCCACAGCATCTGAGCCACCAGCTGCCTACACCCCTACACCATCTCCCCCTACACCATCTCTCACACCCTCTGTTTGTGTCCCATTAGAGGCTGAGTCGTCGAATCTCCCTTCATGAGCCTCAGTAGTGGGGCGGAATCATTCCCCTTCCATTTCATCATGGGAAAACTAGAGGGTCACTATTATAGGTAGAAATTTTAATATAAATAAATTTATTGCATTTTATTTTTACTAATTTTTTTCTCATTGAAGATGAAAAAAATGCAACCATGGAGAAAAACATAAAATATTCAGATGTTTAGAATATGATTTCTGAGAAGATAGTCGTGACTTTTGATTCATTTGGGGTCCCTACATATGACGTCACGGGGTTACTTGGCCAGATTCTAGGCCAACTGGCGGCAGAGCCCATTTCCCTACCTATTTCTTATGATGATTGGAGACATATGCCTCCAAGTTGTAAAAATGTTGTTTTTTATTCCCAAATAAAGGTAATTTTAATACATTATGTTTTAATTTAATGTCATGTTACTAATATGTTCAAAATGAATTTCTGTATACAGATGTTCTTCCACTGTAGAGTTGCTGATGTGATAGCATGAAAGTGTACATTGAAAAATCTTGGTATGAAATGGAAAAACCTAAAATGGAGATTGTGGGGTGATTTCAATGATACTTCATCTATCGTGCAACAAATGCATGAGAAGCTACCCATTGGGGTACCGAAAGAATAGTGGAAAGTTTTTGTTGACAGACATCGTGATGAGAAGCGGATGGTATTGAAATATATATTATTATATTATCATCATTTTACATTTATAAATGTATATGAAGAGGACCTGAAATTTAATAAATTACTGTTAAATTTAATTTTATTTATATCAGGATCTCTAAAGACATAATGCATCAAACCGGGCTAAGAAAGTCATCCCTCACACTACAGGGTCAAAAATCTTTTCTAGAAGTCGAACGACTCTGGTAATAATTTCACTAGTTTAAGTATTTATAAAAAAATATTATCTATTTAATATATTAAATTGTTGATTTATCTTTTCTTATTGTAGTCACAGAGTTTAGGGAATGAAGCATCCCGAACTGAAGTGTGGTTGGATGTTCAGAAAAAATCAGATGGAAGTTTTGTTAATGAGCCGGCAAAATAAGTTGGGGTATGAAGAAAATTTTTTATTATAAAAACTTATTATTAGTTTTTACTGTGTTAATATATATTTATATTTTATTTATAGGTAAAAATTATAGAACTATGGTATTCCAATCCTGGTCAGTCCTACTTAGTCTCCTAGGATGACTCGGTTGCTAAATTCCTTGGGAAGGAGCATCCTGGTAGAGTGTGTGGGATGGGTTTTGGACCCGTACCGTCTGAGGTATTTTGTAGGCCCCTAGGGATTCCAGCTGCATCTACTCCTAATTATAGTTAGTTCATACCTAAAGATGGTCATAGGTATATTTCTTCTCTACAAATCACAGTTCAAGACCAGAGGGCTCAGATATCTTTTTTTCAGAAAGTGATGACTGATAAATATGAGCAGATGAGCAGATATGCCCCTGGTGGTAGTGCATCGACTGGTGGTAAGTAGGTAAATCAAAAAAATAAAAATCATTTAGTTTTAAAACATTTATTAGTTTTACGTTTAAATATAAATATGAAATAGTATTTAATTTTCAATATAATGTTCTTACAGGTGATATTAGGAATTAGAGATGGAGGTGGAGAGGGTGACGATACGTGTCCATCATCGGATCGTGAGTAGTTTTATTTTTGATGTGTTGGAAAAATATGCAAACATTTGATTTTCATATGTATCATGTGTGGAACATAGTTACCTTTTATGCATTTTATTGATTTCTAATGTTTCCTTTCATGTTTTGATTTCTCGAGAGTGATAGTAATCAAGTTGAGTGTCGAGATTGCAGTAGGATGGTCAATATACAGAATTGTTGTAGAACTTTTCCTATAGTATTCAGGGAATTAGTGTTTGAAATAATTCCACATTTAGGAGTGGGTAAATCATATTCATTTAAGGAAGGGAGATATTGTTTTCCCAATTGATCAGTCTGTAGTGGTGGTCATGGTCAAAGAATCTAGACCCAAGACTTACATCACTAGCATAGAGGACCTGCTAAAGGAATATAGGCTATATATTAGGGCCACAGATCAGTATAATTGTATAATGTGAGACTGATATGTGAGGAACATAGTGTTTGACCTTCTATAGTGAGAGGTACTATTTTGGTAGCTTCAAATTTAGTATCTAATTTTTTTTGATATAGGTGCTTCTCATTCCATCATATTTGTGTATGTTGTGGAGATCCTTGGGCTCGACATTCAGTTTTCCTATGAAGTGATGAATGTCAAAAAAAATTAGGAATTTTATTAGAGAATTTATGTTAGTTTAGGGAGTGCACCTTGATATAAGTGGGTGTCACCTCGTATGGGAAATCGTTTTCCTCAAGATAATGGTTTGGACATCATTCTTGGGATGGAATGGTTGTTCCCCTGCTATGCTTACATTGATGGTTATCGCCAAAGGGTGTCATTCACATCACCATAGGTTGGGTTTTTTATTCACAGGGGTGAATAGGATGTACAAGAAATATGAGATGGACTCGAGCATCATGGGTTAGGTGTGATGATAGACTGAATTACTTGATATATCTGGAGCATAATGAAGGCATTGGAAAATTTTACATGCCAACAAGGCTCATAGAATCTAAACTCGGTCATGGGAATCCCTGTTGTAGATTTACCAAACAATTCATTTTCTATGTTCTCATAATAGAGTTAGAGGCAAGATGATGTTGAATGATTAATGATGATACAGTCAAACAAAATTAACTTTGTAACATAATTGCATACATGAGTTTATGTTTGTAGTTTCTCTTTGGGAATTTTTTATTTATATTACTAAAGGATGCTCTTTCTTCTTATACATGGAATCTCTTTTTTCCTATATATATTACTAATTTTATTTTTTCCAATATACATATTCATATATGTTCTTATTTTCTAGTATACATTACTAGTTTTCACTTATATAGAAAGTAATTGTGACATGACTATTGTATGCACTATTTTTCCACTATGCATTACTAGTACTCACTTTAATAGAATATAAGTCCATTCTTGTATGCACTTATTTTCAAAGAATTCATTTTAGAAAAAATTCAAATTATCATTATGTGAATATGTAATTGATTGATCATAACATGTTAATTCACAGGTTGGGTAGTACTTCTTTATAACCTAGTGGTTAAGGAATCAAAAGAATGTGTCAAATTAGATGTTCATTAAGGGAAAATGTGATAGATATCAATGGATAATAATATGAAAGTATAAGATAAGAATAATGATATGAGTGAATGACCATAAATTATGAATATCATACAAAATTCATCATATATTACAAGTGGGATATGTGTTGATATGAATTGTTATGTCTGGGTTTGAACTGGTATGGATTGAATAGGTTGAACCTAGGCTTGGCATTGTTTTCATGAAATATGACAGACATGCATGTTTATAATTTTTTTTAAAGGTCTAACGGCCTTGTGATATGTTTATCTACATTTCTTTACTGAAAGATGCAATTTATTGGGCTTAGTTAAGAATATATTTTCATTTTAACTAGTATGTATTTTGTTAGACTGTTCATATTCCTTGAATGGTTTGTTTTTAGGGCACTAGTGCAGGGGATGCAGAGATGTTATTTTTTTCGGATCAGCTTTTAGCGGCTATTTTAACCGCCACTAAATGAAACTGGTAAAATTTTAGCAGCAGTTTTAACCACCGCTACATAGAGATATTTTTCTCGTAGCGGTAGTTAAAACCAACGCTATAGTGTCCCACTATCCGCGTGAATTCAACAGTGGTTTTGATTATTTTATCGAAACTTTTCTGGTGAGGGGGTGTTTTTTATTCGTTTTGGTTATAAACACTACAAATAAAAGAGATCCACCGGCCGTAAAACCACCTCTAAAAAAACCTGAACCGCCGCAAAATGAGGAAACTACGATGATTAATTTAAACCACCATGAAATGGATATAACCATCGCTAATAGTTTCTCGACGTGCAATTTAGAAGCGGTTTCCTAAACCCGCCACTAAAGCATATAGTGGCAGTTTAAACCTCCGCTAATAGGTTATTTTCCTATAGTGATATCGAACTGATGCCTTGAACATATCAGGTGGACAATCAAAAGATGTTAGGAATACACCCTTGTATTTGTCTTCCATATCAGACCGACATCCCAAACATGTTGGGTGAACAATCAAGGCATGTCTAGCAGACGACCAAGACATGTCAGGTAGATCCCCAAGGACATGTCCACCTCATCAGGTAGACACACTCAGACTTATACCATATAGACCACATCTAGGATCCTTCAGCCACATACCCCCTTTATAATGGGTGTTTCCTTAATGGTTTATGATTATTAACTCATGTGACCCTATATATGTCACAAACCAACCCGGGTCGACCCTGAACCGGTCACCCGAGTCGGTCCAAGACATGGTCGAAGGGCATTCCCGATCCCCACAGGATGGCAACTAGTGTTGTTCATGAATATAAACCAGTTGGGAACGATTTGGCCCATAACAAAGATAAATAAACATAAACTGAACAAGTAACAAAAAAAGGAAAATAAACCGAACAACTTGGTGGCAGAAAAAGCAATAAACAAAGCAACGTGACATACCTCAAGTGACCTCGTTAGTCACCACAGAACATAAACTACACTTGCTCCAAAATCTATCCAAAATTAGAGGAATCTGAAACTAAAATGAAAAGTAGGCATGATCACTGAGATGCTTAGTAGGAATTCCAAGATACAACATTTCCCTATTCCCTTGCCTTTTATATGAAATCCAAAACATGCTAGGTTTAAAATAGGACATAATAAAATAATTTTTTTCATTCTTTTCAAATTCAAGTAACAAGTTTTCATTTTAAAGTAAATCATTTCACTCCCACTACATTTTCAAAATATGATCCAGGCATGAAATAATGTTTCAAAATGAAAGGAACCCAATTTAGATTAAAATATGGATTTCAAATATGAGACATAATGTATGAAACAACTGAAATGAAAATTACATCACAAGAATCATGTCACAAATGAGAACCATGGGAAATCCCTATAGGTAGCTAGCACAAGTGGGAACCTAGAGACCACAAACTTTGGTGAAACATGGATTAGAAACCACGACCCTCAAAATACGTGGCTTAGAAACCACAACCTTTAGTCATCCAATTATTTAATTATTGTTGTAGCATCAAAATTGTTAGATGAAACTGGGACAAACCCATGTCAGGTCATCTAGCGTACTAGTTCTGGTCCACCCACCTAGATACCTAGGTTTCCCATTGTGATCTATTTCAAGTGGTGGTGAGTTTTCTTTATCAATCAAACATACATGTACATAACACATTCTTTGTCTAAACCCCATTCAACCACTCAACACCATTTTACCTCTATAAGCACATTCCCCCTCTTTCACGTCACACATTGCATAAGCATCAAATTAGGCACATAATAACACATTCAAAATAAAAATCTATAATGTTTCGGAAATTACGTATAATATTTTTTTAATTATATGGAATTATTTCGAGACTGCAAAATCTGATGGTGCATGATTCTGAGGCCCGGAGTGCCTAGAATGATCCGTTGATGTTTTTTTAAGATGTAATTAGTGCATGTAAGCTGTTTTTTTGAAAAAGTGGAATAACTTTTAAACGGTTACTCGAATAAGAAATCCAAGGGAACCGTTGCACTTAGGAAGGTGGGTTTACCCTAGTAACGACTTAAGTTTAGTCAGTGCGGGCCTCCTGTGAGAAAACCTAAAAATGGCATAACCATAAATAAAACAATTAAATAAAGTTGTTTTATTTTTCAAAATCTTATAACTCACAAACGGTAACTCGGATTAAAAATATAAGACCACTGCTGAACTTGTGAAGTTATGATTTCTTTAGGCAGATTCTAACATTGGCCGGTGTGGGCCCCCAGTGAAAGTTAGTTTTTATCTGTAAATAAAATAATTAAGTGACCATTATTTTATTGTAAAATCCATAAATTTTAAACGGTAACTCGGATTGAAAATATGAGTGTACCTTTGGGTCCTTTGTGGTGTTTTTCACTTAGGCAGAGCTTAACCTCGACTGACACGGGTTGAGGGTTACTGTTAATAATTTTATGAACTTTTTTTCGATTACGTTCAGTAAACGTGAAAGCAGCATTTTGTAACTTTTGAACAGGTGCTTAGAATTAAAATATGAGGACACCGTTGAACTTGTAGCATCGATATTCGCATGAGGAGACCTTAACCTCAATCTTAGTAGTTCGAGTGTGGAAATTAGTTTTCAGACTTTTCATGGGAGAAAATAAAATAAACATGCTTTATTTTATTTTTGAAATTGAAACCTCCCATTTGAAACATGATGGTGGGGACCATATGATGGTGTTCAGGCATTTAATGATGAGCATTAAATTCCTGGTTACAAAAAATTTTCAACCACATTCCTCTATAATTAATATGATTCATTAATTCGGAATTAATGAATCAACTTTAACTCTTGTCTTCCTCCAAATTAAATGTGCCAACATAAATTAATTAATTTACAAACATTAATTAAATTATTGCTTAAACTTATTTATTTTGGCACCTCACCTCTCGCAGGAAAAGGGATTTCCAATGGAGGGGAGAGCATTGGAGAGTTGGAAAGAACATTCTCCAACAAAGGAGATCCTCCAACAAAGAACGACTTCCGGAATCGAAGAACGAGGAACCGACCTTAGAGCTGCTTGCGGGAGTGACGAACGCCAACGTCAATCTTCAACGACTTCATCTTCTTCCCTATGCCACCTCTAATGGAAAAATTGATCTAGGGGGTTATTTTTAATATTATTGAATTTATTTATCAATTCTCCATATTATGGTTTTAAAATGATGATGGACAAACTAACATATCCATCATCCCGCGCATATACCTTGCCTCGTATCTTCTGATTATCCACGCGTTCTTCGTGCGTTATTCAACACCAAATATTTAATGATGTTGGAAACACAATATTTTTTGAGCGTGACATATGGACGTGAATCCCTCGACCCAAGGATCATGAATATGCGATCGATTTACTTTTTGGGTTTGGAACAAAGCCGCAATGGCTCATGGAAGAAAGTGGGAGCTGACACCCTGCCGGCTGCGAGGAAGGAAGGGTGGTGTGCATCCACACTGCCTGATGATGAGGAAGTCGCGGCCCGTTACCCGCGGCGAGGCAGGGTAGTGACCGGATCTAGCCGGCCACGTGGTAGAGTGGCGGACCACATTCGTGCCGCTGGTGGAGCAGGAGATCGTGGCCGCATGGCTGGGGCGAAGATCAAAGAGAAGCTGGTCCTGTCGGCCACTGTGGAGCAGCGGCGCACGACCATGCCATTGGGAGGAGGACCGGCCAGAATATCGGCCGGATGTTCTATTTTGGAAGGACCCTCTCAGGTCTCTTGGTACTACGGTAGTGCCAAAGGTGATGCCCTTTGGTAATCTAAAAGGAAGGAGGTTCGCTTCCCCTTCGGCGCCAGCTCGGGCGGACCGCGCCATCGGGTCGCGCCCAGCAGGTCGGAGCAGCGGGCCGTTCCACCAGGGCACGCCCTTGGGCCGCGCCCAACATGGGATGGGCCGCCAAGACCCATTCCATCCGGTTTAATCCAGGTCAACTCGAACCGGGTCGGTTTGGGTCGGTTTGACTAGGTCGGATTGGACCCGGGCACATTCAGACACAGTTTCACCTTTTTTGTTGTAACTTGAGAATCGGTCGTTTGTTTGAAGAACCGTCTACGAAACTGTAATCATTGGATCAAGATGGTCATTTTGGTATACTCCACTTGAGTATAGATAAATTTGGAGTTCGGTTGGGTTGGATCGAACACCGAATCCCACTAGGCCCTCAGAGAGGAAACGCTAATAACTTACAGAGCGGGCATCTGATTGATGCAACGTCTATTGCATTGGGTACCTTATGACATGATGGAACATTGGGATACTTATTCATTGAACTAAAGGGAGTTTCATGTATGACCAATGGTTTGGGAACGGCTCTCCCAAGTGCGCTATGTACGGAACCCTGTGACTGGCTGAGAATTTAAGACTGTTGACCATTTCGACGCAGAGGGACTCAATAGGCCTAGTGGGGAGAGCCTCTCTGTGATGTAAGAGACCCATGGTGGGGATCACCTCTATCTGACATGGCAAACCCATGGTACTCGATAGGAGGAGTACCTTAGTAGGCCACGAGGGGGATCACCTCTGTGTGACGTGGTAGACCCACAGTGGGGAGCACCTATGTGTGACGTGGCAGACCCACAGTACTTGACAGGAGAAGTACCTCAGCAGTCTGAGGTTAGTGGGAAGTGCTTCTTTGTGACGTGGCAGGCCCACTGTACTTGTTAGAGGAGGATTTCTCCAGTAGTTGAGGTGTTCGATGTTGTGACTGGGAATGTTACTTGTTCTTAGGCCTGGAGAATCTGTGACTGGATATCAGCATTCATAGAGATCCTGTGTGGGTCAGATCCTATGTGGGTTAGCACTCATCGATCATGTGTGGGATAGTGCATACAGATCCTGTTTAGGTCAAATCATATGTGGGTCATTGTAGGGGTTAGTGCCTATCGATCTTGTGTGGGTGAGACTCTGTATAATTAGCAGCATTGCCTCTTGACAGAATAAGATTATCTAGCTTCATGACTAAAAATTTGAACTTCTATACTTCACTGAAAACCTAGTTTGAGCTAAGAATATGTTTGAACTAATACTTTTACCTTCTTGGTAATATCTTTGTGGTGATACCTATTTTGTACATTTACCTTTTTGGTACTATCTTTGTGGTGATACCTGTGTGGTACTTTTACATTTGTGGTACTATCTTTGTGGTGATAACTCTGTGGTACTTTTACCTTTGTGGTACTATCTTCTTGGTGATACCTTTTTGGTACTTTTATCTTCGTGGTACTATCTTTGTAGTGATACCCATGCGGTACTTTTAGCTTTGTGGTGTAACCTTCATGGTGATACCTGTGTGGTACATTTACCTCTATGGTACTATATTTGTGGTGATAGTTGTGTGGTACTTTTACCTTCATTGTACTATCTTCATGGTGATACCTATGTAGTACTTTTACCTTTGTGGTACTATATTCATTGTGATACTTGTGTGGTACTTTTACCTTCATGGTACAATCTTCATGGTGATACCTATGTTGCACTTTTACCTTCATGGTGTAACCTTCGTGGTGTTACTTGTGTGGTACTTTTACCTTCATGGTGTTACTTTAGTGGTGTTACCTTTGTGGTATTCTTCCCTCAAGTATGATATGTGTATATCTTGATGACTTAGGTGTATGTATGGGCATATACCTAAGTATAGTTGATGTCCTTCTTTGTCGTTTTCCTTTGTGAAATATTAGGAGACCTATAGGATCTCAAGGTCCCTACTGAGTATCATTATACTCACCCTTACACGGGCTTCACTGGAACCTTGTTGTGTCTTGTGTAGACGACTTATAACCTTGATCGAGGATGAGGGAGCCAAGAATGGATAGTGTTTGAAGGTGTACATTTGGCGCGATGTGACACGGAGGAGATGGGAGGATGTGGAGTACTTTGGAGGTGGTATGCACATACCCTTCATGTAGGATCTACAGTGGACGATCCAAGAGTTGTTT
Organism: Viscum album; assembly: GCA_963277665.1. NCBI lineage: Eukaryota > Viridiplantae > Streptophyta > Magnoliopsida > Santalales > Viscaceae > Viscum > Viscum album. The sequence continues at coordinate 1,891,479,274 of OY728156.1, forward strand.
TGTACCATTCAGTTGTATTTTTACTTTTCAGTTGTACTTTTACTTTTTCAGTTGCACTTGTATTCTAGCCCCTTTACTTTCAGCACTCTTTTTTACTACACCAGTTTGCTTTGTGGTTATATCTAGTTGTGTTAGGGTGTGGGTAGTTTCTTCTTGTTGTGTTCTTAAACTGTGTGTTTGTACGGTAAAAATTCAAGGCCTTCCCATTTTAGGGATAAGCCTTTTCGGTGCTAGTCGTCAGCCTTTGGCCTAAGGAAGGCAGGCTCGGGGTAGTCACGGCGTGGGCCCTGGGGGGCGGGTCATGACAAAATCATTTTATAAAACCAAGGGTGCGTGCCTCAAGGGAGGTTTTTCTTTTTCATAAAACATTCTTAAGGTTCCAAATGGGATTGATTACATAAAGGGAACACTTTTTACAACTAAATAGAAAAAAGTCAAAACACCATTGTAAAAACTCATTACCAATTCAAAAACTACATAGGAAATCAATTTTCATGAAAAGTCACTTAAGACTAATGGCGGTAGAAATACATTTCAATTTCCAAAACAAAGGCATAATCATTTCATGCAACCGCAACTTGATTTCATAGCATGTGTATATAGCATAAATGTAAAACATATTTTCAAAACCAGTAAGAAATTATGAAATTCAAATTAAAGGCATGGGCATAGGGGACCTACCTCAAACATGTCGTTATTTGTCGACGACCACTCGAACCGACATTTGACGCATACACGCACATGCATTTATACATATATATATACACACCCCTAGATACATTTCACATATTCCCCGCACCATGAGGAAATATGTACAAAGTGGGCATATATATATATATGCCTTACCCTATGCATGTACGTGTAGGATACCTTGACACCCACATCCCAAAATCATTGTAGCGAGGTCCAACGCACTACACAAATAATTTAATAAAATAATTAATCACATAAACAATCTATAAAATGTTTCAAAATAACACATCAAGGGTTTTTACTAATGACACATCCATTTATTGTAACCCGAGAATCAATCACATAAACCATACTCCTGCAAAATGAGTGTTCAAGAAGGGAAATCAATATTACATCACAAGTGCCAATCGGGCCTTCACTCATTTCGTAAACATTTGAAAATCTATTTCTAAGAAAATATGAAATTACAAACCCAATTCAAAAGGAATACATAAGCATATTCAAGCATACCCACATAAATACAAGGAAACTCCATTTCCATTTTCTAAAACCAAACACTCTTTTAAAATTAAGGGAACCCATCGAACACAAAGACAATCCATGATAAAACCCATTTAGCCTAAAGTCCAATAATCAAGTTCATTTCACAATGAAAACATTTATTGGAATTTTTATCAAACATAAAGAATGGATAAAACCCCATTTCAAAACCAAGTTTAATTGTGCAATGAAATCAACCATTTCAAATAAAAGTGAAAACCTCATTTCAAATCATTAGAGGTTGAACCTCAGTTTAAAACAAAAAAAACATTTAAGACTTCATTTCCACCCAATGAAAACCAAACTGGACAAGACCCATTACCCCACATTAAAACCATTAAAATGACTCAAATGCCTTTCATGGAAAGCCTAACACAATTAAATATTCAAAATTAAATCATAAAATGAGGAATCATGAATCCAGCTATTTGTGCCAAAGAAAAGGAATACTAAATTGGGTTCAAATCAACACAAGGATAAAAAATAAATTTATACTTTCATAAAAAGGGAAAAAAATAACAAACATATACAAATTCCATAGGAAACAAAGTGCATAGGCACCTACCCCAAGGAGGAGAATACCTATCTAGAGCACTTTGGCACTTGAAACCCTTGACAAAGACCATCGTACACTTGTGAACACTTGAATTCTTATATATATACACACCATTAATCCATTATAAATTTTCCCCGTGCCATAAGGGAAATTGTGCAAGGAAGGAATAAATATATATACACACATACATATACATGTGATAGAAACACCACAAGAAGCCACTAACATTCTACAACAATACTAGGACCCCTAAAAGAAGCCACGAAACACAATAGAGAAAAATAAAACACTCAACCTAAGCAGTGGTGACAAGCCGGGACAAGCCAAAACTCTTCACATATGGCGGCATATTCCGGAATACACATAAAATCAACCCGAGAGGCATTCCGAATACCCTAATGATGGAAGAAACCAACAAAAATCAAATTAGCCCAACCCTAGGATTTTGTTGAACTCAAATTGAGTGTTGGAAATGATGAATTTATCAAATCAAGGGAGGATATGTGATGTAGGGACCATACCTTGCCATACCTAAGAGGAAATCTAGATGAGATAGGGTGCGCACTATGGGGGGTCGTGCCTCTAGGGGGTTCAAAAAAATAGGTTGAGCCATCTGGGTTCAATGGGGAGTTGGGAGATGGGGTCGTGGTTGCTACGGCGCGCTGCTGGGAGAGGGAGGTGCGATATGGAGAGGGGTGCTTGGCTAGAGGTCTGGGAAGAGGGGGGGTGGCATCTCGCAACATAAAGGGGAATGGGAGGGTCGGCGTCACGTAAGAGGAAGGGGAAAAGGGGGTCGGCGTCATGCAAGATGAAGGGGAAAGGGGAAAAATGAGGGGAAAAGGGGAATAAGAAAAAAAAAAGAAAATAATAATGATAATAATAATAAATAAATGAAAAAGAAAATAAAAGATAAAAAAAATAAAACTTTAATAAATAATAATAATAAACTTAATAATATTATTATAATTAACCATAATATTATTATTATTATTATCAAATTTTTTCCATTTATTTTATTTTATTTCAATTTAATTTTAATTTAATTATTTTTTTAACCTTTATGAAACTAAGAGACTCAAATATAAATATAAATAATAATCATGGCTACAAGATATCGGGTCAGGGTGTGACAATAAATGTTATGATCCTATAGTGGCCTTCTATGTTTTACTGAGCATATCCAATAGACCTTTAATGGTCTCTATCTCCCTTTATCTATTAGAAGATAGAGAATGAATATTCCAAAGTGAATCCATCCTTTTATAAACCTGTATGACAACTAAAACCTTAGGGGTAAAAATAATTTCTATGAGTTCCATCACCCACCCCAACTCATCAGTGGGTTAAGGGGTAAACTTAATGATGAGAACACTAATTCCTTCCATACCAAGGATATATAGGATTACTTCTTAAGGCCTGAGCTCAAATAGGATATCCATCTTGGTATAAGCCCATAGCACTCCTAAAACCGTAGGGGTAATAATACTATCTCTAAGAGTGATAACCCACCCCAACTCATTAGTGTGTTAATGGGTAAAATGAACTATGAGAAATATAATTCTTATCATACCCAAGATATGTAGTACGCCTTCCAAAGGCCTGAAATCAATAAGGGAATCCATCCTAGTGTAAGCCCCTAGAATTCCTAAAACTTGGAGGGTAAATATATTTTATTCAAGTGTAAACATCCACACTATCACATTAGTGGGATAGGGGTCATTGAACTATGAGAACTCTAATTATGAATATAATCAGGATGTGTAGGATGCCTTCTAAGGATTGAGATCTCATCGGTGTATGTCCCTTCATATCAAACACTCACCCAAAGTAGTGACGACAAGCCAGGACGAGCCAACCCTCTTCACATATGGTGGAGGATGCTGGAATACGCATGAAATCAACCCAAGAGGCATTCCACATACCCTAATGATGGAAGAAACCAATTTAAAATCAAATTAGCCCAACCTTATGATTTTTTAGAAATCAAATTGAGTGTTGGAAAATTATGAATTTATCAAATCAAGGGAGGATAAGGGATGTAGGGACCATACCTTGCCGGACCGAAGAGTAAATTTAGAGGAGATAGGGTGCGCACTATGGGGGTAGTGCCTCTAGGGGTTCATCCAAAGAGGTTGAGACATCTGGGTTTGATGGGGAGCTGGGAGAGGGGGTCTTGGTTGCTATGGTGCACTGCTGGGAAAGGGAGATGTGTTGTGGAGAGGGGAGCTCAGCCGGAGGTCAGGGAGGAGGGGGTTGGCATCGCACAACATAAAGAAGAATGGGGGGTCGGTGTCGCGTAAGAGGAAGTGGAAAGGAAGTCGGAATCATGCAAGAGGAAGGGTAAAGGGGAAAAAAGAGGGAAAGGGGTGAATAAGAAAAAACGAAAAATAATAATAATAATAATAGTAAATAAATGAAAAAGAAAATAAAAGATTAAAAAAATTAAACTTTAATAAATAATAATAAACTTAATAATAATATTATAATTAACCATAATAATATTATTATTATTATAAAAAAATTTCCATTTATATTATTTTATTTCAATTTTATTTTAATTTAATAATTATTTTAACCTTTATGAAACCAAGAGATTCAAATATAAATAAAAATAATAATCGTGGCTACAAGATATCAGGTCGGGGTGTTATAATATATATCATGATCTCATAAGGGCCCTCTATGTTTTACAGAGCATATCCAATTGACCGTTAATTGTCTCTATCTCCCTTTATCTATTAGAAGATAGAGAATGAATATTCAAAAGTTCATCCATCCTTGTATAAGCCTCTAGAACTACTAAAACCTCAGGGGTATCAATAATTTCTATGAGTTCCATCACCCACCCCAACTCATTAGTGGGGTAAGGGGTAAACTTAATGAAGAGAGCACTAATTCCTTCCATACCAAGGATATATAGGATTCATTCATAAGGCCTAATCTCAAATAGGACATTCATCTTGGTATAAGCCCCTAGCACTCCTAAAAAAACAAGGGTAACAATACTATCTCTAATAGTGATAACCCACCCCAACTCATAAGTATGTTAATGGGTAAAATGAACTATTACAACTCTGATTCTTATCATACATAGGATAAGTAAGACACCTTCCAAAGGCCTAATATCAAAACAAGAATCCATCCTAGTGTAATCCCATGGAATTTTTAAAACAAAGAGGGTAAAAATATTGTATTCAAGTGTAAACACCCACATTATCACATCAGTGGGATAGGGGTCATTGAACTATGATAACTCTAATTCTGACTATAATCAGGATGTGTAGGATGCCTCCTAAGGATTGAGATCACATCGGTGTATGTCCCTTAATATCAAAAATATTCCTAAAAAATGGAACTATATTCTCCCATGAGTCTACCATCTGACATATTCCATCAGTATATTATAAGTGGAATTATACACAGGCATCATTTTATGTGTAATCCCTGAACATTCCCTCAAGTACCTCAAACCCATTAATGGGTTAGGGATGAATTGAACTACGATGACCCATATTCTTGTTATAAACACAATATATAAGATTCCTTATTAATTTATGGACTCTAAAACATATCTTCCATGAGAATATTAATCATACCTCTCAAAAGTAAAATTTTGATGTGTGAGTGTCTTTAGAATATGTTCTCATATGATGTGTTTGATCTCTTGTTATCTCTTGTTTCTCATACTGATCATGAATCACATGGGACTAGAGACTGTCAATGATTGTACCAATAGTATGGCAAGGATGACCCCAATGTGGTCCCCTCATTAGGATGTATGTCTTATTACATCTCAACTTCACTCAAAGGGATATATTCCAGATGAGTTAATCCAGGGTAGTCTTATATTTATAAGTACCTCACAAGGCCTCTATTGTTGCAACTTTTATAAAACAAACAATAACTACATAGACTATGTTTATATCTTAATAGAATATGTATTACACCTCCTCAATTCTCGAGCCCTATATTTACATTCTTACTATATGAAGTCAATTTGTATAAATTGTTCAAATCCCACAACCTTAAACTATATAAAATGAACTATGTGGGTTTTTTATTCCCATTCTCGTAGGATAATTAGGGTTACTCATAAAGGTTAAATCCTATATCTAAGACACCAAATTCCTCTTTGGATAGTAATAAACTCCAGAGTTCCTGAACATGGATATAAACTAAAGAATTATAAATAAATAAGGTAATTATAGAGAACCTATGATATGCACATAGTTATATCTATCAATAATTGGCCCCAATAAAGTAATTGAAATAGAAGTATCCAGTCCCATATTGGGTATTGGGAAGGAATTCACAAACATATATTAAATTTATAAGATTTTCCTAGAGTAGGTAGGTTTTCTTCCCAAATGGGAGTGATGAGCCTGACATCCCATCCCCTTGACAAATGTGAGTTCCTAAGCATCATTGTCTCTAAAACCTCAGAGGACCACCTGAATTTGGATGTTGTTCTATACTTAGTTATGGATGTGGGGACTATTGGGAGTTTTTGTTAGGGATTAATATGATAAACTCAATGCAAAAAAAATCAACCGCCCCCAATCACCCACAACAGAGCATCAAGCATAGACCATTCTGGATTTTTTGGGGAAAATGGTGAAATCGATGTGAATTCCTTTAACCGTGTCATCCATTTCATGGTTCAAAATGGTTATAATTTATTTTTCGCCGCAATACATTTTTTTCTCATTTATCATTTAAAAAAATGGAAAACATGGCACATTTTTTTGACTATGTTGAACCTTTCATAAAAATAATGGACCGCCTATTTATCCTTTGACTGAAAAAGAAATTGATCGAATGTGTACTCTTATATATGATGTTTAATTAATATGGTTTATTGTTTCTTCCTCAGGACAACTTAGATCCCTTGTAATCAAAATATAATCTTCTAATGTGCCAATAAATATTTAGATCACTGTACAATCTACTTTGTCCCTAAGGCCTTGACGTATATTGTCACCAATGCAACACCTCTAGTGCCAGTTGGTGAACATATTGGCCTAGGAGTACCACATATATGGATCCATTATGAATTTGGAATAATCTTAGGAAATAATTCAAAGGATGAATTCTCATTTGGTGTCTATACCATGATAGGCCACAGGAGAGGAAGTGGCCCTTATTTCCACATTCAGCTATTTTGAGAGCTTATCCCTAGAGCACAGCAGCACATACCTTCCCTACTAGAGGGAGGTGGGTGAGGGAAATCACCATGTCAACTCAATCACTTGATATATTTCTAGGAGGTCTCATATCCATTCAAGTCATTATCATCAACATATTATCATGATTCCATGAGGAGATGTATAGGATGTTGTACCTATCGTAACTATTCAAATTGGGGTATACAACAAGAGATCCCACTAGGGGTATCCAAATAATGCAACCCTTAAGTAAAAAAAATATATCCTTGTTACAACCAATCTATATGAGTCCCACTAGGGTATCCTAATAGTTTTATAAAATCAATCCTAGGTCATCACTCTTTAGGAGACTCCGACTACATCACAGCTATCTTTAGTGACTATGGAATCCCAGGGAGCACCCCAACCCATAGTGATAGTGTAATTTTTTAATATTTTACACAGGGGTGATCTTTAATATGTGAAATATCCCACCAAATATTACAATAGGCACCGACCCCCCAAACTGTACTTTGAGAACCAACCCCCCAAATAGCATATCAGGCATCAACCCACCAAACGACATATCAGACACTAACCTATCAAATGTGATACTCCATTGAGGAGGATAACCAAACCACTTATGTCTCTTTAAATATGAAATCAATAAAATATGGGGACTTCTCATCAAATTTAGAGAATAAAACTTCTGTAAAGTATAATCATACCCTCCTACAGTCATTTGAGTCATAGAAAGTTGTCCTAACTTATGCCTCTAGCATAAGAAAACAATGGATGGGTGGTATCTTTTAGAAATCCAAAAAAGGTGATATAGATCGTGTTTTTATTTCATAATGTAATAAAAATAAATAATATGGATATTGGAACTAGGGGATATTGTCTCTAGGGTTCATGTTGAGACTCTAGTCATAATCCACTCACCCTACCATCAATAGAGGAAAGGGTGTTTTCATGGATCCTGTTAGTCAGTTCATTTAGAATGGAATGGTATTTTTTGTGTAGGAATATATCACTCAACTCCAATCAGAGAATAGGGATCTCTATGAAATAATTTTGGTAATTATTTTAGGATCTCTAACTCAAAAAGATATACCCTCACTTTCCAATGGGAGCCCACATTGTAGTGAAGTTACCCAACCCACAGGGATGGGGGAATTTTAATATTTTTCATCACCTCATCAAATGATATCCATACATTTTTTAATTTCACCCCATCCCATAGGACTAGGTGAATTTTAATATTTTCAGTAACCCCATCCCATAGGGCTAGGTTAATTTCCATATATTCCACCTCTTTAACAAGGGTATTTTGGAAACCATATGACCTCAGTAGTTTCCAAAAATCCTCTATGAGAGATAGTATCCTTTAATAGGTGGGAATATTCCATGCCATCTAAGGCCCACGTTGAATTATCACATACCCCCTAACCAATAGTGACTAGGTATAAGCACCTTGAACTCTAAACTTAGTTGTATGTCCATGCTAATAGAGGTATAGGTAGTACTTGGTATAATCAATGTGGTCTCTCATCTCGTGATAAAAAAAAGGTATGTTCCTTACAATAAAATCATGTCCCTAGTTAATTTTATTATTATATAGAGAATGATTTGTTAGACTCCCGCAAATGAGAAAGTAGGTTGAGGTGTGTTTGATAGGCCATGACGATTACTGCCCCTATCACCAACTTCTCTGGAAAACAATTGAGAGTTTAATTAGCATTAAAGATTAGTTAAATAAACATGTAATAAGTATTTGTAGAGGATCCAAAAACTAATTAAATGTGTATAAGATTAATCTTAACTCCATCAAAAAAGATAAATACACTCTCATTATAGGTTGAGACACGATACGTCATATTCACATGTCGTTAAATTGCTGAGAAAACATCCTAACCACATGATGTTAAACTAATAGGAACACATCCTAGTCACATGATGTTAAAATTTAATCTATGAAATTTCACATGATGTGAAAAAATGTGATATGTCTTTGTTTAATGACATGAAACTGCTCAACAACATCCTATCTGTTTGATATTTACATGCAAGGAACATGTCCTGGTCACAAGACAGTAAACTGGGAAACATATTATTCTCTGTAAGATGTTTTCAGTATCAGATTAAAGTTATAAAATCTTGGATGATTTCCATATTTCAAGAGACTTCAGAGAGACACTCATCAGGGACCTCCAAATACCACATGAGTTTGATATATAAGTCCCTGTAGTTATTTCTTATCGAGGGGACACTAATCCATCATAATTCCATGTCACCATCTCATTCCTGAATCAATATCAAGATGATTTCATCCAAGAACACCTAAAACCCCTATATTTTTTAGGAATACTTGATAATATCAACATCTTATCGGCTCTGATTGAAAATGGTTTCAGGGTAAACACCAACCCAATATGGTCCCTTTGATGTTTGGGATATAGTGAGGGAGATTTATCTTCTACAAAGCTAACCATTCAAGGGTTTTATAAGAGTGAGAAAATTCCTCTTGGAAAGATCAATCTCAAGGATTATTTTGGGGATCTCAAGTCTAACTCTGAGTTCATGGTTATCCAGTAGGACACCACATATAATTTCCTTCTCAAAAGACCTTGTCTTCATATCCACATTGTGGTACCTTCGACATTTCATCAATACATGAAGTACCCCATCCATAGGAGGGTCCTTTTATTACATGGTGGAAATGCTCCCATTGTTTATTGTGAATCCATATATGATAAATCATGTTTTTATAAAGGAGATGGAAAAAAACCAGTCGTCGTGATAATATACACATTGTATCCCCAAATGGCTTGGAGACCACCCCTATAAATCCCTATAGTATTTTCAACAGTGAATGTGTGCTACATATAAATATGATTTAAGTAGTAGTCACAATCCCAGATGTCCAAGATCCATCTATCCCTAGTCATATCAGGAAAGAAAATAATTTTCTCTGGAATATCTCGATGGTGACTCTAGATGTTTATGATGGAAATATATTTTCCCATGGTCTTTCTTATCCTGACATTTGGAAAAAATTCCCTCATATTTACTACCTCATCTGAAAAATTCCTCCAAATTTAAAGATAGATGAGGAATAGAATTATCTTAGGAACTCCCCTCCCTCATTCAAGGAAGGCGTCAACACCACCATTGATGATATCTTATAGGTAAGTGTGGGAAAAGAATAATACACATATCCTACATTGAATAGTTCTTCCATGCCTTTCAAAGAGTAATAGATTTAAATCACATTTCTAAAGAAACATCAATATGTGGTATTTTTTAATTATACATAAATTCCATGACCAAAACCACATGTGGCTATGCACCATCTCGTCTTACCCAATGACCATTGAGGTTTCAGGAAAATGGCTAAGAGAATACACCCCTCTCATGATATCAAGTCTTGGAAGCAGAGACTTTAAAATTCACAGTGTCACAATATCTTGGTTGCATGATGTTAAACTGTGCAACATGTCCTAACCACAAGATATTAAATTGTACAAAATAATTCCTAATAGCAATACTTTAAACATCGCAGTGTCTTTCATCCGGGTCTTATGATGTTAAATTGAACGATATGTACTTACCTCATGACATTAAACTATACTGAAGATATCATCACCACATGACATTAAACTACAGTGGTAGAATCATATCACCAGAAATTCACTTCACATGATATAGATCTATGAAAAATCTAAATGAAGTGTCCTTGTACCTTTGTGTAAATCAGATTCACATAGGGAATTCCTCATCCAAGAACTATGTGTTGCTTGATTCCTACCATCATAGGATACATAGTGACAACCAGATCCCAAATCTTGGGTCTAAAAACAATATATTAATCTCAGTCATGAGAAATTAGACTACAAGACAATGTTCAAGCCTTCTTTTTTACATCGAGTAACATTCATCCTTACCGCATGTCATTAAAATACATGGAACTACCCTATTTATCTTCTTTCACATTGAGTCACCTTTGTCCTTACCACATGACATTAAACCACATGGTTTATGTCCTCACCACATAACACTTAATAGTATAGTTTTCCCAAACTATGTATATATTGATTCACATTATAATGATATATGTAGGGATTCTTAGATCCTATTACTTTCCACATCCATCACATGATACAAAATTCTCTTTTCCTTCCTGTCAATCCCCACTGTATAGTGGATGAAAAAAAATCATTACTTGTTTATTACACCAAGAATAGATCGCACAGTCTTAGAGACTCTAGTAAAACCTTCCACGCATGATTGAGATATATTAGTTCAAGATTCGTTCTTTAGGGTCCTTGAAGTAATACCTTAAAAGGCTCACCGTAATTCCTTACCTCACAATGTTAAACTGCATGGTTAATGTCTATTGACTAAAATAAAACTTTTCATTACCATATACCTCACCTGAGAGGAACACTATCAATGTTGTTGGTGTCCCACCACACCATAGTTCAAGAACTACATGTGGCTTGATTCCTATCATTATAGGACATGTAGGTATGCCGGGATTTACAATATTGGGTCCAGCTGCAATAATCAATGGGAATAATTCCCCCTCTTCATATGGATCAGACCTAAGTATATAATTCCCCATACATGAATTATATGTGGATTGATTCATATCATGATAATATATGTAGTGATTTCTAGATTTTCAATCCTAGGTCCAGCTGCAACAATCAACGAGAACAATTCCCACTCTTATGTATGGGTCAGACCTATAAAGAGATTTTCCCATTCAAGACCTATGTGTGGATTGATTCCTATCATCAAAGGATACATAGTGAAACCTAGATATCTATTACTAGGTCCAGTCACAATATTTATTTTTCACAAATGAGAACCTATGTCCTTATCACATGAAGTTAAACTACATGGTTTCTCAAGAACTATATGTGTCTGGATTCCAGTCATCACAGGAGATGTAGTGATGCCTTGATCTCCAATCCTAGGTATATCTATGATAATAAATAGGAATAATTCCTCTCTATGTATGGGTCAGACATGTGTGGAGAGTTTACTATTCAAGAACTACGTGTGGATTGATTTCAACTATCATAGGACATGTAGTGACACCTGAATCTCTAATATCTGGTCCAGCTACAATAATCAGTGGGAAACATTCCCACCTCTATGTATGAGTCAGACTAGTGTGGAGATTTTATCATTAAATAAAAACATGTGGATTGATTCCTATCATAAAAGTATATGTATATATGTCTCAATCTCCAATACTAGGTCCATACACAACAATCAATATAGAAATTCCCCACTCCCTATGTACAGGTCATTAATTTATAGTGAGATCTCATGAAATAACTATGTGAGGCTTGATTCATTTCACCACAGGATTTTTAGTGACACCTGAATCTTCAATACAAGGTTAAGACACAATATATAAATTGATTAAAAAAAATACACTACTAACATTATATGGAATGGACTTATGCAACAAGATACTTAAGACCCACTCTATCATAGCTTGGTTGATTCCCCAATAACCCATTGTTTTTCATGTTAATCATGGAACATGAGAGCTTAGGGAATCTGGAAAGCCACTCTACTTGATGAAACTAAGACATATCTCATATCATGGAACATTTAATAATAGTAATACTTTAAACTACATATCACATCTACGTCCTTATAACATGACATTAAAATGTAAAGAATATATCCTAGTCGCGTGACATTAAACTGCACGACAAAAAGGTATTCACATTGAATGGATAATACCCTCTAATGGTTGTGTGTACAATAATCATGTGTTTTATTCATTATCCCCGAAATGTGTTCAAGACATTCTAGGGTAGCCTTTAGGGTACTCAAACCATTCTTCAATTTTATGTTTTCCAGGAAAAAACTTCATATATTTGATATCTAAGTTGATGAAATAGGTTTCTTGAGTTGATATCCTTCTGTTGGAACCCCATGGACTTTGAGATTCTTTTATCTTGGATATTCTCCATAAAATATTGGTATTAGGGACTAGCTCCTCCAAATAGACCTTCAGATCCAAGGAAGGTCCCCCTTAAACCCAGGAGTTATTGTTCTGATTGCATAGAACATTATAGGTTGACTCCATTACCATTGGTAGACCTATACACACTAGTTCCCACCTCCAGTTAAATCATATATTCTTGGTTTATAATTAAAATATTTTGTAACCCAACTATTCAAGTGAATCCATATGCCCTTTATGTTACACATCTTTTCATTTTACCAATTTTCATAGCATTATTATGGAGTAGTATCCTTATAACCTTCCTTTTTGGGGTATGTATCTTCTATGAATACCTAATCCAACTAAGACAGTCACCCATCTCCCCTATTTATGAATCATGTATATGTATAGGGATCTACTTATAATAATATAATTACCACATGATTCATTCCCTTTTAAAATTCATATGGGAACCTAGAGAATCACATCCATAAAAGAATCACATGCCCCTTTTTAAATAGGGTTGATTCATAAAATCCCAATATACCTATGAATGAGTTAGATACACATGTGGATTACTTTAACATTAGTTAAAATATACTCAAGAAGGGCTCTGAAATATTTTTACCCATCAATAATATCATGTATGGATAAAAGGTATTCCCTAAATCTATATTCCTCTAATTAGTGAAAAGAGTACCCACAGATATCTTACACAATTTCACAGTAATTCTCACATCTTTACCGCATGATGCTAAACTTTAATGAAAACATCCACCTATATCATGACCTTAAACTACATGCACTTTGGTCAAAACTGTGTGACTTTAAACTTTAGCTTGTGATGGTCCAAATTGTAAGACTCAAAAAAATTTCTAGAAAAAGAGACATAAAACTTATCAAGTTGAAAACACAAAAAGGGTGGCCATATAAAAATTCAAGTCTTCTCTCACTAAAATCTTTATATCTAGAGTTTAGGAAAAAAAGTTAGTGTTTAAATGAATGAGTCATAAAGCTCGCATGGCCCACTTTATGACCCTAGTAAAAGCCAAGCCATTCACGTTGGATGCACTGGTCCAAAAAAAGTAATATTAATTATTTTTCACATCTAATCATCATGATAAAATTATCATTAATTGGAAAAACAACTTTTAGGGTACCCTAACCCTTCTTAAATATTACACATTTTATAAACCACCATCATTCCTTTGAATTATGAGATAACGCAACTAGTTCCTTGAGTTGATATACTTCTCTTGGAACGTCATAGACTTTGGTCTTCTTGGATCTTGGATCATTCTTATTGTAAACAAGTAATTGGGATTTCCTCCTCCAAATGGACCCGTGGATCCTAAGAATCCCCCCCCCCTAAAATCTAAGAGTTATTTTCCTAACAATGTGGAACATTATAGGAACACACCATTACCAATGGTTGATCTCTACCCACTGGTTCCTACATCTAGTTAACTCATATATTCCTAGACCATGTTTTATAATCCCCATAGCTAGACTATTCAATAATATTTGACATCCTCAATGTTACATCACTATGTATTGTACCCTTTCTCAAAGTCAGAATGTGACGCTCTATTATAAAACCATTTGATGGACCACACTACGTGACTCCCAACCACATAGAATCTGTCCCAAGCCTCCCAACTGAAAATCTAAATTTCACTAGGGTTCCATAACTTTTCTTGTATATAAATTTTCTCTCTTCCCCGCTTCATTGTCTTGACGTTTGAGTCTTATAAAATCTTCCAAGGCCCTTGGAAATGAGTGTGGATCCCCTTTACTTGACCATTAATTTAAGCCCTATGAGTTAATTCATAAGGGATTATAACCTACCAACCACAGACATATCTTTCTTGCAAGTAAGGACCTATGATCCACTCAAGCCCTAGTGAAACCATAGTAGAACCTAAAACCTTAGGGTGTTATCGGTTATCCCTGGTATATATGACCCATTTTATATTAATTATATTAAACTTTTAGGTTTTGAGTTAACCCATATTAAAAAATTCTATGTGGGCCCAACATTCTTAGTATTTCACCATACATCAAACAGAATCTCATTTAGGATGTAGGGTGTCATAAACAGTCATGAATAGTCATCACTCATGATTTCTACAAGAACGCAGGGTGCTATAAGCCTTCAAGAAAATTCATTATTTAGAATATCAATTAATAATTCAGGTTATCAGAACCCTTAGTGGACACTTATTCTTTAGAATACCATTAAGGATGTAGGGATCTTGAACCCTACATGAATACCCATCGTCAATTACAAATAGAAGGTTTGAGATAAAATACCTTAAACTACAATTATAAAGGGTCTGAGCTAAAATACCTTAAACTCTAGCAATATAAGGTCTGATCCAGAAGACCTTAAACTATAGAAATTAAGGGTCTGAACTAGAATACCTTAAACTCCAAAAATAGAAGGTATGAGCCTGAAGACCTTAACCTACAACAATAGGTGGTTCAATATAGAACTCTTTAAACTATAATAATAGAAGACCCAAGCTAAAAGGCCATAAACTATAGTAATATATTATCATATTTAGAAGACTCTAAACTATCAACAATATAATGTTTGAACTAGAATACACAAAAATATAGTATAATGATGGTCTAGTTTGTAATATCTTAAAACATCCACCCAAAGGAAACAAAAAGCTCACTAGGGTGAAAACCCAGAAATGGAATCCCTTGAAAAATTTGACTCACCTATCACTAGATATACACTTTCTGTTATCTAATAAATATTGATCATCTATAAATAAAAAATGGCACAAAATTTGTCAGGTAAAAAACCTATAAGAGTGAATCCTTAAAAAAATCCGATTCCACAACCGTTAATCCATACCCTATATAAATAATAATAATAACTTAAAGAAATATAAAAAAAAGATAAAAATATTACAGGGCCCATCATATGGCCTTATAATAAATTAGGCTATGCTCCATAAGTCCTCGGACTTAGGTGTACATTAAAGAATTATCCCTCTGGGATATATATCTTAACAAATTTTTCCTTGTAAAACACATGATCTCAAGATAGTTAGAGAAAGTACATCAATTTGGAATCTTGTGTCGATGGGAATTCATGATAATTTCTCAATAAAAATATGTTTTAAGTTAGCACTCAAATATAAGAATTTGGGTTTATTTGGTATTACACAAATTATGGGTATCAGTGATGATCTGTACAAAATCTCCACCAATATATGGGTCTCTACCCTAGGTTTCGTCATAAAATAGTGAAATCCCCCTTCTTATATATGAGCTAGATCAACGTAAGGTAATTCATCATAGAGTTATTCATCTATGAACATATGTCCTGTGTGCATGATTTTGATCTGCATAGTAGTATATTTTAAAAATCTATATAGCTTAATTCCCATTCTCATGGGATATGTAGAGATGTCCAAATACCTTACTCTGAATCCATCCATAAGTTCCTTTCCACCTAAATTCCCCTTTCAACCAATTGATCCCAAGAGGATAGAAGAAGATATAACAAATGGGGAATCTCATGTTGATGGAATTCATGAGAAATTATCAAGAAAAATATTTTATGATTCAGACATTTAAATCCATATGATTGGGTTTACATGGTATTATGTGAATGATAGGTGGATTTTATGATTCGTATGATATAACTAAAGTCGAACACTCGTGTTCATCAATATCCTCTTGATAGCACCTAAAATCCCTCAATCAACACACTCTAAAAAAATACACTCTTTTGGATCAATATAAAAACACTTTAAATGTTAAGATATATAGAAAAGTGATCCACATTTACCTTAAAATCAAATTCTTTCATTACTAACAAATCTAATTCTAGTTGGGAAGTTTTTTGACACCCAAAATTGTGTGATATGCATTTTTTCATCAAATATTTTTGATACATGAAGACTATGAATAAATACAAATATAATTTTCATGAATTACTTAAAGTTAGCTTCCTTTAAGAACATGGAATTGGAATTTTATTTATAGGTTAATATACATTTGGCCTTTGTTTTATTCATTTTTACTTATAATACTATTCTAAGTATTTATTAATTTATTCTAAGTATTCCAATTATCCAAAATACAGGCTACCTAATTCAACTGGCTAGCTAGTTAAAACATATCACTTGTAGAAGTAGACTCAACCAATCCCATGGATCTATCCAGCCATCCAAATAAGCGTCATGGATTTGGGTGAGAAGAGCTCATGTGTTTCATGCATGGGGTTCATATGGGTGTGCCTAATAAGGTCGTATAGTGGGAGGTGCATGGTCAGTGAGGGTATACGTGAGGGTATTGTGGGTACCGACCCCACGGTCGGCTCGACAAATAGATACCTTGGGATTATTTATTAAGTTTACCCAAACCAAAAGAAAAATCAATGTGGTAAATAAATATTTTTATCCCAATTCATGCATTAAAAACATATTCATATAATTTAGGTTGCATGATGTGGCTAATCATGGATGTCTAATTAGACCACGTTCATCGTCATTAACCTGCATCCTTTGTGTGATTCTCCTCTGATCATGAGAGAGCCAAAATCTTGCACCTAGACACTCTAATTCTATTCATGGATAGTCATGTCAACTAATGAAGCTCGATATGACCGAATCATCCTTGATGTAAAAAATTCATACATGTGGATTCACTTTTCATGCATGACAATCGCATGAAATTTGATCATGAAAATACCATTATGAGGCCATCAAAATATGCTCCTTGATTCACATGGTTATCATATGAAGATGTGTGGGAATCACTAGCTTCATGAGAAAAATAACATAACCCTTATCACAAGAACCTCCATTCATCCACAGGATCATACAAAGTAGGAAGTTTGATCATGCAAAGCAACTAGAGATCACCTGAGGTCCTCAGAGGGTGTTCATGAAACCATCACATGATTAGATAGTGATAATGTCACTCCCTTGTAACTTTCATGTGAATCTTCGATAGCCATAAAGCATTTCATTATTTAATTCCACCTTGTGATCGAATAAGGATGATCATGTGAAGCCTCCACAACCTTAGGATAGTACACGCAACACCCTCACCATGGAAAGAGGTATCAACCATGGCTATCCTCATCCTATATAAACCCTTTCCTCCCCCATTAAAAATAAAAAAGTGATAGAGTGGATGGAGATAAAAGAAGAATAGGGAGGAAATGGAGATTTGAGAAACATGTCAATCATCGGCCACTACCCCTAGAGAACCTCCTCAAGTGATCAAAAGAACCTATCGCATGACATCTTGAAGATAAAGTGATCACATGATTAACTAAACATCATGTGATACCTAGTTCATAAAAGGTATTCCCATGATCACATGATACCCCACTGGTTTCGTAACTCCACCATGAAAGACCTTCATCCATGCATACATCCCTAGTGTGCACCCTCGATGCAAGTTTTCAATTTCTCTCATGAGACCTCCCTTTAGATCACATGATCATATGAGTAAAAAAACCTCATGTGATGTGATAGTTAAAGCCCTTGGGAATTTGGGTCACCCATATTGGTGACCGCACAGATACATTAGTGGACAAGTAACACTGATGGGAAGTCTTGAATAAGGGACCATGAAAACCTCCGGTCATACAATGCAATGAATCTTTAAGTCTCACGATGCACTAACCCTTTATATCTTATGATTCTTGAATATATCCCTAGAAGTGTCCAATTTTATATACAACATCCTCTTGGATCCATATCCATACGATAAAAATTCTATGGTCATGTCCCCCCATTTTCCATGAACTCATCTTCACTATCCATTGTGTACCCCCATCCATGCATGTGGAGAATCTAATATATAGTCCTTGTGCCTGACCATAGAACCCATCACAAGGCCTCCTTTGAGGTCATGTGAATCACATGAAGAATTGAGCTTCATGTGACTTCATCATATGGGCACCCCCTTAGAATTTATACAAACCAAGGGACAAGCCCTCCTTTTATCACACGAGTCCTAGCTGGTATGGCTATGTAGTGAACTCATTGGCCATCCACTCTCATTCCATTAAACTAATATCCATTTGGTCCTAAGGAACAAGTCCTTAGGGAATTTATCTTCAAAATTTTGGAAGGCATGATATCATAAACATGTTCCTAAGGCCCTGATGTGTAATTAAATTAATGCCACATGATTGTGATATTCTTCATTGGTATCATGATGCCCTTGTATGGCCTTGGATGTGTCTCTTTTATCACAAGACATGCCTTGGAAAATTCATGTTTCTTATTTGAAATATTATTGAAATGTATAAATTATAATGTGATTGCCTATTAATATGTCATTTTTGTCATGAAACATCCTAAGGACAAGTCATTTCGATCATGCTACAGCATATAGATAAGTAATTTTGTCATGTGGATGACCCTGGACATATATTCTTTGATCATGTGAAAGAAAATATACATGTCCACTTTCATCATATACGTAAATCCATGAAAATATATTTAATAATGTGATATATCTTCAACATAACTGATTTTAACATGATGAGACATCCGGGATAAGTCATATGATCATGTGATTTCCTATAGACATGTATGCTTTGATTATGAAAATCATACATGACATGCCCTCTTCAATCATGTGAGGACATCTTGCACGAGTAAATTGTTTATAAAAATACATCCAAGAAAATTCATTTGATCATGCAAAACACCATGTACATGTTTGATTTGACCATGTTAAAGTTCTTGGATGTGAAAACTATGATTATGTGAAGTATCTTGGACATTCAAGGAAGACACCCTTGGGTGTATGTTCCATGTAAAACAGACACCTTGAACATGTCTAGAATACAATCAAAACATGTCATCTAGACACCCCTAGACATATCTATAATGTTATACTAACACCCCAAACATATAGGGAGAATAATAAAGGCATTCTCGTTAAACAACCATGACATGTCAGGAAAA
Organism: Viscum album; assembly: GCA_963277665.1. Taxonomy (NCBI): domain Eukaryota; kingdom Viridiplantae; phylum Streptophyta; class Magnoliopsida; order Santalales; family Viscaceae; genus Viscum; species Viscum album. Next base: position 1,891,499,137 of record OY728156.1, read on the forward strand.
TCCCCAAGGATATGTCCACTTTGTCCAGTAGACACACTCAAACTTAAACCATTTGGACCACATCCAAGAACCATCAGCTACATACTACCTTTATACAGGGGGGTTTCTTAATAGTTTAGGGTTATGAACTTATGCAACCCTATATGTTCCATGCTCTCTAACAGTCCCTTTGTGTGGTACCAAGCATATCCAACAGACCTTTCATGGTCACTTTCTACCTTTAACTATTAAAATATAGAGAATGAATATTTCATAGGGAATCCATCCTTCTAAATTCCCCTATCACTTCTAAAACCTTAGGGGTAACAATAATGTCTCTATGTGTGATCACACACTATAACTCTTCAGTGGGTTAAGGGGTAAACTGAAATATGAGAAATCTAATTCCCACCATATCTAGGATATGCAGGGTGCCTTTCTAAGGCCTAAGGTAAAATAGGGAATCTATCCTGGTAGTATCCCCTAGAAATCATAGAACCTTGGGATAATAATAATTTCTTTGAGTGTGATCACCCACCCCAAATCATTAGCAGGTTAAGGGTTAAAATGAACTATGAGAACTACAATTACTTCCATACCCATGATATATATGAGGCCTTACTAAGGATTCATATCAAACAGGGAATCCCTCTTGGTATAATACCATAGAATTCAGAAAACCTTAGGGATAGTAATAATATCATTAAATGTAATCACCCACCCCATCCCATTAGTGGTTTAGGGGATCATTGAACTATGATAACTCTGATTCTTGGTATAATCAAGATATGTAAGACACTGCCCTAAGGATTTGTATCCAATGGGCGTCCACTTCAGTGTAAGTCTCTTCATATCCCAAATTTTCCTAACTATGGGACTAAATTATCCCATTATTCTTCCATAATTCATCATCCTTTAGTGGCTGATAAGTGGGCTCACACATGGGCATCATTTTAAGTGTCATCCATGACCATGCCCTCAAGTACCTCAAACTCATAAGTTGGTTAGGTATGAAATGAACTTTGATGAAACTGATTCTTATTATAAAAAAGATATATAGGATTCATTCCTATGTCTTAATATTCACACCAAATCCTCTATGACACTGATAATCATAACTCTCAATGGGTAACTTTGATGTGTAAGTCCTGTTAAAATATTCTCTTATGTGATGTGTCTGATCTCCCACTATCTCTTATTTATTAGACTAATCATGACTCATGTGAGCTTAGAGACTGGTGATTATTTTACCAAAATCATGGAAAGGATTCACCCAATGTGGGACTTTCATTGGTAGGTACATCTAATTACATATCATCTTAACTAAAAGTGATATATTCTCGATGAGGAAATCAGGGGAAACCTTATATACATAATTCCCAACCAAGTCCTATGTTGTCCCATATTTTATGACACAAACATGAACTATGTAGACTCAGATTCCTATCTTAATAGAATTCGTATAATGCCACATCAAGGCCTAAGCCCAATATTTACATCCTTTCCACATGAGGTTAAACTGTATGGATCGGTCTAGTCACACGAATTTAACTATTTAAAAAAACTACGTGTGTTTTTATTCCCATTCTCAAACTATATGTAAGATACCTCATAGAGGTTTAATCCCATATCCCAGACACCAACTTAGTTCCTAGATAGAAATAAAATCCAGATCCAAACATGTCTATAAACTAAAGTATCATAAATAAATAAGATAATAATGGAAAACCCATGATATGCACAAAGTTGTTTCTATCAATACATGGACCTAATCATTTTATTAAAATAGGGGTAACCAGTCTTGTATCAGGTACTGGGAATTATTTCATGAATATATATTAAATCTATAAGAGATCCATGAAGTAGGTAATAATTCCCCCCAAAAGGGTGGGATTAGCCCGACCTCCCATCCTCTCGACCAATGTGAGTTCCTAAGAGTTGTTGGTTCTGAAACCCCAATAGACCACCTACCTTGGGAAAGATGGTTGGAAATTATTTATGGATGTGGGAACTATTATGATTTTCTTTTAGATACAAATATGGTAAACCTGATGCAAATTATTGTGAAACCACCCCCAATCACACACAACCGAGCGTTAGGAAAATATTGTTCCATATTTGTTATGGAAAAATACTATAATTTGATATGGCTCTAAAAAATCTATATCTATGGGTAATAACCCTAAAAAGGGTGTATTAATATGGAATCCATCATTACCTGGTGGATGAAAATGGGCCTCTCTACACACCTAGTTTGATACTCCTAGAATATATTCATTGGTTAATCACATACTTATACAAACCATTATCAAGGATATATAGATAATGTATACCTTTTATTGATATTGAAGTATACCATCCTAGAATAATGATATTAGAAAACATTAGGATTAATCATTCCTTTATAATTATGATTATATGATTCCCAATAATAATAAATTTCTCACTTTGGTTTTCTCCTTCTAGAAAAATGGATGGAAATAAGAATCATGAAAACAATGGATACAATGGAAAATGTGATGAAAATATTCTCAATATAGGGGGAGATGAAGTAGAAAATTCAGGATGATGATGATGAGTCAGTTAAATCAAGTATTGAATAGCAACTAAAACCATTTGGATCATCTAACATCACCAGGGATGGAATAACTTATAGTTGAATGCTTTATGCATCAACAGCCAATTATTTTTTGTGGAACCTCAGATCCAATGATCATGGAACAATGGGTCAATACCACAGAAAATATATTCTCTATACTCCATTATTCTGATCAAGATATAGTTATGTTGGTATTATATTTATTAGATGGAGAAGCTAATCAGTGGGGGACACTGATTAAGAACATTAATATGAGGGATATGGTGGATTTCATGGGTTGGGAAGACTTTGAAAATATATTTTTCATCAATTATTTTCCACATGCTCTCAAAAACAAAATGGTCCAAGAATTATATGAGTTGAAATAAAGATAAAATGAATTAGTTGAGAATTATGAGATTACATTTAAAGGGATTTCATGTTAAATTTCAAGGTTTTTCATTGATATTATTGTTTTTTGGTAGCATAGTTCATTTAGGTGATTCAAGGGTCAGAAGAAACATGTTTCAGGAAGAATGGTGGTTGGTGTAATATCTTAGTTTGAACATACAAACACATCAAAACCCTAGATCTAGCTTCATTTATCGATTCAGTATGGTTATATGGAATCATTTTATCCATATTGGGAGTTCACAGTGGATCCATTAATGGTGGCCAAATATAATTCATCTTCTGATTTAGTGTGTGACCATGCTTTAAGAGTCAAGGGGTTTTGATGGGAAGAAAAATTGATTATTTGGTGGAATGAGACCCCATATATGTAAATAATTGGTGATTAGAGTCATTGGTAGTTATGAAGAGATGGTAAAATGTTCTCTAAATGTTGAAATGAAGTTGAAAGATTATAAATGGACTCACAGATGGAATTTCATGAAGATAATTATGGAACAATATTTTGGGAAAATCTATATGAGAAGAAATCACAACATCCCATGTTAAAAAAATGTGGGAAGAAGCATTTGGGGAATTGTATTCAAGGAAGTAGAAAGTGATACAAGTGTAGAAGATATGGGAATATAGCTCAAAACTGTCATAAATTTTTAAAGATTCAACATATAAATTCTAATGAACAAGGGAAGATAGAAAAATAACAACCAGCTATACAATGATTCAAGTGTGGGTAATTTGGGTATTTAGTTCACCAATGTCCAAATTAGAAGATAATTGAGGAAATCACCATCAACCCCAATAGAGTCCAATGGAGAAAGTTCATTCTTTTTCAACTATGATGGATGATGTTAAGGATCTAAATGAAGTTGTGTTAGGTAAACTTCTCATATAGACAAATTTATCATGTAAATTGTTTTATTGTGGTTCTACATATTCTTTTATTTCTTTAAATTTAAAAAATTCATGTTATACTCAGAACTGGTAGTGGTATAGTTTTCTATAAAAACACTTAGAGTAACTATTCAATCATCAAAGATATATAGGGATTCCCATATTAACTTTAGTGAGTACAACCTCTTTGAAAACTTGGGGATCATTTTGATGGTGGAATTCGAGAAGTTTTTTGTTTGACCAAGTGTGTCACCTTTAGGAGAAATTATTCTATTTGTAAAGAAGAAGGATGGATCAATGTGACATTTAATTTATTATAAAGAACTTAATGGGATCATAGAAAAGAATGCATGTCCTCTTCTAGGGATTTATGATTTATTCGAAAATATTCATGGAGCTCAATTAATTTCCATGGATGATATTCATTTTGGGTATCATCAATAGAGGTTGAAGAAGAAAGATATCTCAATCACTACCTTAAAATAAGTTATGGAAAGTATGAGTTTGTTTTTAAAACCTTCATCTTGACTAATACTCCTACCATATTTATAGATGTGATGAATATATTATTTATGGAATGCCTTGAGAAATTTTTGGTGGTATTTATTGATGAAATTTTGATAAATTCCAATAGATATGAGGTTCATAAATATTATATAAGGTTCATATTATGAATCCAAGGAATGATAAGTCGTCCGGTAAATTTAGTAAATGTGAGTTTTTGCTACAAAAAGTTGCATTCTTGTGACATGTCATGACAAATAAAGGAATCATATTGGATAAAGTAAATAAAATGGTTGTGGAGGAGTGTCCAAATCCTACAACTATAACCAATATTCATAGTATCCTTGTTCAAGTAGGATATTATAGAAAGTTTGTGACAAAAATTCATCACTTTTTAATCCACTAAAAAAGTTAAATAAAAAGGTTGTTAAGTTTATCTGGATAACTATAAATAAATTTTACATGAATTGAAGAATATGTTTCTAGTTAACTTGTGTTAACAGTGGCCTCTGATATGGAAGTATTTTTCATTTATAGTGAAGAATCATTAAAATGGATTGGATGTTTTCTCGTGAAAAATGACAAGGTGATCACTTATCTCATGAATAGGATTATCCTACCCATGATCTAGAGTTATTTATAGTTATCCTTCCATTAATGATATGTTGACACTATCTTTATGGGGAAAATGTGATATATACATGTACCGCAAAATTGTAAAGTAGATATTCTCATAAAAGGAGGTCAACATGCATCAGTGAATATTGTTAGAGGTAATCAAGGAAAAATATTGATCTATTAACTACTATCTTGGAAAGGTGAATAATATGGATGATTCTCTTAGTATAGAAGAACATGCTACTCTATCCATGATGTGGATCGAGAAATACCCTATATACATGGATATGAAAATGATGGATCTACAAATCATAACGATAGGGAATATATACTACGTGGCCCGAATGATTCCCACATTGTTGAATATGGTTATTTATGATTTGGATCTAGACTTTCTATGAAATCATCACCTGGTATAAATAATGTTTAATTTTAAAATGAACATAGATCATCTTTCTCCATCTATTCTAGAAGTAACAATACATACCATGATTTATAGGGAACCTAAGGTGGTCCAAAATGAAAAGATATTTCATTGAGTATACCAAAATGTTCTTTTTATATTAGTAAGATAAATCAGAGTGACAGAAGTCCACGAAGATGATCCAACCATTTACCATAACCATTTGGAAATGGGATAACATCACCATAGACTTCATCATGGTCTCCTGAATATATCCAAAGTAAGAAATGTGATATGGGTTTTGGTGTATTGACTCACCAAGAAATACCACTTAATTAATATTCAGGAATATTTCTACCTTGACTGACATTCCATGATATACTTAATGGAAGTATTGAGGATATATGGGGTACCACTTTCCATAATTTCTGATTGTGGTCCAAGGTTCACTTGTAAATTCTATAGAATTCTTAAACATTATCTAAATAGTGATTTGAATTATAGTATATCATATCACCCCTAAACAAATAGATGATATAAAAGTAATATTTAGTCACATGAAGACATTATTAGATCCTACTCAATGGAATTTAACGATTTATGGGATCAATATCTATTATTAGTTGAGTTCTCATTCAACAACAGCTTCCACTCAAGTATTTAAATGGATCCATATGAACATATTTAGGGTAAGTGATTTATAACTACAACTTGGTGGGATGAAGTTGGTGAACGAAATCTACTTGGACCTAATATTCTGAAAGAGATTATAGAAAAGATCCAATCCATCTAGTAACCCATATAATATTCCAACATTCAGTGGAAGATTTATGCAAAAAATCATGAAAGGGACTTGTATTTTGATGTTATAGAAAACTTTTGTCTTTGAATATCACCATAGAAGAGGTCCATGCAGTTTTTAAAGAAAGGAAAATGTATCCCTATGCATGTTGGCGCATTTGATATCCTAGATCATATAATAGTAGTTCTATATCGGCTAACACTTCCACCAAACATGGCTCAAGTTCATGATCTATTCCACATAACACTCCTAAGGAAGTAAATACTTGATCCCATGCATATAATAAATCCAAAGGTTGTACAAATAGATAAAAAACTCTCTTATGTGGAGCAGTTAGTGAAGATATTAAACTACAGAGAGAAATTTCTATGAAATATGAAAACTCACCTTGTCAAAGTGTTTTGGAAGAACCATAAATATAAAGAGGTAATGTATGAACCATATAAAACAATTAGATACAAGTTCACTCAACTAATCTCAACTAAGAATATGAGTTGAAATTTTGAGGGTGAGAATTCATTAAGGGGGAAGAATGCAACAACCTAAAAAATATTATTCTTTAAATAAAGGAACTCTTTCCTCTCAAAAACTTTTTATTATATTTTAAAATAGAAGGAAATAAGAATAAATTTAATTGATATAATTACTTCTAAGGAAATGATATCCATTATCACGATATGTGTAATAAATTTTATAAGAAAATTAGTGATGTTGTATTATAATACTAGAACCCAATAACACTTTATTTAATTATTTAAGAACATTACACTCAGTCTAAAACAACACCAAATATCATACTAATAATTAAAATGGGAAAATGGAGGATAAATACAGTTCAATATAAAAATTTGGGTCACCTTGATCCCCTAGAATCATCACAGCCATGTACATCACTATAATAGAGAAATAAAGAGCTAGTAATATGAAATTCATTTTAGAAATGATATTGAACCCTAATATAATCAAATTAAATGATGAAGTGTAAAAAATGTTGTATTTATAGGTAATTATGATCATAAACCTTTATTTTTGACGACTAACACAGTTGATTAGTATTATCAACAATAGTCAATAGAACATCTATTCATTTTTATTGTTGGTCAGGTAGAATCATTTATGTTATCATTGGGATTATTAAATGATATAATCAAAATTGTATTATTTTTTAGACTATATAAATATTCTATTAAAATTATTTTTTATGATAAATATATAAGTTTTGACTAAAAAAATCCTGAAATAATTTTTTTAAACGCTTTCAAAATGATAATATTTATAACAAAGTCCTATGTATTTTTTCAAACAGTCAGGATGTTTAGTATGATATTAAACTTTTTAATTTTCATGAAATAATTATTTTTATATAAAAGTTAAATTTTCCATATATAGATTAATATTTTTATAAAATTAATTTCATTTTGTGAATCATCACATCTAAATTATCTTAGGGTTGTTTTTAGGAATTTTTGATAAAGTTTATTTTTTGGCTAAAAAGTTAAAATTGTCGCTTAACGAGCATTGCGATTTTATAACGTCATTATTATTTTATAATGATTAAAAATTTTATAAAACCTTTTATTTAAACAAAATTTAATTTTATAATTATAAAAACAATTATAAATGTGAATTTTAATTTTAAAATTTATACTTTACTTTTTTTACCATAAAATAGATTATTGAAAGTAAAAATATTTTTTTGTTTGTGTATATTAAATGGGTTGTATGGAAGGTAATTTTTAATTTTTGAAGGCCATGAACATTAAACCCCACTCTCATAATCAATAATAGTCTATATAATTGCTTTTAATTCATTTCAACAAAAAATGGTTATCTTATATAATAAAATAATCAATATTTAATCCTTTTAAACTCACCCATCCTCAAGTATAAATAGCAATTATTCCTCATTCTCGTCCACTCTAAATTACTAATTCATGATGTTATGGTTATTTTACCTCCAAAATAGTATTTCCAAGGTTCCCTAAAAGTCTCAAGGTTCCATACTCATGTTTTAGGAAGAAAATATTCTAGGTAAAGGTATTCTCATCTTCTTCTTTTTTATTCAAGTATCTCATTTTGTTTGTCTTCTTAATATCAATAATTCATTATTTTAATGAAATTTTTATAGAAACCCAAGCCTTTCACACATATAATTACATTCCTTTTAACATAATTGTATATTAATTAGATCCCAAAAATCATGAGGCCTAATATATTTGGTAGATTATATTCATAATACATCAAAGTGAGGATAAAATAAAGCTTCTTTATTTTATTCCCCATAGTGAGCTCCTAAATCCTTTTGAGCTCCTAAAACTATATGAAAGAACCTGGGGAATACATAGAAAAAAATTTTGAGAGAAAAATCCTAGTAAGGAAATAAAAATGATAAGGAAACATAATATGTGGGAAAAAGGTATATCATCACATCATAAAAGAAAAGTCATGTGAGAAGTCACATGAAATAATAACTTAAATAGCATGGTATTATTATCATAAAATAATAAGAAATGTGTCATAAACATAAAAAATGACATAAACATAATTCAAGGATAATTTTTTAGATAGTATCTCATGGTGGATAGAGTCTCATAATGGATTGGGTTCACTCCCTAATCTCATAAATTACATCTCATGAGATTAAAACATTACCCAATGCATTGGAGGGAAATATAATTCTTGGACCACCTACCATATAAATTTCATATACATTTATATTTGTTGCATATATATAAATAAATCATGACACATAAACATAAAAATTACCCATGGAAAGAAAATTATTTATATACTCTTTCCTTATATCATAATCAAGGTAAATTTCATAATGAAGGCATTTGAGACCAGAGCATAAGGAATGTATTCCCTATGAATTGATGGTAGAGTTATAAAGTTATATAATTAAAATAAATATATAAATATTTTATAATCATTCTATAACATTACAAAAAATAATTGATGAATACAAATACTTTTAAAAATATTAAAAACATTCTTGAGGATAATAACCTTGGCCCTTTGAAAATCACTTTTGAAAAAAAAAACATCACAAAATATTGTGAGAATCCTTTTATTTGAAAATATATGTGTAAAATTATAAATTAATCTAAAATTAAAATTATGGTGGTTCATTTCATACTTTTCATATAAGTTAAAAAAACATCCATTTCACATTATGTAAGAAAAGTCAAAAATTCTCTCATTGAGAAAATGACATAAATTTTCCTATTAAACCATATTTTTTAATTAAAACATGGGTAAAAATTTATTTAATAAATCATTGGATAATATCAGAAACATTATTTAAGAAAATTATAAAACATTTATTTAAAATGAATAGTATTTTAAACTGAAGAGATATAAAAAGTCTAATTTTATTAAAAACAAATTCTCAATCATTTCTAAGAGAGGAAAATTGTACTATTACTTCAAAATGTCAATAATAATGAGATAAGAAGAAAAATAACTGGGTTTATTATTAAATGATCATATAATTTTCTTCAATATAAATTTAACCATGAATAATCTTTATTAAAATGAGATTGAAGCATAAACCCTCAATACTTTGGTAACTTTTGAATCATAACCCACCCATAAATGAAGTAAGTAAATTGTAAAGTAAAATAAAATTATTTATAAAATAATGATTATATAATATGTAAAGGTAAATTATATACACCATATAAAATACATTAGGTTTATAAAATAACAAGTCTCTCAAAGAAGTAAGTTTTGTGTCAAAACCCTTACCTGAAGTCTAAGAGTTGTCATGTATGCCTTTTATCTCTTATATAATAAAATTATATCAGTTATTTTTTTATAAAGAAATTATAGATTTAATACCTTATAATTAAACCATTTATTTCATTTATTTTAATGAAATGATTAATTGCACAGTCAATTATGTCCACATCGGGTGTTTTGAGGACACTCAATTCATAATTTCAAAATGACATCAGTGTGTTGATTATTGTCAAATGGCTAATTATTCTATAATCAGAAGAATAATAATCATTAATTAATTATAATTATTATAAATAAATTATATTTTTATAAATAATCATGAATTATGGTTATGAAAAAATTAACTATGTTACAATCATGGAGACGGTAGGTCATACTTACGATTGTGGAACATTTCCATTTTTTCATGATCATGGTGAAAAGAAGAAAAGTTTTATTTTATCTTTATATAATTATAATTTTATCATAAATATAATATTATTTATTTAAATAAACTTATATACACCATACATTTGTAGCGGTAATTAAAAAATCGCATTGCTTCGAGAGACAGTAGTCCACGGTACACACAAACGATGTTATCATTTTCAATAGATGTTAAGGTAAAAAATAATAAGATATATTAATTTCTCAGAATTATTAATATTTCATGAATATAATATATAAACTTTAAATCCACCAATATAAGTATTTTGTATATGGCATTATGTAAAATAAATTACATCGGTTCATGAGGCGGTAGTCTTTCGTACACGCGAAGGATGGTTTTGTTTCCCATTTGATGGAAGTGGAGATTGATTTTGGTTATACCATTAACATAATGGCATAATAGTATATGGTATATAAATATTTTATTATATGATCATTATTGTATAATATTTGGAGGAGGTGGAATAATAAATTAAACAAGGATTCTTGGTTAAGAATGTTCCATCTCATCTGAACCACCTTTTTAATATTATATACTATGCCTTATTGGATTAGATTTATAATAAAACAGGCTTATAAGATATGAGGGGGTAAGTAAGGACTTATTTGGGAAGGTATTTTCTAAACCAATGGGTATTTTAATTGTTGAAAGGAGAGGATTTTGGGTTCACTTTTATAAGTGTAGAGGAGTGGAATTCTTGTAAATACACAAAACTATTCAATAATGAGAAGTCACCCTCATGAAAATATCCTCAAAAATTTAAAAATAAAGTATGGGAGGATATAAAATGATAAAAAAACTTTAACATTAAAAATAAACATGTTTTAAATATATTACCCTCTTTACCTCTAAGGTTACTCAATTTTATTATTTTAATTTTTTTACCACAAGAACTATTTTTTGACTATTTTTACAATTAATAATGAAAAAATTTAATTTTTAATTACTATATAATATAAATTATAATGATTAAAAATATTAATACATTTTATAAAATTAAATTCATATATGTGGAAGAATTTAATTTAAAATTAAACCCACAAACATGTCAAAAAATAGTTTTTCATGAAATGCATTTTTCAAGCGTAAGAAGATCTTATAATAACTATATTACAAGTAAAAATAATTAAATTAATTTCAATTAATATTTATATATATTTATATATATAATATATACATTTAACTTAAATAATTAAATATTAGGGGTTATTTTAATTAGTTAAAATGGTTAAAATTATTTAATTTAAAATCATTTTCAAAAAAATGTGTTTTAAAGCCAAAAATAAACTTACATTAAAATCTAGTATAGAGATGATTAAAATTTTATTAATTAAATTAAATATAAATAAATAAATATTATGAAACTTTAAAATGGTATTAAAACAATAATGTGTACTTTCAATCACTTAAGTTATTAAAATTAAGTGATTATTTTACCAAAAAATGGTATTTTAACTATTCACTGAATATTAAAAAAATTCTAAAAAAACATAATATGTCACCATAATTTAATATTAATATTATTATTTCAAAAAAAATTATAAAATTAAATTTCTAAAATTTACAAAAAAATATTTATAATATTTTCTCACAAAAGCAATAAAATTTTTTGAAGGAAATGTTTTGTTTTATAGAATAAAATATATTTATTAAAGTTAAGTGATTATTTATTAATAATTTTTAAATAAATATATATTGATCAGGATCTTTATATATATTTTATAAATTAGTTAACACTATTCATACCCTCCAATTTAATGGCTATGTTATATTGATCACATTTTGGTAATAATATTTTAATATTATATCACAGTTTGGTTATAGTCGTTATTGAATGTTAAATACACTATCGAGCATATTTTTCTTTTAAAATATTTGGGTTCTACATTCTACACAATTAAACAAATATCACAATTTCAATTTAATCTTTTTTTATAAATAAAGGGTTTGACATTTGAAAATTCATTTTTGGAAAATCCATACTATAAAAATGGTTATTAAAACTTCTTCTTAAAAGAGGGAAATGGGAATATAAAGTTCATATGAAATAACACATGACAAGGTTTTCAAGTAAGAGAAAATTAGTGGGAATTGAAAATATGTACATGGAAGAAAGCATAAATAATTATGAAGAGTGATAGAGAACATTGATCACAATATATTCAATGACAAATAGAAAGTTAACAACCACCAAATCATAAATTTTTGGTGAATTAAAAGACCATTGATTCATTAGTTATGAAATTATTAGGATAAATTTTTTGTCTCAAGAACCATTTTTTATAGTTTATGGATTCTTTCTTATTTTCATTTAATAAACACAATTAAACATTTCATTTTTCTGTAATCAATTCCAATTCACCTCATACTCTAAGGAATTAATATCCAACATAAACATTTTATGCTTGAAGCACTAAAATTGACTTTTAATAGATCATAAGATCCATAAAATAGTAACAAAATATTTGTCCCATATTTATTAAAACAAAAAAAATGGTTATCATAAAATAATATAATAACCAAAATTAATATGAATATATTCATCTCAAAAATTCAATAATAAAACCAAAGATTTAGCATAGATCATTCCTTAAATATGTAACCTAATATCCCAAATAACTTCAACATGAAATAAGGTTGTAAACTTAAAGGTTATCTCATACCATGTAACTCAAATATCCCAAAACACAATGGAATTATTCACAAATAGTCCTTTATGTCAAAACTATAGGTTATATAAATTCCAACCCAATAAAATATTTCCCAAAATATAAGGAATGTACTCAATATAAATTTATCAAAAAATTAGTTTTTAAATATTAATGTATTTTATAAAACTTATTTTTTCCAAAAAATAAAATAATATTAATTGAATATAATTATCTCATCAATAAGAACATATAAAATATTATAATTTCCTCAATAATATATTTTTTCCATAAAATATTGACTTACTATTAAATCACCTTCCAAGGTTATTAATTCCATTCAGCATGTTCTTTAAAATCCTTAATGAAAAATTACTACAAAATAATCCTTATAAATTTTATGATTCTTATTACTATAATTCTATTTATATATAAAACACTAATAACATGTTTCTCATGTCTGAACACCCAAAAATTTAAATAATTATACTTCAAAAAATTTCATAACATATGCCATTAAAAATTAGTCTTTGGATTATATAATTGACTCAGATAATGATCATGTTGCTATCATTTATGACATTTAACCATTATTGATTTTATAGGTTAAACTTTATATCTCGATTTATTTTTAACTAAAATATTCATTTTTCTTCATCAATTAGTGGATTTGACCCCTCTTTTTCTACGCAAAATGCACCTTCCAGTTCATTTAAGTCACATTACATGGTGTATCTTCCCATATTTTTAGCATGTAGTAAATTTAATCTTATTTTATTATTCATCTTTAGAACTTTAACTTCCATGATACTCCATTCTACACTTCTTTAGTGTGTTTGTAAATTGAACTATAATCTAGTTTATATTCATAATTCAAGAAATACCATTTGGATAAATCATTAAATTCCATAAATTTGGTTTTTTTCATGATTTCTTCTATTTTCTCCCCTTAAATAAAATATATAATAAAAAATAAGATGATAATTATTTAACCTACAAAATAGAAACTTATAAAATTAAAAGGAATAAATTATAAATGATAATTATATCCTAAATTATGTATCTTTAGGTTTCAATACAGGTTATATATGGTAGTTATTATTATTAGGTTTTCTAACCTAATAATTTGTTCAACTCCTTCATAGTGGTTTGTAAAGAGTTTGTGAGTTTGTAAAACATATCCCTTCGGAGTTTCAAACAATGTGTGTAATAAGGATTGTTTTCATGTATGAGGTAACGTTCAAGTCAATCTCAAAATGGATTTTTTTGGTTATTACACCGAGGTATATATGTCCCAGAACCACATCCACTTTTAGTATTCAGATATGGTTGTAATTTCGCAAAAACTACTATATTTATACTTCACTAAGATTCTAGGATATTTTTATATACTTATTATTATTATTAGACTTATCCCTAAAGTTCTCAATAATATTTTCTCTTCCTAGTTTTAAAAGTTAACTAAACCTTTTATCAGATACCAACTATAGTTATTCAGTCCTTTTACACATATCATTACATGGTTTTTAACAAAAACATCTATCAATTACAACCTAAAGATCATGGTGCCTAGTGTATTTGGAAGACAATATTCGTAATGAATTCAAATGAGGCTAAAATAAAACTTATTTATTTTATTCTCCATAATGACCTCCTAGGTCTTTTTGAGATCCTAAAACTACATGGGATAATCTAGAGAATACATATATAAAATGTATGGGATAAAAATAGTAAGGAAATAAACATGATAAGGAATCATAACATGTGAATCAGAGGTGTAATATGACTCCATAAAAGAGAATACACATGAGTAATAACAATGGACCATAACATAATAAACAAGGTATAATAAGTTCATGGAATCATATAAATATGGAATCAATATAAAACATGAAATAAACATAAGTTATGTAAAACTATCAAAATAATATCACATGCTGGACAGAGTCCCATAAATGATTAGGTTTACTCCATAATCCCATACAATACATCTCATCAGTCTAAAATATTACCCAATTTATTGGATGGATATATAATTCTGATCCCACCCACCATATTCACTTCATGTACATTCATATGTGTGTCACATAATTAATTCAATTATAACATATAAACATAATAATTACCCAAGTAAATAAAATGGGTTACCTAATATTTCCTCATATCATAATCAAGGGACATTTCATAATGAATGAATTTTATAAATGAGTATAAGGAATGTATTTACTAATAAAATTAAGGGATGTTGAGAAAGTAATATATTTAAGAGACATATATACATATTTTATAATCATTCCACAACATTAAAGTTTGTATTAATTGATTACTATTAATACTTTTAAAAATATTAAAATCATTCTTGAGGAAAAAACCTTTCAAATTTAAAAATAACTTTTTAAAAAACTAAAACTAAAAAAATTGTGGGAATACATTTCATTTAAAAAATACTTGTAAACTTGTAAATTAGTCTTCAATGAAAACTTTGGAGGTTAATTCTATACATTTTGTATAACTTGAAAAAACATTCCTTTCACATTTTATAAAAGTAAAAAAGATCCTTTTTTAGAAAATGATGGGAAGATTACTTTAAAAAAAATTAAGTAAAAAATTGGTAAAAATTTATTTAATAAATCATTGAATAATATTAAAATAATTTTTAGAACATTTTTAGAAAACTTGGATTTAGAAGGAAAATGATATTCAATTAAAGAGAGAAATGAGGTCATATTTTCTTCGAAATATTTTCTCAGTAATTTTAAGTACCTAAGAGAGTAAAATGGTAATATTACTTGAAAATTTCATAAATAAAAATAGAAGAATAAAATGAATGTTTTTATTATATAGTGATAAAAATGTTTTTCTTTAAAGGAAATTTAATCTTAAACAATCATCATTCAAATGAGATTGAAGCATAAACCATTGACACTTTTATTACTTTTGAATCATAACCCCCCCCCCCATAAATGAATTAAGTAAATTGTAATATAAATTAACATGATTTATAAATTATTAGTGATATAATATATAAAGGGTCATTATATACACCATATAAGAAAAATTATATCTACAAAATAAAATGTGTCTCAAGAAAGAAGTTTTGAGATGAAACCCTTGCCACAATTCTAGGATTTGTCGTGTATGTATTTTATCTCATGTATAATAAAATTATGTCAATTATTATTTTACTTAATAACATTTTTAGGTTTAATACTTTATAATTAAACCATTTACTTCATTTATTTTAATGAATTGAATAACTATATAGTCAGTTATGTCCATGTGGGTGTTGTGAGGACGTTGAGTTCATAATTTTAAAATGGAATTGATGTGTTGACCATGGTAAAAAGGTTCATTATTATATTTTTTAAAAAATATTTATCATGAAATAATTATCATTTTTATACATAAATTATAATTTTAAAAAAATTAATTATGGTTATGAATAATGAACTGTGTTACAATCATGGAGACAGTGGGTCGTACATACGCATGTGTAACGTTTCTGTTTTTCAATGAAAATGATGTAATGAAGGTAAGTATTATTTTATATTTCCAAACTAATAATTATGTAATAAATATAATATTAATTCTTTAAATACACTTACATAAACCGTTGATGTAGAGTGATAATTAAAAAAAATCACATCAGTTGGTGAGGTGGTAGTTTTTCATACACATGAACAATGTTATCATTTTCAATGGATGGTAAAATAATAAATTATATGATATATTAATTTTTAAGAAATAATAATATTAAATTAATATCATATAAAATAATTAAATCCATCATTATGAATATCCATGATAGGGGGTTATGAAAAATGAATTACATTTATTTGTGAGGCAGTAGTTTGTCGTACACATGAACGATGTTGTTGTTTCCCATTTTATAGAAGTAGAGATATATTTAGGATATGAAATTAACATAATATAATAATATTATATGAGATATAAATATGTTATTATATGATAATTATTGAGTAATATTTGAAGTATGTGGAAGAATAAATGAAACAAATATGCATGGTTATGAATGATACCTCTTCTTCAGACCACCTCTTTAGGATTATACCTAAAGTCATCCTAGATTGACTTTATGATCAAAAAAGGATTATAATATGAGTTAAGGGAATTAAATAATTGATTTGGGTAGGTATTATACAAACCAATGGATTTTGGATGTTTGGAAAAGGATAGGATAGGGGTTCCCTTTTATAAGGGAGAAGGAGTTATATTTTTGAAAATAACCAAAATTATTCAATAATGGGAAGTCGATATCAATACAAGTGCCTCCAAAATTTAAAATTAAATTATTTAAGGATATATAATTCCTATATGAACCTAAAAAATTAAAAATAAAATAGTTTTTATTTATATTATCCTACTTACCTCTATAGTTACTCACATTTACCAATTTTATTTTTTTTTCACAGTAACTATTTTTTAAATTTTTTTATTGTTAATTTTGAAAAAATATTAAGTTGAAATTTTTATATAATATAATTTATTATTATTCAAAATATTCAATCGATTTTATCAAATTCAATTCACATAAGTTTAAGAATCTAATTTAAAATTAAACCCACATACATGTTGGAAAAATGATTTTTTAAGAAATGCATTTTTCAAGCATAAGATGCTCTTATAATAACTATATGAAAAATAATAATAATTAATTTAATTTAAATTAGTATATATATATATAATATAAATTTAATTTATTTAATTCCATATTATGTGTTTTTTTAATTATTTATAATGGACAAAAATTATGCACTTTAAAACAGTTTTCAGAAAAAATGTGTTTTATAACTTAAAAATAAACTTATATTAAAATCGAGTATAAAGATGAAATAAATGTAATTAATTTGATAAAATTAAAATAAATAATACCTTTTATACTTTTAAATAATATTAAAAAAATAATGAAACTTTTTAATTACTTAATTTATTAAAACGAAATTGTAGTTTTACCAAAAATCTGTATTTTTACTATTCATTAAGAAATAAATATTTTCAAAAATATACCAAAATTTTACCCTAATTTAATATTAATATGATGATTTAAAAAATTATGTTAATTTTATAATATTAAATTTTAAAAAAATAAAAAACTAATTATAATATTTTCTCACAAAAGCAATAAAAATCATTTTTGGATGAAAGGAATTTTTTTGTAGAATAAAATATATCTACTAAAGTTTAGTGTTTATTTATTAAGAATTTATAAATAAATTTATATTTATTAGTATATTTTTAAAATTTTATAAATTAGTTAATACTATTCATACCCTCTAATTTAATTGTTAGTTTATATCGATCACATTTAAATAATAATATTTTAATATTATATTGGGGTTCGTTTAAACTCAGTGATGCATGTTGAATACACTATAGAGCATAGGGTTAATTAAAAAACATGAGGTTTTACACTTTTTCTCTTACCATTAATTCCCAAAAATTATTTTATTTATGGGAGACCTTTATTGTCTCTAGTTATTCATTTTTCTTAATCAATGTTGTATATCGTCATGCTACTAAAATCTTTTCATGAAATTTTCTCTTTTCTCAAAAATATTATTATAATTTGAATACCCAAACCTTTTCATTATCAATGTTAATTAAACTAGATATTAACATAGTTTATTTATTCAGGTATCAATACTATAAAACAAGTCTATACCCACAATTATCCAAAAAACATGGGTATAGGTCACCCTTATACCCACAATTTTTGAAAACCATGAAAATAGTTTTTGTGGGAGAACAATTCACAGGAAGGACATATACCAATGGTTCTTCAAAGACTGTAGGTTTAGGTCACCCATATACCCATTGTTTTTTTAAACCATGGGAATAGGTTTCGTGGGAAAATAATATTTGATGAGATGTACCTATACCCATGGATCTCAAAACAACAATGGGTATAGGTCACCCCTATACCCACAATTTTTGTAAAACATGGTAATAGATTGTGCGTGAAAAATATTATGAGAAAACCTATGCCCACATTTTGAAAAAACCATGGGTATAGGTTCTCCCATTCTTTTTTCATAATAATATTGATAATAAATAATTTAATTTAAATAAAATTTAATATTTATACATATATTTTTTTAATATAATATTAACAAATGTGTTGTAGGTTTGTGGTAAAGTCATTAGAGTGTAGGTTCAAGGTGTTGGGATCAAATCTAAGCAGTTGATTTTTTTTTTAAAAACAAGGACCTATACCCAATATTTGAAAAAACCACAGGTATAGGTTGGCCCATTATTTTTCAATAATGATAATAATAAGAATAAATTTAATAAAAAAATATTTATATATACATATATTTATAATAGTATAATAATAAGAAATGTGTTGTATGGTAGTGTTAAACTTTTTGGAGTGTAAGAGGAAGGTCTTGGGATCAAATCCCAATGGATGTTTTTTTAAATAAGGTCCCATACCCATAGTTTGACCAAACCATTGGTATGGGTATATACCCACAGTTTGGTGAAACCCTGGGTATAGGTATTTCCATTTAAATTTCCTACACCAATGGTTATGTAATACCATGGGTATAGATCTATCCCAATGGCTTCCAAGGTCGTGGTTCCAAAACCATGGGTATAGAATATACTTACAGTTTTGCGAGATATACCCACAATTCTAAACCATGAGTATAGGGTGTTTTTTTAGTACTATATTTACATGTATGAAACCCACATTCCCTTTTCATGGGTTCAAAATGAAGTAATGTTCTTATTTTCAAGATCTTCTTGTACTTGATGGTTTTAAATAAATCCCATTCAGTATTCATGTTGGTTTATTTATGTAATATTTTTTTATGATCAATGTGACTCTCATGAAATATGACATATGAAAGGTGCATCATTATAGTGCTCCAATGCATTGGGTAAAGAATTAATCTCTAGAGACGTCATGTTTTATAAAACCTAGGATGAATAAACTTGGTAATTATGATTTATGACACCCTTGTGATAATACTTGGTGATATGATTATGAATTCCTTATTTTTATATTGTATCCAAATTTTCATGTTATGATTCAGGTTCTTTATATTATCATATTCCACATGTTCAGATGATTATTCCTTGTAGATGTTCCCTGTGTTCACTTGTTAGGTATCTCCTTTGTCTATTACCCTATTGGGATTTATGCTCACCCCTTTATTTGATGTATTTCCCCTAGATATGAGATGAATTTAAAGTGACCTAGTATGAACCTTTGAATAAGACTTTCATGTTGATTAGAAGAATACTTATATTTCCATTTATTATGTTCATATTTTCTAAGACACTGAACCTCAAAATATCATATGTATTATTTAATGTTGTTCCATTAAATTAAAGTTTAAAAAATAAAAATGTGGGTCACCACACATACTCACTAGAAAAATAGTTCATCACTACATACTCACCTGGTGGATAGAACACTGTGTACTCATCTCACATGCACTGCTAGACTCTTGGTACATCACATACTTCCTTCATTTAATTTTGATCCCATGACTTTTCTTAACATTCTTAAAAACTCCTCATCTCACATGGAAGACATGAGTACTGTATTCATTAATTTTCAACCTCATGATCTTATTACTCATTAATCATGTACAAACCTTTTCAGAACTCATATCGACTTTGAAATATTCTAACTCCTCCTTATGACCACCTAAAAACTTCATGATATCTCCTACAACCCATGATGTCCAAATTCCTTTGTCAATTTTTTTACTGGTGGGATTGACTTGAACTTTCATGGTCAATCACTTCTAGCATGGTGGTTCACCGTTCATACTTCTTCACAAGAAAAACCCCTTGAAAGAAAATATTGAAATAACTCAGTATCTTAGTGATTCCAACATCATTTTTGTTCAAATCCACATGGCCCTACTTATTTATATATATTTTAAAACATGAATATTGTCATATAATAAATCATCCCATATTATACTTGATCCAAGGATGGAAACACTTAATTAATCAGTGTTTTACCTAATTTCTATATAGAATCTAGTCAGGTTTTGATGCTCACTTAATGCCTCCCATGTCACCTCGTATGAGAGAGGTTAAGCACCTCCATACATCTTGTGCACTAAACTTCCACTATAATACATGTTCTTGAACCATATGTATGATCTTCCCTCACTATTCGCCTCTTCTTGGATACTTGGGAAGGCTATGTGTGGTCAACAAGGCTCCTACAGCCACCTTAGGTGGTTGTTGGTGAACTTGTTCCCACAATTGACCCAACATGGCTAATTTTTGTAAGTCACATATTAATGTGACTTCTTAAAATGTATAATCTCATCAAAATATCATCATCTAAGTCTTCCTTATCCATTTACATTATTACTCATGACACATTGAAAATAAATACCAAATTCATTCTTGAACCATTTACTTTGGATCCTCACCATGTTCATTTGTATCCTATCACAATACCTTATTACATGTTATCAATATTATATAATTTTAATATTAATATTAAATATATAACACAATATCATAAATGAAAATTTGAATTCATTCCATCAAAAAAACTCTAAACAAGTATTTCATCAGTTCAATCTCAATTCATAATAAATTCCAATAATTACATGTTCTCTTATTTAGTTAATATTCATGAACTAAATTGGGAACTAAATTCTACAAGTTTCCACTTAAAACTATATGTTTTAGTAGAAATTAAAATTTTCCATCATACTTTAATGATTTATGAAGTTTGGTTTTCCATCATTTAGTTTTCACTAATTGATATTAATTCACTTTACATTAATGAAATAAAAATCATCACAAAATAAAATTTATAACACCATATAATTAAAAAAACCATTTTTAGCAAGAAAATGTTCATTATTATACATAATAATAATAATAATAATATCATTTCCTTATAAATTTCTTCACATAATTATATAAGAGTTCATTATTCATTAAATTTTTAAATTAATTTCCAATAAAATATAATATAAAGACACATAATAAATCCTCATTAATTCATTAAAAATCATATCATATTTATTGAATACCCAACAAGAACTTTAGGTAACTCAAACCTATGAGTTTCACTCTAAAAATCAATAATATAAAGTAGAAAATATATTTTTTTATCACTTGTAAATAAACTATAACAAACTACCTCTTGAATTTAACCCAAATCAACCACATATATTAACATAATATTAATGTGAAATTAAATCTCATCAATAAACATTAAACCACATCATATAACATCAAAACTATGGTTTTCAACACAAACAAAACACCATCTATATCAGTAATAATAATGATAATATTTTTTTATTAATTTATATTACTCAATTTTTAAATAATTAAAAGTTATTCCAACATTTAAAAATAATTACATAAAAAAATTACTAAAGAAACAAATTAATAACCCACATTAATTCATCTAATGATTCTCACATTAAATTAGTTTCAATATTCAAGTCATTGAACCCTCATTTGAAAAAATCAATAATAACAACTCACAAACCATAAAAATACATTAAATAAAAACAAAATAAATAGAAATGTTTGTATATATCATTTCAATTTGACAATTAATACTTATTTATATAAAAAATCCAATATTTCATCCATAATTTCATAATTTCACCAGTCTAGAAATACAAAACATATTTTAGAATCAAAAACCACTGAAATTTAATTACTTTAAAAAAAATGATAGGTCTTAACTTATATTTGATTACATGATTCCTACTTCACATATGGTTCATCAAACAGAATAATATCTAATGATATATTGTAGACAAAATATATATTTTAATATAGATATAAAATATAAAGAGATGTTATGCCCTTCTTCAAAGAAAAAAGTAGGTCCCCTGTTTTATTTTTATTATTAAAAAATTGTATTATTTTTCATTTTGAAAATTCCTACATTCTATATATATTTATATTTTTTTATTATAAAACATGCAATTACAGTCACCCATACCCCATCACTACTATAATTTCATATTTATTATGAAATAATCTTTATCAATACTAATTAAAAGCATTGATAAAAATACACCATTTATCAACACTTTTTTTAGCATTGAAAAAGATTAACCTCTATCAGACCTTATAAAGGATGCAGTTTATCAGCACTGAAAAGGAACTGATAAAAGGTACTAAAAATAATTTAATTTATATATACATATTTATATATTTTTTAATGTGAATTATATAATAATAAGTATATATTTTTATAAATACAATATATATATACATATTTATAATTATATACATATTTATAATTATATAAATAATTATAAGTACATACATATATATATTATTATAACTAGAGAGAAACAAATAATATAATGAATAGATGGTGAATTGACCAGTTATAAATAAAAAAATATAGTCAACAGATAAAGAGAACATATGGTGTCACCATTTCATATCCTTTATAGGAAGGTTGGGGAATACTGATAGCTATAACATGGTCTTCAGAAAGGGAGAAAGATGAACCATGAATTCCAACTCATCCTCATCGTGTACGGGGGTTTATACGACCTAATATCCTTTATGAATCCATAAACCAAACAATTCACCCTACAAAGAGTACCTAGATTTGTGTGATATATTGAAAATTTTCCTTGATGAGGTTGCAAGGGGTTCACCACCTTCAAAACATGTTGGGATTAAAGAGATGTTCAAAATCACAGAAAGGAAGTCGAATGAAGGGAATTGTGCCTCGAACTATGTGGTAGGTGTGAAGAGGAATTTTTCTGATGTGGTTAAATCTGGGGCCAATCCATATTTCTCTAATTTTGATCTTCCTACCCCAGGGAGAGTAATTTCAAAAGGAAGAATTACACACATCTCTAAAAATTAGGAGGTGGTGGAAGAGCGGTTGAATCTATGTTGATACTCTATCATCATGTGTGTGACAGTTCAAAACGGGAATAAACCATATAATTTCACTGATTTAACATGGAAGATAGCAGCAGTTTGGGGTTTTCATGAGTGGAAGATGAATGCAATGGGGTTAGGGTACTATCACATTGTGTTCCCCTCTAATGATTAAAATTGAAGAGCATGGAGCTTTGAATAATTATCCCAAAGTCCTAGATTCTTAAGAATTTAGAAATGGGTTAGAAACATTGATCCAGATATAGTAATAAACATGTACATGAAAATTTGGATCCATATTTTCAAACTTAGTTGGTTGTATTGAAAATCATGCATCTTATGGGGCATAGGCTCATCTGTGGGTGATCTAATTTAGATGGATAGATAGATAGATAACCCAATATATGGACATTATGCAATAGTGTTGGTTAATGTTGATATGTCTTGCACGCTTTTGGAGGAAGTGCTGTTAACAATAAGGGATAACCCTATAAATGTTTCCATTAAATATGAGATGAGGCCAAAGTTCTGCACTAAATGCATGTTCTTTGGTCAAATGATTCCTGAATTCAATAGGGACGGAGAATGATCCATCATTAATTTGAAGTGGCATGAAGTTTTTTAGTATAGGAGGAATAAGGGGGGATCCATCGGCTTCTACATATCCTAAAATTTATGTTGGACCTTCTAATGAAGGAAAGCTAGAAGATGGAAATGTGACTGATGTAATTGTACATATTGTGTGAGAGACTTATGGAAGGAATTCCCCTACCTCTATAGATAATCACCTTGAAGTGATTAAGGGTGTGCACTCTGAGCATCCAAAGATTGTGCAAGATTCTCATCCCACTCACTCTGAGTCTACTAAGGATGAGCAACCTCATCAATCAGAGGATAGAGCAGGTGTGGAGGTTGACACTTTTGTAAATCCTAGGAATGAAGGACATACCTCCCCTCCCTACACCATTGAAACCCCTGTTGATCTTGTGACCACTAGGGGGTTCACCAAATAGGGTTCTTGGAGATCAAACTGTGAGATTACACATAGATGGATCTCTAGAATATATTTCATCTTGGGTGAATACGGATCATGATAAACTTGATTTAAGTGCTTTAGAAAAAGGAAATTTTTCACAAGAATTCTCACCCCTCATAAATGAGTAGGAGGTATTGGAACCCTTTAACTTTTCACACACCAATGATTTTTCCATGGTAAGTGAGGAGGGCTCTGTGGTGGGAATACATCAGATGGGTAGCCTAATAGAAACTATTCTTCCTAAATAGTATATGGGAATTTGATATATTCTTACATCATGCCATAATGGGGATCATAAGGATTACCTCTTAGATTGTTCACATTGTTTTGGGAATTCCTAGATTCATTATCCTCAGCATGCTAGTGGCAGTGATATGGAAGAACCTTTTGTATATGTACCCTCATCCAAGTTGTCTAGAAAGAAATCTAGTGACACTCAAGCACCTAATCCTCTACATTCCACAAATAGATTTACTCCCATTATGGGGAAGCTATGGGATGATGAACTTGAGAAATCTGACGCCATTAAACAAGTTAATGATATTCCTGATGTAAAGGAGGAACCAAAAGAAGAGAATAAAAATGGTATAAAGAAAAAGTGGAAAATCCATGTTTTCATGGTGTGGGATGATGAGGACCTAAAATGAAGAATTTTATATATTGTAATTTCCAAAGGCGGGGGAATCCCCTTACATCTAGGGCCCTTAGGAATTTTATTTTGGCCAATAAAAAAGAACTCGTTGGAATTGCATAAGACAAAATGACATTTGAGAAAAGGAGAGAATTCCAATGGGCCACTAGGGGATATAACTTTGTCTCACATATTTCGCAAAATGGAAATATGGATCATTTAGGGTTGTTCATGCATGATAGTATTCAGATTGATACATTCAATCAGGGAAGCCATAGTATTACATTTACTTTTGATAGTCCTGGACACTCTATAATGGTCTCTCTTGTGTATTCATTGACATATTATGTTAGGATAATGGATTTATGGTAGGATATAGCTGTATGTGAATGAAAATCACAAGTGGATTATTATATTTGATTTTAATACTGTTCTATCACTTGGGGAGATGATTGGAGAAAATTTCAATAGGCTTGTAGCAGCAAAATATTTAGCCTTCATTGATCGTTGTAATCTAGTTGATGTACCAATTATTGGAGAAGCATTCACCTAGAGTAGATATACATCAAATTGAAGTAAATATAATAAAATTGATAGTTTTTTTACTCAAATTGATGATAGGAGTTTTTTTAGTGGTATCTCTGGATATACTCTTCCAAAACATCACTCTGACCATAACCCCATTGTTATGGAATTATTTACTATGGTAAGAACCAATCTACTTCCTTTTCATTTCAATAGTGGTTGGATAACCATGCTGTGATATAGGGAAGTTATTATTGAAGCTTTTAACTCAACTCCCACTGGTAGTCCCTTATAAAATATTGTTGGAAAACATAAACACATTAAGAGACTCCTTAGGAAAAAGAGTAAGAATGAATTTTCAAAGCATGATGTTTACATTTAGAGTGAAGATACAAACCTTTTCAATATTTATAATCATCATCAAAACTAGAACTTTCCTTCCATATATGAATATTGAGCTCATGCAAGACTGGATGATCATTTTACAGTGAAGGGTAGACTGGATAAGGGTCGAGTAAATGTATGATGTCTGAAATAAGGGGATAAATATTCACAAAAATCATAGGCTTCAAAGGTGTAGGAGACTCAAGGTTGGAATTAATGTTATCAGCATTAATAAAATTTATACACCTCATAAAAGTATGTTTCACAGGATGTGGTTGGTTAATTTTATCATTTGTACATGGATTACGGGCAGGACAACATCTCAATGATGATTGGGAACATCCTTCACTATATAGATGATCATTAGAACTGTAATCTTATCAAGGATCTAGAAAAGTATGAAATCAAAAATTCTTTGTTCTCTTTATAAATGGAAATTTCACTAGGAATAGATGGTTTTACTAATCATTTATTCATGGTCTATTGGTATATCACTCAAGATGACCTTGTAAGTGTTGTTAAGGATTTTTTCACTCATGCTTACCTACCCTATGGAATAAACTAAAACTTCATTATGTTGATCCCCAAAAAAGAAAATGCATTTGATATTAAGTATTTTAGGCTTGTTTCCCTTGGTAAAACTATACCTAAACTCATCAGTAGAAATATGGTTTACAAGATAGAGGAAATTATAAAGGATCTTATTACTCCAAATTTTTATGGGTTCATTCCTAGAAGATGCATTCAACACTACCTCCTCACAGCCTTGTAGAGTGTCAACATCATGAAAAAAAAGAAAATAAAGGTAATTTTCCTTGAAGATTGATATTTCTAAATTCTTTTACACCCTTAAATGTAATTTCCTACTAAAAATTTTAAAAAGACATGGATTTTCATACACATTTATCATATTAATAAAAATTATCCTTTTATCTATAATGCATTCTATATAAATTAATGGGACTCTAAGAGGGTATTTCCATTGCACCAGAGGAGTGGGGAAAGGATATACACTCTCAAGAATCTTATTTTCCCTTACTTAATATTATCTTAGAATACATATTACTGATCTTTCTCAATTAGGACTCTATAAACAAATTCATGTAGGGAGAAATTTGTTTTTCCCATTATATTTATTGTATGCATATGAAATTCTCTTATTTAGAAAAGAATCAAGGGGAAATATTTTCTCAATACAAGCCCTTTTTATGCATTATGAAGAAGTGGTAGGGCAAGCCATTAGTTGTGGAAATTCCTTCATCGTCTTAAGGAATGGAATATTTTTCGGTAAACATAATAGGATCACTAGGATACTCGGGGTGGGAAGGAAATCCCCCCCCTTCACTTATCTAGGTGTCCCTATATTTGGGGGCAAGATTAAAAGACAGTTCCAAATAGATATTAGTGATGGAATTACCAATCAACTCATTAAATGGAAGGGTAAATCTATTTCCCAAGTAGGGAGGGGTGCCTGGAAAACTCGGTTATAACTTATAATTTTTTTACTATTTCTCTATATACAGGTGGCCCATATATCTTATTAAAAAGATACAAGTCTTGATCAAAAATTATATTTGGACTGGATCTATGCATGAAAAGAAACCGGTTACTGTTACTTTAAAGGAAAGTATCAAACCAGTGGAAATAGGCAGTCTTGGTATCAAAGACCTCAAGGCTTTCAATGATGGTCTGATTGGTAAGTTAACTTGGAGAATATTAGTGACTAATGACCCTTACTGTGAGTTTGTTTTTAGAAGATTCGGGATGAGACTGCTGGATAGGTACCCACATTACCTTGGATCCTTAGTTTGTCCTTTAATTAAACTTTCTTTCAATGATATAATGTAGAATAATAAGTGGATTACCGGTCAACATTACTCTATTAATTTTTATAATAATTGTTGGCAAGATCAAACACTCAAGGAAATGTTCAATGTCTCCGCTAACCAGATGCAATTGAAAATTGTTGAACATTTCAGTAGTAACAGCCTTGATTTCATCTTGTAGCAGGATTCACTGATGATTCAGAGTTATACCTATATGGACAGTGACACACTTGTGTGGAAGCCTAATTATAATGGGATATTCAATACTAAGTACTTTTATATAATAAAATGTGAAATATCAATCATGGTACCTATGTGACTACTCAAATACAATGTCAAATTCATCAAACCCTCTAGGTACACACTCATATAGAGGATTTAGAAAAACACATTTCCAACTCATGCTTAGCTAAAAAGGGAAGGACATTATCTTATTTTGGCTTCTCATATATGCCTTAGGGAGGAGTAAAATGTACAAAATCTCTTTATTACTTTCCTTAATGAAATGAAAGTGTGGAATTATATATCATACATTTTTTGGATGGATTTTGATATAGGTGCACAATTCGACACTTAAATGGAGTGCATAACCACAACTAATAATAGACATCAAGTATTTAATCTTCTAATCGCCAATGTTGCATCAGTCCTTGGGTTAATCTGGGAAGCATGAAACACATGCCTCTTTTAATGGATAGAAACTTAGATGCATGATGCTATGGCTAATATTCACTGTGAGGTTTATGCAGCTTCTAAGGTTCAGTGTGGGGGGGTGCACAATAGCGTGGAAGGCATGAAGGTTCTTAAACTATTGGGTGTTGATGGAAGATCAAATCCACTTCTCATTCACAAGGCTGTAAGGTGGATTCCCCCTATTCAAATTAGAATCAAAGTGAATGTTGATGGTGTCATCTTCGGCACACCACGGCCTTCAAGACATTTTGGTACTTTCCAAACTCAATGTATCTTTGTCATGGGTTATTTTTATCAATACATTGGAATTGGTACTGCCTATGAAACAAAGCTATGGGAAATCATACAAGTGAATAAATATGTTTCTCATCATCAATGGAACAATGTGTCGATTGAGTCGAATTCTAAAAATGTTGTGCGGGCATTAACTGAGAGTACAAGGAATGTCCCATGGAGGCTTCTAAAGAAATGGACTGAGTGTCTTTTACATGGTGCATATTTCATCTTGACTATCTCTCATGAATATCGGGAGGTAAATCAGGTTTTGGATGCCCTGTCAAAGTAGGAAATCATTGAAATAAGCTCAATGTGGATATTCAGAGCTCCTGATTAATGTCATGTATTGGTTGAGGATGATATGTGAGGTGTAATTCACTCTCTTATTTGTAAGATCCCTAGTAACGCTTAATCATGTATGCTTTATTTTTCATTAATATTTTTTAGGACCAAAGTCATCTAGAACCTGGATCTTCTTGGTATATTTTTTATATACATATTTTTATTTTATTAAATATGATTTATATAATAATATATATATATATATATATTGTATAAACTATGTATATGTGTTGGTGTTCAGGTGTGTGTGTGGATGTGTGTGTGTGTGTGGCTAGAAACATCCAGGTATGTGCCATTCACCTATATAACATATAGACACACATATCTATGGGTTCTTTATACACACTCACACACACACACACTTTTACATGTAAATAAATCGTTATATATATATTTATATATATATATATCAGTAATTGAATAAAATGAAACTTTAAATGTTTAAATGAATTTAAATTGAAAAATGATATTATATTTAGAATTTTAGTAATATTACAAGTAATTTTTTATATTTTTATAACAATATAATCATTAATTAATATTTATATTTAATAAATTAGTAGTGTATATTTTAAACCTTTTTTATATGTATACATATAAAAAATATTTATACATTTAAATAAATAATAATAATTTTAATTATAATTAAAAAATTAAAATTAATTAATAATTAATTGTATTTTTTATATACAATCAATAAAATACATATATTTATATAATCAATTAATAATATATATATATATTTATATATATTTGAAATTGTAATAACATTTAAATATAATTATTAAAATTATTGTATTTAATTTTATAGTTTTATAATTAATTATATGTTGTAAAAAAACATTTATACATAATATTACAATTTATAAATTTATTAATGATATAATTATAAAACATTTATTCATTTATATAAACAATTAATTGTGTAGCTAGGTTACAACTTCAAACACTTTTACATCTCTCGATATTGATGAGGATGGGAATATTAGTATGGGACCTACTTACTCAAGGCATGATAGTTCTATTTTATTGTAGAATGTTGGCTAGGTCATGGGTTCAAAGAATTTCTCAAAGGGTACTACTTCCAAATCCTTACAAGAAAATAATTCCAAAGAGAAGAACATAATCAATGATGACGCTTTGGATGTCACTAATGATTCAAGAAGCTCTAATGGATCTTGGTAGTGCGTAAAGACTTGGAGAAGAGGTTGACATCCTTGGGGTCATGGTTGTGAATAATATCTTGAGATTTTTAAATAACACTATGTTTGATAGTTTATTATACACACAACACTAATCTTAAACAAACCAAGAAATATTATTATTTAAATATGATAATTATAAATTTTCCTTTGAATTAGCGAGCACTAAAGGGATTAACCTCATTATAAAATATATATAAATTTTATACCCAATATAAATTTTTTTGATGAATTCTTAATAAATAATGACTAAAATTTCAGTAAAGATATTTTATGTTTCAAAAATACTTTTTCTTCAAAAAATGATATTTATTACTATTGGTAAGTGGATATTATAAGTAATTCCTAGAAATTTTAGAAATTTTTTTATGAAAAGGATATTATTTTTTAAATCATAATATCAAAATTATTTTTTAGTGAATAGTGAAAATACCAATTTTTATGAAATTGAAATTTATTTTCATTAAAGAGGACCATTATCCTTTTAATTTTATATTTAATTAAGATAAAACTCGTTTATTTAGAATTAATATAATTAATTACATAGTAATTAACTTCATACTTGATTTTTTGTATAAGTTCATTGTTAGGATAAAAAATGCATTTTTATAAAAATTGTTTTTCATTGCGTTTAACGCATTTATATTAAAATTAATTTATTCCATGTATAGGAATTGAATTTTATGAAATGGAATTAATTTTTGGATTCATAATGTCAAATTTTTTCTCATATTGTTTTTTGAGTTTTTTTTAATAAGTTGGATTTTGGGTGAATAGTAAAAGAATAAAGTTTTTATGAAATCTAGTATTTTTAATGATATCATCAAGACGTAAATATGATAGAAAAATTTATTAAACATATGGAATGAATAATTTATGATAATATACTTTTAATATTATATAAATATAATTAAAAACAAATAAATTATAATTTATTTCTTGATGAATATTTAATCATATTTAGTGTCGATGCAATGCTTACACAACACTAGAAAAGTCAAATTTGGCGTTCTAAATATGAAATTAGATAATGTAAAATTATTTTCTCAACTTGATTAATAAATATGAATTATTATTGATTATTTATAATGATATATTTTAATTTTTAAGTTATATATAAAATGAATTATCTAAATGCTTGTGGAATTCTTGCGTAAGGCTAAAAAGTCAAAATAACATATTAAATAACTTATCATTACATACATGTGAGTAAATTTTCATATTGAATTAATATAAAGGTTTATTGTGAAAATATCTTAATTATTTTAATAATATTAATTTATTTTAAATTTTTAGTCATGAAATAATTACCTTTAATTCTTACGCAATGTCAACACAATGTTTGTGCAAGCAGTAAAAAAATTATAAATATTTCTAAAAACTATAAAAGTAATTTTTTGGGTGATTTATAGTGTTTTGAAAATTTTTAAGATAAATATAATATATTAGGGATATTTTAAATGTTTATATTATAATTAATTTTTTTATATTGTTTTCAAAGTAAAATTAAATGAATACTGTCAAAAATGAAATTAATAATATTTTATATTGAATAATGTTTTATTAATTATTTAAAAATCATAAAAAAATTATAATAGAAAAATTATGAAGTTAAATGGTCCAAAATGTATTCCCTTACCCATTTGTGATCCAATTTTCACCTTATATGTAAAATTTTAACCCTTTAATATTGAAAAATTCATTACCACGGTTAAGGATAAAATTGGTTAACCAAGGGGTTAAACTAAAATAAAAGGTTTAGAATAATATCAAAACCTATATAAATTTTATTGGATTATTAAATTAAGAACATATACTACTTATATAATAATATATTTCTTTTTATATCCATATATTATAAGTTAAACACGTATTATATTATAATATTTTATGTATTTCCAAAAATGACATTAATGATATTTTATAATAAATAATATTTTTTTTAAATAATTTAAAATTAATAAAAATCCTATCTCCATTCAAGTGAATGGGTGGTTTAAAATATAAAACATGGTCCATCTGTGTTAAGATTTTATTTTTATAGTAACTTTTTTGACCCCTAAATAGTAGAAAACATTGAGATCAAGGTAATTGTCAAAAGGTTTAACGGGCGGTTAAAACAAACATATAAAGGTGAACAAATCACCTAAAATTGACTAAATTTTTATGGGATTATTTAAAACCATACTCATCCTTTATTTAAAATATATAATTTTGGATAGATTTTTTCATGAAATTTAATTTATATTAATTTAATACTGTATGAAATTCTAAGAGTTCCCCTCCCCTCACTTATAAAATGGAACCTCCTCTCCTCTATTCTTCACACCTTTTTATTACATTATATTAGCCAATACCTTACTGAATACCTTATTAAAATCTCTCCCCATGTCCTAGAAGATCAGTTTTTATCATAAAATGAACCTTGGATTACTTTAGGTATAAACCTAGAAAGGTTGTCTAAGGGAGAGGTATATTTCTTAACTGAGCATTTTCATTTTATTTCTACTTATAAATCCTTAAAATATTATTAAACAATGACGAAATAATAAAATAAGTGTATTACATATATTTATATGTTATTATGTTGATGGGATAACTTATATCCATATTCTTTTTTATTAAATGGGAAACAAAACAATTGTTTGTCTGTATAGTGGATTACCACCTCGTGAATAGATGTAATTTATTTTCCATCATCTCCTCTGATAGTTGTATATGATGATATATTTAATTTTTATATATTATATTAATTACATATTTATAGTTATTTAAATATAATAAATTAACTATTTTCATACCTTTTCATCCATTGAAAAATGATAGCATCATTCGTGTGTATGTGTGGACCACCACCTCCACGAAGGGATGTGATTTTTTTCACCACCACATCATATGGATGATATATATAATTTTATTTTAATATATAATATTATATTTATGATATAATAATTATTTTTTAAAGATAAAATAATACTTAACTTCTTTACATCATGATCGTTGAAAAATGAAAAGGTTACTCATGTGTGTGTACGTCGTGCCATCTCTAATGTAATTCATTTTTCATAACCATATTTTATGGTTGGTTTTAAAATTATAATTATTATATAAAAATGTTAATTAAATTAGTATTATTCTTATAGATATTATTAAATAATTACCATGTCGACCATAATCATCATGGCGAATACATTTTGGACATATGAGCTAGATATCGTCAAAATATCTGACACGACCATAATTGATTATGTAATTTATTATAACATGGTAATAAAAAAGTAATAGTATACATGGAAAATTTTATTAAGAAATTAAATAATTAAAATAATTTTCTTATTCACTAATATAAAAAAAATGAATGATGAGTCACACTCAAGGTATGAGACACTTTAATTTAAAACCATATTTAAAATGTTTTTAAGATTAATTTTATAAATATTTTTATTTCTTGTCCATATTATTAAAAATATTTTATGGACATATTTATATAGAAATAAATGGATTGTAAAGAATATTTTATGAATATTTTCAATTTTTTAAAAATGTTTTCAAAGGGAATCTTTTTATGTATTTCATATGGAACATCTTGACTTTATTTACAAAAAAGAAAAAGGAATGTTCTATTTTAAGATATACATCATCAAAGTCCTTTCCCAAAATTGAAACCATTATTTTATATTTGGATTAATTTAATCTTACATGTTTTCTTCAAATAAAAACCCTACTACTATTTATTTTGGGTATTTTAGTTTTGAAAATGGGTTTCTAAAGAAAAGTGTATTTCAAAGTGTTTTGCATATGGGTTCAAAAAAATCAAGGTGTTTTGATTAAAAGTAGCAAGATGAAAGTATTTTATTTGTGATATATTCCTTGGAAATTTTTAATTATGATGGTTTACATTAATATAGATCATTATGAAAAGTGATCCTGATAGATCTCATGGTGAAGGGTGATCTCAAAATAGCTCATGATAGTGGGTGAGCCTGATATAGCTCTCTAATTCATTGGGTAAGGATTATGTTATCCATATAATTATAATGGAAGTCGAATATATTGATTATTCCACTTATATGAGTGATATTAAGATTATGTATCAAGGAACATACATGAATTTTCTTTTCTTACAAATGTGTTTTCATATAAATCATTATATCTAAAACGGAATACTGCTATTTATTTATTTTATAGGAATAATTATGCTATTTTTTGTTAAAAATATGTTTTTATAAGGAAATTTTTTTACAAGTCCTTATGTTTTTGAAGAAACCCTCATGATTATGATTTTACTTTTATGTTTTTCTTATAAACTATTTTATTAAAGACTTTGGGTAGTACGGATGATTTCATGTGTAAGTAAACAATTATTTGAGATCAATGTTTATTATGTTTATGGAAAATTACATTTTATGATCTCATGTTTTTTAAAATGGGATAATTGTTTTCTTTTTTTTATGTCCCTTACTGAGCTTTTTGTTTTCATAACATTCTAAAAAACATAAGACTTTAAGGAATGGTATGGACAATGATGAGGTCAAGAAGAAAATTTTGAAGATATAACAAGAAAAGAAAAAAAGCTATATATTATGAGTTTTTTTATAGTAAAAATGAATATTTTGAGTAATTTTACACTTTCTTATATATGTATTTGTTATGTAATTGTTATGACTAAATTCTATAAAATTCTAAACCTAAAATATCACCAAGAATGAAATAAAAATAATTATTTCCAAAAGACACCATTTACAGATTGTTTAATGTCACATAGATGAATTATTTTAAAGTTATTTTTCATATAATTTCCATTCTTTCTTTGTTGTGGGGGTTTCCCATGCATTTTTTGGAGACAGTGTATGTTTTCAAGATTTGGGCCAAACTGTGAGCCCATTTTCATATTTTAAAATAAATTTTTTTTCTTTTATAACTCCTCAATTTTTTAACATTTTTCACTCATTCCACTTCCCACTTGTCCTTCCCTAACCTATTAAAACTACCATATCCATTTGGATCCCTTATGAATCCATAATCATGGTGTATTTAGGTTATTTATTAATGTATTGGTCCAGACCGTGAAACCATTCCCAGGTTTTAAAAAATAATGTTTTTTCTTTAATATATTATTCATTTTTTAATATTTTTTTGGTGATTCCACCTCTAACTTGATCCCACTGACCATAGTCACACCCCCATTTTCGTTTCTCCCTCTTTGGATCTCATCTTCGTCATGGATTAGGGAAAATTGGTCAGTATTTCTCAAATCATAAAAATTTGAAAAGGTAATTTGTTTCCTTTATAACTATTTAATTTTTTACTCTTTTTCCCCCATTTCAATTCAAACTTGACCTCATAATCCTTATTTGAACCTCCAAATCAGTTTTTGATACTTGTAGATTCACCTATTAGTGTATTTGGGGAGATTCCTTCAAGATGCTTCAAGTAAGTGGTTTTCCTTCCTTCCTCCTCCCATTTGCTTAGGGTTTCTTCCATTTTTCATGAAGTTACTAATTTCCAGAAAGTAGGGCTTTGAAAAAATTGTTTTATCTTGGGTTTCTTGGTCTAATATTTGGTTTTTAGGCTTTATTTAACTCTCTTGTGGTGCGGTGGTGGTGCGGTTGAACTTTCGCACAAGGATTTGGTGTTTTTGACACTTATGGTAGGTGATTCCATGTGTAAGAACTACTAGATGAGTTATATTTTCTTTATTTTTATTTTTAACCTACTTCTATGTCATTTTTATTTCTAAAGAAGTTATTTTTGGTGACATTTGTTATGTAATTGATTTTTAAGTTCCTTTTTTTGTGAAAATGATTGTTTTACATGTTAATTCCATGTTGTAACATTTGGAATATTTTATAATTCATGGTAGGGTCTTATTAAAATGTTTTTCTACTTCTAATTATAGTTTTGGGTAATATTGGTATTCATTTGGTTTTCAAATAAGTATTTTAGATGGATTTTAAGTTCAATGTTTGGTTATATTCCTTGAAAATGATTTGTAGAAATTCTAAATGGCTTATTAAGTTATATAAATGGTGAAAAGCATGTATAGATACTATTTTGAGTGTGTATGACCAAAAAAATGTTTTTATATGCAAATAGAATTTGGTAACATGTGGAAATTGTTCCAGTACAATGGGGAAAACCCGTGTATCTAGGTGGGTGGACGTGTATTAATACTCTAGTGATCCAGAGTGGTTTTTTCCCTATTTCACTTAGCAAGTTTTACATTGACAACACTAAAAAACTATAATGATGATGATTCGTAACCACTAGGTTATGGTTATATTCCCTACTAGTTGATCATGCATAAGAAAAAATATGGTTATGGTTACTTTACACCGATATACAAGGCACATGGGGCCCAAAAACAAACTAATGCCTGTGGGTGTTCCTGAGATTAGTGCTCATTGACTATTTGGAATTTATCATTGTCTTATGGTGTGTTTGGATTGAAAATTTAGTAGAATATATGTTTTATTTAAATCTTTTCACTCTTTGAAATTTCCCTTTAAAAATTGTTTACTTTTAATAGTTTTGTTCCTTAGAAATTATTTCAACCATTCTTGTTTATTAAAAATTGCATTATTTTTACCTTGTATTGCTTACTATATGGAATATTTTGGTTTATATTTTATTGGTCTTAGTATCACACCCTAATTACACCCCATTGGTATAAGTAGACTTGATCATGTTTGACATAGGTAAAGTCAAGGCCTTGAGTGGTGGTGGTTTGGGTTGTTAGTTTCCTTCCATGGTGCGGTGTTGTAAAGATGTCTCATGGGTGATAAACCCTTGTCATGTGGAGTTACTTGGGATGTGTTGATACTAATTTTATATATCTTTGAACCTCTTGCATCATGTTTAAGACATTATATTCAGTTCTGAATTTTATTTAAGGCTTGTTTGGTTGGTAATTTTTAGATTTATTTTATTTATTGTCTTCAGATGTTAAATGATTCTAAACATGGGTAAATAATTATCAAACCAATATTTAAGATACCTGGGAACTTGTTCCAACCTTTGGGGATAGGGAACACCCTTTGGTTCTTTCCATGGGCTGGTTATGGTGTCGATTTTTAAGGTGACCAGATTCAGTTCATGTTAAAATGGTATCAAAGGGAGGTTAATGTTTTTGTGGTATATTATTATTTTGGAATGAGTTGAGATAGATAGTATCTAGGAATATTGGGGATCGAAGTTTTGTTCGTGAGTAGGGTTTCTGGCCTACACCTCTAGTGATAGATCTTGATTAACCATGGGATGTTGGAATTGTTTTTTTTACTTCACTTCCAGGTGAGAAGTGTGGGTTGCAGACTGCATGTGGAAATTGGGTGCAGGTGAAATAGTTTTTTATTTTGTTGTTGTAATGTGTTTGGATTATTTATATTTTTTTTATTGATGAAATTTTTTAGAAATATTTTACTAATTTTTTCTCTTGTTACTGTGGCCTTTTGTAGCAACATGCCTCCCCAGAGAACTCACACGCACCCACTGAAGGAAGTTGGAGATAGTTCTCCCTTGCCACTTGATCAGAGGTTGGTGGAGCTTGTAATCCAAGCTGTTCAGACACTAGAAAAAAGAGAGACTCTTTTTCCTACTTCTACTCCAGCTAGAGAATAGGAATCTTGTTCAAAAAAGTACAAAACTCAGAAGTTCCTAATGAAAAAACCTCATACTTTTTGTGGTAGCATAGAACCCCTGGAAGTGGATTAGTGGCTCTAAAAGAGAGAG
This sequence comes from Viscum album, assembly GCA_963277665.1. NCBI lineage: Eukaryota > Viridiplantae > Streptophyta > Magnoliopsida > Santalales > Viscaceae > Viscum > Viscum album. The sequence goes on from OY728156.1 coordinate 1,891,537,663, forward strand.
AACATGTTTGAGTTCCTCATCACACCTGAGGAGGTCAGGGTGAATTCTACCTGTTTTCTATTAGAGGGCCTCAGCTGCATGTGGTGGAAATTAGTGCTTCAATCTGGGAAGCATGGACAGATGAGTTGGAATGACGTCAAGGATACCTTCAATGTCCAGTAATGCCCTGAAGCCTTGGAATATAATAGATCTAACAATTTTATGGAGCTGGTTTAGGGGGACCTTTCAGTAATGGATTATGAAAATTGTTTTGCTGGGTTGGTCTGGCATGCTTCGGAAATGGTCTCCAATGAGAAAATGAAGGCCCAGAAGTTTGAGAGGGGTTTGCGGCCCGATATCTATTCCCAATACTTCCTATTCAAGATGAAAACATATTCAGAGGTGGTTGATTAGGCGTTTATGGTAGATATCGACCGTAAGGGGAGGGCTAGTTTCTCTGGGATGGTGTTAGGAATGGGCAGTGGCAGTTCTTTTGAGAAGAAAAGGAAGTGAGAGTAGCATGGGTAGAAGGGAGGTGGCAGCTCAGGACAACCTTCAAGGTAGTTTTCTTCAGTGGCTTCTGGTGTGAGGTTTATCATATTCCACTAGTATGGGAGTCCAGGGTACATCTGACTAACAATAACATCTCTTTTAAATCTCTATTATCAATGTGAAGGTATGGGACACTTGCAGCGCTTTTGCAGGATGGCATGCTCACTCTAGAGTGGGGTTGGATTAGTAGCTTCCAGGGCAGTGACAGCCCAGTCAGATCTATCAAGGACCAGGGGATCTAGATTTAGTGGTTGTGGTAGATGGATCGGATCATCTTCTGGGAAGATCCATTTTAGGGTAAATCCACAGGCTAGCAATCATTCTCAGATAGAGGCTAGTCATTTTCAATGCAGTGGATCAGGCACCAACGGGATCAAAGGCAGGATCATCAATAGTTCGAGGTGTCCTTTTGATTTCATCTTCTATAGTTGCTACTCTTTTTTATACTAGTTCCTCTGTTTCATTCATATCTGCCCATATTTTGAACATTCTGAATTTTTTATCCAAGGTTTTTTTCTTTTGCAATGGAGTTGGTGAAATCGATGAGAAATAAGAAGGAACATGGTCTCAGGTGCATGTTGTGTGCGCTTTCCATGTTAGGGGTTTAGATGGAGTGGGACCTCCTAATATTAGATATGGATCTATATTATGTGATACTTGGCATGGATTGGATGGTACACTTTCAAGCACACATCAATTTCTATAGGTGAAGGGTCAGTTTCGCAGCACCTGATGGTAGTCGTCAGGTTTTCCTTGGGGATTGGGATCCTCAGTCAGGTCATGCAGGACCTCTACACCCAGAGTTGGGAAATCATGCCTTCCAGTTATCATCACTTGTGCTATAAGACAATGTTCATACTTCCGAAGGTGGACGACCTCATGTAGTGGATGATTTTCTAGAGTTATTCCCAGATATTTTTTTTTAGAATTTCCTCTAGAGCGGGATGTAGAGTTCTCGATCAATTTCGTGCCGAGAACATAGTCGATATAACTTCCCACATATTTTATAGCCCCACTGATCTGAGAGAATTAAAAATACAAGTAGATTAATTATAATCCAAAGGATTCATTCTCCCGAGCATATCTCTCGGGGCCGCTCATGTTCTATTTGTGAAAAAGGATGACGGATCCCTCTGGTTTTGTATTTATTACCTGAAGCTGAAAAAGGTTACCGTTGAGAACAAATATCATTTTCCCCAAATAGATTACTTGTTTAATCAGTTGAAGGGGGAAAGAGGTTTTATAAAATATAATTTTTTTTGGGTTACCACTAAATTATAGTGAAATATTCATATATCCCGAAGACAACCTTGCGAAGCAGGTATGACCACTTTAAGTACTTGTCAATGCCCTTCAAATTAACCATTACTCCAATGGGCTTTATATCACTCATTAATAGGGTGTTCTAAAAGTATATCAACTCCTTTTTCGTGGTATTCATGGATGAAATCTTGGTTTACTCTAGATCTGAGTAGGATCATGAGAATCATTTGCGAATCATGTTGGGCACTTTGTGGGATCACCACCTTTATGAAATGTTGTCCAAGTGAACCTTCTGGATCAGGGAGGTGAAGTTTCTAGGGCTTGTGATCTCGGAGTAGGGTGTTTTGGTGCATCCCAATAAGATTAGTGTATTGATGTCATGGTAGTAGCCAAATAATGTGTTTCAGATCATGATTTCCCTCAGATTGGAAGGATACCATTGATGGTATGATTGGGATTTCTCTCAGATTGCTTCACCCATGACTATGTTCACCCAAAAGGGGGTAAAGTATGTTTGGGTCCCATAATTCCAGGAATCCATAGAGGAGCTAAAGTTAAGGTTCACTATAATCCCTTGTTGAACTTTCTAAAATCTAGAAAGGGCTATGTGGTGTATTGTGATGCTTCAGGTATGGTTCTCTCGTGTGTGATTTATAGGATGATAACGTGGTGGGGCATAGTTCTCCCCAACTCTGACCACATGTAAAGAATTATATGACCCACAACTTGGATTTAGTAGCTGTGATGTATTCTTTGAAGACTTTTCATCACTACCTATTTGTAGAGAATTTTGTGGTCTACTCTGATCACAAATTCTTGGCCTACATATTCTCTCAAAAGGATATCAATCTAAGGTAAAACCATTAGATTGAGTAAATGAAGGGGTTCAACTTTGACATTGTCTATACCTTAGTCAACAAAAATGTAGTGTCAAATGCTTTGATTGTAAAAGTACCAGTACAATCCTTGAGGAAGTCTGGTAATGATTTGACTCTGATGGGTATCTTTCCTCATATGCATGTGGAGGCCAGGGAGCATTGTAAAGGAGAATTCTTTGTGAGCATTCAGTTGACTCCTCTCTTAGAGTTGATTCGGTGAGAACATCCCAATGATGAGCTTTTTCAGCAGTCGAGGAAGTTTCTTCAATATGGGGAGATGTCTTCTGATTGGTCGTCATCTCTCGAGGGCATCTTTTGTCTCAAGGTCCAATTAGTAGTTCCTTATTCTCTGTGGAAGGTGTTGATGCAGGATAGTCACCAGTATCAATGGGTTTTCCATCTAGGAGACACCAAGATATATTATGATGTGATTTATAAGTTTTGGTGGCAAAGTATGAGATGATACATAGCTGACTTCATGTTGAGATGCAACATATGGAAGTAGGTTAAATTAGAGCACCAAAGTCACTTTGGTTTGTTCTAGACATTACCCATTACTACTTTGAAGTGGGAAGAGGTCACCATGGACTTCATTATTTGCTTGCCTCATACACATTAATGTAAGAATTCCATATGGGTAGTGATTGATCGTTTGACCAAATTATCCCACTTCATTCTGATCAAAGATATGGCTATAGTGGATGAGTTGGGTCAATCGTATCTTTAGGATGTGGTAAGGCTTCATGGTGTTACATCATCATTTGTCTCAGATAGAGACCCATGTTTCACTTATCGGTTTTGGGAAGGCCTTCAGAAGGCCTTGGGGTCATAGATTAAGATGATCACGACATACCATCGTCAAACACATGGTCAGACAGACGAGGTGAATCAGATACTAGAGGACATGCACTGTACATGTTTTTTAGACATTAGAGGTTCTTGGGATATCTATTTGGGATTGGTTGAATTTTCCTATAATAATAGTTACCAATACTCAATTTTAATGGATCCTTTTGAGGTGATCTATGGTTAGCCTTGTCAGTCCCCCCAATATTGGGCTGAGATAGGTGAGACTTCACTGTTGGGGCTGAGCCTTGTTCAAGACATGTCTGATAAGTTCAATTTGATCAGGAATCTCTAATTGACATCTCTGATTCACCATAAATATTATACATATTATAGGCATTGAGATATAGAGTTTTTTATTGGTGATAAGGTATTCTTGAAAGTGGCCCCTTGTCTGGGCCATCATCATTTGGGAAAGTAAGGGAAGATAATGTTGTGGTATGTCGGACCTTTTGAAATCACTGATTTTATTGTAAAGGTGGAATATCAATTGTATTTTCCTTCTCAGTTGGCATCCATTCATGACGTCTTCCATGTCTCCCAGTTGAAAAAGTACAACCCAGATCTGTCCCAAGTGCTGAATTGGGAGGAGTTAGATATAGAGCCCAATTTGTTTGTTTTTGAGCGTCCAATGTGAATAATTGATTTCCAAGAGAATATGCTTCATGTAAAGTCTATTCCACTAGTTTGGGTCCTTTGGTATCATGGTAACAATGTCCAAAAAACTTGGGAGTGGAAGTTGTGGGTTGAGAAAGAGTATCCATTCTTGTTTTCAGATCAAGCTTTGGGTTGAATTTCTAGGGCGGAAAGCCTTCTATAATGGGGGAAATTGTCACATAGATGACTTATTTTAAATTTATTTTTCATGTAATTTTCATTCTTGCTTTTTTCAGGGGTTTCCAATGTATTTTTGGAGGAATGGGTGGGTTTCAAGATTTGGTCCAAACCGTGATCCCATTTCCAGATTTAAAAATAAATTTTGTTTATTTTTTAACTCTTCCTTTTTTTAATAGTTTTCCCCCATTACACTTCCCACTTGGCCTCCCCTTACCTACTAAAACTACCTTATCCATTTGGACCCCTTAATAATTCATAATCATGATGGATTTGGGTTATTTATTAAGGTATTGGGCCAGCCTATGAGTCCATTTCCAGTTTTAATAAAATAATTTGTTTCTTATATATTGTAATCATTTTTTAATATTTTTTGGTGATTCCAACTCTCACTCGATCCCACTGACCCTAGGAGAACCCCAATGTTAGTTTATTTTTATTTAGAACTCATATTCATCATATATTAGTGAAAATTTTCTCAGGAATTCTCAAATCGTTCAGATTTAAAAAGGTAATTTGTTTCTTTCATAACTCCTTCATTTTTTACTATTTTTCCCTCATTTTAGTTCCCACTTAACCTACTAAACCTTATTATAACCTCCATATCATTTTTTCTACTTGTAAATTTAAATATTGGTGTATTTGGGGGAATTTATTAAAGACATATCCAGTTAGTGAGTTTCCTTCCTTCCCCCTCCCATTTGCTTATGGTTTCTTCCATTTTTATTGAAGTTCCTAATGTCCAGAAAGTGGGTATTAGAACCTAGGGTTTTATCTTGGGTTTATTGGTCTAATATTGTGGTTTTATTTTTGATTTAACTCCCTTGTGGTGTGGCGGGATTGCGGTTGAACTTTCGCATAAGGATTTGGTTTTTTTGACACTTGTGGTAGGTGATTATATGTGTGAGCACTAATAATGAGTTATCCTTGATTGATTTTTATTTTTAGCATAATCCTACATAATATTTTTTGGCTGCAGAAATTATTTTTTGTGTAATTTGTCAAGTAATTTATTTTTATGTTCCATTTTTGTGTAAAAATGGGTGTTTTACATTTGCATTCCATGCTGTACCATTTGGGGTTGTTTTTTAATTTATGGGAGGGTATTATTAAAATATTTTTTTGCTTCAAATTCTGGTTTGGAGTAATATTGATGTGAATTTGATTTTCGAAGAGGGATTTTAGATGGATTTTTAGTGCAAAGTTTGGTTATATTCCTTGAAAATGTTTTGTGGATATTATAAATGGTTTATTGAGTTATATAAATGGTGAAAAGAAAGTGTAGCTACTATTTTGAGTTTTTATGACCATAAATTATACTTTTATATGAAAATGGAATTTGGTAACATGTGGAAATTGTTTTAGCACAATGGGGGAAACTCGTGTATCTAGGTGTGCGGATGTGTATTAGTACGCTAGTAATCCGGAGTGGTTTTGTCCCTGTTTCACTTAGAAATTTGGACATTGAAAACACAAAAAAAAACTCTAATGACGATGATTGAGAAACATTAGGTTATGGGTATGTTCCCTACTAATGGATCATGCATGAGAACAGATACGGTTATGGTTACTTTACACCGAGATTCGAGGTACATGGTGTCCAAAAAGTACTAGTGCCTAGGGGTGTTCCCAAGATTAGTGCTCATTGACTATTTGGTATTTATAATTGGCTTATGGTGTTTTTTTGGAATTAAACATTAGTATAATACATGTTTTATTTAAATTTTTTTGCTATTTTAAAATTCCATTTGAAAATTGTTTACTTTTAAAAGTTTTTTTCTTTAGAAATTATTTCCACAATTTATTATTTATTAAAACTTGCATGTTTTTTATCTTATATTGCTTACTTTATGGAATATTTTGGGTTCTATACTATTGGGATTAGGCTCACACCTAACTTACACCCCTTGGGTATAAGTAGACATGATCATGCTGGACACATGTAAAGGCAAGGCCTTGGGTGGTGGTGGTTCGAGTTGTCGGTTTCCTTTTATGGTGCGGTGTCGTAGAGATGGCTTGTGGGTGATGACCCCTTGTCATGTGGAGTTCCTTGGTCTGTTTTTTTGCAACTTTTATATATCTTTAAACCTCATGTTTCATGTTTAAGACCATTTATTTAGTTCTTAATTTTATTTAAGTCTTTTTGGAAGGGAATTTTCATATTTAGTTTATTGATTGTCTTTGGTTGTTAAATGATTCTAAACTTAGGTAAATCATTACCAAACCAATATTTAAGATAATCGGGCACTTGTTCTAGCCTGTGGGAATAGGGAACTCCCTTTAGGCCTTTCTATGGGATAGGTTTGGTGCCTATTTTGATGGTCGCCAGATTTGGTTCGTGATATTTAAGGTCGGTCCTTATAGTTATTATTAGAGGAAAGGTTTAGATAACTTTGGAGCTTAAGACATTTTCATGTGAGGTTAACTTAATTTTTATTAATAAAATAATAAATTTATAAGTTTAAGTTTTATAATAAGTTTAAATGTGTAGAAACCCCATTTTTAGGTTTTATTTGGTGGGATTTTAAGGTAATTAATGATATTTTTGGAAAGTTTTTATTGGTTCGAGTTATATGTAACCCTTTGGTTTAAAGTGAATAATTATTTCCTAATTATGCTATTAAATTTTCGGGGATGTTAGTTGAATGGTATGAGATAAAATTTTAGGTTAAAAATTTATTTAATGTTTATGATATTGAGGTTATTTTTTAGGTTTTTCATCATATTTTTGGTAATTTTATAGTAATTATGTAGTAAAAGGAAAACCCACATATTGGATAAAAAACTACTGCACCAGGAATGGCCATAAGTCTTAAACCCACAACCAAAGTAATATATGGGTGAAACGCCAACCACTAGCCTATGTGATGTCCTAGTTAGTATGAAATTGTTTTTTTATTTTAATGGCTTGATAGATAGAGACTAATTTTATTTTGGGACTATATTTTTTACCATATAGATAACTATGAGATTGAAATTTTATTTAGTGATTAAGGTATTAATGTTATTTTAGAGAAATATAAAAATATTATAGTTAACATTATCTGATTAAGGTAAATAAATTATTATGAATTTTTTTGAGGAATAATGGTTTAATTTTCTTTTGGAATCATATATAATTTAATAGTGTCATTGTCATGATTTTGGTTTTTAATGGAAATGATTAGCATAATTTGGAGATTATATGGTTAGGGTATATACATTTTTGGGTATGTGACTTTATTAGTGACTATTGTTGATTAGACATAAATGTTATAATAATAAAAGAAGAATATGTGATCAAATACTTCTGATTTTTAGGTTTCAAACTTAGTGAAGAATACTTTGAAAAATTTGAAGGTTAGTTAGTTATTAAATGGTCCATAATGAACATTATGTGAAATTATTGAGGATTTAGATATTATTTTTTCATTTAATCATATGACGGTTTATTATTTTTGGGAATAATCTTACCTTATTCTAATAATTTTGGTTTTGGTTAATGTCTCAAGATATGAGTAATATATTTTCATCCTTTTTTGGATTATGTAATTGGTTATAAGTTGATTTTAGTGCTTTAGTAATAAAAAATTCATCTTAATTACTCATTGTTTGGTGTAAAAGATGTGATTGTGATGAAAATTGGTTAAAAGATGAAATTATACTTTTAAAGTAAGTATATATCATCATGTTATTAGTGTAGATGATAAAGAAATGTTTAAAATCTATGAAAAATTATCCCGAAATAATAATATTATCCTATTGTCTTTATTTATGATGAATTGATGGTCTTTTCACACCTTATTGGTTTATTGTTTTTTGGTCATTAACTTTCTCATGATCGTTAACTTTCTTATGATCAATGATCTCTGTCACTCTCTATAATTATTTATAAATTATTTACTCTTCTGTCTCTATATTTTTAATTCCCACTAATTTTATCCTATTGTGAAACCTAGTTATGTGTTATTCGAGATAACCTTCATATTTCCCATCCCCTCTTTTCAGAAGTAAATTTTACTAACCATTTTTTATGATGAGAAATTTCAACTAAGTTATTTTCAAAGGTCAAATCCTTGATTTCCAATCTCAAGTTAAATTTTGAAAATGCAATTTATTAAAGGGAGTACATTTTAATATCCTAAGATTTTAAAATAACATTATGTTCTATATCGTATACGACATGCAACATTGATCTTAAATGAACCATGAAATATTATTATTTAAATATGAGAGTTATAAATTATTCATTGAATTGGTAGTTATGATTTGGATTAACTAAATTTTGAAACACATATAAAGTTTATACCCACTGAAAATTTATTTATTAATTCTTAGGAAATAGTCACTTAATTTTAAATAATGTTATTTTATGCTTCAAAAATATATTTTCTTCAAAAATGATTTTTATTTAATTTTAGAGTAAATATTATAAATAATTTTTATAATTTTTAGAAATTTTATTTTACAAAAAAAGAAAACATTTTTGAAATTATTATATCACTATTATCATAGGGTGAATTTTTGGGATTTTTCTAAAAGATTTATTTTTTAGTGAATAATGAACAATACAGATTTTTATACAATTGACATTTATTTTCATTAAAGGTACCATTTTGATTTTAATTTTATCTTGAAAATAATAATACTAATTTAGTTTTAAATAGTATAATTAATTACATAGGAATCATCTTTATACAAAATTTTGTGTGTATATTCATTTTTGGGATTAAAACTCATTTTTCAAAAAACTATTTTTCATTAATTTTTACACACTTATATTAAAAGTAATTTCCAAAACTTATAGAAAATATATTTTATAGAATGGAATTTATTTTTACATTCAAAAATTTTAATTTTTCCAAGAATTTATTTTTTATATTTTTCTAAGGAATTTAAATTTTTTTTAATAGTAAAAAATATAGTTTTTATGAAATACAGTATTTGTTATGATATCACCAAGACACAAATACGATATAAAAATTTATTTAAATTAATTAATGAATAATTTATGATAAAATTTTAAATATATAATATGAAAATAATTCAAAAAATATTATTTATAATTTATTTCATGATGAATATGAAAATCATTTTCAGTGTTGATGCAGCACTTACGTAGCACTAGAAAAGTAAAATTTGGTGTCTTAATGATAATATTTGGGAAATAAAAAGTATTTTATAGAATTTTTAAAAAATATGATTTATTATTGATTATTTTTTGTGATATATTCTAATTTTTAAGTTATATAACAAGTGACTATACAAATTCTTGTGCAATGTTTGCCCAAGGATAGAAAAGTCAAAATAACATATTAAATAATTATTCATGAAATATAAATGAGTAAATATAAATATTTAATTAATATAAAGGTTTATAATGAACTAAATTAAATTATTTTTATAATGGTAATTTATTTTTAAATTTTAGTGGGGAAATAATTACCTTAAATTCTTACCCAGTGCCAACACAATGCTTGTCCAAATAGTATAAAAATTAAATAAATGCTTTTAAAAGCACTAAAAGTTTTTTTTATGTAATTTATAATTTCAAAATAATTTTTAAGATAACTATAATTTATTAGTGGTGTTCACAAATTTTATATTTTAATTTCTTTTTTTCATGTTTTTTTCAAAGTCTAATGAAATTAATAGTTTCAAAAATGACATTAATGATATTTTATGTAAAATAATATTTAACTAATTATTTAAAAATTGTAAAAATATTTAAATAGTATAATTTTAATGATAAATGGTCATAAATTCCATCCATTTTCCATTTATAATTCCATTTTCACCTTATAATTAAAATTATAACTCTTTAATATTAAAAAATTCATTACTATGGTTAAGGTTAAAATTGGTTAACCAAGAGATTAAACCAAAATATAAGGTTTAAAATAACATATAAAACTATATAAATTTAATTTTATGATTAAATTAATACCATATCCTCTTTATATTATAATCCTTGTCATTTTGGGACCATTTGACATGAGTTAGATACATATTATATAATATTATTTCTTGTATTTCCAAAAATGAAATTAATGATGTTTTATAATAAAAAATATTTTATTAAATGATTTAAAATTCAAAAAAAATACTATATCCATCCAATTTAAAGTTATATAGTTTAAAATATTAAATAATTTCCATTTATGGGTCACTTGACCTTTTATAGTAACTTTCTTGGCCCCTAAAGAGTAGAAACATTGATATCACGGAAATTATAAAATGAGTTAAATTTGGTTTAAAAAAATTGATAAGGATAAAACATAATTTAAAATTGATCAAATTTTATTTAATGATATAATTCAGACCATAATATTCCTATATTTGAAATATATTAGTTTGGCTCCATTTATTCATGAAGATTAATTTATAAAAGGACCCCTCCTCTCCTCTCTTACTCACACATTTTGAGCACTCTATCTCAGCCAATACCTACCCTAATATCTTCCTGACATACCTCCCCACAACCTATATTACTTATTTTTATCATAAAACTTACCTAGGTAGGCTATAGGTATAAACCTAAAGAGCTTCTCTGATGAAGTGGTATAGTTCTTAACTGAGCAATTTCATTTTATTTCTTCCTATCACTCCATCAAATATTATTAAACCACAATAAAATAATAACATAATTATATTAAATATTATGATATGTTATTATATTAATTTAATAAACTATATCCATATCCTATTCTGTCAAATGGGAAACAAAACCAGCATTCCCGTGTACAGTAGAGTACCACCTCACAAACTGATGTAATTTTTTTTCCATCACTACCTCTCACGGTTGGTTATAATTATGTATTTAATATATATATATATATGATATTAATTAAATATTTATCATTATTTAAAGATAATATATCATCTAATTTATTACCTTTACATCCATTGAAAAATGATAATGTTGTTTGTATGTACTTATGGACTACCATTTCCACGAAGCGATGTGATTCATTTTTCATCACCATATCATCTTGATTATATATATCTATAAGTTATTTTTATGATATAATATTATATTTATCATATAATAATAATTCTAAAGATTTAAAATAATACTTAACTTCATTTCATCAAGATCAAGGAAAAATATAAATGTTATTCATGCGTGTATACAACCTATGATCTTCATGATTGTAATGTAATTCATTTTTCATAACCCTATTTCATAGTAGATTTTAAAATTATGATTAATATATGAAAATGATTATTATTTAATGATTATTATTATTTAAAAGATTAAATAATGACCTCTTTGAACATAGTCTACCTACCGAAGTCATTTTGGACTCAAGAGTCAGATATCATCAAAACATCCGACTTGAACTTAATTGATTTAATAATTGGTTATAACATGGTAATAGAAAAAAGGGATAATATAATTGAAAAATTTTATTAAGAAATTAAATAGTTAATATAAGTTTGTTATTTTTTATGAAAAAGAACATACATTATTATTTAGACTCGAGGTAAGGTACACTTTAACATAAAACCTCATTTTAAATTTTTTAAAGAATTATTTTCTAAGTATTTTTATTCCATTTAAATATTCTTAAAAATATTTTATGGATGTATATATATTTACATAAATGTATTATAAAGAAATATTTATGTCACATTATAATTTAACACAAATGTTTTCAAAATGAATATTTTTCGATATTTTATACGAAATGTCTTGAATTTATTTAAAAAAATGAAAAGAAATGTTTTATTTAAAAATATAACGCATCAATGAATTTTCTCACAGCCACAAATAATATTTCATATTTTGATTCCCTTATAAGAATCCATTTTTCATTCAATGAAAAACCCCTACATTCTTTTTTCTAGGTAGTTAGTTTTGAAAATGGATTATTAAAATTAAAGGGAATTTTGATATTTTAAAGTGTTTTGAATATGTGTTTGATAGATTTTTTGAAATGAATTGTGATGAAAAAGTATAACATTAAAAAAATTATTCAGGATATGGTACTTGGAAATTTTTTATTTTGATGGGTGAACACAATTTAGCTCAAGAATATGGGTGAGACTGATATAGCTCATGATGACAACTAAGCCAGATATAGATCATGATTATAGGCGAACCCAATATAATTATCCAATACATTGGGTAATGATTATGTTATCTATATTATTATATAGGAAGTTGACCTTATTGGTTATTCTACTTGTAAGAGTGGTTTTAAGAGTGATATGAATATGATTTCTCTAAGAAACTAAATGAATTTTCTATGCTTAAAAATGTGTTTTCATAGAAATTTTTTGATTTCAAAAGGGAATCTAATGATAATTTCTTTTAAAGAAAGTATCATACCCTTTTGGGGTAAAAATGTATGTTTTGTAGGAAATGTTTTTCCTAGGTTGTCATGTTTTCTAAGAAATCCTCATGATTATGATTTTATCTTTCTTATGTATTATAAAATGTTTTATGAAATACTTTGGGTAGTAAGGCTGATTTCATGAGTAAGTAAGTGACTTTTTGAGCTCAACACTTATTATGTTTAAGGAAAATATATATTTTATGATCTTGTGTTTTTTAAAATGGATTAATAGGTTACTTTATTCTTTTTTATTCCCCTCAATGAGTTTTTTTGTTCTCATCCCATATTTTCTAATGTTTTTCATAGGTTTTTAAGGATGAGTAGGGACAATGATGATGTTAAGATTAAAATTGTGAAGATATGTCATGAAAAGAATAATTTTATATCTTATGTGTTTTTTATTATGGGAAAATTTATAGAGTGGAAGTCACTTTATAATATATGGGTTGGATATATAATAGTGATGACCTAATTTTCTAAAACTCTAAACCTAAAAGATCTCTATGAATGAAAAAAATGAACTATTCTCTAAAGATGCATTTTAGGGATTTTTTAAGGTGAGGTCCTTATATTTTGGGTGTGTCTAAATTAATTAGGGGGAACATCACAATGGGGAATTTTATTCTCAGGCTGAGAGTAAGAAAAATCCCAAATTGTGACTTTTTTTAGGGTTCATGTATCATTTTGATGAATGGAGTCATGCTTTGTTTGACTGCATCCTATCTTCTTTTGTTTTTATTTTTGTTTTAATAAAGGTGCTCTGATCCCAACTCGTTTCATTACTAATACATTATTTAATAAGACATTCATTATAATATTAATACATTTGTTAATATATTTATCATAATATTAATATATTTAATATAATGAATTTTATTTATTTATTTTTAATATTTTTATAATTTATTCATATTTATTATAGTGTAATTTTTTATTTTTTATTTTATTATAACATAAATAAATTTATTGATAATAATTATTATTTTATTAATAAATTTATTTATATAATTATTATATATTCATTTTTAATTATTAATTTATTCTAAATAATTTTTTTTAAACATTATTTTATAATATTCATTAATTTTTATTTTAATATTTCTGTCATTTTTATTTTATATATTTAATTTTATTTATTCATTTTTTTAATACTTTTATAATTTTTTAATTTTTTTAATATTTATTCATTTAATATTATTTATTTATTTTTAATGAATTCATTATTATTATTTTTAAATTTAAACTTTTTTAAAATTTATCTAGTAATTTTTTATGTTTTTGAAATTTTTATAATTAAGATTCATTCACTTTTTATATTTATTCATTTTTATTTTAACTTTTTTATTTGAAAATTTATAAAATTGTTATTTTTCCATTTTTAATTAGTACTTTTTGTTTATTTTTTGTATTTATATGTTATTTTAAATATTTATTTATTATTAATTTAATATTTTAGTGGACTATATCAATGCAAATTTATTGTTGATATAATTTGTGTTTGTCAGTGCTTATCGACAAAATTTTGAGGATGTACATTTTTAATTAAATGGGGTAAGTGTTTTGATATTTTAGAAAATTGGTTAGCCGAGTGTCAAATCAATTTATTCTCAACCATCTCGAGAGAGAGCATCAATTCATTTAACATACTCACCCTCTAACATTTTTTTTAGAATTTTGTAATTTAATAATTAATTATTATTTTTTTGAAACTATATTAATATATATGAATATATTATTTATAACATTATTTTATAATCATATGTAAATAAAATTTAATATAATATAAGAAAATACAAATTTTAAATAATATATAACAATTAATTTTAAAATTTTAATTATAATTTCATACAATATCATATAATAATAACCATATATATCATTATAATAAATTTAAATATATTTATAATTGTAAAAAATGAAATATAATTTATTAGTTAGATATTTAATATAATTACATTTTTCATTTTAATAAATATAATTTTTAATATGAATATAATGATGACGGTAATTATACTTATATTTATTATATATTTAAATTTTTAATATATTGAAAATAATAAATATAATTGTATTAAATAAAAAAAATATTTAATAATTTGTGTATATTATAAAGGAATTATTTATATATAATTATTAATTTTAAAAAATATAATCAAATATGTTAAAAATATTATTTATTTTATGTTTTAGGATTATATAAATATAAGTATTTTTGGGGGTTAGGTAGTGGTATATTAGATGTCTGTTGGATTTTTTTGGATCCCCTCACCTTAGAAACATATTCATGTTGGATTTAAGATGTTTGATGCTAGGAATAATGACGAAAAAATAATTGGAACATCATTACATGATCAATATTTTTATTATTAAAAATTTCAAAGAATTATAGTTATTTTATATATATGTATGTGTTTGTGCATGTGTGTATTACATTTTTTATTAATTTCCTAGTAGTTTTTTTGTGGATGTTAACATGGAGTAATGGGCATTGAATTACAGAATTTTTCTTGTTTTTTTATTCATCACTCAGTGTTTCTATGAATTTATGGCATTCATGTAGTTTGTTTTTAAACATTTATTCATAGTTTTATTCAATTATATAGATATTTTGGATTTAATATTTTTTTGGATGGTTTTTAATAACTAATTTTAGTATACATCCTCTTATTTCCATTATTATACCCTTGATGATAGTCTTTATCCCCTATACCATCAAAGGTGTGATAGAAGTGTCACTCCCAAACATTTCATTAAATCACATGGGGTTTAAAAAACATTTTAATGACTTTATAAATAATATATTTTTATATTAAAATGTTTTACACTATAAAAAATCAATTTCTTTGCTCTTATGTTTCACAACTCGGCGTATAAACCTCACACCCACTTCGGATGTGATTTCCACACCACTTTTATGTGTTAGTTACTTGAGTGAGTTAACCTTCATGCAATGCCTCTACCTCAAGAGGCTTCCCATACAGCTATGGTGTTGTTTCCACCATGTACTACTTTGTTGCTGGTGATGCTAGAAACATAATATCATGTGTTGTTGATGCCTCCAAATATCACTAAGTAGAAAAATATCTAATATAAAAGGTAAAGGATTGTCCAACATCATATGTTTAGCCATATCCCCATAAGTATGGGTTACTAGTTGGATCCACTAAAGTTGGTGATAATGAGAACACGTCAAAGAGGTCCCTGTAAGAGTGAGTGATACTCAAATACTATATAATTCGTGATATCAGATAAAATTACCACCCTTTTGGAGCTCCAAGTATGAAAACCTCATGACATGTTTAAGAAAAAGATGGTATATCATATTTCTAAATAAACATATGTGGTTTAGTATTTTTTCTAATGTAGAGGATTCTTTCTTGATGTGTAAGATCCTACGTCTGTGATACGGGATCCTCTCTTGAGCATTGTTCACCCCATCCTCACCTCTATCTATACCTTTTTCCTCCTTTCGGTGGGGTTAACAGTGGTGGTTATGCATCATCCTAAATAGAATTATAAAAAATCAGTATCCCCAATTGCCTCTGTGGGAGTATTTGGATTAGGATATATTAGTGGATCCTCATCATAAACACTCTCATATAACAAATTTAGGGGATATATGAGCACCACAAAATATTCATAAAGTATATCCTGACTAGAAAATTTATCCTCCCAAGTTTCAGAGTTATGTATAAGTTTCTCTACCCATTTAATTGAAAAAAATATTAACGTTTATACAAATTTTTAAATAAAAATTTTAAAAATGATATTAAACTTACCAACTAGTAAGGTACTATCCCATGATGCATAAGTTACATGGTATTTTGATTACTGTACTAATACACATACTCCCCATATTCTGATATCTGGATTCAAACTGTGGGATATGCATGGCGAAAGATACTATAATGTGCATGCATATTCAAATACTCAATGTACTGAGCATAACATCACGAACAATCATTTAACTACCCACTTATGAGAGTAATACTGTATAATTCATCAATTGGGGGTGGTACATTGGGGATATGTTTCATGCACCCAAAATATTGCATTACACAGTCTAGATGGTGCCACTAAATTGTGTGAAAAAGAATGAGTGGTGCCACTGCTCTTTAGTCTCTAACTAAAGTTTTGAAGTATATTGGAAGTGGTGAAATTAATAGATAAGTATATGGGATCTATAAAACCAAAAATAAAAAATAGAAGAGTATTAAAAATTAGAATGATAATGTAAATAATTTATCATTATAATATCATAGAAAATTAATAACAAAATAATTTTTTATCTAAACAAAATTAATATTTAACTTAAATCATCTAGACATAGAGTGCCAAAATCATCTGAAAAGTATGAAAACTATGCCTTGGAATATTTAAATAATAATGATCCTGACTCTACCTGGTAAAAAAAGTAATATATGGTTAGTTTATGAAAATACTAATAATAAAATTTTAAAAAACTCACATTAATTATGTAAATATACCATTGTATCTAAGAAACATTATGTAAAAATTGATGGGTAAGTGGAGTGATAACTCTATGATTGATCCATGTAAAATGTTCCCATGCTCACATATGTATAAGAATGAAAATCCTACAATTTTATGCTTCTTTTTTCAACATACAAAATAAAGGAATATATATATATATATATTATAATATAACCAACCATCAATTTCATGTAGTTTTTATGTCTAGATCCTAAAGTAATGGTATGTGCATCATGTGTGCCAAGGTGTTTTAGTAGTTAACACACTAAAGGCTTCCATTCAGCCATATAATATATTCACATGTGTGTTAAATTAATGTAAACTCATCAACCCCATCAAGAATATTTGATAAGTGCTCATCAAGCCATCCCATGTGTAGTTGGTAACCATGGAAAACTTATGTCCAGCTAAATATTTCAATTCCTAGTAAATAATTTATGACCATAGACCAGTATACCATAGTCACACCCATTATATCCTCCTCTTGGATAGGTAGACCCAATATGTATTGTACTTCCTATAAATTGATTTTTATATCCTCTTTGTTAAGATGAAAAATGTGTGTATCTGGTATCCATATCTTGACCATTATAAAAATTAAATTATTACCAATCAGCTTAAAGTAGAACATATAGAATCTATAGAATCCATCATGTTGAATAAATTGAAAAATGGGTTTTGGGGGTGCCTTGTAGTAGAAGTGATGAAATATCTAAACTAAAAGATGTTGAACCGGTCATCCCACCAACACCTCACATGACACATGAGACTATTTTTCATGTATCAGAGCCTCCTCCATCTAAATATAGAACATTTTCATAATTTTTTGAAAGTAATTTAGCAGTTTACATTGTTTAATTTTAATAATAAATTATTTTTTTACTATAATGTTAACTTATTCACGTCATAATATTAATACATAATAAATAATAAATAATTATTATTTTATTTATAAAAAATTAAAAATCATCTATTACAAATATCTTTACATTAATAACTAGAATACAAGATCAATCCTATAGATTGATTTGTTTTTTCCCTATACATATAGGGAAATATGTGCTGGTGTGACCTTCTAGGAAACATAAAACACACCTCTGTGAAGATTTCAGTTCGGTGGTATAATCCATATAATTTCTAATATAGGTTGAATTTAGCCTCCCCCTTGGTCACGACCTATTAAAGATTGAAAGAAGTATGGGGGAATCAATAGGCATATTGAAGTTATGATATTCACCTACAAGAATCCATAGAGAACTATAGTGGTCATTAATACTCTACAGTCGTTGCAAAAGATTGACAAATTACTCCCAATAAAATCATGCAGATTCACACGGTGTAAATTAAATGTGCACAAGGATATTATAAGGGTTAAAAGATTCCGTAATAATAGTAAAGTTTCTCTAGTAGAACCATAAGAACACAGACTAACCAATCTAAAGGGAGTCACTATTTCTAATAGGACTAATCAAATTTAAAAATTTATTTTTGACTCAAACTTACACAACTACCTATTTAAATGTAGTATTTGGGAAGTTTGAGGTCAGGACTAAGAGATGATTGTAAAAAAAATTAGGAAAACTAAAAAAATATTGGTTGGGTTTGATCGAGAAAGAGAGAGATAAGAAGAATTGTTTTGAATTCAAATAGATAAAACATTCCATGTTTAGTAATTTTTATGTTCATGTGCTAGTAGATTAACAATTAGGTCTATTTTAGTTATGTTGTTATTGGAATTGAATGTAATGAAACCCTTGGTCCTGGTCAATACTTTATAATTTATTAATTTTTATTTTCATATGGTTAATTAACTTAGGTGAATTAATTAATTAGGTGATTCAAAATCATGTTTAATCATAATTATCCTAATTTTGTAATGGTTATTCATGAATTAGGTTACTTAGTAGTATGTTTTGTGATTCTTAGGGATTTAATTGTCAATGGTCATGATATAGAAATGGGGATAGAGTTAGATTTTAGGTGTGAACATACAACCCAATATAAACTAAAAATAAAATTAAAACATCCAACTAGAACCATCCACTTATGATTACATCACTCATCACATGAAAGGACTACCCATTAATACTATTCATGAGACATTTATAAAGGCTTTAATTAAAAGAAATACCATGGGAAAATTATGGTAAAACCTAGAGATGAAAAATAAATTTAAACCCCAATGTAAGAATCTTTCATAGAATTGAAGGATTGTAGAACACACCTATAATTTAATTTATAGGTTTAAATGAACCCTATTTTGTCAAATATTTTATTTCATATTCTTAGGTCAACTCTAGGAGTTACTTGGAATTTAAACGTGGTCCTAGTCAAAATTTGATAAGGATTCAGATGTTTTTGTATTTCATCACCATGATTCAGAATGTGAAAAATGTTTTCAAGCAGTGAAATATCAGGGTTGGCCTCCCTTGAGATATTCATATAATGGCCTCAAAAGGTCCATCACATAGTGAATTTCTAGGATATTCATGGCATTAATATTGGTTCATGCTGTGAATATGTCCTAGATAGCTCTATTTTATCTGTTCTTACCCCCTCTTTCTTTTAGAGCCATGGGATCATGCCCAGAACACCTCATAATATGAATAAACTTCTCAAAATTTGATTATAGTTCATTTTTTATTCTTTTTCCGTTGAATCCAATTTAAAAGAAACCTTCCACAAAGGAATAAAACAATAAATAACCAATAAATGTTAACAATTAAATTACAAAAATTAGTATATTTTTAATTTAAAAATGAATTCATGAAATGTAAACATCTTGACCACCACTACCAGTCAAAGGATCATGACACTCAGTGGCCTAAAGTATATGCCCATCATGATCAAATTAATACTAAAAAATTGGAAATCACTTGAATAATCCTATAAATATCATTATGAAAATGGTGATCACGGTGAATTCCTCTGTTCATACCCTCTTCAACCTATTTATCACTTTCCAAAAAATATTTCAATCTTCCATAGAATGTTTCCTACACTATACCTATAATTTAATTTTTAAACTATATTTTAACATTTTATTTTAACTGTGAGACTTTTAATTAGTAGTATATAATTTAATATTCCTAATTACCGATGATAGTTTGATTCCAAACTTCCTTGATGGATCCATTAATACATTCCATAACTTTGGTAACCATGGGTCCATATCTCCTCCCATTCTCAGATGCTAGTGACCATTTATCCTTTGTAATTTTCATCATATAGCCATATATTTCTAGATTATATTTGTGAACGCATTAAAAATTATTATTCATACTCTAATATTAAGGTTCACATGGTAAAATAAATGATAAATAATAAGAGTATATATAATAATATAATCTCTATCAGAAGATTGTTTTTCAACCAAAATACATATAAATATAAAACTTGATGATTTATTTCTTCATAGACTTATCCTTTAACTTCTTCCACACATTTCTTGAAATGTGTATAATATATTATCAATGATAAGCATGAGGTTTTCTCTATGAAATACCCTAAGACTGTATATATTCTTTGATTGATTGATATTGATAAAAAATCAAACCAATTTCTCTAATGTTCATTACAAACTATTAGAGACATGCTAAGAACCCAATCCCAATTGAGAAGTAGTCCTTATCAATAGTATCAATAACCAATGGAATATAGACATTATTTCCATCATTAATGAAGTTAATTAATGTATTTATAGAATAATGTTTACATCAAAATGTTCTATCAATTTGGATAAAATGATTCCAATGTCATAAATTATACACACAAGTAAAGAATGTTTAAAATAATATTTCAAACATTGTAACATCCTACTTCCCTAGACCACTGATCAGGGCCAAGACTAGAAAAAAAATTAATACCTTGGGTGAACCTCCACAAATAACAGAGGCTTATAACTAGTGTAATGGTTCTATGGTGGTGTTGTGGTGAGATTGTGCCTCCATATCAGTGCATATCAATAGTATAAACAAATAAATCACATACACCAACCAAATAAAATGATAAACAAACACGTATGAAAGTGCAAAAAATAATAAAAATAAACCATTCAATAATAGATGAATATTATACCATACATATCAAGTAGTCATACTACAAAAAATAAAAAACTAAAAGATACACATGGAAAACATTGCAATGGTTTTGAGTTATGTCTTACTTCCAACTCCCATGCTCCCTCCTAGAAACCAAGAAATCACTAAACATTGAGTGATTTCCCAAACCATTACTTATAACCAAGTAACATTTTTTTAGATACCCATGTTCTATAGTGGCTTGAGAGGGGTGTGACTATAGCTTAATAGGCCACCACTAATGATGTTAAGAAAAAATTACCACTCCATAAATAGTTCATGAAAATTTTTTCAATATAAAAAATAAAAATATAACTATTTTAAATATTTTAAACTTGAATCATAACAAATGTTGAACCCAGACTCTTTTGATGATAAATAAGAATTTTTCATACCTACTTCATCTATTGTGGGGGTGTCTCTAAAAAAATTGAATTGATTATGCAAACCTATCACCCGTGAGGGGTAATAAACCCATCCCCAATAAAAAAAATAGAACTTGAGGGTAATATAACCGTATTAGGTTACCCATCATCCACCCAGGATCAAATTCACCCAAGGTTTAACAATCAACCAATAACCAAATCATCAGCAGATATGTTCACCCAAGGCCCATCCAGTATAACCAATTCCACCTGGGGCCCAGGTTCACCTTGGGTTTAATGAGCACAACCATAATCCAATTTTCCAAACTTCAAAACAAATACACCCAAATAGAAATTTCCTTTCCTTTAAAACAAAACGAGCCAAACCACAGATACTATTTTAAGAAAAAACAAAATGGTCAAGAAAATTTTCATTCAAAACCCATTTTAAATTTATTAAAAAAGGAAACTAAATAAAATTTCAAATCCATTTACCAAATATCATTTCAATATTTTAAGGATCAGTATTAATTTACCATTTCCAATTACCATTTCTAAAAAAATATCATTTCTTAATAAATATCATTCTAATTCCCATTTTTAATAAAATTATTTTATATACCATTTGAAAACATTGATTTCAAAACCCATATTCTATTCACTAACAAGGAACCCCACAAGGGATTGATTTAAATTTGGAAAAAGTCTTGTTAATGGGGAATTTTACAATGGTGAATCTATTCATAAAACATTTATTTTAAACTGGGTTGATGCATGACCAAGTCAACATAACCACCCAACACACCACTAGAAATTAAAGTTAGACTATGGGTTAAATTAAAGGGACCACCTACCTCCTATGAATCCTATTATCTATAAATTTTAGCTTGAAAACCCATTTCCCAAGCTCATATAAGACTAATGCTCTACACTCAACCCACCTGCAGTCCAATATCATATAAAAAACAAATTAAATAATTATAATTAAATTATAGTTAATTTAAAAATTCAAATAAAAAACTACATCCATTCACCTAGGAATAAATTTATATTTACTTGTAGGTCGCTCCCACTACATGTAAACTAGTACCAATCATCCTCTAAAGGTCTATACCAAGGTTCAAGTACTAACTCAAGAAAAATCCCTATTAACTATAATTAAAAACATAAGTGATGAAATTTAATTTAACTTAAAAACCTATAAAAACTGAAATGATGACTTATATTCACTAAAATTATTGTGTTAATATGTATACGCATTGTCTTGGGTTTTACTTAAGCTAGGATGCATAGAATCCCCATCATCTTGGTGTAGGAGTTAGTGGCCTAAAACCAACTAATTTTTACTTTATTCATTACTAAATACCTTATCACATCTTGATTATTCTTTTATGTGACAATTCATGTGATAATGTTCTAAGTATATCTGTTTCATTAAAGGGTCATAGTGGATCCCTGCTATGATGATAATCTGAAAATGCCATAACACTATTCTAGAATATATGTTATGTGGCTGGATGATGTTATTTGAGTGACACAAATAATACAGGCCATTAGGGGTGAGGACTCATAAAACTTTGAGGCACCTTTACATGGTGTGCGCCCTTGGTAATATATAGAAGGATATTATGAGAACTAGACTTTCCAGTAGAAAATTCACATTTCATAGTGTCATTGGATTTTCCTATCTTTGGACATGTGTATTGGTCCTTAGACTTTATGATTATTATTAATGGGTATTACAACTCACGCACTTAGATGTATTGATCAAAACTATGACGACACATTGTTCACAGTGAGGTAGGATATGTTGGTCATGCCATGAGTAATATTGCATTAATAGATAATGTGAGAAAGGATTTTTCCCTTTTATTACATAACAGAAGTAGATATCTCAATCCCTTTGATGGAATTGATATGGCCTAAATAAATCCATGGCCATGGTGAGGTGTGGGAAAGTCCAATTCCAGAAAGTGAATGAAATAATAGTCGATCACATGGGTTGATGGAACTAGCATGCAACCCACTTGATTTGAGATATCTAGATAAAGGGATTACATTACATGGTAAGCATTCGTAGGTGATGACACGTCATTACGGTGTTAACTTCTTTATCTATGGGTGCCTTGTTGTGTTTCTAGATGCTAACCTTGGACTTTAGGCAGGATCTGCCTAATGCCACTGAGAAAGAGGTCTAGAGGGTAACACACTATGTGTGTCCAATAATCTCAGTTAAATATTAATTTAACAATTTGAATAAATATTATTCCCAATTGTGGTTTAATAATTATTCAAGGATATCTGGTCGCATTCATTTTGACAATAGTTATTCAAGAGAATATATTGTGGGTGAAATAATATATTTATTAGTGAGTAATGCAGTGATATTTATTTAAAAAATAAATAGTCATTATTCAAGGTATAATAAATGTGGTGGAGGAAATAAATAGAATGGAAAAAAAAGTACACACCATGTATATTAATATACACACCATGTAGTTTTTCTAGGGATTTGTGAAAAATAATATTATTTATTTAATTAAATAGTTTTAGGTGTAATTTGATGGGAATATTTCAAGTAATAATAATAGTCAACTGTTATTATTAGACATGGGGTCTTACTAAGAATTAAATGAAATGAATAAATGCTTTTGGGTAATTAATTCATTTAATTATTCTATGTAATTAAAATCCTAATTATATAATTCTCATTATCCTAGCCATTTTTTGTGGTTGTGCACAATGAATCTAAATAAAATCTCTAAAGCCAAGAGAGAATCATTTTCATCCAAAAAAAATTTCAAGCTACGAGAAAGAGATCCTCCTCCACCGGATCAAGGCAATCGAAGGAGTACATCGCAAGTGAAGGCTCTTCCACGCTAGCACCTGAAGATCCCTTCGGCGACATCCATAGATACGTTGAGCATGTGTGGATCACCACTAGAGGAATCCTACACTTGGATTCTACAACACAACGACGGATCACATAGGATTGTGACCGAAAACAAAAATGGAGAGAGAATTCCATCAAGGTAATTATTTTATTTTAATTAAATTAATTATAACCAAAATATGATAATTCTCTATATGGTTTTGGGTCTCCCTTATTTTTTTCATTCTTCATTCTATTCCAAAGATCTGGTGTTTTATTATCGTGATGGATCTTGGATTAAACATCGTCAATGGAAAAAAAATTAATGTTGGGTACACGCACCAATGCGCTTCACAGCGCCCAGAACCTAAAAGTTGTATCAGAGCGGTCATATCGTTGATTATAATTATTTAGTTTTTTGTGGATGATTTTTTCATTTAATAATTTAGTTGTTTCAATTTAAGCTAATCGTTCTACAAATCTAAATCTCAAGATATATTCCTCCACTTTTGTTTCTCATTCACCTTACAGAAATGATTTTTTTTCTTTTAATTGTGATTAAAATAAAACATAGGATCTCATCCGATGGTGAAAAAGCGTCCTAGTCATGCAACACTAGAATACACAGTGTGTATTCGGTAATACATGTCATGTATTATAGGTTCCATACACCGAGATGGTCTGTCAAACTAGGTTGTGTCATTGGATCTTATCTAAGTCTTTAAGACTCCATGTGCTGACTAGGAATAGGTGGAACATGGTTTAAGGATTACACATCATGTGTCCCATTAAACATGGAATATAGTCCATTTAAGTTAAGTTTGGACTGTGTACCCCGTACACAGCTTGCCCAGATCTAAACTGTGTAATGCAGATACTACAGGTGTGTGTCCCACTGAACACATCGTGTACTCAAAATATTTTCGTAGTAAATTTAAACACCATGTCCCCGAGTGTGTAATTAGGATGGACGGTGAAAAAAGTACAAGTTGTGTAGTCAGAACTACATGTCATGTAAGCAAACAAATTACATAGATTTATTAAAATTTATTATTATATTATTCAAACCCTTGAGATGTGTACCACAGTGTAGTCATAAAGCTGAGGCACAACACGTGATATGTGTTTTATATATATGTGTTTAATTTAACATTTGTGTAATGTTCATTTCTACTCATTGGGTAGTTAGGAATGGTAATTCACTGGGTTGCCTCCAAGGTACAAGTTATATACAAAGATAATTTTAAATGTATTTATTTGTTTAAAATTATGTTGGATGAGAATATAAAAGAAATTCAAAAAAGGGTTTAACATAAAAGTATTAATTAATTAAAGATAGTTAATTGATTCGAGCATGATTTATCTTAAATAGGAACAATTAAAGAATTGAATTCTAGTTGTATTTATGCATAAATATCTTTTCATGTATGGATGATCATGATCTAGACCAAGACCTTTGTATGTGAACGGTTTCTTTTGATTTATTTATTTAAAAGAAACGTGTTTGCCTATGAGACTTCTCCTCATTAATATATATATCTTGTATGCCCAAGGTTTCTTTTATTTAAAACCTCTTTTACCCCTCGCCTACATGTGAGATAAAAGCATATGTAATGGATGGAGCTCCCAAGCTAGTGGAGGCGGCCCAATTTAAGAGCCAAGTTGAAACCAATCCAAGGAGATACAAAGGTGGATAGGTAAAATCTCTAAACATGAACCCAAAAGGTTCAAGGTATTTATCCCCTAGGTCTTGGGGTAGTTTATCAACCTCTAGATAAACTAACCAATAGAACAAGCTCATGTCATACCATTTATTTTATTTCTGTTAGTTTCATGGTTTATTTATTGTGGTTGTGTTGTCACGATCACACAATTACGCATAAATATTATCTTAGACATGGTTAATCACTTAAAGTATATCCCACTTAGTATTAACAAGCATATAATCAAAGATAACAAAATGGAAATTTACATATAAGGATAAAATCCCTCAAATAAAAAATTATGTCAGTATAGCCTTCCATAATCTAGGTTAGAATTGAACCATAGTTCAAAGTGCTTGACAAACCCTATTTGGGGTGCTTTCAATTATCAGGGAATTCTAATTCAAGGTTTTGGGTTGACTTGACTTGGTTCACATCAAGGGTTTATTGTCACAGCAGGACTTGGTTTGACCAAGAGGCAAAGTTTCAGGAAATCCAAAAAGGATTTTAGGATTGGGGAGTCCACTCAACAGATTAAGGAGCTATGAGTTAATGTAGTTGGCATTTGGAATGCCTACCTAAAACCCTTAATGTTTCTAGACCAACCCTATTTGGGGTAATGAAAAGGTCAATATGTATCCTTTAAACTAGAATATTCAAGAAACAGAATATTCCAAAGTCAATGGTGAGGGTTATTAGATTTCAATAAAATAGTGGGAGACTAATAAGTATTAATTTATTTATTTATCTCAGTTTTATCATAATAAAGTACTAAACATTTCCTCATCTTAATTTGTAGAAACGATAATAAATATTACTTCAATCATATCATTTTTAACCATACTCGAGAAGGAAAACCTTCTCACTAGCACCAATTTCTAGGAATGGAAGAGGCGTTTACGCGTCATCCTTCACCATGAGAGGAAATTATATGTGCTGGAATAACCTGTTCCAGTTCCGCCTGGAAAAAAGGCCAATGATGAGGAACTATATCTATATATGAAACATACGGACGATTCCATAGATGTCCAATATTTAATACTATCAGCCATATATAATGAGCTCTTAAAGCAACATGAAAACATGAAGGCGTATAGCATGATGTCTCACGTTGAGAATCTCTACCATGATAAGGCGAGGCAGGAGAGTAGTGAGATCTCCAATGATTTGTTTACAACTAATCTTGGAGAGTATATGCCTATTGGGCCTCATTTAGTCAAGCTTATTGGCTACATTGAATTCCTGGACATCTTAGGGATTAAGTTCCTAGATGAGTTGCATATATATTTCATCTTATCACCAATGACCAAGACCTTATCTAGATTTATTGTCAACTATAACATGAGAAACAATGAGAAGATTATATCAGAACTTCTGAACTTAATTTATCATGTAGATAAAGTCATGGGGTGTGAAAAACCTACAGTCCTTATGGTGAATAAGAAAGGGAAGGACAAGGCAAAGGGGCCAAGGACTTATAATGGTCCGAATCCCCCGAGCACCATCCCACAAATAAGGGGAAGATATATAGGTAGGGAAAGGAACAGGATGTGGTATGTTTTTGATGTGGAAAGAGAGGCCACTGGAAGAGTAATTGCACCCAAAATTGTGGGGATGCTAAAGGTGTATTCTTTAACGAGTGTAATCTTTCCATTTCTACACATTCGGTAGTAGATAAAGATTTTGGGGATTAAATTTGACTTCAAATGCAGGAACCAAGTACATTTAGAAATATTGTCAGAGGATAGGTGGATCTTCAAACTGCCAATGGACCAAGGCTAGCTGCATTAGCAATTAGCTATTACCACCTCTCATTGCTAACTAGGATGATTTTGGTTTTACATAACTGTTATTATTTTCCTAGTGTTACCAAAAACATAATTTTTGTATAATGTTTGTATATAAATGGGTTTATTTTCATATATGGAAATAAGGGTTGATTATTTTATAAGAAAAATGTATGTTATAGTATAGTGAATTTAAATAATGGTTTGTATGTATTAAATTACAAAAATATGGTGTTGGTAATCGATAATGAAACAAACTCACATGACTCATACATTACCCAGTTGTGGTGTCACTATCTTGGTCATGTAAATGAGAAGTCCTTGAAAAATCTCTTACAAGATGACTATTTAGACTCTATTGATCTAAAACCACTTGATAGATTTCATGCTTGTTTACAAGGTAAAATGAATAAGTTGTCTTTCAGTGGACAGGGTGAAAGGTCCAAAGAGATTTTATGATTGGTGCACATGGATGTCTATAGACTATTTCCAGTAGAATCTAGAGGTGGATATTCTTACTTAATTACTTTTACTAATGATTTGAGTAGATATGGATATATCTACTTAATGAGGTATAAGTCAGAATCCTTAGAGAAATTTAAGGAATTCAAGAATGAAGTAGATAATCATCTTGGTAAGAAGATAAAGAATCTTTGATTGGATTGAGGTGGATAACATATGAAACAAGAGTTCACTGATCGTCTATGGGAGTCTAGGATTCTATCTCAGCTCACTCCTCCTTATACACAAAAGTAGAATGGTGTTAGTGAAAGTAGGAATCGAACCTTGTTAGACATGGTGAGGTCGATGAAGAGTCATGTAGATCTTCCATTATCCTTTTGGGGATATGAATTACAAACTGTAGCATACACATTAAAACGAGTACCAAATAAGGTGGAAAACGGAATTCCCCCTGAGCTATGGAATGGAAGGAAACTCATTTTGTCACACACACATATATGGGGATGTGATGTGTTTGTTAAGGCCTTCTTAGGAAACAAACTATAACCCTAGGGAACAAGGTGTATCTTTATAATATATCACAAGGAAACGAAATAATATTACCTATGTAACCCTTCATACAAGAAAGTGAATGTCGCCAGATAATCCATCTTTCTTGAGAGGGAGCACATCCTCAAAAAGGATAGTGGGAGAAAGATTGACTTCGAAAAAATTGATGCTCAAGATATATAGGAGTTATTATAGGAACAAGTTCCATAGGTCCCCATGGAAGAAGTTCCAAAAACACAAGTACTGTATAGGAGCTCAAGAGAGGTAAGGGAACCATAGAGATTTGGTTTCCTAGTCACAGAGGATGGTGAATCATTATTTCTAGACAATGATGAACCTCTATCCTACAAGGAAACAATATAAATCTTAGATGTTTCAAGATGGATAACAGCTATGAATTCTGAAATGGATTCCATGTATTAGAACCAAGTCGGGGTTCTAGTCGATGAGCCAGTTGATGTGAAGCCTGTTGGATAAAAATGGGTATTCAAGATAAAAATGTACATGGAAGGTCAAGTTATCACCCATAAATAAAGGATAGTTGCTAAAGGATTCAGATAGCGTCAAGTAATTGACTATGATGAAACATTCTCTCCAGTTTCCAGGTATAAATCCATAAGAATCATACTTGCCATAGCAGCTTACCATGACTACAATATTTGGCATGTGGATGTCAAAACAACATTACATAATGGGAACCTTCAGGAAGATGTCTATATGACACAACCAGAAGGGTTTTTGACACCAGGTGAATCCAAACGGGTTTTCAAGTTTCAAAAAACCATTTATGGATCAAAGAAAGAATCCAGGTCATAGAAAATTCAATTTGATGAAGACATAAAAGAATTTTTTTTCATTAAGAATGAATGTGATACATGTGTTTATAATCGATTTAATGGGAATGTGGTCGGTATCCTAGTAGTATATGTTGACAAAATATTACTTGTTAGAAACGATGTACCAGTATTACAGTCAGTTAAGGAATGGTTGAATAAGTGTTTCTCCATGAAGTACTTGGGTGAAGCAGCCTACATTCTAGGGATCAATATCATTCATGATATATCCAAGAGGCTACTTGGACTTAGTCAGGGTACATACATTTACTAGATACTAAAGATATTTAGTATGAAAAAATCC
Organism: Viscum album; assembly: GCA_963277665.1. NCBI lineage: Eukaryota > Viridiplantae > Streptophyta > Magnoliopsida > Santalales > Viscaceae > Viscum > Viscum album. The sequence continues at coordinate 1,891,567,784 of OY728156.1, forward strand.
AATAGGGGATTGGTTTCAGTGTCAAATGGCCTATATCTTTTTAATAAAATGTGTCCTCAAACACAATAAGAGAAATATAGAATGAGTAAGATCCCATACTCCTTTGTTATAGGATCCATCATGTATGTCATGTTATGTACCAGGCTTGATGTTGCCTATACACTGAGTATGGTAGGCAGATATCAATCAGATCCATGAGAAAAACATTGGGATTCTGTTAAGACTATCCTTAAGTATCTGATAAGAACTAAAGATATGTTCCTAGTGTATGGAGAAGACAAGGATCTTGACATCAGAGGGTATGTTCATTATGGTTTTCAGAGAGATTAAAATGATCTAAAGTTAGAATCTGGATATGTTTTCTGTCTCATTGGAGGATATGTGAGCTAGAAGAGTTCAAAGCAGTTGGTTGTCACTGATTCTATAGTGGAGTCCGAATATATAGTGGCTTCTGATGCATCCAAGGAAGCCATCTGGATTCAGAACATTGTCCAGAAGCTTGATGTGGTGCCTCGTAGTAAAGATCATATCACATTGTAGTGTGACAATACTGCATCGGTGGCTCTTACAAAAGAACCAAGGTCATATCAACATAAAAAGCACATACTCTAGAAGTATCACCTCTTGAGGGATTTAAATCAAAGGGGTGAAGTTTTAGTGAGTAGAGTGTCCATGGAAGAGAACATGGTAGACCCCATGACTAAAGGCCTATCTTAGCAGATGCTGGAATATCATGTGATAGCTAGCGGGTTAAAGGTTGTTAGTAGTTGGCTCTAGTTCAAGTGAGAGTCTATTGGAGTTGGTGGTTGAGAACCAACTACTTTATACTTTATTCATTAATAAATACCTTATTGGATATTGATTTTTCTTCTACGTGACAATTCATGTGATAATGTCCTAAGGATTATTGTTGCATTAAAGGGTCATAGTAGATCCTTGCTATGATGAGAACCCATAAATGTCATAACACTATTCTTGAATATATGTTTTATGGAAAGATGATGTTGCTTTAGGGACACAAATAATACAGGCCATTAGGGGTGAGGAATCATTAAACATTGAGGCACATTCTCATGGTGTGATCCCATCGTAATATCCAGGAGTATATTATGAGAACGAGACCCACCAGTAGGAAATCCACATTTCATAGCGTCATTGGATGTTCCTATCTACAGACGTGTGTATTGGTCCTTAGACTTTAAGATTGCTATTAATGGATATTACAACTCGTGCACTTAGATCTATTGATGAAAACTATGACGACACATTGTTCACTGTGAGGTAGGATATATTGGGTGTGTTATGAGTAATGCTGCATTAATAAATAATGTGAGAAAGGATTTGTCCCTTCTATTCCATAACGGAAATAGATATCTCAGGCCCTTCAATGGAATTGATATAGCCTAAATAAATCCATAGACATGGTGAGGAATGGGAAGGTTAAATTCCTGAAATTCAAAGAAATAATAGTCGAGCGCATGGGTTGATGGAACTAGCATGCAACCTGATTGATTCGAGATATCGAGACAAAGGGATTACATTACACGGTAAGTGTTCATAGGAGGTATCACGTCATTGTGGTGTTAACTTCTTTCTCCATGGGTGCCTTGGCATGTTTCTAGACGCTAACTTTGGACTTTAGGCAGGCTCCGCCTAATACCATTGAGAATGAGACCTAGAGGGTCACACACTAAGTGTGTCCAAGTATCTCAGTTAAATATTAATTTAACAAGTTGAATAAATATTATTCCAATTTGTGATTTAATAATTATTCATGGATGCCAGATCGCATTTATTTCGACACTAGTTGTTTGATAGAAAATACTGTGGACAAAATAATATATTTATTAGCAAGTAATGTAGTGATATTTATTTAAGAAATAAATAGTAATTTTTCAAGGTCTAATAAATGTGGTGGAGGAAATAAAGAGAATAGAAAAACAAAATTACACGTTGTGTATATTAGTATATACGTAGTGTAGTTTTTCTGGGGATTTGTGAGAAATAATATTATTTATTTAATTAAATAATATTAGGTTTAATTATCATGGCACATTTCAAGTAACAATAGTAGTCAACTATTATTATTAGACATGGGGTATTACTAAGTATTAAATGAAATGAATAAATTATTTTGGGTAATTAATTCATTTTATTATTCTATGTAATTAAAATACCAATTATATAATTCTCATTAGACTAGACATTTTTTGTTGTTGTGCACAATGGATCTAATGAAGATATCTCAAGCCAAGAGAGAATTATTTTCTTCCAAGAATGATCTCAAGAGACGAGAGAGGGATCCTCCTCCACTAGATCAAGGAGATCAAAGGCGGACATCGCAAGTGAAGGCTCTTCTGCACTAGCACACGGAGATCGCTTCGGTAAAGTCTAGAGATACGTGGAGCATGTTTGAATCACCACTAGAGGAATCCTACATTGGATTCTACGACGCAATGACGGATCACATAGGATCATGATAGGAAAAATCAACAGAGATAGAATTACATCATGGTAATTCTTGTCTTTTAATTAAATTAATTATAACCAACACATGATGATCCACTCTATAGTTTTGGGAATCCCCTCTTTTATTTCATTCTTCATTCTATTCCTAAGATCTGGTGTTTTATTCTCTTGATAGATCTCGGATTAAATGTCTTTAATGGAAAACATTAAAGTTGGGAACACCCACCAATGCACTTTCGCTGCACCTGGAACCTACACTTGAGACTATTCCACATGCTCCAGTGGAATCATCACTCGAATACCTAACCAAAAGAACCAAAAAGTAAAGATATACAAGTAGGAAAAGATAGCTGATCATCGAGTGGAGGAACCTACCAAGAATCATGTATAACGGGAACTAAAATCACACCAAGAGGAAGTAGAACCAAGGGAAGTAAGGTGGAGACTCCCTAGTCCATTTGAGACAAAATAAATAGTAAAAGAGTAGTTGACCCTTTAAAAACCTGAGGGGTATAATTGTAATTATTCCCCTTAAAAGCATTGTTGATTGGTAGGTGGGTTCTGGCTATGGATAATGCTACTGCCACCCTTCATAGGTTGGTCAGTGGACCCCTTCTATCTAGAATTCCCTTTAGCTAGTGATGTAGGTTGCAGCTCCGGCCACCCATCCTATCTTTGATGTCTTCCTACTTCACCCATCCACTAACTGACCCAAAAACTCATCCAAAAACACTCTTTATAGAGGTTTAAACCTTTGTAACACTATCTTAAACCTTGTTTCTTAAAATGATTCATCTAGTAAATTAATGTTCAATTTCTCTTAGGAAATTCATATCTTTCAGTTCACATAGGGTATTAAAAACTCACCACCATAACACTTACTATTCCAGATAAATCCTAGTGGCTATCCAAAAGGATTCTCCATCCTACATCAGTCATCATTTCTCACTCAAGGGACTCTTTTCAACCCCAATGGTTCAACAAACTTTTAGAAAATTGCCTTGAACTCGAAGCACTTAAACCACTAAACCCAATCCAGGACTTTAACTCATTATAAAATATATAGATGGTTGTCACCGACTCCTATCTACCCCAAGACACTTGAGATTTCCTCATCTATTTGATCACCCAGCTAATGGTTTTCCCCACTATAATACCTAGTTAAACGAGTTCAATTCTAATCCATGACAACCTACACCATTGGAATTTACTATCAGAATTTGATCTCAACATTCAAATGATACCCCTCATTGGGGTTCCCAATACACCATGCTTGATCACCCATGAACTCCTGGTAAGAGGATAATACCACTCTCCATTTCAAATTCTAAATCAAAATATACATATACTCACCATCCATTCAAGAATTCCATACACACTAACTTTTATCTCAATGGTATTAGACAATACCTGAAATATAACCATCATATTCAATATCACACACCTATCATATCTAAGATGAAGCCTCCTATATCCAACCTGCCTCAAAATTCTCTTCTTCTATAAATGTATGACATCACTTACCCATCCTGATTCCTAGCTCCGAAAACATCCCAAAACTATACAAGCATGCACAGCATAATCCAAACCTAACTTCTGGTTTCATCTCCCTATTAAAACCTCAACTTACCAAAACCACCATCATGCTATACCACAAACACTAATGCACCATCCATCGACACCCACTAAAATAACCTCAAAGCATATCAGTCCCAAGGATGATACTCTAACCCCAATCAATGCCATATTTGGGTAAAAAAATCATTTACTTCTCATTCTAAACCACATTTTTCATTAGAATCAAAATTCAATGTTGTTCTTCTACATATAATCTCATGTACCCTAGATTCCCCTCACATGAGGGTCATATCACAACAACCAAACTCTCTTTACCCACCATAGGAGCCTCCTTATAGTGGCATCACTCAAACATATTACGATCTTTACAACCCATATTTTTTCCATCATAATTCATGATAGCTAGGATGGGATGAGACCACTCACCCATGAGCACCATTGTGAAAGGTAAACCTACATCTTCTCCTAGATCATAGGAATGTTACCTTAGTATTTCACTAAAAACAAAATGATAATGATAGTAAAAAATTAAATGATTGATGGTGTACTCCACACCATATAGAATTATATCTTACTGCTCTTAGACCACCAAACTAGATGGACCTCATCGGAACCACCAATGTATTGCTTCTACCAATACACATTCCCACAACCTCCATGTCGACCCCTAGCTTCTCCATCAAGGTTTAAGATCAAATCGTTCATGTCATCACACCCAATCCTTCCCCATCTTCATTATTACCAAAGGAACAACATAATTCCCAAACAATTCCACGGGCTTCAAAGCCTCCAAGACCCTCATTTAATCCTCAATGATCCCAATCCTAACCTTAGGGATAGTATATACCTACTTCAGCTAGTGTCAAGGTGTCTTTGGGATGTTATAATGATTTTCCAACCCATCTCCCTATAGGGGTAATATACCTATCCCCAATCAAAAAACATTTGGGGATAATATACCCATCCCTAGGGCCCCAACATCCACACAAGTTCTATATTCACCTCAGTTTTAATCATCAGTCAACAACCAAACAAATAAAAGGCCACACTCACATCAGATATGTTCAGCATAACCAAGTTTACCTGGGGTCTGGGTTCACCCTAATTTTAACCAGTATAACTAAATTCCAATTTTCCATTCATTAAAAAAATATACACAAACAGATGGTTTCCTTTCCTTTAAAAAATCATCCAAACTGCATATACAATTTCAATTAATAAATCACAACTTATGAAAAAATATAAGTTTTATGAAATTTTCCTTTCGAAGCCCATTTTAAAATTCTTAATAAAATAATACAAATAAATGTATAAATCCATTTAACAAAATTAATTTAAATATTTAAAGTATTAATCTTAATTTACCATTTCTAATTCCTATTTCAAAAACACCCATTTTTGAATAAAAACCATTCCATTTTCCATTTTCATAAATATGAGTTCAAGAACTATTTCACAAAATTTATTTCAAAACCCATATTATATTTACTACCAAGGAACCCTGCATGGTATCGCCTTACATTTGGTAAATAGATTATTAAAGGGTAAATTTTACTATGAAGAACCTATTATTAAAACATTTACTTCAAACTATGCCAATTCAGGGATAATCCAACATGACCACACAATGAACCACTAGAAATTAAAGTGGGACTATGGGTTAAATTAAAGGTATTGCCTACCTTATATGAATCCTCTTTTAAAATTTCATCCTAACAACATATTACCAAAGATTTTTTAAGACCAATAGGTAACACTCAACCCACCCATGAACCTATCTCAAATCCAAACAACCAACTTAATTAATTATAATTAAATTATAATCAATTAATAGCTTACAAAAAAAATAACCACCTCCATTCACATAGAAATAAATGGTCATTTACTTATCATATGGCCCCACCGCATCTAAATTAGGATCAAACCTCCTCTAAATTACTATGACAAGGTTCTTGCTAAGGTACAAGCACCAACTCGGACTAAATAATTATCGATATAAACCATAAAAATAAGCGATGATATTTAATTTAAATTAAAAATCTATAAAATATCACATGGTGACTTACCTTATCAAAATGATGGGATATGACATGTTGGAATGGTATTAGGAATTCATTAATCTAGGTTATATAGAATTCCCATAATCTTGAGATTATTCCACCATAATATGTTGGAATAATCACTCAAATACCAAATTGGAAGAACAAAAAATTATAGAGAGATAAGTAGGAGAGGAAAAAGGATCACCAGGAGGAGAAAAATGAAAAAAATTATCAAAAATTGGTGTCAAAAATTACCCTAAGAGAAAGGGGGGACCCAGGGAAGGGAGGGCGATCTCCTTGGTCTATATAATATAAAATAGAGTAAAAGGGGGACTTCCCCTCTAAAGATTTGAGGGTTAGAATTGTAATTATACACCTTAAGAGCCTTATTCTTCATTAAGTGGCTCATTTCATTAATATAGTTCATTAGATGACCATTTTAGGTCCACTGGCTAGCTGGTTGAATCCTACTAACCCACATGCCCTTCGACCTGCTAGTAGTTGGGTAAGGGATGTAGACTATAGCTTTAGCCACACAGCATGTCTCTTCCAATGTCTTCCTTTTATACCTGACCACTAACCGAACCTAAAAACTCATATAAAAACACTTTTTAAGGGTTATAAACCTTTGGAATACTCTCCCAAACTATGATTCTTAAGAAAACCAATCCAGTAAATTTAGGTTCAAGTTATCCTTGTAAATTCAATGTTGTCAATACTCATGGGGTTTTAAAAACACTACCATTGATTCATCCATTTAGTTTTGTTGTATAACATATTAAACCATGTGTAACTATTATAAACCCATGTTATTGTGATAAAGACTCTATATAATCTATGGTAAAACACAACAAGATTCATACCAATCCCCATAAACTTCATGATGGTCTTTTTTCATGTATCACATTCCATCCCACAAGAAAAAAATAAGCCAAAAAATGGATTCTATCCACAACCAAAACTACAAGAATGTATTGAATTTCTGTTATCATTTCAAAAATAATACTTGAAATTATTTCATCATTTATGGCTTTGTGATCCTGTGATAGGCTTGGGATTATACATGTGTATGGAGAAAATCATGAGATTCGCTAATAGATGAAATTATTATCAAGTATAGATTGAAGATGCATCTAATAATCAGAATTAAACTTGTCACACTGAATCATATAATGACCTATATTAAATTATTCTATGACATAACCATAATGTTTCTCAATGTGGTACTATTATATCATAATATTTAGATTTTCCTTATTATAAAACTCTCTATATCTATATAAAAAACACTTTCATCCGGCCCTTGATTCATTCCACTAATAATTCCAAGAAATTTTGTATAGGGATTAATGATTGACCAATAAAATTTGGTAATCATGTCATACCTTCTTTTAACCATGATGTCAATTATGAAAGATGATTCAATGTTTGGTGTGATTTCTTAGGTATCAGCTCAGAATGTTCTTTAACATCTTCTTATTGTTCTAAATTTTCACCATCCTAAAATGCTCCACTATAAAATCTACTTCATGTATAGGAATATCCTAAATAACTCAACTCTATCTTTGATATGTTGCATCCAATGGATATGATAGTGTATTTGAAGGTTATGATGGACCAACTTCCATTACTGATTGAACATATTTGATAGTAGATATAGTGACATGCAAATCTATCATTTAATCTTTGGATCGGCCCTTAACTAGTGATAATACTTGTTCCCAGTCCTCATCATCAATAATTGGATAGGTTATATGACACAACATCTCTTTAAATTGCAGATGTATTTTTATAGTGGATTTTATCACTTGATTAACCATGAGTTTTATCTGTATATGAATTTTTATATGAACTAATTCCATAGTTATAAAATCCTCATGAATTTCAACTCATTGTGGTTGTATATTATAAATAAATCATTGTTCAATATCAGTTATTTAATTATTTCATTAAACACATGTACACATATTTAATCTATAATAAAACTTAGTTATTAATAATCTGGTCAATGAAACATAATAATTTTTTAAAATATTTTAAATTTTGACTATGGAACTTCTAACTAATTGTATCTGAAGATGTTACTTCATGTTATATTGGTGTAGTAAACACTTGAAATACCAAATTAGATACCTCTAGACCCATATAATTATTTGTAAAAATAATTTGAATCAGAAAAACCATATCCCCCATAAGTTTTAAACTAGGTGTGTAGTTGGGCCCACATGTTGTGCACTAAGTGAAGATCAAGGTAATACTCAACAAAACTTATTTATTTTTGTTAACCCTGGTTTTTTCTAAGATAAATCTTTTATCCACTTTTTTGTATCTAGACTGGTATGTCATTTCTAGGTAACCATACAATCTATACATTATATAAATGTTAGAATTTTTTCCTAGGGTTTTCACTAATGTTTTTTATTCCTGATTTCTATAAACAATCAAAACTTATTATGATACCAAATATAGTGATCCCCTTTTTCATACATTATTATCACATCATTTTAAAGATAAAAAATATTGTAAATTAATACATAAAACTAATAATTACAAAAGTATACTTTGAACATCTTCAGATTTGATGAAATATATTCTTCTAATGTAAATGAAATTATTTAGTAGATTGTATTACATGTGATACATTGTTTAGATTGTATCAAATGCAACACTAGGTTTATCTTATGTTTCATGTAGCATTTATTCCCTTTGATAACTTTTGTTACACACAAGGTCAAGTTTTACTGAATAATAATATATTGTTGACATTATTATTTAATATAGAAGTTATCGTCTAGTTGTTATATTGATGGGTGTGAATATAGATAAATATATTATATTTACACGTGTTTATAAAAATTTTCTATATTCATCCAATAAATTTTATCATCTTAAAATAATAATAAAACCAATTTTAAGCATAATAAGTTGTATATATTTAAAATATAGTTTTACTGCCTTTTAATGGTTCACCTATTATGAATCTAATTTTTGACCGTTTTATAATTTTTATATAAAAAAGTAGAATTAATTTTTTAAATAATAACATAATAATTATATTAGGGTGAATTCATGGTATTTTTATGTGATGATTTTTTTTATGAATAGTGAAAATATTTCATTTTAGTTGAAAACTTCCTTTTCGTATAAATAATTATTAATGTTAGATTATATTTTAAATTTATTTTAAAGTCAAAATAGATCAATTATATATCTATTAATCTAATTTATTTCATTATAATAATTTTTATATTTAATTTGGTATAAACACTAAATGAACTTTTGATCATTTTCACTTTAAAAACACACTTTCTTTCCACATTTGCGGGATTAGATTTAAACTTAATTTTTCTGATTCTATGAATTGATTTTTTGAAAATGGACATAAAATATTTTAGTTATTACAATATTTATAGTCAAATAATTTAAACTTAGGTGTTTACCAAAAACATTTGTGAAATTAATTAAAATAAATTACATCGATTTAGGTAAAATTAAGCTTAATAAGGGACTAAACCTTAAAATTAAGGGGACAATGACCTATAAACTTGTCCAAAATCCATTGTATTTGAATATTTATACCATAAACCCTATTGGTTTGAATTTTAAGAGTTTTTTATACTATTACATGAAAGTGACCTTTATAATAATTTAAGGAAAGAGAGAGAAAATGATCCTTTATTACCTTTAATATTTATAAATCTTTAGAGTATGGAATAAGATACATAGTTTAAATTATAAACATTATTTTTAAAGTTAAATGAGTTTTTCTCATGGTAATTTAACATTAATTTTTATAGATGATATAATTACATTAAACACATAACAAACGCTAATGCATGGATTATTTAGTTAATAATTAATAAAATAAATGATGCTAGAAACATTAAAAGTAGATAAAATTTAATGAATTATTGTCTTTGGTTATTTTTTTAGATGAATATATCATTTTAAAAAGATGTTAACTTAATATAATTGAATTTCAATAATTGTTTTATATTTTTAAATTAAAATTAAATAAATAATGTCAAAATTGACATTAATGTTATTTTACAATAAATGATATTTTATTAAATGATTTAAAACTAATAAAAATAATATATTATGACAATTAATTTTTAAGTGTCAATAAATACCAAATATAGTACATTTATGAACAAATTTATCTTTTATAATTAACATATTGAACCATAGATAATAAGAAAATTGTTAACATGGTTCGTGTTAAATAAGTGTTTTTCTGTGTTACATGCGCTTGTTTTGAAATTAATTTCCAACAAAAATGAGATTTTTGTTTTTTAAATTAGTTATAATATTATAATTCATTTGGTATATATTTTATAATAACTCTAAACTTAAATTAGTCTTAATGGTTAAATTACCTAGGTTGGAAAACCAGTTACCGAAATGAAAAACTAAAATAAAAAATATAAGGACACTTAAAGACTAAGGAAAAAAATTATAAAAATGCACTTATTTTTTGTGATTGAGATATTTAGTGACCATATATTCACATTAATCAATTATTTTTCCATTTTTTAATAACATGAGGTAAGGGATACCTCCAAATAGGGATAACCTTTTGGCATTTACAATAATTCTACTCCCCCACCATTATAAAAAAAGAATTCACTTTTAACCTTCATCACACCAATCAAGACAATTTGGATCATCCAAAATAGTCTTCATAAATCTCTCCCATAAATCTATAATCCTCACATTGGGCATAAATCTAACCAAGGAATCCCTTTTCTTTAAACCTAATGGTGTTACCTAAAAAAGAGGTAACAATATTCAATGTGAATTTACATTTTATTTGTTTTTCCACCCCTTAATTTATTATAATTAAATTATTATATTATAACATCTGAATCATAAATATATTTCAATTTTTTCATGTTATAGGTTCTAAATACACCTGCACATACTTCCATCAAATGTGTAACGAACATATCATTCGTGTATGGAGAACTACCACCTTACAAAATGATGTCTTTAGTTTTTCATTTACCTTATCTTGTGGTTTGTAATTATGGTGTAAATCATATTTCTATATTATATATATGATATTTATGTTATATTAATACTTCATGAGTTTTTATTCACCACATAACTTTATGTGTTCTATTTGGTGTAAATACGATAACATCGTTTGTGGACGTGTGGACAACCGCCTCCTCAAAGCAATGTGATATTTCCACACATTACATGGAATGTATAAAAGAAAATTTTAATTAAAAATATGTGACATAGATGAAATATATATATGATATTGATTAAAGTATTTATTTATCGAAAAATCATATATCATATTCTTTATTACCCTTTCCACACATTAAAATTGTGATAATGTCATTCGTGGATGTGTGGACTACCCCCTCCTTGGTGCGATGTGATTACTTTTACATCACAAGAATTATATATATAAGTATATATGATAAAATAATATGTTATTTATTATATAATTTTCATTTTTTAAAGATAAATGTTACTTTCCTTCTTTCCCTAATGATCATTGAAAAATTAGAATGTCACTCATCCGTACATACGGCCGACCATCTCTATGACTGTAAAATTGGTTCATTTTTCATAACCATAAATAATTTTTTTTTAAATTTATAATTTATGTATAAATATGATAATTATATCATTATTATTATTCTATTAATGTTTTAATAATTACCCCTTTTACCATAGTTCACCTACCAAAGTCATTTTTGACACCCAAATCGATTATGGTTAAAACATCCAACTTAAACATTATTGATTGAGTAATTTTATATAACTTGTTTATAAGTATAATAAAAGTAATAATAAAGATGGAAAAGTTTATTTTGAAACTATATAATTAAAATATGTTTATTATTCATTAATATAGAGAAAAATCATGATAAACCGGACTCAAGGTAAGGGATTCTTGTCTCACTTTTACTTTCACAAGGAATGTGACATAATCACCACTTTTTTGTGGTGTTTATACTAAACTTGTTGATGTATTATATCATGAATTATTTTATATTCATGGTATCTAAATATTTTATTTTATTATTATTACTTTTAGGGTTTTGTATTCATATGTTACTATAGTTGTAAGGGGATTTCTTTTCTCAATTTTATTTCTGTGTGATATATTCCATATTCACCACTTATTTTTGTTCTATGGTGTATATACTCCCCATGAATGTATTTTATGATTATTAACCTTAAATTTATGTGGTTTTACATATCCTTTTGATGATATCTATTTCATGGGGTTTATGGTTTCGAAGTTACCAAAGCGGTAATGGACTTTTATTAGAATTTTCCATCTATGATACATTTGTTATGATATGAACCTATCATCTTAAATGAGGTTTATATAATTATAATTTGACATGATATATCATGATTTTATTTATTATAATTGTATTATAAGTTTATTTTAAAGCTATTACTTTAGTTTGTTGATGATTCAAATGTTTCAAAGTGACATGGGATTCTTTGGGATATTTAATGATTATTTCCCTCAAGAATGATTTAATGGTCTTTTAATAGTATTTACATTCATCAATATAAAGAAAAGTTGTTTTTTATCCTCTATTGGGGATATTTTTTTGTTAAAACCTATAATGTCCCGGACCCGGGTGCGACGCAATGGGTGCCCCGAATCTGGTTCGCCACGTGACCTCAAGCGCATTTCCCCAAACGCTAGAGGCTGCCGACAAGCAGCGAGGGCCCAGGTTTGATAGTGGGGAAACTATGCCCTCATTTATCAAAGTATAGCGCAGCGGAATGAAATAAACCATACAACAACTGAATAAACAATAGTAGTGGATATAACCAATAGTATATAAATTATGATGCTACATGTCTCAAGTTCTAAGGAAACAGCCAGAACATGTTATACATCAATGTATTATGACCAAAAGCAGAGTACAGTAAAACAATGCAATACAGCTGGCAGTGGCATCGCGGGACTAGGCTCGGTCCCATTCCCTCCTACTCCTCAGCAACAGTCAAGTACCTATATAGGGACTCTTTCCCATATCTACACCTACAACAACGTAATCTGTTTGGGCCGAAAAGTGTGACCCAAACAGGGTGTGAGAAATATATCTCAGTAGGCACCCACCAAAGGCTCGTGCCCAACTGCGTCTAAGCATGAAATGATAGTGTGCAGTAGTAAAATTCAATAAATTAAGCAGTACTCACAAGTAACTAATTACCAGTTATATTTCCATTTTATTATTCATTTAATCCATTAAATATTAGAAACCACCATAGTGAATTTCTAAGTAAACAGTCCACATCCTCAGACAAGTAAACCCACACCCTCAGGTAAGGAGTGTCCAACACAAGAATCCTCCCTCCGGCATAACATAATTTTCCCTCAGGCATAGGTAGTGTCGCCCTCAGTCAAAAAAGTCAAGCCCTCAGGCATGAAAGGTTTCCCTCAGGCAGAATAACGACAGCCCTCGGGCTAAAACAGTCACGCCCTCAGGCTAATACAGTACAGTGCCCACAAGATAATAACAACAACACCCTCAGGCTAAACAGGTAACTGGGCCATTCCCAATAGGTAAAAAAGCAGAAAACAAGATATTCCTCTTAGGGAAATTCTACTATTACTACTTTAAAAAAATACCCTCGGGTATCCTAGCCAAACGGCTAAACAGTGAAACACACCCCAGGGTGGTTCCGGATCCAAGCAATGATCCCAACCAACATTTTATTATCACAATTTAATCACCTATGCAATTATAGGCATTAAATATAGCAACGGCCTCAGCCACACGACACCCCAACATGGGTTCGTGGCACAAAAATGCACAAAATGCACGACAGTTGGAAAATAAACACCAAGCCACCTACATTAAACACCAACGAACGTTATAACCGAACGCCGAATCCTGAAACGAACAAGAACGGCGTAGATAAGATGAAGAAAAAAACTCATTCAAACATAAATAACTTACGTTAGGAGAAGAATTGGAGAGAAACACACTAGGAGAAGAAAGGGAATACCCGCGTGGTTCCAACGAGATCGTCCGAGGTGGATTCAGATTCCAGACAAACACCTCGCGGATCTTCAAAGGTTCGGCATCCTCCTTTGGCTCCAAAATGGCTCAAATGTATCCTCTGCCAAATGAGGAGGATACTGCCTGTTTTAAGCCGAAAAAACAAAGTACATGATGTGTACTTCAAAGTACACGGCGTGTACTCCTTTCATTTAACTGTTCACCTGGCAGCTTTCCACCAGTGCGAAACTGTTCACCTGCCGACAAGAGTACACGGCATGTACTGTTGAGTACACGGTGTATACTGTTGCCCAGCTGGCGGCTGCTCCACCACCATACTTTTTGACCTACTAACTAACTACACGGCGTGTAAAGGACCACTACGCGGCGTGTAGTCGGTTCTTACACCCTTTGTCGATGGCAAGGCTACAGGCCCTGTGTACTCATCCCGACACGGCCAGAAGTACATGGCATGTGGAAAAAGTACACGGCGTGTAGTTCCAAAATTTGGGATTTTTCCTCATTTTCCATATTTTGTTAAAAACACTTAAGGAAAAGAGAAAAGAAGAAGCACGTACCTCAAATAGAAGAATCGGGTTCTTACAAACATCCCCCCTTATAGTAATTCGTCCCCGAATTGCCCTTCCAAGGGTGGAGAACATATAGCCATGAACAACTCCGGCCACTGAGCACATACGTCAGCCTCCTGCTCCCAGGTCTCATCCTACACTCATCCATGCTACTATAGCACCCGTATGAGAGGAACTGACCAGCCTCGGAGAACCTTCGTGCTCCTATCAACGATATGAATTGGATGCTCCTCAAAGGACGCATCTACCTCCAGATCAACCTCCTATGGATGAAAGGTGTGAGACGGGTCTGAATGATAGCGACGCAAGTGAGATACATGGAAGAAGTCGTGCATCGCTCAGTACTGATGCGGTAACCGCAACCGATAGGCAACCATCCCGACTCTCTCAAGAATCTCAAATGGTCCCACATACCGCGGTGAAAGTTTACCCTATCTCCTGATCCGCTTGTGTCCCAGCCTCGACGAAACACGCAAGAAAACTTGATCCCCGACCACGAACTCCAAAGGTCATCTGCGACGATCAGTATAAGACTTCTGACGAGACTACATGGTAGCCATCTGCTTATGAATCAACGAGACCTGCTCAGATGTCTCTTGTACGAGACGTGGTCCCAGTAAAGTTGCCTCATCTACCTCTAATCATCATAAGGGTGATCGGCACGACCTACTGTATAAAGCCTCGTATGGTGCCATCTCAATAGTCGCCTGGAAGATATTGTTATAGGCAAACTCGACTAAGGGTATATGCTTCTCCCATGAGCCCCCAAAGTCTAGGATGCATGCACGCAGCATGTCCTCTAGCACCTATATCGTACGCTCTGACTGGCCATCTATCTGAGGGTGGTATGCTGTCCTCAGAAGCACCTGTGTACCCAGTGCCCTCTGAAAACCCTGCCAGAAACGAGATGTAAAGCGGGCGTCCCTATCTGAAATGATAGAACGAGGTACCCCATGAAGACTTATGATCTCTCGGATATACATCCTTCTGATCTCATCAACACCGAAGGTCTCCTTGATTGGCAAGAAGTGAGCTACCTTCGTGAGTCTGTCCACAACAACCCACACTGCGTCATTTCCACGAGGTGACCTTGGTAACCCCATCACGAAATCCATCACGAAATCATCCCATTTCCACTCTGGAATGGGTAACTGCTGTAACAGCCCAGCTAGTCTCCGATGCTCCGCCTTCACCTGCTGACAGGTGGAACACCTCGTAACAAAACCAGCTATCTCTCTCTTCAAACCCGGCCACCAGTACTGACGTCTCAAGTCATAGTACATCTTGGTAACCCCAGGATGAACTTCCCAAGCTGGAGCATGAAACTCCCGCATCAGCTCCTCGCGTATATCCCCTAGAACCCAAACCCATCCATGGAAACGCAAAACCTCATCATCGCCTATCGTCCAACCAGGAGGAGGGTCCTCACTTGCCACTGACTCCTGTAGAACTAGGCCTTCTGAATCTGATAGCTGTCTCATCCTCACTCTGTCCAGGAGGGTAGAAGTCACATCTAAAGATGAAAGATAAGTCTGCCCCTGACCGTCATGCACCTCCAGATGCATCTCAGAGAACAAAGTCATGAGCTCCCACTCACCACTGGCCTCCTGTACTGCCTGTATCTGAGTCTTCCTACTCAGTGCATTAGCTACTGCATTACCTTTACCTGGCGTATAGGTAAGCTCAAAATTGAAGGACTGTAGGTACTCGACCCACCTTCTCTGCCTCATATTCAGTTCACGCTGAGTAAAGATATACTTGAGGCTTTTGTGGTCAGTGAAAACCACAAAATTCTCTCCCAACAGATAATGTATCCAACAGCGCAACGCATACAAAACTACAACCAACTCGAGATCATGCATTGGGTAATTCCTCTCATGTGGCCTCAACTGTCGAGACCCGTACGCAACAAATCGGTCGCCCTGCATCAAAACTGCTCCCAGCCCAATCCCTGATGCATCACAGTAAACTGTATAGCTCCTTCCCTACTCTGGGAGTATCAGGATCGGTGCTGATGTCAACCTTCCCTTCAGGTCCGGAAAAGCTGTCTCGCAAGCTTCCGACCAAATGAACTTCACACCCTTCTTAGTCAAGCCCGTCAACGGCGCTACTAAGCGGGAGAAGTCCTGTATAAAACGCATGTAGTATCCATCCATCCCTAAGAAACTCCATATATCAAACATGTTCTTAGGCTGCTCCCAGGAAACTACTTCTCTCACCTTCTCTAGATCTACTGAAACTCCTACCTCTAAGATGATATGACCCAGGAAGTAAATATGGTCCATCCAAAGGTGGAACTTCGAGATCTTAGCATATAGTCGATGATCTCTCAGTGTACTCAATACGATCTTAAGATGGGTGGCATGGTCGTGTCGATTGTGAGAGTACACCAAGATGTCGTCCACGAATACTACCACAAAATAATCAAGATAAGGATGAAACACATGATTCATCAGAGCCATGAAAACTGCTGGTGTGTTCGTGAGTCCGAACGGCATAACCAAGTACTCGTACAGACCATATCTTCTCCAAAAGCTGTAAGCGGTATATCCGATGGCCTCACGCACAGCTGATGATATCCTGATCTCAAGTCAATCTTCAAGAACACTTGTGCTCCATGAAGCTGATCAAATAGATTATCAATCCTCGGCAAGGGATATCGGTTCTTAACCATCAACTGGTTCAGCTTCTGATAATCCACGCAAAGTCTGAGGGTACCATCCTCCTTCTTCGCAAAAAGGACTGGAGAACCCCAAGGAGAAGTACTGGGTCGAATAAAGCCCTTTGCTTGTAACTCCTCTAACCGTCTCTTGTTCTCCTGCAGCACAAGTGTAGCCATACTATATGGTGGAATGGACACCAGTGTTTCTCCTGGAACTAGCTCAATAGATAAATCCACCTCACGCACCAGAGGTAGACATGCAAAGTCGTCCGAGAAAACATATCTGAAATGATAAACAACTGGAGGAAAATCCATCTGATAAGTCCCCTGGTTATCCAGATATAAGCTCGCAATCTGGGCAATGACTCCACCTCAGCCACGATACTCTGGTCCAACTCGACTCGCCTGAACATCCCATTCACCTTTGTATAGAAACTCTCCGCCCTCTGGTGACGTGAAACGCACCCTGCGACGATAGAAGTCTACAAAGGCTCGAAAGGAAACCAACCAGTCCATCCCAAAAATGAAATCATAGCTTGTCATCTCTAGGACATATAGGTCTCAAAGTAAGTGACACCCAACAACCTCAAGGGGGAACTCCTTGCACTGACGCACACTAGTCATTCTAGTCCCCAACAGAATGTCTAGCGTCATGATAACAGAAGATGAAGAAACACAGAGCCCAAGGCTCTCCACAATGGGTACAGATATGAAACTATGTGTAGCACCCATATCGAAAAGTACTGAAGATAATACAAAAGCTACTAAAATAGTACCTATGACTGTAGAAGGTCTGAGATCCTGCTCATGTTGGGTCTGTTGCATCGCATATGTCTGCCCAGTGTCGCGGCCCTATGACACAGCTTGGGTACCCTGAGCTGTCCCGCCCTGTTGCCTCTGAGATCCTGGTGTCTGGCTACCATGGACACGACCACCATCCCTGCCTGCATGCCCTGATGTATTCTAGTTCTCCGAATGTTAAGAATCCATTGGTCCTGCTCCCACACGTGGAGTCTGCATAGAACCCCTCTCACTAGCCAATGGTAGAAACGCCCTGCAGAAGCGCTATAGATGACCCATCTTGCCACAATCCCGGCACTCCACTGGGTCTCATGGACATTGCAGTCTCTTGTGCCCCTCTCTGCCACCCTGGTAGCACCTGATCGGGCCACCGGAAGAGACTGCATGGCTGGTACTACCACCCTGAGAGAAGTCCATCTGTCTCTTCCTCTTGCCAGTAGAAAAAGTATCAGTAACTGGTGCTGAACCGCCCTTGTCCACACCTCTAGATTCTCAAAGGTTCCTCTCTGTGATCAATACCTGGTTCACAATAGCGTGTATAGTAGGCAACTTGAATACATTCACCAGCGTGCGGATGTCATACCGAAGACCATCCTCAAAACTTCTGGCTCTCAGCATCTCATCACCCACCAGCACGGGTTCAAAGCAATGAAGCTCCGTAAAACGAGAAGAATAGTCCATCACTGACATTTCGTCCTGCTGTAGATTCATGAACTCTTGAGCTCTATCTTTCCTCAGCATCTCGGGAAAGAAAAATTCATAGAAGACTGCCTGAAAATCCTCCCACGCCATGTACCTGTGATGATCTGACTGGGTGGTAACATCCCACCACCTCTTGGCGGAATCACGCAGCATGTATGTCGCGAGCTTGACCCTCCGCCCTGGAGGCATCTCCAGATGCTCAAAAATAGTCCTCATCAACCCCAGCTAATACTCTACATCCTGTGGTCCACCATCCCATGAAAACGTAGGAGGATGCTGTTGCTGAAAGATACGTGTCAGCTTGGCCATAGATGTAGCAGCCTGCGGTGCTCCCTGAAAGGTCTGCATAACCCGCATAAAACCTTCACGGAACTGCGCCTCCGCGCTTGTGTCCAGTATAGTAGCTGGTGCCGCATCTGGCTCTACTGGAGGATCAACTGGTATCCCATGGCCCACCATCTCTGGAGTATACTCATTGTCGCTCTCCTGGTGAACAACGTGCGGTCGTCTAGGCGGCATGACACTACAAGTTCAAAAGCATGCTTTAGACTCAAGATTATTAAGGCTGAGATAAAGAAACCACAAAGGGAACAAGAGGAAGAAGGTATCTCAAAATTTTCAAAACAAGACTACATGGCGTGTACACTGACTACACGGCATGTACTTGACTTCCCTTCCCCTGCCCGGGTACTTCTGCATGCGTCAGCCACAAGGCTCCCATTTGAACAAACTAAACGGAGTGTATATAATCTACATAGCGTGTGTGGTGTTATTTTCCAACTGCCCGTGTCGTTTGTGAAACAGCCGACTACCCGGATTGACACTACACGGCGTGTTACACCCGCACACGGCGTCTCAACAACCCCGTTTCTCCGCCATACAGCTAAGTCCGCACGATCTGTCCTAGGACAAGATTACACGGTGTGTCCCAAAGGTACACAGAATGTTCAAGGAACGGTGACATCAACCCATGTTGTTAGTTACACAATCATGTCTGCAGGTCACACTACACGGCATGTTCATTATTGGCACGGTGTGTTCTGTGCAGCAGTTCACCGACCCGTGTTGTTAGTTAGACGGCCGAACTCCGGGTCAATACTACACGGCGTGTATATCTGGTACACGGTGTGTTTTTACCCAAGCTCTTCCCTACCCCGTGTCACCTCCTACACGGATTGTGACATGGGAAGAGACTACACGGCGTGTACTCAGAGTACACAGTGTGTACTTTAAAATTTCATTTTTCTTATCAAACAAAAGGCCATACACAGCATGTTTAAAATAATACACGGCATGTATACTGGGTTTCCGGACAGTATGCCTCAAAAACTTCCCTGGAACCCAGAAAATACCGAAAACCAACACCTAAGTGTCAAATTCTAACCTGTGAGGGCCCATACTCCCCACGAATCAAAGTTTGACATATTATCTGTGTTATAACTAATAAACAGTCAATGATCCACCAAATTCCGGTCAATTGGGGCCCATACTCTCCAAAAACAAATGTTTGGCATCCATTCTTTAAACAAGCTCATACAAGGAATACCCTATCACAGAGCAGGTATGTATCAAGCAGTTATCACAACAGCATGCTTTAGTAGCACAACAACTATCACAACAACATGAAAATTCTAATTCACCTACATGGCATGGAAACTATGCATGGCATGTGATATATAGCATTTGCCTATATGATGAATGAGACATCATACCCTCATCTTATCAGGTTGCAACTAAAGAGAGCCCATTTATAAATTATAAACAGCACAATCTCAAAGTGCATCACCTAACGGTGAAATCATATCAACTGTAATATTTGAAAAATCCGTAAAATTGCAATACGAGGTAGACTGGCTTTTCCCTGTACGTGGGTTAGCTACACCCGGGCACAGCTTATTACCAACTACCATTCGTCCTATCCCTGACGACGGCTCCAAATAGGAAGTCAAAGAAAAGAAACCCTATGATACCACTTTGTAACGTCCCGGACCCGAGTGCCAAGCAACGAGTGCCCCGAATCCGGTTCACCACGTGACCTTAAGCGCATTTCCCCAAACGCCAGAGGCTGCCGACTAGCATCGAGGGCCCAGGTCTAATAGTGGGGAAACTATGCCCTCATTTGTCAAAGTGTAGCGCAGCAGAATGAAATAAACCATACAACAGCTGAATAAAGAACAACAGTGTAAATAACCAACAGTATATAAATGATGATGCTACATGTCTCAAGTTCTAAGGAAACAGCTAGAACATGTTATACATCAATGTAGTGCGACCAAAAGCATAGTACAGCAAAACAAAGAAAAACAGCTGGCAGTGGCATCGTGAGACTAGGCTCGGTCCCATTCCATCCTACTCCTCAGCAATAGTCAAGTACCTGTATAGGGACTCTTGCCCCTATCTACACGTGCAATAATGTAATCTGTTTGGGCCAAAAAGTGTGACCCAAACAGGGTGTGAGAAATATATCTCAGTAGGAACCCACCAAAGTCTTGTGCCCAACTGTGTGTAAGCCTGCAACGATAGTGTGTAGTAGTAAAATGAAATAAAGTAAGAAGTACTCAAAAGTAACTAATTACCAGTTATATTACCATTTTATTATTCATTTAATCCATTAAATATTAGAAACCACCACAGTGCATTTCTAAGTAAGGAGTGTCCAACATAAGAATCCGTCCTCAGGCATAACAGAATTTTCCCTCAGGCGTAGGTAGTGTCTCCCTCAAGCACAGAAGTCAAGCACTCAGGCACTAAAGGTTGCCCTTAGGTGGAATAAGGATATCCCTCGGGCTAAAATAGTCACGCCCTCAGGCTAATAAAGTACAGTGCCCACAGGCTAATAACAACAACGCCCTCAGTCTAAACAGGTAACCAAACCATTCCCAACAGGTAAACAAGCAGTAAACAAGCAATTCCTCTCAAGTAAATTCTACTATTACTACATTAAAGGCATACCCTCGGTTATCCTGGACAAATGGCTAAATAGTGAAACACACCCCAGGGGTGGTTCCGGATCCATGCAACGATCCCAACAAGCATTTTATTATCACAATTTAATCACCTATGCAATTCTAGGCATTAAATATTGCAATAGCCTCAGCCACACGACACCCCAACATGGGTTCGTGGAACAAAAACGCACAAAACGCATGACAATTGGAAAATAAACACCAATCCACCTACCTTAAATGCCAACAACCGTTATAATCAAATGCTGACTCCAGAAATGCTCAAGAACGGCATAGATCTGACAAAGAACAAAACCCATTCAAATGTAAATAACTTACGTTAGGAGAATAATTGGAAAGTAACACACTAGGAGAAGAGAGGGCTTACCTGCGCGGTTCCAACGAGATCGTCTGAGGTGGATTCGGATTCCAAACGAACACCCAGCGAATCTTCAAAGGTTCGGCCTCCTCCTTTGGCTCCAAAACGGCTCAAATTACTCCTCTGTCAAATGAGGTGGCTACTGCCTATTTTAAGCCGAAAAAACAAAGTACACAGCATGTACTTCAAAGTACACAGTGTGTACTCCTTTCATATAACTGTTCACCTAGCGGCTTTCTGCCAATGCGGCACTGTTCACCTACCGACAAGAGTACACGGCATGTACTCCTGAGTACACGGCGTGTACTGCTACCTAGCTGGCGGCTACTCCACCACCTTACTTTTTGACATGCCGACTGACTACACGGTGATTAAAGGACCACTACACGGCATGTAGTCGGTTCCTACACCCTTTGTCGATGGAAAGGCTACACGCCCTGTGTACTCATCCCGACACGGCCAGAAGTACACGGCGTGTAGTTCCAAAATTTGGGATTTTTCCTCATTTTCCATATTTTATAAAAAATATTTATGGAAAAGAGAAAAGAAGAAGCCCGTACCTCAAATAGAAGAACCGGGTTCTTAAAAAACCATCCACATTCTTTCATGTATGCATTATCATTTTTTCATATAGATTGTTATAGAAGCCTTTTCTTTTCCACGGGATAATGATGTTTTAAATAGATTGTTATAGAAACCATTTCTTTTTCACGAGTCACTCAAGTGTAAAAAAGATATTTATTTAACCCATTTAATTTCCATGGGTTAATCATGTTTCAAAATATTGTTATTTAAACCATTAATTTCCATGGGTTACTCATATTTCAAAGAGATTTTCATTTAACCCATTTCTTTTACATGGGTAAAACATGTTCCAAAGAGATTGTTATGTAACCCATTTTCTTTACATCGGTTATTCATGTTTCAAAGAGTTTTTTATGGAAACCTTTTAATTTATATGTGTTAGTCATATTTCAAATATATTTTTATAAAAATTGTTTCTTTTCTATGAGTTAATAAAGTTCTGAAGGGGTAATTGGTTTACTCAATGAGTTTTTTCATGCTTTTATATGTGATGATTTTTTAATGGCAGTTGTAAATTTGATGGGTGGTTTTGTGATAACCCGATGAAGGGTGGTTACATGATAGACCAAGGACTTGTGGGTCTATGATGGACCTCCAATTCATTGGCTATAGAAGTTGGCTATATGGCTATTCCATTTGTGAGAGTGACATGTATGGAATTCGACCGCATGGTTATTCCTATTAATAAGAGTGAAAAGTATATTGATGTCCAAAGATATTGATATGTTTTATCTTTTAATTATATGGGTTTATAATGCATCTAGTTATTGATATTGATATCACATCGCTCATGATTATTGATTTTAATGACTCTTTCCTTTTCCATGTTTTCATATTTAATGGTCTAGGTTTTGATGGGTATGAGTTATTTTATGATTCTCTCATGGAATTTGATTATTTCATCATACCCTTATGAATTTTTATTCTCATTGATAACATTTAATTGTTAATTTTTATGCTTACCCTTACTAAAAATTTGATCTCTCCCTTCTTATGTTTCCTTTTCCCTAGGTTTTAATGAATGATATTGAATTATTTATGTATATAATGGATTAAACAAGGATTATGTTGATAACCTGTTGTAAAATAAGAAAAGATGGTCTAAATGGGAGAAATGATATTTTTATTACTTATGGTTCTATGTTGATGTGGTTTTTTTATGTAAGAGTTTTTCTAAATTCTATAAAACTCTAAACCTAAATGGTCCTTGAGGTTTTAAGTAATCCAAGTTTTCCTTTTGATGTTTTAAGGTTTTGATGGAAACATTTGGGTCATAATTATCATCAAAATAGCCGAAAATGTAATCTTATGGATTTCATCACATGATCCGAGAGTTTCAATTCTGGGATGTTATATTTATTTTCAAGGGTTAGTTTAGAAAAATATTCTAATTTGTATGTTTTCATATGAGGTTATCTTAAGAGTTATGGATACGGTCATAGGTATATAAGCTTAAGTATGATCATAAGCTCATACTATTAGATACCCCATTGAGGTTTTAGGAGATGATATCTTAAAGTGATGTTTGGAGGCATTTTTTGGGATGATTTATTTTTAACCCCTAGGTTAAAAATAAAGAGTTTTTATTTTTAAAATAAAAATAAGGATGAATCATATGCTCAGTGACAACTTATCACATCCAGAAAGGTGGTGGGCTTAAACCCATGACCAAAGGATGATAAGGGCTTCATACACTATCACTGAAATATATGATTTTTGGGTCAGTTTGTATTTTTATCAGGTAAAGATTATGTTTATTTGGAAAGCATGGTATTTTATTTGAGGAATAATAGTTAATTTATATTATAATAATATATGATCAAATCCTTCTAATATTTGGGTTTTGAACTTAGTCTGTAAATGTTTGAAGGATTTTATGGATAGTTATTTATGGAATACTTTAGTTTTAACATTGCGTATTACTATGGAATTTTGAATATATTGGTATCATTTGAAGGTTTACTCATTTTGGGAATTATATTACCATTTTCTAACAATTTTTTTTCTACTTAATTTCTAAATATAGATGGAATATATTGATTATCCCTTTTATGGATATGTGGTCTTTAAAAGTTTATTTTAGTGCTTCAAGAATTAAAACTTCATCTCAAATACTCATCGTTTGGAGAAAAAGATGGGATTTTTGTGGAAATTTTTTTATGGATGTAATTCTACCCATTAATTAAGTATATTTCATCTTGGAATATATGGTAATATAATTATTTGACCTTAGGAAAAGGATCTTGAAATATTATGTTACCCAATTACCATGATATCAATAACCTTTTCCACTCCTATTTGGATTGTGATTTTGTGGTCATTGAATTCTTATTAACTATGTTCTCTATCACTCTCTATAATTCAATGAGAATTAGTTTTTCCTTCCAAACCAATCTTTTAATTTCTCACCTATTTTCTCCCTATGTTGAATACTAATTATGCATAAATTCTGATGACATTTATGTTTCCCACTTTACTTTTTAAGATGATTTTCTATTAACCATTTATATGATGTGGGTTTCTATAAATGAATGATATAAATGTTAATAATTTGATAACCAAGATGAATTTTGAAGTTGAAATTCATTTTAAGGGGGTAGGATGTAACATCTTGAGATTTTATGAAATATATTCTTTCAATTTAATTTAAATTATTTAATTTATTGTGTTACAAGAAATAAAAAGATTATATTGCATCACATTCAACACAAATTTTATCTTTATTTTCATGAAACATCGAGTCCCTTTGATAACTTGTGTTATACGCATGGCTGAGTCTTACTGAACAATAATATATTATTGATATTATAATTTAATATGAAAGTTATCCTCTGCCCGTTATATTGGATGGTGTGAATATGACTAACTATATTATGTTTAAAAATATTTATAAAATGATTTTACTTTCATCCAACATATTTTATAGGCTTAAAATAAGAATAAATGTAATTTTAATCATAAAAATGTGTATATATTTAAGAGGTAGTTTTAAAACCTTTTAATGGAAAACATATTTTGAATCTAATTTTCAAAAATTTTATAATTTTTATATAAAAAATAAAATTCATTTTTGAAATAAAAACATAAAAATTAGCTTAAGTTTTTTTTTTGTTATTTTTCTGAGAAGTTTCATTTTTTGATGAATAGTGAAAGAAACTGCATTTTAGTTGAAAATGCCTTTTCTTCTAAATAATTATTATTGTTAAATTATATTTTAATTTTTTTTAAAGTAAAAATATATCAATTATATATCTAATAATCCAATTTTTTTTATTATAATAATGTTTATATTTAATTTAGATATAAATACTTAATGAACTTTTGAGCATTTTCACTTTAAAAATATGATTTTTCGCTATGTCTATGGGATTATCTTTAAACTTAATTATTTAACCTATGTAAATAAATTTTTTAAAAATATAAATACAATGTTTTAACAGGTATAATATTTATATTATAATATATAAACATAGTTTTTTCCCAAAAATATTAGTGAAAGTAATGAAAATAAATTATAGTGATTAAAGTAAAATTAAGTTTAACAAGGGAATAAACCATAAAATTAAGGACCAAAATGATCTATAAAATTTTTCAAAATACATTAGATGAAATTATTTATACCATAAACCTTCCTGGTTATAATTTCATGATTTATTGTGATATTATTCCTTGAAAGTGACCAATATAATAATTTAGGTAAGGAAAGAGACAAACAAGAACATTCCATAACTTTAACATTTATAGAGATTTAGAGTATGGAAGAAGTTATATAGTTTCAGTAATTAATATTATTTTGAAATTTGACGGATTTTTTTATCATGTTAATTTAAATTTAATTTTTAGAGATGATATAATTACATCAAATTCTTAACAAACGCAAACTAATATATTTTTTTGTTAATAATTAAATAAAATAAATGATTCTAAAAACACTAATATTAAAGTAAATTTAATGAAATATTATGTTAAATTATATTTTTAGATAAATATATTATTTAAACATATTTTAAATAAATATATTTTAATTTCAATTATGTTTTTATTTTTTAGAATTAAAATTAAATAAATAATGTCAAAATTAATATTAATGTTATTTTACAATAAATGATATTTTATTAAACGATTTAAAATTAATAAAAATTATATATTATTCCAATTTATTTTTAAGTGTTAATAAATACAAAAATATATTCCATTTATGGACCAATTTATCTTTTATAATTTACATATTGCCACATAAATAGTAAAAACATTGGTAGTACGGTTCAGGTTAAAATAATTTTTGCGCGTTATATGCTCTTGTTTTAAAATTAATTTCCAACACAGATGGTATTTTTATTTTGTAAATTAGATATGATAATTATAATTTAGTGGGAATAGATATAGTAAATCTCTCCTTAATTTAGTCTTAATGGCTAAATTACTTGGGTGGGAAAATGGGTTACCTAAATGAAAAACAAAAATGAAAAATAAAAGGAAACATAAAGACTAGGGAACAAAATTATAAAAATGAACTTATTTTGTTTAGTGGAGATTTTTAAAAATCATAATATCACTTTAATCCATTATTTTTCTATTTTTGAATCATATTAGGTAAGGGATATCTCCCAATAGTGATTACCTTTTGGTATTTACAAGGATGCCACTCTGCCACCATTATAAAAAGGCATTCATTATTCCCATTAATAACACCTATCAAGACAATTTTTATCATAAAAAATCTGCCAAAAGAGTCTCCCAACATCCCTACCGTCAACATATAATCCTATATTTTTTAATTAATCCATCCAAGGAATCCTTTTGGTGAAAACGAAAAGGTGTTACCCGAAAAAAGAGGTAACATTATTCAATATGCATTTATGTTTTATTTTTTTCTCCATCCATTAATTTATTATTATTCCATACTTATATAATAACATAATTATCCTCAATAAATTGAAATATTTTTATGTTAAGTGTTATACCTACACCTACACACACTTCCATCAAATGGGTAATGAACTTATCGTTCGTCTACAGTGAACTACCGCCTTGTGAAATGATGTCGTTTGTTTTTAGTTTACCACATCTCATGGTTGGGAATTATAATGTACAGACAATTTTTATATGATATATATAATATTTTTTTAATACATATTTAATTTTTATATAACACAAAACTTTATGTGTTCCATTTGGTGTAAATACAATAACATAATTTATGGACGTGTGGACTATCGCCTCCTCAAAGCGATGTGATATGTTCACACAATACATGTATTAAGGATGGTTTTAATTAAACATATGTGACATAAATGATTTATATATTATATTAATGGAATAATTACCTTTATATAAATATAATATATCATTTTCTTTATTACCCTTTTCAGACACTAAAAAATGATAACGTCGTTCGTGGATGTGTGGACTAACACCTCCTCAACATGATGTGATTCCTTTAACATCAAAATAATTCTATATATAAGTATATATTATTAAATAATATGGTATTTATGATATAATTATCATTCATTAAAGATAAATGTTACTTTTCTTCTTTATATAACGATCACTGAAAAATTATAAAGTTATTTATGTGTACGTACAGCCTACTGTCTCCATGATTGTAACAATGGTTCATTTTTCATAACCATGATTTATAATTGGATTTAAAAGTATAATTTATTTATAAATATGATAATTATTTCATGATTATTATTCTTTATATTTTTTAATAATAAATATTTTAATCATATTTGACCTACCTAAGTCATTTTTGAAAGACAAACTGATTATGGTCAAAACATCTATCTTAAACATTATTGATTATGTAATTGTATGTTACTTGTTTATAAGTGAAATAAAATAAATAATAAACATGGAATATTTTCTTAAGAAATTAAATAATTTACATAACTTTATTATTGATGAATATAGATAAAAATCATGACAAACTGAACTCGGGGTAAGAGATTCTTATCTCACTTTTACATTCGCAAGGCATATGTCATAACCACCACTTATTTATTTTTTGTTGTGCATATACTTCCAATTTAGAATTATTATATCATGAATTATTTTTTTCTTAATGTTATATAAATTTTTTATTTGATTATTATTACTTTTGTGGTTTCCTCTTCAAATGTAACTATAGTTTTAAGGGTATTTCTTGCCTTGTTTTTATTTCTATGACATATATTCTATATTCATCACTTATTTTTGTTGTGTGGTTTATATACTAGATATGAAGATATTTTATGATTATTATAATTATATTTATTGGGGTCTTCATATCCTTTTTATAATATCTTTTTAATGAGCTTTGTGTTTTCAAAGTTACCAAAGCGGTAATAGACTTTTGTCATAATTTTCCTTCTTTGAAACATTTGTTAATGTTCTGCACCTATATTCTTTTATTAGGTGTATATACTTATCCATTGACATTATATATCATTAATATCATTATTATAGTGATATTATAAGTTTCTATTAATTTCATTCTTTCATGGGGTTAATGATTCAAATGTTTTAAAGTGGTATGGGACACTTTGGAATGTTTAATGATAAATTTTCTCAAGAATGTTTTAATGACCTTTTAATCGTATTTTTATTCATCAACATCAAAACACTTTAAGTTATTTATCCATCACTAAGGACACTTTAATTGATACCATCCTCATTATTTTATTTATGGATTAATATTGTTTCAAATAGATTTTTATGGAAGCCTTTTCTTTTCAATGGCCTAACCATGTTTTAAAAATATTGTTATAGAACTCATTTATTTTCCTTGGGTTACTCGACTGTTGAACAGATTTTTATTTAATCCATTTAAATTCCATTGGTTAATCATTTTTCAAATATATTGTTATTTAACTCATTTATTTTCCATGGGTTACTTGTGTTTCAAAGAGATTGATATTTAACCCAATTCTTTTACATGGGTTAATCATGTTTCAAAGATATTGTTATGGAACCCATTTTCTTTCCATGGGTTATTCATTTTTCTAATATATTTTTATAGAACCCATTTCCTTTCCGTGGTTTATTCGTATTTCAAAGAGATTATTATATAAACCATTTATTTTCCATGGTTTAATCATGTTTTTAGGGGTTTATTGGTTTCTCCAATGAGTGTATGCAAGAGTTTATGTGTAATGATTTTAAAATGGTACTTCAAAACCTGATGGGCGGTTACGTGATAAACCAATAATGGGTGGTTCTATAATAGACCAAGGATGGGTGGGTCCATGATATCCCTTCAATGCATTGGTTATGGATGTTGGCCATATGGTTATTTCATTTGTAATAGTGACATGTATGGAAGTAGAATACATGGTTATTCCATTTTTAAGAGTGAAAAGTATAATGATGTCCCAAGATCCCAATATGATTTATATTTAATTTCTATGGGTTTATAATGTTTCTAATTATCTATATTGATATCACATAGGTCATGATTATTTATTTGTATGACTCTTGACTTTCCCATGTTTTCATATTTGATGGTCCAGGTATTGATGGGTATGAGTTCTTTTATGATTTACTCATGCACTTTTATTATTTTATTATAACCTTATTCACTCTTATGATCATCGATGAAATTTAATTATTAATGAATTTGAAAAACCTTACTAAGTATTTCAAATCACCATTTTTATGTTTCCTTTTCCCCATTTTTTAAACAATGATGTTGAAATATTTATGTCTATATGGATTTCACAAGGATAATGTTGATTACCTATTTTGAAATAAGAAAATATAGGTTAAATAGGGGAAATGTTCTTTTGATGACTTATGGGTCTATACTGATATGAGTTGTTTATGTAATTTTTTCTTAATTATATAAAACTCTAACCCTAAAAGGTTCTTAGGGTTATAAGTGATCCATGTTTTCCTTTTTATGTTGAAAGTTTTGGATAGAAAAATGTGAGTCCCTATTATTGACATCATAGCCAAAAATGTAAAGTTATGGATTTCAGTTTAAGATATGGGGGTGTGGGTTCTAGACTATTATAATACAAATCAAACATTTAAATTAAACATATAAATTTAGTAAATAGATAAATTAATCTTCCTAATTATATTAAACATTAAACAACTAAAACATTATACTAAAAATTTATTATTCTAAATTAATATTAAAAATTCAATTTAAAAATATTCGTAATAATTAAACCAATACACTGAACACACAATTTAAACTAAACCCAAAATCTTAATAAATATTATTTAATTTTAAATCATTCTAACAAAAAATATACCAACAATTATGTAACATTAAATAAAATATTATACTATTAAAAAAAATAAAGACTAAAACAAAGAGAAATACCTCAACATTTTTAAGATTGGGAAAACCATACCACCAAATGAGAGTTTTACATTTTTGTACTAATTAAGTAAGGGGAGGAGAGAGGATGGATTATTTTAGAGTGTAAAATTAGAGGGGTGTGGGTTTCCTTTTACATAGGAAGCATGAGCCGTGTTTCAATTGAATTTATTCTCATCATTCATCCATTAAACAAATAATATCAATTAAATTAATTCTCACATGTGGGATGATTGAGTGTCAATTCATTTAATTCTGAGCTAAACTACTTTCCCAAATATCAAAACTGTTACCCCATTTAATTAAAATACCATTATCAAAAAAAATTCTTATTATTTTATTGTTAATAAAGGTTTCATTTTATAAATTTTTTTACTAGCATTGATAAATCCCCCCTTCCTTTTTAATGAACCCTATTAACATTGTATTGTTTTTTCTGTTCAATATTTTCAGAAAAATATAACTCTAGTGGGACTTTGTTAAAAAAATTACAATTAATACCCTCAAAACTAAAGGTATGATATTCCAATATTTTTTATGTACTTAAAAATTTTCATTCATGTTTTTTAGTTTTTATTCCGAAATATTTGTACACATGACACTCCATTTCTAATGTTCTGCACACACCACTCTTTTTCACTACATCATATTTTTATTTTCATGTACATTTTTCATACATTCTCTTATTTCACTTTGTTCTCTAATCACATTGCTCCACTGCCCACACCTTCATTAGTTTCAAAATATTTTCCTATTTAATGAAAATGAATGAATTAGTTTTAATTTGTTATATATATGGTTTTTATTTGAAGGAATGAGGTAATCTATGATGATATTTTGAAGAAAAAAATTTTTGTATCCTTCTATTGACATATGGGTTACCAATTCCAAATAAAATAAATCATAGTGAGAAAATATTATTAAATAGGATTGAAATTATATATACATAAATAATAGGTGTTAAAGAATAAATTTTAAAATATATTTGAGTTAGAAAGTTGAAATTTGTTTTTAGAATCCATGGGTCTTATTTTGAGAGGTTACTTATTGGAATATATTTCTATAAAATTATTGTTTACCTATATAATTTTATAAGTTTAAAATTGGAGTTTTTTTTTTTGAAAATTATGATGTATGTAATGAAATTTTACATTATTTTATGACCTTATCATGAAATATATAATAAATGGAGGAATGTAATGTTAGATCAAGAAAAAACATGCTTAAGTGGGTCCTAGGGGTGGGAACAAACAAAATATGGCTATTCAAGAATTTGATTTTATAATATATATTATATAATATTAATTTTTAGTGTTCATGGATTGGAAATCATAATTTTTGGGGAAATTTTATATTTAATGGTTTACTTAATTTCATTTCTAATATTAGTGGTTCAACTCTTTCTAAACTCACTTTAAATGTTAATAAAAGTATGTGTGTGTAATTTTCATTAAATCGTGTTAAATATTTATTTCAAAAATTCATAAGTATTTTTACAATAATGGGTTTTCATAACTTATAAGAATCAGTTACATTTCAGTTTCATTTCAATCTGACAAAAGGTGTTTCTGGTATGACTGAAAGTGTGTGTTTTTATTTAAAATTGACATTATAGTTCAAAATACACTTCATATAATCAAATTTGATTAACCACACTTTTATTGAATTTTTAATTCATAAAAATATTCTAGTATTCATTTTTAATGTGTTGGAATAAATTCCATGTCAACATGACACATGATTTTTCTAGTATAACTCAAAGTACATGTTTTTTGTTTAAAAGAAAAATTTTAGTTAAAAATTTGAATCACCCACTAAAACCCAAAAAAATATAATTAAACTGTATTGATTATTTAGGAAAAATATATATATGTGTGTAATTTGTTTATTTAAAGTAATCATTCTTACATTAATCAGACACACAGTATGTCTTGTAAGACTAAAATTTCATGTTTTTATTTAAAATTGACATTTTAGTTCAAAAAAACTTCACATGCTAAAAACCAATATAATATTCTTGTATTTACATGATAATTTATAAAAAATTATCTATAAATATTTTTTTATGTGTAGGAATCAATTGTACATCAATCTGACACATGGTGTGTCTAGTATGACTCAAAGTATGATTTTTATTTTAAAAATTACATTTTATTTTAAAACAAAAACCACTCACTAAAAATTGAGAAAACCCACTCATATTTTCTCGATTATTTAATAAAATTATATAAAATTAATTTTTAATTTTTTGGAATTAACTTCACAAAAATTGAACACATGATGTTCCTGTTATGACTTAAAGTTCATTTTTTTAGTTTAAAAGTGTCATTTTAGTTCAAAAAACGCATCATTAATTGAAAACTTTGCAAATTCACTCAAATTGTCTTAATACTTTAGAAAAAAAATCTATAATTCATTATTGATGTGTAGGAATCAATCACACATCAATCCTTCACATGGTGTGGTCAGTATGACTCAAAGTGCATATTTTTATTTCAAATTGTCATTTTAGTTAAAAATAAACATTGCATACTCAAAACCAATAAAACACTCTCATGTTTTATTCTTATATCATAAAAACACAAAAATAATTTGGTATGTGTATAAATCAACTACACACCAATATGATACGTGGCATGGCCAGTATGACTCAAAGTATATGTTTTTAGTTTAAAAGCGACATTTTAGTTCAAAATATTTTTCAATAACTAAAAAACCAAGTAAGCACACTCATATCATCTTGATAATTTAGTAAAATGATACATAATCCATTTTTTATGTATAGGAATCAAACACACATCATTCTAACTCAAGTGGTGGCTGGTATGACTGAAAGTTCATGTTTTTTTAAAATCGATATTTTAGTTCAAAACATGCATCACATACTCAATCCTAATAAAACACACTCATATTATCATAACACTTTATTAAAAATGGTTAATAAATCACTTTTTATGTATAGGAATCAACCTCATTTTAATCCAACACATGGTATGTCTGATAAGACTCAAAGTGCATGTTTTCAGTTTAAAAGTGACATTTTAGTTCAAAATATTCTCTACTCAATTAAAACATAGAAAACACACTTTAATTATCTTGAAATTTTAGTTAAAATATATATAATTCATTTTTTTAGGTTTAGAAATTTTCCTCATGTCAATATGATACACGGTGTGCCCAATATGATCAAAAGTGTGTGTTTTTTTTAATTTACATTTTAGATCAAAACACACATCACATACTAAAAATTAAGAAAACATTCTTATATTTTCTTTAAACTTTAAGATAATATTCAATATATCATTTGTTTCATTTATGAATCAACCAAATGTAAATCCAATATACGGTGTTCCTGGTATGACTCAAAGTATGTGTTTTCATTCAAAAAGTAATATTTTAGTTCCAAACATGTTTCACTCACTAAAAAAAATAAATCACACTCAAATAATATTTATAATTTATAAAAACAATATATTAGTCATTTTTTTCATTTTCTAATTAGCCACACATCAAGCTAACACACGATGTATCTTGTATTATTAAAAGTGTGTGTTTTTATTTAAAATGGACATTTTAATTCAAAACATGTGTCAAATACTCAAAACCAATAAAACACACTCATAATTTACTGATACTTTAATAAAAATATACATAAATCATTTGTGATGTGTAGGAATAAACCGTACATTAATACAACACAAGGTGTTCCCGGTATGACTCAAAGTGTTTGTTTTCATCTTAATAGTGACATTTTAGTTCATAACATTTTGACTCCCTAAAAATAAACTAAATTCACTTGAATTATATTTATAATTTATTAAAATGGTTTACAATACATTTGTGATGTCTAGTTATTAACATCATGTCAATCCAACACATAGTGTTCCCAATATGATTGAAAGTGCATGTTCTGATTTAAAATCAACATTTTAGTTCCAAACAAGCATCACATACTCAAAATCAAGGAAAAGTTTTTGGATTATTCTGATAATTTTTTTTAAAAACCATAAATAATTTTTGAAATGTATTAATAAACCAAACATAAATCAGACACACGGTGTGCCTAGTATGACTCAAAGTGTAAGTTTTAGATGAAAAGTGTCATTTTCTTCAAAACATGTGTCACTCACTAAAAAATCATAAATATCACTTGGATTTTCTTAATAATTTATTGAAACTATATATATGTCATTTATTATGTATAGAAATTAACAACATGTCAATAAGACACACGGTGTTCCTAGTATAGCTCAAAGTGTGTATTTTCAGTTTAAAAGTGTTATTTTAGATCAAAACATGCATCACTCACTAAAGCCGAATAAAACACACTCATATTTTCTTGGTGATTTAGGGAAAATATCCAAAAGTAATTTTTTATGTTTATTAATTTACCTCACATAAATATGATATGTGGTGTGCCCGGTATGAGTCAAAGATTGTGTTTTAGTTTAAAAGTGGTATTTTAGTGCAAAACGTGTGTCACTCCCTAAAAACTAAGAAAACGAAATAAAATTGTATTTTTACTTTATAATAATTATCTATATGTCATTTTTGACATATAGGAATTAACTTCACATCAATATAACTCATGGTTTCTATTGGGTAAGAACTCAAATACTTGATTCTGATAAAACCATTGGAACTTCGCACACCAATCCACTGAAATCTCACATGTAATAGTGCAATAAAAAATTCAAAAATCTGGATATTCTCTTCACCATGAATTAGTTTACCAGAACTAGGTATTAAATTCACCCTTTCTATAATTATAAATTTTAATTTTATATGTTCAAACAAATACACACTTTAAAAAAATACATGCAAAGTAAGATTAATGAAAATTAAAAACAAAAACATGATAATTAATATGCTTCGAACAATGGGTCCTGCATGCATGGGAGAAACACTACTGAATTTATTTTATTCACTGAAATATACAATATATTGAAAAATCACGATTAATATGTACAATTAATCTATACAAACTTTATTGCTCTCCTTTGTCCTCTTCTCTCCAACATTAGCCACTATTCCTATCATCTTAGTGATGAGATCCCACTACTTATACCAGAAGATTAGGAGTTAAGAAATCCTACTCCTATTAAAATATAATAAAAAAATAAAGTACACAACAAGGCATAATAGAGATACTCTACAAGGGCGAGTATAGATTTCACCATTATAATCAGCTTGCGCAAGGCAAATACAATATTGTTGTAGCACAGAGGACCAACTAGAACTAACCTCTAAAATTTCTCTCTTAGAAAGAGCATCTTTAACTTGATTGGCCTCTCGATAGAAATGTGTAAATTCAAGAGATAACACATCTGTAAGCTGAAGTCAATCACTCCAAGCTGATAACATCTTCCATGGCACATTTCTTGATTAATCTTTGACAGTCTGGTCTACAACAGACGAATCTGACTCTATCCATAAGTCATGCCAACCATAATGGATGACATACCTAATTGATTTTATCATTTCTCATAGCTCCACTTCTATTTCATATCCATTACCGATGAAATGAAAGAAGAATCCTTTCACTAATCCCCGATGAGTTTAGAAAACTCCATCGTATCCAGAAGGACCTGGTGCTCCAAAAGCTACTCCATCAACATTAACCTTCATCCATCATGATATGGGTGGTATCTATCTGACATATTTCACCGTCATTGGCTTCTTTATCTTTCCATTGACACCAAGAGACCTCAATAGAACATGATTAGAAACATCATTTCTCATGGCCCCAGTCTAAATGTTAGAAGCAGTTTGAATTGCACGATGTAAAAACAATAATCTATCATGAAATGAAGGTTCGACATTGTTGAACATAAATTCATTTCTTGACTTCCATGTGAAGGAAATGACACTAGAAAAAGAAGAAATTAGGAGATAATAGACCTGATCACTGTTGTCATTCATGTAGATGGACTGTAATAGTCCATCAACAGACCGAGTGTTGAGGTAGCAGCAGAATACCTCCTTCATATATTCCCATAACCTGCATACAAATTTACAAGAGACGAATACATGTGAAACAGTTTCATATTCCTCTAA
Source organism: Viscum album (assembly GCA_963277665.1). NCBI lineage: Eukaryota > Viridiplantae > Streptophyta > Magnoliopsida > Santalales > Viscaceae > Viscum > Viscum album. The sequence continues at coordinate 1,891,604,902 of OY728156.1, forward strand.
ACAAATCATATAGTCCGAAGACAGATGTAATCCAGTGCACTGTAGATTAACCTATAGTGGAAGCCTCTACTTCCAAATTTTCTAGATTAATATAGAGTGAGAAGGAGGGATAAAGTCTCTATAAAAGTCAGTGACCCAATGTGTAGGGTTCAGTGAGACACCACCTCATCTTGATTACTAACCTATTAAACATTCAATAATTCTATACTTATGAAACTTCTAGTACCTCACTATAACATCACCAAAAGATATGAACTACCGATAAAATTATTGTTCATGGAGAATGCCCACTGTTGTTATCAGCAAACTTCATCATTCTAAATTTCTATGGTAGAAATTATAGTGACATGAATCCATTAAAAAATAATTTGATAAATTGGAGTAGACTTAACTACCAAAAATATCCCACTTTAATACTTTTTTCATAGAACATTGATAACTCTCCATACTAAGGAAAATACCTTCCTTCAAAAAAACAATGTTTCTCATCTTTTATTCTGTGCACCCAAATCCTACTAAGGCATGATGTTTCATTATAATATATTAAACATTCGTCTTAGTAAACATAAGAACTAGATTTTGGCTTCTCACAAACTTACAAATATTTATCTATTTTTCTTCCAATAAATTTCTATTGAACGATATTTCATGTTGATAATATTCATCTAAGAGTGAAAATATGGATATTTATCCTAGTGGATTGCACTTAGGATAACAAAGAAAAGAAATCCTCATTCCTAACTACTTTTGAACCCCTTTATAAATATCATCAACCAGATCATTTCTTTCCCAACTTCCATTGAAACTACATACTCGGATTTTATTGTACTTAATATAATAATATTTTAAATGTAACACCCCGGCCCCAGTTAGCCAGAGTCGGTGCATTATTGCGTAACATTGGCATGATCACAAAAGATCAAGTCTTGAAAGGCCGATTAGTTTAGTAGCCTTGGAAACACTAGATACATTCATAAATGTTACATTACATCATAAAGTGAAAAAATACAATAACAAAGTCTCCATAGACCACACTCATATCCTCTTCTGACAATCCCTACAGGTCATTCATAAAATAGTTCTTCACATCCTGGAAAATATTAAAACATTGAAAGGGGTGAGATCGGATTCTCAGTAAGGATAACAATATTGCGGAAGCTTTCGTAAATAAACATTAACATTTAAGGCAATGTATAACTAAAAAAAAAAGCATTTTTAAACTTGAACTTCAGCATAATATGGAAAAAATAAAATTAAATAATGCTATTTACTTACTCACATGAATATTCTACTAGTCGAATAATCACATGCAATATCAATAACCACTTTCATAATGATGGAATGCATAATGTCAGACTATAATAACCACGTAGCCAAGGCCTCATGCCAAGTCCACAAATAAGATTTTGTCAAGTCCTCGTTCCAAGACACTAGTTTGTCTCTTGAGACCTACTGATGCATCGAGGAGCTATAGCGGGCTCCACCCGTCACTTATTAAATCCAATGCATTCCTCATATGAATAGGTTTAAACATATCATACACCATAACATAATCGTATCACATAAAACATGCATAAAGGAAACATAACATTTCCACATTTCAATCACAAGATATCAATACAACACATTTATATGATAAAAACACTTTCAAAACCATTTTCAATACCAAAATAAAATAAAATTAAGACTTTGTATTTATTTTTCATTAAAAAAAGTTATGGCTTGTAGAGGAAGCCGAAACACAAATAATGGTCACGGCGGCGGAGAAGTCATTGTCGCCGCATACGTAAGACAAAAACATTCCTTTTGTTTTTTAGTAAAATTATTTGTAAAAAAAGATTCCTTTTTGAATAAAAGTCAAAGTCAAAGGGGTTTATACACCGTATAAAAGAAATTTGTGTATAAAACAAAATATGCCTCAATGAAAGGATATTGAGACGAAGACCCTTACAAAGATCATTTTTTTTAAATTAAGTAGATCTATTATGTGTATTCACTATAAGTACACATAAATAAAGTACAAATACAAGATTGTACATAATAATATCATGACATAATTTGAAAGTAGGAGATTAACCCAAAGAATAGAAATTGGGTTAAGAAGTTCCCTTACCTCGTGTCTGACTTCACTCGATCGTTCTTTAATCTCCTGAATAATAAACTAGAGCTAATTTCTATTTTCTTAAGAACATTTTTCATGTTCATTATTCCTTTTATATCACTTATTACCATGTTATGAACATTATGTAATTATTTAAGTTAATAACGGTCATTTTGTCAATCTATGGTACTTGAGTCAAAAATAAACTTCTTATAATTACAAGTTATTCATGTGGTGAAATATCCATTATATTCAGAATTATATGCATTATGTAGATATAATATATATCGCATATATCCAGTATATACATGCATTTATAATATTACATAACATTTAGAGGTAAGAAATGAAATGCACCGTTCATGGAGACGGTAAGTCGTACGTACGCATGAATGCTACATTCATTTCTATTTCGTATTTAATGAAATCATAATGATATAAAGGTATATTATAATTCCAGTATAATATCATATATAATATCATTTACTCCATCCTTTATACATCCCACATATGGCATTAACGATTCAAATCACTTTGAGGGGGCGGTAGTCCGTACTTCCTAAAATGAAAATATCGCGTTTACCCATAATGAAAACAATAAAGGTATAACATAAATGAAAAATACAGAACCTTAAGTAAAACATAAACATATTATATATCATATATAAATATAGTGACATCTTAATGGCCACATTTGAAGGTGTTATATGAGTGTTGAACAGTCATCGTTTCATGAGGCATAAATTCGCCATCCACATAAACAGTATATTCTTTAACCATTATATGTAGGTGTGTGTAAGTGAAGCTTGAATAATTCTTATAACAACATCCTAGTATATTGATTATACTGGTTTTGTTACAAAATAAATTAATAAAAAGAGTTTAGGGGGTTGGATAAGCAAAATAAAACAAAATAACATAAGAGAAGACATTACCTTAAAATCGGGTAACTCTTTTGATTTGAGCCAAAGGCTTCCTTGGGAAGAATTCTGCCCAAAGTGAGGCTTCTATGAGTAAGTTAAGGAAGTTTTAAGAGTATTTGGTCAGAGGTTGGCCGAGCCAAAAGGCTTTTAAAGTGTGAGTAAGGTGGTAGTGGTGGGGGCCTTTATAAGTGGAGAGGAGGGGCACTCTTGGAAAGTAATAAAATGTTACTTTATTATACAATGATTTTCAGATTCTAAAGGTCCCACACTTATATAATTCGAGGATAAGGTGATAAGGGTTATAAATATTCTCATCCAATAAGCTTTGGACAAGTGTAATTCTTAGATTTTACATTATCCTTCCATTTTATTAAAATTGTTAATTAATGAGGTAATCGCTGCATCATCATGGTGTCATAAATAATTTAATTTATCTAATGTCTAAAAATTATAAAAAAACTATAATTATGTAGGAAATTGTTTTATATTTCTAATGAATATTTATAGTCAAAAATATGACTTGTATAACCCCATTTAAAAATTGTTTTAGTAAAACAACTCTTGTTTGTGACATTTTTATTTTAACATTAAATAAAAAGTTATTTTTGTCATTTTCCTACCAATGTGGCTCAATGGGGTCCCCAAGTTGACCAATGGATTTTCCGTGTCGTCCATTACACATCCAATAGGGTTAGGACAAGTGTAAAGGTCATTTCATATTTTTATAATACCATTTTTACCTTAAATTTCCCTAATTACCTTTAATCGCGATTAATTAAACTTAAAAGTTACTATTCGCCAAAAAATTATTTTAATCCCATTGAACCACATTTTACTTATTAATGACAACAATTTATGTCATATTTTTGGAAATCAAATCACAGAAGTGGTAATGTTTCATTTAAACGAAAAATCAGTTTTTTAACTACCACTTAGTGGTTTCACTATTCATCAAAAATTGAAGTTTTTCAGAACAAAGCCAAAATTTCACCCTAAGCTATAATTGATATTCCAAATTCAAAAATGATGTCTATTTTAAAAAATTCCAAACATATAAGTTGCATTAATTAATTTCATAATTAATTCCCGTTGTCACAACAAATAGCTTGTTTTTAAGAAACAATATATATCAAAATATTGACAATTGTTTATGTCCAATTTCAAAGTGAAATTAATTATAATGACCAAAATTGGATAAAATTGTAAAAATATATTATAATTATACTTTAAAACCACTCAATATTATAATTTATCACTATTAATTATTTTTATTAAAAAAGTTTTTTTTAAGTAATTTTCACTATTCAAAACAAATTGAAAGTTCTCAGAAAAATACCAAAAAGTCAACATAGGATAATTTCGATATTACGAATCCAAAAACGAAGTCCATTTGGCAAGATAAAATTTATAAAATTTCAAAAATTAGGTATTACTATTCATAATGGCTACTTCGATTGGTTGTGGTGTGTGTTAGAACTCGAAGTTGCGTACAACACACACTACTGTATTATTCAAAGAGAAGTGTACCGTGGAAGCTTGGGGTGTTACATTCTCCCCTCCTTCAAATAATTTCGTCCTCAAAATTTCATATAATATCATTGTGTAAAAAGACTCGAGTGATTCTTCATCATAAGTTCCTCGGGTTCCCACGTTGCATCCTCCATCTTATGGTTTCTCCATAGAACTTTTACCAGATGAGTCATCCGGTTTTTCAGCACTTGTTCTCTTCTGTCAAGAATCGTGAAGGGCTCTTCTCAATAAGACAGATCGGGTTCTAGTTCTAATTCCTCATAGGTGAGTACATGCGTTGGGTCAGGCATGTATTTTCTCAACAGTGATACGTGGAATACATCATGAACTTTGGAGAGAATTGGCGGCATTTCCAAATAGTAAGCTACAGCCCTAATTCGTTCTAGAATTTCGAAGGGTCTGATGTACCTGGGACTCAATTTACCCTTCTTACCGAAACGTATAACTCCCTTCCATGGTGATACCTTCAAGAAAACATGATCTCCTGCCTGAAACTCCAAATCCTTCCTTCGATTGTCAGCATAGCTCTTCTGCCTACTTTGAGCTGCTTTGATGTGGTTTTGGATTACCTTCACCTTTTCCATCGTTTCCTCCACCAGTTCTGGGCCTACAAGTTTTCTTTCACCAACTTCATCCTAACAGGTTGGTGTGCGACATCTCTTTCCATATAATTCTTCATATGGTGCCATCCGAATACTTGAATGGAAGCTATTGTTATAGGAAAATTCTACCATAGGTAAATATTGATCCCACATTCCTTTAAAGTCAAGTGAGCATGATCTCAACATGTCTTCTAAGGTTTGAATAGTTATTTCTGATTGTCCGTCTGTTTGAGGGTGGTAAGCAGTGCTCAAATGAAGTTCAGTATCCAAGGCCTTCTGAAGACTTTTCCAGAATCTTGATGTAAAGTGGGGATCACGATCCGAGACAATCAATAGGGGTACTCCATGAAGTCTCACAACTTCATTAATATATAGTCTTGATAGACGTTCAAGTGGAAGATCTTTCCTTATAGCAAGAAAATGTGATGACTTGGTGAGACGATCAACAATGACCCATATTGCGTCATTCCTTCTAGGGGTCTTTGGTAGTCCCATGACAAAGTCCATCATAATATTATCCCATTTCCACTCAGGTATGGGAAGAGGTTTCAATACTCCACCAGGATGTTTCCTTCCAGCATTCACATGTTGGAAAACCATACATCTTGACACAAAATCGGCAATCTCCCTTTTCATGTTGTCCCACCAAAAATTTCCCTTTAAATCTCTATACATTTTGGTACTCCTAGGGTGTATAGAGAAATTGGAGCTATGAGAATCATCCAACAATTCCCTCTTTAAATCAGGTATATCGGGAACACAAAGTCTCCTCCCAAATTTCAAAATTCCATCTTCATAAACAAAGTCACTCAATCACCCATCATTCACAGCTTTAATCTTCTTTTTCAACACGTCATCATCAGACTGAGAACTCTTTATCCTTTCTAGTAAAGATGGTTTGGCAACCATTTGAAAACGTTTTGATGTTTCACCCTCCATGGTGATTCCCATATCCATCTTTACTAGATCCATGAAAATAGGATCCCTTTCCACTCTCATCATGTTCAAAACTCCATGATCTTTTCTACTCAAAGAATCTAAAACCTTATTTTCCTTCCCTGGGTGGTAGTGTATCGTGTAATCATAATCCTTGAGTAGTTCAAGCCATCGTCTTTGCCTCATGTTGAGTTCTTTTTGTGAGAAAATATATTTCAAACTCTTGTGATCGGTATATATCTCACATTTTTCACCATGGAGATAATGTCTCCATATCTTCAGGGAAAAGATTACAGCAGCTAACTCAAGATCATGAGTAGGATAGTTATGCTCATGAATTTTTAGTTGTCGTGATGACTAGGAAAAAACCCTATCATTCTACATGAGGACATAACCAAGTCCTTTCATTGATGCATCACTATAAATAACAAACCCATCATTCCCTGATGGTAGAGTCAATATAGGATCATTGACTAATCTTCTCTTCAGTTCTTCAAAACATTCTTCACACTCTTTTTTCCAGACAAATTTAACCCCTTTACGTGTGAGCTTCGTCAATGGGTTAGCCAATCGGGCAAAATTCTGGACAAAACGTTGATAATAACCCGCCAAACCAATAAATCTGCGTACATCAGTTATACTCGTCGGTGCTGGCTATTCTTGGATTTCCTTGGTCTTAGAAGGATCAACGGAAATTCCATCCTTAGAGACAATGTGGCCAAGAAAAGAAATCTCATAAATCCAGAATTCACACTTGCTAAACTTCCCATATAATTCATGCCTTCTAAGAGTCTTCAAGATAATGCGCAAGTGATTGTCATGATCTTTATAGCTTTTGGAGTACACCAAGATGTCATCAATAAATACCACCACAAAATCATCTAGATATTCCTTGAAAACTCTATTCATTAAATCCATGAATACAGAAGGTGCATTATTCAATCCAAAAGGCATTACTGTAAACTCGTAATGCTCGTACCTTGTTCGAAATACTGTCTTCGGAATGTCTTCCTAATTCACACACAACTGATGGTATCCAGATCGAAGGTCAATCTTTGAAAAGTATTGAGCTCCATGAAATTGGTCAAATAAATCATCAATGCGAGGTAGGGGATACTTGTTCTTTATTTTTATAGCATTGATCTCCCTGTAGTCAATGCACAACCTCATAGATCTATCTTTCTTCTTAACAAAAAGGACAGGGGCTCCCCATGGAGAAACACTAGGGGGAATAAATCCCTTATTACTCAATTCCTCTAGTTGTTTCTTTAGTTCAACTAATTCCACGGTGGCCATCCTATAAGGGGTCTTCGATATAGGACTTGATCCAGGAATTAAATCAATGGAAAACTCAACTTCTCATTCTGGAGGATGTCCAGGTAAATCTTCCGGAAACACATATTCATATTCTTTCACAATAGGTACATCCTTTATTTGAACATTACTTCCCTCTCCCTCAGTTATTTCATTCTCTTCCTCCCCAATAATTGAATTTAGTTGAGCTACTGGGGGTGGATCTAAATAAGAATTAGGTGGTGACGATTCTGCTCTAAAAAAAAGGTGTTCCTTATCATCATCATCAAAAATCATAACCTCCTTCTTCTTACAATAAATCTTTTCATCATAGTATGAAAGCCAATCCATACCGAGGATTATATCAAACTCAATCATAGGTATGACAATGAGATCTGCAGATAATAAACAGTTATGTGCTCTAATGGGGACTGATTCACAAAAATTTGTTGCAATAATACTTCCCTTAGGAGTTTTGACTGAAAATTCTCTTGTCAAATCAAATTGGAAATATCTAATTTTCTTAGCAAACTGGGAAGATATGAAACAATGTGATGATCCAGAATCAAATAATACATTTTCTAAACTTGAGGAAACCATTAAATTACCTTCCACCATATCTTTCGGAGCTTCAACCTTAGTAGTAGTGATAGCATAAGCTTGGACTTGATCCCTTGGCCTCTTCTGAGGTAAGTTCCCCTGACGCTTAGGACATTCATTTGCATAATGTCCCATCTCTCTAAAATTATATAATTCCACATTGACAGCAACTTTCTTTCCCTTGCAATCATGATCTTGGTGGCCTTTTTCACCACACTTGTAACAGACTCCAATTCCCTTCAAGAAAGTACAGGGGTGTTTCTTTCCACATTTACTGCAGGACTGATATTCAACTCTTCCCTCCTTCCCCTTATTTCCATTTCCAGATTGATCAAAAGATCTTTTCTTTTCTTGCTTTTCATTAAAGTCATAAGACTTAGAGAATTCCTTTTCCGTCTTGATAGCACATGAGACAATATCTTCGTATGACGAGAAGGTTTGTGAGACTAATGCTCGATGGAGAAATGGTTTTAACCCATCAAATAAATGATCAATCTTACTTCTTGGGATACTTATATAATTTGTATCATGCCTCGCTAACCTTGTAAAGTTAGCCTCATACTTTGAGACATTCTCATCCTCCTTCTGCCTCAGACTCAAAATTGTCTTTCCATATCTGCTCGATGGTCATGTGGAAAGTATTTTTCTAAGAAAATATCTTTGAACTCTCTCCATTCCATATTTGATACTTCTTCATCTGCCTTTGTGTTTTGAATCAGCGACCACCATTGATCAGCATCTCTAGTGAGGCGGTAGACTACCATGACAACCTTCTCCCTTTCGCTACTCACCAAGGCATGGAATATTTTTTCTAAGGAGTTTATCCATTGCTCAGCTACGAATGGATTTGTACCCCCATTAAATGTTGGTGTTTTTTGCCTCATGAAGCGGTCTAACATTGATCCTCCATGTTGCGGATTAGGGTGCTCCATACGAGTAAGGTTATTATTCATAACCTAGGTGAGTTGTCCCAGTATGGTAATAAGTTGATCAGCACCAGTTGTATCTCCAGATCCACAATAATTATCTTGAGCAGGAGGGAAATCCCTACACGGAGTGCGTGCATTGATATGGTTTCCATTCCTTCCACTAGGTGCCATTTCTAAACAACAGCATAAACTAGATTAGTTTATGACTCAAAATACATAATTTCATACTTGTAAAATACCTAACATAAATTGATCTATTTATGGATATAATCCATAATCATAAAAATGTTTTCTTTGAGGAAGTATATACTCATAACCCATCATAGTGCTTTGTAAAGAAAATGATAATTATCTTAAGCATATCCCTCGGGAGTGTCGTAACCAAGAGTGCAGCAAGGCCCATTGTCGTGCACCAGTTCCCGTTCGAGTCTAGCTCAAAGCGGTGTTTTCGGGTTTTACCCCTTGGTACATCTGTGCCAGAGCCACCTCTACCAGCTCGTATCTAGACAGGGATGTATTGCTCGGAAAACTCACAAAATCTATACAACAACAAAATTCTAGGAAGTTATTCTATACTAATCCTCAAAGTTTATCTTTGGGCTATGTGATCAAATCAGATTTTATCTAAATCTAGCTTCCAAGGATAGTACTAAACTGCCTCTGATACCAACTATAACGCCCCGGCCCCAGTTACCCAGAGTCAGTGCATTATTACGTAACATTGGCATGATCACAAACGATCAAGTCTCAAAAGACCGATTAGTTTAGTAGCCTTGGAAACACTAGATACATTCATAAATTTTACATTAAATCATAAAGTGAAAAACTACAATAACAAAGTCTCCATAGACCACACTCATACCCTCTTCTGACAATCCCTGCAGGTCATTCATAAAATACTTCTTCACATCCTGGAAAATATTAAAACATTGAAAGGGGTGAGCTCAGATTCTCAGTAAGGATAACAATATTGCGGAAGCTTTCGTAAATAAACATTAACATTTAAGGCAATGTATAACTAAAACAAAAGACATTTTAAACCTGAACTTAAGCATAATATGGAAAAAATAAAATTAAATAATGCCATTTACTTACTCACATTGATATTCTACTAGTCTAATAATCACATGCAATATCAATAACCACTTTCATAATGATGGAATGCATAATGCCAGACTATCATAACCACATAGCCAAGGCCTTGTACCAAGACCACAAATAAGATTTTTTCAAGGCCCCGTGCCAAGACACTAGTTTGTCTCATGAGACCTACCGATGCATCGAGGAGCTATAGTGGGCTCCACCCATTACTTATTAAGTCCAACGCATTCCTCATATGAACAGGTTTAAACATATCATAAACCATAACATAATCGTATCACATAAAACATGCATAAAGGAAACATAACATTTCTACATTTCAATCACAAGATATCAATACAACTCATTGATATGATAAAAAAACTTTCAAAACCATTTTCAATACCAAAATAAAAGAAAATTAAAACTTTTTATTTATTTTCCATTAAAAAAATTTATGGCTTGTAGAGGAAGTCGAAACACAAATAATGGTCACAGCGGCGGAGAAATCGTTGTCGCTGCATACGTAAGACAAAAACATTCCTTTTGTCGTTTAGTAAAACGCTTTGTAAAAAAATATTCCTTTTTGAATAAAAGTCAAATTCAAAGGGGTTTATACACCATATAAAAGAAATTTGTGTATAAAACAAAATATGCCTCAATGAAAGGAGATTGAGACGAAGACCCTTACAAAGATCATTTTTTTTAAATTAAGTAGATCTATTATGTGTATTCACTATAAGTACACATAAATAAAGTACAAATACAAGATTGGACATAATAATATCATGACATAATTTGAAAGTAGGAGATTAACCCAAAGAATAGAAATTGGGTTAAGAAGTTCCCTTACCTCGTGTCCGACTTGACTCGATCATTCTTTAATCTCCTGAATAATAAACTAGAGTTAATTTCTATTTTCTTAAGAACCTTTTTCATGTTCATTATTCCTTTTATATCACTTATTACCATGTTATGAAAATTATGTAATTATTTAAGTTAATAACGGTCATTTTGTCGATCTGTGGTACTTGAGTCAAAAATAAACTTCTTATAGTTACAAGTTATTCATGTGGTGAAATATCCATTATATCCAGAATTATATTCATTATGTAGATATAATATATATCACATATATCCAGTATATACATGCATTTATAATATTACATAACATTTAGAGGTAAGAAATGAAATGCATCGTTCATGGAGACGGTAAGCCTTACGTACGCATGAACGCTACATTCATTTCTATTTCGTATTTAATGAAATCATAATGATATAAAGGTATATTATAATTCTAGTATAATATCATATATAATATCATTTACTCCATCCTTTATACATCCCACATATGGCATTAACGATTCAAATCACTTTGAGGGGGCGGTAGTCCGCACTTTCTAAAATGAAAATATCGTGTTTACCCATAATGGAAACAATAAAGGTATGTCATAAATGAAAAATACAGAACCTTAAGTAAAACATAAACATATTATATATCATATATAAATATAGTGACATCTTAATGGCCACCTTTGAAGGTGTTATATGAGTGTTGAACAATCATCATTTCGTGAGGCAGAAATTCACCATCCACAGAAACAGTATATTCTTTAACCATTAGATGTAGGTGTGTGTAAGTGTAGCTCAAATACTTATTTTAACAACATCCTAGTATATTTAGTATACTTGTGTTGTTATAAAAGAAATTAATAAAAATAGTTTAGGGGGTTGGATAAGAAAAATAAAACAAAATAACATAAGAGAAGACATTACCTTAAAATTGGATAACTCTTTTGATTTGAGTCAAAGGCTTCCTTGGGAAGAATTATGCTCGAAGTGAGGCTTTTAGGAGTAAGGCAGGGAAGCTGGGAGAGTATTTGGGCAGAGTTTGGCCGAGCCAAAAGGCTTTTAAAGTGTGATTAAGGTGGTAGTGGTGGGGCCTTTTATAAGTGGAGAGGAGGGGCACTCTTGGAAAGTAATAAAATGTTACTTTATTATACAATTATTTTCAGATTCTAATGGTCCCACACTTATATAATTAGAGGATAAGGTGATAAGGGTTCGAAATATTCTCATCCAATAGGCTTTGGACAAATGTAATGCTTAGATTTTACATTATCCTTCCATTTTATTAAAATTGTTAATTAATGAGGTAATCGTTGCATCATCATGGTGTCATAAATAATTTAATTTATTTAATGTCTAAAAATTATAAAAAAACTATCATTATGTATGAAATCGTTTTATCTTTCTAATGAATATTTATAGTCAAATATATGACTTGTATAACCCCATTTAAAAATTGTTTTAGTAAAACAACTCTTGTTTGTGACATTTTTATTTTAACATTAAATAAAAAGTTATTTATGTCATTTTCCTACCAATGTGGCTCCATGGGGTCCCCAAGTTGGCCCATGGATTTTCTTGGTCGGCCATGACACATCCAATAGGGGTAGGACAAGTTTAAAGGTCATTTAATATTTTTATAATACCATTTTTACCTTAAATTTCACTAATTACCTTTAATCACGATTAATTAAACTTAAAAGTTACTATTCACCAAAAAATTATTTTAATCTCATTGAACCACATTTTACTTCCTAATGACAACCATGTATGTCGGATTTTTGAAAATCAAATCACAGAAGTGGTAATGTTTCATTTAAACAAAAAATCAGTTTTTTAACTACCACTTAGTGGTTTCACTATTCATCAAAAATTGAAGTTTTTCATAACAATGCCAAAATTTCACCCTAAGCTATAATTGATATTCCACATTCAAAAATGATGTCTATTTTAAAAAATTAAAAACATATAAGTTGCATTAATTAATTTCATAATTAATTCCCGTTGTCACAACAAATAGCGTGTTTTTAAGAAACAATATATATCAAAATATTGACAATTGTTTATGTCCAATTTCAAATTGAAATTAATTCTAATGACCACCATTGGATAAAATTGTAAAAATATATTCTAATTATACTTTAAAACCACTCAATAGTATAATTTATCACTATTAATTATTTTTATTAAAAAAGTTGTTTTTAAGTAATTTTCACTATTCAAAACAAATTGGAAGTTCTCAGAAAAATACCAAAAATTCAACATAGGCTAATTTCGATATTCCGAATCCAAAAACATAGTCCATTTGGCAAGATAAAATTTATAAAATTTCAAAAATTAGTTATTACTATTCATAATGGCTACTTCGATTGGTTGTAGTGTGTGTTAGAACTCGAAGTTGCGTACAACACACGCTACTGTATTATTCAAAGAGAAGTGTACCATGGAAGCTTGGGGTGTTACATTAAATTCATGATATCCAGCTGACCATTGGTCCCTTGTCGGTAAACTCAAAGATTGTTGTGCTCTTTTGGGTTTCTATGTATCTTAAAAAGTTAGCATCAATATATTATTTCAAAATATCATCCATTCAAAAACACAAGGTCATATATTTTATTCCTTTTAGATACTGAAGATATCCTCCACGTGTACCATTCCTATATTCAACATGAATTGACTTAAAAATTTCATTGTATAGGTAATGTATATCTATGTGAAAACCATTGCATATATCGATCTTTTATACACTGATGCATATGTAACTTTCCTAATGTACTTGACCTCAAATTTTGTTTTGGATGATTTTTTCTTGGACAATTTAAATTTTCCATCCAACGGATTCGATACTGGCTTGATAGGATCACTTATGGAAATGCTCAACACTGACGTGGGGGTGAATCAGTGGTGGGGACTTCTTAATCCAATTTAATATTTTTATCCCTTCACCTATTAAAACTATTAGGATCTTGATTCTATCATTAACTTAAATTTACTATGTTATTTATCACACTACCAAGTTGTATATGGTATTTACAAGGTTCACTATTCAATAATAAAGGTTAGTACTTAGTGTAATTGGGAAATAATCCTTGATCACATAGTCCATTATAATGAGATACATGTTTCAGTGAGTTAGTCAAAAAACAATTATAAACCTAAACAGTTCTACCATACACTCAAGAGGGGGATAAAAAATATTCTTGATTCTCTAGACTAGTGATATCCTAATCTAACTACAGATCCTTGTTAGATGTTTATACTACCTGTATAGATAGTTTTCAAGTTCTTTGAGTTCATTGAAAAATCAAGAAATCCCTCTTTCATATGTAACTTCTATTTAATTTCATAGTTCTACCTTGCTATTTTCCTTTTCTTCTCTAACTTAAAAAATAATATTAAATAAATTAAATCTTATTTTGTATTCACTATAGTTTACACACATACATAGCAACAAGTAATTTTTTTAGTCCTTAATTCTCTTCTTTCCACACAAACAGATATATAAAAAACAATTTTCTTCTTCTTTATTTCTTTTTATTCTCTTATTATTTCTATGAAATATATTTTCCCAACACCTTTTCTTACTCTCTCTTATTTCTTTAGTTAACTTGAATTGTACTAGATCTTCTTCTCTTCCTCTTATTCTTCTTGATTTCTCCTTCAGTAAAAAATATATTACATTGGATCTCCTCTTAATTATTTAACTATTTTGTATTTATATGGATGATTATAGTCAAGTATCTCTATTATTATTTTATACTCAAAAAATATTTTATTTATATTATGTAACATATGTTAAACATACATTATTTTCTTTAAAAATATTAAATATATATATTTGTGTGTGTGATGATAATAATAATTGATGTGATGCTTACTTATTTTCTCTCACTATTCTTCATTTATATGTTTACAAAACCTTATAAATTAATTATTTGAATTTCTAAATATTATGGTAAATCAAATTATCTTAGTTCATATCATATTCCATCATCTAGATCTACAATTCTTATAATTTCCTTCTTATCATAAAAAACACATACCTTACCATTATCTAAAACTTTAAGAATATATAGTAACTATCAAGTTTATTCACTTTTTAGTCTTTCTAACATGTTTAAATCCACAACACCATGTGAATTTAAAAATCCAAAACTCCTTTTGATAAATCCATAAATCTTATAATCTCTTTCTTCATCTCTCCATGATAATACTATGTATTTATAGTTTCATATGAATATGCATACATGCAGATCATGGATGCTTCATTTGTGACATAAAATAATCTACATGTTCTACCTTCAATAAAATCACCTAAATCATGAATTAATTATTGTGATATATTTTACATTAAAGAACACATCTCCTAGAATCAATTGACTCAACTCTTTTTCTTAAAAAATATTGTTTTCACACATCTTATTATTATAGTATTTATTATGATAAACACTACAACAATTCATGTATACCCTCAACTCAAAAGTCTGCCTTAATCCTTTACACGTAATTAATTCTTGTATGAACTTATGTTGCATAGATCTCATACTCTTCTCATGCATGTATCTCATATTAAACAACCCATTTGTTTCACAACACACTATAGATTCATCTTAAATAGTCAATCTAAAAGCTATTCATGTAGTTAATAAAATATACTTATAGTCGATCATTACACACACAGTAGATAATCGTAATTTTTGTGTTCAATTTGATGGGCATGCAATAAATTACCTTCTTATGGTTGATCTGATGGTGTGATTGATCTCACTATGCATAGTCGGTCTAGACTCATCGTATAGTCACTCATCCACTTCATGTGGTCACACAATTTTAATGTGTAGGATCATTTTCTGGATTCTTCACTGATAATCTATTTAAAAACATATGGTGGGAACATTTACCATGAATACTTGTGGTATCTCATTCTTAACTCTTGACCAATGTCTTTATTCATATGGAATGTTGCTCATCCCAATTCATGTAATATCTTTGGAGATCTCATATAAGATCCTCATACTCATGGAATTTCCCCCTTACAAGTGACATTCAAGGTATCCCCTCCTTCTATTATAAATTCATGGGAGTTCCTCATTTCACATGACACTCATAGTATCTCTTCCTTCCATGAAATACTCATGATAGCTCCTACTTCTATGAGAAATTGATGATAAATCTCCCTTTCATGTGATATTAATAGTAACACCTCCTTCTGTACAACACCTGCATTAGATTATCCTTACAAGTGATACTCGTGGTAGATCCTCCTTCTATGTGACATTATCAATCCCTTAAAAAAACATACAGTCGATCAGGTTTCATCTCTCTCTAACACCACTCTTTTGTCTTTTGTGCTCATTTTATTCCTTTCTATTTAGTATCACCAGTTCCACTATACTCCCTATTGCCTCTAGATTTCCATACTAAGCTAGATCATGCATGGTATAGATATCCACCCCCAAATGTAGTTGTATTGGTTCCTTGTATGGATTTGGGACAACCTTATTTTTAAAAAACTCAAATAAAAAGAGTTAACAAATCTTACATATAATCCCAATTCTATATCAAATATCCTCATGTGATTTTTTTTCCTAAAACCCTTAAAATATTTAAACCTCTTCTTCCAATATGTGTCTCCTGGTATTAGTTAACTTAATTTTATTATAAACAGCTATTGGGAACTTCTTCTTATTCAATGTTTTGTTATTAAAAAAATTAAATCTACTTCAATTGTTCTTTATCATGTTTTCATATCTTGATAATGAAAAAAAATTACAAAAAGTGGTCTCAATAGTATCCAACTTTGTATGTTTTGGTAATACCTTCTCAATTATGTGTTAATATGTGTTATTTTTTCCTCCACCTATATTATTAATATTTCATTTCACTTTCTATCCCCCCTATTGATAAGAAATAAACATTACTTGGGAATAATTGTATTGGTTCATACTTAACAAAGTTCTATCAACTATTCCACTCTAAGCCTACTTGATCCATGCTCAGTGTATAAAACAATAGGGTTTGATTTAGAAAATAAATCTATCCATTTCCAATTGAACTTGATACTAAATGAAAAAAACTAATAAAATTCTATTCAAGGGTTTTCCAAACTATATCAATCTTATAAAAATTATAGATACTAATTGAGATACAATTTTTCAAAAATATCAACCTGAAACTCTTACACTCACTTCAAAAAAATAATTCAAGTAAAAATATTAGGATTAAAAACCTTGGTACTCTTTCTCTTTTTATTCCATTGATTAATTTCTGCTCTCCCCATAAATATTAAAATTTTATTTCAATTTTAAAGTATTTGAGATAAAAATTATATACATTTTTAATGACATGTTCTATAATCAATTTAAAAAATAATCATATTTGAATGAGATAATGATTATGGCATCTTATTCAAAATTTCTAACTTGCCCCCCCTATAAGGTGGAATTCTTCATGATCATGATAGTAATGAATCTCTTTAATAGATATTATTTTGTATCTCTATATTGATAATACACCAAATGGATCTTCAACTTGGGACTATCTAAATTTTATAGCATCCACAACTTCACTAAGGATGATCTTCTTCATTGAGTATTGTTTATAATACCAATTTTATGATCAAACCAATATGGAATATTCTCCAATTCTCTATCAATTATTGGCAAGAAAAACTTCTTTCATATTCATCAAAGATGATCTAAAAATACAATTTTCTTAAATACCAATTTATGTGTCAATATTAGATGGTGAAATCCTTATTTATACTATCCAAAATTGACAGACATCACTCTTTCTTAGGTTTTTCCCTTGATGTTATGCTTCAACATTAATTCTTTATATAGTTAGCACAAATATTGTACATAAAAATTAAAGGAATAAGTTGGATATTATTTTTAATCAATGTGAACAATAAGGTTGAGATGTTTCTCTAATCTATATTGCTTTATTTTCTCCACTCTTCATTTATAAACATATGATATTTAATTTTTATTTGACTTTATGATTCATAGAATTTATCACTTATTTGATTTTTTTTGGTGTGGGATTTTACTTTTCTCAAGAGCCTTTAATGTTCAAGAATCACTTTGTCCAAAATCCATCATATTTACAAACTCTTCTTGTGCTAGAATTATAGTAATGAAATCTCTTAGAGAATTTCTAGCCACATTAAACCTCACACATGGAACTTACTTAGCATAAGGGTTTTAATTTGTTGTAAAACTCTCATAACATTTTACTTCTTCATGTGGAATATCTTATTCTCCTTTATCACTATAATTTTCATGTTCCTCTTCTATAGTTCCTACCTTATTCATATCTATTATCAAATTTACTAATATATATTTTGATTTATTAGAAACCTTATTGAAGTTTACACATGGATAAGTTTGAGTGAATTTATTTACATAAGTTATTTTGGATATGGAACTCCTCTTTGTAATCTTATTTATTTTAATCTTAATTGTATTTATCTTATCATTCAAGGGTCTCCCCTGGTCTTCTTTGAAACTCTCTTGTGAGTATTCAAATTTGAAAATTTAGCTTTATTCGATTCATTTCCTAAGGGTTCTTCTTCTTTATTTATCTACTTCTATTTTTTTATATTCCCATATGATTTTGATATATGATTAGATGTGCATGAACTACGTAAATGATCAAAAAAATTCCAACATCACATAAATTTTCAAGAAACATAAATCTATTTGAAGTAAACATGTTCTTTATAATCTATGGATGTTTCTTATTAATCTCTATATTTATATACCTTGAAATAGGATTACATTGTGATTTATAATTTATAGTATTTCCCCAATAGTATAATTCATAATTCCTAAACTTGTTGCAACTCTAATAGTAACCCATAAACCTTGATCTTCCAATGTTTATGTAATGTTATCCAGAATTTCTAAAAAAATATTCACTATATTTCTGGGAATTATTCTATACTTTTTGGTCTATTCTATGGGAACTATCTTCTATAATTTTTCTTTTATTTATCATATACATGGTGGAAATCTCCTCACCACTTTTATTTATCCATACCTGTATATCTTTTGTTTTGAATCTTATATGGTTCAATAAAATAGATTTAAATAAATTATTAAAAAAAGGTATGGATGGTCCCTATTTCTTCATATATTATTAGGAAATATCATAAAATGTTTTCATGATCTTAATATCATATAAATTACATATTTTAACACATGTAATATCCTTAGAAAAAATTTTGACAACAGCTCTTTCTTCATTTGTTCCTTGTGAAAACATAGCCTAATAACTTCGTAGATTTTCTAATTTGATCTTAAGATTCGTAAATATTATTTTTTGAATATATTTTTCATTATCAATAGCATTAAATTTTTATTCACCCTAGTTAATTATTTTAATTTCTTATTCATTTATTTTAAAAATTTCTTGTAACATTGTATCAAGGTTCTTGATTTTCTTGGATTTAATATCTAATTGTGAATTTTTGAAATTAATTTTGGTCTTCAATTTGACTTCTAAAGTAATAATATTCATATAAAATTATTTATTAGACTCATCCTTCTATAATGTCACATTGATCTACTCCTCATCAAACTTGGAGCACCTTTCCTTAATGAAAACATTTATGGATTACCTAGATCTAACTTTCTAAGAGATATTTTTGTATGATACAATATTTTCTTCTAGATCCTTCTCTAATGTTTCTGACATCTCATAAATCCAATTGATCTCATTAATTTTAAATATCCCACAAATAATAGAGAATTATTATTTAGGAAAACCATTCAACATATCATTAAATGAATCAATCGAAAAATAAATATATATTTTATCACTCCCACTAGTGCTTAAATATTCTTTAAGAAAATTTTAACTAGAATTGAAACATATATCTAGATCACATGAATGTATTAATACAATGTATATAGAATGTCTACCCATAACCTTGGTGGTACACTAAACTACTTATTCTTATCCTTCTAAGAAATATTTTCCTTCATTGTGGTTATGTCATGGAAATACTGGACTTTCTTCCTCTTGGATCAAATGGGACATATTCATCAAATTTCTTTTCTCTTTATTTTTCATGTTCACCAAGTTCTTGGTATAAATATATTTATAGTCAAAAATAGATAAATCTTCAGAAAAACTAAACTTAATTATGAATTTATGAAAGAAAATTAATATCTTAAAAAATAAGGAAAATTTAAAATAAGGGAATAAAAGAGAGGTGAATATGGATAAGATTACAATTAATAGGACCAATCGTAGATATACTCAAAAGTAGAATGGGGTGAATTG
The DNA here is from genome assembly GCA_963277665.1 of Viscum album. Taxonomy (NCBI): domain Eukaryota; kingdom Viridiplantae; phylum Streptophyta; class Magnoliopsida; order Santalales; family Viscaceae; genus Viscum; species Viscum album. The sequence continues at coordinate 1,891,625,036 of OY728156.1, forward strand.
GTTTCAGGGACTTTTTATTCCAATATAATTGTTTTATCCATTTACATCTAGACCTGTTTGGATATTTATTTTCTTATTCTGATACTTTTTATTCATTTATTAGAACGCACACAATGTGGATAAGAGAATTTCAAAGTTCACGTTTCAATAATAAAGTCTAGTACTTTGTGTAACTAGGAAATAATACTTGATCCCATAGGCCACAATAATGAGATACTTGTTATAGTGGTTCAGTTAGAAAAAAATAATGATCTGGAATTATGGTACCCTACACTCAAGATGGGGGACAAAAAATAATCCTAAATACCTAGTCCAGTGATAGTCTAGTCTAACTATAAGTCCCTTCTAGATATTTATACTACTTTCATAGATAATTTTCAACTTCTTCAAGTTATTTACAACATCAAAAAATTCCTCCACCATTACTTCTATTGAAAGTTACATTTCTTCTTTATTATTCTACTCTTCTTATCTTACTTTTACAATAGCATAAAAGCAATTCCTTCTTCTTATGTATTCACAATAGTGCACAAACCTCTAAAAATGAAAGTCTAAGTGTTTATCCTTCCTTATCTTATTCCTTCACAAATAGATATACAAAAAACCTTATTTTCATTTTATTTTTATTATTCTTATCTTATTTTTGTGTAATATATTTTCACACTACCTCATCTTCTTCACAAATATTTCTTTATTTAACTTTAATTTCAATAAAAAATTTATATTCTTATCATATTATTCCTTATTTCTTATTTAGTGAAAATATACTACACTTATTTATCCCCAATTATTTTACTCTCCAAGATGTATATAGTTATTAAATTTGGGTCTATCTATTCTTCTTTGATACTTAAAAAATATTTTCTTTAATTTCTATACTAGATCATAAACATACATTCTTTTCTTAGATAACCTATAATGTAAATATATGTAATAATAATAATAACTACAATGATCATTACTTATTTTCTCTCTCTCACTCATTCAATTATTGTAAGAACCCGGACCTTCTTTTTAGGTATGGGTTTTCTTTTCTGGTGTTTTTGAGAAAAAGATGAGTATTTGGATATTTAAGGAGTACATGTCGTGTGCATTAGAGTACATGTCGTGAACCTAGTTTATGTGGGTGACCATGTACTGGATATGTAATGGCCGAGTACACGGATGTGTGGGGTGACCTAGAGACTGCCTAAAGCGAGGGCCAGTTAAGGCAAGTACACACCATGTAACTTTAAAGAACATGTTGTGTACTTTTCTTTTAAACTGTTATATCAGACTGGGGTCATGTCGCATTCATAGAAACCCCTTCTTCTAACAACGTCTCATCTAAGAGTGACCGAGGATCACAATTCTTCCCGGAGCCCCTGATCGACCGTCTGTTCTCTAATTCAACCTCTTTCAATTGCATTGGAATCGCCATAGTGAGTTCTTCCTTCTTCTAGAGCCTCTTCTCTTGATTTATCACCTTTTTTAAAATATCCTTGGTTGAATGTTCTAGATGTTTTTGTAGATATACCATTTTATAGGTTGATTCAAGGGTCGACGCAAAATTATATAAAGTGTACAATGTCTAGGTAGGTGTTTTTTTCCTTTCAATAGTTAGTCTGTGAATTTTTTATGTGAAAAAGTGCCTAATACCCTAGATTGGGGTATTGCATGTTTATGTATTTTAACCTTGTTTATTCCTACTATGCTTGTTTGCTTGAGTTAGGGATGTTGGATTGTAAATGGGGTTATTTTTTCGTACTATGGATGTGATTCCCATGTTTGTTTTGATATTGACCATTTGGTCTATCTTTGTCGATTAGGCTACTTTTTTTCCATGCCTAGTGTTTTTAGGATAGAGTGATATTATCTGATGTTGTTATATGCTTGTATCTGTTAGCCAATTATTTCTTGAAAGCTGTTATCCAAGTAGTTCTTATGTTTTACTTTGGATATTGAATATCTTTGTGCATGATTTACTTACATAGGGTTGTGGAAACCTGGTGTAGTGGACCATAGGGGGAATGGACATTGATGGATTCTCTAGAGTGTCTGTTTACTTTTACGTTGTGAGACCATAGGGGGCAGACTTTATGCTCCCTCAGAGTGTCTTTAGTTCCACATTTAGAGACCACAGGGGGAATTGGAGGTTGAGTTATTCCTCAGAGTGTCTATAGTTACTAATACGAGACCACAGGGGGAATTGAAGGTGAGTTCTTCCTCATAGAGTCTTTTCTAAATCTGGACCAGAGGGGTTAGAGTGTGAGTACTTCCCAGAGGGTTGCTTGTGTTTGATTGGTTAAACCATAGGTTTTAGGGTGTGGTTACATCCAAAAGTGTTACTTGTATTTGATTAGCTGCTTACTTGATATATAAAAATTAATGCAATTTAAACTGTAGGATTGTTTACTTTTGAGTACTTTCTTATTTGATACTTCATTTTTCTTATTTCCTTACATATATATTCACTGACTGTTAGGCATAGATCTTTCTGTGGTTTCCTACTAGGATTTGTGTCACACCCTATTTGTATCATGCTTTTGGGCCCAAATAGATTATATTGTTGTAGGTATAGATAAGAGCAAGCACCCTTCTACATCAGGTACTTGACTGTTGTGGAGTTGGAGAGCATGGGACCAAGATGTGGCTTTCAATGCTTTTGGATTTATTTACATGTTTTCTTTGTACTTTGGTTTCGTACTACATTCCATCATTGTTACTTGTTTGGTTGCTTTCCTAGATACTTGTGACATGTATCATTATTGATATATATATATATATATATATATATTGTATTTATTTTTTACTTCTAGTCTTCTGTTGTTACTATTGTATGGTATTGATATTGCTTATTCTATTGATATCTATTGATTTCAACTGAGTTACTTTGACAATGATGGAATAGTTTTCCCACTATCACAACCAAGGCCCTCGTTGCTTGTGAGCAGACTCTGGCATTTGTAACATGCGCTTGAGGCCATGTGACCAACTGGGTACGGAGAACCTCTGGGCGGCACCCGAAATCGGGACGTTATAAAGTGGTATCAGAGGAATTCTTTTCTTCTTGACAAACATTTTGGAGCTTATAGACAGAGATAGTAAGGAATGGGTTGTTGGTAATAAGTTATTCCTTGGAGTAGCTAACCTGTGTATAAGAAAAATCCATTTTACCTCCTTTATTGAAATTTTTCTTATTTTTCAATTATTATAGTTGATTTGATTTCATCGTTGGGTGATTCACATGTTTTGTGTTGTTATCGTTGATATCATTGAGGTTTTATTTCTATTGCAACCTAATGAGATGAGGGTATTCTATCTCATGCATCATATAGGAACTTTCTAGAGCTCACATGTCATGAATTCATTCCATGCCATTTAGGGTTCATTATTGATTGATTTTTGTTGTGATAGATATTTTTCTAGATATTCATGTTTTTGTGATAGATTCCTTGATAAAATACCTGCTATTTCATAGGGTATTGAATTGTGTAATGTTTCTTCTGAATGAATACCAAACCTTGGTTCTTGAGGCGTTATGGGACCTCATGGATCAAAATTTGGTGAATCATTGCATTGTTATTCCTTTTATATGATATGTATAAGATGTAAAGATTAGATTCGTGGGGAGTATGTTCCCCCACAGATCGAAATCTGGCACTTATATGTTTGTTTTAGTGTTTTATGGGCTACTGGAGTAGTTTCTGAGGCTTACTGTCTGAAAAAACCTAGAATATACAGTGTGTATTTTTAAATGCACGCCATTTATCCTTATATTTGGGAAGGAACTATTTTTATTAAGTACACGCCATGTACTATATGTACACATCATGTTGTCTCTAACCATGTCACTGGCTGTGTGGGTATAGACACGGGTTTGGGAAATATTTGGTGGAACACGTCGTGTACCGGACGTATACACCATGTGTATAGACCATATGTCCAGCCATGTGACCAACGACATGGGTGAATGAAATCCTTCTAGTACACACTGTGTAGAGTCAATTATGTCTTTGACTATGTTTCTAACGACATGGGCGGTTGAAACTTAAATGGTATATGTCGTGTTTAGGGAGGACACATAGTGTATTCTTGTTTTAGGAGAATTATGTGGGTTATTCATGTAGAAGAACTCAGGAAAGGGAAAATGATTCAAGTACGCATTGTGTCTTGGGAGAACACGCTGTGTGTATGGGGTGTTACATGACCAGGGTTGGAAGGAGTAAATGCCCATGTGAAGGCTTAAAGGAACATGTCGTGTAGGGGACATACATGCAATGCATCCATGTTTTGAAAAACTTGAATTATTTCTTTCTCCTGTTCCTTTCTTGTACTTATAAGTTTTAGTACTTGAGATTATTGAACTAAGGTGTGATCTTGATCTTACAGAGTCATGCCACCATGATGTCCTCTAGTTGTACGCCAGATTCAGGGCAGTGATCAGACACTGGACATGGCTGATGAGAGACTACCAGTAGATCCTCTAGTTTTACCCATCTTGGCACCAGCCGTTATTCCGGATATAGGTGTCGATGCACAGTACCAATAGGGCTTCATGATGTTTATGTAGATCTTCTGGGGAGTACTGCATCCTTCCCCATCTATGGCAGATTTGATGTGGGTTTTTCAATAGCAGCATCTGCCCAATTTCTCAGGGGATGGAGGAACTCAAGCTACTGATTCATGGTTGGAAGTCATGTTATCTATCTTTGAGCATATAAAGATGCCTCTAGAGAGGAGGGTGAAGCTTGCTACATATATGATTCAAGATTCCACCAAGAGGTGGTGGGATGTGATCTCATAGGTGGGACTCCAGCAGGTTATGACATGGGATGAGTTCCAGCGTGCCTTCTATGATTACTTCTACTCAGATACTTTGAGGGATGATCAAACCTAAGATTTCATGAGTCTAGAGCAGTGTACTACTTCAGTTATGGAGTATTCTTATCAATTAATAGATCTATAGTTCTTCACACCCATCCCTAGAGGTGATGAGTTACTTCTATCGAGGAAGTTAGAGGATGGTCTCAGGAATGATATCTGATCTTAGTTGAACATCTTCAGGTTGACTTTCATCACTTCTATAGTAAACCAGATGCTGATCATAGAGAGCAATCTGAGGGATTCTGGAGCTGTGTGCTAGGGTGGCTCGGAATCCAGATTTGGTACCCTTCCTACTAACCCCAGGAAGTGATGCAGGGAGTCTATGTGTGGAGACCCTATATCAACCCAAGCCTTTTATATATAACATTTTAGGATTTTAAGCATAATTAATCATCAGAGTACAATCCAAGGATCGTTAATTCTAGTGTCTTGGAAGACTCGGTACATATAACATAAAACATGGGGCAAAAAAACTTCTTTATTTAATCTCCATTAAGAGCTCATAACTTCCTCTAAGCCCTTACATCTGCGTAGGGTACCCTAGGGAACACATGAAAAAAGTGGTGAGAAGAAAATACGAGTAAGGGTATGGACAAAAGGATACATCTTAAGCACATGAGTTAGGAGGCATGACATAATGATATACAAAGCATGAAACATATGAAATCATATCATATAAGCATAGGATCATATAAACATGGAATCATATAAATGTGGAAGAATCATAAAACATTTATATAGTATGGGTCAAGGCTAACCGCTAGTCCTGTTTCCCATTTTAGTATGGGTCAAGGCTAATCTCCAATCCCTTTTCACATCGCATCTCATGAGACCTAACTTTACCCAATGCATTAGAGTGCTATCTGGGCACACCCATCTCAAAATATTCATGAATATTCTTGCCACATAAATATTATTTCCACATAAATATTATTTTCACATAAATAATCATACATAATCAATTGTTCATAAACATAAGAATACCCAGGGAGAGAATTGGGTACCACAATCCTGACATAAAGTATAACCAATGAGTGTATCATGAAAGTGTCCATGAAATAAATGGATTAGAAATTACATGGACGTTAAAAGGTAATATAGTAATATAACATGGTAGGTGGTAACAAATATAAGTGATAATATATAAGAAATTTATTTGATAAACATTATCATTAAAACATTTTTGTGCGGTTTTAAGGAAAATAAGATAGAGCTTTTAAAATATTAAAGAGCACATTGTTTTATATAAAAACATAATTGAACCAAGAAGGTTTTCATAATAAAAATACTTATTTTATAAAGACAATGGTGTCTTAATATAGAGGATAGAGTGCACTTGAAATTGGGTAAAAGTTCAGGAAGTTCCTTTAAAATGAGTGTGCTTATTGGGAAGTATTAAGGAGGGATTCACTTAAAATCATGTATATCCCTAAAATAAAATGAGAGATGGATCTTGGAACATGATTTTTGAACATATAAACAGAATGTATATGTTTTACATAAATAGAAATAACATCTACATTTTTGTAAAAAGAAAGATAGAGCAACCCGAAGTAATAAAGGAAGTTCGGGTAGAATCCATTATGGTTTATCGGCATGGTATCAAGTTTAATTAAGAGGGATTTATGAGAGAGATAAGGGGTTTCTTGTCACATATAAAACATTATGGAAGTATGGGGGAGGTAAGAAAACATACCCCATAACATATTATTAGACCAAAAATGGCATATCATAGAGAACAATCTTGATTAAGAGTGAAAAGGAGAGGATCCCTTACCTTAAATCCCTTGGTGTTATCCACTTGTTATTAAAGACTTGAATAAACAAATTAGGCTTATTAATTGATAATTCCAGAACCTATTCTATATGTTATTTATTATAACCCTTTTTAGTTCATTCAAGGCCTTATTTATTGGTTATAAGGATCAATTTCTTTGTTCGGGCTCGTTTGTTTACTTGGTTTTAAAAGATCGGTTCACTTATATTCAAGTTCGAATAATCATGAAAGGTAGAAGTGGTTGTATAGAAATGAAGTTATATGATATTAGTGAACATCAAAGATATTATATGGTTTTATATTTAATTTTTTACTTAAATTGAAGTCAAATTGTTATATAAAACCAAAGTGATAACCGTTTTTGTTAATTGGTGGGTTTGATTACAAAGAACGTATTTTGCTTTATAAATTAATACCATTTGTACAAAATATTATAGAATCAAAATAAGACATATTAAAAATATATAATCTGGTTCAACCATAACTAAAATTGTTTCATGACAATATTTAAAGATGATAATATAAATTGATAAACTATTGTCATTGAATGTGCTAAATTGGCGCATCTCAAATGGTGCTTTCATTCCTTTCAAACAAAAGGTGAGGAAAGGAGAGAAGATAAAGAAGTATCCCATTATCATAATATCATTCCAATACATATATTCTAATGGAGTTATCATACCATTTGTATGAAGGTAGGTGAGGAAAGAAACAAAAAATAAAAGAACATAAAAGAAATGAAGGAATTAGAAAGAGGAATTTACCTCTTGAGACTTCCTCCTTTGAGAAACTCTTAAGGGGAGAGGTTTTGGTATTTGGAGGAGGCTGAGCGATTTTGGACATGGGGGAGAAACTTGGGGAGATATTTGGGCAGAATATTTTCAAGGAAAAAGGCTTGAGAGGAGTGAAGAGAAGAGGGAGTTAAGGGGGGGTTATAGTGGAGGAGAGAGAGAATTTCACAATATAAAATTCATTAATTTATTATTTACCCACAAGACAAGGAATAGTGAGTATTCGTTGACCAAAAATAGTATTTTTATCATGTGATCCTGAACCAATTAATCTTACATCAGCAGAACATCATCAATGACTCAATAAATCCATTATTTAGCATTTATTGTAAATTATCGTATTTTTACTATTCATCAAAAATTTAAGTATTTCAGACAAATATAAAAACTTCACCCTAACAATTTTTCGATGTGTAGAATCCAAAAATGAAGTCCATTTTTCAAAAATAATTTTCTAAATATTATTAATTTAATATTTAATTAAAATCATAATTTATTATTAAAACTAGTTTTAAAACATTTATTTACTTATTCTAAAATATAGGTATATCATACTTTTAACTTGAATAATATTTATGTACTATCATAGGTAAGGTTAATGTTAATTTGGGTATATCACTATTCATAAGGTTATGTTACAATTCATTAGGGTAGGTTACTATTCACCAAAAATTAAGTTTTCATTATCGGACTCCAAATAACTTACTGATTACAGCCGTGTATGTCGGATTTTCGAAATTCCAAACACTGAAGTGACAAAATTATGTTTTAAAGTCACTTAGAACTTAGTAGTCCATTATGTTGTGTTTTCATGTTATTTTATAACATATTTATAAGAAGGGAAACTTCCATTGAAAACTTTGGGTCATTACATTTTCCCCCTTATGAAATTTTGCCCTCAAAATTTCATTTTACATTCTAGATCGTAAACAGGTGAGGGTACTTCTCCTTCATCACCTCCTATGGTTCCCAAGTAGCTTCTTAAAACTTTTGGTTCCTCCAAAACACTTTTACAATGTGGGTTGTCTTGTTGCATAGAACCTTATCTCTTTAGTCTAGAATCTTCACTGGATTCTCCTCATAATAGATATCATCTTCCAGCTGCACCACCACTGAGTTCAGTAAATGTGAGGGATTGAGTATGCACTTCCTCAGGAGTGATAGGTGAAACACATCATGAACATGAGTCATATTCAGAGGAAGTTTAAGCTGATAGGTCATGGATCATATGCGGTCAAGGATCTCAAACGGTCTAATGTACCTTGGGCTTAACTTCCCTTTCTTTCCAAACTGCATGACTCTCTTCCATAGTGATATTCGAAGGAAGACTTTATCCCCAATTTCAAACTCCAAGTCCCTTTGACAGTTGTCAGCATAGCTATTTTGCCGACTCTGAGTAGCTTTGATGTTTTTCTAGATTACTTGAACCTTCTTTGTCATCTCTTGCACAAGATCGGATCCAAGTAGCTTTCGTTATCCAACTTCAACCCAACAGGTTGGAGTTCTACATCACTTTCCATACAGAGCTTCATACAGAGCCATCTGAATACTTGAGTGGAAGCTATTATTGTATGAGAACTCAACCAATGGTAGATGCTGATACCATCCACCTTTGAATTCTAGAGAGCAGTCTCTTAGCATATCTTCAAGTGTCTTAATTATCCTTTTAGATTGGCCATCAATTTGGGGGTGATTGGTCATGCTGAAATTTAATTTAGTACTCAAAGTGTGTTGAAGACTCCTCCATAATTTTGATGTGAACCTTGGATCATGATCAGAGACAATTGAGAGTGGAGAACCATACTATCTCACCACATCCTTCACATATGTTTTTACAAGTTGTTCAAGCGAGAGGTCTTCTCGAATAGCGATAAACTGGGAAGTCTTGGGGATTCGATCAACCACAACCCATATCGCATTATTTCCCTTCAATGTCTTCGAGAGACCTGTGAAAAAGTCCATTGTGACATTATCCCATTTCCACATGGGTATAGGCAATGATTGCATCATCCCTTTTGACTTTTATCGCTCTGCTTTAACTTCCTGACATACCAAGCACCTTGATATATATTCCGCAATCTCCTTATTCATGTTATCCCAGCAGAAGTGTTCTCAAAGAACACAATACATCTTGGTACTCCCAGGATGGATAGAGAATGTTGAGCTATGTGCATTGTCTAATAGGTATTTCTTTATCCCAGGTGAAAAAGGCACATAAATCCACATTCCAAACTAAATCACAGCATCATCGTTGATATGAAACTCTTTCATCTTCCCTTTCTTTACTAAATTGACCCTCTTTTGTAACTCCACATAATCCCTTTTTTATTTCTTAATATTCTCTTAAATGGATGGTTTTGCAATCATTTGGGAAAGGTAGGATGTATCCCTTTCCCTTATGATTTCTAAATCCGTCCTTTTCATATCCAATAAGATAGGGTCTTTCTCAATCCATAACATAGATAGCGTAGCAGGTTCTTTTCTTCTTAGAGCATCATCTACCTTGTTCACCTTTCTAGGATGGTAGTGAATCGAGCAATTATAATCCTTTATTAGCTCTAACCATATCCTTTGACGCATGTTGAGGACCTTTTGTGTGAATATATACTTTATGCTCTTGTGGTCGGTGTATATGTCACACTTCTCACCATAAAGGTAGTACTACTAGATTTTCAAGGCAAAAATCATGGTTTCCAGCTCTAGATCATGTGTCGGTTAGTTATTCTCATGGATCTTCAACTTCCATAAGTCATAGGCTATCACATTATCATTTTTCATGAGTACACAACTCAAGACTTTCTTTGAAGCATCACTGTATATCACAAAACGTTCTCCACTTTTTGGTAATGTGATTACAGGTGCAGTGATCAGCCTTCTCTTTAGATCCCTGAATCCTACATCACATTCTTCCATCCAGACAAACTTTACGCCCTTCTATATCATCTTGGTCATTGGGTTTGACAATCGTGAAAATTTCTTCACGAATCATCGATAATACCCAACTAGACCCAAAAAGCTATGGATCTCCATTATAGAATTTGGCATGGGCCACTCTTCAATAGCCTTTGTCTTAGAAGGGTCAATAGATATCCCTTTACTGGTGATAACATACCCCAAGAATGATACTTCCTCCATCCAGAAATCACATTTACTAAACTTTTCATACAACTTATCCCTTCGAAAATTATTTAACACAGTATTTAAATACTCCTCATGTTCCTCTTGCTCTTGGAGTATATCAGAATATCATCAATAAAGACTACCAAAAAAATTTCAAGGTAATCTCTAAAGACTCTATTAATTAAATCCATGAAAATTGTTGGGGCATTAGTGAGTCTGAAGGGCATCACTATGAACTCATAGTTTCCATACCTCGTTCGAAAGGCATTATTGGGTATATCTTCTTTCCTCACCTATAGTTGGTGATATCTTGACCGAAGGTCCACCTTAGAGAAATAACTGGCCCCATGAAGCTGATCAAACAAGTCATCTATCTGTGGAAGGGGATACTTGTTCATTATCATGATTTTATTGAGCTCATGACAATCAATGAAAAGGTGCATGATACATCCTTATTCTTGAAAAAAGGACTGGCGCACCCCACGGTGAAGCACTCGGGCATATAAAACCCTTCTCCATATTCTCCTGTAACTGTTTCTTCAGCTCTTCCAGATCTACAGTGGCCATTATATAAGGTGTCTTTGAGATATTCCAAGATCCAGGGATAAGTTCAATTGATAACTCAACCTCTCCATCAGGAGGAAGACCAGACAACTCTTTAGGGAATACATCAGTGTAACCCCTCACGATGAACATGTCTTGAAGAATGATTCTCTCCTTTGTCTCAATAATTTGAGTTAGATTTGCTTGCTCATAAGGCAACAATATCCACACTTGAGATGAATATTCAAAAGGAGACTCATGTTCCTCCTTACACTTGTAAAGAATCAGAGGGTTCTTCGAGATGTGAAAAGTGGTCTCCCTTTCCCAGCAGTTGATGTTGGCTTTGTACAATGATAGCCAATCCATGCCCAAGATTGCTTCAAACTCCACTAAATAAAGTATGATGAGATTTATTGGGAGTTTTAGTCCACAAACATTAACTGGGGAGGATTTATAAGCCATATATGCAGTGATTTCCCTAATTTTTGTTCTTGCAGATAACTTTTCCTCCAAATTTTGATGTGGTGTTTGAATAGTTCTACTAAACTTGCAAGATATCAAAGAATTCGTAGAACTAGAATCAAATAGTACATCTTCTATTCATGAATGAATAACCAGCATACATGTCACCACACTATTTTCTGGATCCACCTTAGCAGTATTGATAGCATAAGCCCTTTTTTGTTGTCTTGGAGGTTGTTGTTGATTGTCATCGACAACCCTCGGCTTAGGGAAATTGTTCGCATAATGCACATTCTCCTTGTAGTTGTAAAACTGCACTTCAGGCAGAGTTTTGATCTGAACCTTTCTTTTATCTTCAACATTAATGGTATTTTTCATATCCCTTTGGCAGTTCTTGGCCAGATGACCAAACTTTCCACATTCGAAGCAATTCTTGGTTCCCTTTAGACAATTACTAGGATGCTTCTTCCCACAATTTTTTCAAGGGGAAAAGTCATGCTTTTTTCCATCATGGGATTTGTTTGATGAACCAACCATGTTGTTTTCTATTTTATGCTTCTTGTTACTGGGCCCACGAGACCACTAAGAGTCTCCAATCTCCATTTCCACCTTGAGGGCACAACATAAAATATCCTCATAATTGTTGAAGTCTCGAATTTCCAACACATTTCATAGACTCGGCTTTAGTCTGCTAAAGAAGTGATCCAACTTACTTTTGGTGTTCATGACAAAGCCAGAGGAATACCTTGAAAGCCTTATAAAGTTACCTTCATACACCCCGATGGACTCATCTTCTTTATTTTTGAGTTTGAGGAACTTTCTTTCCATCTTGAGATGGAGGGTTTGAGGAAAATATTGGTTGAAAAACATCCTCTTGAATTCCTCCCAATCCATGGAATAAATTTCTTCTTGGGACTTTGTATTCTTGATCAGTGTCCACCACTGATCAGCTACCCCATCAAAATGATAGACTGCTAATACAACTTTCTCTTCTTATGAGCACCGGAGAATAGAGAATATCTTTTCAATATAGTTAATCCATTGTTCCTCGAGGAGGGGATCAGAAGATCCACTAAACATGGGAGGCCTTTTCCGCATGAAGGATTCTATATAAACTTGCTCTTTCCTTAGAGTAGGAGGGAATTCCGCATGATTCAAGTTATAATTCATAACTCGAGCCAGTTGAGAAAGTACTGTCATGATGTTTTGAGCACCAACTCCCATCATATTAGGAATAACGTTAGGTAAATCTTCACAATTCCTATCACATTGGTTGTTGGAATGTGTTCATCTATTTCCCTCCATTAACTAAGAAAAATAACATATGATTAGAGTTCTTGAATACATATTTATTGAGCATAAATAGGAAACTTTCAACATAAAAGGATAAACTTATAAAGAAGAATTATATCCTAACTTGTGATTCCATAGGTTTAAATCTAGGTTATCCTTAATCTATTTCTTAACTTATATTCTTATGGGTTTTTTCCCTTAATAATGGTTTGTACTAAGCTCTTGAATTTACCAAAGCATATCCCTCGGGAGTGTTGTAACCAAGAGTTCAGCAAGGCCCATTTTTGTGCACCAGTTCTCGTTCGTGTCTAGATCAAAGTGGTGTTTTTGGGTTTTACCCCTAGATAAATCTATTCTAGAGCTGCCTCTACCTGTTCATATCAAGACAAGGATGTATTTTCTTCATAAAACACTTACTCAATACTCACCAAAATTCAAGAATGTTTTCCTATACATAGTCTCATCCTTAAGGTTATCACAAAGGTGCTCTATTCCTAATCTCTAAAAAAACTAGACCATCCTCTGATACAACTATAGAGACCCAAGCCTTTCACATATAACATTTCTGGATTTTAATCATAATTAATCATCAGAGTACAAGCCAAGGATCGTTAAGTCTAGTGTCTTGGAAGACTAGGTACATATAACATAAAACATGGGGAAAAACACTTCTTTATTTAATCTCCATAAAGAGATCTTAACTTCCTTTGAGCCCTTACATCTTCATAGGGTACCCTGGGGAATACATGAACAAAGGGGTGATATAAAAATTCCAGTAATGGTATGGACATAAGGATACATCTTAAGCACATGATTTAGGAGGCATGACATAATGATATCCAAAGCATGGAAAATATGAAATCATATCGTATAAGCATACGATCATATAAACATGGAATCATATAAATGTGGCAGAATCATAAAAAATTTCTTTAGTATGGTTCAAGGCTAACTTCCAATCCCATTTCACGTTTTAGTAGGGGTTAAGGCTAACCGCCAATCTCGTTTCACATCGCATCTCATGATACTTAACTTTACCTAATGCATTGGAGCGCTATCTGGGAGCACCCATCTCAAAATTTTCATGAATAATATTGCAACATAAATATTCTTTCCACGTAAATATTCTTTTCACATAAATAATCATACACAATCTGTTTTTAAAAAACACAAGGATACCCATGGAGAGAATTGGGTACCACAATCATGACACAAAGCATAACCAATGAGTGTATCAGGAAAGTGTCCATGAAATAAAGGGATTAGAACATACATGGATGTTCATAAGGTAATATAGGCATATAACATGGTAGGTGGTAACAAATATAAGTGACAACATATAAGAAATTTATTTGATAAACATTATCATTAAAACATTTTTGTGCGGTTTTAAGGAAAATACTATTGAGATTTTAAAATAGTAAAGAGAAAATTATCTTATATAAAACCATAATTGAACCTAGAATGTTTTCATAATAAAAATACTGATTTTATAATTACAATGGTGTCTTAAAATAGAGTATAGAGTGCACTTTAAATTGGGTAAAATTTCAAGAAGTTCCTTTAAAACGAATGTTCTTATTGGGAAGTATCGAGGAGGGATTCACTTAAAAGCATGTATATACCCGAAAGATAATGAGAGATGGATCTTGGAACATGATTTTAGAGAATATAAACAGAATGTATAAGTTTTACATAAAAATAAAAGACAAATACATTTCAGTAAAAATAAAGATAGAGAAACCCAAAGGAATAAATGAAGTTTGGGTAGAATCCATTACAGTTTATTGGTATGGTATCAGGTGTAACTAAGAGGGATTGATGAGAGAGATAAGGGATTTATCATAACTTATGAAAAATTAGGGAAGTATGGGGGAGGTGATAAAACATACCCCATCACTTTTTATTACACAAAAAAGGCATATCATAGACAACAATCTTGATTAAGAGTGAAAATGAGAGGATTCCTTACCTTAAATCCATTGGTGTTCTCCACTTTTTATTAAAGACCTGAATAAAAAAATAGTCTTATTAATTAATAATTCCAGAACCTATTCTATATGTTATTTATTATAACCTTTTTTATTTCATTCAAGTCCTTCTTGATTAGTTATAAGTATCAATTTCTTTGTTCGGGCTCGTTTGTTTACTTGGTTTTAAAATATTGGTTCACTTATATTCAAGTTCGGATAATCATGAAAGATGGAAGTGGTTGCCCAGAAATGAAGTTATATGATATTAGTGAACATAAAAGATATTACATGGTTTTATATTTAATTTGGTTACTTAGATTAAAGTCTAATTATTATATAAAACCAAAGTGACAACTTTTTTTGTTAATTGGTGGGTTTGAATACAAAGAACATTGTTTTCTTTATAAATTAATACCATTTTTACAAAATATTACATAATAAAAATAGGATATATTATATATATATATATAATATGTTTCAACCATAACTAAAATGGTTTCATGACCAGATTTAAATATGATAATAGAAATTGATAAATTGTTGCCCTTGAATGTGCTAAATTGGCACATCTCAAACGGTGCTTTCATTTCTTTCAAACAAAAAGTGAGGAAAGGTGAGAAGATAAATAAGTATCCCATTATCATAATATAATTATAGTAAATTTATGATATTGGAATTATCATACCATTTGGGTGAAGGGATGTGAGGAAATAAATAAAAAATAAAAGAACTAAAAAGAAATGAAAGAATTGTATAGAGGAATTTACCTCTTGAGACTTCCTCCTTTGAGAACCTCTTAAGGGGAGAGGTTCTGGTATTTTGAGGAGGATTGGAGCTTTTGGACATGGGGGAAGACCTTGGAGAGAGATTTGGTCAGAATATTTTTATGGAAAATTCTTGAGAGGAGTGAAGAGAAGAGGGAGTGAAGGGGGTTCTTATAGTGGAGGAGAGAGGGAATTTCACAATATAAAATTCATTAATTTATTATTTCCCCAAAAGACATGGAATAGTGAGTCTTCCATGACCAAGAATAGTATTTTTATCATGTGGTCCCAAAACAAGTGGGATTACAGCAGCAAAACACCATCAATGACTCAATAAATCCATTATTTAGCATTTATTTTAAATTATCGTATTTTTACTATTCATAAAAAATTCAAGTATTTCAGAAAAATCTCACAAATTCACCCAAACCATTTTTCAATGTGTAGAATCCAAAAATAAATCCCATTTTCCAAAAATAATTTTTTAAATATTATTAATTTAATATTTAATTAAAATTGTAATTTATTATTAAAACTAGTTTTAAAACATTTATTTACTTATTCTAAAATATAGGTATATCATACTTTCAACATGAATAATATTTATATAATATCATAGGTAAGGTTACTATTCATTAGGGTAGGCTATTATTCACCAAAAAATAAGTTTTCCTTATCGAACTTCAAATAACTTACTGACTACAAAAGTGTATGTCGGATTTTCGAAATTCCAAACATATAAGTGGCAAACTTATGTTTTAAAGTCACTTAGCACTTAGTAGTCCATTATGTTGTGTTTTCATGTTATTTTATAACATATTTATAAGAAGGAAAATTTCCATTGAAAACTTTGGGTCATTACATACCTGAGGAAGTGGGATACTTATTCTAGTAGCTAGGTGGTGTGCTACCAGTGCGGGAAGAGTGGGCATACGAGGCCACATTACTCGACAGACCTAGTAGAGTTCCGATCTTGTGGAAATATGGGTTATCTTCAACATTTCTGTCAGTTTTTCTTACCAGCATCTGGTGATAGAGGTTCTGTTTCGACTATTTGTACCCATGTAGGGCCACCAGTTTCTCATCAATTAGGGAACTAGAGTTCTTTCAGCTATTCTAGCTGAGGTGGAGGTTGTGGAAGTGGTATCCAGTCAGTAGGATTTTAGCAACAACATGGTGGATCATCTCAGGGTGGTCAAGAAGGGTCACAGGGCCACAGTATAGGCCATACTTTTTCAATGGAGCAGATCCAGCAGAAGCAGGATCCCAAAACCTCTATAGTTTGAGGTACGATTCTAGTTGCCTCAGTTTTAGCTTTTTCACTTTTCGATACAGGGGCTTCCCATAGTTTCACATATGTTTCTATTGTGGAGAGCCTTGGTCTCTATATCTTTTTTTATGCTGGTGTCTTGACGTTGGATACTTCGCTGGGGATAAGAATGGCTAGTGTATGACAGTGCAAGGAGTTCCCTCTTGGGGTTGTTGGGTGTCACTTCTTTTGGGACCTTTATGTCTTAAAGATGATAGGTTATGATGTCATTCTCGGAATGGACTTTTTAGTTTCCTTAAAGGTTGTGGTTGATTTCTATCATTGTATGTAACACCCGAGACTTTTATGTTATATAAATCCCCAAAAGAATCTTTTTCTACACAACACTTGCTTGGCTTACTTTACACGCAATCGCGACCTTCCTCGATAGCTTGCGTCGTACGCAATACCGAGTTTCACTAAACAACAATATGCTATTAAAACTAGCCGTTATGAATAGTAATAACCACTTTTTGAAATTTTATATATTTTATTTTTCAAAATGGACTTCATTTTTGGACTCAGAATATCGAAATTAGCCTAGGGTGAAATTTTGGTTTTTTTTTTCTGAAAACTTTCAATTTTTGATGAATAGTGAAACCACTAAGTGGTAGGTTAAAAACTGAATTTTGCATAAAACTTAATTTTACCGCTTCTGTGAATGGAATTTCAAAAATCCGACAGACACGGTTAATATCAAGGACTAAAATGTGGTTCAATGAGATGAAAATAATTTTTTTGGTGAATAGTAACTTTTTACTTTTTTTTACCGCGGTTAATAGTAAATAGGGTAACTAAGGGTAAATATGATATTACTATTACCCTAACACATGTCCTAATTCTATTGTACAAGTTTAATTCGACCAAAAACAAACTTAGGAATAAAATATGACCATTTAGGCCCACTTGGATTAGATTAGGACATTTATTATTAATTTATTTAAAGAAGGGTTAAAATAGTTAAAATCAAAGTTTAATAAGTAAATCATTTTTAATATGGGGTTATACATAAGATAAATTCAATTGTAAATATTCATTAGAAAGCTAAAAAGATTTCCTACATGATGATATTTTATTTGTAATTTGTAGACATCAAATAATTTAATTTATTTATGACACAAAGATGATGCAGTAATTATCTTGTTAATGAAATATTGACAAAATTGATAATATAAATACCAAAATAAATGTAATTTAAGACTTTTTATGAATTCCACTAATTTTATAGGTTACTATGATATATTAATGTTGATTTAATCAACTTGGTTCGAACATATAATTCTGTTATGACTTTCACAAAAATCATATATCAAATAGTGTCAAAATTGACACAAAATAGTTTTTAAATAAAATATTATATTATTAATTGTTATTTTATTCTTAAAAATCTAAGGTTCGGCCAAATGACTTAGATAAGGATATATATATTAATAATAAACAATTTGGGGTTCGTTTGGCATGTTATAGTAAGTGTATTAACCATATAGTGAAAGAAAACAAAAAGACACGGTAAAAGTTAAATTAATTAACTTAGAGTTAAATCTAATTGATAAGGTTAAAATAATACCCCAAACTTGTCTAAATCCTATTGGTTGATAGGATTTCGACCCATAACCACTTCATCTTCGAAATAAGACCCTTTGGAACCATTATAAACCGATTTTGACTTTAATATAAAATAATATTTTGAGATATTCCTAAGGTGCCCCTCTCCTCCCTTATAAAAGGGCACCTCCTCCCCCTCCTCCTCACACCAAATTGAGCACTCAAGCTCGGCAAACCCCTGACATTTTCTCCTCTCCACTTCCCTAGAATAATCCTAGAGGTCCTGGTATTCTCCAAAGACCAATCTTAGTTCCTTAAGTGGAGGATTCAAAGAGGCGTTCCAAATAAGAGGTAATATCCATTACCGATCTTTTCAATTTCTTTCTTCTTCAACTTCTTCTTCTTTAGTTGTTTCATGATAAAGTAATAACATCAGTATTACTTACATACTGATATGTTATTATAAATATGAAACAACCCTAATTCACCTTCTATCCATCCTACGGAAAAATGAAATCACCGCGCGTGCGTACGTACGGAATACCGTCTCCACGCCGTGGTGTAATCTATTTTCCACCATCACCTTAAAAGGATGGGTATAATGGTGTAATGAGTAACTATATATGATTATTATGAAGTAATATTGATACTTAAATAATATATATATATACTTCAATACAATTCCATGATCATAAGAACGATATCATCACTCGTGCGTACGTACGGAATACCGTCTCCACGATGTGATGCGACTCATTCTACATGATCTTCATTTCATAATGATTATATAAATGAATTGAATGAATGAATATGGTATATACTACACTAATACCATTCTGTAAATGAATTATCTATAACCTAAAGATAAGAATAAGAATTTATTCGACAAAACACGCATAAGAACAAAAAGTTATAAAGACCCGAGTAACAAGTAACAATGAAATATCACTAACAAGAAGCTAATAATATGACCATATATGATATCATATCAATATGTATGATTCTGGAATAAGTCAATAACATTATTTAAACCATTATACAGGAGCTTCGGACACGAACAAAGCAAATCGGACCTAAGGTAAGGGAAATATCACAATCTCATTTTTATCCGAGATTGTTTATTCGTAAGTATTTAATGGGGTGTATTTTATCATCCACATCCATGTTTTATCAATATGTAATATTATTTCCATCCAACTAAAATTGTTTAAATCCATTTTTATCCTTCGGTGAGTTTTTAGTAATACGTATGAAAGGAATCTTTTTTCGTTTTTCGTACGAGGTACTTTTTTGACTTTTCCGACAAAAGTACGAAGAATGTTTTTTTTAACTTATACGGCATGAATGGATTTTTAAAACATTATTTCCAAGAAGCTTCCTTTACAAGTTTTCAAGTTTATTTTTAATCAAATTCTTTTATTTTAAAGTTGTATGACATGTTATGAAAGGAAAAATGTTTTTGAAGAAGAAAGGATATTTTCCTCAAGAATGGAGTTCAAGTGTTTTATCAAAATTATTTTCCATCTAAGATAATAAAGGGTTCTGTTTTTATCCCTATTATTACATTGATTTGATCATGTTGTGATGGAATTATTTTTATGAATTCCTTTATCTTATATGAATTGATTTATGATGTCATGATGTTTCAAGAATCCCATTTTTGTTACATGTGTTATGCGATGATGTATGTTTTATGATTATGTGGCACACATAAGAAAGGATTCATTATAAGATGGGTGGGACCTATATCTCCCTCCAATGCATTGGGTAAAGATTTTATATCTCATGAGATAGACATGGCTGGAACGGAAGGTTATTTCGGTTCAGTGATACAGGACTGAAACGAGGAGTGAACTCGGTTCAGAAAGGGACTTTGTCCACTAAGATAGTCTTGGCAATGAGTCATGACTAACAAGAAATGATTTTCCATGATTATGTGTGCATGCCACAAAGTTTCAAGTTTTATGTTATGATTATGGGGATCTCATTTTCACTTCTATGATTTATTCCATGTTAAGATATTATGGTCTCTTTTGCAGGTTTTGATTTTAAAAAGATATGATATGGTTTTTATTTCCTTTATTTGCCCTTGCTGAGCATTTGAGCTCACCCTTTTATGTTTTCTTTTCCCCAGGTCAGGAAGATGGATATTAAGTAGAATATGCTAAAAGGGACCCTAGATATGATGAAATAAATGGGAGACACTGTAGAAGATTTATGAACCAGTTGTTTATGTTTCCTAGTTTCTAAAGACACTATACCTATACGGTCCTTTGTGGTTTTATCATATGTTGTAAAAAGTGTGCTTCAATTTTTGAAGTATTAAAAATGTATGTAAAGTATGGGTCGTTATAGTTGGTATCAGAGGAAAGGTATAGTCAACCTTTGGAAACTAGGATGTGAAAGCCTTAGTAAGAACCCTAAGGATATGTCTAAGCATATAACACAATCTTAGTGTTTAAGAAATGTCCTTGAATAACCTAGGATAAGACCTTAAGCATGAAAATTTTATTCTTTAATTATGTGGTTTCCTATTATAATTAGTGTTGCTCACACTATTCTTCTTGGTTTTAGTCAATGGCTGGAACCCGAAGGAACCGTGTTAATGCGAAATGCGATGGGAAATGTAATGATTGTCCCCCTGAGCAACCAAACGATATGGGAGCTGGAATGGAAAATCTTGTAGTCATGCTCACACAACTTTCTCAAGCTATGAATCATGCAGGATTTCCAAACGAGCAAAGGAGGGAGCAACATTCTGTTGAATCCTTCATGAGGCAGCGTCCACCTTCTTTCAGCGGGTCTATTGATCCATTAGTTTCTGAACAATGGATTAGTACTACTGAAAAGATATTTTCAGTTCTTCAATGTTCTGATCATGATAAAGTCATCCTAGCAGTGTATCATTTGGAAGGAGATGCTGATCAATGGTGGAATCTTGTTAAGAATACGAGGCAAAGGGATGAAATTGAGTCTATGGAATGGGACGAGTTCAAGAACTTATTTTTCAATAAGTACTTCCCTCGTATTCTCCGAACAAAGATGGAGAAAGAGTTTCTTGAACTGAAGAAAAGGGATGATGAATCTGTTGGTACCTATGAAGCAAATTTTACAAGACTGGCAAGGTACGCTTCTGGTATTATTATCCAACCTGAGAGTAAGATCGGTCGATTCTTTAGCGGCTTAAAACCAAGTCTTCTAAGGGCGTTAGCCATAAGGGACTTCAATAGCTACGAGGAAATCGTTCGATGTGCTCTCAAAGTCGAGATGGAGATTGGAGTAACCCATCAGTCACATGGGTTTGATAAGAAGAGGAAGATGGAATTCAAAGAAAAATCTAAAGAGCACACGGAAAAGAAGATGAGCTTTTCCTTATGCTCAAAGTGTGGAAAGAAACATGGAGGGAGTTGTCTTAAAGGGACAAGTAAATGTTTTAAATGTGGAAAGGAAGGTCATCGGGCATTTGAATGCCGTGATAATGGGAAGAAGATATCTAATGACGCAAACAAAGGAAGGGATACACAGAATGAACCTACTACACTTTAATGTTTCAAGTGCAAGGAGATGGGGCATTATTCCAATCAATGCCCAAATCCAAGGGTTGATGATGATGGTCGACGTCAACAAAATCTTAAGGCTAAAGACAAAGGAAAGTCACATGCAATTTCTATCAGCGATGTGGAGTACGATAACGATGTGGTGAAAGGTACACTTACCATCCACTCTAAAGTAGAAAATGTTTTATTTGATTCTGGATCCACCCACTCTTTTATTTCTGAAGACTTTTCTAAGGGTATCACCGTATTACCTCAACAATTAGATGTTGAGTTAGCTGTGACAACACCTAATGGCACATCAATCGCATCAAAAGTTTATAATTCTTCTCCGATCGAAGTTTGTGGGAAAGTGCTTCCTGAAAATCTTGTGATCCTTCCTTTAGTGGAATTTGATGTGATTCTTGGCATGGATTGGCTTTCTCTACATGGAGCTCATATCAATTGCCAAAGAAGGGAAGTCACATTTCATATTCCAGATCAATCTACGATCGTATACCAATGCAAGGATGAACATAACCTTCCAGTGGAAATTTCTTCCATCTTATGGGTATTGATTCCACTAAATGAAGGTTATTTATCTCAAATGGTTGGTGAGAAACTCACGATTAAGAATATGCCCATTGTACGGGAGTTTGATGATGTCTTTCCGGAGGAATTGCCGGGTCTTCCACCAAATCGTGAAGTTGAGTTTTCAATAGAACTCGTACCGGGTGCTTTGCCTATTTCAAAGACACCTTATAGAATGGCCCCAATTGAGTTGCAGGAATTGAAGAAGCAACTCCAAGAGAATCTTGATAAGGGATTCATACGCCCTAGTGCGTCACCTTGGAGAGCACCTGTTCTATTTGTTAAGAAGAAAGATGGATCAATGAGACTCTACATTGATTATCGAGAACTTAACAAGATCACTATCAAGAACAAATATCCTCTCCCACGCATTGATGACTTATTTGACCAACTACGCGGAGCTCAATACATTTCCAAGATTGACCTTCGTTCAGGGTATCATCAATTAAGGGTCAAAAGGGAGGATATACCAAAGACGGCTTTCCGTACAAGGTATGGACACTATGAATTTATAGTGATGCCATTTGGTCTTACTAATGCCCCTGCTATCTTCATGGATCTAATGAATAGAGTCTTTAGAGACTATCTTGATCAATTTGTGGTAGTCTTTATAGACGATATTCTTGTCTATTCAAAGAGCAAGGAAGAGCATGAAGATCACTTGAGAATTATATTGAAGACCCTGAGAAAGGAGAAGCTTTATGCCAAATTTACCAAGTGTGAATTTTGGCTTCAAAAAGTTGCATTTTTGGGTCATATAATCTCAAAAGAGGGGATATCTGTGGATCCAGCAAAAACAGAGGTTATCAAAAGATGGTCAAGACCAACAACAGTAACTGAGATCCGAAGTTTTCTTGGTTTGGCTGGATATTATCGACGTTTTGTAAAAGATTTTTCACGATTATCTAATCCACTCACCAAGTTGACTCGGAAAGGAGTTAAGTTTGTCTGGACAGAGGAATGTGAAGAGAATTTCAAGGAGTTGAAAAGAAGGTTATCCAGTGCACCTGTGCTCACACTGCCTTGTAGTGGAGAAAGGTTTGTGATCTACAGTGATGCATCCAAGAAGGGATTGGGGTGTGTTCTTATGCAAAATGATATGGTGATATCTTATGCCTCATGACAGTTGAAAATCCATGAGCAAAATTACCCAACACATGATTTGGAGTTGGCTGCGGTAATCTTTGCATTAAAGATTTGGAGGCATTACCTTTATGGTGAAAGGTGTGATATTTATACTGATCATAAAAGTCTAAAGTATATTTTCACACAAAAGGAGTTGAATATGCGTCAAAGAAGATGGTTGGAGCTGATTAAGAATTATGACTGCTCAATCCATTACCACCCTGGGAAAGCAAACAAGGTGGCAGATGCATTAAGTCGACAAGACCATGCTAGTTTATCCATGATGAGGATCACAAAGGATCCAATATTTATGGATTTACAAAGGATGGATCTTGGAATTATAATGGAAGGGGAAAAATCTTATCTTTCTCAAATGAATGTTCAACCATCTATACATGTGAAGATTAATGAGGCACAGAAAGAAGATGTCGAGTTACAAAAGAAGGTGAGAAATGTTCCTGAATTCAACCTTGATTGTGATGGGATAATAAAGTTCAGGAATCGGGTTTGCGTTCCTCCCATCCCCGAATTAAATAATGAGCTGCTGGATGAGGCTCATAGTTCATCATTCTCTATTCATCCTGGAAGCACGAAGATGTATAGGGACCTGAAAGAGTACTTCTGGTGGGATGGCATGAAAAGAGATGTTGCTGAATATGTCTCTCGATGCTTGGTTTGTCAACAAGTTAAAGCAGAGAGACAGAAGTCTAAGGGGATGTTACAACCATTACCCATACCCGAATGGAAATGGGAAAACATCACTATGGACTTTGTCACAGGACTTCCTAAAACATCCAAAGGCAATAATGCTATCTGGGTCATAGTTGATCGTCTTACAAAGTCTGCACACTTCATTCCTATTAGAGAGGATTTCTCTCTAGATCAGCTTGCCAGGATATATGTAAAGGAAGTGGTAAGATTGCATGGAGTACCACTTTCTATTATATCTGATCGAGATCCGAGATTTACCTCGAAGTTCTGGCAAAGTCTTCAGCATACTCTGGATACAGAGTTGAGTTTCAGCACTGCTTATCATCCCCAGACAGACGGTCAGTCTGAGAGAACAATTCAAACCCTAGAAGATATGTTGAGAGCTTTCTCTATGGATTTCAAAGGAGGTTGGGATCAACACCTACCTTTGGTGGAATTTTCTTATAATAATAGCTTTCACTCCAGTATTCAGATGGCTCCTTATGAATCTCTCTATGGAAAGAAATGCAGGACTCCAACTTGCTGGGATGAAGTTGGGGAAAGAAAGCTATTAGGACCTGATCTCGTTGATGAAATGGCAGAAAAGGTCAGATCTATTCAACAACACATAAGAGCAGCTCAGAGTCGATAGAAAAGTTATGCCGACAACCGAAGAAAAGACCTAGAGTTTGAAGTGGGTGATAAATTGTTCTTACGAATATCTCCCTGGAAGAGGGTTATGAGACTTGGAAAGAAGGGGAAGTTGAGCCCTAGATATATCGGTCCTTTCGAAATACTGGATCGTGTTGGGAAGGTAGCTTACCGATTGGCGCTTCCACCGAATCTCTCTCAAGTTCACGATGTGTTCCATGTATCTCTCCTGAGAAAGTACATACCAGATCCTTCACATGTACTCAGCTCAGAAGTTGTACCGCTGGAGCAAGATCTTTCTTATGAAGAACAGCCGATAGAGATTCTGGATCGTAGCGAAAAAGTCCTACGAAACAAGACCACTCTCTTGGTGAAAGTTTTATGGAGAAACCACCAACTTGAAGAAGCTACATGGGAGCTTGAGGATATGATGAGGGAGAAGTATCCTCATCTGTTTGTTGCAAAGTGACGAATTTTGAGGGCGAAATTCTTTTTAAGGGGGGTAGAATGTAACACCCGAGACTTTTATGTTATATAAATCCTCAAAGGAATCTTTTTCTATACAACACTTG
This sequence comes from Viscum album, assembly GCA_963277665.1. Taxonomy (NCBI): domain Eukaryota; kingdom Viridiplantae; phylum Streptophyta; class Magnoliopsida; order Santalales; family Viscaceae; genus Viscum; species Viscum album. The sequence goes on from OY728156.1 coordinate 1,891,650,641, forward strand.
CTTGGCTTGCTTTACACGCAATCGCGACCTTCCTCGATAGCTTGCGTCGTACGCAATACCGAGTTTCACTAAACAACAATATGCTATTAAAACTAGCCGTTATGAATAGTAATAACCACTTTTTGAAATTTTATAAATTTTATTTTTCAAAATGGACTTCATTTTTGGACTCAGAATATCGAAATTAGCCTAGGGTGAAATTTTGGTTTTTTTTTCTGAAAACTTTCAATTTTTGATGAATAGTGAAACCACTAAGTGGTAGGTTAAAAACTGAATTTTGCATAAAACTTAATTTTACCGCTTCTGTGAATGGAATTTCAAAAATCCGACAAACACGGTTAATATCAAGGACTAAAATGTGGTTCAATGAGATGAAAATAATTTTTTTGGTGAATAGTAACTTTTTACTTTTTTTTACCGCGGTTAATAGTAAATAGGGTAACTAAGGGTAAATATGATATTACTATTACCCTAACACATGTCCTAATTCTATTTTACAAGTTTAATTCGACCAAAAACAAACTTAGGAATAAAATATGACCATTTAGGCCCACTTGGATTAGATTAGGACATTTATTATTAATTTATTTAAAGAAGGGTTAAAATAGTTAAAATCAAAGTTTAATAAGTAAATCATTTTTAATATGGGGTTATACATAAGATAAATTCAATTGTAAATATTAATTAGAAATCTAAAAAGATTTCCTACATGATGATATTTTATTTGTAATTTTTAGACATCAAATAATTTAATTTATTTATGACACAAAGATGATGCAGTAATTATCTTATTAATGAAATATTGACAAAATTGATAATATAAATACCAAAATAAATGTAATTTAAGACTTTTTATGAATTCCACTAATTTTATAGGTTACTATGATATATTAATTTTGATTTAATCAACTTGGTTCGAACATATAATTCTGTTATGACTTTCACAAAAATCATATATCAAATAGTGTCAAAATTGACACAAAATAGTTTTTAAATCAAATATTATATTATTAATTGTTATTTTATTCCTAAAAATCTAAGGTTCGGCAAAATGACTTAGATAAGGATATATATATTAATAATAAACAATTTGGGGTTCGTTTGGCATGTTATAGTAAGTGTATTAACCATATAGTGAAAGAAAACAAAAAGACACAGTAAAAGTTAAATTAATTAACTTAGAGTTAAATCTAATTGATAAGGTTAAAATAATACCCCAAACTTGTCTAAATCCTATTGGTTGATAGGATTTAGACCCATCACCACTTCAGCTTCGAAATAAGACCCTTTGGAACCATTATAAACCGATTTTTACTTTAATATAAAATAATATTTTGAGATATTCCTAAGGTGCCCCTCTCCTCCCTTATAAAAGGGCACCTCCTCCCCCTCCTCATCACACCAAATTGAGCACTCAAGCTCGGACAACCCCTGCCATTTTCTCCTCTCCACTTCCCTAGAATAATCCTAGAGGTCCTGGTATTCTCCAAAGACCAATCTTAGTTCCTTAAGTGGAGGATTCAAAGAGGCGTTCCAAAGAAGAGGTAATATCCATTACCGATCTTTTCAATTTCTTTCTTCTTCAACTTCTTCTTCTTTAGTTGTTTCATGATAAAGTAATAACATCAGTATTACTTACATACTGATATGTTATTATAAATATGAAACAACCCTAATTCACCTTCTATCCATCCTACGGAAAAATGAAATCACCGCGCGTGCGTACGTACGGAATACTGTCTCCACGCCGTGGTGTAATCTATTTTCCACCATCACCTTAAAAGGATGGGTATAATGGTGTAATGAGTAACTATATATGATTATTATGAAGTAATATTGATACTGAAATAATATATATATATACTTCAATACAATTCCACGATCATAGGAACGATATCATCACTCGTGCGTACGTACGGAATACCATCTCCACGATGTGATGCGACTCATTCTACATGATCTTAATTTCATAATGATTATATAAATGAATTGAATGAATGAATATGGTATATACTACACTAATACCATTCTGTAAATGAATTATCTATAACCTAAAGATAAGAATAAGAATTTATTCGACAAAACACGCATAAGAACAAAAAGTTATAAAGACCCGAGTAACAAGTAACAATGAAATATTACTAACAAGAAGCTAATAATATGACCATATATGATATCATATCAATATGTATGATTCTGGAATAAGTCAATAACATTATTTAAACCATTATACAGGAGCTTCGGACACGAACAAAGAAAATCGGACCTAAGGTGAGGGAAATATCACAATCTCATTTTTATCCGAGATTGTTTATTCGTAAGTATTTAATGGGGTGTATTTTATCATCCACATCCATGTTTTATCAATATGTAATATTATTTCCATCCACCTAAAATTGTTTAAATCCATTTTTATCCTTCGGTGAGTTTTTAGTAATACGTATGAAAGGAATCTTTTGTCGTTTTTCGTACGAGGTACTTTTTTGACTTTTCCGACAAAAGTACGAAGAATGTTTTTTTTTAACTTATACGGCATGAATGGATTTTTAAAACATTATTTCCAAGAAGCTTCCTTTACAAGTTTTCAAGTTTATTTTTAATCAAATTCTTTTATTTTAAAGTTGTATGACATGTTATGAAAGGAAAAATGTTTTTGAAGAAGAAAGGATATTTTCCTCAAGAATGGAGTTCAAGTGTTTTATCAAAATTATTTTCCATCTAAGATAATAAAGGGTTCTGTTTTTATCCCTATTATTACATTGATTTGATCATGTTGTGATGGAATTATTTTTATGAATTCCTTTATCTTATATGAATTGATTTATGATGTCATGATGTTTCAAGAATCCCATTTTTGTTACATGTGTTATGCGATGATGTATGTTTTATGATTATGTGGCACACATAAGAAAGGATTCATTATAAGATGGGTGGGACCTATATCTCCCTCCAATGCATTGGGTAAAGATTTTATATCTCATGAGATAGACATGGCTGGAACGGAAGGTTATTTCGGTTCAGTGATACAGGACTGAAACGAGGAGTGAACTCGGTTCAGAAAGGGACTTTGTCCACTAAGATAGTCTTGGCAATGAGTCATGACTAACAAGAAATGATTTTCCATGATTATGTGTGCATGCCACAAAGTTTCAAGTTTTATGTTATGATTATGGGGATCTCATTTTCACTTCTATGATTTATTCCATGTTAAGATATTATGATCTCTTTTGCAGGTTTTGATTTTCAAAAAGATATGATATGATTTTTATTTACTTTATTTGCCCTTGCTGAGCATTTGAGCTCACCCTTTTATGTTTTCTTTTCCCCAGGTCAGGAAGATGGATATTAAGTAGAATATGCTAAAAGGGACCCTAGATATGATGAAATAAATGGGAGACACTGTAGAAGATTTATGAACCAGTTGTTTATGTTTCCCAGTTTCTAAAGACACTATACCTATACGGTCCTTTGTGGTTTTATCATATGTTGTAAAAAGTGTGCTTCAATTTTTGAAGTATTAAAAATGTATGTAAAGTATGGGTCGTTATATTGTAGGATGAGTTTCATGTCACTAGAAGGTAGATTATTTATACACAATGGGTGAATGGGATGTCTAGGTGAGTAGAGCGGGACCCGAGCATCATGGGTTGGGAGGAGTTGCATCCCATATTGCTAGTCAATATCTGGATGACCAGGGGACTTCACAGATGGAATTTCCTCCAGTGGTTGACTGTTTCAAAGATGACTTTTCAGGATTGCCTATGGAGCGAGAGGTGCACTTTTCTATTGATCTTGTTCCAGGAGCGGCACCAATGTCCATTACTCCTTATAGGATGGTTACACCATCATTGAAATATCTCAAGAAGAAGTTATAGGAGTTACAAGATAAGGGTTTCATACGACCCAGTACTTCTCTTTGGGATTCGTCTATCCTATTTGCAAAGAAGGCAGACGGTACCCTCTGACTTTGTGTGGATTATTGAATGTTTAACTAGTTTATTGTCAAGAACTGATATCCCTTTCCAAGGATTTATGATCTCTTTGATCAGCTTCAAGGATCCTGGTTGTTCTTGAAGATTGACATGAGATCCGGTTATCATCAGTTGCACGTTAGACCTTCAGATATACCTCTTACAACCTTTCGGATCAGGTATGGTCTATACTAGTATGTGGTTATGCCATTTAGTCTCACGAACGCACCTATAGCTTTTATTGCACTGATGAACCGAGTATTCCATGCATACTTGGATTATTTCCTGGTAGTTTTGGTGGATGATATCTTGGTGTACTCTCACACTCGACACGACCATGACACGCATCTTGAGATCATTTTTAATACACTGAGAGAGCATTAGTTATATTCTAAGCTCTAAAAATTCCACTTTTGGATAGACCAAATTCACTTCTTGTTTCATGTTATCTCAGAGACAGGAGTATTAGTAGACCTAGAGAAAGTGAGAGCTGTAGTTTTCTAGGAGCATCCGAAGAACATTTTTGAGGTATGGAGTTTTCTAGGGCTGTCTGGATATTAAAAACAATTCATACAGGACATTTCATGCTTATCAGCGCCACATATGGGCCTGAATAAGAAGGGTGCGAAGTAATTGTGGTCATATTCTTGTCAGTCAGCCTTTTCGGAGCTGAAAGGGAGGTTTACTCTAGAATTGATACTGTTTTTTCTAGAGCTGGGAAAGATCTATATTGTATGTTTAAATAATGGGTTCCCTAGACCCAATTATTCAGTGCTTTTGATTACCATATCGTGTATACAGTTTTCTATACAAGAGAACATCTTACCATTATAGTGTAGAATTTTCTATATCCACTATTGAAATGATAATGTCCAAAGATTAATTGTCATATCGAAAGGTTATAGCAGTTCCCAGGCTATAATGAGAACCTTAAGATACTATGACATTATTCTTAAAGATATGTTTTATGGTCTAGATACATACTACTTATTGGACACAGTAGATTTTTGAATATTATGTGATGGGGTCTCATAATCATTGAGACTTCTTCTCATGAAGTTCGCACTTGGTTATCTCTAGTTGTGAGATCATGAGGACTGACCCGCCAATAGGAATACCACATGTTTTGGGTGTCATTAGATGTTCATATCTATGATCATGTGTAATGATCTCCAAACATGAGATCATTACCAATGTATGTCATTTGATTGTGTACTTTGATGAAAGATGAAAACCATGGAAATAATGTCATGGTGATGTAGTTTTTGTTGGGTGCGTCATTGGTGGCATGGCATTGGTTGATTGGTCAAGAAAGGATTTGTCACTTTTGGGTTATGGAATTAATATATCTCAGGCCAAGTTGATAAGGATAGAAGTACCTTTATAAGACCATGGCCTTGGCAGTCAAAGGTAAATCCATCCAGTTAAATAAACAAACAATAAATCAAGAAAATGGCGATGACATGAGAGTGCATCCTGCTTTATGAGATATTAAAGACAAAGAGATTATATTAAAAAGTGTGTGTTCATAGGTTGGTTTTCAATATTATGACAATCCTTATCTCTTAAGGGACCATGATGGGTTTCTAGATCCCACTCTTGGCCTGTGAATTCAATTCACTGTTGTCGAGATAAGGTCCTAGAGGGTCACTCACAATATCATATTCAAGAATTTTCCCTATTCAGTTGAATAGAAGTTTTGGAAATTGTGGGCCCTACCACTGGGGTCCATGATTTGTCCAATGTAAAACAATCACAAATGCAATAAATGAATTCATATTATTATAGTTTAGAGTAATTAGTATTGAATTTATTTATTAAATATGTTTACGAGTTTTAAGTAAATACATGAAAAATATTAATTGACGAATATTAAATTATTCAAGGTTCAATTAATATTTATTGGAGTGAAGAGTTGAGTTAATGACTCAATTATTATCATCTAATATATTTTAATATATTACAAGTGAATGATAATAATATTTATGACTCAGATTATTAGTCATAAAATGTTGTTGATGGTGAATTAAGTATCCGGGGCAGCGAGGTTATATCAGGTATTTTAATTAAGCACTATAAATAGAAGAGGAGGGGATTTTTCAAAATACTATTCATAGATATTCTCTCTCCTCTCCTCTCTCTCATGTTCTAGAGAGATAGGATTTGGATCCAAGGACTTCAGATCGTACACTCTCTCAGGCATCGATTGCAGTGTGATGCAGTGATCGTTGGAGCATTGAAGGTGTCGTCGCAATTCTGCACTAGCACCCAGATTATGATGAATGATTCTACCATGGATTTTTTGAAGCACGTGTGGATGATCTAGAGGTTTTAGATGTCAGATTCTTCGAGCAGCGATCACCAATGATGAGCGGGTGTCATGCATGGATTAGAAATTAAACCAGGTACTTTACGGTTTATTTTTTCACTTAAAATCCTTCACGTGTTGTCCTCAGCTAGGATCAGGCTTCTTTTCACCGACGTCAACAAGTTTATGTCGATTGTCGGTGGAAATTATTAAAAACTCACATGTTTGGGGATTTTGCTGCATGCCCGGTTCAAAAACGTTGTATCAAAGGGAGCACGTGTCAATTTTAGTCCAAGAAAAATTAAATTTTCATTATTTTATAAAGAGGGCTTCGATATGGTACCAGTGCCGCAAACCACATTTTAATTCGAAATTAGATTACCATTTTGTTGTCATCCAAAGTTTTAATTTCGAATTAAAACAGGTAGTTTAATAAGGTTCTAAATTAAAGAACCAATTTTTTTTAAATCAGTTTACACCAAAATAGTATTTTCCGATGAGTACTATTAATTATTATTGTTATAATAATTTTATTATTATAATAATAATTTTATTATTATAATAATAATTTTATTATTATTATATTATAGTATAATGATATTTTATTATTATAATGTTTAAAATTTATCTAGCCTATATATAGGATTTATAAAACTTTATTTAAAGGGATGGTAGACCTTCTTTGCAGGTCCCCAACTTTACAAAAAAACAGAAAAAGTGGTTGACCTGCAAAGCAGGTTAAGAAATTCAAAAAATGGGGGGGAGAAAAGAGGGGTCACCCACCCCCCCCCCCCCCCCAAATTTAATAGGGTTGGGGTTCAAGCGGCCCCCCTTGGTTTTCTCCCTCCCCACGTCGTGCGGCTCACCGGACACAACTAGGGGTAGAGATATTGGGTCTCCCTCCCTGCTCCATACAGCAGGCCACTACACCAAGGCATGAGGGCCACCTCTCTTTTACCCTAGGTGGTGCGGTGGCAGCCCACACCAGGTCTTTCAACCTGCAGTGCAGGCCGGTGACCTGCAGAGGCCTTCCTCCCCGCAGAGGATCCCTTTTGCGCAGCTACTCACTCTGCTCAGCCCACTCCCAACCAGACCCCAGTTCCTCTCGCTACTTCTTCTCCTTCCCCACAAGACCATCATACCAATTCGGCTACACCAGGTCAGCAGACCACCCCGAAGGCCGCCCCACACCGTGTGCTGCCTCCCTCTCCTGTGGAGCCGCTCTTCATCGGGCGGCCTTCTCTAGAGTGGCCAAACCCAGGTCGGCACCTTTCTGCAACCGAACTGCGGCGGCCCCTCCCTGTCCAGCGTGTTTTGGCACCACCCGACCTCACCTCCCGATCTCCACCAGGCTGGCAGGCTCTCTCTCAGAAGTGTTGCACCGGTGCCCAGTGCTGGATCACAGGACCGCCTCCGGTTGGCTCCCCTGCTCATCATGGACAGCCACACCAAGATGCTTCCCTCCTCCGACTTCCTCCATATCCACCAGCATGGACAACCTTGGTCTCCGTAAAGAAAATCCCAACCACCTCCCTGTTGCACTCATTGCTCTTCCAGAACCCGCAGCGTGGCGTGCACCACCGTGAGGTAACCCATCTGCAAAGGGTTTGATCGAATTCAACCTGAAACATGTCCAGGAATGATTTCTTAGCCCCAAACGGGCTTGGGCGGACCTTCCCTACCTAGAACTCCCATGAACAGGGTTGGTATAGCTCAGACTAGGCCTGTACAAGTTCTCCCCGACCCGCACAGGCCTTGCCCAAAGTTTTAAGGGCTCGGGTATTTTAATTTAATCAAAATTAATTAAATTAATTAATTTTATTTTATTTGATAATTAAATTAATTAAAATTTAATTTTGGTTATTAGAATTTTAATGTGGCGTGATTAATTTAATTTGGTGATTGATTAAATTAATTAATTAATTTAATTTTAGTTTTAAAATTAAATTAATTAATCAAGACCGAATGACAACATTTGTTGAATTAAAAATTAAGAGTGAAATTTTTAATTCAATAAAATTCCCTCAAGTACTATTTTTATGCATGTTTAATTTATTCTCCATTTATTTTATGTTCGTGAGTTAATGCATAAACTGATCATCAGTTGGAGACCGACCGATGTATGTGTGGTGACTTTTATTTAATTTATTTATTTAATTATTGCATGTCGGTTTGTAATAATTAATTTAATTAAATAAAATGTGATATGTGTGTCTTCTCAAGTGGCATTATATGTATAAGGGTCTATGAGACCATTCTCAGAGTTTAATTTTATACCATAAGACCCCCTCACCTGCGTGCGAGTATAATTGTATAATGATGAGATGACCAGTGACACACTTCATACCAAGTGACGGAAACGCACCATACAAGAGTTGGATGCATTGGATGAGTAGATAAAGCTATTCAAGTTTCAATCCATGCGACTAAAGGTACTTAACCCTAGGGTTTCGGTTGGTCCGTTATTCACTCAACAGATCAGCCAATGGTATCGGCTCATGATCAGGTTTTTCATTTTATTTCTTCATGGTTTATTATTTTTTGAATATGTAGTTACAACGTGATCACATAGAATAATAATAAACAATCATGCAAGATAAAATGAACATATGATGTGATATATTTTTTCTATTTCATGCATGGGCAGTTGTGAGTGCGATCACATTGTACATGCTTATAAAAATAGAAAATGATTTCTTTCATCACATTAAAAATTTTAAAACCCACAAAGATATATTAATTCATAACCGCCTTCCGTCATTCAAGTTTGGACAAAACCGGCTGCTTGAGGTGTCAGTCATGCCATAGATGAGGGTGCCTCTTACTACCAGGGATTCCTTATAAAAATGATGGGTTGACTTACCTAAAATTTCAGCAATGAAATATACATATCTATCTTGATGTAATTTTAGAGGCAAGAGTTGAGTTAATCAAGTTCTAATTTTAGAAGCTGGGACCTCGCTCAAAAGTTTAAGGAATCGCATGTTAAAGCGGTCGGCTAGCCAAAATCCCACCTAGAACCCTCCAAGTAGTGGCGTAGTCATAGCTTGTAGACTATGAGTGGTGGTTCTGGGATCCTTGCCACTAGAATACTCAGGAGACAGGGTATTCTAGTTCTAGCATAGAGGGTTATTATAATTCGATAAAATAGTGGGAGACATTAAATTACATAAGTAATTAATAAAAATATCTAAATTGGTAATTTATATAAAAGGAATTCATCTTCTAAAATTCATTTTTATAGAATAATGGAAAGTTATACCACAATTTTAAACTAAGATATTATATTTGACAAATTAAATATCCTCACTAACATGAATATCCATGAATATTACAAGTGTGTATGCATAGTACTATGATATAGGAAAACTCAAGGTTCCAGTGTCCCCAATACTGTTAACTACCTCAAGAAGCAAGGGTGAAACTACTTACAGGAGACTAATGAAAAAAGCATATGATAGTTATATCACTATGCTATCATCAATGTCCGGTGTCAGATGCAGTCTCTACACCAGGACATTGATGATAAAACATGAAGTCTCATCTCTGAGATTTTTGCAAGGATAAAGCGAAGTAATGATATGAATAAGATGATGTTACACTGAAATGTGTAAATTGAGATATTGATCGTGATCTTTAAATGGATCCCTTTCTCATTTCATTTTCACCACTTTACTAAAGTCTCGTTTTAAGTTATAAAATGAGAGAGTATTGAGTAAACTCTCCATTACCTATCTAGGTATGGTTCTCTAAGTGGATAAGAATAAAATACAATTAAGTTCTAATTCTTATGGAGAATAAAATGAAATAAATTTTGGAAATGTCAAAGGCATTTAATACCAATGGAACATTCAGTACATCCTTCAATTATTGAGTTATTAACAAATTTTATTTTCATTGTATATTATAAAATAATACTATGGAAGTTTAAAAGCAATAAACTATTTTAAAGAAGCAAGTTGAAGCTTCTACATCAGGAATATTCATCAAAGTAATATTTCCCTTTTACTACTTTAGTATTTACTACTATATTCTTTTACAAGTGTATTTTAATATGGTAACCAAGTTAGTATATAAATATTACTAGAAGTCGGGTGTATTCTCCAAGTGGCTACAAAAGGGTGATACCTAGGCCAGTGGTGAGAAGTACATGACTTCTTAATTTCCAAGTGAAATATTAATGTTGAACTAATATTGAGTATAACCGAAAACATTAATCTCATGTGTCCTTGGACATGTGAAGACATTCTTTCAGGTTCTGGAATCAATGATGTTTTTGGTAAACTCAATCTCTAGTTCAGTAATACTTGAATCATAGGTAATTAGTGATGAATATAAATATAATACTTATACCCAGTTGTGACAAGATAATTCTTTTTCAAGTAATAATAAAAGTGTACATCATGAATATACCAAGTTTTGTATTTAGGCTTGGCACAGCTAAATACTTTTGGTATTATTGGCATCTTTAGTTTGGACCAAGGAGCCTTTAGAAATAAAGGTATGTCATACAGATTTTGGAAATAGTTCAACAATTAAGCATGAACTATTCAAAGTATAATCTAGAGGTATATATTCTTCATAAAATTCCTTTAGTAAATTAATGAATAATAAAGTGAAGTATTTTCATGGTTAACAGATATGAGTTTCTTCGAGTTAGTATACTGAAGAATATCTCGACCAAGAATTCATCAATCATGACAATGTAGCATGGAGTAATTCCTAAATGCACTTTACCTTATCGACATCACACCATTGATTTTAATGAGGAGTATTGATGATGAAGTATTACATATCAACATTGATCAAAGAACATGTACCATGGAGCAATTCATAAATTCATATGTTATACATCAAGATTTTGATGTAAGTAATATCAATATTGTAACTTAAAGAAACATCCATTATATTTCATGAAATGTTTTGAAAATAACGGATCCCACAACCATATGCCAACTATAATGAAAAATGGATATCATATGATTCATATTATAATGTAAATTCATTATGTTATAAAGACATGTGTTTGGATGCAAATAGTTTGTTCATATACAAAGAAACCTGCATCAAGATAAACACATTGTGCATCTAAGGTACTTATCCTAACAATTTCTTAGGATATTACACAAATCCTTAATATAGATAAGTTTTAGTCAAGTTATAGACTGCATATCTATATAAGGGTTCACATCTCTATTAGAGATAGTGGGACATATTTTTACTTGTGTTTAGTCAAAGCCCAAGATGCACAAATTGTTGGAATAATAACTAGTTCCACAAGCACATGTGGAAAAAAGTATGTTCTAGAGACACATACTACATAAGAAAGATATAACCATGGTGATGGTTTTTATATTCACCACGGTCGGTGATCTACTATTCAATATGAAAAATATTTCCTACAAGTAAGCAGTATATAGAAATTAGCTAAAATTGATAAGACCAACTAAAATTCAATTAATGGATTCCATGTATCAAAGTTAAATGGGGCTTATTATTTTGAATACTGAGGTGGGTATTCAAGTGATTTGATACATGGATGGTACAAGTGTAGTAAAAATAAGGATTGATTGGTTTCACCAAGTGGTTAGGCCTAAATCCATTAGAAATTTACTTATCATAGCTAATATATATGATCAAATTATTTAGAATTGGATTTCATGACCACCAATCGTGGATGGTGTCTATATAAAACAACCAGAAAGGGATGGTCATGTCACAAAATGCTAATAAATTTTTCAAGTTAATGAATTCCAATTTAGGATTAAAGTAAAAATATGATCAAAGAATTTATATTTGAATCAAATGATTTTCATGTGTCCACTAGAGGTTAGTGGTAGCACCAATGTTTTCCAAGAAGAAGTATGTTCGGAAACATATTGAAAATAAATGTCGGTATTATAGTTAGTTAAGACCAAGATGAAATTTATTCTCCAATGATTGAATTAAAGTAGCAACCTACGTTCTAGGGGAAAAGATCTACTAAGGTAGATCTATAGGTTTCTAGGTCCTCATCAATCATACATATAGTGACATTGTATTGAAAAATACAGGTTGGAACAATTTAAGAGATGAATTGTTGCCTATGTCATGGGTCATAATCTTTCCATGTTGACATGTCTGTGACATGGGAAGAGATAAACATGGTGAGTTACAATCCATACGTCGAAGTGATGGATCAATCATGCATGCCATAAATATGTACAAGAACCGATATTGCCAAGGTATATTTTATAGTAGGCAAATATCAGTTATTTCCAGGAGCACTCTAATGGATGTAGTTAGAAATATCTAATTGTACTTCAGCAAGTACAAAAGATATGTACTTGGTAAGTGGAGAAGAAAGGATACTAGTTTTTGGGGATACAAACTATTCTTTCATAGATTAGTGTGATCTAATATAATATTTAGGTTAAAGACGATGAGCGAGTCAAGCTCATACAAGCCATTGGTAGCCATACCTACAAATATAGAGTACGTTATAGCTTCTACGGAAGCTAAGAAGTAGTTATTAAATGAAATGATTTGTTCCAATTCTTGTAATCACACCTGGTAATAAAATTATTATCATAATAAAAATTATGATATTCTTAATAGCCAATATTTCAAGTTATGACAGTGGAAAAAAGTGATATACTCAGGATACCATCTCTTCTGAAATTTTACTCAAGGAGATAAAGTCTCTATAGCAGTATTACCATGCAGCGGAACCATGGTGGACCCAGTATCTATAGCTGTTACTCAGCAGAAATGTGATGTTAATCATGTGAGTAGCTACCAAGTTTGGTTAGCAAGTTGTCTCTAGTGTAAGTGGGAGTGTTGATATAGTGGGTGCCCTAGACCCAACTATTCAGTGCTTTTGATTACCATATCATGTATACAGTTGTTTATACATAATGAAATCTTACCATTATAGTGTATACTTTTATGCATCCACTATTGAAATGGTAATGTCCAAAGATTAATTGTCATATCGAAAGGTTATAGTAGTTCCTAGGATATAATGAGAACCTTGAGATAATATGACATTAATCTTAAAGATATGTTATATGGTCTAGATACATCCTACTAATTGGACACAATGGGTGTTTGACTATTAGGTGTTGGGGGCTCATAAGCATTGAGAATTCTTCTCATGAAGTTCGCACTTGGTGATCTCTTATTGTGAGATCATGAGGACTGGCCTGCTAATAGGAACACCACATTTTTTGGGTTTCATTGGATGTTCCAATCTACGATCATGTGTAATGATCACCAAACTTGAGATCATTACCAATGTATGTCATTTGATTGCGTACTTTGATGAAAAATGAAAACCATGGAAATAAAGTTGCGGTGAGGGAGTTTGTGTTGGGTGAGTCATTGGTGGCATGGTGTTGGTTGAATGGTCAAGAAAGGATTTTTTTCTTCCAAGTTATGGAAGTAATATATCTCAGGCCATGTTAATAAGGATGAAAGTGCCTTTATATGACCATGTCCATGGTAGTCAAAGGTAAATCCATCCAATTAAATCAACAAACAATAAATCAAGAAAAGGGAGATGACACGAGAGTGCGTCCTACTTTATGAGATATTAAAGATAAAGAGATTATATTACACAATGCATGTTTGTAGGTTGGTTGTCACTACTGTGAAAAACCTTATCTTTTTAGAGTCCATGATGGGTTGCTAGATCCCACTCTTGGTCTGTGAATACTATTCACTACTATCAAGATAATGGCCTAGAGGGTCACACACAATAAAATATTCAAGAATCTACCCTCTTTATTTGAATAGAATTTTTGGACATGGTGGGCTCTTCCACTAGGGTCTGGGATTTGTCCAAGGTAAAACGATCACCAATTCAATAAATGAATTCATATTATTCGAGTTTATAATAATGAGTATTTAATTTATTTATTAAATGTATTTACATGTTTTAAGTAAATACATAAAAAATATTAATTGAAAAATATTAAATTATTCACGGTTCAATTAATATTTATGGGAGAAACTAGTCGAGTTAATGACTAAATTACTATTGTGTAATATATTTTAATATATTACAAGTGAATGATAATAATATTTATGACTCGGATTAGTATTCATAAAATGTCGTTGATAGTGTATTAAGTATCTGGGGTCGACGAGGCTATACTGGGTATTTTAATTAATCACTATAAATAGAAGAGGAGGGGCTTTTGCCAAATACTATTCATGGGGATTCTCTCTCCTCTCCTCTCTCCCATGTTCTAGAGAGAGAGGCTCTGGATCCATGGACGTCAGATCAAGAACTCTCTCAAGCATCACTTGCGAAGCGATGCGGTGATCATTGGAGTGTCGAAGGCATCATTGCAATTCAGCGCCAGCACCCGGATTACGACGAACGACGCTCCCGGAGATTTATTGAAGTGCGTGTGGATGATATAGAGGATTTCGATGTCAGATTCTTCGAGCAGTGATCTCAAATGAAGATAAGGCATTGTGTGCAGCTTCGAAATTAAACCAGGTACTTTATGGTTTATTTCTTTTCTTAAAATCCTTCACGCGTGGTCCTTGGCAAAGACCGGGATGTCGTTCACCGATGTCGACAAGTTTACATCGATCGCCAGTGGAAATTTTTAAAAAACCCACCTATTTGGGGCTTTCACCACATGCCCAATTCCAACATTGTATTCTATCATGCATCAGTTATCGGGAGAGGAGCAGTGCTTATGAAGGGAGAAGGAGTCATTGTGTACGGGTCTCGATAGTTGAGGCCACATGAGAGGAATTACCCGATGCACAATCTTGAGTTAGAAGCAATTGTTAATGTTTTACGCTGTTGGAGACATTATCTTCTAGGAGAGCATTTTTTGGTTTTCAACGATCACAAAATTATCAAATATATCATTATATAGCGCAATCTGATTTTGAGACAGCGAAGCTGGGTTGAGTACCTTCAGTCTTTTGACTTTGAGCTTTCTTACATGTCGGGGAAAGGCAACGCAGTGGCTGATGCGCTGAGAAGGAGGACTCAGATATAGGAATTTCAAGAGGCCAGTAGTGAGTGGAAGCTTATGGATCTATTCTCTGAGATAAATTTGGAGGTTCACGATAGACAGGGGAAGACATTTATTTCTTTTGTGGTTGTTACCTCCATTATACATGATCAAGTGTGAATAAGGAATCTATCAGATTTTGAAGGCCTGGTCCTATGAGAAAGTGTGTCATGAGAGGACTCTATTATTGGATGGATCATAGGTGAGGATGAGATCTTGCATTTTCATGGTTGTGTATGGGTTTCAGCAGACATGCGTGAGGAGATGATGTGGGACTTTCATTCCTCGGTTTGGGTAGTTCATCCAGGTTTCACCAAGATGTATCAAGATCTGCACTGTAAAGACCCGCAAATTTCAAGGAAATTTTTTTCTTAATTTTCTTTGGAATTTTACAAGAGCGCAGCTTCAGACGGCACCTGATTCCGAGGCCCGGTGTGCCCGGAATCAATTTCCGAAGTTTGGCTCGGGTACGTTCAGTGAACGGACGAGCGGGTTTTTCTATCTTTTGAACCGGTGCCCGGAATCGAATTCTGAGGGCACCGATGAAATCGCAGCGCCGGTATTTGCTTAGAAACACCTCTTCCGGAGTTGCGTTTGCTCAGACGTGGTTTTTAAATTTTACGGCTTTAAGTCAGAAATAAAATAAAGTTTGTGCGACAACTTTATTTTATTTCACTTAAGCTGCTTGGAAGCCACTTGAAGTCACTTAATGGCGGCTTGAACTGAGTTGAACTGGATAGGATGCTATCCAGAAATATCCTACCCCTTGGTAGGATATTTGTGCGGTGGGACCCGCACGAGCCCCGCCGTTTCTTTCGCTAAGTAACGCACCCGCGAAAACCCGTCAAAGTAACTGAAAAGTCAACCGACGCGTTTTCTTTAATTCTTAACAGACCATTTAATTGGGCGGTTTATTTCGTGAATTAAATGGACTGTTTCTTCGTGAATTAAATGGGTCGTTTCTTTCGTTGAATTAATTCAACGAATTGATGGATCGTTTCTTAACCGGTTTCGTGTTGGCATGTTTATAAAATAAGACCAACCTAAAAATCCTTGGAAAGGATTTGAAAGAATCTTCGTTCCTCCACCCTCTCCGCGAAGAACGCGAAGAACGCGAAGAACGCGAAGAACGCGAAGAACGCGAAGAACGCCGGCGACCAGAATTCGACGACGCACACCAAGATCTGCGACGTCGACGAGATCTACCCGCGACGTTCTTCGGCGACGCCTCTTCTTCCGCGGCCGACCCTCGTTCGGCAACAAAGGTGAGAATCAGATCTTTTCTTCTCCCTTTTTAATTTCAATATCAACGGATTTAAACTAATTAAATCCGTTGATCTTGATCCGGAGATTGGCGACGCGACGAGCGATTCCGCGACGACGCGGCGATCTCCATCTTCCGCGACGAGCAATTCCGCGACGACCCCTCATCCGACGACGACGATAAGGTAAGGGTTGATTGGAATATTTTCCTTCCCGTGATTTATTTCTTTTAAAGTAAAGAAGCATGATCTTCGAACAATTTTAACATTTAAAATTGTTGTTGATTGTTTTATTGTTCCTCCCGTGGATTATGACTAACGCGGAGGGTGCGGGTCTAACGAACAAGACCCGGCAACCCTCCGCCGATCTCCTCTTTTTGCGCGGATTTGGCGGACGACGACGAACCGTGCGGCAAGGGAAATTTGTTGGCTCCGCAGTGAAGATCGTCCCCCGGGAGGAGCATCGGCGCAGACGGGAAAGAAATCGGGCCACCGGAGCATCTCCGGCGGCCCGCGGAAGGAGGCGGCGGCGCGGGTCGCCGGCGCGGCGGCGCCGGCGACCGGAGGCGGCGGCGCCAGGCGCGCCGCCGTGGAAATCTTCCGCCGCGGCTGAAGCCGCGGCGGCGGCGGCAGCCGGTTCCGCGGCCGCGCGGAACCGGGACGGACGCGGCGGCCCGGCCGCGTCCGCGTGACAGGCGGCCCCCCCGCGGGGCCGCGGTTTCTCTCAAGCCGCGGGTTCAACCCCGCGGCGGCGGCAGTTCGGCCGCTCGGCCGAGGCCGAGCCGGCTGGTCCGGTCGGCCGGGCCGCGCCCAGGCCGGACCGGACCCGGCCGAGCCGGTTCGGGCCGGGTCGGGCCGACCCGGTTCGGCCGACCCCAGGGGGGGGTTCGGGCCGGGTCGCCCCGGGCCCAGTACCCCCGTTTCGGGCCCTCTACGGTCTTTCGCCCATATCTTGGGCCTGGGACCTCCGATTGACGAACCGTCAGCGGCTACGCGATCCTTGGATCGAGACGGTCGTTTCGGTATATTATACTCAAGGTTTCGGAAGACTTTGGGTTCGGCCGGGTTGGTTCGTACACGAAGCCAACCGGGCCCTCGGAGCGGAAACGCTCATAACTTGAGCTACGGACGTCCGAACGACGTACCGTCAGCTGTGGTAGTTTCCTCTAAGTGAGACGGAACTTTTGGCATACTCCGCCCGAGGATCGGATACAGGCGGAGTACGGTCGGGTCGGTTTTTCCCTAAAAACCAACCGGGCCCCTGGGACGAAAATGCCAATAACTCTCAGACCGGGCGTCCGATTGACGCGCCGTCTGTCGCATTGAGATCCTGTTGTCGATACGGAACTTTTGGATACATCAACTTCGGACTACGTGTCATTTGATGTATCAGCCCCTCGGCTCGTGGAGCGGACCCTCCTAAACGAGCTCGCTACGTGCGGGAACCCTAGCGCTGGCTGTGACCTCGACGACAGAGCAGAGATCCTCCGTGGACTGCGACGACGGCAGAGCAGAGATCCTCCGTGGACTGCGACGACGGCAGAGCAGAGATCCTCCGTGGACTGCGACGACGGCAGAGCAGAGATCCTCCGTGGACTGCGACGACGGCAGAGCAGAGATCCTCCGTGGACTGCGACGACGGCAGAGCAGAGATCCTTCGTGGACTGCGGCGACGACTGTGCAGAGATCCTCAGTGGACTGCGTCGACTACTGCACTCAGCGATCCTACGCGGATCAGTGCCCGATCCTATGTGGGTCCTACTACCGGTTCTGTGTGAGCCACTGCCTACCGGTTCTGTGTGAGCCACTGCCTACAGGTTCTGTGTGAGCCCGATCCTGTGTGGGTCTACTGCGGGGGTTAGTACCTATCGATCCTTCGTGGGTCCGACGACTTAGATGGATCAGTGATCATCTTTGACGTCATCTGAAAAAGTATACCTGGTTGAGCTGAATCTTATGTTACTCTCCTTTGTGGATTGTGTTGAACCATCCTTTGTGGATTTACTGTTTACTCTCCTTTGTGGATTTGAGTCTTGCTTTCCTTTGTGGATTGAGTTGTTCTTGAGCTCGTGAGCAGAGCTAGAATTGGGGACTTAGGTATATGTATGGGCATATACCTAAGTCGAGTCGGATGTTACTTCGTGATTGCATCTTTCTTTTGTGCTATATCCTTTGTGGATTTCGGGAGACCTTCGGGGGTCTCGGGGTCCTTACTGAGTAGTTGTACTCACCCCTGCACGGGCCATGCCCGCACTTCGTGGTGTTGGTTGCAGACGACGGACAGCGCTGATCGCGGTTGGGGCGTGGAGCAGGACGGTACCTGGAGGTGGACCACTGGGCGGGACGTGCTCAGAGCGGACGTGGGGCCCGAGGAGCTTGGAGGCTATCTGTACCCACCCTTCAGGTGGGATTGCCAATGGACGACACGAGGCCGCCGTCTTTTCTTCAGTTGCTGTACTTTACTCTTCAGTTGTACTTTACAGTTGGGCTTGTATTTCTGGCCCCTTTACTTTTCTGCACTTTACTTTCCGCTTGCTGACTCTGTGTGGTTGTTACTTATAAAGGCAATGCCTTCCCTGTTTACTGGGATTTTACGCCTTGGTGCTAGTCGCCAGCCCCTGGCCTATGGAAGGCGGGCTTGGGGTAGTCACGGCACGGGCCCCGAGGACGGGTCGTGACAAATTGGTATCAGAGGCGGTCGGTTCTACCGCAGACTCTGATCGTCCTTTCTTTCTATGTGAAGCAATAGTGTTTAGTGTATTGAGTGTGGTTATCAGTTCAGGGAGCCCAGTGTTGGTGCGGCGGCCGACGTATCCATACACCAGGACCCTGACTCCTGATTTCCGGCTTAATGCATGAAAACATTGATTGCGTGTGCGTTTCAAGTTTTTCCTTGTGATTACTTGTGTCAGCTCACCGGGTATACTGATCTGCTTTATGAAAGTCTCAAGTTGTCCTTGTGATTACTTGTGCCAGCTCACCAGGTATACTGTTCTGACTGTGGTGCTCTTGTTCTCCTTTTCAGGATGGCCCCGCGACGACTGCCAGCTAGGGTTCCGAGTGTAGGGCGCGACGGCAGCCCACCGAGCGACGAGGCCTCGGTGCAGGGCCCTTTGCCAGCTGTGGCACCGGCGGTAGCTTTACCCGCCGAGCCACCGATGCTACCAGTACCAGACGCTGACGATGCACGTCGCCTCAGGGCACTGCATGAGTTTCAGAGCCAGCGACCGCCCAGGTTTCGCGGTGAGGCGGACCCCCAGGCCGCCGAGGACTGGCTAGAGGCGGTGGTACGGATCTTCAGGCTAGTGAGGACACCAGCGGATCTCATGGTGATCCTCGCAGCGAGCCTCCTGCAGGCGGCGGCAGGACTATGGTGGAGCCTGATGCTCCAGGTTCACGATGAGGCATCCTTGCTCTGGGCGGACTTCGAGAGCCTCTTCCGCTCTGAGTTCGTCTCGGCCACCCTCCGAGCGGTGCGCATCCAGGAGCTTCTCCAGCTGCGCCAGGGCAGCATGACGGTCGCTCAGTACGCGGCGAGGTTCACGGACCTATCTCGCTACTCGACCGACATGGTACGGGACCCCTTCTTCCGGGCCCGGACCTTCGAGCAGGGCTTGCGACAGGAGATTCGGGCGTCGCTGATCTCCCTCAGCATTCCGACCCAGGCGGGAGTGCTGGAGCGAGCCCTCCTGATCGAGAGCTTCCTGGCAGAGCCTTCTTCAGCAGCGAGACCTAGCGCAGGGCGGCAGGTAGCTGAGTCATCGGCAGTAGGCAGCCGACGGATGACTCACGGGTCCAGGCAGACCAGACCCCCTCGCAGACGGCCTCAGGACACCGGCTCAGCGGTGCAGGGCACACAGCGGAGTGCCAGCCTTTCGAGAGGCAGGTTGTGCTACTCTTGCGGCGGGCAGGGTCACATGGCTCGTGACTGCCCGACTCGCCGACCAGAGGAGCAGCAGACGGTGGAGGGGCCACCCAGGCAGAGGCAGAGGGTCGACCGTGGCGGTCCGCAGGGAGGAGGCGGACGAGGCAGAGGAGCTGGCCGAGCAGCGGGTGGTGGGCGACGCTTCCAGGCTCTACCCCCACCACCACCAGGAGGGCCACCTCGACCACAGGGAGCTGGCGGGCAGAGACAGGCCCAGCTCCAGGCAGTGGAGGCCTACGACCCCGACATGCCAGAGATGATTCGAGGTACGATCTGTGTCTATTCCACCCTTGCTGCAGTACTTATAGACACAGGAGCGAGTCACTCTTTCATAGCCTCTGCCCTTGTTCGGAGCTCGGAGATTCCGACTGAGCCGTTGGCTCGATCCTTACGGCTAGAGACTCCTACGGGAGCAGACTCGACGATTACGCACTGGTGCCGGCAGTGTGAGCTTACTCTAGGAGGCGAGAGCTTCGGCTGGGATCTCCTTGTAGCGGCGTCGAGGCCTTACGACGTCATCTTGGGCATGGATTGGCTATCCACGGTTCATGCCCAGATCGACTGTTTTAGGCGCAAGGTGCGATGTGTTCGTACCGACGGGAGCAGGTTTACCTTCACCGGCGAGAAGGGAACCTTTGCAGCACAGGATGGACTTCCGCGGAGGAGAGTGCAGCCCATCTCTCATCAGTTGGCTAGCCTCATCCTAGGAGCAGTGGACGTGCGGAGTCCGGCTTTTCCTGCAGTGGTGGACCAGTACGTGGACGTCTTTCCCGACGACGTTCCAGGGCTACCTCCTCGTAGAGAGGTAGACTTTTACATCGACTTGTACCCCGGGACAGCCCCGATATCTACTCCAGCATATCGGATGGCCCCCGCCGAGCTTCGAGAGCTGCGGGTACAGTTGGAGGACTTGCAGAGCAAGGGGTTTATCCGACCCAGTGTTTCACCCTGGGCTTCCCCGATTTTGTTCGCCAAGAAGGCGGACGGGAGCTTGCGACTATGTGTCGACTATCGTCGCCTGAACCAGGTGACAGTGAGGAACAAGTATCTGCTGCCATGGATTGATGACCTCTTCGATCAGCTCAAGGGAGCGCGGTGGTTCTCGAAGATAGACCTCCGGTCAGGCTATCATCAGCTCAGAGTTCGAGACGAGGACGTACAGAAGACGGCCTTCAGGTGTCGGTATGGCCATTATGAGTTCTTGGTTATGCCATTCGGCGTAACCAATGCTCCAGCAGTGTTCATGAGCCTCATGAACAGGATCTTCCAGCCATACCTCGACCGATTTGTCGTTGTCTTCATTGACGACATTTTGGTATACTCGACGACTGAGGAGGAGCATGCCTACCACCTGCGAGTTGTGCTAGACACACTCCGAGAGCACCAGCTTTATGGCAAGCTCTCAAAATGCCAGTTCTGGTTACGTGAGGTCCATTTCTTGGGGCACGTCATTTCTGAGGCGGGAGTTGCAGTGGATCCCGCGAAGATCGAGGAAGTGCTAGCATGGGAGCCACCCAGGAGCGTGACAGAGGTGCGGAGCTTCTTGGGCCTAGCCGGATACTATCGGAGATTTGTGCCGAACTTCTCCAGAGTTGCGGCACCACTCTCAGCCTTGACGAAGAAGGGCAAACCCTTCGTGTGGTCAGACAGATGTCAGCAGAGCTTCCAGGAGCTGAGACAGAGATTGACCAGCGCACCTATCTTGAGGTTGCCTGAGGAGGGAGTTGGGTACGTAGTTTACTGCGATGCATCAGGGACTGGACTCGGGTGCGTCCTGATGCAGGAGCGGGCCGTGATCGCCTACGGATCACGTCAGTTGAGGCCGCATGAGCAGAACTACGCCACTCATGACCTGGAGTTAGCAGCAGTGGTCTTCGCTCTGAAGACTTGGCGGCACTATCTGATGGGCGAGCGCTTCACTGTCTTTTCTGACCACCAGAGTCTCAGGTATATCTTCTCTCAGAAGGACCTGAACCTGAGACAGCGGAGATGGCTTGAGTTCCTCCAGGACTATGACTTTGAGATAGTCTATACTCCTGGGAAGGGGAACGTGGTGGCCGATGCCCTCAGCAGGAGGACGGGCATTCAGCTACTTGAGGAGGCGACGGAGCAGCTAGCCTCCTTGCAGATATCCTTCGTGGATAGAGACGGAGCAGCCTTTCTTCAGTCTCTCACAGTCTCTCCTCCACTTCTACAGCGGGTCAGAGAGGCTCAGCGTGGGGACGCTGACTGTGAGACCCGGCGTGCACTGATATCCTCAGGTCAGGCGCCTGATGGTTTCTCCCTTGGAGCAGAGCACGACATCCTTTTCAGAGGGCGTACCTTCGTACCAGTTGCTTTACGAGAGGAGGTGCTGAGAGAGTTTCACACTTCTCCCTTGGCGGTACATCCCGGAGTGGCGAAGATGTACCAGGATCTCAGACGACAGCACTGGTGGCCGGGCATGAAGAAAGCTGTGGCAGAGTTCGTTTCACGATGCCTCACCTGCCAGCAGGTGAAGGCAGAGCACCAGGTACCAGCAGGCTTGGTACAGCCCTTGGAGGTCCCGGAGTGGAAGTGGGACGGCATATCTATAGACTTCGTGACTGGACTTCCACGTACTTCCAGAGGTCACGACTCCATTTGGGTGATTGTCGACCGACTCACCAAGTCGGCACACTTCTTACCCATCAGAGAGCAGGGCTCAGTGGAGAGCTTGGGACGTCTTTACGTCCAGGAGATCGTACGGCTTCACGGTGTGCCATCGTCTATCGTCTCCGATCGAGATGCTCGTTTCACTTCTCGGCTTTGGAAGGGGTTGCAGGAGGCGTTCGGGACGCGGCTCCATCTGAGCACAGCCTTCCACCCTCAGACGGATGGACAGACGGAGAGGACCATACAGACACTCGAGGACATGCTCCGTGAATGTGTTCTCGACTTTGGTCGCAGCTGGGAGGACCACCTACCCTTGGTGGAGTTCGCGTACAACAACAGCTACCACTCCACCATCGGGATGGCACCATACGAGGCGTTGTACGGCAGACCCTGCAGATCACCGTTGTGCTGGACAGACCCTGGGGAGTCAGCACTCGTGGGACCAGAGATGGTCCGAGCCACGACAGAGAAGGTCCAGATCATCCAGGAGAGGATGAGGACAGCTCAGAGCCGGCAGAAGTCATATGCTGATAGGAGGCGGAGGCCACTGGAGTTCGAGGATGGCGACCACGTCTTTTTGCGTGTCTCACCTCGACGTGGTTTACGGAGATTTGGCCGAGGCGGCAAGTTGTCTCCACGCTTCATCGGGCCTTTCCAGGTCCTCAGCAGGATAGGAGAGGTGGCTTATCGCCTGGCTCTACCACCTCAGTTGCACCGGATGCACGACGTCTTCCACGTGTCTCAGCTGAGGAGATACGTGCATGACCCGACGCACATCATCGACTTTGGGGAGCTGGACGTGGACGATGGGGCGACTTTTGCGGAGGTTCCAGTGGAGATCGAGGATCGACAGGAGCGGGTCCTACGTGGGCGGTCGATTCCTCTTGTGCGCGTCAGATGGCAGCACGGGAACCTCCAGGAGAGCACTTGGGAGCGGGAGGCTCAGATGCGTGCTCAGTACCCCCATTTGTTCCCCTAGTTTTGATGTATCTTTACGGGGACGTAAAGCCCTGAGGTGGGAGTAATGTAAAGACCCGCAAATTTCAAGGAAATTTTTTTCTTAATTTTCTTTGGAATTTTACAAGAGCGCAGCTTCAGACGGCACCTGATTCCGAGGCCCGGTGTTCCCGGAATCAATTTCCGAAGTTTGGCTCGGGTACGTTCAGTGAACGGACGAGCGGGTTTTTCTATCTTTTGAACCGGTGCCCGGAATCGAATTCTGAGGGCACCGATGAAATCGCAGCGCCGGTATTTGCTTAGAAACGCCTCTTCCGGAGTTGCGTTTGCTCAGACGTGGTTTTTAAATTTTACGGCTTTAAGTCAGAAATAAAATAAAGTTTGTGCGACAACTTTATTTTATTTCACTTAAGCTGCTTGGAAGCCACTTGAAGTCACTTAATGGCGGCTTGAACTGAGTTGAACTGGATAGGATGCTATCCAGAAATATCCTACCCCCTTGGTAGGATATTTGTGCGGTGGGACCCGCACGAGCCCCGCCGTTTCTTTCGCTAAGTAACGCACCCGCGAAAACCCGTCAAAGTAACTGAAAAGTCAACCGACGCGTTTTCTTTAATTCTTAACAGACCATTTAATTGGGCGGTTTATTTCGTGAATTAAATGGACTGTTTCTTCGTGAATTAAATGGGTCGTTTCTTTCGTTGAATTAATTCAACGAATTGATGGATCGTTTCTTAACCGGTTTCGTGTTGGCATGTTTATAAAATAAGACCAACCTAAAAATCCTTGGAAAGGATTTGAAAGAATCTTCGTTCCTCCACCCTCTCCGCGAAGAACGCGAAGAACGCGAAGAACGCGAAGAACGCGAAGAACGCGAAGAACGCCGGCGACCGGAATTCGACGACGCACACCAAGATCTGCGACGTCGACGAGATCTACCCGCGACGTTCTTCGGCGACGCCTCTTCTTCCGCGGCCGACCCTCGTTCGGCAACAAAGGTGAGAATCAGATCTTTTCTTCTCCCTTTTTAATTTCAATATCAACGGATTTAAACTAATTAAATCCGTTGATCTTGATCCGGAGATTGGCGACGCGACGAGCGATTCCGCGACGACGCGGCGATCTCCATCTTCCGCGACGAGCAATTCCGCGACGACCCCTCATCCGACGACGACGATAAGGTAAGGGTTGATTGGAATATTTTCCTTCCCGTGATTTATTTCTTTTAAAGTAAAGAAGCATGATCTTCGAACAATTTTAACATTTAAAATTGTTGTTGATTGTTTTATTGTTCCTCCCGTGGATTATGACTAACGCGGAGGGTGCGGGTCTAACGAACAAGACCCGGCAACCCTCCGCCGATCTCCTCTTTTTGCGCGGATTTGGCGGACGACGACGAACCGTGCGACAAGGGCAATTTTTTGGCTCCGCAGTGAAGATCGTCCCCCGGGAGGAGCATCGGCGCAGACGGGAAAGAAATCGGGCCACCGGAGCATCTCCGGCGGCCCGCGGAAAAAGGCGGCGGCGCGGGTCGCCGGCGCGGGTCGCCGGCGCGGCGGCGCCAGGCGCGCCGCCGTGGAAATCTTCCGTCGCGGCTGAAGCCGCGGCGGCGGCGGCAGCCGGTTCCGCGGCCGCGCGGAACCGGGACGGACGCGGCGGCCCGGCCGCGTCCGCGTGACAGGCGGCCCCCCCGCGGGGCCGCGGTTTCTCTCAAGCCGCGGGTTCAACCCCGCGGCGGCGGCAGTTCGGCCGCTCGGCCGAGGCCGAGCCGGCCGGTCCGGTCGGCCGGGCCGCGCCCAGGCCGGACCGGACCCGGCCGAGCCGGTTCGGGCCGGGTCGGGCCGACCCGGTTCGGCCGACCCCAGGGGGGGTTCGGGCCGGGTCGCCCCGGGCCCAGTACCCCCGTTTCGGGCCCTCTACGGTCTTTCGCCCATATCTTGGGCCTGGGACCTCCGATTGACGAACCGTCAGCGGCTACGCGATCCTTGGATCGAGACGGTCGTTTCGGTATATTATACTCAAGGTTTCGGAAGACTTTGGGTTCGGCCGGGTTGGTTCGTACACGAAGCCAACCGGGCCCTCGGAGCGGAAACGCTCATAACTTGAGCTACGGACGTCCGAACGACGTACCGTCAGCTGTGGTAGTTTCCTCTAAGTGAGACGGAACTTTTGGCATACTCCGCCCGAGGATCGGATACAGGCGGAGTACGGTCGGGTCGGTTTTTCCCTAAAAACCAACCGGGCCCCTGGGACGAAAATGCCAATAACTCTCAGACCGGGCGTCCGATTGACGCGCCGTCTGTCGCGTTGAGATCCTGTTGTCGATACGGAACTTTTGGATACATCAACTTCGGACTACGTGTCAGTTGATGTATCAGCCCCTCGGCTCGTGGAGCGGACCCTCCTAAACGAGCTCGCTACGTGCGGGAACCCTAGCGCTGGCTGTGACCTCGACGACAGAGCAGAGATCCTCCGTGGACTGCGACGACGGCAGAGCAGAGATCCTCCGTGGACTGCGACGACGGCAGAGCAGAGATCCTCCGTGGACTGCGACGACGGCAGAGCAGAGATCCTCCGTGGACTGCGACGACGGCAGAGCAGAGATCCTCCGTGGACTGCGACGACGGCAGAGCAGAGATCCTTCGTGGACTGCGGCGACGACTGTGCAGAGATCCTCAGTGGACTGCGTCGACTACTGCACTCAGCGATCCTATGCGGATCAGTGCCCGATCCTATGTGGGTCCTACTACCGGTTCTGTGTGAGCCACTGCCTACCGGTTCTGTGTGAGCCACTGCCTACAGGTTCTGTGTGAGCCCGATCCTGTGTGGGTCTACTGCGGGGGTTAGTACCTATCGATCCTTCGTGGGTCCGACGACTTAGATGGATCAGTGATCATCTTTGACGTCATCTGAAAAAGTATACCTGGTTGAGCTGAATCTTATGTTACTCTCCTTTGTGGATTGTGTTGAACCATCCTTTGTGGATTTACTGTTTACTCTCCTTTGTGGATTTGAGTCTTGCTTTCCTTTGTGGATTGAGTTGTTCTTGAGCTCGTGAGCAGAGCTAGAATTGGGGACTTAGGTATATGTATGGGCATATACCTAAGTCGAGTCGGATGTTACTTCGTGATTGCATCTTTCTTTTGTGCTATATCCTTTGTGGATTTCGGGAGACCTTCGGGGGTCTCGGGGTCCTTACTGAGTAGTTGTACTCACCCCTGCACGGGCCATGCCCGCACTTCGTGGTGTTGGTTGCAGACGACGGACAGCGCTGATCGCGGTTGGGGCGTGGAGTAGGACGGTACCTGGAGGTGGACCACTGGGCGGGACGTGCTCAGAGCGGACGTGGGGCCCGAGGAGCTTGGAGGCTATCTGTACCCACCCTTCAGGTGGGATTGCCAGTGGACGACACGAGGCCGCCGTCTTTTCTTCAGTTGCTGTACTTTACTCTTCAGTTGTACTGTACAGTTGGGCTTGTATTTCCGGCCCCTTTACTTTTCTGCACTTTACTTTCCGCTTGCTGACTCTGTGTGGTTGTTACTTATAAAGGCAATGCCTTCCCTGTTTACTGGGATTTTATGCCTTGGTGCTAGTCGCCAGCCCCTGGCCTATGGAAGGCGGGCTTGGGGTAGTCATGGCACGGGCCCCGAGGACGGGTCGTGACATGCACTATCAGTATTGGTGTCCAGGTATGAATAGACATGTTTCTAGGTTTTTCATGAGGTGTTCCACCTATCAGTATTTAAAGGCAGAGCATCAGTGACTAGTATGGATTTTGTAGCAGTTACCCATTCTCAAGTGGAAGTGGAATGATGTCGATATAGATTTCATGAAGGGTTTTCTGAGGTCTCCTCGATGGAATCATGTAGTATGGGTTTTCATTGACACACTCACAAAGGTTTCTCACTTATTTCTAATCAGGTGGACTTTCAGTGTTGATGAGATGGTAAATTTGTACATTTGGGATATTTTTTGCTTACATGGCATTCCACACTCCATCATTTCGGAAAGATATGCTTGTTTTAATTATCGGGTCTGGAAAGGACTACGGAGAGCTTTTGGTACATAAGTACTTCTGAATACAGCTTACCATCCCCAGACAGATGGTTTGTCCGAGCATACTATATAGGTTCTAGAGTACATGCTTTAAGAATGCATCCTAGATTTTAGAGGTTCTTGGCGAAACACATACCTCTTATGGAGATTTCCTATAACAATAGTTTTCAATAAAATATTCAGATTTCACCTTATATGGCTTTATTCAGTAGACCATGCCAATCACCCTTATGTTGGCTGGAGGCAGGAGAGGCAACTATTCTGGGACCTCATCTTCTTTATGATAGAAGTCTTATACTGATCGACGGAGACTACCACTAGAGTTTGAGGTCAGAGATCAGGTTTTTCTATGTGTCACACCGAGGTTGGGACACAGAAGGATTTGGATACAGGGAAAGATTTCATCAAGATGCATCAGGTCGTTTGAGGTTTTGGAGAGATTCGGTATGGTTGCTTATTGGCTACAGTTACCTCAGAGGTATTGGGATATTCATGGCGTCTTCCACGTTTCACATCTACGAAGTTACTTCTTAAATTTTTCCCATGTTTTTTAACCCATGGAGGTTAAGTTGGAGATGCATGCATCGTTCGAGGAGAATCCTATCCGGATTTTTGATCACAGTGCGAAGGTTCTCCCTGGATGGTTTGTTCTTCTGGTATGAGTACTATGGAAGCTCGAGTGAGTACAGGATGAGACTTGGGAGAGGGAGACCAATGTACGATCATAGTGGCCAGAGTTGTTCGAGGATTCTTATTCTACGCTGCCTTGCAAGGGAAATTTGAGGATGAATTTATTTAAGGTGGAAGTTTATAAGAACTTGTACCTTTTTTCAGGTATGGGTTTTCTTTTTTTGTGTTTTTGAGAAAAAAGAGGAGAGTCTGGAAAGTTAAGGAGTACAGATCGTGGACTTTGGTGTACACGCCATGTACCTAGTTGCCATGGGTGACCATGTACTGGCTATGTAACGGCCGAGTACATGGCTATGTTGGGTGACTTGGAGACCACCTAAAGCAGGGTTCGGTTAAGTAAAGTACACATCATTTACCATTAAAGAACATGTTGTATACTTTTCTTTTTAATTGTTATATCAGAATGGGGTCGCATCTCATTCAAAAAAACCCCTTCTTCTAATGACATCTTTTCTAGGAGTGACTAAGGATCGTGATTCTTCCTGGAGCCACTGATCGACCATCCGTTCTCCAATTCAACCGTCGACAATTGCATTGGAATCTCATGGTGAGTTCTTCCTTCTTCTAGAGCTTCTTCTCTTGATTTCTCTCCTTTTGTGAGATATCATTGGTCGAAAGTTTTAGATGTTTTTTTATATCTACCACATTCTAGGTCGATTCAAGGGCTGATGCTGAAGTATATCAATCTTACAACACCGAGGTAGTTGTTTTGTGCCTTATCGTAGTTAGTATATAAATTTTTTATGTGAAAAAGTTCCTAATACCCTAGATTAGGGTATTTCGTTTTTATGGATTTTAACCCTGTTCATGCCTCCTATGCTTGTTTTCTTGAGTTAGGGCTATTAGATTGTAAATAAGGTTATTTTTCCATGTTATGGATGTGTTTCCCATGTTTTTTTCATATTGAATGTTTGGTCTAGCTTTTCTGATTAGGATTATTGTTTTCCATGCCTAGTGTTGTTAGGATGGAGTGATATTATCTGATGTTGTTATATGCTTGTAGCTATTAGCCAAGTAGTTCATGAAATATGTTAGCCAAGTAGTTTTTAAGGTTTACTTTGGCTGTTGAATATCGTTGTGTACGATTTACTTACACAGGGTTGTGGGAACCTAGTGTAGTAGACCATAAGGGAAATGGACATTTTGGGCTTCTCTAGAGTGTATGTTTACTTTTATGTTGTGAGACCATAGGGGGGATGGACTTTGTGCTCCCTTAGAGTGTCTTTAGTTCCACATTTCAAGACCATGGGGGGAATTGGAGGTTGAGTGTTTCCTCCGAGTTTCTATAGTTACGGATATGAGACCATAGGGGGAATTGAAAGTGAGTGCTTCCTCAGAGAGTCTTTTCTAAAGCTGAACCAGAGGGGTTAGACAGTGGGTACTTCCCATAAGGTTGCTTGTGTTTGATTGGTTGAACCATATGGGTTAGGTTGTGGGTACTTCCCATAGGGTTACTTATATTTGATTAGATTCTTACTTGATATATGAAAATGAATGCAATTGATATTGTAGTATTATTTACTTTTGAGTACTTCCTTGTTTACTGCTTCATTTTTCTTATATCATACCATATATATTCACTGACTATTAGGCACATATCTTTGGTTGGTTTCCTACTGGGATTCGTCTCACACCCTGTTTAGGTAATTATTTTGGGCCCAAATATAATATATTTCTGTAGGTATAGATAAGGGAACGTGCCCTTCTATGTTAGGTACTTGACTACTGTGGAGTTAGAGAGCATGGGAGCAAGCTGAGGCTTGCGATTTTTTTACTTTGGTTTAGTATTTTATTCCAACATTGTGACTTGTTTGGATTAATTCCTAGATAATTGTTACATGCATCATTATTGATATATATATATATATATATGTTTGTGTGTGTGTGTGTTTTTTAGTTGTTTATTTACTTCCAGGCTTCCTCTGTTACTATTGTATGGTATTATTATTGCTTCTACTACTATTATCTATTTATTTTCACTGCGTTACTCTGCCAATGAGCGCATAGTTTCCCCACTATCACACCGAACACCCTCACTGCTAGTTGAAAGCCTCTAGCATTTGGGAAATTCACGTGAGGCCATGTGATCAACCGGGTATGGGGCACCTTTGGGTGGCACCCAAAACTGGGATGTTACAATTATATATTTACAAAACTATGTAAATACATGATATGAATTACTAATTATTATGGTGATTTAAATTATCTTGGATCATCAACCTCTTCTATCATCTACATCCATAATTATTGACCTTTTATTCTTCTAAAATACCTACATTTATTAAAAATATATGTAACTCTACAAAATTGAGGTAACTATCATGGTTATTCTCCTTTCCATCTTTCTTGTAAGTTTAAAATTACTATACCATGTGAATTAAAACATATAAAACTAATTTCAACATATTAATAAATCTAGGAATATCCTACTTTATCTCTCCATGATAATCCCATGCATTTATAGTTTCATATGGATATGCATGAATACAGATCATGGATACTCCATTTGTGGTATAGAATAATCTTCAAGTTCTTCCTTCAATACAAATTCCTGAATCATGGATTAATTTCATGATATTTTTTTCCAATAATGAAAAAATAACCTTGTATCAAATAATTCATCTCTTATTATTCACATATTTTCATGGTACTTATTATTTTATTTGTTTCTATAATAAACATCATATCAAGTCATTTATACCCTTGATTAAAATGCCTTCATTAAGACTTTATGTATCGTGAATTCATGAATGACCTTATATTACATAGATGTCAGAAAATTATCATGTATGTATCTCATATTTTTCTACTCGATTTTTTACCACACATGGTGGCTTCATATTGTATTGTTGATCAAAATAACTTGTGGTTGATCATTACACATATGGTTGATAATAATAATTCATGCGGTCAATCTGATGGTTGTAAAATCTATTTCCTTCTTATGGTTGATTGAGTGGTGTCATTGTTCTATCTATACATAGTCGATCAAAAATCATTGTGTAGTTGTTCGACCCCTTAATAAAGCTTTACTATTTCAATTTGTGGTCTCATTCTTAGGTTATTTTTAGAAAATATATTTAATAATATACAGTAGATTTTTAACCATGAAGTCTCCCAATATGGTATTCCTAACTCATGTTTGATGGCCTTCTTCTTATAGAATTTTGATCATAACATCTCTTTAATTCTCTATGGAGGTATCATGGAAAATCACCATACTCATGGTAGCTCATTATTTTGTGTGACTTTTGAGATATATCCTCCTTTTTTACAATATTAATGCTAGTTCCTCCTTCTATGTGACACTCATAGAAGCTCCACATTTCATGTGATACTCATTGTATCTCTTCCTTCCATATTACATTCATGATACATCTTTCTTCTATGCGATATTCATGATAGATGCTCCCTTTGTGAAACATTTACAGTATCTCCTCCATCTATGTAATACTCATGGTGGCTCCTAATTTTGTGAAATATTTATAGTCTCTTCACATAACATACGGTTGATCGGGTTTCATATCTCTTAGTTTCTTATCCTTTGTGTGTTGTGAGCATGTTATACCTACCTATACAGACTCTCTAGTTACACTATACTCCCTACCACCTATGGATAACCATGCCTAGAAAGCTCATGTAT
Organism: Viscum album; assembly: GCA_963277665.1. Taxonomy (NCBI): domain Eukaryota; kingdom Viridiplantae; phylum Streptophyta; class Magnoliopsida; order Santalales; family Viscaceae; genus Viscum; species Viscum album. The sequence continues at coordinate 1,891,683,107 of OY728156.1, forward strand.
GGTAGAGAAAGCCTCCCACATATGTATTTGAATCGGTTACTTAGATGGATTGGGGATAGCCTTAGTTTTAATAAACTCTTTTAAAAAGTGTTAGTAAATTCTTCATATAATCCCAATGACATATAGAATATAATCATGTGATATTTTTGTAAGAAACCCCTTAAATATTCAAATAAATTCTTCTAAGATGTGTCTTTTTCTCTGAATTAACCTATTATTTTTGGACAAAAATCTTGGGATATTCTTTTTCAATATTGGATTATTCAACTAAATATAAAAGATAATTCAATTTTTCTTCTTCATATTAACATCTATTAATAACAAATACAAATTAAAAAAAGTGGGAGCAACATTACTTACATCTAGTCATCTAAAATATTATGATTACCTTACGTATGTAGTTCTTCTAAGATAGCACCAATGTCCCATCTCACATAACTCTCTTGATCACTATCCCTAAAATCTTTTTGTCTTTCCCATGATCATTAATTTTGAATATTTTGGCCAACTTGCTTTTTATATTTCATATTATTCTTCCATCCATTCTAGATAAAAGTATGTTTTCCACATATAAGATAAATATAATGAATTTACTATCTTCTCATTACTTCTAGTAAAAAAAATGATCTTCATTACTCTTACCTAAACCTTATTCCAAAATGATCAAATCAAATTTTTTATTCCTTTATCACTGTGCTTAATTTGGATCATAAATACACTTATTTAGTTTATATACTAAATTTTAGTTTTCAACTTTCATGAAAACTAATGTTCATTCCATGTAAATTTATTCCTATAAATCACTATAAAAGAATTTAGCATTTAAATCCATCAATTTTAAGTATAGATCTTTCAGTTATACTATTCTCAACACCATATATATAGTTGAGAATTTAACTATTAGTGAGAATATTTACATTAAATAAACACTTTATTTTGGTTGAAATCCTTTTTCTACCTACTGCACTTTGTTATGATTCCTTCTATCGGCTTCTCCTTTCACATAATACACCCATTTATTTTCAAGTTCCTTATTTTCTTCTATTATGTCAGTGATCTCTCAAGTTCCATTAGAATTTAATTAATCCATTTCTTCAATCATTATTATTTTATAAAATTTTTAGTCACTATGTTTATCCACCTATTATGGTATTTTTAACTCTCTTACATCCATTAGAAGAGTAAAATTCATATCAACCCCAAATATAAGAAATTGATTTTTAAATCTGGTTGATACCCTCAACTAAATTGGTTTTTTTACTTCTTAGATCTACATTGAGTTCTAGTACTTGAAATTCTGGAAATCTTGATTCTGGAGATACAACATCAATTTCTCCCACTTGAACTTCATCCACCCTTAAAATTTCTGGCACAACTTCTACTAGTTTCACTATTGGAAATTTGGTTCTCCTACTCAGGACAACTTGAACATTAGTAGTATATTTATTTCTATAATCTTATTTTTCCAAAAAGTCTTAGTCCTTACATAGAACCCCTTCACTGAAGTGAAATTATTTTCTTCTGATGACTTGTATTTTATCTTCATCCCATAGTCATTATCCAATGTTCTCATCACCATACCCAAAGAACATGTATTATTTAGATTTAGCCTTATGTTTTCCCTTATCCTTTACATCAATATTCATATATTTAAAACTTTTAAAGAAACTAAGGTTATGAATTTATGATCATTTTATAAACCATAACTCCTTTAGTAGTTTCTTCCCAACTGCGAATTATAGTCTTCTATTGAATAGATATGCCTCTATGTTGATAGATTCATCCCAAATTCCCTTGTACATTCCATATTGTAGACTTATGATTCAGTCATTTTATATCAACATATAATTCAACCATTCAACCACTTCATTATCCTATGATGTTTCAGGCACCCTCTTCTCACTCTTTATTTACTTCTTTTTATAGAACATTCTTAAGTTATGTCTAGTGTACTCACTATAGTTGTCCAATAATACGAATTTTAAATTTTATTTACTCTCTCTTTCCACCATTTCCTTCCTTTTAATGATAGATCAGAACACATCAGACTTATGCTTCAAAATAAAAAACCCATAATTTCATTTTAGCATCATTAATAAGGTTTAAAAACTAAATTGAACCTATGAGGGACTAAATAGGGATAGTCTCCCAAAAATTAATGTGAGAAATTCCTAACATCCATGATTTAGTATTCCATCCATATATATTGAATGGAACCCAACTTTGATTCCCCATTATACAAATTTATCATTTTCCAACTTCTGTGTGGTAAACTTTTAGTATGAATTTAACAGTTAGAATATTCATATTCTTTTCACTAAGATGACCATTTACTCAATTCCAAACCTCTGGATTTTATGACCTTATAGCCAATATAATTATGTATGTAATTCTATTAAAATAAATTGTCCCATCATTTACTTCTTTTGGAACCACCATAGTTTCATTAGTAACATTCCACACTCCATTGGAAAAAGTCGGTTTATTCCCTACCTCATCCAATTATCCAACTAAAATTAGTTTTTTTTTGTATCCCTTGAATATGTATAACATTGTTCAGATTCAATACTCCACCATTTTTTATTTGAATATTCACATGTCCTTTTCTAATGATCTCTATAGATTTATCATCCACCAAATTTACTTTAAAAAAACTTCTAGATTCATACTTTTTAGTGCATCTCTTCTCTACCATTGAATGGAATGATACACCTGAGTCAACTACCCATGAATCTACTATGATTTTGATGCTTAATAACAATTTTATTCACCATTATGCTGTACTAATAAAATTTTATCTTCTGAAAATTTATGGTCTTCAAGAGATTTCATTGCAACTCTGATATTCCTTCTTGAAGCTTCCTCTTTCTCTATACTTCCATTATATTAGGCATAGTCTAGATGAAATTCAAAAACTCTTCTCCTGTGTCTTATTCTTTGATGGAATATTTATAAATATTATCTTTTAATTAGGTGAATTTCATTTTCCATCAACATTAAGAGCATCATTGAACGGTGCCTAGAATTCCCTCTAATGGAGTTCTTCATTGAGTATAAATTTTATGATATCATTGAATACCACAAATTAATTTACACTACATTTATTGATAATAGTCACCATCACATCCCAACTCTCTGAAAGTTATGATATTAATAGGAGCGGCTACACATTATCTATGAATTTTATCTTTACTAGATCAAGCTTCCCATAAATCATATTAAAATCATTCATGTGATCTACTACTAGTCTTCCATTTGATAACATTAGGTTAAATAGTTGTTACATCCTGAATAGTTTGTTTATGTGTCATTTTTTTATACATTTCTACTAACACCTTCATTACTTTCTCTTTATTTCTCTTTTCCTGGATGTTGAAAAAAACATTTGGTGTCAGAGACATCATTACCAACACTAGCACATTCTTATCTAATCACTTCATTTATTATTTCTCTTTTAGTACTAGATTTACTATAGACAATGGAATGAAAATGTCCTTATAAATAATATGTTATTTAATCTACATCATCTAGAATCAAAAACCCATTCCATCAAACTTATCAATACTGACCAGATGATATTTCAATGCCATATCTTCTGAAAACAATGAACACCCACTAGAATCAAGATCTTTTTAAGGAAAGAGATAACCTGAGATTATTGAACTATGGATCTGATACCATATGTTGGGGAAGAAATATGATCTTTACTTCTAAAAAACCATTGGATCTTTTTGTGCTAATCAACCAAAATCACACATGTAGTAGAATAATGGAAAAACCAAACTTCCATACATTCCTTCCCCGTGATTCAGTGTACCAGAATTTGGTACTCAATGAACCTAGCCATTGCACAAAATAGACCTTTTATAGGTTCAAACAAACACCCACTTTTTAAATATACATGAAAATTATGAATAATGGAAATTAAAAAAAACACAAGGATTAACATTCTTTAGACAATGAGTCCTACAAGCATGGGAGAAACACTACTGCTTTTATTTTTTTCACAAAAAGATAAAAGAGATTAAAAAACCAAGATTACTGAGTGAAATAAATTTATACAAGTTTTACCACTTCCCTTCGAGATATTATATTCATTACTATCCAAGTATCCTATCTTATTTAGGTCCCACTTCTTATATACTAAGCATCAACCAGTAAACCTATAATACCATCTTCATTAAAAACATAGATCACTAAACATGATCGCTTCAGCTTGATTACTAACTTAGTGACCCTTCATCATTTTTGAAATTACAAATTGTATCATGCCTCAGTGTAACATTGTCATAAAATGTGAAATTATAATGAACCTATTTCCCATGGAGAAGGCTTGTTTCTACTTCTAGCAAACTGTTTCACTCCAACTTCCAATGACTATAATTAAGATGACCTGAATCTATATAATGAACTTTTGATGAAATGAAATATAATTCACTAACAATAATGGTTCTGGTATGATTGAAAGCATTTTTTTCTTTAAAATTGACATTTTATTTCAAAAAATGCATCACGTACTCAAAACCAATAAAACACTCTTGGATTTCTAAGATACTTTAGGACAATAATCTATAAATCATTTGTGATAAGTATGAATAAACAATGAATTAATTCAAAACAAGTGTATGTTTTAAATTTTAAAGTGACATTTTATTAATGCATTATTATATAATATTTATGTTTAATTTATATTGTTAAGTATTGCAAAGGTACACTCTTACTATGTTCATGATGGGTTGGTGTTTTTGGAAACCGGTAGCATGATTGGGCTCTTTTGAATGGGGGTCCCAAAAATAGTGGAATATAAGTCCACCATGTTATTTTTGAATTTATTAAAAAATTTAATTTTTGTGATACATTGTATATACCAATGTAATTTTAATATATTAAAAGGTTTTTTATGTAAATTTATTAGAAATTAAATTGTGAAGTGTATTGTAAATGTATTGAAATTTTTGAAATTTTTATAATTGTAATTTTACTATAGTGTGTTGTAAATATAGTATAACACTACTGTAATAGGTTCTTTTATCATTTATAAACATAATCCTAATAAAAGGATATTTTATCACCATTATATTTAGTACTAATAAAAGTTACTTTTATCAGCACTAAAATTCATGCTAATAAAGGACAACCTTTATCAGTGATTTTTTAGCATTGATGAAGGGTACTTTTATCAGCATTTATCACTAAAAAATTACCTATATTTTAAAGGATCATAAAAAATTAGTGATTTTTTATCACAGATAATAGTGATTTATAGTTCTGACAAAAGCATATTCTATAGTATTTCATCCTCTCTCACTCACATACCCTTCCCCCCATGCACCCATACTAAATTTCACATTTTTTAGAATATTTTCCCATATATTCCCCACTCACTGTCACATGAACCACACAAATCACACACTCATATCCACCACACAATCTCACCCATGACACATAGACCCCCGTCATATCCTATACATACCACCACATACCCCATATTTCACATAGATTAGCTTTTATTTTATTTTATTTATTTTTTAACCCAAACACACAAACATATATATATATATATTACCTATTAAAATTTTTAAAACCTTATAATTTTCTAAGGTATGAACCTATTTATATTTTATATTAATTTTTTTCCTTCATTATTTTTCCTTGCAAGTGTTTATGGGTAATTGGAGTGTCCATAGAGATGTTTTGAGAGTTTGAGGCCTGAGAATATAACAATTGTAGGTTTCAAGTGAGGTTAATGGTTCATTTATGGTTATTGATAACAATTCATCCCAATTGTTAAAAGAGAAAATACCTGGTGTATGGTTCCATTAAACGTGTAATGTGATATTAGGTTCTATGAAAACTCTACAAAAAACTGCAGAGGCATTTCAGACGATTTGCACAAGGTTTTCCTAACCATTTCATATAACTGTGAAAGTTTTGGTTCCTAAAAACTGTGGGAATCTCATAGTTTATCAAACTATTTGGGGTAATAGTGTGGGGTGTAGTTCCCTAGATAATGGTAACTGAATGTTTAGCACATGGTTTGGAAATATTTGTTCCCAAACCATGCGGTTTTCCTAGAGACTATTTTTTTTGAAATTACAATTTTTTTCCTTCATAAATTCAAACACCTAAAACCCTTATTTCCCCTACTCCATTAAACCATCATGGGTGTACACACTCTTCCCTCTTGGTATCCTTCTATTAGTGATTTATTTTCTGATTCTTGGTGGTTTCTCTTATTGTTTTCCCTGTGAGGAGATTAATATAAGGACCCGACCATATTATACTACATAATATTGAATTTAGTCAATAAATAACTTACTTTAACATTGATGAAATTTTAAAGTTTATATCTTTATATAATTGGTACATAATACATTCATAATATTACACATAAATACAGAGTGGATACCATAAAAATAGTATTCATTTTTTCCAAAATATAAAACTTTTCAAATAAAACACAATTTCTTTGAAAATTATTCAAATATTTATCTTGGATTATTTATTTGTCTTACACATCCTTATAACCTCTGAAAATCATTTAAAACATAGGATGATCACCAAAAGCTCAGTAAGGGATATAAAAAAAAAGGAAAGAAAACATTAGTCCATGAATACTTGTAATGTATGAAATCATTTTCAAAATACATACTTGTCAACCATATATACTTAATTTGTGAAACATGATATTTACACAAGATTATAGAAAAAAAAATAAGAAATAAATAGAACCAAAAATTTATCTTGGGGAATTACTTACATAATCTTGTAACCCTCTCATCTACCTTGCAATTTGTAACCCTCACGGCTACCTTAAAATTTGTGTAACCATTGCAGTTACACTTGTAGGACCCCGAGACACCCTGAGAGGGGAGGGGTGAATTAGGGTGTCAAATTTTTCTTCTTAAAATTGTGGATCTTGTTCCCATGTTGGTAGGAACTCGTTAAACTAGTATGATGGATATGATATGTAATGAAACATTCACATGCAGAGAGATGACACAGCCATTTTTACTTGGTTCACCACTAAGGGCTACGTCCAAGGACCATATGTCGACAGTTTGTCGGTCATACCAAAATCCACTATGCTTCACTAGCTGTAGATTACAAAGGTTCGGGTTCAGTCACTCTGTCCCAGACACACTGCCTTTACAAAGGTTCATGGATAGCTCACCGCTTCCCTCGGGTCACTCCCGTTGACTCCCCCTGGCTCACTACCCTTGGCGAAGTCTCACTCAGTTTATAGACGTGAAGGTCTCTTCAATAGATATGAATTGAAGTTATTTGTCTCCTGTTTAGCATGAGAATTTTCTTGAATTAGGGTTCAGAGTTGATGCCCTTTTTAGTTCAATCCTTCTTCTTTAGTGCAATGACTAAATACACTAGATCTTTCTTCTTCACTTCCTTTGATTCTCACTACTAACACCTGAGTGTATTGATATATTCCCCTCTTTCTGTACAGATCTGAGTTTAGTTGCATGGTCCGTTCTTCTTCTCTTCTCCAAGCACAATGGGGATGTTAAACACCAGTCATGTGTGTGAGGTACCACTTCTCTTCACAAAACCAAATGGTTTACTGTTCTTCCATCTTCACAAAGTAGATTTGAGAGTGCTAAGAACCTGTCAAAGGCCTGCGGGACCCCCAAATTTTCGCGCACCCTTCCTGGTGCCCTGCGCGTAAAATTTAAACCTTGCACGTAAAAATAGTTGTTGGCGCGTAAAAGGATTTTCGCGCAACTCTTCTTTTTCACGCAAATCTTTCCTTTTTCGTGCAACACTTTCTTTTTCACGCAACCCTTCTTCTTTTCGAGCACCACTCTATACCTTAGTTTTTCCATACATCAGAGCTCGAGATTTGTCTAAGTGTTGAGCCTCTCCGAATGAGAGGGCTTCACCTCATATTTATAAGCTTTTTTGATCCTGCGCATAAAACCCCTTCATGCGCGCAAAATTGTCTCTTAGTTCTTTGAATTACGTGCACCTATTTGATTTTCTGCGCACATGGCGCGAACATCCCCAAATTTTCGCGTGCCTCTTTCCTTTGCTGATTTTCTGTATTTCTGATTCGATACAATGCTTGCACGAAAAATTCACCCAGCAATTCTATGCACAACATTTTTCCACCCACATTCCCATTTTTCCGCGCACTGCTCTGGTTTTTCGCGCAGCCCATGCCTTTACCGTTTTTCAACGCTCTGATTCTGAAACACTGTTTGCGCGAAAAACGTCGCTCCACTAATTTCGCGCACAACGCTATTTCTCACGCCCAACTCAAGAATTTCGCGCACAGCCCTTATTTTCCACGCATCCCATGCCTTTGCCATTTTTCACCAATCTGATTTTGAAACACTATTTGTGCGAAAAACTTCGCTCTGCTATTTCGCAAATCCCTCTGTTTTCAGCGCCTAACTTAAATATTTCGCGCAAGCCTCTTATATTTTGCACACCACTTCCTTTTTGTGCGAACTTCCTTTTGCAGACAATCCATGTCTTCATTTTCTGATTTTGAGGCCCAAAAATTTGGAAAACACTGCAAAATAGTGCCACCTTGTGTCTGCTCATTTGGCACCGCCTCCAGATCATCCATTCCTTTGTCGACGTTCTTGAATCAAACATAGATCGTTGACCACAACTCTAGAAGTCAACATGCCACTATGAAATCTCTTTTGTCAACAGATTTGTATGACATTGTATGCTTTGTCGACAAGCACAATCACCTATGTGATTTTCCTTCTACAACAACTCTTCTTATTTCATCACAAACTCCACTATCATGATATGTATCCTTTGATAGATCAGCTTTAGCATCATAATAGTTTGATATAATGTGAAGTTCATGGCCATCGCAGAATTAAAATGCCTTGCACATTGTCTTCTTCTTCAACCGTCATTCCTCTACTTCATGAAAATCATATGATTATATTCTTCAAGAAGTCTCTTGCATGGTTCTCATGCAATCATGAAGAATTGCATGGTCTTCATCAACCGTCATGTCTCCTTCTTCATCCACAGATGGATTATGCCTCACTATTCTTCACTGTTGTAAACAATGTGGCACCTTTGACACATGTTATTTGAACTTATGATCAGTACAACAATCATATGAATTTCCATTCCTTTATTTCATTGGAGTACTTCTTGATCTCCTTCATTTTGATCTTTATTGACAACTATTGACAATAAATACAACCTTATACACAAATTGGTTCCAACAACACTTAGAGTAACAATACGGCTGACCTCCAACTTAAACAAACCCAATGAATTGGAGGGATATATATGTCCCAATATTTATCATAAAAAACTCCCAATACTTAGAACATAATTATACAACATGAATAATTTCATAAAAACATTGCTTTTGAATTTTGTAAAATAGAATTTTAAAATAGGATCTTATAGGAAAACCCCCTTACATAAATCATATAATTGAAGTGGGACTTAATAGAGTGGTTGTAATATGTATATACTATATAAATAAACATAATTAAACATAATATTATCATAATTCATCACACAAAAATTTTAAATACCACATAAATAACGAAGTATAAGGTTAACCCAATGAATGGAAATCAGATTAAGAATTCACTTACCTCGGGTTTGTCTTACTTAAAAATCATATAAACCTCCTGAATAATGGGTAAAATGTGTTATTAGTATCTTAAAGAAACATATTAGTCTTTATAAAACCTTATATGATCATTTAATTACGTCATTTCACCCTTTAATTGTTAGTTTTTTGTCCCTTACATTGTTTTCGGTGCGTTTTATACATGATTTCCATGATCGGTTCATGATGGATATTCTTGTCAATTAGAAGTGAAAATCTAGAATTAGAATGGAGTGGTATTTAAATATTTCCAAAACCATAAATTATACCATTTATCATTTTTAATTATAACATGAGTATGATTTATAAGTTAAAACATTATTGATATTTTTTAAGGTCATTTTGGCCATTCTTCAATCGTAATGAACACATTTGTTTTATAAATTAATAACATGTGTAAAAAATGATTCCAGAACCTTATATAAGATATAATACATAAATTATAATATGGTTCAACCATAAAAATGGTTTCATAACTAGTATTGAAGTAATTAAAATAAATTTAAATCACATCATCCATAATGTCGGTAAATCAACACATCACAGACGGTGTTTTAATTTCTTGAATAAGTGGGAGAGGAGAAGAAGTATAATGGTGAGTCATACATAAACATGATGAAATAAAGAATATGTAAGATATTGTATCATTCATGTCTCTTTGATAAGGTGAGGTGAGGAAATAAGAATAATAGAAAAGAAATTGAAAAGAAAAGAAAGAAAACAAAAGAGGATGTTTACCTCTTGATCTCTTCTCCTTGAGATCCCTCTTAAGGCCTTAGGTTTTAAAATTTTGGTTATAGCAGTAGATATAGTAAGTGGGTAAGATAATTTGGAGGATTATTGGTTATAAATTAGGTAATTCATAAAGCTTTCGAGGTGTGGGAGGAAGAGGGGAATGAGGGTGGTATTTATAGTGGAGGAGAGGAGGTATTTTACATTATTTTAATCATTATTATAATATATTTTATCAAGAATATGAATAGTATTAATTCATGTGACCCAAAATAGAAATAATGGAATGTTAGTTCTAACTTAGTTGGATTAAATCACTTATGATGTCATAAATAGTGTATTTAATTGATAATTCGAATATACAATATTTTACAGTATTTCACTATTCATCAAAAATTCAAGAATTTTAGAAAAATCCAAAAAATTCACCTTAACCATTTTTTAATGTGTAGAATTTAAAAATGAACTCTAGTTTTTGAAAATAATTTTCTAAATATTATTAATTTAATTTTTAAATAAAATCATCATTTATTCGAAAATAACAATTTTAAATCTATAACTCATTTTTTAACACCTTGAAAAATTAATCATGTTGACATTATATTAAATACTTAAGAAAATAAAATAATAATATAAATTACTATTAATTAGAGTCATATTACTATTCATATTACTATTCATAAGGGTATCTTACTATTCACCAAAAAACAAGTTGGTCCTATAAGACTCCAAATAACATATAGATCACAATTTTAGATGACTATTTTTGGAAATTCAAAACATAGAAGTGGAAAAAATATGTTCAAAGGCTAGTTATAAATATATAATTAAAACAAAGTTTCATGCATTTAAATTTATTTTTAAAACCTTGAGGTGTTACACTTAAGGTAAGGCTGACTATCTATCTCCACTCTTTCCTTTTTTCTTTTACTTTCTAGATATCTCACAACATTTATGCCCTATTTTAGGGTTTTTTCTACATATTCGATTTCTAAAATTTGATCCTAAATCAATGATAGGTATTTATTAAGTAGGTTTCTATGATTCTAAGGTAAGTGGTCCCTAAACTATCCCTCAATATGTTAAAGAGATAGAAATTTTAGATGAATTCCCTAACAAAACAATCTTTAACATGGATGTAAAATAGAAACCATGGTTTCCTAACATAAAAAAACTATCTGGAAACTAGATCTCTCTACCCACACTTCTCCTATCAATAGATGAATAATTTCCTAGATGATGCTTCACACTATTACTGGTATAATACACTACTATTCAAACACTATGTTGATGGTTTAATGGGACGATGCATCCTAGAGGATTAAATTCAAAGTTTTTTAGAATTATGTCATACGTCATCAACTAGAATACATCATGGGTCTGGTCATACCTCAGTTAAAATTCTTCAACGTGGATTATTTTAGACTACACTTTATCAGGATGCAATAGGCTTCATGTAAAGATGTGATCAGTCCTAGTGAATAGCACAATTGTCAAACCTAATTAAATTCCACAAAATCCCATCCTATAACTAGAAATATCCAAAATTTGGGGAATTGATTTCATGGTCCCATTTACTAATTCCCATGGAAAGTTTTATATCTTAGTTGGTGTAGACTACATTTAAAATTGGTTAAAAGTATAAGAAACCACCCTTGACATGGCCAAAGTATTCAAGAAATTTATGAAGAAAAATATTTTTTTTCCCGGTTTGGGTTTCCCTAATTACTCATTAGTGACTGGGAAACACACTTCAACAAAAAATCCATTAAATTTATTCTTGAAAAGTATGGAATTTAATACAATATTGGCACCCCTTACCACCATAAAACTAGCAAGAAGGTGGAATTGTCCAACTAAGAAATTAAAAATATTTTGGAAAATAAAGTCAATAAAAGTAATAAGTATTTTAAATATCAAACATAATGATTGACTTTGGGAATATTGAAGGGATTAGAAAAACCCACCAATACAACTCCATTCAGAATTTTCTATAAAAAAACTATGCCACCTTTTTGTTGAATTAGAACACCACTTGTTCTGGACAATCAAAAAGTTAAACTTGGTACTCAAAAAGCAAGGAAATAAAGGTTGTTGAAATTGGATGAGCTAGGTCAAATAAAAAGGGATTCTTATGAGAATTAAAAAATAATAATAAAGTGAAAACAAATAAATATCATAACCAACATATCACATGAAAAATATTCACACTAGGGGACAAGGTTCTTTTGTTCAATTCCCACTTTAAATTATTCTATGAAAAAATAAAATCTCGATGGTTGGGTTCATTTAAAGTTGTCAAATTATTCTCCTATGGAAGTATAAAAATTATATGAGGATATGGAACACCATTTAAGGTTAATGGGTAGTGGTTGAAAATCTACCAATAATCATTTCACAAAGGGTGTGTCATATCTTTGAAATTCACTTAATTCAAGTGGATTTATAGCTATTGACCTTAAATGAAGCACTAACTAGGAGGAAACCTGGTTTTAATTTCTTTAGATATATTAGGATCATTGAATTTATACTAGTTCACTTCCACTGGCTGATTATTGAGGTTTTATTAAAAATGAATAAATAAAAATGTATTTATGGAGTAAAATCATATTTTACACTATAAAATTCAGGGTTTAAAAAACCTTACCATCACAAAATACATAATAAATCATAAATTTACACCATAAGTTGTGTGGACCACCTATTTAACCCAAAAAATGAGGGTTTATAGTGATGGACTCACCTCCTATCCTCCCTCTATTTCCAAAATCAACCACACCTCATCTCCCAAGTCACCACTCTCTATTCTCTTATTCACCCTTGATTTCACTTCCTCCCTTATCCTTCCAGAATTTTCCATATCCTCTTCTCAGGTTACCAAAAATGGTCTGCATCAAGGTTGGAGGACTTACACCCTCCAAGCATGTTTCCCAGGTTAATACAACTCATGTGTCCAAACATCTATCCTAAGCTCCTTCTATAAATCCAATAGTATTGGTGGGTACCTCCCATTATTCATCCTCAATAGGTTCATCTTCATATTCCACATATTACCATTCATAGTCCATAGCCCAGTATACTCAGATTCACCCATGACTTTGTTTCTTGGGCCCATAAAATCAGGTCCAACTGGCTATTTTAAGGAAATCCTATACAGAAAAATAAGACACTCGATTTGCGTGCGTTTCACAAGATCCTTGTGGATAAGGATGTCATGGAGGCCCTCTGTTGGATACACCTCACTCATATATTTGAGGTCTAAGAGGAGACATACCAGGATCTATTCCTTAAGTTCCTGACTATATTTGAGTTTTATATCATTCACGTATCATTATGGTTAGGAGGAAGGTATTAGTATCTTAGGCAAGGATATTTTGGAATTGGCTAGGGAATCTACTCCTCGTATTTTTTTACCTCTCCCACTTATGATTCCTTAAACCTAGACTCAAACAAAGAGGATACACTAAATATTTTGGAGGTGATATCCCATGACCCCATGAGCATACATGATCTTCCTACCATGAAGTGCACCTAATTGAAGGGTTCTCTCTTAGGATCATCCATCATGCTTTATCCAATGTATGGATAGCAAGATGTGACTCCCATGGGTCTATAAGGTAGAATAAGGTGGAAATTATTTCTAATACCATGGGTTCCCCATAGTGAACATGGATCTCCAATTATCTTATTATTATGAGTTTTAGGCTAGGAGTAAGTGTGACTCCCTTATGAGTGGATCCTTCTTCTCTCTTTTGGACAAGCACTTAGGCATTTTTTATTCCTCCCAAACCCTCTCCTCACATGACTTGATTCATTCCATAATAATTTTCTTTATTTATAATAAAGGGTTAATTTATAAGTTTTTTGATCATTATAATAGGGTTAATTACTATGTTGAGTCCCCTAATGAGGTTCCTACTCATGCTACCTCTATTGCCCCTTTCATCCCTACAGACGAGCCTGCAGCTTCCATACCTAATGATTTAGTTTCATCTCTGCATAACCACTTTAAAATGGATATGTGGACACTAGTTCATAGCCATTAAAGTATTATCCAGTTTATTTTAGAGAACCACAAATAGATATTCCATAAATTTGGAATTCCATTTTTTGATCCCCCATATATTTATTCTTCTTCTCCACCAGCACCCACCCCATCCACCCATCCCCTTCTTTCATCAGGACGACATCTTGCACTATACCTACCCCATACACATTATCACTAGTGGCCACCCTGTTCAATATTCTTCCCAAGATCATGGACCCTACTGTTCAATAGGACTTCTTAGTGTAGTATGATTGATAGGGTAAGGTACATGCTCTTCCAACTCAATATGAGGTTCTATTTATCAATCCCACTACCAGACACACAAACTCCTTCAGAATAGGCACCTTAACTCCTCCCTCTTATAACCCAAAACCACTATTATAAATTGATCCTACTATCAATACTAAAACACCTATTATAGTGGTTGGTCAACCTTCTCCTACCTTTATTATTGATATTGACATGGTGGGGAAAATCCATCCACTCATCACTAGAGAGGGGACCTCTGATATAGATTATAGAGATTCAACCCACTCTTCTTTGTTCATCCACAGTGTACCCCTCCTTTATTTTTTTTATTTATAGGTGTGTGTTCAATTCACTATATTCCCTTCCCCTAACATGTATTGTTTACTATATCTAATGAAATATATACACTTTTCTGTCTAAGGCTGATATTTTTATACTTTACTCATTCCTTATGCATCTAGTTTGTTGCATCTCTGTCATCTATATCTTGTATCACTTTTGATACACTGTATAGGATGCATATTTTCCTTTTATATGTGGTCTTCCTTGTTCTGTTGATATTTAGGGACTATCTAAGAAGATCTATCTATGAGTTTCATGGATGCTCCAGCTTTAAGAAGGGATATTTGATCTGTCTATTTCAGAGGTGTTGAACCCTTAGAAGTGACACTTAGAGATGGAGGAAACTACCTCAAATTCCAACAATAGGTTAAGGACCACTGATCTAATGGATTATTTTGAATGATCCTTGTCCATCCTTCTGGATGAAAACATAATTGTCAGTTTTTTGTGAAAGGAAAATCATAGTCCAATATTTTGAGTTTTAATTCTATATTTTTTAAAATTTCCTTTTATTTTATTTTTCTATATCTTTTATATTATGTATTTCATTCCAGAACTCCATTTTACTATAGTCCATGCATTTATATGAGATGATATTAATTTTTTACTATATTGTGTATTTTCCCTTTTTTTTATTTAATATTTTCTGTATTCTTTTCTCTGATTATTTCTCTATTGTAGGTCTATTTTTTTAGTAACATTAATTTAGGTAGTCCAGTTTCATATACACATCTGATATTTTTTCCATGGAATGAAATTATTTATAGATATATCTTGATTTTCTTCCTCAATCATTATTTCCATTTCAATTTTTTTCTATTTCTATTTCCATATCCCCCACATGAATTCCCAAATAGTGAAGACATTGTTTCATTTTAAGTTTTGGGGACCATTTTTTATATTTATTTCATATACACCAAGATTGTTTATTATTATCATTATTCTATGATACATTTTTCAATAGAAACATTCATTAACATGAAATATCATTGTACCCATGTAAATAAAAGATAATGTTTAGATCGAAAATATTAAAATTTATTATTTATTATTATTTATATTTTTATCATGATTATTGATTTAAGTAATGTTATTCTAATTTTAAATTCCTAAAATTGTTCTTGATTGACTTATTACTAGTCACTATTCCCTAAGTGATTTCCCTTTTTTATATATATTCTCATTCTTAAGAGAATTATGGACCTAATTTTTCCCATTATTTTCTGAGCATATTTCTTGAGAAATAATTGGGGAATGTAAACCTATTAGAACATAAATTGGTATCTTGAGGATAGAAATGAAAAAATTAATCGTTAAAATGATTGAATTATTTTGATTGATTGAAACCATTTTTCATATGACCCACCTGTAAATTTTTCCTTCTTAAGATCATATAATCCATGGATATCCTTGTTAGTATTGGGATAAATTCCAAGAACATTATATCCCTTACTACCCTACTCTTTTATATAATTTCATGATTTTCAATTGAATAGGTAAGGGGAAATAGTCATTTCTACCGAGAATCAGATGCTTGTTACTGAGGATTTTTGGGGTTGTATTTTCACCAGATATGTGGTATGTGGTCCGTGTATACTTCTTATGTACCTTTATGATTATACTATTTATTCAAAAAACACATGGGTTGTGTATTATGAAGGTAAAAAATCATCATTACAAGTTTGATTAATCTCACGGTGGATCTTATATGGTTAGCTATTGGATTTGAGATATGTCCTAAACATGACTTCTGAAAAATAATACAAAAGGAAGAAATGGGATACCTTTATCACACTTTCATAAAATATTCATGGACCTACCTTGATATTTTGAGAGTGCATAGATTCTATTTTATGGATAAGGTTCTTTATTACACTATTCCAGATTATCATGCATTATATTTTAGAGTTGTTTATCCTTTTTAGTTTGGTTTTTATCATCTATCCACCTACCCTCATCCTCAGAGTCATTTTCACCATAATGTAAAAGACCACCTAATTAATTTTTTTATTTGTCTTTATAGAGTAGATATGTTAGATCCAATGAAATATTATTCTTATGAACATGTATTCATTGTACGATCATAACTCTATTTTTATTTTTACCATGAGTGATGAGATAAAATTCATGGTGAGGTAAATTAAAACTTGGGTATAATCATATAATGAACAGTTGATAGATTTCAATTAAAAGACAAAGAAATTTTAATAAAGAACTTAAATATGAGTCATGATTTATTTTCTTTACATGGGTGATTTTGGAGGAATATCATTCTATACTAACACTTTGTTTTATTTGCATGGTTGTAATGCATGTTTCCTATTAAAAATTATTTCCTTTCAGAATCTTATTAAGATTATTTTTGATTGAGGGCAATAAATTATTCAAGTGTACAAGAATTTGATAAGATTGATTCATATATATATATATATATATTGGAACCATTTATTTGGAATTTTTACATATTCTATACTATAATACAGTGATTTTTTTGTTTTTGCAGATTATTTAAACTGATGTTTCAAAAGGGATGATATAGTTAAAGTCTGAAATTTCAAACAATTTATGCCATAAAATTAAATTTATGGAATAAATACCTCAAATAAAGAGTCCTTAATATCTATAGTCCCAAGCCGTAAAAACTTTTCATGACATAAAAGTTTATAGAAGAAGAATAAATTATAACATAAGAGGGATAATTACACTATAAAACCCTCAGGACCAAAGAACCCGTAAATTTCATTCAAGATATAAGTCTCAAATATATGGAAAACCGAATATGTCATTAAAAAATAAAAATAATAATTATGGTGTAAATTTTTAAAGAAGAGAGAAATTTTTGATGACTTATGGAATAAAATACATTTATTCCCTAAGTGTTATTGACTAATTATATTCTAGGCACTCTGACTTTTACCTTATCTCCATCGATGTTTGTTTTTAAATTGGATTTTAGGATTTATTTTCTTCTATTATGTATTTTTTTCTCATGTTTTCCAACCATTACATTATTGTGGTTTCAAATCGAGGAAAATTATTTCAATTTATGATGAATCAAATTTATTTGATGCTTCCATTTTCAACTGATTTGGTGTTTATTTTATTTATATTCAAGTAATTTTTTCAATTTTAATTGTGTTTTTTTAGTATTGTTCTATAGTTCTTTTTACTTCAATTGTGTTGCTGATTCACATGTTTAATATTGTCATTAACATGCATGGATAATCCTCCTTGGGCTAGGGTTTGAGAGTAGGGGTAGTGTGAACTTAATGAATTCTTAAATCAAGATGTGGGTAATCTATTGGCTATGAATTATTTTAATAATTAATGTTTATCATGTTCTATTTCATGATCCTGATCCAAGTAATTATAATAGAAGTACCCTACTTAATTGGAGTTGTGAAGGATAGAACCAATATCTTATATTTATTTTGACTTTTGAAGTTGTGATTTATGCACCTAGAATTATGGCCACCTATAGATCAAATAGTGGTTTTCAATCTAGGTAGATCCAATAGGTTTAACAAAATAAAATTGGTAAATTTTGAACTTATTCTTAGCCTAATCCATAGGACCATCCTAAGTTATATTTAGGAATACCCATTAAATAGGATCCCAAAAATTTATCATGATCCCTTCTTAATCAACTAAAGTTTAATACAATTTTTTTAAAATAAATACAACTCTTTTATATTCATGTGAGGAGTTCATATCTAGGTTCTAAGCTTTATATCACAGACAATGTCATCTCCTACCTATGGGTTAGACCTCAGACTTCCACTATCCTATGTACCTTATCAATAGTTCTAGTTGGGTTTCATATAAATTTCTAATCTAATCATTCCCATGTGGCATTAACAAAAATGTGTGGTCTAGTCATGTAATATCAATAACTATTATGAAAACATGTTTTGAGCTGTGTGTTTTGAATTATAGATGGATGCCTCTATGAAGGCCTCCAATTGAGTTCCAAGAGGGTAGTGATGAGCATACCCCAGAGGTGGTTGGGCCAGATCCTCCTATGGTTCTAGGTCTGGAAATGGATTTTCATTACTGAGAGAGCATGTACGAGTTGTGAAGTAGTTGGAGAGAGATTCCCCAAGAGCATCACCTATGATATACAAGATGACCTAAGATTTTTAGCTATAGCGCCCATCATTCTCTAATGGAGAGGGTGGTCCCCAAGGGGTTGAGTTCTTCATTGATTCCATCCATATTATTTTCAATCACCTAGAGAAACACCCTAAAAGGAGGGTTATATTCCTAATGTATATGCTTCAAGGAATAGTGAAGTGTTGGATGGACATCTTAGTTAAGATAGACTAGTATTTGGGTCTATTTTGGGAGGTCTTTTAGATGAGGTTCTATGATAACTTATATTTGGAGACTCTAAAGGGAGATAGGGCCTGAAATTTAAAACATTTGAAATAGAGAGGGATATTTTTTTGGACTATGACTCTCATTTTATAAATTTGTAGTGTTTCACCCTGATGTTTATAAGGGATGATATAGCCAAGGTTATGTGTTTTATGGATAGACTAAGGTATAAGTTATAGATCTAAGTGAATGAATTTTAGCTTACATATTTTACAGAAGTTATAAAATAGTCATTAGTTACAAATAGGAATATAGGTGATGGAATAGTCTTAGAGTAGTCATCTTCTACTGCAGGATTTTGTAAGGGATCATGAGGTAGTATGAAGCATCATTTTGAGGAGTCACACTTGGTTTTTTGTGATCAAATAAGACAGAGCAGTGTAATATCCTTTCCTCTATAAGGATAAATTTATCTAGAGTTCAAACAGTGTTGAATACGAGTCCATAACCATCCTTGGACTACTAGAAACCCACTTGAGTGACAATTTTGTGGTATATCGGGACACCTACAATGGGTTTTCAAAAGGGGTTAGGATCCAATTGTTGGAAAAGGATCCCGACGGACATAGTGATCAAGAGTTGTACCACGTGTTCCATGATAGGTAGGTAGTTAGAGTTCCTATATACATACAAGCTAAGGGAGAGGATTTGTTACCCCAAGATAGGAGAAACAACAATAGTAGGGTGATTTTTCACAGGGGATGCAGGCAAGGGGCCAAAGTCGAGGCGTGTTCCAATTACATTTCGTTCAGCCTACTCCTACTAGTCATGATGTTGAACCTTAAAATATCATAGGTATGGCACTAGTTTCTTCCACCCAATATTATTCCTTATTTGATACGATAGTGTTATGTTCATTCATATCATCACAATTTGTGGGTGTTCTAGGCTTATCTTTTTGGTAATTGTTCAAAGTGATGTGTATTAAAACACCTTTAGGGGTGTGGTTAGAGGCCATTCAGCACTATAGGTAATTGATATTCAATATTGTGGGATAAAATTTTCTATGGGATCTATTCATGTTGTAGATAAAAAAAATTTATCTAATTATTATGATGATATAGATAGTACCATACCAATCCCACATCAGTTTTCATCACCAACAGTTATCTTTTTTGTCTACTTATATCATTAATTATGCTCATGTTGGAGAATGATATATTTAAGAGGATTACATAGGACCTTGTCATTAGAAATTGGGTGAGATTATATTGTAGGCTATTGGTCTTGTGTTGGATGATGGGGGAATGTGGTAGGTAGTCTTCCCTCGCATTTTTTATCAGTTCAAGGATTTTTTTTCCCTGATGATTTCTCAAGAATTCCACTTGATAGAGAGGTATATTTTACTATTTAGATTATGTTAAGTGAAAATCGTATTTCTATTCCACCTAACAATATGAATCTTTTAGATCTATGGTATCTTAAGGCTTAGTTGGAGGATCTAGAAGCTAAGATATTTATACGGACGAGTATATCACCTTTGGGTTCTCTAGTCTATTTCACCAAGAAGGCATATTGTCCATAGTATCTATGAATGGAATTTTGAAAACTGAACTAAATACAGGTTAATAATCAACACTCACCTCCACATATTGTTGAATTTGTTTATTTTTTCAAAGGTTCCCGAGTATTCTCAAAGATTGTATTGAGATATTTCTATAACCATATGACAGTGTGACTTTCAGATATACCATGAAATACTTTTAGGAGTATGTTTGGTCTTTATGAATATTTGTTTATTCCATTTTTTCTTACAAACATGCCAATGATATTTACAGATTTGATTAATCAAGTTTTCAACTCGTATTTATACACATTTGTGGTTGTTTTTGTTGGTGATATTCTCATATACTCCATGTTGGGGTAGGAGTTGTCACACCCTAATACTTTACAATATTTTCATTTTATAATGAATAAATTTTTTTGGAATTCTTTATACACAATGTTAACAATCTTTTGAATGTTTTTATACTTTAAAAACACGTTATTTTTTCCCATCTGTTGGATTAGTTTTAATATTAATTTTCCCAATTTTGTGATTTGAATTTAGAAAATCCAAAATACACAGATGTAATTATTATGATATTTGTGGTATAATAATATCAACTTTATTTTTTAACCAAAATGATTAATGAATGTGATTAAAATTAATTACGGTGATTAAGGTATGATTAAGCTTATTAAGGGACTAAACCAAAATATTAAGGAAAAAATGACCTAGAAACTTGTCAAAAATCCATTTACTACCAATAATATTACCATTCCTCAAATTGATTTGAAATATATGGTTTATTGAGATATTATTAAATGTAAGTTCCCTATATAAAAGGTTAAGTGAGGAAAAAGACAAAAAGGGAACTTTCCTTACCTTTAACATTTATAAAATTTTGAGATATGTAAAAAACATCATATTTTTTGTTATACCTATAATTTCGTAAGAAATATGAGATATTTGTATCATAATAATTTATCAATAATTTTTATAGATGGTTCAGTTACTTAAAATTCTTAAGAAATTCCAATGTAGTGATTATTGAGTTAATAATTAACTAAAACAAATGATACTATAAATATTAAAAGTGAAGTTAATTGATTGAATTATTATCTTTATTTTTTTTGTAGATTAATATATCATGTTACCCACCTTAAACTAAATATATTTTAAATATAATATAATATTGATATTTTAAAATTAACATTAAATAAAAAATGTCAAAATTGACATTATTGTTATTTTATAATAAATAAATTTTATTAAATGATTTAAAATTAATAAAAATACCATATTATGCCAAGTGATTTTAAATTGTTAATAAATATTAAATATTCTCTATTAGTGGACCAATTAATATTTTATAATTAACATATTGACCTATATATTGTAATAACATTGTTAACACAGTCTGGGTTGAAGCAGCGTTTTAGCGCATCACATATGCTTGTTTTAAAATTAATTTCCAAAATAGATAAGAATTTAATTTTATAAATTAGATATAATATTAATAATTAAGTGTATATATATTTTCTAATTAATCACAAATTATTTTATTCTTAATGGTTAAATTAATTAGATTATAAAACTTAACGCTTTAATAAAAACCAAAATTATAAAATTGGGGAATCTTAGAAGTTAAGGAAGAAAATTATTAAAATGCACATATTTTTGTGTGTTGGATGTTTTAATAGACAATTATTATTATTTAATACATTATTTTTTCATTTTTTAGGAACTTTATGTATGGTGTTCCACCCATTAATGAATACCTTTTGAAATTCACAAAATTTTCACTCCCCCTCCACTATAAAAAGGCAACCACTCTACCCCATCGTCACACCTCTCAACCCATATTGTCTCATACAAACTCTATAAAAATAGTCTCCCAACATCCCTACCATATACCTAGAAGGATAACCTTGGTTAGAAAACAATCTAAGGAATATTTTTGTACAAACCAAAAGGATTTATGAGATTAATAGGTAACACCTTCTCTCATGCTTTCTAGTATCATTTCCATTCTCCACTCTCTATAATCTTTTTATTCTATGATTACATAACAAAAAAAGTATAATAAATTTATTAGGATGTTTTTATGAAAAAATTTCGACCTACACTTACAGACACCTACATGTAATGGGTAACGAACATGTTGTTTCTATGTGCGAAGAACTACTACCTCACAAAACAATGATTGTTCAATTTTCCCCTACCACCTATCATGGTGAACATTATGATGGACACTCTATTTATATATAATATAAATTTTATTTATAATGTATTTATGATTCTTTAATTTTTATTTAGAACATACCTTTATGCTTTCCAAGTTGTGAATATATGATAATTTCATTTGAGGAAGTGTGGACTACCGCCACCTTAAAGGGATATGACTCGTTCATTCCATACATGGAATGTATAAAGGATGGTGTTAATATACTTATGTATCATATATAATATATATATTATACTAGAAATATAATATAAATATGTATCATTTATTTTTCATTCTTTTAATACAATAATTAAATGAAAGTATCGTTCATGCGTACGTACGGCCTACCATCTCCATGAACGATACACTTCATTTCTAATCTTCAAATATTATAGATAGTTCTAAATATATATTTACTGAATTTATAAGACAATTTATTAATTGTTTACATTATTTATATTATTAAACCACGGTATATTTAATAGTAACACCAAATAACAAGTCAAAATATACTTGAGAAAACTAGGCAATTAACACCAGAAATAGTTAAAATAATGAAAAAGTGTTAACAAACGGGTAATAAAATATTATAAGAAGATAACATATGATATTATTAACATGATCATGGATCTGTTATTAGTTATTAACATATTTTAAACCAATATAAAAGAGTCTAAATACCACACAATATAAATAATGATAAGGTGAGGAATTTTCATCTCACTTTTTACATCTGTGAGAAAAATATCATATTCACCACTTAATTCATTTATGTTGTGTAAATACTGAAAATTTTGATATATTATATCATGAAATATTTTAATTCATTTGATTTAGATGTTTCATTTTATGATTATCACTTTTGGGTCATTCAATTCATATGTAAGGGAATTTTGTCTCAATTTACATTCTATTGAGAATTATTTGTTATTATGTTCCAATTCACTTTTATGTGGTTTATATAATGCCTTTTTCATGTTATATCATGAATCCTCTTATTATCATGATATTATAAGTTTCCTTTATTTTCATACCTTTCTGGAGATTATGATTCAAATGTTTCAAAGTGGTGTGGGACACCTTGGACTATTTAAAGATTATTCTCCCCAAGAATGTTCTTAATGGTTATCCTTGAAATATCACTTCCTTTTGTGATTGTTAAAATTATCTTGAAACAATCAATTTATTTTAATAAATTTTAATTGGAAAATTATATAAATATTCATATCATTTTTCATGGATATTATTAATTCCAAAAACCATATACCATTTTTCATACTATATTCACTTTAAAAAATTAGATTCATGGTATGAAGCATTTATAGAATTAGATTCTTAGTATAAAGCCTTGATAGTATTATATTCTTGTCATGAATCCTTGAAAGTGTTATATTATTGGTATTAATCCTTGAAAGTATTATATTTTTGGCATTAATCCTTGAAATTATTATATTCTTAGCATGAATCCTTGAAAGTATTAGATTCTTGGCATGAAGCCTTAAAAGTATTTGATTCTTGGAATGAAGCCTTGAAAGTATTATATTATTATCATAAATCCTTTAAAGTATTAGATTCTTGGAATGCATCCATGAAAGTAATATATCCTTGGAACGAAGCCTTGGAGATACATTATAGATATCCATAGTTATGAATTTCCTTCATATATATTTTATTTATTATTTATCCATGATATTTTGCATTGACATATCTATGGTTGCATTCTATTATTAGTTTATTGATTAAGTGGTTTGGGTTTCAGATTATTACCTTATTCATTTTTCATTATCTAGTTATTTGAATGGAATCATTTATTTACCATGACATGAAATTTTTTTCATATTGATTCATTATTTCTTCTACTTTAGATACCCTTATTGATAATTTGATCTCACCCTTATTAAGCTTCTTTCCCTAGTTTATGAAGAAGAAATCATTGAATAAGAATTCAAGGATGTAATTTATTTAATTTTATTGTGTATCATGTTTGTATTTCCTATTTCACAATGTATTATGGGTATCATGTATGTAATATGGATTTCTAAGAATGTTAAACTGAATTTTCCTTCAGGATTTGATTCCTTGTAATCATGCCAATGTAATGTATTGATGCACCAACTCTAGGATTATGGGGTTGGGGATTTATAGTTGGTATCAAAGGAAGTTTACCAACAGCCTTGGAAACTAGATTTAGAAAACATATATTTTGGAACATAGTGCTAAGATATAAATTGAGGATAAGTATAGAAGAGAATCCTATAATTTTGGTAAGGTAGATATTATGTGGGTATTACTAGAAATACATCCTTGTATAGATACTACAAGTGGAAATGGTTTTGGAAAATATGTACCTAGAAGTAATAACTCTAACAAGGTGTTTCTGGGCCTAACTCGGGGTAACCTGGTATACGACAACAGGCCTTACTACGCACCTAGTTTGACACTCCCGGGGGATACACATAGGAGAGTACACATTTTATTTTCCTAATATTATTAAGTATTTATAAGTAATGTTATCCCTAAAGAATACATTTTTATGATTATGATATTAGTTATTTATAAATTTATTAATTTTTGTTATTCTATATTTAGAGTTATACAAAGTTCATAATTTTATGTGATAATCCATTATATGTCATTTTTTAGAAATGGAACTTGGAAGGAACAATGGTAACAGTACTCTTGGAAAATATAGAGATTTCCCTACTGAAGAAACTGATACAGCTGGTATTGGAAATGAGGATGTTATTAAAATATTAGGTCAGCTTAATCATATTATGACAAGTAACCTTTCTCGGATGGAGCAACATGTTCCACAATGAGACTCTTTGATGTTGGATTGCTTTATATTATAGGGGACTCCATCCTTTAGTGGGACTATTGATCTAATTAAAGTAGATAAATGGATTAAGTATTTGGAGAATATATTTGTAGAATTGGAATATGGATAAAAGGAAAAATTTACACTTGAAGTGTATTTTCTCATAGATAGTGTTGATCAGTGGTGGTCATTGATTCAAAATACTAGGGAAGAAGAGGAGATAGAAATCAAGGAATGGAAATATTTTAAGGATAAATTCTTCAATAAATAATTCACTCATGTGAAATAAATTGACATGAATCGAAAGTTCTTTAGATTAAAGAAAAAGGAGGAAGAAAGTGTTGTGGAGTAGGAATCCACTTTTACAATGTTATGAAGGTATGCTACTGATTTCATATGCAACACGGAATGAAAGATTGATCATTTCTTTAAAGAACTTAAGCCAAGTCTCCAAATGGCGCTAGTGTCTCAAACATTTTCTTCATACGATTAAATAGTTTTATGTTCTATCAAGACAAAGAAATAATTATCCAAGTCTTATGGATTTAATGGGAAACAAGATAATAAGAGGACAGTAGAGAAAGGTATAGATAAATGAAAAGAGAGAAAGAATAATTTTCTAATGTGTGATACTTGTGGAAGGAAACACCTTGGAGCATGCTTAAAAGGGAAAGGGGTTTTCTTCAAGTGTGGAGAAAAATGCCACCAAGCGTAGGATTGTAAGGGAAAAAATTCTAATGTTCAATGCTTTAACTGTAAGGATATGGGGAATTGTGAAAATGAATTCCCCAAGTTCCAAGAGAATATACCCCAGAATAAGATAAGGGAACAAGTTCAAGAATATGTTATTAACACAACTAAAGTGGAATGATTAATTTAATTATATATTTTTATTTAAGAAATATGATTTAATATTATTCTGTTAATGATTTTCTCATCATATGATTTATAAAATATATAAGGATTATATTGTAGTACTTTTTAATTATGGATCTGAGATCATATATTGAATGGTACCATGAAAAGTGATTTGTTATCAAGTTAAACTTTTTGGAAAATGTGTGGTTGATAATATTTAATACGTCCCTAGTGTTGAGTTAATTTTTTACAAAGAGATGATTCATATGGATAAAGTAGATTGGATACTACTAACTACCATGACAATGATTCTAAACTATTGAATCATAATATTTTGTAAAGGTAACCATTTAGGATATGATTTAAATTGTACTTTGGATGTGTTTTTAGGTATTGACATATTACATCACTATACGATGAAACTTTTTCTGTGATATGAAGTAGAAATAGTTCAAGGCATGACCAAAGGATAATATTGTGCTTTTATAAGCATAATAAGTAAGCATAGTTACTTATATTCTTAGAGAGTGAAATAATTCCTCAAATCCATGAAAAAATATCTTGAATCAAAAAATTTGTCAAAGTACCTTCATTTCTGATCAATAAAATGGCCACTTAGATCATTATGGATTTATGACCTTCTAATTGTTAACTTTTCCTAACCATGTTATCTATAAATCTCCATTAGAAAATGATTCTTATATTTTTATTCTGAATCCATACTTCCATTTCCCAACTATGTTCTCATACAATGGAACCTAGATACATGACTATTGTAATTTCCTTTCTCTCTTACTAATAAAATGTAATATTAACCATTTTTATGATGTGGGTCTTTAAAAAATATTTTATTTTCAATCCATAGATTATAGAGTTAAAGTTTAAATAATGAGGATGTAATTTAATTAAGGTGTGGAGAATGTTACACCCTAATACTTTACAATATTTTCTTTTTAGAATAAATATAATTTTATTTTTTGCATTCTTTATACACAATGTTATACTTATGCTACATACGACACTGAATTAATTTTTATTACATGCAAGACTTAGTTTTACCACCTTTTAATGGAGAAATTATGTTAAAACTAAATTTTTAAATTTTTATGAATTTTATTTTGAAAAATAAACATCATTTTTTAATTCATAATTTCAAAATTAGCTTAAGGTGATTTTTTTGTATTTTTCTGAGAAACTTCATTTGTTGATGAATAGTGAAAATTACTGTAATTTAGTTAAAAATAGCCTTTTAGTTTAAATAATTATTAACGATAATTTATATTTTTTTTAGAGTCACATTAGATTAATTATACATATATTTATACAATTAAGTTCATTATAATCTATTTTACTTTGAAATTGAATATAAAAACATAACAAACTTTTGAATATTTTTCTACTTTAAAAGCATGTTATTTTACCCCATCTACGAGATTAGTATAATATTTTTGGTCTAATAATATAAACTTAATTTTTGAAAAAAAATTATTAGTGGATGTGATTAAAATTAATTACGGTGATT
Organism: Viscum album; assembly: GCA_963277665.1. NCBI lineage: Eukaryota > Viridiplantae > Streptophyta > Magnoliopsida > Santalales > Viscaceae > Viscum > Viscum album. The sequence goes on from OY728156.1 coordinate 1,891,711,376, forward strand.
AAGGTATGATTAAGCTTAATAAAGGACTAAACCTCAATATTAAGTAACAAAATGACCTGGACACTTGTCCAAAATCCATTGGATGCAAATAATTTGACCATGTACCCACATGGTTCGAAATATATGGGTTATTAGGATATTATTAATTGGAATTTCCTTATATAAAAGGTTGAGTGAGGAAAAAGACAAAAATGAAACTTTACATACCTTTAACATTTATAAAATTTTGAGATATGTAAAAAACATCATATTTTTTGTTATACATATCTTTTTGTAAGATATATGGGATAATATTGTAATAATAATTTATCAATAATTTTTAGATATGGTTTAGTTACTTAAAATTCTTAATAAACTCTAATGTTGTGATTATTGAGTTAATAATTAACTAAAACAAAGATACTATAAATATTAAAAGTGAAGTTAATTTATTGAATTATTGTCTTTATTTATTTTTGTAGACGAATATATCAAATTAAAAACCTATAAATCTAAATTATTTGGATTCTAATATAATATTGATATTTTAAAATTAACATTAAATAAATAATGTCAAAATTGACATTTTTTTTACAATAAATGAAGTTTATTAAATGATTTAAAATTAATAAAAATTCTATATTCTTCCAAGTGATTTGAAAGGGTTAATAAATATTAAATATGGTCTATTAATTTACCAAATAATATTTTATAATTAACATATTGATGCATATATTGTAATAATATTGTTAACACGGTCTAGGTTGAAGTTGTATTCAAGCGTGTCACATACGCTTGTTTTAAAATTAATTTCTAAAAAACATAGGAATTTTATTTTATAAATTAGATATAATATTAATAATTTAGTGGATATATATCTATATATATAAATATACTAAAGCAATATTTTTTTATAATTATGTGCCACCAAATTGAGCTCCCACGTCACTAAATTAACATTTCCTCCTCCCTCCATAATCGCACTTCCATCAAACAGGATCTCATTACCCCACCCCCACTACCACTGATCTTCCCTCTCTATTAAGGTTTCCATGACTCATTCTCCACCCACAGAATACCTTTCCAATACCTCACCTTCAGATTTTGTTGTATCCTCCTCCTCATAGAATCCACTAAAACATCCTCTTCGCTTAGGTTTTGGGATATCTTTTTCAACACTGGCATACAATCAAATGATATTCCTCATCTATGACTATCGTTGCCTCCTTCTGAGCCTACAAAAAGTTATGTGAACTTCCTCACCTCTGGATCCCATTGTCTCCTTCTATTAAAGCAAGTCTTCATTCAATATTCCTCTCCAACACAACCTGATGTAATCTTCAACACCCACAAATGAACCCTATATTTGAAAGTACATATTTGTGTTCATTCGCAGATCCTGAGGACAGGTCAGGATGTCCCCATTTCAAAGCTTCACCCCATTACCAAACGCATCACTCATACATTAATTTTGTCTCCCTATCTTCTCTATCAAAACTTTCTCTAGTATTCACCTTTTAATTACACTATATTCATACGAATTTCCAATAATCTATTTCAATCCATATTCTTTCCTATTTTAGGAATTAAAGATATACTTTTTTTATTTGGTCGGAATTTATTTAGAACATTATATATTCAGTGAGCATAAACATCCACTGATATATAATAGTTCTGTTTCAATTCATGTTCTTTTAAAGCCCTATATACCATTTTTTTTATTCTTCCTTCTAATCTTCTTCCCACTATGTTCATAGGTTTCTTTTCTAAGTATTGTGGTTGTTCCTCTTGTATAAATTTTATTTTATAATGATTATAAGTTTTATTATTATTGCCCAAATTTTATTATGATATTGTATATGACAGTGGTGGTTGTAAGTTTCTCCATTATTCGGGAGTACAGAGTACTCTGTCCTACTCAGTTGTAGTATTTAGCATGTCATGTGTTTCATATTTCCATTTATATTTTTTTTACAAATTTTGTTATAAATATTTTTTCATATATTATGCATGCATATATTATACATAGTACACATTGGATGATAATATTTCCATAATATTATTTTCCCATAATCTACTTTTTATTACTGTGGTCCACTTTATATTTCATTTTTTTGTTTATATATATTAAGCAGTATTACATGTTTATATGGGAGCTACATTATAGAGAGATAGGGTAAAAATGGTTGATGTGTACAACCATATGAAGGTTGGTTTTTTATTATGCATTTTATTTTTCTAATAATGATTCTATTACTTTTTTGAGTTTTTATAATTGGTTTTTGTTTTTCCTATTTATATTTTGATTTTAAAAATTTAGTTATAAATATATTTTTTCATATTATGCATGCGTACACAAACTGATTATTTGTATCATCAATTTTTCATCATGAAGAAGAGTATTTAGGTAATTATTCATATTTTAAATTATGTATTTTGGTATTTTTACATATTTTTATTTTTCATTTATTGTTTTTCATATGTTTTTTCTTGAAATGAAATGCATCATCTCTTTTAAACTGATTTCAGTTCTCCTAAACTCATTTTGTTCCTCATTAATAATCTGTTTCCTAATTTTATGTATTCATTCCTAATCATATCTTCATATGAATTTTTTGGTTTCTTTCTATGTAAAAAAAATTTCTATCAAAAAGTGAAATGTATTTGTTCAATTTTACTTAGTTAAAAATATTAATTTTTATGAAATGTATAAAAACTTATTATAATTATTCTATTATAAAATTTTTTACTACCACATATTTTTTATTTCATTGGGTTATTTATTTCACTTTTATTACTTCATATTTTCAGTATAAACATATTTATCATACATGGTGATAGGGTAATTTCAAATCCATATGTAGAAAAATATTATTTTTATTATTCCTTGTACTTTCCTTACCCCTTTGTTTAGAGGTCGCTTATTTTAGTTTTACAATTGTTACTTTCCTATAACTGTGATTTCTTAATATTTTTTATCAATAATGTTTTGAGTAATTTTCCCACTATCATTTCAACTTCTACAAAGTCAGTGTCATGTACTTTTTGTTATGTCTATTTTTTTGACTATTTTTTTTATGAAATAATCTGACATTATTGGAATTTCATCCATCCAGTGAAGAATTTATGACATGTTTAGTGATACTAAAATTCTACTATTTCCCACACCATGGAACATAATATATTCTATGTTAGTGTCCCATGCCAAAAATAAATGGGGGGAATCAGTATGATAATGCACAGTAAAATTATAAACACACTATGGGGAAATGAAATGATTTATAGTATAAAAACTATTAAGAACCATAGCATGGATTTGGATTTCACAACATGATAGAATCAAAATTATTTTTCATGTGGGTTGCATCCTGATACATTTTTTTATTTATGAAAATTTCATATATTAAATTGGTAATTTTTATTAAATTTAAGGATGAAGAAAAGTAGAATATTAGTCATTGATCAAGGGTGAAGTTAAAAAAATAAAGCTAGAGGGAAAAAAGGGAATATTTTGTCCATGTGGAAGAATACTACTACTTGATAACTGAAAGCACAAGTAAGTTTCCCCATAAACCTATCAATGTCTAATTCCATTATAGCCTTTTTAAAATAGTTTCCATATATTATAAATTTGTCTTCTCTCCTTCCATTTTGGATATTGGACAATATAGATTTAGGTATTTTCATTATTTTCATTTCCATATATAGTAAAAGATTTAATTGTTTTGTTAAGAAATTATTTTTTCCCTGCATTTTATTTCATTTCCCCCTACAAATCATTTTTTTCACTACATTTATTGTTATTTTATTTCATTTTTTCCACTATATTTCCCCGCTTGAATATCATTTCTTCCATTGAATTTCCACCTACATTTTCTTATATATGTTTAATATATTTTTGAATATTTATAATATTTCACTATATTTCCCTTTAGTATTGTGTCATTAAGTGTGGATGTTTTTTTGTGTGATTTTTTTAACAGAACAAATGCCACTTATCCAAAAGTTGTTAAAGGTTAGTATGGTGTATTAAGTGTGAGTGTTTTTACAACCCATATTGTGAAGGTAAATAAACCAGTTTTATCCAAGAATCTACCAACTAGGCCATTCTAGATCAAATGTGACAGTGACGGGGAAAATACATTAATAGAGATTGATTCTGTTTGCTGAGACTCATTTAACATATCCATGTTAGCATAAAATTATGCACGGTTCTTACAGGATATGTGAATTATAGATTATTTTAGGTAGTGTATCATAAGTAGTGTGAACATACCCACTATTAAGGAACATGCACATTAATTGGAATCACATCCTCTTTATAATATCTCCATGTATTGTTTTACTATTAGACATATCCTCTTCCAAGTCCCTAGGTCTGAAATTTTCAACAGCATGAATGCAACTATTATTGGCTTGGAAATTAGCTCTCATGATTCTGAATTGCCTCAATGTGTGGGTCTTGGGATTGTAAGAGGAGTTGATGCATCAAGGGAGCTACTTTATGTGATCATTCCCATCCTTTGTTACACTCTGAAGAAGATTAGTATTTTTATTTAGGGTTTCATTCAAATTCCTTCATGTGTATTACAGACTTCTGGATACACTTCACCTTATATTTATAGAGTTTCCCTCTCATTGTAAAATGTTGTGATGCTCTTTAACTGTAACACCCCAGGTAAATAAAGAATATGACATTTTCATATTTATCCATATTTGTGAATAAAATATTAATATTACTTTAAAGGGGATGCTATGCATGATGTTGTACCCAATACGCAACAATGAGTTTCTTGGGAATCTTGCGTTGCACTCTAATAATAAAATAATATTATTTTAAATGGTAGTTAAAGCCTAGTCGTGGTAATGGAGGGAATGAATAGAACTAACTACAAAATGATTATATATTTTTGTAAAGTATTTTTACTTTTTACAATAAAAGTTAGAGGATTAAAAATGCGAATGAATCCAATTTTAAGCGTAACATTCTAATATTCTTTAAAAGATCAATTAACCACCTTTTGATGGAAAACCTCTTTTAAATCCCCCTTTTTGAAAATTTTATGTGTTATATTTGACAAAATAAAATTCTTCTTTAGAATCGGGACATCAAAATTTTCTTTTTGTAAATTTTTGGTATCTTTCCAATAATGTTCATTTTTTAATGAATAGTGAAAAATGTTGTATTTTAATTCAAAACCACTTTTGGATATAATTTATTTATATGATTAGATTATCTTTTGAATTGGTTTTGAAGTGAAATTAGAATATATTTTTACCATTTAATCCAATGGTGGTCATTGGAATCAATTTCACTTTGAAATTGGACTTAAACTGGTGTCAATCTTTTGATACTTATTGTTTCATAAAAACACGTTATTTGTCATGACAGCGTGAATTAATTATTAAATTAATTAATGTAACTTATATGATTTGAATTTTGTAAAATAGACATCATTTTTGAATTCAGAATATCAAATATATCTTAGGGTGAAGTTTTGGTATTTTTCTGAAAAACTTCAATTTTAGATGAATAGTGAAACCACTAAGTGGTACTTATAAAAACTGATTTTCCGTTTAAATGAAATTTTACCACCTCTGTGTTTTGAATTTCAAAAATCTGACATATATGGTTGTCATTAATAAGTAAAATGTGGTTCAATGGGATTAAAATAATTTTTTAGTGAATAGTAACTTATTATGTTTTTAATCGCAATTAGAGGTAATTAGTGTAGTTTAAGGTAAAAAAAATGTTTTAATAATATGAGATGAGCTTGACACGTGTTTTACCCTCATTGGATGTTTCATGGACGACCAATACAATCCATGGGTCAACTTGGGGACCACATGGAGCTACTTTGGTTGGGAAATGACATAAATAACTTTTTATTTAATGTTAAAGTAAAAATGACACAAACATGAGATGTTTTACTAAAAAAATTTACATGGGGTTATACAAGTCAGTTTTTTTACTATAAATAGTCATTGGAAATATAAAAATATTTCTTACATCATAGTATTTTTTTATAATTTTTAGACATTAAATAAATTAAATTATTTATGACATCATGATGATGCAGCGATGACCTCATTATTTAACGATTTAAATAAAATGGAATGATAATGTAAAATATAAGACCTACACATGTCCAAAACCTATTGGGAACCTTTCACCCTCCTCTTTTTAACGATTTCATAGGGTGCATGTCTCGAAAGATACCCATGTCGGTAAGGGAACCATTCACCCTCCTCTTTTTAAAAGACTTCTTTTGTTATGTCTTTTAATTCACATACTATTATGTTGGGATATGTTCTTCTATATCCTTATTGATTTAAATTTTATGTCCATGTGAGGAGATAACCTTTTTATCTCTCATCAACTCATTTTCTGAATTTTGTAGTGACACCGTTAGGCTGTCAAATTTTTGCAAGGGAACTTCTTAACCCAAATTTGATTCTTTGGGATAAACTTGTACTCCTTGAATATGTCGTTCTATGAATATGTTTGAATAACCTCTGATTGTTTTACTCTTAATATCCACTTATATTTCGTGTATTCATTTGTCACACATAATTATGTAATTGATTTATCCTTAATCCAAGGATACCGTCTTTGTATGGGACTTCGTCTCAATCTTCATTCATTGAGGCATATTTTTTTTATACACTTCTTTCTTTTATACTGTGTATAAACCCCTTTGACTTTTACATTTATTCAAAAGGAATCTTTTTTATATGAATCATTTACTAAACGACAAAAGGGAATGTTTTTGTCATACGTATGCGGCGACAATGACTTCTCCGCCGCCGTGACCATTATTTGAGTTTCAGCTTCCTCTACAAGCCATACATTTTTTTAAAAGAAAAATAAATACCATGTTTTACATTTCATTTATTTTGGTATTGAAAATGGTTTTCATAATGTTTTTATATCAATGTGTTGTATTGAAATATTGTGATTGAAATGTAGAAATGTTATGTTTCTTTTATGCATGTTTTATGTGATACGATTATGTTATGGTTCTTGGGCATTATTATGAAGACAGGTGGTTTCGTGATAAACTAAGGGTGGGTGAGCCTGATATAGCTCTCCAATGCATTGGGTAACGTGAAGGAGTGAAACGTTAAGGTTTATTCAAAGATATTTAGGGAATATACTGTGTTGGGTATTCCAAACGTAACCAAGAGGGTTACTCCTTATGTAAGAATGTTATGAATGCCTCAAGTTACCTTTTATGTCTTTTGATTTCTATGATTTATTCATGATTTGATGAGGTATTTTAAAGTGCCTATGTTTTATGGGTAAAGTATGATTTCATTCTTATGTATATATGAACTCATGTTTCCTTTCCATATTTGTATACCCCTTACTGAGTTTTTTATGCTCATCCCAAGTTTTTTTGAAATGTTTTTCACAGGTCAAGGGAAAGGTACATGATATGATTATAGTGTCAAGGAAGTGTCAAGAAAGAATCCATGTTTTATTTTAAATATGTTTCCATTGATGGGAAAAAAGAATACTATCTTTATGTAACCACTTTGTTTAAATGTGGAATGTAATTCAAGTTTTATGATCTAATTCTCTAAAACTCTAAACCTAAAAAGATCCTCAATGTGTAATATTGTATTGACTCAAGATTAAGTAAGGTTTAAGGCTGGGGCCTTATATTTGGTATCAGAGGTCGGTTTAGATAACTTTAGAGGTTAGGGTATTCTCTAAGCATAAGTGACATTACCATAATGGTTAGGATTTCAGAAAGAGTCCTAGTTTTAGGTAAAGTGAATAAGTATATCTAAGTGGTTATCTTCCTCTTTAGTACATGATGGTTTTTTTGATATACTCACACTAACATTTCTATTTTTAGTGAATGGATGGATCTAGCAGGCACCAAAGTGACAATAGGTTTGAAGGAAACTGTGGTGGTTATCTGATTATGAGACTGGATGAAATGGGGTATTCAATGAGGAAACTCGTGGTTGTTATAAACCAACTATCAAGGAGTCATGATCATCCACTTGAACCTTGCTATGTTCTGTAATTCATCATGTACGAGATGACCAATCGATGTTGAAGTTCAGGTAATAATTATAAAGGTAACCATTAGAGTTTATATGATCCTTACTTTTGTGGTAATTATGGGTAATTATATGTTATGATGGAAAATGAAAGGCATGAGATAAACTTGAGGTTAAAATATGTTATGATTATTTTTGAAGATTTTATCTGGTTTTGGGGAATATTTTAAGAATTATATAGTTTTGGAAAAAGGACAACACGCAGACCGTGTGACAACCCGTCGTGTCGGACAAAGCTGCGGGAATCGAACCCACAACCAAAGTGCGACTGGTATTTATTGCCTACCACTGGACTACATGAAGTACCTGGTTAGTTTGACTAATTATTTTTAGTTGGATGATTTTATGAATTAAGAGTAAGCTGATTTTGGTTTATATATGGAAATTTATTAACCTATCATGGAGGATATGTGATTAGGTTAATTACTTTTCAATACGAGACTTTTGGAGCAACTGATGTTGTTTGGAGATAAATGTTACGATTTAACATGGAAGACTATGTGACTAAATCCTTCAAATATTTGAGTTTCAATCTTAGTTTGGTTTAATTTGAAGTATTTTATGGACAATTTGTTTATTGAATGGTCTTTGTTGAACTCTGGGTTTTTTTGGACAAATTTTGGAGATTAAGAATAGATTTTCTTTTTATAAAGGGTTATCCTTTTCTGGATTATCACATCTTGTACTAAACTTTTTGGTTTTGGTTTTGGTTAAGGTATAAAGATATGGGAAGTATATAGTTATCTTTTGTGGATTAGGTGATTCTCTAGAAGTTGATTATAGTACTCTTAATGTGAACAAGTCTTCCTAAATACTCGTCTTTTGGAGAAAGTATGAGTTTGTGTAAGAAATCTAGTAAAAGTTGAAAGTCAACATGATAAGTAAGTATGTTTCCTTAAGATAAAAAATAAATTCCTCAATGAAGAGTAACATAAAACAAAAATGTTGTCTATTAACGATTCCTACTAGGGAATCGAATACTGTTTAACCCATCACAAGTTTGTGATTTTCTTATGGTTAAATTTCTTCTAGACATGTTTACTATCACTCTCCATCGGAACATGACCCTTTGTTTTTTCCTCCATGTCCATATTTTCATACTTGGAATCCTAGTATGGGTTAACTCGGGTGACCTTTGTACTTATCTTTCTTTATTTTAAAGTGATTGTTTTACTGAATCTTGTTCCGATGTGGGATTTTCAATGAAGTTTCCAAGCCCAATTTTAAAAATTGCAAGGACGCAATTCCCAAAAGAGGGGAAGGATGTAACACCCCAGGTAAATAAATAATATGACATTTTCATATTTATTTGTATTTGTTAATAAAATATTAATATTACTTTAAAGGGGACGCTATGCACGATGGCGTACCCAATACGCAACAATGAGTTTCTTGGGAATCTTGCATTGCACTCTAATTATAAAATAATATTATTTTAAATGGTAGTTAACGCCTAGCCATGGTAATGGCGGGAATGAATAGAACTAACTAAAAAATGATTATATATTTTTTTCAAGTATTTTTACTTTTTACAATAAATGTTAGAGGATTAAAAATGCTAATGAATCCAATTTTAAGCGTAAACATTCTAATATTCTTTAAAAGGTCGATTAACCACCTTTTGATGGCGAACCTCTTTTAAATCCGCTTTTTGAAAATTTTATGTGTTATATTTGACAAAATTAAATTCTTCTTTAGAATCGGGACATCAAAATTTTCTTTTTGTAAATTTTTGGTATCTTTCCGATAAAGTTCATTTTTTTAATGAATAGTGAAAAATGTTGTATTTTAATTCAATACCTCTTTTTGATCTAATTTATTTATATGATTAGATTATATTTTGAATTGGTTTTGAAGTGAAATTAGAATATATTTTTACCATTTAATACAATGGTGGTCATTGGAATCAATTTCACTTTGGAATTGGACATAAAATGGTGTCAATCTTTTGATACTTATTGTTTCATAAAAACACGCTATTTGTCATGACAGCGGGAATTAATTATTAAATTAATTAATTTAACTTATATGATTTAAATTTTGTAAAATATACATCATTTTTGAATTCGGAATATCAAATATAGCTTAGGGTAAAGTTTTGGTATTTTTCTAAAAAACTTCAATTTTTGATGAATAGTGAAACCACTAAGTGGTACTTATAAAAACTGATTTTCCGTTTAAATGAAATTTTACCACCTCTGTGTTTTGAATTTCAAAAATCCGACATACATGGTTGTCATTAATAATTAAAATTTGGTTCAATGGGATTAAAATAATTTTTTGGTGAATAGTAACTTATTATGTTTTTAATCGCAATTAGAGGTAATTAGTGTAGTTTAAGGTAAAAATAATGTTTTAATAATATGAGATGAGCTTGAAACATGTTTTACCCTAATTGGATGTGTCATGGCCGACCAAGAAAATCCATGGGTCAACTTGGGGACCCCATGGAGCCACTTTGGTTGGGAAATGACATAAATAACTTTTTATTTAATGTTAAAGTAAAAATGACACAAACATGAGATGTTTTACTAAAAAAAAATTACATGGGGTTATACAAGTCAGATTTTTAACTATAAATAGTCATTGGAAAGATAAAAATATTTCTTACATCATAGTAGTTTTTTTATAATTTTTATACATTAAATAAATTAAATTATTTATGACATCATGATGATGCAGCGATGACCTCATTATTTAACGATTTAAATAAAATGGAATGATGATGTAAAATATAAGACCTACACATGTCCAAAACCTATTGGGTGGGTGTATTTAAAAACCTTATCACCTTATCCTCGAAACACATTAATGTGGGACCACTAATATCCGAAACTCATTCTAAAATAATGTAACATTTCCTTACTTTCCAAGAGTGCCCCTCCTCTCCTCTTATAAAAGGCCCCCACCTCTACCTCCTTACCCACACTTCCTAAGCCTTTGTCTCGGACAAACCCTGCCTATTTTGTCTCTCCACATCCCTATATAACTCCTTGAAGCCTCACTTTGGGCAGAAGTCTTCCCAAGGAATCCTTTGAGCTCAAACCAAAGGGAGTTACCCGATTTTAAGGTAATGACTTCACTTGTGTCATTTTGTTTTATTTTGCTTCTCCAACCCCCTAAACTCTTTTTATTCATTTATTTTGTAAAAAATCCAGTATATTAAATATAATAGGATGTTGTTATAAGAACGATTTGAGCTACACTTACAAACACCTACATCTAATGGTTAAAGAACATACTGTTTCTGTGGATGGCGAACTTCTGCCTCACGAAACGATGATTGTTCAACATTCTTATAACACCTTCAAAGGTGGCCATTAAGATGAAACTATATTTATATATGATATATAATTTGTTTATTTTTTACTTAATCTTATGGATTTTTTCATTTATGGAATACCTTTATGGTTTCTATTATGGGTAAACGCGATATCTTCATTTAAGGAAGTGCGGACTACCGCCCCCTCAAAGTGATTTGATTCGTTAATACCATATGTGGTACGTATAAAGGATATGTTTAATGATATTATATATGATACCATACTGGAATTAAAATACTATTATGTATCATTATGTTTTAATTCCATTAAATATAAAATAGAAATGGAAGTAGCGTTCATGCGTACGTACGGATTACCGTCTCCATGAACGGTACATTTCATTTCTTATCTCAAAATGTTATGTACTATTATAAGTACATATATATAATGGATATATATTTAATATATTACATATAAATTATGTATATCATTCTGTAATTATAACATATATATATATCTCTCATTTTGTTTTAATTCCATTAATATGACAAAAAATGAAAGTAGCGTTCATGCGTACGTACGGCCTACCGTCTCCATGAACAGTGCTTTTAATTTTTATCTTCAAATGCTATGGAATAGTATAAAATGAATATATAATGGATATATATGAAATTTAAAACATCAATACTATTCTTGATATTATGTACCTATAACTACATGGAAAATTATTTTCTAACAAGTTCAATTTTTGACTCATGTACCAAACATCGACAAAAACGTCTGATATGAACTCATATTATTAACCAATTATTATAACATTAAAATATATGATATGAACTGAATAATAATCTTTATAGGAGGTCCTTAAGCAATTATAAATTGACCAAAGTTTTTTATTCAGGAATATAAAGAAACGAACAAGACTAGTTGGACTTGAGGTAAGGGACCCTACCCCTCTCTTTCTTTTTAAGTACACTCTTTTATGTAATTTATTTTAAGCTCATCTTTCTTATGTTGTGGGATGTTATTTTATATTCCTCTTGATGTAAACATTATGTTAATATGAAGAGAGACCCTATTTGATCTCATCGATCCATTTTTGTAAGTTTTAAGTGGCGCTGTTAGGCTGCCGAGTTTTCGTAATGGATTTTTCATCTCACTTTTATTCCCGTGAGATTTATGCTACATTTTCCACAATTTCCTTTGAGTGGTGTATTTACTACCCATTATTTTACTCATTTTGTAATATAATTTCATTTATGATTATTTAAATCAATGTTGTATTGTCTTTCTTTCACGGGGTGCATGTCTCGAAAGATACTCATGTCGGTAAGGGAACCTTTCACCCTCCTCTTTTTAAAAGACTTCTTTTGTTATGTCTTTTAATTCACATACTATTATGTTGGGATATGTTCTTATATATCCTTATTGATTTAAATTTTATGTCCATGTGAGGAGATAACCTTTTTATCTCTCATCAACTCATTTTCTTAATTTTGTAGTGACGCCGTTAGGCTGTCAAATTTTTGCAAGGGAACTTCTTAACCCAAATTTGATTATTTGGGATAAACTTGTACTCCTTTAATATGTCGTTCTATGAATATGTGTGAATAACCTCTGATTGTTTTACACTTAATATCCACTTATATTTCGTGTATTCATTTGTCACACATAATTATGTAATTGATTTATCCTTAATCCAAGGATACCGTCTTTGTATGGGACTTCATCTCAATCTCCATTCATTGAGGCATATTTTTTTTATACACAACATTCTTTTATACTGTGTATAAACCCCTTTGACTTTTACGTTTATTCAAAATGAATCTTTTTTATATGAAGCATTTACTAAATGACAAAAGGGAATGTTTTTGTCATACGTATGCGGCGATAATGACTTCTCTGCCGCCGTGACCATTATTTGAGTTTCGGCTTCCTCTACAAGCCATACATTTTTTTAAAAGAAAAATAAATACCATGTTATACATTTCATTTATTTTGGTATTGAAAATGGTTTTCATAATGTTTTTATATAAATGTGTTGTATTGAAATCTTGTGATTGAAAGGTGGAAATGTTATGTTTCCTTTATGCATGTTTTATGTGATACGATTATGTTATGGTTCTTGGGCATTGTTATGAAGACAGGTGGTTCCGTGATAAACTAAGGGCGGGTGAGCCCGATATAGCTCTCCAATGCATTGGGTAACGCGAAGGAGTGAAACGTTAAGGTTTCTCCGAAGAGATTTAGGGAATATACTGTGTTGGGTATTCCAAACGTAACCAAGAGGGTTACTCCCTGCGTAAGAATGTTATGAATGCCTCAAGATACCTTTTATGTCTTATGATTTCTATGATTTATTCATGATTTGATGAGGTATGTTAAAGTTCCTATGTTTTATGGGTAAATTATGATTTCATTCTTATGTATATATGAACTCATGTTTCCTTTCCATATTTTTATACCCCTTACTGAGTTATTTATGCTCATCCCAAGTTTTTTTGAAATGTTTTTCACAGGTCAAGGGAAATGTACATGATATGATGATAATGTCAAGGAAGTGTCAAGAAAGAATACATGTTTTATTTTAAATATGTTTCCATTGATGGGAAAAAAATAATACTATCTTTATGTAACCACTTTGTTTAAATGTGGAATGTAATGAAAGTTTTATGATCTAATTCTATAAAACTCTAAACCTGAAAAGATCCTCAATGTGTAATCTTGTATTAACTCAAGATTAAGTAAGGTTTAAGGCTGGAGCCTTATATTAACTCCATTGGGAGTGCCTGATAGAATTATGGGGTTATTGATTATCAAATTATTAATAAAATGGTGTTGTGTTATGATTGATGATATATATGGTTATTTTTCTGTTAATTTGATTCAGCAGTTATAATTTTTGGATGTTGTGAATCTGTATTTTGGTTCCAATTTATTATATCCCTAGGTTGGTTCCAAATGGTTATTTCAAAGGGTGGATCTAGATGGATTTTTTTATATTGTAGATTCCAGATGTTCAGTAACTAGAGGTCGTTGTATTTTTTATTCTTGCATTTGATCTTGTCAGTAGTTATTTAAGGGATATGGTTTTTCAATGTTTTCTCCCTATGATTATCATGATTCCTATGTAGACAGTATTGTGATGTTTTGGATTTTTTGAGATTTATATGGAACCATGAAGTATGGCATACCAAAGATATGGAGAGATGAGTACCTATAATTTCAGTACAATTCAAATGAAAAAATAGGTACTTTTTAGAATTTCAGTAATTTATTTACCTTTGTAACATTATAATAAATAAGGAACTACATTATCTTAAATAACTAAATGTTATTACGGAAGAATACAAGTAAGATATAAGTAAAATGGCTATAAATTTGTAGTGGAATTAATGATATGTAACACATTGACTGATGTTATTTACCCCCATATTTTATCTTACATTTATATTACATGAAATTTTATCATGTGACATAAAACGACATTTTTTCATGTAATATGGAGACAAGTAAAGCAACTATAAACCCACAATACATTTAAATAATTTCATAAATCCATTTATGCTAAACATATAAGAATTACATAAATCCTTGATATATATATATGTGTGTGGGTGTGTGTGTTTAATGCCATAAATTTTATCATAGGTATTGATAAGTGGGGGATATCATATCGACCTCATTTACTCCAAATGTGTTGCATATTTATTTGGCCTTCTAAATAAAATGTACAAAATTATTCAAAATTCTCTTATTTATGAAATTTTGTATAACCTAATAGAATTTTCTATCAAATGTAAACATATTTGAACCTATTTGTTTACATAATATTATTTATAATTAATTTGAAAAAAATAACATAACTAATCATGAATAATTCAATTTTTTTTGTATGAAGATTCATTTCATTTTGAATTATCCATTTGAATCATTTTTTTAATTTATGAAATTGATTTATCCAGCATGAATTCCAAAAATAAATTTCTATTCCTTATTAATTAAAATAAATATTTTTTACTCTGTTTATGATTTCTCATCAATTTTCTTACCTTAAATTCCATTATTATTTACCACTCAATTTTCTTTTTAAATGTATTCAATGCTAATATGAATTAATGAGTTTGAAAATGGACTCTTATTATTGAAAATAAGAATTGTTTTATATCACTGTGTGAATGCATGGGCTGAGTACTAGTTTCATAATAAATCTCAAATTATTTTAGTCTTAATGGTAAAATTAATTATATTAGAAAACTATATGCTTTAATAAAAACTAAAATGATAAAATTGGGTAATCTTAGATATTAAGGAACAAATTATTAAAATGCACATATTTTTGTGTGGTGGAGGTTTAAATAAACCATTATTACTATTTAATACATTTTTTTTTCTTTTTGGAGGAACTTTAGGTAAGGTGGACCACTAATTAATGAATAACTTTTGGTATTTACAACAGTGCCACACCCCTCCACTATAAAAAGGCAAGCACTCAACCCCTTCCTCACACCTTTCAATCCATATTTGATCATCCAACCTCTATCCAAATATTATCCCAAAATCCCTCCCCTAGACCTAGAATCCTCCCCTTAGGAAGAAAACAATCCTAGTAAGATTTTGGTAAAGACCAAAAGAAGTTACTCGATTAAGAGGTAACACCTTCTCTCATTCTTTCTAGTTTCATTTCCATTATCCACTTATTATAATATTATTATTATATGATTGCATAAAAACACTAGTATCCTAAATATACTAGTATTTTTTATGATAAGGGTTCAACCTACACTTACACACACATTCATCTATTGGTTAATGAACATATTATTTCTATGTACGGTGAACTACTGCCTCATAAAACGATGATTGTTCACTTTTCCCCTACCACATCTCATAGTGGCCATTATGATAGACACTCTATTTATGTATAATATATATTTTATTTATAATGTATTTATTCTTATGTAATTTTTATTTAGAACATAACTTTATTCTTTCCAAGTTGTGTAAATAAGATAATTTCATTTGAGGAAGTGTGGACCGCTACCCCTCAAAGCAATATGACTCATTCATGCCATACATGGAATGTATAAAGGATGGTGATAATAAACCTATATAAAATATATAATATAAATATTATAATATAACTATAATATACCTATGTATCATTTATTTTTCATTATTTTAATAAAATAATGAAATGAAAGTATCATTCCTGCATGCGTACGACCTACCGTCTCCATGAATAGTGCACTTAATTTTTAATCTCCAAATATTATAGAATATTATAAATACATATGTACTGAATATATAAGATAATTTAGTCATGGTTTACATTTGTGAGATTATGAAACCATTATATATTTAATAATAACACCAAATAACAATTCAAAATGTACTTGATAAAACTAGGAAATTAACACCCAAAATAGTTAAAATAATGAAAAAGTGTTAACAAATGGGTAATAAAATATTGTAAGAAGTTAATATATGATATTATAAACATGATTGTGGTTATGGTATTAGTTATTAATATATTTTAAACCACTATACAGGAGTATAAATACCACACAATAGAAATAAGGATAATGTAAGGGATTTCTGTCTTTCTTTTTACATATGTGAGATAAATGTAATATTCACCACTTACTTCATTTTTGTAGCGTAACTATATCCCATTTTGATATATTATATCATTAATTAATTTATATTCATGTTATTTAGATGTTTCATTTGATTATTATCACTTTTTGGTCTTTTTAATCATATGTAATTGAATTTCATCTCAATTTACATTCAATTGAGACTTATTTGTTATTATGTGAGAATTCACTTTTATGTGGTTTATATACTGATTTTTTCATGTTATATCATGAATCATATTATTATCATGATATTATAAGTTTTATTTAATTTTATAACTTTCTAGATATTATGATTCAAATGTTTCAAAGTGGTATGGGACACTTTGGAGTGTTTACAGATTATTCTCCTAGAAAATGTTTTTAATGGTTATACTTAAAATCTCACTTCCTTTTGTGATTGTTTAAATATTATTGAAACAATAACTTTATTTTTATAAATTTTCATTGGAAATTTAATTAAATATACATATAATATTTCATTTATATGATTATTTCTAAAAATCTTATACCATTTTTCATACGGTGTTCACTTTAAAATTTTTAGATTCTTAGCATGAATCCTTGACAGTATTATATTCTTGGCATGAAACCTTGATAGTATTAGATTCTTGGCATGAATCCTTGAAATTATTATATTCTTGGAATGAATACTTGGAAGTATAATATTTTTGTAATGAATCCTTGTAAGTATTATATTATTGGCATGAAGCCTTAAAGGTATTATATTTGTGGCATGAAGCCTTAAAAGTATTAGATTCTTAGCATGAATACTTAAAAGTATTAGAATATTGGAATGAATCCTTGAAAGTATTAGATTATTGGTATGAATCCTTGAAAGTAATATATACTTGGAACGAATCCTTATAGGTATTTTATATATATCCATAGTTATGAATTTCATTCCTATATATTTATGTTATTATTTATCCATGAGATTTTGCATAGACATATCTATAGATGTATTTTATTCTCAATTTATTGATTAAGTGGCTTGGGTTTCATATTCTTACCTTTCCATATTCATTTTTCATTATATATTTATTTGAATGGAATCATTTATTTACCATTACATGTTAATTTATTCTTATTGATTAATTATTTTTTATGCTTTACATATGCTTACTGGGCATTTGAGCTCGCCCTTATTATATTTCTTTCCCGAGGTTATGAATAAAAAATATTTGAATAAGCATTCAAGGGCATTGTTTATTTCATTTTATTATGTATAATGTTTTTATTTCCTATTTCCCAATGTATTATGGTTATAATGTATGTAATATGACTTTCCAAGACTACCAAACTGAAAGGTCCTTCAGGATTTGATTCCTTGTAATAATGTCAATGTAATTTATTAATGCCCCAGCTCTAGGCTTCTAGGGTTAGGGTGTTTCAAGAGCTCGTGTGAAATATGGAGATCATCTTGGGTACTCTTCAGTAGCATCAGTTATATATCAATATTTTAAAGTACTACTTTTGAATAAATTAGGTGAACTTCTTAGGTCATGTTATATCTGAGGTATATGTATTTGTAGATCTTGAAAAGGTCAAAGAAATGGTTTCTTATGAACAAACCAAGAATTTTTTTGATATTCATAAATTTAAAGGTTTGGCCAGCTATTTCCATATATTTATCCAAGAATTATCCCTCATGGATATTTTGATGATAAGCATGACCAAAATGGAGAAAATTTTGGCTGGTCTAACACTTAAGATAGAACTTTTCCAGAGATAAAGGGTAGGTTGACTAAAAAATGATCATAACCTAACTTGAATTGGGTAGAGAGAACATTGTGTATTGTGGTGTTTTAGGGGTTTGGTTGGGATTAATCTTGATTAATGAAGGTTATGTGGTCTCTTTTGGTCCTAGTAAACTAAGGCTTCATGAGAATAATTACCCTACATGTGACCTTAAGATATCAATTATAGTACATGCCTTGAGATATTATAATAATTACATGTTCAGTGATATATTTGTGGTTTATAACAACTATAAGTTCTTGAAGTATATATTATTATATTGGTACCTAAACCTTCAGAAATGGAGGTCGATCGTGTAATTACAGTGTTTTGACTTTGAGCTAGTATTCACCCTTGAGAAATGAAACATGGTTGTAGATGAATTGATATAGAAAATGTAGTCTTAGGTAGTTCAGGAATCTAGTAGTTAGTGACAATTGATATCCCGTTTCACTAAGATGCATTTAGATGTTTGGGAGTACCAGGGTTGAGCGAACCTTACATCCTTTCACTTATCAATGGGACAAAGTGGAGGCAACTATCATGTCTAGAATTTTTATCCCATGGGACAAAATATATGGTGGGGAGATACAACTAGACTACACCCTTAATAATGATGAGATTATTCATGTCCATAGTCATTTCATGGTTCCCATTTTTATTCCTTAAAAGATAGTGAGAAACTCACATGCCTTGAGGTGGGTATTTCACCCAATACTAACTAAAATGTACCATTAAATGTGAACGAAATACAGGTGGACTATGATAAAGAAGGAAAAATTGGGTTTTTTTATATAGTGCCCCTCTTTTCTATGGCTGAAATCTGAGCACCAGCGACCCATTAGTCTTCTAAAATAGTTACCCATTTTCATGTGGAAGTGGGATGATGATACAATGGATTTCATAATGGGGTTATCAAGGAAAGATTGAGGAAATAGTGTAGTATGGGTGATCATGTATTGGATTACTAAGGTGGATTGTTTTCTACTGATATGTAAGACCTTTTTAGTGTATGTCTCAAAGAATCTATATGCTCAAGAGATTATATTCTTTCATGGGATCCCTTGGAGTATTTTTTCAAACATGGATGCTCGTTTCACATTGCATTTCTAGTAGGGATTTCATAAATATCTTAGTATATAGGTGCATCTGAGTAATACCAATCATCCACTAAAGTATGGATAGTATAATAATACTATTAAAATTTTGGAGGAAATTCTGAGAGAATTTTTCATAGACTATGGTGGTTCTTGGTAGAAGATCTTGGAATTAGTAAAATTCACCCACAATAACAGTTATCAAGAATCTATGCAGATGGAACCTTTTGAGGCTCTATATAATATGCCATTTAATTTTACTCTATGTTGGTTGGATCACATAGAGGAAAAAAATATTGATTTGAGTCTTTTATAAGAGAAGTTAGAGAGTATCCAGATGATTCCAAAGCAGATGAAAAACTCCCAAAGTAGGCAGTGGTCGTATTCTGATCGAAAGATGCATCTTATTGATTTCAAGGTGTGACCATGTATTCTTATGAGTTTCTCCAATTTTGTGTCATAAATATGTTTTTTGGTGTGTAAAATCAGTTCCTATGTATTTTTTATCATTCGAGATTGTGTAGAGAATTGGTGTAGTGGAATATTAGTTGTCTCTTCTACAATATTTCAGTGTTATCCTTGATGATTTCATGTACAACATATTCAGTGGTATTATCCCAATAACTCTCATGTGATAAATACTAATGATATTTATATTGATTATAATTTGGATTTTATTGATCATCTGGTTCATATCATGTATTGGATTGAGAATACTCTTCATAGCAAGACAATTCCTATAGTGCTGGTGCAATAGAAGTACAGCTGTATTCAGGAATAAATTGTTGAAGTGAGAGTCATATATATAGGATAAGTGGATGGAGTTATTTTATAAATAGTATTGACGATTTTTGGGGGATTATATTGTAACACCCAAAGATTTTAGGATATATTAAATAAATTTAATTTATATGATAGCTTTCGATACACGCAACACCAAGTTTAAACAAATTGTGATATACTACTGAAATATTATAATTTAATATGACAGTTATCACCTATACATTGGATTGTAAGTTATTAATAGGGATAAATAAATAATTAAAAAAATTACATATGTATAAAATAAATTCATTTATTATCAAATGGTTATAAATTAAAGTAAAAGTGTTTGAAGTAAAATAGAAATGTTTTTTCTAAAAACAGTTTGTATACGCACAATAAATTCTTATTTAAATAAGTTAGATAAATATATATAGATTAATTCCTTTGATGAAATTAAAATAAAATATATTCAATCAAAATTTTTAGTATTAATATAAAGTTTTTTACTAAACATGGTATAAAAATAAATCTATTTTTACGTTTAAATATGCATTTTTCTAAAAACGGTTATGTTGTGTTTTGCACACTTATTGTAAAATGAATTTCTTCCACTTATAAGAATTTAAATGTAATGGATTGGACCTCTCTTGTCCATTCCTTTGTGAAATGTGGTGTTGAAGGTGTGTTGGGAGGTAAAGGTGACTTGGGGGGTGCGTTTTGGTGGACCTTTAAGGAAAGCTAAAGGGAAATAGCTTTCGCACGGTTTGGCTAAACCGTGCGGCCAAACCGCACAAGGTTGGTGTCGGAGGCAGTGGCTAATGCACGGTTAGCACACGGCTAGGCTAACCGTGCAGACTAACTGTGCGAGGAGTGATTGTCGAGGCAGAAGCTACCACACCATTAGCGCACGGTTTGTTAAACCGTGCGGACTAACCGTGCGGACACTTAAAGTTAGATCCTAGATTTGTGGATCTCACTCGTTTTTCCTTTAATCACCTCTTTTAAACCCATAATCGGTCATAACTCGGGATTAACCTTCCTTGGAGGTGTAAGAACCCCTCCCAAGCGTTTTGGAGGTGTTCCAGAGGCTTCTCTTCGTGAATTGAAGTCGGTTTCTCGAGGTATGTGATCCTTTTGTTTGGTTTCTTAGATCTACCTAGATCTGCTCCTCCTCTTCTCTCATCTTCTTAGATCTATGCTCGTCATGGGTAGATCTAGGTGTATGGATGTTGTTTGGGATTCGATTTGGCCTTGGTTGTGTTAGGAGAGGAGATCTAAAGAAGATTCATGGATAATCGACCCGGTTTCTTGAGCGTTCTTCGACCGTCGTGGTTTCGTCAAAAACCTTTGAGGTAGGGATTTTACCTTCATCTCCCTAATTTGTGCATCATGTGGAATGGGTGTCCTCTTGATTTCACGAGACATAGTTGAACTAGTTTAAATAAAGACAATAACTGGCTTAAAGAATAGGGATGGGGAAGTTGTTATGTTTATCCTTGTTTATCCTATTGTTATGTTGTGAGTTGAATAGGCTTATGCCTACTGAAAATCACGTTCATTGGGGGCCTTTGCTTGTGCAATTAAATGTTTCCCTATCTTTCTAGACCATTTTATGGAAACTTTTTGGAATATGGAAATTGGTTAATTACGTAATGTTGACTGATTAAATGAATATCTGAAACCCTTGTGTGATCACCCCAGTTGAACAAAATGGAATAATGAACATTTGGGTGTTGGTTTGGTTACATGGTGTGTGAAAATGAGGGGGTAAATCCCGGGTTATTACAAATAGGATGGGAAGCGGGGCTGCAGTAAATGATATTAAAGGGGCAATGATGTGGAATGAGCCTTCTTTTGTGGTACGGTTGTAAAGATATGGTTATAGTGGCAGCAGGGCTGCAGTAATGGGTTGTGATATTAAAAGAAAGTGGAAAGTTGATGAATGAACTATGGGGAATGATAATGAATTAAACGCAGGAACAATCAATGGGGATTGATTGATTATAAAAAGTTTGTGTCACGACCCATCCACGGGGCCCGTGTCATGACTACCCCAAGTCTGCCTTCCATAGGCCAGGGGCTGGCGACTAGCACCAAAGGCGTAAATCCCAAAAAAAGGGAAGGCATTGCCTTTATATAAGTAACCAAACACAACAGAGTACACAAGTTGAAGTAAACACTAAGTAAACTGAGTACAAAAGAAAGTTCTGAAAAGTAAATGGGCCAGAATACAAACCCAACTGAAAGTACAGTACAACTGAAAAGAAAGTAGAGCAGCAGTAAAGTAAATCAGCAACCATTAAGTCGTCCTCTAGCTATCCCACCTGAAGGGTGGGTATAGATGATCTCCTCAACTCCTCGGGCACGGTCGTCCACTCCATGTATGTCCCACTTGACAGTCTACCTCTGGATGTCGTCCCGCTCCTCAAGCCTCAACCACGATCATCGTTGTCCATCGTCTGCAACCAACACCACATAGTGCGGGCATAAACCGTGCAGGGGTGAGTATACGATACTCAGTAGGGACCCCGAGACCCCTGAGGGCCTCCCAGAATCCACAAAGTATAAACCACAAAGGAAGGATACAAACACGAATTATCAACCAACTATACTTAGGTATATTCCCATACATATACCTAAGTCACCATTTCCAGTTCGGCTTCAACTCACAAACCCAAGTACAACCCAGTCCACACAGGATAACACAACCCAGTCCACACAGGAAAGCACAACTCAGTCCACATAGGAAATGAAGACAATCATATCGAAGATAATGATTGAAAGTCAAGACTCAGCTCACACAGGTATACTACTCGTGAAGAGGGGTGGAGATGATAGATGTAGCCTCTGAATCATCTCCCCCGCCAAACCCACGTAGGATCCAAGTACAAAATTCATCGCTGCTGAACCCACGTAGGATCTTAGTATAGTAACCATCACTGTCGAACCCACATAGAATCCAAGTACAGTCTTCCTCACTTCTGAACCCACGTAGGATCCAAGTAGAGTCGTCTTCACTGCCGAACCCATGTAGGATCCAAGTACAGTCATCCTCACTGTAGAACCCACATAGGATCCATGTACAGTCATCCTCTCTTCTAAACCAATGTAGGATCCAAGTACATTCGTCCTCGCTTCCGAATGCACGTAGGATCCAAGTATTGTCGTCATCGTCGTCACAGTCGCAGCTAGGTCTAGGGTTCCCGCACACAGCATGCTAGATTCCAGGAGGCTCCGCTCCACGAGCAAAGGGGGCCGATACATCAACTGTCACAAAGTCTAGAGTTGATGTATCCCAAAGCTCTGTCTCATCAAAAGGAACTCAACGCAACAGACGGTGCGTCAATCGGACACCCGGTCTAAGAGATATAGTCATTTCAGTCCCTGGGGCCCGGTTAGTAATATGCTCATTTCTAACCCGGATGATATCTAAAATCATATGAAACTCACTTAGATTTTCGCAAAAGGACCGTATCATCGAAAGAGTCCTCGTGCCACAAACGGCGCGTCGTTCGGCACAGTCTTTAAGGTAACCCTGTTTAAGTGATTAACGGGCCCGGCCTGTTTAGCCCAGTGGGCCAACAGGTGGAGTTGTCCCATTTTAACAGGTCCGACCCTGCAGGGGTGTCAGACTAGTCCGAAGGGAAAACTTAAGTCGGTCCGAAGGGATGCGGCCCAACCCGAAGTGGTGCGGCCCGGCCCGAAGTAGTGCGGCCCGACGCGGCGAGGCACGGCCCGGCACGGCGGGGCGTGCCCCGGCCCGGCGGGACGCGGCCCGGCTCGGCCTAGCGCAGCCTGGCTCGGCCCAGCATGACGTGGCCCGGCTCGACCCCGCCTGGCGCGGCCCGGCTGGGTGCGCGGCCCAGCTGGCTCGGCTGGCTGGCCGAGCGGCTCGGCCGAAGCCGAGCGGGCTCCAGGGGGGGCGTGGCCCCCCGGTCTTTTGCACTGGCGGTGCCAGGGGGCACCACACTTTCCCAAACCGACCGGCTCGGTCGGCCGGCCCTCTAGAGCACGTGGCCCGGTCAGTGGGCCGTGTCGCCCTCCTGGCGTCGCGGTCCGCTTCCTCCCGGCCGACCGACGGGTCAGCCAGTCTTCTAGCGTGGCACCCTCCTAGCGCCTTAGCTTCTCTTTGCCCGGCCGGCCGACGGGCCGGCTGGTTCTCCTACCGAAGCGGCCCGTGTAGCAGGTCGCGGTTCTTTCCGCACAACCATCATGACGGTGTTGGTTCCCTTTGCCTCGTTTTTGGCACGGCGCGACAGTGTTGTGCTTCCACCACCATCAAATATCAGTTCTAAAATAAATAATGGGAACAATGGAGGTTTGTCGGGCCGTGTTCGTTCGGCCCACACCCTCAGCATAAAATGATAGAAATCGGCCAAGGTAAACAAGATGATCAACAAAAAACCATAGCACAATTTTAATCTATTAAAATTGAACTTAACCCCTACCTCAATAAACGATGACGAATGTCGGCGTCGTGGTTGACAGCGTCACGTGGTGAGGTTTCATAGACGTCGACGGAGAACGTCTGAGGAGGAAGTGGCATCTCCTCTTTTTATCACAGAGAGAAGAAAACAAAGTGAGATGTCGTTGGTGATTTTCCGTGTCGTTGTTTCCTTCCTTTCCATAGAGGAGGAAAAAGGAAGAAGAAATCGGGGTCATCGATTCGATGTTCTTCGTTGAGGATGAAGTTCTTCAAATAAAACTAGAGATCTCCTCCAAAGTCTCCCCACAACAGACCAACCAACAAAATAAAATAAGGCTCCTCTTTATTTTATTAATTCATGCAATGCATTCAAAAATACTACATTCAAAAACCAATTCACTTAACTAATTAAGCCATAAGTTGTCTAATTAATTATGTGATAATTTGGAAAGCTTTAATGAGGGAGAGAGGGGAGAGGAAGAGTCACCCCAATAAATACAAGGGGGTTGTCAACATTAAAAAGGAGTTTAATGGGAGGTTTAAGGGATTTAGGGAATGTGAATAGTTGGGGATCGTGTGGGACCCACCTCACATTTATCCTCACATGGGTAGTTAGGATGTTAGTGGGTCCCACCCTAACTCCCTCATGTAGGATAGAACCACCTTAGAATTATAAATAAAATTGTACACAATTTTATTCACTTTTTATTTAATCCACATTTTTTAACAACTCCTCCAAAGAAAACACATCTTTGGTAAAGGTCCTCTTAAGAAATTATAGGCACTTCGGTTTCATCGGTGCCCTTGGATTTCAATTCCGAGCACCGGTTCAAAAGATAGAAAAACGTGCTCGTTCGTTCACTGAACGTACCCGAGCGAAACTTTAGAAATTGATTCCGGGAACACCGGGCCTCGAAATCAGGTGCTGTCAGAAACTTCGTACTTGTAAAATCCCAAATAATTTAAGAAAAAAAATTCCATTGAAATTTACGAGACTTTACATTACTACCACCTTAGGTATTTACGTCCCCGTAAATCTATATCATAATCTAGGGAAACAAATGAGGGTATTATGCATGCATATGAGCCTCCCGCTCCCATGTGCTCTCTTGGAGGTTCCCGTGCTGCCACCTGATGAACACTAGAGGAATCGACCATCCACGTAGGACCCGCTCCTATCGATCCTCGATCTCCACCTGAACCTCTACAAATTTCGCCTCATCATCGATGTTCAACTCCCCGTGATCAATGATATGCATCAGGTCTTGCACGTATCTCCTCAGCTGAGATACATGGAAGACGTCGTGCACTCGGTGCAACTAAGGTGGAAGATCCAGGTGATAATCCACCTCTTCTATCCTGTTGAGAACCTAGAATGGTTTGATGAAGCGTAGAGATAACTTGCCTCCCCGGCCAAATCTCCATAGTCCATGTCGAGGTGAGACCCATAAGAAAATGTGGTCACCTTCCTCGAACTCTAGTGGCCTCCACATCCTATCAGCATAGGACTTCTGTCTACTCTGTGCAGTGCTCATCTGCTCTTGGATGATCTGCACCTTCTCTGTCATAGCCTGAACCATCTCTGGTCCTACAAGTGCTGACTCCCCAGGGTCATTCCAGCACATAGGTGATCTGTAAGGTCGGTCGTACAATGCCTCCTATGGTGCCATCCTGATGGTGGAGTGGTATTTGTTGTTTTATGAAAACTCCACCAAGGGTAGGTGATCCTCCCAACTGTGACCAAAGTCAAGGAAACATGCACGGAGCATGTCCTCGAGTGTCTGAATGGTCCTCTCCGTCTGGCCATCCCTCTGAGGATGAAAGGTGGTGCTCAGGCATAGCTGCCTCCCAAATGCCTCCTGCAACCCCTTCCAAAGACAGGAAGTAAAATGAGTGTCTCGATCAGATATGATAGATGATGGCACACCATGAATCCATATGATCTCCTAAACGTAGAGGCGTCCCAAGATCTCCACTGAGACCTATTTTCTAATAGGTGGGAAGTGGGCCGACTTGGTGAGTCGGTCAACAATCACCCAGATGGATTCATGTTCTCTGTAAGTATGTGGAAGTCCTATCATGAAATCCATGGATATCCCATCCCACTTCCACCCCGGGACCTCTAAGGGTTGAACCATGCCTGCTGGTACCTGGTGCTCCGCCTTCACCTGCTGGCAGGTGAGGCATCGTGAAACGAACTCTGCCACAGCCTTCTTCATACCCGGCCACCAGTGTTGTCGTCTGAGATCCTGCTACATCTTCGCTACTTCTGGATGTACCGTTAATGGGGAAGTGTGAAACTCTCTAAAAACCTTCTCTTGTAATGTAACTGGTACCATGGTACATCCTCTGAAAAGGATGACGTTCTCCCCGCCTTCAGAAAATCCATCGGGTGCCAGTCCTAAGGATATCTGAGCACATCACACCTCACATTCAACGTCCCCATGATGTGCCTTTCTGACCCACTAAAGTAGTGAAGGAGTGACTGTGAGGGACTGTATGAAGGTTTCTCTATCTCTATCCATGAAGGATATCTGCAAAGCATCTAACTACTCTGTCACCTCTCCAAGTAGTTGAATACCCGACCTCCTGCTGAGAGCATCAGCTACTACATTCCCCTTCCCAAGAGTATATACTATCTCAAAGTCATAGTCCTGGAGGAACTCGAGCCATCGTCTCTATATCAGGTTCAGGTCTTTCTGCGAGAAGATTTACCTGAGACTCTGGTGGTCAGAGTAGACTGTAAAGCGCTCGCCCATCAGATAGTGTCGCCACATCTTCAAGGCGGATACCACTGCTGCAAACTCCAGGTCATGGGGAGTGTAGTTATGCTCGTGCTGCCTCAACTATCGTGAACCATAGGCAATCACTACCCTCTCCTGCATCAGGACACACCCGAGTCCGGTCCCTGATGCATCGCAGTAAACTACGTACACTACTCCCTCCTCCGGTAGCCTCAAGATGGGTTCACTGGTCAATATCTGTCTCAGCTCTTGGAAGCTCTGCTGACATCTATCTGACCACACAAAGGGTTTCCCTATATTTGTCAAAGCTGAAAGTGGTGCTGCAACTCTGGAGAAGTCTGGCACAAATCTCTGATAGTATCCAGCCAGAACTAGAAAACTCCGCACCTCAGTCACGCTCCTGGGTGGATCCCAAGCTAGTACTGCCTCGATCTTCATAGGATTCACCACAACTCCCACCTCAGAGATGACATGCCCCAAGAAGTGGAACTCTCGAATCCAGAACTGACACTTTGAGAGCTTACCATAAAGATGGTGCTCTCGAAGTGTGTCCAGTACAACCCGCAAGTGGTAGGCGTGCTCCTCCTCAGTGGTCGAGTAAATCAATATGTCATCGATGAAGACTATGACAAATCGATCGAGGTAAGGCTGGAAGATCCTGTTCATGAGACTCATGAAAATTGCTGGAGTGTTGGTTACACTAGAATGCATAACCAAGAACCCATAGTGGCCATACCGACACCTGATGGTCGTCTTCTGCACATCCTCAACTCGAACTCTGAGTTAATGATAACCTGACCTGAGGTCTATCTTCGAGAACCATCGTTCTCCCTTGATCTGATCAAATAGGTCATCGATCCTCAGAACCGGATACTTGTTCTTTATGGTGACCTGATTTAGAAGACAGTAGTCGACACATAGTCATAAGCTCTCGTCCGCCTTATTGGAAAACAAAATCGGAGAAGCCCAGGGTGAAACACTGGGTCGGATGAACCCCTTCCCTGCAAGTCCTCCAGTTGTACCCATTGCTCACGAAGCTCAGCGGAATCCATTTGATATGCTGAAGTAGATATCAAGGTTGTCCCAGGGTACAGGTCAATGTAGAAATCTACCTATCTGTGATGAGGTAGTCCTGAAACGTCGTCAGGAAAAACGTCCGCATACTGATCCACCACAATAGGGAAACTCGGACTTCGTACATCAACTGCTCTGAGGATTAGACTAGACAACTAATGTGTGATTGGATGCCCTCTCCTCTGTGTGAGTCCATCCTGCACTGCAAAGGCTCCCTTCTCACTGGTGAAGGTGAACCTTCTCCCATCTGTGCAGACACACTGCACTTTGCGCCCAATACAGTCGATCTGAGCATGGACCGTAGATAACTAATCAATGCCCTTGATGACTTCGTAAGGCCTCAATGCCACTACAAGAAGATCCCAGCCAAAGCTCTCGCCTCCTAGGGTAAGCTCACACTGCCGGAACTAGTGCGTAATCATCGAGTCTACTCCCGTAGAAGTCTCTAGCCATAAGGATCGAGCCAACGGCTCTGTTGAAATCTCCAAGCTCCGAACAAGGGCAGCGGCAATGAAAGAATGACTTTCTCCTGTGTCTATAAGAACTGCATCAAGGGTGGAGTAGAAACAGATAGTACCTAAAATCATCTCAGGTGTGCCATGTTCATAATCCTCCACTGCCTAAAGCTGATCCTTCCTCTATCTGCCATCTCCCTGTGGTCGGGGTGGTCCTCCTGGTGGTGGTGGTGGAAGGTCCTCAAAGCGTCGCCCACCACCCACTGCTCGGCCATCTCCTCTGCCTCATCAACCTGCTCCCTGCGGACTGCCATGATCGAACCTCTGCCTCTGCCTAGGTGGTCCCTCAACCGTCTGCTGCTCCTCTGCATGGCGGGTCGGGCAGTCACGAGCCATGTGGCCCTGCCCGCCGCATGCATAGCACTCTCTGCCTCTCGTATGACTGGCTCTGCTGCGTCTTCCCCACACATCCGAACTAGTATCCTGAGGTCACCCTC
Organism: Viscum album; assembly: GCA_963277665.1. Classification (NCBI taxonomy): domain Eukaryota; kingdom Viridiplantae; phylum Streptophyta; class Magnoliopsida; order Santalales; family Viscaceae; genus Viscum; species Viscum album. Next base: position 1,891,741,131 of record OY728156.1, read on the forward strand.
TTGATGGCCTGGTCTGCTTAGACCTTGGCAACATCTGTCTACTGTCGGCTGTAGAAGACTCTTCTACGTGTCGCCCTATGGTAGGCCTCGCTGCTGGTGTAGGCTCAGCAAGAAATCTCTCCACCAGAAGGGCTCACTCCAGTACTCCTGCCTGCATCAGAATGCTGAGGGAGATCATCGAAGCCCTGATCTCATGCCTCAGTACCTGCTCGAAAGTCCGGGCCTGAAAGAATGGGTCTCGTACCATGTCCGTGGAGTAGCGCGAGAGGTCGGTAAATCTCGCCGAGTACTGGGCTACTGTCATGCTGCTCTGTCGTAGCTGTAGTAACTCCTGGATGTGCACCACACGGAGGGTGGCTGGAACGAACTCCGAGCGGAAGAGACTCTCGAAGTTCGTCTATAGTAGAGATGCATCATCACGCACCTGGAGCATCAGGCTCCACCATCTACCTGCTGCTGCGTGCAGGAGACTCGCGGCAAGGATCACCATAGGATCTGCTAGTGTCCCTACCAATCTGAAGACTCGGACAACAGCCTCCATCCAATCCTTGGCTACCTGAGGGTCCATCTCTCCGAGTAACCTGGGCGACCTCTGTCGCTGAAACTCATGCAGCGCACTTAGGTGGCGTGCACTCTCAGCTGCTGGGGCTGGTGGCATCGGTGGCTCGGTGGGTAGAGGTACCACCGGTGCCTCCACTGTAATGGGGCCCTGCACCGAGGCCTCATCGCTCAGTGGGCTGCCATCTCACACATAACTGGGAACCCTATATGGATGTTTTCATGGGGCCATCCTGAAAAAAAAACAGGTGCGCCATGGTTAATACAATATACCTGGTGAGCTGACATAAATTAATAACAAATAAAACTTTTAAAACACACAAGAAATTTATGTTTTCGTGCACTGAGTTGGAAATCAGAAGTCAGGGTCCTGGTGTATGGATATGTTGGCCGCTGCACCAACACTGGAATCCCTGTACTAATAACCACACTCATTAACCTTAACACTATTGCTTCACATAGAAGAAATTATTAGAGTCCTAAGTTCTATGATAGAACTGACTCCTCTGATACCAATTTGTCACGACCCGTCCTCAGGGCCCATGTCGTGACTACCCCAAGCCCGCCTTCCATAGGCCAGGGGCTGGCGACTAGAACTAAAGGCATAAATCCTAAAAAAAGGGAAGGAATTTCATTTATATAAGTAAACAAACACAACAGAGTACACAAGCTGAAGTAAACACTAAGTAAACTGAGTACAAAAGTAAGAGCTGAAAAATAAATGGGTCAGAATACAAACCCAAATGAAAGTACAGTACAACTGAAAAGAAAGTATAGAATAAGTAAAGTAAATCAGCAACCATCGAGTCGTCCTCTGGCTATCCCACCTGAAGGGTGGGTACAGATGATCTCCTCAACTCCCCAGGTACGGCCATCTGCTCCGTGTACGTCCCGCCTAATATTCCACCTCCGGATATTGTCCTGCTCCTAAAGCCTCAACCACGATCAGCATTGTCCGTTGTGTGCAACCAACACCACGTAGTGTGGGCATAGCCCATGTAGGGGTGAGTATACGATACTTAGTAGGGACCCCAAGACCCCTGAAGGCCTCCAAGAATCCACAAAGTATAAACCACAAAGGAAAGATACAAACACAAAGTATCAACCAACTCTACTTAGTTATATGCCCATACATATACCTAAGTCATCATTTCTAGTTCGGCTTTAACTCACGAACCCAAGTACAACCCATTCCACACAGGATAGCACAACCCAGTCCACACAGTAAAGCAAAACTCAGTCCACACAGGAAAGAAAGACAATCATATCGAAGATAATGATTGAAAGTCAAAACTCATCTCACACAGGTATACTACACAGGAAGAGGGGTAGAGATGATAGATGTTGCCTCTGAATCATCTCCCCTGTCAAATCCATGTAAGATACAAGTATAGAAGTCATCGCTGCCGAACCCACGTAGGATACTAGTACAGTAACCATCGCTGTCGAACCCACGTAGGATCCAAGTACAGTCGTCCTCACTGCCGAACCCATGTAGGATCTAAGTACAATAGTCCTCGCTGCCGAACCCACGTAGGATCCAAGTATAGTCATCCTCGCTACCGAACCCACGTAGGATCCAAGTACAGTCGTCCTCGCTGCCGAACCCACATAGGATCCAAGTACTGTCGTTATCGTCATCATAGTCACAGCCAGCTCTAGGTTTCCCACACACAGAATGCTCGATTCCGGGAGGGTCCGCTCTACAATCCAAGGGGGTTGATACATCAACTGTCACAAAGTCTAGAGTTGATGTATCCCGAAGTTCTGTCTCGTCAGAAGGAACTCAACGCAACAGACGATGCGTCAATCAGACGCCCAGTCTGAGAGATATAGGATTTTCCATCCCAGGGGCCCAGTTAGTAATATGCTTGTTTCTAACCCATTCAATATCCAAAATCATCTGAATCTCACTTAGAGTATCATAAAAGGACCGTCTTTTCGAAAGAGTCCTAGTGCCTCAAACGGCGCGTCGATCGGACGCAAGGTCTTTAAGTTAACCTCATTTAAGTGATTAATGGGTCCGGCCTGTTTAGCCCAGTGGGCCAACGGGTCGAGTTGTCCCAGTTTGATGGGTCCGACCCAGCAGGGGTGTCGGACCAGTCCAAAGGGAAAACTTAAGTCAGGCCAAAGGGACGCGGCCCGGCCCTAAGTGGCGCGGCCCGGCACGAAGTGGCGCGGCCCGGCATGGCGGGGCGCGGCCCAGCTTGGCCCGGCTTAGCCTGGCTCAACCAGGCCTGGCGCGGCCCGGCTCGTCCCAGCCTAGCGCAGCCCGGCTGGCTCGGCCTGCTGGCCGAGCGGGCTCCATGAGTGGGGGGGGCGCCCCCCCCCCCCCCCCCGGTCTTCTGCACCGGTGGTACCAGGTGGCGCCACCCTTTCCCAAACCGTCTGGCTTGGCCAACCGGCCCTCAGGCACACGCAGCCCACTCGGCGGGCAGCGGCTTCTTTGGCGCGGTGCACTCCTGGCGCTGCGGTCCGTTTTCGCCTGGCCGGCCGGTTCTCCCGCCGAAGCGGCCCGTGTAGCTGGTCGTGGTATTTTCTACACTACCGGCGAGACGGCGCTGGTTCCCTTTGCCTCGTTCCCGGCACAGCGCGACGGCTTTGTGCTTCCACTACCATCAAATATCATTTCCGAAATAAATAATGAGAACAATGGAGGGTTGTCGGGCCGTGTTCGTTCGGCCCGCACCCTCTGTGTAAAACGATATCAATCGGCCAAGGTAAACGAGATGCTCAATGACAAACCACAGCACAATTTTAATCCATTAAAATTGACCGTAACCCCTACCTCAACAAATGATGACAAACATCAGCGTCGCGGTTGACGGCATCACGTGGTGAGGTTTCGTAGACGTCAACGGAGAACGTCTGAGGAGGAAGCGGCGTCTCCACTTTTTATCATAGAGAGAAGAAAAAAAAGTGTGACGTTGTTGGTGAGTTTCTGCGTCGGTGTTTCCTTCCTTACCGCGGAGGAGGAAAAAGGAAGAAGAAACTGGGGTCACCGAGTCGATGTTCTTCGTCGGATACTTGGCGTTCTTCATTGAGGATGAAGTTCTTCAAATAAAACAAGAGCTCTCCTCCAAAGTCTCCCCACAATAAGCCAACCAACAAAATAAAATAATACTCCTCCTTATTTTATTAATTCATGCCATGCATTCAAAAATACTAGATTCAAAAACCAATTCACTTAATTAATTAAACCATAAGTTGTCTAATTAATTAAGTGATAGGTTGGAAAGCTTTAATGAGGGAGAGAGGTGAGAGGAAAAGTCACCCCAATAAATACAAGGGGGTTGTCAACATTAAAAAGAAGGAGTTTAATAGGAGGTTTAAGGGGTTTAGGGAATGTGAATGGTTATGGATCTTGTGGGCCCCACCTCACATTTATCCTCACATGGGTAGTTAGGATGTTAGTGGGTCCCACCCTAACTCCCCCATGTAGGATAGAACCACCTTATAATTATAAATAAAATTGTACACATTTTTATTCACTTTTTATTTAATCCACAGTTTTTAACAACTCCTCCAATGCAAACACATCTTTGGTAAAGGTCCTCTTAAGAAATTACCGGCGTTGTGGTTTCATCGGTGCCCTCAGATTTCAATTCCGAGCAACGGTTCAAAAGATAGAAAAACCTGCTCGTTCGTTCACTGAACGTACACAAGCTAAACTTCATAAATTTATTATGGTCACACCGGGCCTTAAAATCTGGTGCCGTCAGAAACTACATACTCGTAAAATCCCAAATAATTTAAGAAAAAAAATTCCTTGAAATTTACCAGTCTTTATAGGTTTGTTTTGTGTTTCTTTTGTTCTATCTAACTTGATTTTTGGTTGGCAGGTTTTTTCTATGAAACGCTTGATCTGGTTTGATAATTGCCTAGTAGTTAAGGAACTAATAAACTAATACTGTTGAAATAGGAAAACATAAATGGGTTTAGGACTGTTTATTGTATGCACTCTTCGTAGTAGTAATGTCGAGGCACGTTCTCAGTTTCTCTGTTTAGAAGACATAGGTTGGGTTGTGTGTTTGGTATACATATAAGTATCTGTATCTTTGTGTTTTATCGCACCCCACCCATGTTGAGAAGCTAGTGTTGAACACTCCCATTTCATGGGAGTGGGTGTTTTCCCCTTAGTTACTATCTCCTTCTTGCTCCTTCTTCCATAGGCTGTGATAGCTTGAGGCGACCTTACACCTAAGACTCTTCGGGTAGGTTTTGATTGGTTTTATTTTAGCTCAAGACTCTTCGGGCGGGTTTACTGTTCCCTAGAATATTCGGAATGAGGCTCAGGTGTGTTCGGGTGGGGATGTGATTGTGTTTTGTGAGGCCCAGGTGTGTTCGGGCGGGGATGTGATTGTGGTTTGTGAGGCCCATGTGTGTGCGGGCGAGGTATGTGGTTTGTGAGACCCAGGTGTGTGTGGGAGAGGTTTGTGGTTGGTGAGGCCCAGGTGTGTGTGGGCGAGTTATGTGGTTTGTGAAGCCTAGGTGTGTGTGGGCAGGATGTGTGGCTTTTGAGGCCCAGGTGTGTGTGGGCAGGAAGAGTGTCGTAGCATCAGGACGTTCTCCATTAGGAAGAGCAGCTAGCTAGTGGAGGAAATGGTGCGGGGTACCCAATACTCTTTTTTCTTATATACTATTACCTGTTGCTTTGTGTTTTTGGTGAGCATGGCTGGTGAGGTTGGGTGGATAAAATTCCTTTCTAGGTTTTGGTTTCTTCTGTTGTTCTCACATGGCATTAGGATGTCTCCCCACCTGTGCATGAGAGCTTTAGGTTTTCCTACTGATTATACTTGTATTCTCATCCTACGTTTACATTTAGGTTTCCAGAAGGACTACCAGGGCCATGCAGGACCCTACTAGTTAGGACAGTTGTAGTTTTTCCAGTTGTTGTACTCTTGTTTCTTTTGGTATTGCACTTTTTGAGTTACCTTGTACTTTTTACCTTGTTTCAGAACTGTTTAAACGTGTTTGTGGGATTGGTTTGGGTTTATTTTCATTTACTTGTTCCTTTTCTTTTGGTGTTTGACTCATCCTATTTCTCGATCTTAAATAAAAAGGGTAATGCCTCCCATATTTGTGAAAAATCATACCCTTGGTGCTAGTCGCCACCCCGGGGCCTACTGGAGGCAGGACTCATGGGTCATTATCTCCCTTTCACCATTTCCAGCTCAGGAGGGGCATCTTTGGTGGGAGGGTTTAATGACAGAATGGTATCAGAGGGAGGTTGAGGGATAGGATAGAGTCTGGAGTTAGGCATGGTGAGGATTGCATGGGATGGTAGGGAAAAAGTGTTAGGTGATCTTGGTGCGTGACATAAGCCAGGGAAGACCAGCTAGGACATGGGATTTTAGGGCCCCCTATGATCCGATGCAAGGACTCTGAGCCTACTGAACGACCAAGTGAGACTACATTGATTTCAGGGTAGAGACCCTAGGGAAGGTACATTCATCATCTTGTTTGTGTTTTACTTGATTTGGGTGTTTTGGGAAATAAATTGAAATAAAGTGATAAAATGAAACCTTGAGAAATTTCCTTACTACCTGGGCTTAGGAGATCTTGGTTTATCGTACAGCTATGGTACCTGGAAGTTGTCCCTGGGTGACTCAGATAGTCAAGGCCCAGTAGATTCAGGTGGTCGATCAGTTGAGGATTGACCAAGAGGAGGAAGATGATCAGTGGCAGAAGACTCTCTATTCTTTCCAGTGACAAACCCTCAAGAAGTACGAGGGTAGTACTTAGGATATGGAGACGGAGGGGTGGCTTGAGGAACTGGAGATCACTTTTACTTTGATCCGTGCTCGGAGGGTGTACTGGGTTCCCCTAGCAGTCAGTCAGCTGAGAGGTGTGGCGTGTCAGTGGTGGATGGTCTACCTCGGGGAGAGTTCAGAGGCAGAGGTTCCATGGGATGACTTTGAGAAGGAATTTCGAGAGTAATTCCTTTCTTCCATGATCATGGTAGAGAAGTGGCAAGAGTTACTCTCCCTACAGCAGGGGAGTATGTCAGTATGAGAATTGGGGATCAAGTTCAAGGATCTCTTATGCTTATCTCTGGATCTCTTTCCAGATGAGGAGTCTCGGGTGAGACGTTTGGAGGAGGAGCTTTGTCTTTTGCTCCATTATGTTGTCACCCCCTTCACCCTTTCGACGTACTTGGCAGTACAGAAGAAGGAAGAGGTTGTAGAGAGGATGCACTCGCAGGGAGGTGCACCACGAGAGGGGACCCATTTGGGTTCGTCGAAGGGGAAGGCAGTTAGCAGCAGGTATCCTACGATAGGACCTTCCATATTCAGGCCAGTAGAGGGCAGGCCCCAGCAGTTCCAGATCAAATATTCGGGTTCTCATTGCTTTTTCATGGGCCCAGGACCAAAGTGTTTCTCTTGCGGAGTTTTCGGGCACAATAATAGTCAGTGCCCAACCCGAGATCAGTTCGTTGGAGGTGGGCAGGTTTAGCACCCGCCTCAGCAGCACCAGTTGCTGGCGAGGCCCTTCTAGCAGCAGCAGGACCCTGCTCCTCCGAGGGCAGACTTCGCAGGAGGAGGATGACCTCAGGGTGCTCCTCAGGGACCTCAAACAGGGTGTGGTCGGGGTGGTGGTCGACATCAGATAGGTAGAGGAGGTGGGCATGGATAGTTGCATGCATTAGAGTTGACAGCTCTGGCAGGATCAGAGGTGTTGCGAGGTATGATTTGTTTGTTCAGCACTCTCATTTCTGCTTTGTTCGATTTAGGAGCTTCGCACTTTTTTGTTGCACCTGGTCTAGCCCATGCTTTAGGACTAGACGTAGAGAGACTTTTCGTACCCCTGGTGTTGAGTACACTAGTTGGAGGCTAAACCAGCGTATCTTGTGTTTACCAGGGATGTGGACTGATGTTGGGATCGCATCGATCTAGTGGGGACTTTCTTTTTCTATAGATACAGCCATACGATGTCATTCTAGGCATCGACTTGTTGTTTTCTGTTAATTTCATTATCGACTGCTTCTGAAGAAGGGTCGTGTTCATCAACGTGGATGGGCAGCATGTGGATTTTGTTGGCGAGAGGAGCTATCAGGTGGGAAGCTGGCATGTGAAGCCTCTCCTTTCCTTGTTAGGTGGGTTATTAGTGGTTTCAGCCGATACAGAGATTATAGATGTCCCAGAGGTTGTTGGGGAGTTCCTCTATGTTTCTCTTGAGGAGGTTGTGACTCTACCCCCCAACGTGACGTTGAGTTCGGGATAGACTTACAGCCTAGTGCCCGTCCGATTTCTATGGCCCCTTATCGGATGTCACCTTCGGAGTTGCGAGAGTTGCGGATTCAGATTGACGATATGATAGAGAAGGGTTTTGTTCGACCCAGCATGTTGCCATGGGGTGCTCCAGTTTTGTTTGTGAAGAAGGAAGATGGTGGTCTCAGTCTATGCATAGACTACCGAATGTTGAATCAAGTAACAATCAAGAACCTTTACCACCTTCTGAGGATAGATGATCTCTTCGACCAGCTGAGGGGATCAGGTTAGTTTTCTAAGATTGATCTACGATTTGGATATCATCAACTGAGGTTAAAGGACAGTGACATCTCGAAGATGGCTTTCAGGTGTAGGTATGGGCACTTCGAGTTCGTGGTGATGCCTTTTGGAGTTACGAATGAACCAGTTGTGTTCATGGGACTTATGAACTTTGTATTTTGAAAGTTTCTGGACCGGTTCATCGTTGTGTTTATCGATGACATCCTGATCTACTCAAGATCAGAGGAGGAGCATGTTGAGCATCTTAGGGAAGTGTTGGAAGTCCTTCGACATCACCAACTTTATTGGAAATTGTCGAAGTGTAAGTTCTTGACGCAAGAAGTACACTTCCTTGGGCACATGGTGTATCAGCATGGAGTGTCAGTGGACCCGTTGAAGGTGGAGGTAGTTGTTTCTTGGGTGGCACCCAAGATTGTGGAAGAAGTTCATAGTTTTCTGGGGTTGGAATGTTATTAGTGGAGGTTCGTTTAAGACTTCTCTTGAGTTGCTGCTCCATTGAAAACTTTTACTAGGAAGGACCAGGTCTTTCTATGGAGCGATCAGTGCCAGAAATATTTTGACTACCTGAAGGAGAAGTTGGTCAGTGCTCCATTACTCAGGTTTCCAGAGGAAGGGTTGTTGTATGAGGTGTTTTTTGATGCTTCTGGCCTTGGTTTGGGGTGCGTACTGATGCAGAAGAAGGGTGTGATCTGTTATGGGTCTAGGCAGTTGGGCCCTCATGAGCATAACTATGCCACCCATGACCTAGAGCTTACAGAAGTAGAGTTCGCACTGAATTTTTGGTGACATTACCTCTTTGGGGAACGCTTCATGGTCTTCTCATATCACAAGAGCTTACGTTACATCTTATCCCAGAGTGACCTGAACTTACGGTAGTGGAGATTGGTTGAGTTTCTCCAAGACTATGACTTTGAGATCTCTTACACTGAAGGTAAGGGCAATGTTGTGGCTGATGCCCTGAGCAGGAAGTTTCATAAGGAAGTGGTTCAAGAATCCGATGATGCTTGGAAAGTGATGGGAGAGTTGACTGCCTTGCACTTGGATGCAAGGGTAGAGGGTGTTAGAGGATATTTGTTTCAGATGACGGTGCAGTCCTCCTTGTTGCAACAGGTGGAAGAGTCTCAGTGGGGAGACTCCGAGGTGGAAGTAATGCAGGATTGTATCGATCAGAGAAACACTCCGAAAGGATGGTCAGAGGATAACTGACATTAGATTCTTTTTCATGGAAGTTTGTTTGTTCCGAAGGTGATGCGTGAGGGAGTTCTCCATGAGTTCCATAGCTCAGCCTTGGCGGTACATCCGAGAGTTTCAAAAATGTACCGAGGCCTGATGGAACGGTTTTGGTGGCCCGGGGTGAAACGGGCAGTGGCGTAGTTTGTGGCTAAGTGCCTTGTGTGTCAGCAAGTAAAGGTTGAACACCATGTTCCCAGTGGTTTGTTTCATCATTTAGATGTCCCTGAGTGGAAGTGGGGTGACATCTCAATGGAATTCATCACAGAACTACCTAGAGCTCAGGGTGGTTATGATTCTATCTGGGTAGTGGTGGATCGGCTGACGAATCAGCTCACGTCTTAGCAATTAAGGAGTCGGTCCCAGTGAGTACCTTGGCACAGAGGTACGTAGATGAGTTGGTGCATTTTCATGGAGTTTCGAACACTATCATCTTAGATCGGCATACTCGGTTTACCTCACAAGTCTGGAGGGGGTTACAGCATGCCTTTGGCGCCCAGCTACGCCTTAGCACTACTTTCCACCCTCACACCGATGGGCAGACGAAGTGGACTATCCAGACATTGGAGGACATGCAACGAGCATGCGTTCTGGATTTCGAAGGATCATGGGTGCGACACTTGACTTTAGTAGAGTTTTCCTACAACAACAACTTCCACTCTACTATTGGCATGGCACCGTTTGAGGCTTTGTATGGAAGACCATGTCGTTCACCCATTTGTTGGGCAGAGGTTGGTGAGATAGGTGTTCTTGGGCCATAGGTAGTACAGAGCACCACAGAGAATGTTCAGCTTGTGTGTGATAGGATGAAAGCGGCCCAGGACTGATAGAAGTCTTATGCTGATCGTCGGAGGAGGCCCTTGGAGTTTGAGGTGGGAGATCATGTTTTCTTGAAGGTTTCCCCTCTACGGGGGTAGCAGAGGTTTGGGAAAGGGAGTAAGCTCTCCCCCTAGGTTCATCGTACCTTTCAAGGTGCTGAGTTGAGTTAGCGAGGTGGCATATCAGCTGGCCCTGCCACCTCAGTTGGAGAAGGTTCATGACGTCTTCCACGTCTCCCAACTTCATCGGTACTTACACGACGACTCTCATGTTATTGACTGGGGAGAGTTAGATATGGGAAATGAAGAGACCTTCAAGGAATGACCAGTCAGAATCGAGGATCATAAAGAGAAGGTGCTACATGGACAAACCATCGCCTTGGTTTGTGTGTTGTGGAGGCATGGCGGCCTCGAGGAGAGCACTTGGGAGCGGGAGGCTCAGATGCACGCTCAGTACCTGAAGTTGTTTTGACTTGTTTTTTTTCTTCGTTATTCTGACCTTTGTTTTGATGTTATACTCTATACCTTTGATATATGTAATTCTTGGCTTGTTGGTTGTGAGATGTTTTGTTTCCTTGTTCTCTGGAAGTGTGTAACATGTTCAGATGTGTGAGGAAAGGGAAAAACTTGATCCTTAATCGAGACGCATTAATGCGGATACGATTGAACCCGTGCAGGCGAGTCAGTGCCGCCTAAAGTGGATAATATATTGACATAGGAGAAGGAATTCCTAACACCTATGACTAGGGTTTTTGGTTGGGTTACTGTTATAATGAGAGCCCTAAGAAGTATCTTGTTGAGTTCCTCTGGGTTGGTTTTGAATTCTCAGGGATGAGAATGTTTTAAGAGGTATCTGATGTAATGGCCCAAAACTCTTTGGTCCATTCCTTTGTGAAATGTGGTGCTGAAGGTATGATGGGAGGTAAAGGTGACTTGGGGGTGCGTTTGGGTGGACTTTTAAGGAAAGATAAAGGGAAATATCTTTCGCATGGTTGGCGCACAGTTTGGCTAAACCGTGTGGCCAAACCGTGAAAGGTTGGTGTTGGAGGCAGTGGCTAACACACGGTTAGAACACGGTTTGGCTAACCATGTGGACTAACCATGCAAGGAGTGATTTTCGAGGCAGAATCTACCACACGGTTAGCACACGGTTTGTTAAACCGTGTGGGCACTTAAAGTTAGATCCTAAATTTGTGGATCTAACTCGTTTTGCCTTTAATCACCTCGTTTAAGCCCCTAATCAGCCATAACTCGGGATTACCCTTCTTTTGAGGTGTAAGAACCTCTCCCAAGCATTTTGGAGGCGATCCAAAGGATTCTCTTCGCGAATCGAAGCTAGTTTCTTGAGGTATGTGATCCTTTTGTTTTGTTTCTTAGATATACCTAGATCTGCTCCTCCTCTTCTCTTGTCTTCTTATATCTATGCCTGTTATGGGTAGATCTAGGTGTATGGATGTTGTTTGTGATGATCTTTTTTCTTGGTTGTGTTAGGAGAGGAGATCTAAAGAAGATTCGTGGAGAATCCACCCAGTTTCTTGAGTGTTCTTCAACCATCGTGGTTTCGTCAAAAACCTTTGAGGTAGGGATTTTACCTTCGTCTCTCGAATTTGTTCATCATGTGGGATGGGTGTCCTATTGCTTTCATGAGACATAGTTTAACCATTTTAAATGAAGATAATAACTGGATTAAAGAACGGGGGTGGGGAAGTTGTTATGTTTATCCTTGTTTATCCTATTGTTATGTTGTGAATTGAATAGGGTTATGCCTACTAAAAATAACGATCGTTGGGGGCCTTTGCTTGTGCAATTAAATGTTTCCCTATCTTTCTAGACCGTTTTATGGAAACTTTGTGGAATATGGAAATTGGTTAATCACGTAAATTTGACTGATTAAATGAATATCTGAACCCCTTGTGTGATCACCCCGGTTGAACAAAATGGAATAATGAACATGTGGGTGTTGGTTTGGTTATGTTGTGTGTGAAAATGGGTGGTGAATCCTAGGTTATTATGAATAGGATGGGCAGTGGGGCTGCAGTAAATGATATTAAAGGGGAAATGATGTGGCACGAGCCTTATTTTGTGATACGGTTGTGGAGATGTGGTTATAGTGGCAGCAAGGCTACAGTAATGGGTTGTGATATTAAAATAAAGTGGAAAGTTGATGAATGAACTATGGGGAATGATAATGAATTAAATGTGGGAAAAATCAATGGGGATTGATTGATGATAAAAATGTTGGTTTTTTGTTGCTTTTTTTCTATCTAACATGATTTGTGGTTGGCAGGTTTTTTCTACGAAATGCTTGATCTGGTTTGATAATTTCCCAGTAGTTAAGGAACTAATAAACTAATACTGTTGAAACATGAAAACCTAAATGGGGTTGGGATTGTTTGTTGTATGCACGCTTCATAGTAGCAGTGTCGAGGCATGTGCTCAGTTTCTCTGTTTAGAAGCCATAGGTTGGGCTGTTTGTTTGGTATACATATATGTATCTGTATCATTTTGTTTTGTCACACCCCACCCATGTTGAGAACCTAGTGTCGAACACTCCCATTTCATGGGAGAGGGTGTTTTGTCTTTAGTTACTAGCTCCTCCCTGCTCCTTCTTCTATAGGTTGTGATGGCTTGAGGCGACCTTACACCTAAGACTCTTCGGGTAGGTTTCGATTATTATGATTTTAGCTCAAGACTCTTTGGGCAGGTTTATTGTTTCCAATAATCTTCAAGATGAGGCCCAGGTGTGTTCAGGAAGGGATTTGATTGTGGTTTGTGAGGCTCAGGTGTGTTCGGGCAGGGATGTGATTGTGTTTTGTGAGGCTCAGGTGTGTGCGGGCGAGGTATGTGGTTTTTGAGGCCTAGGTGCGTGCGGGCGAGGTATGTGGTTTGTGAGGCCCAGGTGTGTGCGGTCGAGGTATGTGGTTTGTGAGTCCCAGGTGTGTGTGGGCAGGATGTGTGGATTTTGAGGCCCAGGTGTGTGTAGGCTGGAAGAGTGTGGTAGCGTCAGGACGTTCTCCATTAGGAAGAGCAGCTAGCTAGTGGGGGAAATGGTGTGGGGTACCCAATACTCTTGTTTATTATATACTATTACCTATTGCTTTTTGTTTTTGGTGAGCGTGGCTGGTGAGGTTGGTTGGATAGAATTCCTTTCTAGGTTTTGGTTTCTTCTATTGTTCTCACGGGGCATTAGGATGTCTCTCCACCTGTGCACGAGAGCTTTAAGTTTTCCTACTGAGTATACTTGTATGCTCACCCTACGTTTACTTTCAGGTTTCCAGGAGGACTACCAAGGCCGTGTAGGACCCTACTATTCAGGACAGTTGGAGTTGTTGTAGTTATTGTAGTCTTTTTCTTTTGGTATTGCACCTTTTGAGTTTCCTTGTATTTTGTACCTTGTTTGAGAACTGTTTAAACATGAATGTGGGATTGGTTTGGGTTTATTTTCATTTACTTGTTCTTTTTCTTTTGGTGTTTGACTCATCCTATTTCCTGATCTTAAATAAAAAGGGTAATTCCTCCCATATTTGTAAAAACTCATACCCATGGTGCTAGTCTCCACCCCGGGGCCTACTGGAGGCGGGACTCGGGGGGTCATTATCTCCCTTTCACCATTGCCAGCTCAGGAGGAGCATCTTTGGTGGGAGGGGGTCATGACATTAATATTGAAAAATGGATCCCATATTTTTAATCAAGAGGTATAAATGTGGTAATTATGTATCTTTTATTTTGTTTATGAATAGTAACCTTGGTAAATTTATGTCAACTCGGAAGGATAAAATGGGAAAAATAGGGCTTAAACTATGAGATAAGGTCTTAAAATCAACCCAAAACTTTAATATATCTTATTTTATGGGTGTATTTAAGATATTTCCATCCAATTATTGAATATATGTCCACTTGGTGCCATTTTTATTTGATTACAACCTTTATATTAATTTAATAAAATAATAAATACAAAATGTCACTCTCTTGAATTTAATATCTATAAAAATTTTAAATAATGATAAAAAGTGGATAATTTTTGTTATAAATGTTTATTTGAAACATAAATTAATTTTTTCTATCATATTGATTTATTTTTTTTTATTGATCAAATAATTACCTTAAATGCTTTCACAATGCTGACACAGTGCTTGTGCAAGCAGTAGAAAAATCGTGTATATGTTTTTAAAAACTATAAAAGTAATATTTTTTGGGTGAGTTATAGTATTAAAATAATTTTATATATTAATTTAATATAATATATATGTTTTAAATGTATAAATTAAAATTAAATTCCTATTATGTTGGTTTCAAAGTCAAATTATGTGACTAGTTCTTAAAATGACATTAATAGTATTTTATGATAAAAATATTTTATTAAATTATTTAATAATCGTAAAAATATTTAAATACAACAATTAGGATTATAAATGGTCTAAAATTTTATCCTTTTGAAATTTATGATCCAATTTTTACCTTATAAGTAAAATTATAACCCTTTAATATTAAAAATTCATTACCATGATTAACATCAAAATTAGCTAATCAAGGCGTTAAACCAAAACATCAAGTTTAAAATGACACAAAAACCTTTATAAATTTCATTGGATAATGGTATTTCAACCTTAAAATCTTTTTATTTTAATATATATCTATTTTAATTTATCATTATTTAGAATGACTTAATTATATTTTAATCTTTTTAGTAATTCCAAGTGTGTCATTTCCATCCCTTATAAAATGGCACCGCATCTCTATTTTATTTACACAACTTTGAGCCATCTAGCTCAAAACAACATCATAAAATTATCTTTTAAACTTTTATAGATACAAATTATAGGTTATGGTATTATTAAAATAAAATTCCAATGGTCTTTATTAAGGGGTCTAAAAGAGGTCTTCTGTAGAAGAAGTACTCATATTACCCGACCTATTTTAATTTATTTATTCTTATACCTACTATAAATATGTGTTATTAATCAAAAAATAATAACTTAATTATCCTAAATATAATAAAATTTTATTATGATTATGTAACTACTATTATTTACACACTTTTCTATTAAATAGGAAGTGAAAGTTTCGTTCATGTGTACATGTGGACTACCACATCCATGTAGTGATACAATTCATTTTCCACCACCATCTCTCAAGTATGGTTATTATGATGGTTTTAAAGTGTATATATGATATTTATGACATTATTATGCTTCTATAATATTAATATCATATCTAACTTATTACCTACCCATTTGTTGTAAAACGATAACGGCACTCATGCGTACATGTGGACTACCACCTCCACGAAGTGATGTGGTTCATTTTTAATTTTTGATTTAAATGGTTGGTAATAAAGATATATTTAATGAATACATATGATTTAAAATAATTATTTAAATTAAAATTATTATTTAGATTCATTTTATTCCATCTGTCGAAAAGTGAAAATATTGTTCATGTGTATGTACGGCCTATCGTCTCCATGAACAGTGTAATTCATTTTTCTATCTCAATATTTTATAAAAGACTCTAGATATATATATGTATATATAATCAATATATGTGATATTTATATCACGATTAACATTATGGATATAATGGAATCATGATCAAAGTACAAGTACCAGAACTACCAAACTGAATTTATCATGAAAAATAAAACAATCAACACCCAAAAATAATAATTTTAATAAGAATTATTAATAAATGGGTGTTGAAATGTTATAAGTGGATCATATATGGTATCATAAGTATTTATATTTATATATTATATAATTATAAAAAATTAAATATTTTCATATAGTGTTTTAGATCATTTTCGAAGAAATTTGAACTTGAGGTAAGGGATTCATGTTACGATCTCATTGTTTATCAGAATTGTTTATGATTAAGTTTCTGATGAATAAATTTTATGATATACCTCTCAATAATCACATGAAATTTTTTTTCCTATGATTATTTCAAAATAATACATGTTTTAATTTAATTTTACACTCTTTATAGACTAAATATACTAAAATAGTGTTTTTAAGGAGAACCCAAATTTATTTCTATTTTCAGTTGAAAATATTTTTTCTTCCATTTCCATGTTTTCTAAAAAAATCTATAATTTTTTTACTATTATATTATAATTTTTTAATTTCATTTTTTACCACTTTTTTATTTTAAAAAAATGGTTTAAAACTATATTTTTATAATTTTCCAAATGAGGTGATTTTGACTTTTTACTAAAAATATGAAAGGAGTCTTTGTTTTAATGTACACGACATGAACAGAATTTCCCATTGTCATGACCGATCAAAGATTTGAATCTTTCTTTACAGGTTTCCAAGGTTATTTTTAATAAAAATGTTTTAATTGATATTTTGTAAATTTTTATATTTTAAATATTTGATTTCAAAGTGAAAATATTCTTTTCCTTTGGAAATATTCCTGAAATATTTTAAAGGTGTTTTTCATTTATGATAACAACCTTTTATGATTCTTGTGCTTTACTGGAAATATGATCCAATGATTCCATCCTTATTATATTTATGAATTTTATATGATTATGATAAAAATATTTTTATGAAATATAGTGACCCCCACATTTTATACATTAAAATTACATAAAATTTTCAAAATACTTAAAACATTATACAAACAGATTCCCAAAGACCATACTAGTCTAGTGCCTTTGGAAACATGGAATCATAAACATTGGCACATAAATGAGCAACATCATCTCCCGATAGGTTTTTCTTGACTATAACCCTTCGTATACACATAAAACATAATACATATCTTCTTAAATTGGGAGGAGAAAACATAAAAAAGGGGTGAGATTAGATGTTCAGTAAGGGTAAATAAGGGAGATACATAAGCATGATAATGAGAATAAGGGTATGAGAACATGATTTTGAAAAAATAAGATCATACCATTCATATAAAATATCATAAACATGCATCATGGCATAAATCTCTGAATTTAATAATACATGAATCATAAGTAAATAAAGAACATAATCCATGAAATCATAACATATGAACAAAACATGGAATTGTAGCAGACACATAAGAATATAATATGATTTCGATAGTAAACAAGTCATCACTTCCAAGACCCTATTAGTAGTATGTATTCACTCCCCATACCATCTTGGTAGTCATGGTTTTCTCCCATGTCCATCTTAGTAGAATGATTTCACTCCTCATACTATTTTGTTAGTCATAGTTCACTCTCATGGTTATCTTAGTAGTCAAGGTTCACTCCCAAGACCATATTATTCAAACTCATGAGATATAAATATTTACCCAGTGCATTGGATGGATATAAAGGTACCAACCATCTCATAATGAAATAATATATGCATGTTCCGAAAAATCATAAACAATCATATCATAACCCATGAAATGAAATGGGTTTCATAAACATGTAATCATATCTTAACCTGTGGAATATGATAGGTTTCAAAATAATTTCATCAAAGAATAATCCATGAAAGGAAGTGGATTTAATAAGAATATAACTTGTGAAAGGAATCATGTTTTATAAGAATATAACCCGTGAAAGAGAAATGGATTTCATAAACATATAACCCATGAAAGAGAAATGGGTTTCATAAATATATAACTTGTGTAAGAGAAAAGGGTTTAATAAAAATCATTCTATCAAAATATAAAACATTTAGGGAAATAATATTAATGGATACATTTAATAATTTCCCCAAAATTCATGAGTAACACCAATGGACATCATCTTATATGAGAAATAATTTTGAAATATCTTTTAAAAACATTTCTTGAGGAAAATATCCTTTTTCATTGAAAATAATTTTTAAAACATAAAACATGTTTAAAAACATTTTAATTTGAAAATAGATTTTAAAACTTATAAATTAAGCTTTTAAAATAAATACAAATCCTATTTTACTTCATAATTATCTTCAAGTATCATTTGAAAACCTTTTTCAAAACATGGTTTTTGAAATAAAATAGATTTCTGATCGAAGATTGAAATACTGTTAGATTTTTCTTAAAATAATTATTAATTATTTTAAGTACCAAAGAGTGGTTAAATGGTATTAATACATGGATGTAACTTAAATAAATATACTATAAGGAAACTCATGAGTTTTCTTGAGATATGAATCATAATATTTCGTCAATAAAATCATAATCATAAATAATCTCGACAAATGATGAGATTGCTTCAATAACACTTACCACTTTGTAACTTTGGATCATACTCCCCATGTAAGAAAATTAATTTACATGAATCTTAAAATATCATTAAAATAAGTATATTCATTATATAATAGGTCAAATGGAATTATATACTCCTTGAAAAATAATGTTGGTGTATAACAAAACATGTCTCTCAAAGAAGGCAATGTGAGACATAATTTTCATACCAATTTGGTAAATTTTGAAAATTTAACCCTGTGAAAGAAATATCATAAAATTTATAGGTAAATACCCATAAATTTAATAATAATAATCATATAATATATTCATGGGCATTATATACACCTCACAAGATAAAATAGTGGTGTCTAAGACATGTATCTCACAAAAATAAAAAGTGAGATGAAATTTCCCTTACCTTATGTCTTGACTCTCATCATACTCGTTAAAAACACCATTATAATAAATATAAATTTATTATAAATTTCTTACATAACCATATTCTTATATCTAATACTATATATGTTTTTATTACGACCTTATATTACCCGCTTGTTAACAATCCTATGTTAAGGTTTCACTTCGGGTAATATTCGCTTTGTTCTTCGCATGTGTCTTAATTTGTTATATCTTTGGTCCTTATACTTATATAATGATTTAAATAATGTAAATAATGATATAAATATAATTTTTATACATTATATTTGTATTATAATAATCTATAGAATATAGAATTATGAAATGGAATAAACTGTTCATGGTGACGGTAAGTCGTACGTACGCATAAACGTTGTTTCTATTTTTATTATCATTTTGAAAGAAAGAAGGTAAATGGAATATGTGTACATATATTTATATATATATAATTATTCCGGTATCATTATTATAACATATATACCATATAATTTCACTAACCCACCCTTAATACATTCCATTAAGTGTGTGAACGAATCACATCGCTTTAAGGGGGAGATAGTTCACACTTCCTCAGACAAAATTATCATATTTACACCAAATGGAAAGTATAAAGATATGTGTTGTAAAAAAATTAAATAATATTAAAGACATAATAAATATAATATATAAAATATATAAATATATTTTACAACATAATTTCCACCATGATAGGTGGTAAGTAAAAATGAACAATCATCGTTTTGTGAGGCGGTAGTTCGTCGTACACATAAACAGTATATTTTTTACCCATTTGATGGAGGTGTTAGTAAGTGTATGTAGAACCATTAGTATAAAAATATAGTATATTTAATATACTTTTTTTTATAAAATCGTGGAATAAATAGAGTGGAGGGGTGGAGAAAGAAAATAAAATAAATGAGCTTAAGAGAAGACGTTGCCTCTTAATTGGGTAACTCCTTTTTATTTGTGCCAAATGGATTCCTTGGAATGATTTATTCCAAAGGGGGATGATTCTATGAGTAATTTAAATATTTTGGGAAGTTTATTGAGCATATATTTTCTAAACATAAGTGTTTTGAGAGGTGTAAATAAGAGGGAGAGGTGGTGGCCTTTTATAGGGAACGGAAAGGACACACTTGGTATTTTTTTTAAAAAGTTAGGTGTACCCACATTTTTACCTTAAAAAGTCATACCAAACCAAAAAAACTCAAAAATAGATTATTCATGGATGATTAAGTTCCATAAAATGGATTTTGGACAAGTTTATTGGTTATTTTGTGTCTTAAATTTAAGGTTTAGTACTTTTTTAACCTAATTTTTCTCTTGATCATTGTAATTAATTTTAATCATATTAACTAATATTTTTGATCAAAAAATAAGTTTAACTTATTATAAATTATATATTATTATATTTAAAAATTTGGAATCCATTTTTCCAAATTCTAATCATATAAGAGGCAGAAAAGTAATTTAAAAATAATCCCACTAATGGGATGACACTGCAGGTTTCTAAAGTATAAATGCCCAAAATTTGCTATGTTTTTATAGATAATGTCAAAGTGAAATTGATTAAAATGACCTAAATTAGATTAATTGATAAAAATATGATCTAATTAAACTTCTAAACTAAATTAAAATATAATTTAACTTTTTAAATAAATTATATGAAACGGTATTTTTGAATTAAAATTTGTTATTTTTCATGATTCATCCGAAAATGAGGTTTCTCTAAAAAAATCCCAAAAATTAACCCAAATATAATTTTGACATTATAAATTTAAAAATTAAGTTTATTCTATCAAATTAAATTTCTAAATGTTTCTAAAATTAATTTTATTATATTAAAATTAATTCTTTTGAAAAAATAGTATTTTTAAACATATAAAGACTTTACCAAAAAATATATCTTTCATTATCAATATGTTTTATTTATATAAAAAAATTATAAAAAACATTTAAAAATTAGTTATTAATATTCATATAACTAATTATAACAACTAAGTTATAATTATCTTATTTAAATAATTATAACAATAAAATGATGTTTTATAGAAACATTGGTGTTGTGTGTGACGTACACTAAGTCGGTGTTGCGTGTATCATGCGCCAAGTTGATATTCTGCATAATGTACACCAAGTCAATTTTATATGTAATGTATTCTGAGTTGGTTCCATGTGATATGAATTTTTGACTTAGTGCATCTCAAGACATAAATGAACATTTAATTTATTCGAGAAAAAAAAGGTCCATCAAAACTCCGGTTGTTACATTCTACCCCCCTTAAAATCAATTTTTCCCTCAAAATTCATTATTATGGTATAAAAAATGATGATACTTATTCTTCCTTATATCCTCAAGTTCCCACATAGCTTCCTCTAACTGGTGATTTCTCTACAAAACATTGATTATGTGAGTGGTCTTGTTTCTTAGAACTTTATCTGATCAATCCAGAATTTCAACTGGGTTTTCTTCATAACAAAGAACTTACTCCATCGATATGACCTCTAAGTTTAGTACATGTGAAGGGTCATGCATGTAATTCATTAGGATATATACATGTAACACATGATGTACTTGAGAGATATTTGGAGGAAGTTACAAGTGATAGATTACCATCTCGATACGATCAAGAATCTCAAAGGGACTGGTATACCTATGGATTAGTTTCCCTTTATTTTTGATCCACATAACTATCTTCTAGGGTGAGATTCATATAAACATATTTTCACTAACTTCAAATTCTAGATCACACCATTGGTTATCAGTGTAACTTTTCTACTAAATTTGAGATGCCTCGATATGATGCAGAATAGTTCTAACCTTCTTGGCCATTTCTTCAGTTGATATCAGGTCCCAATAGCTTCCTTTCTCTGACCTCATCCCAGCATGTTGGAGATCTAAATCTCATTCCATATAGGGATTCATAAGGTTTCATACGAATTCTTGAGTGAAAGGTATTGTTGTAAGAAAACTAAACTAGAGGAAGGTATTGATCCAAACCACCTTTAAAATCCATAGAACAAGATATCAACATATCCTCTATGGTTTGAATTGTTCTTTCAGATTGAACATCCATCTGAAGATGATAATAAGTGGTTTAAACTCAATTCTTTATTATGTTCTTGCTGAAGTATTCTCCATAACTTATAGGTAAACATCAGATCCCGATTTGATACAATGAAATGAGGTACTCCATGGAACCTTACCACTTCCTTAATGTATATCCTGTAAAGCTGATCCATAGAGAAGTATTCTTGTATAACGATGAAGTGTGATGACTTAGTAAGGAAATTAACTACCACACATGAAGCATTAAACCCTTTAGAGGTTTTGGATAGTCCAACGACAAAATCCATAGTGACTTTCTCCAATTTTCATTCTAGTATAGGTAATGGATGCAACATCCCCTTTTACTTTGTATTTCAACCTTAACATGTTGGAATACCAAGCACCGAGATACAAACTCTATAATATCTCTCTTCATTTCATCTCACTAGAATTATTCTTTCAAGTCCCTATACATCTTTATACTTCTAGGATGAATAGAGAATGAAAAACTATGAGCTTCCTCTAACAGATCCTTCTTAAAATCTGGTATGGAAGGAAAAAATATAGGGTTCCTAAACCTTATCATTCCATCATAATCAAGGTTAAACTCGAGAACATTTCTAACTTTATTTTTCATCTCAATATCATCCTTATGTGCCTCCTTAATCTTAACTTGGATAGAGGGTTGAACATTCATTTGAGAAAGATAAGATTTTTCCCCTTCCTTTAGTATTTCTAGATCCATCCTTTTCAAATCCAAAAATATTGGATCATTTGTGATCCTCGTCCTGGATAAGCTTGCATGATCATTCCGACTCAAAGCATTAGCCACCTTGTTCTATTTCCTAGAGTGGTAATGTATTGAGTAGTCATAATCCTTTATCAACTCTAACCATATTCTATGGAACATGTTCAACTGCTTATGTGTGAATATATATTTTATATTTTTATGATCAGTATATATATCACACTTTTCTCTATAAAGATAATTCATCCTTATCTATATTGGAAAAATTACCATTGCTAACTCCAAATCATGAGTTGGGTAATTTTGCTCATGAATCTTCAACTGTCATGAGGAATAAGTGATAAGTATGTTATTCTTCATAATAACACATCTCAAACCCATCTTGGATGAATCATTATAGATTACAAAACCTTATCCACTACAAGGTAATGTAATCATAGGTGTACTGACTAAAATTCTCTTAAATTCCTTCAAAGTTTCCTCACATTCATCTATATAGAAAAAATTGACACCCTTCTGGGTTTACATGGTTAGAGGATTAAATAGCTCTGATACTTTCTCTATAAATCATCAATAATATCCATATAAACCAAGAAATATATGGGTCTCAGTCAGTATGTATGGTTTAGGTTATCATTCAATAGCCTCCATATTTGATGGATCTATTGCCATACCATATCTTGAGATTATGTGACCAAAAAATGAAACCTTTTGCAGCCAAAATTTTCACTTTTTAAAATTTTCGTATATTTTATCTTTCCTTAGGGTCTTTAGTAAAATTATCAAGTGATATTCATGATCTTCCTTTATATTTGAATAGATAATAACATCATCAATAAATACTACCACAAACTAATTGAGTTAATATATAAAACTTTATTCATTAAATTCATGAAGATAGAAGGTTCATTAGTAAGGCCAAAAGGCATCACTATATATTCATAGTGTTCATACCATGTAAGAAATGTCTTCTTTGGTATTTCCTCCTTCTTCACCCTCAATTGATGATATCCAGAATGAATTTCAATCTTGGAAAAGTATTGAGCTTCATGTAGTTGATCAAATAAATCATCAATATGGGGAGTAGGATACTTGTTCTTGATTTGATCATATTCAACTCCCTATAATCAATATAAATTCACATTGATCCATATTTATTTTTCACAAAAATAATAGGTGTACCCCAAGGTGACACACTTGGATGAATTAATCCCTTGTCAAGGTTTTCTTGGAGTTTCTTCTTCAATTCTTGCAACTCAATCGGGGCCATTCTATAGAGAGTCTTTGAAATCGGTGTGGAACTCGATATGAGTTCTATTGAGAACCTAATTTCACATTTTTGTGGATTTCTAGGAAACTATTTAGAAAATACATCCACAAATTCCTGAACAATACGCATATCATCGATGTTGATTTTCTCCCCAACCATTTGAGATAAATAGCCCTTTTGAAAGGGAATTAAGACCCATACACTAGGTGTAATCTCCATAAGAAGTTCATGATTATCTTCACATTGATGGATGATCATAGGAGGTTTTTAAATATAAAATGTAACTTTACTTCCTCAAAAATTAATGTTGTATTTATACAAATAAATCCAATCCATACCTAAGATTACATCAAATTCAACCAAAGAAAGAATGATAATATTTTTAGGAAGCGCATTCCCACAAACTTCAACCGGATAGGAATCATAGAATTGGGATTTAATAATCGTACCATTAGGGTTTTGCATTGTAATTTTCACATATAATAATTTTGGTGGAATCTTTACACCCTTATAAAATTCTTTAGATTTGAAAGAGTTGGTATATCCATAATCAAATAAGACATTGGATGTTCTAGAGTGGATGGTAAGTGTACCTTTCTCCACATCACTATCACACCCCTCATCATAAATAGTGATTATATGAGATTTCCCCTTTCCCCTTGGCTTAAGAGGTTGTTGATGTCGATAATAATCACCATCCCTTGGGTTTGGGCACTAGTTAGCATAATACCCATTCTCTTTACACTTGTAGCACTAAATAATGGGAGGTGCATTATATGCCAATTTTTCACCATTTTCACCATTATCTAACTTCTTCCCATCCCTTAATCAATAAAATGCTCGAATTACTTACCTTATACACTTAAAACATTTATTATAACACTTAATGCAATCTCCTCTATGATTCTTCCCACACATAGAGCATAAATCAAAGATCATCTTCTTCTCTTCATGGTTTTTAGATTTTCATTTAAACTCCATCTTCATTTTCTTTTCAAAACCATGGGATTGATACATGACTCCAACTTCCATTTTAACCTTGATTAAACAACACACAATATCTTTGTTTCTACTAAATTCTCTTATAGAAAACTTTCTTTTGAGACTTTTCTTTAAGCTGTTGAAGAATATATCAACTTTACTTTTAGGTTGGATTATAATTCCTAAATCATACCTCACAAGTCTTGTGAAATTATCCTTATAAGTAGAAATATATTCATCATCACTTTTACTTAACTCAAGAAACTCTTTCTCTATATTGGTATGAATAATCCTAGGAAATTACTTATTGGAAAATAAGTTATTGAACTCATCCCAATCCATGGATTTAATATCATCCTATTGCCTCGTATTCTTGATTAGTGTCAACCACTAGTTTTCTTTACCTTCTAACTTATAAACATCCAGAATGAATTTCTCATGATATAAACAATGGATAATATATAATATCTTTTTAGTAGTACTGATCCATTATTTAGAAACAATTGGATCAGAAGAGCCTCTAAAATAAAGTGGACATTGCCTCATGAAAGACTCAACGGAATCTTGTTCCCTACTTTGCTCATTTGTAAGACCACCATGATTCATAGATTGAAAATGATGTGTGAGCATAATGATTAGTATGTTCAATCCATATCACATAACATTTAGTTAGTTATAAGGAAAATCATTTCATTGTCCATCGCAATCACCATTAATGTGGTTCCTTCAGGTTCCATCCATTGACTAAAACCAAAATCATAGAGTAAGAAATATTTATCATATTTAGGAACCACATAATCATGAAATGTCACTTATATGATTTCTAAATTATGACACCTTCCTTAATATATTACTCCTTAGGTTTATCCTACATTATTCATATCCAAATTCTATTTAAATCATTTATGATGTCTCGTGTAGAGTTTGTGAATTCCCAAAGCATATCCCTCGGGAGTGTCAAACTATATGTGAAGTAGGGTCCATTTTTGTGTACCAAATTACCCTGATTCAAGCCCAAAACATCTTATTAGAGTTGTTACCCCTAGTTACATTTGTTCTAGATTCACATACATTTTTAGTATCCAGATAGGGATGTATTTCTAGGATACCACTCACTATATCCTTCACCAAAATTCCAGGACATTTTCTTATGATTTTCCTTATCCTTAAACTTATAATTATACATGTCCTTCAAGTTTTCACTAAGGTTTTTTCATCCTAGCTTCCAAATGTTAACTAAAACTTTACTCTGATAAAAAATATAGCTACCTTCACTTTTCATACATTAGCATTACATAAAATTTCAGAATACTTAAAACATTATACAAATAGATTCCCAATGATCGTACTAGTCTAGTGCCTTTGGAAACATGGAAAAATAAACACTAGTACATAAATAAGTTGTATCATCTCCCACTAGGTTTTTCTTGAGTATCACCCTTCTTAGACACATCAAACATAATACATATCTTTATAACATGGGAGAAGGAAACATAAAAATGGGTAATCTTAGATACTCATTAAGGGTAAATAAGGGAGATAACTAACCATAATCATGAGCATAATGGTATAGTAACATGATCATGAAAATAGGAGATCATAACCTACATATCAATGATTATAAACATGAAACATGGCATAAATCTTGGTAGTTTATAAGACATGAATTGTAAAGAAATAAAGAATATAATCCATGAAATCATAACATAGGAATAAAACATTAAATTTTAGCAGACACCTAATCATATGATATAATTTCTATATTAGCCAATTAATCTCTATAAATACCATATTAGTAGTATAGATTCACTCCCCATACCATCTTGGTAGTCATGGTTCACTCCCATGGCCATCTTAGTAGTCAAGGTTCACTCCCAAGACCATCTTAGTATATCTAATGAGATATAAATCATTACCCAATGAATTGGAGGTAGATATAGGTATCAACCATATCATAATAAAATAATACATAAATTTTCAAAGAAATCATAAAAAATAATATCATAACCCATGAAATGAAATGGGTGTCCTAAACATGTAATTGTATTTTAACCCATGGAAAAAAAGATAGGTTTCATAATCATTTCATTAAATCATAAACCATGAAAGGAAGTGGGTTTCATAAGAATATAACTCATGAAAGTAACTAGGTTTCATAATAATATAACCCATAAAAGATAAATAGGTTGCATAGACAAATAACCTGTGAAATAGAAATGGGTTTCATAAATATATAACCCGTGGAAGAGAAACGGGTTTAATAAACATCATACCATCAAAACATAAACCATTAAAATAATTAATATTAATGGAAACATTGAATAATTTCACTATAAAGGCATGAGTAACACCAATGGATTCCATGTTATATGGGAAATAATTTTTCAATATCTTTTAGAAACATTTCTTGAGGAAAATATACTTTTTTTGTTGAAAAATGCTTTTTAAAACATAAAACATTTTTGAAAACATTTTCCTTTGAAAATTGATTTGAAAATTTATAAATAAATATTTTAAAAAAATAAAAAAAAATCCTTGATAATTATCTTATATGATCATTTGAAAACATTTTTTAAAACATTTTTTAAAACATTTTTTAAAACATTTTTTTAAATAAAACAGATTTCCGATCAAAGAGGGGAATACAATCATTTTTTTTAAACATTATATTAATTATTTTAAGTACTAAAGAGTGGAAAAATTGTACTAATACATGGATATACCTTGAATAAATAGAGTATAATAAAACTTATGAGTGTTATTGATAGATGAATCGTGATATTTCATCAATGAAATCATAATCATAAATAATCTTAATAAATGATGAGATTACTTTAATAACTCTTACCACTTGTTAACTTTGAATCATACTCTCCATGTAAGAAAATGAATTTAAATGAATCTTAAAATATAATGAAAATAAGTGTATTCATGATATAATTGGTCAAATGTAAGTATATACACCTTGAAAAATAATTAAGTTGTGTAACAAAACATGTCCCATAAATAAGACAATTTGAGACAAAACTGTCTTACCGATTTAGTAACTTTTGAAACATTAACCCCATGAAAGAATGATCATATCATTGATATTTAAATACCAATAAATGTAATAATAATAATCATATAATTCATTTTTGGGAAGTATATACACCACACAAGAGAAAAGGGTGGTTTCTACGGTATGTATCTCAGGGAAATAAAAAGTGAGATGAAATTTCCCTTACCTTGTGTCTTGACTTTTATCATACTCACTAAAACCACCTATATAGTAAATATAAATTTATTATAAATATTTTAAAAAACCATATTCTTATATATAATACCATATATGGTTTTATTATGACCTTGTATTACCTGCTTATTAACAATCCTATGTTAAGGTTTCACTTCGGGTAATATTCGCTTTGTTCTTCACATGTGTCTTAATTTGTTATATCATTGGTCCTTATATTATATCATGATTTAAATAATTTAAAGAATTATATAAATATAATTTATTTTCATTATGTTTTTATTATAATAATCTATAGAATATATATGTATGAAATGGAATACACCATTCATAGAGACAGTAAGCTGTACATATACATGAACTTTGTTTCCATTTTTTTATTGTATTGAAAGAAATAAGGAAAATGACATATGTATATATATATATATATATAATTATTCCAGTAGAATTATTATATCATATATACCATATAATTTCACTAAACCCATCCTTAAAAGGATTATAGAATCTTAAGGAAATAATAAATATAATATATAACATATATAAATATATTTTCCATCATAATGTCTAGTTTGAGAGGAGTTAAGGAAAAATGAACAATCATCGTTTTGTGAGGCGATGATTCACCATACACATAAAGAGTATGTTTGTTACCCATTAGATGGAGGTGTGAGTAAATTTAGGTAGAAACCTTATCATAAAAAAAGCGTAGTATATTGAATATAATGTTTTTTATACAAGAGTGTAATAAATATACTGGAATGTTGGAGAAAGAAAATAAAAGAAAGGAGCTTGAGAGAATATGTTTCCTCTTAATCAGGTAACTCCTTTTTTGTGCCAAATGGATTCCATAGATTGCTTTCTAGCAAAGGGGAGGATTATATAAGGAATCTAGGTATTTTGGTAAGTGTATTTGGTAGATATTGGATGAATCTATTCATTTTGGCAGGTTTGAAGAAGAGGGAGATGTGGTGTCCTTTTATAGTGAAGGGAAAGGACATAGTTGGAATTTTTTTTAAAAGTTAGGTGTTCTGACATTTTTACCTAAAAAAGGAATATAAAACCAAAAAAAATCAATAATGGAGGGTTAATGGCCGAATAATTTCCATAAAATGGGTTTTGAACAAGTTTCTAGGTTTTTTTGGGTCTTAAATTTTAGGTTTAGTACTTTGTTACCCAAATTTTTATCTTAATTGTTGTAATTAATATTAATCATGTTCACTAATATTTTTGGTCAAAAAATAAGTTTATATTATTATACATTATAATTTTTTTGATTAAAAATATGAAATCAATTTTTCCTAATTCTAATCACATAATTGGAAGAAATTAATTTAAAAATAATCCCATTGATAGGACGACACTACAGGTTTTTAAAGTATAAATGTCCAAAAGTTGGTTAAGTTTTTATACCCAATTTCAAAGTGAAATTGATTCAAATAACATACAATGGATTAAATTTTTAAAATATGAACTAATTAAACTTTTAAACCAAATTAAAATATAATTTAACCTTATAAATAAATTAAATGAAAATGCAGTTTTGAATTAAAATATGGTATGTTTCACTATTCTTCCAAAAATAAAGTTTCTCCGAAAAAACACAAAAAATAACCCTAAGATATTTTGAAATTAAAAATTCAAAAATGAATTTTATTTTATCAAATTAAATTTCTAAATTTTTTTAAAATTAATTTTATTATTTTTCATAGAAGGACATTAAAAGTAGTTCATTTTAGAAAATAGTATTTTTAAATATATAAGGACTTTACAAAAAATTATATCTTTCATTATAAATATATTTTATTTATATAAAAAAATTATAAAAAATATTTGAAATGTAGTTATTACTATTTATATAACTAAGTTTAATGGCCAGGTTATAATTATATTATTTCAATAATTATAATAATAAAATGATATTTTTTCGAAACATCGGTGTTGCGTATAATGTACACCAAGTCAGTGTTTCATGTATCAAATGCCAAGTTGATATTCCGTGTAACGTACTCCAAGTCAATTTTATGTGTAACATACATCGAGTTGGTTTCATTTGAAAGGAATGTTATACTTATTGAATCGCAAGACATAAATGAACATTTAGTTATTCAAGAAAAAAAGGTCCATAAAAACTCAGGGTATTACATGAAACTAGTTTATTTTACATGGTTTATGCTATGATGAAATGTTTATGAAACTTGTTTCTATTTCACCGATTATTATATGATGAATTTTTTATGATATTTTGACAAACATATAAATAATTTTCATTAAGTGATTGGTGGACCCATAATTATATATCCCTCCAATGCATTGGGTAAATATAGATATCTCATGACATAATAAGGACAAGAATGGGGAGTGAACCCAATTTAGTAAGGGACATTTTCCACTATTATAGTCTTAGGAGTGAACCTTTACTAATAATATAATGGAATAGAGAGTGAACTCAATCTAATATGATAGTCTAAGTAGTGATCCTTGACTAAGGAAATGATTTTATATGCTTATGTATATTCCACAAACTTATGTTTGATTCCAATGTTATGCTCTCATAGATCATGTTCTTTGATTCATTTATGATTAATATCTTATGAAATTAAAGGATTTATGTCATGACTCAATATTATGATCAATGATATACAGGGTATGGTTTTCAAATGTTAATCTCATGTTCTCATACCCTTATCTTCATGTTATACTTAACTGGTTTATCACCCTTATTTACCTCTACTGAGAATCTGAGGTCTCCCTTTCTTATAGTTACATTCCCCAGGTTATGAAGAATTGTTTTTAAGTATTATATGTCTAAGAAGTGTGCTAGTTATGAAGAAACTACTTGGATATTATGTACATATATTATGAAAAGTTTTTTATATATCCATGTTTCCAAATATGCTAAACTTGTATGATTTTAGTGTGGATCACAATATTATATAATGAATATTCATCTATTAAGATGTAATATGTTTGTATGAAAAGTATGGGTCACTATATTTGGTAAGATATAATGGTTTATTTAACTTAGGAAACTAAGATTAGAACACTTTAGTGAGAACCCTTAGGATAATACTATATATAGTAGAACTTTCTAAGTTATGATAAATAAAGGAGTGTGGTTTTCCTATAAAAACATCCCAATCTGGATATTAAAATTGGATGTGGTTTTTTAATAGATTAATCTAAGGTAAATAACCCGAAAATGAGTTGGTTGAGTATATCTCATCCATTATTCTGGTGCATAGTGAGTATGCCCTTACTGCACACCTAGTTTGACACTCCTGTGGGATATTCTTGGGTTAATTTATTTTTTATTTATGAACCAATATGAAGGATTTGAATAAATTATAACTATGTACGACCTAGGTTAAACCTAAGGTGTTATTGGATAAAAATAATGTGTGGTGATTTATACATCCTATAAATTATTTTTCATTATTATATAGTTTTCCACTATGATTATTATTTCTCAAACACTAATCTTTGGTTTGATTTTATAGTTAGAACCCAAAGTATCCAAGTTAATGTTTAATGTGATGGAAAATTAAATGATTTTCCTCTTGAGAAACCAAATTTTATGGGATCTAGAATGAAAAATATCATTATTATGCTTACACAACTTTATCAAGCAATGAATCATGCTGATATTATAAATGAGAAAAGGAGGAAACAAAATTTTTTTGAGTCCTTTGTGAGGAAACATCCATCTTCTTTTAGTGAGATCATTGATCTACTAGTTACTAAGAAATGGATTAGTTCCACTGAAAATATATTTTCCATTCTCCAATGTTCAAAACATCAAAAAATTATTTAATTATTTATCATTTTTAAGGTGAAGCATATCAATGGTGAAATTTTATCAAGAACATGAGGAAATACGAAGAAATTGACTCTATGTAGTGGTATGAGTTTAATAGTATATTTTTCAATAAGTTATTTCCTTGAATTTTTCATTTGAAAATAGAGAAGGAATGCCTTGAGATAAAGTAGAAGGATGATGAGTCTGTTATTTCCTACGAGGTAAATTATATAAGAATTGTTAGGTATGATTCTGGTATTATCATTAAACCAAAAAGTAAGATTGATCAATGCTTCAGTGGATTAAAACCAAGTATCTGAAGAGAATTATCCATAAGAGACTTCAATAATTGTAAATAAATTATTTGATGTACTATCAAGGTGTAAATGGAGATTGGTATTAACCATTAATATCATGGTTCTAATATGAAGAGAAATATGGAATTAAAAGGAAATTATAAAAACCATTTAAAGAAGAATATTATCATTCTTTTCTTCTCTAAGTGTGGAAGGAAACATATAGGAAATTTTATCATGGGAACTGGAAAATGTTTTAAGTGAGTAAAGGAAGGTCATTGGTCAATAAAATGTTGAAGTAATGGGAAGAATAAGTTAGATAATTATATAAAAAATCACCACATAATGCACCGACCACACTCTAGTGTTTCTAATATAATTAATATGGGTATTATTCTAACTAGAACTCAAATATAAAGGTTAATGTTTATGATAGATGTTAGAAAACTCTTAATACTAGAGACAAATGGAAATCTCTTACGATCACTATTGTCAATGTGGAGTATGGTAAATTAGTGGTGAAAGGTACACTTTCCATCCACTCTCAAACTACTAAGGTATTATTTGATTCTATATCTATCCATGATTTTAAATATTAATAATTTTCTAAGGGTATAATATACCACCCCAACAATTATATATTTAATTAATATTGAAAACTCTTAATTATAATATGATCATATCATAAGTATGTGATTCATCTCCATTCGAAGTTTGTAGGAATTTATTTCCTCCAAATCTAATTATTATCCCTCTAGTTTAATTTGATGTTTTCGTAGGCATGGATTATATTTATTTACATAAATCATACATCAATTTTAAAGGAATATAATTCATGTTTGATATTCCAAACAAACTTTTGACCGTCTATCAGTGTAATGATAAATATGAAATTCCATTGGAAATTACATCCATTATATGGGTATTGATTTTTATTAAAAATGGGTGTTTATCTTAGACGGTTGGGGAGAAACTCAACTTCAAATATATTCTTATTGTATGATAGTTTTTTGATGTTTTTTACAAAAAAAATTCCTAGTATTCAATTGAATTGTGAAGTTGATTTTTTAATAAAACTTACACCTAGTGCTAAACCTATTTCAAAGAATCTATATAAAATGGACCCTATTGAGTTATAGGAATTAAAGAATAAACATCAAGAGAATATTGATAAGGGATTCATTTGGATAAGTGTGTCACCATGCGGAGAACTTATTCTTTTTGTTAAGAAAAAAGATGGATCAATGTGACTCATTATTGATTATTGGGAACTTAACAAGATCATAATCAATAATAATTATAATCTACTCCATATTGATGACTTTTTCAACCAATTATAAGGAGCATAATATTTTTCCAAGATTTATCTTCAATCTAGATACTATCAGTTGAGGGTAAAAAGTGAATACATACCCAAAACAGCCTTCTGTATGTGGTATGGTCACTATTAATTTATAGTTATTCCATTTAGTATTACTAATTCTCCCACTATCTTCATGGATTTAATGAATAGAGTCTTTAGATATTGCATTGATCATTATTTAATAGTATTTATAGGTGAAATTATTATATATTTGAGAAAATAATAGCATTATGATCACTTGAGGATTATACTAAAGTCCCTAAGGAAAAAAATGTATGAAAATTTTACCAACTATGAATTTTTTCAATATAATGTTTCATTTTTTTGGTCATATAATCTCAAGAAAATGTATATTATTTGATCCATCAAAGATAAAAAAAATTGAGTGTTAACCCAAACCAATCACAATGAATATTATTTTTTGTTTCTTTGGTTTGGATGAATATTATCAATTATTTATGGAACATTTCACATGGATGTCTAATCCACTCACCAAGGTAACTCGAAAGGGGTCCAAGTTCCTTTGTATAGATGAATGTGAGGAAAATTTCAAGGAACTGAAGAGAAGGTTAGTCAATGAAACTATGATTTCATTACCCTAAAGTGGATAAGGATTTGTGATATATAGTGATGTATCAAAAAGGGGCTAAGATGTGCCCTTATGCAGAATGGTATGGTGATATCCTATTCCATACACCAATTGCAAGTTCATCAGTAAAATTACCCATCTCGTGATTTAAAATTAGATGTGGTAATTTTTTCATTAAATATATGGAGGTATTGTATTTATGGATAAAGTTGTGATATATATACTAATTATAAAAGTTTAAATTATAAATTCACTCAAAAATATGTGAATATTTATAATATAATATGGTTGTATTTGATTAAATATTATGAATACTTAATACATTATCACCATGGAAAAGTGAACAAGGTGGCCAATTATTTTATTCAAAAAGATCATTCTAGATAATCTATTATGAGGATCACAAAAGATACAATATTTTTGGATTTATAAAGGATATATCTAGAAATATTAATGGATGGTGAGAAATTTTATCTTGATCGAATGAGTGTTCAACAATCTGTCTAAGTAAAGATTAAAGAGGTATAGAAGGAATATGTAGAAATCAAAAATAAGGTGTGAAATATTTCTGAGTTCAACCTTGATTCTGATGGAATAATAAGTTTTATGAATCATGTATTTGTTCTATCCATAAAAAATTTAAAGAATTATTTGTTGGATGAGGCTCATAATACATCATTCTTTATTCATCCTGGAAGTATGAGGATATATAGAGATCTAAAAGAGTGTTTTTTGTGGGAAAACATAAAGAGATATAATATAGAGTATGTATCTTGGTTCTTGGTATGTCAAAAATTTAATGATGAGAGATAGAAGTATAATGGGATGTTATAACCATTACCCATACCATAATGGATATGGAAAAACAACACCATGAATTTTTCTATCAGACTCCCCAAAACATCTAAAGGTCATAATGCTATTTTTGTTGTAGTTTATCACCATACAAAGTCATCACACTTAATTTATATTAGATAAGACTTTTATCTTTATAATCTTTCCAAAATATACATTATGTAAGTGTTAAGTTTACATGGAGTTCCATATTCTATTGTATCTGGTCAAGATATGAGGTTTACCTCAAAGTGTTGGTGAAGTATTTAGCAAGCTTTGGATTCAAGGTTGTGTTTCAGTATTGTGTATCATCCTTAGATATATGGTCAGTATTTGAGAAATATTAAAATTCAAGAGGATAT
The DNA here is from genome assembly GCA_963277665.1 of Viscum album. Taxonomy (NCBI): domain Eukaryota; kingdom Viridiplantae; phylum Streptophyta; class Magnoliopsida; order Santalales; family Viscaceae; genus Viscum; species Viscum album. Next base: position 1,891,776,339 of record OY728156.1, read on the forward strand.
GATGAGTTCTTGTTTATGGATTTTAAAGGTAGTTGGGATCAACACCTTCCTCTAATCAAGTTTTCTTACAAAAATAGCTTTCACCCAAGAATTATGATTGCGCCATATGAATACCTCTATCAAAATATATATATATCAAATTTTCTAGAATAAAGTTAGAAAAATAAATTTGTTGGTACCTGGTCTAGATGAGTAACTAATATAGAAAGTTATATCCATTCAGCATCTCATCAAAGCATCTCAGAGTCAATAGAAAAGTTATGGTGACAAGTGTCAGTAAAAATATAAAATTTGAAGTTGTTAAAAAGGTATTCCTATAAATGTTTCTATGGAATAAGGTTATGAGATTCATAAAGAAGGGAAATATAATACCTAGGTGTATTGGCTCCTTTAAGGTTATTGATCGTGTAGAGATGGTAGCTTTTCATTTTGTGCTTCCACCAAACATCTCTCAAGTTCATGATGTGTTCCATGTATCTCTATTGAGGCATACCTGATCCATTACATGAACTAAACTCATTGGTTATACATCTAGTGCATTATCTTTCCAATGAAGAATAACTGGTATAAATATAGTATCATGGAAAAAATGTTCTGTAGAACAAGGCTTGTTAAAGCTCTCTAGAGGAATCAAAAATTCGAAGAAGCTACATGGGAACCTGGGGATGTAGTGAAATAGAGATACCCTCATTTGTTTATATCAAAGTGATGGAATATTGAGGGTGATATTCATTTTTAGAGGGGTAGAATGTAACAACCTCATATTTTATGATATAGTAAAATAAATTTAATTTCATTAATGGATTTCGATATACGAAACAATAAGTTTAAATGAACCACAATGTAAAATATTGTTATTTAAAAGACATATTTCATCTAGCCATTAGATTGGTGGGTATGAACAGGGCTAATTAAATAAAAAAAATTATTCACATATGTATAAAATAAATTAATTTTTTATCGAATCTTTATTAATGAAAATAAAATCATTTTAAGAAAAATGGATTTGTTTTTATAGAAAAAAAATTTTATGCACATAATGTGTTTTTATTAAAAATAAATTAGATTAATCTCTATTGATGAATTTATTTGATAAAATTAAAATATAATATATTCAACCTAATATTTTAATATTCATCTAGTGGTCATTTATTAGTCATGAAATAAGAATAAATCCATTTTTATGTTTAAATATACATTTTTCTAATAAAGGTTTCGTTACATTTTGAACACTTATTGTAAAATGAATTTCCTCAACTTATAATATTTCAATCTCTAAAAATTTATCATGTATTTGGAATAATAAGGTTAAAATTTGGTAAACAGTTCCCTTTTATATTTGTACATTATGAATAGCAACCTTTGTAAATTTTTGTTACCTTAGTAAGGGTAAATGGGTAAAATAGGGTTAAAACCATGAGATAAGGTCTCAAAATCACCCCAAAACTTTCCTTTATCCTATTTTATGTATAGAGTTAATAAATCTTCCTAAAAGTATCTAATATATGTCCAATTTGTGTCATTTGTTTATTATGACCTTTGTATTAATTTACAAAAATAATAAATACAAAATGTCACTCTCTTGAATTTATTATCTATAAAAACTTTATATAAGTATAAAAAAAGGATAAGTTTGGTTATAAATGTTTATTTTAAATATAAATTAATTTTTTTATCTTTTTAATTTATTTTTAATTTTCAACTATGAATTAATTTCCTTAAATTCTTACATAGTGCCAACACAGTGCATGTGGAAGCAGTAGAAAACTCATGTAAATGATTTTAAAAAATCTAAAAGTGATATTTTTTGGTGATTTATGGTTCCAAATAAATTTTATAGATTAATATAACATATTAGAGATGTTTAGAATTTTTATATTTTAATTTCATTGTTCTCATGTTGTTTAAAAAGTAAAATTAGGTGAATAGTTATTAAAATAACATTAACGGTATTTTATGATAATTTTTTTTATTAAATTGTTTAAAATTTATAAAAAATATTAAAATAGGAAATTTAGGATGATAAATGGTAAAAACTATTATCACTTTTTCATTTAAGAGAAAAAAATTTCCCTATAAGTAAAATTATGACCCTTTAATATTAAAAATTCATTACCATGGTTAAGATTAAAATTAGTTAACTAAGGGGTTAAAAAACATAAAGGTTGAAATGACACCAAAACCTTTATAAATTTAATTTTATGGTGATATTTTTAACTTATCATATTTTTATTTGAATGTATTTCTATTTGAAATCATGTTTATTGAGAATTTCTTAATTATATTTTAATCTTTTTAGTATTTTCAAGTGTATTTTTCCCTCCCTTATAAAATGAAACCCCTTATCTCTTTTATTTACACAAATTAGATCCATATAGATCAAAAAAACCCTATATATTTATCTTATAAACTTCAATATACACAAATTGGTGGTTCTTATTGTAACGCCCCGGCCCCAGTTACCCAGAGTTGGTGCATTATTACGTAACATTAGCATGATCACAAAAGATCAAGTCTCGAAAGGCCGATTAGTTTAGTAGCCTTGGAAACACTAGATACATTCATAAATGTTACATTACATCATAAAGTGAAAAACTACAATAAAAAAGTCTCCATAGACCACACTCATATCCTCTTCTGACAATCCCTGAAGGTCATTCATAAAATACTTCTTTACATCCTGGAAAATATTAAAACAGTGAAAGGGGTGAGCTCAGATGCTCAGTAAGGATAAAAATATTGCGGAAGCTTTCGTAAATAAACATTAACATTTAAGGCAATGTATAACTAAAACAAAAGCCTTTTTAAACTTGAACTTCAGCATAATATGGCAAAAATAAAATTAAATAATTCCATTTACTTACTCACATGGATATTCTACTAGTCGAATAATCACATGAAATATCAATAACCACTTTCATAATGATGGAATGCATAATGTCAGACTATCATAACCACGTAGCCAAGGCCTCGTGCCAAGACCACAAATAAGATTTTGTCAAGGCCACGTACCAAGACACTAGTTTGTCTCATGAGACCTACCGATGCATCGAGGAGATATAGTGGGCTCCACCCGTCACTTATTAAGTCCAATGCATTCCTCATATGAACAGGTTTAAACATATCATAAACCATAACATAATCGTATCACATAAAACATGCATAAAGGAAACATAACATTTCCACATTTCAATCACAAGATATCAATACAATACATTGATATGATAAAAACACTTTCAAAACCATTTTCAATACCAAAATAAAAGAAAATTAAAACTTTGTATTTATTTTTCATTAAAAAAGTTATGGCTTGTAGAGGAAGTCGAAACACAAATAATGGTCACAGCGGTGAAGAAGTCATTGTCACCGCATACATAAGACAAAAACATTCCTTTTGTCTTTTAGTAAAATGCTTTGTAAAAAAATATTCCTTTTTGAATAAAAGTCAAAGTCAAAGGGGTTTATACACCGTATAAAAGAAATTTGTGTATAAAACAAAATATGCCTCAATGAAAGGAGATTGAGACAAAGACCCTTAAAAAGATCATTTTTTTAAATAAAGTAGATCTATTATGTGTATTCACTATAATTACAGATAAATAAAGTACAAATACAAGATAGGACATAATAACATCATGGCATAATTTGAAAGTAGGAGATTAACCCAAAGAATAGAAATTGGGTTAAGAAGTTCCCTTACCTCGTGTCCGACTTGACTCGATCATTCTTTAATCTCCTGAATAATAAACTAGAGTTAATTTCTATTTGATTAAGAACCTTTTTCATGTTCATTATTCATTTTATATCACTTATTACCATGTTATGAACATTATGTAATTATTTAAGTTAATAACGGTCATTTTGTCGATCTATGGTACTTGAGCCAAAAATAAACTTCTTATAATTACAAGTTATTCATGTGGTGAAATATAAATTATATCCAGAATTATATTCATGATTTAGATATAATATATATCACATATATACAGTATACACATGCATTTATAATATTACATAACATTTAGAGGTAAGAAATGAAATGCACCGTTCATGGAGACGGTAAGCCTTACGTACGCATGAACGCTACATTCATTTATATTTCGTATTTAATGAAATCATAATGATATAAATGTATATTATAATTCCATTATAATATCACATATACTATCATTTACTCCATCCTTTATACATCCCACATATGGCATTAATGATTCAAATCACTTTGAGGGGGCGGTAGTCTGCACTTCCTAAAATGAAAATATCGCGTTTACCCATAATGGAAACAATAAAGGTATGCCATAAATGAAAAATATAGAACCTTAAGTAAAACATAAACATATTATATATCATATATAAATATAGTTACATCTTAATTGCCACCTTTTAAGGTGTTATATGAGTGTTGAACAATCATCGTTTCGTGAGGCATAAATTCGCCATCCACAGAAACAGTATATTCTTTAACCATTAGATGTAGGTGTGTGTAAGTGTATCTCGAATAATTCTTATAAAAACATCCTAGTATATTGATAATAATGTTGTTGTTACAAAATAAATGAATAAAAAGAGTTTAGGGGGTTGGATAAGCAAAATAAAACAAAAATAACATAAGAGAAGACATTACCTTAAAATCGGGTAACTCTTTTGATTTGAGCCAAAGGCTTCCTTGGGAAGAATTCTGCCCAAAGTGTGGATTCTAGGAGTAAGGGAGGGAAGTTGGGAGAGTATTTGGGCAAATTTTGGCTGAGCCAAAAGGCTTTGAAAGTGTGAGTAAGGTGGTAGTGGTGGGGGCCTTTTATAAGTGGATAGGAGGGGCACTCTTGGAAAGTAATAAAATGTTACTTTATTATACAATTCTTTTCGGATTCTAAAGGTCACACACTTATAAAATTCGAGGCTAAGGTGATAAGGGTTCGAAATATTCTCATCCAATAGGCTTTGGACAAGTTTAATGCTTAGATTTTACATTATCCTTCCATTTTATTAAAATTGTTAATTAATGAGGTAATCGGTGCATCATCATGGTGTGAAAAATAATTTAATTTATTTAATGTATAAAAATAATAAAAAAACTATCATTATGTATAAAATATTTTTATATTTCTAATTAATATTTATAGTCAAAAATATGACTTTTATAACCCCATTTAAAAATTGTTTTAGTAAAACAACTCTTGTTCGTGACATTTTTATTTTAACATTAAATAAAAAGTTATTTATGTCATTTTCCTACCAATGTGGCTCCATGGGGTCCCCAAGTTGACCCATGGATTATCTTGGTCGGCCATGACACATAAAATAGTGGTAGGACAAGTGTAAAGGTCATTTCATATTTTTATAATACCATTTTTACCTTAAATTTCACTAATTACCTTTAATCGCGATTAATTAAACTTAAAAGTTACTATTTACCAAAAAATTATTTTCATCACATTGAACCAAAATTTACTTCCTAATGACAACCATTTTTGTCGGATTTTTGAAAATAAAATCACAGAAGTGTTAATATTTCATTTAAATGAAAAATCAGATATTTAACTATTGCTTAGTGGTTTCACTATTCATCAAAAATTGAAGTTTTTCAAAACAATGCCAAAATTTCACCCTAATCTATAATTGATATTCCGAATTCAAAAATGATGTCTATTTTATAAAATTACAAACATATAAGTTTCATTAATTAATTTTATAATTAATTCCCGTTGTCACAACAAATAGTGTGTTTTTAAGAAACAATATATATCAAAAGATTGACAATTGTTTATGTCTAATTTCAAAGTGAAATTAATTATAACGAACACCATTGGATAAAATGGTAAAAATATATTCTAATTATACTTTAAAACCACTAAATAGTATAATTTATCACTATAAATTATTTTGGTTAAAAAAGTTGTTTTTAAGTATTCTTCACTATTCATAAAAAATTGGAAGTTCTCAGAAAATTACAAAAATTTCAACTTAGGATAACTCTGATATTCCGAATACTACAACAAAGTCCATTTGGAAAGATAAAATTTATAAAATTTCAAAAAGTAGGTATTACTATTCATAACGGCTACTTTGATTGGTTGTGGTGTGTGTTGGAACTCGAAGTTGCGTACAACACACGCTACTGTATTATTCAAAGAGAAGTGTATCGTGGAAGCTTGGGGTGTTACATTCTCCCCTCCTTCAAATAATTTCGCCCTAGAAATTTCATATAATATCACTGTATAAAAAGACTCGGGTGATTCTTCATCATAAGTTCCTCGGGCTCCCACGTTGCCTCCTCCATCTTATGGTTTCTCCATAGAACTTTTACCAGTCGAGTCGTCCAGTTTCTCAGCACTTGTTCTCTTGTATCAAGAATCCTGAGGGGATCTTCACAATAAGAAAGATCGGGTTCCAGTTCTAATTCCTCATAGGTGAGTACATGCGTTGGGTCAGGCATGTATTTTCTCAACAGTGATACGTGGAATACATCATGAACATTGGAGAGACTTGGCGGCATTACCAAACGGTAAGCTACAGCCCCAATTCGTTCTAGGATTTAGAAGGGTCCGATGTACCTGGGACTCAATTTACCCTTCTTACCGAAACGTATAACTCCCTTCCATGGTGATACCTTCAAGAAACATGATCTCCTTCCTGAAACTCCAAATCCTTCCTTCAATTGTCAGCATAGCTCTTCCTCCTACTTTGAGCTACTTTGATGTGGTTTTGGATTACCTTCACCTTTTCCATCGTTTCCTCCACCAGTTCTGGGCCTACAAGTTTTCTTTCACCAACGTCATCCCAACAGGTTGGTGTGCGACATATCTTTCCGTATAACGCTTCATATGGTGCCATCCGAATACTTGAATGGAAGCTATTGTTATAGGAAAATTCTACCAGAGGTAAATATTGATCTCACATTCCTTGAAAGTCAATTGAGCATGATCTCAACATGTTTTCTAAGGTTTGAATAGTTCTTTCTAATTGTCCATCTGTTTGAGGGTGGTAAGCAGTTCTCAAACTAAGTTCAGTATCCAAGGCCTTCTGAAGACTTTTCCAGAATCTTGATTTGAAGCAAGGATCACGATCTGAGACAATCGACAGGGGTACTCCATGAAGTCTCACAACTTCATTAATATATAGTCTTGTTAGACGTTCAAGTGGCAGATCTTCCCTTATAGCAATAAAATGTGCTGACTTGGTGAGATGATCAACAATGACCCATATTGCGTCATTCCTTCTAGGGGTCTTTGGTAGTCCCATGAAAAATTCCATCATAATATTATCCTATTTCCACTCAAGTATGGGAAGAGGTTCTAATACTCCACCAGGATGTTGCCTTCCAGCTTTCACTTGTTGGCAAACCATATATATTGACACAAAATCGGCAATCTCCCTTTTCATGTTGTCCCACCAAAAATTTCCCTTTAAATCTCAATACATTTTAGTGCTCCCAGGGTGTATAGAGAAATTGGAACTATGAGCATCATCCAACAATTCCCTCTTTAAATCAGGTATATCGGGAACACAAATTCTCCTCCCAAATTTCAAAATTCCATCTTCATAAAAAAATTCACTCAACCGCCCATCATTCACAGCTTTAATCTTCTTTTTTAACACTTCATCATCGGACTGAGAACTCTTTATCCTTTCTAGTAAAGATGGTTTGGCAACCATTTGAAAAGTTTTTGATGTTTCACCCTCCATGGTGATTCCCATATCCATCTTTACTAGATCCATGAAAATAGGATCCCTTTCCACTCTCATCATGTTCAAAACTCCATGATCTTTGCTACTCAAAGCATCTGCAACCTTATTTTCCTTCCCTGGGTGGTAGTGTATCGTGCAATAATAATCCTTGAGTAGTTCAAGACATCGTCTTTGCCTCATGTTGAGTTGTTTTTGTGAGAAAATATGTTTTAAACTCTTTTGATCGGTATATATCTCACATTTTTCACCATAAAGATAATGTCTCCATATCTTTAGGGAAAATATTACAGCATCTAACTCGAGATCATGAGTAGGATAGTTCTGCTCATGAATTTTTAGCTGTCGTGATGCATAGGCAATAACCCTATCATTCTACATGAGGACACAACCAAGTCCTTTCATTGATGCATCATTATAAATAACAAACCCATCATTCCCTGATGGTAGAGTCAATATAGGAGCATTGACTAATATTCACTTCAGTTCTTCAAAGCATTCTTCACATTCTTTTGTCCAGACAAGTTTAACCCCTTTACGTGTGAGCTTTGTCAATGTGTTTGCCAATCGGGCAAAATTCTGGACAAAACGCCGATAATAACCTGCCAAACAAATAAAGCTACGTACCTCAGTTATACTCGTCGGTGCTGGCCATTCTTGGATTGCCTTGGTCTTAGAAGGATCAATGGAAATTCCATCCTTAGAGACAATGTGGCCAAGAAAAGAAATCTCCTGAAGCCAGAATTCACACTTTCTTTACTTCTCATATAATTCATGCCTTCTAAGAGTCTTTAAGATAATGCGCAAGTGATTTTCATGATCTTTGTAGCTTTTGGAGTACTCCAAGATGTCATCAATAAATACCACCAAAAAATCATCTAGGTATTCCTTAAAAACTCTATTCATTAGATCCATGAATACAGAAGTTGCATTAGTCAATCCAAAAGGCATTACTGTAAACTCATAATGCATGTACCTTGTTTGAAATGTTGTCTTCGGAATTTCTTCCTTCTTCACACACAATTGATGGTATCCAGATCGAAGGTCAATCTTTGAAAAGTATTGAGCTCCATGAAATTGGTCAAATAAATCATCAATGCGAGGTAAGGGATACTTGTTCTTTATTGTTATAGCATTGATCTCCCTGTAGTCAATGCACAACTTCATAGATCCATCTTTCTTCTTAACAAAAAGGACAGAGGCTCCCCATGGAGAAACACTAGGGCGAATAAATCCCTTATTACTCAATTCATCTAGTTGTTTCTTTAGTTCAACTAATTCCACGGTGTCCATCCTATAAGGGGTCTTCGATATAGGCCTTGATCGAGGAATTAAATCAATGGAAAACTCAACTTCTCGTTCTAGAGGATGTCCAGGTAAATCTTCCAGAAACACGTCTTCATATTCTTTCACAATAGGTACATCCTTTATTTGAACATTACTTCCCTTTCCCTCAGTTATTTCATTCTCTTCCTCCCCAATAATTGAATTTAGTTGAGCTACTGGGGGTGGATCTAAATAATAATTAGGTGGTGACGATTCTGCTCTAAAAATAAGGTATTCCTTATCATCATCATCAAAAATCGTAACCTCCTTCTTCTTATAATAAATCTTTGCATCATAGTTCAAAAGCCAATCCATACCGAGGATTATATCAAACTCAATCATAGGTATGACAATGAGATCAGCGGATAATGAACAGTTATGTGCTCTAATGGGGACTGATTCACAAAACTTTGTTGCAATAATACTTCCCTTAGGAGTTTTGACTGACAATTCTCTTGTTAAATCAAATTGGAAATATCTAATTTTCTTAGAAAACTGGGAAGATATGAAACAATGTGATGATCCAGAATCAAATAATGCATTTTCTAAACTTGAGGAAACCATTATATTACCTGACACCACGTCTTTCGGAGCTTCAACCTCAGCAGTAGTGGTAGCATAAGCTTGGCCTTGATCCCTTGGCCTCTTCTGAGGTAAGTTCCCCAGACGCTTAGGACATTCATTTTCATAATGTCCCATCCCTCTACAATTATAGCATTCCACATTGACAGCAACTTTCTTTCCCTTGCAATCATGAGCTTGGTGGCCTTTTTCACCACACTTGTAACAGACTCTCATTCTTTTCAAGCAAGTACCAGGGTGTTTCTTTCCACATTTACTACAGGACTGATATTCAACTCTTCCCTTATTCCCCTTATTTCCATTTCCAGATTGATCAAAAGATCTCTTCTTTTCTTTCTTTGCTTTAAAGTCATAATACTTAGAGAATTCCTTTTTCATCTTGATAGCACACGAGACAGTATCTTCGTATGACGAGAAGGTTTGTGAGAATAATGCTCGACGGAGAAATGGTTTTAACCCATCAAAGAAACTATGAATCTTACTTCTTGGTTTACGTATATAATCTGCATCATGTCTCGCTAACCTTGTAAAGTTGGCCTCATACTTTGCGACATTCTCATCCTCCTTTTGTCTCAGACTCAGAAATTGCCTTTCCATATCTGCTCGATGGTCACGAGGTAAATATTTTTCTAAGAAAAGATCATTGAACTCCCTCCATTCCATATTCGATACTTCATCATCTTTCTTTGTGTTTTGAATCAGTGACCACCACTGATCGGCATCTCTAGTGAGGCGTTAAACTACCATGACAACCTTCTCCCTTTCGCTACTCCCCAAGGCATGGAATGTTTTCTCTAAGGAGTTTATCCATTGCTCAGCTACTAATGGATTTGTACCCCCATTAAATGTTGGCGGTTGTAGTCTCATGAAGTGGTCTAACATTAATCCTCCACGTTGCAGATCAGGGTGCTCCATACGAGTAAGGTTATTATTCATAACCTGAGTGAGTTGTCCCAGTATGGTAATAAGTTGATCAGCACCAGTTGTATCTCCAGATCCACAATAATTATCTTGAACAGGAGGGAAATCCCTACACGGATTGCGTGCATTGATACGGTTTCCATTCCTTCCACTAGGCTCCATTTCTAAACAATGGCATAAACTAGATTAGTTTATGAATCAAGATACATAATTCCATACTTGTAAAATACTTAACATAAATTGAACTATTTAAGGATATAATCCATAAAAATGTTTTCTTTGAGAAAGTATATACTCATAACCCTTCATAGCGGTTTGTAAAGAAAATGAGAATTATCCTAAGCATATCCCCCGGGAGTGTCGTAACCAAGAGTGCAGCAAGGCCCGTTGTCGTGCACCAGTTCCCGTTCGAGTCTAGCTCAAAGCGGTGTTTTCGGGTTTTACCCCTAGGTACATCTGTGCCAGAGCCACCTCTACCTGATCATATCCAGACAGGGGTGTATTTCTCGGAAAACTCACAAAATCTCTACAATAACAAAATTCTAGGAAGTTCTTATATACTAATCCTCAAAGTCTATCTTTGGGCTATGTGCTCTAATCAGAGTTTATCTAAATCTTGCTTCCAAGGTTAGTACTAAACTGCCTCTGATACCAACTGTAACACCCCGGCCCTAGTTACCCAGAGTCAGTGCTTTATTGTGTAACATTGGCATGATCACAAAAGATCAAGTCTCGAAAGACCGATTAGTTTAGTAGCCTTGGAAACACTAGATACATTCATAAATGTTACATTACATCATAAAGTGAAAAACTACAATAACAAAGTCTCCATAGACCACACTCATATCCTCTTCTGACAATCCCTGTAGGTCATTCATAAAATACTTCTTCACATCCTGGAAAATATTAAAACATTGAAAGGGGTGAGCTCAGATGCTCAGTAAGGATAACAATATTGCGGAAGCTTTCGTAAATAAACATTAACATTTAAGGCAATGTATAACTAAAACAAAAGCCTTTTTAAACATGAACTTCAGCATAATATGGAAAAAATAAAATTAAATAATGCCATTTACTTACTCACATGGATATTATAATAGTCGAATAATCACATGCAATATCAATAACCACTTTCATAATGATGGAATGCATAATGACAGACTATCATAACCACGTATCCAAGGCCTCGTGCCAAGACCACAAATAAGATTTTGTCAAGGCCTCGTTCCAAGACACTAGTTTGTCTCATGAGACCTACCGATGCATTGAGGATCTATAGCGGGCTCCACCCGTCACTTATTAAGTCCAATGCATTCCTCATATGAACAGGTTAAAACATATAATAAACCATAACATAATCGTATCACATAAAACATGCATAAAGGAAACATAACATTTCCACATTTCAATCACAACATATCAATACAACACATTGATATGATAAAAACACTTTCAAAACCATTTTCAATACCAAAATAAAAGAAAATTAAAACTTTGTATTTATTTTTCATTAAAAAAAGTTATGGCTTGTAGAGGAACCCGAAACACAAATAATGGTCACGGCGGCGGAGAAGTCGTTGTCGCCGCATACGTAAGACAAAAACATTCCTTTTTTCGTTTAGTAAAATGCTTTGTAAAAAAATATTCCTTTTTGAATAAAAGTAAAAGTCAAAGGGGTTTATACACCGTATAAAAGAAATTTGTGTATAAAACAAAATATGCCTCAATAAAAGGAGATTGAGACGAAGACCTTTACAAAGATCATTTTTTTTAAATAAAGTAGATCTATTATGTGTATTCACTACAATTACACATAAATAAAGTACAAATACAATATAGGACATAATAATATAATGACATAATTTGAAAGTACGAGATTAACCCAAAGAATAGAAATTGGGTTAAGAAGTTCCCTTACCTCGTGTCCGACTTGACTCGATCGTTCTTTAATCTCCTAAATAATAAACTAGAGTTAATTTCTATTTGATTAAGAACCTTTTTCATGTTCATTATTCCTTTTATATCACTTATTACCATGTTATGAACATTATGTAATTATATAAGTTAATAACGGTCATTTTGTCGATCTATGGTACTTGAGTCAAAAATAAACTTCTTATAATTACAATTTATTCATGTTGTGAAATATCCATTATATCCAGAATTATATTCATGATGTAGATATAATATATATCAAATATATCCAGTATACACATGCATTTATAATATTACATAACATTTAGAGGTAAGAAATGAAATGCACCGTTCATGGAGACGGTAAGTCGTACGTACGCATGAACGCTACATTCATTTCTATTTCGTATTTAATGAAATCATAATGATATAAAGGTATATTATAATTCCATTATAATATCATATATAATATCATTTACTCCATCCTTTATACATCCCACATATGGCATTAACGATTCAAATCACTTTGAGGGGGCGGTAGTCCGCACTTCCTAAAATGAAAATATCGTGTTTACCCATAATGGAAACAATAAAGGTATGCCATAAATTAAAAATACAGAACATTATGTAAAACATAAACATATTATATATCATATATAAATAGAGTGACATCTTAATGGACACCTTTTAAGGTGTTATATGAGTGTTGAACAATCATCGTTTAATGAGGCAGAAATTCGCCATCCACAGAAACAGTATATTCTTTAACCATTAGATGTAGGTGTGTGTAAGTGTAGCTCGAATAATTCTTATAACAACATCCTAGTATATTGAGGATACTGGTTTTTTTACAAAATAAATTAATAAAAAGATTTTAGGGGGTTGGATAAGAAAAATAAAACAAAATAACATAAGAGAAGACATTACCTTAAAATCGGGTAACTCTTTTGATTTGAGCCAAAGGCTTCCTTGGGAAGAATTCTGCCCAAAGTGGGTCTTCTAGGAGTAAGGGAGGGAAGTTGGGAGAGTATTTGGGTAGAGTTTGGCCGATCCAAAAGGCTTTTAAAGTGTGAGTAAAATGGTAGTGGTGGGGGCCTTTTATAAGTGGAGAGGAGGGGCACTCTTCGAAAGTAATAAAATGTTACTTTATTATACAATTATTTTCGGATTCTAAAGGTCCCACACTTATATAATTCTAGGATAAGGTGATAAGGGTTCTAAATATTCTCATACAATAGTATTTGGACAAGTTTAATTCTTAGATTTTACATTATCCTTCCATTTTATTAAAATTGTTAATTAATGAGGTAATCACTGCATCATCATGGTGTCATAAATAATTTAATTTATTTAATGTCTAAAAATTATAAAAAAACAATAATTATGTATAAAATCTTTTTATATTTCTAATTAATATTTATAGTCAAAAATATGACTTGTATAACTCCATTTAAAAATTGTTTTAGTAAAATAACTCTTGTTTGTGACATTTTTATTTTAACATTAAATAAAAAGTTATTTATGTCATTTTCCTACCAATGTGGCTCCATGGGGTCCCCAAGTTGACCCATGGATTGTCTTGGTCTTCCATGACACATCCAATAGGGGTAGGACAATTGTAAAGGTCATTTCATATTTTTATAATACCATTTTTACCTTAAATTTCACTAATTACCTTTAATCGCGATTAATTAAACTTAAAAGATACTATTCACCAAAAAATTATTTTCATCCCATTGAACCACATTTTACTTCCTAATGACAACCATGTATGTCGGATTTTTGAAAATCAAATCACAGAAGTAGTAATATTTCATTTAAATGAAAAATCAGTTATTTAACTACCACTTAGTGGTTTCACTATTCATCAAAAATTGAAGTTTTTCAGAACAATGCCAAAATTTCACCCTAAGCTATAATTGATATTCTGAATTAAAAAATGATTTATATTTTACAAAATTACAAACATATAAGTTGCATTAATTAATTTTATAATTAATTCCCGCTGTCACAACAAATAGTGTGTTTTTAAGAAACAATATATATCAAAAGATTGACAATTGTTTATGTCTAATTTCAAAGTGAAATTAATTATAATGAACACCATTGGATAAAATGGTAAAAATATATTCTAATTATAATTTAAAACCACTAAATAGTATAATTTATCACTATAAATTATTTTGATTAAAAAAGTTGTTTTTAAGTATTCTTCACTATTCATAAAAAATTGGAAGTTCTCAGAAAATTACAAAAATTTCAACTTAGGATAACTCTGATATTCCGAATACTAAAACAAAGTCCATTTGGAAAGATAAAATTTATAAAATTTCAAAAAGTAGGTATTAGTATTCATAACGGCTACTTTGATTGGTTGTGGTGTGTGTTAGAACTCAAAGTTGCGTACAACACACGCTACTCTATTATTCAAAGAGAAGTGTACCGTGGAAGCTTGGGGTGTTACATTCTCCCCTCCTTCAAATAATTTCGTCCTTGAAATTTCATATAATATCACTGTATAAAAAGACTTGGGTGATTTTTCATCATAAGTTCCTCGGGTTCCCACGTTGCCTCCTCCATCTTATGGTTTCTCCATAGAACTTTTACCAGAAGAGTCTTCCAGTTTCTCAGCACTTGTTCTCTTGTATCAAGAATCCTGAGGGGCTCTTCACAATAAGACAGATCAGGTTCCAGTTCTAATTCCACGTAGGTGAGTACATGCGTTGGGTCAAGCATGTATTTTCTCAACAATGATATGTGGAATACATCATGAACATTGGAGAGACTTGGCGGCATTACCAAACGGGAAGCTACAGCCCCAATTCGTTCTAGAATTTCGAAGGGTCTGATATACCTGGTACTCAATTTACCCTTCTTACTGAAATTTATAACTCCCTTCCAAGGTGATACCTTCAAGAAAACATGATCTCCTGCCTGAAACTCCAAATCCTTCCTTCGATTGTCAGCATAGCTCTTCTGCCTACTTTGAGCTACTTTGATGTGGTTTTGGATTACCTTCACCTTTTCCATCGTTTCCTCCACCAGTTCTGGGCCTACAAGTTTTCTTTCACCAACGTCATCCCAACAGGTTGGTGTGCGACATATCTTTCCGTATAACGCTTCATATGGTGCCATCCGAATACTTGAATGGAAGCTATTGTTATAGGAAAATTCTACCAGAGGTAAATATTGATCTCACATTCCTTGAAAGTCAATTGAGCATGATCTCAACATGTTTTCTAAGGTTTGAATAGTTCTTTCTGATTGTCCATCTGTTTGAGGGTGGTAAGCAGTGATCAAACGAAGTTCAGTATCCAAGGCCTTCTGAAGACTTTTCCAGAATCTTGATGTAAAGCGGGGATCACGATCCGAGACAATCGACAGGGGTACTCCATGAAGTCTCACAACTTCATTAATATATAGTCTTGTTAGACGTTCAAGTGGCAGATCTTCCCTTATATCAAGAAAATGTGCTAACTTGGTGAGATGATCAACAATGACCCATATTGCGTCATTCCTTCTAGGGGTCTTTGGTAGTCCCATGACAAAGTCCATCATAATATTATCCCATTTCTACTCAGGTATGGGAAGAGGTTGCAATACTCCACCAGGATGTTGCCTTCTAGCTTTCACTTGTTGGAAAAACATACATCTTGACACAAAATCGGCAATCTCCCTTTTCATGTTGTCCCACCAAAAATTTCCCTTTAAATCTCTATACATTTTAGTGCTCCCAGGGTGTATAGAGAAATTGGAACTATGAGCATCATCCAAAAATTCCCTCTTTAAATCAGGTATATCAGGAACACAAATTCTCCTCCCAAATTTCAAAATTCCATCTTCATAAACAAAGTCACTCAACCGCCCATCATTCACAGCTTTAATCTTCTTTTTCAACACTTCATCATCAGACTGAGAACTCTTTATCCTTTCTAGTAAAGATGGTTTGGAAACCATTTGAAAAAGTTTTGATGTTTCACCCTCCATGGTGATTCCCATATCCATCTTTACTAGATCCATGAAAATAGGATCCCTTTCCACTCTCATCATGTTCAAAACTCCATGATATTTTCTACTCAAAGCATCTTCAACCTTATTTTCCTTCCCTGGGTGGTAGTGTATCGTGCAATCATAATCCTTGAGTAGTTCAAGCCATCGTCTTTGCCTCATGTTGAGTTCTTTTTGTGAGAAAATATATTTCAAACTCTTGTGATCGGTATATATCTCACATTTTTCACCATAGAGATAATGTCTCCATATCTTCAGGGCAAAGATTACAACAGCTAACTCGAGATCATGAGTAGGATAGTTCTGCTCATGATTTTTTAGCTGTCGTGATGCATAGGCAATAACCCTATCATTCTGCATGAGGACACAACCAAGTCCTTTCATTGATGCATCACTATAAATAACAAACCCATCATTCCCTGATGGTAGAGTCAATATAGGAGCGTTGACTAATATTCTCTTCAGTTCTTCAAAACATTATTCACACTCTTTTGTCCAGACAAATTTAACCCCTTTACGTGTGAGCTTTGTCAATGGGTTAGCCAATCGGGAAAAATTCTGGACAAAACGTCGATAATAACCTACCAAACCAATAAAGCTACATACCTCAGTTATACTCGTCGGTGCTGTCCATTCTTGGATTGCCTTGTTCTTAGAAGGATCAACGGAAATTCCATCCTTAGAGACAATGTGGCCAAGAAAAGAAATCTCCTGAAGCCATAATTCACACTTTCTAAACTTCCCATATAATTCATGCCTTCTAAGAGTCTTTAAGATAATGCGCAAGTGATTTTCATGGTCTTTGTAGCTTTTGGAGTACACCAAGATGTCATCAATAAATACCACCAAAAAATCATCTAGATATTCCTTAAAAACTCTATTCATTAGATCCATGAATACAGAAGGTTCATTAGTCAATCCAAAAGGCATTACTGTAAACTCGTAATGCCCGTACCTTGTTCGAAATGTTTTCTTCGAAATGTCTTCCTTATTCACACACAACTGATGGTATCCAGATCGAAGGTCAATATTTGAAAAGTATTGAGCTCCATGCAATTGTTCAAATAAATCATCAATGTGAGGTAAGGGATACTTGTTCTTTATTGTTATAGCATTGATCTCCCTGTAGTCAACGCACAACCTCATAGATCCATCTTTATTCTTAACAAAAAGGACAGAGGCTCCCCATGGAGAAACACTAGGGCGAATAAATCCCTTATTACTCAATTCCTCTAGTTGTTTCTTTAGTTAAACTAATTCCATGGTGGCCATCCTATAAGGGGTCTTCGATATAGGCCTTGATCCAGGAATTAAATCAATGGAAAACTCAACTTCTCGTTCTGGAGGATGTCCAGGTAAATCTTCCGGAAACACGTCTTCATATTCTTTCACAATAGGTACATCCTTTATTTGAACATTACTTCCCTCGCCCTCAGTTATTTCATTCTCTTCCTCCCCAATAATTGAATTTAGTTGAACTACTGGGGGTGGATCTAAATAAGAATTAGGTGGTGACGATTCTGCTCTAAAAATAAGGTGTTCCTTATCATCATCATCAAAAATCTTAACCTCATTCTTCTTACAATAAATCTTTGCATCATAGTCCAAAAGCCAATCCATACCAAGTATTATATCAAACTCAATCATAGGTATGACAATGAGATCAGCGGATAATGAACAGTTATGTGCTCTAATGGGGACTGATTCACAAAACTTTGTTGCAATAATACTTCCCTTAGGAGTTTTGACTGACAATTCTCTTGTTAAATCAAATTGGAAATATCTAATTTTCTTAGCAAACTAGGAAGATATGAAATAATGTGATGATCCAGAATCAAATAATGCATTTTCTAAACTTGAGGAAACCATTATATTACCTGCCACCACGTCTTTCGGAGCTTCAACCTCAACAGTAGTGATAGCATAAGCTTGGCATTGATCCCTTGGCCTCTTCTGAGGTAATTTCCCCTAACGCTTAGGACATTTATTTGCATAATGTACCATCCCTATACAATTATAGCATTCCACATTGACAGCAACATTCTTTCCCTTGCAATCATGAGCTTGGTGGCCTTTTTCACCACACTTGTAACAGACTCTCATTCCCTTCAAGAAAGTACCGGGGTGTTTCTTTCCACATTTACTACAGGACTGATATTCAACTCTTCCCTTCTTCCCCTTATTTCCATTTCCAGATTGATCAGAAGATCTCTTCTTTTCTTGATTTGCTTTAAAGTCATAAGACTTAGAGAATTCCTTTTCCGTCTTGATAGCACACGAGACAGTATCTTCATATGACGAGAAGGTTTGTGAGACTAATGCTCGACGGAGAAATGGTTTCAACCCATCAAATAAACGATCAATATTACTTCTTGGGTTACGTATATAATCTGAAGCATGTCTTTCTAACCTTGTAAAGTTGGCCTCATACTTTGCGACATTCTCATCCTCCTTTTGTCTCAGACTCAGAAATTGCCTTTCCATATCTTCTCGATGGTCACGAGGAAAATATTTTTCTAAGAAAAGCTCTTTGAACTCCCTCCATTCCATATTAGATACTTCATCATCTTCCTTTGTGTTTTGAATCAGCGACCACCACTGATCGGCATCTCCAGTGAGGGGGTAAACTGCCATGACAACCTTCTCCCTTTCGCTACTCCCCAAGGCATGGAATATTTTCTCTAAGTATTTTATCCATTGCTCAGCTACTAATGGATTTGTACCCACATTAAATGTTGGTGGTTGTTTTCTCATGAAGCGGTTTAACATTGATCCTCCACGTTGCGGATCAGGGTGCTCCATACGAGTAAGGTTATTATTCATAACCTGAGTGAGTTGTCCCAGTATGGTAATAAGTTGATCAGCACCAGTTGTATCTCCAGATCCACAATAATTATATTTAACAGGAGGGAAATCCCTACATGGATTGCGTGCATTGATACGGTTTCCATTCCTTCCACTAGGCGTCATTTCTAAACAATGGAATAAACTAGATTAGTTTATGAATCAAAATACATAATTCCATACTTGTAAAATACTTAACATAAATTGAACTATTTATGGATATAATCCATAAAAATGTTTTCTTTGAGAAAGTATATACTCATAACCCTTCATAGTGGTTTGTAAAGAAAATGAAAATTATCCTAAGCATATCCCCCAGGAGTGTCGTAACCAAGAGTGCAGCAAGGCCCGTTGTCGTGCACCAGTTCCCGTTCGAGTCTAGCTCAAAGTGGTTTTTTCGGGTTTTACCTCTAGGTACATCTGTGCCAGAGCCACCTCTACCTGCTCGTATCCAGACAGGGATGTATTGCTCGGAAAACTCACCAAATCTCTACAACAACAAAATTATAGGAAGTTCTTCTATACTAATCCTCAAAGTCTATCTTTGGGCTATGTGCTCTAATCAGAGTTTATCTAAATCTAGCTTCCAAGGTTAGTACTAAACTGCCTCTGATACCAACTGTAACACACAGGCCCTAGTTACCCAGAGTCAGTGCATTATTGTGTAACATTTTCATGATCACAAAAGATCAAGTCTCGAAAGACCGATTAGTTTAGTAGCCTTGGAAACACTAGATACATTCATAAATGTTACATTACATCATAAAGTGAAAAACTACAATAACAAAGTCTCTATAGACCACACTCATATCCTCTTCTGACAATCCCTGTAGGTCATTCATAAAATACTTCTTCACATCCTGGAAAATATTAAAACATTGAAAGGGGTGAGCTCATATTCTCAGTAATGATAACAATATTGCGGAAGCTTTTGTAAATAAACATTAACATTTAAGGCAATGTATAACTAAGACAAAAGCCTTTTTAAACTTGAACTTCAGCATAATATTTCAAAAATAAAATTAAATAATGCCATTTACTTACTCACATGGATATTATACTAGTCGAATAATCACATGCAATATACCACTTTCATAATGATGGAATGCATAATGACAGACTATCATAACCACGTAGCCAAGGCCTCGTGCTAAGACCACAAATAAGATTTTGTCAAGGCCTCGTGCCATGACACTAGTTTGTCTCATGAGACCTACCAATGCATCAAGGAGCTATAGCGGGCTCTACCCGTCACTTATTAAGTCTAATGCATTCCTCATATGAACGGGTTTAAACATATCATAAACCATAACATAATCGTATCACATAAAACATGCATAAAGGAAACATAACATTTCCACATTTCAATCACAAGATATCAATACAACACATTGATATAATAAAAACACTTTCAAAACCATTTTCAATACCAAAATAAAAGAAAATTAAAACTTTGTATTTATTTTTCATTAAAAAAAGTTATGTCTTGTAGAGGAAGCTGAAACACTAATAATGGTCACGGCGGCAGAGAAGTTGTTGTCGCCGCATACGTAAGACAAAAACATTCCTTTTTTTGTTTAGTAAAATTATTTTTAAAAAAATATTACTTTTTGAATAAAAGTCAAAGTCAAAGGGGTTTATACACTGTATAAAAGAAATTTGTGTATAAAACAAAATATGCCTCAATAAAAGGAGACTGAGACGAAGACCTTTACAAAGATCATTTTTTTAAATAAAGTAGATATATTATGTGTATTAACTATAATTACACATAAATAAAGTACAAATACAATATAATACATAATAATATCATGACATAATTTTAAAGTAGGAGATTAACCCAAAGAATAGAAATTGGGTTAAGAAGTTCCCTTACCTCATGTCCGACTTGACTCGATCGTTCTTTAATCTCCTGAATAATAAACTAGAGTTAATTTCTATTTGATTAAGAACCTTTTTCATGTTAATTATTCCTTTTATATCACTTATTACTGTGTTATGAACATTATGTAATTATTTAAGTTAATAACGGTCATTTTGTCGATCTATGGTACTTGAATCAAAAATAAACTTCTTATAATTACAAGTTATTCATGTGGTGAAATATACATTATATCCAGAATTATATTCATGATGTAGATATAATATATCTCACATATATCCAGTATATACATGCATTTATAATATTACATAACATTTAGAGGTAAGAAATGAAATGCACCGTTCATGGAGACGGTAAGTCGTACGTACGCATGAACGCTACATTCATTTCTATTTCGTATTTAATGAAATCATAATGATATAAAGGTATATTATAATTCCAGTATAATATCATATATAATATCATTTACTCCATCCTTTATACATCCCACATATGGCATTAACGATTCAAATCACTTTGAGGGGGGCGGTAGTCCGCACTTCCTAAAATGAAAATATCGCGTTTACCCATAATGGAAACAATAAAGTTATTCCATAAATAAAAAATACAGAACCTTAAGTAAAACATAAACATATTATATATCATATATAAATATAGTGACATCTTAATGTCCACCTTTTAAGGTGTTATATGAGTGTTGAACAATCATCGTTTCGTGAGGCAGAAATTCGCCATCCACAGAAACAGTATATTCTTCAACCATTAGATGTAGGTGTGTGTAAGTGTATCTCGAATAACTCTTATAACAACATCATAGTATATTGAGTATATTTTTTTTGTTACAAAAGAAATGAATAAAAAGAGTTTAGGGGGTTGGATAAGCAAAATAAAACAAAATAACATAAGAGAAGACATTACCTTAAAATCGGGTAACTCTTTTGATTTGAGCCAAATGCTTCCTTGGGAAGAATTATGCCAAAAGTGAGGCTTCTAGGATTAAGGGAGGAAAGTTGGGAGAGTATTTGGGCAGAATATGGCCGAGCCAAAAGGCTTTGAAATTGTGAGTAAGGTGGTAGTGGTGGGGGCCTTTTATAAGTGGAGAGGAGGGGCACTCTTGGAAAGTAATAAAATGTTACGTTATTATACCATGCTTTTCGGATTCTAAAGGTCCCACACTTATATAATTCGAGGATAAGGTGATAAGGGTTCTAAATATTCTCATACAATAGGCTTTGGAAAAGTTTAATGCTTAGATTTTACATTATCCTTCCATTTTATTAAAATTGTTAATTAATGAGGTAATCGCTGCATCATCATGGTGTCATAAATAATTTAATTTATTTAATGTCTAAAAATTATAAAAAAAACTATCATTATGTATGAAATCTTTTTATCTTTCTAATGAATATTTATAGTCAAAAATATGACTTGTATAACCCCATTTAAAAATTGTTTTAGTAAAACAACTCTTGTTTGTGACATTTTTATTTTAACATTAAATAAAAAGTTATTTATGTCATTTTTCTACCAATGTGGCTCCATGGGGTCCCCAAGTAGACCCATGGATTTTCTTGGTCTTCTATGACACATCCAATATGGGTAGGACATGTTTAAAGGTCATTTCATATTTTTATAATACTATTTTTACCTTAAATTTCACTAATTACCTTTAATCGCGATTAATTAAAATTAAAAGTTACTATTCACCAAAAAATTATTTTCATCCCATTGAACCACATTTTAATTCCTGATTACAACCATGTATGTTGGATTTTTGAAAATCAAATCACAGAAGTGGTAATATTTCATTTAAATGAAAAATCAGTTATTTAACTATCACTTAGTGGTTTCACTATTCATCAAAAATTGAAGTTTTTAAGAACAATGCCAAAATTTTACCCTAAGCTATAATTGATATTCCGAATTCAAAAATGATGTCTATTTTACAAAATTACAAACATATAAGTTGCATTAATTAATTTTATAATTATTTCCCATTGTCACAACAAATAGTGTGTTTTTAAGAAATAATATATATCAAAAGATTGACAATTGTTTATGTCTAATTTCAAAGTGAAATTAATTATAATGAACACCATTGGGTAAAATGGTAAAAATATATTATAATTATACTTTAAAACCACTCAATAGTATAATTTATCACTGTAAATTATTTTTATTAAAAAAGTTTTTTTTAAGTATTCTTCACTATTCATAAAAAATTGGAAGTTCTCAGAAAATTACAAAAATTTCAACTTAGGATAACTCTGATATTCCGAATACTAAAATGAAGTCCATTTGGAAAGATAAAATTTATAAAATTTCAAAAATTAGGTATTACTATTCATAACGGCTACTTTGATTGGTTTTGGTGTGTGTTAGAACTCGAAGTTACGTACAACACACGCTACTGTATTATTCAAAGAGAAGTGTACCGTGGAATCTTGGGGTGTTACACTTATCTTCATAAATGACCATTCCAAGGGTACATAAGCAAGGATCTAATGGAAGTTTCCTAAAGAAGAGGTAATTGTTTTACTCAACCTATTTCAATTTATTTATTATTTTAAATCCTCTAAATATATGGTATTAATCATAAAATAATATCTTAATTATACTAAATATACTTAAATATTTTCATGATTATGTAACTACCATTATTAACCCTCTTTTCCATTAAATGGGAAGTGAAAGTATCACTCATGTGTACGTGTGGACTACCACCTCTGCGTGGTGATACAATTCATTTTCCACCACCATATATCATGTATGGTTATTATGATGTGTTTAATTTTACATATTATATATAATAAATGATTATTATTCTATAATTATAATATCATATTTACATTCTTACCCACCCATCTATTGAAAAATGATAACACCGCTTGTGTGTACGTGTGGACTACCACCTCCATGAAGCGATGAAATTCATTTTTCATTTGAGGTTTAAATGTATGGTAATAATAATATTTTTAATGAATATATATTATATATAATATATAATAATGATTTATTAAAGTTTAATTATTATTTACCTTTCATTCGTTCCATCCTTTGAAAAGTGAAAATGGCATTCATGTGTAAGTACAGTCTATCCTTGAACGGTGTAATTCATTTTTATATCTATTAATTTTATGGAAGAAAATAAATAAATAAATATATAATTAATATATATTATATTTATATCAGTATTAACCTTTTAGTGATGATGTAACCATGATCATAGTTCAATGACTGAAACTATTGAACTGAAATTCTCATGAAAAACAAAATTGTTAACACCCAAAAACAATGATTTTAATAAGGAATTATTAATCAATTGGTGTTGAAATTTTATGAGTGGTTAATATATGATATTATAAGTATGTACATGATTATATTATATAATTATGATAAATTCAAATTTATTATATGGAGGGTTAGAGTGATTTCGAATCAAGTCGAACTTGAGGTAAGGGATTTATGTTACAATCTCATTATTTATCAGGATTGTTAATAATTAAGTTTACAAGGATTAAATTTTATTACATGAATCTAAATAAAATCATTAACATTATTCTAATATGTTTAGTTTTTTATAATATATTTTTTCCTTTAATTTTTTTCTCTTTAAGTATTTAAGAGACTGAAATAATGTTTTTAAGGAAAAACTGAATTTATTTGTATTTTGAGTCAAAAATCTTTTTTCTTCCATGAAAATGTTTTATAAAAATGTTTTCAAGAATTTATTTAATATTATATTATTATTTTTAAAATTAAGTTTTACACATTTTTTACTTTGAAAAAAAAATTAAAAGGAATATTCTTGATTCATTCCAAATGTGGTACTTTTGACTTTTTGCCAAAAATATGAATGAAATATTTGTTTTAACATACATGGAATGAATGAAATTTTCCATAATCATTACCACTCAATGATTTTAATCTTACTTTAATTGTTTCCAAGTTTCTTTTAAAATATTATTTTTTTTCCTTAACATTTTGGAAATTTTTACATTTTAAATATCTAATTTCAAAGTGAAAAGGTATTTTCAATATGAAATATTCCAGTAATTTTTAAAGTAATTTTTTATCTATGATAACATCATTTGATGTTACTTATGATTTACTAGGGATTTATTCAATGATTACATTATTATTCTTTCTTTGAATGTCTTATGATTATGATGAAAAGATGTTTATGAAACCCATTTATTTTCCATGGGTTATTCTATGGTGAAATTTTTATAAAACCTGTTTATTTTCTATGAGTTATGGTATGATGAATTTTTTATGATCATGTGGAACTCATATATATTATTTTAATAATGTGATGGGTGGGATCAAAATTATATATTTATCCAATGCATTGGGTAAAGATGGATATCTCATGAGACAATAAGGACAGGAATGGGGAGTGAACTCAATTCGATAAGGGACTCTATCCACTATGATAGTCTTGGGAGTGAAACATGATTAAATATATTATGGAATGGAGAGTGAACACAATCCCCTATTATATTCTTGGAATTTATCCTTGACTAAGGAAATTATTTTCCATACTTATGTGTATGGAGAAAACTTACATCTAATTCCAATGTTATGCTCTCATAGCTCATGTTATTTGATTCATTTGTGATTCATATATTATGAATTGACAATATATATTCCATGGATAAACATTATGATCTATGATATATATGGTATGGTTTTAAAATTTTAATCTCATGTTCTTATACCCTTATTCTCATGTTATGTTTAAGTGATCATTAATATTTCCCTTATTTACCCTTACTGAGTATCTTATCTCACCCTTTATTATGTTTCTTTTCCCCAGGTTATGAAGAAAGGTTTTAAGTTTAATATGTCTAAAAAGGGTTCTAGTTATGAATAACATAGTGAGAGATGATTTAGATATCTATTGAATATTTTTTTTATGTATCCATGTTTCCAATGATAGTAAACCTATACGATTCTATCATGGATCACAATGTTATGTAATGAATATTAATCTATTAAGAATTAATATCTATGTATGAAAATTATGGGTCACTATATAAATCATTGATGAAATATTATATAGTGGGGAGGCTATAAAACCCAAAAATTCCCTATACAAACCTATTTAAAATTTTCCTTGATATTTTTTTCTATCACTGTTGTTCCTTAGAAGTGTTTACGGGGAGTTGGAGAGGTCTCAGAAGTGTTTCTGGAGTTGGAGACCTAAGTATATGAAATGTGGGGGTTTTGGGATGGGTGTAAGATTAGTTAATAGTTATGGATAACCATCCAACCCAGTTGTGTAGAGGGAAATGGTCTGGTGAATAGTTCTCTTAAATGTGAAAAGTGTTAGCTGAAACTATGAAAAACCTATAGTAAATTGTAGAGGCATTTTTCATGGTTGGTACATGGTTGGAACACATTATACCTAACCATATACCCTAACCATGAAATGTTTGATTCCTAAAAATAGTGGTAACCACATATTTGACACACAATTTATCAAACTATGTGGCACAATCATGCAGTCAACCCATGAAGTTTTCCTAGTGACTTAAAAATTAGTTAAATTAAGAGTTTTCCCTCCATGAATTAAAACACTCAAACCCCTTATTTCCCCTCCTCTATTTGAAAGTAAGGTTAATGTGAACCCTTCCATCCTCCTCTTCTTATATTTGTGGTTTCTTCTCCCATTCTTAGTGGTTCCACTTTCTATTTGTCCCTATGAATATGTTTAGGTAAGGATAATTATATGCCTCCACTCTTTCGTTGTTTATTTCACTATCTAGTGATCTCATACCATTTATGTTATGTTTTTAGGTTTTTTTCTTTTTTATGATTTCTACCATTTGAGCCTATATCAGCGATTGGTATTCAATGAGTAGGATTGTATGAGTCTAAGGTAGGTGGTTCATAAACTATCCCTTAAGTATTTATTTGTTTCTAAGTGTGTGTGTTGTATGGACACACCGACCTACCATTTGTTCAACCTAGAATTTAATTATATTTTTTCATTAAAGGAATCAAAATTGAACAATTTTCCCTTGATATGATAATGGCCCCTAAAATAAAGTTAACCTAAGAAGATTCCTTTGAAATTATTTTTGCCCATAAATTAGATAAGTTGATTGATAAACTGAAAATGGATAGATTGATATTATTAATGGGAAATAGAAAGTGGTTATTGACTCCCTTTTGAAATTATAATGGTATTTGGTAAATAAATTAATAGTGTTATTTTGGTGGAATAGTAAATGATGGATATTGATTTAGTAACATATGACCTTGTTGAAGAGTAAAACTGTGATAGATTATCTTGAAATGAATTCAGAAATGATGTATGGATAATGGTATTTATGAAATGGTATAGACTAATTTCATGTGGTTATCCTACAGTTCCTAGGATATTATTTCTCTAGGGTGGTTCTCTTATGGTTCCTTGGCATGTTGATCCCCCGAGTTGGTTCTCTTATGGTTATGAAGATGGTATTTCCTCCAGGTGGACTCTCAGGTTCTAGGATGGGTATATTTCCCTATGTGATATTCATGTTTTTTAATGGTAATATTTCCCTAGGTGTTATTTAGTGACCCTATTTTCTCCATTTCAAGACTTTAAAATATATTAAGAAATATTTCTAGAGCCAGGTGCCCTAGCGGCGTGATATTCCAAGGCTCTGTGAGCTTAGAATTGATATTATAAAAATATTAAATATATTCATATCATGTGTAGGTATTTTTCTTAAAAAATTATAATAACTCCCAATTGGGGTCTCATATTGGAAATATGATACCACTATTGAGTTTGGAATGCAAGGTTTACCCTATACACGAAAGGTTGGTCGGTGTCAGATGTCCCATTAAGGTAGTTATTGGCAGGGTGTTTAATTGAAATAAATAACTAAATTGATTTCATTAACATTAAATAACCATGACCTACATCCCTCTTTAAATACCTCATTATAAAAATTATCCACGATTAACCACATAAACCTTGGGATAATTAAGATGTAACACCCCAAGCTTCTACAGTACGCTTCTCTTTGAATAATGCAATAGCGTGTGTTGTACGCAACATCAAGTTCTAACACACCACAACCAATCAAACTAGCTGTTATGAATAGTAATACCTACTTTTTGAAATTTTATAAATTTTATTTTTCAAAATGGACTTCATTTTTGTATTCGGAATATCGAAATTAGCCTAGGGTGAATTTTTGGTATTTTTCCGAAAAACTTCATTTTTTTATGAATAGTGAAACCACTAAGTGGTAGTTAAAAAAACTGAATTTTTCATAAAACTTAATTTTACTGCTTCTGTGAGTGGAATTTCGAAAATCCAAGAGACACGGTTAATATCAAGGAGTAAAATTTGGTTCAATGATATGAAAAAAAAAATTGGTGAATAGTAACTTTTAACTTTTATTTACCACAGTTAAAAGTAAATAGGGTAATTAAGGGTAAAAATGATATTAATATTACCCTAACACATGTCCTAATTCTATTGGACAAGTTTTTCTCGACCAAAAACAACCTTAGGAATAAAATATTATCATTTAGGTCCACTTGGATTAGATTAGGACATTTATTATTATTTAATTCAAAGAAGAGTTAAAAGAGTTAAAATCAAAGTTTATTTACTAAAGAATTTTTAATATAGGGTTATACATAAGGTAAATTCGATTATAAATATTCATTAGAAGTATAAAAATATTTCCTACATAATTATATTTTATTTATAATTTTTAGATATTAAATAATTTAATTTATTTATGACACAATAATGATGCAGTAATTACCTAATTAATGAAAATTTTGAATAATTGATATTATAAATACCCAAATAAATGTAATTTGAGACTTTTTATAAATACCAATTATTTTCTAGTACAATATGACATGTTAGGATTGATTTAATTAACTTTTTTCGAAGTAATCATTCTGCTATGAGTTTTACAAAAATCAATTATTGAATAGTGTCAAAATTGACATAAAAGAGTTTTTAAAACAAATATTATATTATTAATTGATATTAAATTCCTAAAAATCTAAGGATTGGACAAGAGACTTATATCATGATTTTTGTATCATTAATGTACCTCTTTGGATTCTCTTGGATGTATATAGTAAGTTTATTAACCATATAATATAAAAATACAAAGAGACATTGTAAAAGTGAAACTAATTAACTAAGAGTTAATACTTAAAGATAAGGTTAATATAGTAACCCAAACATGTATAAATCCTGTTGGTTGAGTGGTTTTAGACCTATACCCACCTTAACATTTAAATAATCCACTTTGTAGCCATTAGAAACCGAATATGAATTTATTATAAAATAATATTTCTAGCTTTTCCAAAGGTGCCCCTCACCCCTCTTATAAAAGGGCACTCCCCCTTCTCATTAATTCACACCTTCAAAGCCATTTGGATCGGCCAAACTCTGCCCAAATACTCTCTAAACTTCCCTAAATTAATCCTAGATTCCTTACTTTAGTCATAAATCCAACCTAAGGATCCATTTTGATCAAATCAAAAGGAAGAACCCGAAGAAGAGGTAATGTTTTCACCACCCTTTTTCAAATTCATTTCTTCTTCAACTTCTTCTTTATTTGTTATTCCCATTATAAAATAATGAATCCATTATCTCCTATATAATATAATATTATTGTAAAAATGGTACAACCATATTCAGTATTCTATCCATCCTTTGAATGACATGTCACCATACGTGCGTACGTACGGCTTACCGTCTCCACATCGTGGTGTAATTGTTATTTAATATATTAATATTTGGATGGGTATAATAATGATTTTTAATTCATGTAAATAATAAATATAACATGATAATTATTCTGTATATATGATATACCATCCAATTATATATTATTTTAATATCAAAAGAATGATATTGTCGCTCGTGCATACGTACGGACTACCGTCTCCACGAACGTGATGAGATTCATTCTCCATCATATCCATTCAAGTATAATTATCATTTGATGATTTAAAATTAATGTTTAAGGACTTGATATCATTATGGATATGAATAAGATAAAACCTATCCAAGACAAACATGGCTTACGTAACAAAACATATAAAAGAAAACGAGTAAGTTAACACCCGAAACGATGATAACACTAAGATATTATTAACAAATCAATATTAAAAGATCATATATGATATCATATTAATGTATATGATTCTTGTATAATTTAATAACAATTATTTCACCATTATATAGGAGTTTAAACTACCCTAAACCAAGGAAAAGTACAAGTTAAGGGTTTATTTTGCAATCTCTTCATTATCCGAGTTTGTTTATACGTAATAATCTACTGGGATTTCTTTATCATCCACATTCATGTTTCTTAAAAATGTATTTCAAAACATTTTTACTATTTACTAGAATATGGTTTAAAGTCATTTATACCCTTTTTGACTTTTATAAGTGGTTTATAAAGAAATCTTTCCGTCATTTTCCAAACAAGGTCCTTTTTAACTTTTTTGACGAAATTAAGGTAAGAATGTTTTTTTAACTTATACGGTGGGTGCGGCTATTTTCTTCCGTTATAAAATCTTCAAAGATTCCCTTACAAGATTATAAGAAAATTTGCAAAGTAAATGTTTTATTTTATAATTATGTGCCTTTTAAATGATTTAAAAAAGGGATATTTCTCTCAAATAGTTTTGATTTCATCTATGTCAACATCCTTTGATGGATTTTAAGTTTATTTGGAGTTGATTTATTATGATACAATACTTCCATATTTTATTGATGGTTTTGTGATATGTTTTACTGTGGATGTGTTATTTTTATACCATTCATGGTTTATGAAGAAAGTATTGACATTTCGTATGCTAGTTTTAATACGAATGTTTATGTTATGTTTAAACCTTTTCATATGGGAATGCATTGGACTTAATATGTGACAGGTGGAGCCCGCTATAGCTCCTCGATGCATCTGTAGGTCTCATGAGACAAACTAGTGTCTTGGCACAAGGCCTTGGAAAATTCTTATTTGTAGTCTTGGCATGAGGCCTTGGCTAGGTGGTTATGATAGTCTGACATTATGCATTCCATTATTATGAAAGTGGTTATTGATATTGCATGTAATTATTCGATTAGTAGAATATCCATGTGAATAAGTAAATGGAATTATTTCATTTTATTTTTTCCATACTATGTTGAATTTCAATTTTAAAAGGCTTTTGTTTTAGTTATACATTGCCTTAAATGTTTATTCTTATTTATGAAAGTTCCCGCTATATTGTTATCCTTACTGGGCATTTGAGATCACCCCTTTTATATGTTTTATTTTTCCCAGGATGTGAAAAATTAATTTATGAATGACCTGAATGTATAGTATAAGGGGATAAGAGTGTGGAATATAGAGACTATATTGTTTTAGTTTTCATTTTATGATGTAATGTAAAACTTTATGAATGTATCTAGTTATTCCAAGGATACTAAACTAATCGGTCTTTTGAGACTTGATCTTTCCTGTGATCATGCCAATGTTATGTAATAATGCACCGACTCTGGGTAACTGGGGTCGGGGCGTTACAGTTGGTATCAGAGGAAGTTTAGTACAAACCTTGGAAGCTAGATTTAGATGAACTCTGATTAGAGCACATAGATTTAAGATGGACTTTGAGGATTAGTATAGAAGAACTTCCTAGAATTTTGGTATTGTAGAGATTTTGTGAGTTTTCCAAGAAATATATCCTTGTCTGGATACGAGCAGGTAGAGGCGGCTCTGGAAAAGATGTACCTAGGGGTAAAACCTGAAAACACCGCTTTGATCTAGACTCGAACGGGAACTGGTGCATGACAACGGGCCTTACTGCACTCTTGGTTACGACTCTCTCGGGGGATATGCTTAGGATAAATCTCATTTTCTTTAAAAATCATTATGAAGGGTTTATGATTATATACTTCCTAAAAGAAAACATTTTTATGATTATGGATTATATACATAAATAGTTCAATTTATGTTAAGTGTTTTATAAGTATGGAATTATGTATTTTCATTCATAAACTGATCTTGTTTATTCCATTGTATAGAAATGGTGCCTAGTGGAAGAAATGGAAACCGTATCAATGTACGCACTCCATGTAGGGATTTCCCTCCTGCTCAAGATAATTATAGTGGAGCTGGTTATGCAACTGGTGCTGATCAGCTAATCACCATATTGGGACAACTCACTCAGGTTATAAATAATAACCTTACCCGTATGAAGCACCCTGATCCACAACGTGGAGGATCAATGTTAGATCGCTTCATGAGGCAGCAGCCACCAACGTTCAATGGGAGTACAAATCCATTAGTAGCTGAGCAATGGATAAATTCCCTAGAGAAAATATTTCAGGCTTTGGGGAGTAGTGAAAGGTAAAAAGTTATCATGGCAGTTTACCGCCTCACTGGAGATACTGATCAATGGTGGTCATTGATTCAAAACATGAATGAAGATGATGAAGTATCAAATATGTAATGGAGGGAGTTCAAAGATCTGTTTTTAGAAAAATACTTTCCTCGTGACCATCGAGCAGATATGGAAAGGCAATTTCTGAGTCTGAGACAAAAGGAGGATGATAATGTCACAAAGTTTGAGGCTAACTTTACAAGGTTAGCAAGGTATATTGGATATTATATATGTAACCCAAGAAGTAATATTGATCGTTTGTTTGATGGGTTAAAACCATTTCTTCGTCGAGCATTAGTCTCACAATCCTTATCATTGTACGAAGACATTGTCTCATGTGCTATCAAGACAGATAAATAATTCTCTAAGTCATATGACTTTAAAGCAAAGAAAGAGAAGAAGAGATCTACTGATCAATCTGGGAATGGAAATAAGGGGAAGAAGGGAAAAGTTGAATATCCATCCTGTAGTAAATGTGGGACAAAACACCTCGGTACTTGCTTAAAAGGAACGGGAGTCTGTTACAAGTGTGGTGAAAAAGGCCACCAAGCTCGTGATTGCAAGGGGAAGAAGGAAGCTACTGATGTCCAATGCTACAATTGTAGGGATATGGGAAATTATGCAAATGAATTTCCAATGTGTCAGTGGAACTTACCTCAAAAAAGTCCAAGGGATCAAGGCCAATCTTATTCTATCACTACTGCTAAGGTAGAAGCTCTGAAAGATGTGGTGGTAGGTAATTTAATGGTTTCCTCATGTTTAGAAAATGCATTATTTGGTTCTGGATCATCACATTGTTTCATATCTTCCCAGTTTTCTAAGAAAATTATATATTTCCAATTCGATTTAACAAGGGAGTTTTCAGTTAAAACTCCTAAGGGAAGTATCATTGCAACAAAGTTTTGTGAATCAGTCCCCATTAGAGCACATAAATGTTCTTTATCCACTGATCTCATCGTCATACCTATGATTGAGTTTGATATAATCCTCGGTATGGATTGGATTTCAGACCATGATGCAAAGATTTATTGTAAGAAGAATGAGGTTACAATTTTTGATGATGATTATAAGGAGCACCTTATCTTTAGAGTAGAATCATCACCACCTAATTCTTATCTAGATCCACCCCCAGTAGCTCAACTAAATTAAATTATTGGGGAGGAAGAGGATGAAATTATAGTGGGTGAGGAAAGGAATGTTCAAATAGAGGGTGTACCTATTGTTAAAGAATATGTAGATGTGTTTCCGGAAGATTTACCTGGACATCCTCCAGAACGAGAAGTTGAGTTTTCCATTGATTTAATTCCTGGATCAAGGCCTATATCGAAGACCCCTTATAGAATGTCCACTGTGGAATTATTCTAACTAAAGAAACAACTAGAGGAATTGAGTAATAAGGGATTTATTCGACTTAGTGTTTCTCCATGGGGATCCCCTTTTCTTTTTGTTAAAAAGAAAGATGGATCTATGAGGTTATGTATCGACTACAGGGAGATCAATGCTATAACAATAAAGAACAAGTATCCCATACCTCGTATTGATGATTTATTTGACCAACTACATGGATCTCAATAATTTTCAAAGATTGACCTTTGATCTGGGTACCATCAGTTGTGTGTGAATAAGGAAGACATTCCAAAGATAGCATTTCGAACAGGGTATGGGCATTATGAGTTTACAGTAATGCCTTTTGGATTGACTAATGCACCCTCTATTTTTATGGATCTAATGAACAGAGTTTTCAAGGAATATCTTGATGACTTTGTAGTGGTATTTATTGATGATATATTGGTATACTCCCAAAGCTACAAAGATCTTGAAAATCACTTGCGCATTATATTGAAGACTCTGAGAAGACATGAATTATATGGGAAGTTTAGCAAGTGTAAATTATGGCTTTAAGAGATTTCTTTTCTTGGACATATTTTCTCTAAGGATGGAATTTCCGTTGTTCCTTCTAGGACCAATGCAATCCAAAAATGGCATGCACCGACGAGTATAACTTAGGTACATAGTTTTATTGGTTTAGTAGGTTATTATCGACGTTTCGTCCATAATTTTTCCCAATTGGCTAACCCATTAACGAAGCTTGCACGTAAAGGGGTTAAATTTGTTTGGACAAAAGAGTGTGAAGAATGTTTTGAAGAACTGAAGAGAAGATTAGTCAATGCTCCTATATTGACTCTACCATCAGGGAATGATGGGTTCGTTATTTATAGTGATGCATCGAAGAAAGGACTTGGTTGTGTCCTTATGCAGAATGATAGGGTTATTTCCTATGCATCACGATAGTTGAAAATTCATGAACAAAACTATCCTACTCATGATCTCGATTTAGTATCTGTAATCTTTTCTTTGAAGATTTGGAGGCACTACCTCGATGGTGAAAAATGTGAGATTTATTCTGATCACAAGAGTTTGAAGTATATTTTCTCACAAAAAGAACTCAACATGAGGAAAAGGAGATGGCTTGAATTACTCAAGGATTATGATTGTACGATATACTACCACCCAGGGAAAGTAAACAAGGTGGCAGATGCTTTGAGTAGAAAAGACCATGGAGTTTTGAACAATATGAGAATTGAAAGGGATCCAATTTTCATGGATCTAGTGAAGATGGACATGGGAATAACCAGGGAAGGTGAAACATCAATGCTTTTTCAAATGGTTGACAAACCATCTTTACTAGAAAGGATTAAGTGTTCTCAGACCGATGATGAATAATTTCAAAAGAAGATTAAAGTTGTGAATGATGGGATATTGAGAGACTTTATGTATGAAGAAGGAATTTTGACATTTGGGAAGAGGCTTTGTGTTCCCGATATACCTAATCTAAAAAGGGAATTGCTGGATGATCCTCATAGTTCCAACTTCTCTATACACCCTGGGAGCACCAAAATGTATAGATATTTGAAGGAACATTTTTTGTGGGACAACATGAAGAGGGAGATTGCCGATTTTGTGTCAATATGTATGGTTTGTCAACAAGTGAAAGCTGGAAGGCAACAGCCTGGTGGATTATTGCAACCTCTTCCCATACCTGAGTGGAAATGGGATAATATCACGATGGACTTTGTCATGGGACTACCAAAGACTCCAAGAAGGAATGATGCAATATGGTTTATTGTTGATCGTCTTACCAAGTCAGCACATTTTCTTGCTATAAGAGAAGATCTACCACTATAACGTCTAGCAAGACTATATATTGATGATGTTTTGAGACTTCATGGAGTAACCCTATCGATTGTTTCTGATCGTGATCCCTGTTTTACTTCAAGATTCTGGAAAAGTCATCAGAAAGCCTTGGATACTGAACTTCATTTGAGCACTGCCTACTAACCTCAAACAGATGGACAATCAGAATGAACTATTCAAACCTTAGAAGACATGTTGAGATCCTTCTCACTTGACTTTCAGGGTATGTGGGATCAATATTTACCTCTGGTATAATTTTCCTATAACAATAGCTTCCATTCAAGTATTTAGATGGAACCATATGAAGCGTTATATGGAAAGAGATGTCGCACACCAACCTGTTGGGATGACGTTGGTGAAATAAAACATATAGGCCCAAAACTGGTGGAGGAAACAATGGAAAAGGTGAAAGTAATCCAAAACCATATCAAAGCAGCTCAAAGTAGGTAGAAGATCTATGCCGATAATCGAAGTAAGGATTTGGAATTTCAAGTCGGTGATCATGTTTTCCTGAAGGTATCTCCATGGAAGGGAGTCATACATTTTGGTAAGAAAGGTAAATTGAGTCCCAGGTACATCGGAACTTTCAAAATTTTATAATGAATTGGGGTTGTAGCTTACCGATTGGCAATGCCGCCAAGTCTCTCCAAAGTTCACGATGTGTTCCACGTATCTCGATTGAGGAAATACATGTCTGACCCAACGCATGTACTCACCTATGTAGAATTAGAACTGGAACCTGATCTGTCTTATTGCGAAGAGCCCGTCAAGATTTTTGATATGAGAGAACAAGTACTGAGAAACCAGATGACTCGTCTGGTAAAAGTCTTGTGGAGAAACCATAAGATGGAAGAGGCAATGTGGGAACCCGAGGAACTTATGATGAAGAACCACCCGAGTCTTTTCATGCGGTAGTATTCTAGAAATTTCGAGGACGAAATTATTTGAATGAGGGGAGAATGTAACACCCCAAGCTTCTACAGTACGCTTCTCTTTGAATAATGCAATAGCGTGTGTTGTATGCAACATCGAGTTCTAACACACCATAACCAATCAAACTAGCCATTATGAATAGTAATACCTACTTTTTGGAATTTTATAAATTTTATTTTTTAAAATGGGATTCATTTTTGGATTCGGAATATCGAAATTATCCTAGGGTGAATTTTTGGTATTTTTCTGAAAAACATCATTTTTTTGATGAATAGTGAAACCACTAAGTGGTAGTTCAAAAAAACTGAATTTTTCATAAAACTTAATTTTACCGCTTCTATAAGTAGAATTTTGAAAATTCGAGAGACACGGTTAATATCAAGGAGTAAAATGTGGTTCAATGAGATGAAAATAATTTTTGGTGAATAGTAACTTTTAACTTTTATTTACCACGGTTAAAAGTAAATAGGGTAATTAAGGGTAAAAATGATATTAATATTACCCTAACACATGTCCTAATTCTATTGGACAAGTGTATCTCGACCAAAAACAAACTTAGAAATAAAATATTATCATTTAGGTCTACTTAGATTAGATTAGGACATTTATTATTATTTAATTCAAAGAAGAGTTAAAAGAGTTAAAATCAAAGTTTATTTACTAAAACATTTTTAATATAGGGTTATACATAAGGTAAATTAGATTATAAATATTAATTATAAATATAAAAATATTTACTACATAATTATATTTTATTTATAATTTTTAGACATTAAATAATTTAATTTATTTATGACACAATGATGATGCAGTAATTACCTAATTAATGAAAAATTAGAATAATTGATATTATAAAAAACCAAATAAAAGTATTTTGAGACTTTTTATAAATACCAATAATTTTCTAGGATAATATGAAATGTTATGATTGATTTAATTAACTTTTTTTGAAGTAATCATTCTGTTATGAGTTTTACAAAAATCAATTATTGAATAGTGTCAAAATTGACATAAAAGAGTTTTTAAAACAAATATTATATTATTAATTGATATTAAATTCCTAAAATACTAAGGCTCGTCCAAGAGACTTATATCATGATAGGTGTATCATTAATGGACCACTTGGGAGTCTCCTGGATGTATATAGTAAGTTTATTAACCATATAATATAAAAATACAAAGAGACATTGTAAAATTGAAACTAATTAACTAAGAGTTAATACTTAAAGATAAGGTTAATATAGTAACCCAAACCTATCTAAATCCTATTGGTTGAGTGGTTTTCAATCTATCCCCACCTTAACCTTTAAATAATCTACTTTTGAGCCATTAGAAACTGAATATGAATTTATTATAAAATAATATTTCTAGCTTTTCCAAAGGTGCCCCTCACCCCTCTTATAAAAGGGCACTCACCCTTATCATTAATTCACACCTTCAAAGCCATTTGGATCGGCCAAACTCTACCCAAATACACTCTCAATTTCCCTCACTACATCCTAGAGTCCTTATTTTAGTCATAAATCCAACCTAAGGAGCCTTTTTGATCAAATCAAAAGGAAGAACCCGAAGAAGAGGTAATGTTTTCACCACCCTTTTTCAAATTCATTTATTCTTCAAATTATTCTTTATTTGTTATTCCCATTCTAAAATAATGAATACAGTATCTACTATATACTGTAATATTATTATAAATATGGTACAACCATATTCAGTATTCTATCCATCCTTTGAATGACATGTCACCATGTGTGCGTACGTACGGTTTACCGTCTCCACGTCGTGGTGTAATTGTTATTCAATATATTATTATTTGGATGGGTATAATAATGATTTTTAATTCATGTAAATAATAAATATAACATTATAATGATTCTGTATATATGATATACCATCCAATTATATATTATTTTAATATCAAAATAATGATATTGTCGCTCGTGCGTACGTACGGACTACCGTCACCACGAACGCGATGAGATTCATTCTCCATCATATCCATTCAAATATAATTATCATTTGATGATTTCAAAATAATGTTTAAGGAATTGATATCATTCTAGATATGAATAATATAAAACCTATCCATGACAAACATGGCTTACGTAACAAAACATATAAAAGAAAACGAGTAAGTTAACACCCGAAACGACGATAATACTAAGATATTATTAACAAAGCAATATTAAAAGATCATATATGATATCATATTAATGTATATGATTCTTATATAATTTAATAACAATTATTTCACCATTATACGTGAGGTTAACCTACCCTTAACCAAGGAAAAGTACAAGGTAAGGGTTTATTTCGCAATCTCTTCATTATCCGAGGTTGTTTATACGTAATAATCTACTGATATTTCTTTATCATACACATCCATGTTTCTTAAAAATGTATTTCAAAACATTTTTACAATTTACTATAATATGGGTTAAAGTCATTTATACTCTTGTTGACTTTTATAAGTGGTTTATAAAGGAATCTTTCCGTCATTTTCCAAACAAGATCCTTTTTAACCTTTTCGATGGAATTAAGGTAATAATGTTTTTTTTAACTTATACGGTGGGTGCGGCTATTTTGCGCCGTTATAAAATCTTCTAAGCTTCCCTTAAAATCTTATAAGAAAATTTTCAAATTAAATGTTTTATTTTATAATTATGTGACTTTTAAATGATTTCAAAAAAAGGATATTTCTCTCAAATAGTTTTGATTTCATCTATGTCAACATCCTTTGATGGATTTTAAGTTTATTTGGAGTTGATTTATTATGATACAATACTTCCATAATGTATTGATGGTTTTGTGATATGTTTGACTGTGGATGTGTTATTTTTATACAATTCATGGTTTATGAATAAAGTATTTACATTTCGTATGCTAGTTTTAATACGAATGTTTATGTTATGTTTAAACCTTTTCATATGGGAATGCATTGAACTTAATATGTGATGGGTGGAGCCTGCTATAGCTCCTAGATGCATCGGTAGGTCTCATGAGACAAAATAGTGTCTTGGCACAAGGCCTTTGTAAAATCTTATTTGTAGTCTTGGCACGAGGCCTTGGCTATGTGGTTATGATAGTCTGGCATTATGCATTCCATCATTATGAAAGTGGTTATTGATATTGCATGTGATTATTTGATTAGTAGAATATCCATGTGAATAAGTAAATGGAATTATTTCATTTTATTTTTTCCATACTATGTTGAAGTTCAAGTTTAAAAGGCTTTTTTTAGTTATACATTGCCTTAAATGTTTATTCTTATTTATGAAAGTTTTCGCTATATTGTTATCCTTACTGGGCATTTGAGCTCACCCATTTTATATGTTTTATTTTTCTCATGATGTGAAGAAGTAATTTATGAATGACCTATAGGGATAGTATGAGGGGATAAGAGTGTGGACTATGGAGACTATATTGTTGTATTTTTTATTTTATGATGTAATGTAAAACTTTATGAATGTATCTAGTTATTCCAAGGCTACTAAAATAATTGGTCTTTCGAGACTTGATCTTTCTTGTGATCATTCCAATGTTATGTAATAATGCACCGACTCTGGGTAACTGGGGTCGGGGCGTTACAAAGATGAGCTCTGAGCATTATTAATTGGTGGATCACATCATAGGTTGATGGGTGATTGAATCAAGGTAGATCTAGAGAAAGTGAATGCGGTGGGACTTCTTCATTACTAAAAAATTCATTATTCACCAATTATTGATCCTTTTTCAAGGTTGTACTCATCAATTTTGTATTTTTCTCTTTTGATTAAATTATTAAACACAGATATTTTGTCTAATTTTGATTTGTGTTTATTTTCACGTTGTATAAGCCCATTCAATTTTTTTATATTAGTTATTCTTTATATTCCATGATTTTCACCTTGGATTTCTCATTTGTGGGACTATTTACCAAGATCACTTGTCCAATGATGGTTTCATCATTGTTTTTATTCATTTCTACCCATTTTTCTTCATGTTCTTCACTATTGTCCCATGAGGATACAGTTTAACATTGTCGGGGTGGGCTCAAGTGCGATCAAACCCTTGCATTCATGGAGGTTGTGAAAATAATGATCAGGATGGTGATTCTTGGATGGATCATGATGGATATTGGTTGTTTCTTTGTAGATCCTAGATATGTAGTGGTGATGGTAATGGAACGCGTATGGGTCATGCTATGGGCTTTGAGTGGGTGAACATATTCCCAATTTTCGACCATCAGAGGCTGGATATCAATGCCTAGTGATTTAACCTTAAATTATGATGGATTGTAAGTGTTAAATAGGTGTTATTGGTGGTAGAAAAAATTGATCTAAAATCCATGTGAATAACCAAGTTTTTTATAAAAAATATGACTACACAGTGTGTGGTATAATGAACACAGGTCGTGTAGCCCCCCCAAGTTGTGGTTTTAGGGTTTCGAGTAGAGTTAAGGATCACACATAATGTGGTTGGGCCCACACACTGTGTGAACCTACCTGATTATCCAAGTCGTGTTCCAACTACACACACCCAGGACCCCGTGCGACACAACACGCCATGTACTCTGAGAGTACAGAGGCACGGGTCGGCACCTAGGCACTATTAGGTACATATGCATGGTATAACGTACCCATACATGGTCATCTATACACGGGAAATACCTAAGTGATTGAGAAACACCATGTATAATGAGATTCATTTCAATCCATATCTATAGTAAAACACATCCAGGTAATGAGATAGGGCCACACACTATGTGCCCCCCCCCCATACATGTCATATTCCATCCATAATTTCTTCTTATTGTATCTCCTTTGTTTGGACCTGGATTTTGGACCATGGGTAGCCTATCCAAAGTGTTTTATCACATATAATTTTATGGTGGCCATCATTATGATATAAAATATATGATTTGATATGTTATGAGTGTGATGCTTCTTTATGAAATGCTTAATGATGGTTGTGATCAAGGATAGATGATTAGAGAGATGTTGGGATATGTACTCCCCTATCCCATCAGGTCACAGGTTCCACATACTCTTTTTATAGATAAGGATTTTAATTCCCTACACAAGTCATGAGTCCTCTATCTATAGAGTGGTAATCCCTAGTCTTCGATCCCCAGTGGGGTGTGGGAACTCCTTGAGATTTGTAGATCCCTTGGTCATGTAGTGTAGTAGCAATGAGAAGTCCCCTCTATACATATTCTGTTGAGGTTTCATTTGATGTTGGGCATCGGGTATGGACTTTTGGAGTTGCAAGATTACTCGTCGACTTAGGCTAGGATGTGAGATGGATATCTCCTTTACCTCTCATCTAGGTTTCTTTATGAACACACACACACACACACACATATATATATATATATATATTGGAATCTCATTTCTAGATTTCTTTGGATTGATTTGACTCCTTTTTCAATATCCCTCTATCAGTCTCTCTTTAGTTTTTGGGGAATCCTACTGGGTATGTATGTACTCACCCCTGTATGGGATTTTTCCAAAGATTCCATGTATTATGTAGACACTATATATATTGGAATTTACTTTAGTGGAGCTTAGGGATAATTGGGTGTATTGACTATGTATAGTGGTTGGGGCTTAGAGATGAGATGTTTATCTCTCTCTTTATTCTTCTTTTTCTAGTTCTTTCAAGTTAGTACCTCTTTTTTGGTTGGGTGTGAATTTTTTCCCTTCTCACTTTGGTTTTATTCTATCATACCCTAATGTATTCCTTGGAGGTTATTACATGCATGGTTTACTCTTGATGTTACTATATTTTCTTTTCCTCTATATATTTTCATGGAGATGGATGGTTGCATGCATATAGGTACATTAAGAAAATCCCTCTAATTTTATATTATGCATTCTTAGAAGAAGTCACCAGCCCCTAGCCTATTAGAATTAGGCTTGGGTTTATGGAGGCTCAATCTTTTACTGGCTAGATGGGACCTTGTTTTTTAGGTGGTTATAGAGTGGTATCAGAGTAGTTCATTCCTTGGGATGATGAAGATTGGTTTAGAATTAGGAAAACAGCATCAAAGTGTCTCTAGTGAAGATTTTAGGATAAGGAACCCAGTTTCAGTGCAATGATCAGTGTATCTATACACTAGGACTCTGACTACCTTCTTGTTGAATTGGCATACTAAGAAATTGGGTACAGGGAACAATGGTACATTCATCATATAGGATTAAGTGCTTTGACTATCCTTCTTGATCCAGCTCCCCATATATATATTCTCATCTTACCATGGTATTTATTGATCACTTTTAATATGCCTCTATGAAGATAGTCATCCAAGTTACCAATTCTAGATTATGATAATGATTTGATGAGTGATGAGGTCTTGGATTAGGGACCATCTCATGAGGTGTTTTTTCTATAAAAGTAGGGAGTAACGCCTCTTCTTATCGATCAGTAGATAATACTAAAAGGATGATGATTAATGTAGCCTTAGAGTACTATGTGTGTTCCAGCATCAGTGACTACTATGGTTTTGTATCAATCCAAATCCCTAGAAATTGTAGGATTGGATTGAGTTAGTGGTTTGATTCTTTAAGATGGTTCAGAGCTCGATGGGTCAGATATTTTTACTGGAAGATAATAATTTCAATAGAATATCTGAGAACTAGTGGAGTTTGGTTATGTAAATCCATGATAAGATGAGTTTATCATGGTCCAACTTCCAATAAATGTTTCATGAGGAGTATTACCCTTCATGTTTGTGCATGGTACAAATCCATGATCTTCTTAATCTATAGAAGGGTATTATGTCAATTGCTGAGAATTACATGAGGTTCTATGATCTTACACGGTACCCCTAGATATGGTAATAGATGGCTTCTTCCAGGCAAGGAAGTTTTATTAGGGTCTCCGCAAAGACATTTGAGCCAATTTGGTTTCCTTATGTCAAGTCACTTATACTGGAGTGGTAGTGCAAGATTTGGTGACTGATAGCTTCCTATAAGGGGTACATTGAGTGGTTGGAGCTAGGGGAGAGCAACATATAGCTGAGACATTTGTAGTAGGTAGTAGGTGTCAGACGTCAGGTTATTATAAGAAGATGCATCCTTATTATCAGACTCAAACATAAGGATCTTATGCTCAAGGATTTCATAGAGGATTTATTCAACCTAGAGAGGGGTGATTTTATGCTTGTGATGGGTGCAGTTATTTAGATCATGATTACTCGACCCATCGTGCTAAGTAGGACAGACAGACAGTGGGTGGAACTCCACCAAAAATGGCTCACCATGATTAGGGATCTCCCAAATGTGGAAAGGGTGGCCCTTGAAAAAGGTGTTTATAGAAGGGGAGCATAATCTGCTACATAGGGAGGATCATTTGGTGTAGGAAGACGCTATGATCTCCTACCACCACCACCATAATGTATCACACATTAGGTTCAGGGATCTGGAATTCGGGGCCATGGGTAGTTTTAGTCCATGGAGGTTTATGACCAAGATGCACATGATGTGATCTGAAGTATGATATATATTTATTTTACTGTCTCCTCAGTACTAGTAGACATGAGTGTGATTCATTCCTTAATCTCTCTATTCCTAGTGCAAGAGATAGAGCTTCCAGTTGAGACTTCATCCCAGAAGCTATGGCTAGAGGTCTTCATAGGGAGTGATTCTTTGATATTTCTTATCTTCCAACAGTGTGATCAATAGCTTGGTGGAGATAGTTTCACATGGTACCTCTTGGTTGTCACGATGAGACCTTATGACATCATATTGGGTATGAAACCATTTTCCATGGTTTGGACTCAAATTGACCATCATCATAGGAGAGCTAGATTCCTTCTGAATTATGGGATGATATTCTCTTATGTGGTGGAGAAATATATCTTAGCTATGTGAGTTGGTTTTGTGACTAAGAAGTTACAACACATCACCCATCGGTTGGTGAGTTTGACCCTTGGAATAGTGGGATCTTCAGACATCGAGATTCCTTTAGTAGTGGAGGACTATATAGACATCTTCCC
Source organism: Viscum album (assembly GCA_963277665.1). Lineage (NCBI taxonomy): Eukaryota > Viridiplantae > Streptophyta > Magnoliopsida > Santalales > Viscaceae > Viscum > Viscum album. The sequence continues at coordinate 1,891,821,011 of OY728156.1, forward strand.
TAAAAATGTTTTGGTACTACCTCTATGGTGGGAGATTAAAATCTACATCGAATTTCACCCCATGACCATGCTGATATCTTTAAAGGCATGTTATATTGCCCCTATCAAGCTACAGAAGTTGAAGGTGTAGTTTGAGGACCTTTGAGATAAGGGAATTATCAAAACCAGTGTGTCCCCATGGGCAGCTCCAGTTTTGTTTGTGAAATATATGGATGGGATATTGAGGATTTTTGATGATTATCATTTATTGAACTAGGTATCAATAATGAAAAATTACCCATTATTGAGGATTGACAGCCTCTTTGATCAATTGTGAGGTGTGAGTTGGTCCTCAAAGATCAATCTTAGATCTAGCTACCATCAGTTGAGGGTTTGTGAGGATGATATTCTAAATACGGAATTTTGATGACACTACAGACACTATGAGTTCCATTATATTCCTTTGAATGTGAAAAATTCCACCACTATGTTTATAGCTTTGATGAACTGGATTTTTAGCTATACTTGGAATGATTTGTGGTTGTCATCATTGATGACATGCTCATTTACTTTGAGTCATAGTAGGATCATGTTCAGAACTTTATAATGGTTATAGACATACTCTAAAAGTATCATCTCTATGGTAAGATTTCAAATTTCCAATGTTGGATATAAAAGGTTCACTTTCTAGGGAATATAATTTTTTAGCATGGTTTAACTGTGGACCCAATGAATATTTATTTAGGGATTTCTTGTGAGTTTCCCAAGAACATGAAAGATGTTCGGATATTTCTTGTCATGAAATGGGTATTACAGGATATTTTTTATTGAATTTTATAAATTAGAACCCCTTTGACAACCCTGACATGGAATGTGTATCCATTTACCTAGACTGAGTAGTGTTAGGGATCCATCAGTCAGTTAAGACGAAGTTTAAACAATTACCTTATGTTGATATTATCAAATGAGGTCATAGATTTGCAGTATTTTTCAATTCCTCAAAAGTTGGGCTTGGTTTCATGTTGATGCAAGGGAATTCATTGATTTTATATGGGTCTAAGAAGTTGAAACACCATGAGTAGAACTATGTTACCCATGACCTAGAGTTTTAAGTGGTACACTTTGCTTATACTATGTGGAGGCACTATATTCTTGGTGAGTGATATTTTTTGCTCAAACCACCATATTATTAGGTACATATTCACTTAAAGATATATTAACCTGACATAGAGGGTCTAGTTGTATTTCATATAGGACTATGACTTAGATATAGTCTATACTCTTGGAAAGGGAAATGTGGTGGCATATTCTATTATTATGAAGTATTGTTTCTCACCTAGTGGAGGATTCATTTGAGTAGTTGGATTCTTTACATCTATCCCCGATGGAGGAGAGAGGTGTGTATTTTCTTCAGTCGATGATGTTGTCTCCTCTAGTAATTCATCATAAGAGAGAGGATTAGTTGGTATAAATCTATAATGAGGTTCTATGTGACCATATATCCTTAGGGGATTTAGCTAATGGATTCTCTAAATGATGGGAGCACATTATCTTTTTTCAAGGATGGATGTTGATTCAAATTGTGTTTGGTGGAGAGGTGTTGAGGGATTTTTGAACTTCCCCCTTGATTTTATATCCCGGTGTGTGAAATATGTAAAAGGAACTTCAGCAGTAGTTTTAGTGGGATAGAATAAGATGTAGCATAGCCAAGTTCATTTCTTGATGTCTCATATATCAGTAAGTGAAGGTTGATCACCAGGTTACCATACGTTTAATATAGCCTCGTGATATCTTGGAGTGAAAATGGGATAGTATATAAATGGAATTTGTAATAGGGATACTGTAGAAATTGTGATGCCACAATTCCATCTAGGTGATAGTTGACCTAATTAACAAGTTAACACAATTCATTGCTACCAGGGAGTATATTTTAGTAGAGTTTTTGGGGTATTTGTGTGTGCAGGAGATCATATGACTCCATGGGGTACCCTTAAAATTTGTATTTGACTGTGAAGTACAATTTATATCACAGTTGTGGAGAGTCTTATGAGATGAATTTAGGGCCCAGATTTGGATGAGTATGTAATTTCACCCCCAAAAGGATGGGAAAAATGAGCATAGTATCCAGGTGTTGGAGTATATATTTAGGTCTTATGTTTTGAATATTGTTCAGAGATAGAAGGATCAATTTCTACTAGTAGAGTTTGCTTATAATAATAGCTATCACTCTACTATTAGCATGGAACCTTTTGAGACCATATACGGGAGACCCTATAGGTTACACTTATGATGGTCTGATATTGGAGAGAAATATCTTATTGGGCTATAGATGGTGTGGGAGATGAAATATAAAGTTTAAGTTATTTAAAAGCATATGAGGATAGTATATAGCTGATATAGTTCTTATATATATCAATATCGTAGGATTTAGAGTTCAAGTAGGGAGACCATGTTTTCTTGAGAGTATCCCCGCTATGAGGATATTAGATGTTTGGTTGTGTATACTAGATGTCCTTGAGATTAATCGAGTTATTCAAGATCTTCTGGGGGGTTGGAGAGGTTTCTTACCTTCTATCCTTACCCCCACAGTTAGAGTAGGTGCATGATGTATTCCATGCATCACAGCTGAGGAGATATGTGTATGATCCTATGCACATTATTGACTAGGATGATCTAGACATCAAGGATGGATACCTACTTCATGGAGTTCCTAATGACCATTGAGGATAATTAGGAGAGGATCCCGCAAGTATGGACCATTCCTTTGTTTCATGTGTTCTAGCAGTTTGGGAGCATGCAAGAGATCTCTTGAGAGTGATAGAGCTAGATGCGAGCATGATATCCCCAAATTTTTGTTTAGATTTTAATTTTTGGGTTGAAAATCCTTATAAGAGGGGGGAATTTAGTGACTCTATTTTTTCCTTGTAAGGATTTGAAATATATTAAGCAATATTTTTTGAGCAAGGCGTTGAGACGGAATGAGATTCTGAGGCCTAGTAAGTCCAGAATTGATATTATAAAAATATTAAACATATTAATATTAGGTGCACATAGTTTTCCTGAAAAATAAAAAAAACTCCCAAATGGGGTCTCACATTGTAAATCTGAGACCACTTTTGATTCAAGAATGTTGGGTTTACCCTAGGTGTTACCTAAGGTTGGTTGGCACCGGATGTCCGGTTGAGGCAGTTGTTGGGGGTGAGTTTAATTAAAATAAGTAATTAAATTTATTTATTTTATTTTAAATACCCACAACCTAAATCCATCTATAAATAACTTAGTATAAAAATTATCCAAGGTTATCCATATAAACCATGGGATAATTGAGATGAGCTCTGATCATTATTTATTGGCAGATCACATCGAAGGACAATGGGTGATCAGATCAAGGTGGATTGAGAGGTAGTAAACATAGTGAGACTTCTTCATCATTAGAAAACATATTTTTCACTAATGATCGATCCTTTTTTATATAGGAATCGTCAATTTTTTATTTCTCTCTTTTTATTAAAAGATTAGGCAAGATATTTTATCTTTTTTTTGTCTACGTTTATCATCCTTTCACAAGAGCCTATTTAATTTGTTTATATAATTTATTATTTATATTCCATGATTTTCACCCTAGATTTCTCATTTATGTGATATTTTCCTGAGATTAGTTGGACAATGATAGATAAACCTTTGTTCTTGTGCATTTCTCACCACATTTCTTTGGGTTCTTTATCATTGGCCGACGGAGTCGCGATTCGACATTGTTGAGGTGGGTTCGAGCATGATCGAACCCTCAGTATCATGGAGGTTGAGTGAAGAATTATTGAGATGGTGATTTTTAAATGAATCGTGATGGATATCAGGTGGTTCTTCATGGATCTAGGATTTTTAGTGGTGATGATGATGGAATGAACATGGGATTCATTGTGGGATTCGAGTAGGTGAACAAATTTCCAATTTCCATCCATCAGAGGTAGGATATCGATGGTCGGTGACCTATCCTTAAATTTTGGGGGATTTAAATTGGTCAAAATGCACAATTGGTGGTATAAATGATAGATCTTAAATCCACATAATGCACTATTTTTTCAATTAAAAACTCAACTACACTGTATGTATTTTTATAAACACATGTTGTGCCCCCCCCCCCCCAATTGTGGCGCTAGGGTTTCAGGAAGAGTTAAAGATCACACACTATGTGGTTAGACCCACGTGACTTGTGAACTTGCCAAGGTATCCAGGCCATGTTCCTATTTCATATTCCCAATTCCCCATGTGTAATGACATTCCATGTACTTTTAGATTACACGGCCATGGGCCTAAACCTAAGCATGGCCTGGTATATGGCTAGGTACACAGGCATGGCCCAAAGTACATCAGTAGAGTCATCTATACATGAAAATGCCCTAAGAAGCTGGGATATTCCATGTACCACTTATTCACACAGTTTAAAATGACATGGATTCTAATTAATGTTAATATGAGAACACAGGAAGTTGATGAGGTAGGGTTACATGTTGTGTAGACCCCCATACATGTCATGTATTCCCTCTAAAACTTCTTCCTACGGTATATCCTTCATTTAGACTCGGATTTTGGCTCGTGAGTATCCTATCTTGAGTGTTTTTTCACATTAAACATGATGGTGGCCTTCATTGTGACATATGAGATATGATAAAAGGTTCATTGAGAATGAAATTTATTTAGGAAATTATTGATGATTGTATTGATCAGGATAGGATCATCAGAGATATGTCGGAGTCAGTACTCCTCTGTTATGCTAGGGTGTAGGTTTCACATACTCTTTTTATAAATAGAGATGGTACTTCCCTACACTGGGAAAAGTTTCTCTATATATGGAGTGGTACTCCCCCATCTTCGAGCATTGATAAAGTGTGGGTCCTCCAAGGGAGTTGTGGCTCCCTTAACTATAGATCACAGTAATGATGAGTGAGCCCCTCCATACATATTATAGTGAGGTTTCATTTGATAGTGGTCATCAATGAATTAATTTTGGAGCTACAGGCTTACTCATCACCTTTGGTTGGGTTGTGAGATGGAAATCTCTTTTCTCTCTCATCTTGTTTTCTCTCTCATCTTGGTTTCTATCTGTGTGTGTGTGTGTGTCTATTGGGTTCTCATTTCCGTATTACTTTGGGTTGAGATGACTACTTTTTTTGTATCTCTCTATGGCTCCCTCTTTGGTTTTTGTGGAATCCTACTAGGTATATACATATTCACCACTACATGAGATTTTTCTGCATGTTTCATGTCTTATGAAAATGATGGATTTATTAGCAGTGGCTTTGGTAGAGCCTAGGGATACTTGGGTGAATTAGCTATGTATGGTGATCAGGGATTAGATATTACGATTTGGGATCTCTCATCTTTCTTATTTTTCTAGTTTTGTTTGGTTGGGACTACTTTTTTGGTTGGGTGTGTATTTTTTCTCTTTTCACTTCGGTTTAATTATATTATACTCTGATGCATTTTCTATAGGTTATTACATGTATGGTTTACTCTAGATGTTACTATATTTTATTTTACTATGCACTTTTGTGTGGATACGGATGGTTGTGTGCATACAGGTACATTAGGAAAAGGCCTCCCACTTTATATTATTCCTTCTTGGTTCTTGTCACTATCCCCTGTCCTATTAGAGGTAATCTTGGGTTTTTGGTGTCTTGGACTTCCTCTAACCAGGCAGACCCTAGTGGGTCACATCATTACTTGTTGATCATGTTTTAGGGATGGTTATATTTTCCCTAAGTAGTTAAAATTGTTCAGAGAAATCTAAAATTGGATAAAGAATATTTGGTCGACCCATGGGTGTCACCAAGGAACCTAATGATCAATGATATTCTTTGTTCATTTGTTTACTATTTCTTTAGTTATTCTTTTTTCATTTCAACATATACTTACTCAGGATAGATATGTTTATATACACCATCGGTGGTGGCCAACTAAGTGGTAATAAATCCCTACTCAGGACATCATTGGGTACCTGAGCAAACTTCATTGTTGCAGGATAGGAAAAAAGTAGAGGCTCCTATGAATTATCCATGATTTGGACAACTAGGATAGAGCATGGAAGATTTGAATCAGGATTGGACTCAGGACCATTTTTGTGGAGTCATAAAGCTTTATTTTTTTATTATTTTGGGATTTATATGTAAATGATGAAACCATGGGGGATTAGTTTTATTTATTAAATGCTTGAAATTTATATTACCCCCATTTTTTACAGCATGTGATGTTGATATTATATTATTGGTTCTTGCGTAAATATATGATGTCATATAGGTTGGACTAATGATATTTTCAATGTTTCCACTGCTATTTATACTCTGATAAGAGGGTATAGTCTCCTTAAGGTATTCATTATACCCTTTCCATAGGTTTAAGGCCTCTAGCATACAAGGAGGCATGCCTAAGGCCACATAGAGTTCGTTCATTTGTTCAACATCGGGTGGTCTAAGGTGGTTGGACATTACAAAATTAATGATGATGTTGATACCATAACCATTATTATTATTGTTTTTGTTTTTGTTGTTTTTGTTTTTGTTTTTTTTTTTTTGTTCTTTTTTTTTGTTATTGTAATTGTTGTTATTCTTTGTTTTTGTTTTAAATTAATAATAAAACTTAAAAAATCATTATATATATATATATATATTCACACACACACATACACACACACATATATATAACCAATAAATACCCATTAAAAATATTACTATTATTAAATTACTCAAATAAAAATAAAAAAATTGAATAATTTCACTGAAAATATTAAAAATAAATAAACCCACTAAAAATTTACTACAATAAAAATAATATTTCATCACACATTAGTAACACTCGTTCAAATGAATTTTGAAATTACAATTAACACTTAAATAATAAATCATGCATAATTTTTTCCTACATTTTCACTTTTGAATAAAAATAAACAATCAAATTTGAAATTTAGAAATGGGGTGTTACATTATGAACCTCAAATCATAACTATTAAGTGACTACATTGTAATATTTATCATGTCATCCCTTCAAAATTCCTCAAATAAATCATGGAAAAATGAAAATTATTGCAACATGATTTTTTATTCCTTCGCCAAATCAAATTTGAAGCTCCTGGAAAACTTCTCCAAACTTCTATTGAACTTTACCATATAAAAAATACCTTTAATAAGACCAATTTCCAAAAAAACAAAACTATTTTTGAAACTCATTTCATAATTCTCCTTACTAGATCAACCTAGGTTAAAATAGATTCCAAGATCTAAATTAACATGAAAACTTCCCAATTTTAACTAAATTACAATCCCTATACATGTAGGTCAAAACCCAATCATTACTGAACCACATAAGAAGTTTATTATTCCATAAATTATGAAAATGACACCTTAATCCACCTATAAATACCCACACCTCTAATTAATTATCCAAACACAAAATAAAATCCCACTTATGTTATCTATATTATTCTCTAATAATTAGATAAATCTTTGAAGTATTAGCTTCAAATGATTTAGTAATTGAATTCATGGTAAGGGTTCTCTCCTTTTTCACTTCAAATTCATTTTACAAGTTATTTTTAATTTCATACTAGTTTCTCTTAATTTGGGTTTAATCCATCAAATTAATTATTTTATAGTCTCCTACTATTTGTTTTTATATCTATAAAATTAATATCATCAAAAAACTAATAGTAGCCTCAATCTAGAAAAATAAATGTTAAGTATATTTAGTTCACACCATACTAGTACCTTTAAGAGTACTCTAGGTATTTTTTCAGAAGTGGAATTTTGGTACCTAAATAACCTATAATATAATCCCTAAATATTTTCTTTACATTTAAAATTCCAATATTTAAAAAAAATAAAACTATGTTAGATAGTGTATACGACACACAACACCAAGCCTAAATGAACCATGAAATATTATTATTTAAATATGATTATTATAACCTAGCCATTAAATTGGAGGCTATGAATAGGAATAACTAATTTATGAAAAATATATAAAGTTCCTACTTAATATAAATCTATTGATATATTCATAGTAAATAATCACTAAATTTTTTAGTAAGGATGTTTTTTCTTTAAAAATACATTTTCTTCATAAATGGATTTGATTGTTTTTCGTGAGAAAATATTATAATGAATTTGTAGAAATTTTAAAAAAAATATCTAAAAAGGTTATAATTTTTTAAATCATTATATAAAAATTATCTTATGGTGAAATTTTTAGATTTTTATGAAAATTTTGATTTTTCAATGAATAGTGAAAAAATATAGATTTTTATTGAAAATTCTATTTCTTTTAAATTGTTAACAAAGTAATATTATATTTTGGATTAGTTTTGAAATTTAATTAGTTAATTTTGATTAAATATAATATAATTATAGTCCTTTTAATGAATTTTTTTACTTTAAATTGGTATAAAAACTTTTTTATACATAAAAAGTATTTTTCTGAAAAACTATTTTTCTGAAAAACTATTTTTCTGAAAAACTATTTTTCTGAAAAACTATTTTTCATCGCTTTTATGGGTTTAATTTTAAATTAAAATCATGAAACATATATCAATTGAATATTGGAAAATGAATTAAATATTTCGAATTATTATTTCCAAATTTATTGAATAGGTCCCTTTTATGTTTAGTCATTATGAATATTAACTATAGTAAGTATTTTTCAGCATAGTAAGGGTAAATTGGGTAATTAATGTTAAAAATTATATGATAAAGACAGAAAATTGACCCTAAAATTTTCCTTTATCCTATTTTATAGGTTTATTTCATCCATTTACATCCAATTTTTAAATAAATGTCCACTTGATTCCATATTTCCTTGATTTTAACCTTCATAATATTTAAGTAAAAGATAAAGACAAAAATGTTGCTTTCTTGCTTTTAATAACTACAATATTTTGTGATAAGAATAAAAAAATTATGTTTGGTTATAAATATTCATTTGAAATATAAATCATTTTTTGTCATGGTAATTTATTTCTAGTTTTTATTAATGAAATAATTTCCATAAATTCTTATGTAATACTGACATGGTATTTTTCCAATTAATAGAAAAATAGAATTAATGATTTTAAAAATATTAAAAGTAATATAAATTGAATGAATTATTATGTTACGAAAAAATTAGATAAATATAAAATTTTATTGATGTGTGAAAGGATTATATTCTAATTACATTTTTTCATGTTATTTTCAAAGTCAAATTAAATGAATAGTTCCAAAAATGAAATTAATGATATTTTATAAAAAATAATATTTTATTAAATTATTTAAAATTCCTAAAAATATTATATTAATAAAAATAATTTATATATAGTTTAAAATATAAATCGTGGTATATTTGTGGTCTAATTTTCCTTTTATAGTAACTATCTTGACCCCTAAATAGTAAAAACTTTGTTACAGTAGTAATCATCAAAAAGGGTTAACATGAGTTAAAACTAAAAGTTAAGGGTAAAAACATCACCTAAAATTGTCAAAATTTTATTATATGAGATTATTTCGAACCATACTCATATGATATTATAATTATATAATTTTTAATACTTTTCCATAAAAAATAATTTATATTAATTTAATATTTTAAGAGATTTAAAGAGTGCCCCTCCCCTAACTTATAAAATAGAACCTCCTCTCATCTTCACTTCAATATTCAAGAACTATTTTATTTGGTAAAACCCTAAAAAATACCTTCCTTAATTACATTTCTATGTTCTGGAGACTTTTTTTATTATAAAACCCTCCTAGGAAGGCTTTTGCTGTAAACCTAATGAGGATGTCCAAAAAAGAGGTATCCTTCTTAACTGAGTGTTTTTATTTTATTTATTATTCCAAATCCTTCAAATATTATTCAAAAATGATGATATAATAAAATTATTATCTAAAATATACTGATATGTTATTATTTTAATGTAATAACCTACATTCATCACCTCTTTATCAAGTGGGAAAAGAAACAATCATTCGTGTGTACGGTGGAATACCACCTCGCGAACCGATGTAATTAATTTTACATCATCACCTCTCACGGATGTGTATGATGATAGATTTAATGTATATATATGATATTCATGACATATTTATCATTATTTAAAAGTAATATATCATATTTTTTCTTAACTTTCCATTCATTGAAAGATGATAATGTCATTTATGCATACGTGTGGATTACCACTTACATGAAGTGATGTGATTCATTTTTCATTACCGCATCATATGGATGGTATATATAAGTGTATTTAAATAAATAATATGGTATTTATGATATAATTAACATTATTTAAAGATAATATAATACTTACCTTCTTTCCATCATGATCGTTGAAAAGTGGAAATGTTACTCATGTGTATGTACGGCTTACCATCTCCTTGATTGTAACTTAAATCATTTTTCATAACCATATTTCATGGTTGGTTTTAAAACTATAATTTATGTATAAAAATTATAATTATTTCATGATTATTATTCTTTATATTATGAAATAATGACCTCATTAACCATAGTCAACCTGCTAAAGTCATTTTGGACATATGAGCTGAATATCATCAACAAGTCGAATATAAACTTAAAGGATTTAGTAATTGAAAATAACATGATAAAAAAAATAAAAAAATGGATAATAAAATTTAAAAAAATTATTAAAAAATTAAAAAATTAACATAATTTTATTATTTATGAATATAAAAAATGTATGTGATGATTCGGACTTGAGATAAGGGACTTTCTTTTAAAAAATAATCTTTTAAATTTTCCCTTCCAAATCTTTTTCTTTAATGTCCATATTCTTCTAAATGTTAAAATAAATTTATTATTTATGTTTCAATGTATGCTAAAGTTTATTTGTGATCGTGTTTGAATTTATTTATAATATTTTTAAATGGTAAACTTTTTAAGGTTTTACGTAAGGGACACTTTGCTTTAAAAACATCATTTTAAAGGTTTTAAAGATTAATTTTCTAAATCTTTATCTTCCATGTCCAAATTCATAAAATTGTATTTTTAATGTGTTTATATGGACATAAATAAATTATAAAGGACATTTTATGTCTTTTTTTACTTTATTTAAAAGGTTTTCAAAATAAATATTTTGTGTATTTTATATGAAACATTTTTACTTTCTTTACAAAAGATAAAAGGCATATTGTATTTTAACATATACAGTGTCAATGAATTTTCCCACTACTATAACCATTATTTGATATTTAGAGTTATTTATAATATTCCTTGTTTTCTTCAAATAAATACTATATTTTTCTTTGTTATAATTATTTTCAAAAAAACTAAAATAGAATGCATATTTTTATATTTAGAAATTTTTTTCTTTTGAGTGTAAGGGATATATCTCTAAACCACCCCTTTTTTGGGTTATGATTGTTCTCTCTCTAACTCACTTTATTTATTTTTTTAATGATATATAATGATTCTAAATTATTTATATATTTCTATCACATGTATACCTATCTTATTCTCTCTTCCTTTGATTAGGTAATACAAGTCTTATGATCATTTCTCAAATTTATTCTTTAATGAATATCTTTTGATTATGATATGAGGAAATATTATGCAATCCATTTTATTTACATGGGTAATTATTATGTTTATTCCTTATTATTTATTTGGTTTTTGTGTCACTCTTAATCATGAACATTTTAGTATGGGTGTACCCATATTTCACTCTAATACATTGGGTAATGTTTTTGTCTCATGATACATTATGTATGAGATTAGAGAGTAAACCTAATCTACTATGGGACTCTGTCCACCAAGTGATATTGTCTTAGTAGTTAGCCTTGACCTATTCTTATTTCATGTTTTTTTTCTTCCAAATTTTCTATATTTATATGATATTATTATACTATGTTCTTTATGTTATGATCCTATGCGATTAATCATGGTCTTATGTTTATAGGAAAGCCTATGCTACTTTTCAAGGGTGAAATGTATAATTTTTTTTCATGATTATAAAGAAACCTTTTTTAGTTTTATTTTACATTTAAAGTTTCTTATGGAATGTTTTATGAAAATATTTTTGTAGAAAAGTTGATTTCTTGGGTAATAAAATATTTATTTTTTCCCAAATTTTATTTTTGAAAAAGAAAAATATTTTATAATTATTCATGAACTGAAAAGTTTCTTTCTTTATTTTTATATATCCCTTGCTAATATATTTATGATCATCCCACATTTTAAAATGTTTTTCATAGGGTTTTATGGATGAGTAGGGACAACGATGAGGTCAAGATGAAAATTTTAAAGATGTATCATGAAAAGAAAAAAACATAATAAAAGTTTTGTTTTGTAGGAAAAATATATACTAAGTGAAAGTTTCCACTTTGTGATGTAATATTTATTTATATAAGGGTGATGTCATAATTCTATAAAACTATAAACTATAAAGATCCTAAAATTTAATAAAATGAATTCTTGACTTAAACTAAATATTATTTAATGTTTAATTTTAGGTCCTTATAGTTGGAATTATAGTAAAGGTTTAGATAAATTTTTAGATTATGATATTTCATGTGAGGCTAACTTAAGAGTTATGGATACCATAATGGGTTTATGAGTTCAAGGTTGATCATAAATTAAAATTCTTATACAACCCTTTTGAGGTTTTAAGGGAATGGATTTTAATTTGATTAATGACATTTTTGGGGATTTTTTATTGGGTTATAGTATATGTAACCCTTAGGTTCAACATGAAGTATTATTTGAAGAATGATTGTCTTTTAATAAGTTTAAAGGTATTGATAACATTTAGGGTTTATAATATATTTGATGATTAAGATTGTTTTTAAGGACTTTCATCATATTTATAGAGATGTTATAAGAATTTTTTTGATATAATTTTAGTAAAAAGGACATCCATTCACATCTAGAAACTGTGTGGGGCTTGAACCCACAACTAAAGAGTGAAAAGGGTACAATGCCTACCACAAGATTATGTGATTTCTTGGTTAGTATGATATTTTTTAAAATGATGTGATAGATAAATATTAATATGATTTTGGGGATATTTTTTTATCATAGAGATATCCATGTAATTTAAAAGTGATTTTTTGATTATTTGATTAATGTTATTTTAGAAGGAGTTCAGTATTTTGGTAACCTTATATGATTAAGGTAAAAAATCATTATGAGATATTATTTGAGAAATAAAGTTTTAATTATCTTTTGTAAGAATATATGATTTTAATATGGCTTTATGGTTATTTGGTTTATATATGTAAATGATTAACATATCTTGGAGATTATATAATTAGGGAATATACATTTTTGTTATGATACATTAAGTGTGATTGATGTTATTTGGAGATAAATTTTAAATTTATCATGGAATAATATGTAATAAAATAATTCTAATTTTTTGGTTTCAGTCTTAGTCTGGTATATTTTTAATAATTTTAAGGTTGGTTAATTACCAAATGATATAAGTTGAACTTTGGGTGTTATTGTTGAGGGTTTGGTGATTAATGTTGTATTTCTTCATATGATGGCTTATTCATTATGAGAATTATCATGTTCTAACCATTTTGGTTTCAATTAGTGTATAAACATAGGAGGAAGAAATTTTTATCCTTTTTTGGATTATTTTATTTTTTAAAAGTTGGTTTTACTTCTTCATTCATAAAAAAATAATATTTAATACTCATTGTTTGGAGAAAAATATGAGATTGTGGTGAAAAATGATTAAAGGATTAAATTATACTTATTAGGTAAGTAAATTTCCTTATGTTAATTGTCTAAATGGTAATTTAATTCTTTAACTATAGGAAAAGTATCTTGAAAGAAAAATTTTATCGTATTTCCTTTATTTTTTATTAATTGATGGTCTTTTTCGCACCTCATAGATTTATGGTTTTGTGGTCATTAACTTTCTCTCTTGATTAATAAATTTATTGTGATCAATAATCTACATCACTCTCTATAATTATTTAGAAATTATGTTTTTATTCATGTCCACATTTTCAGTTCCCACTAATGTTCTACCGTTTGAAAACCTAGTTATTTTATGACCTTCAAATTTATTTTTACCTCTTTTCAAGATAAAGTTTTATTAACTTTTTTAATGAACTGAGATTTCAAAAAATGTTTTTACAGATGTCAACCCCTTATTTTCTGAGATCGAGTTTAAATTTTGTGTATTTTTTTTTAAAGGGGTAATAATGTAACTCCTTAAGATTTAATAAAACTAAACTATGTTTGATAGCGTAAACGACATGCAACACCAAGCCTATATGAACCATGAAATATTTTTATTTAAATATGATAGTTATAACTTACTCGACAAATTGGTGAGTATGAATAGAATTTACTGATTTATTAAATATATATAAATTTTATAATCAATATAAATTTATTTATAAATTGTTATTAAATAATCACTCAATTTATAGTAAAGTTATTTTATTCTTTAAAAATATGTATTTTATTCAAAATAGATTTTATTTCTTTTTGTTGAAACATATTGTAATTAATTTCTAGAGAATTTATAAATTTTATTAGACAAAAACGATATCATTTTTGAAATCAACATATCAAAATTATCTTATGGTGAAATTTTGATATTTTTCTAAAATGTTTTATTTTTTAATGAATAGTGAAAAAATACTGATTTTTATTGAGAAGTGTGTTTTCTTTAAAAAAATCATATGATATTTTAGATTTTTTTAAAACAATATAATTAGTTTATTTTGATTAAATATAATCTAATTATAGTCCTTTTAATGAATTTTATACTTAAAATTGGTATTAAAACGTGTTTATACAAAAAAGGGCAGTTTTCTGAAAAAACCACTTTTCAACGTGTTTTATGGGTTTGATTTTAAATTAAATTCTACCACATCTATAAATTTAATCTTGAAAATTGAAATATATATTTGGAATCAAGAGATCAAAAAAATTTAAATAGTTCCTTTTTATTTTTATTCATTGTGAATAGTAACTATAGTAAATATTTATCACCATGGTAAGGTAAATCGAGTAATTTACGTTAAAAAATTATGATAAGGACTAAAAATTCAACCTAACAATTGAATTTATCCTATTGGATGAGTGGGGTTTAGAAATTTCCATCTAATTCTAGATTATATGGCCACTAAGTTCTGTATTTCTTTGATTTTGAAATTTATAATATTTAAATAAAATATAAAGACAAAAATGTCACTTTATTGATTTTAATAAATACAATATTTTTGGAAAGAATAAAAAATTTATGTTCATTTATAAATAGTAATTTTAAATATAAATTATTTTTTATCATGATAATTTATTTATAATTTTTTGAAATGAAATAATTTCCTTAAATGTTTATGCAACGCTAACATGGTATTTATTCAATTAATAGAAAAATAAAATAAATGATTTTAGAAAAAAAAAGTAATATAAATTTAATGAATTATTGTGTTACATAAATTTTCTATATAAATATATCATGTTAGTAATGTTTTAAAGGATTATATTTTAATTCAATTTTTTCATGTTGTTTTCAAATTCAAATTAAATAAATAGTTCCAAAAATGACAATAATGATATTTTATAATAAATAATATTTTAAATTAAAATTATTAAAAATTATATCTTCAGCCAAGTGATTTGGATATGGTTTAAAATATAAAATGTGGTCCTTTTATGTTACAATTTTACTTTTATAGTAACTATCTTAACCCATAAAGTATAAAAAACTTTGTTACAGAGATAATCATCAAAAAGGGTTAACATGGGTTTAAACCAAAAGATAAGGGTAAAAACATCACATTAAAATGTCAAAATTTTATTGGATGAGATGAGTTCAACCCATTTGGTTTGGAAAATACCTTCCCAAATCCCTTCCTTAATTCCATTCTCATGTCCTAGAGGCCTTGGTTTGATTATAAAAACCTCTTGGGAGGGATTTTGGTGTAAACCTAAAGAGGTTATCTGAAAAAAGATGTATCACTCTTAACCGAGCATTTTTATTTTATTTATTATTTCACCACCTTTAAATATTATTCAACCATGATGATATAATAGCATTATTATCTCCCATATACTAAGTTTTTATTATGTTAAGTTAATAACCTACATCCATCTTCTCTTCCATAAAATGAGAAACAAAACCATCATTTGTGTGTATGGAGGACTACCACTATATGAACCGATGTAATTTGTTTTCCATCATCACCTTTCACGGATGTTTTTTATGATGGATTTAATGTATATATATTATATTCATGAAATATTTATCATTATGTAAAATTAAAAAATCATATATTTTCTTACCTTTCTATTCATTGAAAGATGAAATGTCGTTCATGTGTATGTGTGAATTACCACTTCCACGAAGTAATGTGATTTTATTTTCATTACCTCGTCACATGTATGGTGTGTATAAGTGTATTTAAATAAATAATATTATATTTATGATATTTATTATATAATTATAATTATATAAATTTAAAATAACACTTACCTTCTTTACATCATGATCATTGAAAATGGAATGGTTACTCATTCGTACGCACGGCCTACTATCTCCATAACTGTAACGTAGTTCATTTTTCATAATCATATTTGATGGTTTGTTTTAAAAGTATAATTGATGTATAAAAATTATAATTATTTCCTGATTATTATTTTGGATATTATAAAATGATAAACTCATTGATCATAGTCAACCTGCTGAATTCATTTTAGACTTATGAGTCGAATATCATCAAAATGGATAATCTGAACTTAAATGATTAAGTAATTGAATATAACATGATAATAAAGAAAACAAAATGGATAATAGAATTTAAAAATGTTATTAATAAATAAATTAATTAACATAAGTTTATTATTTATAAAGATAAAGAACTTATGTGATGATTCACACTCAAGGTAAGGGACTTTCTTTTAAAAAAATCGTCTTTAAAAGTTTTCTTTCCATCTCTTTTTCTTCCATTTCCATGTTATTATAAATGTTTCTATAAAATTTTTGTTTATTATAAAATTGATGGTAAAGGTCATTTTTTACCATTTTTTAATTTCTTTAAAAAAAATCAAAAATTAATACTTTTAGGGTTTTACGTAAGGGACACTTTACTTTAAAAACCTTGATTTAAAGATTTTAAAGATTTATTTTCTAAATATTTCTCTTGCATGTCCATATTCGTAAAATTATTTTATTGATGTATTTATATGGAAATAAATGAATTATAAAGGAAATTTTATTTCTATTTTAAATTTAATTCAAGGGTTTTCAAAATCAATATTTTACATATTTTATACAGAATGTTTTGACTTTTTTTTTAAAGATAAAAGGAATGTTATATTTTAACATATACAAAATCAACATCATTTCCTGATTTGGAAACCATTATTTAATATTTTACATTTTTATAAGATTCCTAGTTTTATTAAAATAAAAACCATCTTACCGTTTTTTAAGTATTTTCAAAAAAAACAAATGGAATGGATATTTTGATATATGGAAGTGTTTTTATGATGGGTGTGAGGGATCTCTCTCTAAACCACCTTTTTTTGGGTTATGACTATTCTATATATAACTCACTTTAAATATATATCTAACATAATGTAATGTTTTTAAATTATATATATATGTCTCTCACATATATACTAATTTTATTCTCCCTTATTTTGATGGAATAATACATACCTTATGATTGTTTCTCAAATACCTTCTTTAAGAAATCTCTTTTTATTATGATATGAGGCAAGATTATGCAACCCATTTTATTTCCATGTGTAATTTTTATGTTTATCTCTTATGATTGATTTCACTTTTATATCACACATAATCATGAACATGTTATGATGGGTGAACCTAGATAGCACTCCAATACAATGTTTAAAACTTTTTTCTCATTAGGAATTATTTATGGGATTAGAGAGTAAACCTAATCAACTATGAGACTTTTTCCACCATGTGATGTTGTCCTGTAAGTTATACTTGTATTAGGATTATGTCATTTTTTGTGTTTCTTCCACATTTCCTATGTTTATGTGATCTTATGATACCATGTTATTTATGTTATGATCATATGTTATTACTCATGAGCTTATATTTATAGAAAATAATATACTACTTTTCAAGGGATAAATGTATAACTTTTTTTGAAAAAAAAGTCATATGTTTTTCATGATTTCAAAGGAACCTCTATGAATTTATTTTCCCATTAAGATTTATTATTAAATGTTTTATTAAAATATTTGTATATTAAAGTTTATTCCTTTGGTAATAATTTTTTTATTTTAAGCTCAAAGTTTAAATTTGAAAAAGAAATTTTTTTATAAGTATTCATGAACTAAAAATTTTCTTTCTTTCTTTTTATATATCCATTACTAATATTTTTGTGCTCATCCTAAGTTTAAAAAAATCAAATGATTTTAAGGATGAGTAGGTACAAGGATGAGGTCAAGATGAAAATTGTGAATATATTTCATGAAAATAAAACTTGTTATATAATAAAAGTTTTGTTTTGTGGGAAAAATGGATATTAAGTGGAAGTGTACACTTTATGATTTATTATTTATTTATTTATTGGTGACATCCTAATTCTATAAAACTCTAAAATGTAAAGATCCTTAAATTTAAGAAAATGAATTTCTGACATAAAACTCAAGATTATGTAATGTTTAAGGTCGGGTCCTTATAATACACCACATGGTTATTATGTACATGAGAAACATAACCTTGAATCTTGAGAGTTTATTTATAACTTACTTGGTAACTCATTTATATGAACCTTTAAATCGATATCATTTCATCAGATTATTTTCTAATAGTACCTTCAATTATGAATTCCCTATTGACTATAGATTAATTTCCGATATAAAATTTCATTTCTTGGCTGAATATTCTTTAACCCAACACCAACCTTCATCATTTATGGGGTTTCATTGAAGATCAATCACATGATATGAAATTTAATTTTATGATCTAATGTATATATTTATTTTCTAGTATTTCATTGAGTTTTAGATAAGTTACTTGATTAGTGAGTCTAAAATTAGATATCCCTATAATGTATTAGATAATGATTAATATATATATATATATATATATTATTTATGAGTTACTTGATATTATGAAAAGGCGACTTATAGGGTAGTCTTATCATATAATTTTCTAGAGACTAGGTTTGAAAACATGTTTATAATATAGAGATATCATATATATGTCCCATTATTATTCATGATCCTTCCTATATATTTTCATTATCTATTTAATGTTAAAATTAAAATTTGGGGTTCTTCCTTGACACAACATTACACTTACAAAAAACTTTCAATGGGGATTTTGTGATCAACTTTTTTTCTTGATGTAAATCTATAAGAAATGAAAGATTTTTACAAATCATGAGTGAAACATAGACACATTTAAGAGGTTCTTAATAAATTATTCTTTTTAATGATCTATCATGTTTATTAGTATTGGTTATCTAGGAATCAAATGAATTTAATAATTTTTTATATTATGTGGAGAAATTTTATCGTTATATAATTGGATCCTAGTAGTGTGGATTTGGGGCGTCACATATTGAGAAAGACCAGGGGTGATATTCTAGTTTGTATAATGTGGATGAGGATGAGCTTTCTAGGGATCAAGGTGTAGTAAATATACCATGTTTATAACCCAACCTTATACTATATTTGATATTTTATAGGTATCATAACACTATTATATTTATGATATATTTCTCTTTAAATAAATTTAATTTTTTGATAGCTTTCTTTACATACAATACTAAGTTTAAACGAACCATGATATACTATTGAATTATTATTATTTAAAGGTGAATGTTATAACCTAACCGTTAAATTATCGGAATGAATAAGAATATTTTCATTAGAAAAATATGTATAAAGGTTTTATATAATTCAAATTCAAAATAAATAAGAGATCAATATTTATTAAAGTCATTTTATGATTTAAAAATATGTTTTCTTCAAAAATAGTTTTTATTACAACTTGTACGTAGATATTATAATTAATTTATGAAAATTTTGGAAATTTAATTTTATAAAAATGATATGATTTTTAAATAATCATATCAAAATTATCTTAAGGTGAATTTTTTTTTTGAAAAGATCATTTTTTAGTGAATAGTGAAAAAATACCAATTTTATAGAAAACTGTTTTTTCCACTCAAGTATTTAAAAATAAAATTTTGTTTTAAATTTTTTTTTAAAAATTATTAGTTACTTTTTATTAAAAATATTATATTTAATTTCATTTTAATTGATTTTATTCTTAATTTTGGTATAAAAACATTTTTATAAAGGCATTTTTCTGGGAAACAATTTTTATCGCGTTTTGTAAGTTAGTTTTTAAATTAATTTCTGCCACTTAAAGAAATTTAATTTGATAAAATTGAATACATATTTGGAATCATAATATATAATTTAAATTAATGAGTTCACTTTCATTTTTTTATTATGAATAGTAAAATTTGTAAAAAAAAATCAGTTACCACAGTAAGTGTTAAAACGTGTTAAAAGGATTGAAACTAAAATTATATGGATTAAAATAGCCTAAGAACTTGTATAAATCCTATTTTATAGTAATATTTTGATCATGTATTATATTATATTCTAATATGAGTAATTTAGAATCATTTTTCACGAATAATACATTAATATATTTTAGTATTTTGAAAAAATCCAAGTCTGTCCTCTCTCTCACTTATAAAAGGACACCCCCTTCCTCTCTTATAAACACTTAAAATATATATTATCTTAGCCAATATATAAAAAAATTCTTTTCTAACATCCCTCTAGATGTATTATAGGTACTTTTTTATCATAATTCTATCCTTTCAAGGATTAATGTGTAAGCCAAAGGAGGTTTCTCAACTAAGAGGTATAACTCTTAACTGAGTACTTTCAATTTTATTTCTTCTAAAACCATCTCTAAACTTATTGTATTCATCGTAAAAGTATGAATAAAATTTATTCAATATAATTATATTTTATTGTTTTGATGGTGCATCCTTTATTCATCTCCTTATTCTTCAAATGGGAAACAAAATCATCATTCGTGCTTATGTGTGGATTATCACCATGCAAAGTGATGCATTTTTGTTTTCATCACTACCTTAAAAATATAGTTATTATGATGTATATAATGTTTATATATGATATTTATAACATAATTATACTTTTGAAGTTATAATATATTATCTACCTTATTGCCTTTCCATTTGTTAGAAAATGATAACGTCGTTCGTGTGTACATGTGGACAACCACCTCCACAAAGTGATGCGATTCATTTTTCATCACCACATTTTAAAAATAATTATAAAAGTTTATATGATGAATACATATGGTACTTTTTTCATTAATAATATTCTACATATTTTTAAACCATGAACAAGGTTAAAGCACAAAAACCATCGAACTGAAAAATGTATGGAAAACTGACTAGTTTTCACCTAAATGTTCATTTTAATGAAGAAATTATTAACAAAAGGATAATTGGAAATTATAAAGGAATGATAAATAGTAAGTTATTTTTTAATATGGTTAATTAATATATTTATAATATATATATATATATATATATATATATTATAGTGTAATTGAATGCATACAAATCATGATAGGACTTGATGTATGGGATTTATGTTATAATCTCATTCATTTTTAGGATTGCCTATGATAAACTTATGTTGAATGAAATTATATAGATATTATCCTTTAAAAAAATTACTATGGTTATTCATGTAAATTTCAATCAATATTTCCATTTTCTTATCATTGGTACTTAAAATTATCAAGAAAACATTTTTAAGAAAAACAGACTTTATTTCCACTTTGGTCAGGAATATTTTTCTTCTATGTACATGTTATCTTTAAAATGTTTTCTAGAATGTTTTTACTATTATAAAAGAATTTATTAAATACATTTTAACCCATGATTTAATTTATATAAAAAAATTAAATGGAATATTATTGTTTTTTTCCAAACGAGTGACATTTACCAAAGTTATGAAAATAATATTTGTTTTAATGTTTTTCACATGAATGGATTTTCCCACTATCATGTTTACTATTTTATTTTAAGATCAATTTAAAAAAAATCATGTATCTTTTCAATGAATTTTTTTTTCATAACATTTTATAGATTTTTATATTTTAAATAAATGGTTTCAAAATAAAAAGATTATTTTCCTCAAGAAATGTTTCAATGATCTTTTGAAGGTATTTTTAACTATGAAAACATCATTTTATGTTACTTATGCTTCACTAGGGGAATTATCCAATGATTCCATATTTATTCTTTCTCTATATGTTTATTGGTTATGATGATAAAATCTTGATGAAACCTGCTTTATTTTCCATGGGTTAAGCTATGACAAAATGATAAAAAAAATATGACATTGTTTCATAAATATGAATAGATTATGATTATGTGATGGTTGGGTTCGTTATATACCTCCAATTTATTGGTTAATGTGATATTGATATATCATAATATGATGATGATAAGTATAGACATGATTGTGAACATATTTGTTCACATTTTTATGTATGGTTATGATTTCTTCTACCTATGATCATAAAATTATGCTTGGACATGATTGTGAATAGATTTATTTAAATTTGAAGAATGAGTATGATTACTTCTAAATATGGTCATTGGATTATGTATTTACATGATTGTTAATGGTTATATATACAAGATTATGATTTCGTATACTTATGACCACACATGCCTATGTTATAAATCTTGAATGATGATTACTAATTTAACACCCTTATTAACCATGCTTTTAGATATGACTTAATTTTGGAATTTATGATCTAAGATTTTATGTTTATGAATCTTTTAAAATAAGGATGTGAATTTGATTATGTTATCATACCCTTATGATTATTTTATGATTTCTTATTATTGATGTATCTCATGTTTACCCTTATTGTGTATCTGATCTCAGCCTTTATTATGTTTTCCTTCCCTGGGTTTTTATGGAAGGTTATAAGTATAATAATTCTATAAGAGTACTAATATAAATATCTTTAGAGGATATATTGAAGATAATTTAAAAGATAAGTTAATTGTGTATCTAGTCTCCAAATACACTAAACCTTTATAATCCTCAAGAGTGTAAAATTATTATATGTTTTAAATATTCATCTAAAATGATGTAATATTTATGTATGTTATTCTGCAGTCACTATAGTTGGTATTAGAGCATAGTTTATTTATTTTTGTATATTAGGATTAGAAAATATTAGTGAGAAAAATTAGGATATTCCTAAGTATAGAATAATATCCTAAGTCATGGTAAAGAAAATAGTGTGATTTTTATATAAAATATGTCCATGTCTAGATACTAACAAGTGGATGCAGTTATTTCATAGATGCACCTAGGGGTAACAACTCTAAAAGGGTAAGATTTTATATTAACTTGATTTGTCTCCAATATATTATGAGTGGGCCTACGACTGCACACCTAGCTAGACACTCCCAAGGGATATGATTTGGTTAATTTACATTCTATTTATGAACCATTATGATGAATGAGAGGATAGAAACTATGAGAACTGATTATAAGTTATATTAATATTCAATATACTGAGATTGTCATGGGTTGAAATAAGGTTTAATAATTTAGGACATCCAAATAATTATTTTTCATAATCATATTATTTATTACTCTGGTTATTGATGTTTGATGCTCACACTATGTTTTTTGGGATTTTATTTAATGGATGGAATAAGGAGGAATCATGTGAAAAATGAATGTGATGTCTAGTGAAATAAATATCCTTGTGAGTAGCCAAATGTCTTTGTATCTGGGATGAAATATCTTGTGACTATTCTCACTCAACTCTCTCAATCCATGATAAATAATGAGAACAATGTTAATCATCTAAATGAACCAAGGAGGGAGAACATGCCATTAAATATTTTATGAGACAATTCTCACCCTACTTTTGTGGGTATTTTTATCCACTATTTTATAAGAAATGTATCAATATGATGAAAAATATATTTTTTGTTCTTCAGTGCTCAGGTCATGATAAAATTGTCTTAATAGTCTATTGGTTGGAAGGCAAAGATGATCAATGATGGAATCTTATCAACAATAAAAGGAAAGAAGAAGAAATAAACTTTGTGGTATGGGTGGAGTTTAAGAGGGTATTTCTCAATAAATACTTTCCTTTAAATCTATATATTAAGTTGGAAAGGGGATTTCTAGAGATGAAATGGAAGGATAGTGAATCCATTAGTACCTATCAAGAAAACTTTATAAGATATTCAAGGTATGATTCTGGTTTTATAATTGACTCTGTGAGAAAAATTGATCAATTATTTAGTAATCTAAAACTAATTATTCAAAAGGCATTAGCCATAAGAGACTTTGTTTGCTATGAATAAATCATTCAATGTATTATGAAGGTAGAAATTGGGAGTTTAAACACCAATTATTCTACAATTTTTAGTGAAAATAAGAGAAAAATGTATCTTGATAGAAACTTGAATAGTAAATCCCAAGGAGGAAAGAAATTTCAACCAACTACATGCCAAAAATGTGGGGTAAATCCCTCAGTTCATTATCTAAAAGTAACTAGGAAATTCTTTAATTTTGGAAAGGTTGGCCATTGAGCTAGTGATTGTCTAAGGGGGTGAAAAGGTTGGAAAATGAAATAGAGGAGAACAATGATTCTACCAATGAAGTTCAATGTTTTAGATACTGGGAGATTATGAATGATGATGATAAATTTCATAATCTAAGAGCTAATGATTATGATAAGCCTTAAAAACCTCTTAAGAAAAAGGATAAATGGAAGGCCTTTTCTATCACAACTGAAGTGGGTCAAAATAATGATGTGATAAAAGGTGCTCTTACCATTCATTCTAGAATTGAAAATATTTTATTTTCTTCTAGTTATACCCACTCTTTTCTATCTGAAATATTTTATAATAGTATCACATCACCACCTCAATGATTAGATGTTGATTTGGTAGTAAAAACCATAATGTCATAATGATTGGATCTCAATTCTATAGCTCCTCTATGATAGATTTTTATGTGAATGTGCTTCCTAAAAATATTTTGATTCTCCCTTTTGTTGAATTTGATGTAATTTTGGGCATGGATTGTATTTATCTATATAAATCTCATATAAATTACTGAGGAAGGGAAACCACATTTTATATTCCAAATCAACCTCTTATTGTCTAATAGTGCGAGGATAAACATAAAATTCCAATGGGAATTACTTTCATTGTATGTGTCTTACTACCTATTAATGAGGGATATTAATCTAAAATGGTTGGGGAGAAACTCAATATTTAATATATTCTTATTGTTTGGGATTATGCATATTTATTTTTAGAATAATTCCCAAGTCCTCCCTCAAATCGGGAAGTTGATTTTTCAATAGAACTCATTCATAGTGATATACCTATATCAAAGACTCTATATAGAATGACTTAGATTGTGTTTTAATAATTGAAGAAGAAAATCTAGTAGAATCTTGATAAAGGATTTATACACCCTAGTGTATCATCACGGGGTGCACCTATTCTTTTTGTTAAGATGAAAGATGATTTAATGCATATTTTCATTTATTATCAAGATCTTAACAAGATCGCTATCAAGAACAAGTATCATCTACCTCGTATCAATGAAGTGTTTGGTTAACTATGCAGAACTCAATACTTTTCAAATATTGACCTTTGTTTTAGATATCATAAATTGAGGTTCAATAAGAAGGGTATACCAAATACATCCTTCTATGTGAGGTAAGATTATTATGAATATATAGTAATTCCATTTGGACTTACCAATGCCCCCATTATCTTCATGGATCTAATGAATAAAGACTTTAGAGATTACTTCGATCAGTTTTTGGTAGTCTTTATAGATGATATTATTATATATTATAAGAGTATGGAAGATTATGAAGATCATTGGAGGATTGTAGTGTAGACCCTAAGGAAGGATAAGTTGTAAGCCAAATTTAACAAGTGTTAATTTTTTCAACAGAAGGTTTCATTCTTAGTTTATATAGTCTTATGAAAGGGTATATCGGTAGATCCTTCAAAGATGGAGGTTATTGACCAATAGACTATACCAACCACGGTGATAGAGATCCATAGTTTTCTAGTACTGGATATATATTATTGATGATTTTTAAAGAATTTATCACTGTTATCTAATCCACTAACCAAGTAGATATGGAAGGGAGCCAAGTTCCTATAGAAAAATGAATGTGAGGAAAATTTGAAGGAGTTTCAAAGAAGGTTAGTCGGCACACCTATGCTCACACTACCTTATAGTGGATAAGGGTTTGTGATCTATAGTGATGCATCAAATAAGGAACTAGGATAGTTCCTCATGTAGAATGATATGGTTATAGACTATGTCTCATTCCAATTAAAAATCCATGAGAAAAAATACCCATCACATGATTTGGAGCTGGCAATGGTAATTTTTTCATTGAAGATATGGAGGTATTACCTTTATGGTGAAAGGAGTGACATATATACTGATCATAAAATCATGAAGTATATATTCACACAGAAATAGTTGAATATACATCAAAATAGATTGTTGGAGTTCATTGAAGATTACGACTGCTCAATACACTACCACCCTGGGAAGGTAAACAAGGCGGTTGATGTTATGATTCAAAAATACCATGCTAGTTTATCCATGATAAGGATTGAAATAGATCCAATATTTAAGTATTTATAGAATATGGACCTTTAAATCATGATGAAAGGGGATAAATCATATTTTTATTAGAATAATTTTCAAACATCCATCTGTGTGAGGATTAAAGATCTGGATAAGGAGGATGTGGAACTACAAAATGAGGTGAGAAATGCTCCTGAGTTCAACCATGATTATGATGGAATGATAAGGTTCGTGAAATGAGTATGTATCCCATTAATACCAAACTTGAAAAAGAATATGTTGTATGAATCTCATAGTTCAACATTCTCCATTCATCCTAGAAGTATGAATATGTATAGGGTTCTGAATGATTATTTCTAGAGGTATAACATAAAAAAGGATATTGCGGAGAATGTATCTCAGTGATTGGTATGTCAGTAAGTTAAGTTAGAGAGATAGAAGTCTAATGGAATGAAACAACCATTACCCATACCAGAATGGAAAGGGGAAAATATTATCATGGATTTTTTCATTGGAATCCCCAAAACATTTAAAGGGAACAATGCTATTTGGGTTAAAGTCGATCACCTTAGAAAATTAGCACATTTTATTGAAATTAGATAATATTTCTACCTTGATCATCTTTCCATGATATAAATTAAGGAAGTGGTAATGTTTTATGGAGTACCAAATTATATTACATTTAATCATGATCTGAGGTTTACCTCAATGTTCTGGAGAAGTCTTCATTTGGCATTGAATAAGGCATTGAAATTTATCATTTCATATCTTCATCAGACATATGGTCAATTGAGAGGACCATTCAAACCCTTGAATATATGTTTATAAAATGTTCTATGTATTTTAATGGTGGTAGGGATCAACACATTTATTTGGTCAAGTTTTTATATAACAATTGTTTTCACTCAAACATTAAGATAACACCTTATGAATACCTCAATGGTAGGAAGTGAAAAACTCAAATGTGTTGGGATGAAGTTGAGGAACGAAAGCTATCAGGGCCCAATATAGATGAGGAAATGGAATAAAATGTTAGATCTATTCAACAGTGCATCAGGGAAACTTAGAGTAGACAGAAATGTTATGCCGACAATTTTCAGTAAGATCTAGAGTTCGATGTTGATGACAAGGTATTCCTATGAATATCTCTTTGGAAGAAGGTTGTGAGATTTAGAAAGAAGGGAAAGATGATCCCAAGATATATTAATCAATTTTAAATTCTTTATCATGTTGGTACGGTTGCTTATCATTTGTTTCTTCCACTGAATCGCTCTCAATTTCATGATGTGTTCCATGTATCTCTCCTGATGAAGTACATACATGATCCTTCACATGCATTGAACTCAGAGTTCATACCATTGAAGCTTAATATCTATTATGAGGAACAATCGATGGAGATTCTGGTTTGAAGAGAGAAATTTCAATGGAACAAGACCACTTACTCGGTCAAAGTTTTTTTGGAAAAACTATAAATTTGAAGAAGCTATGTGGGAACCTGAGGAATTGATGAGGCAGAAGTATCCTCAGTTGTTTGTATCATAGTGACAGAATTTTGAGGGATAAATTCTATTAAGGGTATAGAATTTAACAACCTAATATTTTATGATTTTTTATCTTTAAATAAATTTAATTTCTCTAATATCTTTCTTTACATGAAACATAGATTTTAAAAAAACTATAATATACTATTCAATTATTATTTAAAGGTGACCATTATAGCCTTAACATTAAATTTGAGGTATGAATAAGAAAAACCATATTACTAAAAATATGTATAAAGGTTTTATACAATTAAAATGCATAATAAATAAGATCGTGATTTTCAGTAAAGTCATTTTATGCTTCAAATATATGTTTTCTTCATAAATGGATTTTATTTCACTTTATGTACAGATATTATAATTAGTTTTTTCCATATTTAGAAATTTTATTTTATAAAAAGGAAATAATTTTGAAATCATTATATGAAAATTATCTTAAGGTTAAATTTTTGGATTTTTCTAAACAGATTAAATTTTTCAGTGAATAATGAAAAAATATCGATTTTATGTAAAATTGCTTTTCCATTCAAGTATTTACAAAGTCCCATTTTGTTTTGAATTAATTTTTAAATTTTATTAGTTCCTTTTGATTAAATTTAATCCAATTAATTTCATTATAATCGATTTTAATCTTAATTTTTGTATAAAAAAATTATAAAGACATTTTTCTGGAAAACTGTTTTTTGTCGCATTTTGCGGATTTGTTTTTAAATTAATTTATTTAACTTAAATAAAATAAATTTTATAAAATTGACTTATTATTTGAAATCATCGTGTAAAAAATATTTAATTAATCCACTTTAATTTTTGTTCATTATGAATTGTATCTTTGGTATAAAAAAAGTCGGTTACCACGGTAAGAGTTAAAACGAGTTAAAACTAAAATGATATGGGTTAAAATGACCTAAAAGCTTGTCTAAATCCTATTGTATGATTTTATTTTGACCCTATCTCATATTCTCTTCGAATATGAGTCATTTTGAAGCATTTTTATTGAATAATATATTAATATATTTTAATTTTTTGAAAAATTCAAAGTGTGTCCTCTCCCTCACTTATAAAAGGACACTCTCTCTCCTCTCTTCTCCACACTTCAAGATCCTCTTAGCTCATCCAATAGCTACCCAAATCCTTTTATAAAATCTATCCCCATGTCCTGGAGGTTATGTATTTATCATAATACTATCCTTTCAAGACTTGTGGTGTAAGTCAATGGAGGTTTCTCAGTGAAGAGGTATAACTCTTAACCAAATACTTTCAATTTTATTTCTTCTTCCAACTTCTATAAACATATTGTATCCATCATTACATGATGAATCCAACATCATAAATATACTAATATTTTATTATTTTGATGTCACAACCTTTATTTATTACTTCTTCATCAAATGGGAAATGAAATCATTATTCGTGCATGGATGCAGGCTACCGCCTCGCGAAGCGATGTATTTATTTTTCTATCGGAACCTTTCACGGATGGTTATAATGATGAACATAATGTTTATATATGATATTTAAGACATTATTATAATATATTATATACCTTCATACCTTTCCATTCGTTAGAAAAGGACAATGTTGTTCATGCTTACGTGTGGACAACCACCACCATGAAGTGATGTGGTTCCTTTTTCATCACCACTTTATATGAATAATTATAAATTTATATATGATGAATAAATATGATACTTATTTTATTATTAATATTCTATAGATGATGAAATCATGGCCAATGTGAAAGTATCATAACCATCGATCTGAAACATGGATGGAAAACACACCAATTTTCACCCAACTGTTCATTTTAATGAAAGAATAATTAATAAAAGAATAATTTGAAATTATAAAGGAATAATACATAGTAAGTTATGTATGAATATGGTTCTATAATAAATTTATAATAAATCTATATTTATTATACATGATATTTGAACGCGTATGAATCACAACTGGACTTGAGGTATGATATTTATGTTACAATCTCTTTTTTTTAGGATTTTCTATGCTGACTTTACATTAAAGGAAATTATATGGATCTTATCCTTTAAACCCCGTATATTTTCTTATACTTTGGTTATTCATGGAATTTTCAAAAAATAGTATCATTTTTATCTCTTTGGTATTTAAAATGATGGAAAAAATGTTTTTAAGAAAAATAGATTTTATTTCCTCCTTGATGGGGAATCTTTTTCTTCCATACCCATATTCTTTATAAAATGTTTTCAAGAAAGTTTTTACAATTCTCAAAGGATTGATTGATTTCATTTTTACCCATATTTGAATTTCTATAAAATGTTTAAAAGGAATCTTCCTTTTGTTTTCTAAAAAAGGTACTTTTACCAAAGGTGTAGATGAAATCTTTGTTTTAACGTGTACCACATGAATGGATTTTACCATCGTTATGAAAACTCTTTGCTTTGAATCTTACATTACTAGTTTTCATGGTTCTTTTCAAAGAAAATATTTTTCCTAATATTTTGGAAATTTCTAGCTTTCAAATAAGCAATTTCAAATTGAAAAGATTATTTTCTTTAAGAAATGTTTGAGTGATCATTTAATGGTATTTTCATCTATGAAAAAATAATTTGATGTTACTTATGCTTCACTGGGGATATGATCCAATGATACCATCCGTATTCTTTCTCTGGATGGTTATTGATTCTGACGATGAAATCTTGATGACACTCGTTTTTTTTCACTAGTTAAGCTATGAAGAAATGATAAATGTTTTCATGACCTTGTGGCATACATATGAATAGATTATGATTATGTGACGGTTGGGTTTGATATAGCCCTCCAATGCATTGGGTAATGTGATATTGATATCTCATGAGATGATCATGATATGAATGGACATGATTGTGAATAGATTTGTTCACATTTTGATGCATGAGTATGATTGCTTCTAGGTATGCTCACAAGATTATGTGTGGGAATGATTATGTATAGATTTATTCACATTTTGATGCATGAGTATGCTAATATCTTGCAATGATCATAAAATTATGCGTTGAAATGATTACGAATAACTATGTTCACAAGATTAGTATTTCCTATGCTTATGATTCAACATGCATATGTTATGACTCTTGAATGATGATTACTACTTTGACACTCTTATTGATCATGCTTTTAGATATGACTTGACTTTAGAGTTTATGATCTAATCTTTTTAGGGTATGAATCATTTATGTTGAGAACACACACTTGATTATGTACCCTTATGATTATATTATGTTTTATTATGATTGATATCTCATATGTTTACCTTTGTTGAGCATCTAAATTCACCATTTATTATGTTTTCCTTCCTTGGGTTTTGATGGAAGGTTCTAAATATGATATGTCTAGAACAATACTAATATAAATATCTTTGAGGGAGATGTTGAAGATCTTTTAAGAATTAAATTGATTATGTATCTAGTCTCCAAATACACTAAACCTTTACGATCCTCAGGAGTGTAAAATCATGATATGTATTAAAGTGATGTAATATTTATGTATGTTATGCTCAGGTCACTATAGTTGTAGTTTAAATAGAGAGGTTGCCATCTAAGTAAAAAGAGGTATATTGTGGAGGTGGTTATGCCTTGGTCGTAGTTAAGTTTTATTTGTGTATGTCATTTATCCCTTAGATTGTCCAAGTGAGCATTAATGTTTTCTTATTGAGGTGTTGTGTTTGGGTGTTTAGTTTTATTTTCATTATTAAAACCTTATTTTTTATGAATCTCAAAGATCATGCATGTTTGGCCTTTGATGCGGGCCTTATTTTCAATTTTATTTCAAATTATTATTATTATTATTATTTTGCTGATAAGGTGTTGGTCAGTTGACCATGGCCTTATTTTCAATTTTATTTCATATTATTATTATTATTTTGTTGATAAGGTGTTGGTAAGTTGACCATGGCCTTATGTTACATCTGGAATGACAGGGGTTCTATTCTCCCTGGGTGCATGTGTATTTTCGTTGTATTCCCTCTTCCCTAACCAATGTAAATTATTATTATTATTTTGCTATAAATTCCTTCAACGGGTCTACCATGAGTTTTATAAGCTTATCTTACAAACAAATCAAGTTGAATCTTTGACTCGGGCCAAGTGTGTGATAAAGATATCATCTCATGCCCAACTATATTGTGTAAGGTCAAGATGTATAGTGATCATGTATTTTCACAACTTGAATGCCATTTTATGGTATTTGTTACTTGCCTAGGGTGTTCAAGAAGCGTGTTGCAAATATTCAACTGAAATTTCTAGGGGTGGGACCTTGGGATTAACTTGATGTGATAGGGTCTCATCATAACACTTATCATATGAGCAAGCACATGGATAAAGAGGCTGAAGAACGACATGCATAAGAAGTCTCCCTTTGTAATTTTATTTTATATATTCACATTATTATTATTATTCCCTAAGCCCGACTTACAAATAGGTAAGAGGAAAGACTTTAATATAATTTTTGGCATTTGTCACTAAGGATGTTGGAATTACCAAGATGTGCTAGAGCCCCATCAAGTTGGATGTAAAGACGAATCTCATTGATATAATTTTTGTTGACAAAGTGTACACAAGCATCATCTAACTCTTGTATGAAGAGATGAGGAATCAAAAGCTTGAAAAAATTTGTGAACGGTTACTATAACCATTGGCCTTATAAACATGAAAATGAACCAATGCATTGGGCATTTCACACACCAAATAAAAACAGATGAAACCATCCCAAATGTGTTAAATACAATATATTGTACTTATACTTCCCAATTCAATCGGAATTAATCAAGTTTCCTTTCATTCATTAGAAGACATGAGTATTTCCTTTTAACTTGCCTTTTCCCATTGAAGTTCTGCCAACCAAACCGCTCCAAAATCTACGAGTCTATGGTTCTTTTCCATGGAATCATTCATGCAAATCTTTTGGAGTTCACATCTCATTTGCTAACATCCGACAATCTAAACCGACATCGTTCAGGATGATAGTCGAGCATCTCCGCCCACATCAGAGCTCTCACAGCCTCCCCCGACCAGCCCCTGTCTCCCGCCACTCGGACCGGCATCGGCGCCGGTGGATCACAACATGGATCCCATAGATGCAACATGTAAGGGTGCTGGAGCGCCTCCTCCACTGTGATCCTCCTGGATGGATCAAACACCAGTAGCTTCCCCAACAAATCCAGAGCTAACGCATCGGCATCAAGGAACAACTGCTCAAAGCTCTGCCCCTGAAAATATAGCATGGACTGGATATACCTCTGGGACTTCGGATCGGTCACGAACTCCATATCTGCTTCCTTGGGGCTGCCCAAAATCCCCATGATTAGTTCGAGCTGGTTGATGAAGTCACTTCCCGGGAAGAGGGGTCGCCTACCCAAAATTTCAGCAAGGATGCACCCTGCAGACCACATGTCGATGGGTTTTCCATAGTTGGAACAACCGATGAGGAGCTCTGGAGCACGGTACCAGCGGGTGACCACATATTCAGTCATGAATTCGCCCTCGTCGTTGCTGGATCGAGCCAACCCAAAGTCACAGATCTTCAAATCACCGTTGGAGTTCAGGAGGATATTGCTCGGCTTGAGGTCTCGATGAAGGACATTCACCGCATGGAGATGTCTAAGCCCTTGAAACAACTGTATTTTGTCACAGAAAAAAGTGAGGTTGAATCAATATTATGAATTTCATAAAGATGAAATCATTAAACAGATTATAAAACCAGCTTTTACAACGGTGGGATGTTTATTTAAATTTAGCATGACAGGATCCATCATTTCTAGATGAAGTTAGCAATGGGAGTAGAAACCATAAATGAAATGAAGAAAACTAAAGCTATAATTGATGGGCAAAAATAAAAACGATAGTGCAGGCCACAACAATGGTAGGTGCAAGAGAATCAAACAACAGTATAAAAATATCTATCAAGAACAAATTAAAAAAAAATGGCAATGTTCTGAAGAGGGTTGTTCGGGAGACTTGAGAATGCGGTCCAGATCGGTATCCATGAGTAGTGCAGGGTTCAAAAGTATCAGATTCCAAACAATCAATTGAAAGCACTACACAAAATTGTAGTAGCAACAGAATTAGGGAATCAATAAGTAGAAAAAGCGTGGATTCATCAAACCTGGAACATTAAAAATTGGCAATGTTGAGAAGAGAGTTGTAGGGGAGACTTGAGAATGCGGTCCAGATCGGTATCCATGAGTTCATAAACCAGATAGACATCCTTGAAGCTTTTCCTATCACCGGGCACCACGACGTCCTTCAGAGCTACGACGTTCTCGTGCTGAATCTGCCTTGAAAGAGACACCTCCCTCAGGGTTCTTAGACCATCCGAGCTGTTTCCGAATGCGTCGGCGATTTTCTTGATGGCAACTTTCTCGTTCGTTTCATTGTTAATGGCAGAGCACACCACGCCGAAGGCGCCCTTGCCGACAGGTCTGATCGGCACGTATTTAGAATCAATCTCGAACAACGTCTGCCATACCCGCCACACGGAGAAACCAGGCTCCTTAGGGGGCTTGGTGATTTTCATACGAGGCTGCAAAACAGCTGTCGTCTCCATTCCCTCTGTTTATATATAAAATTGCAGATTCGAGCGAAACACGCAGTGAATGAAGCTGATCAGAACAAGGTGGAATGATTAAACCTGAAAATCAAAGGG
This sequence comes from Viscum album, assembly GCA_963277665.1. Lineage (NCBI taxonomy): Eukaryota > Viridiplantae > Streptophyta > Magnoliopsida > Santalales > Viscaceae > Viscum > Viscum album. The sequence continues at coordinate 1,891,855,855 of OY728156.1, forward strand.
CAAATAAGGGGGTGAACAAGAAAGAACGAGCCCTTACTATGCGATGCGATGCTGCGAGACCTTCCTTCGCCGACTCTCAGAACAGCAAGATGCAGAAGCCCACAGAGAATCCAAGAAATCAACGAGAATCCGGAGAGCGCTGCGAAGAAGGGAAGCGGAGGAGAGGGTTTTGGGGAAGAATAAAAAGCGCGAATGAAGAGGTTTTAGGAAAGGAAGGGAACGCAAACTTTCCTAAGAGCGGCAACCGTTACCCGAAATTAGGAAACAAATCCCTCGACCTAAATTTTATAATAATTTATTTTAAAACAATAAGTAAACTTCCAACGACATAATATGTGTTTCCATGTGATAACAATAAATTCATAACAAAAACATCGAAAAAATACTTACGAAGTATCTTTTGTTCGTGAAATAAGAAATCATAAACAATGAAATTACACTTTAAGACCCCAAATTTTCATTTGGTGATTTCATATTTTTTGAAAAACATTTTAGACATTTTGAACATGAGGTGCAAAAGGGTGATTTGGACTATAAAGCAAAATTCTAATTGAAATCATAACAATGTCATCATTCTTAACATTACGACTTTCATTTAGCATTAAAATCTCATTTTAGTATAAAAATTGTTTGTTTTGGGTGCACTAATCAACTCTAAATCTCTCTTGTTAACAACTCATCCTAGATGGAAGCCTCAACACCCTCCAACTCATCCTAGATGGAAGCCTCCACCCCCCCCCCCCCCCCCCGTTGTGGGGAATGTGCAGGCGACATCTAAAAGCATACACTACTATAGAAAAATCACCTTTATCTGCGTTAAAATTGAGCTTTGCCAACGCTAAAAAACAGTGATATGTTACGTACTCTTAAAAGCGCCCAGTCTTTATCAATGTTAAAATAAAGCGCCCAACTTTTACCAACACTTACATAAAACACTCATAAAAAATGTCATTTATGATCAACGCTTTTATTAGCACCGGTAGAAGTCAAAGGCGTTGCTATAAAGTCGCAGCCCTTCAACAATCCTCTATAGAAAACCACATTAGAAAACATAACCAAATTGAAATAAAGATATTACAGAAAACCAAATTGAAATACAAATATCACATTGTACCATCATTTAAATTCAGATTTGGCATTAAAAAATTTCATACAAAATATTTACATTGATGTGTATTTACAATTAATCAAAAAAAATTCAACCTAATCCACAAAAACAAAACTCTTATAGCAGACCTTTTTCAATGATCAACCTCTGTTCAAAAGTGTGTCCCTGCCATAAAACTAATGTTCAATTTAGTAATAGTACATACAAGAATAACCAGATTATAATTTTAATGTTATATAATCCACATATGATAAATAATATTTTTAATTACAAAAAATATTAATGATATTATCAGTTATTAATTATCTTATTTACTTAAATAGTTGTTAATAATTAGATAATTAATTACTAACATCTTAATTACATTATTAATTAAATTATTAATTGTATTATCATTAATTATATTAATTAGTTATTTTTTATTGTTAGTTGTTGATATAATTAATTAAATTAATTATATTATTAGTTATTACAGCTTGCACACCATACGTGAGTATGCTCCATGCCTTTTGTTGGGGGTCTTTGTTCATACTTATATTCAAAACACACAATTTGACTCATACCGGCCATATCGTGGGTCAGATTGGCGTGCAGTCGATTCATATATGTCAAAAAATGAGTTATGTATTGTTGTTATAAAGATTCAAGACAAAAATGATATTTTTATATTGAAAACATGCAATTTGAGTCATACCATTCACATCATATGTCAGATGGACATGCGGTCAATTTCTACACATCGCAAATGAATTATGGATCATTTTCTTAAAGTATCCAGACAATTCAGCTCAATTACTCAGTTTTGGCGATGTGATGCGTGTTTTAAAGAAAAATGACACTTTTAATGTGAAAATATACACTTTGAGTCATACCGACCACATTGTGTGTCAGATTGTTGTATGGTTGATTTATACACATCACAAATGAATTATTGATTATTTTCCTAAAGTTTCAATATAATCGAGCCTGTTTGTTTGGTTTTGACTATGACACATTTAATGAGAAAACATGCACTTTGAGTCATACTGAGCACTTCATCTATCATGTTAACATGCGATCAATTTCTAAACATCCCAAATAAATTATGGATCGTTTTTCTAAATTATCAAGACAATATGAGATTGTTTGCTGGGTTTTTTCTATGTGAATCACATTTTAGACTAAAATGACATTTTTTATTACGAACAAGCACATTGAGTCATACAGGCCACATCGTATGTCAGATTGATGTGAGGTTGATTCCTACATGTCAAAAATGAATTATGAATCATTATCCTAAAGTATCAAGATAACCTGAGCGTGTTTACTCAGTTTGGAAATGTGACACATGTTTTAGAGTAAAATGACACGTTTTTAATGTGAAAACACGCACTTTGAATCATACCAGTCACATTGTGTGTCATATTTGACGTGCAACTGATTCCTACACATAAAAATGAATTATGAATCATTTTTCTAAAGTATCATGATAATATAAGTTTGTTTTCTCAGTTTTGGCTATGTGAAACGTGTTTTACAGTAAAATAACACCTTTTTAATGTAAAAAACACGCACTTTGAGTGTAACGCCCCAACCCCATAAGCCTTGAATTGGTGCATTATTTTAATACATTGGCATGATTACAAGGAATCAAATCTTGAAAGACCGGGTAGTTTAGTAGTGTTGGAAAACTAGATACATACATAGGTTCAACATTACAGCTTGAAAAGAAATACAACACAAAAGTTTTATTGGGAACATTCACAACTGTAAGTTTACCCTTGCAGGTCATTCATAATAAACCTCTTCATGTCCTGAGAAAATGAAACATAAGAAAGGGGTGAACTTAGATGCTCAGTAAGGGTAAGAAATACAGTGGAAGATACATTAAACATAAACATTAGGCATGGTGAATAACTAAAAACACATGCCTTTAAAATTAATCTTGAACATAATATAGCAAGAATACGAGCAAAGTAAATATTTCCATAATTAAACATAATCATGAGTATTATACTAGTTGAATAACCACATGAACTTTCAATTACTAGTTTCACAGTGAGGGAAATGCATATGCCGAACATTCTAAAACATATCGTCAAGGCCTCGACCAAGAAGTCTAAAAATGATTAAGGCCTCAGCCAAAACCATATCTCAAAATGGGCAAGGTGTCGACCAAGTCCATATCTATTTGTCTCATGAGACCTACCGATACATCGAGAGTCTATAGTGGGACCGAACCGTCACATAATAAGTCCAATTTCATTCCTCACATGAAAGGGGTGAACATAATAAATATATACATTTATATTAAAACTAACATATGAAATGTAAATAACTTTCCCCATTTATTTAACATAAACACTAACCATTCAGAGTAATATGGTGAAGGGTATCAAGATATCACATCCACAATCAAACTAATCATAAACCATTCAACAACATATTGCATATGATAACATAAGAGATAAACCTCAATAAAGTACAAGATTCAACAAGTGATGTTGACGTAGATGAAGATACTTTTAAATGAGACCATTGAAAAATTCTTGAGGAAATAACCCTTAAACATTCAAAAGTGTCCCATACCACCTTGAAACATTCAAATCATAATCCCTTATAATATCATGAGAATATAGAGACTCTTTATATGATATACCAAAGGTAATTACATACACCACAAGCAAAAAATAAGTGGTGAACAAGATATATATCTCAAAAAAGTTAAAGCAATGTGAGAAAAATCTATTTTACTTTGGAAAAAGTGCTATTTTGGAAAATCATTTGTATTTGTCATAAATATGGTTTTAAACATTTATATCCCAGAAAAAAATGGAATTAAATTGAGATTATATTTGAGGCATAAATGATGTCCCACTGACGTGAAATCATGTAATAAGTGTTTTAAAGAATCTTTAGAATTAAAAAATTTTAGTGCGGTTTAAGGAATTCATTAAAGAGATTTTAAAGAGCGATGGCATGTTTGCTTTCATAAAACCAGAAATGAACCGAAATAGATTTTCATGTTAAAATTTGTGATTATAGAAAGATAAATCTGGCTTAAAATATATTATAGAGTGAACTTCAAAATAGGTAAGAATTCAAGAAGTTCCTTGAATCGGGCTTGTATTTCGGAAGAATTTTTGAAAGATTCTCTAAAACATGTAACTCTCCATAAAATAAAGAATGATTATGATTGGTACACATATATAGAACATTCAAATAGAATTTATGATAAGTTCATAAGAATAAAAAAGAATTTCATTGAGTTGAATAGATAATAAGAGCAACCCGAATGAAAATGGAGGTTCAGGTAAAAAATATTTACAACTTTGTAATCAATTGAATTGTATACCCCAAAATTAATAATCATCAAATTATAAATTGAATATCATTAAAATAATTATATTTGTGATATTAATCATCAATGGTAAGTATACATACATCATACCCAAGTAATAATAGTAAATACAGAATATCTCCCAAAATTGGAAGTGAGATGAAGAAACCCCTTACAAACATTTCGGCATGGTAACAAGTGTTATTGTGAGGAATTAATGAGAGGTAAAGGGGTATATAGTCATTTATATATCATAAGGAAAGTATGGGGGAGGTTAAAAAATACACCCCATCATTAGGAATTAAAAATAAAAGGACACAACATAGGGTGGGGGGGGTTCTTGAATAAAAGTGAGAGAGGATCCCTTCCGAAAATTCGGCAGCCTAATAGTGTCACTTAAAAATTCATAAAAATTTTTGATGAGAGAAAAAGGGTAACTCATCATTCTTACATAATATGGAAAGTAAGGATAATATGGAATGAAATATACCAACACAATCCAATTGAAATTAAAAGATACTAACATAATAAGTGTGCTTGAAAAAGAGTTAGATTTTGAGACGAAAATTTTGCAGCATAGCGATTATGCAATATGGTTTTAGAAAAAATTAAAAAGAGAGGGGATAGGGGTAACCCATTCATAAAAGACCCATAAAATAGTAGTAGGAAATAATAAAATGTAAATAATAACATGGTATAAAAACTTGAAATGCATACCACATAAAAGAGAACTGGAAATAAAAGAAATGAAAAGAGGAATTTACCTCTTGAAGTAATCTTCCTTGAGAGCCTCTTTAGGGGAGAGGTTTTGGTCTTTTTATGAGACCAAGGGATAAGGGACATGGGGGAGGTGCTTGAGAGCATATTTGAGCAGAATTTAGACAAGTCACAAGGATTGAGAGGAGTGAAGAGAAGAGAGAGTGAGGGGGGTTTTACTATGGAGGAGAGGGGTGATTTGTGAATATTTTATTCATTATTTTATTATTTCCCTCAAGACAACCAATGATGTTGATTCATCTTACCCAAAATTGTAATAAGTGTATTTGAGTTCAAACCTAGTAGGATTACATCATCTTTACGTCACTTATGACCCAATAAATCATGTATTTAGCATTTATCGTAAATTATCGTATTTTACTTTTCACCCAAAATTCAAGTATTTTAGAAAAATTCCAAAAAATTTACCCCAAACATTTTTCGATGTCTAGAATTAAAAAATAAAATCCATTTTGTTAAAATTATTTTCTAAATATTTTTAATTTAATTTTTAAATAAAATCACAATTTAGTCGAAAAAATAACATTAAAACTATAACTCGTTTTATAACACCTTGAAAAGTTAATCAAGGTCCTTTATAATTATACTATAACCATAAGACAATAAAATAAAAATTTATGATTAAATTTTATGAAAATACATTTCCATTTTAAATTATTAAATTAATCATAAAATTTTAATTAAAATATTCATGACATACAAAAATACCAATACTTATACTATAGTCATTTTTTCACTTATAAGATGTATAAATTGTATTTATACATTCATGGGTGAAGTTTCCATTTTTTGGCCAATTTACTATTCATTACTATTCATAAGGACTGACTGAATGGCCCAAAGGATGAAATTTTTATTGATTTTGGATAAGCCCCCTTTTAAGGGTAAAGGGGGGGGGGGAACTAAGACTTCAAGGACATCAGGAAATCAACAAAATTCAAAAAAAAAACAAGAGGGTTGCAACCCAGAACAAGACTATGAAAATTGCTTCACCCCGCATCAATATCATTAAGGCACGCCTCCACCAAAGCATGGCTGCTCAACAAACTATCCCGTGCAAGAATGAACGGGCCTGGTACTGATGGCTACGCCATACCCTCTCAATCTTCCAAATATGAAAAGTCATACCTGGTGAAGTCGACCAGATCTATCCTCTTCTGAAGTAAAACCATGTAGCTTTTCTGGGTTCCCCAATAGTCCATTCATTTCACCTCCAAAAACAGAATTAGAACAACTAGAACAACCATTTCACAGCCAATTGCCTCCCTATCACACAACAGAGCTAGAAAATCATCAAACTCAACAAGAACCACAAGATCCATCAATATTAGACCTACAAGAATACCACAGGACCGCTGAAAACCCGAACCAAGATGCCCCCCCCACTCCACACCACTCCAAGGTCGACGCCGATCCACAACCGCCGACGGTGATCCAAGATTCGAGATGCCTTCACGCCTCCACCCGCTTAGATTAGAAGCCATGCCTGCTGAGATTGCCTGCCGAGCATGGCAAGAAGGCACATCGCTGGAGTAGATGAAGCCAGACCAAGGCCACGTCCGCCAAACCGAGATTCCATCGCCCGATGAACATGCCCAACCACCCAGATCCGAAATAGGCCCGCCAAAGTCAAAAGGCAAAAATGCCTCTCCTAAGCCGATGAAGATAGAAGCTTCCATAGCGAACCAAGTTGTCGACGACACAAAGGAAACTGACGCCAATCCGTTTAAGATACGCTGGAGGAGGGGAGGAAGTGACTTCACTATTCATAAGGGTATTTTACTATTAATAAGGGTATGTTACTATTCACAAGGGTATGTTATTATTCACCAAAAAAATAAGTTTGTCTTATCTGACTCTAAATATCTTACTGAACACAACCGTGTATGTCAGTTTTTTGAAATTCAAATTACAGAAGTGAAAAAATTATGTTTACTAGCTAGGTAATAACAAGGTGGTTTTTTTTGTAGAGACTCAGTGTTTCATGTATTCAATATTAAATATATTTTTAAATTCGTAAGGTGTTACAATGAGTCATACCAGTCACATTTTACGTCCGATTGACGTGCGGTCGATCCATACAAGTCAAAAATGAATAATGTATCATTTATTAAAGTTTTAAAATAATTAGAGCTCACTTTATTAGCTTTGACAATGTGACATGTGATTTAAAAAAAAATTACACTAATATTGAAAACTCACACTTTGAGTCATATAGGTCACATTGTGTGTCAGATTGATGTACGACCGATTCCTACACACAAAAAATGAATTATGTATTGTTTTCATTAAGATTCAAGACAATACGAGCTCGTTTACTTGGTTTTAGATATGTGTCTTGTGTTTTAGAGTAAAATCACACTTTTAATATGAATACACACACTTTGAGTCATATCGATCATATCATGTGTTGAATTGATGTGCATTCAATTAATACACGTCACAAATGAATTAAGGTTTTCCCTAAAAAAATTCAAGACAATTCAAGCTTGTTTGCTCAGTTTTGGTTATGTGACACATGTTTTAGAGTAAAATGATACTTTTTATGTGAAAACACGGACTATGAGTTATACTAACCACATCATGTGTTGGATTTATGTACAGTTGATTCCTACAAGTCAAAAATGAATTATGAACATTTTATTAAAGTATCAAGACAATTCAAGCTCATTTTCTTAGTTTTGGGTGTGTGACACATGTTTTAGACTAAAATGAAACTTTTATATTGAAAATAGACACTATGAATCATACTAGTCACATAGTGTGTTAGATTGATATGTGTTCAATTCCTACACATCAAACATGAATTATGGATCATTTTCTTAAAGTGTCAAGACAATCTGAGTTTGTTTGTTTAGTTTTGACTATGTGATGCGTGCTTTAGAGTAAAATGACACTTTTAATGTCAAAACATGAACTTTGAGTCATACCATACACATCGCGTGTCAAATTGACATGCGGTTAATACCTACACTTAAAAAATGAATTATAAATCATTTTACTAAAGTATCAAGATGATATGTGATCATTTTCTTGGGTTCGGCCATGTGACATGTGTTTTAGAGTAAAATGACACATTTTTAGTGTGAAAACATCCACTTTGAGTCATACTGGCCACATTGTTTATCAGATTGACATGTAGTAAATTATTACATAAAAAAAATGAATCATGGAAGCTTGTTTTCTTAATTTTGACAATATGACATGCATTTTAATATAAAATGACACTTTTATATTGAAAACATACACTTTGAGTCATACAAGCCACATCATGTGTTAGATTGATGTGCGGTCAATTCCTAAACTCCAAAAATGAATTATTTATCTCTTTCCAAAATATTCAAGGCAATCCAAGATTGTTTACCTAATTTTGGCTATGTGACGTGTGTTTTAGATTAAAATTACACTTTTAATGTGAAAAAATGAACTTTCAGTCATACTGACCACGTTGTATGTTGGATTGAAAAATGAGGTTTATTTATACACATCATAAATGAATTATGAATTGTTTACCTAACGTATGAAGATAAATTGAGCTTGTTTTCTCAATTTTAGCTATGTGACACATGTTTTAGAGTGAAATGACACTTGTAATGTAAAAACACATACTTCGAGTCATAATTATTGCATGATGTATTGGATTGAAATGAGTTCAATTCCTACACATGAAAAATGAATTATGGACTGATTTCTTAAAGTATCAAAAAAACAGATATTGTTTTCTTATTTTTAAGTATGTGAAAGGTTTTAAAACTAAAATTACACTTTTATATTGAAAACCCACACTTTGATCATATCAATCACATCATTTTCAGATTGATGTGTGATCGATTCCCACACATCCAAAATGAATTAAGGATTTTTGTACTAAAGTATAAAGACAAAACATGCTCATTTTCTATTTTTTGGCTATACGGTGTGTGTTTTAGAGTAAAATGTAACTTTTGATGTGAACACACACACATTGAGTCACAACATCCACATCATGTGTCAGTTTGACATGTGGTTGATTCTTACATGTCATAAATGAATTATCGATCATTATCCTAAATTATAAAGACAATATGAGATCATTTTCTTGATTTTGGCCATATGAATCATATTTTAGACTAAAATGACATTTTTTATTATGAAAAGAAACTTTGAGTTATACCGACCACATCATATATAATACTGACATGTAGTGAATACCTATATGTTTAAAATGAATTATGTATCATTTTATTGAAGTATCAAGATATTCATAGTTTTTTTGCTCAGTTTTGGCTATATGACATGTATTTTATACCATTTTTAAAAAATAATCAAAATACAACAAGACATAAAATGAAAATTATGAGGCTAAGATCATATAAGCACCTTCCTCATATAAGGGTCACTAATATTAAAGTGATTTAATAAAACAAGAGAAAGATACAACTTAAACTCCACCAGTTTTAAGTATGGTTTCTTCATTGATGAATCTTCATCCTTGTTAACTTATAGTTCTTGGAAACAAAGGAGAACCAACCTGAATAAAATACTAAAAACCAAGAAACAAAAGGCATAAATCTTTATTAACATGAATAAAAGCAACCCTAATGAACACACCGCTGCACTTACAGGGGAGAACTACATCCCAACAGTTAGTAAGATGTCTTAAAATTTGTGGTTAGAAGGATCCTTGACCCATTTTATTCTTTTAATTATCTAAGCTATAGCCTCAATGATAGTTATCCTTGATAAATAGACCAAATATTTCTTTCTTTTTAGGGTTATCACCATAAGGTTTTTTAGTTTCTTGAAACTCATCCTAACCCCCATAGAACGAAAATTAGTGAACAATTGAAAATAAATGCATGGTCAATTGGAGAATGAGTATATACCCTTTAGAATAATTTAAAAAAACTATAGTAATAATATGAATATTGAAGTACTCACATGAGATACGAGTTTATTAAATGTATCTAAAATGTTTAATTGAAGTTTTACTGCATCCATAGAAGAAGCAGGTGGATTTGAATGTTCAACATATTATGAAATGATTTTCCATCAAGTTGTGGCTTATTATAGAGATGATTTTGTTGGCCATGTATTTTCTCAACAATAATCTATAAATAATATTGATTTTGATGCTCACAAATACCCTTATTTATTTTACTGAAGAAATTAGTTTAAGTATTTTTCAGGAATATATTTCGTAAGTTACGGATTATGATATATTCTTCTGAACGTGTTTTAAAAATATTCTAGGAACACTTTTCATACCCTATGTTTATAAGCATAGTGTACAGTTCAAAAACCCTACATTTGAAATAGCGCATATGGATCATATACCCCATACTATTAAGAAAGTATGGTTAATCAACCCTAGATTTAGATGGAACCTTACGTTTGAGAAAATGGAAAGTACAGATAAACAACCCTATATAAGTAAGGAACCCTACATTTGAGTAAACAAACATATGGTACATCAACCCTACTTTTTTAGTCAATTGTATATTGTCAACCCTGTGTTTGGTGTTTTGTTTTCATATGAAGGAACCCTATGTTTGAATATTCAACGACGGTGTTTTAAATATGTGATATTATTCGAGATTTATGCAACAATCTTGATAGAAGTAAAGATATGTTCAAAGTTGTTTTATGATTGATTCAAAGGCTCATATTCAAGGGAGTAAATCATTCTTATTTCTAAGGGAAAGTTACGACTCTCTTGAATGATTTAAATTTGAATAGTTATGACTTGTTAGGATATATTCTTATATCTACTAAACCAAAATAAAGTTGTGTGTTTTATATATATGGCCAGAATATTTTTTCTTTATATAAAATTGCATATTTTTGAATATATTTTGAATAGAGAACTGTTGAAAAGATCAAGTGACTCTGTTATTTTCTAAACATGCTACATTTTGAAGATATACATATTTAAACCTCATACAACTGTGTAACAACTACTGTTTGTTTGTTTCTATTCTTATTGAATATCATTTGCAACCAGGATCTCTTCAAATATATTCTTTTTTGAAGACATTAATATTTGAAGAAGAATATCTATATTTTTTCAGTTGTTACTGCATCTATGATCAAGAAACTGTCAATTCAATCAAATAAAACTCTTTTGATTAATTAGAGTTTCGATTAATCTAACTCAATCATGGAAGAGTACCATATTATTAGACCAAGATGTGGAGAAATTAGTTCCCTATAAAATAACCAAAAGGCTCTGTAAATCCTTATTGTAAGGCTTCAACTTCTTGTACTCAGTTTTTGTTTGAAGGTCTAGTGATAAAAGGACATTTCTAATGAAAATCATCAAGCTCACAGAGATAGAGAGAGTTTTTAGAGTAGACTAGGGAATCTTTGTTCCATAAACCACTATAAAAACTGTTGTGCTATTATTTATTGTTTATTCGCTACTCAAATTACTTACATAGGAGAATGATACATATATACATAAATTTCAAAGAAATATAAAATCCAGAATATATCAAGATTATAAAAAAGAAACAATTCACCCCTCTTGTGTATCTTTATATTATCCCAACCTAACAATTGGTATCAAAGGTGACATTTCTGATAAATAAGATAAAGATATAGAAATATTAAAAGTATAAAATCTATATAAATAAGATATCAATGTATGATACTAGAGAAGTTATGTCTATGATACATGATTCATACTTAAATGGTGATAACTATGGATGCTAGAAATAATGTTTGATAATCTATCTGAAGAATCTTGGATTTATGGTATATATGAAGATTATCACTCCCTATAAAATTTCTAAGAAACCAGAAACATGGGATGATGAAAAATAAGATGAGTATGAAATAAACTCAAAATAAATGAATGTCATCATTTGACCTAATGAATTCAATCAAATATCACAATGACCTACGGGTTATGAAATATAGAAGAAAATCACTATTTCATATGAAGGAACTTATAATATCATAAAAATGAGGTATGATGCTGAAAAACTAAAATTTTAAACCTTTAGAATGTATGGTGGTGAAAGAATCACAAAGATGAATAGAGGGTTGATATAAATTTTCAAAAATATTATTGAATTAGGAGATCCAATTAATTAATCAGATCAAGCATTGAAAGTACTTAGAGCGCTACCCTCAAAATGGAATGGGATATTTTTAAATATAAGACAATCATCACCGGTCAAAAATACGACAATAAAATAATTTATTAGAACACTGATGATGCATAAAGAAAAAAATCAAGCTAAATTTGAAGATCATAAGATAATGAAAAGGTAAAATACCACCTTACATCTCAGAATCATGAAAGGAAATCAAAAGAAGATGTCAAAATCTCAAAAGATTCAGACTACTTAGATTCTAAAATGGAACTAGATCAGTTATCTAGGAAATTTATCAAATTCTTTAAGAAGAAGAAAGGATTCAAAAAATCATTCAAGAAAGATGAGAAAGGATCCAAATAAGTATGATGATATGAATGCAATAAGATAGGTCATATCAGACCTAATTACCCCCAGCTAAATGAAGAAAGAATAAATATGTAAAATAAAAATTAGAAGAAAACTGATTACGAGCATAAAGGGAAAAGAGATATGAAATCTACTTGGAGTGTTTATGAAAGCTCCAGTATCTCTTCCAATTTTTTTTAGAAAAAGAGACACAAAATATTAAAGTAAACATGTTCTTTATGTCTAAGTAAGAATTAGAGGTACAAATCTATTAGTCTTATGCTTCTGACTCCAATATCTATTCAAGTAGAAAATTAGCTACTTATTTCTCAATTCTTGAAGAAAAATATGATTCTTTAATAATGAAGCACATGTCACTAAAAATTATTCTTAATTTTATTTTAATTAAAAAATATTCAATGCTGAAACAACATCAATAATTAAAAGAAAAATTTAATACATCTACGTCAAATTGTACTATTCATGAAAATAAAATAAAAAAACTACAAGATGAAGTGGAATCATTCAAGAGTACTCCCATTATATTAATTAAATGATAAAAAATCTAAATTATATTCTTGGATTTTTTTATTAAAATAGTAAAACATGGAATATGAAGTAAGGGAGAAAAATCAATGATATGTAAAAATTATTTTGTGCCAAGTTCTAAAAATTATACCTACATCTATTGTGGAATGAAAGGAAATTTCTCTAACAACAGTTATTTAAAAAATCATCAAATAATTGGTAATAAAAAGGATCTTATTTACAAAAACATTTCTGAATAAAGTAATGTAAATTTTGGTATAATAAGGAAAATATGGATTCCCAAATTCTTACACGATGACAGAGTTGGACCCAAGAAAACATGAGTACTAAAATCAACTATTGTTTAAATAATTTTGCAAGAAAAAGACCACATGAATAGAAATGTTGCATGGTACATGGATAATGGCTTCTCAAGACACATGAGTGGAGACTCTTCCAATTTCTATACACTAGAAAAAATGGATGGTGGACTAGTCACCTTTAAAGATAATGTAAAATTAAATATATTTGGAGTTTGATCAGTTGGATATCCAAAGTTAATCTCAATCAAAAAAGTGTTGTATGTATAAGTGCTAAAGAAAAAACTTATAAGTATTTATTGACTTTGTGATGATGTATTTTATGTTGATTTCTCTAATAATTCTTGATCAGTTTTCAAAGATAAAATGCTTAAATTTAAAGCACCAATAACTGAAAATTCTTATACTTTGGATCTTAATTCCTCATGTAAACAAAAAGTAAATTGTAAAACTGTTGAGAAAAATGAGTCATGGATCTGGAATAGAAGACCTAGGCACTATAATATATTTATTTTATATAAATTATCTAATAAACACTTAGTTTATAATTTTTATAGTCTTAAATTTGATAATGAGTGATTATGTGATGCACATCAAATTGGAAAAAAACACAAATCGTCTTTCAAATCAATTAACAAAATTGATACATCTAAACCACTAGAACTTATCCATATGGATTTGTTTGGAACCTCAAGGGTATCAATTTTGGATATAAAATTATATGTTTCCATATTAGTTGATTATTTTTAAAGGTTTACTTGGGTTTATTTTCTAAAACATAAAAGTGAAGTATTCACTATCTTTAAAAGCTTTTGTAAAATTTTTCAAAACTAAAAAGACATCAAAATAATTTATTTAAGAAGTGATCACGATGAATAATTTAAAAATCAATAATTTAATTCTTTTTTTTTCAAATTTAGGTATTAAAAACACCTTCTCTTCTCCAATAATATATCCACATGATGAAATTATTGAAAGAAGAAACAAAAATATTCAAGAAATAATAAGGACTATGTTGAATGAATATAGACTTCCAACCTATTTTTGGGAAGAAGATGTAAACAAAAATTTCTATATCATGAATAGAGTTTTAATAAGACCTCTTATTAAAATCACAATCTATGAAATTTAGAATAATAGAAAAACTGAAGTAAAGTACTTTAATTTATTTGGTTACAAGGTGTACATCTTGAATACTAAGGAAAAACATGGTAAATTCAATTCAAAGGCTGTTGAAGGAATATTTCTAAGATATTTTGCCACTTATAAAGCCTATATAATGTATAATAAAATGTTAAGGATTTTTGAAGAACCAGTTCATGTGAATTTTATTTAAAATAACCCTTTCATTAAAAATAAAGATCAAATAGATGAAATTATTGACTCTTTTGACAACATGAGGCTTGAAAAACCCAAGAATGATTTTAAAAATAAAATAAATTAAATTCCGTCCTATCTAGAATAAAATTAAATAGAATAACCTGAAAGTGTCTTACCTAAACAAACTAGTACCTTAAAGGATCATCCTTTAGAAAATATTATAGGATATCTAGATAAAAGAGTAATAACTAGAAGAATGTAGGGAACTTAGTTGAATTTTCTACCTTTCTATCACAATTAGAACCTAAGTCTATTGAACAAGCTTTAAATAATGAAAACTAGAAAATAGTTATGCATGAAGAACTAAATCAATTCAGTAGATATACAGTTTGATAATTAAAGAAAATAAAAACCAATTATACACTAATAGGAACCAAATGGTTTTTTAGAAATAGACAGGTAGATAAAGGTATCATTACTAGAAATAAATCCAGGCTATTAGAAAAAGTATACAATCAGAAAGAAGAGATAGACTATGATAAAAAATTTGCACCTGTTATTAGATTAGAGGCGATTAAAATCCAACTATCTTATTCCTCTCAAATGAATTTTAAATTTTATCATATGGATATAAAATCTTCATTTTTAAATGTATATTTAATAGAGGAAGTTTATATTGAACAACCACAAGTTTTTAAAACCCCAAATCTACTAGATTCAGTTTTTAAACTTACTAAATCTCTTTATGGTCTCAAACAAGAACCTAGGGCCCGGTATGAGAGATCAAGCTCATTTTTATTAGAAAATAGATTTTCTATAGGGTTAGTAGATCCTACTCTTTTTCAGAAAACCATTTCTTCTAATATATTATTAGTGAAAATTTAAGTTGATGATTCTATTTTTGGATCAACAAATAAAAAACATTGTAATTATTTTTCAAATATTATGTAAAAAGAATTTGAAATGAGTATGATAGGAGAATTAAATATCTTTTTATGATTTTAAATTTATAAAAAAGATTATGTAAATGTTTTAAACTAAAGAAAATAAATTATTGATATATTAAAGATTTTTTTACTAGAAAATAGTAAGACTTATACAAATCCCATATATACTAATGTAAAACTTGATTTGGATGAAGCTTGAAAACCAGTTGACAATAAGTTATATAGAGCTATGATTGGTAGTTTAATATATCTTACTACTAGCAGATCAGACACAATTCTTTCTATATGTTTATGCATTAGATTTCAATCAAACCCAAAATAATCCCAACTTAATGTTGTCAAAATAATTTTTAGATATTTAAAAAGAACTATTTTTCAATATCTAATTTACCTAAAAACCTCTGATTTTAATTTAATTTTATATTCAGATACTAATTTTGTAGGGTTTAGGTTAGATAAAAAGAGCACTTTATGAACCTTTCAACTTTTAAGAAAATATTTAGTGTCATGGTCAAGAAAGAAACAACATTTAGTTGCTCTATCAACAACCAATACATAATATATATTTTTTGGTAATTGCTATGCACAAGTTTTGTTGATGAAACATACATTACTAGACTTCAGACTTAATTTTAATAATATACCTATTTTATGTGATAATAAAAAGATAATTAAAATTTCCAAAAATCCTAAACGTAATTATAGAACCAAGTATATTGATATAAGACATCATTTTCTAAGAGATTGTGTTCCCAAAAAGGATATATCTTTTGAATTTTTAAATACGAAATATCAAATTGAGGATATTTTTACTGAACCACTTCCCACTGTAAGTTTTTATTTTATTAAGGGGGAGTTACAAATATTTAATTTTAAATAAAAGTTTATTAATTTATTTAATTAATTAACCTAGTAATCATTTTATTTTATTTAGTTATTATTCATTTACTTATTGTTTAAATAAAAATAAGAATTAATTTCTATTTTTTAAAAATCACATCTCACTACTAGAAATTTAGGTTATAGCCAAGGTTTGGAATCATGGCTATAAGCCCAAAAACTGTGGCTATAGGTTATAGCCACGGTTGATGGAACCATGGCTGGTATTGGTGTGGCTATAGGGCCAAACCTATAGCCATGGTTTTAAACCATGGCTATAGACCTATAGCCACACCAATACTATCCACAATTCAATGAATCGTGGCCATAGGGCTTTAGCCACAATTTGAAATTGTGGCTATATCCTTTCCCATTTCATAAAAAAACCAGCCCCCCATGCACCCCTGTACATACCCCCCTTGCACCCCTACAAAACCCCCTTGCACACCTGGACAGACCCCCATTGCACCCCTAGACAGCCCCCTGGACAAACCCCCCTTGCACCCCTGGACAGACCCCCATGCACCCCTGGACAGATCCCCCTTGTATATCCCTTACACCCCTAGGTCGACTTACACACCCCTTGCCCCCCTGTTGGACCCCCTTGCACCACCCCTGCTGGACACCCCCCCCCCCGCACCCACTGGACAACAACCCCCCCTGCTGGACCCCCCTTGCAACACCCTTTCTGGACCCCCTTGCACCCCCTGGACAGCGCCCCCCCCACATCCCTTGCATCCCCAGGTCCCCTTGCACACACCCCCTTGCACCCCACTTTCACACCCCTTGTCCCCCTGCTGGACCCCCCTTGCACCACCCTTGCTGGACACCCCCCTTGATGGACCCCCTGGACATCAACCCCCCCTACTGGACCCCCTTGGACAGTAGTCCCCCCTTGCTGGACCCCCCTGAACAAAAGCCCCCCCCCTGCTTGACCCCCCTAGACAGCCCCCCTGCAGGACCCCCTGGACAGTAGCCCCCCCTGCTGGACCCACCTGGACAACCCCCCTAAACATCCCTTTCACCACTAGGTCCCTTTGCACACCCCTTTCCCCCCTTGCACCACCCCTACTGGACACCCCTTACTGGACCCCCTGGACAACAACCCCCCTGCTAGACCCCGCTGGACAACAGCCCCCCTACTGGACCCCCCTGTACAGCATCCCCCCCCACTGGACAACATCCCCCCTACTGGAACCCCCCTTACACCCACCTGGACAGCCCCCCGGACATACCCCCTGGACAGCAGCCCCCCGGACAGACTCCCCCTCTGTAAATGAACACTACTATATCAATAGATGAAATGATAAGACGAGTTATCGATGAATTACTATTTTCTACATGAGAGAATACAACTCTAGTAATATAGTTGGATAACAATCTACCAATGATCAATGTCTTTAAAACAAATATTAAGGTATTGGGTGACCCTAGATGTCAAATAGTCTTAAGATTTTTGAAAATAAATCAAACTAGTACTCCGCCCATGCAAATTCACGGGACTGTTAAATTTTATTTGAAATCATATAAATATTCCACTATTATCTATTCATTCAAACCACACTCAGACATATATATATATATATATATATATATATATTCCATTTTCTTTCTAGTAACATCAACATGAACTCATAAAGGTAGTTAAAAAGAATATTTAGAGTTTACATCTAAATTTTTTTTTCAAGAAACTTATAATGGAAACTGGAGTAACATTAATGAAGGAGTGGCACTTGCTTAAAGCTACAGTATCTTGAGCCTGCTCTATAGAATTAGGACGCAATGAAATTTTCCCATCATCTGAATGTATACCTTCTTAAGTCAATGTCAGGAGTGTTGGGTTGTGGGTTTTAAAGATCGCATGAATAGAGACCAATCAAGGGTGAGAAGAGCCTTCAACTACTTCAGAAGACCTGAAAACATGAAATTGAATCAAAAAAATAGATGAATAAATATTGAAACTTTATATGGAATGAGTCAACATCACTTTTCAATATAAATTCAAACTTGTATAAATAATAAGTGCATATAGAATATGAAAACATATAAGTGCATACAGATTCCAGAAACATTGCTTTGGCGTTCAACAAAGCATGAATGAATCGAAGGGGAATAGAATAATGATTACAAATTTTTATATAAACACCATACCTGATACACCCCCCTAGAAACCCCCCCTTGGACACCCCCCCAGACACCCCCCTGGACACCCCCTGGACAACCCCTCCCCCCTAGACACCACACTAGACACCCCCCTGGACACCCCCCCTGGACACCCCCCTTGGACCCCCTTGGACCCCCTGGACCCCCCTGGACACCCCCCCAACACCAATATTATTGGAAAAGTTTAGATTATGGATCTCCATGAAATGGTACAACATCGTAAAATAATTCCCATTGTTTTTGTAATGTTGAAGTGAAAATGGGATATCCATGGGATGTGGGAGCATGAATCATTTATGAGGATGTAGTGGTCTTCTCTAATTGTGAATCTACAATACTGAGCACTTTATGGGGATATAAATCTTTTTGGTTGGGAGAATTTTGATTCCATCTAGGAAAAGGTTATATATTAGTTTGATCTTGGTTGATCCATAGGATAATTCTATAGGTTTTATAGAAATGTGGAACGAAATCTCAAATCTTTAGGAGAAACAATTCAAGAAAATAGAAAGTTTGGATGATTTGTAATAACTATGTAGTAACTGTCCAGTATTGCACTATGAGGATCCAAGGTTGTTTTTCATGGTTTTATCATGATTTTTCAAATCATGTTTCTCACCAAAGAAACTGTGTGATTGTCTTGGTAGTTTTCCAGATGCGTCACATGGTTTGAGTGTGGTTTTCCAATATCGTGTGGCCCATACTTGGTAATTGTGAGACATGTTTTTCAATATGGCAGTTGCCATAAAATGTTGGCTCACCCTCTGCCTTAACAATTGTCCTAACATTATACCCCAAGTAATTGTGGGACATGTTTTTCAATAGGGCAGTTTCCATAAACTGTTGGTTTACCCTCTGCCTTACCAAATGTCCTAACATTTCACCCCAATATGAATAACTAATAGTAGTGATTTACAGATTTTCTATTGGTCATTTATTTTTAATGATCTCTTAATCCCCATTTTGAATAAACTAAACTTCCCCCAATGATCTAGTGTCTTATTAACCTGGACACCCCCCGGACAGCCCCCCATCCCTCCTGGACACCCTCCTGGACAGACCCCCCTGCACAACTCCCCATCCCTCTTGGACACCCCCTACCCCTCCCCCATATAGACCCCCTTTCCCCCCTTCTTGGAAATCCCCCAACCCACCCTGGACATACCCCCTCCTCACAGCCCCTCCCCCCTGCAGACCCCCTTGCACCCCCCTTCCTAGACAGTGGAGAGCCCCCCTCCCTGGACAGATCCCCCCTACACAACCCCCCCGCACAACCCCCCTTTCACACCCTCCTGGACAACCCCCTCCCCCCTGAACACCCCATTGGATAGCCCCCCTTCCTGGATGGACCCCTGCCCTCTACCTGGGCAGACCCCCCTCCTGGACAGATTGTAATGTGGTAGTGGAATCATCCCAACAAAAGGAGGTCAGATTTCAGGATCCAAATCTATCTTTAGAAGCTATAATGAAAAAAAGTGGACATAAGGACCTGGATTTTTAAAATAAAAGGTGTCAAAGTCATACCAATAATAACTAGTGGTACCATACAAAATCTGATTTGTTGCAAGTGATATCAAGCCATGATTTAGTGAAAGTAATCTGTTGTAAATAGGAGGGAATATTTGAAGAAACTTAATCATGAAGAAATGGGGGAGTTAGAGACGGATTGTAATGGTTATTCAACCTTATCTAAGATTAAAGAAACCTATAGAGATTAACTACACCCCCTGCCCCACTAACCCACCCCCTTGCACCCCCCTCTCCCTTGCATCGCACCTGCACCCTCCCCACTACCCTACAAACCCCCCTTTCACCCCCTTCCCCACCCCTTGCACCCCTGCCCCACCCCTCCCCCATTTCACCACACCTTCACCCTCCACACTGCCCTGCAGACCCCCCCCACACCCTCCCCTGCCCTGCAGACCACCCCCTATAGACCCCCCACTCCCCCTGCCACCTTCCCCTTGCACCCATCCCCCCTTCCCTATAGACCACCCCCCTTGTAGACCACCCCTTGCCAGTTTTCCCTCCCCCTGCCAAAAAAGGATGGAATGATGTTATTTTTAAAGACCTAGTTCACAATAAGAATAGATTTATGTAAAGGCTCCTGGATCATGAACACTCAACTCACAAGCAATCTTGGGTCACCTATCTTGAAAAAGGAGATAAAAACACCACATTGTTTCCTGATTTCCTCAAAGAGAAGCAGAGAATTACCACGACCAATATTTTATGGGAGGATGGTTCATTCTCTATTGGTCATGAAGAAGTCATAGGTATGTCCAATGATAATTTTAGTCTCTTCTTACAGGGACCAATCCTGCTTAGTGGCTATCTAAGTTTTAAGGAAGATCTCTTTGAAGCCTTACCCAGAGTAGTGAAAATTGGTGATAATTTTATCTTGGTTTTAGCTTCAGAGGAGCATGAGATACATGAGTTAGTGATTTATCATTACCATTATAGCGCACCCTGTCCTGAAGGTTATCATGGTTTACTCTATGTTGCCTCATGGGAACTAGTTAAGAAATATCTAATGGCAATGGTGCATGACATCTTCTGGGGTGGAATCATCCTGCACATAGCCAGATCCACCTCCTTGGTTCATATCCCTAAACTTATAGATCCTTATTATTTGAGTCAATAGAGACCTATCAGACTTTATAAATTTTCCTATAATGTTTTGGCTAGTGTGGTTAACACACATCTGTCTCAGCTTCTACCTCAATGGATTTTATATGAACAACATGGGTTTGTGAATGACAGGACAATCCAGGGTGCTATCGGTTTGCACAAGAGATGATTGGTGATTTGAAAAAAAGGGAGACTAGATCCAATATTTCCATTATGTTGTACATATACAAAGCCTATGATTAGATAGAATGGTCTTTTATCATCAAGGTGTTATCATGCATGGGTTTTCTTAGTGGATTTATTGAAACTCTTTTTAGGTGCTTTAGTTTACCATGGACGTCCATTTATTTCTTGGGGAAGAACTTAAGATTCTTAAAATATGTTTGGGGACTAGGTAAGGAGATACCCAATCCCTAAAATTATTCATCCTATCTCAAGATAACCATTATAGAAATATTAATAAGAACATCTATGAAGGAAATGTAGCTTCATTTCGGTTCCGAAATCTTCTACTGGGAAAATCTCAACCGATGTTCACGAATGATACCATCATTTTTATTAGTTGAAGTAAACTCTTAATTCATCGAAAAAATAAGGTCTATAAATAAATTCAAGGAATATATTCATGTTCTTCCTTGACAAAGCTATTGGTTATTAGAATACCATTTTCTAAAACAATTAAGCAATTATAGAAACAAGTTTTCAAATCAATCAGGTAATTATAGAATTCAAATTAAAGATTTAGGTAGAGGTAACCTACCTCAACCTCAAGGAGTGTTTTATTTTGACGACAACTCGAATCTTCCTTTTTTTTTCTGCTTGCACGCATATGAAAATTCACATATATATAAGGACACCTATCCCCTATGTACATATTTTCATGGAAAAATATGCACAAGGGGGTCCTTAGATATATGTTTATATTGGCATATACCCCTTTACACTTACACATGTATGCATTTTTCATATCTATATATAAGCAAACCTAGCCCCAATATATATATTCATACTACCATGAGTGAATATATATAACGGGGGAACTTATATATGTATATTCCTACCTATGAATACGCATGTAAGACTTTTTCAACGACGACTTGAATCCACCTCAATGAAATCCAAAACGCACTTCAAAAATATAAGGAACCCAAAAATCAAAAAATCCCTAATTAAAATTTGGCCAAAGAATAAAAACAAAATAAACCTTACCGAAATCCAATGTTGAAATCACTATCTTCGATGGTGGTGGATAGAACGGCCTCACTATAAGAATCCACCTATAAGAAAATAGTTGGAAAAGAAATGAGATATAATGACTTCTTATATATATGTGATCAATGTGTCAAGTATAAATGATAAATGATACATGAATCCATAACCAACAATGAACAAATAATATTCAGATTGATATGTACATCCCAATACTAAATAATATTATCATTAATAAAGCTCTTTATTTTTCAAACATCACTCATTCAGCTCAAATCAAAATGATTTAATCTATGATGAATAACCCAAGCATCGAATCAAATTCAACTATATTATTATTAAAAACTCATGATGTTTTTTTATCAAGAAGATATTTCCCCCACCCTGCCCCTAAACCCCCTCCCCCACCCCCTTTTCACCCCACCTGCCCCTAACACACCCCCTCCCCACCTTGCACCCCTCCCCCTACCCCTTGCACCCCCTTCACACCCCTCCCTTCTGGACACTCCCCTGGACCCCCCAAACACCCCGCTGGACATCCCCCCCCCCTCATGGACACTCCCCTGAACACCCCTCTCCCTCCTAGACCCCCTCCCTCCTAAACACCCCCTAGACAGCCCCCCTCCCGGACACTCCCCGGGACACCCCCACCCTCCTGGACACCCCTTCCACCCCCCAGACACCCCTCCCCCTACAAATCCCCTCCCTACTAGACAAATTATTCTTGCAATAAATCATGAGATTGAAAATATTCTAGCAGATACAATAATAATTAAAAATATGAATATATAGTAATGATATCAATTAAAAAGTTGAACTTGTCCAAGCATACAATCAGAGGTCTAAATTCCCATTTTGAAGCCAATAAAGAAAACCCTAGACCACAGGCTGCACAACACCCATTTTAATCTCACTATTTCTGATAGGTAAATATTCAATGCAAAACGAATGAACTATAACAGTGAAAAAATGAATGAGTTGGTTTTCCAACGCATACTCCGGGAAAAAATTGAAGGTTCAAGATACAATGAAAACAATAGGTGCAATGAGCATGCACCATCAAGTAATTGAAAGATGATACAAACATGAATTATAATAAAACTTCATATAATTTGGAAAATGACTCACCGTATGATCCAGAAAGCACAACAAAACTTCATACAGAAAATCCTGTTGCAACATCCACTTTTTCTGCTCTTCCATAATTCTAAGTGTTTCACTTCATCAACAAAAAGTTTTCATATTCCTCGTGGACCAAACTGACAATCAACTAAATAAGCATTGTCCATCCCTCTGCCCAAGTTAATCAAATGCAGATTCAAATGAGCATGATTATATAAAACAGAAATTTAAATCATTATATCAGATAAGCATTAACAAATAGTCTTCAATAATCATGTCATTAAATAAAATCATGATTCCAAAAGAATGATCAAAGTTCAGCATGAAAAACACCAGTGATTTCTAATTCAATAAGTAGATCTGATTAAGACCTCAAAACATGATTTCCACTAATTTGCAACTCCAGTATGGAAATTTAATATAATAGAAAATTAAAAATACTACATTTTATGGTGAAAATAGATAGTGAACCACAAGTTCATGGAAGGATATAATCATTAATTCTCCTAACACCTACACTAATATAACACTATTAATTTTAAAATAATGAAATAATGAAGGAGTGGAACCAAAAGTTCATGGAATAAATAAAATAAAAGTGAAAAATGATGAATAGAATAAAGGGTGACCTTATATAATTCTCTCATTAATTATATAATAATCTCTTATAAAATAAATTCAACCCATAAATAATACCCTAGAATGACCCAAGATCTCAATCCATTCACTCTCTCTTTAGTGTGTTAGGTTAGGTAGTGAAAAAAATGATTTTCGATACGCTACTTTCACCTACCAATGGTAATTGAGAATGCTTAATCACTCCTTTATCACCCCTCACTCCCCTGCATCATATTAGAAATGAATAAAAATTGTGGTAGTATTATGTGTAAACCAACTTAATAGAGAAAACCATGATAAAATTTAAAGGTGTATAGATAATAATCTACTACACATATGGAAACAATATGATTTCATGAAAATCACACTCAAGAAATGAAAATACAAATTCATTTAAATCCATAGATTTTGATGGGGTAATGTCTCCTCAACCACACCATAGTAGTCTAAACACCATCACAATATAAAACAATTAACTAATCAAAAACCATTATGATATATTATAATTTTGTTTGAGATAAATCTATTTATAAGTTGGAATGAGGTTATTTATCTAATAGCCACAACAAGGAAATCTTCCACCAATTATTTCAGTTTCGATAAGAAAGATCAATCTCATTATTCATTGAATGTGTTACATGTGTCTATCTTTGAGGGTTGTTATGTATTTATCTAAACTCTTTAATCTCCTATATTTTCTTGAAACTCTCCCATAAAAAAAAATAATATTTATAAAAATCTTTCCAAGATGTCAAATTTCTCTCTTTTCAATATATAAAATCACTTTTCTCCAGATTTTAATACCCATAAACAATTTCCCCATGTTCCTCTGGTTGAATTTCAACATTCCCTAACCAATTCACTCATTATACAACTTTGATTTTTCAGTTTATAATGTTGGTTATTCAGTTTTTTCCTATGATTTTGAAGACTCTAATGGTTTAGGAATCAATGGTTTAGGTTTTAAAATAGTTTTTCTACTACTGCACCAGCCCCCAGCACCCCTCCCCCTCCTGCACTAGCCCCCCACCCCACCCCACTCCCCCCCTCCCCCACCCCACTTATCCCCCTACACCACCACCCCCTACACCAGCCCCCCTACACCCCCCCACACCAACCCCCCTGCACCACTCACCCCCAACCCCTCCACCCAACCCTCATCCACCCCAACCCCCATATCCCCACAAATATCATCAGGGGATTCCCCTTATACTCTCTAGATCTTACTTTCATATCCTTGAGTTTACCCTTTGTATTGTTACTAGAACCATGCATTTTTAAAGACTTTTTATCCATATTATTACTTACCAAACCAGTTTCAAGAAAAAAATTAGGTGAAGTCCTTTGAGATGAGATCTACATATGATAAAGAGAAACTTTTGATAATTGGGACTCCATATAATTATATTATAGTCTACCTACTCCAAAACTATCATAGGATGATTCCTTTATAAGAACCATGCCCTATGTGGCCGAATTATCCTCACAAGCTCCAGGTTTCACCTATGATGATTCCTAAATTTGGATGACCACCCCTACATGCACCATTCATACTATGACCACCAATTCCTCACTAGTAAAAGAATTAGAACACACTCATCCCTTGTCAAGCTAAGTGTTAGATGAAGCCTGAGAATACTATTTCTGATCAGATTTCAAATTAATTGCTCCAATATAATCATGGAATTCTACCTTAC
Source organism: Viscum album (assembly GCA_963277665.1). NCBI lineage: Eukaryota > Viridiplantae > Streptophyta > Magnoliopsida > Santalales > Viscaceae > Viscum > Viscum album. The sequence goes on from OY728156.1 coordinate 1,891,881,920, forward strand.
CATGATACATGGTCTTTGTGATTGGATGATCCTCACCAGCTCTAGATAATGTTCCTTGTATATGATATAGGTATCTTGATATCTAGTGTATCACAAGCAAAAGCACAAGAAAACATTCAACCTTCCTCAATTTGAGTGATAACTGAAGACTTGAGCTTACCCATATACCAAGACTCCCTCTAATAATTTATTAAAGAACATCCTTGAATACAACATAAAGAACAATAATCCACTTGAGTTTCTTAGATAATAGGTTTCTTAACATTGAACTCATCATTGACAGAGAACTAAATAAACTCTGAATACTTCCTAGATAAGTTGAAATTTATATACAAATGATCCTAAAGAAAATGTTTCCCTTAAATCATTTTCTAATTGATGCAAAAAAATTTCTAATAATTTCACTGCAAAGTTTAAGAACTGAAGGATTTTTGAAATGAAGATAAAAATAAAGAATCCAAACCTAGAGGAATAAAAAAGGTGATTCATTCCCAGAGTGAACAATCAGGTGCCACCGATAGCGGAGGCATTCAGTGGGGAGGAGGGAGTAGAGAGGTAGAGGGAGGAGGAGGGCATGGAGAGGTAGAGGTAGGAAGAGGGTCGTAGATCAGGGGAGGAGAAGTGGCGTTCGACAGAGAGGAGGTCACAGAGAGATCGAGGGGGGAGGTCGCAACATCATTTAGCAGGGAGGAGGTCGCAGAGAGCTCGAGGGAGGAGATCACAGAGGCGTTCGGTGGGGAGGAGGTCGTGAAGATCTCGAGGGAGGAGGTCATGATGACGTTCAGAAGGGAGGAGCTCGAGTGAGGATGAGGGCACGAAGAGGTCGAGGGAGGAGGGGTCACGTATCGGGGGAGGAGGAGCCCGACGCTTATGCCAAAAAAAAAATAATTTCCATGGTTAGATAATTAAAACATGGATATAAAAATACTATAGCCATAGATCTATAAAATCGTGGCTATATATCCGTGGCTATAGCTTCAATTTCTAGTAGTGTCTTTTCAAAATAAAGAATTAATGATTACACTACGTAATCAGCTCGAGAAACCAGACCGTGTCACCAAAATTGTTAGAAAACTATTCCTCTATCATCTCTCTTACTTAACCTAATATTTCAAACCCTTTCAACTTCCAAATAAATCATTTCTATTTCAAAACCCTAGAATATTAAACCTTAAACTCTCAGATTCTCTAAAATTTTGATGAAAAAAGTAGGCGAACAAAGCGGAACGAAGAAACGTGTTACCTACAGAAAAATTATTCAAGGAAAGGTAATAAAATTTGTTTAGATAAATTAAACAAATCTTCTTTTGAATAATTCTATAGCTTTTTAACTTCTATAAACTATTTTGACTGATGGAATCACCAAGTTTATTTTTTATGCATAAGTAAAAGAGTTCTTTAGAAATTATTAGTACAGTTTCAGTGACACATAGAATTTCATCATATCTAAGATATATCATAGGTATTTTTTAATCTATTTGATGGGAAAATACAAAGTTTTTATGTTTCCCCATTAAGGGTTTTTCATTTTTATCTTTGATCAATAGGGAACTAAGAACACAAATCAGAGGACATTATGTTATTTCTCTTCAGATATACATAGATAAGAAAAATTCATGTTAAGGATCTTGACACTGACCAAAAAGTTCTAGTCAAGTTTATTTAGTCATATATAATTCTAAGAACTTCTAAACTCGAAATTATTCTTTATTGAGACATGTATATAATGTTTTTGATGATGAGTGATGTCAAGTTTAATTTCATAATGTACATGTTAATGTACATGCATCACTATTTCCAAGAGGAGGCAATGGTGTCATTTTATCCTTATGAAAGGATAATTTCAATGAAGCTATATAAAAAATGTTTGATTATATATATAATGATAAAATCCAAATGTCATCACAACAACATTCTCAATGTTGGGACTCTTAGGAAGATTGGTTACTTATGGAGTATAGTACAAGGAAAGATGTAACCCGTTGATGAAAAATACCAAAAAGTATATGGTTTTATTGATCAATGGGATAAAAGAATTTTGGGATCAGATGTTATTATCCAAATTCAAGGAGAAGAAGTTGCATAATCAATAATAGATAATGAAGATCAAATAAAGAGACGTCCAATCAGATACAATTTCTCTGACCCATAAGCTGCAAGAGATGTCCCTCAATATCTTGAATAAGTTTTATAAGAACCAATCGATGAGGCCCTTATCTTTCAACCTAGAAATATGGATGAAACTGTAGTTCATGAAACCATAATTCAAGAACCTGAATTAAAGGTTGCTGTAACTGGGGAAGTTTTTCCATTATAAAATCAACTATTCAACAGAGAAGATCAAGAGTACCTAACTTTAGTTGAAAATCAGATCCAACAAACTCTTAATGAAGAAAAATTCAAATAAAATTCTCAAGGAAATGAGAATGATAAAAAATTAGTGGTACCACTATAATGTTAGTCCATAATTAATCAATTTTGATTATTTATGATTCCATGGACAAGAAAAATTTTGAACCTGTTGATATTACAGAGGTTCTAGAGGTTGAATTTTCTACCTATAATGAAAATAGTAAATAAAAATCTTTATCCCTAGTTGACAGAGGATAACCATCTCAAGTTCATGGAGCATAATCTTCTGATTCTTTAAAAAATAAAATTGAAGGATTTGTTGTTCAATTCAATAAACTAAGATAAGAAAAATTATGTTTTCAAGGTGAGTTAGAGGCAATAAGAAAATATTTTGAATATTTAATAAGTTCAACTATTACTAGAGAGGAATATTTTCGGTCCCTTGATATGGAAATAGTGACTAGAGGGGTGGGGGTGAATAGTCATTTTTGATTTATTATTATAAATTTAATTTATCATAGTTATATAAAAATGTTAGAAGTTACACCAGAAATAAAATAGATAACACATACGATTTTTATATAGGTTCAGATCACCAAATCCTAGTCCTCTCTTCAATCTCCTCTAATCCTCTAGGAGACCGATATGCACTAAAACCTCACTTTTGATAGGGAGTGACAAACCAGTTACATAAAATTACAAAATTAACTTTTTCAAACATAGTGTTATAACCCCTAACTTTTGATGGAGTCACAACCAACCTTAATTTTATCTACAAGGAATAAAATGACCTTACTTTTAGATGGGAGGAATAACCTAGTGAAATTTTTTGGATGGGGAAATCTTAAGCTGAGACTCTAGAGAACCAACAAGTGATTGGAAGAAATACAATGGAGGAAAAAAAAAACAAATACAATAATAGTTGAGAAGATGATGAAGATATTCATTGAAGCTCGTGTTCTTGGATCACATTAGTGGATAAAGATGAAGATGATGGTGATCACAATAGAAAAATATATGTTGAAGAAGTTTCTTGATTAGACTTGATAGAAATAAGAAATCTCATCCTATCATTATCAAAATAATAAACTACACCGGTACATTTGTTTTTTTATTCTTGAAGAAATCTCTTGATGCATTAAAAAAAAGATCTACAGTAGCGTTTCTATGTCAAATCTAAGTATGATAATTGTTAATGTTTAATAATAAAATAATATGACTGTTACCATATCCTATTAAAGCCACATTGAATATAGAAACACAATCGAATAAATATATATTCATGAAATATTAAAAGGTATATTTAATATATTAAGAATAATAAATCTTAAACAAAACACAATTGAAAAAATTGAAATAATAATATAATTGTGAATAATATATGTGCATCAGAATATTGTCAAAAAAAATAGAGCATCATAAAAAATAATTTTCATGTTCATATGTCACAAAAAATGTTATAAATATTTTTATAAAATATTGAAATTTTATTTTGACATAAAATATTAAACATTTTATATTGTAATTAATTTTAACAATATTAAATAAAATTAATAAAATAATAAATTTTAAATAAATTTTTAACTAATGGTGAGTCATGACTCACCTTTGAGAGAAAAGAGTGATGAAACATTTATCACCATTGTAAATGTATGTTGGTGAGACATTACTCACCATTAAAAAAGTCTGGTGTTGAGACATTACTCACTGTTGGAAAATTATGGCAGTGGAAAGACAAAGTATTACCTGTCGTTGCATTTTTTAGAAAAAATAAAATGAATTGATCAAAACTAAAAACATATCCATGCAGCTTATCACCAAATATTTAAATAATAATAATGAAAAATTACTCACCATCGTGTGTCCAAAGGTGATTCATGACTCATTGTTGGGTTCTAGTGGTGAATCATGTCTCACTGTTGGGTTCCAACGACGACTTGTTGAAAAAATAATCAAACAATCAGAATGAGCTTAAAATTGAAGAGATTTATTTTTGTTAAATGAAAATAATTAAATAAAAAAAATTCAAACATGATAAATTTGAAACCAAAAATATATTAAAAAAAACTTACTTCCATGTATTTGAAGAAGTAAAAAACCACCTAACATGAAGTTTAAAAATAAGATTAAAAACTTATGAAATGAGTAATTTGAAAAAACGAAAACAACTAAATAAAACAAGTGTAACAGTATAGTATAAGAATAAACAGAAGGTGAAAAAACAACACACTATTGGAATTACAATGGCGTGTAAGTAGATCTCCTAGCAGTGACACGTCTCACCATTGGTAAATTAACCAATGGAATCAAAAGACTCACCGTTAGTTAAAAAACCAATAGTGTATAAATGTCTTAGCATTGGTTAAACAAACCAACAGTGAATCAATACTGAAGAACAACCTAAACACATATTTTATACAGAGAATCATCTTGAAACATAGAGGAGAACATGAGGAAGACCAGAGAGGAAGAAGTGTTTCTTACAGTGAAGTGAACACCATGATAAACAATGGATCAAGAAGAGAGATTCGAACCACTATTAGTGTGAGATAAGAAAAAAGGAGAACTAGAAGAACCATGAGATTAAAATATAAGGATAGAAAATACTTGGTAAGGATGCTATAGAGGAAAAGTTAAGCCGTTTGAACTGTTATGGAAGGAGAGCAAATAGAGGAGGAACAAAAAATGTGCGGGATTTCAAAATGTGGAAGCGCAGGATGAGGGGAGGATCAAACTGTGGATAAAAATCAAAGACATCCGATGGATAAGCAAGACACCACCACTATCTGAGAAAATATGGGATAGAAAGAAGAGATTGGATGACTAGGAGATACGTGGATGAGATCCGACAGCTGAGATTCAATCTTGGTGTAATTGTTTTTGTCCCACATCAAAAGCATGATGTGAAGGGAAAGAGGTATATAACCTAGGACACACTAATACTCTTCCAGAACAAAAAGACCATGGACACCCTATGGGTGCTCAAATCCCACCCTATGGATGCACTACCTGGCCTTATACATGGTCCATGTTGGCCCTTAAGCAAACATTATGCCGATTGCCCAATGATTAATACATTTCATGGATATCTAGACCCTCCCACAAGGGTTGAACCCTATGATATAATATATCATTTAATAAAAGTAGAAAAGTGTCAGTGAGATAAATAAAATAACATATAATTGCAAAGTTCAATTATACAATGTTATTTAATAAAAACTAATTAGAATATAATAAAGAAATTTCAGATATAAAATACATACATAAAAAATTGAATTGTCAAAATAGAAATTATACTAAGAAATATTTAAGTTTCCACCATACCTAATTCAAAATATACACTAGTGTATAAAATAGATACTCCCTTTTAAAAAAACTTAACCACTGTAAAAGTGACATAATACAATATTCCATGAAAGAATAATTGAGCCAATTTTATTTTAACAAAAAATTATCAACCAGAATGATCTAATTACCATTAAATCACAGTGATCATTATTTATCAAAATAAAACCATTTAATAAAATAGAAAAGTTAAGATTTTTACATGTTAATTTTAAACACAAACAAAGAAAACAACATTGTTATATTTAATGAAAATATAATTTTCATGAACAGATTAGATAAGATAAAATTATTTCCATAAGAAATAAAAAATTAATTTTCTTTAATGGTTTTAAAAAAAAACTCCCCTTGGGTTTAAGTATAGAAAAATTATATTTTAAAATATATCAAAAAAATAAATTTTATTTTCAAAATTAAATCATTTTTAAAATTAATTGATTATTTAAAATAATTCAAGATTCCAAAAATATAACTAAGAATTATGAAAAAACTAGATATAAATAAAATAATATATTTATAAGAATATTAAAGATTTCCTCAGATCTATTGTCGAAAGATTATTTCAAACAGACTAAGGAAATTTAGGTTTATATAGAAAAATTGGTTAAAGTCCTATTTAAAAATTACACAATAGTACATTATTTCAAATAACAAACAAAGGGTAACTCCCCCAAAATTCATGCATATTTATAGAAAGAAAAAAATATTTTTTGAAAATTTTAGAGAAAAGTAAATATATAATCAGTATATTTAGAATTTAAGTTTTAACTATGAAAACTATAGAAATTTTACATGATATGACAAAAATAGATAGAAATTAAAGCACATGCCTTGAACTAGAAATAAAAGGTTTTTATAAAAAGATATCAGATATTTTGTATGCTATAATATCAAACTATATTATAATACATAGTATGCATGATGTTAAAAAATAAACTTATTTAAATATACTGAACAGATTAGATTCAATAGGATTTGAAACATAATTTTCGAGCCCATGCTATCCATATACTATGTGAATTTGGAACTCTTCAGACATGCTTACTTCAAAAAAAATTAAGATGATAGTTGTTTTGGTGCCCAAACTAGTTTGGGCCCAACAGGATTAGTAGAAAAATATTTAGGTACCCCTAAATATTTGAAACATGTATTATAGGGTAATCTTGAATAGAATTTTTTTGAAATAAAATTCTTAGTTGGCCTAAAGATTGAGTAAACTTTAAAGAACATTCGTTTTCATAATGAACCTTCATGTTACAATTAAAGAATGTAAAATTTGAAAAATTTCCAATAATTACTTTAAAAAAAATATATTTATACATCTAAGGAACCTGATTATTATAGACAAAACTATTTTTATTGTATTTAGGTTTGTTCATAGCCATTATTTTATCATATTTCTCTTATTCTCGAACAAATACAGATAAATTTACCTTTAAAGTAGTAATTTCATTTTTAATTTTTTCATTATCTTTCTAAATAACGTCCATGTCATCACCTATTTTCACATTTTAACATGATCCATAATTCTTTAGTTTCTTATTTTCATGGTTAAGATGCTTATATTCCATTTCAAGTTTATCTAAATCATCACAAACCAATTTCAATCTTATGTGTTGTTCTTTATCATTTTTTGACACAAAATATTTTATTTTAACATTCTCATCTTTAAATTTTATCATTTTATAATCTACAACCCTTTTATTCTCTATATTTCTTGAAATAAAATCAATCAGTTTTTTTTATTTTCTTATTTAATCTTCTTATTTTCTCTTTGAAGTTCCCTATAAAGTTCATCAATTCTTAATATGTCACTTTGAAATTTTTAATTTTGAGCACTTAATTATTTAAATTCATTTTAAATATCAGTTTCATATATAGAAATGTAATTACAGTCTGAGTGTACCTCATTTATAGTAGTATCTATCAAACAAATATTTACATATTTTTTTCACTTTCAGAGCCAACATCGCTTGAGTCTGACTCTTCTATAAAACTCTATCTAGAATGATAATCCTTTATTTTTTCCTTCTTATATTTCTTATCCTTTACTTCTTGTTTTAATTTGGGATAATTTTATTTTATGTTCCCCTTTTTCCTACACTAATAACATATTAATTCTAAAGAATCATATTTTCTGGTCTTACCTCTTTTACTACCATTCCTATCATATTTTTGATAATCTCTTATTGGACACTTCTTAAATCCTCTCTTACCCTTCATGTACTTGGAAACACCTTTCGTGAAATTTTCAATTTAATCCTTCTCATTTTTTTGTGACTCAGAATTAAAGGAATTAGAAATAACATTTATATTTGATTTAAATTCAATACCTTTCCTTTTATCATAGTCATTAGTATTATCATTCTTCATTTTCAGTTTGTATTGAAGAATTGATCTTATCAATTCATCCAAAGAATATTTAGTAAAATCCTTACTTTCTTCAATAGAAAACTTCTTTGAATTCCATATTTTGGGTAAAGATCGAAGCAGTATTTCAATGATAGCATCATTATTTATGGTCTCTCTAAGAGCAAACATGTTGTTAAAATTTTTTGGGAATCTATTGTAGATGTCATTAATGATTTTTTGATCAGTCATCCTGAAATCTTGAAACTCATCTTGGTGTATACCTATCTTAGTTATCTATAACTTATTAGTTCCTTGATGAGTGACTTTTAAAGTCCTCCAAATTTTAGAAGCAATTTTACAGAATGAAATATGAATATACATATTTATACTTAAATAATAGTATAATAAATTAATAACTTTGTAATTTAAAACACATTTTTCAGCATCATTACTAGTAAGAGTTTCTAAATCAACTTCAAGAAATTTATAAGTTTTTGACGTTATAACCCAATAATCAAGACCTATATTTTTAAGAAATACCTCCATCCTATCTTTCCCATAGAAATAATCACTTCCATTGAAGTGAGGTGGTCTTACAGGATTCAATATCTCAAAATCCTGATTATCCCTAACAAAGCAATTGATCTTTTTTCCTTAGAATTTTTAATTTAGGACAATGGTTAGTTCATAAATATATAATTAAACAAATAAAACCAAATTTTTTAAAAAGAACCACCATCTGATACTAATTGTTAGGTCCCTTGGTAAGGTAGTAGTGACTAGAGGGAGGGAGGGTGAATAGTCCTTGTTGATTTATTATTATAAATTCTAATTTACTAGAGTTATATAACCATTTTAAAAGTATCAGCGAAAATAAAATAGATAACATAAGAAATTTTTATAGAGGTTTGGATCACCAAGATACTAGTCCTCTCTCTAATCTCTTATACTCCTCACAGATGTTGGAATGTACTAAAACATCACTTTTGACTGGGAGTGAAAGCCCAATTACATACAATTACAAATGTACATTTTTCACACCTGGTGGTATAAACCCTGAATTTTTATGGAGTCACAACCAACCTTCCTTTTTTTGGGAGGAATAACTCGACCTTAGTTTTATATGGGAGGAATAACCCAATGATATCTTTTAGATGAGAAAATCTTAAATCAGGACTCTAGAGAACAAACAAGTGATTGAAAGAATTACAATGGAGTAAAAAAATAAAAGAAATACAATAATAGTTGAGCAGGTGATGAAGAAATTCATTGCAGATCATGTTCTTGGATCACATCAGTGTAAAAAGATGAAGATGATAAAGATCCTTGGTGATCACAACATAAAAATAGATGTCAAAGAAGTTTCTTGACTAAAATTGAGAGCAGTAGTAAAGTTTATCGTATCCTTATCGAAATAATCAACAACACTGGTACATTTGTTTTTTATTCTTGAAGAAATATCCTGATGCATTAAAACAGAGATCTACATGATCTTGTTCTTGTCCAGTCACATATAAGCTTCACCCCAGTTTGTGATGACTCTCCAAGTGCATCCACGAGACCCAGGATCAAATATAGGCAGTGGCATATTTCTGGGTTATTGTAGCAGTATTGTAGTATACAATGTAGCAGGTATTATTTGGTACTATAGTAGCCGAAACTATTCATCCCTTTTAGCCTTCGATCCATCGGTTTGGTCCTCGAGTCCTTCAGGCCTTCAGGATACCTAGGCCTTCAGGCCAGTAAGGCTTTTAGTCCACCTTTAGGCCTTTGGGGCACCTTAAGGCCTTTGGGAAACATGTTGTGTAGAAACTAACCAGACAGAATCTACAAGAAGCAGGCTCTAGTTGAGGATTCAGAGAATGCTCATTCACCCAAGTAGAGCTAATGGATTTGGAAGAATGAGAGGGTATTGAAATTTCAATCAGTACCTAGCCTATGCATGTCTACACAAAATAGCTAGCTGAACATCTATGCGAAATTGGAGATCTGACATCATGATGTAGATGCTAGGGAGGGGAAGTTCCATGTAGTAATAGTCTGTGATGAATTCCTCTAAGAACTTCGGGTCATGTAATGTCATGAAGCCTGTAGGCCATGTAAGGATTCGCCTTCAACCCTTAAAAGGAGGATTATAAAAAATGAATAAAAATATAAGGCCTTTGGTCCATTTAGGCATGTCCGTTTCCAATACACTACAGAAAAATGGTCGTTTTGCAGCGGTTTAAAAACCACCGCGAAATGTATTATTATTTTTTTGAAATCTTTTCGAGGATTAGCGGTGGTTTTTTAAAAAACCGCTACGAAACCACTGTGAAATGAAAGGAAAAAAAAACATGAGAAACACCGAAATCACTAAAACGACCATAACTTTTGATCCGGGCATCCGTTGGAGCGCCACGACCAGTAAAATAAAAGATTATGAAGAGATCTAGAGGCACGTATAATCAAAACCATGAGACAGTCTATGGTCTAGAAGATATGTGAGTTATAAGAAAGCTGAAAAAAGTTCTCCAACTTGAAACGACCATAACTTTCGCTCCGGGTGTCCGTTTGAGATCTACCACATATCAAATTGAAACCAGTGAAGAGAGATACACACCAGTTTGAAGCAAGTAAACTTATATCATGTTTTTCGACCCCAAAAACCCCTCTGAGGGCCTCTAAAACCCCATTTCCGTCACTGGTGTCCCGTAGAACTTGTCTTCAAATGGACCTAACTTTTGATCCGCGCGTCAGTTCAGACTCCTCCACCTGCCAGATCGTAGTTCATTCCATGAGATTCAGTTTGACTATTTGTGGTGCCCACATGGACTTCTGGATCATAAGTTATGGTCTTTTTAGTGGGTATCGGGTTTGTTATGTTTTTCGATGCCTCGTTTCTAGCATCTGTTCCCCGTCAGTTTTTTTAAATGGTCATAACTTCCGATCCGCCGGTCCATTCAGTCTCTTTTACCTATCAGCTCGAAGATCATTTCAGAATCTTTGATTTGACTAGTCATGGATCTGTAACAAACTCTCGGATCATAAGTTATCTCTGTTAATGTGAGTCCAATGTTTTTGTCACTTTATGACCGTTTTGACGGGTTTTAACGGTTGCTCCATTTATTACTGTTTATTTGGGTTTCCATGACTTGTTATCTTTATCAATGGTTTTTTGTGGGTTATTATGATGATTATGTTGCATTCTTAAGGGGTTTTCTAGAGTTTTCAGGAGTTTTCATGCGTTCTCATGCTTTCTAATACTTCATTCTTCATGCTTCGCCATCTGTTTTCATGCGTTTTCATAATTATTCATCCCTTATCACGCCTTTTCGTACTTTTTCAAGTGTTTTATTTATTATTTATTATTTATTATTTATAATATACTTTAATTTATTTATTATCTATTATTTGTTACGGGTTATTTCTTATTTCTTATTTATATTTATTTATTATTTATTATTTATTTATTTATTATATATTATATATTATATATTAATTATTATTATTAATCATAATATTTGTTACAGGTTATTTATTATATATTATATATTATATATTATTTATTATTAATAATAATAATATTTTATTTATTATGTATTATGTATTATATATTATATATTATATATTATATATTATATATTATATATTATATATTATATATTATATATTATATATTATATATTATATATTATTATTTATTTAATTTTTATTTGATGTTTATTATTTATTATTTATTATTTATTATTTATTATTTATTACTTATTATTTATTTATTTATAATTATTAATTATGTGTGATTTATTATTATTTATTATTCATTATTTATTATTTATTGTTTATTATTATTATCTATTTATTATTATTATTTATTGTTATTATTTATTATTTATTATTTATTATTTATTATTTATTATCTATTATCTATTATTTATTATTTATTATTTATTATTTATTATTTATTATTTATTTAATTATATTTATTAATTATGTGTTATTTATTATTATTTATTGTTTCTTATTTATTATTTATTATTTATTATTATTTATTATTTGTTATTTATTATTATTTATTGTTTGTTATTTATTACTTATTATTACTTACTATTATTTATTATTTATTATTTATTATTTGTTATTTATTATTTGTTATTTGTTATTTGTTATTTATTATTTGTTATTTGTTATTTATTATTTATTATTTATTATTTATTATTTATTATTATTTATTATTATTTATTATTATTTATTATTTATTATTTATTATTTATTATTTATTATTTATTATTAGTTTATTATTATTTATTATATATTATATATTAGTATATATTATTAAATATTATTAAATATTAAATATTAAATATTAAATATTAAATATTAAATATTATATATTATTATTTATTATTTATTATACATGTATTATTATCTATTTTTAATTATTGTTTATTATTTATTATTTATTTAATTATAATTATTAATTATGTGTTATTTATTATTATTATTATTTATTATTTATTATTTATTATTGATTATTGATTATTGATTATTTGTTATTTGTTATTATTTATTATTTATTATTTATTATTTGTTATTTGTTATTATTTATTATTTATTATTTATTATTTATTATTTATTATTTATTATTTATTATTTATTATTTATTATTATTTATTGTTAATTATTAATTATTAATTATTAATTATTATTAATTATTATTATTATTTATTATTTATTATTTATTATTTATTAGTTATTATTTATTATTCATTATTTATTATTTATTATTTATTCTTTTAATTTTGTAATTTTGTTATATTATTTTTATAATTTATAATTTATGTAAATATTATTATAATATATTTGTTATTTATTATAATAAGAAGTAACTAATAATAAATAACTCAATAAATAACTAATAAATCAATAATTATTAATTATTAATTATTGGTTATTAATTTTTTATTATTGCTTATTGTTTAATTATTATTGAGTTTATATCTATTAGTTATGTATTATTTGTTTTTTAAATTAGTATATATAGGTATATTAAATTCTGTTTATTAACCACATGATGAGCTTACTAGAGTGGTGAAGTCTTTTGAAAATATGCAAGAGGTTAGGGGTTCAAATCTTACCAAATGGAGTATTTTTTATATTGCATGGGCATGAGCATGTGCATGAGTATGAGCATGCTTGCATGGATAAAGTAAATAAAGTAATTCAAATTAAATGAAATAAATAAAATAAATATGAAATAAATAAATAAAATACGAAATTAATAAATAAAACACGAAATAAATAAATAAAACACGAAATAAATAAATAAAACACGAAATAAATAAATAAAAGACGAAATAAATAAATAAAAGACGAAATAAATAAATAAAAGATGAAATAAATAAATAAAATATGAAATAAATAAATAAAATACGAAATAAATAAATAAAATAGGAAATAAATAAATAAAATACGAAATAAATATTAAATAAATAAATAAATAATTAATATAAATAAACTAAATAAAATAAATAAATAAAATAAATAAAATAAATAAAATAAATAAAATAAATAAAATAAATAAAATAAATAAAATAAATAAGATAAATAAAATAAATAAATAAAATAAAATAAATAAAATAAATAAAATAAATAAAATAAATAAAATAAATAAAATAAATAAAACAAATAAAACAAATAAAATAAATAAAATAAAATAAAATAAAATAAAATAAAATAAAATAAAATAAAATAAAATAAATAAAATATATAAAATAAAAAAAATAAAAAAAATAAAAAAAATAAAAAAAATAAAAAAAATAAAATATAAAAAAAATAAAAAAAATAAAAAAAATTAAAAAACGAAAAAAACGGAAAAAACGAAAAAAAAAACGGAAAAAAACGGAAAAAAAACCGCCGCTAAATCCGCATTTTGCCGTAGTGATATAAGGATGAAACTTATTAGTGTTTAATAATAAAATAATATACAATTATCTTATTTCGTTGAAGTCGAGATGAAAATAAAAAATGCACTTGGAAAAATATATATTCATGAAATATTAAAATTGATATTTAATATATTAAAAATATTAACTTTTAAACAAAAAAATTGAAAAAATTGAAATAATAATATAATTCTGAATAATATATATATAGCAAAATATTTTCAAAAAAAATTGTGTCATAAAAAATAATTTTCATGAGAATATGTCATAAAAAATGCTATAAATATATTTATACAATGTGGAAATAATATTTTTACATAAAATGTTAAACATTTGATAATATTATTAATTTTAACAATATTAACTAAAATTAATAAAATAAAAATTTTGAAATATTTTTTTAACTAACGGTGAGTCATGACTCACCGTTGAGAGCAGAGAGCGGTGATACATTTCTCACAGTTGGAAATTTCTGATGGTGAGACATTACTGACCACTGAAAAAGTCTGTTCGTGAGGCATTACTCACAATTGGAAAATTCTGGCAGTGACACATTATTCACTGTTGGAAAAGGCTGGTGGTGGTAAGACAAAGAATTACATACCGTTTCATTTTTTTATAAAAAATAAAATGAATATATCAAAACTAAAAACATATCCATGTATCTTATCATGAAATGGTTCAATGAGAATTATAAAATATTAAACACTACTAGGTGTCTAATGGTGACTCATGACTCATCATTGGGTTCTAGTGGTGACTTATGTCTCACTATTGGGTTCCAATGTCTATTTGGTGAAAAAATAATCAAACAATAAGAATAAACTTAAAATTGAATATATTTACACTTGTTAAATGAAAAAGGTTTAAATAATAAAAAAAATCAAACATGATAAATTTGAAACAAAAAATATATTAAAAAAAACTTTCTGCTATGTATTTAAAGAATTATAAAACCACCTGACATGATTTTCAAAGACATGATTAAAAACTTATGAAAGGAGTAAGTTCAAAAAACTAAAACAACAAAACAAAACAAGTGTAGTAGCACTTGATAAGAATAAATAGAAAGAGAACAAGAAACACACCACTAGAATTCAATGGTGAGTATGTTGATCTCCTGGAAGTGACATGTCTCACTGTTGGTAAATAAACCAATGGTGTCAAAAGATTCACTATTAGTTTAAATACCAATTATGTATAAATGCTTCACCATTGGTTGAAAACAATGATGTCTAAATGTATCACCATTGGTTAAAAAAAACAATGACAACACACCAATTAAGAACAACCTATAGAAGGATTTTATACAGAGAAGCAGGCCGAAACGCAGAAGAGAACACGGGGAAGATCAAAGATGATGAAGAGTTTCTTATAGTGAAGCTCACACCATGATAAATAGTGGATTGGGAAGATAGAGTTGAACCAATATTAGCTTGAGAGAAGAAACAAGATGAACCAAAAGCATCACAATATTAAAAAAGAAGGATATAAAAGACTTGGTAAGGATGCCAATGATGAAAAGTGAAGCCGATCAGACTATTGTGAAAGGAGAGCGAACAGAGGAGGAATGAAACACAAACGAGATTACAAAATTTGAAAGAACAGGATTAGGGGAAGATAAAACAATGGATAAAAATCAAATATATAAAATAGATAAGAAATAAACTACCACTATCTGAGAAAATGCGGGATATAAGGAAGAGATCTGGTGGCTAGAAGATATACAGATGAGATCAGACGGTTATGATTCAACATAGGTGTAAAAAGTTGTGCCTCACATCAAAATCATGATGTGGAGGGAATGTGGTATATAACCCAAGACATGTTGATCCTCATCCATAATAAAAATACTATGGAAACTCTATGGGTGCTAAAATCCCACCCTATGCACATGTTGCCCGACCTTATACTCGGGCCCTATTTTCCCTTAAGTGAGCACTATACTCAATCAACCAAAGATTGATATAGGACATGGATATCTATACCCTCCCACAAGGGTCAACACCTGTGGGTCCCCTCAAGGGTGGTAGAAGGTCTGGCTTGAGTGTTCTATACAAAGGCCTTATTTTTTTGAAAAAAAGAAGTAAAAAGAATGTAAATTAATTTTTTTAATAATATACAAAATATGAATACATATTAATAAAATATAACATTTTTACACAAAATTGAATTAAATAAAATACTATGAAATTATAATTTATCAAAACAAAATAGATATCACACATTTAATTCCCAAATACAAACAGAATTAGAAGCTATTCGGACTCAACTATATAATCTCAGAGAAAATTATTATTGAAGAAGAGATTTTGATGCTTTTCATAGATAAATGTATGATATGTTTGGAAAGATCCAAGTAAAATCTATTTACAAAATATATTTTTAAAATTTAAAAATATATTTCTAAATCTTGTTTTATTCTTTTATAAGTAGTGAAAATCAATCTACAACATCTACATAAGTACCCAAAACTTCTCCATATTTAATCAGAAGGCTTGAATCTATCACAACTGTAATGTATTCTTTTAATGAAAAACTTCATACACTATAGTGTGACAGTTCACCTATAAACATTTTGCTAACCAGAGATGTCTAATTTATAAACCAACTTCAGGAGACGATGGAAGAAAGACTCTTCTCAATCAGTTTGTAACAGCGATTTCTTAGTTTTTTCACTCAGAAGAAATAGTTCATGAATTTCTCAAAGTCAATTTGGGTTAAATTTTGAAAATTGGTCAGAATTAAAAGATTTTTATGAGATAGTTGGCTGAAAATATTATGGAAAGTTTAAGATAAAAGATGAAATATTTGAAATAAGTTTTTCACGATGTTCAAGTTTCCCTAGACTCCAACACCTCTTATGAACTAATCCTTCCAAATTCAACCAGCCTTTATTTTTAAACTATTCATCATCCAAAATAATTATTGTATTCATAAAAATATTTTAATAAAAATTATTTTGTTCATTAATATTTTTTTATCACTTTTTCTATTCACTTATACTACCAGAACACATGTATTATTTTTCTCTTAAGAAAAATATAACTTCCATTGATAGTTTTTTACTACATTAAATGTATTTTAATCCATTTTCATATGTATTTTTTAATATCACAAAAAGGGGGATAAAACTGGGTAAATACAACATTAATGATTTTTATTACTCAATAACCTATTTCTATTTTCAATCAAATGAATCCTATGTATCTTTTAAAAGAAATTATTTGTGTTTATAATTCCTATATTTTATAAGTTAAAGTTATGGGTTTTTTTATCATAAAAAATGAGGAGATTGTTGGAATTTATTTTCTTAACAATAATCTATAAATCTTACTGATTTTGATGCTCACAAATATCCTTTTTTGTTTTATTGATGACATTACTTTAAGTATTTTTAGGAATATATTTCTTAATTTACAAGTTATAATATTTTATTTTGAATGTGTTTTAAAAGTATTTTGGAAAAACTTATCATAACCTAAATTTGTAAGCGTAACATATGATTCATAAACCCTACGTTTGAAACAGTGCGTATGGATCATATAACTTACACTATCAAGAAAGTATGGCTAATCAAACCTATGTTTGGATAGAACTTTACGTTTGAGAAAACGAAAAGTATGGATAAAAAACTCCACCTAAGTAATGAACCCTATGTTTGAGGAAAACAATATGGCACACCAACCGTTCTTTTGTGATCAACCGTATGTTGTCAACCCTACATTCTTTGTTTTTTATTCATATGAAGGAATGCTACATTTTTATATTCAATGATGAAGTTTTAAATATTTGATATTATCGAAGATTGATGCAATGATATTGATATAAGTAAAGATCTGTTCAAATATTTTTTTCAAATGATTCAAATTTTTTTATTCAATGGAGTAAATCATTCCTACTTCTAAGGTCAATTTATGACTCTCTTGAATGATTTAAATTTGAATAGTTGTGATCTATTAGGTGACATTCTTGGATCTTTTAAACTGAAAGAAAGCTATGTGTTCTATATATATGAAAAGAATATTTTCACTTAATATATGACTTCATATTTTTGAATAACTTTTGAATACAAAACTGCTGCAAAGATCAAGCAACTCTCTTATTTTTTAAAGAGGCTACATTTTAAAGATATACATATTTCAACCTCGTACTGCTGTGTAACTACTACTATTTGTTTCTTCCTATTATTATTTAAGATCATTCATAACCATGGTTTCATTAAAGATATTATTACTTTAATATATTCATATTTGAATAAGAAAATCCATATTCTGTTAGTTGTTGCTGAAAGATTTATCAAGAACCTGTCAATTCAATCAAATCAATCTCTTTTGATTTATCGTAGTTTCAACTACTCGAACTCAGTTGTGTAAGAGTATCACCTTCTCAGACTAAGATGTGGAGAAACCGGTTCCATATAAAAGAATCAAAAGGATTTTTTAAATCCTTATTGTAACATGTCAACTTCTTTCACTCATTTGTTTATTTAAGGTGTTGTGATAAGGGGACCTTTTTGGTAAAAATCACTAAGATCACAGAGAGAGAATTGGTTGAGTAGAATAGAGGATATTTTTTCCCCAAAACACTATAAAAAATATTATGTTATTATTTAATATTTATCCACTACTCAAATTACTTATAGAATATAATTATTCATATCTAAATAAATTACAAATAAAGCTAAAATAAATAATCTGTTAAGATTATCAAAAGACACATTTCACCATCCTCTTGTGTATCTTTGTATTATTCCAACCTAAAAAATTTTTATACTACTCCCATATATTCCTTGCATAATAATCCTTCCCATATCCCCTGATAAGAAAAAAATAAAGGGCTTGATTAGTGTTTTTCCATGGATTTCCTCAAATAGTTTACCATAATAAGCTACTAAATTTGAAACACCCTCAATCAAAACTTTCATGATATTATCATCAAAAGGAAGAACCACATGTGGGAGAGGATCATCAGCTTTATATACTTTCTCAATAAGGGTATAAAATCTATGGTGGGGTTCAAATTCCTTTGGAATGCTAGGAGGATAATTTCTAAAAAAATGTATAGAAGAAAATTAAAAAATGTAAGATTAGAATAAAAATATAACTAATAAATTTTCAATACTAAAAGTGTTTATTTTAGAAAAAAATAATATCTAAGAATTATGATACTAATGATTCACATCCCAAATGAATCTCTAAATTCATAATCTACACTATATCACAAAAATAATAGTTAATCACCTCAAATTGATGTCACCAAAAATTCTGACATCACATACTTTGACCACACATCTCTAAAAAAATATATTTCTTCTTTTGAGTATGTATACTGTTGGTAGTCCTGGTAGTACTAAGAAAATATAGATTAAAAAATAATTAGAAAATATTTAAAATAAAATTTCAATTACCTTTGGAAATAACTGTTCAGGGATGCTAGTTTATTGATGGTATATGATATCTTTCATAAATTTAAAAATGTAATATACACAATTGTTGTCGTTATTTTGTTTCAGGCACTGCAAAAATGCTGAAAAAATAAGTAAATTATTATGAAATGTGTTTTGATAGGTAAATATTAATATATCTACCTTAATATGTATCCATTTGAATAAATTAATAGGATTATTATGTTCAATCACTGATCTCATACCATGATTTAGATGATATTTATAGATCACCCAGTCATAAAAAAATTATCATTAAAAAATTAAACTAAAACATATAATTTGAAGTGTATTTGTAAAATATTGATTGTAGTGCATTAAAAATTTATAATAAACATAATGTGTGGTTGATTTATTAAAAATACATTCTTTGGATCCAAAAAATAAATATCTAGGGTATCTAAATTCACTACGATGAGAATATTGTGCTTACTAAAAAATTAAGTAATGATAAAAGAAAAATTTATTTTACATGATTAGATTATAGAGTTTTACCCCTGCATTATAGGAATCAAGAAGAGTCTGCCATCTGTTATTTTATTTTCAAAATCCATACTTAGTTCACCTTTTTTTGACCAATTAATTCCATATTCAAATTAAATTTTGGCATAAACATGATAACATGATTAAAGAGTGTAAATTTTTCTTAATTGGGTTTTAACTTTATATAGTAGTGATATATATATTCTTATAGAGAATATAAATAGTTATTAACTATAATGAACATAGTAGATCCATTTTTGGACAAAGAGACTATGAAAATGTACCTCATGTTTGCATTCACTACTAAAAATCTCAGACATTCAAACTTGATAATTTCATTTATACTCTTGATACCAATCATGTCTTTAATGGACTCTCCATACATTTCTTCATCCTATTAAATGTGGGAAAAGTTTCCATCTTTAAAAGTTTTATCCACATAAACTTGCAATGTCAATATATACGGATGTGGAATTGGTGGGGTGAAGGTAATCTCAGAAGTTCCTTTTGATTTATTGGTTGATTCACTGGATTATCTTGATCCAACCATTCATTTCCCCATTTTTTTCCATCTATAATACCATACCTCATTTCAGAACATTTTTAATCAACTATTAAGGTTTTTCATTTAAAAAAAATTATAAAAGACATAAATAATTATCATCATGTATATTTATAAGATTAAATAACCACACTATGAAATTTGCAATAGAATTATTGATCGTGGTGAAATTCAGATCATTAAGAAGAACATGAAACTTAGTGGTAATCTTGTGAGTTGTATCAATTCCCACTCTCACATAATATTTTAGGATTTGTTTATTGTTTGTCATATCTCCTTGGATATTTTACACCATACCCCTTGCAATAAGGTGATGTCTAGGTACTGATATATATAAATCACATTCAATTTTCCCATGAAAATTTTAGTAATAAAAAGTTATCTGTAGTTTTTTGATTCAAATATAACAGAAATAGTTTTGAAAAAATTTATTGCCTCAGGTATGGAAAGAGGTTAAGGGGAATGGATAGCTTCAAATCCATTAGGGTCATTTAGATCTTCATGTACTGATCATTTTTCAACTATTGGTTCACTTTGACCCATTCATATATATTATTCCCCAAACCAGACTATACAATAATATATTTTAAAGCATCTATATATAATTTAATGCCTCTCATCATTTCATATGTATCTCCTTGAAAATTTTTATTATCAAAATATGTTCAAGGTGACACTCTAAAACCAACGCCTCTAACAAATCAATATTTTTCTATCCATTTTAATGCTAATGAAAGTAGTTGTTCTTCAGGTACAGTTGATGAAGACTCTTGTGTCTAAACCATATAAAAAACATATGAATATAAACAAATATTTTTATGTAAAACTATTATAAATCATGAAAATTTACTATTATTTCATACTTACACATGATTCCTATACTACTTGTGTGTTTTCATCTGTTAGTTTTCATTCTTTATTTACACAAGCCTCATTCAATAGAAAATGATGTGGGTTGAAAGTGACTTTGTATTCTAATTCATCAATCTACATATAAAAAAATGAACATATATTATTTCATATCACATAAAAAATTAACTATAGATTCAAAATACATACCATTTTATTTTCAAGTGAATCATACTCCATCATTACTTTATGACTGGGGTACAATGGTTTTTATGCACACTACTTATTTTCAGCACTCCATTGTTTCTTTATAAATTACATTTTTTGAATCAAAGTGGATAAAATCAGTAATGTCAAATAAAATATTATTGATTATAATGAACTTGAAATGATTCCTCATTACAACTACTAATAAAATATTTCCCCTTTTCTTGGTTTATAATGTGTGCATATATAGATGGTGGGTGGGGATTTACGTTCCCCTCAGCATCCATAAGTTTTTTTAGAAGTTTTTAGAAGGATTTATGAGATTTTAGAGTGACCATTAATACAAATTTGTTATGAAAATAATCTAAAATAAATGTACTCTTCAAGGGATAATGAAAATTTAATCAAAATTTATAAATTTTTAGTAAAATAGAGAAATTATATCATAAAATTATTCTAATATATTTCCAAACGACTATCTTCAATGTAGGCATGATATTGTTCCATGTATCTATATCAACTGGCACATTCATTTGAGTTATAACCCCAATTTAACTAATGAACATTGATTTTTTGGGGTCAATAAGTTTGATGCATTGATTCCATCCAACCTCAAATTTTATAACTTTGATTATTACTTTGATAACTTTATATAACATGATGATGCTATGAAACTATTTTTTTTTTCACCCATATGTAGTTGATCACCTAATAATTCCATAATTTTATCATCAATAGTGTGTTCATCCTTAGGATTGGTAACATCAGCATGTGAAAAATTCATTATCTTCATAAGTAGTTAAAATTTTAATTTATATTATGTAAATGTAGTAGAGAACACATAATATTATGAGGAAACACACAATCTATTAAAAAACACTTTAACTTGTTCATCGAACTACCTTTTTTTCATTAATGGTTAAAGGGATTTGGATCCTATATCAAGTATGAAAATACCATCCTTATGGTCCCCTATAATGTAAAAGACACTATCTATATTAGGAACTCCATGAATTGATTGTGATATCCGAATGAAAGGTTCATCCTCAATTGAATTTTCCTCTAAACTTATAATTATTTTAGTCACCAATAGAGAAATTGACTAATTAAAGTTTTCTAGATCTAAGACATAAAATACATGCACTGATTTTGATTCCATTATGAACAATTCATCCTTATACCCTTATATAATGAAATCCAACTTCATGAATCCCAATTCATCGACTTTAACTGCACTCATGTTGTCAACCCATTTTCAATTGAAAATCAGTACTTGAAATGTTTTATAATCCAACATGTTTATTTTTTTGATGATAATGAAGTATGAAATAATTGTATAAATTGGATTTCTATCCTTGGAACTAGATATTTTCATTACTTCTGCAACAAGATTAACTCCATTAATTTTCATTGTACTAAATTTATCTTATTCCTTCATATAGAAATTATAATCATTAACTACATAAAAATTGTAAGATAATAAATTTACCTTTGGTCCTATAGCTAGCCATGAATGTCATTCGACAATTGAATTTTTATTTATAGATAACTCCTTATAAATATAATCTCAAAACCATCATGTAAACTATTTATTATGTGTATTTGATATCTATCTTTTATCCCTTTATGGATTAAAATATCTAAGAATTATTTTGTGGGATTCAACATATAGAGTAAACTTTAAACTATTATGTAAAGTGAAAATGTGATCTTGGTCCTACCCTATAATGCTAATTTTAACAACAAATCTTACAGAAATCCGTTCACCCATAATGTGTATGTTGTGATGAGATTTTGGGAGACCAATTCTATCAATGTATGATAATTAATTAGTGAAAAATTAAAAAGCTTCTTCAATAATATATCTCTCTTAAATACAAGATTATTGAAAAATTATATTCTTAACAAAAACTTTAAAAATATTCATATACTATTCAATGGGGGTATATCTATTTGTAATGTACGTGAACACATAGTTGAATCTTTCTAACCAAGAGAACCACCATGTAAACCATTATATCAAAGAATTTGGTGAAACTAATATATATAATTCACATAATATGACTTAAAATTATTTATTCATGATTGAAAATTTAATCGGCTCTATAACTTTAATGTGTATGGATTTGAAAAGTAAGTAAATTCTAATTAATGTATGTCATACATTTTTAGGAAGAATACAATGTAAATCTACAGACATTAAATATTTCATAAAAACATGATAGTTATGTTATTTTATACCCTGTAACTTAAAATTAGTCATTTGTAGGAAATTATTGATATTTAATGAATACCCCTCTATATATTTTACACTATTAATAATGTTGTAAAATTGAAAATTTTCTTTTCTGCATAGAGTGTAAGCTTCTGGAGGAAGAAAAGTTTGCCTTTCACCCTTTACTAGTGCGAACTCTTCCCTTATCCCCACATCAATCATGCACAAACTAGTCTTAATGCCATATTTTTTTGTTTGGTACATTCAATAACATGATAATAACACTATCACATACATTTTTTTCTACGCGCATGAAATCAATAAAATTTATAATGTAAAAAAAAATTCTAGGATGGTAATTCAAATAAAACTGATTGGTTTTCCAACCCGATTTCATAAGGTTTTTTGAAAACGGTTTATTGAAAATAGTGTCAATATATTTTAATTTCTCAAATAGTTGATAACCTATTAGTGGAGACAGTATTGTATGTTGTTATGTATTTCCATCGAATGATGTCATCTGTGATCTTTATATATGTCATCGAGGTAAAAATTTGTGATGTCCTAAGAACAAAGTCTTTGAGGAATTTTTCAAACTAATCAAGTGTGTACCTTCTTCATAAATGAGATACCCAAAAATTACTTTAATTCTATATCCTAATAAATTTCTATAAGTAGGAAAGTCATTTATCATCCCATACAATAAGGCTCTCAATATGAACTCTTCACTTCTATGATCATCATACAATGTAACAACTTTATTCCACATAAAATTTAGATATTTAATCAGTGGATCCAAATATAAATCAATATCATTACAAGGTTGTTTTGGTCTAGATATAAGTAGATACAACATAATGAATTTGCACTTCATGTATAACCATGGGATAAAATTATAATTTACCAATATAAATGACCATATAATGTGAGTACCACTTTATACACCAAAATTATTTATTCAATTTTTAAATAATGCAAGATGAAGGTTTATTAGCTTGTTTCCAAATTCAAGACACTCATAATGAATTTTCTTCCACTAAGGAGAGTCTGATGGGTGACATAGTTTACCATATTCAATTATTGTATCTGCACATCATGTAAATTTTCTATTGGTTTTGTGACATCCATATAATTATCTAAACCTTAGAATTATTGGAAAGTACTATAAAACTTTCTAAGGACTTTATTTTTTTTTTGTTTTTGGGCACAGTAGAAGCATGCAGTGGTGGGAGATATATTAAAATTACTTTTTAATATAGAGTTTCTTGAAACCTCGAGTGAGGATATTGAATGTAAAATTTATAATTAATTTATTTAATATTGAAATAAATGAATACCAGATATAAGGATTGTTTCTTTGATGTATATTTCGATCATCCAAAAAGACCCTTTCAGTTTTCCTTTGTTGTGCTGTGAGGATCCAAGGTTAGAATACCTTTAGTGGCGATCCACACGTGCTCATTTGATCTATGAGTAATGCCAATCGATCTTTGAGTGCTAGAATGAAGAAGAGTTTGTCTTGTGTTATTCATTTTGATCACTTTTCCTTCATTCTTAAAGGAATCACTCTTTCATTTCTCATTCTAGAGGGAGAGATAAGGAGGAGTTGAGAGAGAATTTGTTGTATGCAACAATTCTCTATTTTTCGATTGCACACCCTACACAATAGACATAACTTTCTATTTATAGAACAAGGGTTTATGTTAACATATAATTTAATTACACACCATCCCTTAAATAATATTATAACCTTTAAAAAACCCCATGCCACATAATAACAACAACAACAATAATAATAATAATAATAATAATAATAATAAAATTTTGTGGCGTACTCTAACTTGTGCAATAAAAAAATTATTTAACAAACTTATTAATTAATATTTTTCACCAGACATGATCTTATTATGTTCAAACTATAGAATTTATTGAACAACCAAAAAAATATTTAATCATTTCATTCATCAATAAATATTTTCGATCAATAAAACTTTCAATAAAATTATCCCTCGATCTTGATGATAATAATAATTTAATCAATTAAATTCAAATTGAATTTAATTGAGATCATCAGAAACACTTAGTATGTGACCCTCTAGGATTATTTCTTATTGATTTTATAAATTCAATATTACTATCTAGAAATGAGTCAAGACACCCAAGATAAATAACTTAATATCAAAATAATGTAAACCACATATGAACATTCACTGTCTAGTATAATCACTTTATCACAATATCTCATCAAATAGGTTTCAAATATGTGTCTCAAATATATATTATCAATAAATATTAATTTTTCTATTTGAAATAAACACACCCATTCACTATGTGCATGGAATTTAATTCAATAGTTCTATTCCAATCAAAGGGTCGAGATATCAACTTAAATAAAGATGGAAGGAACATATCATTTCTCAACTTATCCATTAATTCCATTACAATCATGATGCACCCAACATAACCTACCATGATATGAACATATGTTATCATAATTTTCATTAAAAAATCTAGGTGTGAAAGTAATCACATGAATTAATGTAATCTAAAATTCTAAGGACCATTACACACACTCGTAGATAGGAATATCCGATGACACCTTAACTAGTGGAATTCTTATAGACGGGCCTATTCTCATAATCTTTTGTCTTGGATATTACCAAGTGTGAACATCATGAGAAGAATCCTAATCTGATTATGAGTACTCTCACCTAAAAATATATGCACCATGTTTCCCATCATAGTATGTTATCCAACTACAGACAATTATTTAAGAATATCATCATAGAACTTCAAGGTTCTCATCATAGCAGGGAACTACTGCGACCATATCAATGAGATGTATACTCTAGGACATTATTACATTAGATTAATATATAATAATGAATGATATATAATAATATGTTTTAATAATATTCAATATATCAAATATACATATAATCAAAGTATAAAAAATTGGTCACAGGACATCAAATCTAAAAAACTCTGACTTAGACTTGATCCAACTGTATACAAATTTCAGTCCTTTAAACCTCACATGATATTCATGTCTCTACTAAGTCAAGGATTTCATCAAGGGGTCCTCTAAGTTATCTTCCATGGAAATAATTATCACTAAAACCTCACATCTCTGAGAAAAATCCCTCAAGAGATGATACTTCTGAAGTATGTGCTTCATCCACTAATGTGACCTTGTCTATTTTAAAAGAGTCACTGTTGCAGTGTTATCATAGTAGACTGTTCAAGAATATTTACTGCGAGGTATCATGTCAAGCTATTTGAAAAAGGTGCGTATCCATAAAGTTTCTTTAATCACCTCATAATTCATAATATATATAGAATTTACTATAGAATTTGTGACCACATTCTGCTTTGAGATCTTCTATCTTACAACACCTCTATTAAAAGTGAAGATATATCCCATTAGTGACTTCATGTCATCTTAATCATTTTATAAACTATCATATTCATATCCTCTGATGAATATTTCCTTATATTCTCTATAAAATAGGATCATATACTTAGTACACCTCAAATACTTAAGGATAGTCTTAAATACCATCCAATGGTGGCCACCTAGGTCAGTTTGATATCTTCCTACTACACATAATGCACAAAATCTATCCTAGTACATAACATAACATACATGAATGAAATAATCACCAATGCATATGGAATCCTATATATTCTATTTATTTCCTCATTTTTCTGAGGACACATTTTATTGGAAAGACAAATACCATGTGATGCTGGCAATAATACCCTTACTGATTGTTCCATACCAAATCTATTCAGTATCTTATCAATGTATTTAATTTGACCTAGGCCAATAAATCTCTTGGATCTATCATGATGGATCTTGATCCCAATAATATATACTAAATTTCCCAATTTCTTCATAGATAAGATTTTATTCAAGTATTCCATAACAAACTGTAAGACTGATATTTCATTTCCAATGACTAATATGTCATCAACATATATTATTAATAAAATGAATGCACTCACACTAAACTATTTGTATAAAAATGGCTCAAAATCATTATTTATGAAAAAAAATTTCATTACAGCTTCATCAAAACTAATATTCTATGAACTATATTATTTTATTAATCCATAAATGGATTTTTGTAATTTTCATATCTTATTATCATCCTTTGGAGTCACAAACCCTTTAGGTTAAGTCATATAACATCTTTATGAAGGTTATCATTAGGGAATTCCGTTTTGAAATTCATTATAAAAATATCATAGTCATGGTAAGCCATAATGGTAAGTATAATTTTGATGGATTTTAGCATTGTAACCGGTGAAAATATTTTTTCATAGTCAATTCCATGACACTGTTTAAACCCTTTTTCAACTAGTCATGTATTATAGGTACTGAATTATCCTTCCATGTAAAATTTATTCATGAATACCTAATTTTATCCAACAGGATTTCCATCCATTGTAGTATCTACCAAAATCAAGACATGGTTTTGGTACATGAAATCCATTTCATAATTCATGTATTCTTTCCACTTGGAAACATCTATTCCACTTAATAATTCCTTATAGGTTAGAGGATTATTATTATCAACTAATAATGAGTCACCATACTTGGTGACTAGAAAACCATACCATTCTAGTTCTCTAACCACTATTGTACACCTACACAATACTTATGTATCTGGAACAACTTCTTCTTCCACGAGGCTTTGTGTAATCTGTTCTTATGCCAAATCTTGTATACCTTGTGCCTCAACTTCATTGAAGTTTATCTCACTCCCTCTACCTCTTTTATATATTTTATCCCTCTTAAGGAATATGGTGTGTCTTTACACTATTAACTTTTTGTATGAGGGGTCATATAAGTAATATCCCCTTGTTTCTTTTAGGATTACTATAAAGGTATGCTTTGTTCCTTAGGGTACAAGTTTGTTACCATGAGAGGCCTTAGAAAATGATTTGAAATACCACACATGAAATTATGACAACACAAGTTTCTTTCCATTCAATAAATGGTGTGTTATACCACCTACCACTTTAGTAGGAACTTGGTTTAGTATTTATGATTCTTTTTGTAAAGTGTATCCCCAAAAGGATAATGAAAGATTTGCATGAGTCATCATTAATATCACCATTTATAATGAGGTGTAATTCCTCCTTTCATTTACACTATTCCACTGAGGTTTATAAGGAGGAGTGAGTTTATATAGGATCCACAAATCCCATGATTAATCAATGAAGTATTGATTAAGATATTCTCCACCATGGTCTGAGTTGAGTTTCTTAATATTCTTACCAAGATAGTTCTTAACTTAATTAATGTATTCCTTGAATTTATTAAAAAAATCCAACATATACCTCATTAAGAAAAAATATTCATATCTACTAAAATCATTAGTAAAATTTATGAATTATGAGTACCCACCCCTTGCCTTAATAGGAAATGGTCCACACACATCTTTATGAACTAATTTAAGAATCTCTTTCTACCTTTTAATTTTACACTAAATAGGGATTTGGCCAGTTTACCTTGTAAACATGCATGAAATATACCAAGTTATTTTAGTTCAAATAAATATAAATATACATCTTGGTATAATTTAGTCAATCAATTTTTGTTTACATGACCTAGCCAGTGATGCTATAGTTGGGTATGGTATGAGTCATCTGAAGCAACTTCATTATCGATTACCATTACTTGGTTCATGTAATATAACACATAAATACCATTATTTAAATGTGACTTACTATAAAAAATTATATATTTATAAATTAAGAAACATTCATTTATAAATTGGAAAATAAATCCATTCGTATCAATTCTAGATACAGAAATAACGTTTTTGGTAATGGATGACACATAATAACTGTAGGTTTTGAGCATAGTGGAAGAATTAGATGGGTCATGTACAACTTTTATATTTTTTAAAGATCAACGATTAATCCAATATT
Organism: Viscum album; assembly: GCA_963277665.1. NCBI lineage: Eukaryota > Viridiplantae > Streptophyta > Magnoliopsida > Santalales > Viscaceae > Viscum > Viscum album. The sequence continues at coordinate 1,891,911,598 of OY728156.1, forward strand.
TATATGATGATAGATTCCATGATTAATGAAATTTAATCAAAGAATATAGACAATGGATAAATGTAGGAACCAAAGCCCAAGATCATCACATATTATTTATAATTAATTTAAGCAATTAAAGAATTACCTTGTGAAATTATTTCATCATTGATGGAACTGAAAACATATCTACATTGTATCATCATTGCATTGTAGGAATCAAGAATATATTCCCTCCATAAGTGATCCACACATGTTCTATGAACCACTAAACATCACTATAGGAATCTCCATGTACTATCTTTATAGATCCTAATTCTTGCATCGTTATCCTTTGATCATCCCGAGAACCACTTCAAGGAAGAGTTATATTTGATCTCTCTCTATAATCAAGAGTGTAAGGTGGAGGAAAATAAATCTCTATTCTTGAGAGTGTTCTGGGAGAGGGAGATCTCTAAATCATGAGAGGATTCTATACAGATGTTGTTGTGAATAACACAAAATGAATTGTGTTACTTAATAAAATAATATAATTTAGTTTATATACTTCTAGGGTTAGAAAATATTAATTACACATTCACCCTTCATCATTTACATAATTCTTTCAGAACCCCATGTCTATAATAATACTAATAATATTATTATTTATTAACATGAGCTAAACTCACAAATTAAATTAAATATTATTTATTCAAATAATATTCAATATATATTATTTCTCATTGGACCATTAAACTTAGTACACCATTCATGTATAATATTTATCCGTCCTTGAATAATGAATATTTATTTATTAAATAAATATCACTACATTCTTCTATAATAAATAAATAAATATTATATTTACTAAATAACAAATAAATATTTATTAAATATTCCTCTCACATAATATTCTCTCAAATAAATGGTGAAGTAATATATACAATCAAAAAAATATGAATAATTATTAAACCATGAAAAAGAATAATATTTATTCAACTTGTTAAATAATAAATAATAATATATTATTTAACTAAGATTCCAGATATACTTAGTGCGTGACCCTCTAGGTCACTTTATCATTAGCATTAGGTGAAGCAACCTAAAGTCCAATGTTAGAATCTAGTAACACGCCAAGGCACCTTTAATAAATAAGTTAATATCGCAATGACATAATACCTCATATTGACCTTACTATGTAATATAATCCCTTTATCATGACATCTCTAATCAATCAAGTTGAATGTTGGTTCCATCAACCTATGTACTCAATTTATCTTTCTTTGAATTTTTGAAAATCAAACTTTCCTATTGAATAATATGGACATGGTTTTATTTAGGCTATATAATTTCCATAAAAGGTCATAACATATAAACTTATATTAAATATTATAAGGGAAAAATCCTTTCTCACATTATTCATTAATTAAATACTACTCATGACACACCCAATGTATCCTACCTCATTGGGAAAATATGTCATCATAGTTTTTATCAATATATACAAATACTCAACTTATAACACTCATTAATAATATTCATAATGTCCAAGGATCAATACACATGTCTGAATAAAGAAACATAAAATGACACATATAAATGTGTATTTTCTACTAATGGGTATCATTACCATAATATCCTATATTGGATATTACTAAGGGTGTACACCATGAGAAGGGGAATCAAAGCCCTATTAGTCTCAAACCCTAATAAACTATATTATTTGTTTCCCTAAAATGATTTCATCTGATTATAGAACATATATTTAAGAATACTATCATGGAACTTCTGGTTTCTCATCATAACAGGGAACTGCTATGACATTTTAGTGCGACAAATACTATTAAGAAATTATCACATGTTATGTTATGAAGAAGAACAATCATAATGTGATAATAAAGTTTATTAATATTCAAAATAATGAATACAATTTATCATAAAGTACACAAACATTCTAGGGTACAAAATCCAATAGAATCCCACATTCATTAGAGCCAACTACTAACAACCTTTAGTCCATTCGATCTCACATGATACTCATGCTTTTGATGAGAAAGGCCTTTAGTCAAGGGATCCACCACATTTACTTTTGTGGGAACTATTCTTACTGCAACTTCACCCCTATGAGAAAAATCCTTCAAGAGGTGATACTTTAAAATTATTTTATTTTTCCATTGAAGTGACCTTGGAACTTTTTTACAAGAGCCCCTACTATAGTATTATCGTAATACACTATGATATAGTCTTTACTTCTAGGTACCACATCATTCTCTATGTAAAAGTTTTGTATCCATACATATTTCTTAGTTGCATTATAAGGCACTATATACTCAAAATCCAATGTAGAATCATTGAAAGATGGATTCTTTGAATTTTTCTAGCTCAAAACTCATTTTTTAAGATAAAGAACATATTCTAAATGAAATTTTAGACCATTATAATTTGTTTGAAAACTAGAATCAGTATAACCCCTGATGGCTAGTTCTTCATCTTCTTCATACAACAAAAACATATCCTTATTTCATCTCAGATACTTAAGGACATCCTTAAAAACAAACCAATGTTGTTCTCTTGGATCAACATGATATCTTCCATCCATAATCAATTCATTGGCAACATCAAGTCTAGTACATAACATAGAATACATGATTGATTCTATCACTGAATCATATAGGATCTTACTCATTATATCTTTCTCATGTTATGCCTGAGGACCCTTTTTTTAGAAATATTTATACCATATGACACTGGAACCAATCCCCTCTTGGATTGTTCCCTACTAAATATATTTATTATCTGTTCAATTTATGTACTTTGAATTAGTCCAATTAGCCTTTTGAATCTATCATGAATGATCTTGATCCTTATAATATAGTCCACTTCACCTAACTTATTTATGGAGAAACACATGTTTAACTTGTCCTTAATAGACTATAAGGATCTAATATCATTTCCAATAAGAAATATGTAATCAAAATATACTACTAGGATAATAACCGTATTCATAATAAACCTCTTGTAAATACATGTTTCATGTTCATTATTTATAAAACCAATTTATTTTATAGCTTCCTAAAATCAAATGTTCCATGACCTGGATGCTTGATTCAATACATAAATGGATACTTGTAACTTGAAAATATTTTTGGCATCACCTGGAGTCACAAACCCTTATGGTTGTATCATATAGAAATCTTTATGAAGGTTACCATGAAGGAAAGTAGTTTTGAAAACTGTCTGAAAATTTTATAGTAATGGTATGTTTCTATATCAAGTATAATTCCAATATATTTAAACATGGAATCTATTGAAAATTTTTCATCATAGTCAATTACTTGATTATATTTAAACCTTTTAGACACTATCCTTATTTTATAGGTATTTACATTACCTTACATGTCCATTTTTATCTTGATTACCAATTTTCACCCTATGAACTTTACATTAACTAGAACATCAAATAGAACCAGAACTTAGTTTTGATACATGAAATATACTTCAAAATTCACAGATTATTTGCAACTTTTAGCTTCCGAAATCTATAATACCTATTTTTAGGAGAGTGGTTCATCATTTTCAACCAATAATGATTCAAAATCTTCAGTGACAAGAAAACCATATCTCTCTGGTCCTCTTACCTCTCTAGTGATCCTATGTAGTACCTGTATTTTAGGAACTAATTCTTCCATAGGGATCTGAAAAATATCTTCCTCTAGAAACTCTTGTTTATCTTGAGCATCAAATTCATCTAATTCAATATTTCTCCCACTATCATTTTTTAATATTTTATCCCTCACAAGAAAGATGGATTTTCTGGTTACAAACAATTTCTTGGTTGAGGGGTTGTATAGGTAATATCCCTTTATTTTCTTAGGATAACCTATGAAGATACACTTTGTGCATTGGGTTACTATTTTGTTTCATGAGAAGGCCTTAAAAAATGACTCGCAACCCCACACATGTGTATGTGACAAAATATTTTTTTTACCACTTCATAACTAGAAGGGAATTCTATTTTCTACTTTTGTTGGTACTCAGTTGAGTGTGTATTCCACAGTTTGTAATGAACATCCCTAAAAAATAATAGAATATATGCATGACTCATCATCCAACTTACCATGTGTACCAAAGTAAAATTCCTCCATTCACTAACACCATTCCACTATGGTGTGTAAGGTGGAGTGAGTTGATATAGAATCCCAAACCTGCATAGAAGGTTGATAAACTCTTGGTAAAAATATTCACCACATTAGCCCGATCAAAGCCTATTTATCTTCTTTTCAAGTTTATTTATACATCATTATTTAATTATTTGAACTTATCAAAGGAATTAGACTTATAACTCATCAAGTGTACATAACCATATCTATTCAAGTCATCAGTAAAATTTATGTATTAAGAATACCCACATTTATCATCTACTAGAAATGGTCCACACACATTAGTGTGTACCAATATTAAAAGCTCCATGACCCTTTCACCCTATCCACTAAATTTCAGTTTTTTAATTTTTACTTAAAAAAAATAATGGAATATTTCAAGTGGTTTTAGATCAAAATATTTTAAAGAACCATCTCAATATATCTTTTTCAAAATCTTCTCATTTACATGACCAATATGGTGATTCCATAGATGAGTATTATATGAGTTATGTAAACATGATTTTTTATCTATTTCAAATACTTAGTTTTCATAATTTAATATATAAATACTATTATTTAATTATTAAATACCATAATGTATGTTGTCTTTATAATATAAAAAAAAATTTATTTCCAAGATTGAAAATAAAAAAATATGCATCTAGGCATGATACAAAAATTATGTTCTTGGTAATAGTTGGTACATAATAACAATTCATTATAACGAATATCATTCATGTTGGAAATGAAAGGTGGTAGTCACTAATGTATAGAGCAGCCAACCTCATGCAATTGGAAGCTCTCAAATCCACCTCTCTTTTAGAAATCATCCGGAATATACTTGGTACCTTCATTTGAATAAATATGTGAGCACCACAAGATGTATCCAATACCCAACATGAAAAATATTTGTAGATTCCACTCAATAATAAATTTACATTTAGCTTTCCCTTTCTTATGGGTGTATTTCATATTCTATTGGCCTTTATTTCCACTTGAAAAACATTCTACCTTCTTTTCCTTGCACTACCTATGGATCTTCCTCAATTTTGGATGGACTATGATTATGATATTTATAGTATTTAAGTTTCTTGGTAACCTTCTCCTTATCCTTCCTTTTATTATTCACCATGAGGACTATAGGTTTTTCATGCCCCATGTCCTTATCCACTTGGAGAATCAGTGTAATAAGTTCTAAAATACTCTTCACATTATTGCTCATATTATAATTAACAATAAAATTGGATAAGGACTTAGGTAGTGAGGAAAGTATGATACATGTGTGCAACTTATCTTAGAATTTAATCCCTAAGATGTCTAAGTGTTCAATGTATCTAATAATCTTGACTACATAAGGCTAATATGGTTCCAAATATCCAAGATTAGTTGTAAACAGAGCATTGGAGATCTCATATCTCTCTTATCTCTCAATCTCTTGATATAAACCCTAAAGGTGATACACCATGCTATGTGAATCCATGTACTCATGTTTCTTTAAAATATCACTGGTCATGGATGATAGCATGAAACACTAAACAACTGTATAATCATTCAAATGTTTCTCATAGAGAGATAAATATTCCTCACTTTTTTCATTACTAGGCACATCGGAAATAGGTTCTTCCATCACATACAATTTCCTTTCACGGCGTAGGATAATGTGCAAACACCTTTTCCATTCTTTTAAATTTGTGTCGGTGAGAAGGTTATCCTCATAAAGTATGGATCATAGTGATATATTTTAATTCATGTTTATTATCATTTCTATAAATAAGACGAGTAGAGTTTTAGTACTTTATCTGATAAAATTTAGACAAATCAATAAATATTATCTTTATTAATCTCCCACTATTTTATCTAAATGAAATATCCCTCACTATTGGATTTAGAATATCTTATTTCTTAGAAATTATAGTGTAAAGTATATATATTCCCCTTATCATCACACCGAAATTGTTCGGTTAATAAATTTGAAGGGTTTTAGGTAGGAATTAAAAATTTCAACTGCATTAAATCACAATACCTTGAACTATTGAGTGAAATCCTCAATCCTAAAAACCCTTAAATGGGATTTACTCAACCTTTTCCACTTAGTTAAACCAAGTACTGCTTTGGAATTCAAACCTTGATGTGAACTAAGTTAATTCAACCAAAAAAATTCAAGTTTGAATTCTCTAATAATTGAAAGCACCCCAAATTTGGCTGGTCAAGCACATTAAACTATGGTTTGATTTTAACTGAAGGGGTTAAGGATATAACGACTTACTATATATAATTGAGGGATTTTATATTTATGAGTAAATTGATAATTATTATCTTTATTACGTGATTATTAATATTAAGTAGATTTACTTAAGTGATTAATCATGTATTATATAGTAATTATGCATAAGAAAATTTATTTTAGTTCTGTATTACACGCTTGTTAATTCATTAATTAGTGTGATCATTAAAAAACATACATAATGAAATGACCATGAAAATTGGAAAAAATAAAAAAAAGTTGTATTATCATGAGATTTTATTAATGGTTATTTTATCCTGCGGATCATAGAATAACCATCGACCGAGGGTAAAAACAACTTGAATCATTTATGGTTCCTGTTGTGGATTTCCATATATCCACCCATTTATCTCTCTTGTATTTGTTTCACCTTTGATAAAAACTTAAACAACATACACTATCTTGGGAGATCAATTCATTACATATGCATTTACTCACATGTAGGTGAGGGAACCATAGGATTGGTTAAGGGATTTAGATAAAAGAAACTGCAGGCACATAAATCCTTACATAATAAGAGGAGAGTGGACAAACAAGACAAAAATTTAATTTAATAATAAATTAAAAGAAACCAATCACATAAAAAGTTTTGGTAGAGGCTCATGATCATCCACATGCATGCAATGAATTACATATTTAATAAAATTATCCTTTAATTTTAATCATTATAATTTAAGATAAATCATGATATAATTAATTAATTATCTTCTTTAATTAATCATTTATTTTATATTAATTCTCATTTTAATTTTCTTGAGATTCTGATCCAACATAATTTTAAACAAATGAAATAATTTTTTAAAAAATTAATTGTGTACAAAAATGCACCTTGGAGGAAACAAAATTAAAACCTATCCAAACTACCCAATGTGTATTACACTTGTATACTATTTACTCTTGAGACATATGGCAAACAAAACTTATCACATAATTCATAATATATACTATCAACTTAATGAACACATGAAACACATGGTATTTACATAGCATGTTATACTTTAATTCAAAATGAGTAATAACTATAATATGAATTATACTTGATATGTAGATCCAAACATTACAAACAAATTAATTTGACATTTATATATATAAAACTCATTACATTCCATGTATTATCAACTTAATGACCATAGGGAACACATGTTAATAAGGTTTTCATAGTATAATAAATTAATTTTCAATTCTATATAACTTGGAAAAACTAAATGGTGTGTACATTAAAGCTACATGTAATGTATTATTCTAACCATCTATCTGTGTCACATGCCCATGGACTTGGTGTGTAGCGTACCATGGAAAATATTGTAGTACACGACATGTACATGTGCTACATGGCATATGGTCTCTGAGTTACATGGTCACCAGTCATGTAGGCTATGTAATAGAATACACGAGCTCTCTATGACTAATGGAATACACATCGTGTATGAAAGTCACATGAAATGTACTTCAAATGACCATGTTCCAGGCTGGTCCTATCAACACATGGTGTATAATTAAATTCACTGCATGTAATAAATTCACACACCTTGAATTAATTATAAATTAATTCATTATGAATTAAATAGTAGTACAAGGTATGAACCTCAGGGTTACATAGCATGTACTCCTATGTTATCTGGACAGAATCCTTTACACCTCTTGATAAGATCTTAGAATTTTTTTCTTTCATAAAATTAATCAATTTGATTATATTCTCAAGAAATTAAGAGGAATAAATAATATCTGAAAATATTTATTAAATAAAAATGAAACTATAATTAAAAAATAATAAAAAATGAATATATCAGGAAACAATATTTAGATAATTATAAATAATTATTTGACCCCTCTAATACCAATTATAGGTTCCAAGTGAAGTAGAATCATTAGATGGTACATTTTTGACTTTTTTTTTAATATTGATGATTAATATTAGATTTGCACAATGATAGATTTCATGATCAATGAAATTTAATCAAATAATAAAGAAAATGGATAAATGATGGAACCAAAGAAAAATATATTTACATATTATTTATAATTAATTTAAACAATTAGAGAATTACCTTGTGATAAATTATTTCTTCACAGATGGATATGATAATGTATCTATATCATATCGTCATTGTGTTATAGGAATCAAGAATAGATTCCCTCCAATGGTGATCCACATGTGTTCCATGAACCTATGAAGGTTTCCATAGGAATCTCTGGGTGCTAGAATAGTAGATCCTAACACCTGCATCATTATTATTTGACCACCCTAAGAACCACTTCAAGGGTTCTATTTGATCTCTCTCTAGAATCAAGAGTAGAAGGTGGAGGAAGATTTATCTCCCTTTTTGAGAGCTTTTTGGGAGAGGGATCTCTCTAAGTATTGATAGGATTCTATCTAGATGTCGTTGTGCACAACAAAAAATGAATTGTCTTATATAAGAAAATAATATAATTGGGTTTATATACTGTTAGAGTTAGAAAATAATAATTACACATGCACCCTTTATTATTTACACAATCCCTATAGAAACCCATGTCTATAATAATAATAATATTAATACAATTTATTGAAATGAGATAAACTTATGAATTAAATTAAATATTATTTATTCAAATAATATTCAATATACATTATTTCTCACCAGACCATTAAAATTGGTTTTCTATTCATCCATAATATTTATCAATACTTGAATAATTACTATGTATTTAATAAATAAAAACCATTGAATTATTCTATAATAAATAAATAAATATTATATTAAAAAAAAAGAAAATAAATATTTATTAAATATTCTACTCACAAAATATTCTGTTGAATAACTCATGATGGAATATATGAGATTAATAAAAAATGAATAATTATTAAAACATATGCGGGGGATAATATTTATTCAATTTATCAAATAAAAAATTATATATATTATTTAATTGAGATTATGGATATACTTTTTGTGTGTCCCTTTAGGCCTCTTTCTCAGTGGCACTAGGTGAAGTAGCTTAATGTACAAGGATAGCATCTAGAAACACACAAAGGCACCCATGAGGAAATAAGTTATTTTCAAAACAACATAATACCTAATATGGATGCTTACTGTGTCATATAATCTCTTTATCAGGATATCTCTAATCAAGTAGGTTTCATGTTGGTGCTATCAGCCTATGTGCTCGATGTCTTTTTCTTTGACTTGACAGAAATAGAACTTTCTCCTAGATTACTATGGTCATGGATTTATTTAGGCTATATCATTCCATAAAAGGTCCATAGATATCAAATTTTGTTAAATAAAAAAAGGTAAAAATCATTCCTCACATTATTCATTAATGAAATATTACTCATATTGCACCCAATGTATTCTACCTCATTGTGAACATATGTCAATTCAATTTGAAATATTTAAATATATTTTAAAAAATTTATCTGTGGCATTAAGACCCAAAGTAACAAAAAATAATCAAAACACCCCAAAATAACTATATTAATTGAAACCAAGTGAGGGGAAACTTATGTTGCTCGGACACAACCTCTCTGCTCAATCCTCCAAAAGAAACATCGCAGGTTCACATCTTGCAGCATATCCAAACTTTTTTTGTGTTTTATTTATAATACACACCCATCAAATTTCATATCCCCGCCTTCTAATGTGAAACCACCATCATGTTTAAACATTACACTAGATCTTCCACCAGTTACCCACTATGGAACTCTATCATCCTGATCTACTACCTTAATCCCCTCACTGTGCACTACACTGTGAAGATTACAACAACCACCAATAGGGACGACAGAAACTTCAGAATTTTATAATCCACCAACAAAATCTCAATCATGAAGAATAGAAAAATATCCACCTATATTTTATATAGGTAAACTTTTAGAAAAATCCTCATGAACACATATTAATTTTGGACTGAGAGATTAAACTTTAGAGTGTTCACCATAACTCTCTCCATCTCAATAATTTCCTTTTGGGAGAATTATTTTTTAGAAATAACAATCAGATCCTCTACCAAAAGCACTAAAACCTCTTCATATTTTCTTATAGGAATCATGTATGTGATCCTAATAGGCTATAAGTGATTTATTACCACCGGGTTCATGGCCCAGAAATGATCAACCCAATTCATAGTGAGGTACAACCTCTCTTCCATGAGCTAAAACTTGTAATGAACCTCTATGATCCAATAAATTAGAATTAATCTCATGATTTCATTGATTTCACCTATCCACACCATTTATTTTTAAGGGATAGTGTTCAAACTCTCTAATTTTTTATAGTAAGCATAGATTTCATTGATGTAAGCCACAACTACAAGTTGGTTTTTTTTCATAACTGTCCATGTCAATATATTCTTCTTCTTATTCCATCAAATATTCAATTTTCCTCCTATATCATTTGTTGTTCGATCTCTTATAGCATTTCTTGGATGTTTTTCATAAACATTGGAACTATCCCTTCGTTTATTACTTCATCATATTCCAAATATATGATTTTAGGATCTTTATATTTACTAATGATTTGATGCTTGTCTAAAAAATCTATTGTAAAATTCCTAGTAATTGGTTAATGGATCTGAATACAAGAATTATTAGTAGAGAATCCCACATTTTCTTTTGAAAGGCCTAATCCCTTCTTAACTATACGATTATAGGTTGGATGTCCAATTATGATTTGATTGATGGCGCTCAATGACCTTAAGTTCTAGATGATCTCATATCCAGTATGTAAACCCCCTCGATTGTTTCATTTGTGTCCCTAAAATGATTTCATCTGACTATAGAACATATATTTAAGAATACTATCATGAAACTTCTGCATTCTCAACATATTAGGTAACATTTATGACATTTAAGTGTGAAAACTACTCTTAAGACATTATAACATGTTATGTTACGTAAAAGAACAATCAAGATGTGATAGTAAAGTTTATTAATATTCAAAATAATGAATAAAAGTTATAATAAAGTACATAGAAGTTGGTTATAGGGCATCAAATCCAAAAATAATAACCCTTAAAAACCAAGATCATTCTAGTTGGCACGTGAGGTGGTAGTCCCTGATATCTATAATAGTAAGATTAGATCTATTGGGTGACCATAGACTAACCTACCCTCATTCAAATTTTATGAATATACTTGGTTACTATATTTGAATACATATGTAAGAACCACAAGTTGTATCTAATACCCAATTTGTAGAAACAAATAAATTTTAATTGATAAAAAATGCACATGACGCTTCCCCTTACTTCTTTTATTGGGTGTAATTTTTATTCTAGTGAACCTTCTTGCCACATGTAAAACAAATAGCATCATACTCCCTCGATTTTCCCTTGATATTCATCTTCTTGGAAGGGTGTGAATAAGATTAGGATTTAGAGATCTTCTCTTTCCATTTCTATTTGTACACCATAAGTATATAAGTATTTTAGAGTTTTGTATCCTTATCTGCTTGGAAAAGGAGAGTAAGAAGATCTGATAGAGGCTTCTTAATGTTGTTCAAATTGAAATTTACAAAAAATCTAGAGAAGATCTGAGGAAGTGATGCCAGAATGTAATCATTTCCTATTTATTCAAGGAGTTTAAAACCTCAAACCTCTAGTCTCTCAATGTATCCAATTATCTTGACTACTTGAGGCCCAGCTAGGTAACCCTCTACAAGCTTACTCTGAAATTTCATCTTGTAAATCTCAAACCATTCTTGTCTAACTCTCTCATACTATAGACCATGTAGGTGATAAAGAATTCTAAACACATCCATGTTTTCATGAGACATCATGAGTTCTCTAGAAATAGATGAAAGCATCAAACATTTAATATTGAATGCATCGCTCAAATGTTTTTCATATACAAGTAACTCTTCATCACTTGCCTCCTTAGTAGGAAAATCAGGAATTGATGATTCTAGCATGTAATATTTTTGTTCACAACGTAGCATTATATGAATGATTATAAACCACCTTTGGAAGTTAATACCAGTGAGGAGGTTGTCTTTATCTAATATAGATCATAGAGATAATGTGGATGATGATCTTTGCATTTTATTTTAAAATTAAAGACAATATTATTATTAATTTTTCTTGATTAAAAATAACATTATAAATAATAAATTAATTGATTTTTATTAAATCTTCCACTATTTTATCAAGTCCCAATGGAACTCACCATTGAACTTAGAATGTATAGTAATAATAAAATTTTAGTGGCAAGGATATATATGCCACTTCACATAACCCCAAAGATGGTTGGTCAAGCTATTAGAAGGTATTTATGTAGGCAGGTATTTTCTAACTTCAGGTGTGCATCTCCTTGATCTGTTGAGTGGAATCCCCTATCCTGAAATCCTAACATGGACTTCCTAAAACTTTTCTCCATGTTACATAAATTCTATCAAGGGATACTTCTCTTGATGTAAGATGGTTAAGTCAACCCATAAACTTTATAAAAACTCCATGATAAAAGAAAATGTCCCTATGAGGGTTGGAAAAACACTTAGTTTCAAGGCTTTCATTCCTAATCAAGTAATGGATATCCAAGTCTGAAAAAATATTAAATTGAAGGATTTTAATTTTTTATGCATAAATTCTATCTTATTTAATCCTTTACATGTCTTGTTAATATTAAATAGATGTTACTTAATTAATTAACCATTTTGGATAGAACATTTACACATAGTCCATTTATTTAAATTTCCATAATTTCACATTAATTCATTTATTTATGTTATCACATTATTACACCCTAAAAATAAATAATTGTATAGAAATAAATAAATAATAAATTAAATGAACCATTCATGAGATTTATCTAATGGTTGATTTAATTAGTAGACATTAAATCAACCTATAAACTAGGGGAAATAACTCCTCTTTTCGGTATTATCACGAGTTATGACATTCCACTTGTCCACCTTTGTAACACCTGGGTCGACATCATTATGGCTCCATCTTGAACTGCCTCCATGTGACTAGGGAAACTACTTTAATTAAAAGTATTTATAACTCACACATATGTGAGGGGAACCAAACGATTAGTTAAATGTGGATTATATAAATATAGTTGGATATGCATGTCCTATATAATAATAGAGGGAGGGATGACTCACATGACATCATATTTAATTTAATAATATATAATTTCAAACCCATGAAATAAGTTAAATTAAAACATCCAACATATATACAGATCTTGGTCATGTTCATGAATGGTTATACATGCAACGTATATGAAAAAGTAAATGGATAACAAACATTTCTTATTAATTATTTATTTACTAAGATAAATGGAATTAATTAATTAATTAATTCAATTATAACTTAACGACCATACAAATCCTCTTAGTGATAACCAGCATAAATTCATTAATGGAAAATAAATAGAAGAACCAATAGTTATAGATTTATTATAATAAATTGATTAAGAATTTGTTTTTTTAAAACCATTATTAAATCATCGAACACTAAAAGTTCCAATAAAATAGATAAGTTTTTAATGTTGAAATTATCAATTTAATGTAATTTGATTCAGCTAGTAATTGGGATACTACACAACATGTACTATCTAGATACTTGTCATGTACCTCTATTTTTGTTTATCTGGGTTACATTCCTAGGGATTTAGTGTGTTGACTCGGCCAAACTACACAACATGTACATGCTAGCTGCACGTTGTGTATCCACTTGTTGTGTGCCCAAGATACTCACATGGGTCTTCGACATGTATCTTGGTGGGATCACATGACATGTATAGTCCAGCTACATAGTGTGTTATCCGAATGTCACATGCCTATGAAACCCATTGAAAGAATCAGTGTGTTCTCAGGAAAGAGACTACACAACATATGGTACTAGATAAATGCCTTGTATCTTTAATGTAATTTATCTTGATAGATCAGTGTGTATATCAAATGCGGCAATTGATGAAATACATGTCATGTACACCCCATACACTTTATGTTTATTATAAATGCTCCAGGTTTCTAGTCTCACGCAGTTTTACCATGTATAATGACCACACAGATTTTGTGATTTACACCTATAACTCATGTATACTACACAATGTGTACTCCGTATACACACCGTGTAATCTGAAAACCATGTGCTAGGTTTCTTGGTCAACACAAAATATATACCCAGTGTAATAATAGCATGACATAACATATATCCCGTGGCATATAAAGGTGAAAAATACTAGGGTACACGGTGTGTACTCTGACTACATGCCGTGCAACCCTATCTTACCAATTTTTATCAGATGTTCTTGATTGTATATCTGACTATTATTTATCTGTTCTTAGAACTTTAATAAAGTGAAACACTAAACGTACATGATTAATATTTCAATAACATGTAAATTAAAATCATATTAAACAAGGAATAATATAAAAAAATTCATCCACAATTGTATACGAATCGACAATCAAATAAATAATTATAAATTTAAATGTGACCGATCAGATACCACTTGATGGTCCTGGGTGCAGAGAAATCATGTGATGGTGAGTGAAATATTAAAATTTATTTTAATATAGAGTTTCCTAAAACCCCAAGTGAGGATATTTCATGTAAAATTTATAATTAATCTATTTAATATCGAAATAAATGAATACCTAATCCTAGGATTATTTCTTCGATGTAGATGGTGATTATACAAAAAGACCCTTTCAGCTTTCCTTTGTTTCACTGTGAGGATCCAAGGATAGAATCCCTCTAGCGGTGATCCACATGTCCCCCTTTGATACTCGAGTAATTTTAATTGATCTCTGGGTGCTAGAGTAGTGAAGTGATTGCCTTGTGTTATTCATGTAGATCGATTTTTCTGCAGTATTGAAAGAATCTCTCTTGAATTTTTCATTATTGAGAGGGAGAGAGGAGGAGTTGATATATAATTCATTATGTGTAAAAATTCTATATTTTTTATTTCACACCCTATATAATAGACATTGCCATCTATTTATAGAGCTAGGGTTTGAGTTAAAATATTATTTAATTTCATTACGACCCTTAAACAATATTATAACTTTTAATAAACCCCATTGCACATAATAATAATAATAACAATAACAATAATAATTATAATAATAATATTTTTTGGTGCATGCCAACTTTCACAATAAATGATATTATTTAATCAGCTTATTAATTAATATTTATTACTGTACATGTTCTTAGTATGTTTAAACTACTCTAGAATTTATTGACCACATGAATAAATATTTAAATATTTTATTCATCAATAAATATTTTCAATTGATAAAAAAATGAATAAAATTATCCCTCGATCTTGAGAATAATATTTATTCAATTAATTAAGTTTAAATACTATTTAATCAAGATCGTAAGAAAAATTTAGCTTATGAACCTATAATATTCCTTCTCATTGGCATTAGGTGGGTTTTCCTAAAGTTTAATATTATTATCTAGCAATAGGTTGGGGAACCCAATTGAAATAACTTAATGTCGCCATGATGCCAACCACATATAAACAATCACTATGTAATATAATCCCTTTATCACAATATCTAATCAAGCAGGTTTCTCATCCGTGTCACCAATATATATGCTCGATACATCTTTCTTTGACTATTTGAAATAAATACATTATTTCGCTATGTCCACATAATTTAATGCGAGAATTCTATTCTAATCAAATAGATGATATATTAACTTACATAAATATGATAGGGAAAAATACTTCCTCAACTTATCTATTAATTACATGTTAATTGTGATGCTCCCAACGTAACCTACCCCACAATGAACATATGTCATCATGATTTTTATTAGAAAATATAAGTGCACAAGTCATGACATGCATTAATGATAATCTTAAAGTATAAGGACCATGACACATGCTTGCATATTGGAATATCAGATGACAAAAAAACATGAAGAATTCATACTAGTGGGTCTATTATGATAATCTCTCATCTTGGAGATTACCATGTGAAATCTTCATGAGAAGAATACTCATTTTCTTACGAGTACTCGCACCTGATAGTCTATGTACTATGTGTCCCATAATAGTATGTTATCCAACTATAGAACATTATTTATGAATATATTCATAGAACTTCAAGGTTCTCATCATATCAAGGAACTAATATGTCCTTAGAAATGCGATGTATAATCTAGGACATTATTACATTTGATTCGTGTATAATAATAAACAATATGTAATAAGAAGTTTTATTAATATACAATATATCGAGTATAGATGTAATCAAAGTGAAAAAAGTTTATCCTAGGACACTAACTGATTCAACTTTATTATATCACTCCACACAGAATTTTATGAATGATTCATGGTCCTTGTGATGCAATATACAATAATTTGTATATGCATGTATTTTTCAGATATTATACCAATTGAACATAACATTCATTTAGCATTATATGTTCGATACGGAAGATCATTTTATTCTAGTGGAATGTCATTCAGGAGACCAAGTAGTTCTATAAAGCTAGTGTCTCTCCACCTGCTACTATATTTCAAATTATATAACTTCAATATAGTTTAAAATGTTGTATATTTAGTAAATTTGATATACAATGATCTCTTTGCATAACTATTTAAATTCTCAAATAATTTTGGATAATCATGAAGGTTATCTTCAATTTTCATTTTCATTTATTCCATACAATCTCTATCATCATTTACACTAGTATCCATATCAAATGATCCATAAATCATAGTATCATCCCAATCATTATGTAAATTCAGTTTTTTCTCATGTTTAGTCCAAAATTTATATCATAAATCTATTTTTTGAAAAAATAAAATGTTATTCCAACTATTTTAGATGAATTATTATTGAATAACAACAACATAAACACAAATAAAGGATTTTAGAAGGGTCATATGCATGATCCGTTGAAAAATTGATTAACTCGTTAAATCAATCATCATACTCATTTATAATATGATTAGCATCCCATCATCATATCTAATACGACGAATTCATATACATCATTTGAAAAAAATTATTTAATATCAAATCACATATTTTAAGATAATACATTTGGATTTTTTTTCTAAGGAATAAGAATTCATGAATCAAAGGAGGAAATACTGGAAAATTAGAAAACTGACCATTAGATGTTGTGAATCTCAAGTACATGATGTGTACTTCTCAAGCAGACCACCTCCTAGATGAAATATAGGGTGTGAATATCAAATAAAAGGCATTAACCAAGTACACAACCTGTATCCTTATTACAAGTCATAAAAGAATTGAAGTCTAAATCTGATGAGATACATGATGTGAATTCAATATATGATGTGAAAAGTTTGAAATATAATTCCAACCAAAGATTCAAGCCATGAAATCTGAGAGATACAATTTTTTTGAGATTAATTAAATTATGAAGTAAAAAACATGAAATTAAAGCACATGCCGTTAAATTATCAATAAATAAGACACTTAAAAGAGTTACATGACACGATCTATTTATACACTGTGTAACAGTTGAGGCCTATATATTTCCAAAAACCCTGATGTGCATAAAATCTTCACACAACTTTCTTTCATTATTCTATTCTTTTGCGTTTAATGCCTATTTTTACTCCCATCTATTTATATTTATTTATTTTATTATTTTAATCATTCCATTGTTATCACTTTCAATTCCAAGATACATTTGATTCTTATTTACTATTACAACATCTGAATCAAATACCAATTGTGATTCAACATCAATAACTACTGCGTTATTAATTATTTATTTATTAAAATTAGTATTTAATTTATATCACATGATTTCAATTATGGAATAATTTTATTTGAATAATTTATTCATTATGTTGAGTATGTTGCGATTTGTTTCCCAGATTTCATTCAATACCATCAAACATAGCTAATTCACATAGGGTTAGGGGTCGAGAGTAGAGATGTCTTGAACCTAATGAATATATGAATCAAAATTTGGTAACCCTATGGCTATTAATAATTTTAATAATAATTGTCAATACCATTTTTTTGCAACTACCTTGACCATTAGAGGTGGAAATTAAAGGATTATTGACCTAATTAAAGTTGAGCAGGGTATGACCAATACCCTATGATTATTTCTTCGTATAATCCAATATTCTTAAACTTAGGTTGTCAAATATATCTAGACCAATAAGTATTTTATAGTTTAGATAGATCCAATTGGTTAGACCAAAATCAATTAGTGACTTTTGCAATGCATTGTAGCCTAAGCCATAGGTCTATCCCATGCTAGATTTAGGATTATCTTTTACCGATACCCCAATGTTGACCCTGAAACCTTACATTATTCTATTTTAAATCCCAAGATAATTAGTTTTAGAAAACACAAACCAATGATAGTTAATTTGAGTAATCCTTTCCAAAAAGGTTCTTACCACTCAGTTGCTTGTCTATAAGCTTTTTCTATGGGTTCGAGTCCAAACTTCCACTTTAATATGCCTTTTTTATCTAAGTATAGTTTGAGAAATATAAATTTAATTTTATAAACACCCATTCATAATCAACGATACCATGTGGGCCGATTAAAATTTGGTGCTGTTTTCTGGGACAACTGTGCTTAGGCACAATGACCTATGGTATGAATCATGGATTACATCACACCCTTTTCTTATTTTCCTTTTGATTTTATTTTTATAATATTTTATCTCATATACTAGAACCTATGTCCACTTTATTTCATATTATTTCATGCACTAGGGTCCCCTAACTTGTTCTAGGAGTCTGGACACACATAAATTGCTTCCTTTTGATCCTTAGATTGATAAAACTTTAACTTCAAGATGATGATTAACAATGGTGAGTAAAAAAATCTTGCACGCCACACCTAAAAAATTCTCAATATACACCACCTGAACTTTAGGATGAGTGACCATCATTTTAGAAGCATACCATAATGGATTATGGATTATCTTCCATTAGTGGTGCAACAACCAACATTGTGAACCCTCAAATTCAGGCGCATTCATTCAAGATCAAACCTGGACTCATTCATATGATCCAAAATATAGGGAAATTTAGTGGAATTCAAAGAAAATAACCCTATGAACATATTTCAAAATTTCAAGAGGTTTGTGATGCCTTTTGAAACCAAGGAGTATCAGCAGACACCATCAGACTAAGATTCTTCCCATTCTCCTTATGCGACAGAGCCAAGGATTAAATTAAAATTCAAGGGCCTAAGTCCATCATGACTTTGGAAAACCTAGAAATTAAATTTATTGATAAATATTTACCACTGATCTGAACATAGAAGTTTATAAATGAGATTCAAAATTTAAATCGAGTGGAATGAGACTCAGTCTAGGAGTCATGAAACCATTTCATAGAAATGAACTGTAAATGGCCACATCACATACTCGATGTGTGGCTTCAATTACAAACTTTATTCTTGGGACTCCATCTAGCCACACACATAGTTGTGGCCGCTTCTTCCAAAGGAGGGATTTGGATAAATACACCGAAATATGGAAGTGTTTTTAGACAAGATTTATCATAATTATGGTCTATGGAAAAGGGAGAGTGGACCAAACTAACATAAAATTCATCAGGTAGAGGAGAATACCTTCCTTGTAGCCTAGGTTGAAGCCCTAAAAAAGATTATAGAGTCTCTCTAACTGTCTTCACCACCACCCCCTCCTACCCCTGTTACAGAGACCCAATCTTGTGAGATGTGTGAAGGACCACACCCATACCAACATTTTAGGGTAGGTATATAGGATCCATATATCCAAGATTGTAATTATATTAATTACATTAAAAAAAATCCTCAATACCAGCATAAACAGTAGTACCAACAACAATGCTATCAGCGAAGTCCAAATCTACATCCACAATAGCCAAATCAAGGTTACTTTCAATAGAGGAGTGATCAAGAACCACCATGTAATTAGGGACTACCTGGGTACCCACCTTAATATCCATCTCCTTGACCACATCAATAATTCCAGTAACCTTTTTCTAGAGATAAAAAAATTCCCCCTTCTCAATAACAATAGTATCAGTAAGCTCCACTAAGACCATAACAACAATCCCAACATATTCAGTCTAAAATTGAAAACCTTATAACCAACTTAGTGAAAAAAATCATATCATAGGATAAAGACCCAAGAGACTAAAATATAATACCAAATATCTTCCCTACACAACCTTGAGCATCAAGTTGTCCAATTCTTAAAGACCCTATCAGATAGATTATAAAGTATGTTTCCCGGTAACACTGAGACTCAACCAAGAGAGGAGGCTAAGCTATAGTTCTTAGGAGTGGAAAGATGTTGGACTTTCAGCTACCATTATTAGGGGTGAAAAATTAGTTAAAGGAATCAGATAAAGCTAGTTAGGAGAAAAAAAGAGGTAGAATAAATTGAAAAAAATCTAGTTAGAGAGAATCCTAAAAAAGACAATGTCTATGTGGTACCACCATTATATAAGCCCCCTATACCCTTCTTGAAGAGTACTATACAAGATAAAATAGAGGTATATTGCAAAAATTTCTAGAGATGTTTAAACAAATGCACTTCACCATTCCATTTGATGAATCAATTTCTCAAGTGTCTATTTATGAAATATTCATTAAATACATTATTTTAAACAAAAAGAAAATGGAGTACTTAAGAGTTATATACCTAAATGAATAATGATATGAAATTTTTTAGTAGAATATCTTTCCCAAAATGAAAGACCCTAGAAGTTTCTCATTTCCTTGTACTATAGAGACATGATATTTTGAAAGAGACGTGTGTGATATTGAAGAAAGTATCAATCTAATGCCTATGAGTGTATTAATAAATACAGGGATTGAAGAATTAAAACCAACAAGAGTGGTACTCCAACTTTCTAACCACTTAGACAGGCACCATCAAGGAATGATCAAGGACATCTAAGTAAAGGTTGGAAAATTTATCTTTCTCATCGATTTACTTATCCTAGATATTGAGGAAGAAGGATATATCCCTATAATTATAGGATGGACATTTATCACCACTAGGAAGGTTCTAATTGATGTAAATCAAGGAAGGATGATATTTATATTCAACAAAGAAGAAGTTGTGTGCGATTTAGTGAAGGAATCTAAGAAAAAATATGAATCATCATATTGTTAATCCATCTCTCTTACTATTGGAAAATAGGATTAAATAACTAGTAAGGACACCATAAATACCCTTACTCCTATTAAAAATGGATACAATAATAAAAAAAAGTGAATTACACTGAACCTTTTATGAGGAATGTTGTTTCACTATTTATACACTATGTTTTCAAAAAACATCTCAGTAGGTGTGTATCCTTAAATTTAAAATCACCTGAAGAGAATCATATCACACTCTAGAAAATAAACATAGTGTTGTATGGGAGGCAACCCAGGACATGTTAGATTGGATATTCTAAAAAATTAGGGAGGTTTAATAACACTGGATATGGTTTATCATTTTTTTCCAAAAAATTTAATTTAAAAAAATTCAAATTCACATCGTGTAAACACAATACACAACATGAAAGTTTCAGGGTGGAAAAAATTAAAATCTTGATAATTACGTGTTGTGTATTAAATACAAAATATGAATCCATTGGGATTAATTTAAAAATCAGTGAACCTATGATTCACGACACCACAACCCCAAACCTTGGCCTCTCCTCTCCCGTGCAACCCCCATCTCTTGACCACCGAACTCTCCCTACTTCCGCTCGCTGCAACTTCTCTTCACCTGTTCATACTTATTCACCCTCTAGTCTACTACTCATCTTAGTTCCCTACCTAAATCTATGATGGAACAAACCAAAATGGTTAATCATGTGGCCCAACATGGAAACAACCCTTTTCCACCCAAGAGATTAGCTGTTGTACCTCCTTCACCACCGACAGATCCAACTCCTTCACCTTTTGCATCCACTTAAGCCACCCCCTCAGCTTACAAGGAGTTCCATTCCTCATCCATCTAGTACCAGGGTGCTACCTCATGGACGCACCTACATCTGTGCCTCCACTTCTCATCACCCAAGCATTAGGTATGCTTGGTCTATCTCTAGGCCAAACCGATGAGGTCCAACAAGACCTTGTACTTGACAGTTCTAGAGCACATCCACATCCACAAGGAGGTTCTTAACCTATTAGAACATATTCAAATATATACCATTACTGAGATATGTGAGGGAACTACTAGGATATCTTCCTTGAGTTCATGGACACATTAAATCTTGATGTGTATCACATCACATTTCACCTTGGTGGATGACCTTGAGAGCCGACCATCGAAGAATTTCACATCAGACTTGGTATCTACACTGAGGTGTTCATTTACTCCCCTAACTACTCAACCATGAGACCAAACCTGACCAAGGAGGATGCAGAAGTGGTATTGGCCATTAATCGATCAGGACCCGTGGATCATTCATGATCCACACATGGTGAAGAGCCCCCAGTTGTGGGGTGAATCCTTATAGATACTTCACCGGGTGCTCACTCATGCATAGGCATCCCAAGGAGATACTCATGACATCATTGACCAGATTGAGGTTTTTATATATTCTTTGGTTGTGGGATTCCCAACTTTCAACATGGATAGATAGTTCATCTATTACTACGAGACCCAGGTACAAAGGTCTCATGGTACTCTCACGAGGGGTGGTTTCATCACCCACCTTGTTCACCATATTAGTGCCTTTGACACTACCCAACCTATTTTATATTTTGGGAAGATTAAGTTGATGGTATTCCTCATGCTCCATAATATGGGGCTCTTGAGGAAGGACCAGGGGAGCTATCAATGGGCTCTAGAGTACTTGGATTTTTTTTCAAGCCCCTATACTCTCTCATGATGCACTGAACCCTGCTTGCACTTTAGCCCCCACTTCCACCTCTGATCTAGCTATACCATATCCTACCATCATAGCTTCACCCTCTACCACCATGCACTTCCACCCCTACCTCATCTGACCCTACCCATTTCTATCTGACATCCAGCCTACTCTCCACTGTATTCTAGAGAACTGACACCAAATCTGCTAATGCCTTCACATTTCTTTCACTGATCCATCCCATTTCACAACCTCTACCTTCCACTAGCCACTAAATCTTCATACCCACCACTACATATATACCCCACCACTACCCCCATTCCTGCCCAGGTTGGCTTTCCTCCTTATTTCATGAACCCTAACTCCCATAAGGGGCATATTGCAGAGTAGGCCTGATATGGAAAGGGTCCTACCCTTCCTATTAGCTCTGATATACCTCTCATAAATCCATATAACATGAACATGAATTCATTGTGTATCGACACCTCACCCCTATCTCCTTGACTGAGATTGCTTCCATAACCACAACACCTGTTATGGTTTTCGATCCTTTAGAACCTGCCTTTGTAGATGATATTGATTTAGAAGAGATGATCTAGACCCCCACTATTCATGAGGGGACTTTTGATGCAGACACCAGAAAGCATTCCCCTACTATTTAGTCTTCTCCATTTACCCCTTATTTTATACTGTTCTAAGTGTCTATTTTTTAATACTTTTGTACTCCAATTGTATCTTATCTTCAGTGATGTATAATTTCTTATATATATGGATGTTTTAAATTTTTTACTTCACTTTATGGATTAATTATTTTTATTTTAATTATGTATATATTTATCTATTTATAGCTATTATGCATCCTATACGGTCATAGATTAGTCTTTTAGTCTACCCCATAGCCTTCTACATGATATGTATATTAATTTGTATTAGATATAGAGACAAATTTAGAAGATCTTGATTCATATCTATCCTCAGTAGGAGCCCCCTCTAAAACATGAATGACAACTACTTATTCTACATATGATATGTAGAAAATATATTTATGAGGTGGTTAACCACATTAAGCACCCCTCTGAGATAAAAAATACAACCTATAGTTCCCACAGGAGGCAGAGAACCTCTAAGACAATGTATGACACTGATTGATTCTTTTATCCATTCATATGGCTAACAAAATCATTATCAGTGCTTTATTTTAGTTGTGTTCTTAGAATATTTGTTTTTTTTCTAACATTTTTTATTCATTGTTCATAAAAAATTCATTGTAGTTGATTCCTACATCTATCTGAGCTGTTTTCTCTTTCCATTGACTGTGTGCACTTATTATATTTCTGCTTACATATTGGTTAACCCCTATGGAATAATGATTTATCTAATGAATATATTTTGTTTCTATTATTTTTTATAGGTATCCATATTTCTAATCACCATACTAGAAGATTCCCCATGAGATTAATTTCACTACAGGGAGCTCTCAATTCCCTATTTTCAATTAATAATTTTCATTTCATTTATGTCTATGCCTTACTTGATAACCCTCCCAAATCACTTTCCAAAATAATGTAGAAACTGTCTCATTTTATGTTTGGGGGATTATTTATTGATCTCTCTTGTTTATTCACATCGATATTTACTTTTTTTCACTTGTGTAGGAGAAAGTTTTCATTGAAATCATTCTTTAAACATGAAATCTCATTACACCCATTCAAATAAAAGTCAATTTTGATTAGAAAATTTTAAAGATCCATTTTTTATTCTTGTTTATATTTTTAGCATGATTACTGATTTGATTAAATTATTTTTAATTTTGGATTCTTTAAATTTATTTTTATTGACTTATTACACAATACTATGCCCTAAGTGTTTTCAAGTCATTTTACACATTCTTATTCTTGAGGGGATTGTAGAACCACATTGTCATATTATTTTTTTGTGAATATTTCTTGAGATATATAGCGAACCAAGATTGATGTACATAAAAATTAAATTTATTTTTAGGAATACTTAATACATTACAAAAATATACGCCCAAAGACTGTATTAATTTATTGTATTTGGAAACTTTGAACATAATCTTCTAACTTGTTGAAAGATCTTCAACATCTCCCATAAAGATCTTACCCTTTTGTTTTCCTACCTAAAACCTTTCTTTATATCCTAGGGAAAATAAAACATAAAAAGGGCGAGATAAAATTCTGAGTAAGGGTAAACATTAAGAACATTAAACAAACCATGAACATAAGAATGTAAAAACCTGAACATAAAGTTTAAATATCAAAATCTTGAGTCATGAAATAAACATTGACAGTAAGTAAGACATAAATCATAAAGGAACATTAACCATGATAAAATAACATTGTCATAAAACATGGAATTATAGAAAAATAATAAGCACATAATACAATTTCCATAGTATACAAGGAATTCCTTCCAAGACCATCATAGAGGAAAAAGTCCATTACTGAACTGGGTTTACCTACCGTTCCAGCCATGTATTATTGAACCATATTTATTTGCCGTTCGAACCATGTATTACTGAACTGGATTTACTTACCATTTTATTCATGTCTATATCATGAGATATAAATATTTACCCAATGAATTAGAGGGAGATATAGGTCCCACCCATCACATAATGAAATCATTCTTACATGTGCCACAAAAACATAAATCAGTCATCATAGCATAACACAAGAAATAAAATGGGTTTCTTAAACATCATTCCATCATAACATAATCCATATAAATAGTATTGAAACATTAACACAATCAAATCATAGTAATAATAGGGATATAAACATAACCATATTTAAAGAGCATTATATTAGATGAAAAATAATTTTGATAAAACACTTGAACTTAATTTTTTAGGAAAATATCATTTCTTCTTCAAAACCGTTTTCTTTTATCAAAATGCCGCACAATTTTAAAAGAAAATAATTTAGTTGAAAATAAAGTTGAAATAGTGTAATGGAATCTTCATGAAAATAAGGCTTTATTAATATGTAAAAATCCATTCATGATTTATAACTTAAAAAAAACATTATCCTTGTACTTTTGCTGGAAAAGTCAAAAATTACCTCATATCGAAAAATGCCAAAAGATTCATTTCATATCGTTCAATAAAAATTTACCAATGGGTAAAATTGACTTTAAATTTTTTTATAAGAATAAAAATAATATTAAATATTTAGGAAACATGGATGTGGATGATAAATATACCCCATTAAATACTTACATATAAACAATCTAAAATAATAATGAGATTATGAAATTATCCCTTACCTTAGGTCTGATTTTTTATGTATGTGTCTGAAACTCTTATATAATGGGTTTAAACATATTATTAACTAATAAAAGAACCATAATAATATCTATGATATCATATATTATTAACTTGTGACTTTATATTACCCATTTATTTATCAAATCCATGTTAAAGCAACATTTTGGGTAATAATCATTTCATTTATCCTACATGTTTTGACTTGTTATTCTTGATCTTATTACTTAGATTATGATTTACTTAGTTACAGAATAAAAAATAATTTATATATAATATATATTAATTATATAAATATATATATTATATAGATAAATGATATTGAAGACACCTTTCATGGAGATAGTAGGTCGTACGTACGCATGAACACTGTTTCTGTTTCCTTATTGAATTGAATAGATGCAAGTAAATGACACACACACAAACACATAGAGATATATATGTACATAAATCTAGTAGAATTATTATGTCATATATTTCATTATTACTTATTATATATTCCTTATAATCATTCTTGAAAAGTTAACGTGGAGAATGAAACTCTTCGTGTCATGGAGACGGTAAGCCGTACGTACGCACGAGTGACGATATCCTTACCTTGATGGTTAAATAGTATGAAATTGGATGATATATGAATTTTAAAAAATAATTATTATGTTATATTCATTATTTATATCCACTATACTAATCAATATACCCATTCAAATTAACGATTGTTGAATAACAATTACACCACGATGTGGATACGGTAAGACGCACACACACATGCATGGTGTTATTGTTATTCGTTGGATGGATAAAAAGAGGTATAAGGTTGTCCCATATTTATAATAACATCTCAGTATGTAAAATATACTGGAATTATTACTTTATTATGGAAATAACATGATAAGAGTAAGTAGAATAAGCAATGAATTTTGAAATAGGTGATAAAAAAATTACCTTCTTTTTTGGGTATCTTATTTTGGTATGTACAAAAGGAATCCTTACGATAGCTTTCTGACTAAAGGGTGGTCCCTAGGATGAATTGAATGAATTTTTGAGGATATTTTTCTAGGGGTTGGATGAGCCAAATTGCTTTGGAGGTTTGATTAAAAGAGAAGTAGAGGTGCCCTTTTATAAGAGTGGGGAGGGGCACCTTTAAAAATCTTTGAAATATTAATTTATTATAAATTCATTTTTGTTTTATAATTCTCAAAAACTAATTTATATATAAGATAAGATGAGTATGGGTCTAAATTCTCTCAACCAATAAAATTTATACATATTTTGATTTTATTTTAAACCTTATCATTTTGATTTATCCTTATTTAATCTATTTAATTTTATTTCTGGTAATAATATTCTAAATATTATATGGTTATAAATATTTACTTATGTGTTGTCAATTATCCATAATCGGATACTTTATAAAATTTTAGACCATATAATTTTTAAATATTTATCTGATTTTTAAATAATTTTATAATATGTTATTTTTATCAAATATCAATAGTGTCGATTTTGACACTATTCATTTATTTGAATTTGAATAAAATACACAAATAATATAAATTCAAAAAAATATTTTATACACTCCTAAAATTCCATAGTCACCTAGAAAATTTGTGGAGCACATTAATTAGTTCATATGATATTTATTTTAATATTTTTAAAACCATTTATTTGATATTTCTATCAATAAAATAATTTCTACATCACTATTGTTTCATCATTAATGATAATTATTTAACCTATAAAAATTATAAATAAATTAACATGATGTATATAAATTCATTATATTTCTGTAGACTATTTATTTTTGAATTTCTATCTTGTTTATCACTATATTAAAATTATTATACTTATAAGATATATGAGAGTGACATGTTGTCACCTTCTTTTGTTTTAATTATAATTACATCACTTTCATGGAAAAAAGTCCATTAAATGAATAAATTTCAACCCATAGGTGATATTTTTCGGCTTTAATTCATCCAAAAGTATTTTGTCTAGTATTATGGTAATTTTATTATCTTTATCATATTGTTAGTTACCATAATTTACCCGATTTACCATTAACTTTGGTAAATAAAAATTACTATAGTTACTATTCATAATATCCAAAAAAAATAAAAGTAACCTCTTAACATAATTTATACTTAATGATTCTAAATATGAAATCAATTTTTCATAATTAAAAATAAATAATAGGCAGAAATTAATTTAAAATTAATTCTTGTTGTCAAAACCAAAATGCAGTTTTTTAAGAAGTAAAAACTTATCCAAAGCTTATCATGTGTTTATATCCAATTTAAATGTGAAATTACTTCCAATGACCAAAATTGAATTAAATGATAAAAACATTATCCAATTAAAATTTAAAAAAATTAAAAAAGATAATCTATCTATATAAATTAATTAGACGAAAAGACAGTTTTGGATTAAAATGTAGTATTTTTCACTATTCATTAAAATATGGTTTTTATCAAAAAATACCAAAAAGTAAACCAAAGTAAATTTTTATGTCCTGATTTTAAATAATAATTTTATTTTTTCAAATATAATATATAAAAGTCTTAAAAACAATATTTAAAATGGGTGCGCCATCAAAAGCAGGAAAACAATTTAAAAAAAAAATACTTTTTTCATCCAAAAAATTGAATTTGTTGTTATGTCATGTATAGAAAATAAATAATATTATAAAATTAAAAATATGGTTAATAATTTTCATAATGGGTAGTTTATATCCCATTAAATAATAATATTATAATAATACATCATTGTTTAGGGAAACTCGGTATTGCGTACAACATAAGCTATCAAGGAAGGTCACTCTTGCGTGTAACGCAAGCCAAGTCAGTGTTGCATGTAGTGAAAGCTTCCTTTGGTGTTTCGTATAACATAATCCAAACATAGTTTTTTTATACATTGAACAAAAGCTATACTTCGTGTTTCATATATCGTACGCCAACTCAATGTTGCGTGTAACATACGATAAGCTGGGTTAGTGTGAAAGGAATGTTTGAATTAGTACATTAAAATATTTAAATGAAAATTTTAAATTATTCAAAAAAAAGTCCATAAAAACTAAAGGTGTTACATTATACCCCCTTAAAATAAATTTCTCCCTCCAATTTTTTTGGGGTTATTAAAGGTTTACTACTTGAAAGTTTCTTTCATGGAAACCCACATTGTAAAAAGGAATACTAAAACTTTATTTTAAAAAGGAAAGTTAGAAACATAATGGTTACCCTAAGTAACTCATAACTTGGTTTCTACATAGGAGAACATATGTGGGAAGTTAAAAAATGGACATGGAATATAAATCTAACCATCATGTTCTGTTTGATAGTGATATAGAATAAGGTTTGAATAAAGTTAACAACCAGAAATCCATAAATCCGCAATGATTTAATGGACCATCTAATTCATTAGATAAGAACGTACTAAGATAACATATTTTGTTTTCAAGATACTTTCCTTAAATTTGAATAATTTTTCATGAGAATAAATACTTACTTGATTTTGGTACAATATCACCATTGTTCGTGCCTTGAATAATTTACACTTCATCTCTTATTTAAAGAAATGAAGCTGAATTTATTATTCTTGAAGTTGTAGAAGATAATGTGATAGAATGATAATTCATTCTATCTATATCAACAAAAAGGTTAGCACATGTTATCAAATATGAATAAGTCCACCTATAGTGATATAATACATTAATCTAACAAAATTCAACCAGAATACAACCTATACTATCCATAAATGGATAACATTACAATCCTTCCAAAAACTAAAAATATAAAACTTTAGAAAGAGGTGAACTAAATCAACATAAAATTTATCTCCCATATCTCATAAGGTAGTTCTTGGTTGTCACATTCCAAACATGTAAATACCTTAATAATGTATTCTCTTAAAACATGATAATAACATGAATTTCCATAGAACCTTAGTGAAAACATGAATTCTATAAAAATTAACTCTTTCCACACCCCAAAAATACCAAAAATTCTATATACTCAAAGCATAATGTCACTTGTTTCTTATATTAGTAATGAGGTCATTAATACTATCAAACATCTCATTATCTCCTTATCCTTTCATTATGCGTATGTCACGTGCTTTCCAAAAATATTTCAATCACTTTTCACAGTTATCGGTACCATAAAATTATGGAAAAATACAATGGACCAATACATAGATATTCCAATATTCCATTATTCTATAAATGAGATTCCACAACACTATTTTGGAATCCCATTACATAAACACTTAATCATTCCACCACTTCTTTTTCATACTCAACATCACCAATAGTGATCAAATGTGACTTCCATTTGTCTTTTTATCTAAGAGTATGATGATGTTGATTAACATTCACCATTAGATTAGGGAATTGGTTATCATAATGCCCCATTTCCTTGTACTTGTATCATTTAAGTTTCAGTGGTACGTTCTCTGTAGTCTTTTCTCTATTCACACCATTAACAACCTTTTTACCACTAATTCAACACTCAACTACTCAATGAACTTCTTTTCCACACTTGAAACATTTTTTAGTCCCTTTAAGACAATCTCTACCATGCTTATTTCCACACTTCGAGCATAAGGAAACATTCATCTTCTTTTCACCATTTTTTTTATATTTTCACTTGAACTCCATCTTTTGTTTCTTATCAAAACCATGAGATTGATATGTAACAACAAATTACATTTCTAACTTGATAGACCAACACACAATATCTTCATAGCTACGAAAGTCTCTTATAGATAATTCCCTTCGAAGACTTGGTTTTAAGCCACTGAAGAATTGATCAACTTTACTTTCAGGTTGGATGATAAAACTAGAAGCGTACCTTACAAGTTTTACAAAATTTTCTTTATATGTACCAACTGATTCATCATCCGTTTGATTAAGCTCAAGGAAATCCTTTTCCATCTTCGTTCAAAGAATAAGAGGGATTTACTTATTGAAAAATAAGTTATAGAACTCATCCCATTCCATGGATTCAATTCCATCTTGCTGCTTTGTATTCTTGATTAGAGTCCACCACTGGTCTTCTTCACCTTTTAAATGATAAACAGTCAAAATTAATTTTTCATGTTCCGAACTACAAAGGATGTAAAATATATTCACAATGGTACTGATCCATTTTTCAACAACAAGTGGATCGGGAGACTCACTAAATAATAGTGGACATTAACTCATGAAGGACACAACAGATTGTTGTTCCCTTCTCTACTCATTTGGAAGTCCATAATGATTCATAGATTGTGTAAGTATAGAAATAAGTTTTTTCATTCCATATCCCATAACATTTGGTTATTGAGGAGGAAAATAATTTCTTTTCTCACTCCATTTATCACTAAAATGGTTCCTTTGGGTTCTATCCACTGTCTAAAACCTAAAAAGAATAGTGTGAGAGACAAAAATAAAACTAGGAAAACAACATAATCAAGGGAGAGTGCTTTGAATATATAACATCTTAGGTTTAATCCTAGGTTATTCATGATAGTTACCATAATTCTAGGACTATAAACTATAGTTATACTTACCCATAGGAACATCCATATACATACCTTATAAATATCTATTGGGATCTCACTCATATTTTCACATCCTAGTTTCCAAAGGTTTACTAAATATTCGCTCTGATACCAACTATAGCAACCCAAGTTTGACGTACATGATCATTAAATTTATTTTGAGGAATACATAATGCATTACACAAATATATGCTCAAATAACGTATTAGTTTAGTGTCTTTGGAAACATGGATCATAATCTTCTAACTGGGTGAAAGATCTTTAACATCTTCCATAAAGATCTTCCCATTTTGTTTTCCTACCTAAAACCTTTCTTTATATCCTGGAAAAAATAAAACATAAAAAGGGTGAGATAAAATGTTCAGTAATGGTAAAAATTGAGAACATAAAACAAACCATGAACATAATAATGTAAAAACTTGAACATAAAGTTTAAATATCAAAATCCTAAATCATGAAATAAATCTTGGCAGTACGTAAGGCATAGATCATAAAGAAACATTAACCATGATAAAATAACATTTGAATAAAAGATGGAATTTTGGAAAATAAATAATCACATAATATTATTTCCTTAGTAGCAAAGGTATTTCTTCTAAGACCATCATAGTGGACAAAGTCCATTACTGAACTGAGTTTACTTGCCGTTCTAGCCATGTATTACTGAACCAGATTTACATGTCATTCCATCCATGTATTACTGAACTAGATTTAATTTACGTTCTAGTCATGTCTATCTCATGAGATATAAATCTTTACCCAATGCATTTTAGGGAGATATAGGTCCCACCCATCACATAATGAAATCATTCTTACATGTTCCACAAAACATAAATCATTCATTATAGCATAACCCAAGAAATAAAATGTGTTTCTTAAACATCATTATATCATAAAATAATCCATATAAAATAACATTACATCATTAAAATAGTCAAATCATAGTAATAATAGGGATATATACATAACCCTATTTAAATAGAGTCATATTAGATTGAAAATAATTTTGATAAAACACTTGAACTTAATTCTTGAGTAAAATATCATTTCTTCTTCAAAACTGTTTTCTTTTCTCAAAATGCAGCACAATTTGAATAGAAAAGAATATAGTTGAAAATAAACCTGAAATAGTTTAAATGAATCTTTATAGAAAAAAAGAGTTATGAATATGTAAAAATCCATTCATGTTTTATAGGTTAAAAAAATATTATCCTTGTACTTTTGTCAGAAAATTCAAAAAGTACCTCGTATCGAAAAACACCAAAAGATTCCTTTCATACCGTTCAATAAAAATTTACTAGTGGGTAAAATTGACTTTAAATTTTTTTAGAAGAATAAAAATAATATTAAATATTTAGGAAACATGGATGTGGATGATAAATATACTCTAGTAAATACTTACATATAAACAATCTCGAATAATAATGAGATTATGAAATTATCCCTTACCTTAGGTCTAATTTTTTATGTGTGTCCAAAACTCCTGTATAATGGGTTTAAATATATTGTTAACTTATAAAAAAACCATAATAATATCTATGATATCATACATTATTCACTTATGACTTTATATTACCCATTTATTTATCAATTCCATGTTAAAGCAACATTTTGGGTAATAATCATTTTATTTATCATACGTGTTTTGACTTGTTATTCTTGATCTTATTACTTAGATTGTGATTTAATTACTTCCAGAATGTAAATCATGATTTATATATCATATATATTCAGTATATAAATATATATAATAGATATATAAATGAAATGGAATACACAGTTCATGGAAATGGTAGGCTGTACGTACGTATTAATGCTGTTTCGGTTTCCTTATTGAATTTAATGGAAGAAAGTAAATGAAATATATATATATATATACAAATAAATATAGTATCATTATTATTTCATATATTTCATGCTTATTTATTATATATATACCTTATAATCATTCTTTAATGGTTAACATGGATAATGAATCTAATCACATCGTGGAGACGGTAAGTCTTACGTACGCACGAGCGACGATATCATTCCTTTGATGATTCAACAGTATGGAATTGTAAGATACATGAATTTTATAGAATAATTATTATGTTATTTTCATTATTTTAATCCATTATACACAACAATATACCAATCCAAATTAACTATTGTTTTATAACAATTACACCACAATGTGAAGATGATAATCTGTACGTACGCAGTCATGGTGATATTGTTATTCATAAGATGGATAAAATGAGGTATAAGGTTGTAACATAATTATAATAATATCTCATAATTTATAATATACTGTATTTATTACTTTAGTATGGAAACAACATAATAATATGAAGTAGAAGAAGAAAAGAATTTTGAAAGAGGTGATAAAACAATTACCTATTTTTCAGGTATCTCTTTTGGTATGCACAAAAGGACTACTTAAGATGGATTTATACCCAAAGGGTGGACTCTTGGATGAAGTGAGTGAATTTTAGAGGAGATTTGGGCAGGTTT
Source organism: Viscum album (assembly GCA_963277665.1). Lineage (NCBI taxonomy): Eukaryota > Viridiplantae > Streptophyta > Magnoliopsida > Santalales > Viscaceae > Viscum > Viscum album. Next base: position 1,891,946,062 of record OY728156.1, read on the forward strand.
TGGCGGAGAAAAATGGATTTTTATGTGTGATTAAAAGAGAATAAGAGGTGCCCTTTTATAAGAGAGGGGATGGGCACCTTTGGAAAGTCTTGAAATATTAATTTATTGTAAATTAATTTTTGGTTTATAATGCTCCCAAAATAATTTATTTAGAAGATAAGATATGTATGGGTCGAAATAATATCAACCAATATAATTTATATATGTTTTTATTTTATTTTAGACCGTATCATTTTGATTTATCCTTATTTAATCTATTTAATTTTATTTGTGGTAATAATATTCTAAATATTGAATGGTTATAAATATTTACTTATGTGTTTTAAATTCTCCATAATTAGATAATTTATTAAATTTTAGACCATATAATTTTCACTTTTTAATTTTTAAACATTTTTTGTAATTTTTAAATAATTTAATAATATGTTATTTTTATAAAATAGCAATAGTGTCAATTTTGAAACTATTTAATTATTTGAATTTAAATAAAATTCACATAGAAGATAATTTTGAAAAAAAATATTTAATACACTCCTAACATGTCATATTCACATAAAAAATTTGTTTAGAACATTAATTATTTCATATGATATTTATTTTAATATTTTTTAACCATTTATTTGATATTTATATCAATAAAATAATTTCTACATTACTATTATGTCATCATTAATGGTAATTATTTAATCTATAAAAATTATAAATAAATTCAAATTATGTAGATAATTTCCTTATATTTCTATAGACTATTTATGTTCTAATTTTTATTATTTTTTATCACTATATTAAAATTATTATACTTATAAGATATATGAGAGTGACATGTTGCCACCTTCTTTTGTTTTAATTATAATTACATAAATTTCATGGAAAAAGTCCGTTAAATGTATCAATTACGACCCATAAGTGATATTGGTTGACTTATGATCCACCCAATAGGATTTTTAAAGGTGTTAGGGTAATTTTATTATCTTTATCATACTGTTAGTTATCCTAATTTACCTGATTTACCTTGAACTGTGGTAAATAAAAATTACCATAGTTACTATTCATAATATCCAAAAAAATAAAAGTAACCTATTAAAATAATTTAAAACCAATGATTAAAAATATTTAATCAAATTTAATAATTAAAAATAAATAATTGAAAAAAATTAATTTAAAATTAATTCTTATTGTTGAAACTAAAAAATTGGTTTTTAAGAAGTAAAAACTTATCAAAAGATTGCCATGTGTTTATATCCAATTTAAATGTGAAATTACTTCAAATGAAAAAAATTGGATTAAATGATAAAAACATAATTCAATTAAACTTTAAAACTAATTAAAAAGATAATATATATATATAAATAAATTAGATGAAAATGCAGTTTTGAATTAAAATGCATTATTTTTTACTATTCATTAAAATATGAATTTTATCAAAAAAATACCAAAAATTAAACCAAAGTAAATTTTGATGTCCCTATTCCAAAAAAAAGTATATTTTGACAAATAGAATATATAAAAGTGTTAAAAACTATGTTTAAAATGGGTGCGCCATTAAAAGGTAACAAAACTGCATTTTTAAAAAAATACTTCTTTTATCTAAAAAATTTAATTTTTTATTATATCATGTACAGAAAATACATAATATTATAAAATTAAAAATGCGGTTAATACTATTCATAACAGATAGTTTATATCCCATTAAATAATAATATTTTAATAATATATCATTGTTTAGTGAAACTCGGTATTGCGTACAATGCAAGCTATCGAGGAAGGTCGCTCTTGCATGGAACGAAAGCCAATTAAGTTTTTCATGTAGTGAAATCTTCCTTTGGTGTTCCGTATAACACAATACAAACATAGTTATTTTATACATTGAGAAAAATCTATACTCAGTGTTGTGTATATCGTATGCCAATTTGGTGTTATGTGTAACATACGACAAGTCAATTTAGTGAGAAAGTAATGTTTGACTTAGTGCATTTCAAGATATAAATAAAAATTTTATTTTATTTAAAAAAATTGTCCCTAAAAACTCAGGGTGTTACAAGATATACTTGGGAAATTTAAACCTATTATAACTTGAATTGGAATCTTATTAAGGATATGATTGGTCGAATACAATATTAGAATGATTGAGACAATCTTTATTGAGCCAACTATCCTGATAACCACCTATGCATCATTCCTTCTTTTTCCTATACTAGCCATGAATAACCTTGTTAGTATGGATCCATTTCAAGAATATTATCCCTTCATTTCCTACTCTTGGTATTATGCATGATTTTGTTTTGAACAATTTCAAGGGACTTATCATCACTTCTATACATGGGATATTCACTACTGAGGATACATACAATGGTATTTTCATCAGATTGATTTGACATGGTTCATAATTACTTTTTCTATTTTCTATACTTACCATGTTACTTTGAAAAAATAAATATAAAAAATGGGTTGTTTATTAGGAAGGTCAAAAATCACCATTTCCATATTGATGAATCTATAATAGATCATATGTGGTTACGTGATGGATGTGAGATCTAGCCTAAACACAATTTTCAAAAAATAAATAAAATAAAAGAAAAATAACAGAACAAGGAACATTATTTATGATTTATTAATATATTCATGGGACAACATTGATCTATTTGGAGTATGGACACTTTTTTTCCAAGTCAAGTTAATTTATTGAACTATTACTGATTATCATGCATTATACTATAGAGAATACCCTCCTTTTGATCTTTATTTTCACTATCTTCCTACCAACCCTCATCCTCATAGTCATTTGAACCTTATTGCTGAATCCCTCATGATTGATTTTGTATTTGTATTTACATAGTATAGATATTAGAATTATTGAAAGCTTATGGTTAGAAACATTCATTTAGGTAATGAGAATAAATCTAGTTTTATTTTACATTGAGTGATAAGAGAAAATTCATTGTGAGGTAAATTGTAAAATGGGTTTATCGTCTGTGGAAAAGTTATGAAAGTTTAATTAATAAAATAAATAATCTAAATAAAGAACTAAATTATAAGGAATGACTAATTTTATTTACAGGAATGATTCTAGAGGAATTGATTTTTCATCTTACCCTTAGTTTTATTTTCTTGATTTTCATGCATGATTCCTATTTACAAATTGTTTGATTTGGAATCCCTTTTGATATGATTTTTTATTAAGGATAAGAAATTGTTCAAGCATGGTGGAATTTGATAAGTAGAATTCATATAAATATTTTATAAATATTTCTTTAATGTTTAATAATGATTTTTTATAATATATTGGTACTTGTTTTGTTTTTACAAGGAATAAAAATTCAATAATCAAAGGATTACATGATGAAAATTTAGAAAAATTATAATTACACGTTGTGAATCTGAAGTACACGACATGTAATCGTCAAGAAGACCACCTTCCAGCTAAAATACACGGTGTAAATATCAAATAAAAGGCATGAACTATATAGAAAACGTTTTTTTTGACTACACATCATGAAATACTTGAATTTTAAACTTGATAAGATACACAACATGAACTAAATACATGACATGTAATGTTTAAAACCCAATTTACAACAAATATTCAAGTCGTGAAATCCATGAAATCCAAAATTCTTATATATTAATGAAAATATTAAGTACACAACATGAAAGTCAAGTACATTTCATGAAAGTCTTGATGTAGAATCCATATAAAATAATTACATGACATGAACCATTTACACACCATGTAACATTCGAGGCCTATATATTTCTAGTGTCCTCGATGTGTAGAACATCTTCAGACACCTTTATTTCTTTATTATATTATTTTCTGTTTCTTACCCATTTTCATTCCCATCTATTTTTATTGATTTCTTTTATTGTTTTAAGAATTTCATTTTTTCCTCTTTCAATTATGAGACTCTTTTTTTGCTAGTTTACTTTTATGAAATCTGAATCCAATACCAATTGCTGTTCAACATCAATTTCCACCATCTTCTTCATTTCTTATTCATTCAAGTTATTATTTAATTGATATTACATGATTTCAATTGTGGATTTCTTTGATTTGAATTATTTATTCATTATGTTGAACATGTTGTGATCTATTTCCTTACTTTCATTCAATACTATCATGCATTACTAACCCATTTAGGGTTAAGAGTTGAGAGTAGTGGTGTATTGAACCTAATAAATATCTAAATAAAAAATTGGTAACCATATTTATAATGATCAGGTTAATAAAAATTTTCAATACCATTCTTTTACAACTAACCTGACCATCAAAGGTGAAAATTGAAGGATCCTTGACCTAAATGAAGTTGAGAAGGGTTGGACCAATTCCCTATGATTATTTCTTCATAGAATCCAAACTTCTTGTACTTAGGTTGTCAACTATATCTAGACCGTGGAGTAGTTTCCAACATTGGTAGATCCAATTGGTTGGACCAAGATCAATTGGTGACTTTTTCACTGCTTTGTAGCCTAAGCCATAGGTCTATCCCAAGCTCAATTTAGGATTATCTTTTTTGGAGACCCCAAAGTTGAACCTAAAACCATTATTTAATCCATTTTAAATCCCAAGATAATTAGTTTTAGAAAACCCAAACCAAATATAGTTAATGTGATGAATCCTAACAAAAAATGTTCTTACCATTGGGTTGCTTATCTACAAGCTGGCTTTGTGGGTTCGACCCCAGATTGCCACTTTAAGAAGCCTTTTTATCCAAGTTTTGTTTAGGAAATATAAATTTAATCTTATAAATTCCCATGTGTAATTATTAGTACTGTGCAGGCAGGTCAATATCCATCTTATTAGGTTCAAAAATATTTATTTTTTATAAAAAACAAATAAATACACATATGATATGCTTATAATGTATATATACATTGAAATGTGAACAAATTATAGAAATTCTAGTGTAAATATATAATTATGTTTATGTGTGTGTCAAAACATATTTGTGTGTCAATATATAAATCCTATGTTTTAAATAAGTATATAATATTCACAATCAAAGGAGAAAGATATTGATACTTCTATGAAATTTTAATATTTTCCTAGGAAATAATTCATACTCACTTTGGACACTTAAAGAAGAAATAAAAACAAAATTTGTAATGATAAAAAAGATAGAAGTTGTGTTCCCATGTCTGGATAAACCTATGGTAACCTAAAATTGAGAGAGATCAAGTGAAATATTCAATCGCCTTTTACGTATTCTCATATTCTTTATTTAGGGAATGTTTACATTTAGTTAAACAATTGTTTTTTTTCTTACCAAAAAATTTAATTGATGTTTTATCTTCTATTCATTTGTTGGAATATGTTCCATCCAAATGTTATTAAATGTTAAATGTTATTGTGATAATTCAAAACTAAATTAGAACAGTTTCAAATATTTTCAAACTATTTAAATTTCTCAACACTCAATTGAGTTTGTGACCACATTTATAATTCCATTAAACTCTTTTTATCGATGATCATTGATTACTTAATCAATTTTATTGAAAGAAAAAGAATTTTCATTCTGATTACGGTAAAGAATCTCTTTAATTTTAACTATACTAGTGCATAGTTCATATTTTTGGATTAAGTAATAAAAATAAATTATTGAAAGAAATATTTTGGACAATTGAGAAGAGGAACCACATCACTTGAACATGTTTAAAGTAACTACGATAAATATAGTTATTACTTTCATAACCAGTTGAATTTTCCCCTTTCAACCCACTTCCACTCTTTCAATTATTTTTCATTCTTCAACACCCACTATTTTCACAATCATTTTCTAATAAAAATCACCACTTTGAATTACATCATAAATTTGTTTTCAATAGATACAATTATATTCATTTTTGAATTAATTAATATTTTAAGTGAAAAATAACTCAATTTGAAAACTCATTGAGAGAAAACTTATGAAAACTATATTGCATCCTTAAGTAAAAAATATTTTGATTGGGACTTAATAATAAAATTCCCATTATAAAATTGACATCGTTGTCAGGGGGTTACTAAGAAGTTCACTATTTTTCATATTTTGATTCAAATATATTGGAAAAGACATCTTATTACTTTCAATTGTTGATTGAAAACCATTTTATTTTATATCTAAAATCACAATAAAAAACAACCACACACTAATTTAAAGAAGCTTGGCCCTGAAATTAATATGAATATCCATAATAGAGTCAAAAAACAAGGGAGAAAGAGATTATATGATTTTAGAAGAGTCTTTAAAGTATGAAATTTCCAAAGAAAACCCTAAAATACCCACTATTAGACTTGAAAATTTAAAAACACCCAAACTTAAGTATCTAAAACCTTTAGAATCATGGCTGAACAAAAATCTATGAAAGAATTAGCTGTATCAAACCAGGGTATCCGAAAAACAGATTGTCTCTATTGTTTTCACTGGGTCAATCCACTATGGTACCAATAGGCATAGGGGAATGGGGGTGGTATGCTACACATGCAAAGAAGAACTAAAAATTGTGAAACAATTCAAGATCGACTAAAAAGGAGTACAAAGAATCACATACTATAGGTTTTGAGAGGGTCGATTCATCCGAGAAGAATGAGGTAGAGCAACAGCTAAGGTCGAATTCCGTGAGAGATTGAATGTCACACGAGTGACCAAGTTCTATTATGATTCATTTAAAAATAAAGGGAAGGGTTTTATCAAAAGTTTTCAAAAATCACCAATAAAGATTGATTTTTTCAGTGTTAAAATGAAAAGCACCGATAAAGACATATTTTTATAAGTGCTAAATTTTTAGCACTTATAAATATTGGTTTTATCAGTGTTTTTTATTTTAGTGCTAATAAAACCTATCATTATTAGTGTTTTTTAAGCATAGATAAAAACTATTTAAAATTAATTACAATAAGTTTTAAGAATTATTTAAATTTTTTAAAAATAAAAAATAATATATATTATAATGAAATGAATATATATTAAATATGTACATTACAAATATATTTAAACCATAAAATATAAATTAATATATATATATATATTTATAAATAAATATTAAAAATAAATAAATTACAAAAAATATTAAACGAATAAATATTTAAAATAAATAAATTATAAAAGAACAAAAAAATCAACATTATTAGTGAATAAATATTATCAAATAATATTAAATAAATAAATGTTAAAAAATCATGGAATTTAATAACTGAAAAATCGATATATTGAAACAAAAATTTAAAAAATGAATAAATCTTATTAATTATATAGATTACTAAAAAAATAAAAAATGAATATATGTTATAATGAAAATGAATAAATATTAATTATATAAATTACAACTATATTAAAAACATTAAGCATTAATGAATAAAAATTTATAAATAAATGTTCAAAATGGATAAATTAAAAAATATTAAATAAATAAAAATTAAAATGAATAAATTTACAAAATATTAAGAAATAATTGATATTAAAAACAAATAAATTATAAAAAATATTAAAAATTAAATTAAAATATAAAAAATGAATAAAATTTACCAATTAAATTTTTTTATATTAAATATATTATGTTAATAAATAAATTTCTAAAAGGAATAATTAAAAATGAATAAATTACAGAAATATCATGTGTGTGTGTTTATATATAAAATTGCTTCAATTACATGTATGTGTGTGTGAAATTAGTATATATATATATATAATACAAATATATGTTAAATTTTAAAAAATGACATGTATATAATATGCACATTAACCATCCATTACTCGATACCAATTAACCATTTCTTATTAATATTATTTTTTTAATTATAAACCATTTTTAACTATATATACATCAATATTAATATATTTATTTATTAAAAATATTAAAAATATTAATAAATAATCATGTATAAAATAATATTAAAAAATAATAAATTAATAAAAAAATAAATGAATAAATATTAAAAATGAATAAATTATAAAAAAAGTAAACAAATACTTAACATTATCTTTGGATAAATAATATCAAATGATTGAATGTTGAAAATGAGTGAAATTTAATTAAAAAATGAATTGATTGAAAAGACATTTTAAAAAATGAATAAGAGTTATTAATTATATAAAATTTAAAAATAAAAAATGAATAAAATTAAAAAAACATTGAACAAAACAAATTTAAAAAAGTATAAATTAAAAAATATTAAAAATATTATTATTGAAATAAATAGTAATAAAAATGACTAAATTAATATATATACATATATATATATATTTAAAAGTAATGAATAGTATATATTAAATAATAATATAAAAAATGAATAAAATTTAATAATTATAAACCCAATATATATTAAATTTTAAATATTAATAATAAAAATCTAAAATGATAATATTAACAATTTATTATTTGTGTACGTGAATTTCTATAAAATTGAATTAAGTATGCACATGACTTATAACATATTAAGTGTAACTATACATATTTACTCAATGTCTTCAATTAATAATTAAATAATTATTATTTTATATACATGTTAAATTGAAAAAAACATTAATATAACAAAATGTTATTAAATTTTTATTAATATTAATTAGTTAATATTTTTAATCAATATTTATTTTTATATGACTTTTATCTAAATATATGACATATATATTATATTTACATACATATTTAGTATTATATAAATCATTTTAAAAAAAATTAAAATTAAAATTAAATATAAATATATTTATCTTTTAAATATTATTTTTAATAATATATTATTTTTTCTAAGAAGTTCAACTTTTATATGGATTAAAACATGCACTGATAAAGGTTACTATTATCAGTGATAGAAAAAATTATTATAAATATAACATTTATCAGCACTGATAAAGGTGGTACTTTTGTCAACACTTTTCTTAGCATTGAAAAGCATACTCTATCAATGATTTTATTTAACCCTGATAAAACCATCCCTTTATCAATGCTTTTTGTTAGCACCGATAAATGTCACCACTCAATATTCATGATTCTGTAGTAGTGATATATTAAAGGTATGTTCATTGTTCTCTTCCTTGCACATTTTGTTGGTTCTATATGATAAACTTCAAAAGTAGGGTTGATTGAAATATTAAAATTTTAAAGTTTTAATCCATTAAAAAAACATTTTAATTAAAATTTTAATTTTAAAAAAAGTAACATGATACTTAAATAGTAAATGTATATAAGTAAGTTTTTTATGAAATTAAAAACAAGATAATATAAAAATTGTATTTTTTAAAATGGATCGTGTAAAACAAATAAAATAAAATTTGTAAAATAAATATAATTATTTGTGAAAAATGGAAAGTAAATAAAATAGAATAAAAGGAAAAAAATATGAAAAACTTATAGTGGACACAAAAAATTATCTAAAGATATTTTAGATAATAAACTTCTTAAGTTACCCAAGCAAAAAAAATCTTTCATTTACATAATTTCTATAAGTTAACAATTACAGCTCATGAATAATCATACAATCCCAAGAATGGAGGGTTTAATGTCTTTAAGGACTAGTTACATTGACAAATTATTTTAGAAAACCTATGAAAATTTCACCATAATCAAAACATACTAAACTCCCTTCTAGACTTCTTTTTGGATTTGGTGTCCTAGGACTAACTGTTTGTATTTTGATTTCATGTATATTTGTTGTATTGAATATTAATAAAATTTATTATTACATATTTTTCATTATTATGTATGAATATAATGTAATAATGTTCTAGAGTATATGTCACATTGATAAGGTCATAGAAATTACCTGCTATGATGAGAACCTTGGAGTGTTATGGTGATATTATTAAATACAGTTCTGTGGTTAGATAACATACTATATTGGGACAAATATTATATATAATTTCAGGTGTGATTACTCATAATCAGATGATAATTATTCTCATTAAGTTCACACCTAGTAATCTCCAAGATGATAGATTATGAGAATAGACCTGCCATTAATAATTTCACATGTTTTGGTGTCATCAGATATTCAAATCTATGAGTGTGTATAATGGTCCTTAGACTTTAATATTATCATCAATACATGTAATGTTTTGTGCAATTATATTTTCTAATGAAAACCATGACACCACATGTTTGCAATGTGGTAGGGCATGTTGGGTGCATCACAATTGACATGACATTAATGGATAAGTCAAGGAAGGATTTGTACCTTCCATATTTATGAAAGTTGATACCTTAGACATTTATTATAATAGAACCATCACATTAATTTCAATGTCCATGGTGAAACAACACATTTATTTTAGATAGTAAAAGAAATATGTGTCAATCATATACATTGGTGACAAATATGTGAAACTTTCTTGACGAGATATTGAAAGAAATGGATTATATTATATAGTGAGTATTTATATGTGGTTATCATTGTTGTGACATTAAGTTATATTTATTGGTTTCCTTAACCTATTTCTAGATAGTAATCTTGTACTTGGAAAAACATCCTAATTATAATGAGAAATAATCCTAGAGGGACACACACTAAGTGTTTCCGATGTTATCTATTAAATTCTATTTGAATTTAATTAATTGAATAAATATTATTCTCAAGACCGAGGGATAATTTTATTCATGTTTTATTGATCACAAATTTTTATTGATGAATGAAATATTAAAATTAAATATTATTTGGGAGTACAATAAATTATAGAAAAGTTCAAATAGACCAAGATAGAGTCTGATGATAAATATTAATTGAAATGATGATTAAATAATATTTGTTATTTTACAAGTTGGTGGACGCCAAAAAATAATAATAATAAAAATATTACTATGAAGCATGAGGTTTATTAAGAATTATTATATTATATAAGGGTTGACAAGAAATTAAATAATTACTTTAACCTAAACCCTATCTTCATAATTAGGCCATTATGACTATTGTGTATTGTATAAAAAAATCAAAACTTGAGAATCATTGTGAATAATGAAACTCTCTTTCAACTCATCCTAAATCTCTTCCACTAAATAATGATAAACACAAGAGAGATACCTTCAAGATCTAAGTATGGGTGATCAACATAAATAACACAAGACAATCGACTCATTGTGCTAGCACTTGGAGATCAATTGGCACTATTTGGAGATCAAAGGATAATGTGTGGATCACTGCTTTAGGGACTATATCCTTGGATCCTCACCGTGGAAGAATGGAAATCCAAAAGGGTCTTTTTATATTATTGAAATCTACATCAAAGAAAGAATTCTTAGATCAAATATTCATTTCTTTTGATATTAAATAAATTAATTATAAATTTTATGTGAAGGATCCTAGATTGGGGTTTTCAAAAACTCAATATTAAAAGAAAATTTAATATATCTCCCACCACCGCACGCTTCCACTATGCTTAGAACCAATCAGTGGTATTAGAGTGATCAAGTTTAAATTTATAATTATTTATCTAATTGTTGATCCATACATAATCATGTTTGAATTTTCATTTCATATTATTTATTATTTAATCCATTTTAAGTTAACATTTTATCGATATATTAATCATGTTTTTTAGTGTTTCATTTTCATAAATGATTAAGAACATATAAATAATGACTGAAGATTCCATTGGGAATTGCCAAATTTTTGGCTGGTAAGATAGAGTTACATGGTGTGTATCTGAAGTACACGACATGTAACCTAGTATACTATACCTATCCATTCCATGGGATGCATGACATGCAACACAGTTATTACATGTGCTGCATGCTACATGTTGATCGACCAACCTGGAACACGGTATGCTAGATTAGACGACGTGTATATAGTGTACACGCTATGTAGTCTACATGGGTTAGTGGTGTAAATCATGAAATTCATATGGTTATTATACACAGTCAAACCACATGATACTGATAGCATAGAGAATTTATGATATGTACGATGTGTATGCGGTGTACATGCCTTGTAGTTCATTATTTCCCAGTTTTGAAATACATGTCAGGCCATTCACTGAGAATAAAAGACACATGACATAATGGATACACAATTTGTAGCTGGCTTGTACATGCCATGTGATCCCGCTGAGATACACGTTGAAGACCCAGGTGTGTATCTTGGGCACATGAAAAGAGAATATATGGCATGTAATTATCATGTACACACCATATAGTATGACCGATTCAACACACCAAATCCCCATACATGTAACCTGGATACATGATAGCTAAGGTACACAACGTGTAGCTGGATAATACATGCCATGTAGTCTCCCAATTACATGCATAATTAAATTACGTTAAAGTTACAATTGTAGCATTAAAACCTTATTTCTTCGATTGACACTTTAAGTGTTTGAAAAATTAATAATGGATTTAAATACTTTAAAATGCTCAATTATTTTATTATAATAAAGTTTGTAACTATTAGTTTTTGCATTTATTTTACATGAATTCCATTAATGATGGGTATCTCCAAAATGAATTTGGATGGTCATTAATATAAAAGTGAATTAATTAAATAATTAATTATTGCAAGCAAATTTATTGTAATAATAAAGAATAGATAAAGAAATGAATTTTAACTATTTACTTTTCTATGTACATTTCATGTATTACCCTTTACGAGTTAGACCATGACCAGTGTATGTGTTGGAATTTATTTAATTTAATTTATTGCATGGATTTTAAATTATTTATATTTAATTAAATTTTATTACTTTCAATTCATCTCTCCCTCCATTATTATGTAGGAACTACACGTCCAAGGATATTTATCTAACCTCATTTAACCAATTGGTTCCCTCACCTACATGTGAGTTATAAATACTTGTAATTAATGGAGTTTCCCAAGGTGCATAGTGGAAGTTCAATATAGAACCATATTCATGCCAACCCATATGTTATATAGGTGGATAGGTGGAATGTTGTAACTAATGAAAAGACCAATGACAAGGGTTATTTACCTTAGTTCAAAGGTTGATTTAATGTTCACTAATTAAAATAACCACCATAAAGCTCATGAATGGGTCATTCAATTAAATATTTATTTCTGTCAATGCATTATTTTATTTTATGGATGCAAGAACATGATCACATAAATGAATGAATTAATGTGAAATGATGGAATTTAAATAAATATATTATTCATAAATGTTTTATCCAGTATGGTTAATTAATTAACATCCAATTAATATCAACAATACATGTAAGGGATAAAACAAGATTAAATTTATGCATAATAAATTAAAATACCTCATATTTATATTAAGTTATACTTGACCTTTCATCACTAGATTAGGAATAAAATCCTTACAACTATGTATTTAACCAACCCTCATTGGGAAAATTACTTTTAACGTGGAGTTTTTATTAAGGTTATGGTTTGAATTAACCATATTACATCAAGAGAAGTATCCCTTGATAGATTTGATGTAACATGGAGGCAAGTGTTGAGGAGATCCATGTAAGTATTTTAGGATAGGGGAGTCCAATAAATGAATTTAAGAGATGAAATCCCATAGTTGGAATAGTTATGCCTACCCAAATACCTTCAAGTAGTCTGACCAAACCTCATTGGGGTTATAAGATGGGGCATATGGATCCTTGTCACTTGAATGTATTAGAAACTAGAAATTCTGAGTTCAATGGTGAGGGATATTGGGATTTGATAAAACTGTGGGAGATTTAATCAATTAATTTATTATTTCTCATAAAATTTTTAATCAATAAAAGTATTAATAATATTCTATTTTAATTATAGAATAAACTGGAAAGTTGTTCATCCACTCTATCCCTTCGATTTATATTGGAGAAAGATAATATCCTCACTGATAGTTATTTCCAGGAATGGTTCATATGCCTTCAAGTTATGATGAACCATGAACAAAAATATTAAATTCTATAATCCTCAATACTTGACCCACATTCCCAAGAGGTGAGTGATGAAGAGTTACTTGTCTACGAATTTTTTTTGAAACACTTTGATAGTAAAATGTTTAATGATTTCATCAATCTCTAGTGAACTCATGAAGTCTAACAAAAACATAGATGTGTATAACATGCTTGATCACCTCTATGGTATTTACCAAGATAGAGGTTGATAGGAACAATTTAATATTTACAATGTGATATTTTATAGAAATCTTAGAGAGGATGCTCCAATTAGGCCTCACGTAGTCATATTCATTGTATACTTTGAGATCCTAGAGGTTTAAGGGTTTAAACTCTCTGAAGAACTGGGAACTGATCTCATTTTGGCATCATTCCATCATAGCTTCTCTATCTTTGTTGTAAATTTTAATATGAACAACATTGATATGTTTTTGTTATATTTTCTCACTACTATTCTCCAAGTAGTTAAAGAGATTAAGCATGAAAATCCTTTGGTCCTTATTGTGAACAAACATAAAGGTAAAAAAATATCTATAAGCCCAAAGCTTCTTCATTCCATTCTAAGAAGAGGAAGATCAAGGGGAAAGAAAGGGAACATGATTCTGTTTGTTTCGCTTATGGTAAAAAGGACCACTGGAAGAAAAACTACACACATCCAAAGAAGCAAAGGGAAGCTTTATGTGTCCATTTTGTTGATTTCAATTTATCTGTTTCTAGAAATTGGCTAATAAATAAAGCTTATGGTTATCACATATATATTAAAATATAGGAACCAAGTTGATTTATAAATATTGATAGAGAGGAGTTTGATATATGAACATCCAAAAGAGCTAAACTTACTGTTGAAGATATCGTGGACTATCACCTCACGTTTCTAACTATAATTATCTTTGTTTTAAATGGAGTTTATTATGTCCCTTTATTTACCAATAACATTATTTCTAGATCCAAAATTGATACATACAAATTTATTTTCACATTCATAAATAAATGTTTATTTTTTTATAAATATATCATTTATTATTGTAAAGCACATTTAAATAATGGTATTTATGTGTTGGATTATATGGAACATGTAATGAAAATAGATAAGAAAACTACTTCACATGAATCATACATCACCCAAGTATACCATCATTGGATAGGTCATGTAAACAAAAAGTTCTTGATAAATTATACCAATATGGATATTTATATTCTACTGAACTAAAACAACTTGGTATATGACACTCATGTTTACAAGGTAAAATTATCAAAGATCCATTTAGTAGAAAAGGTGAAAGATCCAAAGAGCTTCTTAAATTAGTTCATAAAGATGTGTGAATATCATTTCCTATTGAGGCAAGGGGTGGGTAATCATACTTCATAACTTTCACCGATGATTTTAGTAGATATATATATATATATATATATATATATACTCAATGAGGTATAAGTCATATTCTTTTGATAAATTCAAGGAATACAAGAATGAAGTTGAGAACCATCTTAGTAAGAAGATTAAGAAACTATGCTCATACTGTGGTGGAGAATATCTTAATCAAGATTTCAATGATTACCTAAAGGAGTTTGGGATCCTATCTTAACTCACTCCTCCTTATACACCTCAGTGGAATGATTTATGTGAAATTAAGATCCGCACCTTGTTAGAAAAGGTGAGATCAATGATGATTCATATGATTATTCTATTACCCTTCCAGGGGCACACATTACAAATAGTAGAAAAAATACTAAACCAAGTGCTAATGATAGTGGTAGAAGCTATACCATACCATTTATGGAAGGGAAATAAACCCCTGTTATTTTACATACATGTATGGGATTTTGAAATATTTTTTAAGGACTTTTTGTTAACAAACTTTCACCGTGAGGCACAAATTACACCTTTATAAGATACCCCAAAGAAAAAATGAGATATTACCCATATATGACACTACCCCCTCTGACCAAAGGTTCCCCTCCTGAGTTCGAAATGTTTAAAGGGAGATAATGACCCCCGATTCCCACCTCCAGTAGGCCCCGGAGTGGCGACTAGCACCAAGGGTATGCGTTTTCACAAATATGGGAGGCATTAGCCTTTTTATTAATTAAGATCAGGAAATAGGATGAGTCAAAAATCAAAATAAAAAGGAACAAGTAAATGAAAATAAACCCAAAACCAATCCATATACACGTTTTATACAAAACTGAAACAAAAATACAAGTACAATAAAAGCTCCAAGTTACGATACCAAAAAGAAATCAAAAACTACAATCGAAAAAACTCCAACGCCCAACTAGAAAGGTCCCGCACGGTCCATGAAGTCCTCCTGATGACCTGAAAGTAAATGCTGGGTGAGCATACAAGTATACTCAGTAGGAAAACCTAAAGCTCTCGTGCACAGGTGGGGAGACATCCTAATGCCATGTGAGAAAAAAGAAGGAACCAAAGATTAGAAAGGAATCTATCCACCCAACCATACAAGCCACACTCACCAAATATCGCAAGTCAATAGAGTAGTATAGTAATATTATTAAAGTATGGGTACCCCGCACCACCTTCCCACTGAATACTACTCAAACCCTCACGCCTAACGCTCTGGTGCTTCCCCCACTTCCTGAGCTAGTGCCACAACCTCGCTATACGAAGCTCGAGCTAGTGCCGCAACCTAGCCATACAAAGCTCATAGTATCCCGCCAACACTTAATCCTCGGCCATAACCAAATCTCATCCCGTATCACGCCAGCACTCAATCCTCATCCATAACCACAGACACCTCGGAAACAATACCCGTACCACATCATCATTCCTTCGATACTATTTCCCACAGCTCCGCTGCCCACCACAACGATATCATACATGTCGACCCACAACCAAGCCAACCGCATCCCCGCTGCTCACCCGTTCTACAACAACCCATGAAACACCCCTTCACATAATTAAACCCAACCAACACCCACAAAATTTATTCTTTCATTCAGTTTAATCGGGGTGATCATACAAGGGTTCCAGGTATTCATTTGATCATCCAACTTTACATGATTAACCAATTTCCACCTTCTATGAAATTCCATCCAAAAAACAATACAGAAAAATAGGGAAACATTTAATTGCACAATCAAAGGCCCCCAACAACCGTGTTTTTTAGTATGCATAAGCCTATTAAATTCACAACATAATCAAAGGATAAGCATTGATGGAAATAAAATGACAATACCAACAAAATTTCCCTAAACCCTTCTTTAACCAGTTGTTATCTTTATTTACTAGTTAAACTATACCTCATAAAAACAAAAGGATACCCACCCCACATGATGCACAAAAGAGATAGAGAGACTAATGTAAGATCCCTACCTCAATGGTTTTTGACGAAAACCCCAAAAAATGAAGAACGCACAAGAAATCCGGGATGATCCTCCATGAATCCTCCTTAGATCTCTTCTCCTAACACAACCAAGACCAAATCTCATCATATTTGGCATCCACACACTTAGATATACCCATTAAAGGCATAAATCTAAGAAACCGAGAGAAGAGGAGGAGTAGATCTAAATATATCTAACAACTAAATAAGAACGATCACATACCTCATGAAACCGGCTTTGATTCGCCAAGGGAAGCCTTCGGATCACCTCCAAAATGCTTGGGAGAGGTCCTCTTATCTTCAAGGGAGGGTAATTCCGAGTTATGGCCGCTTAGAAGCTTAAACAAACAAATTAGAGGCAAAACAGTCAAGATCCAAAATATTAGGATCTAGTTTATGTGACTGCATTGTTAGTTCACACGGTTTAACAAAACGTGCGCTAACCACGCATTTACTATTGCCTTGTCCACCATTCTTGCACGATTTGGATGCATGGTTTAGACAAACCGTGCGCTGCCTGTGCAAAAAATACTGCCTTTTAGTTCTCCTTAAAAGTTCACCCAAGCACACCCCCAAGCCACTACTCCAAAATAGAGGATGTTAGAAACATCAAAAGTACCTAAATACACAACATTATGTTAAATTTCTCAATTGTCTACCATTGAAATGGTTCATAAAGAAGGAAGATTTTGGAAAAGCATTGGGGATAAGTTACCTTGACCTCCAGAACGCCTCTAACACCACATTTTTACAAAGTAATGGACCAGAGAGGTCCGGTCCATTACATCAGATACCTCTCAAACTATTTTATCCCTTGAGAATTAAAACCAGACCTGAAGAAAGTAGAGGGTTCCAGACAACTCCCCCCTCGAAAGATACCTCTCAGGAGAAAACCTCCTTGTTACCAAGGAGTGTCCACTTCCTCACCTATCTCCTAAAAAATCACAATTATACTGCTACTCTCCCCCATTCAACCACGCAAAGCAGAAGATTAAACCATCCGGTCATGAAGGTGAGGGGTTTTCCTTCATGCATGTTAAGATACTATCCGCTCTGGGCGACACTGACTCGCCCGCATGGGTTTAGGCACATCCTCTTTAATGCGTCTTAATTAGGGATCAGGTCCTCCCCTCCCTACATTTCAAGACATTTATTATGCACTTGAAACACATTTCATAGTTAACCAGGTCAAGCATTACATCATAAATAGGTATGAAACAAAATAGGATAAAACTGAAAACAACTTTGGGTACTAGGCATGCATATGTGCTTCACGTTCCCAGGTACTCTCCTCAGGCCCACCATGCCTCCATAGCACATGAACCAAAGGAATGGTTCATCTATTAAGAAAATTCTCTTCATGACCTTCGATCATCATGGGTCGCTCCATGAATGTTGCATCATCCCCGATATCTAGCTCTCCCCAGTCGAGGACATGTGAATCTTCATGGAAGTACCGATGGAGCCAAGACACATGGAAGAAATCGTGCACCATTTGTAGTGGTGGAAACAACACCAATTGATAAGCCACCTCGCCAACCCGCCACAACACCTCGAAGGGCCCGGCGAACCTGGGAGAAAGCTTGCTTCCCTTTCTGAATCTTCACTGCTCGTGCTGACGAGAGGCCTTCAAGAACACGTGGTCCCCGAACTCAAACTCCAAGGGTCTCCTCCTATTATCGGCGTATGACTTCTGCTGGTCCTGAGCTGCCTTCACCCTCTCTCGTATAAGATGAATCTTCTCCGTTGTGCTCTGCACCAGCTCAGGTCCAAGAATTCCTACTTCTCCGACCTCTGTCCAACATACGGGTGAGCGACATGGCCTCTCGTAAAAAGCTTCAAAAGGAGCCATGCCAATGGTAGTGTGATAGATTTTGTTGTAAGATATTTCTATTAGAGGAAAGTGTTGTACCCATGATCCTCCAAGGCCCAAAAAACATGCTCGTTTCATATCTTCCAAAGTTTGGATAGTGCGCTCTGTCTGCTCATCTGTCTGGGTGTGGAAAGCAGTTCTAAGGCATAGTCGGGTGCCAAAATCATGTTGCAATCCTCTCTAGACCTGCGAGGTAAACCAAGTATCCCAGTCAGAGATTATAGATCTTGAAACTCTGTGCAACCTCACCACCCCATTCACGTACCTCTGATCTAGGGCCTCAAACATACTTGACTCCTTGATTTATAGGAAGTGGGCTGATTTTGTCAGCCGGTCCACCACTACCCAGATGGCGTCGTAACCCCCTTGAAATATGGGAAGCCCCATGATGAAATCCATCAAGATTTCATTCCACTTCCACTCGAGGACATCTAAAGGTTGTAACAGACCTCCTGGGATGCGGTGTTCAACCTTCACCTGCTGAAACATGAGGCACTTTGCTACGAACTCTACTACTGCCCGTTCACCCCGGGCCACCAGAGCTGCCCTCTCAAGCCCTAGTATATCTCGGAAGTTCCCGGGTGTACTGCCAGGGGTGAGTTATGGAACTCACCAAGAACTATCTCACACATTTCCTCTGGGACAAACAACTTCCCTCAGAAAAGGATCCGATTCAGACCATCCTCCGACAATCCTTTCGGAGAATTTTCCTAGCTAGCCTGATCGTGTATCACTTCACTCTCTATGTCTCCCCACTGAGACTCCTCCACCTGCCGTAGTTTGGAGGACTGCACTGTCATATGAAATAGACAACATCTACCACCATCTTCCCATACATCGAGGTGTAGTGCAGCCAATTCTTCCATCTCATTCCAGACATCTGCCGACTTTCGAACCGCGTCCTTCCTCCTACTCAAAGTGTCAGCCACCACATTTCCGTTGCCTTCGGTGTAGGAGATTTCGAAGTCGTTGTCTTGGAAGAACTCCATCCACCATCGCTGCTGCAAATTCAGGTCCCGCTGGGAGAAGATATACTTCAAACTCTTGTGATCCGTGAAGACCACGAAGCACTCCCCTATGAGGTAATGCTGCCACAAATTCAGTGTGAACATAACCTCCACAAGATCCAGATCATGGGTGGCATGGTTACGTTCAGGAGGACGTAACTTCCTAGACCCTTAAGAGATCACCCCTTACTGTTGCATCAGCACACACCCCAATCCTTGGCCTGAGTCATCACATAATACCTCAAACGTTACTCCCTCCTCTAGTAATCTCAGCACTAGGGCAATAACCAATTTCCCCTTTAGATAACTAAAGGCTGCCTCACACTGCTAATCCCACATGAAAGCTCAATCCTTCTTCGTCAAGGCTATCAAACATGCTAAAACTTGGGAGAAGTTGGGCATGAACCTCCGGTAATAACCTGATAGTCCAAGGAAACTATGAACTTATACCACATTCTTAGGTGCTTCCCAAGAAACAACCACCTCAACCTTTGATGGGTCCACTACTATTCCCTACTCGGACACCACTTGTCCATGGAAGCATACTCCTCGAGTCCAAAACTTATATTTGGACAACCTCCCATAATGTTGGTGCTGTCAGAGGACCTCTAAAACTGTTCTCAGGTGCCCAGCAAGATCCTCCTCTAATCTTGAGCAGATCAGGATGTCGTCGATGAAGACGACTACGAACAGGTCTAGGTATTCCCGAAAGATGGAGTTCATGAGTCCCATGAATCGGATGGTGCATTTGTAATGCCGAACTACATGACCACAAACTCAAAGTACCCATATCTGCACTTGAAGGAAGTCTTCGAGATGTCACCCTCCTTCACCCTCAACTGGTGATATCCAAACCACATATCAATCTTACAGAACCAACCTACTCCCCTCAACTGGTCAAAGAGATCGTTTATCCTTGAGAGGAGGTTACAGTTCTTGATGGTTACCTGGTTCAGTATCCGGTAGTCTATGCATAGCCTAAGACCACCATCTAACTTCTTTGAGAATAAGACTGGATCACCCCATGGTGATGCACTCGGTCGAACAAAAACCTTCTTCATCAGATCGTCAATCTGAATCTGCAACTCCCGTAACTCCAAAGGTTCCATCTGATAGGGCGCCATCGAAATCGGATGGGAACCAGGTTGTAAGTATATTCTGAACTCAATGTATCGTCGAGGGGGTAGAGTCACCACCTACTCAGGGAAGACGTCCATGGAATCGCTAACGATCTCAGAGACTTCTATCATTTTCATATTTGTCCACTCAACTGATAGCCTGACTAATGAGGAAAGTAAAGGCTCCCCTTGCCGGATGCCCTCTTGGAAACCCCACTCACCAATGAAAGTCACACGTCGACCGTGCACACTTGAAAAGACAATCCTTCTTCAGAAACAATCAATGATGGCACACACTGAGAACATCCAGTCGATGCCTAGAATGACGTCATATGGCTGAATTTGTAGTAAAAGGAGATCTCCACTGGATTAATGTAGCCCCAACATCAACCTACATCCTCGAAAAACACGAGACAAGCTGGTTTGACCTCCAAATGCCATACTCAAAACCATGGGTACAGAAAGTGTCTCTATGTCTAGGCCCAAGGCACAAGCTAGACTAGGCGCAAAAAAGGTGTGTGAAGCTTCTGAATAAAACAAGGCATAGGTAAGGGTACTAAACAAGCTGATTGTACCTCGAACGACTTTTGGCCCTGATGGAACCACTACCTCTACGGCGTGCAACTACCCACGCCCAACTCCTCTGCCCCCTGGCCGTCGGACACATCCCTGACCACACCCTGGTCAAGGTCCTTGAGGAGCACCCTGAGGTCGGCCTCCTCCTACAATGTTTTCCCTCGGAGGAGTAAGAGTTCGCAGCCCCTACTGCTGCTGCTAGAAGGGCCTGGCTGAAAACTACTGTGGTAGAGGCGGGTGCTGTACTGGTCCAACTCCAATGTACTGTACTCGGTCTGGGCACTGGTTCTGAAGGTTCCCATGGCTACCACATATGAAACACCTCGGTCCTAGGCCTGAAGGAAAAGGGCAAGGACCATGAGATCAGAACTGAAACTACTGAGGCCTGCTCCATAATGGTCGGAACCTAGAGGGACCTAATGCTGGAGGCCTGCTACTGACGAATTCCCCCTTCGATGAGCCCAATTGGATTCCCTCTCACGACACACCTCCCAGCGTGTGCATCCTCTCCACCACTTCAGCCTTCTTATGGACCTCCAAGTACGTCAGTAGGGTGAAGGGAGTAACAACATACTGGAGAGGAGGTCGAAGTGCCTCCTCCAAACGTCTCACCTAGTACTCCTCATCTAGAAAGAGGTCTGGAGAAAAATAGAGGAGATCCTTGAACTTGATCCCCAACTCTCTCACCGACATGCTCCCCTGCTCGAGGGAGAGTAGCTCCTGCCTCTTCTCAGCCTTCATTGTGGAAGAGAGGAATTCTGCCTGGGAACTCCCACTCAAAATCATCCCATGTAACCTCAGTCTCCCTCTTCTCCCCAAGATAGAGCGTCCACCACTGATGCGCTGCTCCCCGCATCTGGCTCACAGCCAGAGGAACCCAGTACTCCCCCAGAGCCCGGATCAAGCTGAAAGCTATCACCATCTCCTCTAGACATCTTTATGTCTCCATGTCAGAGATGCTTCCCTTGTACTTTTCGAGGGTCTATCGTTGAAAGGCATGGAGTGTATTCTACCACTGATCATCCTCCTCCTCTCGGTCAGCCCTCCGTCGATCAGCCAAGTCAACCTCCTGGGCCTCGATCACCCGCACTACTCATGATTGTCTCCCAAGTGCCATAACTACAAGGTAAACAAGGAATGCCTAAGCCCAAATAGTATAGAATATTGTTCTTAAATTTTTCTTAGACTCCTTATTCATTTTAAATCCCCAAAATGCCCCAGAAATACAAGAACACAAGTCATTATGATGCTTGTACCTTTCCTAGGGTCTCTACCCAGAAATCATTGTAGCCTCACTTGGTCATTCGGTAGGTCCAGAGTCCTTGCATCGGATCACGGGGGGCCCTAAAATCCCATGTCCTAGCTGGTCTTCCCTGGCCTATTTCATACTCCAAGATCACTCGACACTGTTTCCATACCATCCCATGCAATCCTCACTATGCCTAACTCCAGACTCCATCCTATCTCTCAACCTCTACCTTTGATACCATTCTGTCATGACCCCCTTCCACCAAAGATTCCCCTCCTGAGCTGGCAATGGTGGAAGGGAGATAATGACCCCTAAGTCCCGCCTTCAGTAGGCCTTGGAGTGGCGACTAGCACCAAGGGTTTGAGTTTTCACTAATATGGGAGGCATTAACCATTTTATTAATTAAGATCTGGAAATAGGATGAGTCAAACACCAAAAGAAAAATGAACATGTAAATGAAAATAAACCCCAAACCAACCATTATACATGTTTTATACAAAATTGAAACAAAATTACAAGTACAAGAAAAGCTCCAAGTTACGATACCAAAAAGAAAGAAAAACCTGCAATCAGCAAAACTCCAACACCCAACTAGCAAGGTCCTGCACGGTCCCTAAAGTCCTCCTGAAGACCTGGAAGTAAACGTAGGGTGAGCATACAAGTATACTCAGTAGGAAAACCTAAATCTATCATGAAAGGTGGGGAGAAATCCGAATGCCCCGTGAGAAAACAGAAGGAACCAAAGCCTAGAAAGGAATTTATCCACCAAACCTTACAAGAAACACTCACCAAATATCACAAGTCAATAGAGTAGTATAGTAATATTATCAATGTATGGGTACCCCACACCACCTTCCCATTGAATACTACTCAATCCCTCACCCCTAAATCTCTGGTGCTTCCCCCTCTTTCTGAGTTAGTGCCGCAACCTGGCCATACGAAGCTCGAGCTAGTGCTGCAACCTGGCCATACGAAGCTCATAGTATCCCACTAACACTCAATCCACGGTCATAACCACATCTCATCCTGTATCCCTCCAGCACTCAATCCTCGACCATAACCACAAACACCTTAGAAAAAATACCCGTACCGCATCATCATCCATTTGATACCATTTCCCACAGCTCTGCTACCCATCACAACCATACCATACACGCCGACCGACAACTAAGCCAACCGCAGCCCCGCTGATCATCCATTTCACAAAAATCCACGAAACACCCCCTTCACATAATTAAACCCCAAACAGCACGCACAAAATTCATTCATTCATTCAGTTTAACTAGGGTGATCATACAAGGGTTCCAGGTATTCATTTGATTAGCCAACTTTACATGATTAACCAATTTCCACCTTCTATGAAATTCCATCCACAAAACAATCCATAAAAATAGGGAAAAATTTAATTGCGCAAGAAAAGGCCACCAATGACTGTGATTTTCAGTAGGCATAAGCCTATTCAATTCACAACATAATCAAAGGATAAACATTGATGGAAATAAAATGACAATACCAATTTTTTTCCCCAAAATCGTTCTTTAACCTGCTGTTATCTTTATTTATTGGTTCAACCATAACTCATGAAAACAAGAGGATACCCACCCCACATGATGAAAAAGAGAGAGAGAGACAAAGGTAAGACCCCTACCTCAAAGGTTTTTTGATGAAAACTCCAACAAACGAAGAACGCACAAGAAAGCCGGGATGATCCTCCAAGAATCTTCATTAGATATCTTCTCCTAACACAAAAAAGACCAAATATCATCATATTTGGAATCCACACACTTAGATATACCCAT
Source organism: Viscum album (assembly GCA_963277665.1). Lineage (NCBI taxonomy): Eukaryota > Viridiplantae > Streptophyta > Magnoliopsida > Santalales > Viscaceae > Viscum > Viscum album. Next base: position 1,891,970,849 of record OY728156.1, read on the forward strand.
AAAAGGTGTAGATATAAGAACCCAAGAGAAGAGGGGTGGATCTTAGTAGATATAACAACCAAACAAGAATGATCACATACCTCAAGAAACCAGCTTCGATTCACCAAGGGAAGCCTTCAGATCGCCTCCAAAATTCTTGGGAGAGTTCCTCTTATCTTCAAGGGAGGTTAAACCTGAGTTATGGTCGCTTATGATCTTAATCAATCAAGTTAGACGCAAAACAGTCAAGATCCACAATTTTAGGATCTAGTTTAAGTCGTCGCATAGTTAGTTCGCACGGTTTAACAAATCGTGTGCTAACTGTGAGTTTTCTACTGCCTTGGACAACTTCTCGCATGGTTTGGCCACATGGTTTAGACAAACCATGCACCGTCCGTGCAAGAGCTACTGCCTCCAAGCCAACTATGCATGGTTTGGCAGCACGGTTTAGACAAACCGTGCACCACCCGTGCGAAAGCTACAACCTTTTAGTTATCCATAAAAGTTCACCCAATTGCACCCCAAGCCACAAATCCAAAACAGAGGTAGTTAAAAACATCAAAAGTACCTGAATACATAATCTGATGTTAAAGTTCTCAACTTTCTACTGTTGAAAAGATTCATCAAGAAGGATGATTTTGGAAAAGCGTTGGGGATAAGTTACCTTGACCTCTAGAATGCCTCTAACACCAAATTTTTACAAATTAATGGACCTAAGAGGTCCGAGAAATTATAATATAACTTCTCTGAAAAATTTAATAGTGGTAAGAAGTTCCATATTAATTGAGAGGGAGAACATCTCTATAAGTGATAGTATGAGTGAGATATAATTCAATGAAGTTGAGGCTTAAGGTACAGAAGAGTTGGAACATGAATAGATTCCATAAATCCCCATAGAAGAAAAAACTATTTTAGAGACACAATTACTGCATAGGATTATAAGAGAGGTTAGATAAGCAGAACAATATGGTTTTATAGTAACCGAGAATGGTAAAAAAGAAGGCCTTCGAGCCATTCGGTCTAAAATGGATTATTTATACCAAAAACAAATCTATATTTTGGTAGATCATATATTGGATGTAAATACTATTGGTTTCAAGTGGTTATTCATGAATAAATAGGGAATTGAAGGACAATTCAGTACCTATAAGGCGTAATTGGTTGCAAAAGGGTCTATACAACATCAAGGAATTTAATAAAACAAAACATTTTCACTAGTTGGAATGATTAAATCCTTAATAATTGTACTTTACATTATTGATTACCATGACTATGAGATTTGGAAAATGGATATTAAAATGGCCTTCCTTAACAGGAACCTTCAAGAAGAATTATATATGACCCAACCTAAAGGGTTTGTGACTCTAATGGATTCTAACAAGATATGAAAATTAAAACAATCCATTTATGGATCAAAGAAATTGTCTAGGTCATGGAACATTAATTTTGATGAATTCATAACTGATTTTTTTACATAAAAAATTAATGTGAGCCTTATTTATAATAAAGGATTAGTTTAGGTGAAATAGTTTTCTTAATAGTATATATCAATGAAATATTACTTATTGGAAATGAAAATCAGTCTTACAATCTAATAAGGAGTGGATGAATAAATTATTCTCCATGAAAGACTTGGGTGAGGTAGAATATATTATTGGGATCAATATCCATCATGATAGATCCAAGAGACTGATCATATTAATCCAAAGTACATACATTGACAAGATACTGAAGATATTTAGTATGGAATAATCAAAGAGGGGACTATTACCAGCATTGTATAGAATCCATATTTCTAGGAAGATGTGTCCTTGATCATATAAATATGAAAATATAATGAAAATGATTCCATACGAATCAATGATTGGATCAATCATTTATTTTATGCTATATAATGGGCTAGATGTTTCCTACACATTATGTATGGTATAAAGATATAAAGATAACCTAGGTGACTTCTATTGGATGGAAATAAAGACTATCCTTAAGCACATGAGGCTTATTAAAGATATATTCATAGTTTATGGAGGATATAAAAAACCAGTCATCCGAGGATATTAAAATTATAGTTTACAAAAAGATAAAGTTGACATGAATCCACATATGGGATTTATATTCACTTTAAATAGAGGTTCTGTGACCTACAAGAGCTCAAAAAAGGTTGTGGTCAGATATTATATAGTAGAGTATAACTATATTGGGGATTTTGAGGCAGCTAAATAAACAATATAAATGTGAAACTTTGTTTAAGATCTTTATGTATTACTTATTAGTAAATATCCTACCACACTCTATTGTGATAATACTACAATAATGGCTCTCGCAAAAGATCCAAAGTCAGATTAGCAGATGAATCACATACTTAGGAAGTTTGACCTCCTGAGAGATTTTTCTCAGAGAGGTGAGGTTTCATTGAGTAGTATTTCCATATTATACAATTTAGATAACCCCTTTAAAAAAAATCCTTGACTAATATAAACATGATTATCATGTGAGGTCTATCAGACTAAAAGTCGTAGGCATTTGGCTCAAGTCTAAGTAAAACTTTGTTAGAGTTGGTGTCCTAGGACTAACTATTTGTACTTTGATTACATTTCTATTCTATGTATTGAATATGAATAAAAATTATTATTCTATATTGTTCCTTATTTTACACGACTCTAATTTAATAATTTCTTAGGGTATACGTCGCATTGAAAAGTTTATAATAGTTCCCCAATATAATGAGAAACATGAAGTGCTATGATGATATTCTTGAATATAGTTCTATGGTAGGATAATTTAATATGGTGGTACACATAGTATATAGGTTTTTAGGTGTGAGTACTCATAAGTAGATGAGGATTCTTCTTATGAAGTTCATACTTGGTAATCTCCAAGATGTGAGATTATGAGAACAAAACCACTATTAAGAGTTCCACCTGTTTTGGTATCATAGAATATTCCTATCTGTGATCATGTGTAAACATCCTTAGAATTTAAGATTATAATTAATCCATTTAATTTCTCACAAAATTATATTTTCTGATGAAAACCGTGATTCCATATGTTCAGGTTGTGGTAGGGCATGTTGGGTGCATTATGATTGACATTTCAATAATGGATAAGTTGAGGAAGGATTTTCCCTTCTATCTTTATGGAAGTTGGTATCTCAATAAATTTTTTGGAATAGAACCATTGAATTAAATTCCATGGACATGGTGAAATGATGCATTTATTTAAGATAGTCAAAGAAAGATGTGTCAAGTATATAGATTGGTGACACATATGTGTAACCTACTTGATGAGATATTAAGATAAATGGATTATATTAAATACCGAGTGTTCATATATGGTTATAATTATTTTGAAATTAAGTTATTTATCTTGGGTTCCTTGACCCATTTCTAGATAGTAATCATGTACTTTAAGAAAACCCACCTAATTCCAGTGAGAAATAATCTTAGATGGTTAGACACTAAGTGTTTCCGATGATCTCGATTAAATTTGATTTGAATTAATTTAATCGAATAAAAATTATTATCAAGATAGATGGATAATTTTATTCATGTTATATCAATATAAAATGTTTATTAATGAATGAAATATTTAAATTAAATATTTATTTGGGAGATTAATTAATGCTAGAGGAGTTCAAACATACGAAAATTGAGTCTGGTGACAAATATTAATTAACAAACAAGTTAAAAAATATTTTTTATTGTGTAAGTCGGTGTGTGCCAAAAAATTATAGTAATAATATTATTATTTTGTGTCATGGGGTTTACTAAGGATTATTATAATATTTAAAGGTTGACATGTAATTAGATAATTATTTTAACCTAAACCCTATCTCTATAAATTGACCATTATGTTTATTGTGTATTTCATCTAAAAAATAAAAATATGAGAATCATTGCACACAATGAAACTCTCTCTTGGCTACTCATTTATCTATTCCTCTCAATAATGATAAATTAAATAGATATATCTTCAATATTAAAGGATGAGTGATCAACATGAATAACGCAAGATAATCGTCTCACCGTTCTAGCACCCAGAGATCGATTGGAGTTTGTCAAAGATCAAAGGAGTACATATGGATCACTGCTAGTGGGATCTTATAATTGGATCCTCACAGTGAAACATAAGAAATTTGAAAGGGTATTTTCAAAATATTGAAATCTACATCAAAGAAAAAAATTCTCAGATCACGTATTCATCTCTTTTGATATTAAATAAATTAATTATAAATTTCATATGTAAGATCCTAGCTTAGGGTTTTGGGAAAATAAATATTAAAAGAAATTTTAATATATTTCCCACCACTAAATTCTTACTTTGTACCTGAAACCAACACTTCTCATAAGTTATACTCATCTTCATAACCCAGGGAAAGGAAATATAAGAAAGGGGTGAGCTCAAACACCCATTAAGGGAAAAATTATCAACATGTCATCAAGGGTTGTATCATAATCATATAAAAAATAGAACAAATTATAAATATATTATTAAAATAATACAGAAAAATAAGATTTTTCCATAAGTCATGATAGAAGGGAATTAAATCTCAAAAGAAAAACATATAACATGGAAAAAGAGTTTGGAAACATGATTCATGGAGTATAAAATAAGAATATAACATAGAAATATGGAATAGGAATAAGAATAATAATTTATAACATTGTGAACATAAATAATCACATTGAGTTCATGCTCAATATTTTCTATATATCTAATCCTCATCATTTTCTCACTCAATCTTATGAATTTAGATAATCTACACCATTTTCACGCTAAACATCTTTATCTAATGAGGTATAAAACCTTAAAAAATGCATTAAAGGATGATATAGGACCCCACCCATTATTAAATATAAATATTTGGGCCATAATATATCAATCATTCAAAATATGATGAAAAATAATTAGGAGAAAATGGGGTCCATTCATCACATCATAAAGAACCCATGAAAATAAAATGGATTTCACAACATTTCTAGATGGTACCACCAAAATTGAAATCAATAATGTAAATGGTTGATACCTAAAACTTAATCACCCAAAATAGAATTTCATAATAAGATTTTATGTTGGTTTAAGAAAAATAACTTCTATGGAAATATGGCCTTTATAGATAAATAAAAAAATAGTATAAAAATCATAAAATATTTTTTTGATAACACTTTTAACTTTGCTGTAAGTGAGGGAGTTACAGGTCAATTTAAAAATTTATTTTTAGAAAGGTAAATTTTGAGAATAATAAATTTTCAAAATAAATATTTGGATCGAAATATAAATAATGAGGCCTTAAAAAAACATAAAGGCTTCAAAAAGTTTATGGGAAAACATTTTGAAAACTTTTAATTGTTAAAAACAATCTTAAAAAAAGAACATTGAAATGAGATAATGTTTTCAAAAAGCTAATGTGAACACTTTGGAAAAAAATTAATTATAAAAATAATAATCAATAAGATATCATTTAAATGACATAAATTTTATCAAAATAAATCATCTTTGGATGATAAAACATTTTATTTTGAAAGGATGGAAAACCCTTTCAATATTTTGAAACACATTTATTGAAAATAAACATCATAAAAATAGTAGAAACATATCCTTTTTAAAAATTAAGAAATGAAATATTAATTTCAAATGATATAACCCATAATTGAGTTTTTAATTTTAAATAATAACATTGGTGGTAAAGGAAAAATTGGAAAAGGATGGGAAATCATTGTTAAAGAGGTTAGAAAATTTTCTCAACAATAATATAATTTTTTTATGGAGAAGATATCAATTAAAGAGGAAGATTTAAAAAAAGTGCAATATTACCTAGTGATAGATAGAAAGTATCATGAAAAAAAATATTTGGGTGGAATAAACCAATATTTTAAGAATAAATTTCAAGAAGAAACATTCTAATTGAAATAAGGGAGTTGATTTAACAGACCCTTACAACCTTGGTATCCCTTGAATACAAATTCATTTAAATATAGAACTAGACATAGATCTTAAAGATTCATGAATTACATGAATATTTTAAAATTAATTCATTCAGAATTATTCACACCATAATAAAAATTTCAAGGTGCACAATAATAAATATGTCTCAAGAAATTAAATTTGAGAAAAAGAACCACTTACCTTAATTATTAATTTCCACTAAAGTTACCAAATATTATGTATAAAAATATACATGACTTAATAACCTCTTTTATAAACTTATTAATATTTTAAAACTTTTTTAAAATTCATCTATAATTATTTTCTACATTTATATTAGTTATTTATCATCTATTTCCAATATTGGGTGTGAGTAATCTTGATCATTTTGAACTTGTTTCATAATAACGACATTTTTATTCATTATTATTGCAATTATCATCTTTAATAGATCATAAAAGGAATTTTAATTGGTTTTTAATAATTATTTATAATTTTATAACTTCATTCTATGAGTGTTTTTGTTTATGATTATTAAAGATGAAATTTATGATGATCATGATTTTGTGATTTTTAATGAATGAACGTTGGTTTCTTAATTAATTTGTTTAATATTAATTTTATAAATATATAACCAAAATAAAATAATTATTTAATTATTTATATCATAAATTATCAATAATTATGTTTTCATAGCCCTTCATGATATTATTTAATAGCATTTTTCAAGTAGGTGGTTAGATAGACCCAAACACAAACATACTATAATTAATTGATGAATATGATTATGAAAGTGTTTTATTTTTGAATAATATAAATATTATAGAATAATAATTATATTGTTTATATAATTTTAAGGTGAAAAATAATATTTTAGGGGAGTTTAATATGAAATAAAGAAAATATATGGAGAACGAGATATATTACTTTATAGAGTTAGTAATTCTCACACACACAAATAATGTTTTTGTTTTTATTAATGAAAAAAGATAAAGATTGTTAATAGTTATTACATTATCATAATAAAATTAATTATATAAATTTTTTCCCTCATTATATTGTAATTATAAAATTATATTTTGGGAAATCGAGATAGAAAATATAAGATGTTAGGGGAAAATTAGTACCCACATTGAGGACTTGAGTTTTCCCTTAGAGGACTCATTGGAAATGGAGGTATTTAAATAAATTATTATGAAAATAAGATAAATAATAAGAAATATGATTATTTAGGAAGGTAATATGATAATGTTTTAACAATAAACCGATATTTGGGAGTGGACTTGAAGGTGTGGTGAGAGGGCCCTTTTATAAGTAGTGAGAATGAAATTTATGATAATATTACAACTTAATATAAAGAGAGAACATGTTTCACATGTCAAGAAGAATGAAAAATGTAAAAAAAGATTTCTGGATGATATAAGTTTGATTATTCCTCAACCATTATTTTTTACACTTATTTTAAAAAAATTTTAAGTCCTTTATTCCTCAAATTATTACTTTTACCATTTTTGGTTTTACCATGGTAACTAATTTTTGCCTAAGTAATTTAATTTAATGAATAAAAATTAAATGTTTATTATTAAATATTTTGGGACTACTAATAAAAAATATGAAATAAATTTCATCAAATAAAATTTCTATACATAAGAAAAATTAATTTTAATATTAGCACATACAACACTTAAAACCCATTTTTTGAAAAAAAATATCTTTAAGATTAAAATTTTTGTACTGGATAAAATTATTAATGAATTTGATTTTAATGATATAAATTAATTTATTATATAATAAATAAATGTAATTTTATTTTACATTAAATCCAAAATAAAATTTTACCAAAAATAATATTAAATTAAAAGAAAAGATAAAAATAGTTCCTTTTATTGGAAAATATAACTTAAGTTGTTAAAATAGGGTTTCTAAATTAATAAGATTATTTTAAAAAATGTATATTTTACTCCATAATAAATATTTTAAATAAAAAATGTTTTATAATTTTTTAATTCATATTAACTTCTTGATATAGTTATAAACTCTACGTTTTTTTAAAAACTATTTTTTAATTATTTAATTAAAATAAAATTATTATAAAAATATAAAAATTTCATCTTCAGATAATATTAATTTTTTAAATTAAAAAATTAATTAATTTTTTTAAAACTAAAATTCTAAAATTAATAAATTTATCTTTTAAATGATAATTCAAAAGATATTGAAAACAAATTTTATTGAAAAATGACCTTTTTAAACATTATGTGTTCTCAATATTATTTTATACTAATTTGTAATTTAAATAATGTTAATATATTAGATAATTGAAATATTATATATAATCATAATAATTATTTAAAATTGGTCTATTTTGTTTATTAATACTTTAAATAATTGTTTGATAAGGAAAAATACTTTTAAATATTAAAACATACCAATTTTATTTTTTAAATGCAAGAATTTTTTATTGTCTAATATATTTTTATTTAGTAGAGGTTTTCTTATTCCTATAATTTTCTTGATAAAATTAATCTAATATGTTTTAGATCTATTTAGTTTGGCGTTGCATGTGGATCAAGTCATCAAACATATTAGATTTATTTAAGGGTAGATATATTATAAAATATTGGGTGTTACATTCTCCCCACCTTAAATAAATTGTGTCCTCATAATTTTAATTATCATCTACAAATGAAAATATCTATGGGTGTTTAAAATATAAGCATGAATCGAGATATAATTTTTAGCAAGATATCAACCTTACAATCTTATAAAACAAATATTTTTTTCCTTATAATAGGTTTATACCTATAATTGTATTTTTCTCCAACTATTTGAGCCAAGAGTATATCATTATTTGGTATCAAGACACATATTATATAATGTGATTCTAAATTATGTTCATACTCATCCTTTAAATGATATAATACCCTAAGTTGATATGAGACATGATTTCATTATTCTGAATATGTTTTTATATAATTACATGGGAATAATCCATTTCTAAAATCACATTAAATTAATCTAAAGGAAGGTTAAAAAGATTTTCACAAGTAATGTTCCCATAAACTTCAACTTGGGAAACAATTTCATAAGAAGTTTTATTTGATAATAAACTAACAAATAGTTGGGGTTGTGATTTGATGACCTTATAAAAATTCTTAGATACTCTAGAGTGGATAGAATTTAAATAAAATAATATATTTATTATTATAAAATGAAGGATAAGAGTAGCTCAATTATAATCATCTACTTCCATTAAAGTTTTTTTATAATCTATTTATTATTATAGAGTTTCTCATGACTATTATCCTTGTTCTCCATTGTGTTATGAAATATATTTGTATAATTTACAAAATCCCTATATATAAAACATATTACCATTATTAGTACCTTAAGATTAACTATATTTATTTTTACCATGTTAAACAAACTCTTCATTTTCATCTGTAACTTGTTTCTTCATTCCCTCATTTTCTATTCATAAAATATCTTCCTGTTCCTTTTATATATTTCCCTAGAACTTCTTATCATATATTTCATATATAGAATATAAAATATTCGTTCTTCCATGGTCCTCAACACTTGATATTTTTGGAAACATCATTTTTCTCTTATTTAAAGTGTTTGGAAACTCAGAAAAGTTTAAGCTATTAATCATAACCATAATATTTATTACTCCAGTTACTATCCTATTAGGTTTCTCATTAGGGTAATTTCCACATTTTCCACGTCACCCTTCATTAACATGGTTACTTTGGGCTTCAACCATTACTAAAACCAAAACGGTTAATCATGAGTGATTAATATAAACATCATAAGGGAATTATCATAAATAATCTCATGAAATACTTAACCTCTAAATATATTATTCTATGAAACCATAACATTATCTTTTATTTTAACGTAAATCAATCTTGGTTCAATATATTTTTCTTTAGGTTGGGATCTTTCATACCCCTTAACCTAATTCCATGTAATAATAAATCCTTTATAATAGATTGTAAAGAGAATTTCATTAACCATAGAATATCCCATAGGAGTGTCTATCTAGGAGTGAAATCTTAAGACCACTCATCATGAATCAGAGTAAGGATTGAGTTGATACTCAACCATCATTTTTCATGTTTATTACCCCTAGGTTAATCTGTGCCACAATCCTATTCACTTGACAGTATCCAGATAGGGATGTATTTTCTAGGATAACCACACAATGTACACTTTATTAAAACATCATAATGTTAAATTATACTTATAATTATCTCTTAAACTTATACCTAGGGTTTATACTAATGTTTTATAATCATAATACCAAAAAGAAATAATATAATCCTAAAAAATGCTAAATACTATTTTGATACCAATTAAAGTGACCCAAGATAAACAAATCTTTACTTTACATCATTTCAAATAGTTAATCATTATATCTCATAAATAATCACACAATCCGAGTAATGAAAGGTTTATTGTATTTTAGGAATAGTTACATAGGAAAATTATTTTAAAAAACTTGTGAAAATTTCTCTTTAATAAAAACATACTAGACTCTCTTATAGACCTCTCATAATTTATAGTAATCTTCATAACCTGGTGAAGGGAAACATAAGAAAAGGATGAACTTAAACACTCAGTAAGGGAAGAATTATCAACAAGTAATCAATAGTTAGATCATAATCACATAAGAAACCATGATAATGGGATAAATATATTATTAAAAGAACATGTAATAATAAAAGTTTTCCTTAGGTCCTGATTTATGGGAATGCAATATCAAAAGAACAATATATACCATTGAACAATAGTGTAGAAACCTGACACAATAAATAAGCTCCATGGATCATAACATAATCATATAACCTAGAATTATGGAATAAGAATAAGCATATACATTCATTATATTATGAAAAAATATAATATTATCGAGTTCAAACTCAATCTTGTGAATGTTTCTAATCAACATTATGTTCACACTCAATCTTGTAAATGTTTCTAATCTAAATCATTTTCATTCTCAATATCTTTATTGCATGAGGTATAAAACCTTAACCAATGAATAAAAGGATGATATAATACCATAACTATCATCATACATACATATATCTTCCATAATATATTAATCATTCAACATATCATGAAATCCCATTGTATGAATATTATTTTCATATATCCCATCATAAATTACCCATGGAAATAAATATGGGGTTCACAAAATTTCTAAATAGCATCACAAAAATTGACTAAAATAATGTAAATGGTTGATACCCAAAATACAATCACCCCAAAATAGTATTTCAAAAGTTTATTTATATGGTTGTTTATAAAAAATAAATTCCAAGTAAATAAGGACTTTTTAGATAAAGATGAAAATGGTAGTGAAATAACACTTTTATCTTTAGCATAAGGGATGTAATTAAAGTTCACTTTAAAAATAAATTTTTTGAAAGGTCACTTTTGAAAATAATGAATTTTAAAAATCAAAATTTGGAAAGAAATATCAATAAATAATCCTTGATAAATACATAATGGTTTAAAAAATGTGATGTGAAAACGTTTTGAAAATTTTTACATTTTGAAAAGAATCTTAAAAAAGGATCCTTGAAAAGATAGAATGTTTTAAAAAATGTGATGTGTAAAATTTGTAAATAATTTAGCTTTAAAAATAAATATGAAGGAGTTATCCTTGAAATTACATAAAGGTTATCAAAAGAAATGTGGTGTGAAAGATAAAACATTTTATTTTTAAAGGATATAAAACCTTTTAAATATTTTGAAATACCATTATTGAAAACTCACATCATAATAAGAGTTAAAAAACTATATTTTTAAAATAGGAGAAAGGAAATATTAAGGTAACATGAGATAACACATATTTGGGTTTTAAATTATAAATAATATCATTGTTAGGAATGGAAAATATAGATAAGGAGTGGATCTGTAGTTAAAAAGTTTCGGAAATATTCTCAATAATGATATGAAAATTTTAATATAGAAGAAATTAATTAAGTAATATTTGAACAAAAAGTGTAATTTTAACCAGTGATAAAGAGTAAGTACCATGAAATAAAATCCTAGGGTATAATAGACCAATATTGGAAGAAGGAAGTTCAAGAAGAAGCATTCTAACTCATTGGAGGGATTTGAGTTAACAAAGACACTCACAACCTTTGTATCCTTTGAATTAAAATCCGATTGAAGAAAAAACAAAATATGGATCCAAAATACAAATTAATTACATGAACATGGTAAAATAAATTTATTTGGTATTAATAAAACCATATCTAAGATGATATGGTGTACAATAATAAATATGTCTCAATAAATGAAATTTTCAACAAAGAACCCCTTACCTTAATTCATGGATTCCGCTAAAGCATCTAAATACCTTATATAAAAAAATAAATATATTAATAATATATTTAATAATTTTATTAATACATAAAAACTTTTATAAAATTCATTTATAATTATTCTCTACATGTATATTAGTAAGTTATTATCTATTTTCAATATCAGGTGTGAACAATATTGATTGTTTTGAACTAGTTTCATAATAGTAATTTTTTTTATTCATTATCATCCCAAATTTTATCATTTCAATACCATAAATGTAACTATAATTTATGTTAAAAAATTATTTATAATTTTATAATTTCATTATATGGTAGTTTGGGTAATTATCCTTAAAGATGAAATTTGTGATGAGTATGTTTCAATGATTTTTAACGAACGAGTGTTGATATCTAAATTAATGAGTTTAATGATAATTTCATCACTACATAAAAAAATAAAATCATTATTTTATAATTTATATCATATATTATAAGTAATTATGTTATCATAGTCATCCTTGATATTATTTTATATCATTGTTCAGGTAGGTGGTTAGACCGACCCAAACATTAACATACCAAAAATTAATGGATGATTATGATTACAAAAGTGGTTTCTTTTGAAAAAATATCATTATTATAGAAAAATAATGATATTATTTAGTTAATTTTAATATGGTTAATCATATTTTAATATATTTTAATATATAATAAATAAAATTTATGGAAAATGAGATGCATTACTTTGTGGATGGATTAGTCTATACACACACATAACAATTTCTATTTTCTTAATGGAGAAGAAGAAAGGTGGTTAATAATTATTGAATTAGAATAATAAAACATATTATAAAAGAAATACTAATTTAATTATATAGTAATGGGAAAATTATATTTGGGAAAGTGATATATAAAATAAAATAAGTTACAAAAAAGTTAGTACATATGTTGAGGACATGATTTTTACGTTAGAGGTATCCTTGGAAATGGAGGAATTATGATAACTTATTATGACTAGAAGATAAATAAGGTGAAATAGGATTATAGGGGAATTAAATAGGAAAAGTTTTCAAGAGGAAAACGAAATTTGGTTGTAGACAAGAAGGGGCGGTGAGGGGCCTTTTATAAGTGATGAGAATGACTTTTTTGTAAATATTTCAACATAATATAAAGTGAGCACATGTTTAACATGAAAGTAATACTAAAAAATGTCCAATAATAGAATGGGAAATGATATAATGTATATAATAACTCCAAAATTCATTTTTACACCTGTTTTTAAGTCCCTTACTCTTAAAATTTTCACTTTTACCATTTTTGGGTTTACCGTGGTTACAAATTTTTAACTAAGTAATTAATTTAATTCATAAAAATAAAATTTAAATTATTACATAATTTGGAAATAATTATTAAAAATATGAAATTAATTTTATCAAATAAAATTTATATGTGTAATAAAAATTAATTTTAACATTAGTGTATGTAACGCGTAAAAACCCATTTTTAAAAACAATGTATTTTTAAGGTTAAAATTTATTTGTTGGTTAAAATTATTAATATATTTGATTTTAATGATATAAATTATTTTATTATATAAAAAATAACTATTTTGTGCCTTTTCAAGCATTCCAAAATCAAATTTTACAAAAAATAATATTTAATTAAAAGAAAATACAAAAAAGAGTTCCTTTTATTGGAAAATATTACTTAGTTTGTTAAAAATAGGTTTTTTAAATTTATAATAGTATTTTTAAATGTATATTTTTATTTAATAATACATATTTTATCATCAAAAATGTTTTATAAGTTTTTAAGTTACACTTAATGCTTCATATAGTCATAAATGCAACGATTTCAGTAAAATTTTTATTTTTCTCTATTCACCTAAAAGACAGTTATTTAAAAAAATTATATTAAAAAATCACCTTAGGATAGTATTTATATATGGAATTAATAAATAAAGTTAATTTTTTAAAATTAAAATTCAAAAATTTCTAAATTTATCTTTTAAATGAATTTTCAAAATAAAAATAAAAATTTCTTTTATTGAAACATTTATTTTATTTCATAATAATTTCTAATTTAAATAATTTTAATATATTAGTTAATTGAAAGATTATATATTATAATAATAATTATTAAAAAGGGGTCAATTTAATTTTTTAATACTTAAAACATTTATTTTAGAATGAACAGTCATTTTAAATATTAAATCATATTAAATCATATATCCTCTAAATGTAATCATTTTTAATTATTTAATATTTTTTTATTTATTGGATGTTTTTTTATTCATATAATTTTATTTATAATATTAATCTAATATGTTGTGGATCAATTTATTTCGGTGTTTCATCTGGAGAAAAATATCAAACACATTATATTTATTTAAAGGAATGATATATAGTAAAATATTAGGGCGTTAAAATCTATAATCCTCTAAAATATTCAATTAAATTAAAGAGGATACATAAGTTAATGTATTTAAAACTTATTCATATTAAATCCAAAGTAAAAGGTTGGATATTATACTCATATTCCATAAATCCCTAACACTGAGTTCAAATAGTGTTTGACTGCCCATGAGGTATTGTTAATTTTGAGTATAAATTAAGTTTATAAATTCAAAATATACTCTTATTAACACTATAAAAAGGTATAGTGTATGATTAGGCCAAGTTGGACCAACAAATACTTGTTACCCTTAATTTAAAAATTTTATTCAAAAGTGTGGACATATCACTAGTAAAAAAAACTATTTATAATGATTCATTTTTAGCATCAGTTATATATAAATAATATTATAACTGGTTATTTACATCATTTAGTTTATTATGAATTTTAAAAACCATAGGAAAAATATTTTTATGTATATTATAAAATAACTGATGTTTGAAAAACGTTTTTTACAATGATTATTATAAAATTTATGAAAAAAATTTATTTTTGACATTCATCATAGTAATATATGATGTAAAAAATATTTTAAAATTTTTTTATGCCCTCCCCCAAATTTTATTTCATTTCATTCACTCAACCCCTATTGAATTTATCTCCCAAACCAAACCCTAACCCTTGCTCTTTTATTCCCATATCCACTAATCACTATCATTCATCATTAGCTACTACTCTCAAATTCTATCCTCCGCACTCCATTTCTCTCTTATATCATTTGGCGCCACTCAGGATATTTATTTCCTCGTGTTTTTATTTTTTACTTTACTAGTTTTTTGTCAGTTCATTCAAATGAATTGTGTGTTAAATAAGGTTTTTCTATGGTTCATTTTCTTCATGTTAGTTGAAATATTAATATATAATTAGTAATTTAGGGTTTTGGATAGGAGAAAAACAAGTCCATTTCTATTTTTTGTTATTTTTTATTTTTTCATTTTCAAATTTTATCTCATTCTAGTATTATCATATTTTTTCATTATTTTGTTTGATAAATATTTGTTTGTTGGTAATGTTGTATCTTAGGAAGTTTTATATTTAGAATTATATATCATGGTCAAGATCTCTGGAAACTTATTTTGTTTGTTTTTTAATTTTTTGTTTAATTTTGAGGCACTATAATGAAATTTATTCTATTTTCTTGCTATGTTTTTGAGATTTATTCATTCAAGTAATTGCTATTTTTTATAATTATCTTACTTACATAACTATATATCTATTATATTTATTATATGATCTAATTGTGAATTTTATTTTATCTGGTTAATATTTCATCTTTATTTGGTTTTAATTTTGAAACATTTAGTCTAGAAATATATTCAAGTCCAAATATTTACCAAGAGTTTAAGATATTTTGAATCTCCTTTGAATTTCATTATTTTTTACTTTCAATGATTGTATAACTTTGGTTCTTGAATTTTTCTCCTTAGAAATGTATATATAACATATGCTTTTTCAATGAACCCTGATCATTGAATGGATTTTTTTTCCATTTATCTATTGGTTATTTTTGAATAATGAGTAATTTTTTTAAATAATGAGTAATTTTTTTATTTTGGATAAAGAATAGTGGAAAAAAACTTATACATATTGTTCTATTTTTTAAAATATAATATATTTATTATTTATTTTATTTTTTTATCTTTTTTATCAATATTAATATGAATTTTATTATTAATATTTTTTATTATTATTGATAAAAATGAATTTGAATTTACAATTTCAAAATATAGTAACTTATATTCAACACATAAAATTTGTTAGAGGTGATAATGAATCATGGTTGGATTACTACACGATTAAAAAGTGATGAATATGAGGAAGTGGTTGATACTTTTTTTTTTGATTTTTTACAAAAAAATGTTATAAATAATTCCCTAATTTTCTTTACATGCATGAAATGTTTAAATATGAGAATGTTCTAAAGTAGAGAAATTAATGATCATTTAATTTGTAGTGATAGTATTCTGAGTTATATTCCTTTGATTTGGCATGGATAAATTGGAAAGGATTAAATACATATTGATGATTGAGATTTTTAGGATGATAATTTTGATCAAATTAAAGAAATGAATCATCATATTGAAGTGAAAGAAACTAATAAAACACCAACAATTGAGAACTTATATGGTTATACTAAAAACACTGTATCTATGTTGTATGAAATTTACTATTTTATCAACAATTTTAAGATTTTTTAACTTTAAAATTATGAATATATAGAGTGACAAGAGTTTTATAGAATTAGTACAACTATTGAAAAACTAGTTCCTAAAGACAACGATCTTTCGTATTAAAATTATAATGTGAAAAAATTATTATTATAACATCCCTAATTTTTGATGAGGTAAAGATCCTTTATGTTTCAGTTTATATCTTCCTTTAAACCCTTATACTTGTGCTTAAATGATTAAGGAAGGGTTCATGAGAATCTAGGGACTACTCAAAGATTGGATATCTAGTTTTTTGAGAAACTGTATGAGGCACTCTGTTGGAACATGGTTATTAGTAACCATGCCACTCAACCGTGTGGCCCATATTTACAGGGGCACAGTTTGATAAACAATTAGTGGGAGGCTGCATAGCCATGTGAAAAACTGCATACATGTTTCATAGTAGACACACATGGGATGCATATAGTTTGAAAAACCACGCACCTAGCCTTCACCCTTAGTTCCACTTAGGTAGTAGAGCCACGTGGTTGGCACATGGTTTGGAAAAATCATGCTGCAAAACTATGCACCTATTTAAGGTTGGGTGAAAATTCATTCCCCCCATATTTATTTTTAATAATTCCCATTATTTTCATTCTTTTTTATATGCATAGTAATCCCACCAAGTTATCTCCCTCCCATGGGTTCTTCTTAGGCATTGATGATTCTCCCTCATACGGACTCCAATTGGATATCCGTTTTCCCCATTGGAAGCCTATTAGTAAGTTCTTCAATAAATTCCCTTAATTTATTAGATTATATTATCATATTCAATGCTATTTATTTTCAAGATAATATTCCCTATTTCCAGAGTATTTATCTATTTCAACATTTTCTTCCGATCTAGGATAAATCAGAATCTGATACCGGATGAGTGTTCCTCTATTTCAATAAGGTAGGTGCTCTATACTTTTTACCTCAAAGTCTCAACCATATATAAATGTTTCTCTTGTTATTTATGCTTGAATCTTCAAGAATCTCCTTATAATTAATTAATTTGTTAAATTAGGTGTGGGGACTATGATCTAGACCCCTTATGATAACCATTGGCCTTGTTGGAGGATGAAACCTAACCAAGGACCACCACTTTGGGTGAGTACTTATATGCATGATCCATTGAAACCCATTACATATTTTGTATTAAACTTTAAAAATGAATTTTATTATGTTATAATAAATGATAAATTTTTGTATTTAATGGAATGTACCTTTCACTTGGGCATTTTTGTTTACATATAAATTTATCAAAATGGAAGAACAATCTATGAACGTTTTTCATTCATAAATGAAAAGGATATTTTTTTAATTAAATAGAAATGTAAAGAGGCATTGACTAACACATGGATTGAAATTATTTATAAATGGTTCCAAATGATTATAGAATTTTGTCCTGTTAAAGGACTGGTTAGAATTGAGACAACCTTGTATTCCTAAGGTAATTCCTTGACCACTCAAATAACTCCACCCCGATTCATTTAGTCAATTACCAAGGGAGATACCCACCTTGGAATTTGGTCTTTGAATTATTAGTAAATGAATTTCTCGGTGTTGTACCGATGATTTTTTTATATTAAGAAATAATAATTTTTTATATCAAATCCTTGGATTTATCTTGATGTCTTTTGACATGTGACACCTTGGATAATCACCTTGGGATCCATTAATTCTTATCCCAAAATTTAATTAGGATGTACTCCAAGGAACCAGTTAGATACATTTTTTCAGTGGAATTCCAAGGGTGTACCCCTCATATTACAATTAGACCCCTTTATCTAGGTTGTAAGGTAATTACTATGAGATGGACCGAACTTATAAGGTTAAGGAGGCCTTGATTTCACCTTGGATAATCCATAATTATTATTATCACATGGACACTCTTATCATATTCATGGGGCCTAAATTCTTACAAGTTACCTATTTAGAGACATCCAACTTAGGCCAAAGCAGGTATGGTTGGTCGGGCATCCCATGAGGAACCCGAGCTTGAATTGGTTATTAATTTAGTTTATTATTCATAAAATTACCATTTTACCTCCAAATTTTTATAATTATACTCAAAAACTAGATTTGTTAAAGACATTGTTAGTGGTGGCCTGCTGAGTTCTACTCACACCCTATTCAGGCCACTGATTGGTACTCGGACAGACTTCATGTTTACATTACATGAAAATGTAAATGGTCTGACCTTGGATGTTTTATTCACGTGATTGGATGGTGTATGGGAGTATATGTACGAGCATGAGATTGGGATATTTTTGGATTTTATACTTTTTTGTATTTCTATGTATTTTTGTATAGCATGTATTAATGTTTTCCTACTTCCAATTTTTTATAGTATCATGACATCATCATCATTTATATATGACTTAGATATTTTGGTTAGAAAATCAGTTTATTATTTTTGGATGATTTACTTATTCCACTACTGTTATTTATTATACTTCCACTGGTTCATATTACTATAATATATTCCATTTTTTTATCTATCTATTGTTACTATTCCATTGTGCTACACTCTAACCAGAGGGTATAGTCACCCCATGAACACACCCTAGGCCATCACTACTATTTGAAAGCCTTTTGAGTATGGGGAGATGACCTTGAGGCCATGGGACCAATTAGTTTGGGGTGTTGTTTAGTGAATCCTAGGTTAGAGCATCAAAAATTGGTATCAGAGTTTTTTTCCTTTTGTCTTACATATTTGGGTTGGTAGATAGGAGACTAGAAAGTGTTGGAACTTAGTTATGAGATGTGCCTAGGAGTAGCTATCCCACATATGAGGGAAATCCAAATTTCCTAAGATAGTATTTCATATTATGGAATGTGACTATTATAGTTGTATTGATTTCACCTTTGGGTAACACACATGATTTTGGAATTTATTATCATTATGGATTTTACCTTCACCATTGTCCTGATATGGAAAGGGGGTAGTGTCTCATGAATCATTATAGGAACATGAGGATTGATATTACATCCACACCATGTTTATTTATGGCATGAATTACCTGCTGGATATTATTTGTTCCATGATAATTATAATTGATCTTTTTCTAACATTTATTATAGGGATAAAATAATTGGATCAATTAAAGTGTCTAAATTAACCTATTTTTTTACTATATATATTAATGGTGGTACCTTAATTGTCCAGTTATACTAAGTTTGAGCCATGGACCATTGGTCGCACGAGCTGAAAAATAATTTGGTTATAATTACATGGATGCCAATTGTAATTTAAAGAGTGTGTGTGACTCTAGAAATTGGGAATGTTAATATATTTAACTAAACAATTATAAAATATTAGTATTATTTACATGTAGTACCATATAGTTGGACATTTATATATATAACTTGAGAATGATAAATTTATCTAATTGAACCTTTATATATATATATATATGAAAATACACATAGACACACTTATGAACCACTAGTTTATAAATTTAAAAAAATTGGTTGTCATTAAATGAGGATTACAATTACAGCTTAAATGTATTTTTCCTCTATAACGTGTAATTGAATCTTCATATATTAGAACCTAAATAAATAAAACTTAAAATCTGACCAATATCCTCGCCTTAAACCATTGGTATTTGGTTTAGTATGTTTTGGGTAGTGAACCCTTATGTTTAATTTTATTCCATGAGAACTTACTTATTCTTCTTAGCGAGCTCTAAGGAATGTACATTGAAATAGTATATATATTCATCCATTATGGCCTTAGGTCAAATTCCAGGAAGGTAGTGACAACCATGCTCATGAAGTAGTGGGACCTAACCCTCTAGTAGTTCCACCTAAGAAAAATCCAATTATGCCTCCTATTACTCTTGAATTGGGCACCGATGATCAGTTTTGTGAAGGTTTTATATTCTTAGTGTGGGCTATGGTGGGATCTCTTGGACCTACATAGACTATTCTTGAGTTGATGATGGAATTACAACTGCAACACCCACTTACTTTCTTGGGAGAGGGTGTCCCCCTTGGCCGTTTAATCTTATATAGAGGCTATATTATCTATCCTTGAGAATCTGGAGACACTTCCATAAAAGAGAATCAAGATAACCACTTATATGATTCATGGTTCTACCAAGAACTAGTGGGATATGCTAAATCAGGCCGATCAACATTGAGGAATGGTTTTGGGAGATTTCCAATCTCACTTCTATGATTACTTCTTTCTCGAGACACTAAGATCTAAACGATCGAGAGATTTGATGCACCTGGATTAGGGAATTATGTCCATTATGTACTATTTTTTTGTTTCTTAAAGATATAACACTTTGCACCTACTTTTTATGGTGATGAGTTATCTAAAGTAATACATTTTTAGGATGTACTCATGTATTCCATCCAATCTCAGGAAAATATCATCTTGATAGTGAATTTGAACCTTATTATCGAGAAAAACCTGAGGGAAGTTGAAGGTATAGAGCATGGAGGTTTAGTATCAAGGAAGGGTTGTTCATATAGTGTAAGGAAGAAATTTTTAGAGGGTACTTGACAGTGTGGAGGCATCCAGAGTATCCGCACTAGTAGTTCTGTTACATTCCATCAGTGTGGAAGATAAGGTCCTATAAAAATAGTCATGCTTATGGAGTGTCATGCCTATGGAGTATTTGCACTGGTAGTTCTGTATACCCAATGGAGCGTCATTCCTATGAAAAAATGGGTAATCTATAGAGATTATTCTAATAATTCCCATCTATCCCCAGTGGGATATGATCCACACCAACTTCACTTTCTGGATCAAGATTAGTATCATTTTACCTGGTGAGGAGTTGGAGTACCACCGACTATATAGTCTGAGGAGGTGGATATATTCGAGGAGGCCAAATTTAGGATGTGGTGTTCTAGTATAATTGACCAAATCATTGTATTCATGTTATGGATTTGGGATGGGGATCATGCAAGATATACTCAGTACAACCTACACCCAAGGATAAGGGTTCCAAACCATCTACAGTGAGAGGTATGATTTTAGTATCATCCAATTTGGTATCTTCTCTATTTTACAAAGGAACTTCACACTCTTTTATCTCTATTTCTATTATATAAATACTTCGGATTTAAGTTTTATACTTATATGGGGTAATGATATTAGATACTACATTGGGAGTGCGGTTTGAAAGTGTACGCCAATGTAAGGAGTGTCCCCTCAAGATTGGTGGCTATTGTTTCTTATAGAACCTCTTCACCCTTGAGATGACATGATTTTATATCATTTTTGATATGGAATGATTGGTTCCATATCATTCCCATATTGAATTTTATCATCATATGGTATCCTTCACATCACCATAGGGTGATGGTTATATTCACATGGGTAAATTGGATATCTGGGCAGGTTGAGATGGACCCAAGCATCATGGGCAGGGTGGAATGACAACCCATATTTCTAGACTTAATATAGATTATTAGGGAATGTGTCCATTATATTGTAGATCAATTTAGGGATATATTATTGGATTTATTTTCTAAATTAACTCCCCTAAAAGAGGTAATTTTTTCCATCGATCTAGTTTTAGGTTCATCACCGATATCCATTCCTCATTATAGGATAACCACTACTGAGTTTCAGGAGCTCAATAAGAAGAAAAAGGACTTAAAATATAAGGGTTTAATATGAACTAGTACATCTACTTGGGGTTCACTAATGATTTTCTCTAATAAGGTGGATGATACCCTTAGGCTTTCCATGGATTACAATTTTTTAACTAGCTTACAGTTAAGAATTGATATCCACTACCTCATATAGATGACCTCTTCGACAAAATTTTAGGAGTGAGGATTTTCTGGAAGATCGATTTGATGTTTGGATATCATCAGGTATGAGTTAGACCTTTAGGAATACACCATATAATATTTAGAAGAAGATATGGCCTTTATGAGTATCTGGTTATTCCATTATATTTGATGAATGTGCCTACCAATTTTATGGCTATGATGAAATGAATTTTCCATCCATATCTATATTCATTCATGGTAGTATTAATAGACCAAATCCTGGTGTATTATTATAATGTACACAACCATGAAAAATATCTTGAGATCATACTGAATACAATGAGAGAGAACCATATGTTTTCTAAGTTCACCAAAAGCCACTTTTGTATCAATAAGGTATAATTCATGGGTCAAATTATCTTGGAGGTTGGATTATCTATTGACCTAGATATGGTGAGAGCCTTAGTTTCTAGGGATTATCATAATAATTTTTTACATGAATAGTTTCTTGGGGATGGATGGATATTACAGGTGTTTTATTCAATAATTTTCATGATTGGAATCACTACTGAAAGGTTTGATAAAGAATATAATAAAATTATTTTATTCAGACACTTGTGAAGCATCCATTTAGGAGTTGAAAGGACAATTGAATTGAACATCGATCCTGGTTCTTCTAGAGTTGGGAAAAAGATATATAGTTTATTGTAATGCATTAGGTATTTATCTTGGATAATTCTTGATGAAATATGAGTGAGGGATGGTGTATGTGTATCGTTAGTTGAGACCAAAAGAGAGGACTTACCCATCACATGATCTCGAGTTAGAAGCTATAGTATATTCCTTACGTTTTTAGAGATATTAATTTCTTGGGGAAAACTTTGTGGTGTATATATTATAAAAGAGCCTCAAAAAGATATTTACATAGCATGACTTGAATCATAGAAAATTAAGATTGTTTGAGTACATACTGTCATTTGAATTTGAGTTTTATTATATTCCCAAGAACATAAATGTTTTGGCTAATTCTCTGAGCCATATGAGTCATATACATGAAGTTCAAGAGGCCATATGTGAGTGGAAGTTGATGGATCTGTTTTCCAAGATTTATTTAGAGGTACAAGAGTATCACGAGTAGCCTATCCTTATAGATTTAGCATTGAAATATTAAATTATAGATAGAGTGAAGATGAGATAAATTTCTGACCCCAAGGTCTTGGTCCTATGATAGAGCATTTCTTGTGAGGATATGCCACCATGATATATCATTTATGAGGATAATATATTGTATATTCATGGATGAATTTGGGTTCTTGGAGATGTGTGAGTGGAATTTATGTGATAATATCATTCTTTTGGTTGATAGGTACACCCCGATATTACAATGATGTACCATGACTTTCAGCACCTGTATTGGTGACTAGAGATGAAATGAGAGATAATGGGATTTTTTACTAGGTGTTCTACCTGTCAGCAGTTGAAGGTAGAACACCAGTGACCGACATGGATTTTATAGTTGTTCACCATTTTGGAGTGGAAATTGGATGACTTCACCAAGGATTTAGTAACTTTCTTACTGATATCCCCTTGAGGTAGTGATTGAATATGGGTGATAATTGAAAAAATAACAAAGGCCACACAGTTTCTATCGATTAAAGAGAACTTCTCAATGGATGAATTGGGTAGAAATTACATCCATGATATTATCAGACTTCATATTATACCTCATAAAATAATATCAGAAAGAGATTCTCGGTTCAAGTCATGGTTCTGGAAGGGGTTTTCAAGGGATTTGGGTTCACAGGTACTTCTGAGTACAACCTATCTCCCATAGTCTGACAGGTAGTCTGATTGTAGTATTTAGGTTTTATTGGGAATTATTCAAGAATGTATCCTTGATTTTGTAGGTTCTTGGGAGAAACAAATCCCTTTAGCAGATTCTTCCTATAATAAAATATTTCAAAAGACTATATAGATGTATCATTGTGATACCTTATATGATACACCATGACTATCCCCTTTGTACTGTATTGAGGTAGGAGAGGCAGCACTACTAGGGCCTCATCTCATTCAGGATACTTCATAGAAGACACAAATTATTCAGATGCTTATGGATATAGATCAGTATAGGTAGCATTAATATTCCAACTATTTCTTACAAACCCTTGAGTTTGAGGCCAAGGACTGGGTTTTCTTACATGTTTCACCTAGGCTGAGGCATAGATGAATTATAAGGCAAGAAAAGTTATACCCTATATTATTTTAACTAATAAAGATTTTATAGAGGGTCTGATTAGTGTATTATCATATAAGAATCCATGAAATATACATATCCATTCATGAATTATTTCACGTGTCTCAGTTAAGTTTCTATTATTCTGATCTATCACATGTTCTCTAGCTATAAGAAATCATGTTAGGTATCAATGTTTATTTTTTGGAGTATCCTATTAGGATTGTTGATCTGTGCATGAAGGATCTCTGAGGTAGGTCTATTATTTTATTCTAGGTGCTATGGAATCATGACCACATACATGATGAGACTTGTGAGAGATATACTGATATACATTCTTAGTGGAAAGAACTTTTCTCAGATGTTGATGAACCACCCCTATGAAAAATCAACGATGAGTTGTCTGAAGTGGGGGAGGTTATTATATCCTTGATTTTTGATTAGGCATGAAAACTTTAAGTTTCAATTTGAATCCTCTTTTCTACCCTTAAACTTGTTATTAAATGAATAAATAAGGGTTATAGAACATCCATGGCTTATTTAGATCCAAGAGATCTAGTTTTTAGATAAACTGTATAAGGAGAATGGTTGGAACATGGTTAGTAATAATCATGTGTCTCAATTGCGTGACCCATATATAGGGGAAATAGTTTGATAAACCTTATGAGAGATTATTCATGGTCACGTGAAAAACTATAGAAATATTGCAGAGGGGACCCTAATGGGATATAAGTAGTTTGGAAAACCATGTTCCTACCTCACACCCTTAGTGACACAAAGGTAGTGGAGCCACATGGTTGGTGTGCAGTTTGGCCAAACCATGTGACCAAACCACACACCTATTTAAATTTGTGTGAAAAGTCAATTTCTCCTCCTTTATTTTTAATGGTCCACCTATTTTCGCTTCTTTTCCCATGAATAACAATCCCACCACGAGAGCTCTCTATCATGGCCTCTTCCTAGGAATTGAGGTTTGTCCCTAATATGGACACCAATTGGATATCCATTCATCATGTTGGAAGTGTATTCAAAAG
This sequence comes from Viscum album, assembly GCA_963277665.1. Classification (NCBI taxonomy): domain Eukaryota; kingdom Viridiplantae; phylum Streptophyta; class Magnoliopsida; order Santalales; family Viscaceae; genus Viscum; species Viscum album. The sequence goes on from OY728156.1 coordinate 1,891,996,734, forward strand.
TTATTCAATCCACTTCTTTCCTTTATCAGTTTATATCATTATCTTCAACACTATTTCTGTACAAGATAATATGCCCTATATTTTGGGTATTCATCTATTTATCCATATTCTTATAATCCATACTAAATCATAAGATGATACTAGATGAGTGTTCTTAAACTGCTATAAGGTTGGTGGCCCATACCCTTTCCCCCAATGTCTCACCCATCTATAAATGTCGCCATTATTTCGCACACTGTAATCTCTATGAATTTCATTATAATTAATTCATTTTTTAAATTAGGTGTCGGGGATATGAACTGTACCATTTTTGATACCCATTGGCCTTGTTAGAGGAAGGAACCTCACCAAGGATCACCCTTTCGAGTGAGTTCTTATATGCACGAGCCATTGACATCCATTACACGTATTGGATTGTCCTTTAAAAAAGAATTTGATTATGTTATAATAAATGATTAATTATGATATTTAATGGAAACTACCTTTAACATAGACATCATTTTTTATATACAACTTGATTAAAATGGAAGAATAATTTATGAACCTTTTTAATTCAAAAAAAGGAGATGTTTTGAATTAAATAGAAAGGTAAAGAGGAACAAAATAACATATGGAATGTGATGATTTATAAATGGTGGAAAATGATTATGGAAATTTTTACTATTAAAGGAGTGGTTAGACTTGATCCATCCTTGGATTCCCGAGGGAATTCCTTGAGCAATCAGAGGATGCCATCACTATTCATTGAGCCAATTTCCAAGTGAGATACCCACATTGGGATTTATTCTTTATATTATTTGTAAAATAATGCCTTGATGTTTTAATGATTATTCATTCATTTTATATATAGAAATTAGAATGAATTGGATCATATCCTTGGATTCTTCTTGATTTCTTCAGACACATGACACCTTAGATCACCGACTTAGGCTGCAGTCATTCTTATCCGAATATTTACTTTGGAAGTACTCTAATGACTTTATTAGAGACATTTTTCTAGTGTAATTCCAAGGGTGTACCCCTTTTATTACACTTATACCCCACTTGTATTGGATTCATGGTTATTTCTATGAGATGTAATAACATTACAAGGTAAAGGATGCCTTGATTTCACTTTGGGTCCTCAATAATTGTTATTATCACATATACACTCTTATCATATTCATGGGCCCATAACTCTAATAGGTTACCTATTCAGAGACAACTGGATTAGGTCAAATAAAGTATGGTCATATGAGAATCCCATGAGGAACCTGTGCTTATATTGGTTATTATTTTAGTTGATTATTCATCTGATTATTGTTTTACCTAAACATTGATATATTTATACTAAAAATATATATCTTTTATAAACACTATTAGTGGTGTACTATTGATATTTACTCACACCCTATTCAGGCCTTTGATTGGTAACTAGATAGACTTCATCTTTATAGGTTGGGATAAAGGAAATGGTCCAGCTTTATATGTTTGATTCATTTGATATGATGATGTATGGGAACATAGAAACGATCATGATCTTGGAATTATTTTTAAGTTTATCCTTTTTAGTTTTTATATGTATTTTTATAGTATATACAGATTTTTTACAACTTTAGTTTTTGTAAAATATCAATACATCATTATAATTTGTATATGACTTGCATATTTTTATTACCCACTATGTTTATTATGTCTAAATGATTCACTAATTTCATTGCTATTATTTATTCAAATTATATCACTTTATATTTTTATTGCTACTTTTAATATTTGTGTATTGGTCGTTTTTCATTATTCCACCATGCTACACTCTAAACAGAGGGAACAATTTCCCCACAGATATACCATATGCCCTCACTGCTATTTGACAACCTCTAATGTATAGCGAGGTGCGCATGAGGCCATGTAACCAACTGGTTCAGGGAACTATTTAGAGGATCTTGGGTCAGGGAATCACAATTAAGCCTGATATAATTGAGGTGAAAGAAGATACATGTCTTCTCCAATGAATGTGTGTTCTATTAGAAGGAATATGAAGGACTATTAGAGTGTCCTAAATGTGTGGCATAATGGTATAAGTTTAAATAAAAACCAGTATTTGATTTATCTATTATTCCAAGTACCAAGAATCATGTTAAGTTAATTTGGTAACCACTTATAATTAATCATTGTAAATATTTATTTTCAAATTAAAATGATGAAAAAGGTTAAGATATCATGAATATGAGATAATATATATTGGAAAATTACTCCATCCAGCTGATTATCCATAATAGAGGAAAATTGACCAATAATTTCTTATATTCAGAAATAAAATTAGGAATATTATACCTAGAATTTGTATAAATGGAATGAATTCATATTATAGCATTATTAGAAAATATATCCCATGTTTAGTTTTTTTTATTAATTTACAACTTTTCATAAGAATTTTCTTTGAAGCATAAATATATCATGTTGACTTTAATTATCTCTAGAAAAAAATTGTATGAAAGTAATATTGATGATTTATTTTCACCATTAATTGATGATTTAAAACTTTAATAATAGGGAGTTATTATATTTTATAATTCTTATAAAAGGTGAAATTATCAAATACATACAATAATTATGTTTACTATTAAATGATTCCTAGTATATGATTTTTTTTCTAGATACAATGTTAAGTGGCATAAGGATTTTGTAATTTTCAAATAAGAGACTTCATATTATCAATTAAAACACGGTAGAATAATAGTGTACATGATTCATTAAAGTTTTTTTTTTCTATGGATCAATCTTATCAAAGATTAAATAGGAATTCAATGGATCATAGTAACTTTATATTACTCTAAATCCTTTGTTAATTTATTTATATTTTTAGAGGGTTAAAAACATTGATGTCACATTTGGGAAGACACAAATATTTGGTAATGAAAAATATATATGTTTGAAATAGTTAATATTTTTCAAGATTCCATATTGAAGATATCATAAGGAAAAACAAAACATTTATGTGATGTATGTTAATAAGAATACCTATGAAAGTTTAATGAAACTTTGATAGATATTAAAGGTAAGGATAAGGATGATTTTAATTTAGGATGGGACTTATTGTCAATGAAAATATGTTTGGATTTAGTTCGCACTAATAAAGGAAAATGAACATAGTTGGATTAAAATGTTTATAAATTATATACAAGAGATAAAATTAGTTTTTTTTAGTTCTCCCATGGAATCAAAGTTCTTTAGGATTATTCTTAAAATGTAAAAAATATCATGCCACAAAAATATTTAATGTTAATTAGCATGAAATCTCATGACTTCAATGTTATGATGTAAGAAATCCTACCAGTTTCATTATATATAATAATACCCATCTATGTTAGATTGAATATCATCATGGTGTGTTATTTTTTCAATTCAATTTATAACAGAACAACAAATATGATTTTTTTGACCAATTTTGGAAGGATGTAATCGATATACATTTTCAACTAGAAATGTAATTTCCACCATCTATTTTGATATCAAGGTTCATTTAATGTTTCATTTGGTGTAATAAATAAGTATATTTTGTCCTTTATAGTTATATTGTATGTATCTATATAAAAGGTATATGGTGATATTGAAGAGGTATGTCAAGAATCCATATTGACCATAAGAATCAATTGTTGAGAAGTTTATTTCTTTGGAGCTTGTTGAGTTTTATAAAACCTTTAAAGTTCATATGAAAAAAATATGAAAATAAATAAAAATAGGATACTTTATTCTCAAATTATTCAGAATGAAAAGATTCTAGAATGAAACTAGATCATATAACTATAAGATTTAGTATATTTTATAAGAATAATAAAGGATTCAAAAATTCTTCCACGGTATCAAGAAAATGGTAAATGAATTAAATATGTAAGATGATATGAATATAAGAAAATGGTACAAATCAAACCTAATTTCTCACAACTAAAAGAAGAGAAAATAGAAATAGAAATGAAAGAAAAGAAGTATCATATGAGAAATAATTTTGTGCACAAAGGTAAAAAATATATGAAGGCTACTTAGAGTGTCTCTGAGGAATCTAGAAGTAGTTCTAAATTTGATTCATAAAAGGGTCAAACAAATCTAAAAAAATATGTGATTTATAGATAAATAGGAAGAAGGGGTATAATATTACTATAATTTTCCTTCTTATTATAAAAGTTGTTCTAATATTAAATTGGCTTCATACTTTTTAATGCTCGAAGAAAAGTATGAATCTTTAATAAAAAATCATAAATCACTAAAAAATATTCATAATTATCTTTTAAATGAAAAATATTCTAGGCCAAAATAACACTTATAATTAAAATAAAAGTTTTAAAATATACCTCAAATTGTATTGTTCATGAAAGAATAATTAAAGAGATTTAGGTTGAAGTAGAGTCATTCAAAATTTATACTAGTATATTAACTAAGGATGAAGAATCTATAAATTAGATTCTTATTAAAAAATGTCATTAAAAGGAAAAATATGGAAATGATATCAATGGAAAAAATCAAAAATTATATAGAAATTAATTTTTACTTAGTTCTAAGAATAAAAATATATAAATATTCACATGTTTTTATTATGGAATTAAAGGTAATTCTTCTAATAATTGTTGTTTGAGAAATACCCAAATATGTGGTATACAAAAATATTTTGTTTCTAGAAATATGTCTGAAGTTAGTAATATATATTTTCAAAAAATTATTAAAATATGGTTACCCAGATATTTACCTATTGACATAACTGGACCCAATAATATTAGGGTACCAAAACAAGATTTTATTGAATGTCTTTGTAGAAAAAATATCATAGTAAAAAAATATATTATGGTATATGAATAATGTAATATCAAGACACATGAGTAGATATTATTACAATCTTCATACATTAGAAAAATTATATGTAGGCCTGGTTACCTTAAGTGATAATGAAAAAGGAAAAATAGTTGGAGTTTGATCAGTTAGTGATCCAAAACTAATTTAGATCAACAAAGTACTATATATTCAAGGGTTGAAACAAAATATGATAAGTATATCTCGAATCCTTGATGATAGATTTTATTTTGATCTCTATAATAATGAATTATTTATTTTTAAAGATAATATGCTTAATTTTAGAAAAACAAGAATTAAAGATGTTAATACTTTGGATCTTATTTACTTGTGTGAACAAAAAGATATTTTTTAACTATTGATATAAATGAATCCCGAATTTGGAATTAGAGACAAGAAAATTTTAATGTATTTACTTTGTAGAAATTATCTAAGAAATGCTTTGTTTTTTATTTTCTTAGTCTTAAATTTTATATAGATATATTTTGCGATTCATTCCAAATAGGTAAGAAGCACAAGTTATCCTTCAAATCCATTAACAAGGTTTCTACATTCAAACTTCTAAAACATATCCACATGGATTTTTTTTGGACAATTATGAGTATTAATATTGGATATAGGATGTTATATTTTTATTTTTGATAATGGTTATTTCATATTTACTTGGTTCTTCTCCTAAAACTTTATAGTGAGTTTTTATCTATTTTTGTAAGCTTTTGTAAAATTATTCAAAATAAAAATGATTCTAAAATAATTTCATTGAGAAGTGATCATGGTGGAGAGTTTGAGAATCAATAATTTTTTTTTCATATAACTAGTTATTAAACATACCTTATCTACTCTTAGAACAACTCAAAAAATGGAATTATAGACAGAAAAAATATGACTATTTATGAAATGATAACAAATATGATAAATAAATTTAGTCTTCCTAACTATTTTTTAAAAGAATCTATCAACTTAGCTTTCCATATTATTAATATAGTGTTAATAAAACCCTTTATTAAAATCATACCCTATGAATTATGGAATAATATAAAACATAAGGTTATATACTTTAAAGTGTCTAGATGAAAGGTGTATATCATGAATACTAAGGAAAACATTGGTAAATTTGATCCAAAGTAGGATGAATGAATCTTTCTAGAATATTATTATACTTTAAATGATTACAAAATGTATAATAAAAAGCAAAGTATATTTGAATAATATTTTCATCTAAATTTTGATTAAAGTGACCCTTTTAATCATTGAAAAATTCAAATAGATGAAGTTATTAATCCTCTAAACAACGTGATAATTGAATATCATAAATATTATTTTGAAACTAATCTAGAATATGATTAAATTTAGTCTAGTCTAGAAGAACATGCAATAAGTGAACTTGGAAGTATCTTAACTAGACAACCTAGACCCTTAAAGGTCCATCCTTTAGAAAAAGTAATAAGAAATCTAGATATAAGATTTATGACTATAAGGATTGTAGGAAACCAAGATGAATTATATTATTTACTATCTCAATTAGAAATTAAAATTATATATGAAACATTATAATATTAATGTTGGATAATATTTACATAAGAAGAACTTAACTAGTTTAGTAGAATAAAAGTTTGGGAGATGGTTGATAGGCCATAAAATCATCCAGTAATTAGAACCAAATGGATTTTTATAAATATGCAATATTACCGAGGGATAATTAATGGAAATTAATCTATATTAGAAGATAAAGGATATACATAGGAAGAAGGAATAGATTATGATGAGGACTTTTCACTTATTTCTAGATTAGAAGCTATTAGAATCCATTTACTTATGCATTATATATAAATTTTAAATTATATCTGATGGATATAAAATTGGATTTTATAAATTGATATTTAGTAGATTAAGTCTATATTTAATTAACAATAGGTTTTGAAAATTCTTATCTACCAAATTCTATTTTCAAACTTACTAAATCTCTTTATGCCCTTAAAAAAGAAGTAGGATCTTGTTAGAATTAAAAGATCCTACTCTCTTTAAGAAAACTATTAATTATGATATTTTATAATTAAAACTTTATGTAGATGATGTTATATTTGGTTCAACCAATAAAATTATTGATAATGTTTTTTAAAACTTATGAAAAAATATTTTGAAATGAGTATGATAGAAAATTTTAATTTCTTTCTTGGTTTTGAAATCTATCAAAAATATTTAGGGACTGATTTAAATCAAACTAAATATATTGTGTATTTATTAAAAAAATTTGGACTAGAAAATAGTAAGACTTAAACAACTCCCATGTATACAAATATAAAAATTTATTTTTATGAATCTAAAAAACCAGTTGACAATATGTTATATAGAGGTATGATTGGTAATTTATTTTTTCTTACTGCTAGTATAATATATATAATGTTTTTTATTTATATGTTTGATAGATTTCAATACAAACCAAAATAATACCATATTTTTGTTGTTAAAATAATTTTTATATACTTTAAAGGAACTGTTTTTCAATCTTTACTTTACCCCAAAAATTTTTATATTAATTTAATCACTTATTCAGATGCTAATTTTGGAGTGTTTAGGTTAGATGGAAATATAACCTTATGAACCTTTCACTTTTTAAGGAAGTACTTAGTTTAATGGTCAAGTAAGAAACAAAATTTAGTTTCTTTATTAATACATGGTGTAAATTATATTTCTATTAGTAGTTTTTGTGCACAAGTTTTATAGATGAAATACACACTACTGGAATTTGGACTCAATTTCAATAATATTCCTATTTTATGTAACAATACATGTTCAATTAATATTTATAAAAATATCTTATTTCACTCAATGACCAAGGATATTGATATAAGGCATCATTTCTTAAGATATCGTGTTTTAAAAAAGGATATATCTTTTGAATTCATTAATATTGAAAATCAACTTGATGATATTTTTACTAAACCGCTTCCCACTTGTTTTTTTTGAATTTATTATGGGGGATATAGATATATTTAATTTTAAATAAAATTTTAATTATCTTTAATTAATTTTTTATAAATTCATATTATTTATTTGTAGTTATTCTATTTATTTTACTTATCACTCATATATTGTTTATTTTATTTTTATTTAATAATTATTCATTTATTACTCTTTTTAACAAATAGTTTTTTCAAAATTAAAACCCAAAATGATTACTCTGTGTATTTTTTCTTGAGAAACTAAACCAACATAAAAAAATTCTCCCTCCCTATATCTCTTACCCTCAATATTGAACCCTTTTGAATTTCAGATCACTCTATTTCTCTTCTAAACCCTAAAATCCAAACCTCAAACATTAAGATTTTATGTAATAGTGAAGACAAATAGGATAGAAGAAGGAATACTGAGTGAATCTAAGAACCAAATCTCATTATGATCTGATAGGAGAGTCCTTCAATGGAAGGTTATCAACATTTAGTATAAATTTTTGACAAACCTACTATTAAATCAATATCTATTTTTTTCAAGGCCTATAATTTATTTTTAAAGGTGAAATTACTAGTATGTTTTCAATAGTGAATCAAAATAGTTTTTATAAACATGGAAAATTTAGTTTTGGTGACATAGAGGACATCATATCTATAAAGTTAAATAATATGTTTCTTTTAGTCTCTTCCGTATAAATATACAAGATATTTTAGTGTACACATGAAGGGGTTTTAACTTAAATCTTTGATATATTTGAGATGAAGAGCATAAATATGAGGATATTATGTATTTTCTGTTTGGATCCACCTTAGTATAAAGGATTCTTGTAAAAGATCTTGAATCTAACCAGAAGGTACTAGTCAAATTTATTCAATCTACAATAGCGCCAAATATTTTCAAGTTGGATAAAATTTTCTTTCCAGATATGTATATCATTGGTTTGATGTTAAGATAAATTATGTTGAATTTCTATAGATATATGATGAGGTAGAAGCATCGCTGCTATCAAAATAATGAATTAATGTATTTTTATCTATATGGGAGACTTATTTTTCTACTTTTTTATAAAAATAATAAGATCTAAAATATTCAAACAATAGTTAGATGTCATCATAGAAATATTCTTTCTACTAGACCCTCAAGAACATTTGGTTTCTTTTAGAGAACCTCAAAAGGAAATACGATTATTATTGGTGTTGTTGATGAAAATGTATCTAGTGCTCATGTTTAGGGGGAGGAAAGAAATCATAAGTTAACTAGATTAGTATGGTTTTATGCAGAAAGAATTTGATAATCAAGAATATATGACATTTATAAGGCAATATCAAGGTGACTCAGGCTTGATGTGAGTGACCCAAATGCTGAAAAATTTATCCAACAATATCTTGAAGAACCCATAAGAGAAACCAATAGAGAGGATCTTGTTATAGGGTCTAGAAATAGAGAAGAACCTATGATTTAGGCATAATACACTAATACTATAGATGATAAACAACCAGGGTTTATGTGTGTAACAATTACTTCTGTAGAAAAGCCAATAGAAAATAGAGTTGATCACAAGGCTCATGCAGAAGAATAGGTTGAATAGAATGATCAAGATGAAGAGCAGGTGCACACATATATGGTTGAAACTACTAAACTAATTGAAAATAAGATAGTTTCTATTGATGTACAATCCTTGGAGAAGGTTGTTAGTGAATTTGTTTAGTAAATAGAATTTATTGTAAAATTTTCATCATCTTCTAGTGAAATGATTGAAGGCCAGTCCCTTACTATGGTTGAGGTAGGAAAACCCTCAAAAAACCAAGAAGATGAATCTTCAGATTATCTTAGTGCTTAAATTTAAGATTTGATATGGAATTTTAAGCATATTAAAGAAGTGAATATAAACATACAAAATGAGTTGGAAGTTTCTATAAAATATTTGGAAGATTTGAAAATTTCAATTATTCTAAAATTAGATTTGGAATCAGTTCAAGATCAGTTTCACAAGCTAAGATAAATTCTATTTCCAAAATTTATTTTCTTTCATTTCAGAGAGAAATGTCTGAATATATTAGTAAAATAAAATTTGAATCAATTTCCAAGTCAGATTATTTATAATTAAGAAAATAAATGGGAGTAAATTTTAATCAATAATAAGTAGCTCAAGTCAAGAAAGGGATTTTACTTCTAGTCATCCAACTTCTAAAAATTTGTTAAGAAGGTTTCAATCTATTACTATAGTTTTATATTTAATATATAACGAGATTAAGAATCTTCAGTGTGATAGAGTTACACTTCACATTTTTTGGGCAATCAAAAAGATCTTTTTAAGAATTTACATTTGATGATACATGTATTAGAAACCATGTCAATCAATTAAGTGAGATACTGTAGAAGTTTGTACAATATTTATTAAATATCCATGAGTTTCTAAAAGTAAATTTAGTTGAAGCAATGAAAATTGGATATGAGTCTAATATTTTGATGGAATAGTGGGCTGAGATGTTTAATCACAATCTTGAAGTGATGGTGAGAGAACTCAATACTATTCATTAGTTTATTTGAGATTATTTTAAATCTGACTCCTCATTTGAACCAGACCCTTCCCCCTCATCCAATCCCATTTTTTAACCTTTTAAAGTCTAATATTTATTGTAATCAAAGATTTTTTTTAATGAAAATCTTTTCTTCGTTATATCATGTTTATTTATTTCATATTTCATTGTTCAAAACTACTAATTATACATGAAGAATTTATTATTAGCCTATCAAAACATTCACTAAGATTTTTTTGCCACATTATGTATATTTTATTCAATTTTTTGATACTTTGATTTTGATATCAAAAAAGGGGGAGAAGTTTGGGTTAACACAATATTTTTTGGATTATGATATATTAAACAGGAAGAATAGGAGACATATTTAGAAATTTACATATTTGATTTTTTTGGATAAATTATCTTTTTAGTTTGTAAAACATAACTTTTTATAATAATATTTTTTTACCTATAATTTATAAAATTTTAAATGAGAATTATAATTTCTATTTTATATCTTTAAAACTCTATTCTATTTATGTTTAAATTTCATATATTTTCTATAAGTTTTTTATATAGATTTTATTATCATAAAAAATAGGGATATTATTGGGAATTTATTATCTCAGTAATATTATATGAATATTATTTATTTTTATTATGACAAATACCATTGTTTTTTTCACTAATGAAAATACATTTAGTGTCTTTCAGGATTATCTTATTTTAGAGTTATTTTTGGGTTAATTTTTTTGTCTAAAGTATTCTGGATGTGTTATAAGATTTCTAGAAACACTGTTTATACCCTATGTTTGTAATAAGAATATATGGTTTTCAAACCCTACTTTTTCCAATGTACTATACTTTTATACCCTACGTTTGGAGTGAACATAAGAATCAGTTAACCTATGATATTGTAAAGGTATGGATCAAGAAAAATAATTTTAGAAGAAACCTTACATTTGATAAACTAATGTATGGTTCAAAAAACCAATATTTTGAAGTTAACTATGAATTTTCCATAATACTTTCAAAGTTAACCCTACATTTTACATGGTCAACTATAGAGTTTAAATTCAAGATATTGTTTGATATTTTTTCATCGGTCTTGATGGGATTAATTAATATCTTTTAAATATTCTTAAAGAATGATTCAAAATCTCATATTCAACATATTAAATACTAATTATTTATATGGAGTGTTATGAATTTATTTGAATGTTTTAAATTAAAATAATGGAAATTTATTAGGAGATATTTTTTGATCTATTTAACCAAAATAAAAATAGATTTTATCTTTATAAATAACAATATTTATATCATTTATATGTGTAATAGCACATTTTATTCAAAAAAACATCTCTACTATCATGATGATCTACAATTTAGAGACATACATGTTTTGATCTAGTTCTATTTGACTATCATTATTTTATTTCTACTACCATTGTTCTGTTGAAGTATTTTTAAAGATCATTTGGAACTAGGATCTATTTGAAGATATTATTTCTTGAATAACCCTCTCTATAAATATGGAGATCCATTATTTTTTAATTTCTACTGCCTCCTAACCATTTTTTATTATTTTCATAAAAACCACTTTCTGAGAGTGGAACTGAACAAAACATGAAACATTATAGCAAAAAAAAATTCAAAGTTTAAAAACCAGATCAAATTTTTTTAGTACCCTGTAAATCATGCTAGCTGTATGAACCACCCTGAACGTCAAGTCAGGTGATCCATCCATGTCATTGCCTCCATTATCACGTCACATTCATCATCTTCCCGTCTCCTCCGCTCACTCTAAAAATCATATTCATCACCATTTCTAGCATCTAATCAAAACTACATTCACAACATCACTAAAAATCAATGCTTGTCATCACCACCAGACATCCGAGAACACGGCCGCCATCACTGGGAAACCAAAATAAAAGACTTAAAAAAAAAATCAAAAAACTGAATAAAAAATAAAAAGTATGGAATAGAAACCATCATTTGGGAAGAAACACCCAAGACAAATCGATGAAGTAGTAGAAACCAGGAAGAAATGCTCACCATCAGAACCCTAAAGAAAGAACCGAAGCCTACTCTGGCTGCACCTTTTGGTACACCATTGATATCTGAACCAGCACATCCAAAAACCTCATAGTAAACTACCACACAAAACTGGACAGGGGGGAAATATAACATGAGGAAATAGTAGTGATTCAAGAAATAAATGGTCTTAACAATAATCCATGACCTTTACCAGGACAAAAAATCCTTCCTTCAAATCAGACACCAAGAGAAACTAGAACCACCTATCGATAGCCATGCCATTTCGTTGAGACTCCTCACCATCCCAATCTAGCATAAGAACCCTTGTGATGGACCTTAGATGGAGTTTATAATAAAGGGAAGGACAAAAAGAGTAGAAAAGGTGAGCTAAGGCAGAAGATACGAAGATCGATGTCCTAAAAACTAGAAATGAAGACAAAATTAGAACAAGAGAAAAGGGGAAATAGAGGAGATGAGCACCAATAGAGGAAAAAATAAAGATGATTGGGAGAGGGGGAGATGGTGCCAGAGGGATGCTGCAATTTTGAGCTAAATTTGTTTAATTCAATTAATCTTGAATTCTCAGAGTATAAACTGATCATACATAGTCATAGTGGAGTGTCAGATTCTCACACTAAGATTTGTATTAAAAGGTTTTATATAAAAGAACCCATCTTATTATAAGGTTTAAACTAACTTCACCTAGTTGTGGAGGTATTATGGTAAGAGGACCTATTTAATAAAAATCACCAAGCTCACTGAGTGAGTATTGGTGGAGTGGACTAGGGGATCTTTGTGCTCCAAACTACTATAAAAACTATTGTGTTATTATTATTTTTTTGTAAACTGCATAATTTTCATAAAAAAGATAATGATGTTTATCATAATCATATATTAATAGGGATAAAATTCAAATCAATCAAGATTTCAAAAAGGGAAAATTTCTCTCCCTCTTATGTATCTTTATGTTATTCCGAAATAATAGAAAGGGGATCTATGGATTGAAAATAAAGATGATGAAAAGTGAAATAATAATGTAGGTGATTTTATACATCTTCAATAACATAGATGACACTCAATTATATATAACACCACATATTAATGTCTTAAAACAATGTTATTTGAAGAATATGGATATGTGGTCACTGAATAAGAATAATAAAACTTTTATGTAATGGTTTAAAGTGACCGTTCATGGTATCTATAATGCTTAGAAAACATTAAGATATTTAGTGGATTGTCTATGTTTAAATGTGATAAGATAGTTCAAACATGAAATTAATGGATATAAATTTTATACCAATGATCAGGACAATAGATGTAAAGTCTAGAATAATGGTGTATTGGTGTTCGCTGAAGCAATGAATTTTTGAGCGTAATGAAAAAAACCCAATATTTTCTTCATGTGTATATTATGAATATATTGAATATATATAGAAGATTGATTTCATTAGATTTTGGATTCTTGTGTTAAAGTGTAAATGGTTTGTCAGTAACAGTAGTGCTGAACATAATTAATTTGGAACAACTCAAGTAGATCTAAATAGATTGAGATACACAAATATCCCTTTTATCATGGAAACACATGGGCATAAATTATTTAGGTTCTTGATTTATCAAATGTGTAGTGTTATATCATCTAAAAATGAAAAAAACGGTATTTTGGTGATGAAAAAGTTAATTATGATGAGTAATTATGTGATATCCCTATTTCCATTGAAATATTATCAAAGGATATTGACGACCACAATGTAGATATGGTTAATGGAATATATAACAATCATAAAGAAGTAATATGGGAAAAAAAATCCTTTAGTAATATTCTAATATTATAGGTACTATATATTAATTTAATTTTTAAATTTTTAAATTTGAAATATTGTGAGATATATTATTTCTAATTGTAATATTTATTTAAGTCAAATATTTTTGAAAATATGATAAATTTTTTGATTAGTATTAAAAAATTATTTAAATATAAATATTTATTTTTTATGAAAATTTAATCATTTTAAATATTATTTAAGTTTTTTTCTTATTTTTATATAATTTAATGCATTGTAAATATTATCAACATTTTTATAGCATTTTAGTTAAATACTTTATTAAATATTATAAAAATCATCTTTAGTTTAATTTATTTTTCTTTATATCATTTACCCATTGTTATTGAATTTTATATATAATAGTTTTATTTCTATCATTTTTTACTAACTGTTTATTATTTTTGATTTATATGAACATGTCATAAAAAATAACCAAGTCATCTCAATATTTTAGGGAGGAAAATCCATATACTTCTACTAAGGATCCTTCTAATTCCTCTACATAAAAGATGAAGGTACCGAGGTGCACAATGGAAGTCAGTGGGCCAAATATTTAAAATTTTTCATTAGAAGAGCAATGAAACATCATCTAATCTGAGGATCTGTGACCTAATACAGTTAGAGGATCTTAGAAGGTTTAATCAAAGATCATAAAAAATAAAAGAAACATATACATCGTTCTTACTTGAAGCATGCACGTCTATCACAAGTCATTGAATTTTTTTTCTAGAAGTATCTGATACCAAACCCCTATAGATCATCTACCCAAACTTCTCAAATCTACACAAACACTGTTCGTTGGATTTCAGGTGCAAGCGTGAGGCTCTGAAGATCTCTTCAACACTATGTCAATCACCATAATCCTTAGCCTTATATTTATGAAGGTGAACTTCGATAATTTATTTGAATTGATCAATTATATCCCTCAAAGTTGAGAAGAGAGAGAAGCTCTCAATTCCTGACAAATGAATAGTCTATTAGAATGAGCTTATATCTAATTATATAGTGGATGTTCAAAATCTTTATTAGGGTTCCCCGACCCCCATTCATTAAACATCAACTAAATAACTGATATAAATAGTTAATTATGATAAAATTACTATACCATCATTATTATTTAAATTTTATAACATACATGTAATATATATTAAATATATTATGTGATAAAACCAAGTCATTACCTTCACTCATAACTCTTGATAATATTAAACAAACTTGGAATACAAAATAATATTTTTTCTTATAATATTAATAATCATATTTACTCAACCACTTGTAAATAATTTTAATAAATTAACTCAACCCAATTATTCTTTAATTGAATAATAATATATTTTTTTATTTATCAGTGATTGTTAAAACTTAGAAAACACTCAAACCCCATGGTGGGGCTCACCATGTCCTATCTAAATATTCATTAGAATAAGGAAGATTCTCAAATAATCTATTATGTGTGACCCTCTATGTAACACCCCAGGATTCCACGGTACACTTCTCTTTGAATAATACAATAGCATTTGTTATACGCAATAATGATTTCAAGCGCACCACGACTTACCAAACTAGCCGTTCAAAAGAGGTTATGAATATTATTAACTGAATTTTAAATTTTATATTATCCTTATAATTTTAATCCATATTATGAGTTTCTAATACATGATTGATGAACAAATTCATTTTTTTCAGATAAAAGTAGTATTTTTCAAAAAATGAAATTTTACCACCTTTTAATGGAGAAGCCTTTTTAAATCCAATATTTGAAACTTTTAAATATTCAATTTGACAAAATTAAATTCTTTTTTAGAATCAGGACATAAGAATTTAGTTTCAATAATGTTTTGGTGTTTTTTTGATAACTTTCATATTTGGGTGAATAGTGAAAAATACTATATTTTAACTGAAAACAACTTTTTTAATAAAAATAATTTATATTGTTAAATTATAAATTTTAATGGTTTGGAAGTATAAATAGATTATATTTTTACCATTTAGTCCAATGATGGTCATTTTAAGTAAGTTCACTTTGAAATTTGACATAAACAAGTGTCAAACTTTTGATAGTTATTATTTCTTAAAAATACGCCTTTTGGTTTTGAAAGCAGAAATTAATTTTAAATTAATAAATGAAACTTTTATGTTTTGAATTTGGTAAAATATAATTCATTTTTTGGATTAGGAATAAAAAAATTAGTGTAGGGTGAAATTTTGGTACTTTTCAGATAAATTTTATATTTTGATCAATAGTGAAAATTACTAAATTTTTATTAATTTTTTTTTAATCAAAATTATTAATAGTGATAAATTATGAATTTGAGTGGTTTTAAAGTATATTTAGAATATAGTTTTACCATGTAATACAATTTTGGTCATTGAACATAATTTCACATTTAAACCGGACATAAACAACTGTCAATCTTTTGATAGTTATTATCTCTTAAAAACATGCTTTTTGTTTTAACAACGGAAATTAATTTTAAATTAATTTCTCCCACTTCTGTGTTTTGAATTTGGAAAAATGGATTACATATTTGGAATCAGGATGTTCAAATTGTGTAAATAGGTAACTTTTATTTTTAGACATTTTGAATAATTACTTCGGTAAAAATTTTATTTACCATGGTTTAAGGGTAAATCTAGTAAATAAGGGTAAACAAATAATATTATAATAATAAAAAATTACCCTAAAACGTGTCCTACCCTTATTGGTTGATACATGTCTGACCATTAGAATCTTTGGTTCGATTTTGGGACCCCATGGATCCACTTTTAGGTGATAGGGACACTTTATTTTAATTAAGTTAAAATAAATACAAAAATTCCATACGCATATATCTTTTAGGAAAACAATTTTTAAATAGGGTTATATATGTTGGATTTTCTAATATAAGTATTCATTAGAAATCAAAAAATATTTCCTACATAATGGTATTTTATTTATAATTTTTTAATTTAATTTATTTATGACACAATGGTGATGTAGTAATTACCTAATTAATGAAAAATGAAAATAATTGATACTATTAATACCCAAATAAATGTAATTTGAGACTTTTTATAAATAAAAATAATTTTATAGGTTAATATGACATGTTAGGGTTGATTTAATCAACTTTTTTCGAAGTAATTATCCTGTTATTATTTTTTACAAAAATCAATTATTGAATAGTGAAAAAATTGACTTAAAAGAGTTTTTAAAACAAATATTATATTATTAATTGATATTAAATTCCTAAAAATCTAAGGTTCAGCCAAAAGACTTATATAATGATAGGTGTATCATTAAAGGACCACTTGGGGGTATCTTGGATGTATATATTAAGTTTATTAAACATATAATATAAAAATACAAAGAGACATTGTAAAACTGAAACTAATTAACTAAGAGTTAATACTTAAAGATAAGGTTAATATAGTAACTCAAACCTGTCTAAATCCTATTTGATGAGTTATTTGAGACCTATCCCCACCTTAACCTTTTAATAATCTACTTTGGAGCCATTATAAACCGAATATGAATTTATTATAAAATAATATTTCTAGCTTTTCCAAAGGTTCCCCTCACCCCTCTTATAAAAGGGACTCCCCCTTCTCATTAATTCACACCTTCAAAGCCTTTTGGTTCGGCCAAAACCTTACCAAATACTCTCTAAACTTCCCTAAATTCATCCTAGAGGCCTTATTTTGATCATAAATCCAACCTAAGGAGCGATTTTGATCAAATCAAAAGGAAGAACCCGAAGAAGAGGTAATGTTTTCACCACCATCTTTCAAGTTCCTTTCTTCTTCCACTTCTTCTATATTTGTTACTTCCATCCTAAAATAATAACCCCAGTATCTTCTATATACTGTGGTGTTATTATAAATATAGTACAACCATATTCATTACTCTATCCATCCTTTGAATAACATGTCACCATACGTGCGTACGTATGACTTACCATCTCCACGTCGTGGTGTAATAGTTATTCAATAAATTATTATTTGGATGAGTATAATAATGATGTGTAATTCATGTAAATAATAAATATAACATGATAATGATTCTGTATATATGATATACCATCCAATTATATATTATTTTAATATCAAAAGAGTGATATTGTCGCTCGTACGTACCTACGGATTACCGTCTCCACGAACGCGATGAGAATCATTCCCCATCGTATCCATTCAAGAATAAATTTAATTTTATGATTAAAAATAATGTTTATATACATGATATCATTCTGGATATGAATAAGATACATCCCATCCATAACAAATACGGCTCGCATAACAAATAGTATAAAGGAAAACGAATCCGTTAACACCCGAAATGACGATAATACTAAGATATTATTAACAAATCAATGTTAAAAGATCATATATGATATCATATTAATGTAAATGATTCTTGTGTAATTAAATTAAAATTATTTCACCATTATAGAGGAGGTTAAACTACCATCGACAAAGGAAAAAGTACAAGGTAAGGGGTTACTTATCTCACTTTTAATTTCGTGAGATTTCCATTGTTCACCACTTATTTATTGCATGTGGTGTGTGTACTGCCCATGTTTGTATTCATTGTGTGATATAATTTAATTAATTTATATTTAAATCATCATTGTATGATCCTTATTTCATAGGTTTATGTTTCTTATGTTACCGAATTGGTAAGAGAATTAAAAATTTCAATTTCTACTCATTCAGCTTTACGCATACTTCGTTGATTATTTTACTCCAAGATTTTGTGTGGAATAATTATTCATTTGATTATGTCATAATTTCCACTAACCTTTATGTGGATATTCTTTTTATACACATAATCACTCCATTGATAAATTCTCAAGTCATCGGTATGAACTTGATACGAGTAATTTTTACTCAATCTCCATTTGTTGAGTTAAACATCCAATTCATTGGGGTTGTTTTTACAAAAATATGTGTGAATGTCCTTTGATTGTTTTACACTAAATATCCAATAATATTAAGTGTATTTATATTTTTCATACATAATTATATCATTTAATTATCCTTAACCTAAGGATACGACCTTTATGATATATTTCATCTCAATTAACATTCCATTGAGACTCCTTTGTTTTTATACACCAAATCACTTTTATATGGTGTATATAATGTACTTTGACATAGTATATCATGAATCCATTTATTCTCATGATATTACAAAGTTTTCATTACCTAAATTATTTGTATTCAAGTGTCTCTATTTTGGTTAGGAACTCTTAATAAAATATCATTTCAAAATGTTTTAAAGATTTATTATTCAAAATATTTCTCATTAATGTCCATGTTTTAAAAATGGTTTAAGGATTTTTTTATATGGACATTAATGTTTTCAAATCAAAATTCCTTTTAAAAGTTTCAAAGTGGTATGGGACACTTTGATTCAAAAATCTATTTTAAATGGATTCTTGACAGATAGAGTGACTTTTAAATGTTTTCAAGAAAAAGGGGGATATTTATTTCAATAGTTTTGATGATTATTTTAATCTATGTCAATATCCTTCATTATTCTTGATTGAGGTTAATGTGATACAATACAATCTTTCATATTGTATTTAATGAGTTATGTTTGACTATGGATGTGCTATTTTTATACCATTCATGGTTTGTGGTTAAAGTATTGACATTTTGTATGCTAGTTTTAATACGAATGTTTATGTTATGTTGAAACCTGTTCATATGAGGAATGAATTGGACTTAGTAAGTGATGGGTGGAGCCCGCTATAGATCCTCGATGCATCGGTAGGTCTCATGAGACAAAATAGTGTCTTGGCACAAGGACTGGACAAAATCTTATTTGTAGTATTGGCACGAGGACTTGGCTATGTGGTTATGATAGTCTGGCATTATGCATTCCATCATTATGAAAGTGGTTATTGATATTTCATGTGATTATTAGACTAGTAGAATATCCATGTGAGTAAGTAAATGGAATTATTTCATTTTATCATTGCCATATTATTCTGAAGTTCAAGTTTAAAAGGCTTTTGTTTTAGCCATACATTGCCTTAAGTGTTTATGCTTATCTATGAAAGTTTCCACTATATTGTTATCCTTAATGGGAATTTGAGCTCACCCCTTTTCTATGTTTTATTTTTCCCCAGATGTGAAGAAGTAATTTATGAATGACCTGCAGGGGTAGTATGAGGGGATAAGAGTGTGAAATATGGAGACTATATTTTTGTAGTTTTTATTTAATGATGTAATGTAAAACTTTATTAATGTATCTAGTGTTTCCAAGTCTACTAAACTAATCAGTCTTTCGAGATTTGATCTTTCTTGTGATCATTCAAATGTCTTGTAATAATGCACCGACTCTGGGTATCTGGGGTCAGGGCGTTATAGGTGGTATTAGAGGAAGTTTGGTACAAACCTTGGAAGCTAGATTTAGATAAACTCTGATTATATCACATAGACCTAAGATAGACTTTGAGGATTAGTATAGGAGAACTTCCTAGAATTTTTATATTCTAGAGATTTTGTGAGTTTTCCGAGCAATAAATCCCTTTCTGGATACGAGCAAGTAGAGGCGGCTCTAACACAGATGTACCTAGGGGTAAAACCCGAAAACACCGCTTTGATCTAGACTCGAATGAAAACTGGCGCATGACAACGGGCCTTGCTGCACTCTTGGTTATGACACTCCCGAGGGATATGCTTAGGATAATTTACATTTTCTTTACAAACCAATTTGAAGTATTATATATAAGATGAGAGTAAATGACCTTGGTTAATCTTAATCTGTTTCAAATTGAGAATATTGTGACATGATATTCTTTAAATAATTTTATGACTACTATTACTCACACAATACTTTCTGGTTTTAGTCAATGGCTAGATTCCAAAGAATTCCTAGTAACTTTGAGAATGATGTACAAGGTGGGAATAGTGGGGGAAATGAGCAAAAAAATGGAGTGTTGATAGGCGTGAAAGATATTGTGTTCATGGAAAATCAGTTTTCCAAAAATATGATCAACAACATATATATTAACCAACTCCCGGACTCAACAAGGAAGAGAAAGGTGATGAATGATAAGATCTCCAAAAACGGAGACCATGGAGAAAAGAACCCTCAATTTCCATCATGCAAGAAATGTGGTAGAAGACACCTGAGAAAGTGTCTCAATGGGACCAATAAATTCTTTACGTGTGGTAAGGAAGGAGATAAAGTGAAGAATTACCGAAGAAAAATGAATAGTAGTATGGAATAAGATAAAAATGGTCCCAAGAATCCATTTACAGTCATTTTCCGTAAATGTAGGGGACCTGGCCATTACCCGAGTGAATGCCCTATTCTATAGGATATTTTCTTGTTCAAAGAAGAAGCTATGTGGAAATAAATGGTTGAAGAAATGTTTAAAAAGTATTAGTGTTCCTTGTTGATGGGTTTAATTTGGAATAATTTTCTCTTGTATTTGTAACCCTGTTGTTTTCCATGTGAGAATGATATTTGAGGAAGAATTATCTCTTATCTTATGGATATAGTTATAAATAACCATTTGATTTTATATGATCATTGGGTTTGAGACAATTATAAGTTATTATAATTTGGGATAAAAATGAAAGGTATGATATAACATTTGTGGTTAAATTATGTTATGGTTATTTTGAGGAATTTATCTCATTTTGGTAATGTTATAAAAAATAGTTTTTGAAAAAGGACCACATGTAGACCGTGTGACAACCCATCACGTAAGACAAAGCTATAAGAATCGAACCCACAACAAAAGTGCGATTGAGATTTATCGCCTACCACTGGACTACGTGAAGTCCCTAGATAGTGTGACTAATTATTTTTAGTTAAATGATTTTATTGATCAATAATAAGTTGATTTGGGTTCTTATGTCTTATCAAATAAATACCCTTGGTATAGGAAAATGATTTGGTTATTAAGTGATAAATGTTATTTTGGAAGATGTTTGCTTTGTTGGGAACACTATATGCCCAAGTAAAATAGAATACTATGGGGTTTCATTTGTTGAGTAATGGTATATTTTTATCTACGTTTTTATTGTGGATTTATAGTGATTTGGGTTATTTATAAAGATGATTAACCTATAATAGAGAATATGTGATTAGGTTAATTATTTTTAAGTTTGTGATATTAAGAGTATTTGATGTCATTTTGGGATACAATTTAACATGGGAGACTACATAATCAAATTCTTCTATGTTTTGGGTTTCAATATTAGTTTGGATTATATTAAAGGATTTTAAGAACAATTGATTGTTGAATGGTATTTATTTAACTTTGGGGTATTGTTGGTTTAATTTTAGAAATTAAGATTAGTGTTTATTTCTCTAAAGGAATATCATTTTGGGGGATCATTAGATCCTGTACTAACCATTTTGGTTTTGATTAATCTCTAAAGACAATTTAAATATATAGTTTATCCTGCATGGGTCAGGTGATTCTATAGAAGTTTACTCTAGCTCTTCTAGTGTGACCAAGTCTCCTTGAATACTCATCGTTTAAAAAAATGAGTTAGTGGTGAAATTTATGAAAGAATGAAACTCTACTTAAAAATTAAGTATATATCTTTATATTCTTAGTCAATATCATAAATGAATTCCTCATCCATATGTAATGTAACTTAAAACAAAAAATGTTGTCTGTTTACTTTTCCTACTAGGAGACTAATGACCGTTTGTCCCAACACAAGTTTGTTGTTTTCTTATTGTTAACTTTCTCCTGATCATGATTTCTATCCCTATCCATCAGAACTTGACACTTAGTTTATCGTCCATATCCATGTTTTCTTACATGGAATCCTAGTATGAGTTATCTTGGGTGACCTTTATACCTCTCTTTCTTTCTTTTAAAGTGATAGTTTTATTGACTCTTTTTCCGATGTGGGACTTTCTATTATATTCTCAAGCCCAATTTTCGAAATTGCAAGGACACAATTTACTGAAGGAGGGGGGAATGTAACACCCTAGGCTTACACAGTACACTTCTCTTTGAATAATTCAATAGCGTCTGTTGTACGCAACACTGATTTCAAGGGCACCACGACTTACCAAACTAGCCGTTCAAAAGAGGTTATGAATATTATTAACTTAATTTTAAATTTTATATTATAATTATAATTTTAATCCATATTATGAGTTTCTAAGACATGATTGATGAACAAATTCATTTTTTTTTTCAGATAAAAGAAGTATTTTTCAAAAAATGAAATTTTACAGCCTTTTAATGGCCAAGCCTTTTTAAATCATATATTTGAAACTTTTATATATTCAATTTGACAAAATGAACTTATTATTTAGAATCGGGACATAAGAATTTAGTTTCAATAATGTTTTGGTGTTTTTCTGATAACTTTCATATTTGGGCGAATAGTGAAAAATACTATATTTTAACTGAAAACAACTTTTTTAATAAAAATAATTTATATTTTTAAATTATAAATTTTAATGGTTTGGAAGTATAAATAGATTATATTTTTACCGTTTAATACAATGATGGTCATTTTAAGTAATTTCACTTTGAAATTGGACATAAACAAGTGTCAAACTTTTGATAGTTATTATTTCTTAAAAATACGCCTTTTGGTTTTGAAAGCGGAAATTAATTTTAAATTAATAAATTCAACTTTTATGTTTTTAATTTGGTAAAATAGACTTCATTTTTTGGATTCAGAATAACTAAATTATCCTAGGGTGAAATTTTGGTACTTTTTGAATAACTTTTATATTTTGATGAATAGTGAAAATTACTAAATTTTTATTAAAAACAACTTTTTTAATCAAAATAATTAATAGTTATAAATTATGAATTTGAGTGGTTTTAAAGTATATTTAGAATATATTTTTAACATTTAATACAATTTTGGTCATTTAACATAATTTCACATTTAAACCGGACATAAACAACTGTCAATCTTTTGATAGTTATTATCTCTTAAAAACACGCTTTTTATTTTAACAACGGTAATTAATTTTAAATTAATTTCTGGCACTTATATGTTTTGAATTTGGAAAAATGGATTCCATATTTGGAATTATGATATTCAAATTGTATAAATTGGTAACTTTTATTTTTATACATTTTGAATAATTACTTTGGTAAAAATTTTATTTACCATGGTTTAAGGGTAAATCTGATAAATAAGGGTAAAAAAATAATATTATAATAATACCAAATTACCCTAAAACGTGTCCTAACCTTATTGGTTCATACATGTCCGACCATGGGAATCTTTTGGTTAATTTTGGGACCCCATGGAGCCACTTGTAGGTGATAGGGACACTTTATTTTAATTAAGTTAAAATAAATACAAAAATTCCATAAGCATATATCTTTTAGAAAAATATTTTTTAAATAGGGTTATATATGTTGGATTTTCTAATATAAGTATTAATTAGAAATCTAAAAATATTTCCTACATAATGGTATTTTATTTATAATTTTTTAATTTAATTTATTTATGACACAATGGTGATGTAGTAATTACCTAATTAATGAAAAATTAGAATAATTGATATTATAAATACCCAAATAAATGTAATTTGAGACTTTTTAAAATTACAAATAATTTTATAGGTTAATATGACATGTTAGGGTTGATTTAATTAACTTTTTTCGAAGTAATCATTCTGTTATGATTTTCTTACAAAAATCAATTATTTAATAGTGA
Source organism: Viscum album (assembly GCA_963277665.1). NCBI lineage: Eukaryota > Viridiplantae > Streptophyta > Magnoliopsida > Santalales > Viscaceae > Viscum > Viscum album. The sequence continues at coordinate 1,892,021,545 of OY728156.1, forward strand.
CAAAATTGACTTAAAAGAGTTTTTAAAACAAATATTATATTATTAATTGATATTAAATTCCTAAAGATCTAAGGTTCGTCCAAGAGACTTATATAATGATAGGTGTATCATTAATGGACCACTTGGGGGTCGCTTAGATGTATATAGTAAGTTTATTAACCATATAATATAAAAATACAAAGAGACATTGTAAAAGTGAAACTAATTAACTAAGAGTTAATACTTAAAGATAAGATTAATATAGTAACCCAAACCTGTCTAAATCCTATTGTTTGAGTGATTTTAGACCTATACCCACCTTAAACTTTTAATAATACACTTTGGAGCCATTAGAAGCCAAATATGAATTTATTATAAAATAATATTTATAGCTTTTCCAAAGGCGCCCCTCACCCATCTTATTAAAGGGCACTCCCCCTTCTCATTAATTCACACCATCAAAGCCTTTTGGTTCGGCCAAACCCTACCCAAATACCTTCTCAACTTCCCTTAATTCATCTTAGAGGCCTTAGTTTGATTAGAAATCCAACCTAAGGAGCGTTTTTGATCTAATCAAAAGGAAGAACTCGAAGAAGAGGTAATGTTTTCACCGCCCTCTTTCAAGTTCCTTTCTTCTTCCACTTCTTCTTTATTTGTTATTTCCATCCTAAAATAATAAATCTAGTATCTTATATATACTGTGATGCTATTATAAATATAGTACAACCATATTCAGTATTCTATCCATCCTTTGAATGACATGTCACCATACGTTCGTACGTACGGCTTACTGTCTCCATGTCGTGGTGTAATAGTTATTCAATAACTTATTATTTGGATAGGTATATTAATGATGTTTAATTCATGTAAATAATAAATATAACATGATAATGATTCTGTATATATGATATACCATCCAATTATATATTATTTTAATATCAAAAGAGTGATATTGTCACTCGTGCATACGTACGGATTACCGTCTCCACGAACGCGATGAGAAACATTCCCCATCATATCCATTCAATAATAAATATAATTTGATTATTAAAAATAAATTTTAGAGACATGATATAATTCTGGATATTAATAAGATACATCCTGTCCATAACAAATACAGCTCGCATAACAAATAGTATAAAGGAAAATGAATCTGTTAACACCCGAAATGACGATAATACTAAGACATTATTAACAAATCAATGTTAAAAGATCATATATGATATCATATTAATGTAAATGATTATTTTGTAATTAAATAACAATTATTTCACCATTATACAGGAGGTTAACCTACCATCGACAAAGGAAAAAGTACAAAGTAAGGGGTTTCTTATCTCACTTTTAATTTCATGAGATTTCCATTGTTCACCACTTATTTATTGCATGTGGTGTGTGTACTGCCCATGTTTGTATTAATTGTGTGATATAATTTAATTCATGTATATTTACACCATCATTGTATGATCATTCTTTCATGGGTGTATGTTTCCTATGTTACTAAATTGGTAAGGGAATTACAACTTTCAATTTCCACTCATTCAGCTTTACGCATACTTCATTGATTATTTTACTCGAAGATTATGTGTGGAATAATTATTAATTTGATTATGTCATAATTTACACTCCCCTTTATGTGGATATTATTTTGATACACATAATCACTCCATTGAAAAATTCTCAAGTCAACGGTATGAACTTGATAAGAGTAATTTTTACTCAATCTCCATTTGTTGAGTAAAACATCCAATTCATTGGGGTTGTTTTTACAAGAATATGTGTGAATGTCCTTTTATTGTTTTACACTGAATATACAATCATATTAAGTGTATTTATATTTGTCACACATAATTATGTCGTTGAATTATCCTTAACCTAAGGATACGGCCTTTATGAGATATTTCATCTCAATTTACATTCCATTGAGACTTCTTTGTTTTTATACACCAAATCACTTTTATATGGTGTATATAATGTACTTTGACATAGTATATCATGAATCCATTTTTTCTCATGATATTACAAAGTTTTTATTACCTGAATTATTAGTATTCTAGTGTCTCTCCTTTGGTTAGGAACTCTAACTAAAATATCATTTTAAAATGTTTTAAAGATTTATTATTCAAAATCATTCTCATTAATGTCCATGTTTTAAAAGTGGTTTTAAGGATTTTTTTATATGGAAATTAAAGTTTTCAAATCAAAATTCATTTTAAAAGTTTCAAAGTGGTATGGGACACTTTGATTCAAAAATCTATTTTAAATGGCTTCTTTACAGATAGAGTGACTTTTAAATGTTTTCAAGAAAAAGGGGGATATTTCTCTCAATAGTTTTGATGATTATTTTCATCTATGTCAATATCCTTCATTATTCTTTATTGAGGTTAATGTGATACAATAAAATCTTTAATATTGTATAGAATGAGTTATGTTTGACTATGGATGTGCTATTTTTATACCATTCATGGTTTGTGGTTAAAGTATTGACATTTTGTATGCTAGTTTTAATACGAATGTTTATGTTATGTTGAAACCTATTCATATGAAAAATGCATTGGACTTAGTAAGTGATGGGTGGAGCCTACTATAGCTCCTCGATGCATCGGTAGGTCTCATGAGACAAACTAGTGTCTTGGCACAAGGCCTTGACAAAATCTTATTTATAGTCTTGGCACGAGGCCTTGGATATGTGGTTATGATAGTCTGGCATTATGCATTCCATCATTATGAAAGTGGTTATTGATATTTCATGTGATTATTTGACTAGTAGAATATCCATGTGAGTAAGTAAATGGCATTATTTCATTTTATCATTTCCATTTTATTTTTAAGTTCAAGTTTAAAAGGATTTTGTTTTAGTCATACATTGCCTTAAGTGTTTATGCTTATCTATGAAAGTTTCTGATATATTGTTATCCTTACTGGGCATTTGAGCTCACCCCTTTTCTATGTTTCATTTTTCCCAGGATGTGAAGAAGTAATTTATGAATTTCCTACAAGTGTAGTATAAGGGGATAAGAGTATGGACTATGAAGACTATATTGTTGTAGTTTTCATTTTATGATGTAATGTAAAACTTTATTAATGTATCTAGTGTATCCAAGGCTACTAAACTAATCAGTCTTTTGATATTTTATCTTTCTTGTGATCATGCCAATGTCTTGTAATAATGCACCGACTCTGGGTAACTAGGGTCGGGGTGTTACACTCTAGGCCCATATCTCGATAGTAGTGAATAATATTCATTGACCCAGAGAAGAGTCTTGAAACCCATCAAGGCCCATAAATAGGTATGGAAAAGTCATATAAATAACAACTAATCTACAAAAACACATTGTGTAATATAATTTATTTCTCATACAATATGTCATAAAGCATGATGCACACTTGTTTCATTGTCCTTTATTTCTATATTATTTGTTTCTCACTCTATAAAGATTTACCTTTTGATTACCATGGACATGGATTTATGAAGGTATTACCATATCGATCAACCGGGATTGAGATATCACTTCCTCAACTTAGAAGTGACAAATCCTATCTTAATCATTCAACCAATTTCACACCACTAATGATGCAACCAACATAAACAACTTCATCACCACTTTATTGTCATGGTTTTCTATTTACATAAAAGTACATGATCAAATGGAACACATTGATAATGATCTAAATTCATAAGACTAATACACATGTCCATAGATAGAAATAACCAATGACACCTGAAACATGCGGTGTTCCTATTTGCAGGCCAGTCCTCATGATCTCAACTACTAAAGGTCACCAAGTGAAACCTTCTTGAGAATAAGTCTCAATAATTATAATTTCCCAACACCTAATAGTCACAAATCATCTATGTCCTATCAGTATCATGTATCTAGACCATTGGAAATTACTTTAATATTACTATCAAAGTATCTCTAGGTTCTCATTATAGTCTGGGATCTACTATAATTCTTTTATATGACACGTAATCCATGGAAATTACCATATATATAGTGGATAAAAAATTATCAAAACTATTATGGTAATATAAACACACACGCACACACAAAACTCTACGCATTTAGTGGTAGTAGAGTGCATCACAAGTTGAGTCTAGGGTACCCACATTCAATACTCCCACTTGCACTCGAGACAACTGCTAACATGTCTCAATATTCTAGCTCTCACATAAGAATAATTCTTATTTTGAGATATTTATTTAGTTATGGGGTCTTCCACATTTTACTATATAGATACTCTACTGATTATGACATCACCTCTTTGAGTAGAATCCCTCAAGAGATGAAACTTCTAAATTATATACTTTGTCCTCTAGTGTGACTTGGGTTCCTTGGCAATAACCACTTCCACATTGTCATTACAATAAACTGGAATATGGTATGATTTATTAGGAATAAAACTAATGTGTGAGAAAAAACTTTTTATCCAAACTACCTCCTTAACTATATCAGAAGTCTCTATATACTCATATTTTACTATAGAATCGATGACCACAAGTTTCTTTGAGGTTCTCCATCTCACTGCACCACCATTCAAGAAAAATATGTAGCTTGACTATGATTTTAGAGCATCATAATCTATCTAGAAACTATAATTAGTGTATCCTCTCACTACTAGTTCCTTATCTCCTCCAAACACCAGGAATATATCCCTTTTACTCCTTAAGTACTTCATGATTTTTTACAGCTTCCCAATGCAGCTCTCCTAGATTATCTTGATATATTCCCAACATTATAAATGTAAAGGAAACATCAAACCTAGTACATATCATGGTATACATGATAGATACCACTGCCTAGGAATAATGGATTCTACTCATTATTTCAGTCGCCTCCTATGTCTGTGGACACATTTTGTTGGAGATATTGATACCTTATGACATGGTAAACAATCCTCTCTTCAAATGTTCCATACTGTACCTTTTTAATGACTTTTCAATATATTTACTTTGACTTAGCCCAAGTAGAATTTGAGATCTATCTTGATTTATATTTATCCCTAGAATTTAGTCTTCTTCACCTAAGTCTTTCATGGATAAGCATTCATTTGACCAAGTCTTAAGTGACTATAATAATTTCAATTAATTTCCCATAATCAACAAGTAATAAACATATATTACTAGGAAAATAATATCATTCCCATTAACCTTATTATAGGAATAAGTATCACTTTAATTTTTGATGAAACCAAATTATCTTGTGGCCTCATCAAAATGAATAGTCCATGACCATGATGCCTACTTTAAACCACAAATGGATATTTGTATCTTGAACACTTTATTGGAATTATTCGACCTAATAAACCCTTAAGTTTCATTAATATAGATTTCTTAAACCAACTTCCCATTTATAAAATCAGTTTTGAAATCCATTTTCTAAATTTCACAATCATATAAGGCTACTATTTCCAGAAATATTCTAATGGATTGCAACATTTCTACTAGTGATAAGGTTTCTTTTTAGTCTGTACCTTGATGTTGTCTAAAACCCTTTGATACCATTCTTTCCTTATAGTTATTAAACTTACCCTCCATGTATAGTTTTTTATTGAATTCCCATTTCCCCCTAATGGGTTTTACCTTATATGGAGGGCCTACAAAAATACAAACATGATTTTGGTACATGGATTCCATCTCAAAATGCATGGAATGTTTCCATATAAAATCATCATTACCTTAAGGTTCTTCCTTATATGTTAGAGATTTATCATCCTCAAGGAGTAATGTGTCAATTGACTTAGTGATAAGAAAACCATAACACTATGGTTATATAACCTCTTGAGTTGAACTATACAAAACTTGTTTCTTGGAAACTTCTTCATCTCCTACTATCTCTTATGGAGATTATTACCTTACTATATTCTATGATTTTGGATTATTAACTTCATTAAATTCAATCTTTCTCCCACTATTTCAATTGAAAATTTGTTCCCTTTCCATTAATGTGGCTTTTATTTCCATAATTAATTTTATATCTAAAGGGTTATATAGGTAATATATTTTTTTCTATTTAGGATAACCTATAAATATGCACTTCATGCTTGAGGATGTCAATTTTTCACTAGGTATAGTCTTGAAAAAAGCCTTGAATATCCATACAAGTATGCGTGATAGATTGAGTTTCTTTATATACCACAAAATATATGGAATCCCATATGTATCTTTAGTTGGTACTTGGTTAAGTTTATACGCCACCGTCTACAAGGCGTATCCCAAAAAGGATAATGGAAGAGTTTCATTACTCATCATTGATCTGATCACATCAAGCAAGGCCTTATTCCTCCTTTCACTAACACCATTCCAATATAGTGTATAAGGAGGAGTGAGTTTGGATACTATCCCACAATCTTTTAGGTGATCAATGTAATATTGGTTAAGATACTCTCTACCTTGATCTGAGAAGAGTGCCTTAATATTCTTACCAATATGGTTTTCTACTTCATGTTGGTATTTCCTAAACTTTTATAAAGAATATAACTTATACCACATTAAGTAGATATATCCATACCTACTAATGTAATTAGTAAAAGTAATGAATTAGGAAAACCCAACCCTTACCTCTACTAAAAATGGTCCACATACATTAGTATGAATTAATCCCATTAAATCAGTGTCTCTTTATCCTTTCTTAGAAAAGGGTGCTTTGGTAATTTTCACCTATAAAAAATCATGAGATACGTCTAAGGATTTTAACTCAACTAAGTCTAAATACTCTACTTGATTTAATTTCTATAATTTCTTCTAATTTACATGACCAAGCCTAAAATTCTATAAGCGAGTGTTATATGAGTCATTCTTGCGGGTTTTGTCATTGATTTTCATTACCGAGTTTTCGAGTTCAGGAATATATAAGCAATTGTAAATAGGCGCCATACCATAACAGATTCTATCACTAAAAAGAAGACAACATTTATTTAAAAACATGAAATAAAATCTCATTATGTTCAAACTTGACACTGAGATTATGTTTCTGGTTATATAGGGTATACAATAACAATTATTTAATATAAGAACCCAACCACTAGGCAAAGTTAAATGATAATCTTCCACTACTAAGGCTACTATACATACACTATTTACAACTCAAAGATCCACTTCACATTTTTCAATCTTCTTGAATCTACTTGGTTCTTGTATATGAATGAATATGTGTGAGACACATGTTGTATATAATACCAAACTTCAAATATTTCATTAAATAAAAAAATATGTGAAGTAGAAGTGGAATATTGCTTCTTCTCATCTCTTCAATTATTCTTCTAGTGTCCTTTCTTTCCACATAGAAAGTATAAAACCTCCTACTCATTTCCCTACCATTGTATCCTTGTATTTTTGGGAGGATGGTGCATCATTGTCTTCATCTTGGACTTAGACTTAGACCCATTAACCTTTCCCTTCCTCCTATTTTTCACAATAAGGACAAAAGAATTGGTTTTATTCATATCCTTATCAATATGAAGAAATGAATCCAAATGATACAAGAGAAACTTTTTCATGTTATTCATATTATAATTAACAATTAAAGTAAAAAATCATGATGGTAAAGTGGAAATAATGAGATAATTTTATAGTTCTTGGTTCATATTGAATCCTAGGGATTCAAGTATCTCAATGTACCTGATTATCTTGAGTACATGAGGTCCTGCTTGATTGCCTTCTGCTAGCTTGCACCTATATAGGGGACTAGAAATATAATAAATTTATTACCTAGCTCTCTCCTGATATAATTCTTAGAGATGAGTAAAAATATTATAGGTCATATTAGCCCTCATTCATTTTGTGTAACTGACTAGAAATAGATGAAAACATAATTCCCTGTACATCTAGTGAATCATTTACATGTTTTTTACATTTGTATTTATCCTCATTTATTTCTCCCATAGGAGGTTCAGTAGGTAGTGTGGTCTCTAGAACATAGATCTTCCTTTATTGGTATTGTACTATGCAGAAGTGCCTATACCAATCCTAGAATTTATGGCCGGCCAAGATATTTTATTTATCTAGTATAGATCACAGTGATAATGTTTCAGTGGTGTTGAATATTTCCTTTTTTTATCTTCAAAAAAATAAATTTTAGAATTCATTAATTTATCTTAATTACCTTTTACACATTTTGACTAATTAATCATTAATTCATTAAATGTCTCCCACTATTTTATCAAATGTCAATATCCATCACTATTAGATTCAGAATACTCTATCACTTGATTATTCTAGTGGAAAGGATCCTTGAAACCTCTCATCATAGCCTACAAGATATGGATACACCAATACTTGGAGAGTTTCAATGTAGGATCTAGGTTGGACAACCACTTCAACTGGTGGTTCCTTGATCTGTTTAGTAAAGTCACAGCTTATCATAATCGTAACCTTGATTCCATAAACAATTTTCCTCTAAAGTGATAAAAAGCTAGCTATGGTAATCCTTAACTACCAAATTTAGTTAACTCAACCCATTACTATCACAAGAACTCCCCAGTAGTATAAGGAACTATAAACTATGTATGAAGAGATTACACCCAATTTTGTTCAAATTTTAGCAACAAAATACATTTATGACTTAATATATCTTGTAGGTATTTTATTATTTTCTTGAAGAATGTAATTCATTTCTATTAAATATGTTCAAACTATGTTGTCAAACTCACAAATGAACATGCATTAATAGAAAAACATACATCGCATCCTTATGAATGTTATCTTGTTCATTATTTAATGTGATTTCAAAGTAAACATACACTTGCATAAAATAACAAACAACGCATAAAGGAAATAATTCTACCCAACTAGTCTTGAACATATTTTATTGGTTGATCCATTTCAGATCTATTATGACCTAGGGGTAACATACCTGAGTCGAGTCCTGACTCATATTACAGATTTCCCACCGTTCAATGTATTTACTTATCATATAGAGTACCTCCTCATAGTTGTGGGGTCCACATCTTATCACATCATCATCTAATGTACAAATATACTTGTGCACAAGTGAGGGGGTCTAGGTGCATAAAATACCACTAATAAATTGTACAAGAAGACACTTATACATAATAAAATAAAATACGATGTGCATATCATCATTTAATTATCTACTTATTACAATCATCACACATAATAAATAATTAAATAAAACATCCATACATGCACAAGATCAGTCATTTTTCTCAATAAAAGTCAATATAAAAATAAATTCATGATAAAAATTAAATTAAAATAAATTTTAAAGTGCAATAGTATTTAAATAAATCAAATGAATTATATAAATTCAAATAATTTATTTTATTCGGTCTTATTTTTAATTTAATTATAATTCCAAAAACTAAATTAAATGAACTAAATTAATTTAATACTAAAATTAAACTAATCTATTGTAATATTAATATACGAATTTCAAATCAAACGTAAATTTAATTATTTTAATTTAAAACTAAAATTAAATTAATCAAATCAACTAATTTTGATTATATTAATTTAACCTACCCCCAAAAACTCCACATTGGACCTTTGTAGGCTGGGTTATAGCCTCACAAACCCATTTGGGGTCATTTAGACCCCATGTAGGGGTATTCTGGGCTAGGATGGCCCCCAAACCCATTTCGTGCTGGGCCGACCCACCCTAACCCATTTCAAGGAAAATCAGGACTGATAGGACTTGTGGAAATACCGGAAGTGGTACCTCACATGATAAGGGTCTAGACTAAGGGGTTCAGCTATTGGAAGTGGTAGTGGTGGTTGGATCAACAATGGGAGGAGAGAGTGATGATGATTTCTGGAGGTGCAGGTTACCTTGATCACTCAAGATCCATGTGACGTCAGTGGGGGGGGGGACTTCATAGGGGCGGTGAAAGTGAAATCCTTTTTGATTGGTGAAAGCGGCAGTCCGACCTCAGGAGTCAGGGCGTCCAGCAGATCATGGCTCAGGATCGACAGCTTTGTGTGCCGTACGGGGTAGACCCAAATGGTGAAGGGGAGGTCTTTAAGGAGGCATGGTGGTGATCGTCTAAGGGAGGGAGGTGGTCTCAGGGTCTACTGCTGGACCTAGAGCTGTTGGGGGAGTGAAGCGCAGTGGCAGGTCCTAGATCTGGGTAGCACTTGGATCCCACAACGGTGGCTGGTGGTTGATGGACCTCACTAAGGCAGTTTGGCCAAGTAGTGGTGGTGTGGCCGTGAAGGGGAGGTGTCCAATGGTCTTTTTACAAGGAGGGGAGGAGGGGAAGACAAGGTAAAGGGGGTCACAACCATGAGATAGGGGGGTCCAGTGGCGGTCTAAAGGGGTTCTCCCTTTCTAACACATAATATTAGTTTTGTTGACAAAAAAGGTGGCCAAATATGTGTTTGGAAATTTTTCTCAAGCAGTCCCAAAATGCTTCCACAACCTAAAAATAGGTTTATTTAAAAAAACTATTTTTTTTGCTGGTGGAAAATTAGGCCACTGACAAGAGTAACTCTGGCGTCCAGATTCCATCTAGTTCTTGGTTGAAATTATTTTTTTTCATTAAAAGAATAATATAAATCATATTAAAATATGAACTTCATGTATTTTAATATTTTATAAAAAAACCACCACTTTCGATCCATAATTTTTTTGGATGGCCATAACATGGCTATTCGAGATCAGATCAAATCATGCGTGGATCTGTTGGGACCATTTTAATACCCTCTAATTAAATTTAAATAAAAATATTTTTTATTGAATAAAAAAAACCACACAGTATCTTTGATACTGATTGAATGTACCAAGGCATGGAGCAGATGATAATGGGTCAAGGATTTCAAAATTTTCAACACTGGAGTGATGAAACTTTATCATCTTTGGAGATCCATTCCAAGGTATAGTTTGAGGATCTCATGTGATTTAATAAGAATATAGAAAAATAAAATTAATAAGTACCATGTTCTTATTTTAAGTGTGCATGTTTTTCAAAAGTCATCAGTGATTGTTTATCAAAGGATATGATGTTGAACCTCTCTAGATCATCCACACATGCTTCTAGAATATGTGCAAATACAGTTAGTCAGATTCCAAGTGATAGCACAGAGCTCCAAGGATCACTTTGATGCCACATTGATCACCATGATCCTCAAACTTTGATTCAAAAAGTATAACTTTTATTATTCACTCAGTTTGAGAAAATGTCTCTCAAGAATTCCTAAAGAGAGGGATGCTCTCAATTCCTGACCAATGAATAGTCTGTTGGAATGAGATTTTATGTACTTATTTATTGGATGTTCAAAATACCAGATTAGGGTTGCCTAAACCCCTTGCTTTAAAATTAAACTAAATTAGTGATATAAATAATTAAATATAATGAAATATCTACTCCATAAATATTATTTATATTATATATAAACCAGATTTATTAACTCAAATCATAACTCCTGATAATATTAAGTGAACATGGAATATTAAATGATATTTTTTCGTATAATATTAATCCTTTTATTTACTAACCACTTGTAAATAGTTTTAATTAGTAAATTCAACTTAATTATTATTTACTTGAAAAATAATAAATTTATTTATTTCTTGGTGATCAATAAAATCTAGACAACACTTAGACCCTGTGTTGGGTCCCACCATGTCCTATATACCTATTCATCAGAATAGGAAATATTTTTGAATAATATATTTTTCATGACCCTATAGGCCCTTATCTTGATATAAGTGAATAATATTCACATACCAAGAGTAAATTATAGCAACCTATCAAGTCCCTTAAATAGATAAGGAAAAGTCAAAGAAACGACAACCAACCTATGAAAAAACACTGTAATAAAATCTATTTTTCATACAATATCTCATAAAGTAGGTTACACACTTACATCATCATCATTTCTTGATTTATTATTTATTGATATATCTGGATGTATTTACCTTTCAATAACCATGGCTATGTATTTAAGAAGTACTATCATCCTGATCAACCAGGAATGAGATATCACTTCCTCAACTCGAATGTGAAAAATCCTATCTTGATCATTCAACCAATGCCATACCACTAATTATGTACACAATAAAAACTACCTCACCATGAATTATTTTTCATGGTTTTTACCTTCCATCAAAGTACGAAATAAAATGACACACATTGATAACAATCTCAAGTCAGGAAACCAATACACATGTCCATAGATAGAAACAACCAATGGAACCCAAAAAATGTAGTGTTTCTATTGGTGTGTTTTTCCTCATTATATCAATGACTAGTGATTAACAAGTGAAAAATCCATGAGAAGAAGTCTCAATGCTTATGATACCCCAACACCTGATAGTTTCACATCATCCGTGTCCTGTCAATATGAAGCATCTAGACCATAGGAAATTACATTAAGATTACATTCATAGTATCTCTAGTTTATCATTATAGCATGTGATCTTATATGATCCTTTTATATGACACGCAATCTAAGAAAATTTCCATAAATATAGTGGAAATTGAAGTATCAACACTACTATAGTAAGATAAACACATGTATATATATATATATATCAAATTGTATACATGTAGTGATAATTAGAGTACATAAAGAGTTGGGTCTAGGGAACCCACTTTCAACAGGATACTTATAATTCTATAGATAAAGTGAAGCTTTCCAAGGTTGGGAAATACAGTACTACACATTTACCTAAATTATCATTTTCTCATAAAAAGGAGTATATGATATCTATTGTGTTTGATGATAATGGTAATACTACAAGACTGAATCCAAATCAATTTATAAGTGAAACATATTTTGGATTGTGACTGTATTTTTTGTCAATGTAATTATTAAAGGAAAGTCAATGTGTGTTGAAGATGTTCAATGGAGTGAGATTCCACCCATAGAACATGAATATTCTTCCCATGTATGTGGGTAATAAATGATGAAGAGTTGATTCTATTGAATATATAACTAGAAATATTCAAGTGGGATTCAACACCATATATTATTTTTGAGATAATTTTTAAGAATATATAACAAGTGTTTTAAGGGTGATAAGGTGTACTATATACAATAATTTAAAACGTTTGAAGAAGATTATTGGTGAGAATCCAATCACATCATATGATTAAATAGTTTACCCTGATGTGAAAGACAAGTTATGGTTCTATAATTAACATATATAATAGTTTTATATATTTGAATATGATAGATAATGAGGATATTAATGATCTGTTCTTAATGGAGTGAAAAATATATCTTAAAGTTGTGAGAAACCATTCAAGGAGTACTAAGCTTCAAGGATACCGAATATAGTGGGGTATATCTATTGGATGAATTTTTTATAAGAGTATATATGGATTTAAGTCATTTTATATTTCCCATTATTTATTTGATGAATTATAGAATTTACAACTATTAATGAATTTGAAAAATTATATAAGTTTTTAAGAATTAGATTTTATAATGAGAAAATGGCTAAGTCATGTACCACATATGGGTCATGGACACTAGATAAAATAAAAACATGACTAAGGTAAAGGTTGCTTGAGATTTTTAAGATGATTAATCACTTTATAAAGATCATCCTACACCAATTAAACATCATTTTCCTTTTCATAATATTGAATTTAAAATTGTGTAGGGATTATTCTTCATCTGTGTATACATCATGAATGATTAGAATACGAATAACGAATTAATAAGAATCATTATAAGGAAAATTAGTGTTTGTGTGAATATCATTTCTAATCAAAATAATAATGAACATGCATCTATTTAAGCATCATATTCTCAGAATAAGGATCATTTCTTAGTGAAAATTTAGAATTTTTTAAAATGAAAACATGAGTTTATAGAATTAATTATCTAAATAAGAAATGATATGTAATGATTCCTAATAAATTATTTCAAGTTTAAAACATTATGAAGCTATTTTGAGTCATGATTAAATATTTTAGTGAAGAAAATTAATTGAAATGAGATCACGAGATCACTGTTCTATTATAATTTTATTTTCAAATAAGGATATTTGAAAATCAATATTTGTGAACAAAATGAAAAATAAATCCGATAAAACTGGAACTACGATTTATTGAATTAAAAACTGAAAACACACAAAGGGTCTGTAATTCATGATGATTTATGAAAATACTATATTCAACATATGGGTAAGAATATAAATGAAAGAGAAATGTTTAAAATATCAAAATAGGATATTTTATTCTTACTGAATGAGTTAAGAAGTGTGAAGAGTTTCTAGATAGAGTGTACACACTCAATCTTGATTTTTTACTAGTTTTTCTTGAAGCTCTCATGACATGATGAGAAGTATCATACTAAAATGTGCTACTTTATTTTTAATATATCATGAATAATGGTTATGTTTAGTTTATATGGAGATGCTTTGAGAAAATATCATGCCTATTTGAATATAATTGGAGATCTATTCTAATGAGATAAAATGAAAAAAATAAAGGTATTTTTGGTATTATTTTGGAGAAAAAAGTTGAGAAAAGAATATCGAGATCGTAGAAAAATATGGGTGCATGCAATTTATATTTATTTCATGCAACTTCTATGATATTTGTATTTATAAAAATTTGAGAGGACCCAAAATAAAGTGTGGGGTAGTGAATATGAAAATGGAATGTTATGATGTCGAGACACATGATTTTTCCCACGGAAAATATATCTCTTAAGAAGGTTAAGATGAGTATATTGGGGAATAAATATATTAATCTAAGGGATAAGAGGAAGAACTATTGAATAAGAGGAGAAAATAATCCTATACTAAAGTGAATAATTTTAAGTATCGATGAACAAAGAGACACTAGATTGGTTCTGTTGATAAGATTCTAATTGAATATAAAGAAGAATACAAGTGATCAAGGAGGATGTGTAGGAACTAATAGTAAATATATATTAGTAGTCAAAGTCCTTTAAGTTTGAGTTTGAGAAATTATAGTGAGGAGTTTCTAAATAAGAACTAGGATCTTGGTTGAAAATATAGACTGAGATATATTTAATTATTATTTTAGATTTAGACAATGTTAAACACTTTATGATGAGAAAGAAGAGTATATGATTTTTTTTATGATGTTACATCCTAGACATATTAGAGATCCACATAAATGTTTGTATTTTATCAAATATTGTTGGGATTGAAGTATAAAGAAACTATGGGACACGACACTTGTTTACTTGTGTAATATAGTGAATGCACACACCTATGTAATATGGTGTGTATGGTATGGAATGTTACCTACCAAACCATTTTAAATTGATGAAAAAATTATTATTGGATAATCCATTATAAAACATCCCAATCAAAACAATGAGTAGGATTTCTGGGAGGGGTTGGACCATGTTAAAATACTGTATGCTCTTCTATATTTTATTACTTGCATTAAAAGTGGTTATTGTATGCTCGGTTAAGTATAAATAAATATAAATAAATCTATAAATATATATAAATATTAATCATCAATAGATATTAAAAGTCGGTAAATGTTTAAGATAGTATTTTGAATTTGGTAAAAGATTGGAAACACCAGATTCAACCCCTTTCAGGTGTCTGGACCCATTCCCGAGTCACTATAATTATTATCATAGCTAAAGGTCCCTGCTTTTTGGATCTATATTTTAAGTCATAGTTTTTACTTGAAATTCATGAAGTGATGTTTTTAAATAAAATAACCTCATATATATATAATTCCATTTCCATTATTTTCAATAATGATTTAGATATTTTATCCAAAACTCTCAAAAAATATAGAAGAAAAAAGTGAATAATATGAAAAAAATTTGAAAGAAGAAAGATGAATCAATACCACATAAAGGTAATCATAGTGGTGAATATACTAGTCAATATACTGAATATTATTCCTATGATGATATATGTACAAGCTATGATGAAGAAGATTTTAATGAATCACTTAGTGATTTTAATTTTGAAGTTAAGGATTACTTAAAGAAGATACTAGTTTAAGTTATCAAATATATATTTACTTATATAAAAGGATACATAATGAGAATTTAGACTAGATTTTAAAGTTTATGAAATGAATTATTCATTAGATAAAATGGTATATAGGTGTAACACTCTCAAGAAACAATCTAAAGTCAAGGAAGAATCTATACAACTTTTCAATAATTTAGTTTCTCTGATTAATAAAGAATTTAAAATGATTTATTATAAGAAATATATATCTAATTAATTTTTTAAATAAGCGATCTATGAATTGGATAAGTTACAAAAAGTCTCCCTAAATAGCAAAGATTCATAGTTTAAAGTGAAAGGAATGAAAATAAACGAGTTTGACAATTATCTACTAGAGAGTGTCCAAATTCATGAGGATCAGGTGAGAAAGATTAATAAATTTTATAAAGTGAGTGTGAAAATAGTTAAAGTCCATAAGTAAGTTATTAACTTTAAATTTATTAAGTTGTATGTAAAGATGAGAAATCTAAATATCACCCAAGAAGAAACATCACAATAATCTAGAAATAGAAAGGATTCCACACAAATTTTAGAGAAGAGTATTGATTCTAAGAAGACTAAAAATCATGTCAAAAATAGATTTAAATCCTCTAGAGATCTATTTACTACAGCATATTGAAATAAAATATTCCGTTAACTTGATAAACATGTTTGTACTAAATATATTATAACTATTAGAGTAAGAGTAAAGTCAAAATCTAGGAAAATGTGGATGAAAAAAATACTGGTAAACCCAACACATATTCAAGGGTGGATTTGAGATTTTTCAAGAAGATAATATCCCCAAATATATCAAAAAAGGATGGGTTTCCATTGAAAAATAAAAAATATATAAATATAGAAAGACTACAACATAAGAAAAAGAAGGAGGTTTATATACTACTGTTGGTGCTATTGGAGGTTCAAACATATAGACATTGATTCCTGGTATATAATACTAGTACATGAAGCGTATAAATGGACTAAAAAGAGGGGTAGAAATATTGAAGCTTAGTGGAATCCTATGGGATAGATGAGAAAGTCACAAAGGAATAAGAATCTGTCATATAAGAATAAATTTAAATCACTTGGAAACTTCTATGATTATTGGAATTGAGGTGTTCGGTTCAATGAATAATGTTGGTTTATATCAAACCAATACAAATATTTTTCTGATTTAATGAGAATAACACAAATAAAAAGAAAATATATGAAGAAGGAATACAAGTCTTCCTTAAGGTGTGGGAAAGAGAAGAATGTCAAGTCAGCAACTCCTAAAAAGCTGAAAATGAATCATGCTAACTAGGTTGTCAAAATAATGAGAAGATGTTTTTATTATGGTAAGAGGGTCCACATAATATGACAATCTAAAATATTGATTAATATCAAGAAATAAGGGATTAATATGGAATAATTAAGGAAATAATCAATATGGGAAAGTTATACCAAGATTGGTTTGGCTATTTCCATCCAAGATGAAGAACAAAAATTTAATGAGAGGTTTTCCAAAATGAATGACTCAAAGGTTGTTAATGGTGTGTTTGGAAGGTTTAGGAGAGATAGACACATTTAAACCAAGTTCATGACATGGTTTAACATACAAGTAAAACTATTTAAAGCTAAAGGGAATGCATTGATTACTTCTAGTGGTAAAAGTGTTGCAACTAGAAAAGGGTCTACACCTAAAAATATTACTGAGCCTGTGATGATGTAATGGTTGAAAATATGACCAAAAATCCAAAAATATGGAAGAATCACAAACAAATTTACTTTCTTTTTAAAGTGAATAATCCATTTCTAACTAATAAGAAAATTTAAAAGAGGAATATAATAATGATGCTTAATGATATTTAGAATTAGAAAGTTAAAAAATTATCCAGTCATGAAGAGTTCCTTAGAAGCTAGAGATATGACTAAGTGATTCAATAGTTTGAGAGCTAAGTATCCAACCTATTTGTATAATTTAAGATATGATAGAGACTCAACTTATTCCCAATATATTTGGTTATACTTATTATAATTGTAATTTAATGTGATGTAAAATAAGTAATGATTTATGAGTTATAATCTCTAAATAGTAATAATATTATCCATCATGTAATATCTCAAATGGTATTAATAAAATAAATCCATGATTAAAATGTATAGATAGAATCAATTTTTGGGGATCTAATAAGAGAAAGATTCCAGAAATTATTCATCCTATATAAAATTGTAATTCTATATAGACTTTAATAAAATTAAGGCCCTGGAATTATTTTCACTCTCTCATTTTTTTGGTTAATTTTTAAACTGGTTATAAAGGGGGAGTGACTATAAAAACATGTGGGAGAAAAATACCTTAAACTTTAAATTTTTTGATGTGTTTATTGATGATGAGTGAAGGTTTATATAAATTATTTAAAATGTTCTTGATCAAACCTGAAGAAGTTAATTTTAGAGTTATTATCACAATATAGTTTATACATGCAGTTTTTATTTCCAAAATTAATCACTATTGTTTTCTATATTGGTTTATCCAAAGTAGACTTTGAGTTGATTATTTTATGGAAAATTGCTAAGAAAAATGTTTTTCCAACCTTCTCTAAAGTAGAATTTATTGATTCTCTAAAAATATAGAAGAATAAAAGGGGAAAGATGTTTCTATTAAAATTTGAAGATTAAACAGAGAATAACTTTTGCTTGTAATACCTTCCATTATATTTACGGAACCTCAATAAGGTGAAGAATACCATACATTTATTTTTTCAATTATTGTAAATAATGGTTAGGGTAAATACATTAATTTTATACAAGAAATTAGTATTTAAAAAAAATAAAAAAGTGGATATTGAATTAACCTATAAATTTTGGTTGTATTTTTTGTCTATGTAATTTTTTTAGGAAATCCAATGTGTGTTGAATATGGATTATGGAGTGATATTACACTTATAAAACATGATGTTGGGTAATAAAGTATACAGAGTTTACTCCATCGAATAGATGGCTGGACAAATTTATGTGTCTTAACCCACCTCAGATGATTTCTGAGTTGGGTTGTATGGATATATTAATAACATTGTAATTTGGATAAGTATCAATATCTAAAAAAGTATAAAAATTTTAAATAAGTTACATGGTTAGAATATAATCACATAAAATGATTGGAGAGATGATTCTAATATGAAAGAAAAAATGGTAATGATGTAATTATTATCTACAACTATTTCATGAATTTGGAGACACTATATAATGGGGTTATTAAATATCTGATCTTAGTGGATGAGAAAAGATAGATTGATGTTTTGAGAAACCATTCAGGGAGTATCAATATTTATTGTTATTTTATAGAAAAGAGTATATCTCTTGGATGAATTTTTTAGAAGAGTGGAGATGGCCTTGATGTCATTTAAAGTAGGTTAGAATAGATTTGAATAATTATTGAATTTATAAGTGTTTTTGAATTTTAAAAAGTATTGAATTTAATAAGAATGATCCTATATAATGATAAAATGGATAAGTCCTATGTTTCATAAGGATCATGAACAATAGAGAAACTAAAACAATTAACAAAGGAATCAGTTCCATGATTTGTATAAGGATGATTACCCACATTATAATGAACACCCCAAATTGTATAAACATCATATTTATCTTTGTAAGCATGAATATGGAAGTTCATAAGGATCATTCCTCATCTATATAAGAATCATGACTAATCTGTGTAAGGATCATTAAAAGGATGATCATTGTTTGTAACAAGATCATTTTTTATCTGTTCAATGATGAATCTAAATATGTGTAAGTGTTATGTATTCTATGAAAGGTCCATTCCTTACTGAAAATTTAGAATTCTATAGAATAAATACCTAAGTTTCTAGAATTAATTTTATATTGAAGAAATGATATGTGATAATGTCTGAGCTATTTTTTTATATTTAAACCATCATGAATCTATGCTGATCCATTATTTAAGATTATTGTGAATATACTGAATTGAAATGAGATGAGGAGAGAACCATTTAATTATATTAATATTTTTAAATAAGTATATTTTAAAATCAATATTAGTGATCAAAATTAAAAATATGATGATTTTGGCATTATACTTTGTTTAATTAAACCCCACAAACCCTCAAAGGGTATCTGATTAAAGACAATTGATGAGAATATGATATTTATGTTTTGGAGAATATCAAAGTAAGATAAATGTTTAAAATATCACAAAAATCTTTGTGATTATTTATAGATGTATTTAGAAGTGTTTTTAGTTTCTAGTTGGAGTGTACAAACTCAATATTTAGGTATATAATAATTTTTGAAGGTTTCATGTTTCAATGAGAATCCCCATACTACCATGTGCTAATTTATTTTTAATATAGATATGAATAATGGGGTTTTGAGATAATATAGAGATGATTTAATAAAGTATTTATTATTATAGAATAAAATGGGAGATTTATTTGGATGATATAAAATAAATATAAAAATAAAAGAAGTTTATTTTTAGTATTTTGGAGGAGAAAAAAGTTCAGAAAAGAATGTTGAGATTGTAGACAAATATGGGTGCATACGATTCATTTTTCCTGCACGTATCTTCCAAAATATTTTAATTGATGTAAATTTAAGAGTTATTTGAAATTCTATTGTAGGAATCACATTAAAAATTTGTAAACTTATAATGAAATCCAATGGGATTGAAAATGGTCATTCTCAAGGTGTCATGTGTCATGTGTCAGTTCTTCACTTCCTTCAATCACTTATGTATATTTTTATTTTTTTCTTAATTATAAATTAAAAACCAATATCTAGGGAGTGTTGATGAATTGTTAAATCATTAATAAAAACTAAATGAAAGTGGGAAAACACAAAGTTTGTAGGGAAAGGGGTTGATTCAAGGTCAAACAAATGCGGGTCCTTAACTGTCCAACTTAATAATTTAAGATATATTGATAATTCACACAATAAATTTTTTGAATAACCATTATCAACTTGATTTTTGAGTCTTAGTGAGCTTATGGAAATATCCTAGGCACCCCATGTATCACCTCCCCCATAGTGTTAAGAAACATAAATGAAACAATTAGGGATAATCCAACACACTTCACTTATTCCCATCATATAACATTCATCCATCAATTTACATGACCCCACTTGTATGATATACCGACTAAGATAAAGAAGGGGAATTTATTTGGATGAGTTTGTAATGGGGTTATGGAAATTACCTGGGTTAAGGGTGAAATATATCTATAATCTCTAGAAAAATCCACTACTTCATCACAATATATTAAAAATAACAAAGAATTAAAATGTGAGGGTAAATAAGAACAACATGAAGCCTCCCCTAAGACCTTTACTTAGGTTAATACTCTATGATCATTAAGTTAATACATCACACCAAAAAAAATTGGTTAAATAAATCATAAATAATAAAATTCATAATGGATGAATAAGAATAAAATTTCACATAACAAAAATAGATTAAAATATAGATCCAAAGAAAAGGGTTAGAACATTCATCTTGAAAATAGGGAATAATTCTCTCACACACAACATTTATTTTTATATAGTATATATGGAATGGCCTCTCTCTCATGAAAATAATAGAACATAGTGACAATAATTCCACAATCATATTTCATATGAATTTAGGAATAATTAGTTTAAAATAATTTCTGTGCGATGTAAGTCCATTGAAAGATGATTGTGGATCAGTATGATTTTCTGAGGAAGATGATGCACATGTCAGTTAGATCATTAATAGAATTAGGGAGGCCATATTTGGTTGGATTTGGGTCTTTTCCTATACTTTGTATTTAGTGTATTTTAGGTTGTTTGGCTGAGTCCTTCTTTTGTTTTAGGGGGAGGGCCTTGAAAATAGTGGAGTGGCCTCAATAATGTGGGTCAGATAGAAATGAAGTGGGATTAAACATGGGAAGTTGGAAATATTGATCAAACAACTTTCATGTGTGAAAATAAATGATCTCGATATGCCCATGGTATGGTTGATTAGAAACTCAAACTACATCAGTGAGCTTCAATCTAGTCTCATAGAGTGACATTAGTGGGTGTTATACATACAGGTTCAATTATATTGGAAGATCAATGACATTAACTCCGAATTAAAAGAAAAAAATACCTTCAATAATCATAATTATCAAATGAGAGTTGCATGTCAACTATAATTTCATGCTTAGATTCATCCAAGCATGAAAAAAATTGTAAGATTATTTTGAGTCTGATCCTGGGGATTAGGTTATATTTTCATTGGTTCAAGATGCTCACATAAAATAAATACAACCCTTCATTGATCAATATTGAAATGTATGGGATTAGGTTAAAATGGTAGATCAGGCTCAATCTAGAGGCATCATGGTGTGAGGATAAGTTCTTTAGTTCATACAACAGCTTCGAAAACTTGTTTGGGAATTTCCTCAAGTATTATATATATGGAGATCATCAAACTTGTAGCTGGTGAGTGGTAAGGTTTGAGGGCCCCTATTTCTTAGATCTGTTCCGAGAACTAAAACAATGCACATATTTTCTTTTGAACTCAGCAAATTATTTAATCTAAACATACTATCTTGTCAATTGGTTTCATGAATTGGTCTTCATGTGAACATGAGAGGATCATCTCTCCAGGTCAGTGAAATCAAGTGTTTATATAATTCTAATTGGGTCTGTGATTTGTGGGGACCATACTAATAATTCATGGAGATATGGTACACATTTCTCATATGTTTACAAAAAAGTATTTTCCTAGTCTTGGGTTCATGTAGAGTCTTATTGTGAATCTTTATGAGGATAATACTCATATTCTAGGTGTAAAGGTGGAAGTGTGAACCGAATATTTTAAAAAGAGTATAGCGGTGAGGATTGAGGAGGATTTGAGTGAATATTTACTTTAGGTATATATAGAAGACTAGGTGATGCTAAAATCTTGGGTGAACATAGGCTCAGAGTGCGATTGATTGGGAACAAGGTGTGTTATGCTAAGTATGGTGTGGTAGCTTGAAGCATAGTTACATGATTGACCAGGAGGTGAGGTGTGTGAAAGATTCAAACTTAGGAGTGTTCAATTGGTTTAAATATGCATGGTCAATTGTAAGTGAAGGTAATAGTCGATCACACTGGGGGTGAAGTATATAAGAGTGGTGAATAGAGCCACCATGCATAAGGTTTGCGGTAGAGTCAATCTTTTCTATTTTTATTCTAGAAATTGTAGATTAATCTACTATGAATTCTTTTCTTGTAGAATCGTCAAAATGTTGGTGAATCCTATTTATGAATTTTCGAGATTTTCTTGAATGGTTTATTGATCAAACATGGGATATTCACGCAATGGGTTAGAGTTGTTCATGCAGTATCTAGATGAACTGCGTGAAGAAAGTTCCATAGTTACTTGAATTTACAAATTTCCCAACCCAAAATAGTGATAACCAAATTAAATGTTGGAAATATTTTAATTTATATCAAAATAAAATTAAAAAAATTAAAAATACATATTTGATCATTTTAACCATTTATAAAAAATAATTGAATTTTTAGATTTCAATTAATTTGAAAGTTAAAAAAACATTAAAATCATTTTTAAATACATTTATCAAAATAATTAAAAATAGAAAAAATTATAAAAAAATTACAATATAATATGAATTTAAATTAATTAAGGGGTTAATTTATATGAAATATAGAAAAATTTATAGAAATTTCAACTATCAACAAAGAGGACACAAAATAAAGTGTGGGGAAGTGTGTGAAAAAATAGCATGCAAGCCTCTTGAGACACATGATCTATCCTAAAGGAAAGATAACTCCCAAGAAGGAGAAGATGAGTTTATGGTGAAAAAAATTAGAGTAAATAAAGATATAAGAGAAATAAAATTGGAAGAAGAAGATAACCCAATCCTATAATGAAGTGAATAATTTAAGGCATTAAAGAATGAAGAGGAGATGACCTAGTTTTGGTGATTAGAAACCAGTCAAAGAAGAAAAAGAATAAAAAGAGAGGGAAAGTATGACATGTAGTAACTAGTAATAAATAAATATTGGTGATTGAAGTTGTTTTAGTTTAATAAATTCAAATGAAAAAGTTCTAAGTAAGAACTAGGTGTTTGGAAGAAAACAGAAACCAGTTTGTGTTAAGTTATTCTTCTATATATAGGCAGTCAAATAATTTGTGCTGAGGAAGAAGAAGATCCAATTTTGTGGATTCATTAGAATCCTAGAAAGATTGGATATCTTATAAAAAGTTTATATGTTGTTGAATAATGATGGGATATTAGTATAAAGAAAATATGGGATGCATTACTCGTTCACTTGTGTAATATAGTGAACACCCATACTTATATAATATGGTGTGAATGGTAGAGAATGTTACTAATCAAACCAATTGTAATTTATGAAAAAATTGTTAGTATGAAATATGTTATTGTACATCCCAATCATTATAAGGACTATGAATACAAGGAGGGAATGATCATTGTAAAAATACCATGTGATCTACTTTACTTGCTTACTTACATTGCATGCGATTGTGGTATGATGGGTAAAGTATATATATATATATATATCCTTCTATCATAACTAAAAACATAAGTTCAAACCAAAAGAGGTAAATTTTTTAAAGATCTTTTGACCTGATTCACCCTCCCTTAGGTGTCTTCACCCATTATTGGGTCACGACCAGAATTTTTTTGATTGTACAAGTTAAATATATTTTTTATTTTTTATTGGAAAAGTTTCATCTAGAAGGAACTAGATAAACTATGAGTGACTATTTTGGAAATATCATTTATTATTATTTTATTAATCATTATGTGTTTTTCATAATATATGTTATTTTTATTCTTCTCACTTTCAGATGACATATGATTTACCTTACACTAAAGAATTCAGGAACAGATTCTTATGCTTTGTTACAAGGATATAGAGGGATTTTAAATCAACACTAATATAAGATTTAATTTTTGGAAAAAGGAAAAATTAGAATCCCCGTGAAATATATAGTTTTTAAAATGAACATATATAAAGGAAATTTGATTAAAGTAGATAGTAGGAATGATTTTTTGTAAGAAAAATGTCAATCATTTGAAGTGATTATATATATAATTACTAAAATGATAATATTAATGATTTTTATTATCATTAATTAATAGGAATCAAGAATATTTCATCAGGAGACTAGATAAAAGAACTTCTACCCTCCTAATTTATGTTGTAGAGGGTATCCTTTACTTGAAGAACAAATAATGGATGAGAAATTTGAAAAGTTGAGAGTAAAGTCTTTAGGATCTATAGAGATTTATCCTACTCCCCCTAGGTGGACATGAAAAATAAAAAAGGGTATGAATGATGAAAAAAGGAAAATATTTCATAGAAGATTTGAATGATATAATTGTGAAGATTGTAAGTAGTAATTAAATTTATTTCTAAACTCTTTATATTTCTAAATAATAATAAAATAATAAAATATTAATTACAGGAATCCCTTTAAGAGAAGATCACATAGGAGACCTTTATACCTAAGGGTATGATAGATATGTTTTTCACTAAATTAGCAAAGGAAGAATACCCAATTCATGTATGAGGATATAATGAAATCGTATCTATTAAAATATTTTTTGGTTGTCTAGGTACTTATTTTAGGGAGGATATATATAAGGAAATAAATTTCCTCTTTAGTAGATAAATATTTGGATATAAGTGATATAATGGAGGAAAATATTATATCATTATTTCTATCGATGTTTTCATACATTTATAGATATTTTTAGGTTGGATATCCCACTCCTCTACCTTTACATACATATCTCACTCTACCACCTTGTCCTCAATAGTTTACCATCTATTGGGAGTTATATATTGAGGTTCCCCATTATCATATTGTAGCATATATTAACATAAATTATATTGATTATAAATTACATCACCCATAGAAGGTGATAGATCAAATTAGTTTAATGGTATAAGATATTATAGATATATAGACTAGATTAATTTTTCATACTGATGAAGTTTCTACATCAAGAAAAAGTGTCAGACATTTTTTAATTTATGGATTTACATTTATAATAAAACGCAACAATGAGGTATACTTCTATTATATATTTTATTTAATATTTTTTTAAATTATTGTATTATTTTTCCACATACACACATATTTTTTAGGTATTTATTGAGTTTAAATACATAATATATTGAAGGAAATAACTTTTTGAGGCCCCTTTGACTTCATATACTACTTGTGCTGATAGAATTTCTAAATTTTTATAATATGCATTTATATTTTTTGATGTTTGTGAGATGAAAATTACTACTAATGTTTGTGGGTGTAATTTTATACCAATTATTTTTAAGAATGATATACTGGAGTCTACAGTTGGATATATGGTGGGCCTCATAGTGATGTGAGTCTTTTCTATATAAGTCAATTACCATGTTTCTTTCAATTATA
The DNA here is from genome assembly GCA_963277665.1 of Viscum album. Classification (NCBI taxonomy): domain Eukaryota; kingdom Viridiplantae; phylum Streptophyta; class Magnoliopsida; order Santalales; family Viscaceae; genus Viscum; species Viscum album. The sequence goes on from OY728156.1 coordinate 1,892,047,870, forward strand.
TCAATTTGATCTAAATCATTCCCTATGTTTGTATATTATATATCTTTATACAATTTTTATTCAGTATGATACAAAATTATTATATGGATTCAAATACATTCAATTTATTTCTCCACTAATGAAAATAGTATAGGATGAAGAAAAAAACAAATTCATTTTTCATTGATTTTAGAATGATGCAATTAAGTGTTGGATTCTTCATTATCTTGATGATCATAAAACAAATATTTCATTATAGGGAAATTTATATTAATTAAATAAATATCCACATTATATTTTTATATATACCAGTGGTTATTGAATGTTGTGTATTTTTTACACAAGAAAACACCACTTATTAGTTATTCCACATTCATAGTGACATGTGAAGAAATTTTAACGAATTATCATATAACTAAGTGTGATTATTTTTATGATGATATATTATAATAAATTTTTATATTATTTTATAAATATTATTTTCAAATAATTCATGGAAGAATTATAATTGGTTAACAAGAAGAGTGGAAAAAATATAATCTGTGCGTAAAGGTGACTTGTTTTATAAGTACTATAATTTATTAGATACTTAAAGTATTATTTTCACTTGATAAATTATTTTAATTTTTTTATTCATAAAAAAGGAGTACTCAAATGTGGGAATTATATCCTATGATTTATATATGAAATAATTACAACTAGGATAATGACAGATTACAACTAGGTTAAGATTCATTATCAATTTTCCTTTTATTTATTATTTCATTATATTGTGAATAAATATTAAATGGTTTCATTTTTAATTTTTAGCATTTTGATAAAACTAATATATATATAATGGAAATAATCTAAATCATCTATATGTAGTATGTGATGATTATTTTATAAGATTCAATTAGTTTTAGTTTATCTCTTTATATTTTCAATGTATATTTTGCAATTTAACTATGAAATTGAAATGTTTTTGTAATTGTAAACATATTGGGATAAAAATAAATATTATATAATCATAATATATTTTTTATTGATGGAATTTTATGCTATCTTCTACTATTTTTTTGTTACAGGTATAGGTAATGTATTTATAAATAATTTTTTTTAATTTTTTTACAAATTTTATTTATATAACTGATGTAAAAAACATATTATTCATAATTTATTTTATAATTGATGTTCGAAGTCCTTTGATTTTTCATTTTAGGATGGTTTTCACCATTAGTTATAAAATAACTAATGTAGTTATTAATTTTTAACAAGGATTATTTTATAAAACTAATGTTAAAAACCATATTCCATATCAATTATTTTATAATTGACATGGAAACTTCCCTTATTTTTCACTTTAGGAGGGTCTTAAACATAGATTATATTATAACAAATGTGGTAGATAATTTTTAATGTTAGTTATTTTAACAGACATTAAAAAATTATCTACAACATTAGTTACAAAGACATCTATTGTTTACTAATGAGAAAAATAAAAAAACTAACATTAAATACCATTTTATGTAATATTATATTATAAAAATTATTGAAATTTAATTAAAAATAATTGAAAGATCTAATAAAAAAGGTGTAACAAGAATTATAAATCCAGGTTCATGATATAGTTATATTCTAATATCAATAATGTATAGTCTTCTTATTATTTTAATTAAATCCTAGAAAACACAAAGTATAGTATTTAATATCCAAATATTGAATTCCTATTTTATTATAGTAAATTACTTCAATTAACTCAAAATTTAGGTGGTTGAAAACCATTTATAAACTTTTTGCACTCAATGTTCAAGAATAAATTGAAGCAGGCTGGTTCATGCATTTAATAGAGACCCTTCAATAAAAAAATAATTGTCATGTTTATTAAATGGTGAATATTATAGAGAAATAAATGAGTGCATAAACTAAATAAAATCATTATAAATTATATAACTAAACCATAAAATCACCATTCATTAAAAATTATCAATAGAAAGCATACACCCCTTTATATTTTGATAGGAACCCATGAATATATTCATGTTAGACATGAAAGAGAAAAATTAAATTTATAATATAACATCCATCTATAGTAAACATGGGGTATTCAACCTTCCAAGATGTCCAAACAATGATCATTAATCTTGATGTGATGCATTCCTCTATATATATTTTTAGTTCAAGCAACAACATACCCCTTTAACAATAAATAATTTATCTTTATTATCTCCCATATCTTCCCTTATCTACTACTTTTAGAATAGTGGTAAAATACAATTAATATAATCCTTAATATTTTAGTGGGACACACCATATATCTTCCCAAATATATCTAAATGTTATAAAATCTAAAAAAATATTAAAAATATGAAAACCCTATAGAAATCAACAAAACCATGTTGTAGTTTTAAATAATAACATGAAACCACATGGTAGTCTTGATAGAAAAATACACTAAATTCAAAACCATGATGTGGTGGTAATAAACAAATCATTGTTTGTGATGAATTAAATTTCATTATATTAAGGGTCTTAGTGTCATGGTTTTTTGTATGATAGTACATGTGTTATTTGAAAATGAACATTGATTAATTTTTATATTACTATTAGAAATCATGATTGATTGAAAGATCATGTGATGATGTTTTTATAGATTTTAAAACATATGTAATTATTATTTAATTATTAAACAATTGATAGAATAATTGAACCATGAATTACAATGATCTATAAGGTTTTAAATGTTTGGGAAATGTTTTAATTATGTATAAACAAATTTGAGATGTTTTGGAGTCCAAGGAGTGTCCTTGGAGCATATATAAAGATGTTCAATACTTATGAAATGGTGGTATTATATATTTTTGAAAGTGAGTATGAAATCTCATTGAAATGATGCTCTTATATTTCTCTTTCCCTTTAACTAAGGTTATAACATCTTATGAGGAAGTAATAGTCCTTCCAAAGTGTTATGTGATTCATTTAACCCATGGATTACCCTTAGAGGATAGGTAAATTTTACCTCTTTGTGATCACTATCATAATTGTGTGAAAAAGGAGGAAAGGATTTGAGAGAGAAAGATGTATGTTATTTATTTATGTTTTATTCAATTCAAATTAATGGTTAAATGTTGAGGAAAAATGATGTTTAATGGTTTTCACATTATTTTGGGAAAAGTGTTTCCCTTATTGAAACCAAATAGTAGAATCATATCCACTTTTGTTATGTTTGAATTAACATTTCAATATATAAAGAATCTAGAAAAATGATTTTTTCTTGAACCACATCACGTTTTTTGAAAAAAAATTTGGGTCATGATTATTATAACAATCACAATTTAATCCTAAGAAATATAATCATGGTTTATGAAAAATATAAAATTACATCATGATATAAGAAAATGGGTTGTTGAAGATGTATAATGAAAATATAACACCATAAAAATAAAATTTTTAATTGCAGTTTAAAAAAAATGGTCATGATTTGTATGAGAGTAATATTTCCATAAGATAAACAATGAAATAATTGATCAAAAAAACATCATGCACTATGGGAATTAGATTCTATACTAGTATTTTATAATTGTTTTTAATAGGATGTAGAACTATTAGAATAGACTATACCAATAGTTTTGAAAACCATTGGTATTATCCCTATATTTATTGGAGTGCTGTTATATTATGGCCTATTTTTCACCTCTTATGACACTCCATTTAATAATCCAACAAAAAAATATTACCAAAAGATAATAAATTCATCATTTCTAGTAAAAAATTTCAAAACTAAATTTATAATTTATATTTTACATTTAAACAATTAATACCATAAATTTGAAATTATTACATTTTAAATGTGTTTTAGTCAGAAGAAATGATTTTTCACAATAAAATCGTAGTATAAATATTGTAAGAAGTGAAATAGATTAGTATATCACTCAAAAAAATTACTTCCATGATCACCACTACTATCCCAGTCATCACTACCACCATCCTTATCCTGAACGTCATCACTAGTATCATTTTCATGGACAACTTCATCACCATTACCACTAAAAAGGGCATCACCTAACCACCACTGGGACCACTATCACATTCACTGAAACTATCATATAAGGATCACATCATCAACATGAATTTATCAAAAATCACAAAATTAACTGGTGGAAGTGATTGACATAAAGAAATCATAGCATTTATTAATTCCTTAGTGACCTTTTGACTTTTTTCATGCTTCTTCATGGAATTGTTTCTCATAATACTTCTACATGAGCCTCTTTGAACTCATATTTTTTAGAGGTGTTATAATTTCCTAAAATGAGATAATACCTAATGGTAATGATACTATTCCCATGCTAACAATATAATCTCACATGGTTCTTATCATCTAATTTTTATCGAAAATGACCACTTAGCCTAAAATTATAACCTCCAAATCTCTTTTTTAATTTTCTAAAATCCAATTTAAGGATAAGTGGTAACCTCACACTTCAACATTTAAATACAGAAAAGGTCAAATCTTCAAAAAAAATGAACTACAGTAGACATAAAAAAATTGACCAGATGCAAAGCCACCTGAGATTCATCCTAAAAATTCCGTTGTCCCCATAATCCATTAACCATATCATCAACTCGTCGACTCATCCATAGATCCACATCATAAGAGCAGCGTAAAGGAATACAATATTCAAATTTTAAATTTCAAACAAACACCATCATACCACCTATAACGATGGAACACCTTGCACTATGCACCATGACCATCTGTACACGTTGGCCTCCCCATCGCCGTTGAGAATCACCCACTGGAATCCCTTGCCACTGCTACATATTAGGTGAATTGAGCATAGTGAAACCATTGACATCGCTGCCTCAGTATAATCACCTAACCTCCATCACTGCTATCACTAAAACCCATCAAGATCATCATCAACAGAGTTTACACCCACACAAATAGAGCTCTGGCGAGACTGAACCCTTCGTCAACACCAGCTCGTCGGTGAGAAACACTCTCTGGAATCTATCATCGCCATCCAAAAACACCAAATAGGTGGAAGAGTTCCACCATGAACACTAATGCCAAAACCATGAACCAGACATAAAAAATGAAGCTTGGACCAAACCACCACTAATGGTGAAACAAAAAAGCAACATCAAAAAGAAAACAAAAAGGAGGTCACAAAGAGAGGCCGAACAGAAGTGGAAACCACCCGAAGAAGCAGGAGAAAAACCTCGGGAAGTAGGACCCAAGAATCGATGCCAGCCACCCCCACCAGCACAGTCCCAAACTACTACAAATACCTATGAACAAGACCAAGATGGGGTCTGGAACAAAGGGCACATCAGCAAGATCAGAGGAAAGGGAAAGCACATCGATGAGGTATATGCCTTTAAATATTGAACAAAACCCACTAAAATGAAAATTTATTTATGAAAACAATATTAAATAAACCTATATTTCTGAATAAAACTTGATAGAATTAATCCAATATTAAAATTATATGTTCATTATTCTTTTTAATTGTGCTCATAAAAATCATAATTAAACTCAGTTATACTTGAAAAACACTTGTTTTCTCTCATGTTACAACATAATTATTAATCCAAAAATGTGTAAATACTTCATAAAAACCTCATTTATTTTATTTATTCTTGAAGATTCTTAAAAAATAAAATTAAATAATATGAAACAAATTATTAAGAAAAATCTTAATGATTTACATTTTAATTTCTATTTTGTGTGTGATTATATTATCAATAGTGAATCCCAATGTCTATGATGTTAATTAGAATGGAATATTAGGTGATGGATTGAGAATCCACCCATTATATAAATACTGGAGTATCAACCCATGAATTATGGGTAAAGAAGATGATCAGACTACTATTTGAGTTTCAAAGGAAGTATCGTATGTTTTTAATGAAGTTTGGAAAGAGTTGGATGCCATGTGATAAACACTTAACATTCAACAATTATTTAACTAATACTCAATTCAATGATGAGTATTGAATTTATTGAAGTTTTTTCTATAATTTTTTGGATTGGGAAGAGATATAAATGAAGAATATAGCTAATAAAACTGGTTCTAGATAGCTTGTATAACTTTAATGAAGAAGAATAAAACTGGTTAAATGTTTTAAATAAGCTACGTAAATGTTGAAGAAACCAAAATTATGTTAATTTATTTAAGACTTGAAATATTTGAGATACCACTCTTGGAAGAATATTTATAAAGGTTGTAATGAATCCAGAGTTATAAAAGTAGAAGAATTATTGAAATACTTTATTACAAGTTTTATATGTTCTTTAAGGATTTAGAACTAGTTAAAAAGGGTTTGAAATTATTATAATAATTATTTGAATTATGTAGAGCTATTATGGAGTGTTTTGAAGTGGTCAGAAGTGGACTTGAGAAAAAATTAAGAAATTCTAAGTTACTTTGAAGAATATTTAATTCTTGTGTTGGATTTGAAAACATGAGAAAGAATTTCTATTACACATAAGAAGTTTTGTCTATGCGTATGATGTTTTGGTCCATATAAGATACTTGAATCACCCATAAAATATTTATCATAGGTGTAAAAGTTTTAAATTACCTTAATATATCTGGTCAGTGCATAATATAATTAACATATGTGTAAGATATTTAGTTAATGTGTGAGATAATTATAATATGTTTAAGATATTTGGTCTGTTTGTATGATATTTTTGTAACACATAATAATTTTTTCACATATGGTATTTTTGAAATTGAGTTCTATTATTCAGTAATGGAAAATATCATACGAATCCCGTATGATATTTTATTTGGTAAAAAATAAAGAATTATAGTTTCATGATTTCTAGAGAATGACACATTTTGGTGGATTATTTCACTTATATTCAAATACAAAAACATAAAAAAATATGAAACAAGATATGAGTTATTGGGAAACAAATATTTAGATTGTAGAAGAGAAGATAAAAGGAGGAAGATGATTTTGATGTACTTTTCAAATTCTGAAAAAATAGAGTTTTAAGAATTGTTTATTTATAATGAAAAACATTTCTAAATTTTTTTATGATATTATATCATGTTTTAGAAATTATGAAGATTTCATAAGATAATAATGATTTTTTTAAACATGTTTAAGGAAGATGATCACTGTTCTATAAAGACATGATTTTCAAATGAGAATATTTGAAAATCATTATATAATGATCAGAATGAAAGAGATAAGAGGATTCCAAATATGATATGATTTTTAAAAAAATAAAAAACATGGTTATGATTCAATCTAGAATTTAAGAATGTTGGCCTATGGAGTTCTATAATGTTCTGATGGTGTTATTGAGAGTTTAGAGACTCTCATAATGTAATTTGATGAGTTATGTCACAAATGATGGTTCTATATAGTTTTAATACCAAAAAAGATGAAATGATTTAATGAGTAAGGTATATATAGATTACATTGATTTTAATTTGAGAATAAAATGTAATGATCAATCATATTGAAAATTATTTGAAGTTTTATGCTCAGTCAAGACAGTTGAGGAAGATAAAATAGGAAGGGTACTTCTATCATTTACTAGGAGACAACTATTAAGAAGGAAAAAGAAATATGGGATCATGGAGAACTCCAACATACAAAAATAGTGAGAAAAGATGATTGAGGATCATAGAAACTAATTTGATTAGGAATTTTATATATTTAAATTATAGGAAAATTAAATCCTGGTAACCTATAAATAAAAATAAATGGAAGGAGAGATATGAAACCTTGAGCAATGGAGAACCAAGAGAGTTACAGCTGAAGAAGAAGTACTATAAAACTCTCAAAGAAGAAAAATTAGGAGTATCCAATATTATTATAAAGAATATATTAATTGGGTATCAAATCTAATGAATGAATAATGATAATACTACTATTCTTTTATAATATCTATGTGATGATACAGAGAGAAGGAGAAGAAAAAAGAACAGAGGGGTGATTGAATTGATTTTCATGTTTTGATTCTTGGTGTCAAGACTTTTTGTGTATAGGGAGATATTAGAATCATGAAGATAAAATGGGTTCATGTTTGAGTTTATAATCTTAGAGAATAGGATCCATTAAAGATCTGTGAATCTAATATGAAATAGAGACCAAGTTGTATGTGTCCTTGAAGAACAAGTGTTAGTAAAAAACTCGGTATTGAGTGGAAGTAGATCACTATTTTTAATGAATAAACATCATGTGTAGAACTGGTGATCTAATTTATAATAGAGATAAAAGAATCACTTGAATATACTTGGTATGGATCCATATAACCAGTGGGACATTGGGTATGAAGGGAGATCATAGTGAGACAATGTGACAATAGTTATAAACTGTTGTGAAGAAGTCTAGTGAGATGCTGAAAATTTTAGGTTTGAGATACACAGAATACATTATAATATGAGAATTATTATTATTGATAATCCTTGATTTGGGTTAATAACTAATCAATTCAAAGAGTATGACTTTATAGATGAACCTTGATTTTTTGGTGACTTTGTTTACTACATTATCTTAGAGAGGCCATGAGACACAAAGTTTATTGGATTGAGATTGGGAGAAATATAGAAGGATGGATTTAAAGGGTAATTCTTAAGTGTTTTTAGTGACTATGGATTCACCCCACCCCTATCATTTTTCCACAGATCCCTAGGTACTTCAAGTGGTATCAGATAAAATATAGGTTACCTCTATAAAGATCCAAGATAACTCTAATTTTTTATTAAAATATATGAATATTATATTTGATAAGTTTAAAGAAGAGTCTCAGATTAAGAATTATATCTATACTCTTATTAATTATAAATTTAAGCATCTGAAAATAATTTGAGGAATAAATAGAAGAAACAAGTAATAAAGGCAAGAAACGATTATAAGAAGGAGAAGGAGCTTCCAATTCCTAAAATTGAACAAAGTGGTAAGTTCACATATGAAGAATCTATTTAAAAATATCTATTTGACAATCTAAGTACAATATATAGAGATTATAAAGGGATAAAAATATTTGAATACTTCTACTCTTATGTTGGAGATTATTAGAAGAAGGTTATTTTTAATGTATTAGCTTATATACTTTGTTTTATAAAGGAGCTGTTTAATGAAAAATCATAGCTAGAGGAAGATGCTGATTCCAAGAGAGATTAGTTAGATAAGAAGGTAGGATGATGAAACATAGTCACAAAACTAGTTAGAGAAAAGGATGAAACTATATCCCCCACGAATTCCCCGAACTCCTTCAATTTTTATTCATTTTTGATAATCCCCCTGTTAAGGGTTGAAGGGGAACCCTTACATGGCTTGTAGGTTTCATGACATTACAGGTCCCAAAGTTTTTAGAGGAATTCATCTAAAATATAACTATTTGGAACTACTTTCTCCCCAGTGACTACATCTTGATGTCCACTCTCCACCTTCATATAGCTGTTCGGATAGGATTCCCGTGCATACACCGGATGGTCAAAATTATAAATGTCATACCCTCTAATTCTTCCAAATCCATTAGCTCTACTCTGGTGAATGTGCCTGCTCTTCCTCATCTGGAGCTTGCTCCTTGTAAAGTCTACCTGGTACATTTAAGCATAGTTTCACGTTTCCATAAGGCCTTGATGTGTCCTGAAGGCCTTAATATGGCCCAGAGGCCTTGAGATGGCCTGAAAGTCTTACTGTCATGAAGGCCTTAGGTGGACCGAAGGCCTTAAAGGACTTAAGAACCAAACCAATGGCCTGAAAGCCAAAATGGATGAATATTTCTAGCTGATATTGTACTGAATATTACCTACTATAGTAACTTCTATAGTTCCTTCTATAGCACTTCCACAGTAACTGGAAATTTGTCTCTGCCCAGATTTTAACTTGAGTCTCTTGGATGCACTTTCCAAGTCCTCACCAACCAGGCTAAGGATCTTGTGCCTATATAAATTTTAAAATAAATATATTTTCAATGTGTTAAAACCTTATAAAGAATAATTAATGAGAATGATATGTTTATATTTGTATTCAAGGAAGTAATCCATGTATTAGAGAAGATTCATAATGTCACAATGAATGTCAAAGATGCACAACTAGATGTGAAAGGCAAAATAGTCAAAGAGCTTGAAAGTTCACTATAAGATATTATAATGATCCATAAAGAAAAAAATTAGAAATTATAGAGTAGTTAAAAATAGATATTTAAATCAATTGAGGTGAAGAAATATTCACTCAACATGAAGTGTTTGGAGATGGAAGTCAATTTAAAAAATATATAATCAACTGATCTTTCCAAAGAACCGATAAGAGATATATTTACACTCAAGTTTCATATACATGTTTTCCCCTAAAATGAACTCATACTAGTGGTAAATAGAGACTAAGAATATATGGAGAAGGATTCACCTCATGCTTATAGAAAAAGGAATCCCAAATTTCAGATAAATCTGTTCACAAAAAACATGTTTAAGAAAAACTTCCTAGACATAAATCAAAATCTAGACACATTTTAAGGGGAAACAATATTGGTAAACCCACAAATATAGAAAGTGTGGATAAAATTTAGTCCAAAGGTTTTTTGGTTTCCACCCCAAAACAAAAATCTCAATAATATGGGCATATTTCTATAAAAATAAATTGAAAGATATTTTTTGGAAAGTTTTAGTGCTATTGAGGGTTTGGGAATGTGGCCATAGAATGTTTTCATAACATGTAAAATTATAAAATTGGTATAAGGATAGAATATAGGGGGATAAAATCTAGATCAAATATCAAAAATTATATATAAAATTCAATGAATGGAAAAACAAATTTTATGAGAAAAAACATGAAGACCTATCCAATTTCTATGAATATTAAAATATTTATCGGAACGCATATGATGATTTATGTAATGTTACAATCAAATAAAACTCTTATTTCGATGTAAATATATGGACAAAAAATAATTTCAAGAAAAAATAGATGAATAAAATAATTCAATGGAAAAGAATCCAGTGAAGAAAGTTATCGAGAAAGATACTCGTAAGGGGTCATTGAAAAGAGATGATGATCATGGTTTTTCAATATTAAGAAGATAATTCTATTTTGGAATAATAGGACAAATAATGTACTATTTCATGTTATCCACGAGTTTTAATGAAAAATGGAGTAATATATAATCTAAAATAAAATAATCTATCTAATAAAGAGATGATAGGATTATATCATTGGTTGAAACTCCTAAAGAAGCTGAGTGGTATCCAAAAACAGGTGACTTTAATCCAAATAAATAAGTGTGTGGAATGTTAAGTATATTTGGAAACACTCAAATCAAGTTCATGATTGTTTTACCTAGTTTGATGGAGTTAGAAATGAACATTGGTAAAGAACTATTGATTTCAAGTTCCAAATATGATTCTTAAAAGAAGAATTCCATATAGAAAAGTAAGGAATAGTATATTCCTAAATATATATTGAACATAAGTGAAAATTAGTTTGAAGAAGATATAATATTATATAATGATGAAAATGATAAATTTTACTCACTATCTCATGTGAAAAATACATTTTCAGTTAAAAAGAAAATAAAAAATAAAGAGGAGTCTATTCTTTCCAAAGGATAACAAATATAACAAGACAAGAAAAAGGGAATATTGAAACAATACAGAAATTTTAGAACCTAAAAGAATGGATTTTTTTGGGGTAAATAAGAAGCATCATCCCTAGTGTTATATCTAGAGACAAATATAATACCCACCTTATTCCTACATCTTTGGTGGTTGTGATTTATAAAAGGATATTAAAGTTTATGAATGAGAAGAATAAATGAAGTATGTGATGTTTGTATAATCAGGATAAAAAACTATTATATAGATTATTTCAAGTGTTATTCATTATAAATTGGTATCATACATCAAATTGTATCTATATAATTTGGAGTATATTTATTGAAGAATAATTAACCATGGTGAAGAATAATGAAAAGAATCCCTTTAGGGGGAGCTAGTAAGTAGATCAGGGCTGGTGGTTATTTAGTGATTTCCATTAAAATATAGAAAAGTGAAAAACCCAACAACAGTGGAATTGTGAGCTATTATATTCACTCCCCTATATTTTTTATAGCGTATGATTTTTCTAATCACCAAGGGGTGATTTTATAACATAATGGTGAAGTGAAGTAACCTTCACTTAAATATTATGATGTACTTTTTATGATGACTGTAGGTTTATGAACTATATTGAAAATATATTTGTATATCCCCAAATAAATGAAATTCATATTTGGTTCAATATTTAAAAATTTATATGTAATTATTTTATTCTTATGTGAAATCACTCTTTTTTTTCTATATCGTGTTTTTTCATGTAGACTTAGAGTCATCTTACCTAAGTCTCTCAACAAAGAAAATAAGTGTTTCCATCATTCTCTCAAGAAAATAAAATAACAAAATGGGAGAAGAAAGTTATTGAATTAAAGGGGATAAAAAAATTCCCTTGTACTTATATTATAGAAAAGGGGGTGATAAAAAAAATTTCATCCTTTTTATTTTTTTTTGACTAAGATGGAGATAGAAATAGAAATTGTAATGAGATATTTCCATTCATTTCTTATTTTTGGAAGTTCATAATATTGAAAAAAATCTAAGTGGGGTGATTGAAGTTCCCTTTGATATTTAATTGTGTTTATTTTTAATAGCACATGTTAATATATATATTGTTAATGTGCATGAAGTATTCGTTGATGTAATAAGAATCCACCCACTACATGAATATTGGAGTTTCTTCGCATGAATTATAGGTAAATAAGAATGTATGGGTTCCATTTAGTTTTAAAATAAGTATCGTCTATTGGAAATAGAATTTATAAAGAGTTGGATACTATGTGTGAAACCCGTTACATTAAAGGATTACTAAAATACTCCAAAAGTAAAACACAAGTACAAAATTTGGAGAGGTAATATATGTACTAAATTAAGATTTTAAAATAAGAATATTGCTTTTGATAACATATATGACATGAAAAATCAATCTTAAACAACCAAAAAAGTATATTTATTTAAATTTAATCTCTTAGATATCGTGAAAAACACACAACCCTGAGTTGAAATTATAACATTCCAATATTTTAAGAAATAAACACTATGTTCAATAGCGTACATGATATGCCACATCGAGCTTAAACAAATAAAAAAATATTATTATTTAAATGTTATTTTAATAACCTAGACATTAGAATGGAGGATATAGAAAAGATTAAATGAATTATGAAATTATGGTTTACACATGTATTTATAATTAATTCTTTGAACAGTTAATTAAAAAGGAAAATTAAATCATTTTTAAAATAAAAGGAAATGTTTTTTTGAAAAACTATTTAAACATGCACAAGTGCATTTTATACGAATAAATAAAAAAATCACTTTTGATAGATTATATTAATAATATATATATATATATAATATATTAAATCTATTTTTATCATTCATAATAGGTTTTTTATATAAATTATATTAGAAAAAATCTAATTTTATGAATAAAAGAACTAACTTTATAAAAATACAATTTTGTCGCCTTTGGATGGTGAACTCATTTTAAATATAGTTTTTAAATATTTATAGATTAGATTTGAAAAAATAAAATTATTATGTTAAATTTTGATATCAAAATTTACATTGTTTTAATTTTTTGTATTTTTCTCATAAGTTTCATGTTTTGATGAATAGTGAAGAGTACTGCATTTTAATTGAAAACTAACTTTTAATCCAAGTTATTTATAATGATAAATTATATTTTTAATTGGTTTTAGTGTAAAATAATATCAATAATACATTTATTAATTCAATTAAGGTTTTTGGAATCTATTTTATATTTAAGTTGGATATAAAAATCTTTTGAACATTTTCACATTAAAACCCTGTTTTCTTATTCTACGAATGAGATTAATTTTAAATTAAATTTATCCAATTATATGTTTTGAATTTTGAAAAATGGATTAAATATTTATAATCATAAGGTAAAAATTTATTAAATAGGTCACTTTTATTTTTGGACAATATGAAAAATAACTTTGGTGTTTTTTATTACTACGATTAAAGGTAAATTAGGTAATTAAGGCTTAAAATAATATTTCAAATATTATAAAATTATCCTAAAAATTGTTCAAATTTTATTTTTTGAATGTTTTTTAACCAAAATAATTCTTGGGTCAAATATAGGTCTTATTGGATCCACTTAGATGACTTTAATGCATTTATAGTATTCTATTCAAAGAAAACTCAATTTTGTGATACTTTTGTTATTAACAAGTGAGATATTTTTAATATTGGTTATATAGAGGATTAGTTAGACTAAAAATATTTTTTTGTAATATAAAACGTTTATCTTAAGCATGGTAATTTATTTTTAATTTTTAGGTAATAAATAATTAAATTAAATTCCTGCACAATGATGATGTAGTAATTGTGTAATTAATAAAAATACAAAACAAATGTTATTAAAAATATTGTAATAAATATAAGTTTATATAATTAATATCTTAAAATAAATTTTTAGATGTATTTTATAGTTTATTGATTATTTAAATGAGGTTTTTTGATGATATCATGTTTTTATGATATTTTTAAAAATCCAGGTAATAAATAATGTCAAAATTGACATAAATGATATTTTAAAATAAATAATATTTTATTAAATGATATAAAATTAATAAAAATATAAAATTAGTCCAAATGATTGGTATAATGCTTATTATTTTATCAATTATCTATTTTTGTTCTTTTTCCATTTTATAGTATCAATATAAACCATTAATAAGAAAAAACTAAGGTTGTCATGGTAAGAATTAAAAAGGTTAAATAAGGGTTAAATCAAAACAAATGAGGATAAAAAAATCCAAAACAAGTTTAATTTTCATTTGATTGATTAATTTAAACCAAAAATCATCCTATATTATAAATAAATCAGTTTATATCCATTTTTAATAGAAAAGTAATTTATATATATTCTATATTTTGAGGAATTCCAAGATTTCCCCTCTTGTCTCTTCTAAAAAGAAACCTCTTATTCTATTTTTTTCACAATTAAAAGCCTATTTTTTGGCTAATATCTACAAAAATACATTCATAAAATCCATAAAAACATTATAAAGGCCTTATTTTTGGAAGAGCACCCTTCTTAGTGGTGTTAAGGTCTTAATCAAAGGTGACCGTCCGAAGACGAGGTATCATTTTTAATTAAGTGTTTTTTATTTCTTCTTAAACTTTCTCCAAATATTATTAAACCATGATTACATAATAAATAAAATATAATTAATATATTTATATGTTATTATTTTTATATAATCTAATAAATGCATCCCCACTTCTATAAAATGGGAAAATGATTATCATTTATGTGTACGACAGACTACCACCTCATAAACAGATATAATTCATTTTTCATCCACGTCTCTCAAGATTGGTTATAATGATGTAGTTAATGTTTATATATATAATAATAATGAAATATTTATCATTATTAAAATATATTATATTATTTAAATTCTTACCTATTCACGCACATAAAAATGTTAATGTCGTTTGTGCATACGTGTGAACTATCACCTCCACGAAGTGATGCGATTCGTTTTTCATCACCACATCACATGAATAATATATATATATGTATATTTAAATTATTAATATAATATTTATGATATTATTTTCATTATATAAATATAAAATAATACTTACCTTATTTCCTTAATTATTATTGAAAAATGGAAATGTTACTCTTGTGTACGTAGAACTTACCATCTCCGTAATTGTATCATAGTTCATTTTTCATATCCATATGTAATGGAAGAATTTTAAAGTATAAATTATTTATAAAATTTATTATTATGTCATTAATATTATTCTAGATATTATGGACTAATGACCACTTTGACTATAGAAATCATATCAAAGTAATTTTTGAATCAAGTATTAAATATCATCAAAACATCTGACGTGGACTTAAGTAATTGTTATAACATGTTAATAAGTGATATATGAGGAATAATAAACATGAAAAATGTTATAAAGAAAGAAAATAAATAACATTTTTTTATTATTCATGAAGATAAAGAACATATGTTATGAGTTATACTCAAATTAATAGACTCCTTAACTAAAACATGCTTTTAATATTTATTCTTCTAAATAATTATATTTAATGTTTGTGAATTCAAAATGGTTTTTAAGAATGTATATATATGGAAATGAATGATTTAAAATGGAAATTTATGAAATTATATCATTTTTATAAAAAAGGAATCATTAAAAGGTTTTATCTAATGGACTTTATTTTAATGAAATACTATTTTAAAGTTCCTCTTTTAGTTATTTTTACATAGGTAAAAAGAAATTCTTTTTTAACATTTACGACATGAATTTTTCCCCCTCTTTCATAACTCTTAAATGATTTAATTTTTCCTGTATAATTTTTACAACTATTTTCCAAGAAAAATGGTTTCTATATTATGTGTGTAGTTTTTAGATTTTAAAAGTTATTTTAAAAAAAATTGGTATTTTGATATGTGAAAGTGTTTTACAAATGGGTTTATAAGTTTTTTCATGAGTTTTATTCATGATATAATACTTGTAAATTATTTATGAAGGTTTGATCCCCATTATAGCTCATGGGTGAGACAGATATAGAATATATAAAGGGTTTAACCCCATTATAATTCATGAAAAACGGGTGAGCTCGATATAGCTTATATGAAGGTTGAGCCCCATTATATCTCTAAAATGAGTTAGGTACTATATATATGGAACTAAACCATATGGTTATTCAATTTTAAGTGGGAATATAATAGTGACATGGTAATGATGTCCCTAGGAACCTATATGATTTTTTCTATTCTTTCTAATGAGTTTTATGAAATGGTTTTTAATGGGTTTTCATATTTTCACTGGACTAACAATTTACTTTCTTTATGTCACTTAATAAGATTTTTGTGCTCATCTCAAAATTTAAAATGTTTTTCACAGGTTTTAAGGAATATTAGGGACAAGGATAATATCAAGAGGATAATTGTAAAGATTTATTATCATAAGAAATCCTATTTTATTTTTAAGAGTTTTATATTGTTTAAAAAATTGATATTGTACAGAAGTGTCCACTTTTAATGTATGAGTTTAATTTATAAGTGTCTGTTACAATTCTCTAAATCTAAAAATTGAAAATATCCTTGAAAAGTTTAGAATTTTAACTGTAGTTAAAAAGAACTAGAATATATAATGTTTAAGGTTGAGTCCTTACAGTTGGTACCAAAGGATTTTTAGATAACTTTGGAGATTAGAATGTATTCTTAAGAGTTATGGATATCATCATGTGTTTTTAATTTTGAGTTTGATCATAATTGTAGTACCTTAGAAACCCTTTTGAGGCTTTATGTTATAAAATTTTATGGTGACTAACAGTATTTTTGGAGACATTTATTTTTTAGGTAATTAGGGGCTATTACTTTTTAGGATGAAAAATTAAGGTTATGAGAAAAACATTGAGGTTAAAACATGTTATGGTTATTTTTGAGGACTTTATCATATTTTGGTAATTTTATAAGAATTATACATTTTTAGAAAAAAGAAAACCCACTAGATGAGTGCAACCCATAATGTCTTACAAGGTCATAGAAATCAAACCTACAAATGAAGGGCAATGAGGGTGAATCGTCTACCACTAGCCTATGTGAACTCACAATTAGTATGAATTTTTCTTTTTTAGTTAGGAGATTTTATGGATGAAGAATAAGTTGATTTAAAAAGATGTGTTTTGTAGATAACATTGGGATTGGAAAATGATTTGGTGATTATGTGATTGATGTTATTTAGAAGACAATGTGATTAAATCCTTAATATGTTTGGTTTTAAATATTAAGATAGAATAGTTTTGGGGAAATATAGTTATTTTCTGAATAATCTATGCTGAACTTTGGTTATTATTATTGAATTTTGGAGAATTAACTAGTTTTTCATAATATAATTTTTTATTTTTTTTTGGAGAATTATCTTATATTATTCTAACAATTTTGGTTTTGGTTAATGTATAAATATACGAGGAATAGATAGATATAATTTTTGGATTTTGTGATTCAAAGAAGTTTATTATAATGCTTCAGGAATGAAATATTCATCTTATATACTAAAATCTTAGAGAAAAAGATGAGTTTGTGGTGGAATTTGATTAATGGATGAAACTATAATTGTAAAGTATGTATTTTTATTATGTTATTACACTACGGGAAAAAAGGGCATTTGCGATGGGTCATTTGCGACGGGAATAAATCCCGTCGCAAATAGTCCCGTGAAAAACTTATTCGCGACAAGGTTATTTGCCCGTCGCAAATAAGTAGCCTTTTGCGACGGGACAGCTTTCCCCGTCGCAAAAGGACTGGCGCGGTTTGCGCGCCAAATCGCGGGAAACTTATTTGCGACGGGGGAATATTCCCGTCGCAAATAACCGGCGGCGGTAAAAGGTATTTGCGACGAGAATATTCCCCCGTCGCAAATAGTATGTCGGCAGGTGGTTATTTGCGACGGGTCTCGTCGCAAATAACTATTTACCCGTTGATCGTAATAAATGTTGGCTAAGGTATTTGCGACAGGCACCGTCGCAAATAATACTATTTGCGACGGGATACCCGTCGCAAATGGTCCCGTCGCAAATAATCTACCCTATAAATACCCCCATCCGTTTTTTTCATTTCATTCTCATTCCTTATCTTCTCCTTCTCTCAAAATTATATTTCTAGAGTTCAGTTTTTCTCCAGTTTAATTTTTTTCTCCGGAGCTGATATTAAAGTTTTGAAGAACGATCAGAGCAGGTCAATTTTCAAGGTATTTATGTTCATTTTAATTTTTTATTTATTTTTAATTTTTTATTAGTTTCAATTATTCTTAATTAGTTGTAATTTAATTATGTTTACATTGTTTTATTACTTAATAAATTTAAATTATTAGTATTGTTTATAGTTAATGGTAATTAGGAATAATTAGTAATAATTTTTAATAATTAAGAATAAATATTAATAATTAGTAATAAATACCAATAATTAGGAATAATAACATTATTACATTATTAGTTTATTTTATTATTAATATTAAAATAATATAATTTTTTATATATATACAATTCTTTTTTCATCTGTGTGTTTGCTGTCTTCACATGTATTATTTGTATGTGGAGATAGAAAACGCACAGATGAAAGGAGAATTGTATATAAATTAGAAAATTATATTATTTTAATATTAATAATAAAATATATTAATAATGTTATTATTTGTAATTATTGGTAATTATTTCTAATTATTGATAATTATTTATTTAATTACTAATAATTAGGAACAATTATCAATAATTATCAATAATTAAGAATAATTAGTAATAATTAGTAATAATTACCAATAATTAGTAATAATTAGTAATAATTATCAATAATTAGTAATAATTACCAATAATTAGTAATAATTACCAATAAGTAATAATAATTAACAATAATTATTAATAATTACCAATAATTTGGAATAATTACCAATAATTAACAATAATTAGTAATAATTACCAATAATTACCAATAATTAATAATAATTAGTAATAATTAGGAATAATTAGTAATAATTAGGAATAATTAGTAATAATTAGGAATAGTTAGTAATAATTAGTAATAAATAGTAATAATTAGTACTAATTAGGAATAATTAGGAATAATTAGTAATAATTAGTAATAATTAGGAATGATTAGGAATAATTAGGAATAATTAGTAATAATTAGGAATAATTAGGAATAATTAGGAATAATTAGGAATAATTAGGAATAATTAGGAATAATTACCAATAATTACCAATAATTACCAATAATTACCAATAATTACCAATAATTACCAATAATTACCAATAATTACCAATAATTACCAATAATTACCAATAATTACCAATAATTACCCATAATTACCAATAATTACCAATAATTACCAATAATTACCAATAATTACCAATAATTACTAATAATTACCAATAATTACCAATAATTACCAATAATTAGCAATAATTAGCAATAATTAGCAATAATTAGTAATAAATACCAAAAATTAGGAAAAATTAGGAAAAATTAGGAAAAATTAGGAAAAATTAGGAAAAATTAGGAAAAATTACCAATAATTAGTAATAATTACCAATAATTAGTAATAATTACCAATAATTAGTAATAATTACCAATAATTAGTAATAATTACCAATAATTAGTAATAATTACCAATAATTAGTAATAATTACCAATAATTAGTATTAATTACCAATAATTAGTAATAATTACCAATAATTAGTAATAATTACCAATAATTAGTAATAATTACCAATAATTAGTATTAATTACCAATAATTAGTATTAATTACCAATAATTAGTATTAATTACCAATAATTAGTATTAATTACCAATAATTAGTATTAATTACCAATAATTAGTATTAATTACCAATAATTAGTAATAATTACCAATAATTAACAATAATTAGCAATAATTACCAATAACTGTCAATAATTAACAATAACTGTCAATAATTACCAATAACTGCCAATAATTACCAATAACTGCCCATAATTACCAATAACTGCCAATAATTAGCAATAACTGCCAATAATTAGCAATAAATGCTAATAATTAGCAATAACTGCCAATAATTAGTAATAATTAGCAATAATTAGTAATAATTAGAAATAATTAGTAATAATTAGCAGTAATTAGTAATAATTAGCACTAATTAGTAATAATTAGCAATAATTAGGAATAATTAGCAATAATTAGGAATAATTAGCAATAATTACCAATAATTAGCAATAATTACCAATAATTAGCAATAATTAGCAATAATTAGCAATAATTAGCAATAATTAGTAATAATTAGCAATAATTAGGAATAATTAGCAATAATTAGGAATAATTAGCAATAATTACCAATAATTAGTAATAATTACCAATAATTAGTAATAATTAGTAATAATTACCAATAATTACTAATAATTAGTAATAATTAGGAATAATTAGTATTAATTAGGAATAATTAGTATTAATTAGGAATAATTAGTATTAATTAGGAATAATTAGTATTAATTAGGAATAATTAGTAATAATTACCAATAATTAGTAATAATTATTATTAATTACCAATAATTAGTATTAATTACCAATAATTAGTATTAATTACCAATAATTAGTATTAATTACCAATAATTACCAATAATTACCAATAATTACCAATAATTACTAATAATTAGTAATAATTAGTAATAATTAACAATAATTAGTAATAATTAACAATAATAAGTAATAATTACCAATAATTACCAATATTTAGTAATAATTAACAATACTTACCAATAATTACCAATAATTGCCAATAATTACCAATAATTTCCAATAATTACCAATAATTGCCAATAATTAGCAATAATTAGCAATAATTAGCAATAATTAGCAATAATTAGTAATAATTAGCAATAATTAGTAATAATTAGCAATAATTAGTATTAATTAGGAATAATTAGTATTAATTAGGAATAATTAGTATTAATTAGGAATAATTAGTAATAATTACCAATAATTAGTAATAATTATTATTAATTACCAATAATTAGTATTAATTACCAATAATTAGTATTAATTACCAATAATTAGTATTAATTACCAATAATTACCAATAATTACCAATAATTACCAATAATTACCAATAATTACCAATAATTACCAATAATTACCAATAATTAGTAATAATTAGTAATAATTAACAATAATTAGTAATAATTAACAATAATTACCAATAATTACCAATATTTAGTAATAATTAACAATACTTACCAATAATTACCAATAATTGCCAATAATTACCAATAATTGCCAATAATTACCAATAATTGCCAATAATTAGCAATAATTAGCAATAATTAGCAATAATTAGCAATAATTAGTAATAATTAGCAATAATTAGTAATAATTAGAAATAATTAGTAATAATTAGCAATAATTAGTAATAATTAGCAATAATTAGTAATAATTAGCAATAATTACTAATAATTAGGAATAATTAGTAATAATTAGTAATAATTAGCAATAATTAGGAATAATTAGTAATAATTTCCTTATTACATTATTTGTATATTTTATTATTAATATTAAAATAATATAATTTTCTATATTATATACAATTCTCTTTTTTTCTGTGTGTTTTCTGTCTCCACATGTAATATTGGCATTCTTTTTCAAAATTATGAACCTACTCGCCAATGGAGAGGTGAAAGTGAATGTCAATATTACATGTGGAGACAGAATGTTAAACACACAGATGAAAGGAGAATTGTATATAATATAGAAAATTATATTATTTTAATATTAATAATAAAATATACTAATAATATAATAATGTTATTATTATATAATTAATATTTATGAAAAAATTATATTAGTATTATTAAAAAAAATAAAAAATCAATATAATATTAAAATTATCAATATTTGTAACAAGTTTTGCTTTATTCTCAATATATTCAATCCTTGCTCGAGTGTTTTTTCTAACAAATTATTCAAAATCAGTAATGCTTTTATATTTTATAGAAAAATATGGAACAACGAGGTCATCAACAGTCATTATTAGATGACCGCATATGGATAAATCAACGTAGAAATCCAAATGGTTCTGGTTTAAATCCAGTATATATAGAGGGTGTGGAGATTTTTTTATCATTTGCGGCATCAAATCCAGAATTTGTTTCAGAAGGAAAAATAAAATGCCCTTGTAGAAAATGTGCATTGAGAACGTTTGACACGTTTGACAAAGTGGGGGAACATCTCTTGCGTTTTGGTTTTCAAACAGATTATATTTTTTGGTATCAACACGGTGAACGTAGTTCCAGAGCAGGTGATACCAACTTGATTCCGGATCCATCCCAGTTTCAAGATTTAGTACATGATGTTGCAGGTTCATCTGTTCAACATACAGAAACTCCGACTGATATAGCTTCAAATCCTGAGTTGGTACCATCTGAATTTTATGAGTTGTTGAAGTCTGCTGAGGATGCATTATATCCTGGCTGCAAGATGAGAAAATTAGAAGCAGTTGCAAAATTTATGGCTATCAAATCAGATAATGGAATGTCAAACACCTGTTTTGACCAGATATTTTCTTTGCTGAAAACACTGTTACCCGAAGGAAATGTTTTACCTGATAATTACTATGAAAGTAAGAGGCTGGTTCGAAATTTGGGACTTACTTGTCAGAAGATTCATGCATGTTCAAATGACTGCATTTTATATTCTGGGGAAAATGAGTTGTTGGATAGTTGTCCCACATGTGGGCAACTGAGATATAAAGAAGGACAACACGGGAAGTCTGGTTTGATTCCTGTAAAACAGTTGAGATATTTTCCGCTTACATCCAGACTTCAGCGTTTATTCATGTCTAAGAATACAGGGACAATGATGTCATGGAATAAAGAGAATATTTCAACCGATAAAAGCTTGAATCATCCAGCCGATGGTGATTCATGGAAACATTTTGATAGAGTGCATACATCCTTTGCTTTAGAAGCTAGAAATGTTCGACTGGGCCTTTCCACTGATGGTTTCTGTCCGTTTGGATCTTATGGTAGTCAATATTCATGTTGGCCTATTTTTTTAACTCCGTACAATTTACCTCCATGGATGTTGATGAAGGAGCCATATATCTTTTTGACTTTACTAATTCCAGGACATCCGAAGAAAAATATTGATGTTTATTTGAAGCCATTGATTGATGAATTAAATTTATTGTGGAGTACTGGTGTCAGTACATATGATGTTGCAATGAAACAGAATTTCATACTGAGAGCAGCATTGATGTGGACAATAAGTGACTTCCCGGCTTATGGGATGTTATCTGGCTGGAGTACACATGGTCAAAAATCATGTCCTTACTGTATGGGAGAGAACAAAGCATTTATTCTCATTCATGGAAAGAAACCTTGTTATTTTGACTGTCATCACAGATTTCTTCCAGCTGATCATCCTTTTTGCAGAAACAGATCTCATTTCGGAAAAGGAACAGTTGAAATGGATGGACCTCCAAAAATGCTATCAGGTGCGGAGTTAAAATCAGTTGTATTTTCATTACCTCCCATCACTTTTGGTCCCACAATAAACCAACAAAAAATTTCTGGATTTGGGAAAGAACACAATTGGATTAAACGTAGCATATTTTGGGATTTGCCATATTGGTCTGATTTGTTGGTCCGCCACATGTTGGATGTCATGCATATTGAGAAGAACTGTTTTGATAATTTGTTTCATACAGTTTTGGATACTCCAGGAAAGAGCAAAGATAATGTAAATGCACGTTTAGATCTTGCCCAAATTTGCAGGCGTCCAGAATTGGAACTCTTTGAGAATGTCAGAACAGAAAGGTTACTGAAACTAAAAGCAGCTTATACATTGTCTAAAGAAAACCGTTTATTATTTTGTCAGTGGATTGCAGATTTGAGACTTCCAGATGGCTGTGCTTTCAATTTGGGTAGATGTGTAAAGAATGGTCATATTACTGGATTAAAAAGTCATGATTGTCATGTTATAATGGAGAGACTTCTACCCATTGGATTAAGAGGTCTGTTGAATTCTGTGATTTGGGATTCCATAACTGACATGTCTCTTTTTTTTCGGGAAATTTGTGCGGCAATGGCAGATTATGATGCTCTAGGAAAACTTGAAAAAGATGTTGTTGTAATTATATGTAAACTGGAAAAAATATTTCCGCCGTCTTTCTTCGACTCAATGGAACATTTGATGTTACATTTTCCATATGAATCCAAATGTGGAGGTCCGGTACAGTTTCGATGGATGTACCCATTTGAAAGATGCATGCAAAAATTGAAAAGAAAAGTACGTAACAAAGCATCTGTTGAAGGATCTATTACAGAAGCTTATTTGCAAGAGGAAATATCTTTTTTCTGCTCCCATTATTTTGAATCTGAGTATCCTTAAAAACACAACCGAATGGGACAGAACGAGAGGAATATTGATTAAATCGACAATCAATTATCTGTTTTAAACTAGTCAGAGCTTGGTTTTGGTGGAGTTTATGAACGCTGGCTTTCAGATGATGAACATCAGAGAGCTCATATGTATGTTCTGCTCAACTGTGAAGAGATGACATCAGTTGTACTGTAAGTGTTTATATCACTTATTCTATCATTTATGTTACAGTAAATAACTTTGGTTTTTATAGGTTGTATGATAATCATATCAAGAAACAAATTCCACAAATTACAGCAGCTGCTCTCGAAGAACGTCGACTGAAAAATTTCTCTCAGTGGTTTCAAAAACTGGTAACATAAATTCTTTATCTTTTAGCAACTCATTCAATGTATAGTTTACTATATTGGTAATTATTTCACAAATTTTCAGGTGTCTTGACATGCTGATAAAATTGACAAACGACTGTGTGTATTGAGTAACCCACCTTCCAAACTTGTTAAAACTTATAATGCATATGTGGTGAATGGATTTCGATTCCACACACATGCATATGGGGAATCAAAAAAAAAAACAATGAACAGTGGAGTTAGCTTGAGAGGATCTCATCATCGAGAAAATGAAGTTGACTTTTATGGCATACTTGATGAAATCATTGAACTCTGTTATCTTGGACAACATTACATAACCATGTTCAAATGTCGGTGGTTGGATACAGAGAGAGGCGTGCGTGTTCATCCGACTCAGGGAATCATCGATATTAAATGTAAAAGTGTTCTCGCAGTAAATGAACCATTCTTATTGGCTCAACAGGCATATCAAGTTTATTACGCGAAGTACTGTGCAACATCAAGAGAATTGACTGATTGGTGGAGTGTAATAAAAATCAAAATTTGAGACAATCAGTTTATTCAAAGTGAATGTTCTTTCACTGATGTGCAAAGAATTGAAGTTTTTCAAGAGAGTACTCAAAATCAATCTTTTTTACAAAGAGACATGAGTATCGATGACGACACCCCACATTTAAGAGTCGGTGTTGACGATGATGTTAATGATGTCACATATGAATTTGAAATGGTAAGAGATGAAGCAACTGTAACTCGAATGGATATCGATGATGTTGAGGAGGAATATGAAGATGACATTGACATATATGAAGATGATGATGAAGATGGACACTGATAGAATTCCATGGTATTTATATACAATCATAATATGTATATATGTATATATAATAGTAATTATCAATTATTTGCTAACATTAAAATTTTATGTCTCAGATGGATGACGCCACATTTCGTGAGTTGGCGGATGCTGACCTGACTTTCGATGCGGATGAGTTGCTGACAGATGAACCTCAGCCTGCAGGCGCTCCAGGGAGTACGCGGAGGGGGCGCGGTCTTGCACGATTGATGATTCCTGACCCCGTCCCCGAGCGACGTCCACGTCTTGGCTTTGATCCACGCACACGGAGGTGTGATAACCTGTGTGATAACCTGTGAATTTGACTAAGATTTCATTAATCTATTCACATAATAAATGTTTATTATTTTTTCAGTTTTCCGCATATAGCAGTCGGACAGGGCAGCACTATTTTGCGCAACTATTTCTCTCAGCCGTGGACCACATGGGAGCAGATTCCCATTGATGTGCAGCAGGCCATGTTCGGCCATTGGTTGGTACGTACGTAAATAAATAATTTTTATTTTGAAAATTATTTCATTTATAACTTGATATTTTGATTTATTTGTAGGTTTTATGGTATCCGATCGAGGATACCATGCGTGACGCCATCCACGAAGCATGGTAGGTGGCCATGCGTGATCACCTTCGTCAGTTTTTGCACAATTTAAGAAAAGCTGCGATGAAGAAAGCATGAGTGTTAGATTTTGACGAGTCATGTAGAGCACACCGACCAGAGTACATTTCATCCCATGTATGGGATGGATTATGTGCGCACTGGTTGAGTGGTGCATTTCAGAGGAGATCATCGGTGGGGAGGCAGAATCGGGGGATACAGGAGGTGACTCATCGAGCTGGGAGTCGTTCTTTCAGTACTCATAGACAGCATCTGGTACGTACATTATTTATAAATATTTTATATAACTGTAAACATTAACAGTTTATTTTTTATTCTTATAGGCTGTCGAGCACCCCGATATTACAGAGTACGACGTATATCAGAGGATGTATAGTGATCCTGCTACTGGGGAGCTCAGAGGTGATCGTCAGCATCACATCGTGCTCAGTATTATTTGTTTTCAAGTTTAAAAATTAACTGCATATAATATATTCACAATTTTAATTTTAAATTGCAACTATAGGAGTCATATGAGGCCGCAGCGTCACAGGCCCGAGCTGAGAGTCAGGCCGAGTCATCAGATCAGACCACTGCCTATCAGTTTGATGAAGCGGCATGGATGCAGGCCACCCAGTATGCCTTCAGGAAGGGCCGGGTAGTTGGTATCGGCTCTCGACTGACTCCCGGAGATTATTATGGTAGTGCTGCGATGTCGGCGTCCAGCTCGAGAAGAGCTCATGCATCTTCTTCTACTACACAGTATGGGGATCAGTTGCGATCTCAGACTGCACAGATAGAGAGTCTCCGACAGGAGCAGGAGCAGATGCGTCAGTAGCATGAGGAGGAGCGTCGACGCCAGCAGCAGCTGTACGAGGAGCAGGCGAGTCGGTGGCAGCAGCAGCATCAGGAGCAGATGGAGTACATGCGCCGACTCACTCATGCTTTAGGGATGGAGTTTCCTCCACCACCATCTGCAGATCCCCCACCTCCCCCCCTCCTTCAGATTAGAGATTGTCTTTATGTTATAAATTTTTTGAAATCAAAATATTTTTTTTTCTATTCGTAGTTTCTGTCTCATTATAAAATATTAATAATATTATATTTTTAAATAACAATATTAATATGAATAATAATATTATTTATATTTTAAAATATTAAATTATATATATATATATTAAAATTTTATAATATTATAATTTAATTATATTTTTTGTAATACTTGAATTATTTTAATATTTGAATGTAAAATAATTCTATTATTTTTATATTAATTAAAATAACTTATTAATATTTTTTTTATTTATGAATTATAATTCTAATATTATTATATTAATTAAATCATTTATTAATATTCTATTATTTTTTTATTTTTGAATTATAATTCTATTATTATCATATTAATTAAAATAATTTATTAATAATTTATTATTTTTATTTGTGAATTATAATTCTATTATTATATTAATTAAAATAATATATTAATAATTTATTTTATTTATTTTTTTATAGTATTTGCGACGGGATACTATGCCCGTCGCAAATACTAGTATTATTAATAGTTTTTTATTTTTTTAAAAAAAATAGTATTTGCGACGGGACCCGTCGTAAAAACTATTTATAGTATTTGCGATGGGATACTATGCCCGTCGCAAATACCAGTATTATTAATAGTTTTTTATTTTTTTTAAAAAATAGTTTTTGCGACGGTACCGTCGCAAAAGGTATTTGCGACGGGTCCCGTCGCAAAAACTATTTTAAAAGTTTTTTACAAAAATACGGAATACTATTTGCGACGGGGAGAATGACCGTCGCAAAAAAAGGCTTTAGCGACGGGCCCATCACAAATAAGTATAGTTGCGACGGCGTTTTCAGCAACGGGCTATTTGCGACGGGCCCCCGTCGCAACAAGCCATTTGCGACGGGATCCCGTCGCAAATGCCCCGTCGCAAATACCTGTTTTTCTAGTTGTGTTAGTCCAGTTCGTAATATAATTCCTCAAGTATATGAAAATGGCCTTAAAACAATAATTTTACCCATCAACGTTTCTTATTAAGAAATCAATGACCTTATAACTCATCACATTTATAATATTTTGGGATGGTTAACTTTTTAATGACCATTTTATCTATCAATATCCATCTGAACTTGATAGTTTTTTTACCTTCCATATCAATGTTTTCTTACATGGAATCCCAATATGTGTTATCTTAGGTGACCTTCATACTTCTTTTTCTTTCATTTAATGTGGTCGTTTTTTAATATGTTTTCAGATGTGGGATTTAAATAAAGGTAATATGAATATTTGAACCATGTTTACCATTAATAAGTTCAAATTGAGAGGATTAAATTTATTGGCGGGGGGGGGGGGGGATGCAACATCCAAATATTTAATGAAAGAAACACTATATTTAATAGCATACATGATACACCACATCGAGCTTAAACGACCAACTAAATATTATTATATAAATATTACCATTTAAACCTAGCCATTAGAATAAAGAGTATGAATAAGATTAACTGAATTATTAAAATATGGCTTACACATGTATTTATAATTAATTATATTACCAATTAATTAAAAATGAAAATTAAACCCTTTTTAAATTAAAAGGAAACATTTTTCTTAAAAACTATTTAAATGTGAACAAGTGTTCTTTATAAAAATAATTAGAAAAATAACTATTTATTAATTATATTAATGAAATTTATATATAATATTTTAATTTTAATTATTATCATTCAACCTATGTGTTTTATAGAAATGATGTAACAATAAATCTAATTTTATGCGTAAAAGATGTATTTTTCTAAAATGACAGTTTTACCGCCTTTTGATAGTGCACTTGTTTTAAATATAGTTTTTCTTGGAAATTTTATAAATTATATTTGAAAAAATAAATTTAATTTTTAAAATAATAATATAAAAATACACTTCGGTAGAAGTTTCTATATTTTTCTGATAAGTTTCATGTTTTGATGAATATTAAAAAATACTACATTTTAATTGAAAATTAGCTTTTCATCTAAATAATTTATAATGTTAAATTATATTTTAAATTAATTTAAATGTAAAATTAGATAAATAATAAATATTTTAATAAAATTAAGGTAATTTTAATCTTTTTTATATTTAATTTTTATATGAATTTTTTTTAATATTTTGAACATTTTCACTTAAAAACCCATTTCTCATTCCGTCAACATTATTGATTTTAAATTATTTTTTGAAAATTATGTATTATAAATTTTAAAAAAAGTATTCCATATTTTGAATCAGACGGTCAAAATTTATTAAATAGCTCACTTTTATTTTTGGAAAATATTAATTGTAACTTTGGTAATTTTTTGGAGTACAGTTAAGGGTAAATTAGGCAGTTAAGGGTAAAAATAATATTATAAATATTATAAAATAACTTAAACACTTGAAAAAATTTAATTTTTGAGTAATTTTCAACCATAATCATCCTTGGGTATAAAAAAGGACTTCTTGGATCCACTTGTATGACTTTACACCATTTATCATATTTTATTCAAAGGAAAGTCAATTTTGTCATACTTTTGTTTTTAACATGTGAAGTATTTTAAATATGGGTTATATAGGGGACATGTTTTACTATAAATTGTATTTTTAAATATAAATTTCTTATAATCATCAGGGAATTTGTTTAATTTTTAGGGAATAAATAATTTAATTTAAGACTTGCACAATGATGATACTATAATTGTTTAATTAATGGAAATACTAAATAAATGTAATTGAAAATATTAAAATAAATATAATTTGATATAATTAATGTAATCCAAGAACTTAATATATTAATTTGATACTTTAGTGATGAGTTGAAATATTTTTTTGAAGATATCATGTTATGATATTTTTAAAATGCAAGGCAATGAATAGTGTCAAAATTGATATAAATGATATTAAAAAAAATAATTCATTAAATGATATAAAATTTATAAAAATATAAAATTAGGAAAAATAATTGGTATAAGTTTTAATATTTTATTAATGATCCATTTTTTTCTTTTGGCATTTTATAGTAACAATATTAAACCTTAAGATGTAAAAACACATGTTGTCATAATAAGAATTAAAAATGATAAATATGGGTTAAAAAAAGATAAGGATTAAAAATAGTAAAAAATTATATAATTTTCATTGAATAAATGTATTTATACCCAAAATCATAATATATTATAAATAAATCAGATTTTATCCATTTATAATAGAAAATTAATTTTTATTAATTTAATATTTTGAGGAATTCCAAGAGTACCCCTCCACTCTCTCATAAAAAGACACATCTTCTTCTATTTTATTCACAATTAAAAACTTACTTAGTTTTTCAATATCTTCCCAAATAAATTACTATAATACCTCACCAAATTCAATATTCCTTATTTTATCTATAACACCCTCCTTAAAGGTGTTAAGGTGTTAATCAAAGGTTATCATTTGAAGATGAGGTATCATTTTTAATTAAGTGTTTCTATCTTATTTCGTCACCCACTTACCAAAAATATTCTTCAACCATGATGAAATAATAAAACCATTATTATAAATATAATTATATGTTATTTTTTTAATATCATTTACCAAATCCATCTCCACTTCCATCAAATGGGAAAATAATTATCATTTGTCTGTACAACGAACTACAGCCACACGAATCGATATAATTTGTTTTCTATTACTATCTCTAAAGACTTGTTATAATGATGGAATTAATTTTTATATATGATATTCATGAAATATTTACTATTATAAAAATATAATATATCATTTACGTTCTTACCTTTCCATGCACATAAAAATGGAAACGTTATTTGTGCATACGTGTGAACTATCACCTCCACGACATGATGTGGTTAATTTTTCATCACCACATTACATGGATAATATATATAAGTATATTTAAATAATTAATATTATATTGATGATTTATTATAATTATTTTAACATAAAACAATAATTACATTCTTTCTATAATTATGATTGAAAAATAGAAACGTTACTCATGTGTAAGTATTAATTATCATCTCCATGATTGTAATGTAGTTAATTTTTCATATCCATATGTAAGAGATAGATTTAAAAGTATAATTGATGTATCAAAGTGATTATTAGATCATGAATATTTTTATGGATATGATTGAATAATGAAAACTTTGACTATAGACATCATATCATATTCATTTTGGACTCAAGTATCGAATATCATCAAAACATATAACCTGAACATAAATAATTAAGTAATTGTTATAAAATGTTAATAAGTGATATAAAAAGAAAATTAAAATTTAAAAAGGTTATAAATAAATTAAATACTTAACCTATGTTTATTATTCAAGAAGATAAAGAATATAAGTGATGAGTCAGACTCAAGGTAAGTGACACTTTAACTAAAACATCATTTTAAATGTGTAAAAGATTTATTATTATAAATATTTAGATTTAATGTCCATGATTTAATATAGGTTTTTATGAATTTATTTATATGGAAATTAATGATTTAAAATGGGAATTTTCTAAATTCTATCAAATTTTTTGAAAAAGGAATCTTTTAAATGTTTTATCTAAAAGACCTTCTATTAAAGAAATCCCCTTTTAAAGTTCCTCTTTCAACTATTTTTAAAAGGTTCAAAAGAAATGTTTTTTAACATATAAAATATGAAAACAAATTTCCCCTTTCACGACACTTTAATGATTTAATTTTTCCTTTAAAATTTTTCATAGTTCTTTATAAAAACTGTTTCAATATTATCTACCTATTTTTTATATTTTAAAAATTATTTTTAAGTGAAATTGGTATTTTGATATCTGAAAGTGTTTTACACATGGGTATAAAAGAGTATTAAAGGGTTTTATTTAGGATATGGTCCTCGTAAATTATTTACAAATGGTTGGGCCCCATTATAGTTCATGGGTGAGCCCGATATATCTTATATGAAGGGTTGATCCCCATTATAGCTCAAGAAAAAATGGCGAGCTCGATATTGTATATATGAAGGGTGATCTACATTATAGATCTTCGATTCATTGGGTACTTTGGATATGAAAGTATACCATATAGTTATTCTATTTTTAAGGGTTAATGTAAGAGTGATATGATAATTATGTCCCAAGGCACCTATGTAATGTTTCTATGCTTGCTAATGAGTTTGATGAAAAGGTTTTTAATGGGTTTTTATGTTTTCATTGGATTAAAAATTTACATTAATTATGTCTCTAACTGATATTTGTTACTCATCCCAAGTTTTAAAATGTTTTCATAGGGTTTAAGGAAGACTAGGGGCAAGGATTAGATCAAGGGGATAATATAAAAGATTTATCATAATAATAAATCATGTTTTATTTTAAAGAGTTTTATATTATGGAAAAAATAGATACTATATTGAAGTTACATGTTTTAAAGTATGGGTTTAATTTTTTAGAGTGTTTTCTAATTACCTAAAACTATAAATTGAAAATATCCTTTAAATTTTTAAAATGTGAATTCAAGTTCAAAAGCACTAGAATATGTAATTTTTAAGGCTCGGTCCTTACATAAATGAACCATAATATAATTATAACCTAACAATAAAATTTTAAGGTATGAATAATTATAAAAAAATTATAAAAATTATGGATTTATATTTATTAGAAATAAAATATGAATAATTTAAATGAAAAAGAAACGTTTTTTGATATTTTTTATTTTTATTAAAATATTGTTTAATCATTCTTTGTTCAAAAAATTTATATTAAATTTTTACCAATTTTATAAATTTAATTTGATAAATAAAATTTATTTTCTAAATCACAATATGAAAATTTGATAGGGTTATTTTTTTTGGATTTTTCTGAAAAGTTTCAATTTTTTCTAAATATTTAAAAATACCAAATTTTGATTGAAAACTGCTTTTTCAATTAAGTTATTTAAAAATTAAAATTTTATTTTGAAATGGTTTTAAAATAAAATTAGTTCAATTATAAATCCATTAATACAATTTATGTCATTTTAATAATCTTAATATTGAATTTGGATATTAAAACTTTACAAACTTTTGAACATTTTCGCTTTAAAAACCTGCTTTCCCAACTCATCTATGAGATTAATTTTAAATTAAATTTTCCAATTATGTTAATGGAATCTGGAAAAATAAATTAAATATTTTGAATTAGAATATTTTATATAATATAACAAGTTCAAATTAATTTTTTACCATAATAAATATTAAAAATAGAAAAAATTATTTAATGTCATTAAGGTAAGAATAGATTTATCGAGGGTTAAACTTAAAAGGTAAAGATTAAAATGGACTAAACACTTTTATACAATCTATTTTATGTCCATATTAATACCCTATCATGTATAAGGATCTATATTAATATATTTTGGACTCTTTTAGAATGTAAAAAATGTGGGTACAACTTTTTCTTTCCAACATTTATAAGTGTACCACTCACCTTACTTATAAAGGCCACATATCTTCTATTATTCAGACATTAAAACCATTTTTATTTAGACAATAAATTCAAAAACAACTTCAAAAATTCAATCCCCTCATCCTAGAATCCTTATTTTTGGAAGAAATCCAACATAGGAATAATTTTAGTGAAATCCTAACGAGGTTACCCTTAGAAGAGGTAACATTTATCAATGAGCATTTTGATTTTATTTATTCCCCCACCTACATATATTATTATTAAAACATGATGATATATTAATATAATTATATTATATATATTTATATGTTTTTATGTTATGTTCATGACCTACAACCATCCCCACTTCTATCAAATGGGTTACGAAATCATTATTCGTGTGTATGACATATTACCGCCTCACGAACCGATGTCATTTATTTTTCCATTACCACCTATCACAGTTGGGTATGATAATAGATTTAAATAATATATCCAATAATTATAATATAATTATACACATGGAGTAACTATTTATTAATACCTTTTTACTTTCCAGTTTTCATGGGATATGATAACGTCGCTCCTTTGTACGACTGACTACTGCCTCACAAACTGTGTGATTAATTTTTCACTAAAAATTTACATGGAAGGTAATAAGTATAATGTTAATGAATATATTGTTGGATCATGTTATACCAAATATACACAAGAGGAGGGGTGAATTGTAACATTTAAAAATTATTCTCGAGATTGTGTTCTATCCTTTAACTTTAATCAGATGGATTAATGATGTGGAAATTTAAATAGCAGGGACACAGGATATATAGTGGTTCGGGGAACAGAAGACCCCTAGTACACTCCACCAATTCTCTACTCCATGATCTTGGCGATTTTCACTATATGGTCCTCTTATCAACAGACCATTCCACAACTGTATACAGGCAGTTGACACCTTTACAATATTAAGCCTAAATAGAGCCTTCTAGTTTAATCATAGAACCTACACAGATTAGTACAAGAATCCGATCACTCAAGAAAAAAAGAAGTATTTGTTCTTTGAAAATAATTTCTTGTTGTTCTTCAAAATTGCAAAACAATGTAATTGACAATAGATGGATCATCGTCTTCAGAAATAATGATCTTCAAGTAAGATTCATTCTGATACGATCTGATTGTATTAGATATAGAAATATAATTCACAACTTCAGTAGAAGTAGATTCACAATAGACCTTTGATGTCGAATGGGTAAATCTTCTGTCGTGATTCTTATTCTTCAAAAACAGAGCTTTTTCGCTCTTCGTAGTAGCAGATATGTAGATCTTGATAGTCTTTATTTTTTTACCTTTTTTATATTTTCTGTTGTTGTTCAAAAGTTATTGTATATAATCTCTGTATGTCACATCTATATATATTTTAAAATAAATATATAATAATGACAAGCCCTTCTCCAGCAAATTTAGATAAAAAAAGTCACCTTCTGACTTGTAATATTCAAACATTTAAATTAACAAAGCAGTCGTAAATTCCATTGAAATTTGGAATGAAAAGATCCTTTTAAATTTATCCTTTTAATCATAGATAAATGGATTTGAATCATTCAAATATGCGCTTTAAAATCAAATTTAAATCTGTCTTGAAATCAACCTAATAATTTTCTTGTAGACCATTACATAATAATATTGTCTTTAAATTCTCCAATTCCAAACATAAGGTTTAACTATATAGCATGCATCCTTTGATTGTAAGGTAGATCACAAATGTAAGGTTGATGACGTAGGGTTGATAAAAACATAGGTTTGATCATCCATACTTTTGTTTTCAACATTCAAAGAAATGATAAATGATCCATACTTTTAAGGGCTTCCAAACATAATGAACATGAGCCATACTTTTTATGGAATATAAGGTTCTTCACAAAAGTAAGGTTTATGAACCATTCTTTTGAGAAAAAAATGTAACATTTAAAACTTACGTACGGTTATTCTCCCATACTTTTCAATATCCCAAATGTAGGGTTCCTTCCTAATACAGGGTTTCTCTTCCATACATTTCGGATAACGTATGGTTGTTTAACCATACTTTTTTGATATCTCATAAATTATACACCGCATTCCATCCTTTTGCTACGTTTCTCCATGTAGGGTATGAATATTGTTTCCAGAACACTCTAATGCGAATACTTTACCAATTAAAATCTTGTTTTTCAAGAACATAAATATTTCTTCTATTAATAAAATAAATAATAAATTTCTGAAATACACTTAAATAAAAATCATTAGAAAATAATTAAGGGTATTTGTGAGCATCAAAATAATCATAAAGAGATAGATTATTATTCTCAACAATCTCTCCCTTTTTAATAAAAATATTATATATTGTTTAGAACAACACTTGCTCAACAATATCCCTCTTTTTGATGATCACAAATCCCATAAAATAATAAATTTAATTAACTTCCAAAATTAATTACATATAGTTTTGAATTTTTCAAAGATAAATAAAATATTAGATTGAACTTAATTTCTCCCTCTTACAGGATTAAGATAATGCTTAATATTTTCCCCCCTTTGTAAAGTAAAATAGAAAGAGGAAAAAAATATTTAAAACATTTAAAGTACAATGTGAAATAGTTAAAATATAATGTTATGCTTATTCAAATTTCTCCCCCTTTTTGTGATATCAAAAAGAATTATTGAATATGGAATAGAACACATTTAATGTATCACTAAACATAATTAAATGTTATTATTAACCTTTTGTGAATAATTGAATCTTGGTTTATGGCATATATAAACAATGATAGTAAAATAAATGTAAACACAAAAATATAGAATGAAATAACATTTCATTAAAGAAATATGTAACAGTTACAATTATGATGAACACAGGAATCAAGGTGTGGTAAGAGTATGAGATAGGGTCTATCTCCTCTGAACAACTGCCTTGATTTCTGTCAACTTCCCTCTTAGACTTCTCATCATTCCATCTCCCATATTGATAATAAGATCTCTATTATCTTGAGTCATATGAATATCTTCTAACAAATTTACTCTGAAAAACTCATGAAGCCTCTCTTCCTTTTCATAAATAGAGTTAACTTCTCTGTGAACTGAGTCAATACAGTTCTAATACTTGGTTCACTTGTGGTCAACTGACCAACTAGAAACTTTTGATTATCTAGTAACACTGACAAAGGAGCACTATTGCATTGAAGGTTTTGTAATCTATCATTCATACTTCTCATTGCTTCTGTGATAGCCTAAAATCTTCTGATTAAATCAGGTGAAGTACCTGATGTACTGGATTTACTTGCTTTGACAGGTGAAAATTTTTGATCCACAAAATATTTGAATTCCATCAAATCTGTCTTTAGTACTATATCAGATTTCAACTTTTTAACTTCATTCAACATCACTCTCTTAAATAATTTAATCTCTTGTTTGGAAATTGTACTTTCTTTTAGCCTCTGAAATTTCAAATGTTATTTCTCTAAAACTCTATTCAGGGAAACATTTTTAGACTCCAAACTTGAAAACTTACTGTACATCTCTTCTACTTCCTTATTCACTAAATCAGAGGCACCTTATGCTTGATTCTCATCCTCAGCTTGTACTTGATACAGTAACACTATAGGTAATGACTCTACATCAGATTTTTATTTTTCTTCTTCTTGAGCAGGTTTCTCAATAGATTTTTCCTCCGAATCTTTCCCAGACTCATCCATAGAAAAATTATCATTCAGTAACTTAGTATGAATCTCAGAAAAATTATATTTCTGGTTCTCAAGTGCTGGAGGTTGATCCTCATGAGCATCATCTTCATGATCTTCCTATATCACTGGATTTCCCAAAACAACATTTTCTTGATCAACCTAGACTTGATCAATTGGAGTTCGGGACATTGATTCTCTTTCAACAAGAACTTTATTAGTTAAAGTTTTTGTTTGAGCTTCTTGTTTTGTCACTTCCTAAGCCAAAATTTCTTGTTCTACTAGAGGAGTCACCTTATCTTTAGTCACTACTCCTTATATCATCCCTTAAACTGTAGCTTATCTCACAAAATTATAGCTTAGGAGATCACCAAATGTGAAAACATGTGAAGTTATAGTAGGATCTTTAAAAAGATTAGGATCTCTGGTACTTTTGAACTGAAGTACTTCCTGAATTATTTTTTAAGATACTTTTATTGCCTCAAACCTTAGTCTTCTTGATACAAAACTGATTCTTGATTCATCTCGACCTTCCATTGATGGTTCTGGTTGGGCCTGAGCACTTTCTTCATTCTCTTCAGCTCCAACAGGCAGTAGCTTGACTTTGATAGTGCTCCAGAAAAATCCAATTTTTATCAGTGTTCCAGCATTGAAGATATTACTGTGGTGGCATCTCACTCGAGCATCCACTAATCTTATCACATCTTTCTTAAACAAAATTTTTGAGATGAACCGTCCAAAAGGATAAAAGTTCAT
Source organism: Viscum album (assembly GCA_963277665.1). Lineage (NCBI taxonomy): Eukaryota > Viridiplantae > Streptophyta > Magnoliopsida > Santalales > Viscaceae > Viscum > Viscum album. Next base: position 1,892,086,492 of record OY728156.1, read on the forward strand.
CCTTGCCTCTGGTTAGCAACAGTAACTGAGATATCTTACCATGTATCTTGTAAAGTTGAATTTAATATCACTAATCATTAAAAAAATATGTACATATCTGGGTAAATTATATTTTCCATATCAAACATTCTAGGTGAAAAACCAGTTTGTACAAACTTAATCAAAATTTTCTGATCCGGTTTCAAATCCTTTACAAGCATTTTCTTTATAGATGCAGTTACAAAAAAAAGGACATAATATCTTCTGAATTATGCATAAAATCTCTAATATTCTTTAAGTCAATGTGAAAGACTCCCTCGTGAGGGCAGTTTAGAATTTGAGCAATTTCTACAGATGTGATTGACAAATCTCGATCCTCAATCTTAGCAACAATCGAATCCCCATCAGTTCCCAGACTAAACTGTATTGACTTAAATAAATGATGAAGTTATAACTCATATAGATACTCTGTATAATCTCCATTAAATGCCTGTTCAAGGTTTTAAAACTCAAGATCTTGCTTCAGCAACAGGTTCGTCTGATATAACCATTCCAAATCTATGACCTTTCCTTGCAAAAATTTCCTTCCTTCGGAGCACTTTCTCTTGGTAGTGCTGGTCTCAACCGCATCGGTTCTCTTGGTCTTGGCCATTTCTATCAAAAATATTTGATGGTTCGAAAAAGGATTAGGGTTTATAATGTTCAGGTTCAGATAGACAAAGAGTGGTAAAGCTTCTTGGGCTCGAAAGGGTTTTTGGTAGAAATGAAAAGATTCAAAATTTGAAAGGTTTCTCACAGCCTTGATTCTTGTGTCATCAATAATAATTACATATATTTTAAAAAAATTTTGTTCACATGCATAAATAAAATTATTATCTTTGAAAAATAACTAATTTATTTTAAACAATATTAAAATAAATAAATAACATAATAAAATAAATAAAATAAAATTTTATTTAAAATTAAATAAACCTAGCTCCCCCTTAATAAAATCAAACCTTACAGTGTGGGAAGTGGTTTGGTAAAAATATCAGCTAATTGAATTTCATCACTTACAAATTCTAAGAATATTCCTTTTTAAGAACATGATCTCTTAGAAATTGATGTTCGATATCAATATTCTTAGTCCTAGAATGATTAATAGGATTTTTTGAAATATTTATGGAACTTGTATTATCACATTAAATAGGTATATTATTAAAATTTAGTCCAAAGTCTATAAGAGTGTTTTTCTTCAACAATACTTATGCACAACAACTGCTAGCAGATACATATTCTACCTCGGCTGTTGACAGGGCAACTGAGCGTTGTTTCTTACTTGACCATGACACTAAGGATTTTCCTAAAAGGTGACAAGTTCCTGAGGTTATTTTTATATCTAATTTTCAACTTCCAATGTATACATATGAATATTAAATTAAATTAAAATCAAACGTTTTGGGATAAAGAATAAATTGAAAAACAGTTCATTTTAAATATCTAAAAATTCTTTTAACAGTAGACAAATGGGATTCTTTAGGATTTGATTGAAATATTGCACAAAGACATAATGAATAAATTATATCTGGCCTGCTAGTAGTAAGATATAATAAACTACCAATCATACCTCTATATAACTTTTTGTTGACTTATTTCCCAGTTTCATCCAAATCAGGTTTTATATTAGTACACATAGGAGTTGTATACGTCTTTCTGTTTTCAAGTCCAAATTTATTTAGTAAATCAGTAATGTATTTGATTTGATTTAAAACATTTCTAAAATATTTTTGATAAATTTGAAGTCCTAAAAAGAAATTTAATTCTTCCATCATACTCATTTCAACTTATTTTTGCCTTAGATTTGAAAAATCATGACAAAAAAATTTATTAGTTGATCCAAAAAATACATAATCAACATAAATTTGAACCAATAAAATATTAGAATTTATAGTTTTCGTAAATAGTGTTGGATCTTCCATTCCAATAGTAAAATCATTTTTCGAAGGAAAATATCTTAGTATTTCATACCAAGCTCTAGGTGCTTGTTTAAGGATATAAATATATTTATTATGTTTAAAAACAGAATATGGTTTTTGTGAATTTTCAAAACCAGGAGGTTTCTCAACGTAAACTTCCTCCATTAAATAACCATTTAAAAAGGCAGACTTAACATCCATCTAAAATAATTTAAAATTCATATAAGATTCATATGCTAATAGAATTCTAATGGATTATAATCTAGCTATAGGTGAAAAGGTCTCATCATAATCTATACCTTCTTCTTCATTATATCCTTTAGCTACTAGTCTTGCTTTATTCCTAGTTATTATACCTTGATCATCTTGTTTATTTCTAAAGACCCATTTGGTTCCAATTACTGGAAAATCTTGTGGTCTTTCAACTAATTTACAGACTTCATTTATTTTGAATTGGTTTAGTTATTCTTGCATTATTATCACCTAACTTTAATCATCTAAAGATTATTCTATAGACTTGGGTTCTAATTGGGATTGAATGGTAGAAAACTAAACAAGATTTCCTATGTTCATTCTAGTTTTTATTCTTGTTTCAAAGTCCACTATTACATTTTCTAAGGGGTGATTCTTTAGGGTCCTTGGCTGTCTAGGTAGTATACTTATAGGTTCTTCATTGTCAGGTTCTTCTGGCCTGGACTGCATTTCATTTATATCTTTTTCAAAATCATCTTTCAGGTTCTCAAGTCTCATGTTATGATTAGAATCAAGCTCATATATTTGATCTGTTCTTTTCTCAAAGGGATCAAATTCATCAAATTTCACATGAACTGATTCTTAAACAATCCTTGAATTTTTATTAAAAACTCTATAAGCTTTAGAATTAGCAGAATATCTAAAGAAAATGCCTTCATATGATTTTGGATCAAACTTACCAAGATTGTATTTGGTGTTTAAGGTGTAAACCTTGCATCCAAAAACTTTAAAGTAATTCACTTTAGGTTTTCTATTATTCCAGAGTTCATAGGGTGTCTTTTTCAAAATTGGTCTAATTAAAACTCTATTCATTATATACCAGGCTATACTTACAGCTTCTTCTCAAAAAATTGGTAGGAAGATTGTATTCATTTAGCATAGTCCTATCCATTTACTGAATAGTACTATTTATTCTTTCAATAATTCCATTTTGTTGAGGTGTTCTTGTTTGAAGATAAGGTGTGTTTAATACCTATATTTGAGAAAATTTAATTGAATTCCATATTATCAAATTCTCAACCATGATCACTTCTTAATGAAATTATTTTAAAACATTTTTCATTTTGAACAGCTTTGTAAAAAATTTAAAATAATGTAAAAGCTTCATTTTGAAATTTTAAAAAGAAAATACTTGTAAATATAGAATATTCATCAACTAAAACATAAAAATATAATTTACCAACCAAGCTTGATACTCTTGAAGGTCCAAAAAAATCCATATGGATAAGTTCTTGAGGTTTAGATGTAGCAATTTTGTTAACAGATTTGAAGGATGATATGTTCTGCATGCCAAGTTGACATGAATCACAAAATCTATCACATTCAAACTTGAGACTAGGCAAATCAGAAACTAATTGTTTCTTAGATAACTTATTTAACACATGTATATTGCAATTTCCAGGTCTTCTATGCCAGATCCATGATTCATTTATCTTAGCAGTTAAGTAGTTTATTTTTTTTACACAAGGAATTTAAATCCAGGGTATACAGATTATCTGTTCTAGGTGCTCTAAATTTAAGCAGTTTTTTTTGAAAACAGAACAACAATTGTTAGAAAAACAAAGAGCATAACCATCATCAAAAAGTTTAGAGATACTTATCAGGTTGTGTTTCAATCCTTATATATAAAACACTTTTTTGATTAAGTCAACTTTTGGATCTCCAACTATTCCAATTCCAATTATTTTTCCTTTGGAATTGTCACCAAAAGTGACAAGTCCACCATCCTTTTGAGTGAGTGTAGAGAAATTTGATGAGCTTCCACTCATATGCCTTGAGCAGCCACTGTCTATATACCATATGGTCTTTTTTATCCTATGTCCTGCTTCCTGCAAAGGCATTTAAACAGTTTGTTTTTGTACCCATATTCTACTGGGTCTAGTTGTGTTAGCCAACAAAGATTTGAGAATTCAAACTTGTTTAGTTTTTCTAAATTCAGAAGAATCAAATAATTTATTTGATACAAAATCTTTTTTAATACCACTTATTTGATGTTGGATTAAGAAAAAGTTTTTAGAAATATGTCCCCTAGTCCCACAGTAACTACAATTTTATCTTTTTGTGCTTGAAACAAAATAATTCTTGTACAGCTTAGGTTTTTCACCTTTACTGCCAATTGCAAATCTTTCTTTCTTAATGACATTTTTTCCAATAATTTCATTCAAAGAGTTTTCTACTTTGGTAAAAATAAGGGCTGTAATTTTATATGTTTCAACTTTAGTTTGTAGTGTTTTCATTTTAGATTCATTATCTGATAGTTAATTTTAATTGAATTATACTTATTAGTTAACTCCTTAGATTGTTTTAGTATTGTATCTCTTTCATATGAAATATCCTTGTGAATGTTATTTAATGACTTATGATTCTTAAAAAGAGAATCATATTTTTATTCAAGAAAGTTGTAGTAGGCTTCATGTTTTTCATTAGAACAGCTTGTTCCAGAACTAGAGTTAGAGTCAGAAGAGTAGTATGTTTGTACCTCATCTGTTTCTACCATAAAGAACATGTTGGATTTCAGAATTACTTCTTCCTTCTTTGAGTCTAATCCTAAATAGATACTGGAGTCTTCATACACACTCCATGTAGATTTCATTGCTTTCTTGTCTTTTTGCTCATAATCTTTTTTTTGAAGAATTTTTTATTGTCTTCTTTTAACTATGGACAATCAGGTCTGATATGACCCATCTTCTTGAACTCATATCATCTGACTTCCTTTTCATCATTTTTGAATGTTTTTCTAAATCCTTTATTATTTCTATAGAATTTACTAAACTTTATGACTAGATGAGCCAGTTCTATACCAGAACTTAATGAATCAGAACTTTTTGATTGCACTTTTACTTATTTTTTCTTTAGATTTTTGCTTTCCCATTGAAATGACACTTTTAAGGCACTGTCTTCTCTCTTAATCAGAACATTATGCTCATTTGATTCATCTTTAATTTTGGATTCATACATCATAAGTGTTCAAATCAGGTCTCTCATGGTTATGTCTTTGACAGGTGTTGATTGTCTGATTGCAGTAGAGATTCCATTCCATTTAGTAGGCAGTACTCTTAGTACTTTTAAATCATGATTAGCTTGTTTGATTGGTTCTCCCAAATTAGTTATATTATTGAAAATTTCTGTCAATATTCTATTAATTTGAGTAATACTTTCACCTTAAAGCATTCCTAATGTATCAAATTTAAGCTTATCAATAGCATATCTCATTTTCCTGACATTGTCAGTTCCTTCCTAAGCAACATCAATAGTTTTCCACATCTCATATGCTGTCAGGCATTGTGATACTATGTTGAATTCATCAGGTCATAGACCACATATAATTGAATTCATTGCATTCAATATCATATCATATCATGCTTCAGTAGCTGCACTCTATGTCTCAGGATTTTTAGGTATTTTATAAGGAGTCAAAATCATAGAATATACTTTGTATCCAAGGTTTTTTAGATAAATTATCATTCTTGATTTCCAACATCTATAATTTTCTCTATTGAAGTATGGTGCTCTCTCCATATACATTCCCTCTCTTGTATCAATCATCTTTCTCTGTGTCTAATCCTTAATCACTTTCAGATTGTTAAGGCTTTATCAGAAATCTCTACCTCTAATACCAATTGTTGGATCGGGTTATACCATATATACACAAGATGGGGGGGGGATTGTTTCTTTTACAAATTATTCTCAAGATTGTATTATGTCCTTTAACTTTAATCAGATAATTTAATGGAGAAAAAATTTAAATATCAGGGACACAAAATGTATAGTGGTTCAGGGAAAAGAATCCCCTTATCTACTCCACCGAAGCTCTACTCCATGAGATTGGTGATTTTCACTATATGGTCCTCTTATCAGTAGACCATTCCAAAAATGAGTACAGGTAGTTGACACCTTTACAATATTAAGTCTAAAAAAATCCTTCTATTTCAATCATAGAATCTGCACAACTTAGTATGAGATGCTGATCACTCAATAAAAAAAATAAGTATTGGTTCTTTGAAAATACTTTCCCATTGTTCTTCACAATTACAACAGAATGAAATTAACAATAGATGGATCGTCGTCTTCAGAAATAATGATCTTCAAGTAAGAGTCATTTTGAGTCGATCCAGTTGCAGTAGATATAGAAATATAATTCGCAACTTCAGTAGCAGTAGATTTACAGTAGATCTTTTATGTCGAATGGGTGAATCTTCTATCGTGATTATTCTTCTTCAAAAACAGAGATTTTTCACTCTTCATAGTAGCAGATCTGTAGATCCTAATAATCACTATTTTTTTCATTTTTTGTATTCATCATTGTTTTTCAGTAGTTCTTGTATATAATCTCTGTTTTTCACATCTATATATATTTTAAAATAAATATATAATAACGACGAGCACTTCTCCTGCAAATTTCGATCCAAAAAAGTCACCTTCTGACTCACGATGTTCAAACACTTGAATTAACAGAGAATTCATAACTTCCCATGAAATTCGACATGAAAAGATTCTTTTAAATTAATCCTTTGAATCATAGATAAACAGTTTTGAATCAGTTAAAGATGCGCTTTAAAATTTGCTTTAAATTTGGCTTGAAATCAGCCTAATAATTTGCTTGTAGACCTATGCATAATAATATCATCTTTAAATTCTCCAATACCAAACGTAAGTTTGAACTGTATAGCATGCATCTTTTGAACTTAAGGTAGATCACAAACATAAGGTTGATGACCTAGCATTGATAAAAAATGTTGGGTTGATCATCTATACTTTTATTTTCAACATTCAAACAAATTATAAATGATCCATACCTTTAAGAGCTTCCAAACGTAAGGAACATGATCCATACTTTTGATAAAACATAAGGTTGTTCACAAAAGTAAGGTTGATGAACCATACTTCTGAGAAACAAACGTAATGTTTAAAACTTATGTACTGTTCTTATCCCATACTTTTCAATATCCCAAACGTAGGGTTCCTTCCTAATGTAGGGTTCCTCTTCCATACTTTTCCGATAACATATAGTTGTTTAACCATACTTTTCTGATATCTCATAAAGAATACATCGAATTCGATCCTTTCACTACGTTTCTCTTTGTAGGGTATGAACAGTGTTTTCAAAACACGCTAATGAGAATACTTTAGCAATTAAAATCTCATTGTTCAAGAACTTAAATATTTCTTCTAGTAATAAAATAAATAATAAATTCCTGAAATAAACTTAAAATTAAATCATTAGAAAATAATTAAGGGTATTTTTGAGCATCAAAATCATCATAAAGAGATAGATTATTGTTCTCAACAATCTCCCCCTTTTTAATAAAAATATTATTTATTGTTGAAAACAAAAATTGCTCAACATATATGTCATATAAATGAAATAATTGTAATATTAATTAAATATTTATCATTCTTAAAGGATAATATATCATTTTAATTTTTACACTGAAAAATGATAATGTCATTCATGTATGTGTAGACTACCCCTTCATGAAGTGATGCGAATCTATTTTCATCACCACACCACATTGATGATATATATAAGTATATTTAAAAAAATAATATTTTATATATGATATTATTATCATTATGTATAGGAAAAATATTACTTAACTTATTTTCATAATAATCATTGAAAAATGGAAACATTACCCATGTGTACGTATTACCTACCATCTCCATGATTATAACACAATTTATTTTTCATAATAAAATTTCATTATTGGGTTTAAAATTATAATTTATGTATAAATATGATAATTATTTTGTGATAATTATTCAATATATGTTTAAATAATTACCTCTTTGACCATATTCATCCTGCCAATGTCATTTTGAACACATAAGCAAAAATATCATCGAAACATCTAATGTAAACATAATTGATTAAGTAATCATATATAACATAGAAATAAGAGAAAATAAATAAATAATAAAATGATTTTTTTAATAAATTAATTAATTAACATATGATTATTATCCAGGGAGATAAAAAATGTATATGATGAGTTAGACTCAAGGTAAAGGTTTCTCGTCTCACTTTTACTTCCATGAGATATACTCTATATTATCCACTTACTTATTTTGTGTGGTGTATATACTACCCTTTTTGTATTTTATATATTTAATTAATTTATATTAAAGGTATTTAAAGTTTCATTTGATGTTATTTCTTTCATGGGGCTTATGATTCAAATGTTACCATAGTGGTATGGGTTTGTTTCACAATATCATCATTATTCATGATTGTTTTTGTTTAACTCATAATTTGGTAATTTATTTGATATTTTTATATTAAAATAATTATATTCTATTATCCTATGGTTATTAATGAACTTTTTCAATTAATTGTACCATTTTACTTCTATTTGGAACTTAAAATTATTATGAAAATGTTTTTTAAGAAAATATGAATTTATTTCACTCTTTGGTAAAAATAACTTTTCATCTAAAACCATGTTTTCTAATTTTTTTAAAAATGTTTTATTATTATAAAAATTATTTATTAAAGAAATGCTTACACATTTTTTACTTTTCACTAAATGGTTTGAAAGGAATATTTTTTTTTTATTTTCTGAACAAGGCACTTTTCTAAAAATTTTATAGTGCAAAAGGTGTGTTATTTTTAACTTATACAACTTGTATGAAATCACCGACCATCATGACCATAATTTATATTAAAATTTTTGTAAAATTTTAATAGGTAATTTTTAAAGAAAATATTTTTTTAAAATATTTTTAGAATTCATAGTTTTTAACACTAATTTTCAAAGAATTTTTTTATAATATTTTATGAAATCTGCAGTTTTAAAATAAAAGGGGTGATTTTCAAATAAAGGTTATTTTCATCAATAAATGTTACAAGTGATCCTTAAAAATAATTTTCTATATAAGAAGACATTATTTGTTATTATTTATGCTTTAATGGGAATATAATCTAATAATACCATAATTATTATTTTCTTAATGGTTTATGATCAGTTTTACTATAACACCCCAAGCTTCCACGTTACGTTTCCCTTTAAATAATGCAATAGCTTGCATTGTACGCAACTTCGAGATTCTAACACACCACAATCAATCCAACTAGCCGTTATGAATAGTAATACCCAATTTTTGAAATTTTATACATTTTATCTTTCAAAATGGACTTCATTTTTGGATTTGAAATATCAAAATTATCATATAGTGAATTTTTGGTACTTTTTTGAAAACTTTCATATTTTGATGAATAGGGAAAATTACTAAATTTTAATTAAAAACAAGTTTTTAATAAAAATAATTAATAGTGATAAATTATACCTTTGAATGGTTTGGAAGTATAATTAGATTATATTTTTATCATTTAATACATTTAATGTCATTATATGTAATTTCACATTTAAATTTAACATAAAAAAGTGTTAATCTTTTGATAGTTATTATTTCATAAAAACACGCTTTTGTTTTGATAACGAGAATTAATTTTAAACTAATTTCTTCCACTTTTGTGTTTTGAGTTTAGAAAAATAGATTCCACATTTTTAATCAGGAGGTTCAAATTTTGTAAATAGTTAACTTTTATTCTTAGACATTTTGAATAATTACTTCGGTAAATATTTTATTTACCATGGTTAAAGGGGTAAATCCAGTAAATAAGGTTAAAAAATAATATTATAATAATATTAAATTACTCTAACACATGTCCTAACCCTATTGGATGATACATGTCTGACCATGGGCATACTTGGGTCTATTTTTAGACCACATGGAGCCACTTGGAAGTGATAATGACATTATATATTAAATAATTTAAAGTACAGACAAAAATAACAAAAGAAAATATCTTTTAGTAAATCAATTTTTTATGAGGTTTAATAATTGATATATTAGACTATAAATATTCATTAAAAATATAAAAATATTTCCTACATAATGTTATTTTATTTATAATTTTTAGACATTAAATAATTAAATTTATTTATGACACAATGATGATGCAATAATTACCTTTTTAATGAAAGAATAAAATAAATTGTATTATAAATACTAAAATAAATATAATTTCAAATTTTTTATGACATACATGAATTTTATAGGTGAATATTAAATATTAAGGTTTATTTAATTAATTTTTTTCGAAGTAATAATGCTGTTATGACTTTAACAAAAATAAATTATTAAATAATGTCAAAATTGACATAATTGAGTTTTAACAAAAATACTATATTATTGGTTGATATAATATTCCTAAAAATATATTGTTCATCTAAAGGTCCCAAATAGTATTATATGTGTCATTAATGAACCTATTGGGGTTCTCTTGGATCTATATAGTAAGTTCATTAACCATATGATATAAAAATACAAAGAGACATGGTAAATGTCAAACTATGTAACTAAGAATTAAATCTAAAAGATATGGTTAATATAGTGACCCAAACCTATCTAAAACCTATTGGTTGAGTGGTTTTAGACCCATACCCACTGTATACTTTAAATAATAAACTTTGGAGCCATTAGAAACCGAAATTTATTTTAATATAAAATAATATTTCTAGCTTTTCCTAAGGTGCCCCTCACCCCTCTTATAAAAGGGAACTCCCACTTCCCTCAAATTCACATCTTCATAGCCTTTTTTCTCGGCCAAAATCTGCCCAAATACCCTATAAATTTTTCTTCCTTCATCCTATAGGCCTTCCCTTAGTCAGAAAGCCAACCTAAGGATCCCTTTTGATCAAATCGAAAGGAAGAACCCAAAGAAGAGGTAAATATCTCACCACCACTTTCAAGTCCCTTTCTTCTTCCACTTCCTTTCTATTTGTTGTTTTCCTTCTAAAATAATAACTCCAGTGTCTTCTATATACTATGATGTTATTATAAAAATGGTACAACCAAATTCATTATTCTATCCATCCTTTGAATGACATGTCACCATACGTGCGTACGTACGACTTACCGTCTCCTCATCGTGGTTTAATTATTATTCAATACATTATTATTTGGATGGGTATAATAATGATGTGTAATTGATGTAAATATTAAATATAACATGATAATTATTCTGTATATATGATATACCATCCAATTATATATTATTTTTATATCAAAATAATGATATTGTCACTCGTGCGTACGTACGGATTACCGTCTCCACAAACGTGATGAGATTCATTCCCCATCATATACATTCAAGACTAATTTTCATTTGATAATTAAAAATAATGCTTAAAGACTTGATATTATTCTGGATATGAATAATATACATCCCATCCATAATAAATATGACTCACATAACAAATAATATAAAGGAAAATGAATCTGTTAACACCCGAAACAACGATAATACTAAGATATTATTATGAAAGCAATGTTAAAAGATCATATATGATATCATATTAATGTATATTATTCTTGTATAATTTCATAAAAATTATTTCAAAATTATACAGGAGCTTAACCAACCCCTAACCAAGGAAAAGTACAAGGTAAGGGTTAATTTCACAATCTCTTCATTATATGAGGTTGTTTATACGTAATTATCTACCGGGGTCTCTTTATCATCCACATCAATGTTTCTTAAAAATGTATTTCAAAACATTCTTACTTTTTTCTAGTCTATGGGTTAAAGTAATTTATAACATTTTTTGACTTTTTATAAGATGTTTATAAAGGAATATTTTCGTCGTTTTCCAAACAAGGTCCTTTTTAACCTGATCGACAAAATTAAGGTAAGAATGTCTTTTTTTATCTTATACGGAGGGTGCGACTATTTTATGCTATTATAAAAATCTTCGAAGCATCCCATACAAGCTTATAAGAATATTTTCAAAGTAAACATTTTCTTTTATAATTATGTTACTTTTAAATGATTTCAAAAAAGAGATATTTCTCTCAAATAGTTTTGATTTCATCTATGTCAACGTACTTTGATGGATTATAAGCTTATTTGAACTTTATTTATTATGATACAAAACTTCTATATTATATTTAAGGTTTTTTGATATGTTTGACTATGGATGTGTTATTTTTATACCATTCATGGTTTATTGAGAAAGTATTGATATTTCATATGCTATTTTTAATACAAATATTTATGTTATGTTTAAACCTATTCATATAAAGAATCCATTGGACTTAGTAAGTGACTAGTGGAGCCCGTTATAGCTCCTTGATGCATTGGTAGGTATCATGAGACAAACTAATGTCTTGGAACATGACCTTGACAAAATCTTATTTGTATTCTTGGCATAAGACCTTGACTATGTGGTTATAATTGTATGTAATTATGCATTCCATCATTAAAAAAGTAGTTATTGATATTGCATGTGATTATTTGACTAGTAGAATATCCATGTGAATAAGTAAATTGAGTTATTTCATTTTAATTTTTCCATGTTATACTGAATATAAAGTTTAAAAAGCTTTTGTTTCAGTTATACATTCCCTTAAATGTTTGTTCTTACTTATGAAAGTTTCTGCTATATTGTTATCCTTACTGAGCATCTGAGCTCACCCCTTTCTATGTTTTATTTTTTTCCGAGGATGTGAAATAATATTTAAGACTAACCTGCAGGGATAGTCTGAGGGGATATGATTGTGGACTATGGAGACTATGTTGTTGTAGTTTTCCATTTTATCATGTAATGTAAGACTCATGAATGTATCTAGTATTTACAAGGCTACTAAACTAATAGTTGTTTCGATAATTGATCTTTTGTGATCATTCTAATGTTATGTAATAATGAACTGACTCTTGGAAACTAGGGACGGGGCATTATAGTTGGTATCAGAGGAAGTTTAGTACAAACCTGGGAAGATAGATTTAGATAAACTCTGATTAGATCACATAGACCTAAGATGGAATTTGAGGATTAGTATAGAAGAACTTCCTAGAATTTTGGTCTTGTAGATATTTTGTGAGTTTTCTGAGTAATACATATCTGTCTTGATACGAACAGGTAGAGGTGACTCTGGAATAGATGTACCTTGGGGTAAAACCTGAAAACACCACTTTGAGCTAGACTCGAACGGGAACTGGTGCACGACAAAGAGCCTTGCTGCACTATTGGTTACGAAACTCCTGGTGGATATGATTAGGATAATTCTCATTTTCTTTACAAACCATTATGAAGGGTTTATGAGTATATAATTCTTCAATGAATTTTTTTATCATTATGGATTATATCTATAAACTATTCAATTTATGTTAAGTGTTTTACATGTTTGGATTTATGTATTTCAATTCATAAACTAATCTCGTGTATGTCATTGTTTAGAAATGGCGCCTAGTGGAAGGAATGGAAACCATATAAATTCACACACTATATGTAGGGATTTCCCTCCTTCTTAAGATAATTATAGTGGAGCTGGTGATGCAACTGGTGCTGATCAGATTATCAATATACTGGGACAACTCACTCAGGTTATGAATAATAACCTTACCTGTATGGAGCACCCTGATCCACAAATTGGAGGATCAATGTTAGATCGCTTCATCAGTAAAAAACCAACAACATTAAATGGGAGTAAAAATACATTGGTAGATGAGAAATGGATAAGTTATTTAGAGAAAATATTCCACACCTTGGGGAGTAGCGAAAGGGAAAAAGTTGTCATGGAAGTTTACCGCCTCACTAGAGATACTGATCAATGGTGGTCATTGATTAAAAACAAAAAGGAAGATGATAAAGTATCAAATATTGAATGGAGGGAGTTTAAAGTGATTTTCTTCGAAAAATAATTTCCTCGTGACCATTGAGTAGATATGGAAAGGCAATTTATGAGTCTGAGGAAAAAGGAGGATGAGAATGTCGCAAAGTATGAGGATAACTTTGCAAGGTTAGCGAGGCATGCTACAAATTATATACGTAACCCAAGAAGTAAGATTGATCATTTATTTGATGGGTTAAAACCATTTCTCCATCAAGAATTTGTCTCAAAATCCTTCTCATCGTACGAAGATATTGTCTCATGTGCTATCAAGATAGAAAAATAATTCTCTAAGTCTTACGACTTTAAAGAAAATCAAGATAAGAAGAGATCTGCTGATCACTCTGGAAATGAAAATCAGGGGAAGAAGGGAAAAGTTGAATATCCATCCTGCAGTAAATGTGGGAAGAAACACTCTGGTACTTTCATGAAGGAAATGAGATTCTGTTACAAGTGTGGTGAAAAAGGCCACCAAGATTGTGATTGCAAGGTGAAGAAAGAAGCTACAGATGTTCAATGATACAACTTTAGGGAGATGGGACATTATGAAAATGAATGTTCTAAGCATTAGGGCAACTTACCTAAAAAAATTCCAAAGGATAAATTCCATGCTTATTCTATCACTACTACTGAAGTAGAAGCTCCAAAAGATGTGGTGGGAGGTAATTTAATGGTTTCCTCAAGTTTATCAAATTCTTTATTTGATTCTAGATCATCACATTGTTTTATACCTTCCCAGTTTTCTAAGAAAATTAGATATTTACAATTTAATTTAGCAAGGGAGTTGTCAGTTAAAACTCCTAAGGTAAGTATCATCGCAACAAAGGTTTGTGAATCCATTCCCATTAGAGCATATAAATGTTCTTTATCTTCTAATCTCATCGTCATACCCATGATTGAGTTTGATATAACCCTCTGTATGGATTGGATTTTGGACCATGATGCGAAGATTTATTGTAAGAAGAATGAGGTTATAATTTTTGATGATGATGATAAAGAACACATTATCTTTAGAGCAGAAACGTCACCACCTAATTCTTCTCTAGATCCACCCCCAGTAGCTCAACTAAATTCAATTATTGGGGAGGAAGAGAATTGAATAACTGTGGGTGAAGAATGGAATGTTCAAATAGAGTATGTACCTGTTGTGAAAGAATATGTTGATGTGTTTCCAGAAGATTTACCTGAACATCCTCTAGAATGAAAAATTGAGTTTTCCATTGATTTAATTCATAGATCAAGGCCAATATCAAAGACCCCTTATAGAATGGAAACTGTGTAATTAGTGGAACTAAAGAAACAACTAGATGAATTGAGTAATAAGGGATTTATTCTCCCTAGTGTTTCTCCAGGGGGAGCCCCTATCCTTTTTGTTAAGAAGAAAGATGGATCTATGAGGTTATATATCAAATACAAGGAGTTCAATGCTATAACAATAAAGAAAAAGTATCCCCTACCTCACATTGATAATTTATTTGACCAAATGCATGGAGCTCAATAATTTTCAAAGATTGAACTTTGATCTGGATACCATCATTTGTGTGTGAAGAAGGAAGACATTTCAAAGACAGTATTTTCAACCAGGTAAGGGAATTACGAGTTTAAAGTATTGCCTTTTGGATTTCCTAATGCACCCTCTATATTCATGGATCTAATGAACAGATTTTTCAAGGAATATCTCGTTGATTTTGTAGTGTAATTTATTGATGATATATTGGTATAATCCAAAAGCTACGAAGATCATTAAAATCACTTGTGCATTATCCTGAAGACTCTTAGAAGACATGAATTTTATGGGAAGTTTAGCAAGGGTGAATTTTGGTTTTAGGAGATTTCTTTTCTTGGACATATTGTCTCTAAGGATGGAATCTCCTTTGATCCTTCTAAGACAAGAGCAATCCAAGAATAGCCAACATCGATGAATATAATTGAGGTATGCAGTTTTATTGGTTTAGCAGGTTATTATCGACGTTTCATCTAGAATTTTTCTCGATTGGCTAACCCATTAACGAAGATCACACATAAAGGGGTTAAATTTGTTTGGAAAAAAGAGTGTGAAGAATGTTTCGAATAACTAAAGAGAATATTAGTCAATGCTCCTATCTTGAATCTACCATCAGGGAATGATGGGTTTGTTATTTATAGTGATGATTCAAGAAAGGACTTGGTTGTGTCTTTATGCAGAATGATAAGGTTATTTCCTATGCATCACGATAGCTAAAAAATCAGGAAAAAAACTATCCTACTCACGATCTTGAGTTAGAAGCTGTAATATTTTCTTTTAAGACATGGAGACACTATCAATATGGTGAAAAATGTGAGATTTATACTGATCACAAGAGTTTGAAGTATATTTTCTCACAGAAATAACTCAACATGAGGCATAAGAGATGGATTGAACTACTCAAGGATTATGATTGCACGATACACTACCACCCAGGGAAGGCAAATAAGGTGGCAGATGCTTTGAGTAGAAAGGATCATGGAGTTTTGAACAAGATGAGATTTGAAAAGGATCCTATTTTCATGGATCTAGTGAAGATGGATATGGGAATTACCATGGAATGTGAAACATCGATACTTTTTCAAATGGTTGCCAAACCATATTTACTAGAAAGGATAAATAGTTCTCAGACAGATGATGAAGAATTTCAAAAGAAGATTAAAGCTATGAATGATGGGAGATTGAGTGAATTTGTGTATGAAGATGGAAATTTGAAATTTGGGAAGAGACTTTGTGTTCCCAATATACCAGATCTAAAAAGAGAATTGTTGGACGATTCTCATAGTTCCAATTTCTCTATACACAATGGGAGAACCAAAATGTATAGAGATTTGAAGGAACATTTTTGGTGGGACAACATTAAGAGAGAGATTTCTGATTTTGTTTCAAGATGTATGGTTTGTCAACAAGTGAAAGATGGGAGGCAACGGCCTGGAGGATTCTTGCAACCTCTTCCCATACCTGAGTGTAAATGGGATAATATTATGATGGACTTTGTCATGGGACTACCAAAGACTCCTAGAAGTAATGATGCAATATGGGTCATTGTTGATCGTCTTACCAAGTCAACACATTTTCTTGCTATTAGAGAAGTTTTACCACTTGAACGATTAGAAAGACTATATATTAATGAAGTTATAAGACTTCATGGAGTACCACTATCTATTATTTATGATCGTGATCCCCATTTTACATCATGATTCCGGAAAAGTCTTCAAAAATCCCTGGATACTGAACTTCTTTTGAGCACTTCCAACCACCCTCAAACAGATGGACAATCAGAATGAACTATTCAAGCCTTAGAATACATGTTGAGATCTTGCTCACTTGACTTTCAGGGTATATGGGATCAATATTTACCTCTGGTGGAATTTTCCTATAACAATAGCCTCCATTCAAGTATTCATAGGGAACCATATGAAGTGATATGTCGCACACCAACCTGTTGGGATGATGTTGGTGAAAGAAAACTCGTAAGACCAGAATTGGTGGAGGAAACAATGGAAAAGGTAAAGGTAATCCAAAACCACATCAAAGCAGCTCAAAGTAGGCAAAAGAGCTATGCCAATAACCGAAGGAAGGATTTGTAATTTCGGGTAGGAGATCATGTTTTCTTGAAGGTATCTCCATGGAAGGGAGTTATACATTTTGGTAAGAAAGGTAAATTGAGTCCCAGGTACATCAGACCTTTCAAAATTCTAGAACGAATTGGGGTTGTAGCTTACTGTTTGGCAGCGCCGCCAAGTCTCTCCAAACTTCACGATGTGTTCTACATATCACTGTTGAGAAAATACATGCCTGGCCCAACACATGTACTCACCTATGAGGAATTAGAACTTTAACCTAATCTGTCTTATTGCAAAGATCCTGTCAAGATTCATGATACAAGACAAAAAGTGATGAGAAACCGGATGACTCGTCTGGTAAAAGTTATATGGAGAAACCATAAGATGGAAGAGGCAACGTGGGAACCCAAGGAACTTATGATGAAGATACACCCGAGTCTTTTAATGCAGTAATATTCTAGAAATTTTGAGGATGAAATTATTTGAAGGAGGGGAGAATGTATCACCCCAAGCTTCCATAGTACATTTCCCTTTGAATAATGAAATATCTTTCATTGTACACAACTTCGAGATTCTAACACACCGCATCCAATCAAACTAGAAATTATAAATAGTAATACTCAATTTTTGAAATTTTTTACATTTTATATTTCAAAATGGACTTCATTTTTAGATTCGGAATATCAAAATTAGATTAGGGTGATTTTTTGGTAATTTTTTGACAACTATCATATTTTGATGAATAGTGAAAATTAGTAAATTTTAATTAAAAACAACTTTTTTAATAAAAATAATTAATAGTGATAAATTATGAATTTTAATGGTTTCGAAGTATAATTAGATTATATTTTTAAAATTTAATGTAATTAATGTCATTATATGTAATTTTACATTTAAATTGATATAAATAAGTGTCAATCTTTAGATAGTTATTATTTCATAAAAACATGTTTTTTGTTTTGACAATGAGAATTAATTTTCAATTAATTTCTGCCACTTGTATGTTTTGAATTTAGAAAAACAGATTCCATATTTGGAATCATCAGGTCCAAATTGTGTAAATAGGTAAAATTTATTTTTAGACATTTTGAATAATTACTTCGGGAAATATTTTATTTACCATGGTTAAAGGGTTAAATCCAGTAAATAAGGTTACAAAATAATATTATAATAATATTGAATTACCCTAACACATGTCATAAGCCTATTTTATGATACATTTACAACCATGGGCATCCTGGGGTTGATTTTGGGACCCCATTAAGCCACTTGGAAGTGATAATGACATTATATATTAAATAATTTAAAGTAGAGACAAAAAAACAAAAGCAAATATATTTTAGTAAAACACTTTTTATATGAGATTATATAATTGATATATTAGACTATAAATATTAATTAGAAAGATAAAAATATTTCCTACATAATGGTATTTTATTTATAATTTTTAAGCATTAAATAATTAAATTTATTTCTGACACAATGATGATGTACTAATTATGTCATTAATGAAAGAATAAAATAAATTTTATTATAAATACTAAAATAAATATAATTTCAATGTTTTTATGACATCCACTAATTTCATAGGTGAATATGACACATTAAGGTTTATTTAATGAATTTTTTTACAAAATAATGCTGTTATGACATTAAAAAAAATAAATTAACAAATAATGTAAAAATTGACTTAATTGAGTTTTTAAAACAAATACTATATTATTGGTTGATATAATATTCCTAAAAATATAAAGTTCGGCCAAAGGGACTAAATAGTATTATATGTGTCATTAATGAACCTATTGGGGTTCTCATGGAAGTATATAATAAGTTTATTAACCATAAATATAAAAATACAAAGAGACATGGTAAATGTCAAACTATGTAACTAAGAGTTAAATCTAAAAGATAAGGTTAATATAGTGGCCCAAAACTATATAAAACCTATTGGTTGAGTGGTTTTAGACCCATCCCCACCTTATTCTTTAAATAATCAACTTTAGAGCCATTATAAACCGAAAATTATTTTACTATAAAATAATATTTCTAGCTTTTCCTAAGGTTCCCCTCACCCCTCTTATAAAAGGGCACTCCCCCTTCCCTCAAATTCACACCTTCAAAGCCTTTTGGCTTGGCCAAACTCTGACCAAATAAACTCTAAACTTTCCTCCATTCATCCTAGAGGCATTAATTTAGTCATAAATCCAACCTAGGGGGCCCTTTTGATCAAATCAAAAGGAAGAACCTGAAGAAGTGGTAAATATCTCACAACCTCTTTCAAATCCCTTTCTTCTTCCACTTCCTTTATCTTTGTTGTTTTAATTATAAAATAAAAACTCCAGTATATTATATATAATTTGATGTTATTATAAATATGGTACAACCAAATTCATTATTCTATCCATCCTTTTAATGACATGTCACTATACATGCGTATGTACGACTTACCGTCTCCACGTCATGGTGTAATTGTTATTCAATACATTATTATTTGGATGGGTATAATAATGATGTGTAATTGATGTAAATAATAAATATAACATGATAATAATTCTGTATATATGATATAACATCTAATTATATATTATTTTAAAATCAAAATAATGATATTGTCACTCGTGCGTACGTACAGATTACCGTCTCCACAAACGTGATGAGATTCATTCCCCATCGTATCCATTCAAGACTAATTTTCATTTTATGATTAAAAATAATGTTTAAATACTTGATATTATTCTGGATATTAATAATATACGTCCCATCCATAAAAAATATGACTCACATAATAGATAATAGAAAGGAAAACTAATTCGTTAACACCCAAATCAACGATAATACTAAGATATTATTAACAAAGAAATTTTAAAAGATCATATATGATATCATATTAATGTATATGATTCTTCTATAATTTAATAACAATTATTTCAGAATTATACATGAGGTTAACCTACCCTCAACCAAAAAAAAATATAAGGTAAGGGTTAATTTCAAAATCTCATCATTATCCGAGGTTGTTTATACGTAATTATCTACTGAGACCTCTATATCATCCACATCCATATTTCTTAAAAATGTATTTCAAAACATTCTTACTATTTTATAGACTATGGTTTAAAGTAATTTATACTCTTTTTTGACTTTCTATAATATTTTTATAAAGTAATCTTTCTGTCATTTTCTAAACAAGGTCCTTTTTAACCTTTTAGATAAAATTAAGGTAAGAATGTCTCTTTTTAACTTATACAGTGGGTGTGACTATTTTCTGCTGTTATAAAAATAGTAGAAGCTTACCTTACAATACTATAATAATATTTTCAAAGTAAATGTTTTCTTTTATAATTATGTTACTTTTAAATGATTTTAAAAAAGAGATATTTCTCTCAAATAGTTTTGATTTCATCTATGTCAACAACCTTTGATGGATTGTAAGCTTATTTGAAGTTGACTTATTATGATACAAAACGTCTATATTATATTGAAGGATTTGTGATATTTTTGAATGTGGATGTGTTATTTTTATACCATTTATGGTTTATGGAGAAAGTATTGACATTTCATATACTAGTTTTAATACGAATGTTTATGTTATGGTTAAACCTGTTCATATAAGGAATGCATTGAACTTAGTAAGTGATAGGTGGAGACCACTATAGCTCCTAGATGCATTCGTAGGTTTCATGAGACAAACTAGTGTCTTGGCACAAGGCCTTGACAAAATATTATTTGTAGTCTTGGCACAAGGTCTTGACTATGTGGTAATCATAGTTTGGCATTATGAATTATATCATTATAAAAGTGGTTATTGATATTGCATGTGATTATTCGACTAGTAGAATATCCATGTGAATAAGTAAATGGAATTATTTCAATTTATTTTTTCCATGTTATGCTGAAGTTCAAGTTTAAAAGGATTTTTTTAGTTATACATTGACTTAAATGTTTATGCTTACTTATGAAAGTTTCCCCTATATTGTTATCCTTACTGAGCATCTGAGCTCACCCATTTCTATGTTTTATTTTTTTTCCCAGGATGTGAAGAAGTATTTTATGACTAACCTGCAGGGATAATATGAGGGGATATGAGTGTGGGCTATGGGGACTATTTTGTTGTAGTTTTCTATTTCATCATGTAATGTAAGACTTATGAATGAATCTAGTGTTTCCACAGCTATTAAACTAATAAGTCTTTCGAGACTTGATCTTTTGTGATCATGCCAATTTTATGTAATAATGAACTGACTCTGGGTAACTAGGGTCAAGACATTACATTTACTGTGGATGTACTATGATGAAACCATTCATTTTACTATGTATAGTTTATTATTATGTTTATTGATTGGTGAAAGTATTTAAATTTTTGTATTCTAGTTTAAATATGAACATTTATGTGCATTATATTTCACCCCTTTCATATGGGGAATTCATTGGGCCTAATAAGTGATGGGAAAAACCTGCTATATCCACTTGATGCATTAGTAGGTCTCATGAGACCAACTAGATTGAGTTTTTGTCGGGGCCTTACCCATTTATATAGATGTCTTGGAAAAACTATTTGACATATTATATTTCTTAGAACAAGTTCTTGATGACACATTTTTGATGTCCAACATTTTGCATTACATTATTATGAATTCAATTATTGATATTCTATGTGATTATTCAATTAGTTATACAATCCATGGTTATGTTTTAAGTTTATGTGATTATTTATATGGAATTATTTGATCACAATTTATTCCTACCATATTATAATCATGTTATTAATTAAATAATTTTTTTTCAATTATTTAACATTCCATATTTATTATGCCTTATTTATTCATAGCCTACGCTTACCCTTACTGAGTATATAAGCTCTCCTGTTTTTTATGTTTTATTTTCCCTAGGATACTAGGAAGTGTTTTGTGACTGACATATAGGGATAAACTAAGGTTAATAATGGAATTCTAAATGAAAATACTTTGTGTATTTTATATTTTGAAATTTAATGTGAATTTCAAGCATCTATATATTTTACCAAGACTACTAAACTACTCTATCCTTTAGGACAAAATTTTTTGTATCTAATATTAATTTAATAAGGTTGATATAAGCTTTAGGCTACTAGGGTTGGGGTTTCTATAGTTGGTATTATATGTAGTTTAATAAAACTTTTTAGAACTAGATTTAGTAAAATAAAGACTAGGTAACATAAACCTATGGTATAATCTGAGGATAAGAATAGAAGAACATCCTAAAGATTTGGTAAGGAAGAGATTATGTGTTTTTACTTGAAAATAAATATTTTTTTGGATACTACAAGTGGATATGTTTCTGGAATAGATATACCTAGGGGTAATAACTATGAGAAGGGAAAATTGGGCCTGACCCTATCTTCACTTAGTGCTTAAAAACAGACCTTACCACACAATTGATTTGAGACTCTTGGGGGATATGCTTAAAATAAATCACATTTATATTACAAACCATTATGAAGGAGTTTAAAATAAATAAATCTTTAAACAAACCATGTTTATGATTATGAGATTGTATATGCATAATTTTTTCAATTTATGTTAAGTTTTTAACTTGTTTTGGGATTATAAATTATGTTTTATAATGTTATGATATAATATTGTGAATGAAATTGTTTAAAAGTAGATCCCAATAGAAGGAATATTCTTCCATATCAATTCATGTTCTCCAGGTAGGAAATTACCTTATGGGAAAGATAATGAAGCTGGAGCTAGATCTGTAGCTGGAACTACTATAATTATAACTATATAGAGGAAGATGACCAAGTTTATGAGTAATAACCTTTCCCATATGAAGTAGTATGCTAATATACTATATGGTGTAATAATGTTAGAACACTTCATGCATTAGTATCCTCCATTATTCAATGGGACTAAAAATCCATTTTTAGTTGATCAATGAATACATTCCTTAGAGAATACATTTCTCACTTTAGTAGGCAATGAAAAGGAGAAAGCTTTCATGTAATTTTAGCATATCTCACAAGATGTAAACTAGTGGTGGTCATTGATTCCAAATAATAATGACGAAGAAGAAATATAAAAAATATAATGAAATAATTTCAGGTTTCTTTTCTTGGAAATAATTTTCCTCATGAGAAACGAGTCAATATAGAAATATAGCTCTTGAGACTAAGACATAAAGAATAAGAGAATGATTATAAGTTTGAATACCACCTTACAAGGTTAGGAAGGCATGATGTAGACTATGTACATAATCTAAATAGAAAGATTGACCATTTCTTTTATAGGATTATGTAAATCCTCTGAAGGGAACTAGTCTTCCAAAATTTCTCATCATATAAGGATACAATATCATATTCTATAATGATAGAGAAATAATTCTCTAATTCTTATGAATTAAAATGGAAGAAAGAGAATAAGAAGATGAAAAAGAAAAATATAGATTAAGGGAAGAAGGTAAATAAGGATTTTCAAACATGTGACACTCGTTAAAGGAAACATCTTGGTACATGCTTAAAAGGATAGGGAGTTTGATTCAAGTGTCGGGAAAGAGACCACCATACTCATGATTTCAAGGTAAATAAAGAATCTTATAATTCAAAATGATTCCACTATAAGGAGATGAGGCACTGTGAAAATGAATTCCCCAAGTGTCAAGGTAATATAAATCTTAAAAAGAAAAGGGATCAAGGTAAAGATTAATCTATTGATACAGTCGAAGTGGAATGATTACTGTTCTTGTATATTTAGATCCATGAAATATTTTGTAAAAGTATTTTATTAATGAAATTATTGAAATGTATAATTATTGTACTATAATACCATTCCTTAAAGGACTTGAGATATTTTTTTGAATGGAACTGATGAACAATAAAAATGATTTAGTGAAAATTTGAATCTTTTTGAAAACACATGATTGAGGGAGGGTAAAACTTAATATATGTCCAAAGTTGAGATAATAATGATAAAGGGTTTTTTATGAAGCTATTTGTAATCTTTATGTTTTATTTAATCGTTGATGTTAAAGTAATTATGGGATATTAAAATTTTGTAACATTATAGGAATTATATTAGTATGTTCATAGAAAAAGGACAAACAATATGTTTGGTGAAAACCCATCGCATTAGGCAAGGCCTCGGGGCTTGAACCCAATATCGAAAGAAAATAAGGGTTTAATTATTACCACTAGAGTACATGATGTTTTGGTTGATATGCCATTGATTTTAGATAAATGATTTGATGAATAAATATTAATGATGAACCAGTGGTGTCACTGATTAGGTTTGTAGAATAATGTATTACATTGGATAACTTGTGCTAACCAAATCTATTTTTTAAAATAATTAGAGATAGAAATAAATTCATGCCACTCTTTTACGGATCGTACATGTAACAAACCTTATTTATATTAATGGAAATTCCATTATTATAATTATGAAATATAGTATAATATCATAAAATCACATTAAGAACACAATACAAACTTTATAAATTATGAATGAATAAAATAAGAAGTATTTATAGAAGTTAAGGAACCTATACCAAAGGAATAGTAACTTTAACTTTAGAATAGTAACTTAACCCTTATGAATATTAAACTGAAAAATTGAATAGTTACCTCGCCAATGAAATTATAAATAAAATTTATCCATCTTATAAGTGACAATATGATATAATTATATCACACTATAAACAAATAAATATTTTAAAATTATTAATTAAGTGTTGGTGTTTTTGTAAGTCATAAATTTTTAATTAAAATTCGATGACTAATTTAAGGATTTGAAATAAAATTTACTTTTATAAAATGTATTTATAAATTATTATTTTGATATATTATGATTATAAGATAATTTTATGAGTCCTTTGTTATTTTTTCAAAGTGTTATAAAATCAGTTATAAATTTAAAATCTGTATTTTTTGAGTAAATTATGATTTTAATTAAAAATTAAATTTATCATATTTATAAAATTATATTCATAAAATTTAGTTAATTTTTTAATTCTACACAAAAAAAATGTTTGTGATGAATTCTTGTGATTTTTCAGAAATACTTTAATTTATAGTGAAAAGTGAAATATGGTAATTTAAGGTATTTATACATTATAAGTTAAATATACTATTCCATGAGTCATGGATGATGTAAAAACCATTGGTTAGAACTCACAAGATCTAATTACCATATTTAGTCTCAATAATCAAAACTATTCTTTTCTTGAGAAAAATAATAAACTAATGGATTAAATAATGAGAAAACACCCCTCTCCTACACTAAAACACCACCCATCACCCTCTCTTCTCCTCACACCTATAAATCCTTGATAAATGTAAAAATTATAATAAAATATCCTCCTAATACCATCCCCTACATACATGATATTTTTTTCTTAATAAAATACTAAAACCAATCCCCTATAGAGGTTCTCAAGAAGAATGAATTAAGAAGTAAAACCCTCTTTCGTTTTATTCCAATTTATTGTCAAGATCTTTTATTATATTATATTATCCCAAGTTAGCCTTGTCCAAGTGGAATTAAAACTATATTATATTACTTATACATCTTCATCAAATCTATTCTCCTCTCTCTTTTACTTTAAGAATGAAAATATCGTCCGTGAGGTACCGATTTACCACCTTCATGGATAACGTGCATTTATCTTTAAATTACACCTTGAAGTCTGGTCATGAAACCATTTTTATGGTTGAAAAAATTATAATATATTTACTATATAATATTTAATTTTCTTTAATCATTTTATACACATGATATTAAAAAAAGAGTTCATTATGATAAAAAACCTCCAAAATAAACCAAAATGATTATCATTAAATTTTTATCTAATGATTCATCCTCATGCCATAAAAATTGATATATAAGGACAAATTAAACTTTTTAAGACCATTAATAACATATATGTTCAATTTTTTATAATTAACACCACATTATAGGACCTTTAATACATGTATACAAGTAAACCGATCATGAAAACCAAGGAAACCAACACTCTTAAACGATGTAAATAAACCTCTTAACACATCAAAAAATCCATAAATGAACTTAATAAAGTTATAATAAATAAAATAAATTTATAAAGTATTATTTAATTATTAATTAATTAATCTAATTTGATTATATAGGATATTAATATCAAGGGAAGAATGCCTTTAGACTTAAGGTAAGGGATTCTACCTGAACATCCATTATTCCTTTAGGTTAGTCTTTATCTCGTTTTACCCAAATGAAATTATCTATTATTTTTATGTACATATTATAAATTATATTTTTAGTTTCAATACTCTGTTATCAATATATTTCCATACTTATTTTTAGGGATATACATGTTTTAATAAGGTTCCCTTATCAAATATTTCTGAGAAGCAAACCCGATTCAAAGGAACTTCTCAAATTATTACCCAATTTATTGTGCACTCTATGATATGTTTTAATCAAAAATTATTTTCATAAAATCACACATTTTAATATGATTTTTTTTTCACTTATAGTTTTTTATAAAATATTACACCATTTTCTATTTTAAATTATATTTAATATTTTACTTAAACTACACAAAAATGTTTTAATTATAATGTTTATTAAATACTATTTTTACGTGTTACCACTTTAGGTTGACATCAATAATCATGATATATTCCTACTTAAATCTATTAATGTCTATGCATAATTTAATTCTTTTATTTCAGGGATAATTTTATGATACAACCATTTATTATGCTTTATGACGTGATTATGATACCTAATTATTTCCATGAGTAACCCTTATGTTTATGTTTGATTACTTATGTATGATTCTTTATGTGGAAAACATATTCATTAACATGTTATGATTGGTGTACCTAGATAGAGCTCTAATACATTGGGTAGTTTTTAGTCTCATGAGACATTTTGTGCAACGGTCTTGGTGGTTAGCCTTAACTCGTGCTCCCTGTGAAATAATATTGATGGTTAGACTTGACTCATGATTCTCTATGTGAAAAGATCCTTGAATCATGATAAAGTATTGTTTTTTTGCTTCCAAATTATTATGAATCCATGATTATATAATCCCATTTTATGATTCCTTATATTTAATGATGTTCCATGCCTTTTTATATCATTATTTTATTCCTTCTAACCCCCACACTATTATTTATTATTATGTTTATTCCCTTACTAGAATTTTAGATCATACTTTTGTTCATGTTATCCATTGGTTATCCTATGAAGATGTATGGGATTAGAGTAAGTTAGGAGCTCATAATGGATGATAAATAATGAAATGTTTTATTTAGTCCCATGTTTTTAGTTTTATATACCTAGTCTTCCAAATACACTAGACTTTACGATCCTTGTATTTTAATTTGATAGTTAATTATGTTTAGAATAATGTAATATTATGTGTAAAGGACTGGTCACTAAATTTGGTATTAGAGGATGGTCTAGTAATTTTTAGAGATTAAGAATAGAGAACTTTAGTAAGAACCTTTTGGATAAGACTAAGTCTAAGAAAACATACCTAAATTTTGGTAAGTATAGAGTAAGTGGTTTATCAAGAAAATAAATTCCTATCGGAATAATATAAGTGGATGTGGTTCTGGTAAAAATAAACCAAGGAGTAATAACCCTGGGAAGGTGTTTCGAGCCTAACTCGGGGTAACATGGTATATTACAATGGGCCTTAATACACACTTGGTTTGACACTCCTAGGTGATATGATTTGGTAAATTCATAAGCTCATTACAAAACATTATAAAGGGGAAAAAGAAAATACCCACAAGAATATATATTTTGTAAAAGATCATAGAAAACCTAGATTGAAAACTAGGGAATCACAAGTTAGGATATAATTTTCTTTTAAGAGTTTATCTTTTTATGTTTAAAGTTTACTTTTTATGTTTTTTAGCTAAGTATTCGAGCACCGTAGTTGAAATTTATTTTTCTTATTTAAAGGATAGAAATAGAAAAACAAGTTCCAAAAATCAATGTAATAGGCATTGTGATGATTTCCCTAGTGATATGAAAAATATGATGGGAATGGGTGCTCAAAACATTATGAATGTACTTTCACAGCTGGCTCAAGTTGTGAATAATAACTTGAATAATGTGGAACTCCCTACTCCTATAGGGAAAGATAATGTTTCTTTATAATCCTTCATGTAGAAAAGGCCTCCCATGTTTAGTGGATATTTTGATACCATCCTCATGGAACAATGGATTAACTCAATTGAAATGATATTCTCTGTCCTGTAGTGATCAGAATAAGAGAAATTTTTGATGATAGTTTATTATTTTAATGGGGAAGCTGATCAGTGGGGGACACTAATAAAAAATATAATGTCCAAGGAGGAAATTGATTCCATGGATTGGGAATAATTTTTTTTTCAATATATATTTTTCCCAAACCCACCGTGTCAATATGGAAATATAGCTTCTCATACTTAAGCATAATGAAGATGTGTTTATCGAGGTGTCTTAAGAAATCATTACAAAGATTTCATGATACACATATGGATTTATTATGAACACTAAAAGATAGGTGGATCTCAAATTTATTGTACTAAAGTCGAGTCTATAAAGAGCATTGGTGATCTGAGACTTTGAAAATTATAAGGATATTGTCTGTTGTTCCCTCAAGGTTGAAGTGGAGATCGGAGACTCTCAATGGCCTCATGGGCCCGATGAAAAAAGAGAGTAGAAAATGGAGTCTAGTATGGGTGGATTAGAAAATAAATCTTATTATGGAAACAAGAATGAATATCCCACGTATCAAAATTGTGTGAAGAAGAATCCTAGAAACTATCTAAAGGGAACAAAGAAATTCATAAAATGTGGAAGTATGGGGTATCTAGATTGAACTGCCAACAAGACATGAATAATTTCACTAATGTGGAAAAATAAGGAAAGGTTCAGATCAACACTCAACCAGTAGTGTAGTATTTCAACTATAATTTACATAGGACGTTTTTCAAACCAATTCTGTAAGCCTAGGGTTGTTTGAGGTAATCAATAACAACCTCCAAGGATACAAGGAATGTAACACACTATCACTACTATTGAGGTGGAGCTATATAATGATGTAGTTAAAATTAAATTGTTTATTAATTAAATAATAGAGAATGTACTATTTGATTCTAGTTCTATGCATTCTTGCATATCATTGAAGTTGAGATGAACTATTCAAACACCAAATCAAAATATTGAGGTTGAGTTACCTATGAGAACAACTAATGAATAAATTATTGAATCCAAAGTTGATAACTCCTTCCTATTTAATGTTTGTGCACTGAACCACCCAAAAAATATTGTATTACTTCTTTTGATGGAGTTTTATGCTATTTTGGGACTAAAATGACTATCTTTATACAAAACCAACATCAATTGTCAAGAAAGGGAGACCACTCTTAAAATATTAAAGTATCCTTTCATTCATTACAAGTGTAAGGTGGAAGATGATTCTTCTTTAGAATAATCATATCAAGTGTGGATATTAATTCCTTATGAGCAAGCATATCTCACACAAATGATTTATACAAAGGAGATGATCATGCTCGAAGACATTCCCATCATGAAAGATTACAGTGATGTATTAGCTAAATAATTTTATGGTCTTACAATTGATAAATAGGTTGATTTCTCAATTTAGATTATTCTTGGATCTCTACCTATATCAAATACACCTTATATAATGGCCATCGTTAAGCTAGAATAACTGAGGAAGTAATTACAATAGAATATGGACAAGGGTTTTACATGACTGAGTGCTTCACCACTGGGTGAACTATTCCTCATTGTCAAGAAGAAGGATGGATCAATGAACCTCTTCATTGATTATCATGAGCTCAATAAAATCACAATAAAGAACATGTATACCCCTCCTCAGATAGATGATTTGTTCGATTAGATATACGGCTCTAGTTATTTATCTAAGGTGGACCTTTGGTCAGGATATCAGTGATTCAAGGTCAAGAAAGAAGATATTCCTAGGATTGGATTTATAAAAAGGCATGGACATTATGATTTTATAGTGATTCCCTTTTTAATCACTAATTATCCATCATTTTCATGGATTTAATGAATATAGTATTTTGATATTACCTTGAAATTTTTTTGGTAGTCTTTATCGATGATATTCTAATATACTTCAAGAGCAAGGAGGAAAATGTAGAGCATTTTAATATTGCGTTGTAGACTTTGCGAAAGTAGAAAATCTTTGAAAACTAAAGTAAATGTGAGTTATATATGTAGAAAGTATCTTTATTGGGGAATGTTATTTCCGAAAAAAGGGATATCTATAGACCCTTCCAAAAAAAAAGGAAATTGAAGAGTGGCCCATGCCAACTTCTATAATAGAGATCCATATTTTACTTGTACTAGATGGATATTACTGGCGTTTTATGAATAACTTATCACGACTTTTGAACCCAATAACCAAGCTTTCTTAGAAGGGAGAAAGGTTTTTCCAGACCAGTGAATGTGAAGACTGCTTTAAGGAGTTGAAAAAGTGGCTTATCACTACACCAATTCTCACACTACCAAAAAGTGGGTAACTATTTATGGTGTACAAAGACACTTAAAATAAATTATTAGGCTTTTTAATAATGAAAAAATGATAAATTGATATCCCAATACTCAAGGAAGTTGAAAATTAATGAGAAAAACTATCCTATACATGACCTGGAGTTAGCAGCTGTGATATTTTCATTAAAAATTTGGAAGCATTATCTCTATGGGGAGAAGTGTGAGATACATACTAATCACAAGAGTCTCAAATATGTATTCACATAGAAGGATCTTAATATGTGACAAAAAATATGATTAGATATCATCAAGGATTACGAATGCTCAATTCACTACCATCCTAGTACGGAAAATAATATGGTTAATGATTTAAATAGAAAGGATCCTCCAACTTTTTCAATGGTATCAATTGAGAATGATCTAATATTCTAAGACTTACAAAGGATTGACATGAGAATAATTAAGGGAGGAACATCATAAATTATTTCTTAAATGATTTCTCAACCATCCATTATGGAAAAAAATAATGTATTTTCAAAGAAATGACGTGGAAATTAAGAAAAAGGTGGAAGCTATCAAGAATGGGAAATCCTACAAATTCAATATTGATGCAGATGGATTCATAAAATTTGGGTCACAACTATGTGTACCATAAAATCTAGAGATAAAGAAATAGATTTTAAATAAAGAACATATATCAACCTTCTCTATTCATCTAGATAGCACAAATATGTATCAAGATCTCTAGGAGAACTATTGGTGGGACAATATGGAAAAGGAGATTGCTGAATATAAAACAAAGTACTTGGTATGTCCGCAAGTGAAGTTTGAAAGGAAAAATTCTAAAGGGATGATGCAACCATTACCCATACCAATATAAAAATGGAAAAAACATCATCATGGATTTTGTAACTTGACTTCTAAAGATATCCAAAGTAAACAATTCTATATGGGATATTTTGGATCATCTTATAACAACATCTCACTTTATCGCAATTTTAGGGGACTTCTCACTGGAGCAACTTTCAAAAATATGTATTAAAGAAGTGGTAAGACTACATGGAATACCACTATCGATTGTATTTCATCAATATCTGAGAATCACCACAAATTTCTCAAAAATTCTCCAACATTATCTATGCACTGAGCTAAACTTTAGTACGGCCTATCACCCTTAAACTGATGGCAAATATGAGGTAACGATTCAAACACTAGAAGACATGTTTAGAGCATGTTCTATGGACCTCAAAATATAATGAGACCAAAATCTACCTTTGGTTGAGTTCTCTTACAATAATAGTTTCCACTCGAGCATATGAATGTATCTATACGAATACCTTTATAGGAAAAGGTGCAGAACACCATCTTGCTGGGTTGAAGTCGGTGAAGGTAATCTACTAGGACTGAAAATGGTTGAAGAAATGGTGGAGAAGGTGAAAACCATTTAGTAGCACAACAAGGAAGCCCAAAGTTGACAAAGTGATATGCATACAATCATCGAAGATACCTTGAGTTTAAATTTGGAGATATGGTATTCCCCCATATATCTCCATGGAATAGGATCATGAGATTTGGGAATAAAGGTAAGATAAGTCCCACGTACATCGGTGCTTTCAAGATCCTTGATCAAGTCAAAGATGTTTCCTATAAATTAACACTTCCAACAACCATGTCTAAAGTAAATGACGCATTTCACATATCCCACTTGAGGAAGTATATACTAGATCCATAAAAAGTACTAAATTCAGAGGTGGTATAGTTGGGGAACGATCTTTCTTACGAGGAGCACCCCGTGATGATCTTGTAACATAGAGAGAAAGTTCTATTCAAAAAGACTAATCACTTGGTAAAAGTACTATGGAGGAACAATAAGTAAAAAGAGGAAACATGGGAACCTAAGTAAGAGATTAAGGAAAGTACCCACACATGTTTTCAACTCAGAATGTAAAATTAAATTTAAAGGGTGAAATTTCATAAGGGGGAAGAATGTAATGAACCTTAAATCTATTAATGGAAATTCAATTACTATAATTATTTCATATAGTATAATCACATAAAATCACAGTAAGAACACAATAAAAACTTTATAAATGAATAATGAATGAAATAAGAAGTATTTCTAGAAGTTAAAGAACACATACCAAAAGAATATTAACTTGACCTTTAGAATAATAAATC
The DNA here is from genome assembly GCA_963277665.1 of Viscum album. Classification (NCBI taxonomy): domain Eukaryota; kingdom Viridiplantae; phylum Streptophyta; class Magnoliopsida; order Santalales; family Viscaceae; genus Viscum; species Viscum album. The sequence goes on from OY728156.1 coordinate 1,892,119,601, forward strand.
GAACTTTATGAATATTAAACTAGACAATTGAATAGTAACCTCACCAATGAGAGTATAAATATAATTTATCCATATTATAAGTGATAATATGATATAATTATATCATAATATAAGTAAATAAATATTTTAAAAATTATTAATTAAGTGTTGGTATTTTTGTAGGTCATAGATATTTAATAATAACTTTATCACTAATTTAATAATTTTAAAAAAATTTAATTTTATAAATTTATTCATAATTTTTTTTATATCTTATGATAATAAGATCATTTTATGAGACCTTTGTTAATTTTTCGAAGTGTTATAAAATCAATTATAATTTTAAAATATCTATTTTTTGAGTAAATTATGATAAAAAAATTAAATTTTTGATATTCAGAAAATTATTTTCATAAAATGGATTTCATTTTTCAATTCCAAATTTCAAAAAACTATTTGGGTGATTTTTTGGGATTTTTCTGAAATACCAAATGTTTTTGTGAACAGTGAAATATGGCAATTTACTGTATTTATACATTATAAGTTAAATAAAATATTCCTTGAGTCATGGATGACGTAAGAACCATTTTTTAAGAATCACATGACCTAATTTATATATTTAGTCTCAAGATTCAACAATATTTCTTGTCTTTAGAGAAATAATAAACTAATGAATTAGATAATGAGAAAACACCCATCTTCTGCACTATAAACACCACCCCTCACCACCTCTTCTCCTCACACTTATAAAGCCTTGATCTTTGTAAAAATTATAATAAAATCACATCCCAATCCCCTAACCAACATATAGGATATTTTTTGTATTAATAAAATTCCAAAACCAATCCCCTAAGGAGGTTCTCAAGAATAAGGAATCAAGAGGCAAATCCCTCTTCCGTTTTCTTTCAAATTCTTTTCAAGTTATTTTATTTTATTATCTTATCCCTCTCCACATTTTCCACGTGGAATGAAAACTCTAGTATCTTACATATAGTGTAATTTTATCATTTTTATGGAATAATTATTCATAAAATCTCTTCTCATCTCTCTTTTACTTTAAGAAAGAAAACATCATCCGTGAGGTGCTGATTTACCACCTTCGTTGACAATATGCTTTCATATTTCAATTACACATTAAAGGATGATAATGATAAAATTATATGGTTGAACCAGATTATAATATATGTATTATATCATATAAAATGTACGGGAATCATTTTATACACATGATATTAAACAAAATGAGTTTGATGTGATAAAAAACTGCCAAAATAAACCCAAATGATTATCTTTAACTATTTATCTAATAAAACATCCTCATTCTATAAAACAATAATATATTAGACCAATTTAACATATTTAATACCATTAATAAAATATAATTTCAATTATTTATAATTACCCCCAATTTATATGATCTTTCGTACATGTATACAAGTAAACCGATCATGAAAACCAATGAAACCAATGATCTAAATGATGAAAATGAACCTATTAACCCATAAAAGGCCAAAAATGAACTTAATAAAGGTATAATAAATCAAATAAATGTATAAATGGTTATGAAATTATTAATTAGTGAATCTAATTTGATTATCATGATATTAAGATCATGTGAATAACACCTTCAGACATAAGGTAAGAGATTCTACCTGAACCTACACTATTCCTTCAGGTTATTCTTACTCTATTTTTAACCAAATAACTATATATATTATTTTAATATACATCTTATAAATTATATGTATATTTTAAAACACATGTATCAAGATTCATTCATCCTTATTTTTCCAGGATATACAAGTTTTAATATGTTTCCCTTCTCAAAATATTTTCAAGAAGAAAATTCAATTTAATGGAACTTCCTGAATTCTTACACAATTTAAAGTGCACTATATAATATGTTTAAGCCACCATTAGTTTTCTAAAATCACTAATTTTATTATTAAAACTTTATTGGTTCACTTTTAGTTTTATATGAAATATTATTCTCTTTTCCATTTTTAACTCTCTCTAATATTTTCCTTAAACCACACTAAAATGTTTTAATTATAAAGTTTCTTAAATACAATTTTTACAAGTTATAATATTAGTTTGAAATAAAAAATCATGATATATGCCTATTTTTCTTTATTAATTTACATTTAATATTTAATTCCTTTATTTCATGGACAATTCTTATAATACACCCATTTATTATGCTTTATGACATGATTACGATAACCAATTCTTTCCATGGGTAACCCTTATATTTAGGTTTTATTGGTTATGTTTGATTCTTTATTTAGAAAAAAATTCATGAACTTGTTATGATATGTGTTCTCAGATATCTCTCAAATTAATTAGGTAATGTTTAGTCTCATGAGATGTCATGTGTAATAGTCTTGGTGGTTAGCCTTGACTCGTGCTCCATGTGAATTGGTCTTCATGGTTAGCCTTGAATCATGATCCTCTATGTGCAATGAGAATTGAATCATGATAAAGTCATGTTTTATGTTTTGGACACATTATTATGAATCCATGATTATATTATACCATGTTATTGTTCCTTATATTTAATCATGTTCCATGCCTTTTTATATCATTATGTTATTCCTTCTAACCTAGGTGGTGAGCTTTATTCTTATGTTTATTCCATTACTGAGATTTTAGATCATCCCTTTGTTCATGTCATCCCAAGGATATATTATGTAGATATAATACCTCCAAGGAAGTTAGGATCTCATAATGGATTATAAATAATGAAATGTTTTATTTAGTCCCATGTTTTCAGTTTTATGTACTCAGTCATCCAAAGACACTAGAATTTACAATCCTTGGTGTGTAATTTGATAGTTAATTATATTTATAATAATGTAATATTACATGTAAAGGATTGTGTTCCTATATTAAGATTAATTTAAAGGTAATTTTATAGATTTAGGTATAAAAAATTAATTTTTGGATATTTATTTTTGGGAGTGAGAAATGGATTGTAAATTGATAGAAGCACAACCAAAGGATGAAATTGTGATTCTGAATTAGATAGTAAAAAAATACTCAAAAATAGGAAAGTATAATGAAACAAAAATATTATCCTAGTAAATTAGTTCATGATGAATCAAATGGCTCTTTAAATCATCATATATTTATGGTTTTTTGGTTTTTAACCTTCTCTAGTCAACCCACTTACTTGTGATCAATAATCTATATCACTCTTTATTAATACATGGGAATTTGTATTCTCTTCCATGTCCATGTTTTCATTTTCCACCAATGTTCACCTAAATTTAAACCTAGTTACTTTTTATTCCATATGACCATTGTACTTCCCTTTGTCTCTTATTAAGTTGATTTTTTATTAAATCATTTTTTGATGTGATTTTTTCAACAATGTTATTTAAAAATGTCAATACATTGATTATAAATATAAAATTTAAATTGAAAGGGATGAAACTTATTTAATGTGGGTAGAATGATAAAAACAATTATTTTCAAATAATAATTTTTTTGATAACATATAAGACACACAACACTGATCCCAAACAACCTATGTAATATATTTCTTTAAATCTAATATCATCGATAGCTTGAGAAATACACAACCTCAGATTGAAATGAGCCCTAATATAGTTATAAACTAACCATTAAATTATTGGTCATTAATATTAATAACTAAATTATGAAAATTCTCATTATATATTTATTATAAATTAAATAAAAATCATTTAAAAGAGAAAAATGTTTTTTAAAAAACTGTATTATTTCTAAAATACTCTTTAGCCATGATTTGTGCATATAATTTAAAATTAAGTTTTACCAGTTTAATAAAATTTATTTTAAAAAATAAAATTCATTTTCAAAATCAACATAGAAAAATTATCTTAGATTTAATTTTTGTGATTTTTTCTGAAAAAATTCATTTTTTGATGAGTATTGAAAAATAAAAATTTTATTTGAAATACACCTTTTTTTTTAAAATTTTGATGAAGTTAAATTATATTTATAATTTGTTTAAAATTAAAATTATTTCAAATAAATTTCTATTAAAGCAATTTATGTCATTATAATCATTTTCATATTGAATTTGGATATAAAAACACTGTAAATTTTAGAATATTTTCCCTTTAAAATTCTGCTTTCTCATCATGTTCATGGGATTAATTTTAAATTATAATTTTCCACTAATGTGAATGGAATTTGGAAAATTGTTTAAATATTTTAAATAATAATAATTTATATTATCTAATAAGTTTAAATTAATTTTTAACCATAATGGATTGTAAAAACAGGAAAAAATATTTACCGTGGTTAAGGTGAAAATGGGTTTACCAGGATGTTAAACTAAAAAGATAAGGGTTAAAATGACCTAAAAGTTTTCATGGAACTTATTTTATGGAAATATTTTTACCCTATAATGTATAATTACTGATAATAATCTATTTTACCCTTTTGGCATGTGAAAAACCTGGGTACACCTTTTCTTTCCAAAAATTACAAGTGTTCCACTCATCTCACTTATAAAAGGTCTCCCCCTCTTCTATATTATTAATACATTAAAAACCATTTGGTTTGGACAATAACATCCTAAATAAAATTCCAAATACAATTAACTCCTATTTTAATCCTTTTTTTGGGTATAAATTGAATCTATAAAGACTTTTAGTGAAAACCAAATGAGGTTACTTGAAGTAGAGGCAACATTTTTTATTGAGGGTTTTTATTTTATTTATTCCTCCAAATAATTAAATTATTATTAAAACCTGATTATATAAGAGAATAATTATATTCCATATACTTATATATTTTTATGTTAAGTTCATGACCGAGAAACATCCCCACTTCTATCAAATGGGTTATGAAATCATCATTCTTGTGTACAGTGGACTACCGACTCACAAACCAATGTCATTCGTTTTTCCATTACAACCCTCCATGGTTGGGTATGATGATGGAGATAATGTATATATATGATAATAATAATATAATTATACCTATTTAGTCACTATATAATATATACCTTTTTTTACTTTACATTCCATAAGGGATTCGATAACGTCACTCACGTGTATTGTGGACTACCACCTCACGAAGAGATGTGATTCATTTTTCAGTAAATATTTTAATGGAATGTAATGAGGATAATTTTAAAAATGTGATAAAATTAAATAATTATTATATTAATTATATTTTTATCATTCTGAAAAGATAATATGTTATTTGTTTCTTACATTGAAAAATGATTATGTCATTCATTTATGTGTGGACCACCGCCTTCATGAAGCGATGAGAAACTATTCTCACCACAAAACCACATGGATGATATATATAAGTATATATATTAGAATAATATGATATATATGATATAATTATAAGTTTTTAAGCTAATATATTACTTAAATTATTCCTAGTATGATCATTGAAAAATGGAAATGTTAGTCATGCGTATGTACACCTTACCATCTCCATGATTGTAACATAGTTCATTTCTCATGACATCATTTAATGATTAGTTTAAAATGTATTATTTATGTATAAATATGATAATATTTTATGATTATTATTTTGGATTTGTTTAAATAATGATCACTTTGACCATAGTCAAACTACAAGTGTCATTTTTAACACATAAGAAAAACATCATTGAAATATATGAAGTAAACTTAATCGATTAAGTAACCATATATAACAAGGTAATAAGTAAAATAAAATAAATAATAAGATTTAAAAAGTTTATTAATAAATTAAATAATTATCATATGTTTATTATTCAGGAATATAAAGAACATTTGTAAGGATTCAGACTCAGGGTAAGGGTTTCTCATCTCACTTTTACTTTCGTGAGACATACACCATATTCACAATTTATTTATATTGTGTAGTTTCTATAATGATATTTTTGTTTGTTATATAATGAATTAATTAATATTTAGGGAATTTAACATTTCATTTTAATTTATTGGTATCATTTCTACTAATGTGTTACTTTCGGTAATCCAAATTAAATTACCCAAAAAAGTATATTGAAAGTAAGGGATTAATCCACAGGGAAAGGGAGTTATTGTGTTTTGTTTTTCTAATTTGTGATGAATTTAGTGAAATTTTATTAAAATTTAGAGTCTATTTTTGTGTTTTAATAATAGGGTTATTTAATTTCAATTTCTTTAAAAATTTAATTTAATGATAAAGAAAAATGCAGAAATTTGATTTTTGGTGAGAAATGAGAAGAATACATCAGGGCTGTAGATTTTTAAGGTTGTTTATTAAATAAATTTTCTTATTAGGTTGTGTTGTTCATGATAACTCAAATATTTGGGTTATGAATGTAAAATAACCCTCTTGGTTTGATGAGTTTTGTTTAGATATTTAGAAACCAATTCCTTGGTCTGGAATATGGTCTATCTTAATTTTCTAAATTATAGGACTTTTAAGATGATAAAAAAATTCAATTACCATGAATGTTCTTAATTGAAATTCCTTAGAAGTTCCGTAGAAATCCCGTTCTTGGTCTCATAAGAGATTCTTAGAGATATATAGAAAGGTTTATTAAGGAATTATGAGAGAATAATGAATAAAAATAAGTATAATATAAAAATTGAAAAAATACAACCCATAATCATCTACAACCCCAACACATAGAGGGTTTAGATACTCATGGAGTAGCTAGTAACTAAACTACTTGTGATACCTGCATTAAACATGGCACAAACTTTGTATTGAAGATAGTTGGGGAGGTAGTAGAAACACTTACTTTATTCTCTTCTCTCCTTGGGAGACTCCATATTTTTCCCCTTGGTCTGGTTTGGAATGAGTTAGTCACGAAATTGGAGGGATTTCCCTCCTTTTATAGATTTTATGAATACAAGGCATGTACCAGAAAGTACATGGCCTATACCCTATACATCATGATTTGGCCCTCTTTTGTCCTTCGGTGGGTGAGCTACCACGCCACCCTTGACTTGGAAAATGGAACCTCCTAGTAGGTGGAAGTACACAGCGTGTAGCTCCATCATACATGGAATGTAATATCAACCATTAGCCACAAAACTCTTCTAGAAGGGACTACACGACATGTATATGGGAATAAAACAGTGTGTAATCATTTACTGGAAACATGATCATGTATCCAGTCTTCCATATCTGTGTCGTGGTAATAGTACACAACGTTTATAATAAGTACATGCTGTGTATATTTTAATTTTTGTTATTTCATTTCCTGATTTGTGAATTGGATGGAAAACACCTAAAAATCATCATAATAAACCATATAAATAATTTCATCCATAAAACGATTGATATTTGGTGAAAAAAAAGTTTTTGTACTCTTTAATATATATGAAAAATAATGAAAAAATCAGGCACATCAATTATTTTTCTCATGATTCTTATGATTCAAAAGTTACCTAAGTGGTAGGGGTTTATTTCACAATCTCATCATTTTTCAGGATTGTTTTTGTTTAAGTCCCCATTGGGGGAATTATTTGATATTTATATCTTAAAATAAATCTATTTTTCTATCCTATGGCTATTCATGAAATTTTTCAAGTAATATTATTATTTTTTCTCTCTATGGTACTTAAAATGATTAAGAAAATGTTTTTAATAAAATCTGACTTTATTTCTCTCTTTGGCCGAAGATAAAATTTATTTCAAAACCATGATGTCTAAAATGTTTATAATTATAAAAATGATTTATTAAATGAATTTTTACCCATGTTTTACTTTTTATAAAATGGTTTTAAATGAATCTACTTGTCATTTTTCGAACAAGGAACTTTTCTCACCTTTTTATAGTGTAAAATGAATGTTTTATTTAACTTATACAACGTGTACAAAATTTCCTGCCTTCATGAATTTGATTTATTTGAATATTAATTTATTATTTTATAAGGTTATTTATAAATAATTTTTTTCCTAATATTATGGAAATTAATAGTTTTTAAAAGTGATTTTCGAAGAAAATGAATTTTAATAATATTTAATGAATTTTTTAGTTTTAAAATAAAATGGTGATTTTCAAAGAAATATTATTTTCCTTAAGAAATGTTCCAAGTGATATTTAAAATAATTTTCTATCTAATATTACATTATTCTATGTTATTTAATATTTAATGGGAGTATACTTCAATGATACCATTATTATTATTTCTCTAGATGGTTTATGATCACTTAGACCAGGGATGTACTATCTTAATACCATTCATTTTAATTTGGATGGTTTATGAATATGTTTATTAATTATTGGAAAGTATTTAAATTTCATATGAAATTTTAAATATGATTCTTATGTGAATTATGTTACACCCCCTTCATACAAGGGATTCACTGGACTTAGTAAGTAGTTAGTCGAAAGATTTGGGGAGATCCCTCTTATTGAAAAAGAAAAAACAGTACAACAAGGAGTTTGAAGGGGACATACAAGCATCATTCCATCATGCCAATAAACTAGAGAACATTATAAGTCATACTCAAACTGGTAGGAATCATCATAATCATCATACCAGTCGGAGTCCACTAAGGGACCATGAGACCTGGTGACCATAGTCAGCTTGAGATAGGAATATCCATTCCTCTGTCTCGCTTTCCTAGGAGGAACAGGTTGGAAACATTCATCACCCACAACAGCAGCTTTCCCTTTCGATAATACCTAACTATATGATGATTTTTTTGGGAAATCATCCTTGATATAAGCCCACCTTACATGGATCCCCTAAGTTTCCCTTAATTTATTGATTTCCTCACGAATCCTTGAAATGTTCCCATCACCCAGATTTTGCTGCCCTTCAATTTCACGATCAGATTTTTGCTCCAAAGACACAATTCCTCCCTCATCCATTTGGATCTCTGAGGCCATCCCCCCCGACTTATGAGTATCCTGTGTCAACTCCTTAGTCACCCCATCTGCAATCTGCACATTACCTTTGTCAAGAGTGGGTTGTGTAAACGAATCCACCTTATTCTATGTTGACAGCATCCACAATTTATTTCTACAAGAAGTTTCAAGATGCCCTATGGAGGAGCAAAACGAGCAAACCACAGACTTGTGGCAATTATCCTTGACATGAACTATCATTTGGAACTCCGAAAAAAAGTCAAGAAGTCATTCATATTCCTCTTTTAATGGAATATCATCATCCAATGCTGAAAAAACAACATTATAGATCAAGCTAGTGCTCAAGTCCACCTCAACTAAAACCCTCACATAGTGACCAAATCTGACATTCTCAGTATTCCTATCCATCTTGATCAGGATCCCCACAACAGATGCAATATCAAACAATATTTTAGGATGCCACAAAATCTAATTAAGGCCAATAATCTTGATCCAAACACGGGCTTTAGTATTTATTATAGTGAAAGGATTAAACTGAAAATCCCACTCTTGAAAGCATAACATACCTAGCTTTAAGGCAATTGATCCAATCCCCCATGCCATTCGCTTTAGATCTTCTGAAGGAAAAGTGATCTGAAAAAACCCCCGACCCAAGGGAATACATCTCCATCCAAAAAAACCCCATATATATAGGTCATTTTTCGAACTAAATCGACAAGTTTCCAAGTCTTACCTCATGCAGGAAGAACAATCCTAGTGATTATAGAGTGTTTGAAAATTTTGAATCTATCAAGAATCACCTCACTACTCGCAATAACACGAGTAGTGTCACAATTCTTGACCATTATCTTTAGAGTAACATCCTTAACGTGAGAAAAGTGTCTTTTGCTCATATGAGATTTATTAGCCTCCTGAGATGGGCACTCAGCAACAACATCATATTTCTCATCCGCCACCAATGAAGGCCTCACGCTGCCCATACCTATAACTGCAGTAGTCACATCTACTGCCATAGTTCTACAGACCTGGTCTGTTCCGGTGGGATTCACCTCAAACAGCAAATGGGTCTTATGTACGCCAGTCACGCCACCAGCACCAGACACCACTACCATACTCGCATCGCCATTCTTCACAACAGTCTTGCCGCCCTGGCCATTCGCAATGGCCATCACCAACCCCACAGCACGAGACACCACCGACACGCCGATCACACCATCTGCGACGGCCACCACAACCCTCAGGACATCAGAGGACACCGCCATCATGCCTCCCACGCCATCCGCACCATTGACCACTGCCAAAGTCACACCATCGGCTGCATCAATTACTGCCGTCGTGGCTCTGCACGCACCTAGGCTCCCGCCGCTCACACCACTCGTCACCGCAGCAAATCGATAACATTCAATCCGACCCCGATGAAGGAGATCAACACCTGATGACGGAATCACCATACCCAAAAACCCTAGATGCGCCTAGATTTAGAGAGAGAACGTCCCTCTTCTCTCATCTCGCTCCCCTCACTGGACTTAGTATTTGATAGGTGGGTCCTTATATATATCCTTGATGCATCAGTAAGTCTCATGAGTCAAACTAGATGGGGTTTTGTCTAAGACCTTACCCATTTATATAGATGTCTTAGAATAAGACCTTGATGGTTTTATATGTCTTATAATAAGGCCTAATGATATGTTTTAGATTTTCATCATTATGAATTCCATATTTATAAATTCATTTATTTAAGTTATATGTGATTATTTGACTAGTTAGAATATCCGTAGTTAAGTTTCAAGATCATGTGATTATTTTGATTGAATTATTTTGTCATTATTTATTGCAAACATATTATTCCCACGTTATTGGTTAAATTGAATATGTTTGAATTATTTACCTTTCTATATTGATTATTTCTTACTCATTCATTGCTTATTCTGTACGCTTACCCTCACTGAGCATCTAAGATCACCCATTTCATATGTTTTATTTCCCACAGGATTCCAAGAAGTGTTTTTTGATTGTTATTTAGGGATATTCTAAGATGAATAATGTTGTTTAGAAATAAAATACTTTGTCTATGTTATGTTTTAAAATGTAACTTGAATTTTAAGTATGTATCTGGTTTTCCAAGAATACTAAACTATTCGATCCTTAGGGATTCGATTCTTTATATCTTATGACAATTTAATAAAGAAGACAATGGATCTGAGACACTAGGGTTAGGTTTGGTACACTATCTACCATATTTTAAAATTAAAAGAGGTATAAGTGAAGAGGATAGATGTCGAACTTGGTTCTAGAAAACATTTATAGCTATAATTACGAAGATTAAAACTAGTTCCAAATTTTGAATATATTATCTAAATGTTGCGGAACCCATCCATGTGTTTCTATAAGGATACTAAAATTAGTAGAAAAAACTATTGGATGAAGATTTATAATGGTAGGAATCATGCTGGAGTGATGGAGGCATAATAGTTCTTGAAATACTCCAACATGAGTATTGTATGTGCTATAAGTATTTGAAACTATAAAAAGGGTTTTAATTATTATTATAATTCATGGAATTATTTGGAGTTTTTTATAGAGTGATTTCATTATTTTGTAAGATGAATTAATGTAAATCTAAGTTAATTTTAAGAATATGTAATTTCTATTCCAGAGCTGAAGATTGGAAAAATAATTTCTTTTATTCATAAGAAGTTTTTCCCATATGTGTGATGTTTCAAGTCACATAATATATTTGAATCACCAAAAAGGGATTTATCATATGAGTTAGAAGTTGAAGCAACCCATAATATATCTAGTATACATGTAAGATAATTATCATATGCATAATATATTTGTTCAACACGTAATATAATTCTCATATGCGTAAAATATTTAGTCGACACATAAGATATTTCAAACGAGTGTGTAAGAAGTTTTCAACATATTATATTTGTGATGTCTAACATTGTTCTATGTTAAAGGAAAACATCTTTTGAAGACTATAATATATTTTAATTGGTGAAAAATCAAGAGTTACATAATCATGATATTCTCTATAATGACACATAGGGGATGATTCATGGGCCAGTATTCATAGAAAAATACTCACAAAATAAATGTGATACAATTTATGATTTATCAAGGAAATTATATTCAACTTAAGGAAAAGAATATATAAATGAGAAGAATAATTTGAGATATAATTATTATGATTAAAAATTATAGTTTCTAGAATTGTTAAATTCCGATAAAAAACATATCTGATTGTAAAAATGAAATAATTAAGAGGATGTTGAAGCTGATATGACATATTCTAAACATTAAAAAATAATTGTGAATCGAGATAGAATTTTTGAATGTTGAGCTATGGATTCCTATGATTTTATTATTTTGCTAATGGGAGTTTGGATACTCTCATTCCACATGAAGATGAGCTATGCTACAAGTGATGGTGGTGTAAATTTTAAAACAGTAATGGTTAAATGATTTATTTAGTGTGGTATATGAAGATTTTAGTGGTTGTATTTTGAGAACAATTGATAAGAAGAGAAAGTGTTTGATCCTACTATAATATACTGGAAGATTTTTGTTCATTATTTATAAATTAGGAATATAAAATTATAAGGGTACTTATTTCATTTACCCGAATAAAACCATTAAGGAGGAAAAAATAATATGAGATCATGGAGCCCTCCCATGTATGGAAAAGGTGATAAAAGGTGACTAAGGATCATGGGAAATGATTTGATTAGAGATTTTATATGTTATAAATATAGTAAAATTAAATTCAAGTGACAAACACATAAAAATAAAATTAAGGATAATGGGGATGTGTTGAGAATTGGTGAACATAGAGCCTGAGATTTGAAGACGAAAAAAAAATCTCAAAGAATAAGAATGGGGAGGATATATTACAATTATAATGAGAACATTTGTCGGGTATCAAAATTTAATAAAGGATCTGATCATTTTTATCCTCTAACCAGTATGTCTATATAGTTATAAGAAGAATAAATAATATCATTGGACTGATCAATAACTAATAAATTCATCGAGTTATTATTCCAGGAAAAACCTTATAAATATTTTTGTTTTTTTTCCTTCAGTTACTTCATTATCAGGGAGAGGTTGTGAGAAACAAAGTTGAGTATATTGATACTAGGTGTAGTCTAAGAGGTTGAATTTCAAATGATAATTTATAAAATTTTTAAGTGACCAATGATTCACCGCTCCTCTCTTAAAGGTCCACAGATCCCTGGGTACTTCATCATAAAAAACCCATTAAATTTGATTAATAACTTAAACTTTTTTCTATTCTAATAGGAAATCATTTCCTAGTATTTTGTAACTTGACAATCTTTGGGGGATTCTATAGCCTTAACTCTATTCCAATTCTTCTACTTCAATGAACATATAACCAATGATTATATTCTCTCTACATTTCCCTGAATTCTATAAACTAGAAAACCCTTACAACTTGACTATTAGGAATGTTAAAGATTAGTTGAAAGAAAATTATCAATGTATAGAAATTAAATAATAATGTGTATTTTAACTTAACAAATTTTCTCACCCATATATCAGCCCATGAATTATCCTTGATTTTATCATTGATGTGTCTCAATGAAATTTCTTTCATGAGAATGATATCACTATATTTTCCTAGAATTTCCATAAAAATTCTACATTATCTACCTCACTTACCAATAAATTGGTTTCCATCACTACACTGTACACCGATTTGTGTTTAGTGGTTCCATACATCATGCATATGAGTATGTCAACAACATATATTAGTGATTCCAATTATAAAAGAAAAAGGGAAAAAATTAAAATTAATACACATTTTAGAAAATATAAAATTAATATGATATATTTTAATGAAATTAAAAAAAATACATCATGAAATATTATTAGTGGGATCCGATGGGTCCATAGGATATGAAAAATCAGATTCCTATGAATAATGGGTAGGATCTGATGAACTCCATGAATGAATAGAATTTTTTAAGTAGAATTCATAGAAACATGAGTATAAAACCAAAGTGAGATTGAAGAAGTGGGAAATAGTGGCGACAAAGAAGTGGTTGGAAAAGGATAAAATGGATGAGGAGCCATAATGGGATATGGAAGTAGTATCAGAGAAGTAGTTCCAACTTAAAATAGTGGTGAAGTCCTAGATGGTATAAATCTACCTAGTGCCTTGAGTAGAATAGGGGGATAAAAAAGAATGGTAGATGGGATATTTGGTGGAGGTTATGGGTATGATTGGGTATTGTGGGTGCTTCATGTACCTCCATTACCACCCCCAGTCAATCGGTCATACTTCTCATCACATTCAGTATTTTTACTAGAGATAAATTTTATCCTAGATGGTTGTTCCTAAAATAAATTTAAAAATTTAAAATAAAATGGTATTTAACGTATTGTAAGTGATATATATTCGAAAGAATATACTTACTACTAGCACCTGAGGATGTAGTCTCATCTCTCACATTTATAAATAATTCATATAGAATCACTTTCCAATTATTTATTCAATATTTTTTCTCCTTATATTCCCCAATCTCTCTTAAATGCACCATACCACTCACACACTCATCTCCACCCACACACTCTCACCCTTGAAACATATGACTCTACTTCTAGTGTTTACACCTCCATACATCCCACAATTCATACACATTAAATTTTATTTTAATAGTTTATTTTTTAATAAAAATACATATATATTATCAATTAAAGTTAATAATAATGATAATAATATCATCATCATCATCATCTTCCCAAACATCATCGTTATTCTCAATTAATAATAAAAATTAAAGTCACATTATATATGTATATATATATTCACACACACACACACATATATATATATTCCCATATACATATACATATACATACATACATATATACATATATACACATATATATATATATATATTAAAACCCTACATAGAGATTAAATATATTATTATTATTTTACTCAAATAATAATAATAATTATAAATCATTTAATAATTTTATTATAATTTTCCAATACAATTAAAAACAATAAATACAAAGTTACCACAGTAAAAACAATATTGCATCATACATCAACAAAAATTATTAATTTTTTTTTTGAAATTACACTCACCACATACAAATCATGTCATGTATACCCCTCTTAATTTTTCACATTTAAATAGAAAAAATTAAATTTTAAAATAAAAAACATGGGGTGTTTCATTATGTAACTCAAATCAAAGTGTACTATTAATTTAATATGTGCAATATTTTCCCTTTAATATCTATAAAATTCCTCAAATAAGTAATGTAATTATGAAAAAAAATTATAACATGATTTTTTATTCATTCAAAAATTATACCCAAATCTTCCCAAAGCATCTCAAAACATCTTTCAACCTTCACCATATCCACAATAACTTTAATAAGAATAATTTACAACAAATTTAACTACTGTTGAAACTAATTTAATCATTGTAATGACCTGATCAACCTGGATTACAAAAAATTATATGATATAAATTCATATAAAACATCCCAATTCCTATTAAATCATAATCCTTATAATATTTTTTCACAAACCAGTCACTATTAAAAAACATATGATGTTTAATTTTTCTTCAATTTTTAAAATAAAAAATGATTCCACTTATAAACACCCACACCTCCAACTCATTCTCCCTATACTAACCAAAATATCACTTATGTTATCTCTTTTAGTATTTATATATTGATGTTTTAAACTATAATACTTAAATAAATCATTTAAGTAATGGATTTAAATGAATTAGAAATTGAAGTTTAATTATGGGTTATCTTCTTTTTTGCATCAAATTTTTATTTCAATTTCTTTTATTTTCAAAACAGTTTCTTTCAATTTTTGTTTCATCCACCACATTCATTATTTTATGGTCCCCATGTATTTTTTTATATCTATGAAATTGATAATATAAAATAACAAAAAGGAGGCTCTATCTATAAAAAAGTAATGTGAGGTATACTTAGTTTTGACCATACTAGTACCTTTAAAAGTATTCTTTATATATGTTAAGAAGTGATTTTTTTTATTTGAATAAAAAATGTTATCATAACTAAATATTTTCTATACACATCATGATTATTATATTCCTAGTAAATAGTCTCTTGAACATTAAGGTATTATTGAAAATGTACTTAAAAACATGATTATATAAACCTTTAGATTGATATATTTTCATTAATTTTTTTAAAAAGTACCTCCCATTATTAATACCCATTTGAATAAAGATTTATTTCATCCACAAAATTTCATCTCTTTATTTTTAATTCCTTAGTCCAACACTCACCTTCATCGTTTTTATTTTATCATTGAAAATTTATCAAATTATATGAAATTTAGTTTTATTATCTAATGTATTTATTCATTTTCAAATATTACATTGAGTTATAGATACGTTACCTGATCATTGAGTTTGAAAACATAAAAACCTCCAATGTTTTGGATATTTATTCATATATAGAGATATTGTTTATAAGGTACTAGATAATAGTCATGCCTATTATGATATGGAAACATGGAGGGCAGTATTATCATATGACATTCTAGATACTAGTTTTGAAAACATGTTTATAATGTAAATATATCATACACTACTTATGTCCCATGATTAGTCATGTTCCTTATTATATATTATGATTCTCTAAAGAAAGTTCCAATTAAAATTTTGATTTATTCATTAACACAACATCACTCTCACACAAAACTTTCATTGGGATTTTTATGCTCAAACATTGTCCTTGATATAAATATATAAGAAATAAAGGGATTTATAAATCATGAATGGAACATAAAAATATTTAAAATAAGTTTTAAATAAATTATTTTTGTAATGGTATATCATTTTTATTAGTATTGAATACCAAATTCATTAAATTTTTTATTCAAATAATCAAATAAATATAATGATATTATGTTATATAGAGAAAGTTGTATTATTATAGTTTTATATCCTGGGGGTGTAGGAATGGTGATTTAGGGTTTGAGTAAGGTTGAGGTAATACTTTAGTCTATATAGTGTGGAAGGGTATGAGTGTTATATAGATCAAGGTGTATAAAATATTCCATGATTAGAACTCATTCATATAATATATTTTAGATTTTATAGGTTGATTTAAATTAAGTGGTTGTCATATAAGTACAAAAAGATATACTATGGAGGTGGTTATACATTTATCATAATTAATATTTATTTTTTATATTTCATTTATCCCTTATATTATTCATGTGGATGTTAATATTTTCTTATTAGTGTGTTGTGTACATTTTATTATGTGTTTAGTTTTATCTTAATTATTCTATATTTATTAATTACGAATCTCAATGATCTTGAATGTTTGGACTTTGATGTGAGCGTTTTTAGAAATATAATTTCACATATATATATATATATTATAATTATAATAATAATAATTATTCTGTTGGTGAGGTATTGGTCGGTTTACCATATCCTTGGCTAACATCTGGGAGGTCAAGGGTTTAAATCTCTCTAGGTGCGTGTGTATTTTCATTTTATTCCCTCTTCCCTAATCGATGAATATTATTATTGTTTCTTTTATATATATTCCTTGAATAGGTCAACTATGGGTTTGATAATCCCATATTATAAATAGATCAAGTCATATTTTTTACTTGGGTATAGTTTGTTATAAATAGATTATGTCATCTCTAACTTGACTGTATATGGTTAAGATAAATAGTGATCAGGTATATTATTCACTCAAATACCATTTTTTATATCATAGGGCATTCAAGAATCAATTTAATAATATTACACTAAAATGTATAGTGGTGTAATCCAAGGATTATATAGATGTGAAAAGCTCCCATCATATCATTTCCAATATGAACATGCACTTGAATAAATAGGTTAACAAATGGGGTTAATATGAAGTTCCTCTTATTTTGAATTTTATTTTATATATTTTCATTATTTTCATCATCATAATCATCATTATTATTATTTTTCAATGGATTACTTAAAAAAATCCATTAATATTTTCAATAACGTGACTTACAAATAATAAAATCAAATATATAACTTGGGTCTCATATGACATAGTGTCATCTCTCCACTCCCAACTTGAGTCTACATGGTTGAGATAAATAGTGATATAATATTTTACCTCACATGAATATATTTTTTAGTGTTAGTAAATAACTTGAAATCTTTAAAAAAAATTCTTAAATAATCAGCACAAATTTATAAGGATGGGGCCTTAGAATTACCGATATCTTATAGATCCTCAACATGACACTTTTCATATGGGCACACATATGAATATAAATTTTGACGAGGTGACTAATTTTTTTGATGTAGTGGTGGATCCCATTAATAGATATTTTTTTTGATAAGTTGAGGGTGTCATGATAAAGAAAATCATAGTCGACTTCAGTATAAAGAGATAATGAATATAAATCCTATTTTTTTTGTGACTAGTTAGTACAAACCCAATCCTTATAGAAAAATGTTTGATATAAAACTATATGATAAATGTTATGAAATATTATTTAATATATGTATGTTATAAAAATAAAGATTATGATTATCTATATCTATTTCCAATAGGGTTTTTTCATAGAACTAAAAAGTCCAATGACTCCTATATCTATTAAAATTAAATTCATTATGGCTGAAGGACCCCGGGACACCCTGAGAGGGGAGGGGTGAATCAGGGTGACCACTTTTTCTTTTAATGTGATGGATCTTGTTCCCACGTTGGTAGGAACTTGTTGAACCTGTATGAAGATTATGATCAGAAAGAAAACATTCACAAGCACAGAGAAGACA
This sequence comes from Viscum album, assembly GCA_963277665.1. NCBI lineage: Eukaryota > Viridiplantae > Streptophyta > Magnoliopsida > Santalales > Viscaceae > Viscum > Viscum album. The sequence continues at coordinate 1,892,138,216 of OY728156.1, forward strand.
CAACCATTTTTACTTGGTTCACCACTAAGGGCTACGTCCAAGGAGCATACGCCGACAGGTTGTCGGTCATACCAAAATCCACTATGCTTCACTAGCTGTAGATTACAAAAGTTCGGGTACAGTCGCTCTGTCCCAGGCTCACTGCCTTTACAAAGGTTCAGGGATAGCTCACTGCTTCCCTCAGGTCACTCCCGTTGACTCCCCCTGGCTCACTGCCGTTGGTGAAGTCCCACTCAGTTTATAGACGTGAAGGTCTCTTCTTCATTTGCATAAGAGTGAATTCTTTGCTATATGTAGATGCTCTATTGAAGTCCGATTCTCACCTGAAGAAGAATATCACTTTTCCTCGAATGTACCGAGTAGTCTCTCGGCTTTCGTGCAGCTGCAAACACGCCGGTGGGCTTCAGCAAAACCAGGCGCGCTTCTCCAAGACAATCGCGCAAGTCCCACTACGGCGCGCAAGTCCAAACTGGCACGCAAGTGTCATCAACACACATGCGCGACTCTTCCTTCCCCAACTACAAACTTGCGCGGTCCACTTCCTTTCTCTTCCAAACCACCTTGGGCGCACATCTAAAAACCGGCGCGCAAGCTCTACTTGCGCGACAAAACTACCACCTGCGCGACTCAAACACCTGCGCGACGAGATCTCGAACAATCTCTCAGCCTTGAACTTCGTTAGAAATGAGGAGGGGTGGTCCAGTATTTATAGGCAAACTGGACCCCCTGCGCGGCGGCGTGCAAGTCCCTCGACGACGCGCAAGTCTTGTCTTCAATAAACTTTGTCGCGCAACTCACTTGCGCGACCCAACCAACACTTGCGCGACCTTCTTTCCTTAGCCAAATTTTGATGTTCTGATCCTCAAAAACATATGGCGCGCAAGTCTTTTATCCTCCAAGAGCACGGCGCGCAAGTACCTTTGCCAAAAACACTTTACTTTATTAGCCGATTTTTAGGCCCAAAAATTTGGCAAACACTGGGAAACAGCGCCGGTTTCACTACTGTTTTCTGCTTGAACTGTATGATCGCTTTGTTGGTACACACCCTGAACTTCCACTGAGGATTGACAACAAACACAAACCATACACCAAAACATGCTTTGAAGAACCTGGTTCCAACAATCTCCCCCTTTGGGTTTGTTGGCAATCAGAATAAATTCAATAGATCTCCAACCATGAGCAAATCCAAAACGCAAGAATCAACTCAGCCAACACTCTAAGTCTATGTGAGCAATGCTCGGTGTAGAAAACAAGGGAGGAAGCTTGAATTGGGTCATAGAGTTTTGAAATTCTCCATGACGCCCGATGTTATCCTTATTAAACTTCTCATCACAATCTTACACTTCTCATCACAGAAGATGTTATCCTTATTAAACTTCTCATCACAATCTTACACTTCTCATCATAGAAGAATTTCTTGCCTTGAATTTATTCCTTTCTCCCCCATTGACGATAAAACCAAAGACGGAAAAGTTTGTTCAACTTTCAGCTCAATCCATACTCCCCTGGATAGTATCTCCCCCATAAACCTGCATCACAACCATAAGCAGATAAAAACAGTTAATACAAATGGGGAGAGGGGACTTCCGGAGCCTCCTTATGCAGTAGGAGGTGGTCGAACACCGAGGTTCAACCGATGCTTCTCGAAAACAGCCGCGGACAATGGCTTGGTTAGGATATCAGCCACTTGCTCATTAGTTTTAACATGATCCATTTTAATCATGCCTTGTTCAACCTTTTCTTTGATAAAATGATACCGTATTTCAATATGTTTTGTATGAGAATGCTGAACCGGATTCTTCGTAAGATCAATTGCACTTTTGTTATCACAATAAATCACCATTGGTTGCTGCACCTTATCACCAATATCTATTAGCTGCTGCTTCATCCAAAGAAGTTGAGTGCATGCTTTTGTGGCGGAGATATATTCATCTTCAGCAGTACTAAGAGAAGTACTTTCCTGTTTCTTACTCAACCAGCCAACACATTTTTGCCCAATATAGAAAGCTCCACCACTAGTGGACTTTCTATCTACGACATCACCAGCCCAGTCAGCATCAGAAAATGCTGATAATTCACTGTCCCTGCCTGCAGCAAAAAATAACCCAAAGTTATGTGTACCTTGAATGTACCTCATGATTCTTTTTACTGCTGCCATATGTTCCTCCTTTGGATTACTCTGAAAGCGGGCCGCAAGGCATGTTGCAAAGACAATATCTGGCCTTGTCGCTGTCAGGTACAGTAGGCTTCCAATGATCCTCCTGTACATGGTGGGATCAACAGAGTTCCCATCCTCATGCTTTCCAAGTTTAGTTCCAACTGCAATCGGAGTTGACATTGGTTTGGAGTCTTGCATATTGAACTTCTTCAGAAGCTCTCTTGCATATTTTTCCTGATAAATGAATGTGTATTCCTTCTTTTGAATCACTTGCAGCCCCAAGAAATATGTGAGCTCCCCAATCATAGACATTTCAAATTCTGATTTCATGTGGTTGGCAAATTCATCCACTGATTTCTTCCTACTGCCACCAAATATGATATCATCAACGTAGACAAGAACCATGAATTGATCTTTTGGAGAATTCTTCACATAGAGATTGTGATCAACTCCTCCTCTTTTTAATTCCAACTTCTTGAGATATGAATCTAGTCGTGAGTACCATGCTCGTGGTGCCTACTTCAAACCATATAGAGCTTTCTTTAGTTTGCAGACCTTTGTTTCATCGGTACCCAAGACAAAGCCCACTGGTTGTTCAATGTAGACTTCTTCTTCGAGTACACCATTCAAGAATGCTGTCTTGACATCCATTTGATATACTTTATATCCTCTTTGGAGTGCCATGGCAAGGAAAAGCCTGATTGACTCCAGTCTAGCCACTGGAGAAAAGGTTTCTTCAACATCAATGCCTTCAATCTGAGAGTATCCTTTACATACCAGTCGTTCCTTGTTTCTGATGACACTTCCATGCTCATCAAACTTATTTTTGAAGATCTATTTGGTACCAATCGCATTGTGACCTTCGGGTCTCTGGACAATATCCCATGTCTGATTCTTGTCAATCTGATCTAATTCATCATTCATGGCTTTCACCCAAGATATATCTTTTGCAGCTTCTTCGAATGAGGATGGCTCTACAACTGATAGAAATGCAGATTGCGCGGTATTCCTCATCCTTCTTGTTTGAGTGGGTGCAATGCTGTCCCCAATTATGTTGGATGGATCAATCTCAGCTCTTCGATTTCTCCTGCGAGGTTCAGTAGTATTCTCTTCAGCCATAGTTTCTGCTTCAGATTCTTCTTCTGAGTCAACATCATGATGTGACTGCTGAGTGTTTTGAACAACTTCATCTATTTCTGCACTTGTATTTTCTTCACGTTCACATTCTTCCTGACTTTCTATCACATCAGCATATGACGTCCTTGAAGCATTTGTGGTTTTCTCTTCAATTATCTTAACATCACTGCTTTCCACAATTCTTCCCAAATGCTTGTTGAAACATTTTTAGGCTTTGCTGTTCATTGAGTAACCAAGGAAAATTCCTTCATCTGCATTGTCGCCATATTTCCCTTGATTTACTTCTTTGTTCCTGATGAAGCATTTACTTCCAAAGACATGAAAGTATTTTAGAGAAGGCTTCCGTCCATGCCACAATTCATATGGTGTTTTCGTCTCACCCATATAAAGTCCTGTTCGATTTTGAATGTACACTGCATCTTGAATAGCCTCTTTCCAGTAATGTCGTGGAATACAACTCTCAATCAGCATAGTTCGTGCCATGTTGTTCACCTGTCGATTCCTACGTTCAAAAACTCCATTTTGTTGTGGAGTTCCCACAGCAGCTACCTCATGCTGTATCCCATGCTTCTCTAGATAGTTCTCAAATTCAATGGATGTATATTCTCCTCCATTGTCAGATCGCAACACTTTGATTGTTCGTCCAGTATCATTCTCAGCGATTCGCCGATATGTTTTCATGCAGTCAAGGACTTGTATTTTCCTGTTAATGACCATCACACATGCCATTCTACAGTAATCATCAATGAAAAGGACAAAGTACCTTTCTCCATGTGTTCCTGCAACATTTATTGGACCACAAACATCTGTATGAATCAGATCAAGAAGGTGAGATGCCCTTTTCTTCTTTGGCCGATATGAATTGCAGACCAGCTTCCCACGAATACAAGCATCACATGATTTTTCATGCTCACGCTTCAGGTTGGGAATGTCCATGACAATTCTCAATTTTGATATTTTCTCCATGTCTTGTTGATTGATGTGTCCCAATCTATGATGCCACAGATTGTTTTCTTCTTCAACAGTCATGTAACATACATTTTCTTCACTATCAACCTGATACAAGTTTCCTTCTGTTCTGCATCCCTTCATGAGAGAATTTCCAGTTTTTCCCTTGATAGTGCAGCCTTTCTGATTAAAAGTAACAAAAAGTCCTGAGTCACAGAGTTGACTCACGCTGAGGAGATTATGACGTAGGCCATCTACGTAAAGGACTTCAGTCTTCTTTAGTTCTCCATTAGCTAATTTGGTACTTCCACTCCCTTTGATTTTCAGAGCCCCATCATTACCAAATCTTACTGTACCATCAACATTCTTTATGATATTTGTTAGTAGGCCGGCATTACCTGTCATGGGAGATGAACAACCGCTATCTAGAATCCAGGTACTGTTGTTCTTTGTAGCTTTTAGGGCTACCTCTGCAAGGTTTGATTTCTCAATCTTCCTCCTTTCCTTCCATGAGACATTAGATTGAGTATATAGAACTGATGGCCTTTCAACTATCTCTTCCGCAAACCCAGGTTCTTCATAGTCAAAGTCTTCTTTAAGAGGTGAGAACCTGTTTGAAAGAGCAACATTGTCTTGCTGACGAGACTTGACATGTCTGGAACTTCTGTATGAGGTGTCAATGTCCCTTCTCTACTTGCAATTAATGGCCTTATAACCAAAGTTAGAACAATGAAAACAATATCCATAGAAATTATTTCTTCTATAAGAATTTGGATATGAAATTGTTCTCCTTTGTTGAGCATATATATCTTCTCCATTCAGATAGCTTCTTGCCTCTTCACAATAATACATGGTATGGCCCAGATAGCCACAGAACTGACACTTCATGAGAAGAAATGTATTCTCACTTGAATTTCTCCTTATAGCTTCTTCCTTGGGAGAATAGTAAGACTGTCTGCCATTTTTGAAAGTTTGAGGATAATGTTCAGGTCTCCTTTTAGTTTGGATTGAGGGTTCCTTTTTCAGCACTCTAGGTAACATTTCAACATGTTCAACTTTCATCTTATCTTTCTTTTGGATCTTTGCACTTCCAGCAGTTGATGACTCAGCCTCACAGCCAATTCCACTATTTCCCATGCAAGCGGGTCTTTGATCACTCAAGATTTTTCCAACCCCATATGAACCACACTTGGCTCTTGCTAGTAATTCTGCATCTGAGAATCGTCCAAACTGCTTTTCTTCCTTGATTCTTTTGGAACTGATTCAGTCTCCAGTTTACTCCTTAGAGTAACTACTTCCTCCTCAAGACCCTCAGCAGTCTTGGATTTTTCATCCAGTCTGGATGTGAGGTCATTGATGACCTTTGCCTGCTCTTCAATTCTCAGCTTCAGATCTACTACATCATCATTGCTTTCAATTATTTTAGATTGTACCTTCACAAATTCTTCCAGTCGTTCAATTTCAGCTTCAATTTGATCAACATATTCGGTTGATTCTTCTACAATTGATTTCCACTTATTGCAGCTCTTACATTTAATCTTAAGCTTACTAACCGCATCCTTAAGTTGCATCTCAGGATCTACACAAGTTCTCAGTTGTTTTTCTCCTTCAGTATCTTCTAGCTTTTCAACAGTGGCCATCATAGAAGCATGGTTCCCAGTTTTGAATTCTGGTTCTTCTTCATCACAGAATTCATTATCATCTTCTTCGTCTTCACAGACAAAACTCTTCCTTTGCATTTTCTTACCATATTTGAAGTCTCCCTTTTTAAAGAACCTTCTCTGAGGCTTCTTGAAGTTTTCATCCTCACTATCTTCATCATTGATCATTTTTAAACACTGAGAATCAATGTGCCCAACTTTTCCACAACGGAAACACGCAAGAGGTAACTTCCCTTTGAATTTCCCTTTCCCCTTCTGGAACTTCTTTGCAATGAGAGAAAGAATTTATTTTTCTTCATCATCTTCACCGCTACTATCCTTTGATATTTTCAGTTTATCCATGGCCTTGAATGCCATTTCCTTGCTCACCCGAGTCGTAGCATCTTCAGGTTTGACTCTCATTTCATATGCTACCAAACTGCTCAGTAGATCATCTAAAGAATGTTTGGAAAGATCTCTTTCCTCAAGGGCTGACACCTTCGCATTATAAAGAGGTGGAAGTCTTATCAATATTTTCTTTACAATATCAATGCCTTTGATTTCTTCGCCTAGACCCCGAATAGCTCCAACCACTTCGGTAATTCGATTAAAGAAAGAGTCTGCATTCTCATCTGGATGCATCTTCAGATCATCAAACCGATTGTGCAACACTTGTAGTTTCGCCTCCTTCACTTTGCTATCACCTTCATAAATATTCTCAAGTTTATCCCACATGGATTTTTCTGAGGTGCAATTCATCACCTTTAGGTATATCTGATCATAAAGGGCTGCAGTGAGTGCATTCTGTGCTTTAGCATCTGCATCAAGAAGTTTCCTGTCTATTTCAGTCATAGCAAGGCTTGTTGGATCGGTGACTTGTATTCCTTGCACAGTAGAAAAATGAACTTCCATTCCAAGAGATCTTAGATGAGATATCATTCTGTTCTTCCAGATCTGGAAATTGCTTCCATCGAAGTGAGGGACTCCCCTGACATTGATCGCGTTTTCCATGACGAAGAAGGTCAGATTCAACACCAGCAACCTTTACGCTCTGATACCACTTGAAGGAACCCGGGACACCCTGAGAGGGGAGGGGTGAATCAGGGTGACAACTTTTTCTTTTAATGTGATGGATCTTGTTCCCACGTTGGTAGGAACTTGTTGAACCTGTGTGAAGATTATGATCAGAAAGAAAACATTCACAAGCACAGAGAAGACACAACCATTTTTACTTGGTTCACCACTAAGGGCTACGTCCAAGGAGCATACGCTGACAGGTTGTCGGTCATACCAAAATCCACTATGCTTCACTAGCTATAGATTACAAAAGTTCGGGTACAGTCGCTCTGTCCCAGGCTCACTGCCTTTACAAAGGTTCAGGGATAGCTCACTGCTTCCCTCAGGTCACTCCCGTTGACTCCCCCTAGCTCACTGCCGTTGGTGAAGTTCCACTCAGTTTATAGACATGAAGGTCTCTTCTTCATTTGCATAAGAGTGCATACTTTGCTGTATGTAGATACTATATTGAAGTCCGATTCTCACCTGAAGAAGAATATCACTTTTCCTCGAATGTACCGAGTAGTCTCTCGGCTTTCGTGCAGCTCCAAACGCGCCGGTGGGCTTCAGCAAAACCAGTTGCGCTTCTCCAAGACAGTCGCGCAAGTCCCACTACGGCGCGCAAGTCCAAACTGGCGCAAAAGTTTCATCAACACACATGCGCGACTCTTCCTTCCCCAACTACAAACATGCGCGGTCCACTTCCTTTCTCTTCCAAACCACCTTGGGCGCACATCCAAAAACCGGCGCGCAAGCTCTACTTGCGCGACAAAACTACCACCTGCGCGACTCAACAACCTGCGCGACGAGAGCTCGAACAATCTCTCGGCCTTGAACTTCGTTAGAAATGAGGAGGGGTGGTCCAGTATTTATAGGCAAACTGGACCCCCTGCGCGGCGGCGCGCAAGTCCCTCGACGACGCGCAAGTCTTGTCTTCAATAAACTCTGTCGCGCAACTCAGTTGCGCGACCCAACCAACACTTGCGCGACCTTCTTTCCTTAGCCAAATTTTGATGTTCTGATCCTCAAAAACATATGGTGTGCAAGTCTTTTATCCTCCAAGAGCACGTCGTGCAAGTACCTTTTCCAAAAACACTTTACTTTATTGGCCGATTTTTAGGCCCAAAAATTTGGCAAACACTGGGAAACAGCGCCGGTTTCGTTACTGTTTTCTGCTTGAACGGTATGATCGCTTTGTTGGTACACACCCTGAACTTCCACTGAGGATTGACAACAAACACAAACCATACACCAAAACATGCTTTGAAGAACCTGGTTCCAACAATGGCCTGCTTTCAAAAGGTAGGTGATAATTGAGGTCTTTATCAGTGATGATTCAAGATGATCTTTGTTCGAGAGGATGGGAGGTTGTGCTCATACCAACCATTATGTGGGAATTATTTCATACTATGGTACTCTATTATATATTTTAGATATGTTCAGGAATCCTTCCTAAATCCAAATGTGTGATTGGGTACCCTTATGGTAATGATCTCATCAAGGCCACATATTGATGTAAACATTTTGTGTATTGAAGGTTATACATTTTATCTTATTATTAGGGATAATATGATTTATTTATACATAGTTGGGTACTCTATAATTTATCTACATTTATAGAGGTGGAAGGTATTATTAATTGAACCTCAAATAGGTGTCCTACATGTCCAGTGAGAACTTGAATTAAAGACCACATAGTTTTGTGACACTTAATTGGATGCATGATACCCTTTATGGTCACATAACAATGTCTAATCCATGATGTTTGACATAATATAGTTATAAATCATAGGTGAAAGGTTCCTCGCTATGTTATGTGTGGGATCTATGCATGAGTATCCATTTTTGGTTTATCCTATCTATTGGTAACTAAACAAGAGAAGGTATAGATCATCTCTGGCTCATCACTAGAGGAATCCTTTGATCATCACTAGAGAAGGGTGATTCTCCTTATTATTTTAAATATAAGAAGTATGTATTCTTATCATATAGGAGGTATCTATCTTATGTTGGGTCTTAAACCAAATATGAGGTCTATATATGAGAACCAAGAAGAGTATATTGACTTGAGGTATATAATGGAACCAAAAGATGAATATTGAATCAAGGTGTATAATGAAACAAATAGGATTATTTCAACTCAAGTTATACTGATTCATATTATTCTCAACAAATATGGAAAGAGTTATATTTTTGGGTTTTAGGTTTGAACCACAAAGATGCATCCTACATATCCAATAATAAAGGGAATTCAAAACCAACATAGTTGTTGTGGCGTAGTTTAAAGTCATATATATGGGTTGGTCCATAAAGATTAACATACCATGGTAAGTAAGTGCACTATGGATTTTAGAGTCATGAATGTAGTACATAAAGGTGGTTCCTATCATGTATCTCAATCATGGTAACTAGATGATCAAATAACCCTCTAAGACCATGTGAGTCATTCTTGGTGTGAGAAACAATAGATAGAATATAAATAATATTGTATTGGAGTGAACAACATGATATTTATTGGAGATTATGCATGATCTACATTGGTGGGATTACTATGTTATAAAAAGGGAGATAATAAGAGACTGAGTGGGGCTTATACACTAGTGTTTACCATTGACTTAGTTTTAGGGATTAAAAATAGTGGTAGGATGTATATGGATGTAATTGGGGCTTCCACCTAATGTTGAGGTCCAAATATGGTTCACTTTGTCATGGGATCTAGGTGAAGGTATGGTAGAGTGTTGAGAGGACTATCTCTACCCCATGAATTATTGGACACCCATAGGAGTATGTTTACACACAGTGTATATGGGAAATCAATGAAACCGGGAGGAGTATCTCAAATATAGGTGTATATGGGGACACAAAGGAGTATTTAAACTCATGGTTTGTATGGTATGGATGATTTCCCAGGTGTGAGAGCCAGGTGGATTGGTGCATAGCCCTATAATGGGCCAGTGATGATTCTTATCCCTAAACAGGGCCATTGATGATTCTTAGACCAAGTGAGGGATATGGATGATGCTTATCCCTAGTGAGGGATATAAAATATTATTATCCATAGTGAGGGATATTGAATATGTTTAATTGTAATATGGGATTAGATAAGGTTATTAACCCTAGTAAATAATAAGGATGATTGGTTTCGTTAATATAGGTTAGTGATCATAATTTAACCTAATAAAGGCCTTGGGTGAAGGGTCATCCATATAAAAGGACATTGGTAAGCGAGTAACCCTTGTGGAAGGGCCGTTGGTGAAGGATCACTCATGAGAAGGGCTTAGAGAAAATGGGTTCCCAAGTGAAGGGCATTGGGTGAAGGGTCACCCAACTGAAGGAAATTGTGTTGATAGTTAACCAAGTCGAGGTCCATGGGTATAAGACCACCCAAGTTAAGGGAATTGGGAAAATAGTCTCCCAAGTGAAGGGTCACCCTATTGGGTGGATCTCATAAGTGGGTGGATTTCCCATGTTCCTAGATCACACAAGTGGTTTTCCTTAGTGTCTCTCCCAAGTGGGGGGGGGGGATCTAGAATAGATAGGGAGAAGGGAACTTCTACCTCTCTTGTTAATATATTTGTGTGAGTGTGTCTATAAAAAATCATAGGCGAGAGGAAATATTTATAAAAAAAATATAGGTTTATAGGTTAACTGTCCTTGGGTGAGTGATGCGGTTCATGCTAGTGATCTGGGTACATGACCATGGTTAATAGGTTGTGTGAATAGGACTTAACCACTTCCCAACATTGAATATCTATAACTTATGATCTATAAGTCTACTTTTTATCTATGATAAGTCAAATCAAATATTAAAAAGTGAAATAGACATTTGGATATAGTTTATATACCCTATAAATATTTTTTGAGGAAAAAAGTTCCTTTATGACCCTAAAAAATAGGGTTTATAGTTATTAAACCCTTTTATAACCAATGTGTGAAATCCATATCCTACTTATAGATGGAGGTTCTCACCCTAAAGTCATCAGACCGGGAAATGTTTTTTAGGAATCTCCATCACTCAATTTATGATAAATCATGTCGCACATAGGGATCCCATTTTATTCTTCTTTAGGAATGAATATATACTTCTACTCAAACTCAATTACTATCATCTAAATGAATATATTACCATGGGTTCTATGACCAAGGATGTGACCTAGATTTTTTATACCAATAATGGTGATTCACCATTTACCAATGAAACCATTCACATGGAAATCACCTCATTTTTTTCAAAAATTTGGAATTCAAACCATTGGATTTAATATAGAGATAAGGATTTATCCTGACCATTTATTAAAATATCATACATCACACACACACACAAATATATATATGGAAATATATGCATGAATATGAATTTTTTTGGCTCTATATACTTTCACTATGCTTCTTATTTATCTTATTTTACATTACTATATCTATTCCTCTATAACTATTACAAAGATTCGACTCCATGATTCACTAATTCCATTATTTTCCTACTATTTATAAAGAATTTTCAGTATGAAAATTCCTTAGGTTTTTAGTCATCATTCGATTAGTTTTCCAATTCATCCTAATCTTGATATTACTTTATTAGAAAATGTTAGTAAAATGTGGTAAGTCATATTTTCCCTGGCGAATAGGGAAAATATTGTCCTTATTCCTATTTAAATTTAAGGAAAGAACTATTTTTCTTGTATTTTTTATGTCTCGATACATCTAATTGAAAATATACTTATTGGGATGATCAAATACGGAAATAAAGATTTAATTAAATCTAATTCTTGAGTACTAATATGCTTTGTCCATCACTTTCATGACGATTTAAATAATGAGTACCTACTTTTTAAGGATCCTATGGTGTTATTTAAAAACCTCAAAGAGTGTCATGATCACTTATGACAGGTAATAATACCAAAATCATTGAAAAAATTGAGTCATATAATATTACAATATTATACATCAGTAAGTGAATATTACCCCACAATGTTTAAAATTACATCACAATTAAAATTATGTAGATAAAATACTAAAAAAACTAATATTATTGTGGAAAAATAAAAAATTATTAATGAGTAATCATGAATCTAAATGGATTGGTGAAATACCATTCCATAAAGTGAAATAAAATTCTTATAATCGGGTTTATAGAAATAATATATGATGTTGATGCTAAGAAAAAATATATTATCAAGGTGGTTATGCACCCCATAATAAGAGAAATAGAACCACTATAAGTGGTAAAAAATAACTAACCAAAATTGATGAAATGTAATTATGATTAAAGATAATGATTTTAGTAAGGCATGAAGGGACACTAGTCTCATAATTTTCATATACCTAATATTTTTTTTGATATTTATCAAAAATCAATTAAAGGGAATGGGAAAAGAAATGATGAAAACATCACAGACGAGACCATGAAATATAATGATTACATTATGAATATTTTCATCACTGAATATTTTATAAACCCTAGGTATCAAGAATATTGTTAATGAGAAAATTCTTATGATGAAGATGTGCTTTTTTGTTTGTATTGGTTTTAATTTAATTTTCATGTTTGATTTAATTTAAATTTATTTCATTTATTATATAAATTTATTATTTTTTAAATATAAATTTCTATTATAAAATTCATTTTTAATATTAATCCCCATAATGAAGATATTTGTCTCACTGATAGCACCATACTGCACAAAAATCTTAAATTTGGTGGTGGTAAACCTGGATGATAGTCCTTTGAAATTTTTATATAATATATGATAATTCCCATTTTTAAACTTGGTTGATTGGGAACCCTTACATGATCTGTAAGACCAGAGATATACGTCCTATTACATGTCTCAAAGGCCTAGAGGCACAAGGAATAATATATGACTCGGAGGCCTAAATACTTAATTACACAGGAACTACCCCTCCCCATTATCTGCATTATTGAAAGAAACTAGCTCTCCAAGTCACATGGATGATAATTTAGATTTTTTTTATTTATAGATGCACGTTTCCTTGTACCATTAATGATTTCATACACTATAGTTCTTACAATATAGTTAGATATACTTTGGTGGCTGCTACTTTCTCTGAATCCACATTTGGGGCCTTCTCCCATGAAGTTCACCCGGAATACACCATGGACTTGTGGCTCAAAATATCATGGGCTGGAGGACTAAGGTGGCTCAGAGGCCTTATGTCCTGATGGACAATGGTGGCCTAATGTCCCTATGGTTCATAGGAACAAAATGATGGATTGAAGACCCAAATAGAATGAATAGTGTTGGTTGCTAAAATACCACACATTACCTACTATAATACTGCTATAATATACCCTAAAAATATCCCTCCCCTAGGATTTGATCCTAGGTTTCATATAGGATTACAGGGTGTGTTAACCACTCATCAACCACATAAATTCCAATTCTCAAATATAATAAATATTTTATCAACCTTAAAATGAAAATTTCTCATTTAAATATATTAACTATTAGTGTGAAATTAATCAAAGGTTGTAGAAGATACAAAACAAGACTAAATAGTGATGCATAGATTTTAATAAATAATTTTTCGTTTTATCTTAATCCTTGAGTATATTTATTAAGCCTTAAAAATATTCATGAACATGGATATTAAATCAAGACTATGGATGAAGGAGGTGTTGAAAACCTCTATATAATAGAAATTCATAATGAGAACAATTTGATTCAAGGGAAACTTTCAAGACCTCACTTTAGCCTGTACTATGTTAATATTTTTACAATTGAATCAAATATGGTAAACCAAAGGATTAACAACCATGGTATATTTTTTGTATGGATTGATTGTTTGTGTTATATAGGTTCAATAATGATGGGAAGAATAATTAAATGTATACATTATTATCAATTGGTTGATAATTTTTTTACACCAAACAATTTATCATGTGCTTCTTATTCTAATGTAAAATTGATTATAAGACCATCATAACCATAAAAAATTTGGAATGAATGCACCATGTTCTAGGAAATGATTCATGGTGACATATGTGGTCTAATTTATCGAACATGTGGACCATAAATATATTTTATGATCTTAATTTACTTGTAAACTAAAAGGTTCTATCTGTGACTATTATCAACTCAAAACCTAATGTTTTTGAAGTTTCTTTATAAAGTAATAAGGCTAAGGGGAAAATTATAATATTATTCAATTAAGTATATCTATATTGTTAATATTGGTGAATATTACTCATATAATTTTGAATAATTATTTCATGTCAATAAAAATAAGCGTTGAACATCCTATATCTCATGTTCACACACAAAATTTTATAGTTTAATCATTTATAAAGATATCACAACATATCTTGAATATCATCCCATGAATATAAAATTGCATCATTCAACATGGGTACATTCAATTTTTCATGTAGTATAACTCATTCAAATAAGTACATTAGTTTATCATGAATATTCACCCTTGAAATTATGTTATGATCATGTACAAAATATTTCACATTTAGGAGAATTACATTTTTATGTATATGTTCCAGTACCACCTCCACAATGAACAAAATAGGACCCCAAAAAATATTAGGGAATTATATAGATTTTTAATCTCCATTGATCATAATGTATATTGATACAATGAAAAGTGATATATTTTCAACAATATTTTGTTGATTTTCATTTTGATAAAAAATGTTTCCTATATTAAATTAGGAAAATTAATCGATATAAAAAGAAATATCATGGAAAATGAATTCATTGTTTCATATTGATTATCATAAAAGTTTTAGTGAAATAGAAGTTTAAATATCCTAAATTTTTAAAATTTATAAAATAAATTACCCAATGAATTCAATGATTCAAAATGGGTTGCAAAATCATATATACCCACTATAAATGCACTATCCATAATAGATGTTCCTAAAGGAAAATCTAATAGTGATAAAAAATAATACCAATTTAATTTTGATGTGTGGAAGACCAATTGTTTCAAAATATAAAAATTATCATCAAAGTAAATAGAAAGAATCTTGTAGGTTGAAGAAATAAATAAACCTTATGATACTGTAAATTTTATTGATCAAGAAATTACTTAATAAAACAATTTACCAAAACTAAATGATCATGATCAAAAGTAAATATCTATAAAGTTTACTAACACTGGAAGATGTTGAAACTATGCAGATACCATTACTAATGAAATTTTTTCATTCAATGCGGAAATTGATATTATTTATGAGAATCAAGAACCTAAAATAGTTGATATATATCATGAAAAATCAGATTGAGATAAATGGAAAGTTTCAATCCAATCTGAATTAAAATAAATTGAAAAATTTTATGTTTTTGGGTTGATTATGAAAACCCCTAAATGGATTAAACCCATTGGTTATAAATGGGTATTTTGGAGAAAGAGAAATGAAAACAAAAAAGTTGTGACATATACAAAATGAATAATTTCCCAGGGTTTCTCACAAAGATCTGAGATTGATTATGATTAAACACACTCTCTTAAAATTAAAGAAATAACCATTGGGTAACTCATGAAATTTGTTATATATAAAAATATTGAATTACACCTAATAGATATTTTAACTACATACCTATATGGTAGTACTGAAAATGTTTCTTATATAAAAAACACATAAGGATTCAAAATTCCATTTAAATATTCCAGAACATGAGTTATTTATTCTGTTATGTTGGATAAAACATTATAAGGGTTAAAATAGTTGAGGAATATGTGGTATAATTTCATGAGTAAATATTTGATATAGGGTTATAAAACTGATTAATTATTATACATGACTTTATTTTGAGGAGTAGATAAAAATTTGGAATTATTGTAATATATGTTGATGAATTAAATATTATTGGGAATCCAGATTAAAATTTTAATGTAATAGACTATTTAAAGAAATAATATGAAATGAAAAAATTTGGAAACACAAAGTTCTACCATGGAGTTCTTATTGAAAATATTGAAGATGTAATTTTTTTATTAATCTCGGTATACTGAAAAATTCATACATATGATTTATATAGAAATATTGAATCAATTATGTACACTGACTATTTTACTTTTTATTAATTGAGATAAAAATCCTTTTAGACCAAGGGAAGATAATAGATAAATTATTGGTCCTCAAGTACCTATCTAAGTACTATAAGAGAACTAATGTACCTTACAAATAATATAAGACTATATATGTCATATTTTAGGAATTCATTGTCTCGGTAGAGTTTTTATCCTATTCATAGACATTGGATTCATATTAAACATATATTAAGATACCTCAAAGGATATATTGATTAAGGGTTGTTTTATTTTAGAATTTAAAAAAATAAATTGGTTTTTCCAATGAGAAATATTTTTCTAATATGTATAAAACTCTATCTCAAACCTAATATTTTTCACATAGGATAGATTCATCATTTCAGGAAATTATATAAAACAATCCATTTTTGTGACTTCCTTCAATCATACTGAGTTGATTGCAGTTCACATGGAATATTGATGAATGTGTTTGGATAAGAATAGTTATTCATTATGTCAGAAATAATTATGGATTAGATATAAGTAAATATTACACCACTATATTAAATGAGGATAATGACGCTTTTATAGTGAAATTTAAGGGTGGGTATATCAAAGGAGATAAAATAAACCACATCTACCCAAAATTCCTTTTCATTCATAAACATCAAAAATAACGGTGAGATTGATATGCAATAGACAAGGTCTTGTGATAATATTGTCAATTTTTTTTTCACAAATGAATTACCAATTGAAACTTTTTAGAAATTGAATTATAAAATTTGGAAGAAATTATTGAAATGACTACAATGATTTTATAAGGGAGATTTAAGAATTCTATACTCATTTTACCTACATCATTTTTTTCACTAGATTTCTTTGATAAGGTTTTAAATAAGGAAACATAGTATGGAATTCAATCACTTTAGATTAACTAGTTTTTACCATCATTTTTTAAGAGAATATTATAAATTATTTAATAAAACTATGACAACCAAGGGGGAGTTATATGAAATATTATTTAATATGTGTATTTCATAATAATAACATCAAATCTTCATTTTCTAACACAACCATTCATATGGATATTCCTTCATTTTCCCCAACCATTGGAATTCCAAACATTAGCTTTGGCATGGAGATAAGGATTTATTTTTACCATTTATTATAACACCATATACCCTATATATATGGAAATATATTAATGGAAATGAAATTTTATGGCCCTTTGGACTTTCCCTTTACTCATTGTATATCTTATTTTACATTAATTTATTTTATCCTCCATACCCATTTTAAATAGCAGTGTCCATACCCAACCTTCCCTCATCAACCGGACCAAACCCAACCACATGGGTTTTGGTTACATGTGAGGTATGATCAGGCCTATTAATTTGGGCTGGGTTGAGGCCGGGTCGAGTTGGGTCACAGTTAGGAAAAATTATTACCCAAACCAACCCAACAAACCCAACCATATTAATATTAAATAATACCTTAAATTAATCTTGATTAATAAATAATTAATAAAAAATAAATAGTATATGATAATTAATTATTAATTTTGTAATAACATCTAATAATTAATTGTGATTTTTGATAAATAATAAATATCTACTACCAATAATTAATAATAAGTAAAAATAAACAGTATGATTATATAATGTAAATATAGTGTAAATATAACACTTTATATACATTATATTGATGTTACATTATGTTATATTTACATTATATATACTTTATATAACATCATATTTATGTTATATAACATTAGATAATATTATATTCATCTTATATAATGTTATATTTATGTTATATAAAATTTTACTTATGGAAATATAATGTTATATAATGTAAATAATATTATTGACCTCCTTGTTTTAATGATAAAAAATCATGATTTTTATGATGTCAATGAGTTTCATGTTATACGATATCATATTATGTTATAAGACAAATTTGATGAAATTTTCCTAAGTATGAGTCACCATTAGATAATGACTCACCATTGAGGTTGAGTCACCACCCAAAAGTCTCACCATCAAGGAAGTATCACCACAAAGGCTGTCTCACTGCCAAAAAAGTCTCACTGCTGCCTTGAGCCACTACCAGAATGTAATTTTGGAAAATTATGGAAAAGAGTCATCACAAGTGATAACTCACCATTAGCTATGACATAACTATGAATCGAGATATTGACAAAGTTTGGAGATTACTTACAATCAACTATGTCTCACCGCTAGATTGGAAATTTGGTAAAGTGTTGGAAACACCCACCATCGACTATGAGTCACAATTGTAAGTGACCTATCACCAAAACCTTACTCACCACCAGAAAGTTTCAATGTTTGAAAGACTCACCACCATAACGTTTCACCATTTAGAAGATTCACTGCCAGAGATAGTCACCATTCTAAAAAATCACTAATAATGTTTTATACTTCTTTTGAATTAAATTTGTCTAACATCTATTTTATGGAATTTAATGCCCAAAATTATTTTAATTATTGTTCCTTAATTACTCAATAGATATTTATTAAATATTGTGTAATCCCTGAGTACAAGGATTTATGATATTTGGATTTCTTCTCACATGGATGTTTTTGCTTCTGTTAAAATAGGAAGAACACTCCCTCATGCGTAAGGACCATGAACAACTCTGAATGCATAGATACACACAAATAACTACACACATGAAGCGAGATGAACCCTATTGAAAGAACCAAAAGAGTTATTACACACTATATATTTCTTAAACTTGAATATAAGAGAATATTTTACAGAAAAAAGAGTTTATGACACTCTGCTCTATAGAATATTTCAGTAATATGGCTCAATATTCATTTCAAACTACATTCAAAGAGTCACAAGATATATTTATTATCAAAAAGAGAAACATAATTATTTCTTACACCTTTAATTTATCTATTTTTTATTTGTATTACATTTTGTGAAGTGTGTTTATAATCTATTTTATAAAACAGAAACTCTATATTGCTTTAAATTAGAAGATAAAAGATATCTTCTGAAACATTTTTTACTCCTGTTTCCCACATGTTGTGGTAGAGGTCCGATTGTGACCTATTTTATTTATACCCTTAATGAATACTGTGTAAGGGGTCTTAGTGTTGTTGGGACAATTGTCATACTATTGTAACACTCAATCCTGGTTGTGGATTGATGTTTATTTTTATAAAAACAACTTAGAAGCATGTTATTTGAAATTGGAGAGGACTAAGACTCAGTTTGTAATTGAAATTTTTATATTAAATTACACTGTATTTTTTATTTGTTTTGTTTGTTTTTTCATCAATATTTAAAAATAAATTTATTTTAATCTATAAAAAAACCAATACTTTGATAGTTAACCTTAATTAGTGTTTATATAATATTATTATTTAGTAAATTTATTTTAAATTTTAATGTAATATTATATATTGCTTTAACTAAGACCTAATCATTCTTTGAGAAGTATTTTTAAATGGTCAAGATTTATATCAATCTGCAATTTTGGTAAACTAGGCCACGTTTAAATTTAATTATAGGATTTCATTTTAACCTATTTTAATAGAAATTTTTATTGGGAATTAAATTCACCCCTCTTGAGATACTCACTCCGACAAACATTTAGTATCAAAGACATAAGCTTTGGTATTAAAGTTTTTCCAAATGTTTTAAACTATTATTTTTAGTTTATTTAAAGATGTTAAATTTATATTAGTTCTAAATTTAATTATTTAAATGGATAATAGACAAGAAGGTTCTTCTACCAACAGACCTCACTTTTCAATGGAAATAATTATGCTCAGTGGAAAATAAAAATGAAAATTCATATAAAGAGTATGGGTTTTGAGATTTGGACTAATATAGAGGATAGATTTGAACTGATTACCACTACTAGAGTCACATGGGATAATGATACTAAGATTTCTTATAATAATAATAAAAAATCTATGAATTCAATTTATTTTTCTTTAGAAAATGAAGAGTTCAATATAAATTCTACTTGTAAAACATCCATTGAGATTTGGGATACAATGGTTATTTCACACGAGGGAAAAACCAATGTTAAAAATAAGAGATTGAATACATATAAAATTAAGTTTGATGTTTTTAAGATGAAGGTCGATGAATTAATTTCTGATATGTATCTTAGGTTTGAAATTTTTTTGAACACCCTAAGATCCCTGAGAAATCCATTATCTAATAAGGATAAGATTATGAGACTACTCAAATTCCTTCCTAAAATATGGAGTGGGAATTATATATCAATCAAATAATCCTATGATATTATAAAACTATTAGTTAAGGAATTAATTGGAAAACATATGATGTAAGAATAAGTTATAAAATTTAAAATTGAAGAGGATGATGAGCCAAAAAGAAATTCAGTACCTTTCAAGTCTACTGAATCCAAATAGAAATAAAAGCTCTAAGTTGAATGTTTCAGTGATGATGAATCACCACCATAAAATGATGAGGAGATGATCCATATAATAAAAATATTTAAGAAATTTTATGGGGAGAAGAATTTTTTTTAGAAAGAGTAGTTATAAAGGATAGTATGAAAACAAAGGAAAATGGAAGATAGATTGAAAAAAATAGGGAAATACAAATAAGATAACATGTTATGAATGAAATCATAAAGGACATGTTAAGCCAGCCAATAAAAAATTAAAATATAAAAATAAATATGAGGAAAAGGACAAAAAGTTAAATAAATCCATGAAAGAAACTTGAGTGCCTCAAAGGTTAGCTCCAAGGTCTCATAATCTACTCTTGAAGAGAAGTATGACCGATCCAATATATTATTCATGAAAAAAGTATCTAAGGTAGATAATGTATCTAATTTCTTACTTGTGTTTTATGATGATAACCCTAGAAATGAAAACACTAATGATGATATTTATTAATAAGAAATATTTAAACACTTAATAATTTTTTATAAGACATTTAATGAACATATAGAACAATATAAATTCCTAAATAATCAAAAAGTTTTGTCTACTAGTATTAAAACTAATATAACAATATAGAAAGAGAAAAATGATTTTATAGTAAAGGATAATAATTAAATTGTCTAATGATCAAATGAATAATGATTTATAGAGGTTTAACAATGGTAGAGAAGCACCTACTCAAATTATAGGTAAAAAATTTTCTCTTAAGTATGTTACAGGTATAGGTTATCAACCCAGACATAGAAGAATAGTTAAGAGGACATTTGTACCTAAATTTATTTCTAAAAGATCTATTGTGAGTTATTTTTTATGAGGATCAAATAAAGTGTTTATTTCAAAATATTATATTCTGTTTATAAGAGACATATTATAAAATACAGGTTCCTAAATCCTTGATTACTAACACATTTGAAGCCAAGAAATTTTGGGTACCAAAATCATTTCTTGAATTTATTTTATTTTGTAGGAAAATTTCTCGAATACCTCATGTAAAAGTTTATGGTACCTGTAAAATGGATTTTCAAGGAATATTAAAGGATACTAATCAATTTTTAAGAGCTTAATAAAGTTTGATGGTGGTCATGTCAACTTTTGTGATAATGCTAAAGGGAAAATCATAAAACTTGGACAGATTGGTAACACCAATTTTGTTTTAATTCCTAAATTTATTTTTGTTTATGGTTTTAAGTATAACTTTATTAGAATCTAAAAATTATGTGATGATAGTTTTCATGTTTAATTTGAAAATAGTTCATGTTATTTTTTTATTCCAATGATTATTTAATTTTTAATACTTTAAAGAATGAAAATGTATATGATATTGATATTAATTATCCGATTTATCAAAATATTTCATAATAGAGTGATTTGAGAAAGAATCTTGGCTTTGGCATAGGGGAATTTTACATTATAATATTCACTCACTTAGCAATCTTAATAGCAATAGTTTAGTGAAGGATCTACCAAAACTTGAGTTCCCAATTGACAAAGTCTGTAACCCCTTTCAAAAAGATAAACAACAAAAGATTTATTTTAAATCAAAGAAATAATTCTTAACTTCTCAACCTCTTTAGATAGTTCATATGGATTTATTTAGACCATCTAGAGTTTCTAGTCTAAATGGGAAGAACTATGTTTATGTACGCGTAGATTCATTTTCTAGGTATACTTGAGTATTCATTTTATCTCACAAGAGTTAAGCCTATTATTAATTTTATCAGTATGCTAGATATATAGAGAACTTAAATGGACATATAATTAAGACCATATGAAGTGACCATGGCCATGAGTTTGAGAATCAAGAAATTGAGTCTTTTTTCTCACAAAATGGATATATTCATAACTTCTATGCTTCTAGGACCCCCTAGTATAATGGAGTTTTAGAGATAAGAAATAGAAAACTTCAAGAGATAAAACATACTATTCTAAATGAATATGACTTTCCTTTTTTACTTTTAGACAAAGACAATGAATACAACCTTCTATATAATCAATAGAGTTTTAATTAGACCTATCTTTAAAAAGAACCATTATGATATTTGTAATAATTGGAATCCTAAGTTTAATTATTTTAGTGTTTTTGGTTTCAAAGTTTTTATTATTAAAACTAAGGATAATTTGGACAAATTTTCCTCTAAAAGTAATGAAGGAATTTTCCTAGGTTATTAAACCTGTAGTAAATCCTATAGAGTTTTAAATAAAAGAACCGAAGCTTTAGAAGATCCAGGTCATGTGAAATTTGATAAGATAGATTAACATGATCCTAAGACCTATTAAGAAAATATTGAGGATGATTTATAAACTTTGAAATTAAATTCCAAACCTTCTGATTTTTCTGAGAAATAGACAGAAAAATCATCTAGTTTTGAGGAATTTCCAAAATTTCGAGAACTTGAACCTAAAACTATAGAGAATCCTAAGGTGACCAGCCCTAAAATTTCTAGATAAGTTAGGACCCTTAAGTATAATAATTTAGATGTCATTGTTGGATACCAATATTGGGCTACACATATAATAGATTATC
Organism: Viscum album; assembly: GCA_963277665.1. Lineage (NCBI taxonomy): Eukaryota > Viridiplantae > Streptophyta > Magnoliopsida > Santalales > Viscaceae > Viscum > Viscum album. Next base: position 1,892,161,142 of record OY728156.1, read on the forward strand.
TTAAAAATTATGTTGAGCAATAGGCATTATTATCTCATCTTGAACTGAATAAAATCAATGATATAATCAATGTTGAATTATGGGTAATGACTATTAAAGAATAACTGAATCAGTTTTAAAGAAACAAATTATGGGAACATGTGGATATACCTAATGAAACCTTAAATATAGGTACTAAATGGGTGTTTAGAAACATGTTAGATGAATTAGACATGATAGTAAGAAATAAGGCTAGATTTATTAAAAAAGGGTATAGTCAAGAAGGAATAAAATATGAAGGGATCTTTTCACTAGTAGCTAGATTGGAATCCATTAGAATAATACTTTCCTATGAATCTCATCTATATTTAAAACTTTATCAAATGGATTTAAAGAGTGAATTATAAAATATGTATATTGTTTAGGATGTTTTTATTAAACAGCCCCTAGTTTTTAAAATACCCATTTTCTAAATTGTGTTTTCAAATTTACAAAAGATTTATATAGTTTGAAACAGGACCCTAGAGCATGGTATGATACAATTATCTCTTTTCTTATTTAAAAATTTACTTCAAAAGGTATAGATGATCATACAATTTTTATTAAAAATTTTTATAATGTTGTTTTAATTATACAAGTTTATGTAGATGATATAATTTTAGGATCTTTAAAAAAATCCTAGATCAAGAAAGACTACTGGAATATTCCAATGACTTTGGATCAAGCTCATTTCCTTTTTCTGACTAAGGATCACCAGGTGAGAGTGACACATGTATCAGGGTAGGATCATATTCCTACAAATAATGAAGAATATCATTGGAATATTCCATTATCTTCTTAGTGGCGGTATCATATTCCCACAAAACTAGATATTTATTAAAAAAGTCTAAAATCCATCATGCAACAAACTCATATCCATGCATAATTTTAGTAGGAATGTCAACATATTCCGGCCATGAAATATAAAGAGGCTCACAATCCAAACATTACCAATGCCAGTGTCCTTGAGGTTGTTGAAGACATATTCTCAACACCTCAAGGTTCCTTCGGCTCTTCAACCAAATAAAAATGTGATCATTACTGTGATAGTCCTCCTCATGGTAATTTGGAGACGGATCATAAAGAATCTTCTCCCAACATCCACCATGGTAAAACTCCCCGTAATGATATGTCCCAATGGTAAGGAAATCCTACCCTTTCCTAGAAAACTCTATAAATAGTGGTGTTAAAAACTCATACACCTTCATATAGAGAGGTTTTCAAAACATCAGGGTTGACCATATATAGTCCATCATCAACTTCCAACAACACTCCACTCAGGTCATTAGGTGACCCTAAGAATCTCCTTATGTAGTATCATCAGATAGAGGAATGTATGTCTAATGAATAGGAGGATGAAATTGACATATAGAGTGAGTTATTTAAAAAAAAACTCTCCACCATGTTTTGTTCCCTTTCTACTTCTGACTATGATATCCTAGATGATCTAGAAAAAGTGTTCATAACTTATCTATTCTGAAATATATGGGAAACTCGTCAGCAACTAAAGTCTAGATGCCTCCCTTATCCAAGATATGAGGGTCACGTCCATACCATCAAGATAATATATTGTTAAATATACCTGGATGATATCTCCATGTCCCAATATCAAAAAATGGAAAATCACAACACAAATATATAATAGTTTTGAAACCATTTAATCACAACTCTTTGGCAGCTGATCTCTGAAGCCACATCAAGTATCTGTATTCAAGGATGGGGAAAGTATGGGGAATTACACTTCATAAAAACCCTATAATAAAAAAACCCCTTAGTTAAAGTGTCTTGTAATGTCATATCCTCTAGAGAAATAAGGGGACTAGATAACGTGCATGAAACTTGGTTACTATAATGAAATTCCCCCACTTCAACATTGTCGAGAAATCATGAACCAAGGGAGAGGAAAACCCAAAGAGCTTTGAACTATCCCCTAAAAACAAAGAGAATCACTAAATATAAATTTATTACTAGATCAAAAACTTCTAATAGAAACTGACTCCTGTCATGGGATTCCATTGAACCCAGATCCAATATGAGCATAGTTACACCACATCAAATAGGTCATAATAACAACTTCAATAGAATTCATTCGAGAGAGATCCCATCCCTCAAATATAGTAGAATATCTACCACCACATCTACCACTAAGATCATCAATCTATAAGAGGATTCAGTATATATCATCAGTAGGTGAAAACAAACATTATCCCACTAGGCTGGGGGAACTTATATCTCAATCTCCATCACCAGTTTCACCATCCCCTAAGAGTGTCATGGGGAAATCAATGGTGGTTATAGGTCAAACCCAACCCACTGGAATGGGGGAATTTATATCCTGATGTCCATACCTAGAGTCATAAAATCCTTGATTGGATTCATTGTGAGCTCAACAATAGGATCAATCAATGCCAATTATGGCCTCAGATAGTCCCTAACCCACAAAGATGGGGGAAATTTCACGATCATCATCATCACCATAGAGGGAATCCATATTTTCTAGGTTGGTAGGTAAATATCAACGGTCACAATCCTATCCGTTCCTCTAACCGTAAGAAAAAACCCTATTATTTGAGGCCCATTCGATAATCATAACTGGGAACTCCCTCAAGGTCACTTCTCATATGCCGAGAGGTGAAGTTAATCAAAACCTGTGAGGATTTTATGATGAAAAGGTCCAATATGATCAAGTGTTTGAGAAAAAACCCCAATATAGACAGTGAAAAATCACCCTGTTTCTTTTAAATTAATGATTCAACCACAATTTCTCGATAAACCTCTCTGATTGACTAAATGTTTAATTTTTATTAAATAAATATAAAAAAAGTTTCAACACCACTAAAATAATGGTGGGTGAAATGTGTGAATTCTGAGGGAATATAACATAAAAATAATCTTACAATCATTTGGGAGGGACCACATACATGTATAAAGAATAATACTGTCTTCTGGACACCACTTACTGTCCAAAACATCCGCCACATCATTCCTTTCTCTCCACGTGTGTCCCATGAAAAATGTTTGGTTTAGAACCCTCCTAAATTTACTGATCAAATATGAAATATATTATGGTGTATTGATCTTCCTTTATAGTAACCAAACCTGAAATCTTGAATTGGACTTGGCCTATAATATTTGAATATTAAAGAGGTTGAAAATACTAAGTCCAGTGGCCATTGATCTTGTTTCTAATTCAATGGAACTCCATTCTATGAAAAATTAACTAAATGAAAGGTAAAAGGACCCCATTTTTCTGTCACTAGTACACCCCCTCCAATGTTTCAAGAGATACAAGAACAATCAAAATTCAATTTATGTTTGGTGATAGGCGACTTCCATTTAACCCACCTTCCCTGATTATTTCTACCTCTTTTATCCATCAAGATGTTATCCTTGTAATAGTATATCTATGTGAAATCTATGATTCCCCACTATAGATAAATATCCCAAGATCTATAAATAAATATTTCACCCTAACCTGGAGAAAGGGGATAGAATGATATTTTCCTTCTCTCTCCATGTCATTTTCTTCCCATAATGTCCAGCACACTACTATAAAAGTCACACTTCTTATCTTCAATTCTACACCCTTCTTTTAGAGTCCCTAAAACTAGGTTCCAATAAATTATAACATTGATCCCCTCCCCCATGAATTCCCATGAAATAATTTAGGTGGTTTTATATAGCCTTTTTCCACTCACCTTGAAAAAATAAGTTCCACACTGTCTCCTGTCGCAACCATGCACAACATTGGAATTTGGATTCCAAGGTAACTCCCCTCATATTCACATTATATTCAGTTGGAAGAGATTGGTTCCTACATATACATACAAAAAAAATCATTTTATCTCATATATATTATCACAAGAGTAACTTGAACCATTAATTATCTCTACTTCTTGCATGTGTCATATTTATGAATGCTCGAGCACTAAAACTACCCAACACAAAGCCCTTGAATACAAACCTATATAACTCATCTAGAAAGCTTATACAATAAAGAAAATACATTTATTATTAATTCTTTATAGTGTCTAGGAACTCTAGAAATAAGCATACATCCCTATAAAACATTTTTTGGAGCTGGGTATCCCATAAAAAAACAAAATATTTCCAAATCATTTATCATTTTATAAATTTATATTCCTTAGGACATCCACCCACTGAGTTTTATTTGAGAGATCTTCTAGATGTTCTATCATGGATGAAATTATATTAGTGGATCAAATAGTTTTTTCCCAATCCCTCAAGTATTATCTATATATTATCCTCATCAATATTTCCCAAAATGAGTTCCCTATAATGACATTCCATAACATTTATTCCTAAATGGAATACATAGACTTAGCCACAACATGTAATGAAATTTCACCTTTATCAATGAGATGTGATATCCTCTTCCATGACACCTAGTAGTAGTGACCCATCTAATTTTTATCCCATAAGAAGACATTCATAAATTTGTTTATCTTATCAAAGTTCCCTTTAGGAATTTTGATACTTAATAATACATGCATAAGGATTCAGTTAAGGAAATAATTAATCAATGAAATCCAACCTCCAAAACAAATAAATATATTCTTCTAGTTGAAGATCATGGTTGTGATCTAGCTTATGATATTATAAAAATGATACTATTTGATAAGTCTGTTAGATATTGGGATCTAAGATAAATCATAGGGAGTTGTCACCTCTACATGCCAAGAATATTTTGGATAATACTATAGTTCCTACTAGAGAAATTTTTGGAGATGAACACAATTATTTTAATTTTGATAATCTATTAGACCCTTAGGATTTCATAGTGATACATTATTTCATTGAACCCCTTAAGAGACCTTTGCCTTAAATTAATAAAAATTACATATCAGTTGAAAACATGAGGTGAGAAACAATGTTATAATTAGATTTCATCAATATAAACACCACATATTTTGTGGATTAAGATGGAAATGTAGGGGATCAAAACACATAAAACATACCCATAGAGAAGGATGATCTGGATTCACCAATTGATTCTGCACACACCTGAAAACAAAGGCGGATCCAAAACCTGGAACCTCTGAATATTGAGTTTCCAACCCTTTGGTAGAACACTACCTAGGACAATGGGAAAGGTGTGGAAACATCCCAGAGATCAACTTAGAGAACTAAAAATCATTCCATGGAGGAATAATTGTCATGATATGAGAATGAGATACACACTCTCAGGAAACTCAATGAGGACCAACTTAGGGAAAACATCCCCAGTAGGTATCGTCTTTAGGATAAGTTCAATATTCTTCCTCCCAGAGACGATTCACCTATAAGAGAGGAATCTGAGCATTAAACTAGCTCTGAATCAAGGCATTTGGTCTACATAAATGAGGAAGTGGAAAATGATCACGAATTCTCTCTATTATGATGAAATAATTTCCATCGATAATGGAATAATCTAGTATTCACATGAATTGAGAATTAGTTTGAGATGAAAACAGGACCACCTCACCCAGTCCCACCTACTCCCTATAAATGGGAGGTGACTCATATGGTAGTAACTCCATAATGTCTCAATGAAATTGAGTCCAGGCCTACTCACATAGAATCCATAGAGGGGAAACGTGAAACTGCGCATCCTGAGAAGAATCTATATCCCTAATGGGTGGATGAAAATTTTCCCCACTCAATTTCAGAAATCCTACCTTCTATACCTTTGAAGGTGTGGGGGTAGAATCTCAGTCACTTCATATCCTGATATGGTCTGATGAAGGTCCCTAGAGATCAGCAGGAGGTAACCAATATGAGGTGATTTGTACAGACTCTGATAGGGATAGCATTTTTTGGTACAATAGCCTACTAGTAGAATCCTTTATAGGATGTGAATACATTCTTCATCACTTCCTTTACTAGTTCAACTACACACTAAGGAAAACGAAAATTGTTGACCTAATGAACAAGAAGTAACTTGAAAATGATAGGGTTTATGACTTTATAGATAGATTAAGTTGTTTAACTTATTTACTCGACATTTCTCTCTCATAGGAATAGTTTCAATAAATCTATTCTGAAAATATCTTGGATTAGTTTTAGAAACCTATGATCCCAATGAAGTATCCATGTGGGTTCCATGAGTTCAAAGAAATAGTGCATCATTTATAAGATTCCATTTAGCAGACCTAGGAAAAATCTTGACTCATTCCATCAACATATTGGAAAAGGCTCAGTAAGGAAAAGACTGCCACTGATACTCTCAAACCAGCAGCAGTTCCCTTACATGAACCTAATTAGGTCCCGAACCACCTAATGCCTCTTTTTAAGGGAGAACGACCAAAAATATCCATTGGAAAAATTCAAAAGAGGTCAGGTTTTCCTAATATTTGAGTAACAGATGAATAAAGCACACTCATTTAGAAATGAACAAGTCCCCAATTATTTCCTGGAAGCTTTGGACAAAAAACTGCTTAATATTCAACAACCTAGGAGGCCTAATTAGGTGAACCTCACCGGTCATATTGACTACTTTCCTTTACATAAAAGGATGAGTCCTAACAAATAGGATTTATTCATCTTCAAAGACATTCTCCAAATCATGGTCAATTTCAAAGAGGTGATTTTAGATAACTCCCTAGAATAAATGACATGCATAACCATCACCCAATTATAAAAATAAATCGATTTATAGAAAGTTCTAGCTAGGTGTGGAAAAAAGTTCAACAACTAGATGACTTGAAATATAGTCTAACAAGCTCATGAAAACCTATGGGAACATCTTCTCATACCTACAATAGTTATTCCACATAGTGTAGTGACATCAGATATATATCCCAAAGGTAGACACGACCATCAAACATAGGAGGAGATATAAGAGGAAGAGTCATATTCTTTCCCAATGAAAGCTTTGACTATTTCAGATTTATTCACTACAACGTTCGAAGCACGAAAAACGCCCCACCAAAAAGAACCCTAATCAGTTGATGATATCATATTTTGATATGTTAACATGGGAAACATGGTAGAAACCTTCTTTGATGATGAATATTCCTCTGATTATGAGTTCCCCACACTTAACCGGGGAATAAGAGGATGCATACGCATGAATCAAAGAAGAAGGTGACAAAATATGCATGGTCAGAACCAATATTTCCGTCACATACCCACATAGGACATATATGTAGCTGAGGCCCATTTAAAAGTGCTCCAGTAATCCTAAAAAGTACATGGAGTTGTTCAATAACCCTCCAATGGTCATCCATTCCTAGTTGTCTTATATGACAACCAAGTGGGCGTGCAATTATTTGACCAGTCCAGATAATGGGGAATGTTGGTGTGATGTGCGCCACTAGAAGCAGATTCTCTCTCAACCTCTTCATAAGCACTAGGCCCATCTACCTCATTTTTTTCCCTTGAGCCATATAATAGGGAGAAAACCCACCCCAGGAATCACCGACCTCTGTAAAAAAAGTACAACATTCATAAATATCTGGAGGTTGTCCCATCCAATATCTCAATCATGGATGTGATACATATTTCAAAATAAATCATGGGGGGAATAATTTAATCCCTCTAGAGCCCACAGTAGTTCAAGATAGAAGTAGATATAGTCAAGCTTAATTGAGTGGAGACTATTACAGAAGAATTCCACGTCGTTTTCTCATTCACAGATCAGGATCAAGATTAGGTCATCCATAGACACATTATACCCCTATATGTGTTAGGTAGCCTTGATAATGTCAACATTAAATGTTTCTTTATTGAAAATGGTTCTGGGATCAGCCTCGTCCCGACTCGGACACTCCAGTGTTTGAGATATTGTGTAGGAGATGTTTCCCCCAAAAATCTAACTAATCAAGGATATGATAATCATGTGAAAAGACCTATCAGGATGATGAAAATCAAATCTTAGTTTGGTGATCTAACATCTAATGTTAAGTTTATGGTTATCCATAAAGAAATCTCATACAATGTCCTACATGGAAGTCCATGGATTCATAACCATGTGGTTGTACCCTCAATATTTCACTAGTGTTGGAAATATCCCGTCGATGGAATGGTTGGAATAATGCATGGTGATAGTGACCCCTTTGAGACTTGTGAAGCCACATATACTAAGAAATTTTTCTAAAAAAGGGAAGTAAAAAAACCTATAGTGGTTGATGATATATAGGCAATAGCCCCCAACAGCTTGGGAACTACCCTTAAAAATCCCTGGAGTACACTTGTTAGAAACTATGTTCTCCCCATAAATCTAGTTGAGGCAATAGACCTAATCCTAGATGTATAATCCACTTATATCCCTAGTAATAGGGTAAAATAATATCAGATATAGAATCTCACTACAATTACTCTAGCAATAGGGGATGATAATATCTTTTTTAAGGCCTCTATCACCTTGATAGTGACATAGGTGCCAAAATATTACCAAATTCATCTAAAAAATACATCCAAATAATTAGTGTTTTATGAATAAGAGGATGACCTCAATAATTCCCCTTTAGTTTTTGAGGAAGGAATATCCACCACCATTTTTGAGATTAAGAAGGAAGATATGGGAATAAAAGAAGACCCAATATCTATTCTGAATAGTGATTCCATGTCTCTCAAAGAGAATGATATGCACATCACATTTCTAAAGTAACATTGATATGTGTTCTCTTTGAATTATATGAAAATACTCTGACTGAATCCATATGTGGATATGCAAAATGAAAATTTAACCATTGACCATTAAGGTTTCAAGAAGGAATCCAAGAGGATAAAACCCTATCATGCTACCAATTTAGAGGCAGATGTTGAAAAATTGGTCAAATTCAGCTTTTTATGAGAAGTGAAACACCCAATATGGATCTCCAACATTGTCCCTATTAAGAAAAAGAGTGGGAAGATTAGGGTTTACAACAATCTTTGATACCTTAATTGATACTACTTGAAGGATGATTTCCCATTGTTGATCACATAACTCTTGGTCAATGAAACTATTGTCTTCTAAGAACTTTCCTTCATGGATGGGTAATCAGGTCACAATTAGATAAATATATCCCCTAAAGATAAGGATTCCACTTCCATCAGATCATCCCAGGATATATTTTTTTATCAGGTTATGTCCTTTGTCTTAAAGAATGTTGGCTCCACCTATCAGTGTTTCATGTATCATATCTTTAAAACCTTATTGGTTATAATATCCAAATGTTATGTCGATGACCTGGTTATCAAATAAAAACATTGATTTGATCAATTCATGGATCCTCAAACAGTCCTCAACAAGCTACAACATTATAGTCTGAAGATGAATCCACTGAAATTTGGTTTTGGGGTAACATCAAGGAAGTTATTTGGATTTATTTATTTCACAAAAACATTGAGTTTAAACATGAAAATAATAGTTCTATTCTATAAATGTAACCCCCAAGAATCTCAAAGAACTAAGGAGGATTTATGGGAGCCTTTCTTATATTCAGTTTTCTATATCCAACTTTGCTGGAAAATATCTCCCCTTCACCAAGATAATGAATAAGTGAATCTTCTATTTATGGGATGGGGACTCACATGAAGCCTTTGAGAGTCTCAAGTAGTACCTACTACACCCATCAATATTGATGCATTAGGTTGAAGGAAATCCACTCATCATATATGTATACTCCATGAAATGATCACTTGGAGCCCTCCTCACACAAAAAAATGATGTAGGGAGTCAGAATAGTCTCTACTACCTCATAATAACTATACTAGGTACTGATACCTGATATTCCGATATTGAGAAGAACTTCCTTAGAAATATATTTGCAGTGAAAAATACGAGTCATTATGTGTTTCACCATGAATTCCATTTGGTCTCTCATATTGATTTGATCAAGAAAATCCTTGTCCATCCCATGATAACTAGTTATTTTTTCTAATGGGTGTTCATTCTATAAAAACATGACATTTGGTTCATTTCACACAAGTCAATGAAAAAAAATGCCTTGGATGATTTCCTTGAGGCACACCCTTCTCTAGAAAGCAAACTAGTAGACAAAAAATTTCCAAATGAAGATTTTTTCTATGACCACAACACTCCCCGAACATGGGAGATGTATTTTGATGGTTCCACCCAGAGTCAAATCGGTAAGAGACTATAAAAATTGAAACTTAATCAGGTTGTCTTAGAGATTTTGTTTGTTTTTACAGACAAATAAAATTTTCCCTACTCTTTCTCACTATTTGAAGGCTTCCAAAAAAATTATGAGGAATACCAAGCCCTCATATTTTTCTTAGAATTATCCCTATAGCTACAGATAACCTACTTTAACATCAAAGGGGATTTTGAGCTAATTATTAACCAGGTAAATGGGGAGTATTCCATCAAAAAGGATGATATTACCCCTCTCACTTGCTACATTAAGTGATTAATGGAAGAGTTAATTTTTGATCCTATATTGAATTGTATTCCCCAATAATATAATGCTCCTGTAGACTCATTGGCTAATGTAGCCACATTTTTTTCCAACCCTGATCAAGAGGAATCAATCTTCCATATAATGCACCAAATAATGGTATCATCAATCATAATATAAGATATAGAATAAATAAATCAGTTCAGAACCACCCAATATCACGAGGAACCAATATCTACTAATAGATGAGTGGAGCCTATAATTGATTATCTTCAAAATGGTAATATCCTGATAGACCAAGCTAGAAAGGAAAAAATTTAATAGTTAGTAGTGAACATTACCCCGCAGGATGGTCCAAATGAGATAAAATACCTCACCAAGAGAATATTTGACAGAATACTGATCATATGAATAGAGGAAAGATAGATTCTCACCATCATTTAAGATGTTTATTTGGGCTCATGTGGTGCTCATCAATCTTGGAATAAGTTCTCCCATCAAATCAAGATGACGGGTTACTACTGGAAAACCATGAAATAGTACTATGTGAAATTCACTAAAAAATGTCATGTATTCTAGGTCCATAAAAACTTCACTCATAAACCCCTATTATTGATACATATAACTAAATATTCTTGAACATTTACCATATGGGGAATGGATGTTTTGGGGCCATATCCCCCTGCCACTACTAAGCAGTTCAAGTACACCCTTATTACTATTGACATATTTTATAAATGGGATAGAGACATACCCGTCAAGGATATCTAGATGAATAATATTATCATAATCATGATGTCCTATATCATTATAAAGTTTCGAGTCCCTTATAAGTTATTGAATGAAAACAACACCAAATTCGGTTCCACAAAGTTAAAGAAATTGTACTAGGAGTACCACATCGATTCCAATCACACATCTCATTATCATGAAGAAAAAAATGGATATATATAAAGGCCATAAATAACACTCTACCATATATAGTTCATAAGATGGTGGATAAGGAAAAGAAGTCCTGGATAGAAATGATACTCCATATTTTATGGGATTTCTATACAACCACATGTACTGATACACAAGAAATTACATATTCATTGGTATATGGGACCAATGAAGTGTTTCCCATAGATGTAAAACCACATTCAATATGAATATCCATTTTTAGAAAAATATTAGAGGATGATAAATCATAAAAGTGGCTAGATGAATTGAAGAATACTGATGAGAATAGGTTGTGTATGTTGCACAACCTCAAAGTTCATCAGAATTAGATCACACGAGCCCTAAATAAAAAGGTTGTCCTCTATTTGTTCCTATAAGGAGAATTGGTGCTGGCACTTAGATCCTCAATGATACCTGGAAATAAGCTTATGAAGTTGGAACCGAAATGGGAAGGGCATTAAATCATATATATGGTCCATCATAACAGAGCATACTCACTATCCACATTGGATGGAGAGCACTTCAAAGTCCAAAAAAATGAGAGGTTTCTTAAGAAGTACATTTCATAGATGTAATAAAGCTTAATTATTCCTAGAAACAAGACTTTAAATTGCACAACATCTCTTATCATGGCCACATGATGTTAAAATGTACGAAATTGGTCCCAACAACAAGATGTTAAACTACATAGTGTCTATCATACTAACATAATAATGTTAAAATTGAATGAAAAATGTCCTCACCACACAATGATAAACTGCATGGGAATCATCATATCATTGGTGATTCACCACACATAATATACATCTATGTGAAAGAATGATGAAATGCTCTTGCCACTGTGTGATTGTTAGATACACATAGGGAATATCTTCATCCAGAACTACATGTAACTTGTTTGATTGCATCACAGGATATGTAGTGATTTCTTGACCTCCATTCTTGGTCCCAATACAATATTATTTTCCTTCCATGTAGGGTGACCCAAGTCCTTACTATAATACAGTAAATGTCACGACTTATGTCCTCATCGTATGAAACTAAAATGCATGATTTCCAAGAACTATGTGCGGATTTATTCCTTCCATCATATGATACATGAAGACACCTTGACCTCCATTCATGGGATTAGTTGAAATAATCATATTATTTCACATCAGGTGACCCACATCTTTACCATATGATGTTAAAATGCATTACTAATGTCTTTTCCACATGACATTACATTTCACGGGTTTCTAGAAATCTATATGTAATTATTCTCATTATAATGAGATATTTAGGGATTCATAGATCCTATATATTGATCTTGTAACCACATGATACAAAATTCCTCTATTAATTCTCTAATTACCTTAATTTCATTAAAGGAACCCTTATAATTCCTTATTCCTCACACCGAACATAGCTCACATGAGCTTAAGAAATTCATAATAGTATTCCCCACATGACCGAGACATATCAAATCACAAAAGGTTATTAGGGTCTTGGATGAAAGACCTTAAATGACATACCATGATTCCTCACCACATGACGTTAAAATTTATTGTTGATTTCCCTTGCATTATAGAAAATTGATCATTACCATGGTGCTATATTGGGAGGACCACTACCCATAGTGTTGGCCTCCCACCACACCTCTATATCAAAACTACATTCATCTTGATTCATATCATCATAGGATACGTAGTGACACCCATATCTATAATCCTTGTCCCAACCACAAATAATAAACAAAAAAATTCCGCCATACCTATATAAGGTTTAGACCTGTGAATGGATCTTTTATCCAAGAAATATGTGTGGATTTATTCCTATCATCACAGGATACATAGTGATGACCAGATCTCAAGTCTTGGTTCCAGCCATAATATTTCCTTTTCACATTAGGGATCCTAGGTCTTTGCTTCATGAAATTAAACTACATGGTTTCTAAAGAAATGTGTGCGGTGTGATTCCTGTCATCACATGATATATAGTGATGATCAGATCCCCAATCCCAAGACCATCTATAATAATCAACAGGAACAATACCCCTTTTCATATGGGTCAAAATTGTGTAGATTGTTTCCTATTCATGAACTCTATGTATATTGGTTTTTTTCTCATAGGATACATTGCGACCCCATGATCATTGATCCTAGGTTCAGATGCAACATATGAGATGATTATAATTCACCCCTAACTACATATGGACTACACCTATACAAAAAAAATCCTTACCACATAACACTAAATTGTAAGAAAATTAATGTCCTTACCACATGAAATTAAACTGCAAGGAAAATTTCCTTGTCTAATGACATTCGAACTCAAAAAAAATTGCATCCCTACTATAAGATGTTAAAATGTGATGACCATTACCCATCATTATCTCTTATTTAGTGACCACAATAAATGGAACTTGGTCAAACAAAGTAGAAGGTGCTTCTTCCACCTTATAAACCCCTAAACCCATAAATCAAACATCATGTCTCAAGAGCCTCAGGTTTCCACAAAGATTACATGAACCTTGGAGAAAAAGATACCTAGTTTCAGGTGACCCTTTTTTTGACTATTAATCTATGCCTATAGATTCTACATAAGAAAATATGGTTATCAACCAAATGTTCCATTTTTTAAAAGTTCTTTATGATCCTTGTGATCCTTAAAATCACTATGTAAGAACTCAACACCTTAGAATATTATGGGCCATTCACATAATAATTGTCCCATATCATTACTCATGACCCGAGAAACTCAAGCCATGATTTAAAAAAATTTCATCTCCCACTCAGAAAGATGTAGGAGTACTCCTAACCATGGGTATCTTAATTAGGATCTTATGTAACATTTATATTAGGTCAATGTGCATCATGACCTTAAACTGCATTCACTTTGGTCAAAGCTGTATGACCTTAAACTATAGCCTTTGATAGTTTAAATCAAAAGACCTTAAACTACTAACAAGAAATACACAAAACATATCAGGTTAAAAACACCCAAAGGGAGGCATAAGAAAAATTCAAATCTTCACTCTCTAAACTCTTCATCTCCTGAGTTTAGGAAAAAAATTAAAGCATAAATAAGTGAAGCATAATTCTCATAGTGACCACCTTTTGGCCCTTATAAAAGCTGATTCATGCTCGCTAGACCCCCTAGTCCATAAGAAAGTTACAACAATAGTTTTTGGCATCTCACTATAGTGATAACATGTTCTTCATGAATCAAAACACATTTTAGGGTGCTCGAACCCTCCTTGAATCTTACATTTTCCATAAATCACACTTCAAGATTTTAGTTCCTAGAATCACCAAAAACCTTCTATGGAACTTTAAAAAAAATACCCATCTTTAGAGGACCATTTTTTTGACTATGAATACATGCCTATAGCTCCTGCATTTTCACCTATGGTCATCAACCAAATGATTCACTTTGTAAAATGTAATTTCTAATCCTTGGGAGACCATACATCACTATAAAAGAACACAACACCTCATTGTGTTCAGGGCCATCCCTGACATGATTTTACCACACCATCATTACGACCCGAACACTTTGGACCAAGTTTTAAAACCATAATAATCAAAATATTCAAATGGATTAGACATCCTCAATTTTATTTCATTTTGTTTTGCAATCATTTTCAATGAATAAATGAGACACAACATTCCCAAACCTTTTAATGTCCTACAACCCATGATTAGAAACTAAATGGAAGAGGGATCGAGTTTCACATAATTGATAAACCACACTAAGGTTCCAAGACCTTTCTAGATAGAACATTAACCCTTAACTAACCTCATAAAATAGGAATTTTAGTCTTTGAAAACCTCTCATGGCCCTTGGAAAGAAGTAGAGATCATCTTTTCTTGACTATGATATTGATGTATAAGGGATTTGACCTACAAACTAATGGCATATCCTCCTTGAAAGAAAAGAAACCCCAATTCTTGTGAGAACTAGTAACAACATGGTAGAACCTAGAACCTTAGGGTATTATTGGTTATTTTAGACATGTCTTCCCCATCCCATATTTATTGGATCAAACTTTTGGGTTATGACTTACAAAACACACATTCCAATTATCTAGAAAGACCTAAAATCCTTAGTATTTTACCATAAGCCAATGTTATGTCCATAAATCTTCCAAAAAACATGGAAAAGAGTGAAGACACGTCTGTTTGACCATGATACCAATGCTTAAGGACTTTGACCTACCAATAAGATACATATCGTCCTTATGGGAAAAGAACTCTGACCCTCATGATCCTCAGCAACACCATGACAGAACTCATCATCCTAGGGTGTTTTGTGTTGTCCCTATTATGTCTTCCCAATATTCAATAATCATTGATCAAGTCCTGTAAGTAATACATTAAACTATATGGCATACCAAGGTCTAATCTAAAAGACCCTAAACTATAGTGATATAATGTCTGAGATAAAAGACTCTAAACTACAACAATAAAATGTCTAAGATAAAAGTCCCTAAACCACAACAATAGAAGGTCCGAGCTAAAATAAAATAAAATAAAATAATAGAATGTCTGGGATAAAATAACCAAAACTACATCAATTGAACGTATAAGATAAAATACCATAAAACTATAATAATAGAAGTTCAGATCTAGAAGGACATAAACTAAAGTACAAAAACCATTTTGTCTGCAAGAATAAATAAAGTGATACAATGATAATGGGGAACACCATATATAATTATTAAAAATAAATATATGCTCTCTAATTCCATTGACCTCATCCAAAGATAGAGATTTATCCCTCTGGGAAATATTTTCCAACCAACTATCCTTTTTTGAACTAGGTAATCTCATGATAACTAGAACAGATACATCAATGAATAATATCATGCTGGTGGGAATTCATGAGTATTTATTGAAGAAAATCATTTATGATTTGATCATTCAAAAATATAAATTTAGGTTTACTTGATATTATTAAACGTAAGGGTATTGTTGGTGATTCATGTGACATCAAATCAATGAAATTCCATGCATGTCTTGAATAGTATAAAGATGGAAAAAATAAAAATTTCCTAAGATCTATTTATTGATAGCATGAAAAAGGATGAATATTTAGATTTTGGGGTCTCTATAACAATTTCACCAAATCAAATGAGAAAAAAATAAATGATCAAACTATAACAAAATTTGACCGGATGAACTTTTAAAATGAGCAAGAGTCAGATGGGAAGCATCAATGGAGCGTTGAATTGCCACTCACCCCACTTATACATTTTCACTAGGATGAAGGGTCTCAATATGAGTAGAAAAATCATCAAATATTTTCTCATTGGTTTCTAATAAAGATAAAAATGATTAAAGATCAGACCTTGAGCATGATATGATCTCCTCATAGCTCCATATTTGTATGGTCAAGACATCCATTTAGGCATGCAACTCATATATTAATTGATAGATCTAATCCAACACCTCTGAATCTTCCTTGAACTATTCAGATAGATGTTTCATCTCTTCAAAAGTATTTAGGCCCCTATCTCTAGTAGAAAACTCTTGAAATGTCACGATGATTTATTGTATGATTTAAAATAACAGATTTCGGTTAAGGCCATCCACCTCTAAATCATGAAAGAGTTTACAAAGATGATATTATTATTCAGAGAATGTTTTAAATGGAATCTCAGTGATTAGGGTTTTAATATACTTCTAGATCATTCTATGTCATGTATGACCCTCTAAAACTATGAAAGTAGGCACACCACCCATTTCTCATGTCGAAGGGCTATCATCCTCAACAAATTATTCCTCAATGATGGGATGTACATCACTAGGATGAGAATGATACATCAACGACTTTCTTAAATCATGAATCAACTCCTTTTTTTCTACAAATAGGGGAGGGGGTCAGTGAGGCAAATGGTTTTTCCACTTTGTGGACTAGTCTATTCAGCATGAAACCTAGGTTGGATTATAACCAAGCATGTTGATAATCATATTATACGATGATAAGGGTGATGAAAGGTGGAATAATGATCTCATAATTAGTATCCTCACACACCAATGTCAGCCAAAACTGGTGAATGATCATGGGATGTATCTCTCCCCCCATGCCATCCAAAGGGAGTAAGAAAATCTTTTAAATACAACCTAATTGGTGAGAAAATTGAAGTGAGGTATACAGTTCACAAACAATCATCTCATCCATCATGTTTATAAGAACTTCATTCCAAAGGGATATTTTTTATGGAATTTCATCAAGAGTGATGATTCCATTATCAATAATTGGACCGATCGGTGCAAGATGAGGAGTAAAATTGAAGTGATAAGGTTATATTACCATACCAAAAACCTCCTTAGTGACTAACCACATAGACTCAACCTCAAAAATGTTTAGAAACATAGGGATAAATAATGTTCTAGGGATCACAATCGTGTTTTCGTATTCATAGTAGTAGAAATTCTCCCCTATCCAGCCAAATAAAAACTGGAAAGGATAACTAATACTATAAGGGATGCTTCCCTATTGAATTTTTCTATGGAGTGGGTAAGGGTATGAAAGAGTCAGTACCACTGGATTGATAGGTCATACCTCTTCTAACCATGCTGACATCAATAGCGTGATTAACGGAAATCCAAATTGTGCCTCCATAGATGAAAAAATCTACCCGTTCAAGAACATGTCCATGAAACCAACCAACTTAAAGCTCATGGAAATATTCGGCCGCTCATAGTACCCCATGTTATATGATCTTTGGCTTCCAAGATGGCCTAGTATAAATTTGTGCTATCACGAACCTACCGAGAAGGCAACCAGTGATGGAATATTACGATTGACCAAACCACACCATGGTACAGGAAAACATTGATCCAATATTTGAAAGATATGAGTGAGAGAATAGTAAGATCTTTTCTTAACTTTTCCTTCACAATTTTGATCATGTACCTCACTAAGACTGGAGTTATTATGGGGTCATCCAAGACCTCTATAGTAGTAAAGAATTCATAGTATATTTCTCAATGGGAGATATCCTTCCCAGTTGATAGATATCCTAAAGGATTATTCCTACTTCAACATGAGACATATGGAATGAATTGGTATCAGGGCACCGACGACTAACTAGTTTTTGGAGAATATTATACAAATGATAAATGATGAATTTTGAAACCCATATTGCTTAAAAATATGGATTATGTGTAACTAATTGGAAAATTATAAGAAGATATACCTAAACTAGAATGTATATGCCTATCCATCAAAAAATTTTCCACCAGGTCATAGATCCAATTTTGAGCTCCAACCGATGCTCGATTTGTTCAAAGAAGAGACATGTATGCTTGAATAGCTCTGAACTATGGGATGGTGAGAGAATTTGTAGCTATATAGACCTAGAAGGAAGTTTTCCATAATATAATACAACCCTTGGGACTATTCTATGAAAAGATAACCATCCACATAAACTATAATCTAGATAAAATCAATGGAAGTTGACACACAAAATTATTTAGGGTTGTAGTTAGGAGAGGGGAAAAAATATTCTCCAGTAGGCCAAATTCATACAGAGGAAGATGGTGTGATAAGGAATTATTATGGAGTTCAGATAGAAGAAGCCTTTTCAAAACCTTGTTTTTAGAAGACACAAGATACCAAGGTTTATCATTATTGTTCCTAGAAATCATGTATCTCTGATTAGACGTAGGGGAATAAATATGATGAGATCCAGAAGCCATATGTTCAAAATGAAGAAGTATATGCCAGATAACTAAAAATCCTATCAAAAGAAATGCGTAACTCTAGAGGAATCAAGTAAATAACATGATCTACAAGGGGATCCATGATCACATATATGACTCACTAATAACTTGGATCATAAATGATACCACTAATTTCATAAACCCATATAACATCACACGACCAAATGATCAGTCAAGAGAATCATGATCACATGAACATTACATGGTCATGTGATATTCATAACAGTCAAGTGACCATGTAAATAAAGTAGTGGATCCTGTGAAACTAGAAAAGATAACCCCATAACCATATGGACATGGTTCAATCAATTACTAATGATTAGCTTATGAATTTCTTGAAAAAATTATACAGTTCACATGCTTTGGCTCGATCTATGTAATTATCCAGTAGTAATAGATCTTTCATAACGAGATCTACCTTATCATATACGAGTGACAATATTGGATTATGAAGGTTAACTAGTACTAGGTAGCTGACCTAGGGAGAAAGAGATATCTTGAAACAATTTTTTGCAAATAAACCTTATAAAAAATATCTTGTGTCCTATTCTCATGAATAGGTTTTGAGAAAATGTATTATGATTAGTTATGGTAGAAGGCCTTGTAAAGGGGTCACATGAATAAGGAAGATCACAAGAGATCTAATATTTGGGTATTTTGTGAATGAGACACTATTCATTCCCCCTATTTATAGGGTCTTATGTGGAATAAAAAAGGACACCTAGATGACTAAATATTTCCCAAGACACTAATGGGAGACACCCTGAAAAACTCATATGGAAATTTACATTCCATAGGAATAGTCCCTTGTCCCCATGGATGTCTGTCCTGAGGGGGAGGGGGGGGGGATTTGGTGACACCCACCGAGTGATAATCAACAGTTACATAAGGGAATAAATACCCAAAAAAGGGTCTTATTTTCTCTATAAAGCAAACGAAGAAGAAGGGGGAAAAAATTAATGGATCACATGAATATATAAAGAACACATGATCATGATACCATAATAAGGTTTGGAGAGAGAGCCATGCACAACACATGACTTTCTTCAGATCTTTTAGATACCCTTTAACAAGACCTCTTGTTCTTGTGAAGACGCATGAGACATTCCCTACTTATATGGAAGATGCCAGATGAGTTTCTCTAGATCACGTGACTTGTTAGTCGGTGGGTGCCTAACAAGCCATCAAAAAATACTTGATAAATAAGGATTTGAATATGAGAAAGGTGGAAGCCTTTAAAAGGTCATAAATATTCATACGACTACAATTAAAAAGACACTGTGGATGTCTTGATGACATGTTATCCTTATCACACAAGAGCCCACAGGCATGTCACCCTCATCACGCGAAGGGCTTCAAACATGTCCAAGTATTCCATCTCCCCACATTTGGCTCTATAGACAAGCATATGGGTGGTCCATGATATTTCTCACACATAACCACATGAAACTTTTTTAGTCATGTGACATGTCACCAATTGGGAGAGTGAATATCTTCAAAAAAACTCGTACAAACTCACGAGATCACCAAACCTTGTAAAATAAACAATGAAATAAAAGGGTAAATGATGGAAGATTCTTGAGGAACAAGATACATTGCTCATCACGCAAAATGAGTTATGCAGCCCAGGAATTCACCATTGATCGTGTGGGGGCCCATAGAAATGTCAGCATAATCCTATAAAATCCCCTAGAAATCCACATTTGCCTCATAAAAGGTCTCAAAAAATTCATCTTAGACCATACAAAAGCCTTTCAATAGGCATCTTGATCTCATGAAGACCATTTGAAATGACATATCAACCTTATTAAATCCACTTGTAATGTCCAAATGATTAGTAAAGACCCCTTTGTTTATCCAAAATCAAATTAAATGGGGAACTGATGGGATGGTATTGCAGTTGCTGAAAATCATATGATTCTCCTATAATGACATGTGGTATGATCTTGTGAAACACATGACATCAATGCCCTCCACCGACTCTAGACCAAATATGTGAGATATATTCCAAAAAAGGAGAAATATAAACATAGTGAGGAGGTATATAAATCCCCCCAATATAAAAAATTCTTCCTTGGATCCACACACCTAGACACTTAGGAAACAAAGAAGACTTATTAGAGAGTTCGATCTCATGGTTCAAAAGTTTTTTTTCTAGGTAAAACTTGGGGAAGAAACTAAGGTATCATGAGGCATTCATAGGAACCTCATGTGATCATTGAATATCACATGAAGTAATTATAGCACATCATCCATGTTATACAAAGGAAGTCTTGAATATCAACTAAATCATGATAAAACCTAAATAAACTAACACTAAAAAAATATAAAGAACTTATGAAATAAATGATGAAGTAAAGAATAAATATCGGAGAGTTATGAGAAGAAAATATATATTGATTATCATACACTTCACATGAACCATCCAAGTCATGGAAAACACTAGGGATTCTCTCCCTGATCATGAGAAGCTCTGTCGACAGACAATTCAGATCATTTAATGTACTCCAGACACATTGAGCAAGTCACACGACTCCCTATGGGCATGTCACCCAAGTCTTGTGAAGCCATCTAGGTTCATCATCCAAATCTTGTAGTGTCCTAAAATATGTCACCCAAATTATGCGGTGAAACTAGTGTATTTCATCTAGGTCTCTTGAATCCATCTGGGCTTAACAACCAGATTTTGTGACACCCTCTAAGCATGTGATCCAGATTTTTCAATGGCACCAAGACAAGTCATCTAGATCACATATCATTCTCAAAGAATGTCACAAAAATCAGGAGAAACCCCAATCATGTCATCCCAAATCATGTGATTGCCTCTAGGATAATTTAGTTTGGTTTTGTGATGTCCTTTGAACAATTCATCCTTGGTCATGCGATAGTCTTTAGACATGCAAATTAGATCATGTGACAACCCTTAGAAAAGTCAAATGGAAGATGCGATTGTATTTTTAATTGTCCATGAAACAACTATACATGTACATAAATCCTCTCACATGTCAGGAAGACAATCAAGTCATGTTAATAAGTCAATAAAGAAGGTTAGGCAGTCAACCAGGCTAGGTTAAGTAGGCACCCCAAGACCTGATAACATTATCTAGTAAAACTCCAAAGGGAAACCTCATTGTGTAGGCCTTGCTCAGTGTCATGATATTAATGCCTCTATATAAGGCTAACCTTGGTGTGTAATCCTTGATCAGTAGAATAATATGATACGTACCACATACCAGTGCAACCTCTATGTGCAAGACCCAATAAAATTGAAAAATAAAGACTCTGATTCCTAAAAAAACTAGGATATGTTGGATGCCTTCCCAAGTCCCAAGAACAAATAGAAATCCACTATAGTGTAACTCTCCCTATGTCCCCAACATTCCAATCATTAGGAGAGAATATCTCCCATGGGATAATCATCATTCTCCATCCACTAAAGGACAATGTAATCAACAAAACTGTGTTGACTCTGATTATTTCTATAACTATGATACGTAGGATTCCTTTCTGAGGCTAGAGCTCCATACTAAACATCAAAAGGGATGACTTAGTATATATGTCCCACATCCATATGCAGTGAGACAGATTAATTTTTATCCCTTTTTTCTCACACTGAGCACAGATCACATGGGCTCAGGGAGTCACAATGGTCATATCATTCTCATTATGAATCTCTACCAGCTAGGGATACCATAGTGTGTAATCCCAAATCAGTGAAATGATATGAAAACTCCAAAATAATGGTATCCACCTCAGGATCAGTCCCAAGGGAATGATAGAACTATTATGACTATGATTCCTTCCATAACTATGTAGGATTCCTCATAGAGGCTTGAGCTCAAATGCCCAATACCTAAGTTCCCACATGTACATTATTTCTACATGAAATTAAACAGCATGTGATTAATGAAATATGTGGTTTTTTATTCTTTTTATAATTGAGATACATAAGACACCTCATACCGACTCAATCCTATCCTTAAAATATTAAATGACCCACTGCATGGTTGTAAATTAAAGAGTGCTTGGTTATATGGATGCAACATAAAAGAACATACCTATTAAGGTAAATGGATGAATAAAATCTAATACATACACATGGACTCACTAAAATATACCCATTTACATATAAAGTTATTTAACCCATGGTCTTTTTGTTTAGTATCCAATTTCATATCACGACTTGGAAGAGATTCATGAAACCTATGGTCATTTTATTAGTGTATCCGGTTTCTTATTGGGACTAAGAAGAGATTAATTAACATATCATAAATGTATAAGAGATTCCTAGAGTAGGAAAAAATTTCCCCCTAAAAGGGTGTGATGATCCTGACAACCTATCCTCTCAACCAATGTTTTTCCTATGTTCTATTAGGTCTAAAACCCCAACTGAAAACCTTCCTTTGGAAAGAAGGTCTATACCTAGTTATGGATTTGGTAAACAATGGGAGTTTCCATTAAGAATACTAATGGTGACCTGATGTCAATGATTATGAAAGCCATTAACCCCCTCCACCACAATCAACCATCAGGCCATACCAAATGCACCTCAGTTTCATCTTTTCTGACCAAACAAAATGTCAAAATCTTACTTTGTACATGAGTTAAGAACAAAAGTGTGTAACATTAGGGGTAATTGATTCACATGAATAATTATATTATGGATTGTGTAAATAATAACTTAATGATTTTGAATAAATAGTAATGATATGGGAAGAATATATTGAGGATAACCTCATGAAACAATAAAAATATGGTTTCCACTACATTGGTGTCAAGGAATATGATGATAAAAGGATATTCCCCTCCAGGATGAAGATTTTTTTATAGTCAATACACCATATAAGAGGAACTTATATAGAGTTATATCAGGGGAATAATATACATTTTTGAGTAGAAGTTTCCTTCGGGGTTGAATATTCTCAGTATCAATATCCAAGGAAATACTTTCAAGGATTCAAACACTTATAAAATAAATAAGCATAATGGAAATAATGAATATTAAAGATGCTTTTTGGAACCCTAAAGTCTATTCCATAGTGTATGGACCACATAATCATGGTGAAGAGATATGATGTGTTACCACTATAACATTTTTTTAAATGATTGGGTCTAGAAATTATAAATTTTATTTTTATAAATCCATATAATAGACACTATATGATTTATGTATTTTCACCAAAATTTTAAAGTCTTATTATCTGGACTTTTAAAGGGGATGGAATTTAATGTCTAGTTACCTTGACCAAAAAATACTGAGTTTATGTTCATGAAACTTTACCACTTTTGGAGTGAGGAAATTTATATAGAAAGGGCGAGGTGAAACCCAACATGAATTGATTATAGTATATACTATCACATAAGGAATGTGACATATTTTAAGGTTATAGTGCTTGGAATATAAGGGTTTTAGAATAATAACCCAACTAGGTACCCAAGGATAATAATGTCCCAACATTTTTTGAACATCAATTGGTGATATCATAAATCAAAACATGAGGTTCTTCGATCAGGAGCTATGATGCGAAGAAGGTCAAAAAGCGTTTATAGTGGACTATATTTGAAATACAATACCACTTTGATTCTCTCAATTATAGTATCCAATGATAAATCTCATGAAATTCTCTATTTATCTTATTTTCACATTTTATCAAGCTTTTATCCTGATTCTTATAGAGGCTTAGTTCTGTTAGATTCGTTCTAAGGGATTGTTCATAGTCACTTCATGGAATATATTCTCTCACACCTATTCTCTTACCACATGAACCTTCATTATAATCTTCATCTTGGTTTGTTATGAAGGAACTCCGGTGGTTTGGTATTCTATTAGTGGGAGGTTTGGTGGATTTATATTGAAAATATTCATCCTCCTATTAACTTTTTAACCTTTCTCATATTCTTAGAATCAATTTAGTTTATTATGAGGATTCTTATGGTGGTTTTGTGATGCTGTGGTCATTTTGAGCTAGTGTCTGGGGCCTGTATCAATAGGTCTTGTCATCTAATTTGGTTTCTAATTTAATTTTTCATTAGAGTTGTGGTATCTATTTAAATGGTGAAGGCTTGAAGATGATTCTGTCTTGATGGGATAATGAATCTCATTTGGTTTCATATTTCTATGGATGAATGTTTCACTCTTTCTATGCTCTGTATTCTAGGTCCTTTTGCTCCCTCCCTGTTCATCTGAGTGTGATGGATCCCAAGGATGTTTTGGGATGTGTTTGGAGGAGCGATGGGGTGTTCCATGAGATGTGTCATATGGTATAATTTTACCATTAATAGGATTATTTCTACGATGGTTCTTCAATTGGTTGATTCTGATGTAGGTTTTTTTGGTTTGATGTTTTTGAAAGTAAGTAAAGAATGTTATGGATCCTATTCAGGAAATAGCGGGGCTTTGGTTTTGTTGGGTGATATGGTGATGATGATAGTGGGTGATGATGGTGCAATGATTTAACTTCCTCTAATGTCAATGGTTTTTGGTTCTCTGTGGTTCTAGAAATGGAAGGTATTCATGCGGTAGTTGTGTGTCAGTGATGGCATGAGGGATGGTCAGCTTGGATTGGGGATTGACATGAAGGTTTGGTGGGGATCTTTCATTGGATGATGGCCGGTGGATTCCCTCTAGTGAGGTATCATGATTTAGTGTTAGGTATCATAGCTCAAGGTATCTCGTGGTTCAGGATGTCATGGATCGAGGAGGTTTGGTGGTGTAGGAATTAATGTATGTTTTAACTGTTGGAATTTCATGTTTGAAATTTAATTTTGAATCAGGGTGAAATTTTTGAATTTCGAGTCAGGGTGATGGATTTTGAATTTGGATTCTATGTGATGTTTTTGATTTTCAAATACGTGGTTTCCACTAAACCTTAAAGTGAAATTTAGAAAATATGTAAAACTGGATTTGGAGTGATGTGATGGAAATGAATGAGGACATGTTTCTAGGTTTTGAACATGGAGTTCAAACATAGATCCAGATATAGTAGGATTAAATCGATACATTTTAATAAAAATTAATGGGTTGGAGGTTTAGAAATTAAGATATTATATTTTAAAAGGGAAATTTTATCCCGATGATTATTTATAGAACCAACCTATGTCGGGTACCCTCACATGGATCTAGCTCTCATATTGACAATCTAGGCCACATGTAGGAGGCCACTCTGAACAATTTAAATTCATGGAGGGTAGACCTTGTTTCATGTAGTTTAAAGTTATCAAACCATAACTCAAATTACATTATTAGAAAATGTGGACATTTTATCATTACATTGGTCTATGGATATATATAACCAATGTAAGGATGGGGAGATTTTTATGATATCCCTTTCTCAGTGTAAATTTTAAAATTAATCTTCACTGTATAATCCTATGTACTGGATAGGAGGAAACTTCGATAGATAAAATTTGTAGCTGAAACATGGATATGGGTTCTAGGAATCACTGTGTATCTTATAAATAAAAGAATCAAGACACACCTAGTTTTTGTATTAAACTCATCATGAAGAATAAAATTTTTCGTTGGGGAAAATAATTTCAATGTAGGTTCGCAACTGAAGACTTATTTGATAAGTACTCCTATATAGATCTATATCATCTGTTGGATAAGGGGATTTATATTAGGTGTTACTACATAAAGAATCATTTATTTAGAACCTAATTTTTTAATCATACCCTACAAAATTATTATGAGAACACTTCTTCAAAAATAAATATCATGTATAGGGTAAGAGAAGTAGGATTAACCTTAGTGTTTTTCCATGAGGAAAAAATGTACAATCAAGAGGAACATGAAATGAAATTTAAAGAGGGGATTTTACTTGTTGTAAATAAAGAGTCATACTAGGATAAGAGATTTGATAGTTACTAAATTTTATATAGGAGTAGGAATCAAGATATATGTAGTTATTGAAGATAAATTCCTCACATAGATTTGACACATTTTCTAGTAGAAGGGGATTTTTTTATTCATGTATGGGATCAAGATAGGATATCCTGATGTCACTATGTATACTATATCATGGGAATCAATCTACATAGAGTTCTTATTTGAGTTCCACCTTAATAAAATCTATCTTTTGTTTGGGATAAAGGAATTTTTTATGTTCTTAGACATGAAAAAATTCTGATCTAATAATTCCTATATAGATGTGTCTCTTTTATCAGGTAATTGGGTCAAGTAGACTACAATAGGTAGTTTAAGGTCATACAAGATGGACCAAACCATCCCATATCCTTATCAAAGGTATTTTTATTTATCCTAGTATTAACAATGACCCAAAATCTATAAGCTCATGAGAGTCATTCTCAATGTGAAAAACATGGGGAAACTACAGAGTTATCTAGACCACACTATATCATGTATTTGATGAATTTTTGGCACACACAATGAGAGTTAAAATTCTATGTAAGGGAAATTTTTGGGAAGTTTGACATCAAGTGACTAGGGAAGTGGCATGTAGTTTTATGTCATGCGACTAGAAAGATATGCTGCTTGGTTTAAAGTCATTCATCTATGACTTGGGTCATGTAGTTTGCTATGTGTGACAAGGATAATCATTCCATATAGTTTAATATAATATGATAAATAACTAGTGTGTGACATGAAGGTTTTGAAAATTAATTCTTAAGAAACTTTAAATTATTATATAGTAAGATGTGTTCTCTGTCTATTATGAAAAAGGAATAAAATCTGGAAAAAAACCTTGTGTATGAAATAGGGTACCTCCCACATTGGTTAAATCTTTATATTATTATTCTCTATTACAATTAGAATTTTTATAACTAATACATGTTCTCCTTATAGAAAAAACATAGACCAACATACTTATTTAAGGTAGTGCAACCCTATTCTGATTAACGTCCATATTGTAGAATATGTGCAATAATTTTTCATCAATTTGTTCCAAATCATAAAATAACTTCTAAGATATTTCATCTTTATTGAGATGCTTATATATGTAAATATGAAGTAAGGGAATCTAAAAATAGATGGATATGACTTCATTTGTCCCATATACAATAAAATATGAGGTTTTTTTCATTTTATATATGAGTAGTGGTTCGATAAAGACACAAATCATGTATAAGTTTTTCATTACAGGAATTACTATATTTATCCACCATTTATAGAGTATTTTAGGTAGAGTTTTATTTAAATAAAAATTCTACCTATTTTTATTGTGTGCTAGAGGGATGATTGGTTATACTAAATTTTATAAAGCTGATAAAACCCTTTTAACTCAGAATAACCTGATTTAGTTCCATCATCTATCAATACAATGTGTATAGAGACCTAGGATTTT
Source organism: Viscum album (assembly GCA_963277665.1). Classification (NCBI taxonomy): domain Eukaryota; kingdom Viridiplantae; phylum Streptophyta; class Magnoliopsida; order Santalales; family Viscaceae; genus Viscum; species Viscum album. The sequence goes on from OY728156.1 coordinate 1,892,189,465, forward strand.
CATACATAAATATCACATCTTTTTAGATGAATATTTTACATATTTTATAAACACATGCTTGAGGACTGTAATAGTTTAGAGTATTTGAATACAAGACACACAATCTTCTTATTTTGTGAATGATATTAAATATATCCCAAGAATATATTCTCACATAGAACCCCTCTTAGGCAATCCCTACCTAAACCTTTATACATAACTTGGGGAGTGAAACAAAATAAACGGTGAGGTTAGATGCTTCGTAAGGGTAAAAATAGAAGATATCAATATATGATCATATGAATGAATAATATAATCATAAGGGTATGTGAACATGAACATAACTTAATTAGTTTATACCAAACCTATCATAGATCATAAACATAAGAAATGACATAAAACATTATCATTTCCGAAAACATGGGCTATAAGAGTGAAAAATCATTATAATTCAACCATGAACCATAATCTCATGTAGAAAAAGTTTGGAACCATCATAAATATAGGAAAACATTTCATATGTAAAGGTTATCTACTAAGACCTTAAACATAGTGGATTTAGACTTATCACATGTTTCCAATTGTGGATCAGGATGCACCTGTTTTCCATTGTGGACCAGGACTCACCTATTTCCAACAGTGGATCTAGGAACACCTGTTTCCCATAGTGGATCAAGCCCATTAACTTGTTTCCCATTTTTATCTGATGAGATATAAAAATTTACCCAATGCAGTGGAGGGAGTTTTGGGTCCCACTCATCACATAATGAAAATAATATGTATGTTTTCCACAAGATCATAAAACATCCATCACATCATTAACCATGAAATGAAATGGGTTTCATTAATGTTTCATCATATCATAACCTGTGGAAAAGATACAGGTTTCATAATAATTTCATTATTTCATCATAACATAACCTGTGAAAAAAGAAGGTATCATAAGAATTTTATCATCATTTTAATAATGTAAGAGAAAAAATTTCATAAACATATTTTCATTATAAACATAAAACATCCAAAGAAATAACATGAATGGTATCCCTGTATTATATCTCAATTAAATCATAAGTCACATCAAAGGATGTCATCTTAGATGGAAAATGATTTTGAAAGATAAATTGGAACATTATTGAGTAAAATATCTTTTACACATTGAAAAATAATTATCAAAATATAAAAAAACTTCCAAATACTTTTTGTTAAAAAAATGGAAACTTATAAAGGATTCAATAAAAATAATTTAAAAAATTTATTGACTAAAATATCCTTTCCATTTAAACAATTATTTTTTTTTAAAAAAATCATAATTTTTTTGGAAATACTTTTCATTGAAAATAAATATTGAAACCTATAAATAAATATTTAAAATAATTATTTGGTTACAAAGGATGAAAGTATCATTCATGTCATACATGTTAAAATAAAGATTCCTTTCACATTTTCTGTAAAATCCAAACCTACATTGTTTGGAAAATGACATAAATATTCCTTTTAAAACAGTTTGAAAAACATCGAACCTAGTTAAACAAGTTTTTAATAAATCATTTGGAGAATATTATAAATAATTATTAAAACATTTTTAGAAAACATGGTTTTAGAAGAAAAACTTATTTTTGAAAAAAGAGATAAATAATGAAATTTTTATTAAAAATATTTTTTGAACTCTTGAGCACATAATGATAGAAAAATAATTTTGAAACCACTATTCCCATGAAATAACCATAGTATAAGAAAAAACACGAGTTTCTTGAGAGATATATTATAAGATTTCATCATTGCAAGAAAATCATAAACAATCCCGATAAATGATGTGATTTTATCAAAAAACTGTTACTACTTGGTAACATTGAATTATAGACCCCAAGAAAGAATAAAATTAAATTAAAATTATAATATCTAAAGAATAAATAAAATAATTATATTAAATTTCAATGTTTTTGTATTTACACCTCAAAAAATATGATAGATGCATAACATAAAACATGTCTCAAAGATGGAAAATTGAGATAAACATATCTTACTGATTAGGTAACTTTTGAACAGTAAACCTCATGAAATATAGATAATAAAATGAATATTTAAATAAAAATATTTCTTAGGAGAATAATTATAAAATAAAATTATGGGTAGTGTAAACACCACATAAAAAAAATTGGTGGTGAATATGACTTGTGTCTCACAGAAGTAAAAAAAGTGAGATGAAAATACCTTACTGTATGTCTTAACTTCTTTCATACACATTATAATATCCATTATAATAAATATTAGTTTGTTATAAATATGATAAATAACTATAAATATATATATAAATGCATATATGATATAATTATGACCTTTTATTACTATTTTATCAATAATACCATGTTAAAGTCATGTTTTGGGTAATAACCACTTTGTTTTTTGTGCATGTTTGGATATGTTATTTTTGGTCCTATTACATTGATCATGGTTTCATAATATATATAATTTTAATCATTATATAAATATCATTTATATTAAATATATATATATATATGTATAATAATCTATAAAATTTTTATATAGAAAATGAAATATACCATTCATGGAGACGGTAGGTCGTACTTATGCATGAACATTGTTTCCATTTTATCGATGGATTGAAAGAAAGGAAGGTAAAAAATATATTACCATTAAAAATTAATTATATATATATATATATAATATTTTAATTAAAACCATCATTATTATGTTCCATATAAATCATGAACCTACAAGATCACTTCACAAAGCGGTAGTCCGCCATACACATGAGTGACATTATCATATTCCAACAGAATATAAGGTAAGAAAGAATATGTCATATAATAGTTTTATAAGTATAATACTATAAAATATAAAATATAAATATTTAATCCATAATTACCTTCATCTATGAGAGGTGGTAATGAAAAAATGAATGTCATTAGTTTGCTAGGCAGTAGTCCACCGTACACACGAATGATGATTTTGTAACCCATTTAATGGAAGTGGAGAATGATTTATATTAATAAATTAACATAATAAAATATAATTATACGAAATATAATTATGATACTATATAATCATGATTTAATAATAATTGAACGAGGTAGAGGAAGAAATAATTTAAAACACGCAGTTAGGGATGTTATCTCTTCTTTGGGAAACATATTTTGGTTTGCACCAAAAGGACTCTTATGTTGGATTTATTACCAAAATAAGGATTATAGGATGAGATAATGTAATTAAGGAAGTTATTTGGTTAGTTATTGACCAAAACAAAAGGTTTTTGAAGTGTGGATATGAGAGGAGGGAGGAAGATCTTTTATAAGTGAGGTGAGTGTTAGACTTGTAATTTTTGAAAAGAAAAATGTGTACCAATTCATTTTGTAACAAACAAGATTTCTATGAGAAATATTTTGTTTTTATGTTATATAAATAATCAAAGGAATCTTTCACTACACACAACACTATCTTGGCTTTCTTTACACGCAATCGCGGCCTTCCTCGATAGCTTTTGTTGCAAGCAATACCGAGTTTCACTAAACAACGATATGCTATTAAAATATTATTAAAAATAGACGTTATGAATAGTAATTCCCACTTTTTGAAATTTTATAAATTTTATCATTCAAAATGGACTTCATTTTTGGATTCAGAATATAAAAATTAGCCTAGGGTGAAATTTTGGTTTTTTTTCTGAAAACTTTCAAGTTTTGATGAATAGTGAAAACACTAGGTTACTATTTAAAAACCGAATTTTTATTTAAATAATTATTTAGTTTATTTAAATTTATTTTAGGTAAAAAATGATACATAATACCTATATAAGTTCAAATTAATTCATTGGAGTCATTTTCTAATAATTTTAGATATATAAAAATTTTATTGAACTTTCACCATCTTTTACCCACCTCCTAGGAGAATTTGCAAATTTACATAAAAATTAATTTTACTGCTTCTGTGAATGGAATTTCAAAAAATCCTAGAGACACAGTTGATTTCAGTAAGTAAAATGTGGTTCAATGAGATGAAAATAATTTTTCGTGAATATAAACTTTTTACTTTTTTTTACCATGGTTAAAAGTAAATAGGGTAATTAAGGGTAAAAATGATATTATTATTACCCTAACACATGTAATAATTCTATTGGATAAGTGTAATTTGACCAAAAACAACCTTAGGAATAAAATATGACCATTTAGACCCACTTGGATAAGATTAAGACATTTAATATTATTTTATTTAAAGAATAGTTAAAATTGTTAAAATCAATGTTTAATAACTAAATGATTTTTTATATAGGGTTATACATAATAAATTTTCGACTATAAATATTCATTAGAAATATAAAAAGATTTCATACATAATGATATTTTATTTATAATTTTTAGACATTAAATAATTTAATTTATTTATGACACAATGATGATGCAGTAATTATCTTATTAATGAAATATTGACATAATTGATGTTATAAATACCCAAATAAATGAAATATGAGACTTTTTATGAATTCCAATAATTCTATAGGTTAATATGACATGTCATTATTGATTTAATACACTTTTTTTGAACTAATCATTCTGTTATAATTTTCAAAAAAATCAATTACCAAATAGTGTCAAAATTGACATAAAATAGTTTTTAAAACAAATATTATATTATTAATTGTTATTTTATTCCTAAAAATCTAAGGTTCGGCCAAATGACTTAGATAAGGTTATATATATTAATAATAAACAACTTGGGGTTATTTTGTCTTGTTATAGTAAGTTTCTTAACCATATAGTGTAAGAAAACAAGAAGACATGTTAAAAGTTAAATTATATAACTTAAAGTTAAATCTAAATGATAAGGTTAAAATAATTACCTAAACATTTCCAAACTCTATTGTATGAGATTACTTAGACCCATACCCACCTTATCTTCGAAATAAATCAATTTGTATCTATTAAAAACTGAATATGACTTTATAATAAAATAATATTTTTAGTTTTTCCAAAGGTGCCCCTCTCCTCCCTCTCCTCCTCACACCACTTTGATCCATCAAGCTCGGCCAAACCATGCCAATTTCTCTTCTACACTTCCCTAGAAACATCCTAGAGGTCATGGTCTTCTTCAAAGACCAACCCTAGTGCCCTAATAGGAGGTTAAGAAGAGGCACGTCAAAGAAGAGGTAATATCCATTACCGAGCCTTTTCAATTTATTTCTTCTTCAACTTCTTATTCTTTAGTTGTTTCATTATGAAGTAATAACATAAGTATCACTCATATAATTATATGTTATTATAAATATTAAAAAACCCTAATTCACCTTCTATCCATCCTATGGAAAACTAAATCACCGCGCGTGCGTACGTACGGAATACCGTCTCCACACCGTGGTGTAATCTGTTTTCCACCACCACCATACTTGGATGGGTATAATGGTGTAAAGAATAACTATATATGATTATTGTAATGTGATATTGATTCTGAAATAGTATATATACACTCCAATACAATTCCATGATCATGGGAACGATATCATCGCTCGTGCGCACTTACGGAATACCGTCTCCACGATGTGACACGACTCGTTCTACATGATCTTAATTTAATAATGATTATATAAAAAAATTGAATGAATGAATATGATATATATTACACTAATACCATTATGTAAATGATGTATCTATATACTATAAATAGGAATAAGAATTTATTCGACAAAACACGCATAAGAACATAAAGCAATAAACACCCGAATAACAAGTAGCAATGAAATACTACTAATAAGAAGCTAAGAATATGACAATATATGATATCATAACAATGTGTATGATTCTAGAACAAGTAAATGACATTATTTAAATCATTATACAGGAGGTTCGGACACTTACGAAGAAAATCAGACCTAAGCTAAGGGAAAATCTCACAATCTCAATTTTTATCTGAGATTGTTTATACTTTAGGATTTACTGGGGAATATTTATCATCCACATAATTGTTTCCTCAATATGTAATATTATTTCTATACTCTTACAATTTTTTAAAAACAATTTTTCCCATTGGTGAGTTTTTACTTTAAGATACGAAAGGAATCTTTTGTCATTTTTAGTATGAGGTACTTTTTGACTTTTCCGACCATAGTACAAGAAGAATGGTTTTATTTAACTTATACAGAATGAATGGATTTTTAGAACATTATTTACATGAAGCTTCCTTTACAAGTTTTCATGTTTATTTTCAATCAACTTCTTTTGGTTTAAAATTATATGACATGATAAGAAAGGATATTTTACTCAATAATGAAGTTCAAGTGTTTTATCAAAATTATTTCCCATCTAAGATAATATAGGGATTTATTTCTATACCTATTTTTAAATTTATTTTATTATTTTATGATGGAATTATTTTTATGAAGTCCTTTTATCTTATATGATTTATGTTATGATGACATGATGTTTAAGAATCCCATTTTTATTACATGGGTTATGATATGATGTATGATTTATGATTTTGTGGCAAACATAAGAATGGTATCATTATGAGATGAGTGGGACCTATATCTCCCTCCAATGAATTGGGTAAAGATTTTATATCTCATGAGATAGACATGGATAGAACGGCAAGTTAAACCGATTCAGTGATACAGGACTGAAATGAAGAGTGAACTCAGTTCAGAAATGGACTTTGTCCGCTAAGATAGTCTTAGAAATGAGTCTTGACTACTAAGAAATGATTCTCTATGATTATGTGAGTATACCACAATGTTTCATGTTTTAAGTTATGATTATTGGGATTACATTTCACTACTATGATTTATCCCATCTTATGAAATTATGATCTCTTTTGCAGGTTAATATTTCTAAAATGTTATGTTCTTATGATTGATATTTCTTTTGTTTAACCTTACTGAGTAATAGAGATCACCCTTTCATATGTTTTCATTCCCTAGGTCAGGAAGAAGGTTATTAAGTAGGATATGCCAAAAGAGACTCTAGATATGATGAAATAAATGGGAGATAATTTAGATACTTTATGAACCAGTTGTTTATGTTTCCCATTTTCTAAATACACTATAACTATATGGTCCTACCATGGTTTTGTTATATATTGTAATAAGTGTGCTTAAATTTTGAAGTAATAAAAATGTATGTAAAGTATGGGTCGTTAGAGTTGGTATCAGAGGAAAGGTATAGTCATCCATTGGAAACTAGGATACGAAAGCCTTAGTAAGAACCCTAAGGATATGCTTAATCATCGGAAAAAATCTTAGTGTTTTAGAAATTCCATGAACAACCTATGATAAGACCTTAAGTGTGAAATTTTATTCATGATTATTTGGTTTTACTTTTATAATTAGAGTTTCTCACACTATAATTCTTGGTTTTAGTCAATGGCTGGAACCCGAAGGAACTGTGTTAATGTGGAATGCGACGAGCAATGCAATGAATGTCCCCCTGAGCAACCAGACGTTATGGGAGATAGAAAGATGGATCAATGAGACTTTGCATTGATTATCGAGAACTTAACAAGATCACTATTTAGAACAAATAGCCTCTCCCACGCATTGATGAATTATTTTAACAACTACGCGGAGCTCAATACTTTTCCAAGATTGATCTTTGTTCAGGGTATCATCTATTAAGGGTCAAAAAGGAGGATATACCAAATACGGCTTTCCGTACAAGGTATGGACACTATTAATTTATAGTGATGCCATTTGGTCTTACTAATGCCCCTGCTATTTTCATGGATCTAATGAATAGAGTCTTTAGAGACTATCTTGATCAGTTTTTTGTAGTCTTTACAGACGATATTCTTGTTTATTGAAAGAGAAAGGAATAACATGAAAATCACTTGAGAATTGTATTGAAGACCCTGAGAAAAGAGAATTTTATGCCAAATTTACCAAGTGTGAATTTTGGCTTTAAAAAGTTTCATTTTTGGGTCACATAATCTCAAAAGAGGGGATATCTGTGGATCCAGCAAAAACAGAGGTTATCGAAAGATGGTCGAGACCAACAACAGTAACTAAGATTCAAAGTTTTCTTTTCCTAGATGGATATTATCGACGTTTTGTGAAAGATTTTTCATGATTATCCAATCCACTCACTAGGTTGACTTGAAAAGAAGTTAAGTTCGTATGGATGGAGCAATGTGAAGAGAATTTCAAGGAGTTGAAAAGAAGGTTATCTAGTGCACCTGTGCTCACACTGCCCTGTAGGGGAGAAAGGTTTGTGATTTATAGTGATGCATCCAAGAAGTGATTGAGGTGCGTTATCATGCAAAATTATATGGTGATAGCTTATAACTCACGATATTTGAAAATCCATGAGCAAAATTACCCAACTCATGATTTGGAGTTAGCTGCAGTAATCTTTGCATTAAATATTTGGAGGCATTATCTTTATGGTGAAAGGTGTGATATTTATACTGATCATAAAAGTTTAATGTATATTTTCACACAAAAGGAGCTGAATATGCATCAAAGAAGATGGTTGGATATGATTAAGGATTACGACTGCTCAATTCATTACCACCCTGGGAAAGCAAACAAGGTGGCAAATGCATTAAGTCGACAAGAACATGCTAGCTTATCCATGATGAGGATCACAAAAGATTCAATATTTATGGATTTATAAAGGATGGATCTTGGAATTATAATGTAAGGGGTAAAATCTTATCTTTCTCAAATGAATGTTCAACCATCTATACATGCGAAGATTAAAGAGGCAGAAAAAGAAGATGTTGAGTTACAAAAAAAGGTGAGAAATGTTCCTGAATTCAACCTTGATTGTGATGGGATAATAAGGTTCAGGAATCGGGATTGTGTTCCTACCATCCCAGAATTAAAGATGGAGCTCCTGGATGAGGCTCATAGTTATTCATTATCTATTCATCCTGGATGCACGAAGATGTATAGAAACCTGAAAGAGTACTTCTGGTGGGATGGCATGAAAAGAGATGTTGCTGAATATGTCTCTCAATGCTTGGTTTTTCATCAAGTTAAAGTTGAGAGACAAAAGTCTAAGGGGATATTGCAACCATTACCCATACATGAATGGAAATGGGAAAACATCACTATGGACTTTTTCAATGGAATTCCTAAAACATCCAAAGGCAATAATGCTATCTGGGTTATAGTTGATCTTTTTACAAAGTCTGCACACTTCATTTCTATTAGAGAGGATTTCTCTCTGGATCAGCTTGCCAGGATATATGTAAAGGAAGTGGTAAGATTGCATGGAGTATCACTTTCCATTATATCTGATCGGGATCTGAGGTTTACCTCAATGTTTTGGAAAATTATTCAGCATACTCTAAATACAGAGTTGAGTTTCAGCACTGCATATCATCCTCAGACAGACGGTCAGTCTGAGAGAACAATTCAAACTCTAGAAGATATGTTAAGAGCTTTCTCTATGGATTCCAAAGGTTTTTGGGATCAACATCTACCTTTGGTGAAATTTATTATAATAATAGATTTCACTCTAGTATTCAGATGGCTCCTTATGAAGCTCTCTAGGGAAAGAAATGCAAAACTCCAACTTTCAGGGATGAATTTGGGGAAAGAAAGCTATTAGGACCTGATCTTGTTGTTGAAATGGCAGAAAAGGTAAAATGTATTCAACAACACATAAGAGCAGCTCATAGTCGACAAAAAAGTTATGCCGACAACCGAAGAAAAGACCTAGAGTTTGAAGTTGGTGATAAAGTGTTCTTATGAATATCTCCTTGGAAGAGATTAATGAGATTTGGGAAGAAGGGCAAGTTGAGCGCTAGGTATATCAGTCCTTTCGAAATAATGGATCATGTTGGGAGGGTAGCTTATCGATTGGTGCTTCCACCGAATATCTCTCAAATTCATGTTGTGTTCCATGTATCTCTTCTGAGAATGTACATACCCGATCATTCACATGTACTCAGCTCAGAAGTTGTACCGCTGGAGTAAGATCTTTCTTATGAAGAATAACCGATAGAGATTCTGGATCGTAGTGAAAAAGTACTATGGAACAAGACCACTCACTTGGTGAAAGTTTTATGGAGGAACAAAAAATTAGAAGAATCTCTATGGGAACTGGAGGATATGATGAGGGAGAGGTATCCTCATCTGTTTGTTACAAAGTGACGAATTTCGAGGGAGAAATTCATTTTAAGAGGGGTAGAATGTAACAACCGAGATTTCTATGAGGAATATTTTGTTTTTATGTTATATACATCCTCAAAGGAATCTTTCACTACACAAAAAACTATCTTGGCTTGCTTTACACGCAATCGTGGCCTTCCTCGATAGCTTACGTTGTACGCAATATCGAGTTTCACTACACAACGATATGCTAATAAAATATTATCAAAACTAGCTGTTATGAATAGTAATACCCACTTTTTGAAATTTTATAAATTTTATCTTTCAAAATTGACTTTATTTTTGGATTAGGAATATTGAAATTAACCTAGGGTGAAATTTTGGTATTTTTCTGAAAACTTTCAAATTTTGATGAATAGTGAAAACACTAGGTTACTATTTAAAAATTGAATTTTTATTTAAATAATTATTTATTTTAATTAAATTTATTTTAGTTAAAAAATTATACATAATACCTATATAAGTTCAATGTAATTCATTGAAGTCATTTTATAATAATTTTAGATATATAAAAAGTTTATTGAACTTTTCACCGTCTTTTACCCACCTCCTAGGAGAATTTTCAAATTTACATAAAACATAATTTTACAGCTTCTGTGAATGGAATTTCAAAAAATATTAGAGACACGGTTGATGTCAGTAAATAAAATGTGGTTCAATGAGATGAAAATAATTTTTGGTGAATAGTAACTTTTTACTTTTTCTACCACGGTTAAAAGTAAATATGGTAATTAAGGGTAAAAATGATATTATTATTACCCTAACACATGTCCTAACTCTATTGGATAAGTTTAATTCGACCAAAAACAACCCTATGAATAAAATATGACCATTTAGGCCAACTTTGATTAGATTAGGACATTTAATATTATTTTATTTAAAGAATAGCTAAAATAGTTAAAATCAATGTTTAATAAATAAACATTTTTAATATAGGGTTATACATAATAGAATTTATACTATAAATATTAATTAGAAATATAAAAAGATTTTCTACATAATGGAATTTTATTTCTAATTTTTAGACATTAAATAATTATATTTATCTATGACACAATGATGATGAAGTAATTATCTTATTAATGAAATATTGACATAATTGATGTTACAAATACCCAAATAAATGTAATTTGATACTTTTTATGAATTCCACTAATTTTATTGGTTAATATTACATGTTAGTATTGATTTAATTAACTTTTTTTGAACTAATCATTATGTTATTGTTTTCAAAAAAATCAATTACCAAATAGTGTAAAAATTGACATAAAATTGTTTTTAAAACAAATATTATATTATTAATTGTTATTTTATTCCTAACAATCTAAGGTTCTGCCAAATGACTTAGATAAGGTTATATATATTAATAATAAACAACTTGGGGTTCGTTTGGCGTGTTATATTAAGTTTATTAACCTTATAGTGTAAGAAAACAAGAAGACATGGTAAAAGTTAAATTATTTAACTTAAAGTTAAATCTAAATGATAAGGTTAAAATAATTACCTAAACATGTCCAAATTCTATTGGATGAGAAGATTTTGATCCATACCCACCTTAGATTTGAAATAAATCAATTTTTAGCTATTAAAAACCGAATATGACTTTATAATAAAATAATATTTTTTGTTTTTCCAAAGGTGCCCCTCTCCTCCCTTATAAAAGGGAACCTCCTCCCTCTCCTACTCACACCACATTGAGCCATAAAGCTCGGCCAACCCCTGAAAATTTCTCTTCTACACTTCCCTAGAAACATCCTAGAGGTCCTGGTCTTCTTAAATGACCAGCCCTAGTTCCCTAATAGGAGGTTAAGAAGAGGTGCGTCAAAGAAGAGGTAATATCCATTACCGATCCTTTCCAATTTCTTTCTTCTTAAACTTATTTTTCTTTAGTTGTTTCATTATGAATTAATAACATCAGTATCAATAATATACTGATATGTTATTATAAATATTAAACAACTATAATTAACCTTCTAGCCATCCTACGGAAAATGAAATCACTGCGTGTGCGTACGTACAGAATACCATCTCCACACCGTGGTGTAATCTATTTTCCACCTCCACCATACATGGATGGGTATAATGGTGTAAAGAATAACTATATATGATTATTGTAAAGTTATATTGATTCTTACATAGTATACATACACTCTAATACAATTCCACGATCATGGGAACGATATCATCGCTCGTGCGTACGTACGGAATACCGTCTCCATGATGTGATGCGACTCGTTCTACATATTCTTTATTTCATAATGATTATATAAAAAAATTTAATAAATGAATATGACTTAATTTACACTAATAACATTATCTAAATGATGTATCTATATCATATAAAGAGGAATAAGAATTTTTTCGACAAAACACACATACGAACATAAAAAATAAACACCCGAATAACAAGTAGCAATGAAATACTACTAATAAGAAGCTAAGAATATGACCATATATGATATCATAACAATGAGTATGATTATATAACAAGTCAATGACATTATTTAAATCATTATACAGGAGGTTCAGACACTTACGAAGCAAATCAGACCTATGGTAAGAGAAAATCTCATAATCTCAATTTTTATCCGAGATTGTTTATACTTCAAGATTTACTGCGGAATATTTATCGTACACATCCATGTTTCCTCAATATGTAATGTTATTTATATCCTCTTAAAATTGTTTAAATCCAATTTTACCCATTGGTGAGTTTTTAGTAAATGATACGAAAGGAATCTTTTGTCATTTTTAGTACGAGGTACTTTTTCACTTTTCCGACCATAGTACGAGAAGAATGTTTTTCTTTAACTTATACGGAATGAATGGATTTTTAGAACATTACTTTCATGAAGATTACTTTACAGGTTTTCAAGTTTATTTTTAATCAAATTATTTTGGTTTAAAATTATATGACAAGATAAGAAAGGAAAATGTTTTTGAAGTAGAAAGGATATTTTCCTCAAGAATGGAGTTCAAGTGTTTTATCAAAATTATTTTCCATCTAAGATAATATAGGGTTCTATTTATATCCCTATTTTTAAATTTATTTGATTATGTTATGATGGACTTATTTTTATGAAGTCATTTTATCTTATATGATTTATGTTATGATGACATGATGTTTAAGAATCCCATTTTTATTACAAAGGTTATGCTATGATGTATGATTTATGATTTTGTGGCACACATAAGAATGGTATCATTATGAGATGGGTGGGACCTATATCTCCCTCCAATGAATTGGGTAAAGATTATATATCTCATGTGATATACATGTCTGTAATGGAAAGTTAAACTGGTTCAGTGATATAGGACTGAAACGAGGAGTGTACTCGGTTCAGAAATGGACTTTTTCTTCTAAGATAGTCTTGGCAATGAGTCTTGACTACTAAGAAATGATTCTCTATGATTATGTGTTTATGAAACAAAGTTTAATTTTTTAAGTTATGATTATTGGGATTACATTTCACTACTATGATTTATACCATGTTATTAAATTATGATCTCTTTTGCAGGTTAAGATTTCCAAAATGTTATGTTCTTATGATTGATATTTCTTTTGTTTATCCTTACTGAGTATTTGAGATCACCCTTTTGTATGTTTTATTTCCCCAGGTCAGGAAAAAGGTTATTAAGTAGGATATTCCAAAAGGGACTCTAGATATGATGAAATAAATGGGAGACAATGTAGATGCTTTATGAACCAGTTGTTTATGTTTCCCAGTTTCTAAAGACACTATACCTATATGGTCCTACCATGGTTTAGTTATATGTTGTAATAAGTGTGCTTAAATTTTGAAGTAATAACAATGTATGTAAAGTATGAAAATTATACATTTCACCTTCAAAAAGGATAAAAAATCATTAATTATCTAACATATAATAAATAAGTTTTACATATGTCCATCAAATAGGTGTTGGAAAAGTTTTTTTAACCATGATAAATAATTTTTACCTTAACCATGATAAATATTTTTTATTGTTTTTACTATTCATTTTGGCAAAAAATTAAGTATAAATTATTATATAATATTAATTATTATTATTAAAAATATTTATTCCATTTTTACAAATTATATTCACATATTTATTGAAATTTAATTTAAAAATAATCTTGTAGACGCAATGAGAAATCATGTTTTCAAAGTGAAAAAGATCAATTTTTTAAAAAGTTTTTATATCAAATTCAATATGAAAATGATTCCAATGAACTATATTAGATTAATATATATATAATTGAACTAATTTTTATTTTAAAAAAAATTAAAATAATTTCTATGTTTTTAAATTTTTAAAAAGAAATGAAAATTCATTAAAAAACCAGTATTTTCACTATTCATTGAAAAATTTATATTTTTAGAAAATTATAATAAATTATTCTTGATATAATTTTTAAATTATGATTTCAAAAATTTATTTTTTTTAAAATTTAAAAAATTATTTTTAAAATAAGTGCCTAAATGGAAACAAAACAGTTTTTTGAAAAATACATTTTAAGAATAAAATTGGATTTAAATTTATCTATTTTCTATAAAAAAAGAAGATAAAAGTAAAAAATTTGATTGAATATATAATATATAAATTTAATTGAAATTAATAAACAAAATTTATTTATTTATTTAATGAGATAAAACATATGTTTTTTCATAAGCAATGTTTTTGAGAAAAATATTTCCATGATTTTCAAATGTTTTTTATTTTCATTTATAATTAAATGGACACCAAGGAATTAATTATATATAAATTTTTAAAGCATATATTTTAATAATTTAGTTAATATTATTCATACCTTACATTCCAGTAGCTAAGTGATACCTATCATTATAATATTTTAATATTATGTTATGTTTCGTTTAAATTTGGTGTTGCATGTAATGCTAGATAAACTCATTGTTGTGTGTAACACAAGCTAAAAAAGGCGTTGTTTTAAATGAAAAATATCAAAAAGAATAAATTTACTAACAAAAAAAATCAAAAAATATCATTGTGTTACATTATACCCCCAAAAATAAATTGTTCCCTCACAATTTGAATTTATTCTCTGTAAATAAGGGTTTAATATTTGAAAATCCATTTGTGGGAAACCCACATCATAAAATGGGTTAATAAAAATTCATCTGGAAAATAGATAAATGGATGTGAAAATACCATATATAATAACACATACTTCATTTCCAAATAGTATAACCTAGGTGGGATTGAAAACAATGACATAGAAGAGAAAACTAACACTCAAATACTGATAGATAGTGATAGATAAGATGGTCAAGAAAAAGTTAACAACCATAAATACATTAACCAAATAAGTGTGAAACTTGTCATTGATATCATAAAAAATGATGATAATTAGAATTTTTTTTATTTCAAGATCATTTTTTTAATTTTGGGGAATTTCCATGAGAAGATATACTTAATTTATTTCATTCTATTTTCTAATAATAATCTCATCCTTTTTTTGTTTCTTAATCATTTTTCATTTCATCTCTTACTAAAAGAGATGATATTTTCATGTATTAATCAATAAATAAGATCTATAAAATAATGTCAAGTTATTCATTCTATATCTAGTTATTATTAAAAAAAATGGCTAGAACAAGTTATGCATAAATCTTTATATGATAAAATAATACATTAATCTATAAAACCTCTTCCAAAATTAAAATTAAACCATTCAAAAAATGGTTAAACTTATAACCCTTATATAATTCATAATTTATAATGAATATTAATAAATTTTCCATAATCAACTTAATAGTAATCCCCCAAATATCAATAAGTTTCTATTAATGTTCACATACTAAATATGTGAGTACCATGGTCATATATTCCCCTAGAGCATGGAAATAACCAGAATTAGCATCGAACCTTAATGAAAAAAAAATTATTTAAAAAATTATCTATTTACTAATGAAATCATAGATTATTTAATATATTTCATAAATTTAAAATTTTTATAAACTCCATAAATGATAATATATACCACTTTGTCAATAACTCAATAATTAGTTCTTAGGTCATCAATACTATCCAACCCCCTTTATCCATATAATTCATCTCTTTATCCAAACTAAAAATCATTTCATCAACATCAAGAAAATGTTAAGAGTTATCTCCCCTTAATCTTGTGTTTTCTATAAAACATAACCTTACCATTAAATAATGTTTCTAGGTCATCAACACCATTAAACATATTTTTACAAATTCGTAATGAAAAACTTATACAGAACAATCCTTATATATTTAATAATTAATATTACATAATTATTTAATTATAATAAATAAATAAATAAATAATTCAATTATTCTACTTTTTTCATACACCATTAATCTGGCTTCATTGACTTATTCCTAAAGTCTTCTTTCCTTTCATATGTTATTTCTTGTCTATTCATTATCAACAATATAAACATTATTTGTATATCATTAATAATTATCTCCCTGATATTTCACTTTAGGACATATATTTTCATAATTAACATAATTTACACATTAGAAAAATCTAACTATCAATGATATCAAAGAGAGACCATTATCCTCATCCATTACGTTAACTAAAATTTTCATTTCCTCTATAATTACTCTCTTTGTGTCCTTATTTTCTATACTCAAAATATTATCTAATTCCTTTGAGAAATTACCTAGAGTTATTATTCCCACATTCTTGACATATTGGAAATTAAATATTCATTATTATATGGTCTCCACCACTCGAAATCTCAACGAACATTATCCTTCTCTTATTTAGTGCGTCTGAGAGTAGGTTAAGGTGTGTTATGTTAATAATATATCATGATAACTGATTTGGCCTAATCACAATATCCTTTACTCTATTTATCATCCAATTTGGGTTCTATTCAATATATTATATATCACATTAAATGTTAACCTAGTTTTTTCTAGATATCATCATTGAAAAAACCAAAAATCATAGTTCCAATAATAGTAATCATATTGGAGAACCTCATAATCATGAAAAATCCCTTAAATGATGAATAAATCATGGAACATTAATTTAAATCTATAACACCTTAGGCTTAAACTAGGTCATTAATATTCATTATTTAAATCTTTCATGATGGTTCTTATAGAGCTTTCTAATTTATAAATCATATCCCTGGGGAGTTTCAAACTAGGTGTGTGTATATATATATTATTGTGCACCAAGTGACAATCGATTCTAGCTAAATGTTCCCTTTTCAGAGTTATTACCCCTAGAAACCTATCTTCTAGATATAAATCCACTTATTGTTTATAGATAAGGATATAATTTCTTGGAAACCACATTCTATATCCTTTACCAAAATTCAATGACATTTGATTATACATTGGATCATCATTAGACTTATCCTTAGAGACATCCTTAGAAATATCCTTATAAATATCCCACGGTATTTCACACAATATTTATTATCTTTGTTTTTAAAGGTTTTAAAAAATTTACTTTAATTCCAACTATAGAGACTTAGTATTTTAATATACAAATATTACATCTTTTTAGAAAAATACACAATACATTTCATAAACAAATGACCAAGGACCATAATAGTTTAGTGTCTTTATATACAAGAAAAACAATTTTCTTATTTCATGAAATATCTTCAACAAGTCCCACAAAGATCTTCTCACATAGAAATCCCCATATTAAAAACCTATCTAAAAATTTCTTCATAACATGGGAATGGAAACATATAAATGGATGAGCTCAGATACTCGGTAAGGTTTAACATAAGAGGTATCAATATATGATCATATAAAAGAATAATATAATAACATGGGTTTGTGGTCATGAACATAACATAAAAATTTCATACCTAACCTTTCATAGATCATAAATATGATTCATGGAATATAACTTTATCATTTTAAAAAACAAGGTCCATATGAGTGAGAAATAATAAAAAATAAATCATAAAACACAAATCAAAATTCATAAAAGTGTGAACCATCATAAATATAGAAAACCATTTCATATGTCAATGTTAAATACTAAGACCATAAATATAGTTGATTTGGACTTATCACCTAATTCCCATCATGATTTAGGATGCACCTATTTCCCATATTAGATCAAGAGCAAACTATTTCCCATAGTGGATTAGGACACACCTATTTCCCTTAGTGGATTACGCCCATCGACTTGTTTCCCATTGTTATCTAATGAGATATAAATATTTACCCAATAAATTAGAGGGAGATGTAGGCCTCACCCATCACATAATGAAAATAAACCATATGTGTTCCACAAGATCATTAAATATTCATCATATCATAACCCATAAAATGAAATGGGGTTGATAAACATTACAACATATCATAACCTTTGAAAACGATATAGGTTTCACAATCATTTAATAATTTTATCATAAAATAACCCCTGAAAATAAGAATGTTTCACAACCATTTTATCATGGTATAAATCATTGATGAAAAATATGTTCTATAAAAATATTTTCTTAATAAACCTAAACCATCTTAATAAATAATCTGAATGGTATCCTTGGTCATATCCCCAATAATGCATAAATGGCATCCAAAGATGTCATATTAGATGGAAAAATATTTTTAATGATCAATTAGACCATTATGGAAAATAGACTTTCCATATTAAAAAACACTTTTTAAAATATAAAACATTTTCAAAATCATTTTCTTTAAAAATAACATTGGAAATATATAAAATAACTTTAAAAATGATTTAATTTTTTTTGAGGAAAACATCCCTTCAATTTTTTAAAATCACTTTGAAAATAAAAATTGAATAAAATATTTTGGAAATATTTTTATTTGAGAATAAAATTTGAAACTCATAAATGAATCTTTGAAAATAACTATTTTTTCAATATGGAATAAAATACCATCCATATCATATATGCTAAAATAAAGATTCCTTTCACATTTTTGGAAAATGTAAAATGAGTATTGTTTAGAAAATGAAATTAGGATTCCTTTAAAAAAATTAAATAAAATGTATATCATGGGTAAAACTTTCTTTAACAAATCATATAGAGAATTAAAAAAAATCAAAACATTTTTAGAAAACTTGTTTTTGGACAAAAAATAGGTTTTTTACCGAAGAGAGAAATAAATATGATTTTTGTTAAAGACATTATTTTGAATTAATGAGTACATAAATAGAGGAAAATGAATGAAAAACATGTATTATCTTGACATAAATAGATAAGAATAAAAATATTGAGTTTCTTGGGGGATATATTATAAAATTTCATTATTAGAATAATAATCATAAACAATAATAACAAATGTTGAGATTGTATGATAAAACCATTACCACTTTGGTCACATTGAATTATAACCCCCATGAAATAATAAAATTAAATAAAACTTGGAATGTAATTATCTTAAATAAATTCTATATATTAAATGTTAAAGGGGCTGTATATAAACCTCATAAAATAAGATAGGTTCATAAAATAACATAAGTCTCAAACAAGGCAATTTGAGACAAAAATACCTTTTCAATTTAGTAACTTTTGAAATATAAACCCTATGAAAGATGGATACTAAAATGGATATTCAAATCCCAATAATTTTTAAGAGTAAAATAAAAAATAAATTCATGGGTAGTATATACCCCACATAAAATAAACAGTTGGTGAATATGGAATGTGTCTCACAGAAGTAAAAAGTGAGATGAAAATCCCTTACTGTAAGTCTCAAATTCCTTTATAAACATTAAAAAATATTTTATAATAAATATAATTTTATTATAAATCCATTAAATAACAATAATTATATATACAATACCGTATATTATTTACTTATGATCTTTTATAATATGTTTATTATCAATTCTTGGTTAAAGTCATATTTTTGTTAATAACTAGGAAAGTTCAGTCAGAGGAATAACCTGTGACCATTTATTAAAAGAAATAAAAAGTGCAGTAAATAAGGAGATGGATGAGGGCAAACATCTTGCCCAAACCCAATCAAAATTCCCCACTAAACATAGTCAATTACAAACCAAACCATTACACCCAAAACCAAAGACCCATACTGCTGATTCAACACTTCAACCAGCAGTTCATCATCTTCATCAAACAAAAACATCAAAACTTCCAGATTTCAACAGCATATCATCACTGCAATTACTGTAACCGCGACTTCATTCCAGAGATCTTCCCAAAAACAAATATCAAAAAAGAAAAAACAAATCACAGAAGAGAATCAAATCCGAAATACTGGTCCAACATTCAGCAAGAAAATCAGCGAGATCAGATCACCGAGGGAGTAATTCTACTATCACGCAACACAAATCCAAGAGAACCCGGAGGAGATTCATCCAAAACACACCAACGCAAAATTGCAGTTGACAATAGCACGAAATCCATCACCTCATCCCACTCACGAAGCAACAAAAACCAACGCCGGAGCAAAGACACCGAATTCGAAAATAGGAACAATCTGCAGAAACAAAAAAGGAAAACATCACCAGAACTCCGACCGGTAGACCCGCCGAAAATCCGATAACATCGCCGCCATCCCTGTAGCGCACAAAGACCACGGCCCAGCATACAGATGGAAAACGCGGCCACAAACACAGGCTATAGATGCTAGATCTTGGTCTCCGGCCGACAACGTGCTACCATGAGAACCCTAACCGGAGATGAGGGATTAGGGCGAGGAGAGGTCATCAACGTTGCAGCTGAAGAAGGGCGAGACCAAGATGCCGAGGCCACCGCAGCCAAGGATCCGCCGCCGCGAAGACACAGAGCACATGGGAGGAGGCGATGCGTCAACCCTAGACGAAGGAGGTGACGACGAGAGGTGAATTTTCGCGGAGAGCGCCCCTTATGGGCCCATCTTTATTTATTTCATTTTTGTTAATAACTACTTTGTTTTTAATGCATGTTTTGATTTCTTATTTTTGTTAATATTAATTAGATAATGGTTACATGATATAAAGAATTTAAACATTATATAAATATCATATATATTAATTATATATGTATTTATAGTAATCTATAAATTTTAGAGATAGAAAATGTAATTCGTCATTCATAGAGATGGTAGGACGTATGTAAGCATGCAAGTTGTTTCCATTTTCTCAGTGGATTAATGTAAATAAGGGTAAATCATATTTTATAATTAAATAATAATTTTTATTTCATATATATCACATATATTTATTAAAATAATCATTATTACCTTCCATGTAAATCATTAACAAATCCCATCGCTTCATGAGGTGATAGTTTACTGTATACACAAACGACGATATCGTATCCCCACAAAATGAAAGAAAAGAAGTTATATTTTATATAATAATTATATAAGTATTTTATTATCATAAATATCATATATACACATTTAATCCATCATTAAATCCAAATTTTAGAGGTGGTAATGAAAAAACAAATGACATCATTTCGTGAGGCGGTAGTCTCATGTACACACAAATGATGATTCTTAACACATTTAATGGAAGAGGAGAGGGGTTTAGGTTTTGAAATTGAGATAATAACATATCATTATATGTAATATAATTATTATATTATTTAATAAATTTTTAATAAAAATTTAAATATGTATAGGAAGAAATAAAATAAAACACTCAATTTTGGACGTTACCTCTTCTCCATAAAATTTCTTTTTGTTTTCACCAAAGGATTATTAGGTTGGATTTATGTTTTAAATAAGGATTATATGATTATATTAGTTAATTAAGGAATTTATTTGTGTATCTACTTTCTAAAAAAATCTTTTTGTAAGTGTTAAGTGGAGAGGAAATGAGGCGGCCTTTTATAAGTGAGGTGAGTGTCACACGTGTATGATTTGAAAAGAAAAATGTTAACCCACATTTTCACATGAAAAAGACTAAAAAATGGATCATAATAGAAAATAGAATTTTTATGGTTGATATGTTGACATATAATGAGTTTTGGAAATGTTCTGGGTCATTTTTAACCCTTATCATTTTAGTTTAACCCCATGGTAAACCCATTTTTACCTTAACTACATTAAATAAATTTTACTATTTTTAATATTTTTTATGGTAAAAAATTATGTTGAAATTATTATAAAAAATTTATTATCATTCATAAATTTAAATTTATTTTTTGAAATTCAATTCATATAAGTGACAAAATTTATTTTAAAATTAATCCCATAGGCGCGACGAGAAAGCTGGTTTTCAAAGAGAAAAAGTTCAATGTTTTAAAAAGTTATTATATAAAAATTAAATATGAAAATTATTATAATGAACTTAATTGGATTAATAGATTCAAATATTAAATTATTTTTTTAAACCATATCAAAATAATTTTTAATTTTTTAAAATCATTAAAATTAAAGACAATTCTGAAAAAAAATCAGTATTTGTCACTATTCATTAAAATATTTATCTTTATAGAAAATTATCAAAAATTTACCCTAATATAATTTTGAAATGATTATTTCAAACATTAATTTCACTTTTTCAAATAAATATTCTACAATTTTCAAAAAATAATTTTAAAATATGTGTGAAAAAGGCGACAAAACTATTTTTAATATAAATAATGTTTTATGAGAAAAACATGATTTATTGTTATCTATTGTCTAGAAAACATTGAATATTATTGTTAAATTTTTTATTAAATATAAAATATATAAATTTAATTAAAACCATTCATTTAAAGTTATTTATTTAATTTATTGTTATGAAACATATTTTTGTGTATAAAAATAGTTTTTTAGAAAAAGAATCTATTTATTTTCAAATGGTTTTTATTTTCATTTATAATTAATTGGTCACTAAAGAATTCATTATATATACATGTGTGAGCCTTTTATATTAATAATTTATTTAATCATATTTTTTCCTGCCATTATAATGGTTAATAGCTATCATAATAATATTTTAATAGTATGTCACATTTGGTTTTAACTTGGTGTTTCATGTAACAAAATATAAACTTGGCGATGCATTTAACACAAGGAACAATTAGGGTTATGTATAATGAAAAAATATAAAAATATATAATTTTATTTTAAAATATATTTTTCAAAATATCAGGGTGTTATAGTGTGAGGGACACCAATTTTTTTGATAATATTTCTCCAAATGAAATTAAAGATATCCTTTATATTGAATTCACTGTGGTGTATCTCCTCAATGCAATTATAGAAGATGTTATTTGTAGTATGGATGTACATGAACTTCCTAGAAGTTTTTAGAGGATATAGTCCCATGAAATATATTCCCTAAATGGAAATTAACAAGAATATTTATTGGTATATATAAAATATAGGTGTTGAAGTATAAAATTAAAATTTATTTGGAAGGCATGGAATTTATTAGTGAACTCCATGAAATCTTATGTCATCAAAGGACATAAGTATCCAAACCTTTTAATGTGGTGGGAAAAAATGGTTCCATATTTATGATCACCACATTAAACTATATGAACTTCTTTCATAATAATTAGGGTATATCCTCCATTAATATATCTATGAAGGGAATAAAAAAAATCCATTTTTAGTTGATTTTTTGAGAATTTAGGCCATCATAAAGGATACATTTATAGCCAATCATCATATCTTATTATTCTTTACTATATTAGATAGAAGAATTTTGATATATAAATAATCCAATATAGGGTACATCTATCTAATAATGGTATTAACTGGTTAATATTTTGAATCACCTTTCTTAGAGGTGATGTTGATCTCATCAACCTCTTCCCTGTTATTATAAGTGAATAGGGATACTACCCTACATTGTGAAATATTTATGACTATCTCTTCCCAGTACAAATATTCCATGTTGGTAGCTATATTATCTAAATGATCTCCTTATATATTATTTTAATAAATAACACAAAATAGTGCCATCTTGAAAGATAATTTTTCCATCAACCCCCATACATAATCAAATAGGGGAATCAATTGAACTTTCTTAATGTCATATTCACCATTAAATTATATGATCACTAAATCTAAATCTCCCTTTATATTCAACAAATCCATCAGTATTTTTAGTGAAAATTTCAAACTTTATATTAGGGATTAATACTCTACTTCATTGTTGGTGTAACCTCTTGAGAATATGAAGTAATAGAGTAAGATTATTTTGCTGGATAGATGAGAATAATTTTCAAATGTACATGATTGATATTAGGGGTTTCCAGTATTTTTCTTATTGGGAGTTTGGAAGCACCGTCAAAATAAATCTCATATGTTTTGGGAGCATCTTAAATGAATAATACCTATTCATCGAGAAGTTAATTTCTAATGGCGTGCTTACCACGATGGGATTTTCTATAAGAAATTCTGTTAATGATTTCCCTTTAACTTCCTTATTTTGTATGGATTGAATATAAAATTATTATAAAATGAATTCCCACTATGCCAACTATCATGTTAAAATTTTTATATCGAGTATATAATTGTGTGGGTAAATGTGAGAGACCAAATAGAATTTGTGATACCGTAGGTAGTGCCTCAACTTATGAACCACAAAAATCTAGGCATGAAAATTATTTTTGATTCCAAAATATCATGTTTTAGTATCTATAATAGTTCCACTAAGATAGTAAAGAATATTTTATTTTCCTACATAATTCTTTGGTTAAAATATGGAACCAAGTGACTAATCAAGGGCCTTGACATATAAGATAAGAGAACTCACTTTTATTAGTAACATCAATATTTTTGGGCTTGAGAGGTATTGTTTGAGATTTTGGAAAACCTCTAGAAAATCATCATCCCACTGATAAGTGACTCCCTTTTTCATGAGATTAGTAGAGGGTCATAACTTTCCAATAAGGTTCACTATGAGTCATATAATGTAAGAAAGGTTTCCTTAAATACTTCTCTACTATTTGAGATTTCAAGGAGGGGGAATATTAAGAACCGCCTTGGTTTTTTAGTGTTGAATTTGATGTCATGTTGTAATATCATGAAGCTATAAATTTTTCTTAATGATACCTAAAAAAATTCCCTGGGGTTAATCTTCAATATATGTTTACACAAATTGTTAAAAAATTATTTATGGTCAATAATATGGTCACAGTGATGTTGGGATTTAAACACCATATCATTGATTTAACATTCCATGGTCTTTCCTAGAAAATGATGGAATATATGGTTTATGGAATGCTTATATTTATAACCTCCATTGTTCAAGATTAAGGAAATTACATGGTAACAATACACCACTTGAGGATCCTTAAAATAGGTGGAATTTCCATTATTGAGGGACATCTAAATCTGGTTATTAATAGAATATATTTCCATGAAGGATAGGGATAAAAAATAAGAAGTTAAATCAATCAAAAGTTATGTGATTGGAACTGGGAAGTTATAATTTCTAAAATAATGGTTTAGATCCCTGAAGTTAATGTAAACTCTAATTTTCTTGTTCTTATCCTTGTTAGGTATGATATTGGAAACCCTTATCAAGTACAAAAGCTATCAGATGACGTCATACTTTAAAATATTTTTAACATCATATTTGAAATTTTTATAATGAGTGAAATACATTCTCCATGATACATGATTGCAACCATGATGATCTTTAGTAATACCCAAGTGATTGGTGCTACATCAATATCAAGCCCAAAAATTTCTATGTAATTCCAAGTGAACACATCTTGGTATTTATTGGAGAAAGATTATATGTCTCCTGATCTTTGGAGGAAATGAAAGTTTTGATTAAGGTAGGTCACAAGTCTCCCTCTATACCTAGATTCACCATAATATGTTTATTAATAGTGGTAGAATTTCTTCCTCAAATTCAAGATGAAATTTCTAAGAACATCTTTATATTTTTATTCTACAACAATATCAGTGGAAGTTAGTAATGATTGGATGATTTCAAGATAGGGAAATAATTAAAGGGTTCTTTAATTCTCTATGAAAAAGGGAGAAGTGTCCCTATGTATTTAGAGAACTAATGAATCATCATTTTATTGGGTGAATTTTGGACATACTCTCCCTCTTCTATATCTTTCTCAATTTTTATGATAGTAGATGATGAATGGGTGTTTTTAGGGAAATAAGAAAATGTAAAGAAACTTTTATCTTTTGTAAATGATGATTTGAAATATACAAATTTTAAATGCATGAATGTTTAAGAATTATCACCAGAAGAATTATGGATTTTCCCAAATTCTCCTCTCATATCACCAGGAGAAGGATATGTGCCCACATATTGAAATTTAAGAGGTGATATAGGGGAATCTTCAACTACTATCAATGATGTATGGGAATTTTCTGGTACAAATAAATGATTAAAGGGTTTACTCATATTCTAGATATGATTGAAGATATTATTATCCATGAAATTATTATTATGGATGGAAGTACACCTTTCCTGTAAGAAACTAGATTCAATTAATTCCACTGTTATCATGAGGATAGGGAAAAATGTATTTAATCCTAAGTATATTACCTAAATTTTGTTTCTATGAAATATATAATATTCTCCTATTTCATTGAATTGGTTTATGGGAGACATCTCCAAAACATTGTGGGTAGTGATTAGTGTGGTATCTTATGCAGTAGGTTTTCTCCCTCTATTATACAGAGTCCCAAATCTATGTATTAAGATTTGTGGGAATAACAAATGGGTACTATTACTATAGAGAAATTTGTCCTATTTATTACTGAATTCATTATATAATTAGTGGTATTATAAAGGTACTACAACGTGTAAGTGAATCTATGTAAATATTAGTAAGACATTAAAGGATATATCCTGATAAAAAATCATGAATTCAAAATTGCAGACAAGGTCAACAAATTCGTCTATGATCTTGATTCATCCAATATTATTTTGTTCAATTTCTTAAAACCCTTGGTTTATCACTGTAGAGGGATACAAATAATCTTTGTTATGGATTAAGAATTACAAAGTCCATATCAGAATGATATTAATATCAGAACCATTCTCAATTAGTGATCAACAAACATCAATATCATCAAAATTTATAGAGATACCCAGGGAATTGATATGAATTTTTTTATTTTGGTATCTGTATCCTTATCTTTATAGGAAATTAAAATATGGAAATAAATTTGGGTAATTTACACATGATATACTTTAGTGGCTACAACCTCAACTTAAAATTCTCGAGTGATTATGAGAGCCTCAAGAAGTTCTTCTTAGTGTTCCATTAAAAGATGTAGGACATCGAGAATTGAAATGTTTGTTGGAATGATGACCAACTATTTCAAGATATCATACTTATGAGACAAAGAATTGTTCTTCCTTATATATGGCCACTCATTATTTTGCATCTTAAGGGAATAGGTTTTCTATGCTGATGGCGGTATTCACTGGTCAGAAGTTGAGGTCATTATGGTCATCTATGGGTTAAGTTGAGATGACTTTCCTATATTTTGACCCTGACCAGATGGATATTGATTTACCAATCGATTTCATAGTATGATGGGTCCTAAACATGACTTGAATGAATCAAGTGTAAATTGATGATCTTGTTGGGCCTATTGAAGTTCCCATCTTCTGGTCTTTATAGCATATATAGTCTTAGAAGGGATATAACATGAATTTTAGGATAGATATCAACCTCATCTCCCTTAATGCCATTATACTTGGTGGATTATTCCACTTATTCCTTGATTGTGATTTTTTAATTGGGAATCATATGTATCTTCTTCATTAGAGAAAAGATCTACCAAGGGAATCATGTTGACATATTCATATTGAGATTACACATCTAATGAGAATCCCATTTAAATGGTTGGTGATTGTTGAACTATTTGGTGGAGTAATTCTCATCCTCCCAGTGTTAGGGGCATGATGTTTGGGAGGGTTTGAACTAGATTAGTCTCAACATACGTTCCTTCTAATTTATCTCATTATTCTTATGCTAGTATATTTGGTTCTTATAAGACTAGATATTAGAATATTTTAGGAATGAAGGAGTCAATATGGTTATCATAGTTAAAGTTGGGGCCAACACTAATTGATTTATATATTACTTGGTAATATCATGTGCATGGTTGAACATCTTTCTAGTCAACCAATTTTCAAACATTGAGAACCCTTGTTCAGTCCCTAATTCCATTTTTCATCTTCTTTTGGTAAAGTGGTAAAAACAGAAGCTTCTTGTACATGTAGATTTCCCAAATTAAATTGTCTAAAATATACCATTTTATAAAATATGTATTTAGGGAAAAATAACAACCATATGGTGTGACCAAATATTCAATGGTAGGGATAGTAATCTGAGTTCTTAGTGAGGTAAACCTTATCAAGATAGCTTAGATTCAGTGGCTGTAGATTTGTTTTCCTTGGCTATAATGAAACATCTCGGGGCCTCATTATCTTGTAAAGATTAAAATTAATTCATACATTATTCATTTGGTGTGAAAATTTCCTTCTTTATCCCTTTTTAATTAGGTTTTTATTATTTTTTTCTATTCAAGAGTGGGAACCACACGATAATTCATATGTATAGGTTCCTAAGCTAGTTTTAGAGTTATATGAAGTATAATATTTTTTATTTTTTCTTCTTGTATCCCTTTTCCTAGAGCTATTGGTGTTTTATGAGGCCTGGTTTTGGTTGACCAAATATAGTCTTCCAACCAATGTGTGATTTTAGTAATCTCATGGAACCTACCTGGGTACTTTACAAGGATGAGTATCATTTGTAACTCATCATAGATATTTTTAATGTTGATTCATAGAAGCTCATATTATGGGAGTTATGTGGTCAAAGAATAGGATTAACCCCTCTATTTTGAAATAAAATCTATGAATATCTCATATTAATGTTGTTTTAATTTTTATAGGTCATGTATTGTTGTAATCTTCAGTGTGGAGCTGAATTGGTAAACCAATTTCTGATAGAGGTATTCCTATCCTCTGATGGACCCATTTGAAAGATTTCTATACCAGACTAATTATTGTTTATCTATAGCCTTCAAAAAATATCTAAGATTATTTTCTTATTTCTACTAATGGGTTCCCATCATGGGTCCACATTGGGAAGAAATTTTTTTCAAATAATACTCTAGTTCTATAGAGATTCTAGATATTTGAAATATTCAATAAACATTGATGGAATGGTTGGATGGCTAGATACTTGGGAAGAGGTAGTATGAATAGTCTGGTAAAAACATTATTATCAGGTTCGTTTATAATGGACAACATGGGTCAACCTAGGGAAGCCCATCTAATATGGTTCTAGATGTAATCTGAGTGAAATAAAATCTTAATATTCCTGAACCATTAGGTCTAGGTATACTGGATATTTGAATCTAGATCTTGTAAAATTAATGGACTCTTTTCACATTGGTGGATCAACCTATCCACACTGAGGGTTATTTTCTATAAGAGAAACATGAATATATTCTCGAGGTTTATAGTTGGTTTAATTTTCCATTGATTAGTTTGATTTTGAATCACTTTAACTCTTTCAACTTCACTTCATATTGAGAATAGTTTTCTTCAATAGCATGAGGGTCAAATTATTTATATAGAAATTGGGTTATAGCCACAACTATCAAACTTTATATAGTTAAATCCTATCTAAGAGTTGGTAATGTAACATCCAGGGGAAATCCTAGATTTTTGAGATTTTATCTATTGATGAGTATTAATACCTTCTATAAATATTTTAGTGTGGATTGTATCTTGAAAATAGAAATATGAATATTGATATTATATA
The DNA here is from genome assembly GCA_963277665.1 of Viscum album. Classification (NCBI taxonomy): domain Eukaryota; kingdom Viridiplantae; phylum Streptophyta; class Magnoliopsida; order Santalales; family Viscaceae; genus Viscum; species Viscum album. The sequence goes on from OY728156.1 coordinate 1,892,219,204, forward strand.
TCAAAATCATTATTCAGATAATTAATGGGGATGATGTCGATAGAGTTAGCTAATTCATATGCTGTTATCGAGATAATGTCCTTATCAAAAGGGAAATGATACTGGTTTCCTTCTAAATATCTATGAAGGGTAAAATAATAAGTCACATTTTCCATTCCTTTCCAAGTAGAATACTCTAGTTTATAGATTTTATGAGGCTTTTCTTTATCCCTATACTATTATCCTAGAACTTATTTGTGGCAGGTTATCCTAAGATAATACTTGGAAATTCTTGTCGAGTTTCTCCCCAAAGAGAGATATGGGTCAAGTGATGAGAGAAACTACTGAGGTTTATCCTATGAAATTTTTCCCTGTATAGAGAAAACTGAATTTTGGTTAGTGAGATAAGGTTTTGATAATAATTCATCTATCCCTATAGGCTAAAGATGATTTATTCCCACCAATACGAAACTTTGGAACCATCAAGGATTTGACGATCCTTGGTGCAGTGGTGGTGGAACCCTCCAATCCCTAGGGGATGGGGTTTCTCCCATATTGATGCTACCATGATCACTATTACATCCATTTTGATTTTGTGGGATTTTATTCGAGAATGGTTAAAATGGAATACATATTATGAGCATGAGTTACTTTTGTAGAGACACAAGTTTGACATATATAGAAATTTCATTACTTTTGTTGAATACTTAATACATAACAAAAACAAACACACAAGTACCATAATAGTTTAGTGTTTTTGGAAACTTGGAAAAATAATCTTCTAATCATGGTGAACGATCTTCGTCATCTCATATAAAGAACATCCCCTTTTGTTATCTTACCTAAAACCGTTATTTATATCCTGGGGAAAGGAAAACATAAAAAGGGCGAGTTCAAATGCTCATTAAGGGTAAAAATAGAGAACATAAAACAATCCATAAACATTTGAATGAAAAAAACATGACCATAAAATCTAAACATCAAAATCTTGAGCAAAGACATAAATATTGGATGTGTGTAAGGAATATATCATAAAGGAATATCAATCATGATAAAATATCATGGGAATAAAACATGTAATTTTGGAAAACCATTAAAAACATGATATGATTTCCATAGTAGCCAAGGCAATACTGCCAAGACCATCTTAGTGGACAAAGTCCCTTTCTGAATCGAGTTCACTCCTTGTTCGATTCCTCTATCACTGAACCATATTAACTTACCGTTCCAGCCATTTCAATATCATGAGATATAAATCTTCACCAAATGAATTGGAGGGAGATATAGGTCCCACCCATCTCATAATGAAATCATTTTTAATTGTTCCAAAAAATAAACATTAATCATTCATCATAACCCAAAGAATAAAATGGGTTTCATAAACATCATCCCATCATAAGATAATCCATATAAAACAAATGGATATAATTTCATGATAATAATAATCAAACCATGTAAATAATAGAGACATTATACTTGAAACATAATCATACTAAGTAATGTCATCATAGATTGAAAATAGTTTTGACAAAACACTTGAAATAAATTCTTGAGGAAAATATCATTCTTCAAAATAATATTATTTTCACAAAATTCCATTCAATTTTAAAAGAAAAGGATTTTGTAGAAAATAATCATGAAATTTTGTAGAGGAATATTCACTTAAATAATTTGTTATGAAATAGTAAAAATCCATTCATGCTATATAAGTTAAGAAAACATTCTTATTATACTTTTGCCAAAAAAGTCAAAAAGTACCACGTATGGTAAACAAAAGAAATATTCCTTCCATAACAAAAAGTAAAAGTCAAAAAGGGGTAAAAATGACTTTAAACATACATTGAAGAATATTAAACTCTTTATTGAAATCATTTTTATGGACATGGATGAAAATTATAACCCTAGTAAATACTTACGTATAAGCAATCTCGGATAAAAATGAGATTTGAAAAATTATCCCCTACCTTAGGTCTGATATGCTTCGTATGTATCCAAAACTCCTGTATAATGATTTAAATAATGTCATTGAATTATTACAGAATCATATTCATTTTTATGATATCATATATGGTTCACTTATGACTTCATATTACCTGTTCATTTGTAAATTCCATGTTAAAGCTGCGTTTTGGGTAAAATCATTTTATTTATCGTACGTGTTTGGACTTGTTGTTCTTGATATTATTATTACTTATATCATTATTTAATTATTTTAATAATTTAAATCATGATTTATATATCATATATATTCAGTATATATATATATATAATAGATATATAAATGAAATGAAATACACCGTTCATGGAGACGGTAGGCCGTACATATGCATGAACACTGTTTTCCTTTCCTTATTGACTTGAATGGAAGTAAGTAGATGAAATATATATAAATATATACATAAATACAGTTGATTTATCATGTCATATATTTCATTATTATTCATTATATATGCTTTATAATCATTCTTTAATGGTTAACATGGAGAATGAATCCCATCGCGTCGTGGAGACAGTAATCCGTACGCACACATGAGTGATGATATCGTTCCCATAATTATTGAATTGAATTGGAGTGGATGATATAATATCTCAGAATCAGTATGATGTTATAATAACTATATATAGTTATTCTTTACATCATTATACCCATCCAAGTAAGGTGGTGGTGGAAAAACAGATTACACCACGACCTGGAGACGGTATTCCATACGTACGCACGCGCGATGATTTCATTTTCCGTAGGATGTATAGAAGCTGGAATGGGGTTGTTTCATATTTATAATAACATATAAGTATATTATTGATACTTATATTATTACTTTATAATGAAATAACTAAATAAGAATAAGTTTAAGAAGAATGAAAACTTGAAATAATCGGTAGAAGGGATTACCTCTTCTTCGACGCACCACTTTTATGCTTCCTCTTAAGGAACTAGAGTTGGTCTTTTGAGGAGACATGAACCTCTATAATTTTTCTAGGGAAGTTGAGAAGGGAAATGGTCAGGGTTTTTCTGAGCTTTAAGGCTCAAAATTGTGTGAAGAGAAGAGGGAGGAGGTTCCCTTTTATAAGGGATGAGAGGGGCACTTTAGAAAAAACTGAAAATATTATTTTATAATAAAGTAATATTCGGTTTATAATAGTTCCAAATTAATTAATTTAGAAGATAAAATGGGATGGGTCAAAATCCTCTCAACCAATAGGTTTTAGACAAGTTTATGTTACTATTTTATCCTTATCATTTAGATTTAACTCTAAGTTAAATAATTTAACTTTTACCGTGTCTTCATGTTTACTTACACTATATGGTTAATAGTCTTAGAATAAAAATCCAAAATAATCCCAGGTGGTTCAATATTAATATATATAACCTTATATAAGTCATTTGGCCGAATTTTATATTTTTAGGTATAGAATAACAATTAATAATATAATATTTTTTAAAAAACTATTTATGTCAATTTTGACACTATTTGGTAATTGATTTTCGTGAAAATCATAACAACATGATTAGTTCAAATAAAGTTAATTAAATCAATAATAACAAATCATATTAACTTATAGAATTAGTGTAATCCATAAAAAGTCTCAAATTACATTTATTGGGGTATTTATAACATCAATTATGTTAATATTTCATTAATAAGGTAATTACCGCATCATCATTGTGTCATAAATAAATTAAATTATTTAATGTGTAAAAATTATAAGTAAAATACTATAATATAGGGAATATTTTTATCTTTATAATGAATATTTATAGTCTAATTTATATTATGTATAAACCTATATTAAAAATGTTTTACTTATAAAACATTGATTTGAACTCTTTTAACTCTTTTTTAAATTAAATAATAATAAATGTCCTAATCTAATTCCAGTGGACCTAAAGGGTAATATTTTATTCCTAAGGTTGTTTTTGGTCGAATTAAAATTATCCAATAGAATTATAACATGTGTTAGGGTAATAGTAATATCATTTTACCCTTAATTACCATATTTACTTTTAACCGTGGTAAATAAAAGTAATAAGTTACTATTCACCAAAAATTATTTTTATCTTATTAAACCAAATTTTACTCCTTGATATTAACCATGTCTCTCTGACTTATGAAATTCCACCCACACAAGTGGTAAAATTAGGTTTTATGCAAATTTGCAAATTCTCCTTGTAGGTGAGTAAAAGACGGTGAAAAGTTCAATAAAATTTTTATATATCTAAAATTATTATAAAATGACTCCAATGAATTACATTGAACTTATATAGGTATTATGTATCAATTTGTACCTAAAATAAATTTATATAAAATAAATAATTATTTAAATAAAGAGTCGGTTTTTAAATAGTAACCCAGTGTTTTCACTATTCATCAAAAATTGAATGTTTTCAGAAAACTACAAAAAATTCATCCTTGCCTAATTTCGATATTCTGAATCCAAAAATGAAGTCCATTTTGAAAGATAAAATTTATTAAATTTTAAAAAGTGGGTATTACTATTCATATCGACTAGTTCATAATAATATTATAATAATATCTCGTTTAGTGAAACTCGGTATTGCGTACTACACATGCTATAGAAGAAGGTATTGATTTTGTGTAATGAAAGCCAAGTTAGGACTACGTGTATTGAAAGCTCCATTTGGTGTTGTGTATAACATTATCAAAACTTATTTCATTTATACATTAAACAAAATCTATACTTAATGTTGCGTAGAATAATTTCCACAAAATGAACTTGAAATTTTGTGTAACACGAGCCAAGAATAGTGGTGCGTATAATGCAAGCTAATATGGTGTTACATATAATACAAGATAATCTTGGTGTAGTGTATAATATAAGACATCAAAGAAATTAAAAATAATATATCTCATAAAATCTCAGGGTGTTACATTCTACCCCCCTTAAAATGAATTTCACCCTCAAAATTCGTCGGGGTTATAAATGTTTTACTAATTGAAAGTTTCTTTCATAGAAACCCACATCATAAAAAGGAATAGTAAAACATAATTTAAAAAGGAATGTTAGAATCATAACGATCACCCAATGTAACTAGGTTTCTACATAGGACACCATAGGTGAAAATATGGACGTTGAAGAGAAATCTAACCATCAAGCTCTGATAGAGAGTGGTAGAGAACATGGATTTGAAAAAGCCAACAATGAAAAAGCCATAAATTTTTTATGATATAAGGTACCATATGATTCATCAAATATGAGGGTACTAGGACAAAATTTTTGGTTTTCAATATAATTTCCCTAAAGTTGATAATTTTGAATTAAAAGAAATACTTTATTTTAGTACAATCTCACCGTTGGTAGTTCCATGAACAATTTCCACTTCATATCTTAAAGAAATAAAGTTGATTTTTTCATTCGTGAAGTGTTAGAAGATCATGCGATAGAATGATGGGTCATTCCATCTGTCTCAAACAAAAGGTTAGCAAAAGTTATGAAATATACATAAGTCCATCTATGGAGAGGTTAATTGTATATGATTCCATAAATGGACTTATACTTCATATATCATACCAATTAATAAAATAATACTAGTTTCTACTAATCAGGGACTTCCTGTAGGCTAGAGGTAGGTGATAAAGGCCTGTCGCACTTCAGGTGTGGGTTCGATTCCCACAACCATGTCTGACGCGATGTGTTGTCTCCCATCCTGCATGTTGTCCTTTTCTCTAAAACTACACTATTATAACATTCCAGAAATAATATCCAAAAAAGTTGTATCCTTATACAATACTATTTTATGTCCAACATAATCCATTCCAATATTTAGGCTTATCCAAAATACATATGTCTAATCTCATAGTATAAAGAAAATGATTACTTGAGAGGTCACATAACAAGAACGTGATACCATCATTTATCCCCCATATATCCTAAGATATATCTTGTTGGTCACATTCCAACCATGTGAATACCTTAATCATGTATTCTTTTGAAAGTGAATTACCATAGAACCTTAGTGAAGAAAATGAATGCTGTCAAAAGTTAACTCTTTCCACATAACAAAATCAAAAAATTTATATATACTCAAACCATGATATCACTTTGTCCTTATATCATTCATGAGCTCATCAATACTATTAAACATTTAATTTTCTCCTTATCCCTTTATTATGTACATATCATCTGCTTTCCGAAATAACTTTTCATTGTTACCAGTACCATTCAACATATATTTTTAAATACATTAGGAAAAACAATAGTATAACAATCCTTAGATTTCTTTATTCCATAGTACCATACATTATTCATGATAAACATGCAATCATTACACTACCTTCTTAAACCACTAACTGAGATTCATCATTTCTTTCATCTCATATATCATTTGTAGTCTCTTCATTATCATCCATATAAATACTGCTCATATGACCATGCTGATTCCCATCATGAGATTTTCCCTTAGGGAATTGATTTTCATTATGCCCGTACGTTCTACATTTAAAACATTTAACCATTGTTGATGTCTTAGAAATACCATTATCCTTGTCCATGGTGTTAACTGAACCTTTTCCTTTCCAATTACTAGATTTGTGTCCTTCTTTTACACACCCAAATCATCTTCAGATTCCTTTGAAACATTCTCACTAATGCCTCTTCCCACATGATTTACATGAAGGAAATTGAACTTTCTTTCCTATATGATCATCATGAAACTCCATCTTTCTCTTATTAGCTGATTCGGGAAACTTACCAAAGTTGAGATTATTGATCATATTATGAGATTTATGATTAGGCATAATAACGATGATTGGACTTCTAAATCCTATTTCATTTGGTTTTTCATAAAGAATATCCTTCCATTGTCCATCATATCCTCCATTATCATGAATCTTTCTGTTTCCATCCATTTTCTAAAACCCAAAAAGAATAATGTGAGAGGAAAAAATCATATTAGGAAAACAACATAATAAAGGGGGAGTACCTTTAATATATAACATCATAGGTTTAATTATAATATCATTACCTTAATTCTATAACTATAACATATACTTATACTTAACCTTAGGGATATCCCAAAACATACCTTAGAAATATCTCTAGGGATCTCACCAAAATTTTTTCATCCTAGTTTTCAAAGGTTAACTAAACCCTTCCTCTGATACCAACTGTAGAGACCCAAGCTTGACGTATATAAAAATTTCATTACTTTTTTGGAATACTTAATACATAACAAAAACAAACACACAAGGACTGTAAAAATTTACTGTCTTTGGAGACTCGAAAAAATAATCTTCTAATCATGGTGAATGATCTTCAACATATCCCATAAAGATATTATGATTTTGTTTTCTTACCTAAAACCTCTCTTTATAACCTGTGGAAAAGAAAATATAAAAAGGGTGAGATCAAATGCTCAGTAAGGGTAAACATAGAGAACATAAAACAATCCATAAACATTTGAATAAAAAAAACTTGAACATAAAATCTAAACATCAAAATCTTGAGAAAAGACATAAATCTTGGAAGTATGTAAGGCATATATCATAAAGTAACATTAATCATGATAAAATAGGATGGGAATAAAAAATGTAATTGTGGAAAACCATTAAGAACATGATATGATTTCCATAGTATCCAAGTAAATACTACTAAGACCATCTTAGTGGACAAAGTCCCTTTCTGAATCGAGTTCACTCCTCGTTCCATTCTGGTATCACTGAACCAGATTAACTTACCATTATAGCCATGTCTATCTCATGAGATATAAATTGTTACCCAATGCATTGGAGGGAGATATATATCCCACCCATCTCATAATGAAATCATTTTTACTTGTGCCATAAGATAAACATAAATCATTCATCATAACCCAAAGAATAAAATGGGTTTCATAAACAACATCCCATCATAACATAATCCATATAAAACAAATAGATATCATTTAATAATAAGAATTATCAAACCATGTAAATAATAGAAACATTATACTTGAAACATAATCATACTATGTAATTTAATAATAAATGGAAAATAGTTTTGACAAAACACTTTAAATGAATTCTTGAAAAAAATATCCTTTCTTCTTTAAAATGATTTCTTTTCACAAAATGCCATTCAATTTTAAAAGAAAAGGATTTTTTTGAAAATAATCATGAAATTTTGTATAGGAAACTTCATTTAAATTATTTTTTATGAAACAATAAAAATCCATTCATTCCATATCAGTTAAAAAACATTCTTCTCGAAATTTTTCCAGAAAAGTCAAAAAGTACAACTTATGGTAAAAAACAATATTCCTTCCATAACACAAAGTAAAAGTCAAAAAGGGGTAAAAATGACATTAAAAATACATGGAAGAATATTAAACTCTTTATGAAAATAATTTTTATGTATATGGATGAAAATTATAACCCTAGTAAATACTTATATATAAGCAATCTCGGATAAAAATGAGATTTGCTAAATTATCCCTTACCTTAGGTCCGATTTGCTTTGTACGTATCAGAACCTCATATATAATGATTTAAATAATGTCATTGACTTATTACAAAATCATATTCATTGTTATGATATCATATATGGTTCACTTATGACTTTATATTACCCGTTCTTTTGTAAATATCATCTTAAAGCAGCGTTTTGGGTAAAATATTTTTATTTATCGTACAAGTTTGGACTTTCGTTCTTGATATTATTATTAATTATATCATGATTTACTTACTTAAAGAATTTAAATAATTACTTATATATCATATATATGAAGTATATATATATAATATAGTTAAATGAAATGAAATACACCGTTTAGGGAGATGGTAGGCCATACATACGCATGAACGTTGTTTTCCTTTCCTTATTGACTTGAATGGAAGTAAGTAGATTAAACACACACACAGATATATATATACATAAATATAGTAGCTTTATCATGTCATATATTTCATTATTATTCATTTTATATACTTTATAATAATTCTTGAATGGTTAACATGGAGAATGAATCTCATCGCATCGTGGAGATGGTAATCCGTACGTACGCACGAGCGATGATATCGTTTCCATAATTATTGAATTGAATTGGAGTGGATGATATAATATCTCAGAATTATTATTTTGTTATAATAACTATATATAGTTATTCTTTACATCATTATACCCATCCAAGTAAGGTGGTGGTGGAAAACAGATTACACCCTGGCGTGGAGACGGTATTCCGTACGTACGTACGCGCGGTGATTTTGTTTTCCGTAGGATGGATAGAAGGTGAAATGGGGTTTTTTCATATTTATAATAACATATCAGTATATTAGTGATACCTATGTTATTAATTTATAATGAAACAACTAAATAAGATGAAGTTTAAGAAGAAAGAAAACTTGAAATAATCGGTAGAAGAGATTACCTCTTCTTCGACACAACTCTTTTAAGCTTCCTCTTAAGGAACTAGAGTTGGTCTTTTGAGGAGACCATAACCTCTATAATGTTTCTAGGGAAGTTTAAAAGGGAATTGGGTAGGGGTTTTCCAAGCTTGAAGGCTCAAAATTGTGTGAATAGAAGAGGGAGGAGGTTCCCTTTTATAAGGGAGGAGAGGGGCACTTTAGAAAAAACTTAAAATATTATTTTATAATAAAGTGATATTCAGTTTATAATAGCTCAAAATTGATTAATTTAAATGTAAAAGTGGGTATGGGTCGAAATAATCTCAACCAATATGTTTTAGACAAGTTTAGGTTACTATTTTATACTTATCATTTAGATTTAACTATAAGTTAAATAATTTAACTTTTATCATGTCTTCTTGTTTGCTTACACTATATGGTTAATACACCTAATATAACAAGAAAAACTAATCCCAAGTGGTTCATTATTAATATATATAAACTTATATAAGTTATTTGGCTGAGCCTTAGATTTTTAAGAATAGAATAACAATTAATAATGTAATATTTTTTTAAAAACTATTTTTTGTCAATTTTGACACTATTTGGTAATTGATTTTTGTTAAAATCATAACAGAATGAATAGTTCCAAAAAATTCAATTAAATCAATACTAACATGTCATATTAACCTATAAAATTTGTTTAATTCATAAAAAGTATCAAATTATATTTATTTGGGTATTTATAACATCAATTATGTTAATATTTAATTAATAAGATAATTACTGCATCATCATTGTGTCATAAATAAATTAAATTATTTAATGTATAAAAATAATAAATAAAATACCATTATGTAGGAATTTTTTTTATCTTTCTAATTAATTTTTATAGTTTAATTTAGCTTATGTATAACCCTATATTGAAAATGTTTTACTTATTAAACATTTATTTTAACTCTTTTTAATCTTCTTTAAATTAAATAATAATAAATTTCCTCATCTTATCCAAGTGGACCTAAAGGGTAATATTTTATTCCTAAGGTTTTTGGGGTTGAATTACACTTATCCAATAGAATTAGGACATGTGTTAGGGTAATAATAATATCATTTGTACCCTTAATTATCGTATTTAATTTTAACCGTGGTAAATAAGATTAAAAAGTTACTATTCACCAAAAATTATTTTTATCTTATTGAACTACATTTTACTCCTTGATATTTACCGTGTCCCTCATATTTTCAAAATTCCACTCACAGAAGTAGTAAAATTATGTTTTATGTAAATTTAGAAATTCTCCTAGGAGGTGGGTAAAAGACGGTGAAAAGTTCAATTAAATTTTTATATATCTAAAATAATTATAAAATGACTCCAATGAATTACATTGAACTTATATAGGTATTATATATCAATTTTAACATAAAATAAATTTAAATAAAATAAAAAATTATTTAAATAAATAGTCGGTTTTTAAATAGTAACCTAGTGTTTTCACTATTCATCAAAAATTGAAAGTTTTCAGAAAAATACCAAAAATTCATACTAGGAAAATTATGATACTCTGGATTCAAAAATGAAGTCCATTTTGAAAGATAAAATTTATAAAATTTCAAAAAGTGTGTATTACTATTCATAACGGCTAGTTCATAATAATATTATAATAATATCTCGTTTAGTGAAACTCAGTATTGCGTACTACACACGCTATCGAAGAAGGTCTTGATTTCGTGTAATGCAAGCCAAGTCAGGGATGCATATAGGGAAATATCCATTTGGTGTTGCGTATCAAATTATCAAAACTTATTTCATTTATTCATTAATCAAAATCAATACTTAATGTTGCATAGAATAATTTCCACAAAACGAATTTGAAATTGTGTGTAAGATGAGCCAAGAATAGTGGTGCGTATACTGCAAGCTAATATGGTTTTTTGTATAGTACAAGATAATCTTGGTGTAGTGTATAATAGAAGACATCAAAGAAATTAAAAATAATATATCTCATAAAATATCGGGGTGTTACAACTTTCCATCAGTGGAAGTAATTCTGTTAGATATTTTTCATTCCTCTAATAATAATCTTATTCAACATATTCTAAAACCTAACATAAGATCATTTTAGAGGATCTCCCCAATCATTTTTTCTATTTTTGAGATTTTAACATGATGAGATTGTCCCGAATAGACCAGCTGGTGGGTGAAGAGTCAAGGCTCAAGAATTGACCTGAAGAAATAACATTACATGGATTCTTTAACAGTGGGATCTTATAACTAGTGAGAGGAGTGAAATATAGTTCTCTATGATCACACCATACTTTTATTTACACTCTATATTGAATGTTAATGATCAATTACCATAGATCTCTCAAAGCCTCAAGACAGGCACATTAAAGATTTACCTACCAGTTTCTTAATTTTTGGAACCATGAACACAAAAGGGTGTCCAACTCAATTTGAAGGAGAAATTATTTTATTTCCTTAAAATGGATTTATATTCCATGTATTGTAGAGTTTTTTCATTTAGATAATTAAAATTTATCTATAAATTGGAAAAAATATGGTGTATTCATTCCTATGTCAAGGCCTTTGGAATATCATATTAAGAATTGGAAATAAGCCAAAACATGTACTGTATGTTACCTTTATCCATTTATTCCATCATCATCACATTATTATATTCATATTTGATGATATATTACTCTACTTAATCTGAAAAGTGTGATAAATTGTTAGTTAAATATTTAGGGGAGCAATATTGGTTGAAATATTCCTTATCATGTCTAAAACTAAGATTTCCAAAACCAACATGGAATATAACTATTTACTTCAGGTATCTTCTTATTGAGAAAGAATTTTTCTTATTAGATATTGGGTTCTTGGTTTAGTTTACCTCAATCTCATTATTTCCTCACAATATGAGGTCTGTCTTAGAGAAAATTTGGTAAAAGTAGGCCATTCTTGTTAAAGTGAGATATTACTACAGGGATGACTTTGATAGGGAATACCATGATAGAGAGGACTACCATAATGGATTAAGTTCCATCCACAGGGAAGATTCCTATATTATATTCCATAGGGAGTACCTTTAGGGTGGAAAATGTTTATGGTAGGACCTTCTTTTGACTTAATATTTCCTCTCTAAGGATGATGTTTGTAGCTCACACCATGAGAATAATTCCCATGATCGATCTTAATGTTGCAAAAAAAGTGGACCATTGTAGCAAGTGATCTAGGGAGGAACTCTTGAGTTATTGGTAGAAAAGTTATAGGTATAAAGTTTTATATTAAAACTTTTTTCTCTTGATGATTATTAAACAAAATCTTGGGTAACTATTGGAATGTGTTTTAGGGCCACATGAACACCCGCATTGATATTAGTAGTGATATTTGACTGCTCATGATCATTGGTCTATCCCTGGTGAGACTAATTCTTATATGTTATATAATGAAAATATGAATTCATATTTATGATTTAATGTTATATTTGGTAGATATTTTAGTGACCCACTTATTGTAGTTGTACTGGGAAAATGAGCTTCTTCAGAATGAAATGAAATTTGAGTATAATTCATCGTTTCCATCGAGGTGTACTAATGGAATTATAAAAACTGAACTGTAGTAGGAATATAAGAATTATTATTATTTTTAACTAAAAAATATTGGAATATTCTTAAAGATTTATAGAAATATATACATTTCATGAACTGTCCATTAAAACAGATAATTGTTCTCCTGTTAGAATGAGAATGTGTTCCTGATCCCACTATTCATTCTTTGATGGGGTGCATTGAAAATCCTTTATAATGATAATAGTTATGTGCTCAAAATCAGTAGTGTCTATTGATATGTGTTTAGGAGATACTCTATTTTTGGGGGTGGGAATATGTTCTTTCTTCTATTGTTCACAAGGATATGTTGATAACCATCTTCTGCTACCACTTCTAGGATATGCTATTGGTATTATATAATATGATCAATAGTATATGCCTAACCATATTAATCCCATTCCTTTATGGGAGTTGGGATATATTCCCACCCCTTCATCCATTTTCCATTAGGATATTTCAATGAGATATATCTGTGTGCAAGGGAATGAGTTTCGAACCCTTGGTTGCGTCTGAGATATGTTGACAGGATTCATATGATTTTTCAAGAGTATGATGGATATATTTATCTATGGGAGTAAGGATATATGTCTTCTCCTCAATTTTTGTTATGGTATATTAGTGTTATTCCTCAGTAGAATAGATAATATGGTTTCTCTTCTTATTGTTGGAAGATCACTCCCCCTGATGAGCTCTCCATGATGCTCAAGTTTGGAGGACCAGAGTGGAGGTGTATGAGGTGGAATCCTCAATGAGTTACTAGGGTATCAAGGCTATGGGATGATGATGGTAGGGAACATTAATGGATATATATAAGGTGAATCCTTTTCTATGGATAGTCTATGGTTGACCTCCCAAATATAAGGATGGACTTATTGGTGTGTTTTAGTGTGAGGTTTCCAAAAAATTTCAATGTGGTTGTTTCTTCTACATATTACTTAATGACCCATCACTGAATAGATGATAAAGATGGATTTTTTTCTAGGTATTAGTTCACATGAAACTTCTAGATTCTTTATTTTATCATTAGTGTGATACTTTTAACAAATTCTATTCATCAAATAGTGCTGAAGGTGGTGAGTATGTGGTAATATCTTTTAATCCGATGGGGCCCCAACTCAAATAACTATTGAGGCATATGTCTATTTCTATGGGGATGCCATTAATTTTGATTAAAAATAATTAAGATCTATCCGGTAAAGATCAACAAATGTGAACAAGAAAACCCATCAATGCAGAATCACATGTAAGAAACATTCTCGAACAATCACTTTCAAAATTTAAGGATTCACATTAAGACATTTTCTTTATGTGAGAATGGTTTAATGTCTAGTTGTGAAAGGCTAGCATAGTTAAGGAATTAACATTGGGTTCAAATTTTTATTTCAATCAATTTTTGAAAAAGAAAATTTTAAGAACCCAAAATACAAAATGAATCCCATGTATTTGATGATAAATTTTATTGAAGATATTCTTTCCAAAAGTAGTCGGTCACTGGGGATTCTTAACAATAATACTTAGGAATGAGAATTTGTTGAGAGGGTGGTATTTTAGTCTCAAAACAACTTTTTATGGTGATTACTTCCTATAATTTGATCTCTTATATATTTAATATGTATTTTGTAAATCATTCCCATATCGAAGTGGAAAATACATGACCTCTTTGACAACAATTTTTCATTTAACATGCATCCATGTAAAAATCTATATGTAATAGAGTTTCTATATCAATGTAATCATATATATATATAAAAAAGGTTATCCATAAATGTGAACATCTTTATGTATTAGAGATTCTCTATCACTAGAACCATCTATATGTATAATAGGTTTTCTATCTTTTTTCTTTATTACTTGGTGATGTATAATTTTGATGGACTATGGTCTAAATCCCCATAGCTGGAAACTGTAGAGTTAATATCTATCCAATAAAGTGGTAGGTGTTCTCGATTTTAGGACGAGTTCCATGATAAGGGATTCCTATATATCACTATAAAAGGAATCAACACCCACATAAATTGGTATCAATTAGTGAGACATGTCATACCTTTTATGGTCCTGTGATTGGGACCATGCCATGAATTATAACATCACGCGACAAGGAAATCAAGACAAAATGTTCCTGGTAATGATTTGTATAGGTATTATACATTAGAAACACTTTCTAGTTAACTTGAAAGGAAATATGAACTAATGAGATTAAGTTGGCCTCACAAGGAATGTGCCTTTAAAGGGTAGGCCTTATGGGGGACATGGCTCAGATTAGGTAAAATTATTGGACAAAAATTAGGATTATGGACTCATAAAGTGGTGATCCATAGTGAATTTAACCATAGTTAATGTGAATGGTATTTTAGAGGTAATATGGAAAATGAGTATGATTCCAAAACAAACAAGAATATAGCCTGGTGAGGAGAGACTTAGATGGTTTTTATGTTTGGTTTGAGACTTAGGGAGGCATCCTACATATCACATTAAATAGAAATTAAAAACCATATAAATTAATATTCATAGTTTAAGGTTGTGTGACAAGACCATTTCATACAATTTAATGTCATATGGAAAGGATTTGCAATATGCAGTTTAATGTCATGAAACTCTGATTACATGGATATTCTTGTGATGCATCTCAATTATACTACTGAAGAGATAAACTAAACCTCTAAGCCCACATGAGTCAATCTCAGTGTGATAAATAAGATATAGAAGATCAAATATATGGAAGTGGAGCACATAATAAGACATTTAAAGTGATTAAAAATAATTGATGGCATGGTAGTATTCCTATGTCATAAAGAAGGATAAAAAGGATACTAAAGGGGATTTTTTTATAAAATTACATTAAATACCAAACCTAGTAAATGAGACATGTGAAGGTATGTTTGGGACCTATTCATAGTAAGATACCAATCTAGAGGGATTTTAATTGTTTTAATAGTATGATCAACCTTGATCTCCAAGCCCACATGAGTCATTATTGGTATGAGAAACAAGAGATAATAAAGGATCAATCACATTATATAAGGATTTACAATTTTATTTGGATAGGGATTATTCATTTATACTTTCCATGAATGAATTTAAGTTCTATCATGATAATTCCAGGCGTAATACCATGTCTATTTCATGTGGAATACCACGTTGTTTACATTAGGTAAGCTTGTAGTTTTACATATTACATTGAGATGTTTTCCACATAGTTTAACATCATGTTGTGGGGGATTTTATATAATGTAGTTTATCATCACATATATAAAATGTTGGGTGTCATCGTAGAGATAACACTAAAGGGTATTATAGGGTTTATGTGTAGGCTTCCCTTTAAGGTACTTGACTAAGTAGATTAGTCAAGTGAAGGTGCATTTTTGGGCTTACACTTAAGAGGAGTCCAATATTTGATAACTAGGAAGAATATATAGGATTTATATAATGAAGGAATAATAAGGAGATTCTCAAATGAAGGTGAATGTGTGGGTCTTATTCATAGGTTCCTCTATGTGGAACCTAACTTTGTCATTGAATTGGGTAGTGGTTGGGATAGTTATGGGATTAAAACCATGAGGATTACCTTAATGTTAGTGTTACTGAGAACATGGAAGTTTTAAGGTTCTCATGAACTAGTGATATGATCCAATGAGGTCATTTTTATTTATGTTTACCTAGTGGATGACTTCAATGGAAGATATAATGTTAGGTAAAACATCTTCATTAATTATTATTTACTCTATAAAATAACCAAAGGTAGTCCAAATGATTCTTCGGGTGAGATCATGAAGGAGAGGGTAATAAAAAACTATAGATCTACCCATTTCACAAAGGATAAGGCACTATGTGAAGTGGGTGTGGCTCAAAATAATAGTAACTACTACTTCACAAAGATTCTTTAATAAATCACCATCCACAAAGCACCTTACATGGAGTACGCACCTTTAAGAATCCTTCTCGAAGGATATGGTTTCCCAAAAGAGACCGTTTAGAGATAATTTTCATAGGATATTTATTGGTCTCTTAACAAATTTGTTTCTCATTTATTACGTTTTCTTCAGAAGTGAAAAGAATTCATATTATATTCTTATAGGTTCTTTGTCTGTATGCCTCTATCCATTTTTTTGTCCCTTCCTTTCCTTTCATTATTCTATTATAGAAAGGAGGAAATTATTTATTGAAAATGCTGATTAAACATATTTTTTCAAAATGGGGGTACAAAATATGGTATTTGAAGCTGGGTTGTGAAAGTATAGAATATTTTTTCAATGGTAGAAAATTAATTTGGCCTCAAATAGGATATTAGGATCATATAGGTGTGTACCTTTCCACCATAAAGGAGGAGTTTCATCAAAGAAGTTTCTCACTAAAGGATATACTTTTCTCACATAGAATTCCTCCAATATTGTAAAAATGATAAGGGCATGATATGTGGATCATATATCACTAATTCTTTCCTCTACAAATGATGAGGTCTAGTTGGGTCAGTGTGGGAAAATTTTATTTACGGCTAGCGAATCACTTTATATAGTGATTATGCATCGAGAAGAAAGGTTTCCATGCAGTGATAGCATGGAATTTTCAATGAATCATCCTTGATTTTTGATAAAGTTTTCTATAATAATAATTTGTTAAATTTTTATTTCCTCTTGGGTTATTTTATTCTTTGAAGGTGTTTTTAGAGATTGTGGGTGTTAACTATGATGTATTTGGGAAAAGTGTTTCCCACTCCACTATCCAAGATTCATATATTATATGATTAATATTATGTTATAACTAAATAGATAAGAAATAATATAAATTAAAAAGAGGTCTCAGATATTTAGTTTAATATGGATCATGTTCCACTAATTAAAATGATGCAAAAATAATAAGGGTTATTATTTTTGTGGGAGTACATTCAATAAAGTGTATTTCAAATGATTGAAAAACATGTTACTCATCTAAAAAAAATCTGTAGTAAACATATATGACATCATCATGAACTTTAATTTTTTTGATTAATTCTTAAAAAATAGAATCTTAATGAATTTATTTTCTTATATTAGTATATAAACTTAAGAATATTTTATAAGTAAAAAAGAAAAGTTTTATATGTTAAAATGATCCCTTACCTATCACCCGACTAGTGAATTTATTCAAATAATAGATCTATATGCTTACAAGTATCATAATATGGGTTCACTTGATGTCTCCACTCTCATTCTTTTTTTTTCATGTAATATAATTGGTAAAAGTTACATGATAACATGTAATCCTTAAAGATGATATATAACATGAAAATTATATATATTGAGTAATTTAGTAATGAGAATTAGATCTTTTAAAAGTATTATTTTGATGAAAAATTATCAAAGGAAGTTCAATCACTTATCAAGTACTCAATATGACTGACTATGTTAATGACCCAGAGAGGCTGTGGTCTCCTTTAAGGAAAGATACATCAACAAAATTAATTTTATAATCATTATCAATTTTTTTTTAAAATTTATTAGGAATTATAAAATGTATAAGTCTAATAAAAGATTACTCGATGTACTAAATATGTTGATGGTAGTTGAGAAGGAAATGGGTGGTCTAGGCTTTAGTGTTTTAGTGATAGTATGAAATGGTAAAAATTAAATATAGAAGAGGAATTTTAGAGGGTCCAATAATTTTCTAAATTCACTAAAACTTAAACATGGTGTTAATAAAGAGGGAATATTCTTCCATTGTGGAATCATGAACATTAGAGATAAAATTTCATAAAAAACATTAATTTTTATAATAAACTCAATTGAAATTATACAGTAGGTATTAATGTTATAGAAATCAATTAATTAATTTTGAAGGGTATGGGATAGGAACCACACATTAAACAATTGTTGTTAGTATGTATTTGAGTTCAATATTAAATAAGAATTAATATATATAACTTGATGTGGGTATTCGTGTGATGAAGAAATGGATTTAAACCTTAAAGAGGTTTATGCATTGAATTATTTTAATGATCAAGAGAATCTGAATAAAGTATGGGCATTTTCATATTATTTTCTCTTATGTGATAAGAGAAGTTTTTCTTAAAAAATTATTGTTATGAATAATATAATAGAAAACTTATGATATACATGGTATATGATAGATCCAATTATATAAAATATATAAATAATACAAATGTAAGAGTTTTTTATAAAATATAAAACTTTTTTTCCCAAATTTATTCATCAAAATATGAGTGGAAGAGTTCCACCATCAAATATTTATATATTTTAGAAAAAAAATATTATTTTAAAAAAATTTACTAAACAACTAGAATTTATATATAATATGGATATTAATATTATTTATTAAATAATCTAAAATGTATATATGTTTTATGTCAAGATACATAAAATTTTGTGTTTTAGGAATATATTTTCTAGAATTTTTTAAAGATAGGTAGTATATTTGAACTATGAGAAGTTTAATGTTTAATAAATAAATTATTATAACCCTCTAATTCAAAGTGAAAGCCACTTTATATCTGAAAAAGTTTTGAAAAAGTTAAAAGGGATAAACATGATTATTATAAATTCTAATATCACCATTATTAAATTTTGTTTTATTTATATATGTTAACCCATTATAAAGAGTTTAGTGTGATGATTTATCAGATGGTCATATAAATATGTGGTCAGAATTTCATAGTGATGTACTAAGTTTAACATAACCTTAAAAATGTAATTGACATAAGGTCTCTCAAGTGGTATATAATATGGGTTATTATTAGACCGATTCTTATACATGGATTTATTAATATTAATAAAAGAGTCTAAGAATATATAAAATGTATTGAATTAATAAAAAGGCATCTTTTTTGTATCAATATTTGATGATTTTTTCATATATTACATAATGTAAATGATAATTCACTTATAAAATTATGAAATTTATTTATCCATAATCTATGGTCATCATAGAGTATTATAGTTCATGATGAAATGTGAGTATTAACATGGGTTGAGTTTTGTATAGTGATGAAAAATTCTATCATGAAAAATAAAATGAGATTTTTGTATTAGATAGCCTACTATGTATACTATATGGAGTTTCATATACTATGTATTTGGTATACTAGTGGTGTATGTTTCATACTAAATATCCATTTTCTAAGGTTAAAAATATTCCTAACATGAGAACCTTTATACTTTGATATCATTCTTAACACAGCTTTGAGACTGAGATAATCAAGGGGTGGTTGGGTATGTTTTTGATCATGTTATCAATTGGGGTTTAGCCAAGATGAGATTTGTCCTCTTGTATGATGAGTATGAAATCCAATACCTTGATTAAGATATATTTAGTAAGTGTATGACCATACCATGATAAGTGACAAGTGTTGTGATTATCTATTTAGTTGATGGGTATTCAATGTTCTCATCCATCTCGGTGAATTTCATGTGATGTGTTCATCCATCTGGTTAGTATATACTTGGGTAATTGAGAAAACATCAGTATACTATATGAGATTAAAACACCCTAAATCTCATGGATACATGATGTCTTAAGTAAAGGGATTATATTATTATCCATATTATATATGATATAATTGTTTGATACTTATATAGAGATATATTTATTTGATAGATATTGGTGAAGATCCATATAATTCTTGAGTAGAATATATGTTTTAGTAAAGGCCTATCTTTTATTATAATTAGGGTTCATAGAAATCATATTTTTCTTCAATGATATAAAAGCACATGGTGTCAAAAATTTTGGTTTTGTGAATGAGGAATATGTTTTGTTAAAATTTATTTGCATAAAAATTGAGGGATATACTAGAAGAACTTTGGAGGATATCTAAAATACGTTTTTAATGAATTTTCACAATTTATTACATATGATGTAATATGTGGTGAAAATAAAGTATAACATCTCAAAATAGTGTTTTTTAGGATATGAATAATGTATTTTGGAAATGATTTCACATAAAATTATATATAATGTTGAATAATGTGAAAAAACATTAAGTAATTAAGACTTTAGTAATTATGAATTATTGATTGAAAAATGAACTAAATCTAAAACCATGATGTGGTGGTATTAACTAGTTGGGTTTGGAACCACTTATCCGAAATCACTATTTGGAACTTACAATATAGAAAAATTATATAACATCTAAGAATCATATGAATACATAAAATATATATAAAAAAAATTAAGAATACAAATTCACCTTAGTCAACACACAATATCACCACTCTCACATACTTATGAAAACAGAAAATATTAACAAAAAATAAAAAAAAACACACATTGAAAATGACAAGAATTTATTACATGGTTTTTAATTTATTCATAATCCATGATAGAACACTTCCCATTTCTTTATTAATATAGAAATAAGAGAAGAATTAAAAACACTAATCACTACATATTAGACTCACTCAGTTATTAGTTACATAACTCATGTGACTGTACCACACTAATTTATAGTGGGGCCTATATGTTTGTCCAGTTCCACCACTTTCTAAATTTTTTTAGGATCCCACCACTAGTTATGGTAACCAAATATTTCCCATATATTTCACTACCTAAACCACTATCTTCTAGTGAATAGTATAATTTAGTATGACATAGACTTATTATTATACTTATCTTGTATTTTAAAACCTCTAATAAGACTTAAATAAGTCCCTTTTAATGATTCTTAAATGATCTAGAGATTACACACTTCCATCATCGAAACATGGTAACATACCACCATGTTCTGAAACATGAACATTTGGATCATTATTTCCTCTATTGGTATTCAACTACCATAAGAATCCCACAAGATATGGAACCCAATTTATGGAGTCGATCATCCAATATCAGGTAAATAGAATAATGAAATGATTCTTAACAATCCTAAAAATATCCCACTTCAAGGATATATTCATGGATCCAAGACAAATAAGACACTTTAGGAAATTTATATTCACTTACATTTCATCTTATTGAAATAAATAGTCTCAGTTCCAAACTTCTAGTCACCCAAGTCCTATTGCAGCATAATTCTTACATATAATTTCCCATAATATGACCTTATTAAGCATTTTTTCCAAATTATGACTTCCATTGATCATCTATAGTTCCATTATTATATCCTCCAATAACTTACAGATGAAATTATAATTGATCTCAATGTTATTTATCCATGAGTGACATACCAAATAATTATATAAGTATATTTAACTTTTAGTATCATAAAATAAGACCACATTTTATAGTCTCTATTTGAGTTCATCCATCAATAAATTCATCAAGATCAATTCATTCCTTAATTTTTAATGAAAATATATTCCACTCTCATTGTGGATAATACAAGTACCAACTAAAAAATTGACATCAAACTTATGGTAGTTTCTTATAAGGTATACATAAGGAATGTGGTACTCTTCTGTGAAACCATATATTTATTAATGTATAAGTACACATAACCTTATGTTGGATGATCTATTTTAAAACATAGGTCCAGTTATTTCAACAATTTGATATATCAAATGATCCATATCACAGATTCCTAATCTTCTTTTCTTATATTCACCATAAACTGGATTGTAACTACCACTACATGAGAAAGTACATCCTTGTATGTGTTTTCATATGTTTGGATGTCGAGAAGGTCAAGATGATATTTAATTGATCGTTTAAAACATTAAACTAAAATTTAAATAAGATTTTAATAAATAAAACACATTTTAGTTCATCTGAATGTGTAGTATAAAAATTGACAATGAACAATGGATTTTTTTAATGTAGTTTAGATAAAAGATCATCCCACATATACTCTTCACTTATATCTACCCCTTGAGTGAAATGGAATCCACTAAACCTGAATTTTTTATGAGGTTCACAACTCAATAGAAAATAAATTTTTTAGTTTAAGCATAACCAAAAAACCATATATTTTCCTAGGAGTCAAAATGTTACACAAACTCATCCTTTTAATTAAAAATCACAACCTCACAAAATTTATTTTTATAGATATATGAAACAATTTTTTAAGGGAAAATTATAAAATAATTACATCAATGATATAGAGAAATATACAATAATAGATCACAATAATCAAAAACTAGAAAAAAATAAAGATAAGTTGTCACAGATTGTTTACTTTGTGAAATACATTCCTGCACGATGCTGATATTTAATGTGATTGTAGAAAGTAGAAAATAATGATTTTAGTAGTTCTTAAGTATCTCATCATGTAATAGTAGTATGTTAATCATTTGGTTCCTATTTTTTTATTTATAAACTGTTATCCAACAATGAGTAAATTTCATTCCTAATTTAGTTCAACAACTAGATCAGTACTGGTTCTCAATATATGATTAGTCTTTTGGAACTTTAAAACAACTTCCAAATATCATAGTTTAATTTAATGATCAATTTGAAAAAAATAAATTCACAAATAATGTATATATATATATAATAAAATTAAATACTTCTTAACTTTATAAGGTTAATCATATGGTTGGTTTTATTCTTTGTACAGTTAATATACATCTTCATATGGTTAATCTATAGCTTTGTAAGTTTATATATTCATAAGGTTCATTTATCTATTCTTAAGGTTGATTTATATCTTTATAAGGTTTATTCATTTCATTATAAGGTCTTTTTGAAACATTTTAAAGTGTATGGGTATATTGATAAGATTTATTTTAATGGTTGTAAGTATGGAGACCCAAGACCGACATACATAAATATTACATTGATTACATGGTTAAATTAATAAATTTCACAAATAGTACCACAACCTAAGGAACGATATGGTTAGTGTCTTAGAGACTTTCCACTAAAACACATTATTTTACAACACTTTCTAGATTTTCTTCATTACTGTTCCCCAATAAATCCTTTACTAGATATCTCATATTGTATAATCATATCCAAGTCCAAGGGATTGAAAACATAAGAAATGGATGATATTGGATGCTCAATAGGATAAACATAAGTGATAATTAATCAAAGTTCACAAGTGATCATAATATTAACATATGGGTATAATCAAGATACATAATAAAATCATACCCAATAAAGTGTATAACATAAATAATGAGTCAGGGAATAAAGGTTCTCATAACAAATGGAATAAATAAAAAGTGTGTGTAAAAATTAGTTCATAAACATGATCTATGAGAGTATAAAATTGGCATGTGAATATTCATATGAGTGTGTCATAAATGTAATCATATAAACCATATTTCAAGGATAACTACCAAGACATTAATCACATAGTTGGTTTGGGAAAACCACCTGTGTAACATTTTGGGTTTGGGATAATCCAACTGTGTACCTTTGGGCTTGGGATAAAACCTCATATATAGCCCTTTGTCTTGAGATAAATCATACCATATACCTTTTGGATTGGGATAAATAATCATTTGAAACCTTTTTAGATCATGAAAGATAAACATAAACCAATGCATTAGATGGAGATATTGTACACCACTCATCCTCATCCATATATATGTGTTCCATAAGACTACAATAATTCATCATATCATGAAAACCCATTGGAAAGAAAAGGGTTTCATTAATAACATAAAAAATAACCCATGGAAAAGAAAAATGTGTTTCATAACACTTGAATATAGGATCAACAAAATTGAGACCAAGAATGTAAATGACTAATACCCAAAATTAAATCACCCAAATAGATTATTTTATAAAAACATTTAAGATGTGATTAAAAAATCCAAATATATAAATCCATTAGATATAGGTAGTAAAGTCTTGGTGAAACCATTAAATATATTTTTATAATTTAATATCATTATATTAAAATATGAAGTTACAAATTACATTCAAAAGAAATATTTGAAAGTGTGGTGTGAATGTTTTTGAAAAAAGATTACTTTTAAAAAGAATATTAAATAATGTAACCTTGAAAATGAAATAAAGATTTAAAAACGAATATTTGAAAACATTTACCTTTTTAAAAAAACAATCTTTAAAAAGGATCCATGAAATATAAAAATTATCTTCAAAAAGGTGATGTGAAATGTATGTAAATAATTTACTATTTTAATAAAATATCAATAATAAATAATAGAGATGATATAAATGATATAAAAAATAAACGTAGAGTATAAATAAAGAATATAATATTATGGTCAGGGAAAGGCCTTTTAAATATTTTAATATGGCTTTTTTGGATACCAAAATCATTAAAAGGATAATGAAACCCATGATTTGAAAGGAATAAAGTGTAATAAAACGATTCCTACATATAAAAAATTTTAGTTTAAACCAGTGAAATCATAACATTACCAGGATGAAAAACGATGGGTATGGAATAAAAATTCATCAAAAGGGATCATAATTATCCTTAACAAAATCACATTTTTATAAAAAAATAGATCCTTTAAGGATAAATAATTAAGTGTGAAACATTATTTCAATATAAAGTAATTTGGGAATATAATATATCATAATCATAGGTTATAATATATAAAAATAGAAAATATAATATTCAAAGTGGAGTGATTATGACCCAAGGGAAAGATTTCAGTCAGAAAAATCCCTTAAACTTGAAGATCATTTAAATAAAAAGTTATTAAAAGAGTGAGATTTATGATGGTTTAAAATTAACATGAATAAAATGTATTAAATAATATAATATATAAAATAGGAAGTATATACACCACATAAATTAAATTATGTAGTAAAAAAATGTGTCTCAAAGAGTGTAATTTTGAGATTGAAACCCTTACCAATTAAGGAATATTATCATAAAGACCCCTTAAAAGAGATATAGGTAGATATGGAGGTTGAAGATGAAGTTAAAGTAATATAAATAAATATAATTCATGATATTATATAGCCAATTGGTACTATAAACACTATTTAAGTAAAATTAGATGCATAAAAGAAAAGGTGTCTCAAGGAAGGATGGTTTGAGACGAAACCCATATGACTAAAGAAACATACTTATAAAAACAACTTGAAAGAGAGAGAGAGGTTTAATTTTATGTTAAAATACATTTATGAAATAAAACTCATGATAATATATATCCAATTTTTAATATACACCATTTAAATTAAATTATACATATACAAGAAAATGTGCCTCAAATAAGAAAATTCTGAGAAAAAACCCTTACCTCTTTTAGGATTCATTCTGCACATAAATTCCTAAAAAATAAAATTCAATTTATTAAATACCATATTATAACATTATTATTATATATTTACTATAATATTAACCATTTATTACCATTATATATATATTTAATATATTTTTTTTTCTTATGTTTGCGTGAAAATTGAATTAGTGGCAACATATTTCAGTAATTTTAGCAATAAAAGAAGATATTTTAATAATAATTTTGATACTTAATATAAATTTTATATAAACATAAATAATGATTATTCATTATTAAATAATAATAAAATTATTATTCAAGTTTCCATAGTCTTTAATGATAGTTTTTTACAACATTTTTCAAGTTGGTGATTAAAATAACCCCAAACATGAACACACTATATCTCGATGGGTGAGTATGGTTATGTAAGTGTATAATATATTTATAATATAAGAATAAAGATATTATTAATATGTTTTTATCTTATGGGATCATATTTTATGTGTATATAGAATTAAATAATAATAATTTGAAAAATGAAAAAAAACTAAGTTGTGGAGGCGGTAGTCTACACAATGCACAATTAAAATTATTTTATTTTTACAAGTGGAATGAAATGAATAAACAATGGTGATTAAATTAATATATAAAAAATTAATATAATAAATATTATTATTATTTCATATTAATATTGTATGTATTTTTTTGATGATAAATATTAAGAAGAAAATGTTAAGGATTATGTAGTACTCCCTTTAGGACTCTGAACTTTCTATTGAAAGTATCCTAGGAAATGAATGGATTTGGATAAATAATGGTGATGAAAGGATAATAATCATGAGATAAGTTTATAGGAAGAATTTTTTTTAATTATTTAAGGAATTAATTCAAATTAAGGGGTGTGGCATGAATGAGTGAAAGTGTTCCCTTTTATAAGGGAAGAAAAGGGTACTTTTGAGAATACCCTTTAATTTTCAATGGTATCATTACCATATTAAGGGTTAAAAGAATAAAAAATTTATAAATAATGGAGTTTTAAATGACAATGGTTTGATAAATCCTCATCCAAGTATTTCTAAAAAAATTAAACATGTTTAAAGTCATTTATAATTATATTTTTAAATTTTATCTTTTTTTACCTTTTGGTAACTATTTTTTTAACTAAGTAATTTATGTTTTAATGAAAATATAAAATAAGAAAAATTAAAAAATTTGGGAATTAAAAACCTAAATTTAATATCCATTTAGTCTAATTAAATTTCTAAATAATATAAAATTTTATTTTAAATTAAAACATCTTATATATAAGAAAACACTTTCTTGTAGAAAAATGGAGTTTTAACCTCTATGTGTTCTTACTATTATTTAGAATTAGTTACCAAATAAACAAATGTTAATATAATTTTTATATATATTTAATATTAACATTATATTCATAATTTAAAATATATTAATTTAACTGATTAGATAAAAATTACACAATATTAATAAAATAATTCTTTAAAAATTATACTTTTACAATTATCATGGTTTTTAATGCTAATCATAGAAATCACAATTTTTGCACAAAATTGAAATTGGCATAATTTAATAATATGATCATGTTGATATAAAATATGAAATACCTTTTTGTGGATTTAATTTCTATAAGTGATAGGAAGTATGTTTTAATATAAGTGAATAAAAATAATTTTTAGAGTAGAATATTACTTATGTTTTCAAAAACAATATACATGAATTTTATAAAAACAAAATACTCATTATATATATATATATATTTGAAAAAGGTTTAATTTTTTTAAATTATTCTTGAATTATGATTATTTCATAAATATTTTATCAAAATTGGTAATTTTTACTATTCACCTATAAAACAATTATTTCAATAAAATCCCAAATAATTTATATATATATAATATTTTTATTTAAATTAAAAAATTATTTCTATTTTATCTATTTCATATTAAAAAAATTAAAAAAATTATATTTTATTTTAAAATAAAAAATATAAAGAGATTTTTTTTTTGAAAAGTGACATTTTTGAACATCAAGTGTTCCTAATAATATTTTATACCAATTTTCCATTTAAATCACGCTAATTTATTAGTTAATATACTAAAATATTATATGTTATCATTTAATATTATTATCCACTAAATGTAATAAGTATTGTATGATTAATATAGTTTTATTTACTAGTGGGTTTTATTGTTCTTATTGGTTTCTCAACAATATTCATGTAATATTCTTGAGCTAATTTTAGTTTGGTGTTTTGTGTATAGAAAGATATCAAACATATTTTACTTAATTAGAGGAAACACTATATTGGAATCGTAGGTCATTACATTCTTCCCCTTAAATTAGTTGTATCCCCACAATTTTAATTATCACTAACTAATATAAATAACTATGACCATATAAATTATATAGATGACTCATGATGTAATTTATAGAGATATATAAACCTAAAAAACTTGGAAAACAAATCTATTTCCTCAAAATCGGATTATAACTAATATTGAGTTTTTCTATAATTTTTTTACCATGATTCTACCCTTGTTTTGTATGAAGTCCCACATTATATTATTTGTTTCTATATAGTGATTTTTATTATCCATTAATTGATAAAATATCATAGTTTAATATGAAATTTGTTTTCCTTACTCTAGATAACTTTTCTTCTAAGTGGAGGGAATCGATCCGTCACTAAAGTCACATCAAATTTATCTAAAAAAGGATAATAAGATTCTAAAAAGACATATTCCTATATAATTTAACATAGAATACAATAGTTCTACAAATATAAGTTTTTTACAATAAAATCATCAGGGAGATGATATAATAATATTATATAAATTCTTAGATATACTAGAGTTCCTAGAATAAAATTGTAACAAGAAATCTACAAGTTTGGATTGTACGGTATGTATACCATAAATATCATAATACACATTAGGAGTTGTCCCTGAATATGAATTCCATTTTAGTCTTATTCTTAGAGGTTGGTGATTCTAATCATCTTGTTTTGTCCTTATATTAGGGAATTTACTTAAATAATGCCTAAGTTCCCCACACATAAGACATTGTATTATTAATGGTACCTTATGATAAACACAATTTATTTAAATCATGCTAACCAAAAAATTAATTTTTCCTTGACATTTTGATTCTTAATGAATCCCATATTCTATAACTAAAACCTCCTACTACCCCCTTTAGGAAACTCTCTTTGTTCTTATTCCCACATTTTTGACATATAAGAAAGTGAATTTATTTTCCTTCATCATCTTCATCAATTGATCTTTCATGAGACTACATTATTATTTTATTTTGTGTGTTAGGAACTTTTAATATGCTCAAAATTTTAATCATATATTATGAAATCTAGTTTGGAATAATCAAAAGGTTTCCCATTCCATCTCCTGTTCCAAGGGGTTGTTTGTTGAGGCAATTTCAGCATTGTCCATCAGACCTGTAATTCCTTCTAGTACCAACTATTACTAAAACCAAAAGGGTTGACATGAGTGATGAATCATTAAAAATATGGGGTAATTATCATAATTATAAAAGTAATTTAACATTAAAACATCTTTCTTTTTTATATTATCACATTGGTAGATATTTCCTTTAGTTAAACCTATATCAACCATAGTTTGATATATGTTACTTTAATGTGGATTATCTTATACTTCTCAACTTAAGACCCTAAATTAACTAATAAATAAATCCTTTATAGTGGTTTGTAAATAGTATATAACAAACCAAATAATATCCCTAAGGAGTGTCTATCTAGGTTTACAATGTTATTCCCACTCACCATATATTAGAGGAATGATCATGTTAATACACAACAGACACTTTTGGGGCGATTACCCTTAGGTGCATCTATTACACCTCAAAATCTACTTTCTAGTATAAATATAAGGATATTTTTCTAGTAAAACCCCCTACTCTAGGATTAACTAAGATTTCAGGATATTATTATACACATAGGATAATATCTATGGTTTTTTACTATGGTTCTCTAACCCTAACACCATAGAAAACTAAATTATTCTTCCAAAATAACTAAACCTTTAATCTAATACAAACTACAGAGACCCAAAATAAACATACATAAAAATTACATTGATTCCATAGTTAAATTTATATATATTACAAATAGTCACACTTATGGAGGACTGATATGTTTAGTGTATCAGATACAATATATTTAAACAACTTAATTTAAAACACTTTTTAAATTTTTTCCACAATTTCTCTCCTATATATCGTATCATAGACATATCATATGATATAATCATATCAATAAATAATATATTGGGAACATAATAAATTTGTGAAATTAGATTCTCATTAAGGGTAAACATAATCAATAAAAAATAAAAGTTCATAAGAGAGCATAAGATGGCCATATGGGTATAATAAAGATACATAATAAAATAATACCCAATAAAGCAAAAAACTTAAATCATGAGTCATGGAATAAGGGTTGACATGACATAAGGAATGAATTAAATGTATGTGAAAAAATTAGATAATAATCATGACCCATGAGATCATAAAATTGACATGATAATATGTAAAGGAGTGTGGAATAAACATAAGCACATAAACAAAATGTCAAGGATACCCACTAAGACATTCATCATATAGTAGGCTTAGGTCAACCACCCAAGTAACTTTTTTTTTGTCTTCCGATAATCCTCCTATGTACACTTGGTCTTGGGATAATACCTCTTATAAACCCCATTGGGTTGGGGTAAACCCTCCCATGTACTTTTTAGTTTAGGATAAATCCTCGCATGTACCGTTTGTCATGGGATAAATCCTCACATGTGAATGTTTCATAATAAATCTAGAATGTTTTCACCTGATGCTCGATTGTGGGTGATTTAGGGTGGTTGTAAAATTGTTTGCATTATATTTATCATATTTTTCTCTAATGGAAACTCCTAATAGTTCCCACATCCATAAATTGGTACAGACCTTCTTTCCAAAGGTAGACATTCGATTGGTGGTTCAAACCCAATGATGCTAAGGAACTCACATTGGTCGAGTGGAGGGGAGGTTGGTCTCATGAAACCATTTCTTTGGGGGAATTATTTCATATTTATGCACTCTTTTAAAGATTTATTATATGATCATGAAATCCTTCCTAGACCCAGATATGAGACTCGTTACCCCTGTTCCAATTCTGCGATCAAGACCATGTGATGATAAGAACAATTACATGTTCTATAGGTTCTCCATAATTATATTATTCATGTATTATGCTTTAGTTTATAGCCATTTTTAGGTGATCTGGATTTAATTAACATACAAGGAGGTGGTTAGTGACTTGGATATGAGATTTAACCTCTACGAGGCATCCTACATTCCCTATGAGAATAGGAATCAAAACCCACATAGTTCGTTTGACATAGTTTAAGGTCATATAGCATGACTATAACCTATAGTTTAACATCATGAGACAAGTATATTTATATAGATCTCAATCATTGAAGAGGAATCATATGTATCATGATATGATAGAAATCAGAGTCTATGTATTTATTTTTACATGAATATACATTGTAAAATAATTAAAAAATAGAGGCCTTCATTGGGACATGCCCATTTATGGTTTCCCTGAATTACCTCATCAAATTTATGTCCATTATAGTGAAGATTATATGCAATTGGGTTTATATCCTAATGAAAGGCTGAATCTAGTGGCATCCTCATCATGATATTAGTACAACAATCGCCAATCTCTAAGCCCATGTGAGTCATGCTCGGTGTGAGAAATAAGAGATAGTGGAAGATTTCAAACATCAAATGAGAGAAAATTTGTATAAGGAATACAAATTAATGTTTCCCTTTGATGGGTATGATTACTAGTATCATAGAGGATACGGTATGAATCTATATCCTTAGGAAGGTGTCCTATATATCTTGTTTATAATCGGAATAATTGTCTTCATAGACCAGTTTATCCAAAACCCACTGATGGGTTTGATGTACTTGAGGGCATGGTCAGGGCTTACACTTCAAAAGGATAATCATTTGTAATCCATCTTATCATATATTGATTGAAAATTATGGATGATAGACTTATGGAAAAATTTAGCTCTGTGAGTCAAAAAATTTTGGGATTTGAAGGGACATACACTAGGGTAGATTACTATCAGAGCCCACACCTTATGAAGGAATCCTACATATCCTATTGGGATGGGAATCAGAGTTATCATAGTTCAATTACACCCTAAGATTCTAATGAGTTAGTGTTGGTTATTACACTAGGATACATTATTATTATTCCATAGGTTTAGGAAAGTTAAGGTTTAATACTAGGATAGATGTCCATGTTTCATATTAATTCTTTATCCTCTAATGGATAAAGATAGATGATGACCAAAAATGTTTTTCTTGATATTATTTGTATGGAACAAAGGGAATATCTGAGATTAAAACAAAAAAGGGTCACATGAGTGAATAAACCTAACCCATTAAAGAAACTCCCCTTATAAATGGGGAAATCAGCCAATGGTTACTCACTGGGTTTCTCAGGGTGTAATTCCAAGTGTGTCTACAATTCGTGTTTAACATGTCTATATAACATGTCTTTATGATTCTCATAATAAGTCCGGATTTTCTTCTAGATATTTCTTGATCATCTTACTAAACGATCTTGACTATTTTCCTAACATGCCTTGAATGTATATCAGACATGTATTGAATGTATACCTGCCATGTCTTGGTAATCTTGCTATCTTTTCTTGATTATCTGTATGAAATGTTCTGATTGGATTTCATACATGTTCAAGGTATCATTTTTACATGGTATACAAGTCTATGGGTGTTTTCTAAAAGCTTCCAAGATTCTTCACATAATCCAAGATCACATGTCCGATGCATTTCACATGATCAATTTACTTGTCCGAAATGTCTTCATATGATCAATATTTGTTGTTTGTGATGTCTTTAAATGATCAACCAAAATTATCCAGGATGTATTTACATGATAAAAGTGACTTGTCTATGATATATTCACATGATGAGATTGACTTTTTTGGAAAATTATCACATGACCAAACTAAATTATCCATGAGTTCTTTCATGACAATGATGACATGTCAATGGACTATCTCATGACAACACTGGCATGTCTCAAGCTACATGAGTGTTTCATGAGACTAGTGAGGATTCTTGCGACCATGTAATCTTAAAAGATTCACATGATGGCCTCTAGAAAAAATTAACATAATCACAAGAATGATAAGGAGAAAACATATGAGGGTTGAAGAAACATATCCATTGGTCTCATGCTTAAGAACAAATATAAAATTGTTTTCATGGAAGGAAGAGTGTATGTTTGAGTATTCATATTGATTACACACATCTCTAGAAAGTCATAAAATTAGTGCATGTCCACATTCATGGGGATTTTATTATGCAAGGATATAAATTCCATGGTTTACAAACATTCTAAGGCCACATACATGTCAAGGGGGTTCCCACATGATAGAATCACATGTTTCTGAAATTATCATGTGATTTTTTTTCCTCAATAGAGTCTTATGAGGGGTTCTGTGACCCTGTACAGGGAGTTCATGTTGGGTTTTGATACATAAATTAGTTTTATAAATCTATTTTATTACATTTAATGCACACAATAGGTCCATGAAAACATGAGGGAGTCATGTGATCAAGGGACTAGTTTTAAGGCCGCATGATCACAAACACATGAATCCATCACATAACCATTAGAATTATTCACATAATACAGGGATTTCATAAGGATTTCTTGGATTGGGACTTCATTTTACAGTGTCACATGACATTCAAATTATCATGTGATTGCATGAAGGGTATCATCTAATGAAGCTCGTGATTACCTAGAGATTTTCCCTGGAGGCTATATCGATTCTATTCTTCCTCTCATTATTCTCCTATTCCCTTTGTATACTTTCTCTAATTTTCTCTACCTTATATATGTATATATTTTTTATTTAAAGGATGGGTTTATATTGGCATAGGTTGGATGAAGGTGTTTTCAGTTTTTTGAGTGTTCATGCCATGTGTAATGGCCTAAGGTGGTATAGAGCTCCACATGAAAGAATGATCGGAGGATATTACAATTGATTCATGTGATTTTCATGATTGGAATTCAGCAAATGAGCTTGTTTTTTTAATAATTTCATGTTTTCATGTCAATAATTTCCTTGAATTGACTATCGTATAGAAGATGGGGTAGAAGACAACCAATAATGTCCTTGTGTGATTGCTTTAGGGGATTTTCATGATATCTCTACATGTCCACAACCAAACACTAGGAAAATAATAGAGAATTAACATGAGAAAATAATAAAAAATCCAAAATACAAAATACTATTGTGATAGAGAAGATATTTTATTTTTTATGAACCCCCAGTGATGTCAGACTGGCTTCACACGATCATCATTATTTGATCAAATGATCCTTCTATATTATCATGATTCCTTCTCATGATTTCATGATCAAATTTAGTTGATCATATCTTAGGTGTATGAAATCATTTTCATGAACTCATGGTGTCACCATATCCTCTAAAGCGATCTATTTGAAGAGATAAGGTCGAAGGTGACAATCCCATTTGAACTCATGATGGACTATCATAAAGTCACATGATCAATCACATAAACATGATACATCATAAGGATCATCAG
Organism: Viscum album; assembly: GCA_963277665.1. NCBI lineage: Eukaryota > Viridiplantae > Streptophyta > Magnoliopsida > Santalales > Viscaceae > Viscum > Viscum album. Next base: position 1,892,253,903 of record OY728156.1, read on the forward strand.
TATGCCTTCAGGTGATGTTGGATACTCTTATTATGTCATGGGGACTATCTACACTATGTCTTATACCCACAAAATCTCATTCAATTAAATCATGTGATTGCCTCTTATGATCATCTTCAAGTAATGTCTTGGTTCTTCAAATCATTTCATGCATGAAAAATGAAATTTCATGCATTCCTTAGGGATGATTGAGTGCCTCATCTTACATGGATGATGACAATTATCATGATGGATGTTGAGCGCTAGGGTAAAACAGGCACTGAGTGTGGATCATGGTGTTGAACTAGTGGTGTTGGGAGTATGGTTGGTGAGCGGGAGGTTGAAGATGACTTGGGTGAGCGATCAGGTGACTGATATTGATTTTATTAGGTGACTAGGATTCGATCCATATTTTTAGAAGATAAATAGTGTTACACCTAGTATCTATGCCACATAAATTTCTTATGCTGGAGGGTGGAACTTAATAATATATCATTGATCCTACGATCACCATAAGTGAGTACCAGGGTCCACTCTCGACTATTGCTGGCACCACCCAATGCTATCCAACTTTACTACTGCGCTACCTCCCTACATAGAGATATGCCTATATTTCATGTGTTCTTTCCTTCACACCTACTACTACCTATGCTATACATCCATGATTAATCACAAGGCATTGTTTAGGTGACTCCAACATCAGATTTGGTTGAGTTTTCAAGGATATATAACCTCAATTAAACAATTGTTTTTGGCTAAGGGGATATAAATACATAGTAAAATAATATAAGTACAGATGATGAAATAAAGTCCATGACATTATTAAAATGAACCCAATACAATACATTATAAATCACAATTATGATTCAAATAACATTAATATTAGGCATAAATCTTCTCAAATATTTATGAAAAAGTGTCTCGTGCACTATTATGGGTACCTACAAAATGCAACATAATAATTAGATTCGTTCAGGATGAAAAAAATATGATTCTATGTTAAACATAGATCACTTTCCATATATATTTACATATGATGTGATTTGATATCAGGCTCTATGAAAGGATTTAGGGTACAAGAATCTTGAAATAGTAATTTATATAAATTATAGGATGAAAATGATATTTGGTTTAAAGGGAATTGGATCTGGATCAAAGATAAGTGGCCTGAACGTCACTAAATATCCCAAGTTAATGGGAATGAATCCATATGTAGTTATAAGGTGAATTCCTATGATGATAAATATCATGCATAAGGAACGTAGGTTTAGATATGAATAACTCTATGATTAATTTCCTTACATAGATCAAGATCATACATAGGAAGGGGAATATTATCACTTAGTGACAACATCATGGTTATGGATCCATGTTCTGGTGGATATGTTTTATAGATATGTCCCTTCTTCCACATTTCAATCCATAAAAATTATTCCACTCTAATAATTTTAAGTTCCTATAGGTTTAACAAAGTCTAATGTAATCTAAAGGAATGAAATGCCTATGAACCTTCAGGTGGGTACAAAGAAACAGGGACGTACTTTATTTTATTCCTAGATTAGTGGACCCAGTGAGCATAGATTGATTTTTTATAGAGATAGATAATGGTACCTACAAGATTTGTATCTTAATAGTTTTATCCCTAACCTTTTCCTTATCTTCATATGGGGAAAGGTTAGCAGATGTGGACTCAAATTTTTCTTAGTCCATTTTTTGGGATTTTAGACCTATAAGTTTTAGGAATTTTTCATTTTATAATTTATCTATATTTCTTAGATAGAAAAAAGTGAATATATAGTGATAAGAGACTCACCTTTTACCTATAGTTCCATTTTTAGGTTTTCAACCTTCATATTATTATGTCTCTTTAAATTGATTGTTTTAAGGACTTGTAAATTAGACTATTGTTGTGATGTAGTTTAGGGTCTTCCGACTTAGACCCTATGACGGGGGAATTATAAAATTCATGGATTAAAATTCCCTATGAAGTTTAACATAATGTAATAAGTATTTATTCCATGTAGTTTAACATCATGTATTAAGAGTGTAAAATGATTTACAGTTTAAATTTTTTCATCCAGGATAAAGGGGGTCTTATCTTTTAAACTCTTACTTGCTGGACTTGGTAACATGAGAGTGATTCCAAGCCCACATGGATTACTGGTATATGTTCCATGTAAATCATGGGTCTAGAAGTTTAAACCAATTCATATGGGATGGTGTAGGCATACCAGGGATGAACCATAACACACTAAGGTGCTCAGTTCCACCACAGTGTTGTCGGGGATCATGAGTAAAATATAAAAGAAATACTAGGGATGACCCAAAACAACTTAAGGTGATGAGTTCCCTCAAATTTTTTCAAATATCACAAGGATTGATGTTCCATTCCTAAAGGGACAATATTTTTCTAAATGGTAGGTTATAATCCCTTATGCATGGTCTCTTAGGGATTATATAAATGGTCAAGTAGATGTGTCTGCACACTTTCTCAAGGGTCATAAAATATTTTTGAAGGCTCAAACATCTGTATGATGAAGTTGGAAGTGGATAAAAATCTAACCATGGATGGTTATAGAACCCTAGAGTAGTTTTGATCTCGATTCGAAAGGTTGGGCTCACATTATGTGGGGAATAAAATGTTTTTGTAATTAAATATTGCATTCCTACTTTGAGAAAGGTTAAAATATATGGTGATGTAATGTGGAGGATGTTGAATCCACTTTAATAGTCTAGTTATGGTCATTTTAAATCATTTTCTAGGAATATATAAGTTAACTTATGGTGAGAATTGATGGGTACCAGTAAAGCATTGGCAATGGTAGAAGTCTATATTCCACATGGATCTAACTATTACTCTTGGATTTATGGGGGCCCATTTTTGGGACACTGAATCCCCTAGGAACAAGATATTTGATAGGGTAAAATTATCAAATTAATATTAGTGGGGTATATTAAGATTAACCAGTTCATATTACCCAATTTCTACTGGGAAGAACCATGATCGAGGGATCATAAGGTCCATGGGGTTCTAAGAGAAGGATATCAACTAGAGGAAGTAGTTGTGTTAGCTCATAATTTAAATACATGAAGGTGGTGTTTTAAAAATTTAATATTCAAGAAGTTTTTGAGAACCCAAAATTTTGTGTTTCCACCTATTGAACACATTATGATGGTGAGGAAATGTAAAAAATCATTACTGTAAATTTTTTCCGGACCAGGGGGTCCATCGAACATGGATCCTCTTTTACTTGGGCAACAATGTGGAACCTATTAATGTTATGCACTATTTATTTACACTCTAACTTTTACCGAAACTCTATAGATGAATAGATTAGCGAGTAGAGTCTTGAAAATTTCTTAAGACTCACATTTTAGGTTTTCATCCTGACAAGTTTTATATCTCTTTCACTAGCAGTTTAGGGAATTTCTATTTGGACCATCAAAGAATAATGTTTAAGATCATAAATATTTGAACAACGTGTGTGTAGTTTATGGTCATGATTCACATGGACCTAATATGAGGGGAATATTAAACAAGTTCCTATTTTGGATACCCCTGGTTGAGAGTACTCCAACATCCTTTTTATAGGGAGATGATAATTTTTTAAATCGTGGATACAGGTTTTCCAATCAAGAGTAATGATATGGGAAAATCTTGTTAGGGATGACTGAGAATACCCTATGGTGTTGAGTTCAGCCATAGTGATGTTAAAGATCACAATTATTGAAAATACATTCCAATATGGACAATATATCTATACTGGGTAGTATAAAGCACTTATCCATATCCACCTCTTTTATATTCAAACAAAGATGCCTATTTTCTTTCTAGGGTCTATGAATGGTTGGAAGTATCCCAAGGTAATCAATAAATGATTTGTGATTTATGGGTTGAGCTGATTAAAATAAAACAAAAGAACCCCATAAAATGGATTAATGGGGCAAGGATCTTATGGTTTATTGATAAGGAATGATTATTGTTGGTGTTATGTACATTTTGACATCATTTATTGGGTTAAAATTGTATGTGGAGTTTAACATCATGATGTAATCATGTTAGAGATGACATGAAATTGTGGAAGATATCCTTGAAGAAACTTTTCACTGGTCGAGGGAATTTAGATGGAGGAAGTGTCATTTATACACACATAGTATTATTGATGTGTATCCATATAATAGATCCCTTCTTCTAAATATTTATCTCATATGAAAGAAATCCATACATAGATCTGAATCATTCATAGGTAGAGTGAGTTTATATGACTTGAACCTTTTTAAAAAAAGGTATATGAAAATTTTATGGCTAATTTTTGCTGGGTTTTCCTGTGCATATTATAAGGGTAGGTTTCTTTTCATGATTAACTCCATTAAAGAGATCCCTCTTCATAAAACTGACCCATATGTACGGGATATGGGTGAATAAATCATAACAATTGGGTCTTCATATAATATGAATACCCTAAAATTAAAGGGTATAAGCATACAATGTTTTAATATTACTTTGAAAATGGGTACAATGCACAGATGTGTAACATCAAGATTATCTGAATCCACTTTAATAGTGGGGTTATTTAAGGGGTAAATAATAACCCAATAATATCTAAGTTAACCGAAGGTTGTAAATGGTGAGTATAAGCCAACCATTGATAATAACAAAAGGCCCTGTTTCACATGGTTAGGAAAATAAATCCTAGATTTAGGGGGGCCTCTCCTTTGGGACCAAAACACCCCCTAGTAAAATTATCTTCTGAAGTATTCCAATTCCCTAGTGAATCCTATTGGGGACTTATTGGATTAGCTAATACATGTTACCAATCTTCAATAGGGAGGGACCGTGAGTAAGGAATCTTGAGGTCCATGGGGTTCTAAGAGAATGATACCAACTCAATGAACTACTAGTGTAAACTAATATACAGAATATATGAGATTAGATCATGGAGAAAATAATATTAAATAATGATTCAAGCACTATAAAGGCCAAAACAACTTTTTATGGAACAAATTTCAAGGAAAAGGAATTCAAAATCTGATTCTTAAGTACACCATCATCATAAGGGATTATTTTTTCAATGTGGAGATTTGTTTTATATACTTTAACATCATGAATCCTAGACATGGCTGTGAAGGTTAATTTCATGTTATTAGGACATGGTTCATTGTCCAAGACATGTCTTGGTAATTTTGGATAGAGTATATTTCTAGTTTACCCAAGATCACATGATCCATTATTAGCATAATAAACATGGGATAATAGGGAAATAAATTAAGATATGCATAAGTAATCGATGGGGAATACATGAGGGGATCCATAATATATTTTAAACTATGACCTCTATAAAAATCTAACACTAGTATATGAGAAATGATTAGGAGTGATGGTAACCTATGTCTGGTCCTAACATGGGTAATCTAGGTGTCACTAAATATCCAATGATGGAAGGTATCAAGTCACACATAGTTCTTAGAAAATTATCTATATAGGTATATCCCATATGATGTGGGGTTTCATTTTTATCATTCTACATATTATGTATAGAACCAGTGTTGATGTTTAAATACATGTGTCACAAGAATGGTCGAGGAAGTCACAACTGGTTCAAAGAGAATCCAAGAAAAAATGGACAAAAAACCATCTAAGGATCTATTTCGCAAGGATCGTCACCTTTACGAATGGGTGACACCGATGAATGTACTTTCCATGTTGAGGGATGATGGTAACCTCTATACAGTGTCAATCATGAATCCAAAATATCATCATGACCATTTAGAGTCCTGATGGTAACCTCCATGTAATTTCATTCAATATCATGGGGCCCCATCCTCTTGGAAAGCCTATATAGATTCATGGAGGCCTGTAATAATCACGAAACCCCCATTTCTATAAATAACCCCAAAATTCTGAATTTTTAAAGGGACATTAAACTTTTGAATTTTGTAAATCACTCCCTAATCGTGAACCACCTGATCTTTGTGAGTAAAAAAGAAAATAGACCCCCAAGGTATCCAATATTTATGAAACCACCTCCCTTGTGTTATTGAGACCCTCCACCAAAAGTGGAGATGCCTTTAGTGAAGTCCTATACCCTTTAAAAATTATGAAAAATCCTCAAGGAAAGAAATCCATCCATCAGACTTGGGGCTTCACAAGGTTCCTACCCTTCATGAAGCCCGCCTCATGGGAAACAAGACTTTACCCTAAGGTAGGGTTACCCTTTTTCACAAATCCCCCACTTCACAAATCCCCTGAAATCCATGAGGATCCTAAGCATTGTGAGTTTCCTCTCCATAATGCACCTAGATTCACAAAAAACCCATCTTATGGGATTCTCAATGGTACCTCCTTTCTATTGACACCCCTTCGCAAAGGTTGAGTGCTTAGGGCTCATATACCAACCCAATAACGATTAAACTACACTTTGAGTCCCTTTGTGACTAGTTACACCTACTCCCATGTCTTCTCACCTTACTTAAATTGAGGCAAGTGCCTCCATCCTACCAATTTATTCTAATAATAGGTACCCCAATGTTGATTTCCTCTAAGAATAGGCACCCTAACATTGGACTCTTGATTAAATACTTCTCCCCAATAGTGACAATTCTATGTCTTGCCTCAGGGAAAACGATGAGTAGTCACATAAGATATAGGGGTGGAATTTATGAGGGAAATAGTGGACCCACCATGGTTGACGATCCTCATGTCAGATCTTCCTCTCCCTTTGACACGGTCACCTTGAGAAGTAATCCCTATCAAAATCCAAGTTGTATTACATGAAAATGAATATCTAAACATCCTTTTCATATGATGTTAAACTACATAAATAAATCGTCAGCACATCATTTCAAAATATAGTCATATCATATGTGATTAACATAGGATTCCCTATGGATGATTGATATGGGATGAACCCAATCCTCGTACCTTGTGTAATAAACATAGGATTCCCTGTGTATGACTCAAATGGGATGGAAAATCATTCCCCATCATGGGATTAACATCACTTAGGTAGCTTCCACACAAAATCCCCACACCATTCCTCATCCATTCCCCTATCACAGCATGACCATCCTTACTTCATGACATTAAACTGCATGGATTGATCATTTCAAATGACCTTAAACTATGTCATCAAAATATGTGGGTTTTGATCCCTATATCTTAAATAGGGTATGTAATATGTCTCTATGAGGTTCAATCCTGACATATGTAAACCCAAGTGTGACATATTCCCTCATCGGGATACACCTCCATATCCTCCTCAACAGGGAATTTTGATCCCTTGGTAAACTTATGTGTGACATATTCACTCCTAGGGATGCACCTCTATATCCTCCACAATAGTGAATTCTGATATATTGATAAAATGAGGTGTGACATCTTCCCTTCTAGGGACTCACCTTTGGATTCTCTAAAATATGTCATTCTGATCCAATGGTAAACTTATGCATGACATCTTCCCTCCAAAGGATGTACTTATGGATCTACCTCAATAGGATGTTACAATCCATTGTTAAACTCAATTTTGACATCTTCCCTTCTAGGGATGCACCTCTAGATCCACCTCATTAGGGTATTCTGATCCATCGATAAACTCAGGATTGACATCTTCCATCATTGGGATTCACCTTCAGATCTACCTTAATGGGGCATTCTGATCCATTGATAAACTCATGTGTGATATATTCCATCCTAATGATGTACCTCTATATCTTCCTTAATATGTCATTATAATAAATTGTTAAACTCTGGTCTAAAATCTTCCCTCCCAGTAACACACCTCCCTAATCCATCCTTGCAAGATATTAAACCTACACCTAACCTATCTTCATAAGACACTAACATTGTACATGTCTTCGTAAGACGTTAAACTCTCACCCTAGTCCATAGTACCTAACCCATGCATAAGTGTGGGTTTCTTGAGTTAAAAATTATAGGAAAACTCATTCCCCTAGAATTAATTACCTCGTTATTGACATAGGATTCCTTGGGTTTCAGACCTAAGATGCCCCATTTGAGATTCCCTCCAAGGAGGAAGAATAGAGGTACCCAATATACCCAATGTTCAAACATGACCATAGATGAAAAATATGACTATTATCTTGACCAAAGGCTATTCCCATTTGAGAAAAAAGTAGCACAATTAACCATCATCCACCTCAAGATGGAACCAGGAATGAGTTCCACAAACATGACTGAAATATATGAGGGACGACCATACTAGGAAATGAGTTCCAAGGAGGAATCCATCAATTTTGGAACCGATATCCCATTATCCCATTTAAATCAAAGATTAGGAATCACTGATGAAAGTTATGAAATCCACCTTCCTTTGTAAATTGGTATTTTTTAGAAACAAAATGTGTGCACTGTGTGTCCCTGATGAAAGTTGTAGAAACAAAAATGGTGAGCTGAACATGAAACTATTCTCCTCAACCATGTGGACTACTAGAACATGAGGCATCAGAAAATTTTCATGTCACCAGATTGAAATATGAAGTGCTAGGTCCAACTAATGAAATAGTTGTCCAAAAATTAATCTCACCTATGAATTGAGGTAGTTATAATTTGGAATCCTTAGTCTATTACATCATCAACATGGATCACAATTCTTCTTCAGAATATTGGATAAATTTGGGGAACTAGGCATAATTTTTACAATAAATTTACTAAATTATGAATCCATATGCATTATAGGAATCAAGTAAAAGTAATACAAAAACCACGTTTTTGTAGGTGATAGTGTAAGAGAAGAATTGATGCAGAAATCCTACACAACCTTGCCTCAACCACAATTTACACCTCAACTTCGATTACCATGAATTTATACCCCATGTCACCCTCTAAGATCATCCATAGTAGGGTGATCGATTCACTCATACTTTGTTACGAGTAGTAAGGGGGCATTCCCACTAAAAACATGACCTTTTAAGACATAGAGGCTTCAAAACCTCATCGACACTGCCACCCCTTAGAGAGGCATAGGGGAAACCATCATATGTTCTAACAGATAACTACTTTAGGAGCCTCTCTCTAGAGTTCTATGATGATCTTTCCCCAAAAACAATGATGTAGGGGATTATTTTGTCACACCCATAGTAACTATGACTCGATAAATGCCTAAAAGGGCTCCCACCAGGCCTCATCAATGATAGAACTGACCATCCCCATAGGAAGATGACCATGTGGATATAAATCTTGCTCTGTCAGACTTGGTTGAATGTAGTAGAATCTAACACTGGGGGAGGGACCAAGATAATTCCTAACAACGAAATATTTTAGAGCTCATATGGCCCCTTCCACCACCGGTGTATCCCAAAATATCACATTAATTAATGAATAAAGACATCTCATTAACTAATTAGGATCGAGACCCTAGCCACTCACAGGTAGGTCGAGTTGACCCTCTCAATCCCTAGAACCACAAACAACCATTACAGGCCAACTCATGATGAGGTAAATTAGATCGAAGGTTCTTATTATGTTCTAACTAGTAAGTACGGAGGTCTTTCCATACTCATACCAACCAAATTATATGACCTCTCCATTCCAACATAAAAACCAGTAGAGGTCCTCCCTACACCAACATCCACACTGACAAATGTCCTCTCCACTCCAACACCAACCAACATGATGTTACTCCTAGTGCTGAAGACATAACCTACCACAAAGAACTATCTTGAGGTTGGAGAGAAAACACTCTTGAAAGAGGAAAAACCATGTGAAGAACCACAAAATTGTTGAACTCATCGAACTCTCAAATTTTGAGCAAATGGAATACTTGATGATAATTCCTTCATCTCAACAACCATAGTCTAGGGTAGGGGAATGAAAATGAGGCTTTTCATCCAATAAGTCAAGGTCCAAAAGATCCCCATATCCCTATATTAGTAATTATAGGTGGAAGTTATTAAGGCCCCATTATAGGGGATTTTAGTGTATATGCCTCCATCACAACTAGTTTCTATCCTCTCTACCTACACCAAAGAAGTCGGGTAGATGCTGGGGTTTGGGATGAAACTTTCCGATGGTGATCACTATTCTGAGAAACAAATTAATGTTTCTTACATTGAAAATGATGTACTGGTAAATGATATATCCTATAGATATTTTATGTTGAGGCTAGAACCACCCCTGAGAGATATTCCACATACAACAGACATCTAACTCATGCAATGACTCCTATCACAGTAAACAAAAAATAGAATCGGTTTACATCAGTTATAACACCTGTATCCTAGCCTGTAAAAATTGTGGCTTGGTATAAAAATTAGAGGAAACATCATATGATAAAGAGGGTCCATGAGAGTTGTTATATGAATAATAGTTTCCATTTGTTTTTTAGAGACCTACACCACCAAAAATTGACATCCTTGTGTCCCTTACAAAGAACCAAGCAATGTATTTATTTCAGATAATCTGGTTGACATTTCACTATCCCAAAGATGAACAATTGTTTTACCTAGGAATTAAGGATCATGTTGATACCATAAAGGAGTAGTGTAGGAGGATTAAGATCATGGTTATCCTAGTGGCTTAGTTCTACACTTCATTGGGTTACCACCATACACTTAAATAAACTTCTATCAAGAGCGTCACAGTGCTCCAATGAGTTATGGAAGAAGCACATCCACATGTATAGATTTGGGAATGAGGATTGTATGTTATATTATATTTCATCCCTATATTTCAATAGTTTGTTCTACCATCCAATGATGATAATTACCCTCTAGATATTATTATGACAAAAATGGTTACTCCAACCTTCCATAGTACTTGAGGGATTGTGGCATTTACACAAGGCATGGCATGGAAGACCCACCTCAAGGGGTAGAATGGTACCTAAAATTCCCTCAGGAAGGTGTCGATATTCATCCACAAAGGTACATACTATGCCTCAAAGATCCTTCCAATAAGGTATCACTACTTTCCCATAAAAATATCAGTAATGGAAATGTATATATCGAGCAATCTGATATACCCAAGGATTCACTAAAAGTGGATGTGAATCTCATGGTAGCTTCCCTACTTCAGTAGGTTGATATGTACAAGAGAATTACTGACAAAATCTTCACTAAGAGATGCTCAAATTATGGTAATTCCATAAGATATCCCATCTATCCTCTAGTTGATAAATACACACTCCTTATCCTAATTCCTTAGTTTGACCTTGGTGGCCATGCATAACCATCCAGAGTAGAAGCCAGGGGATAGGGAAAGTGATTCAGGTATGAGTTGACAAATATTCCCGAACAAAATGATTACCCTCATTGGGATCCAGAATATTTCAGTATTTTAGTTGATGATCCCAATACTTGATTTGATGAGAATTTAAATGTAGTGATGTCTAGAGATCCTCACTATGATGATTTCATAGCCACTCTCACCATATGACTCATAGATATAGAGACACGATAAGGGGCATTTCTATCTGATAGAAAGCAATATCTGATGTGGGTGGACAATATCCGAGTACCCCCAATGGATAGAAATACCATCTTCACCCGGTTAAGTGGGATGGGTGACCTATTACATCACCTTGCCCCGTTTATCTCATGGTGTGGACTTATTATGGAGACCCAAGAATAGTAGGAGGCCACAAAGCTCTGATGATTTGTTCAAACTCTAGAAAGACATGTGTTTGTATGGTACAACCTACTTCTTATAGGGTCCATTGTTGGTTTGAGTGCCTTATTAGATAGTTACTCTAATATTTAAACCCCACCACATGTAAGAAAATTATTTATAACCTCTTAAATTCCAAAAGAGATCCATAATGAATGAGTCATAGACATTGTCTCTTGATGGAAAAGTCACACATATATTTTTTCAACATTCCACTTTCTAAGGAAAAACTACCCACACTGTACATAGGGAACATGAATATTGATATGGTTAAAATTCCCATCACCAAAAAATATCCAAGTGTATTATGAGAGTTCTTTGAATAGTATCAATATCTAGAGGAATTCCTACAAGATGGTATAAAACAACAATTCTTATTTCCCCTTCCAAATCTTGTGAGAAGACCTATTATAGAAGAGAATATCTCCAACATGAATGAAGAGGTACCAGATCCAGTTGAGTTATTAAAACCTTGAATAGAAGAGCCTTATCAATTTTAGAATCCCCACCAAACACAACCTTGCATTGCTTATCTTCTTATGGTACCACCTCACTAAGTTCAACTACCTAGATGAGAGAATGAAGCTCCCATAATCGGTCAAGGCTAGGCTCCCAAATCACCTTTCCCCAGCATGAGAATAAAAATGTATTCATTTAGGGATTCATTGGTCTTGGGATACTTAATCTATTCCATGGAGAATGGAATTCTGAAATTTTTAGAGTGTAATAGTTTTGAGGAGGCCAGACTTACTAGTCATCCCGATCATTTCCCATACCATAGAATCCTCTAACACACCATTAAATAATTCAATTTATTCAAATATTGGATCTTGGACCAAGTTGATTATGGTTTGGTAAAGTTGGGATACATCCCAGTGCCATTGAACCATGTCTCCAATGATCCTAAAAATGACTATAGTGGCTCTCGTGAATGGCACCAAGCTTCTAGTAATGGGGCATATAAGTATAAAGACTGGTTGGATCATAAAAAAATTTCTCATGATCATAAAATTATCCATAATCATTTGAATAATCCTAGACCTCATATAGTTTCATTTTCTCCTCTAATTGGTTCTTCCACATCTGAGTTGTAGTATTCCATGTCTCAAAACAATAGGTCTTGATGATGAAAGGTAAACCAAAGTCCCCTACCGGTGTTGAAGACATTCCACACTCTTTTTGAATTCATGCCTCTAGAGTTAGGACATGTTCTTAGATTACATCATGTTACATACTATTCCACTTTGGATGAGTGGGATTATGCCTCTTTAAATGATGTTGAGATAGTGGAATGCTTCAAGACACTCGAAATTGAGAAATTCTATGAAAACCCCTTAGGTGAATCTGACTGAATTTGTTAAAGGAAAGATATAGGACATGCAGTTTTCCAGAATTATTTGGCCAGTATCCTAAACTAGGATTTTCATGAAACTGAAACCATACATAAGGTTTTGTGCAGAGCTCAACATGACCTATCCTTCCAGACCTCTCCATCAAGCATCCCACCGTAGCTAACTATGCTAGTTGATCGAGTAGGTCCTCTAAGACAGTATAATGATCATCCGTGTCCATATAGATCCCAACCTCATCCAATTGAAATTAATCATATAGATGTTTTGAGTAGTTCAGCTCATTAGCAACAAAATCTTGCCAACAATGGTCAGAACAAAACGGTTCAGCCATCGTCACTTGTTTATCCCCCACAAATAAGCATCCCTATATGGGTAATCATATGACATTATCATAGAAATATGATTTGTTGAAGAACATAAAAAACACACATGTGAGGTTTTGGATCATTAGGGACCTCATCTTATCAAAGGACACACATGAGGACATCAAAGAAGAATTTAAAATACCACTCCAATATGATGATGAGGTAGATTCCATAGAGTCCAACTATACAGAGGAGGCTGAGAATAAGGAATTATAAGTCATCATATCATTATCCAAAGAATATGAGTGCATACCCATGAATGGTAACATAAACCCTCTACACATCACTGATCAGTTTAATGGTGTGGAAATCCATCACTGCCTCATGGAAACTAGTTCTCGGATCAATCATATCCCAAAACAGATTCTCCACATTCAGGGATTAGAATAAGTATATCTTACTCACTCTAACATAATAATTCAGGGTTATGATAAGAGATATAAGAAAATACATGACAAGTTTTGGCTAAAGAAATAGTTTGGTGGCATACTATTATATACTGAATTCATGGTAGTCTTACAAGATAAAACCCAGAACATGCTGCTATGTAGACCCTAGCTTCATTTTCATTCAGCGGTCCTTTCCTCATACCATTAGTGACTCAAATACTCCCTCAATGGTAAATTAGGGGTGATCTAGGGTGATGTATCCCCCTTTGACTCTTTTGAAGACCATTATCTAAACACTGACTATTACAAGAAAGAGGGTAATTATGTTCACACTGGTGGGGTTGTGCACATCAATTCCCCCACTGATATAAAATCCACTGCGATCAATCCATGAGTATACTTGGATTGAACCTCCATTCTAGAAATTAATTTGTCAGAGGCTACAACACCAAACCTTGGAGTCTTCTTCATTGAATCCAAGGAAAAGGGTTTCAGTGTCCCTAAGAACTAAGGGAACCTACAAATTACTTCACACTCCTACACTAGAAATGTTCAGTTGATACAGAAATCTCATACTCCTATGATGTACCATGTGGTTCACCCTATTTCTACCAGTTCATGACATTTCCACCAATTTCACATAGTAGGGTCAAATCAATGAATGCTGACCCAAGACCATTTCTTTGACATTAGACATGGACTCCATGGTCATAGGTTATATGGAATTGGATCGACAACTTCATTATCCATAGTTTCAATAGAGTTGAAACCTATCAAGAAGGATTCTGTGTCCTCTTAATAAGGTACTAGTGTTTCCCCTGAGTTTGATGGACCAGAAGAGTAGCTTTCGCACACTAATTATCCTACATCAGATGACGAATAAGATTTTGAAGATTCCACTTCTACATTTGAATAGGGTGTATCTATCACCATTGATGAGTTTATTCTAGTGAGTCATGGTACCAAGAAATATTTTAGGTCAATTTTAATCAATGTAGTGATGTCCCAATAGGAGAAGAAACAATATTTGAACATTCTGGAACATCACCATGATGTCTTCTCTTAGATCTACGATGAGATGATGGGACTAATCCCTTAGGTCACCGTTCACTATCTCAACCTCTCAGTGTGTCATCCTGGGTTCCATCTACCTCCCAGAATGATGCAACCCCATGGTGATTTGGTTAAGGCTAAAGTTGATAATCATATCAAATCCATTATTGTAAAAGAAACCCATTACCCCAGATGGCTATCCAACATAGTCCCATTTAGAAAGAATATTAGGAAGGTCATAGTCTATATCTACATCCTTGACCTCAAGAAGCATTGTTTAAATAATGAATTTCCCATTCTAGTGATAGATCTATTGATAAATTCTATATCAGGCTTCCCAACCCTTTCCCCAGGTATGAAAACTTTGAGTATAACTAGATCTAGGTTTCCCCCTAGGATGAAGATTCTACCTCCTTAATTGTTAAACAAGGGAATTTATACTATTTGGTGATTCCATTTGGTCTGAGGAATGTTGGAGCCACATATAAGTGGTCCATGCACCACATACTCAAGATGATTAATAAGAAACTAGTTTAATGTTATGTTGAGGACTTGGGGGGGGGGTCAAATACTACCAGATCCAAGATCATCTCAAGGACAATGAGAAAGTGTTAAGTTTCCTCCTTTCTCAGAACATGAAGATGAACCCCTTGAAGTGTGAATTTGGGATTAATTCTAGGAAATTTCTAGGATTCAACGTTAGATATATAGGAATTATGATTATCATAGAGAATAACAAATCCATAATCCAAATACATCCTCCAAGTAATCACCCAATGTTGTGGGGCCTCCAAGGCCACTTAGCCTACATAATCTAATTTATCAAAAAATTGGACCGAAAGTGTAAGCCCATCTCAAGGATCTTGAAGAAAGGAACCATTTACAACTTAGACGAGGAGTGCTAGACCATATTTAAGGACATCAAGTAGTACTTTATATATCCACTAGTCTTGATGCCACCGGTATCATGGAAACAACTAGTCCTCTAGGAGACCGGATTGGAAAGGTCCCTCAGTGCCCTTATAACTGAAAAAACTAATGAGCAAATAGAGAAATATATTATAATATCTCAGTAAAATTATCCTCAAAAGAGAGACCATATACTCCCCTATAAAGAAGATATTCCATGTTCTAGTTTTGATAGTGTAGAATTTGCATCATTACCTATAGAATCATGAGATACAATTGGTGTCTCGAGTAGAACCATTGGAGGATTTCCTAAATTGAACCATGATGATAATATGGTCGAACATTGGGAAGTGATCCTCTAGAATTTGGACAATAGGTTCATTTTGTAGAAGGATATCAAAGGATAGACATTGAAATAATTCCTGTCCACCCATATAGCCCCTAACGAATTTCCCCTGGATGTTAAATTCATAGATGATACTATCATTTTAGTGGATTAGGTCATTCCATGTTAGTAGAGTTATATCAATGGTGCATCCTGAAGCCTGATTGTTAGAAGGCTTAATGAAACCATGCTCAAAATAGTATACCTGTGTATCACTTTCATCACCCAGACATTGGTCATCCTGCTACACTCATTTCTGTCTTCAGAAGTCCAAACCCACAATAAGGTAGAGTATCAGTATCTATTCACTGGTCTTAATCTAGAATTCTAGAATGATGTTCCCCACTTGAATGTGAAGGTTGAGTTTGATTTAGTCACCAATAAGATCAAGGGTGACTTCATCATCATAAAGCAACAACTTGTTCCCCTCATGGAGCACACTCATCAAATGATGCCCCAGTTTTCTTCTCAACTAGAGGAAACTCATGTCCCCTCAATTACAAAATGGTTGAGGTGATGCCTTTTCTAGTTTAGACACAACCCTTATAGAGCCTAACTTGGATGAACTTATTATCCATGTTGCGCATTATAGGGTCATTTCACCGACCATTTTAGACAATGGTGATTGGAATAAGGTAAAATAGGTAGCTATAAATTCTTCTATTTGAGGACCTTTAGGCCCCTCATAGTAGAGGAGACACACGAATGAAAAAATGACACTTTTTAGTATCTCCAGAGTGGCATTATATTATTAGACTAAGGCGATCATGGGAGAATTCATTAGTGCGAAGCATAATTTACCCTCCAGAGTGGTCCCAACCCTTAGATATCCATATAAAAACCTGTTTTTATGTGATTATCCTCTGTTTCATCCATCTAAATGAGATACCCTATTTTATAAGTCCATGATAATATTCTTGGTGCTCACTAAGAAGGATTATAACTCTCTCAATAGATTTGGAGGTTGGGTTACTTCTAGCTCACCATGATCCATGACTGCTTTGAGTTCACCAAGATGTTTTATTCTTGTCAGATCGATGAAAAATGTATTCATTGACATCTAGTGTTTCTCCACACCATCATGTATTCTAGGAACTATGATGTAAGGGGAATCAATATCATGGATCCATATCCACCAAAAACAACTCTCCAGTATCGGTTCATTACGAACAAAATGTATTTCTTCTTGAAGTAGAAAGAGGCAATTAAACTAAAGAAAGTCAAATCTGAATCCAAAATCATGTTCATGGGCTCTGGCATCATACATTGATTTATATTTCCTCACACTATTCTCACAGAAAATGAAATTAATTCCAGGCTACCGAACTAAAGAAATTATACACCAAGTACAACATCTATTCCAACCATACTTCCTGCTATAATGGGTGGATGAATTGGTAGATCAAGGAATTAAAAACCCCCTCTATCATTCTGAAGAAGATAGTGGGCCTAAAAAAGAAGAGTTGTCCATATAAGCCCCCAAATTTCATATGGGCCTATTTGAAGACAACTTGAAATTTCACCCAGGCGACCCCATAATTCCTAGTATATAGAATTACAACAGTATTTCCCATCAAAGTTCAGTTTCCATCTATCCAAATAGATATATATAACCATTAGATTCCAAATATAATGGAATAAGTATATCTAGAGGAGTTAGAATCCCTCAAATAAATCATGATCCAAGCATTGAAAAATCTAGAGAGGCACTCGAATAAGATTAAAACACCATTATACAAGAAGGTTTTCCACCACTCCTTTCTAAAAGTTGACATGGTACTAGATCTCAAGATTCCAATGATACATAGAAATAGTTCACTGATGTTGGATAATAAGTGGGAATGACCTTACGTCATTCATAATCTCTATTAAAATGAATCATACTCTTTGATCACCATGGACATAAATCTTATCACACCTCCCACCAATAATAATTTTCTCAAGAAGTAATTAATGTGAGGAAGAATCCCCATGGTCCAAACTTTACGACCTTAAACTAAGAGTCATGATCTGATATTTATGACCATAAAATAATAGCATCCCTATGGTCCTTACTCTACAACCTTAAACTAAGATTCATGGTTTAAGATTTAAGACCTTAAATTATAATCCCCACCATGGTATGAACTTTATGACCTTAAACTTGGAGTCCAAGTACAAGAATCATGACACTAATCTTTTTGAAATTCATCCTCAGAATGTGTCTTAGGGTGATAGTACTCATTAGCACTAAATTCACATTAGGTTTTTCATCACACCACACTAAACATATCTTCTCGAGATACTCAATCATGTTCCAAGAATCATGACCTTAAAATATATGAAATTGGAATTACCTCAATGAACTTCAAACAGAAGAAACTCTATAGTCCAATTTGTGTGACTTTAAACTAAAATTCCCAATATATTTATCACATTCCATCAAACTATATACACATCCCCATTTCATGATGTCAAATTTTATAATGTCACGAGCCCTTCAAGAACTATGTTAGGAATGACTCATAGTTACATGGGATACATAGAGACATGTAGGTCCTCTACCTTGGGTCCATCCCGACCTTTGGTCTATCTCAAGACCCATATCCTTGAGATTGGGATCACATCACCTTTTTTGATTTTCCTATTTAATGTGCTCAAATGCGCTATGGCGTAGAAACTAAATTTTTGGGTTCCACATGGATATCCCCCATCCATCTCTATAATTATAATCTTCCTAGATTTAGATCCCCATCATCCTTAAAATATAAATAGGTCCCCTAATAGTAATGGTGCTTGGCCAAAAATGGCTCCCCACTCATCATAGGAAAAAATATTGATGGATATTTTGTGGCTGATAATGGTTCCCATGTTCTGAACATGGTCAATGGTTGATTTTGTATGTTCTCACCCCATCCATGATTGATGTGGATGTGAAACCTCTGTTTCAAACATGGTCAAAAATTGTTCCCTACCCTTAAGTAACATTCTTTTTTTGATTGAGACCATATAATTTTTGATTTACATCCTTCCTACCTCCCTATGTTTTGGTGGGGTTCCAACACCCTTGGTGTTACCCCTCCATGCATCTGTGCATGTCGATTAAGCTAGTCAGTGTCATTGATATTTTTTCAAACCCATATCTTCTTGTCCTTACTATACACTACCATGTGAGGAGAAATTGAATCACAAGTCCTTTTATTATTCATTGAGAAAGACTCACATTGGATTAGTAGTCTTGTTAGGATGTGTACCCATATGGTCAAGTTAAATAATTTCCTAGTTTGAGTTGTACGAAATTAAACATTAAATCCCAACATCCATAGTTAACGATGTTAATATATGAAATTAACCCATAAAACTGAGATAACTCTTAATAGGAGATGATTTTCCCCTTATAAAACTGGCATTTCTCTTAATAGGGGATGTTTTTTTTACCCCGTATAAATTTTGGATGCCACTTATTAGAAGATGATTTTTACCCCACATAAAATTGGGATGCATTTTAATAGGAGATGATTTTAACCCATATAGAACTAGGATTCTTCATGCTGTAATTATGACATAATCTACAAAATTATTCCCTTTATATAACCAATATTACTTATATGATAAGTATGAGATGGTCAAAAAACTTACCCCATCTAAAATCAAGATTCCTCATATGATATGAGATTAAAAAAAAATCATCAGTACATGGTGTTGATCTGAAACATTACCGTATATTAAGTGTGATATGCCCTATGAAAACCATGGGATATCTCAATTACATCATCAAAGAGGATTTAAACCATTACCGACATTGGTCTCATACAACATCATGTTCTATAACTATGTGTGGCTTGATTCCCATCTTCATGGGATATGTAGTGATTCTTGAGCATTCTGTCTTTAGGACCATCTAAAAATTTATCATCCCATTGGCCCCTTGTCCCAATTTTAAGTCCAATTAGTATGAACATAAATTGATTTTAGTTTATCTCAAGGTGTACATGTGATAATTGATCCTATTTATCTCCTTTCACATTGGGTACCTCTTCCATTCCATAAAGATAACCTTGAGATGAAAACTTCTAAAAGTCCAATCATCATAACATTAAACTATTTCCATTTCCACATCAGTCCAAGCATTTTGACCTTAAAATATTTATTTTTATTTATTGATATTTTTGTAGTATGTGAACCAACATGACCTCATTTCACATCGAGTTCTACCTATTCTATGACACATAGATACCCTTTAAACAAAACCCCAAATATTCATTGAATCATGAATTTAAACTATTTTTCATATGATAGTCCAAGCATCATGTATTAAAACTATTTTCCCTATTCTTTCCCACACAAACATAATCTATGTGCAATCATCTTCAATATTTCTTCATGTGGTATAGATAAACCCTTTTCCCATTCACATAGGGGTTTAACTCTTTCAAACCATACTAAAAATCAATCAAGACCCCCATCCATTGTCGAAGAATTTTGAGCTTAAACTATTTTAAAATTTTCTTAGCATTGTGAAACTAAACTATATACATTATCCCCTCATTTTGATGGTTTACGTCCTTCCTAGTATTTCAAAAAAACCTACACCTCCACCCTCGTTCTAGAACTATGTGTTTTTTGATTCCCACCCTCATAGGATATGTGGTGATTCCTAGAATTATACCTTCAACCCTACCTATAGATTCACCACAAACCTGTCCATTATATGTTTTAAAATCACCCCAAAACACTCCCATGGGCCACCTTTTTAGGGATAGGCCTGAGCCCCATTAATTTCCCTTGATCATTAGTAGGCTAGGATTCCATCATATCTTCATATAAATATATAAAGAATAGGTATCTTAATATGTTATCCCCACTAATGTCCTCAGCGCACAATGTAAAAATAGGATTTTACCCCGTATAAAATAAGGATTCATTTTAATATGAGATATTTTACCCCATGTAAAATTGGGATGCCCCATATGAAAAAAATGGGATGAAAAAATATCCTCATTAGAAGAAATTATACTATAATCTTACCCCATATAAATCTAGGATTTCATATACCATTATATGAGAAGATTCAATATCCTCATTTAAAAGTATTTCCCCTTCTGATGTTGGTATCTTACGACGCTGTGTTCGAGAACCACATGTAACTTGATTCCCATAGTTATTGGATATGTAGTGACTCCCAGATATTTCATCTGGGGTGTAGCCCATTGATCAACTAACTAAATTGCCTTCCCTTCCCCAAATTAATGATATTGACCTAGGTTATAGTTTTTTAAGTTTTTGTGTGGAATAGGTTCCCTTTGAACCTTCATTTGTGTCAGGTTATCACTCTTTTATACCACACACACCCCATTTTGGATACCCATTCCCCCATTTGGTCAATGATATGTGACCTTAAACTAAAAACTTCCCCTACAGAATGAGATATATGAATTTAAACTAATATCATCCCTAGTATGAGTTTTACGACATTAAACTTCCATGCCCAATGTTCTCAACACATGATGTTAAAATTAATCTTTGACCTGGGCAATAAACATAGGATGCATCATATGGTAATCATGGGATGATGATAAATTGTTTTTTATCCCATTTGAAACTAGAATTATCATGTGATGATTATGGTATGTTAGTGAATATCCTGCATAAAACTGGGATTCCTCGTATTATAATATGATATGATTCTATGCCCTCAGTGGAGATCATGTCACTACATTGACATCAAACCCCTACCAAGACATTTTCTAGAATACATATAGCTTGAGTCCCATACTCATGGGATATATAGTGACACCCTAATATTTCATCTTGATCCTAGCTCTACCATTGAATTATTTCTGGAACATTACCCATTTACACCTTTGTGATTTATGCTTTATACGATTTGGATAATAATCATCCTTCTAATCTGAAAACGATCCTTAGTGGAATGGTCTCAAGCTACACTGGATTACATACCATCCTAAGATCACACCATGAAGGATATTTAGTAGAAAACAATGGATTATGTGTTTTGAACATTATCAATTTTCAGTTATACTTTTTTTCACCCAATCATTGAAATATTTAGGTATTGGTAATGCATATCAAACATTGTCAATAGTTTTTCCAAGTCCATCGATTGGTCCCCATTATCACTATCAAGGACTTAAAAGTTGCAATCACCCAATTGAGATTTTTTATTCAATTTCACCCCTCTCTGTATTGTTTATTTTAAGAAACATAAACTTTGTACCACTTGATTTTTCTCACACCGAGCATAGATCACATAGGGTTAGGATTATGGAGTAGGTTTTCCTCAAGAAAGGTTGAGACGTGCAAGTAAATCCATGGGTATAAACTCTATGAACATAAACTAGGAGTCTGAGTCCAATAATCATGAATTTAAACAATGTCGGGTCACCACATGAATGTGTTGCATGGTGTAAGGGCCTCTTAGGTCTTTCATTCATGTCGGGTTATTACTATTCCATGCTAAACATGCCATTTAAGTGTATTCAAGACCACTGGTACAAGATTTATGACCTTAAAATAGATGCTATTATCCATGAATCATGACCTTAAACTACTTATGATTTGTCTTGAAGATGTTTTTTATGACATTGGGAGGCCTCCTAGGCCCCTAATTCACATCGGGTAACCCACTTTCCATGTAACACATATTCCATCAAGAAAGACCCCCACGGTAAAAACCATATGAACTTAAATTAATATCCCAGGTCCCCTCATCATTAAATTAAACTATTTGAAATATTCCCTATATGTTTCATGTGGAATATCTCTTCTTGGCCCTCATTTCAAGTCATGTTTTACCTTCTTTTTACACCAAACACATTAGGGTGAATATTGGTCTAAACTCTATCAACATAAACTAAGTTCCAAAATCCCTTGGATTGAGATCTATGAACATAAAGTGGTATCCCAAGTCCAAGAATAATGAATTTAAACTATATTAAAGCCTCTTTGGGAATGTGTTGAGTTTTGTAAGGGCCCCATATTCACATCTGGTTGTCACTCTTCCACTAGAAACATGTTTCTTTTGAGGCTCCAACCATACGGTCCAATAATTACTTCCTTAATCTATTTTCATCTCAACCTAGATACCTTATTTTAATGTATATTCCTCCATGTTCCATTTTCCTTATAGGCCCTTCAATGGAATTCCCCTGTTTTTCTATACCCTCCTACGCCCTCCACCACTACACCTGGGTGGGTATCATTCAAACCGTTCAAACATATCCTTTAACATGGAATTCAACTAGAACCCTCCCTAGGAAATAGACATGGGATCTATTTTGACCAAACATGAGGAATAAATTACGGGAATCTCAGTGCATAAGCCCCGTACACCACATCCCAATCACATGACGTTAAATTGTGAGATACATCATCCTCACCATATGGAATTAAACTGTGTCTCCATTATCCTCATGGTATTATTTTAAACTTCCTTTTCATCATCCTCATCATATAAAGTTAAATTTCATGCCTTATTTTCTCATTTCATGATGTTAAAGTGTGAGGAATCTTAGTCCCTTGCCTGAAAATAGCACTTCTCCAATGCCGCACACTACCAAATTGTGAATGTTCTCTAACCATCCCCTATCATTAGAGATGTTTCTCACCCTAGAAGAATAATTTGACCTTCTTGTATATTGATAAATCTACATCAGTGTTCTAAAATCCATTGAGATGTAATTATAATAATGTTGAAATCCATTAGAACATTCCATCACTTCATCTCCATACATCATGTGTCCCTTTATTTGGATACTTATCCCACTCAATGTCTGAATTGTACCCCTAATGGAAATGTTTCATAGCCACAATGGCTCACCTATTACACTAGGGTATTGTCCATGTACTAATTTGGGTGGAATTTTCATAAAGTTTCTATGTTTCAAACATGGTCAATGAATGACCATTAGTTTGTTTATACCCATCCTTTGAAAAAAAATAATGGATGCAATGTTTGGAACATGGTAAATTGATATCCTCCATAATCACACCCTCGCCTTGTGTTTCAGATATTTGGAATCATGATTCACACACTTCATTACCCTTTTCTTAGGTAGAATTTAATTCCCCTAGTGTTACCCTATTCATGCACTAGAATACATTGGAAAAGAATGTCAGTTGTTTAGAGATCCCCATTCTCTATTTATAGCCTATCTCAGCCCAAAAACTCTTAAGGGGGGATGGAGGGTAGTCAATAAAATCATACCTTAAGTTTTTGATGATTTTTCAAAACTCCCATGTGAATGATCAATCACATGTTTGTCCCTTGTTTCTCACATCGAGCATGAATCATGTGAGCTAAGGGATTGATAATTGGTTATATCCCAAGTATTTTTGAGGTACGATAATTAAATGTGATGAAAGAGACATATTTGATCATGGAGGAGTTTAAAGTAACCCAAATAAATATTGGATGGTCATCCACACATTGTCATCTCTCATTTGTAATATCTCTATAATGATCAACCCGTGTGACCAAATATTCAAGCTTGGATAACCTCTACAGAGTGGCCTCATGGTTTGGTTGCTTCTACACTAGATCAGACACCTCTTCATCAAATTTGGTATATACTTCTTCAGACCTGATCCACACTCATTTATTCTCATCTCGACATTCACCCACTAGGGAAGTCATGTACACCACCTTAGTCTCAACTACTTCCAATTGGTCTTTAAAATTGTTAATGGCCTCATCCTGAGTGGTATCCATGACTGTATGTTCCTATCATATCCCTTCTAGGTGAATGAAATTCTCTTCATCTACCTAGATCCTTTGTATTTGTTCCACTTCCAAGTGATATAAAACTTATTCCATTCATCATTCACCCCCTAGATGAGGAATTACCAAGATAGTGTAATATGGTTGCTAGAGTCCACCCACCTAGTCCCTATGCTGACTAGGCAATGGTTGATAGATCACACTCATGAAGGGTGTGATCTTTAGAAAAATAGAGCACAATATATTATATTCATGAAATTATTGTGGTACCATAAAGGTCCTCTCTTATACTTATTGGTGTATATCCACCCATGGTTTATATGGGGATTCATGAAGATGGAATCATGAAATATATCCCTAAATTATCTTTTTGAATGGGATTTATTTCCAATTATGATGATTCTTCCTTAGATTCTGACCCTCATTTTCCACATCAGCTCCAAATCTGAGTGGGGAAATTTGTTGATTCCAAAATACTTTTGTCAAGGGAATGTTCAATGAATCAATAATCAAATAAAAAAATCAAGCCAAAATGCCCCAAAAATCCATCTAAGGATATATTCCATGAATCTCATCACCTTTAAGAAATGATGACACTCACTAAGGTCCAAGTCATGCGAAGTCTTGATGGTAACCTCCACACATCATCAATTGCGAATCGAGGATCTCTTCATGACCATGGGAAGGATAGAAAAAAACAAAAAAATAGCATCATTCAAACTCATGGAGCACTTTCCAATCATGAAGCTTATATAGCTTCGTAGGGTCCTCTAATCATCCCAAACGACCATTTATATAAAAACCACCTTAAGTATATATTTTTAAATTATTCATGAACTTTAAACTTTAAAAAATAAATCCCCATTCATAAACCACAGGATCGTTGTGAATTAAAGAGAAAATGGATCCCCAAGGTATCCAAGCTTCACAAAACCACCTACAATGTATTCTTGAGATCCTCCACACAAAGGGAAGATTCCTTTTGTCAAGTCCCATTCCCTTCATAGAAGAAGAAGACCCCATGAGGAAAGAAAGACCTCTAAGGCACTTAGGGATTATTGAGGCACAAAACCTTCACAAATCTCACCTTATGGGAACCATAACATTACCATGAGGTAGGTTCACCCCATTTCGCAAAGCCTCCCCCATTCCAAAAACCCTAAACTATTTTAGGATCTTGAGAATTGTGAGACTCCTCTCCAAAAGGCCCCAATATTCTCAAAACCTCTATTCTTTGACTCTCCATGATGCCTTTATTTTTTTAAACCATTTTACAGTGGTTGAGTTCAAAGCCCCCCCAAAAAACCTAGGACTAGTTCAAATGCACTGTGAGTCCCTTTCTGTCTAGTTCCACCCACTTAACTTCAAGTGTGGCATGGGCCTCCATCACATCTGTTTCTTCTAAGAATAGGCACCCAAATGTTAATTTCTTGTCATAATAAGAACACTAACATTGACCTCCTGATTAACCACTCCTCCATGGAAGTGAAAATTCCATATCCCGCCCAATGAAACATGTGTGGTGGTCACATAAGCACTAGGGGTGGCTTCTTTGAGGGTAAATTTACACTTTTCTTGGTTGAGGATATTTATTATGGATCTTCCTATGTCCTTGACACGAACCCCTTGAAGATTATAACCTACCAAAGTCTGATATTCATTGCATAAAAATTCCTAGATCCACATCCTAGTTGTATAAAGTTGAACAACATGACAACATCCTCAACAATTTATGTAAAACTATAGTCTTACCCTATGTGATGAACACATATTTTTTTATTCATTATTGACATGGGATTAGCCTAAAACTCATAACTTGGGAAATAAATACATGATACCCTACGCATGACTCACGTGGGATGAAACCTCCTTCCCCATCATAGTATGAACTTATTCCTTGAGAATATTCAACATGTAATCCCCACACCATTTATTAATGACGATTCTTCTACAATATGATCATCTTTACTGCATGATGTTAGACTACATGTATCGGTCTTATCACATGAGCTTAAATTATTGCATCTAACTATAAGGGTTTTGATCCTCGTCTCTTAAATAGTGTATGCATAATGCCTCAATATGGTTGAATCTTGACATAAAAAATCTCATGTTTGAAATATTCCCCCTAGGAACACACCTACAAATACACCTCAATAGGGTGTTCTTATCCATAGGTAAACTCATGTGTAGCATCTTCTATCACAGGGGAACACCTCGAGATCTACTCCAATAAGTAGTTCTGTAACAGCCCAAGATTTTATGAAAAATATTCTTTTTAATTTCACTAATGTATTGTGTTGTACGCTACACCAAAAGGAGCTTGCACAACACGCATCCTTGATTTGCCTTGCATTACACGCAATCACGACCTTTCTCGATAGCGTGTGTAGTACGCAATAACGAGTTTCACTAAACAACAATATGCTATTAAAATATTATTAAAACTAGCCATTATGAATAGTAATAACCACTTTTTGAAATTTAGTAATTTTATTTTTCAAAATGGAATTCATTTTTGGATTCGTAATATCGAAATTAGCTTAGGGTGAAACTTTGGTGATTTTCGGATAACTTTCATATTTTGTTGAATAGTGAAAATTACTAAATTTTAATTAAAAACAAGTTTTTTCAATCGAAATAATTAATAGTGATAAATTATTAATTTGAGTGGTTTTAAATTATATTTAGAATATATTTTTACAATTTAATACAATGATGGTCGTTGGATGTAATTTCACATTTAAACCAGACATAAACAAGTGTCAATCTTTTGATAGTTATTATATCTTAACAACACGCTATTTGTTTTGACGACGAGAATTGATTTTTAAATTAATTAATGCAACTGATATGTTTTGAATTTGGTAAAATAGAAATCATTTTTGAGTTCATAATATCAAATATAGCTTAGGCCTAATTTTTGGTATTTTTCTGAAAACTTTCAATTTTTGATGAATAGTGAAACCACTAAGTGGTAGTTAAAAAACTGAATTTTTCATAAAACATAATTCTACCGCTTCTGTGAGTGGAATTTAGAAAATCCGAGAGACACGGTTAATATCAAGGACTAAAATGTGGTTCAATGAGATGAAAATAATTTTTGGTGAATAGTAACTTTTTACTTTTTTTACCACAGTTAAAATTAAATAGGGTAATTATGGGTAGAAATGATATTATTATTACCCTAACACATGTCCTAATTCTATTGGACAAGTGTAATTCGACCAAAAACAAACATAGGAATAAAATATGACCATTTAGGCCCACTTGTATTAGATTAGGACATTTATTATTAATTTATTTAAAGAAGGGTTAAAAGAGTTAAAATCAAAGTTCATTTACTAAAACATTTTTAATATGGGGTTCTGCAGAAGATAAATTCAACTATAAATATTTATTAGAAAGATAAAAAGATTTCCTACATAATTATAGTTTATTTATAATTTTTAGACATTAAATAAATTAATTTATTTATGACACAACGATGATGCAGTAATTACCCTTTTAAGGAAATGTTAACATAATTGATGTTATAAATGCTCAAATAAATGTAATTTGAGACTTTTTATGAATTACACTAATTTTCTAGATTACTATGATATATTAGTGTTAATTTAATAAACTTTTTTTGAACATATAATTCTGTTATGACTTTCACAAAAATCATATATCAAATAGTGTCAAAATTGACACAAAATAGTTTTTAAATAAAATATTATATTATCAATTATTATTTTATTCCTAAAAATCTGAGGTTCGGCCAAATGACTTAGATAAGGATATATATATTAATAATAAACAACTTGGGGTTCGTTTGGCATGTTATATTAAGTGTATTAACCATATAGTGTAAGAAAACAAAAAGTCACTGTTAAAGTTAAATTATTTAACTTAGAGTTAAATCTAATTGATAAGGTTAAAATATTAACCTAAACTTGTCTAAATCCTACTGGTTGATAGGATTTAGACCCATACCCACTTTAACTTCGAAATAAGACCCTTTGGAACCAATATAAACCGATTTTTACTTTAATATAAAATAATATTTTGAGATATTCCTAAGGTGCCCCTCTCCTCCCTTATAAAAGGGCACCTCCTCCCCCTTCTCCTCACACCAATTTGAGCACTCAAGCTCGGCCAACCCCTGCCAAAATCCCTTCTCCACTTCCCTAGAATAATCCTAGAGGCCTTGGTATTCTTCAAAGACCAATCTTAGTTCCCTAAGTGGAGGATTCAAAGAGGCGTTTCAAAGAAGAGGAGGTTCAGACACTTACAAAGCAAATCAGACCTAAGGTAAGGGAAATATCACAATCGAATTTTTATCCGAGATTGTTTATACTTTGAAATTTACTGGGGTGTATTTTATCATCCACATCCATGTTTCCTCAATATGTAATATTATTTACATTCACCTATAATTATTTAAATCCAATTTTACCGTTCGGTGAGTTTTTAGTAAAAGAAATGAAAGGAATCTTTTGTCATTTTTCGTACGAGGTACTTTTTGACTTTTCCGAAAAAAGTACGAAGAATGTTTTTTTAACTTATACGGAATGAATGGATTTCTAAAACATTATTTCCAAGAAGCTTCCTTTACAAGTATTCATGTTTATTTTTAATGAACTTCTTTTAGTTTAAAATTGTATGACATGTTAAGAAAGGAAAAGTGTTTTTGAAGTAGAAAGGATATTTTCCTCAAGAATGGAGTTCAAGTATTTTATCAAAATTATTTTCCATCTAAGATAATAAAAGGGTTATGTTTTTATCCCTATTATTACATGGATTTGATTATGTTGTGATGGAAATATTTTTATGAATTCCTTTATCTTATATGAATTGTTTTATGATATCATGTTGTTTAAGAATCCCATTTTTATTACATGGGTTACGCTGTGATGTATGGTTTATGATTATGTGGCACACATAAGAAAGGATTCACTATAAGATGGGTGGGACCTATATCTCCCTCCAATGCATTGGGTAAAGATTTTATATCTCATGAGATAGACATGGCTTGAATGGTAAGTTATACCGGTTCAGTGAAACATGACTGAAACGAGGGTGACTCGGTTCAGAAAGGGACTTTGTCCACTAAGATAGTCTTGGCAATGAGTCTTGACTAATAAGAAATGATTCTCTATGATTATGTGTGAATGCCACAAAGTTTCATGTTTTAAGTTATGATTATTGTGATTACATTTCACTGCCATGATTTATTCCATGTTATGAAATTATGATCCCTTTTGCAGGTTAAGATTTCCAAAATGTTATGTTCTTATGAATATGACGTGATTGATATTTCTTTTGTTTACCCTTACTGAGCATTTCAGCTCACCCTTTTATGTTTTCTTTTTCCCAGGATATAAAGAAAGGTTTTAGGTAAAAAAAAGGAAGATCTTTATGGGATATATTGAAGATCATTCACCACGATTATAAGATTATATTCCGAGTTTCCAAAGACACTAAACTATTATGATCCTTGTGTGTGTGTTTTTGTTATGTACTATGTATTCCGCAAATGTAATGTAATGTCAATGTACGTCAGGCTTTGGGTCTCTAAAATTGGTATCAGTGGAAAGGTTTAGTCAACCTTTGGAAACTAGGATGCAAGAACTTTAGTGAGATCCCTAGAGATATTTCTAGGGTATGTCTAGGGATGTCTCCAAGGTTAAGTATACATATAGGTTATAGTCCTAGAATTGCGCTAATGATCTTAGAATTTAACCTAAGATGTTAGATATTGAGGGTACTCCCCCTTTATTATGTTGTTTTCTCTATCATGATTTTTGCCTCTCAGACTATTCTTTTTGGGTTTTAGACGATGGCTGGAACCCGAAGGAACCGTGTTGATCAATGCAATGGAAAATGCAATGATTCTCCTCCTGAACAAACAAATGTTATGGGAGATGGAGTGAAAAATCTTATTCCTATACTTACACAAGCTATGAATCATTCTGGACTTCCAAATGAGCAGAGAAGGGAACAATATTCTATTGAGTCCTTCATGAGGCAACGTCCACCTTCTTTCAGTGGGACTTCCGATCCACTTGTTTCTGAACAATGGATCAGTACCATTGAAAAGATATTTTCAGTTCTTCAATGTTTTGAGCATGATAAAGTCATCTTAGCGGTGTATCGTTTGTAAGGTGATGCTGATCAATGGTGGAATCTTATTAAGAATACGAGGCAAAGGGATGAAATTGAGTCCATGTAATGGGACGAGTTAAAGAACTTATTTTTCAATAAGTAGTTCCCTCGTATTCTCCGAACAAAGATGGAAAAGGAGTTTCTTGAGCTGAAGCAGAAGGATGATGAATCTGTTGGTATATACGAAGCAAATTTTACAAGACTTGCAAGGTATGCATCTGGCATTATCATCCAACCTGAAAGTAAAGTTGATCGATTTTTCAGCGGCTTAAAACCAAGTCTTCGAAGGGCATTATCTATACGAGACTTCAGTAACTATGAAGAAATTGTGCGTTGTGCTATGAAGGTAGAAATGGAAGTTGGTGTTACATATCCATCACATGGTTTTGAAAAGAAACGAAAGATGGAGTTCAAGGAGAAATCTCAAAATAATGGTGAAAAGAAGATGAATGTTTCCTTATTCACAAAGTGTGGAAAGAAGCACGGTGGAGATTGTCTTAAAGGGACTAGAAAATGTTTTAAGTGTGGAAAAGAAGGTCATCGAGCAGCTGAGTGTCGAAGTAATGGGAAAAGGGTTTCTAATGATGTGAACAAAGCAAACACTGCAGAGAAAGCACCACCAACACTTCAATGTTTCAAGTGCAAGGAGATGGGACATTATGTCAATAAATACCCTAATCCAAGGGTTAGTGATGATCAACATGAGCAACCACTTAAGGCAAAGGACAATGGGAAGTCACATGCGATCACTATTGGCGATGTTGAATATGACAACGATGTGGTGGAATGATTAAGTGTTTATGTAATGGGATTCCAAAATAATGTTGTATCATAATGTATTGGAATATTTATGTATTGGACTAATGTGGTATTCAAAGTGATTGAGATATTTTTGGAAATAAGTTGATATGCGCATAATGAAGGAAAAACGGGAAAACGAAATGTTTAACAGTATTCATGAGCTAATGATTGATATAAGGACTAAGTGATATCATGGTTTGAGTATATATAATTTTGAGGATTTTGGTATGTGGAAGGTGTTAACTTTTAACTGCATTCATGTTTTCCCTAAGGTTCAATGAGTATTCAAGAGAATATATGATTAAGGACTTTGAATGTTTGGAATGTGACCAACAAAACATATCTTATGATATATGGGGATCAACGATGGTATTAAATCTCTGGTAATCGTTTTCACTATGTTATGAGAGTGGACTGCAGTATTATGGATAAGCCTAAAGATTGGAATGGATTATGTTGGACATAAGTTAGTATTGTTTAAGGATAGAAGTTTTTTTTCGATATTATTGATGGAATGTTATAGTAATATAGCTTTAGAAAAAAAGGACAACCTGCAGGACGGGCGAAAGCCCATCGCGTCGGACAAGGCTGTGTGAATCGAACCCACAACCGAAGTGTGACTGGCCTTTATCGCCTACCACTGGCCTACAGGAAGTACCTTTTTAGTATAAACTAGTTTTATTATATTAAGCAGTATGATATATGAAGTATAAGTTCATTTTAGGAACCATATATGATTAATCTCACTATAGAATGACTTATGTATATTTAATAACTTTTGCTAACCTTTTTTTTGAGACAGATGGAATGACCCGTCATTCTATCACATGATCTGCTAACACTTCACAAATAACAAATTCAACTTCATTTATTTAAGAGATGAAGTGGAAATTGTTCAAGGCACGAACAATAGTGAGATTGTACCAAAATAAAGTTAGTATTTATTCTAATTCAAATTCTTCAACTTTAGGGAAACGATATTGAAAACCAAAAATGTTGTCCTAGTGGTCTTATATCTGATTAATCAGATGGTACCTTAGATCATTACAAATTTATGGATTTGTGATTGTTGGCTTTTCCATATCCATGTTCTCTACCACTCTCCATCAGAACATGATGGTTAGATTTTTCTTCCATATCCATATTTTCACCTATGTGGAAACCCAGTGATTAGTTTATTTGGGTAACCGTTACGTTTCATACTTTCATTTTTAAAGATTGGTTTTGGTATTCCTTTTTACGATGTGAGTTTCTATTAAAGAAACTTTCGAATAGTAAACCATTTATAACCCCGACGAATTTCGAGGGCGAAATTCATTTTAAGGGGGGTAGAATGTAACAGCCCAAGATTTTATGAAAAATATTCTTTTAAATTTCACTAATGTCTTGTGTTGTACGCTACACCAAAAGGAGCTTGCACAACACGCATCCTTGATTTGCCTTTCATTACACGCAATCACGACCTTTCTCAATAGCGTGTGTAGTACGCAATAACGAGTTTCACTAAACAACAATATGCTATTAAAATATTATTAAAACTAGCCGTTATGAATAGTAATAACCACTTTTTGAAATTTTGTAATTTTATTTTTCAAAATGGAATTCATTTTTGGATTCTTAATATCAAAATTAGCTTAGGGTGAAACTTTGGTGATTTTCGGATAACTTTCATATTTTGATGAATAGTGAAAATTACTAAATTTTAATTAAAAACAACTTTTTCAATCGAAATAATTAATAGTGATAAGTTATTAATTTGAGTGGTTTTAAAGTATATTTAGAATATATTTTTACAATTTAATACAATGATGGTCGTTGGATGTAATTTCACATTTAAACCAAACATAAACAAGTGTCAATCTTTTGATAGTTATTATATCTTAAGAACACGCTATTTGTTTTGACGACGGGAATTAATTTTTAAATTAATTAATGAAACTGATATGTTTTGAATTTGGTAAAATAGAAATCATTTTTGAGTTCATAATATCAAATATAGCTTAGGCCTAATTTTTGGTATTTTTCTGAAAACTTTCAATTTTTGATGAATAGTGAAACCACTAAGTGGTAGTTAAAAAATTGAATTTTTCATAAAACTTAATTTTACCGCTTCTGTGAGTGGAATTTCGAAAATACGAGAGACACGGTTAATATCAAGGACTAAAATGTGGTTCAATGAAATGAAAATAATTTTTGGTGAATAGTAACTTTTTACTTGTTTTACCACTGTTAAAAGTAAATAGGGTAATTATGGGTAGAAATGATATTATTATTACCCTAACACATGTCCTAATTCTATTGTACAAGTGTAATTCGACCAAAAATAAACTTAGGAATAAAATATGACCATTTAGGCCCACTTGGATTAGATTAGGACATTTATTATTAATTTATTTAAAGAAGGGTTAAAAGAGTTAAAATCAAAGTTTATTTACTAAAACATTTTTAATATGGGGTTATACATAAGATAAATTCGACTATAAATATTCATTAGAAAGCTAAAAATATTTCCTAAATAATGATATTTTATTTATAATTTTTAGACATTAAATAAATTAATTTATTTATGACACAATGATGATGCAGTAATTACCCTTTTAGAGAAATGTTAACATAATTGATGTTATAAATGCTCAAATAAATGTAATTTGAGACTTTTTATGAATTCCACTAATTTTCTAGGTTACTATGAAATATTAGTGTTAATTTAATCAACTTGGTTCGAACATATAATTCTGTTATGACTTTCACAAAAATCATATATCAAATAGTGTCAAAATTGACACAAAATAGTTTTTAAATCAAATATTATATTATTAATTGTTATTTTATTCCTAAAAATCTGATGTTCGTCCAAATGACTTAGATAAAGATATATATATTAATAATAAACAACTTGGGGTTTGTTTGTCTTGTTACAGTAAGTTTATTAACCATATAGTGTAAGAAAACAAAAATTCACGGTTAAAGTTAAATTATTTAACTTAGAGTTAAATCTAATTGATAAGGTTAAAATAATAATCTAAACTTGTCTAAATCCAATTGGTTTATAGGATTTCGACCCATACCCACTTTAACTTCAAAATAATACTCTTTGGAACCATTATAAACCGATTTTGACTTTAATATAAAATAATATTTTGAGATATTCCTAAGGTGCCCCTCTCGTCCCTTATAAAAGGGCACCTCCTCCCCCTTCTCCTCACACCAATTTGAGCACTCAAGCTCGGCCACCCCCTGCCAAAATCCCTTCTACACTTCCGTAGAATAATCCTAGAGGTCCTGGTCTTCTTCAAAGACCAATCTTAGTTCCCTAAGTGGAGGATTCAAAGAGGCGTTTCAATGAAGAGGAGGTTCGGACACTTACGAAGCAAATCAGACCTAAGGTCAGGGAAATATCACAATCTCATTTTTATCCGAGATTGTTTATACTTTGAAATCTACTGGGGTTTATTTTATCATCCACATCCATGTTTCCTCAATATGTAATATTATTTACATTCACCTACAATTGTTTAAATCCAATTTTACCGTTCGGTGAGTTTTTAGTAAAAGAAATGAAAGGAATCTTTTTTCGTTTTTCGTACGAGGTACTTTTTGACTTTTCCGAAAAAAGTAAGAAGAATGTTTTTTTAACTTATATGGCATGAATGGATTTCTAAAACATTATTTCCAAGAAGCTTCCTTTACAAGTATTCAAGTTTATTTTTAATCAACTTCTTTTAGTTTAAAATTGTATGACATGTTAAGAAAGGAAAAGTGTTTTTGAAGTAGAAAGGATATTTTCCTCAAGAATGGAGTTCAAGTATTTTATCAAAATTATTTTCCATCTAAGATAATAAAAGGGTTCTGTTTTTATCCCTATTATTACATGGATTTGATTATGTTGTGATGGAAATATTTTTATGAATTCCTTTATCTTATATGAATTGTTTTATGATGTCATGTTGTTTAAGAATCCCATTTTTATTACATAGGTTACGCTGTGATGTATGGTTTATGATTATGTGGCACACATAAGAAAGGATTCACTATAAGATGGGTGGGACCTATATCTCCCTCCAATGCATTGGGTAAAGATTTTATATCTCATGAGATAGACATGGCTGGAATGGTAGGTTATACCGGTTCAGTGAAACAGGACTGAAACGAGGGTGACTCGGTTCAGAAAGGGACTTTGTCCACTAAGATAGTCTTGTAAATGAGTCTTGACTAATAAGAAATGATTCTCTATGATTATGTGTGAATTCCACAAAGTTTCATGTTTTAAGTTATGATTATTGTGATTACATTTCACTGCCATGATTTATTCCATGTTATGAAATTATGATCTCTTTTGCAGGTTAAGATTTCCAAAATGTTATGTTCTTATGAATATGACGTGATTGATATTTCTTTTTTTTACCCTTACTGATCATTTGAGCTCACCCTTTTATGTTTTCTTTTCCCCAGGATATAAAGAAAGGTTTTAGGAAAAAAAAGGAAGATCTTTATGGGAGATATTGAAGATCTTTCACCATGATTATAAGATTATATTCCGAGTTTCCAAAGACACTAAACTATTATGATCCTTGTGTGTGTGTTTTTGTTATGTACTATGTATTCCACAAATGTAATTTAATGTCAATGTATGTTAGGCTTCGGGTCCCTACAATTGGTATCAGAGGAAAGGTTTAGTCAACCTTTGGAAACTAGGATGCGAGAACTTTAGTGAGATCCCTAGAGATATTTCTAAGGTATGTCTAGGGATGTCTCTAAGGTTAAGTATACGTATAGGTTATAGTCCTAGAATTGCGCTAATGATCTTAGAATTTAACCTAAGATGTTAGATATTGAGGGTACTCCCCCTTTATTATGTTTTTTTCCCTATCATGATTTTTGCCTCTCACACTATTCTTTTTGGGTTTTAGACGATGGCTGGAACCCGAAGGAACCGTGTTGATCAATGCAATGGACAATGCAATGATTGTCCTCCTGAACAAACAAATGTTATGGGAGATGGAGTGAAAAATATTATTGCTATACTTACACAAGCTATGAATCATTCTGGACTTCCAAATGAGCAGAGAAGGGAACAATATTCTATTGAGTCCTTCATGAGGCAACGTCCACCTTCTTTCAGTGGGACTTCCGATCCACTTGTTTCTTAAAAATGGATCAGTACCATTGAAAAGATATTTTCAGTTCTTCAATGTTCTGAGCATGATAAAGTCATCTTAGCGGTGTATCGTTTGGAAGGTGATGCTGATCAATGGTGGAATCTTATTAAGAATACGAGGCAAAGGGATGAAATTGAGTCAATGGAATGGGACGAGTTCAAGAACTTATTTTTCAATAAGTACTTCCCTCGTATTCTCCGAACAAAGATGGAAAAGGAGTTTCTTGAGTAGAAGCAGAAGGATGATGAATCTGTTGGTATAGACGAAGCAAATTTTACAATACTTTCAAGGTATGCATCTGGAATTATCATCCAACCTGAAAGTAAAGTTGATCGATTTTTCAGTGGCTTAAAACCAAGTCTTCAAAGGGCATTAGCTATACGAGACTTTAGTAACTATGAAGAAATTGTGCATTGTGCTATGAAGGTAGAAATGGAAGTTGGTGTTACATATCCATATCATGGTTTTGAAAAGTAACGAAAGATGGAGTTCAAGGAGAAATCTCAGAATAATGGTGAAAAGAAGATGAATGTTTCCTTATGTAAAAAGTGTGGAAAGAAGCTTGGTGGAGATTGTCTTAAAGGGACTAGAAAATGTTTTAAGTGTGGAAAAGAAGGTCATCGAGCAGCTGAGTGTCGAAGTAATGGAAAAAGGGTTTCTAATGATGTGAACAAAGAAAACACTGCAGACAAAGCACCACCAACACTTCAATGTTTCAAGTGCAAGGAGATGGGACATTATGCCAATAAATTCCCTAATCCAAGGGTTAGTGATGATCAACATGAGCAACCACTTAAGGAAAAGGACAAAGGGAAGTCACATGCGATCACTATTGGCGATGTTGAATATGACAACGATGTGGTGGAATGATTAAGTGTTTATGTAATGGGATTCCAAAATAATGTTGTATCATAAAGTATTGGAATATTTATATATTGGACTAATGTGGTATTCATAGTGATTGAGATATTTTTGGAAATAAGTTGATATGCGCATAATGAAGGAAAAACGAGAAAACGAAATGTTTAACAGTATTCATGAGCTCATGATTGATATAAGGACTAAGTGATAT
This sequence comes from Viscum album, assembly GCA_963277665.1. Lineage (NCBI taxonomy): Eukaryota > Viridiplantae > Streptophyta > Magnoliopsida > Santalales > Viscaceae > Viscum > Viscum album. The sequence continues at coordinate 1,892,291,859 of OY728156.1, forward strand.
CATGGTTTGAGTATATATAATTTTGAGGATTTTGGTATGTGGAAGGTGTTAACTTTTAACTGCATTCATGTTTTCCCTAAGGTTCAATGAGTATTCAAGAGGATATATGATTAAGGATTTTGAATGTTTGGAATGTGACCAACAAAACATATCTTATGATATATGGGGATCAACGGTGGTATTAAATATCTGGTAATCGTTTTCACTATGTTATGAGAGTGGACTGCTGTATTATGGATAAGCCTAAAGATTGGAATGGATTATGTTGGACATAAGTTAGTATTGTTTAAGGATAGAAGTTTTTTTTCGATATTATTGATGGGATGTTATAGTAATATAGCTTTAGAAAAAAAGGACAACCTGCAGGACGGGCGACAGCCCATCGCGTCGGACAAGGCTGTGGGAATCGAACCCACAACCGAAGTGCGACTGGCCTTTATCACCTACCACTGGCCTACAGGAAGTCCCTGTTTAGTAGAAACTAGTTTTATTATATTAAGCAGTATGATATATGAAGTATAAGTTCATTTTAGGAACCATATATGATTAATCTCACTATAGAATGACTTATGTATATTTAATAACTTTTTTCTAACCTTTTGTTTGAGACAGATGGAATGACCCGTCATTCTATCAAATGATCTGCTAACACTTCACGAATAACAAATTCAACTTCATTTATTTAAGAGATGAAGTGGAAATTGTTCAAGGCACGAACAACAGTGAGATTGTACCAAAATAAAGTTAGTATTTATTCTAATTCAAATTCTTCAACTTTAGGGAAATGATATTGAAAACCAAAAATGTTGTCCTAGTGGTCTTATATCTGATTAATCAGATGGTACCTTAGATCATTACAAATTTATGGATTTGTGATTGTTGGCTTTTCCATTGCCATGTTCTCTACCACTCTCTATCAGACCATGATGGTTAAATTTTTCTTCCATATCCATATTTTCACCTATGTGGAAACCCAGTGATTAGTTTATTTGGGTAACCGTTATGTTTCATACTTTCATTTTTAAAGATTGGTTTTGGTATTCCTTTTTACGATGAGAGTTTCTATTAAAGAAACTTTCGAATAGTAAACCATTTATAACCCCGACGAATTTCGAGGGCGAAATTCATTTTAAGGGGGGTAGAATGTAACAGCCCAAGATTTTATGAAAAATATTCTTTTTAATTTCACTAATGTCTTGTGTTGTACGCTACACCAAAAGGAGCTTGCACAACACACATCCTTGATTTCCCTTGCATTACAGGCAATCACGACCTTTCTCGATAGCGTGTGTAGTACGCAATAACGAGTTTCACAAAACAACAATATACTATTAAAATATTATTAAAACTAGCCGTTATGAATAGTAATAACCAATTTTTGAAATTTTGTAATTTTATTTTTCAAAATGGAATTCATTTTTGGATTTTTAATATCGAAATTAGCTTAGGGTGAAACTTTGTTGATTTTCGGATAACTTTCATATTTTGATGAATAGTGAAAATTACTAAATTTTAATTAAAAACAACTTTTTCAATCGAAATAATTAATAGTGATAAATTATTAATTTGATTGGTTTTAAAGTATATTTAGAATATATTTTTACAATTTAATACAATGATGGTCGTTGGATGTAATTTCAGATTTAAACCAAACATAAACAAGTGTCAATCTTTTGATAGTTATTATATCTTAAGAACACGCTATTTGTTTTGACGACGGGAATTAATTTTTAAATTAATTAATGCAACTGATATGTTTTGAATTTGGTAAAATAGAAATCATTTTTGAGTTCATAATATCAAATATAGCTTAGGCCTAATTTTTGGTATTTTTCTGAAAACTTTCAATTTTTGATGAATAGTGAAACCACTAAGTGGTAGTTAAAAAACTGAATTTTTCATAAAACTTTATTTTACCACTTCTATGAGTGGAATTTCGAAAATCAAAGAGACACTGTTAATATCAAGGACTAAAATGTGGTTCAATGAGATGGAAATAATTTTTGGTGAATAGTAACTTTTTACTTTTTTTACCACGGTTAAAAGTAAATAGGGTAATTATGGGTAGAAATGATATTATTATCACCCTAACACATGTCCTAATTCTATTGGAAAAGTGTAATTCGACCAAAAACAAACTTAGGAATAAAATATGACCATTTAGGCCCACTTGGATTAGATTAGGACATTTATTATTAATTTATTTAAAGAAGGGTTAAAAGAGTTAAAATCAAAGTTTATTTACTAAACAATTTTTAATATGGGGTTATACATAAGATAAATTCGACTATAAATATTAATTAGAAAGATAAAAAGATTTCCTACATAACTATATTTTATTTATAATTTTTAGACATTAAATAAATTAATTTATTTATGACACAACGATGATGAAGTAATTACCCTTTTAAGGAAATGTTAACATAATTGATGTTACAAATGCTCAAATAAATGTAATTTGAGACTTTTTATGAATTCCACTAATTTTCTTGGTTACTATGATATATTAGTGTTAATTTAATCAACTTTGTTCGAACATATAATTCTGTTATGACTTTCACAAAAATCATATATCAAATAGTGTCAAAATTGACACAAAATAGTTTTTAAATAAAATATTATATTATTAATTGTTATTTTATTCCTAAAAATATGAGGTTCGGCCAAATGACTTAGATAAGGATATATATATTAATAATAAACAACTTGGGGTTCTTTTGGCATGTTATAGTAAGTGTAATAACCATATAGTGTAAGAAAGAAAAAGTCACGGTTAAAGTTAAATTATTTAACTTAGAGTTAAATCTAATTGATAAGGTTAAAATAATAAACTAAACTTGTCTAAATCCTATTGGTTGATAGGATTTCGACCCATACCCACTTTAACTTAAAAATAAGACCCTTTGGAACCAATATAAACCGATTTTGACTTTAAAATAAAATAATATTTTGACATATTCCTAAGGTGCCCCTCTCCTCCCTTATAAAAGGGAACCTCCTCCCCCTTCTCCTCACACCAATTTGAGCACTCAAGCTCGGCCAACCCCTGCCAAAATCCCTTCTCCACTTCCCTAGAATAATCCTAGAGGTCTTGGTCTTCTTCAAAGTCCAATCTTAGTTCCCTAAGTGGAGGATTCAAAGAGGTGTTTCAAAGAAGAGGAGGTTCGGACACTTACGAAGCAAATCGGACCTAAGGTGAGGGAAATATCACAATCTAATTTTTATCCGAGATTGTTTATACTTTGAAATTTACTGGGGTGTATTTTATCATCCACATCCATGTTTCCTCAATATGTAATATTATTTACATTCACCTATAATTGTTTAAATCCAATTTTACCGTTCGGTGAGTTTTTAGTAAAAGAAATGAAAGGAATCTTTTGTCATTTTTCATACGAGGTACTTTTTGACTTTTCCGACAAAATTTATGAAGAATGTTTTTTTAACTTATACGGAATGAATGGATTTCTAAAACATTATTTCCAAGAAGCTTCCTTTGCAAGTATTCAAGTTTATTTTTAATCAACTTCTTTTAGCTTAAAATTGTATGACATGTTAAGAAAGGAAAAGTGTTTTTGAAGTAGAAAGGATATTTTCCTCAAGAATGGAGTTCAAGTATTTTATCAAAATTATTTTCCATCTAAGATAATAAAAGGGTTCTGTTTTTATCCCTATTATTACATGGATTTGATTATGTTGTGATGGAAATATTTTTATGAATTCCTTTATCTTATATGAATTATTTTATGATGTCATGTTGTTTAAGAATCCCATTTTCATTACATGGGTTACGCTGTGATGTATGGTTTATGATTATGTGGCACACATAAGAAAGGATTAACTATAAGATGGGTGGGACCTATATCTCCCTCCAATGCATTGGGTAAAGATTTTATATCTCATGAGATAGACATGGCTGAAATGGTAGGTTATACCGGTTCAGTGAAACAGGACTGAAACGAGGGTGACTCGGTTCAGAAAGGGACATTGTCCACTAAGATAGTCTTGGCAATGAGTCTTGACTAATAAGAAATGATTCTCTATGATTATGTGTGAATGCCACAAAGTTTCATGTTTTAAGTTATGATTATTGTGATTACATTTCACTGCCATGATTTATTCCATGTTATGAAATTATGATCTCTTTTGCAGGTTAAGATTTCCAAAATGTTATGTTCTTATGAATATGACGTGATTGATATTTCTTTTTTTACCCTTACTTAGCATTTGAGCTCACCCTTTTATGTTTTATTTTCCCCAGGATATAAAGAAAGGTTTTAGGTAAAAAAAAGGAAGATCTTTATGGTAGATATTGAAGATCTTTCACCACGATTAGAAGATTATATTCCGAGTTTCCAAAGACACTAAACTATTACAATCCTTGTGTGTGTGTTTTTGTTATGTACTAAGTATTCTGCAAATGTAATGTAATGTCAATGTACGTCAGGCTTCGGGTCTCTACAAGTTCTGATCCATTAGTAAACTAAAGTGTGACATCTTCCCTCTTAGGGATACACCTATGGATCTACTTCAATAGGGAATTCTAATCCATTAGTTAAATCAGTTGTGATATCTTCCCTTTTAGAGAGTAACCTCTAGTTTTGATTCAATAGGGTGATCTTATCCATTAGTAAACTCAAGTGTGACATCTTCCCTCTTTGGGATTCACCTTCATATTTACCTCAATAGAGCATTTTGATCTATCAGTAATCCCAGGTGATACATCTTCCCTCTAGGGGATGCACCCTTGAATCCACCTCAATAAGGCATTATGATCCATTGGTAAACTCATATGTGAAATCTTCAATCCTAGGGACACACCTCTAGATCTAACTTAATAGGGCATTATAATCCATTGGTAAAATTAGGTGAGATATCTTCCCTCATAGTTATGCACCTATGGATCTGCCTCAGTAGTGAATTTTGATCCATCAGTAAAATTAGGTGTGACATCACACCTTCTAGGTACAAACCTCCCTAATCCATCCCTACAAGATAATAAACATGTTTCCAACCTATCCCCATAAGATATTAACTATGTTCCCATATTCGAAAGATGTTAAACTCACACAATGGTCCATAACACCTACACCAAGCATAAGTGTGGGATGCCTAAGGTAAAAATCTATGGAAGACTCATACCTATGGTGTTAATTAACTCATGATCGACATAGGATGCCTTGGGTTTTGCACCTAATATGCCTCATTTGAGATTCCCTCCATGGAGGAGGAATATAGGTTCCCAATATACCAAGTGTACATAAATTCTCAAAGATTCCCAACATGAGTACTCTCCATACTGAATGTTGCGACCATATTGAAACAGAATTAGCTTAATTAACCAGTACCCACCTCAAAATGGAACCTGACATGAGTTTTATGAACATGACTCAAATATTTTAGGGAGACTCAGACTATGAGATGAATTCTAAGGATGACTCCATGGAAAGAATAACTAACATACCAAAATCCTTTTTCAAATAAGGATTATGCATTTTTTATGAAGTGTTGAAAGTTACCCACCTTTGGAAAGTGGGAATGTGGGAATAAATGTACACACCTTGAAGACCCCCTAAAAAAATCAAGAAACCTTGTATTAGAGATCCAGGCATAACTATGTATCATTTTCTTGTAGGAATCAACACAAACATAGTTCTTGAACAAAAAACACTCCACATAGGTCTAACCCATATGTATAGGGGGTATTGTTTTTCCATTTATTATTACAGCTAGACCCAGGATTGGATATTCAGGTGTCACTAAGTATACTATGATGGAAGAAATCAAACCACACATGGCCCTTGAGTGGGAAATTCTCAACGCATGTCTAACCCATACAGATAGGGTGAAATTTTTCCTGTTGATTATTTTACCCAGAACCAGGATTAGAGACCTAGGTGTCACTATGTATATTGTGATGGCTTGAATCAATCCGTACATAGTTATTGAAAGGGAAACTCTCCATGTAGTTATGAACCATACATAGAGGGGAGAATTTTTCTAATTAATTATTAGAACATGACGTATGATTAGAGATCATGGTGTCACTACATATCATGTGATGGAAGGAATGTATCCACACATAGTCATTGAATGAAATACTCTCTATGTAGGTCTGACCCAGACATAGTGGGAGGGAGGGTAATTTTACAATTGATTATTTTTTATACACCTAGGATTATGGATCTGAATGTCAATATGTATCCAGTTATGGCAGGAATCGAGCCACTTGTAGTCATCGAGTCAGAATCTCTCCAAGTAGGTATGAATCATTTGTAGAGAGAGGTATTTTTCCCAAAGATTATTGCAACTAAACCCAGGATTGGAGATCCATATGCTACTAAATATCCTATGATGATAGTAAACAAGATACATGTATTTCTTGACTAGGAATCTATCTACAAGGATCAAAACCTTATGAAGAGGGGGGGGGTTTCTTATTTATTATTGCAGATGAAACTAGGATCGGAGATCCGAGTATCAATATGTATCCTGTGATGGTAGAAATTAAGCCACATATAGTTCTTGAATAGTAAACTCTCTATAAAGGTCAAACCCATACACACATGGGTATTTTTCTCATTGATTATTGTGGATGAACCTAGGATCGGAGATCCAGGTGTCATTATGTATCTTGTGATGTTAAGAATCAACCCACACATAGTTATCTTATGGAGGTGTGGTGGAAGACCAATACCCAGGATAATTTTCATCTCTTGTGAGGGCCATAGTAATTCAATGTTTTTTTTCATAAAAGACATGAAAACCATGTTGTTTAACATCATCTGGTAAATATGTTTTGTGTCACTTTTAATGCCTTGAATCTTGGACCATGATAACCCTATCGTGAACTGATATTTCTCGATCATGAGGGGAATCTCTTACCACCATTCATAACCCACATGTGCTATTATTGGTGTGAAGAAAAAGTAATGGAAAATGCTTCTTTCATGAAATTTATGTTATTAAAATGAATGATAGGGGAATTTTTATCATGTAGTGGTTGGTAAAGGATATAATATCTAGGTGTCTCGACACATATCATTGGAATATGATTCAATATATACATAGTTTTGGTAAACCATGGAGTTTAATGTCATGAGGAAAGGAAAAATATTACCAGAAAAGAAAAAGAATTAAAGAAACCTTATAAGAACCATCCATGTGTTTGAGAAATTATCACATGAGAGGGATCCCATGTTTGTGACATGAGGATTCCTGATATGGTTTCCCAAGGCATCATATGCTTGTTACAAAACAAAATACTATATTTTAATGTCATGTTTTATGTAAATTGTCACACAGTTTATTTTCTTATAACTGGGATGATATGAGTCGTGGCTTTTAGGGACATATGATAATGACCTATCCATGTAGTTTAGCATTGTGTGGTATGGATTAAAGGTATCTATATATTACGGATGGGCCCATGAATTGGAATTTGGACATCACTATGTATTCTGTGATGGAAGGAATCAATACATGTATAGTTATTGAGTGGGGAAATTCCCTATATAGATTTTAATCACACACAGGGATGGGGGAACATCATTTTACTTTTTCACAGGTCTAGCTCATGTGTAGTGATTCATCTATGAATTAAAATTTTCATGTAGTTTAAAATCATATAGGAAGTATAAATAAAATCTTGTAGTTTTAGTTTATATGATTAGGAACCTTGGTTTCTTGTAGTTTTATGTTATAAAACAAGTACCATAGGTGTATTATAGTTTTAGAACATACGAATAGACCCATGGACACTTTGAAGTTTAAAGTCCTACTACCAGGATTTAGTAGCATGAGATGGGTTCATTATATTGGATGTTTTCTTGATACCTTGATGGTCATCGGGTATGCCTAGCTGACACGTAGCCACATTATGGTTTAACCAAGATATTTATTTATAATTCCAAGTGAACACATATTAATGTTTCTTTATAAATTTAATATACACCTCATGATCCTTGATAGATATGGAGAAAGTAATAAAAATGTGTTTTAGGTCTTCTTCTGTTCCTAGATGCACCTGATCAAGCTTATAGATGGCGGTGGAGACACCTTCCTCAATTACGAGAGGGGAGTTCTAGATTTCATATTATTCTTATTCCACCTCTAAATAAATGGAGTCATTTTCAGACATGGTGGGAAATTTTATGGAATCTCTATTACTATTGAGGTAAAAGAGGCCTTGGGAAGAGAAGTTGTCATCATGAACTACCAAAGTCATCACATAGAGATTCCAAGGATGATTATATTCTATTATGTTGTCACTAGGGATAGGGGGACCCATAACATCTAGGATTAAGTCTGATGCCTCAATTTGGTTTAGGGGTAGCACATAATCACTTTCGATCACACTCTATATATTCAAAGGGGTGATTGTAATGATGTAGCTATCTCCAACAGTTTCTTTCTTAGTATTATTGGGTCTTTGATAATCAATACCAATTTCTCTGGAAGGAATGAGCATAGGTGAAGATTTCTTTCTTAAAGGTTCTAAATTTATGATTCAATTATTACTCCTATGTCAATAACATTAAAATATTCCATAACAAGGGAGATTTTTTTCTCAAGATACAAGTTAGAGTAAAATTCTCCATTGATTTCCGATCCTCATATACAATCATTTTATGAAACTTTTCCAATCAGTCAAAGATTTTTCATGATGAAAAGATTAAAATGTCATAGGAATTAATTTTCTCTTCCAATCCTAGGTCTCAGGCCATAGAAGATTAAAAATTTTCTAGCTAATAATGTATTGTATTTTTGATTTGTGTGTTACCCTCACATCCTTGATAATTGAGGTATCTATCATTGAATCATTGATAATTTTACTATATACATGACTGAATATAAAGCATACACCCCTCTTCTAAACCATATAGGATTTCATAATTGAATTTTTAATTAGTCTTGAACATGTTTGGAATGTTGTTTCTAGATAAATATCTCTATATATCCATGTAAAATTCTTCTTTATCAGTGCTATATGTCTCCACCTGGTCATAACATAGAGGTTGTCTCTCCAAGTCTCTTATTGACTGAGATGAGGAGTGTATGATGTTTTTGGGGTATTATATACATTTAACCCCATCATTTTGGGAACCTCTATATATGAAAGTATCTAGTTTTTGAGAACCTCCCCATATAAAGGTGTTTGGGAAAGGGGAGTGTTTATTTATCAGAGAGATATATCACCCTTGGGAGGTCAACCACAACAGATTCTATGAGTACAATCCCTATGATCCATCCTTGCACTACTATGAGGAGGACTATCTAGGAAGTGATCACCTTATAATTTTTTTGAAGATTCAATGGACCCTTAATGTGTTAGAGATACAGATCAAACAACCTAAAGGACACTAGTAATGAGAAAATATAGATATGAGCCTCATCCTGTGTTGTGTCTAGAATAAGAAAACCTATCATTTGAGGTTGGGAAGGGTTATGAGACTAATACATGAAAATTTCTGGAATATTTTTATAACCTTATAGTGTATCAGGGAAATGAGCCCTCTACTAAGAAGCTTCTGGAGTATGCTGGTGAGATTTTGTGTCATCCGTAGGAATATGATCTTCCCTATGGGTGGTTTTCAAAATATGTTGGTCGATTATAGAAGAAGAGGGGTTATGAGATCGGTTCATATATGTATTCCCCATTAAAATATTCTGACATAACATCAGAATGGGATAAGGGATATTCCCCTCCTCCTCTATAGACTCTAAAGGATATTGGTTTGGTCTTTCTTTGGTGAGAAAAAGGATGTGATACTACTCTTATAAGTTACTAGAATATTTCAAGTAGATTTATTGGTAAGGATATGAACCTGATATGAGGTTATTTTAATTTTATAATGTCAAACCTAGGTTAGTGAAGGGATATGAACCTGATCCTATGCCTTTAGAATGTGTCGTTGGCCTTTTTTCAATAAGAATATGAGCCTGTAACGAGGTATCTGTCACACCCACTTGGTGAGACTCTATCAAAACAAGGATATTAGATTAGTATCATGCCTTTGGGGTCTTTCATTCATGTTTTTCAATAGGAATATAAACCCATCCCTAGGCATGAGCTACTACCACATGTTGATCCCTAGTCATAATGTGGATATGTTCCCAGTCATGTGCCTTTAGAGTATGAAATTAGCCTTTTCTATAGGAATATGAGCCCATGCCTAGGCCTTCACCTCTCCCACTTGGCGAGCCCCATTAGTAATGGGTATATGAACCCAGTCATATTATTTTATAGTATTCCATAGATAATTTTTGATAAGAATCTTCCCCTATCATAAGGCATGTTACAAACCATCTTGGTGATCTACAAATGGAATGATAATATGAGCCAAGTATTGTGTTGTTCCCTTTACTATAATATCCTGATAATACTCCAGGATGGGATAAAGAATGTGTGCTATGATATAAGTAGATACTTATTCATATTTATCATGATGGTGTGTTGCTATGGATATTAGGATTGGAATGTGCACTTATCCCTATATCATCACCAAAACATACCGGAAGAGCTCCTCTATTTCTATCATAAAGTAATGAAACTTAAACATGGTACATGTAGGAATGTATGCCTACATGACTTAGCTTCTAGGATATCGTTTTCGATGTATTTTATTGAATTGGGGATGTATTCCCACTCATTTCCTCATGCCACTGAAATATTTTGTGGTATTTATGCTTGGGTGTGTGGATCTATACATGCCCCATGCTTTCTTCCTTGATATGATTGCGTAATTTTTTTTAAGAAAGTGTGGATTTTTTCCTTCTCTCTCTGGTATGAAAATTTCCACATTTTAAAAGGTTACCTTAATGCCTAGATTTGAGTGTTCGGTGAGGTGGTCCATTGAATAACTCCCTCAATAGGCGACTGAGGGGTATTGAAAATTCTTCGATATTTTTGGGATAAAGATTTTTCTATATTAGTGGTACTTATAGAAACTATAATTACATCATGATGATGATGATATTTTCTAGTTATTTATATGTTTCACTATTTTACTATCCTGTGACCGGGACATGTTCTGGGTAGTTTCACTTCATTATTGAAGGAAATTATCAAGAATTTTAAATTCATGCAACCAGGACATATCATTTAGTTTAACATCACACAACCAGGTCATATCATGAAATTTAACGTCATGCGACTGGGATGTATCGTTTAGTTTAATTTTTATGAGACCATGATGTATCATGAAATTTATTGTTATGTGACCCAGATTTAGTGCTTTAACATTTCAAGAGAGAGGCTTTTCTAATGGATCTTAGATGAATCTTATGAACATTACATGAGTTTTAGGATCCTTTAAATCCATCAAGAATTAATTTTCCTATTTATAGAGATAATATTTAAAGAAAAACAAATTATCTGTTGTGTTCCTGAGACATTGGTGGAAGGGGATGTAATTTTCATGGCATGTCAAATATCCCTTAATAAGGTTCCTTATTATTGGGAGTTTTATTAAATTATTCTCCATGGAATAGTCAAAGTACCTGGGGACATGTTTTTTCTTGAAGGAATAGAATTTTTTCCATCTTGTATTGAAATACGGTTGTCTATCACTGGGAGATGTATGGATCATGTTATGTTGAACAACCTATGAATCATGTTTAGAGATATCACATGAATAGAGTGTGGATTCCCGTGTTATTGGTTCCAAAATTCCATCATACATCATATTTGGAAGATATTCCATAAAGTTAAAGCAACTCTCTATCATATGACCGAGATGCCGGTGGTTAAGAAAATGGTTTTCATAGAATATCATCTGTGCCTCACTCATATTCCTTTTCACTAGGAGTTGTATCAAACTATTGTCTATGGAATAATTATACTACATAGGGACATGTTTCTATTGGTTGTAATATACCCTTAATTGTCTATCATAAAGATATTAATGATTTCACTTTTTCTCTCATGCGTTACCTATATCGCTGTTGGCATGGACACATGGATGAGTTTGGATTCTGGCACACCCTCGTTGAGTTGGTGAAAATATTGGAATTCCCCCATACCTATGGGATGGGGTTCTTGATGATTTAAAAATGACCCCATCCATATGGAATGGGGTGATGTGTACCAATAGTTATATTTGACCCAATGAGGGTATGATAAATATTTGGATTTCACTACAAGGAGGACTTATGTAGGTAGGTGTTGGTACGTTATTCTGAGGTAGATATCCCTTGATTATTCCCATAATTATTTCAAAAATATCATTGTTCTCTTATCACATTTGAGTGATCCATGATTCTTTGAGAACTTTTTTAGGATCTTTAATGGGTTAACTAGAAGGATATATGATTATACCCTTTACTATCTCAATGATAAGGTGAAATGATGATGATTAAAGTATCAATACGGCCACAAATACTGAATCTGTTGTGTCCATTGCCCATGTTCTCCATCCAAACTACAATCTAAAACTCCAACAAGGTCGATAATATCTTCTGAATATTCTTGAGAGATACCACTGCGACCATCTTTTCCTGTGCTAAAGGCAGACGGTAGGCCAAACTACTATGGCATAGATGACTGTAGGAGGGTTTGATTATACTCATATAGAGTTTTCTCATCCATATTTGATGAAAAGTCCTTAGATACAATTGATACCATATAGAATGATAAATAAGAGGGCTGGTACTCTTGTTCAATGAAATATCTCATTTTACATTTCTGATATACCATTTGGTGGGATGGTACTCAATATACTGTTTGACGGGTTGCAACCCACTATACTATTTTATGGGTTGACGCCCATATTGAAGATGATCCTGGGGTAAAATATGGTAAAAATTCTCTACAACTTTGGGTTGGGGAGCTCTCTGTGATTCCATAATCACCAAGGCTAGCTGCAATGTAGTTAGAGGCTCCTAACTAGTGATGATATGGATTTGATTTTGGGCCATTTTCAAGACACACTAGTGGGCCTTATACAAATTAAAAATAAAATGGATACAAGCCTACTATTAAATTTTATTGTATGGATTCAGCTAGAATGTTATGCTATTGTACACACCAATTTGGATGGTTGGGGTGGTAACAACTTCCTTTGCATCTTCTTATGGAATCATGGTCATATGTCGATGACGATGACCAGAATGGAAAAGAACCCTCCTTACGAGATCCTGATTGGTTGAGTTGACATGGTGATCGTCCCCATCCATCTATCTAATATAGGGAATGTATATGTTTCTTTTCAGTAGGTATTAGTTCCAAAATAGGTTGAATGTGGCAACAAGGTCCATTTTCCCTCCTACATCCTATTATTGGAAAGATGAGCAGTGGGAATTCAACCTCTAGAAGATTTCATGAGCTGATTCAAAATTCTAGATTGATTCATTGATGTGGTAATAAAAGGAAAAGATGTTAAACAATAGGCACTGGAGGTGATATATTATTGATTTCATACATCAGGGCCTTAGGGTCTAAATACTCCATGTTGGGCAATGCACATGATTAGTGTGTCAGACGGTTGTTCACAGCAGGTTGAGGCGTTTTGTGTCCTTTAATAGCTTGTCCAATGGTCTAAAAATCCATTGGTGATTTTGAAAATTTCATTTGGATTGTATGTAATCTATGAGTCTTAAAGAGGAAAAAAGAAAACTTATTAATTCAACATCATATATAAGATTACATTTTCAGTCAATTACTTTCACAGTTAAATGATAAATAGGAGGTCCCTAATTTTATGCAAGGTTAAGTAAAGTTTTAAAAAAGGTGATTGGTTAACCCTTTTGTTTCAAAATAAATGTGAAAAAATGTCCTAAAGGGAACTTGGTAGTCTATCCTTTTTTACTAATTAATGGGATAACACATTTAAAAGATTTCACATAATTGTCACCATTTTGATTCCTAAAAAATCAAGAATGGCTTGACCCAATGCTTGATTATTGGTGATTCATGGTGGTATGAAAATCATTTTCATCAAGATTACCATATTTTTATCTAATAGAAAATCCCAATGGATCCCATATCTATAAATTGGTATAGAATTTATTTTCAAAATCAGGCGGTCAACTGGTATTACAAACCCAATAATTATTTAGAACTCACATTGGTTGAAAAGATGGGTTTTTAGGATCATAAAACCTTTTTTTGGAGGATTTATTTCATATTCTTGGAATTTCTCACAGATTTAAGATATGTTCATGAAATCCTTCCTAGGACCCAATTCATGATTGGGTACCCTTTTTCAAATGCCTTGATAAAGACTATGTACTGACGAGAACAACTATGTTTTCCACAGGTTCCCCATCATTATCTTTTTCATTAACGATGATTTAGTTTATAGACATATTCATGTGCTCTAGAGTTTGTCTCTATCTAGGGAGGTGGTTTGTCTATTGGAGATGGGATTAAACCTCTAAGATTTATCCTACTTATCCTGTGATAACATGAATCAAAACCCATATAGTTAATTTGGCATAGTTTAAGGGATTATGATAAGAATATACATGGAAGCATAGCATCATAGTGTAAGGATGTTTATATATGTCTTGATCCTTGAAGAGGTGTTATATGTATCCTGTTAAGATGCTAACAAAATTATATTTTGTTTGTGTTATGAGCTTCTACGTTGTAAAAGATATGATAACAAAGGCCTTGAGTGAGACTTGTGAATATAAGGCTACCCTGAAATTCCCCATTAGAAGTATGACCCTTTGAGTAAAGATGATATGTAATTGGGTTTACATCCCAAATATGGGCCCACACTAGGGTTTATCCACATCATACTATTGGTACAATCATTTCCAGTTTCTAAGACCATGTGGTTCATGATCAGTGTGAGAAACAAGAGATAACAAAATATTTGACACATAACATGAGATAAAATTTGTATGAGGCATAAAATTTAAAGTTATCCTTTGAGGGGTATGATTACTAGGATAATTAATAATATGATATAGATATTAGGACTAGGTAAATAAATATACGTATCCTTTTTATAATAGGTATCAGAGTCCTCATAGTTAATTTCATCCCTAGCCCACTGATGGGTTGGAGGTACTTGAGGTAATGGTCGGGTCTTACACTAAACATATACCTGTTTGTAATACCACTTATTGTTTTATGATGGAATGTAAAGTATGATATAATTAAGGGGAGAATTGAGTCCCATGAGTTAATAATTTTTTGGATATAAAGTGACTTACACCAGGGTGGATGTGAATTAGTGCTTGGACCTCATGAAGGCTCCCTATATGTCCGGTTTGGACAATAATTGATGTTTTCATAGTTTATTTACCTCATAAAAAACTTTTGTGATAGGGTAGGTGATTATAATAATAGAAATTATTATTATTCCCAAGGTTTAGAAAAGTCAGGGGCTTATATCGGGATATATTCCCTTGTTTCATATATATTCTTTATCCACTGATGGATAAAAAAATGGAGAACATAAAAGGTTAGTTGGATATTCATGGTACAAGACAGAGGAAATTTCTGAGAGAACAACAAAAATACAGTCACATGGGTGCATAACCCTAACCCATTAAGGACACTCCCTGAATAATGGGGGTATTCAGATAAAATTTCCTGGCCAGGGTTCTCAGGGTTCAGGTCTAAGTGTGTATTCCAGACATGGTTGACATATCTTCCTAGTATGTCATGATTGTCTTCCTAACATGTATTGATCATTTTTTTTCATTTTTTGATTTTATACATAATATATCATTATCATACGCTTAAATATCTTGATTGTATGTTAGACAATTCTTGATTGTCTATCTGAAATCTCTTGATCACTTGCCCGGTATATCTTGATTGTTTGTATGACATGTATTGATTGTCTATCATACTTTTTTAGGGTGTTGGGAAGACATGAAAGCCATTTCCAAGGTTTTTTTCCTAACATGTTCAAGATTATTCACATAATTGAATCTGACATGTCTGGGGCCTTTCAAATGATCAACTGACTTTCCTAGAATGTCTTTATATGATCAACCTATATTGTCCACAAAGTTTTCACTTGATCAAACTGACTTGTAAAATATATCTTCACATGATCAAAGTGACAAATCTGGGATTTCTTCAAATGATTAACCTATCTTTTCTAGGACATATTTTCATGAAAAATCTGATTTTTCCATGGGCTTTCACATGAAAATGCTGAAATGTCAATGGACTATAGCATGAAAATGTTGGAAAGTCTAGGGATGCATAAAGGAATAATGGTAATAGTGAGGAGTCTTATAATAAAATGATCAAAATAGATTCATGAAATGGGGTATCATGAAAATATATATAATCGCACACATGGAAATGGGAGCACATATGAGGGTTGAAGCAACCTATCCAAGGGTCTCACGCTTATGACCGCATGGAAAATGGTTTGCATCGCATGAGGAGTGCACGACTGAGTATTCATATTGTGGCCACATATCATGAGTATAGAATATCAAAAGTTAATGTACATAGGAATATGGTTTTTATGGTGAATGGATGACCTATCCATGGGTTCATACATGTTTCAAGGCCACATACATGTCAGGAGTGGGGAGGGGTGCCTGCATGATGGCATTGTATGATGCTCAATTGCTCATGTGATTGACTACTGTCAATGGAGTATTGTGAGGTGTTCTGCAACCATGTGTAGGGGGTTCATGTTGGTCCTAAATTCATGGATTAGGGTTCATGGATGAGGGTTATCAGTCAAGTTACTTGCATGGAGTTTTTACAAATAGTATGTGAAAACATGAGGGAGTTGCATGATCGTGTTAATGGTTTTAAGGCTACATGATCACAGGCGCATGAAACCATCATATAATTAGGATAATGATTCAAGAAATAGATGTATTTCATGAGGATTTCCAAGAATTGGTATCTTCATAATAGCTTCACATGTCATTCAAATCATTAGGTGATGACATGAAGGGTATCACATGATAAAGCTCATATTTATATAGAGATTTCCCCCAAAGGCCATAACCAGTTCTATTACTCCTATATTTATCCTCTAATTTATTCTTACAATAATAGTAATCTTTTATTCCTCTCATTTATGTATTTATTTTATGTGGTGGAATTATTTATATATTCATAGTCTATCTTAAGGTGGTAACACTTTTTAGGGTGTGTATACAACATGTAATGGCCTGAAGCGGTGGAGAACACCACATGAAAGTATGGGGGGGGGGAGGTTATCATGATGGATTCACATGATCACATGATTCAATTTCATCTTATGGATCTATTATTGAATAATCAAATTTAAGAAAGGAAAGAATGGCCCTAGGATTCTTATCCTTCATGTGATGCAGCAGACGACGACCAACAATGGCCTGACATGATTACTTTAGTGGCCTAATGTGATAGTTCGACATGTCCACAACCAAAAACTAGACCAATACCTGAGACTACATACAAGAATAAAATAAAAAATCTAATATATATAATCCTATTAAGATGGAGATGATACATTTTTTTTCATGAACCCTTGCCGATATTATCTTGGCTTTGGGAAATTATCATTATTTGATTGCATGATTTATCCATCTTATCATGATCACTTCTCACGATCACATGATCAATTTTAGTCGACCATAAATTGGTTGTATCAAAGCCTTTATATTATCATATGGTATTACAAGATCCTACAAAGAGATTTAATTGAAGGCATATGGTTAAAGGTGATAGACCATTAGAAATCATGATGACTTAGTTAATATTCACATGACCAGTCACTTAATCATGTGACATCATAATGATCATCATAATTACTTCATGTGATATTTCATGTTCATATGATTTCTTAGGGACAATGTCAACTCTATCATGTAACACACAAAATATATTGTGATGAAATCATGTGATTACATATCACGATCATCTTCATGTGGTGGCATGGTTTTTTTTGAAGATCCATATGCATGGAAAACAAAGTTTCATTCATGACTTAGGGATTATTGAGTTCCTTATATTTCATGGGAGGGGATGATTTTATTAAAAGTAATTTAGCACCAGGGTTGGGAGGGATCCCAGTGTGGCTCATGGGGTCAAACTAGTAGTGTCAAGAGTATGGTGGGTGAGTGGGTGGTTGAAAACGATTCAGGCGAGTGACCAAATGGTTGGAATTGATTTGATTAGGCAGTTGTGATTCTATCCATATTTTTAGTTGATTAATTATGCTACACCTAATATATATCCCACATAAATTTATTAAAATGGAAGGTGGTTCTTTATAAGTTATCATGTATACTCTAGTTTCAAAAAGTCAGTATCTGGGTCCACTCTTGACTGTCACCAGCTCCTCCCTATTCTGGTCAACTTTACCACTGTGCTGCTACCCTACTATGTAGACCTGCCTCTATTTCGCATGATATTTCCAATGCACCAAATTCCAAATATGTTATCTGGATGAGCATGATACCAAGGCATGGTTAAGGAATTTCTCACATGATATTGGGTTGAGCTGGCATGGCTAGCTAGCCTCGACTAGCTAATTTTTTGTATAAGGTTCCATAAATACATAGAGAAATAATATATGTAAAGATGATAAAATAAAGTCCACATCCTTATTGAAATAAACCGAAGACCATATATTATCCTTAATAATTATTCTTTTATACCCATTAACATTAGGCTTCAAAATTATAAAATCTTGATGGAAAAGTGTCAAGTTCACAATTTATGGGTGACTACAGTACCATTTTGACCTCATGAGACATAAACATAAACCAATGCATTAGAGGGTGATATAGGACCCCGCTCTTCATCATCATCCATACATGTGTGTTCCATAAGATACCAGTAATTTAAAATGTCATAAAAATTCAAGGTAAATAATATGGGCTTTATTCATCACAACATAATGATCCCATGTAAACAAAAAATAGTTTTCATAATTCTTCAATATGGTATCACCGAAATTTACCTCAATGATGTAAATAGTTGATACTCAAAGTTCAATCACCCCAATAGAGTATTTAATAAGGACATTTAGAAGGTGATTAATAAAAAATAATTTCAAAATAAATTAATCCTTTTGAGAAAAGGAGTGAAATGTTGGTGAAACCATTAAAGATTTTTTATAAACTTTTTTCATCATTACTGTAAAAGATAAAGCTACAAATCACAATGAAAATAAATTTTTTAAAGAGTGAAGTGAGAAAATTTTAAAAACTTTTACTTTTAAAGGGGATATTAAATAAATGAACCTTGAAAATGACATCAATATCTCCAAAATATCTTGTTAAAACATTTACCTTTTAAAAATAAATTATTAAAAATGATCTATGAAAAAGAAAAAATGTATTCAAAAAAGGGATGTATTTTTTTTTGGAAAAAACATTAATTTTTTTAAAATAAACATCAATAATTAGGTCATAAAAATGATATAATGTTTATCAAAAGTAAATGTGGATTATAGTGGAAGAATATAATATCATAGTAAGGAAAGTCATTTTAAATATTTTAAAATGCCTCTATTTAAAACCCATATCATTAAAAGGATAATGAAGGTTTTTTTTAAAAATGAATAAAGGGGAATATAAGGATCATTGGAGATAAAAATAATTTGAGTTTCCACTAGGAAAAGGATAAAACTTCTAGAAAGTAAAATCATGGATATAGAATATAATTCCATTATAAGGGATGTGAATTATTATTAATAAAATTACACTTTTTATGATAAAAAAGATCTATCAAGGAAGATGATTTTGGTGTGAAACATGAATTCAAAAGAAAAGAATTTTGTAATAAAAAATATTATGATAATAGGTTATATTATATCAATATTTAAAGATAATATTTAATAAAGGTTGATTATGACCCTATGCACAATATTTGACTCACGAGAACACCTTACAATAAGAGAAGAATTTAAATAAAAACATATTGAATGAGTGATATTTATATTGGAATAATATTACCATGAATAAACAGTATTTAATGATATAATATATCATCTAGGAATTATATACACCACATTAATTAAATTGGGTGCATAATATAAAATAAATTTTTCAAAGAGAGGAAGTATTAGACAAAAACCCTTATGAAATAAGAATCATTCTAATAAAAACACCTTGAAAGAGAAAGGGATATTGTAGTTAAAGTTAAAATACCTTGAATAAAAATAACTAATTCTTTTACATATAAAATTTTAAGTATAAAAACTATTTAAATGTAATTACATTCATAGATGAAAATGTGTCTCAAAAAATAAATTTTTCAGGTGAAACCCTTATAGATTTAGATACATTATAATAAAAACCCCTTGAAAGAGAGGGAGATTTAATATGAAGTAAAAATACCCTGAATAAATATAATTCATGGTAGTATATATCAAATTGGTAATATAAAAACTTTTTAAATTTAATTTAGCGAATAAAATAAAATAAGTCTCAAATAAGAAAATTTTGAGATGAAACCCTTAACTTGTTCCATTCGTTCTATGTATTCACCTAACATCATGAATAATCATATTAATTTTATTATAAAACTTATATGTAAAATAATTTTTATATTTAAATTAATATGGAACATTTATTATCACATGTTATTTATTTATTAAATTGTTTTTTTCTTATGGTGGTGTGAAAATTGAATCAGTGTCGACTTATTTCAGTAATTTTAGTGATCAAAGAAGAAATTTTAATAATAAGTTAAATACATAATATGACCTTTACAAAACCATAAAAGAAGAATTATTTTCTTATTAACTTATAATAACAATTTTATTTTTGTTCCCATACCCATCCATGATTGAGTTTTAAAACATTGACCAAGTGGTTGGTTAATCCAACCCCAAACATGACCATGTTATTTCTAGAAGGGTGAGTATAGTTATGGAAATGTATAGAATCATTAGAGTATAAGAATAATGATATTATTTAGATTTTTTATATTGGTGAATCATATTTTGTGTTATTTTTATAAATAAAAAAAATTAATATAAAAAATGAAGAAAAAATAATTTTTGGAGGAGGTAATCCACACGACACACATTTAACATTATTTTATATTAATAAGTGGATGAAAATGAAAAATTAATTTTTTTACATAAATGTAATAATGAAAAATCATAATAAGTATACTGAGGTTATCATATTACTTTGGTAAGGATGGGTTTGGAAGAATAATATTAAGAAGAAAATGTTAAGGATTTCGTAGTACTCACTTTTTTGAATTTGAACTTTCTCATGGAAGTATCTTTGGAAATGAAGGTATTATGATATGAAATTATGAACAAAATCCAATGAACCTAAGAAAAGATTATAGAAGTAAAAAAATTGTATTGTTTTACTAAATAATTATAAGGAATGGTTCTATCAAGAAGGAGTGTAAGTGTCCTCTTTTATAAGTGAAGAAGAGGGAGCTTTTGAGAACCCCTTTAATTTTCAATGATATAATTTCCCAATTCAAGTTAAAAAATACTCCAAAAAATTATAAATAATATAATTTTTTGTAATATTTTATCAATAAAAAATCAATAAATTATTTCAATATAGGTTTTAAACATAATAGAAGTTATTTTTTCATAAGTTTTTACATTCACTGTTCTTTTGTTATTAACTAGGTAACTTGTTTTTAAATGAGTAATTTATTTCTCACAAAGAATATAAAATAGAAATATTACCAAATTTGGGTATTATAAACCTAAATTTAATCTACATTTAATTTACTTCAATATACAAATAAGAGAAAATTTACTTTTAAATTAAACTATCTTATATATATATAATAGTTTTTGTAGAAAAATATTTTTTTAACAATTAAATGTTTATAATATTATTTATCATTGGTTAAAAATTAAATGTTTGCTAATATAATTTAAATACACGTTTAAGCATCTCATTATATACAAAATTTAATATAAATTAATTTAACTTATTTGATTACAATTACGCACCATTAATTAAATAATTCTTTGAAAATAATAGTTTTACCATTATCATGTCATTAAATTTAATATTTGTAATAAAAAATTTATGAATAAATTTTAAATATAAATTAGTACATAATATGGTCATGTTTATCCAAAATATTAAATTAATTTTGAAAGATTAAGTTTCTACATGTGTTGAAAAGTAATTTTTAATATAAGAGAATAATCACAGTTATTTAAAATAAAATATTAATTATGTTTCCAAAATGATATAAAAGGGTTTTTGGAAAAAGTAATTTTAAATTTATAAAGTTTACATAAAAAATTTTAAAAAATATTTAATTCATTTTTTATTATGATTATTTCTTAAAAGTGGTAATTTTTAACCAAATCAGTATTTTCATTATTCACCTAAAATCAAATTATTTCATAAAGATCCTAAGTATTAATATTAATATAATATTATTATTATAAATCAAAAAAAGAATATAATTTTATATATTTTAGATTAAAAAAATAAAAAATTTTGTTTTTAATTTTAAATCCAAAATATAATGGAAAATGAATTTTATTAAAAAGTAACGTTTTTAGAGATCAAGTGCTCGTAATATTATTTAATATCAATTTATAATTTAAATAATTATAATATATTAGTTAATATAATGAAATATTATATATTATTATTTAATATTGGTATCCTCTAAATATATAAATTTCTAGATGATTTATACACTTTTATTTACAAGAAGTTTTATTATTCGTCTGGATATCTCAATAAAATTAATACTATATTCCTAAATTAATTTAAGTTCAGTGTTGTGTATGGATACAGATATCAAACATATTTAAATTAATTATAGGAACACATTTATCATAATCTAATGTCATTATAGTAAGGTTTGGTCCTTTTTCAAAAAATCACTTCATAATTTTCATACAAACACTTTATAAGGTTAAAATGAAGAGTTATTACTATTAACCAGTTTTATAAAAATTCAAAATCTTCATATCAAATATGTATTATTTAAGAATTATAATCTTTATATAATTAAATAATAATTAAAATTAATATAATTAACAATGAATATAATATTTAAATAAATAGAAAAGTATAAAAACAAAAAAAATCCATCAAACTAAACATAATTATAAAATCAAAATCAAATATATATATTTGTTTTTTGTATTTTTAAATTATCAAAAAAATTATATAAACAAAAATGATAGAGTTTTTTAAATGACCCAATAAAATGATATGAGGGAAAAGAGTTACTGAAACAATTAAAACTCTATCATCTCCCTATTTCAAACACAAACAATATCCCCCATTTTGGTAATTACAAAACCAATTATAGCGACCCATAATCTTCATACAAAAATATCAAATATTTTTTAGATGAATATTCAATATACAAAATTACAATATACACCATAATCATATTGGTCTAGTATATTTGTAAACTTGGATGCTCAAAAGTCTTGTTCATAAGAGATCCACATTGTCTCATACTTAGTTCTTCATAACCAACACCCTTATAATACACATCATACATAAAAAAATTATCCATAACCCGGGGAAAGTAAATATAAAAAAATGGTGATCATAGATGATCAATAGTGTTAAACAAGGGAGATGTCAATTTAAGATCACATGAAAACATAAGAAACATATAAGTGTATGTGTTCAAGATAATAACTTAAAAACATCATACCAAATATATCATATATCATAAACATGAGTTATGAAATAAAACATTGTCATTTAAAAAGAAATGAATCATCAAGGAAAAAGATTATCATTGATAAATAATGAACCATGAGTTCAGATCATATGCATAAAAACATTACATAAAAGTGTGACACCATCATAGGTATAGAAACTATTTCATATGTCAAGGTTAAGTGCCGTAACCATAAAATCATAGTGGATTAGGAATCAAAATCATGTTTCCTATTTCATTAAACATTATGAATCATAACATATTTCCTAAAGTGGATCATGAACGTCCAATTTTTCCCTATACTGGAGAAGGAACATAATTTTTCCCATAGTTTATCAATAAAATCGAATTTTTTCCCATATTGGATCAAGAACATTAACTTTTTTGTCACAGTGGACCAATCACATCGAATTGTTTCTCATAGTTACCATATTAGATTTATAAATTTAACCAACGCATTGGAGTGTTATATAATTCCATTATCACACATGACATAATGAAAACCATGTATATGTTTTCAACAAGATCATAAAACCTTCACCACATCATCATGACATAATCCAATGAAAGAAATCATTTTTATAGACATTTCATCATTTCATCATAGAATAATTGGTGGAAAATTACTGGGTTTCATAAAAATATCATCATCATTACCATAACCATATATAGAAATAATAAGGATAATATAATTTTTTTTCATATCTGCATTAAACCATAATTAACATAAAAGGATGTTATTATAAAGGAAAAATCCTTCAAAAGATCACTAAAATATTTTTTGAGGAAAATACCCATTTCTATTTAAAATCACTTAGTTAAAAAATGAAAGCAAACAAAATATTATAGAAAATTTATTATTTAAAACGAACCCAAGAAATTTTTTATTTAAGTATGAAATTATTGAGTGGTCATCATGGTGAAAAAATCTGTTCATGAAGAGTATATTAAAACAATTTTTCCTTTCGCATTTTTAGTAAAAAGTTAAAGTGACTTGTTTAGAAAATGACAATAAGATTACTTTGATTTTTTAATAAAAATAAATAAATTATAAAAAATGAATTAATATATTCATACGTGAATATTAAAAACAATTTTTAAAACATTTTAAATAAAACATGTACATGGAATAAAATATTCCCGACTAAATAGTAAAACATTAGTAGTTTTACATAAAAACATTATTTCCACCACATGAGTAATTAAAGTGAGGTAAATGAAATGAAAAATTTTATCCTACATAAATGGACATATGAAAATAAGAAATAAATTTATTTATTATATAGGGATCATATAATTTCATTATTGGAAATTCAAGTATTAAAAAATCCCAAATATAATGGGATTGAGATGTAGATCCTTTTTCACTTTCATAAATTATTAATCATAAGACCCTTGAAAGAATAAATTATAATTAAATGTTAATTATCATTTACATAATTATATTAATGTATAACATGTAAAATTTTCCATAAATACACCAAATAAAAAATATATATGTAAAACCTATGTCCTAAAGAAGATAATTGGAGACGATAAACCCTTACCTCATGTTTGAATTGTTTTAAAGGAGATCTAACCTATTGTATATTAAATTTAAGTTTATTATAATTATATAAAATAATTATTAACATAATTTTAATATCATATGTGATCCAATTAAAAAATTTCAACAACAATTTATTGATAATTCTTTATTAAAATCCATATTTCTGGGTGTTAAATGTTTCCTTTTTCATGAGAATTTTTGTTCGGTTTTTCTTTTCCTTATTCATTGATAACAGTTCAATAATCTATAGAATATTAATAATGTTATTAATATCATATATATATTTATATATTATATTTATTCATTCAGAAAATATAAAGATATTAAAATGAATTACACTATTCATGGTGACGGTAGGTGGTATATAAGCATGAATGCTATTTTCACATTTCTACAGACTAAATGAAATAAAGGTAAATAATAATTCACATATAAAGAATAATTTTTATATAATATATATTATATGTAAAATCCTAGATAAATGAAGAAAATGAAATTTTCATATTTATTAATATTTGTGAATTAAATACTAATTTTACTTTAAATGGGTTTTTATGTTCGATAGCGTACCTGATACGCAACAATGAGTTTCTTTGAAATATTAAGTTGCACACTAATAATATAATATTATTATTTTAAATAGTAGTTAACTCCTTGCTATTGTATTGGAGGAAATGAATAAAAATAACTACAATATTATTATACATGTTTTTTAAATGTATTTACATTTATCCAATAAAAGTTAGAGGTTTAAAATGTGAATGAATCTAATTTTAAGCATAAATTACATTAAAAGGCCGATTTACCGCCTTTTAATGGAGATCTCTCATTAAATCTAATTTTGGCCACTTTAATACATTCTATCTGACCAAATGAATTCTTTCTTCAGAATGGGGACATCAAAATTTACTTTGTGCAAATTTTTGGAATTTTTCTGATAAAGTTCATTTTCTAATAAATAGTGAAAAATATTGTAATTTAATTCAAAACTGTGTTTTAATATAATTTATTTATATTGTTAGATTATCTTTATAATTGTTTTTAATGTGTAATTAGAATAAATTTTTAGCATTTAATCCAATTTTGGTTGTTGGAATTAATTTCACTTAGAAATTGGACATAAACAAGTATTAATCTTTTAATAGTTATTGTTTCTTAAAAACACGCTATTTGTTTTGATAACGGGAAATAATTTTAACATTAATTAATTCCAATTCTATGTTTTGAATTTGAAAAAATAGACATCATTTTTGAATTTGGAATATAAAATATAGCTTAGGCTTAATTTTTGGTATTTTTCTAAAAAACTTCATTTTTTAGGAATAGTGAAACCACTTAGTGGTAGTTAAAAAAACTGAATTTTTCATTTAAATAAAATTTTACCACATTTTTGAAATGAATTTTTAAAAATTCGACATACATGGTTGTTGTCAAGAAGTAAAATTTGGTTAATTTAGATTAAAATAATTTTTGGTGAATAGTAACTTTTGACTTTTATTTACCGCTGTTAAAGGTAAATAGGTTAATTCAAGGTAAAAAGAATATAATAATAATTAAAAATTACCTTAACACTTGTCCAAAACTTATTGGTTGAGTCATTAATGACCATGGGCATCTTAGGGTCGATTTTGGGACCCCATTGAGCCACTTGGTTGTTATAATGACAATTTAGATTAATAAATTTAATGTAAAGACAAAATTGACATTAACAAAACTCTTTTAGTAATTCATTTTTATATGGTGATATATAAGTTCTATTTTAGACTATAAATATTATTTGGAAATCTAAAACGATTTAAAACCTCTTGGTATTTGTTTTATAATTTTTAGGCATCATATAAATTAAATTAGTCATGACACAATAATGATGCATTATTTACCTCATTAATAAATGATTTAAATAAATAAGATTATAATGATTAAATTATTATCCAAAACATGTCCAATTTTGATTGGATGATTTTATTTCGACTATTAGTCATTATATATTTGACCATAATGATTTATGGATCATTATTAACCGAATATCATTATATTATAAAATAATAGTTTCACACTTTCCTAAAGAGCCCCTCCTCTCCCTTATAAAAGGAGACCACTTCTAACCAATTCACTACACCTATCAAGACATTTTTATTGTCCAAAATC
Source organism: Viscum album (assembly GCA_963277665.1). Classification (NCBI taxonomy): domain Eukaryota; kingdom Viridiplantae; phylum Streptophyta; class Magnoliopsida; order Santalales; family Viscaceae; genus Viscum; species Viscum album. The sequence goes on from OY728156.1 coordinate 1,892,319,116, forward strand.
AGACCAATTACACTCCCTAAATCCCTCTACTCCTCCTAGAAGCCTCACCTTAGGCAGAAGGCACTTCAAGATGTCCTTTGGTTCAAACCAAAGGGAGTTACCCAAATTAAAGTTAACGATTTCACTTAAATTGTTTTCATTTATTTTACTTCTCCAACCCCTATAATATTTTCATCCCTTTATTTTGTGATGACATCAGTATCCAAAATATACAAGGATTTTTTCTGAGAAGTATTTGAGATACACTTACACACACCTCCATCTAATGGATGTAGAACATAATGTTTCTGTGGATGGTAAACTAACTCCTCAGGAAATGATGATTGTTCAAATATCTCCAACTGCCTCTCATGGTGGCCATTATGATGGAAATGTACTTATATATGATATATATTATATTTATGTTTTATTTATGCTTCTGTATTTTCCATTTATATCACGCCTTTATGGTTTCTATACTGGGTAAATACGATAATCTCATTTGTGGAAGTGCGGACTACCGCCCCCTCAAAGTGATTTGATTAGTTAATGCCTTATGTGGGATGTATAAAGGATGGAGTTAAAGATATTTTATATTATATTATACCGGAATTATAATATAACTCTGTATCATTATGTTATATTTTCATTAAAATAAGAAATAGAAATGAAAGCAGCGTTCATGCGTTCGTACAACTTACCATCTCCATGAATGGTACATTTCATTTCTTACCTCTAAATGTTATGTACTATTATAAATATATGTATATAATAGATATATATGATATATGTGATATACAATTCATGAATATCATTCTGGACATAATGAACCATTGACCACATGAACAACATGTGATTATAAGTAGTCTATTTTTTTACTCTAGTACCAAATATCGACAAAATGGATGTTATGAACTTAATTGATTACATAATGTTTATAACATGGTAATAAGTGATATAAAAGGAATAATAATCTTAGAAAAGGTTATTAAGAAAGTATAAATTAACTTTAGTTTATTATTCAGGATATTAAAGAACGATCGATTCAAGTCAGACATGAGGTAAGGGATCCGACCTCTCTCTTTCTTTTCAAGTACTCTCATTTATGCCATTTCTTTAATGCTCTATGTTTTCATGTTGGAGGATGTTATTTTATATTCACTATACTTTAGTTTGTATTTTCATATGATTATAGACCCCTTATTACTCTCATCAATTCATTTTAAGAATTTTTAAGTGGTGCCGTTAGGCTGCCGAATTTTTGTAAGGGATTTCATATCTCACTATTAATTCTGTGAGATTTCCATCATTCACCACTTATTTATTGCATGTGGTGTATTGTGTACTGAATTTTTATGTATATTATAATGATTCTTATATTCATGGTATTCTTTGATTCATTTGGTGGCTATTAACTTTGGGTCATATGACTCGATTGATTACAACATGGTAATGGGTTTTCATCTCACTTTTTATCCCCATGAGATACATGATATATTTTCCACTACATTATTTTGTGTGGTGTATGTAATGCCCATGATTGTACTCTTTTTGTAATATAATTTCATTTATTATTATATACATATTCATTGTATGATCCTTCATGTGGTATATGTTTTGTAAGTTACCAAATCGGTAAGGGAACCTTTCACCCTCCTCTTTTTAAAAGACTTATTTTTTTTATGTCTTTTAATTTATATCTTATTATGTTGGGATATATTATTATATATCCTTATTGATGTAAAATTTATGTCCAAGTGATGAGATACCCTTTTTATCTCATCAACTCATTTTCTTAATTTTAAAGAGACACCGTTAGGCTGTCGAATTTATATAGGGGAACTTCTTAACCTGATTTTGATTCTTTTTGTTCAACTTTACTTTTTGAATATGTCATCCAATGAATATGTGTGAGTGAACTCTCATTTTTTTAAACTTAATGTCCACTTATATTGTTTTTATTTATATTTTTCACACATAATTATGAGATTTATTTATCCTTAATTTAAGGATACCATCATTATAAGGGATTTCATCTCAATTTACAGTTCCATTGAGACTTCATTTTTGTTATGCACCAATTCCATCTTATATGGTGTGTATATTGTTCTCTGACATATTATATCATGAATCCATTTATTCTCATGATATTATAAAGTTCTGATTAAATGTTATTCCTCAATTATTTGTATTCAAGCGTCACTCATTTTGTTGAAAACTCTTTAACAAAAATATCATTTTAAATGTTTTAAAGATTTATTATTGTAAATATTTATCATTAATGTCCATGTTTTAAAAATGGTTTTAAGGAATTATTTATATGGACATTATTATTTTAAAATTTTAATTCATTTAAAATCTTCAAAGTGGTATGGGACACTTTGATTCAAAAATCTTTTTTTAAATCGGTTTTTAAAATGGATTGATTATTTAAATATATTGAAATTACTTATTGTGATTGAAAATGAAATGTTATTAGTGAAATGTTTATATTTGCCATATTTTATGTGTTATGATGGTACTTGGACATTTGACGGGTGTTTACATGATAAACCATATGACGGGTGGTGTCGTGAATACCAGGACGGGTGGTTACGTTATAACCTCCAATGCATTGGGTATGGATGTCGGCCATTTGGCTATTCCATGTAGTGATATGTGTGGAAGTCAACCGTATGGTTATTACATTTAAGTATGTTTATGTCCTAAGTTACCTTTATAAGTTATGTGTTTTTATATGGGTTTTATGGTAATATTTTGGTTACAAAAGGGTAAGTAATGATATTTATTCATTGAAGAGTATTTACTACTTCATAAAGGGGAAAAGTATTACTTATGTTAAAGTATTCATGGTTTAATTGTTGTTTTGAAAAACTATCAGTTTTACTTCTTTGTGTATCCCTTATTGATCTTTTTATGCTCATCCCAAGTTTTTGAAATGTTTTTCACAGGAAATAATATGGAATAGGGTCAAGGATGAGATCAAGAACATTCATGCTGTCTTAAACATGGAACTAGACATGACTCTTTTTTCCAAGAGTTCAAGTTTTGTAAAAAAATGGATTCTGGGTAGAAGTGTCTACTTTGTAATATTTTCAAATGTAATAGTTATGGCCTAACTCTGTAAAACTCTGAACCTGAAAACTTCCTCAATGTGAATTATTAATTTAATTCAAGATTATGCAATGTTTTAAGTCAGGTTCCTTATAGTTGGTATCAGAGGGAGGTTTAGACAACATTAGAGGTTAGGGTGTTATCTAAGCATAAGTAACATAACCATAATGGTTATCATATTCGAAAGAGTTGTAGTTATTTTGAATGATTTTAAGATAAAATGAATATGCATTTACCCTCCTCATAAGATATTATATGATGATTTTACTAATACACTCACACTGACCTTTTTGGTTTTAGTAAATGGCTGGATCTAGTAGGCACCAAAGTAACAGTGGATGTGAAGGAAATGGTGACAATTTTCTGAAGGAGCAACTGAATGAAATGAGAGATACAATGAGAACTCTTGTGGTTATTCTCAACCAACTATCTGAAGTCATGATTGAAAACATGAAACTTGGTAATTTTTATAAGGCATCGTATATTCAAGAATCCATACAGAATTTCAGGTAATAATCATAAAGGTAAGTATGTTCCAAAAACAGATGTGTCAAGGATGTGGAAAGAAACACCTAGGAAAATGCTTCAAAGGGACAGTAATATGATATAGATGTGGGGATAAAGGTCATAAATCAAGAACCTTCCATGGAAAAAGGAAGCATCCAATTGACTCTAAAAAAGGGAAAGAAGTTATTTCTGAGGGATCAATTGAATGTTTTAAATGTGGTGTCCATGGTCATTATACAAACAAGTGTCCTACGAAGATGTTTCGAGAATGGGATCAACAGGATCATACAAATATTTTTCTATCAATACCTAATGCCATTCCGATTGAGGATGAAGAAACTGACAACGACCAATGAAAGGTATAGATTATTTCTTAACATATGTTTTGATGTTATTGAATCTTAGGATATGATTCATGATTCTGTTTGTAGGAAAGAAGTATTTCAGAATAAGTTGAAAAGGAATGGTTAATGGATCATTAATAATGTTGAATGTGGAAGAAGTCAACATATAAGGGATTCAAGAGTTATGGTAGATTTTTGGATGGTGAAATGCTTAAAAGTATTAAGGTTCTTTTGATGATGGGAATTACATTAGAAAACTTTTTGTAGTACGTGTAACCCTAACGTTTGATTTATGAAAATTTTATTCAAGGAATAATTATCTTTACTTTTGTGGATATAGTTATAAAGAAACATTTCAGTTTATATGATCCTTGAATTTGAGGAAATTATAGGTTAATACATTTTTGGGATGAAAAATGAAAGTTATTAGAAAACCTTCATGGTTAAATTATGATATGGTTATTTTTGATAAATTTATCTCTTTTTCGGAATGTTATAAAATAATATAGTTTTTGAAAAGGGACAAAACGCAGACCGTGTGACAACCCGTCACGTCGGATGAAGCTATGGGAATCAAACCCACAACCAATGTACAACTGGTATTTATCTCCTACCACTGGTCTACATGAAGTCCCCGTTTATTTTGACTAATTATTTTTAGTTAAATGATTTTATGAATCCATAACAAGTTTATTTTGGGTCATCTATGGAAATTATTAACCTAGCATGGAGAATATTTGATTAAGTTAATTGCTTTTCAATATGAGATTTTAAGAGTAACTACTGTTATTTGGAGATAAATTTTAAGATTTATCTTGGAAGACTATATGATTAAATCCTTCAGAGATTTGGGTTTAAATATTAGTTTGGATTACATTGAAGAATTTTAAGGAGAACTTTTTATTGAATGGTCTTTGTTGAACTATGGGTTTTGTTAGACAAATTTTGGAGATTAAGAGTAGTTTTTCATTATGTAAAAGTATATCCTTTTGGGGGATTCTATGATCGTGTACTAAATGATTTGGTTTTAGTTAATATCTAAAGACAAGGGATATATATAGTTTATCATTTGTGGATTAATTTATTCTCTCGAAGTTGATTATAGCACTTTTAATGTAAAAAAAGTCAACCTGAATTCTCATCGTTTGGAGAATATATGAGTTTGTGTTTGAAATCTAGTAAAAGATGAATGTCTACATGACAAGTAAGTATATTTCCTTATGTTTTTTAGTTAAGATCATAAATAAATTCCTCAATGAAAAGTTAATTAAAACAAAAACCTTGTATGTTAACTTTTCCTAATGGGGAATCAAAGACCGTTTAACCCATCACAAGTTTGTGAATTTATGGTGGTTAAATTTCTCCTAAACATGTTTTCTATCACTCTCCATCAGAACTTGAAGGTTTTTTTATCCACTATATCTATGTTTTCATGGAATCCTAGTATCTATTTTCTAGGGTATCCTTCGTACTTCTCTTCCTTTATTTTAAAGTGATAGTTTTATTAAATATTTTTTTGATATGGGGCTTTTAATGAAGTTCCCGATCCCAATTTTTAAATTGCGAGGATGCAATTCTCAAAAGGGGGGAAGGATGTAACATCCTGGATAAATGATGAATATGAAAATTTAATATTTATTAATATTTGGGAATTAAATATTTATTTTACTTTAAATGGGTTTCTATGTTCGATAGCGTACCTGATACGCAACAATGTGTTTGTTTGAAATCTTACGTTGCACACTAATAATATAATATTATTAATTTAAATGGTAGTTAACTCCTAGATGATTTATTGGAAGGAATGAATAAAACTAAGAAAAATATGATTATACATGTTTGTTAGATGTATTTACATTTATCCAATAAAAGTTAGTGGCTTAAAATTTGAATGAATCTAATTTTAAGCATAAATTACATTAAAAGGCCGATTTACCGCCTTTTAATAAAGAACCCCCATTAAATCAAATTTTTTCCACTTTAATAAATTCTATCTGACCAAATAAAATATTTCTTTATAATGGGGACATAAAAATTTACTTTGTGTAAATTTTTGGATTTTTTATGATAAAGTTCATTTTCTAATGAATAGTGAAAAATATTGCAATTTAATTCAAAACTGGGTTTTAATCTAATTTATTTATATGGTTATATTATCTTTTTAATTGGTTTTAAAGTGTAATTATAATATATTTTTACCATTTAATCCAATTTTGGTCATTGTAATTAATTTCACTTTGAAATTGGACATAAACAAGTATCAATCTTTTGATAGTTATTATTTCTTAAAAACACGCTATTTGTTTTGATAACGAGAATTAATTTTAAAATTAATTAATTACACTTATATTTTTTGAATTAGGAAAAAATAGACATCATTTTTGAATTCGGAATATCAAATATATCTTAGGCTTAATTTTTGGTATTTTTTTGATAAACATCAATTTTTGATGAATAGTGAAACCACTTAGTGGTAGTTAAAAAAACTGACTTTTTCATTTAAATGAAATTTTACCACTTCTGTGAATTGAATTTCAAAAACCTGACATACATGGTTGTTATCAAGAAGTAAAACATGGTTCATTATGATTAAAATATTTTTTGGTGAATAGTAACTTTTGACTTTTATTTACCGCGGTTAAAGGTAAATAGGTTAATTCAAGGTAAAAAGAATAATATAACAATTAAAAATTACATTAACACTTCTCCAAACCTTATTGGTTGAGTCCTTAATGAAAATGGGCATCTTTGGGTCGATTTTGGGACCCCACGGAGCCACATGGGTGTGATAATGACAATTTAGATTAATTAATTTAATGTAATGAAAAAATTGACATTAACAAAAATGTTTTAGTAACTAATTTTTATATGGTGATATATAAGTAATATTTTCAACTATAAATATTATTTGGAAATATAAAAGTATTTCCTACATCATGGTATTTATTTTATAATTTTTAGACATCAAATAAATTAAATTAGTTATGACACAATAATAATGCAGTATTTACCTCATTAATAAATAATTTAAATAAATAAGATTATAATGATTAAATTATTATCCAAAACATGTCCAATTCTGATTGGATGATTTTATTTCGAATATGAGTCATCTTATATTCTACCTTAATGATTTTTTGACCATTAGAAACCTAATATCATTATATTATAAAATAATAGTTTAACACTTTCCTAAAGAGACCCTCCTCTCCCTTATAAAAGGAGACCACTTCTAACCAATTCATCACACATGTCAAGCCATTTGGATCGTCCAAACTCTGACAAATTATACTCCCTAAATCTCTATCCTCCCCTTATAAGCCTTAACTTATGTATAAGGCACTTCAAGAAGTCTTTTGGTTCAAACCAATGGGAGTTACCCAAATTAAAGGTAACGATTTCTCTTAAATTGTTTTCTTTTATTTTACTTCTCCAACAACTAAAATATTTTTATCCCTTTATTTTGTAAAAAAATCAGTATCCCCAATATACAAGGATGTTGTTATGAGAATTATTCAAGATAAACTTACACACACCTCCATCTAATGGGTGAAGAACATAATGTTTCTGTGGATGGAAAACTAACACCTCACGAAACGATGATTGTTCAAATATCTCCAACCGCCTCTCGTGGTGGCCATTATGATGGAACTGTATTTATATATGATATATATTGTGTTTATTTTTTCTTTATGTTTCTGTATTTTGCATTTATAGGATGCCTTTATGGTTTCCATAGTGGGTAAATACGATAATTTCATTTGAGGAAGTGCGGGCTACCACCCCCTCAAAGGGATTTGATTCATTAATGATTTATGTTGGACGTATAAAGGATGGAGTTAATGGAATTATATATGATATTATACTGGAATTATAATATACCTATCTTTAATTATGTTTTATTTCCATTAAAATAAGAAATATAAATGAAAGTAGCGTTCACACGTACGTACAGCTTACCGTCTCCATGAATTTTGCATTTCATTTCTCACCTCTAAATGTTATGTACTATTATAAATATATGTATATAATATATATATATATATATATATTATATATGTGATATAAAAATCATGAATATTATTTTTTATATAATGAACCATTGACCACAAGAACAACATTTGATTATAAGAAGTCCATTTTTTACTCCACTACCAAATATTGACAAAATGGACGTTATTAAATTAAATGATTAAATAATGTTTATAACATGGTAATAAGTGATATAAAAGTAATAATGAACATGAAAAATGTTCTTAAGAAATTATAAATTAACATTAGTTTATTATTCATGAGATTAAATAATGATCGAGTCAAGTCAGACACGAGGTAAGGGATCCGACCTCTCCCTTTCTTTTCAAGTACTCTCGTTTATGTCATTTCTTTTAGGATCCATGTAATTATGACGGGGGATGTTGATTTATATTAAAAATAATTTAATTTTTATTTTCATATAATTAGGTAACCCCTCTTAATCTCATCAATTCATTTTAATAATTTTAATGTGGCGTCGTTAGGCTGCCGATTTTTTGTAAGGGATTACATATCTCACTATTAATTCTGTGAGATTTCCATTGTTCTCCACTTATTTATTGCATGTGGTTTATTGAATACTACCTTTTGATATATATTATCATGATTCTCATTATATTCATGGTATTGTGTGATTCATTTGGTTGTTATTAACTTTGGTTCATACGACTCGTTTAATTACAACGTGGTAAGGGGTTTTCATCTCACTTTTTATCCCCATAAGATACATGCAATATTTTCCACTACTTTATTTTGTGTGGTGTATGTAATTCCCATGATTATACTCTTTTTTTAATATAATTTAATTTATGAGTATATACATATTCATTTTATGATCCTTCCTTCAGGTGGGATATGTTTTGTAAGTTACCAAATCGGTAAGGGAACCTTTCACCCTCCGATTTTTAAAAGACTTCTTTTTTTTATGCCATTAATTTACATCTTATTATGTTGGGATATATTATTATATATCCTTATTGATGTAAAATTTATTTCCAAGTGATTAGATACCCTTTTTATCTCATCAACTCATTTTATTAATTTTAAAGAGACACCGTTAGGCTGTCAAATTTTTATAGGGGAACTTCTTAACCCAATTTTGATTCTTTGGGTTCAACTTGTACTTATTGAATATGTCATCATATGAATATGTGTGAATGAACTATGGTTGTTTTACACTTAATATCCAATTATATTGGCTGTATTTAATTTTTTCACACAAAATTATGAGATTGATTTATCCTTAATTTAAGGATACCATCTTTATAAGGGATTTCATCTCAATTTACATTTACATTAAGAATTCATTTTTTATGCAACAATTCCCTCTTATATGGGGTATATACATTGCTTTGACATAATATACCATGAATCCCATTATTCTCATGATATTATAAAGTTCTGATTAAATTTTATTCCTCAATTATTTGTATTCAAGCATCTCTCATTTTGTTAAAAACTCTTTAACTAAAATATCATTTTAAATGCTTTAAAGATTTATTATTATAAATCATTATCATTAATGTCTATGTTTTAAATATGGTTTTAAGGATTTATTTATATGTACATTATTGTTTTAAAATGTTAATTCCTTTAAAATCTTCAAAGTGGTATGAGACACTTTGATTCAAAAATCTTTTTTTAAATGGTTTTTGAAAATGGATTGATTATTTCAATATCTTGAAATTACTTATTATGATTTCAAATGAAATTTTATTAGTGAAATGATTGTATTTGAAATATTTTATGTGTTATGATGGTAGTTGGGCATTTTATGGGTGGTTATGTGATAAACCATATGATGGGTGGTGCCGTGAATTCCGGGATGGGTGATTACGTTATAACCTTCAATGCATTGGGTATGAAAGTCGGCCGTATGGCTATTACAGTTAGTGATATGTGTAGATGTTGACTGTATGGTTATTCCATTTAAGTATGTTTATGTCCCATGTTACCTTTAAATGTTATGTATTCTTTATATTGGTTTTATGGTAATATTTTGTTTACAAAAGGGTAAGTAATGTTCTTTTATTCAGTGAAGAGTATTTACTACTTCATAAATGTGAAAAGTATTACTTATGTTAAAGTATTCATGGTTTACTTGTTGTTTTAAAAAACTAACAGTTTAACTTCTTTGTGTATCCATTACTGAGATTTTAATGCTCATCCCAAGTCTTTGAAATGTTTTTCACAGGACATAATGTGGAATAGGGTCATGGATGGGATCAAGGAAAATTCATGCTGTCTTAAACATGGAACTAGACATGAATCTTTTTTTTTCAATAGTTCATGTTTTGTAAAAAAATGGATACTGGGAAGAAGTGTCTACTTTGTAATATTTTGAAATGTAATAGTTATGGCCTAACTCTCTAAAACTCTAAACCTGAAAAGATCCTCAATATGAATTATTCATTTAATTCAAGATTATGTAATGTTTTAAGGTCGGGTCCTTATATTATATATATTCATTCAATATATCATTTTCACCATCCAAGTAAAATGGAAATGGAATAAAATCATATCACTTCATGTTGGTGGTAGTCTATACGTATGCATGAGCGACGTTATTGATTTATAAAATATTGGATTATAAGAAAGAAGATATGGTATTATAATAAAATAATAATAATTACATCATAAATATAATATGTAATCATTAAACCTATCATATTAACCATCCATTAAATACATTGATGGAAAATTAATTGTATCCCTATGTGGAGGTGGTAGTTCACACGTATGCACAACCAATACTTTCACCTCCCATTTGATTAAATAAAAGGTGGATATTGGTGGATAAAAAATCACAATAAAATTGTATTATACTGAGGATAATAAATTTATTATTTTATTCTGAATACCACAAATTTATATGAGGAAAAAGAAGATGTAAAAAGAAAGTGATCAGTTAAGAAAATTAGCTCTTCTTTGAAATAAATCCTTTAGATCTCCTCTTAAGAATCCTAGGGTTGTTTTTTTTGAAAGAAAAAACCATTAATTAATGGATAAGTAATTTTGTAATAATTTTTAGGGTTTTATTGGTATATGAGGCTCAAATTTGTGTAAAAAAGTGATGGGGGGGTGGGGGTGGGGTTGTCCTTGTATAAGTTGGGGAGATTACACAGTTTGAACTACTAAAAAGATTAAAATATAATTAAGTTATTATCAATACAAATGCTTCCAAATATACATATATTATAATATAAGGTATTATTTTTTCTAAATATCATGAAAATACAAAATTTATAAAGGTTTATGTGGTGTTTCAAACAATATCATTTAGTTTAATCCATTAGTTAACTAATTTTAACCATAACCATAGCAATGACTTTTACACTATCAAAGGATTATAATTTTAATTATAAGGTATAAATTTGTTTATAAATGGACAAGGGATGATATTTAAATCCATTTTCATCAAAATTTTCCTCTTTTAATAATTTTATTATTATTAAATAATTTAATAAAATATCATGTAACATAAAATATCATTAATGTAATTTTTGACACTTTTCATTTATTTTGACATTAAAGACAAAATTCTAGAATAGTAATTTAAATACAATCCTTTGAAACGTAAATAATATTTTATATTTATCAATAAAATTCATAGAACATAATAATTCACCAAATTTTATTTCTTTTAATATTTTTAAAATCATTTATTTTATTTTTCGACTAATTGAATAAATACTCTATTGGTGTTATATAATAATTTAAGGTAATTATTAATTCACTAAAAATTAGAAATAAATTAACATTAAAAAAATAATTTAATCTAAAATAACCATTTATAAATTAATATATGTTTTTCCCTATCAAAAAATATTATAGGTATTAAAAGAATGAAAGTGACATTTTTGACTTTTTGTTTTACTTAAATATTATAAAACTAAAATCTAATAAAAATAGAAATAAAAGGTAATATTTTAAAATTTTTAGTTATTATAACCAAAACATACTCATATAGGGAAATCAAGGAAATTTTTTAAATGAATTTAAAGCTTCATCATATTAGTTTTTACCATAATTAACCAATTTTACCTTTACTATAGTGACAAAAAACTACTATGGTTACTATTCATATTGGCCAAATATAAAATAGAAATTTAAAAAGATTTAAATTCATAATTAAAAATATGGAATCCATTTTTGAAGATTAATTTATATAACTAGTTGAAATTAATTTACGATAAAAACAAAAAACACAATGAAAAACATTTTTTCAAAAATGAATTTTTATGTATAAAATTTTTTTATATGAAATTCAACCATAAAATTGATTAGAATGAACTTAATTAGATTATTCATAGAATAATAGAGATAATTTTACTTTTAATCCATTTTAAAAAAAATTCAATGTTAAAAATGATTAAAAAAATACAATTTTTAATAAAAATCATTGTTTTTCAATATTCACTGGAAAATTAGTCTTTTTAGAAAAATTCTAAAATTTCACTGTAAGAGAAATTTTTATTCCTATTTTGAAAATGATATTATTTTTATTGAATATAATTCCAAAAAGTTCAACAAAATTATTATAATATTGATATTCTAAAAATCATTTTTGAAGAAAATGAATTTTGAGGAATAAAATGTCTTTACCAAAAATTAAGATAATACTTCAAAATAATTTAACAATTCATTATTGTTGATTAATATATATATATATATTTCATTATATAGTTAATAATATTCATACCCAAAAATTTAGCAGCTATGATATATTGGTTATAATAATATTTCATGGTTTATTTGAGCTCAGTGTTGCTCGTTATATAAGAAATCTAACATAGTGTTGTTTTAAAATATCAGAGTGTTCCATTCTCCCTAATTTAGTAAATTTAATCCTAAAAATTTTGAGATGAGCTCGTTAATAAATGGTTTGATATTTTAAAATTCATTTTTTGAGAACCATCAATATAAAAAGGGTTAATAAAACCTCCTCTGAAAAAGTGGGATGTGGAAAAATAGAGGTCTTCTTGAATAAAACATAACTTTGTTTTTGAATATGATAAAAATAGTGGGAAGTGAAAATATGAATATGGAGGAAAAATATATTTCCAAATATTGATGAATAGTGACATAGAATTTTGATCACAAGAAAGTGAATAATCATGGGAAAGTTAATGAATGAAAAGATCTAGATAAATGAGGTGTGAAAAAGACCATCAATTCATCAATAATGATTGTAATAAGATAAAATTTTTGTTTCAAGATACTTTTACTAGAGTTAAGAAATCTAGTTAACACATATACTAAGAACATAAGGAAATATATTTACTTTATAAGAAATATTTCATCCTTTAAACGATTTCCACAACAATATCATTTGTATCAAAATAATTATTATTCAAGATGAATTATTAATTATTTAATCCCAAAAATCAACTTTTATCGCATAACATAATACAATAATGTGTAAAAGTATTTACACCTATATTTAAAAATTAAATAAAACAAAAATAGTTATCATAAGGTAAAATAATAAAAAAATTGTATATCCATTAATGTAAAGAAGTAATACATGGTACTCAAAAATTTCCACAATAACACCAAATGTTCAACACAGATCATTCAAAAAAAAAGTAAAACTAGATCCAAAATCACCTCAATTACCTAAACATTAATGAATTTTTTAAATTCAAATGTTATCTTATACCTTTAAACTTACATCCTCAAAATTTTATTTCATTCTTACCAAATAATCTTTTATGTTAAACCACATGTTAAAGATAAGGGTTACTTGTACCACAACCCAGTGAAAAATTTCCCCAAAATATCATTAATCAGTATGATAAGTCACTATATAATATTATAATTTAGTGAACCTCAAAAAAATATTATGAATCATATTTAGATTCTAACTAAAGGGTCATTATTAGATTGACCATAAATATCTCAAAAAATATCACCTTGTTAAATAATTTCTTTTAAAACATCAATATTATCTATATCTCCTATCCAATGGACCACAATTTACTTAAAATAAAATAATACTTTATGAAAAAGGGTTATTTAAAGCTCAATAGTGCATTCTTATGAAAATGTAGAAAAATTTCAAACCGCTTCAAAATCCCATCACTTAAAACAGAAAAGGGGTAACTATTACATTGAATTTATAATCATCCTTAAAATTATGATCCCATTATGGTTTCAAATACTCTTAATTTAAACTCCACATGAAAAAATATAGGCTGGAAAAAATTAATAATATCCTTATTCCTCAAATAAAAATTACTGGCCAATTCCATAAACCAAAAAATGCAATAAAATTCATTAAAGTTGACATAAATAAATTCTTTGTCCAATGAATAACCAATTTCAAGGTCATCAATACTATACCATTTTTTTAATAAATTTCAATCATCTCTTTATATCAATTAAAAATTATCATAGTACTACTAAATTACTTTTGTTGGTCATCGATACCACTTAACATATGTCTTCAAATCCTTAAATAAAAACTATTGGGGGACAATACATAGATGTTTCATGATAATTATAACTAGAATATCATTAATACAACACTTTAAAATCCTAATTCTCAAATCCCATTACATACACTCTTCAATACATTAATTTTAAAAATGATATAAGATAGGTCATTCCTTGTTCTATGATTTAACAATAGGATTAGGGAATCAACTTAAATAATTCCCATTTTCTCCACACATAAGGAATTGATTTCCTTGATAAATAGTTACTCTATAAACTTCATTTCCACATAGAAAACATCTTCAACTTTCATTGAGATATTATCTTGGGTACTCATTACTACATTCTTAACATGAATAAAATTGATATTCCTCTCCTCTATAGTCATTACCACATGAAATTTAATAAAATTACACATTCTACTTATTTGACTCATTATGAAACTCATGAAATTTTACATTTTTAATCATTTATTTGGATAAATGATTAGGAATTATCAAAAAAAAATTCCTTCCAATTCCAATTTCATTTAGTTTCTCATGAATATAATTATTCCATTATCCATCGCATTATCCATTAATATGAATCCTCCAAGTTCCATCCATTTTCAAAAACTAAAAAAAAGTGCAAGAAACAATAATTATAGTGATAGATCATTAAAAAATAATTTATAGAATATCTAAAATGTGACACCTTCTTTCCATTTTATGAAACATTTGGTTTAACCAATTTTATCCTTGGTTATCATCTATTAACATACTACATAATGGGGTATAAAGAAAATTTGAATTGACCCAAGAATATTTATAACATCCTATTACATGTTTTTATGTGTTTTGACCCATTTATTTTAGTACCCAATGATTGGATATATTTTTTGCATGTTTCTAGTATTTTTTCAAAATTTTTAAATGTTTTCTAGGACCGTGCATGGTTTGAACATGGTTTGAGTACAGTTTGTAAAAGTTTGCAAGCTGGACAGAAGGGGGTCACATAGTTTACACATTTCTAAACAAAGTGTGCATCCGAACCATGTAACCCATCCAGTGTCTCTGCTTGGGGTTCATGTTTATGCACACAATTGGTACTATCTGTATGTCCTACCCAATAAACTATAATAATGGGAATTAAATTCTAATAAATTTGTAATTAAATTATTTAAACCACTCTAATTAACCCTATCATCTTCTCACTCAAACATAATCTGATTATTTGGATTTTGGAAGACCTCTAGTGGCATTTTGGATCCCCAAATTTCACTGTTTGGCAGATCAAAGTGTCAATCTAAGCAATGATCCTCTTTTGGTGAGTTATTTTATTCTTGATCCTGGATCTACTATATTATATTGATTTATTCTCCCTAGAGGTTAAGATGTAATTCTGAATCATGGTTGATTGATGTGGGGTTTTAGATCTAAGCTATCTTCTCTTCTATCAAGATGTCTCTTCTTAGATATGTTGATCACTAATGGAGGAAACACATTTTGGATTCATTGCATCTGGATTCCAAATATTCCTAGTAGGCAGTAATATGTTTTTAAATCGTTTTTAATTCATTTTTCAAGAAAAATTCATAGATTATTGTTTGTTAATTTATAACACTTATTCTAGGAAATTGTTTCATGAAAGTACTTGTATAATATTCTTTGACCGATATTCCTTTGAATTGATAATGTAAGGAATTTAATGGTTATAATATTGATATTTCTCACCTTTTTTTTGAATTTTCTAATTCCACATTTATTTTGATTTATTTTCAAAGAAAAATAAAATGATTTTTTTGGTGTAATTGTGGGATTTGGAATGGGTTTTGATTTATAAAATGTAAATCATTGGTTTGAATTAAATTATTTAAACTATTTGATGTTTTCTAGATTGTTTAAAATTATTGAATTTATGAATTGACCAAGATTCCATTTTTAATTATTTTAATTTGTTTTTAAATGGTTTATATTGAGTTATTTTAAAAAAATGATTTATTTATATAGAATGAGGCCGTAAACCCATGTTTTGAAATGTATTCGAATCATTTAAAATGGTAATACTTCTTTTGAATTATTTAGGGTTTCATTGAAATAAATTATTGATTTATGGACCAATTTGGAACTACTATGATTATTTTTTAAAGTAAGTGGGTACGATTACACCTTTTAAATGTTGAATTTTATAAAATTATTTTAATTTAATTGATGATGTTTGAAAGCCCAGTTGGAACATTATAATTATAACATCTTGAAATAATCCCTTAATGTAACTTTATTTATTCTTGTAAATCCCATTATTGGGTATTTAATAAGGGATTATTTACTTTGAGGGAGTTTGAGGCTGATAGTGAGATGTGATTTAGGGAAAGTTCTCATGATTGATAAGGATCCCCATGTTATCATTGTAAATTGATTATATCACTCAAATATTTTGACTATTCATGGGTACCTATATAGTTAGATGTTATAACGTAGAAATATTATTCACTAGTAGACTCACAACATTCTAGTGAATCTATAGATAATATGAAAGGTTCAGGATATGGATGTGCATCTAGGAAAGTTGGTGTGTGTGGAATTAGTTTGATTGAGATCAGTGAGACTAGATGCATGCCTGAAAATTGGTCATATTGTAGATTGATCAGCTATTATGATGTGTACTCACTGTCATACCTAGGTTGTCCCCATGGAATTTTTATACTTGATCTCGACCCATGACAATATTTTTCATCATTATTTGACATCAGAGTTTTCTTTATTATTACATTTATTGTTCTTATGCACCTTGAATATATTATGTTTAATCTTGTTCATATTTTCACATCAGGTGCATATTCTCATATATTCATGATTATATATCTTCATCTTGTGTAGTTGTTTTAAATTATTTTCAGGAAATTTTTTAGTTTTTAAATGATGATATGTAATTTTTTACAAGTTTAGTTTGATAAATTATTTTTAAATGTTTTAAAAAATATTTTTAAAATAATCCTCATAATCCTTTATTTGTAATAATATATTGGAATATTCAAATTTACTTGTGAATTAATTTAAAATAATCTTTGGTGGAATTGTACTGGGATATACAGCTCACACCCTACTTGTACTTTTTGTTGTTTTCAGCCTTTATGGTCTTATTGAAGGTGTTTATTCTCATTCCTTCCATTATGGTTTCTAGTTAGGGAGACTAGGGGAGGGTGACTTGGGACATGGTGGGTGTTTGTTGACCACTAAGATATGAGTTTATGGTATTTTTTATTTATTTCCTATTTTGTATCATCTCCCTATATATTTAATTATTATATTGATGTATGTATCAGATGTTGTTTCTATAGTGTACTTCAATTATTTTAACATTTTGAGGGTAAAATAATTCCAAAAATTCATTTATTGAAACCTTGATACCTTTCAATACCCTGTGGAGACTTATAATTCTCTTTGGGTTATTGGTGAAATAGCTGGGATATCGGTTTAGATGGTATTCCCAGTTGGTTTGCTACAAATGGTATCAGAGGAGATCTGTCCTTTAATGGAATCACATCCCATTAAAATCCCTTATGTTATATGTGGTTATTCATAATGTAAATAAGAATAATAATGTTTCTAGAATCTAGGTATTGTCTATGAGTAGATGCTTTATCACCACCTCCTCATGACAAGACTTCAGCTGCTGGGGATGTTGGGAATTGAGTCTTCCTTTTGAGATTTTTTTTTCAAATAGAATATGAGATTAATATTAGTAATGAGACTACCTTATATTGTGGGAATATATTTTGATTTTTGTTTTAGAATGAAAATATGGCCAATGTTACATGGAGCCTTAAAATTTTGGTAAACTATGAGGTACTACTGTTACTAATCTAACAGTAAATTCAAGAACTGTTGTGTGGTTTACTAGACCATGCAACCATTCCATACATATTTCTACTGTAACTAGAATTTGTAACCCTATTAAAATTTTTCTAGGATGAATTCACTAATGTGGGGTAATTTGGAAAGGCTATAAATATGGTGTGTTTTATTCTTTTTTTATGTTTTCTTCAAATTTAATATATTGTTGATGATTTTAAATCTTTTTCAAAACCCAAATTTTTGGATTAATTTTTTAAGTTCTTTGAAAAGTGTATTAAATTTCCATGGGGTAAATTTTATGAAATGTTTGATTTTTAAAACTAATTATTAAATAATATTATGTGATGTGATAATTTTTTTAAGAATAATTTTTGGTTTGAAATGGATTTCAATAGAAATAGTTTGATAATTGGAACATGGTGTTAATAATTTTTGAAACCATGGAATGATTTACATGTTTTGGAAAATAGTTTTTTGAAACATTTATATATTTATATCAAGATTTATAAATTTTGAAGTAAAGAGTAATGTTTTAAAAATGGGTAAATATTGTGTGTTTTGAAATCAATGAAGCTTTTATAAGGTTGTTTTTGGATTGTATGAATGCTGTCGGCTTATTTTATTTCTGTTTCTATTAGACCTGAGTTGATATTCTTATGTTTTGTAATTTTCAAAAATGTCTCAAAGAAATTCCTTAAAGAAATATATAATGTTTTTACAATGGTGTGGCCCTTGGGTAAATTATTCTTGTTTTCTATTGGCGGTGTCCATTGTTATTGAATCTCCACAGACTCCATTCGGAGTGGTGAAGTCACTGACCTTCCAGCCTTTGAATCCCATCCTTGAATTCATGAATTTGTATCCAGCTTCTTAAAAAGAAAAATAAGGTTCTATTTAGGTATTAAAGTGTCTTGAATAAGTTGATGAGATTTTTGATACTCTAATGAATCCTAATACTCTGAAGGTTAAGTATATCAAATCCTTATTTGAGGGATCTTTCAAATGGTGATGAGAAGTTGTGAGTACCTATTATCCGCATGAATTAATTTCATGGGAATTATTCAAGTCTATCGTCATTTAGTGCCAATATCTTGAGGAAATGATGAAGGATAAAGTTTCTGAGTTCTTAGATTTTTGTCAAGATGGCCTATCAGTTCTAGAGTATTCTAAGAAACTACCATGTTTGGTATGATTCATACAAGGTTTTGTTAGTAATGACATCAGTAAGGACATATGTTTTAATAAAGGACTTCACATATACATTGTAACCATCATGTCTATAATATCATTGATATCTTATTCGAGGAATCTCAATAAGGCTTTCTCAGCTGAAGTGGAGCTAGAAAAACATCTTGAATGGACAAATGCCTCATTCGGGGTTAATAGAGTGATGTATCCTCCAGAAAATAAGAAGAGTACCATGTGTTTCTTTTCATTATGGTTAGATTCCAATTATTCCAAGTAGGTGTTTCTATGATTTTCCTTCATTTTTTAATTAATCGTTTCTAGAAAAATTCATAGATATATATATGTGCTTCTTAATTTCTAACAATTATTATATAAATTTTTTTCTTGAAATTACTGGTAGATGATTCTTTGACCAATAGTACATTGAAGTGAGAATGGAATGAATTTATTGTATATAATATTGATATTTTCCCCTTTTTTTGTGAATCATTTAATGCTAATTTTTTTTATTTTTAAATTTAATTAAAATGATGTTTTGGTGGAATTGAAGTATTTAGCATGGGTTTCAATTTTATAAAATGAAATTCCTTGATTGGAATTAAATGAGTTTAATATTTTTATGTTTTCTAATGTTTTTGAAATTATTTAATATGGGAAATGAATATGTACCCAATTTTAATTATTTTTCCTTTTTTTTGAAATCGTTTCTGTTGGGTTATTTGAAATAAATAATTTATATACACATAAAGTGGGTGTAAACCCATGTTTTGAAATGTATTCAAACCTTTTAAAAGTATAATAATTCATTTGAATGATTTATGGTTTCATTGAAATAAATTATTATTTTAAATACCCATTTGGCACTATTATGATGGTTTTTGAAAGGATGTAGGCATGATAACTCTATTTAAATATTTAATTTTATAATATTATTTGGATTTAATTGATGTTGTTTGAAAGATCACTTGAAACCTTATGATGATTATCTATTATGATAATCCCTTAATGTAACATTATTTATTCTTTTACTTACCATTTCTAGGTATTTATAAAGAGATTATTTACATTGAGGTTGTTTGGGTATAAGAGTGAGATGTGATCTAGGGAAAGGTACCATGATTGATAAGGATTACCATGTGATTTATATAACTTGATTATCTCACTCACCTATTTTGACTAGTCATGGGAACCTAGATAATTAGATGGGATAATGTAGATATATAATTAACTAGAGGACTGACACACCCTTCTAGTGGATCCATAGAGAATATAAAATGTTCAAGCTAGGGACATGAAACCCGGAAAGTGGGCTTGTGTGGAAATAGTTTGCTTGAGACCCGTGACAATAGATATAAGCTTAAAAATTATTCATGTTGTAATTTTATTATCTATTCAGAGATGAACTCACTATATTACCTAGATTATACCCATGAAATCCTTCTACTTTATGTCGATACATGACAATACTCATTTTAACTATTTTGAAACCATATTTTCCATGCTTGTTTCATTTATGGTTATTATGAACCTTGAATCTATTTTATTTAATCTTGTTCATTATTCCATATCAGGTGCATAGTATCATATTTTCTTGATTGCCTGAATTTATATGGGGAAATGGTTTTCAAAGATTTTTTTAAAAATGTTTTGTTTTTATGTGGTGAAATGGCATGTTTTACAGGTGTTTTTTGATAAATGTTTTTAAATATTTAAAAATATATTTTAAAAATAATACTTATACTCTATTTTATGTTCTTATATTCTAGCATATTTAAATTTACATATTAAGTAATTTAATAGAATATTTTTTGGAATCAAACTAGTCTCTTTAGATCACTCCCTGCTTTTACCGTTTGATGTTTATAGCCTTTATGGTCCTATAAATGGTGTTAATTCTATTTATATTGTGGTTTCAAGTCTGGGTTATCAAGGGAGGGAATATTACGATATGGTGGGTGGTTGTGGACCACAATAAGATGAGTTTTTTAGAAGTTTTCGTTTATTTATAGTTTTGTATTGTCTCAATGTACATGTTATGATTATATTGGTGTATATATCAGATTTTGTTTCTCTAGTGTACTTTTATTATTGTGATATTTTGAGGTTTAAATCACATTCAATGTTTATTTATTGATACCTAGGTTTTTTTCACCATCTCATGGAGATCAAGAACACTCTTTGAATTAGTGGATAAATAAATTAGATATTAGTTCAGATTTTATTCTAGGCTGGTTCTTCAAAATATCCCCTGAGAGTGCCAAAAAAGGTGTGTTGTATGGGAACACTCATTGTGCACCAAAATGACAGTCCATTTATACTTGAACAACTCTTTTAAGGTTTATTACCCATAGATTCATATGTTTTAAAAACCATATCAATTTATAGTATCCATACATTGATGGTTTTCTAAGAAAACCATGATCTTTTATGTTCCTTAACATAGAATGTCTTCCTATAAATAGGATCATCCTATAAAATCTCACTAAATTTTTATCATCCTAGTATGAAAAGGTAACACAATTTTTCTCTAATAAAATCTATAAATACCCATACTTTTCATACATAAATATAAAATCTCATTATATAAACATTCCACGCATAACATCATGATTCACACCATAATCATATTTGTCTAGTATATTTAGAAACATGGAAAAAGAAACAACTTTTTTATAAGACCACTACATCATATCTCTCTGAGTTCTTTATAAACATAACCCTTCCTTAATACATCATACTAAAAACCTTTCTTTATATCATGGGGAAAGGAAACAGAAAAAAGGGTGACCTCAGATGATAAGTAAGGGTAAGAATTGGAGATATCAATCAATGATCATATGGAAGGAAAATAAGAGCATAAGGGTATGAGTTCAAGATCACAACTTAAAATTTTCAATTCCAATATTTTATAGAATATAAACATGATACATTACATAAAAATTTATCATTTCAAGATACATGAATCATATGGATGAGAAATCATCACCAATAAATCTTAAATTGTGAGTTAAAATCATAAAAATAAAGACCTGACATAAAATTGTTAAAGAAGAATAGATATAAAAACCATTTCATAGGTAAAGTTTGACTATCGAGACCATAAAATCATAGTGGACCATATATCTACACCTTCTTCCTATATCATAATGGATTTGAGATCACCACTAATTTCTCAAAGTGAATAAATAAAATCAACTTGTTTCCTATATTGGATTGATAAGATTGACATTTTCCCATTGTGTATTAAGAGCATAAACTTGTTTCCCATGGTTGATCAGGTACATAAACTTGTATTCCACAGTGTATCAAGAAATAGACTTATTTTCCATAGTTATCACGTGATATATAAAACATTAACCAAATAATTGAAGGGATATATAATTCTAGGACCACCCATAATATAATAAAAACCACATATATTTTTTACAAAAGAACATAAAATATTCCTCATATCATCACAACATAACCAATTGAATTAAAATGGGTTTCAAAGATATTTTTTTATTTCATCCTAGAATAACCTTTGTAAAGTAAACATGTTTCATAAAGATTTCATCAACATAATCATAACCATCCAATGAAATAATAAGGATTTTATCAATATGGTAAATCCCTATTAAATCATAATTAACATCAATGGATGTTATCATAGATAAAAATTCATTTAAATATCACTAGGATTTTTCTTGAGGAAAAAACCCTTTTTATTTTGAATTTTGTTCTTGATAAGAAGAAAATTTCCTAAATATTTTATAAGAAAAATTATTTAAAAAAACTATGTAAAATTGTAAAGAAAAAATAAATTAATTTATTAGTTATAAAAGTGGTAAATTATTTTTATGTCAAGTACATTAAAAAAATATTCCTTTTACATTATTAGTAAAAAATTAAAACTTCCTCATTCAAAAAATGACAAGAGAATTCCATTGAAAAATTATTATAATGATAAAAAATGGGTAATTATGAATTTGAAAATTAGTTTTAGAATAATAAATATATTCTTGAAAAAATTATAAAGAAAATATGGGCATGGAATAAAAATATTTCTAGATGAATAGTAAACTATAATAGGTTTTACTTAAAAACATTCGTTATGACTCTTGATTACTTTAAGTGAGGGAAATGAAAGGAAAACATTTATTCTCTATAAATAAAAATACTAGATTAGAAAATAATCTTATTTCTAAGATAAATATCAAATAATTTATTCAATGTAAATTCAAGAATAAATAATCTTGAATAAAATTGGATTGAGGCGTAAATACAATACTTCTTTGGAAACATTAAAATTATAAGCCCTAGAAAGAATAACATAAAATGAAAATTTGAGTATTATGAACATAAATATATTTAATATAAAACATTTAAAAGGGGATTTATATAGACCTCATAAAAAATAGGTTCATAATATATGTCCCAAAGAAGACAATTTGGGATGATAAACCCTTATCTCAAGTTATAATTAATTTAAAGGCTATATAAACTCTATTATAACAAATTAATATTTATTATAATTATATAAAATAATAATTAACATAATTATAATATAATATATGACAACTATAACATTTCAACACTTATTTATTAGTAATTCCTTAGTAAAATCATCATTTTAGGGTGTTAACTATTTTGTTTTTATGAGAATTTTGGTTTTGTAGTTCTCATCCTTGTTAATTGATCTTTATTAGATAATATCCATAATTTTAAACATGATTTAAATATAATATATATTCATTATATTTATATATTAATTAATCCATAAAATATAGTGATTGAAAAGTTAATTACATCATTTGTGGAGACAGTAGGATGTATGTACCAATGAATGATGTTTTCACTTTTGGATGTATGTAATGAAATAAATGGAAATAATAATTCAACTTTATAGAATAATTTTTATGTCATATATGTCATTAATATTCATTTAACATATCTTTTTCATAATAAAAGTAAAAAATAAATGAAAAACAAATCACTTCACTTTGTGGAGGTGGTAATCTACATGTACGTATGAGCGATGTAATCACTTTCCATCAGATTTAAATAGATTGGATGGTAAGAAAGAAGAAATTATATTTATAATACTTGGAGAATAATTATATCATAAATATAATATATAATCATTAAAAATTTCAAAATAACCATTTATTAAACATGGTTATGGAAAATGTGTTGTATGACTACATGGAGGGAGAGGTTTACACGTATGTATAAACAATACTTTCACTTCCAATTTTATGGAATACATTGTAGATATTGGTGGTTTCATAATCATAAAAACAATTATGTATATTTATTATACTGAAGTTATTATTTAATGATGAATATCATAGATTCATAAGAGGTAAAAGAAAAATTAAAAAAAAACTTGTTTGTTTAAAGGAGTTGCCTCTCCTTGGGAAGAACTCCTTTAGATCTATGGTTAAGGAACCTAGGGTTGATCTTTTGGGAATATAATATCTTATAAATAATGTATAAGGAAGTTTTGAGGATAATATTTTTGGTTTTATTCAAGATATAAGGCTCAAAGTTGTGTAAATAAGTGAAAGGATGGGTGTTCATTAACAATTGGGGGGAGAGGACACACTTAGAAGAAAAAAACATTAAAATTCAATTTAGAAATTCCTAAGAAAAATGATTACAAATAGCCATATATTAGAATATAATTTAATATTTTGTTAAATATACCATCAAAGAATAATATTTTTTGGTTTATGTGGTGCTTTAAACCATATCTTTTGATTGAACACATTAGTAAACAAATTTTAACCGAAACCACATTAATGAATTTTTCACCCTTAAATGGTTATAATTTTACTTATAAGGTAAAAATTGGCTTATAAATAGCCCATTGATACTATTTTTAAACAATTATTATAATAATTTCCCTAGTTCAATAATTTTATGTTTTTTAAAAAAATTAATAAAATATTATATAACATAAAATATAATTAATGTCATCTTTGACAACATTCATTTATTTTGAAACTAAAGGAAACTTTATATCAACTTAATTAGAATATAAAACTTTAAAAATTACATAATTTATTATATTTATATATAAAATTTTTCGAACACAATAATTCATCCAAATTTTATTACTTTTTATATTTTAAAAACCATTTATTTTATTTTCGATTAAGTGAATAAATACTACATGTGTGTTGCGTAAGAATTTAGTGTAATTATTCATTTAATAAAACTTATAAATAATATAAATAAATAAAAAAATAATTTATCTTTAAAATAAAATTTTATAACCCAACATAATTTGTTTTTATCCTTTTCAAAAAAATTATTGATATTAAAAGCAAGAAGGTGACATTTTTGACATTGTATTTTACATATATATTATAAAGAAAAAAATCAAAGGAAAATAGAAATAAAAGGTCATATTTTTTATTTTTTTATTATTATTCCTGAAATATACACATACTAGTAAATTATGGAAAGTGTTTTATGAATTTGAAGAATAATAATAGTAGTTTTAACCCCAATTATCTCATTTTACCTTTACTCTCGTGATAAAAACTTTATTGCGGTTACTATTCATATGGTCTAAAAATAAAAGAGAATTTTTTTTTCGAATTTGGAATTCCTAATTAAAAATATGGATTCAAATTTTCAATATTAAATTAATAAAATTTTAATAAATTAATTCAATATAAAACACAAAGTTAAACAAATACCATTTTTCCAAAAAAGGACTTTTTAGGTATTAAAATTGTTTTATAAAAATCCAACTATAAAATTTATTATGATGAAATTAATTGAAATTTTAATAACATAATAAGTCAAATTATACATATATATTTTTTCAAATGAATCTCTTTTTATTCTTGAAACAAAATATACATTTTTCAATAGAATTTAGTATTTTTTACTATTCACAGAAAAATTAATCATTTCAGAAAAATACCAAAATTTCAACAAAAGATAATTTGTTTATTCTATTTTAAAATAAGAAATAATTTTTATCATATAAAATTTCTAAATTTTTTAAAAATTAATTACAATGTTTTCTTAATAAAATCCATTTTTGAAGAAAACTTATTTTTTCGAATAAAATAACATTACCCACAATAGGGAGAATATTTAATAAGAATTTATCAATATATTTTTTATTGGTTAAGATATATATATATATATTATAATGTTTTTAATACTGTTCATACTGACCAATTTAATGGTTATGTTCTAATGGTCATAATAATATTTCGTGCTTTGTTTAAGCTTTATGTTGCATGTTGTATGCTCCATCAAATATAGTGTTCTTTTAAAATCATAGGATACTAATCCAATTATTTTAAAACAAAAGAGAGATCCACCTTTTATAAATAATAAGAACTTAAAAATCAAAAGAAATAAAACTTAACCATTTCCCAAATAACATGTTATGATAAAATATTCTCATTTTTAAAGGAAGAAAATGAAACAATAAACACATAGGCTTGCTTAAAAAAGTAAAAAGAATCATAAGAAATTAAAAATATATATCCCTTAAATTAATTAATACTAATGAAAATTAAAACTATTAAAATATAAATATTTATTAAAATAATATATAAAATATATAAATAAAAATGGTTGCTTCCCTGAAATATCAGCTGACTTTAACTAAAAGAAAACAATACATTGTCAAGTACATAATTTTTTTCTATAAATAAATTATAAAAATATCTAAAAGATCCCTGAAATTAGTTATGATTATCAATGAATAAAAATTAGTGGAAAATCAATACTTTTTCATGGATCATTGTCTGAGTGTAAAACTTAATAAGGGGTGAATTGAGTTTCCCATAATTGTTTTAAAATAAATTAAAAGAATAAAAATGAATCTTTAAAAAATTGAAAAATTATATTCTTTTATCTATTAAAAGGATTCCAATATTATCAATCATAACTCCATTATAATAATTTTAAAAATACTTTAACTTTTGAAAATAGTTTACCCATATCAAAAATTGTATATAAAACCCTAATTTGAGTTAACTATTAGAGTAATTGTTTTAATAAATTAGAAAATAGATACTGGATTAATTTAAAATGAATAAACCAAAAAACAAAAAAAGTTACCAAATATAAATCATAATGGATTTGAACAAGGGTTTTTCTATCAAGTCAAGACTTAATCCACTCCACTTAGAAATACCCTCTTACCATACTATTTATTATAAAATAAAATAATCCACAACATGGATCAGGTTTAAAAAGAACAAAACACATGGATGTAAAGGAAAAAAGCCTCTTTTATAGTTTTATGTGGGATAAAACAATAATAGGTTGCATAAGACCTCTTATATAGTTGTTTTTGGGAATAAAAATGAGAATAAATGACAGATCATGCCAAGTAATCTCCATTTTACCACTTAAGACAGTTTTTTATAGAAAAAATAGAGAAAATTAAAAATTATATTGAATGTAATGCATAAACAGAAAGAGAAAGAGTGTATAGGTGAGAATATTTAGTGTTACTCAATCTGATTATCTTGAGTTTTTCTAGATCCCTTGAATTTTTCTTTGAAAGGATCTTGCACAAGTTGCACAAAAATTGGTTGAAAATAGAGGGTCATAGAAGTATAGAAAAATATTCTATTTTTTCAATATTTAGTTGTGTAGGTTCTTCCACACACATATATCTCTTTTATTTCTATTTGTCACAGTGTATAAGAATATATGTTTTTATTTCCATTCATTTCACTATATTTTTTAACACATGCATGAGGAATCTCCTTATATATTTATAGCACTTTAGGTAAAATTTCCATTGCAGGATAAAAAAAGAAAAATCAGGAGCCTCATACTTAGAAAACAATATTGAAAACATTGAATTAATCTTTAAGAAAAATATAGAGTTTTTTAAGAATAATAATTATTAAATACCCATTATTCCATTCAACATTAAATGCATAAACTCGTTATTGGATAATTAAATTCGAAATTTATTCTAGATAGCTAGGGTAATAATTTAGCTATAGCTTCAATGATGGGAGATATTATGAATTGTAACTTTATCTAATTATTTACCTTCTAAATGGTATCTTTTCTGAATGGTGGATTTTCTAAATTGTATACCTTCTAAATTTTAGGTTCTCTTGTTGGTAGATCTATCTAATGTTAGATGTTGCTTTTCCTTGGTGGTAGCTCTATAGAGTGGTAGATTCATCTGGATGTAACAATGTTGAAATAAAAGTAGATCTATCTGACGGTAGATTTTTCTATCAAAGTACAATGTGATGGTAGCCGCTACTGATGATAGATCTTCTTATCAGTGGAGGTATCTCCACTCGACAATAGCACATCTTGATTGTCTCATAGTTTAATTAGTTATAGATTCTTAAACTAATGCTTGCATGGAGTGTTAATAAAATTCAACTAATGGTATATTAATCTGTACCTAAATACTTTTCCAAATCATCAAAAGTTTTATATAATATAGTTTACTATTATAAAATAATGAATTCATTAGAAACATAAGAAACTTGAATTGTTAGAATTAAAATGAGAAGGTACCTGAACTAATCCAATAATCTCTTCCTTTTTGATGATAAAAAATCTTGACATTTATAAAAAAATTGGACAACCTTAACATATGAATAAAATATGAATACAAAAATATATTTTTATTAACATTCTAATTCCATATGTGATGAAAATAGTTATCCATCCAATACATATATGTAATAAAATACTCATATAAAATTCCATTCACGTACTCCCCCTTTTGGGGTTTCGAAAAAGAGAAAAAGAACATAAAATTAAATAAAGGACATACACATGAATAATATAGAATTTTCATTATATATATAAAAGTTAAAATATTAATTTTTTTATAATAAAAATATAAAAATTCATATCAATGTCTTAATCATAGTTTTAGGAGCCATCTAAAGCCTGATTAGATATAAGACTAATTGGATACTTTCCTTTTCCAACAATAGTGGGTGGAGGAGGAGCAAGAAGTGTAGGCGACTAAAATAATATAGTATATTCTATGGGCCTAATGTACCTTATTAACTCAATAGGGTTATTTCCAAAGGTACTAACCAAAATTAAGGTTATCTATAAAGGGGAAGAGATGGGTGTAGATAGGTATCGATTCAGAGGAATACTCAGAGGTTCAATTATAGCTACCCTGGTGGTGTACAAAAGGGATCCATGAGATCCACACATTGAGTGATAACTCGACCACCATGCTATGTTTTCTTGAAGAATTTATCCTTCACTTCCATGAATAGATTGAGGATGAATTCCAAGGTCTTCATCAATATCAATGTCTCCATAAAGCCCTTGGTCATAGGAGGCATTCTAAACTTTTCAGTCAAGAACCCGAACCGTTAATTAAGCTCATGATTGTTATAAATACTCAAGAGATAATACTTAATAACATTAGAAATAGTCTTTCTATCACCCCTAGCCTCATTTAATAATTTTCGAAATAATTTAAAAATATTATCACAATGTGGCATGATCTAGAGAATCTTATCCTAATAATAATAAGAGACGTCACCCATCACTTCATGAATATCCTCTCCGACTATAGATCAAACAGATCAATATCTACTAAATAATGAGAATAAGGGGGAGGGTCTCTAGAAGATTAAGCACTAGGAGTAAAAAAGTATCAAACCTACCCAAAAATATATATCTTCCTCCTAGTAAAACTAGTATTCATATTCTCTATATTGCTATGGATAGATTAAAACTATTCCTCTATCTTATTATTCTCAATATCAAGAAGTTATATATTTTTGAAATTTTCATACTATATTTGAGAAATGAAAAATTTGACCATTATCCTTTTATAATCTTCATAGATCTTAGTGTGTTAAACTGAAAAGGCCTTAGAATCCCACCATGTTCAGAAAGCACATTAAAGACATCTAGATCATACTTACTAACATACCTAGAATGAGGAGTAAATAAAGTAGGAGGGTTATGATTCATCTCTTATATTGGTAAAATTTAATCCTTGTTTCAAGTCTCTATAGTAGGTACATCATATTTAAAAGGTTCCAAATTACCTTTTATATCAATCCTTTCTAATAAGGATCCATTAGAATCTCTCTTCTCAACAAAAATGGATGGTCCACTTAGATATGTTGGACTAAACTAATAATTATTGTCATCATTAGACTCTAAATACTCCAATGCAAGATTTTTGGATCATAGGTATTTCACCCCCTTAGCTAGTACTCTATCCTCATCTCTATCAGAGGGAACTGGATTTGTATAGCTTATAGAAGCCTAACCTATAGATTTTGCAGTTTCATCTCAGTAACTAGAATCCTGGATAGTTGAAGGATATGGAGATACACCCTAACACAAACCACTAGAAGATTTTATGGACTCAACAGTATTTTGATAAGGGTGGGATATCTCATCCTAATCACCTCCTTCAACATTAATCTATTAGTTATTTGAAATAACAGTCATATCCTCAATAGTCTCATAAAAAAATATATCAACTTGGCTCCCATTAGAGAAATAATATTCTTATGATACATCATTTTATCTTTGAAAACTCTATCTAGTGGGAAGATAAATTCCATGAACCACCTTATCCAACATGAGGGAAGGGATAAAAAAATGACTAGACCTTCCTTCCTCAAGATGAAGGAGAGATGATGACCTCTAAGTCCCACATCCAATAGGCCCCAGGGTGGTGACTATCACCAAGGGTAGGTAAACATTCACATAATATGGGAGACATCACCCTTTTTAAGGAGAAAAAGATCAGGGGATAAGATAGAAAATCCAAAAAAGCTCTAAAACATTTTATAAGACGAAAAAACTGGAAACCACCCCATGCATGTTTAAACAAAAAATGCCACAATGTTCTACAAAAACTCCAAATTAATTTCCAAAAACACATCTAAGCAGCAACACAACAAATATACTGATGCCCAAGCTAGTATGGTCCAACACGATCCTAAAAGTCGCCATGGAAACTTGAAAATAGTTTTATATACATAGGGTGAGCATACAAGTATACTTAGTGGAAAAAAACCCAGTCACTTATGCAGAAGTGGGGGAACATACTAATGTACCTATGATAAATCAAAAGAACCTCAAAAAGCACATAACAGGGAACACGAACCACCACAGCCTTGCCAAGGTACACTCACCAAATAAGAAAAGTCGAGCAAAGTAATATTATAAGAACATTGATGATAGGGAGCCTTGAACCACTTCCCATTGGTTAAATATGCATCCCTAATGGAAAAATTATTGGTGTTACAACTCTTCCACAAGACCCACTATCACAATATTCCCAAACATCTCTGAGCTAAAAACCACATCCCATCCCTCCGACAGACACCTAGGACATAACCATATCACATCCTGCCCGCAGACACATGGGCTGCAAACCACAACCTCATCCTGAAGACACTTAGTAAACACACCTCACCCAAAGACTCCTGGGCTACAAAACCACACCACATCCTATCCGAAGAGCGATGGGCTATCAATTCCTAGAAGAGGGAGTATAGAAGAGCTAATAACTAGTCATCCATCCTCCCACTAAGATGTTGGTAAAGGAATCCCTCTCTCATAACAATGGGGGTGTCCAACACGTAGTGCTCAACAAGGGTGGGGTGTGTATATAAATAAAAAATAACGAAATGTATATATGTATCGATACCAAACACTCAGCCCAGACTATAGGTTTTCAGAACAAACAACCATCCCACACAAAACTACCCTTGCTGCCACCTCTAATGCATGTCCCCACAACCAGCTGCTAACTTAATTTATAATCCCAACCAATTCATTTAACCAATAATCATTATTTATTTAACAAGACAAGATTATTGACTTAATATCTACATGGGAAACTACCAAACACATAATAATAAATAGCCACACAATCATCTATAACACAACAGGAAGAAGGACTAAGGTAAAACAACCCACCGCACACTCCCCTTTCCTGAAAACCTGTCCAACCACTGCCACTAATATCCTTCAAAGTGAAGCATCCCTATCCGTCCTCTTAATATGAAAACCCCAAATACACCTCATCACAACCACACTCAGTAGCCCCATTTCATAACAACACCACTCCTAGTAACATAAAACATTTCACAACCTGAAACTACAACCCCACTACCCAAACACATCCCAAATGTTGTCCCACTACATAACAAGTTCATCTATTCCACAATCAATCAATCTCTCAACCTGAGATAACATCACACCACTCGTACCACCCCATACACACAACCACACTCCCAACCACATCATGACATGACCAACACAAACATAAGGTGAAACAGAACCATACACAACTCATAACCACACATAACAACAAGGTGTATTTAGATTTAACAACCCTTGTTCTTTAATTACACTTTCATTATTCATGGGTGATTATATAAAAATTTTGATCTTAGGGATTACTTTTCATTTAACCAGGTATACGTTATTAATCAGATTGATATTCATAGTATTTATTCACATGCTATTGTGGGTGTACAAACAAATACCACCAACAATCATGATTTTCAGAAGGCTCACAACCCGTATAGTTTAAATCATCAATAAAACATAATAGATAAACCAAAATGATCATAAACACATTCCCAACCCATTATCATAATAGTACCATTATCCTTATTATCACCGTCTTCCCCATCTATTACTTCGTTAAAGGTTAGAGTTAGTCGTTTTCACAAAAGAGATATCATTACACCCACCCTGCATGATACATAAGAAAGGAGATATAATGGAAATCCATACTTGGAACAACATGATACTAATTATTCCTTCTTACAACAAAATAGAGGGTCACACGAAAAGAGGGAGACTATAAGGAAAAACTGGATCGAGGACTACAACACAGATGTGACTCCTCGAAAAGAAAGGTTCTGGGCACACACAGATAAAACAGAAACACCCCAGGAAGAGAAGATCTTGTCTTAGAAGAGAGAAATCCTATATAAGCTGAAGGGATCCATTTCAAGGGCTAGTAAAGTCATATTGTGATCAAGATTACACTGTATGACTATTTGAAATTCCCCATAGTGTTAGGATATGAAAGATATAATATTTATATTTGGAGATGATGGATGTGGCTTTATAAATGCTTAAACATGATAGATAAGCCATTTAATTTCAAAGAGGGGAGAAACTAAAAAAACTAGAAATTACTCACTTTTGGGTGAGTCACCATCACGAGATACTGGTGGTGAGTCACTGTTCGGTGAGATACTATTCGGAGAGTCACCATTTGGTGAGACACCGTTTGGTGAGTTACTATTCAAGGAGATACCATTCAGTGAGTCACCATCTAGTGAGTTTCCATTCAGTGAGTCAATTTTTGGTGATCTATAGTTCAGTGAGTTAGCATTTGGTGAGCTACCATTTGGCCAGTTAGTGTTTGGTGAGCCACTGTTGGAAAACTGAAAACTGGAAAACTCTTAGAATGAGTCATCGTGACTCTCTCGAACACCTCCAACAATGGATTCTCACATGGGAATGGACAGAAGAGGTCTAGTACATTACATCAGATACAACCCAAACTATTAATTCCCATAAGAATTTAAAACCAAAACTAGTAGAAATAGGGGTTCATACAACCACATTGTAAGATACCTCTAAAGGATCATTCCCTACTTGATATACTATTACCGTTTGGACACCCTGATGTCCAATGCTAAACTATATTGTGTTGTTTAAAAGCTGGAGTGAAACTTCAATATCTATGAACACATCTTCCAACATCCACTACCCAAAAATAAACAAACAACCATCACACAATCACCAAATGACACACTATCCAAACACATGAATCGAGGAATTCCTTCATGTCAAGATACTATCGGATTTTATTGGCACTAACTCGCTCTCATGGGTTTATTTGGATATTAATTAATATGTATTGATTATGAATCTTGTTTTCCCCTCTTCATTTTCTAGGAATTTATTACAGATTAAAGAACAAAGAAAAAACCATCTTATAACAACAAAGGTTCAATGATTACAATAAAAGGAAAAAATAACAAGAAAATCTCAAAACAACTTTAGGTAATGGGTACGCATTTTTGTCTCCCTTTACTAAGTACTATCTTCCAGGCCACCATGCCTCCACAATACAAGAACCAAGGGAATGGTCTATCTACACAACAACTTCTCCTGATGATCCTAGATATCCACCGACCACTCCACGAACATCATGACATCCCCGATATCCAACTCTCCCCATTCAATGACATGGGATTCATCGTGAATATACCAATAATCTAAGAGATGTGAAAGTCATCATGGATCCTTTACAATTATGGTGGTAACATTAACAGATATTCCACCCCACAAGCTCATCCCAATACCTAGAAATGTTTAATGAACCTAGGAGAAATCTTACCCCCTCTACCTAACCTCCACTGCCCATGTTGAGGGGAAACCTTCATGAACACGTGGTATCATACCTTTAACTCCAAAGGCCTCCTCTTGTGATAATAATACGACTTTTTTGTGTCCTCCTCTACCTTCATCCTCTCATGCACTAGTTGAACCTTCTAAGTTGTTCTCTGCACCACCTCCAGACAAAGAATACATATCTCTCCAACCCCCATCCTGCATAAGGGTGAACGATACAACCTCCCATACAAGACTTCAAATGGTTCCATTCCAATGGTAGAGTGATATATATTATTATAATAAAACAATGCCAATGGTAAAATTTCATACCCAAAATCTTCCTAAGTCTATAAAACATGCATGAAACATATACTCCAATTTCGGGATGGGCTGCTTTGTTTGACCATCTATTTGAGGGTGGGAAGTGGTGATCAGGTGTATCTAAGTGTCAAAAGCATGTTGTAATGCACTACAGACCCATGAGGTGAACCATACATCCCGATCTAAGAATATGGACCTTAAAAACCCATGCAGCGGAACTACCTCATCCATAAAAACTAGTGGAAATGAAGGCTATACCAACACTTTTATACCAATGGTTTTGTAAAATCATTCGTATAGGAGGACTACACCAATGGTTTGTTCAATGCATTGGTATACTATTCTCAGAATTAACCTTTCCCAATGGTTTAAGTAAACAGTTGGGATAACTTTTAATTTTCTAATGTATACTAAATTTTTTAAAAAACTGTTGTTAGATAATATATTTTCCAATGGTTTCTTAAAACCATTTGAAATGTTTCCCCGCTAATACATAGAAAATTCAGTTCCCCTTATACATAATTTTAGCCATAAATTGATGCTCTCTCGAAGCTATCCCTTTGACCTAGGCTGAAAAAATCCTTCAACCCGATAGATCCATCTTCAATCACGCAGTTTTTTAGTTATAAAATTCAAATTTGTAAATGCTACCTTAGTTTTAATGTTCTGTGTCTATTTTTTTTGTTTTCTATTTTTATTTGGCCTAAACCAGAGGTCTGTGAGGTCTATGGCCTGGTATACCCAATAAGTTTACTTTGATTTGTTTTTTTGTTCTACACTTATAGTGTCATGATTGTGTGAATCACCTTTATTTGGAGTCTTCATAACCACTCCTTCTATGTAGATTTAGTGAACCATATGAACTAATGAAGGTGCTGGTGAGATGTATCCCCTATAAAAGATGGTAAAGGGATTGTTTAGTCATATTGTCTCGAGGTGGGTACTGGCTATAAGGATGGTCCAGGTGAAGGGATTGGGGATGGTTGGGGTAGTGGTGTAGGTGGTTTTCCAATTTTTTAGTGGGGGTGATATGGTAGTTTTGATGGAATTTATTTTAGTTGAAAACTGGATTCAGATTTTGTATGTAGATTTTTTGTTTGAGGAATAATGGGAAGGGTAGTGATATTGAGGATAAATTAGGTGTTGTTTGGGTGATGGATTTTAATTTTGATGTTGGTTGTATTGGGTATAGGTAATTTTCAAGGTATTATATGGGTATTTCTTCCCCTAAAAACTACCCATATTATTTTAAAATTTTTCCATATGTAGCATTGGTATGGGAGTGTGAGAGATTATAATAGATCATATTACCTATTAATTCATAGATAAGTACCAACCTAACAAAAATTGAATAATTTTTTTAAAGTAATACCAATTAGTGCCCCATTTAATATCGATATATAGGAATACCATTGTATCTTTAGTTATATTTAAGAAGGTGAGTGACTCAATCTTATAATTTCGTTTTTTAGAGCTTTAGCTATTTTCCATTCACCTTGAACAAAGTTTCATGTACTCTTCGGATCATTATAGATGTATGTGTAAATTTGTTTACTCCAATGAAAGGTATCATCCAATGTGGGAGAAATTTACCTATAAGAAATACTAAACACAAGTTAATAAAAAGTACATTTTCCATTGGTGTAAATTTTCATAAATTGATTCATTAGTTAGGACACTTCATGGATTTATATTTGTAATTTTTTTCATTCTCATATAATTTTATATAGATTTCTTTTAATTCATCCAATTACAAGAACCACTTTCCTACCTTGTTCTAAATCCATATACACTTTCCTCATAGACAAATATGAATATTGTTTTAGATCCAATAATAACAGGCATGGATTTCCATCGATAATACTAAATGGGGTCATACCAATTAGTTTTTTAAATTATTCTATGTATGACTATAATAAATCATCAAACATATTACTAGAATCCAATGACGCTGAACTCAAGGTTTTTTTAAAATTTGATTTATATTTTAGTTGAATAATGCCACTCACCTAATTTTTTTTGGTTAATAAGGTGTTAGGGTGTTCTACTGGGATTCATATTTCTCTTTTAGTACTAAAAAAACGTGATTATTGAAGTGAATTCCACGATCACTAATAAGTAAACAATGAATTCCAAAATGGGAAAATAAATTTCTTATAAACAATTTGATCAAAAATATAGTTTTTTTCTTCCAATTGGCCTAAGTTTCTACCCATATTGACATGTAATACACAAACAGACAATAGAAAGTATGTGATTTAAAATCATTTATGAAATATTACTATTTAATCGATTCCCCACATAATGAATAGTTTGACTTTTGGTATTGGGTTTTATGAAATCCCCTTAATTTTCAAAATATTTCCATTTTTTATCATCAATAACTAATTTAAAAAACTCACTTTACACATTCTTCATCTTTGATGAAAATAATTAACTTTTTAATATCTTAAAAAATGTTATATCAGGTCCATGGTGTCATCTTGTATGTGATAAATGAAAAAAATTCCAAAACACATTTCACCTCAAATTTAGGTACAAATAACTGAATTATTATATCTTCACATTGTTTTAATAATAAGGTATCAACCCAGGAATAGTTTACTACATCAACTAGAAACACCAACCTTTATGTATATCTAAAATCGGGATAGATTATCCCATTTGGAAAATAAATTTCAATCTCAACATTCTAAATCTCCATGTACATGGAATCAAGCTTTTTTCCCCATGGAAACTTCATAATATGACATCAAAATCCTCTTAGTTCCATTCAATATTTCATGGATCATGATCCGCATGTATGAATATGATGTTTCAATCCCTAAAGAACATTTTATCATCATTTTCAGATTATATTTCCCATTTATTCAGAATAGATATTATGAACATCAATCAAATAATCTTCTAAAATATAAAATTTATTTGATCTAAAATTTACTGAACTCTTGAATAATTCTCCTCCAAAAGTGTACATGATATTGTACACTCATGTATAGTTCTTAAATGTTATTCAAAACCTTA
Source organism: Viscum album (assembly GCA_963277665.1). NCBI lineage: Eukaryota > Viridiplantae > Streptophyta > Magnoliopsida > Santalales > Viscaceae > Viscum > Viscum album. The sequence goes on from OY728156.1 coordinate 1,892,357,262, forward strand.
CTTGAACATTTTTTTGGTCTCAAAACACTCTCTAGTTATCACGTGATCAAGTTATTACATAGTTCATTAAATACTTGAGAATAATGGGATTCTTCTCCATCAAAGGATCATGGATTCAAAATATCTCCTTCTATTTGACACAATATACTGGGAACTCTCAAAATTCACCTATAGATTATATATATTCTCTTAATATTCACAACTGTCGTGGTATTATATTTATAATTGATGTCAATATCATAGATTAAAATTAATTTATAGTATTTTTTTAAAAATATAGTATTTAGTTGTATTTAATATTATGATTCTCATATAGAGTAGTGTGTCTGTTATGGTTTCATATAAAGTGAACAATTCTCATTTACATAAATATATTTTTGATTATACATCAATATTATTGAATTTATTTTGATGGAATGAATTATAACAATTTTTTATAGAATGGATAGAATTTGGATGTATGAAACCGATCAGATCTCAAGAGATTTTCAAAACAATTTGGAGATATTTTTCGATTTTCCATTTCACAATGCTTCAGATAGTGGTCACATAAAATTACCATGTTACAATTGTGTTGGAAGACCTTGGTTGAGCCATGAAGAAGTCATCTACCACATAACCAAATATGATTTTTAAGCAAACTACTATGTGTGGTATCATAATGGGGGGAAAATAAAATCTCAAAATGCTGATGATCCAAATGAGAGGACTAGATTAGAGAATTTGTTATATGAACAGTTTCCATTTATTCGTCACTGTGAATAAGTAAGGATTATGGCCCAATAAGACTTCGATATAAGAACACATGATGCATCTAATAAAAATGATGATGTTGTTAGGGTGAGAATATTGAATGATGCAGCCATGACACCAGTATATAGAAAATGAATTAAAATGAAAAAGATAGAAATATTAGTCCAATTATTTCATGGGAAACTGCATATGGGATTTCTAATACTACTATCGATTAAATTCTTACCTTCTTGAAGAAATTACTTCCAGATGATGCAGATATTCCCTCAAACCAAAATATAGAATTGAATTTAGTTGAGAAACATGAATTTTCAAGAATCAAAATTCATTCTTTCTCTAAAAATTGTAGTATACTCTTAGAGGAAACTACTGAACAAAATTATTGCATAAAATGTGGCACATCTCGCTAGAAGCCAAAATCTGATGAAATACCACCCTGCATGACACAGAAATTGATGTGGCATATTCCATTAATCCCTTAACTCCAGAAAAATTTTATGTATGATGAAATATAAATAAAAATGTGATGGCCTGACACTGAGAGAAATAAGACTAATGATGAGTTGGTTCATCCTACAGATGGATTTTCATGGTAGTGATTTGATTCTCTATATCCTATATTTTCCAGCTGATGTGCGTAATGTGAGGATGGATCTTTCATGTGATAATTTTAATCTATTTGGGGAGATTCTTACTTCCCACATCACATATCCAGTTTCTATACACATTTAGAACCTTCTCCCATGGTTCTGTATGAAAAAACCTTTCACTTTCATTAATATACTCATATATGGCCCTTCTGATCCCAACAATGATATAGACATATACATGAAACCTTTAATAATAGAGTTGAAACCTCTTTGGGATGTGGTTGTGCGCACATATGATGAAAGTTCGACAAATATATTTCAGATTCATGATGTTCTTATGTGGATGATCAATGATTTTCTTCCTTATGCAATGATGTATGGATGGAGCATGAAAGGAAACATATCAGGTCAGGTTTGTATAAAGAATACATGAAATATGCGACAGAAACATTGATGTAGTTTGAATTTTATGGGACATCAACTATTCTTTCCAATGGACCATCCATAAATAAATAATAATCAATTATTTGACAATAACAAGGATACTGATGATCCACCTCTATGTATGTATAGAACTGATGTGCTGAATGATTTGAATGATTTTAGTTTTTCATTCGTTAAGGTTTAAATGAAATCTAGAAAGAGAAAGAATGTTTCCACTAAAACCTGTTGCAATTTGAAGAATAAGAGTATCTTATTTGATTTTACATATTGGTCAACCAATTTGTTACGTCATTGCTTAGACACAATGAGAATTGAAATGAATATATGGAAATTTTTTCATTCAATTATTATAAATGTTAAGGGAAAGAAAAAAGATGATTTATGGTCTCGGTGGGACTTGGTGGTTTGGGGAATCAGAGAAAAATTGCATCCTGTGCATATCAGTGAATGTAAATGGAAGGTTCCATGTGATTCTTATGTGATGACACCTATAGAAAAAAAGAAATTTTTGGAAGTACTAGAGAATATTAAAGTTCCTAATGGATATTCAAGCAACATATCTATATGGATCATCATAAGAGAGTGGAAACTAAAATATTTGAAGAATCATGATTATCAAGTCCTTCTTCATGAGTTGATTCCAATATAAATCCATTATCTTTTGTACAATAATATAAGGGTGCCTGTTATTCAGTTGTGGCTTTTTTTAGAGATCTTTGTGATTAGATGTTTTCCATTTATTTCTTGCAAAAGAATGTTGGAAGCTGACCCATTAATTTTGTCTGAGTTAGAGAAAATATTCTCGCCATCATTTTTCACATCCATGATGCATCAGACATCCCATATTCCAACTAAAATACTTGTAGGAGGATATATTTATTTTCATTGGATGTATCCAACTAAAAGAAATATGTGCAGATTAATGTCTTATGTCTGAAGCAAAAATTATCCCAAAGGTTCTATCATGAATGATTACTTGGATAAAAAATTTATGGATTTATGCTATATGTATTTGTATGATCTTACTACAATAATGAAGAGACTAATGAGAAACAAAGAATCAAAGTATGTGTAAATTGAACTCAGTTTTCCATCACTTCCTCAAACAGGAGGAATTACTGGATTATATACATTGATGAAACTAATCCTTGAAGAGTGGGAGATAGAAAATCACATAGTTTTGTTCAACTATGATTTTTTTGGTGACTATATCAGGTAAGTAAATATAATATGTATATATTATATATCTGTTAAAATATTCCAATTTTTATCTACAGGGAATATAAAGCAATGATAAATATAAAGCAACGTTCTTTATCTTAGAGAAGGAAAGAGACTTTTCATAACAACGAGTTTTCTTCTTGGTTAAAATTGAAGGTAAAAATATTACTATTTAATATAATTAAATCAATATTTAATTAATTTTAATATTCATTTATATTTCAGGTATTGAGTTTGCCTGCTGAATCTGTCTCTGAGGAAATAAGAGCTTTGGATTTTGGTCCTAATGCCATGGTTTGTGACTGTAAATCAATTTTCATTAATGGGTACAAGTTTATTATCATTTAAGGATCAAAGAACATGAGAACAAAACATGATGGTGTTATAGTTAGTACCACAAAAAACTGTTATGACGCTGAATCAAGTTATAGACCATGATTTGAAAATGTAGGTTATTATGGAGTCGTTGAAAAAATAATAATATTGTATTATTACTCTCATGGACATGATGATGAAATTTCAGTGGTTTGATTCAATGACGAGTCATGACATATTTATTGATGATTATGGATTTTGAGTAATTGATATATCTCTCACTCTTTCTACTGATGGACCATATGTATTGGCATCAATGGTGAAACAAGTTTTTTACATCAAAGAACATCTTCGACTTGAATTTGGTGTCATTATTGAAGTAATTACAAGGAATATTTCTAATAATGGTGATGATGGAATTGAAACCATCCCTACTACCATTAGAATCAATCCATTTATTATTTTTTATGACTCCAATATCTCAATTTTTAGATTTGGCTAGGAACCTGATGTTGTGGTGGGAAATATATATAATCATTTATCCATGTTCTCAATTATTTTGGTTTATCATGAATTGGGTTGTTAAGGTTTGTATTATTTAAATTTATTTAATATTGATTACAAATATGTTTTATCCGAATTTACCTTAATGTGAATTTTCAATATTTATTGGTTGTAATTTTTTTTCAATTTCATTTTCTAATTTGGAATTGAACTGTATTAAAACCTATGAAACCAAAATTTCTAACATGGTGAACATTTAAATGCTTTATTGACCATGTATAAAAATAGTATAACTCTAATACCTCCATTTAACATTTCACCCAATAATGAACATGATGATTTTTCTTCTTCTTCAAAACATGTATAGAAACCTACATCATCTACCTAGGCTAAAGAAATTAATTTTTCCTTAATTAAGACTTGTGCATTACCCCTTATGAATCTGGTATATATCTTATCCTTGTTTATATGTTTATATCATCATTTAAAACTGTCTTAAGGTATTAATCATTCATAATATATACCTTTCTAAATTTTCTAGAGGCATAATTCACTATGCTCTATCTCTTGGTTATTGAGTGAAATAAACCCTCAAAATCAATATTCCATGATTTAAATATACTCGTGACCCTTATTAAATAACAATCCTACTCAAAATTAAATTTCATTATTACATATTATATGATTTATTGAATTCATTATATATCAATTCAATATCACCTAAAATAATGGATAGTTAAATTATCCATGAATCCCCCTATTACCTCTCATATATTTTGTTTTATGGGGTACACATTAGTTATCATTTTTTAATTACTTCCATATTTGTTTTCAAATTTAGAAAATGAAACCAATTAAAGAGAGGCAATAGAAAAAGAATATGGACAAAAATCGTCGCATGGCTGAGATGGGTGTTCCACTACTGGTGCCTATTGGGGGTATTTTATTTCAAATATATATATTAAAATAATATATAATGTCATGTGATTAATTTTGTTTTAATTTTTTTTTCAGGATCCACCTCTTAATTAAACATTATTTGATGTAAAGCCTAGTAGTGGTCCTAGTACTCAGGCCGGTGGTATGAGGTGGGGTGGTATGAGAGCAAGGTGATCTAGTCGGCGTACCCAATTAGACCCTTCCTCTCCCATTGACACACCATATATCCCACATTCTATTACTAATGCATCATTAAGGACACATGGGATATTTAAGCATCCCATGTTTTCACCACCCTTTACATATGAGTCTCTTCACCCATCTTTACCATATCAGATGATGATTCCCACTCCCCATCCAGCATTTGACTAGCCATCAGTGCCATCTTCTTTAACTTCCACTTCCTTCTCTTTGAGATTCTATAATCCATATTCTTCAACTCCTAATCCGCCATAGTATATCCTGGCAGAGCATACACTGGGACCCACTCCACATGTACAAGGTGTTCTTTTTTGTTTCTGTGGATCTAGCGGCACTCATTGATCAGACTACTACAAGTATATTTATAGAACCTTAATAAATTTTTAAACCATTATTTATTTTCATTATAACCTGTATTGATAATTTTTTTCCCTTAATAATAGATACATCTAATAATAGGAGGTGGGGAAAAGGGTGTACACACATGCATGTGGTGTGGAACCGCTACACGTAGTTAATGGTGGACTACAATGAAGATAATAAAATGATTGAAAAAACAGGGCAACAATGTCAGAGTTTTTTGGCGACACCTGCCAAATACTCCAACATCATTCCCGTCAGCACACTCTCTTAGAGACAGTTACCAAATGAAGTCAAGGATAAATATTGGGAACATATATGGGTAAAAAAATCTATTATATTTAATGAAATATATTATTTTTGTATTTATATGAATTAATATTTTTTGTGTCAACTTCAGTTTAATTTCCCCGATAGTGAGGGTTCATGGCCAACACGTCTAAATGATTGAGGTGAGATTTGGAGAGCCTATAAGCATGATTTGTATGTTGGATGGAATTCTAGATTTGTCACGGAGTTAGAGGATGTACCTGTCATGGATGATTGTCCGATAGAACAATATCGACAGATGATTACTCATTGGAAGACTATTCAGTTTAAGGTATTAATCACATTTGAGGGATTTAAATGAAAATTTTCATGTTTGGCATTGATAATATATTTTTTACTATTTAATTTTATTTATGAATCATACGTATGAAATAAAAACACTTCAATGCCAAAAAATACCTCCACACATTGGGATGTACTACGATGTCATATCATGAGAGGAAGTGGGTATGAAAGTTGTTTATAATTTTTATTTATTACTTGCACTCTCTAATACTTCCTCCATAATTTATTATATTGATAATGTTTTCATATAATTTTAGTTATAAAATTAATTATTGGTAACCTATTTTTAATTATGATTTCTTAAATTAAATGTCATTGTAGAGGAAAACATTTAATATTGAAGGACTTGTGCCTCGAGAAAAACTGTTTTTCTCAAGTAGAAGGAAAGAATATGGAAGTGCGGTTAAGAACCGACTCAGTAGAAGATTTTAAGATTTACTTTGTTGATTTCAAATTTTATTATTTATTTTTTAACTTGATAATATATTTATATTTGTAACAGGAAACATTAGAGGCCCTTGATGCCCAAGAACCTTAAAATTTTGGTCCAAATGATCACTTACATCTAGTGTTGGGAGATGGGCACCCTAGAAGAGGATGTTGCTGACCGTGGAAGAGTATAGTCTCAATGAGGTATTTTCCCACTTCAGGTATGGTTTTTAGTGCCACTGTGATCCAACAGGTTAAAGAAATATCAGTATAGGCTGAAAAAAGGGCCACAGAGACAGCGGAACAGTTTTCTAGGGCAGACACTGCACTTATGAAATCAGTGGAAGTTTTACATCCAACACTTCCACCAGAGGCCAAAAAATCTTATGATTAATATAAGTCGTCAATGTGTTCTATATATGGTTCACCAGGTGGATGTTCTAGTGGTGGTCGATACAATTTTTTTCCTGGTGATGATGATGGTGAGGATGAGGCTGAGGTGGAGGAGGAGGGCAGGGGAGGAGGCTGAGGTAGGGGAGGAGGGCGAGGAGGAGTCCGAGGGGGAGGAGGAGGGTGATGAGAAGGGAAAAGAGGAGGTTGAGGCATAGTACAAGGTTGAAGAGGAGGGTGTTGAGGAGGGAAACGACAATGATGGGGACAATGATGAAGACGAGGATGAGGATGATGATGATGGTGATGATAGTGATGGTGATGAGGGACAAATTGATCTATTAAAATTTTGACTGATATTTCTGACATTTTTTGTCTGATGACTTGTTGTGCCTGAATATATGTGTGATTATATGGGTCCCATTATCTTTATTTCTTTATATATAAATACGAAAACATGAATTGATGATTTTCTGTGACTGAATATGTAACATCCAAAGTAAATAGAGAACATTCCATTTTTCATATTTGTTAATATTTTTTAATTAAATATTAATTTTACTTTAATGGGGTTTCTATGTTCGATAATGTACCTGATACACTACAACGAGTTTCTTTGAAATCGTACATTGCACACTAATAATATAATATTATTATTTTAAATGGTAGTTAACTCTTAGCCATTGTATTGGCGTGAATGAATAAAAATAACTAAAATATTACTATACATGTTTGTTAAATGTATTTACATTTATCCAATAAAATTTAGAGGCTTAAAATGTGAATGAATCTAGTTTTAAGCATAATTTACATTAAATGGCCAATTTACCGCATTTTAATGGAAAAACCTCTTTGAATATAGTTTTAGTCCCTTTAATAAATTCGATTTGACCAAAAAAAATCATTATTTAGAATGGGGACATCAAAATTTACTTTGGGTAGATTTTTGGTATTTTTTTTGATAAAGTTCATTTTTTGATGAATAGTGAAAAATACTGTAATTTAATTCAAAAGTGCAATTTAATCTAAAGTATTTATACGATTATATTATATTTTTAATTAGAATTAATGTGTAATTGGAATATATTCTTACCATTTAATCCAATGGTGGTCATTGGATTGAATTTCACGTAGAAATTGAACATAAACAAGTGTCAATCTTTTGATAGATATTGTTTCTTAAAAACACGTTATTTATTTTGACAGCGCGAATTAATTATAAAATTAATTAATGAAAATTCTATGTTTGAAATTTGGTAAAATAGACATCATTTTGGAATTCGGAATATCAAATTTAGCTTAGGGTGAATTTTTGGTATTTTTCTGAAAAGCTTTAACTTTTGATGAATAGTGAAACTACTTAGTAGTAGTTAAAAAACTGAATTTTTCATTTAATTGAAATTTTACCACTTCTGTGAGTTGAATTTCTAAAATCTGACATACATGGTTGTTATCAAGAAGTAAAACATGGTTCAATAAGATGAAAATAATTTTTGGTGAATAGTAACTTTTTACATTTATGTACCACAGATAAAGGTAAATAGGGCTATTCAAGGTAAAAAGAATATTTTAATAATTCAAAATTACCTTAACACATGTTCAAACCCTATTGGATGAGTAATTTCTGCCCATTGGCATCATTGGGTCTATTTTGGGACCCCATGGATCCATTTATGGAAGATAATGACACTTTAGATTAATTAATTTGATGCAAAGGCAAAAATGACATAAACAAAAATCTTTGAGTAAATTAATTTATATATGGTTTAATATAAATTATATTTTTGACTATAAATGTTCAATCTAAATATATAACTATTTCCTACATCATGGTATTTGTTTTATAATTTTTAGACATCAAATGAATTAAATTATTTATGGCACAATAATGATGCAGTGTTTACCTCATTAATAAATGATTTAAATAAATAAGATTATAAAGACTAAAATAATATCCAAAACCTGTAAAATATCTATTGGATGATTTGATTTCTATTATTAGTCTTATAATATTTTAATTTAATGTTATTTGGACCTTTTCAAACCGAAGATAAGTTTATAACAAAATAATGTTTTCACTATTTCTTAAAGAGCACCTCCCCCACCTTATAAAATAAGACCACTTATAAAAAATTCCTCAAACCTCTCAAGATTTTTGGCTCATCCAAAATATACCCAATTAATCTCCCTACATACCTTTCCTCCTCCTAGAAGCCTTACATTATGCATAAGACACTTTAACAAACCCTTTTGGTTCAAAACAATGGGAGTTACCCAAATTAAAGGTAATCGTTCTCTTTAATCATTTTCTTTTATTTTACTTATCCAACCCCTAAACTATTTTTATTCCATTAATTTGTAACAAACATATTATCTTCAATATACTAAGATGTTGTTATGAGAAGTATTCTAACTACACTTACACACACCTCCATCTAATGGGTGAAGAACATAATGTTTCTCTGGATGAAAAACTAATGCCTCATGAAACGATGAGTGTTCAAATATATCCAATTGCCTCTCATGGTGTCTATTATGATGGAACTGTATTTATGTATGATATATATTATTTTTATGTTTTTTTATGCTTCTATATTTTTACATTTATAGAAATACTTTATGGTTTCCATAGTAGTTATATATGATAATCTCATTAGAGGAAGTTCGGACTACCGCCCCCTCAAAGTGATATGACTCGTTACTGCCTTATGTGGGATATATAAAGGATGGAGTTATTAATATTGTATATGATATTATACTGTAATTATAATATAACTATGTATCATTGTGTTTTTAATTCCATTAAAATAATAAATAGAAATAGAAGTAGCGTTCATGCGTAAGTACGACTTACCATCTCCATGAATGGTGCAATTCATTTCTTATCTCAAAATGTTATGTACTATTATAAATACATGTATATAATGGATACATATGATATATATGATATCTAAATAAATAATATCATTCTGAAGATAATGTATATCTTACCACATGAACAGCATGTAATTATAAGGTTGTTATTTTTTACTCAAGTACCAAATATCGACAAAATGACCGTTATTAACTTAAAGGATTAAATAACGTTTATAACATGGTAATAAGCAATATAAAAGAAATAATAAACATTAAAAAGGTTATTAAAAAGTATAAATTAACATTAGTTTATTATTCAGGAGATTAAAGAACGAACGGGTCAAGTCGGACACAAGGTAAGGGATTTTCTTATCTCACATTTAATTCTGGAAAATTTCCATTGTTTTCCACTTATTCATTGAATGTGGTGTATTGTGTACTAGAATTTGATATATATTATGATGATTATCATTATATTAATGGTATTCTATGATTCATTTGGGGGTTATTAAATTTTGGTTATACGACTCAGTTGATGACAACATGATAAAGGTTTTCATCTCACATTTTATTCCCGTGAGATTCATGCTATATTTGCCACTATTTCCTTTTGTGTGGTGTATGTACTTCCCATGATTGTACTATTTGTGTAATATAAATTCATTTACAAGTATTTACATATTGATTTTATGATCCTTCTTTCATGTGGCATATGTTTTGTATGTTACCAAATCGGTAGGGGAACCTTTCCCCCTCCTCTTTTAAAAACATCTTTTTGTTATTTCATTTAATTTACATCTTATTATGTTGGGATATGTTATTATATATCCTTATTTATGTAAAATTTATGTACAAGTTATGTGATAACCTTTTTATCTCATCAAATAATTTTCTTAATTTTAAAGTGATGTCGTTAGGCTATCGAATTTTTACAATGGAACTTCTTAACCCAATTTCTATTCTTTGGGTTCAACTTGTAATTATTCAATAGGTAATCCTATGAATATGTGTGAATGACCTCTGATTTTTTTACAATTAAAATCCACTTATATTGGGTTTATTTATATTTTTCACACATAATTATGTTCTTGATTTATCTTTATTTTAAGGATACCATCTTTATAAGGGATTTCATCTCAATTTACATTTCCAATGAGACTTCATTGTTGTTACGACCCAAATAAATCTTATATGGTGTATATACTGTCCTTTGACATATTATATCATGAATAACGTTATTTTCATGATTTTATAAAGTTTTTATTAAATTTTATTCCTCATTTATTTGTATTCAAGCATCTCTCTTTTTGTTAAAAAAACTCTTTAACCAAAATATCATTTTAAAGAATTATTCTTCTAAATATTTCTCATTAATGTCCATGTTTTCAAAATGGTTTTTCAGATTTATTTATATGGACATTAATTTTTTCATATGATAAGTCATTTAAAAGCTTCAAAGTGGTATGGGACACTTTGATTCAAAAGTTTATTTTTAAATGGTTTTGATATTGATTTGATAAAGCATTGTTTATTTCAATGTCTGGATTTGAAATATTGGAATGTGGAAATGTTATCTTTATTTTATAATTTTATTATGTGTTATGATTATGTTATGCTTATTGTTCATTTTTTACGTGTATGGGTGGTTCCGTGATAAACCTGGGGCAAGTGAGCCTGAGATAGCTCTCCAATGCATTGGGTAACTTGACAGAGGTAAACATGATGTTTATCCTAGGAGATTTAAGGAATATACTGTGATGGGTGTTTCAAGTGTAACTCCCTTTTAGCTATGATAGCTACAATGTAAGTTTCATATGGGAGCCACAAGTAACGTTTATGATTTATGATTTGTGTGTGTTATTCATAAATCTTATGATTTCATAAGGTATGTTATGATTGAAAATTATAGTTTCATTGATATGTATTTATTGATGGTATAATGTTTTCCTTACTTATTTTATAACCCTTACTGAGCTTCTTATGCTCATACCAAGTTTTTGAAATGTTTTCCACATGAATAAAATATGAATAGGGTCAAGGATAGTATCATGTAAAATTCACGCTATCTAAAATATGGAACTAGACATGTTTCTTTTTAAGTGTTTTTTTGAAAAAATAGGATACTGAGTAGTAGTGTCTACTTGTAATATTCAAGTTGTAATGTAATAGTTATGGCCTAATTATCTAAAAATCTAAACCTGAAAAGATTATCACTGTTAATTATTCATTAAATTCAATATTATTTAATGTTATAAGGTCGGGTCCTTATAGATGGTATCAAAGTCCAGTTTAGATAACTTTAGAGGTTAGGGTATTCTTTAAGAATAAGTGACATAACTATAATTGTTAGGATTTTAGAAAGTTTTGTAGTTTTTTGATAAATTAAATTAGTTTAAGATAACTATAATAATTATATCTTACTATTTACCCTCCTCATAAAATATTATATGATGATTTTACTGATATACTCACACTGATCTTTTTGGTTTTAGTAAATGGCTAGATCTAGCAGGCATCAAAGTAATAGTGGGTGTGAAGAAAACTATGATGGTTTTATGAACAAGCAACTTAATTAAATGAGAGCTTCAATGAGAACTCTTATGGTTATTATCAAACAACTATCTGGAGTCATGATTAACAACCTAAACCTTAGTGGATTTTATAAGTCATCGTATATGAAAGAAACAAATCCCTATGGAAGTTTAGGTAACAATCCTAAAGTTAAGTATGTTAAAAAACCTATGTGTCAAAGATGTGGAAATAAACACCTAGGAAAACGTTTAAAAGGGACGGGAAGATGAGATAGATGTGGAAATAATGGTCAAAAAGAAAGAACCTGCCATGGAAAAAGGAAGCATCCAATTGACTCTAGGAAAGGGAAAAAAGTTCTTTCTGAGGGATCAATTGAATGTTTTAAATGTGGTGTGAATAGTATTTATAAAAACATATGTCCTAAGAAGATGTTTTGGGAATGGGATCACTAGGATCATACAAATATATATTTACCAATACCTAATTCCATTCTAATTGAGGATGATGAAACTGACAATGACCAATTAAAGGTATGGATTATTTCTTAACATATGTTTTGACATTATTGAATCTTAGGATATGATTCATGATTTTGTTTGTATGAAAGAACTATTTCAGACAAAATTGGAAAGGAATGGTTAATTGATCCTGAAGAACGTTGAATGATTAAGAAGTCGACATATAAGGGATCCATGTGTTATGATAGATTTTAGGATGGTGAAATGCTTAAAAGTATTAAGGCTCTTTTGATGATGGGATTAAATTATAAGACTTTTTATAGTATTTGTAATCTTGAAGATTGATATATGAGTATTTTATTCAAGGAATAATTATCTTTTATTTTTTGGATATAGTTATAAAGAACCATTTGGGTTTATATGATCCTTGAATTTGAGGCAATTACAGGTTAATACATTTTGGGATACAAAATTAAAGTTATTAGATAAAAATTGTGGTTAAAATTTGTTATGGTTATTTTTGATAAATTTATCTCTTTTTGGGAATGTTATAAATTTTATGAAAAAGTCCGACACAAAAACCGCGTGAAAACCCGTCGTGTCAGACAAAGCTGCGGGAATCGAACCCACAACCAAAATGCGATTGGGATTTACCGCCTACCACTGGAATACGTGAAGTCTCTAATTAGTATGACTAATTCTTTTTAGTTATATTATTTTATGAATCAAGAATAAGTTTATTTTTGGTTATATATGGAATTTATTTACCTATCATGGAGAATATTTGATTTGGTTAATTACTTTTCAATATGAGACTTTAAGAGTATCTAATGTTATTTGGAGATAAATGTTAAGATTTATCTTGGAAGAATATGCGATTAAATCCTTATGAGATTTGGGTTTTAATATTAATTTGGATTACTTTGAATAATTTTATGGACAATTGTTTATCAAATGGTCTTTGTTGAACTTTGGGTTTTGTTTGAAATTTTTTGGAGATTAAGAGGAGTTTTTTTGTAAAAGATTATCCTTTTTGTGTATTATCTGATCTCGTACAAACCATTTTGGTTTTGGTTAATGTCTAAAGACATGGAAAAAATATAGTTCATATTTTGTGGATTACATGATTATCTAGAAGTTTATTATAGAGATTTTAATGTGACCAAGTCAGTTTGAATGCTCATTGTTGGGAGAAAAGATGCGTTTTTTGTAGAAATTTAGAAAAGTTTGAAAGTCTATATGAAAAGTATTTATATTTCCTTATGTTATTATTATATGTCGTAAATAACATCATTAAAATTATGAAAAGGAACATAAAACAAAAAATTGTTTTTGGTTTACCATTCTTACTGGGTAATCAAAGACCATTTAACAAATCACAAGTTTGTGATTTTCTGGTGGTTAACTTTCTCCTAATCATGTTTTCTACCACTCTTCATCAGAAATTGATGGTTTTTTTTCTATTCTATATCCATGTTTTCATTGAATCCTAGTATCTGTTGTATCAGGTGACCTTTTTAATTCACTTTCTTTGTTTTAAAGTGATAGTTTTACTGACTCTTTTCCTATATTGGACTTTTAATGAAGTTTCTAAGCTAGTTTTAAAATTGTGAGGACGCAATTCCCAAAAGGGGGGAAGGATATATCATCACAGGTAAATAAAGAACATGAAATTTTTCATATTTATTATATTTGTGAATTAAATATTAATTTTACTTTAAAGGGGTTTCTATGTTCGATAGTGTACCTAATACACAATAATGAGTTTCTCTGAAATCTTATGTTGCACACTAATAATATAATATTATAATTTAAAATGGTAGTTAACTCCTAGAAATTGTATTGGTAGGAAATAAAAAATCTAACTAAAATATGACTTTACATGTTTGTTAAATGTATTTACATTTATCCAATAAATGGTAGAGGCTTAAAATGTGAATGAATCTAATTTTAAGCATAATATACATTAAAAGGGTGATTTACAACATTTTATTGGAGAAACCTCTTTGAATATAGTTTTGGTCACTTTAATACATTCTATTTGACCAAATAAAATCCTTCTTTAGAATGGGGACATCAAAATTTACTTTGGGTAGATTTTTGGTATTTTTTTGATAAAGTTTATTTTTTGGTGAATGGTGAAAAACACTGTATTTTAATTCAAAAGTGCCTTTTAATCTAAATTATTTATATGATTATATTAACTTTTTAATTAGTTTTAAAGTGTAATTGGAATATATTTTTACCATTTAATATAATTGTGTTCATTGGATTTAATTTTACTTTGAAATTGGATATAAACAAGTGTCAATCTTTTGATAGATATTGTTTCTTAAAAATATGTTATTTGCTTTGACCGTGGGAATTAATTATAAAATTAATTAATTCAACTTCTATGTTTTTAATTTGGTAAAATAGACATCATTTATGAATTCAGAATATCAAATTTATCTTAGGGTGAATTTTTGGTATTTTTCTGAAAAACATCAATTTTTGATGAATAGTGAAACCACTTAGTAGTAGTTAAAAACTGACTTTTTCATTTAAATGAAATTTTACTGCTTCTGTGAGTTGAATTTCAAAAATCTGACATACATGGTTGTTATAAAGTAGTAAAAATTGGTTCAATAAGATGAAAATAATTTTTTGTAAATAGTAACTTTTTACTTTTTTTACCACGGTTAAAGGTAAATTGGGTTATTCAAGGTAAAAAGAATATTTTAACAATTTAAAATTACCATAACACATGTCCTAACCTTATTGGATATGTAATGGACGACCATGGTAATAATTCAGTCTATTTTAGGACCCCATGGAGCCACTTATGAAAGATAATGACACTTTAGATTAATTAATTTGATGTGAAGGCAAAAATGACATAAACAAACATCTTTGAGTAAATTAATTTTTATATGGTGTTATATAAATTATATTTTTGACTATAAATATTCATTGAAAATATAACATTATTTCCTACATTATGGTAGTTTTTTTATAATTCTTAGACATAAAATGAATTAAATTATTTATGACACAATAATGATGCAGTGTTTACCTCATTAATAAACGATTTAAACAAATAAGATTATAAAGACTAAAATAATATCCAAAACCTTTCCAATTCCTATCGGATGATATTATTTTTAATATGAGTCATCTTATATTCGACTTTAATTTGTTTTGGACATTTTTAAACCGAAGATAAGTTTATAATAAAGTAATCTTTTCTCACTTTCCTAAAGAGCCCCTCCCCCTTATAAAAGGAGACCACTTATAAACAATTACACACACCTCTCAAGCCTTTTGGATCATCCAAAATCTACCAAATTAAGCTCCCTACATTCCTATACTCCTACTAGAAGCCTTACCTTAGGCAGAAGGCACTTCAATAAACCATTTTAGTTCAAACCAAATGAAGTTACCCAAATTAAAGGTAGCAGTTTCTCTTAAATTGTTTTCTTTGATTTTACATCTCCAACCCCTAAAATCTTTTTATTCCTTTATTTTGTAAAAAAAGAAGTATCCTCAATATAATATGATGTTTTTATGAGAAGGATTCTAACTAAACTTACACACACCTCCATCTAATGGGTGAAGAACATAATGTTTCTTTGGATGGCAAACTGACACCTCACGAAACAATGATTGTTCAAATATCTCCAACCACCCCTCATGGTGGCCATTATGATGGAAATATATTTATACATGATATATATTATGTTTATGTTTTCTTCATGCTTCTGTATTTTCCCATTTATACACATACTTTCCGGTTCCCATAGTGGGTAAATACGATAATCTCATTAGAGGAAGTGCGGACTACCGCCCCCTCAAAGTGATATGACTAGTTAATGAATTATGTGAGACGTATAAAGGATGGAGTTAATAATATTGTATATGATATTATATTGGAATTATAATATAACTATGTATCATTATGTTTTTAATATAATTAAAATAATAAATAGAAATGGAAGTAGCGTTCATGCGTACGTACGGCTTACCGTCTCCATGAACGGTGAATTTTATTTCTTACCTCTAAATGTTATGTACTATTATAAATACATTTATATACTGGATTTATATGATATCTAAATCATTAACATCATTCTGAAGATAATGTATATCTTACCACATGAACAACTTGTAATTATAAGGTGTTCATTTTTTACTCATGAACCAAATATCTACAAAACGACCATTATTAACATAAATGATTAAATAATGTTTATAACATGGTAATAAGTAATATAAAAGGAATAATAAAAACTCAAAAGGTTCTTAATAAAGTATAAATTAACATTTGTTTATTATTCAGGAAATTAGAGAATGAAAAGGTCAGTTCGGACACAAGGTAAGAGATTTCCTTATCTCACTTTTAATTCCGTGAGATTTCCGTTGTTAGCCACCTTTTCATTGCATATATTGTATTGTGTACTGACATTTTATATATATCATCATTATTATCAATATATTCAGGGTATTCTATTATTTATTTGGTGGTTATTAACTTTTTTTCATACAACTCAGTTGATTACAACATGGTAAAGGTTTTCATATCACTTTTTATTCCCGTGAGATTCATGCTATATTTTCCTCTATTTACTTTTTTGTGGAGTATGTACTGCCGATGATCGCACTATTTGTGTAATATAATTTCATTTACAAGTATTTAAATATTTATTGTATGATACTTATTTCATGTGGCATATGTTTTGTAAGTTATCAAATCGGTAGGGGAACCTTTCACCCTCTACTTTTTAAATGACTTCTTTTTTTATGTCTTTTAATTTACATCTTATTATGTTGGGATATGTTATTCTATATCATTATTGATGTAAAATTTATGTCCATGTGATGAGATACCCTATTTATATCATCAAATCATTATCTGAATTTGAAAGTGATGTCGTTAGGCTGTCGAATTTTTACAAGGGAACTTCTTAACCCGATTTCAATTCTTTGGATTCAACTTGTACTTGTTCAATATGTCATCCTATGAATATGTGTGAATTACATATGATTTTTTTACCCTTAATATCCAATTATATTGGGTGTATTTATATTTTTCATACATAATTATGTGATTTATTTATCCTTAATTTAAGGATACCATCTTTATAAGGGATTTCATCTCAATTTACATTTCCACTGAGACATCGTTGTTGTTATGCACAAATTAACTCTTATATGGTGTATATAATGTCCTTTGACATATTATATCATGAATCCATTTATTCTCATGATATTATAAAGTTCTGATTAAATGTTATTCCTCATTTATTTGTATTCAAGCATCCCTCTTTTTGTTAAAAAACTCTTTAACCAAAATATCTTTTTAAATGTTTTAAAGATTTATTCTACTAAATATTTCTCATTAATGTCCATGTTTTCAAAATGAGTTTTAGGATTTATTTTTATGCACATTAATGTTTTCAAATGATAATTCATTTAAAAGCTTCAAAGTGGTATGGGACACTTTGATTCAAATATCTCTTTTTAAATGGTTTTGAAAATGATTTGATAAGGCATTATTTATTTCAATGTCTTGATTTGATATATTGGAATGAAGAATTTTATCTTTACTTTATACTTGTCTTATGTGTTATGACTTTGTTATGGTTATTGCACATTTTTTACGAATACAGGTGGTTCCGTGATAAACCTGGGGTGGGTGAGCCCGAGATAGCTCTCCAATTCATTGGGTAACGTGATAGAGGTAAACGTCATGTTTCTCCTAAGAGATTTAGGGAATATACTATGATGGGTATTCCAAGTGTAACTCCCTATGTAATTGTGATGACTACAATGTATGTTTTATATGGATTCCATAAGTAACCTTTATGATTTATGATTTGTATGTGTTATTCATAAATCTTATGATTTTGTAAGGTATGTTATGATTGAAAAATATAGTTTCATTGATTTGTATTCATTGATGGGCTAATGTTTTCCTTTCTTATTTTATAATACTTAATGAGATTTATATGCTCATCCCAAGTATTTGAAATGTTTTCCACAGGACTTAAAGATGAATAGGATCAAAGATGGGATCAAGGAAAAGCCATGATTTCTAAAATATAGAACTAGACATGTTTCTTTTTAAGAGTTTTTTTATGGAAAAAATGGATACTGAGTAGTAGTGTCTACTTGTAATATTCAAGTTGTTATGTAATAGTTATGGCATAATTCTCTAAAACTCTAAACCTGAAAAAACTAAACGTGAATTATTCATTTAATTTAATATTATGTAATGTTATAAGGTCAGGTCCTTATAGAATATATGTGTGACTGATTAACCCCTCCCCTGGAAACCCCACACCCTTGGATACCACCCACCCACAGGATAGCCCCCACCCCTGGACTCCCCCACCCCCCAGACACCACCACCCCCGTGGACAACCCACCCATCCCCTGGACACCCCCACCCCTTGGAAAAACCCCACCCCCTGGACACCACCACCACCTAGACAGCCCCACCCCTGGACATCCCCCCACATCCCTGGACACCCCACCCCTTGGACCCCCTAGGCAGCCCCAACCCCTGGACACCACACCCCCTGAACAGCACCACCCCCCGGGATATCCCCACCCATGGACAACCCCTAAACCCTAGACACCACCACCCCTTGGATAGCCCTCACCACTATGGACACCCCCTGGACCCCCCATTAGACAACCCCTACCCCTGGACACCCCCACCACCTAGACACCCCCACCCCATTGGACAACCCTCCAACCTCTAGACACCCCTCACCCCCATGTACAACACCCCCACCCCTACACACCCCCACCCCCTGGACACCCCCACCCCTTTGGAGAACCCCTACCCCTACACATCCCCCACCCCTTGGACAACCCCCAGGACATTACCCCACCCTGGACCCCCACCCCACCCATAGGCACCCCACCCCTTGGATAGCTTGCCACCCCTGGATAGCATGCCCCCCACCCCCATGGACACCCACCCCCCTTGACACACATGCCCCCTGGACACCCCACCCCCTAGACCACCCCCACTCGTGGACACCCCCACCCCCTTGGAAAACCCCACACCCTGGACATTCCCACCCTTGGACACCCCACCCCCTTGGATAGCCCCACCCCCTGGATATCCCCCCACCCCCTGAACACCCCTCGAACACCTCCACCCCCTTAGATATTCCCAACCCCTGTACAAACCCCACCCCCTAGAAAATGAAAATTTTGAATTCATTTATCCATTTTCAAATCTAATTACATGTGAAAAGTTTTTTTCAATCTTCAATCACACCAGTTTCATCTAAAATTACACATGCCTATAAATTTAATTATGAATTCATATTCTGTATGCCATATTCTGTATTCCATATTAGTCATATTCTGTAAGCCATATTAGTCATATTCTATTCTTCATGCCATATTAGTCATTTATCCATAGTATGCATTCCATATTCTGAATTAAATTTTGTATGAAATATTCCATATTTGTTATAAATAATTTAAATCTCTATGTATTGAATTATGAATTGAATACACTGTACATAATTCAGAATTCTATATGGAATTCATAATACATTTTTTAAGTGTTATTCATTCATAATTAAAAATTTAGTACATAATTCATTCTGTATGTAATCAATTGATAATTAAATTTTGAATTCTGCATTGAATAGGGTAATTGGGTTCTGAATTCAATTAAATTATAAATTCTATATTCAATTATGCATATATATGCCTATAATTGTAGGTGCACAAGGAATTACAGAGGGGAAGGAAGACGAACCTACTATTGCAATTACTGCAAAGCTATACCAATAGTTGTAAGCTATTGGTATATGTGTAAAAAGTAAATTTATACCCACATTTTACATAAAATTGTTGGTAAAACTATATATCAATGGTTAGTAATCTTTTGGTATCGAACCTATAATCAATATTTACCAACGGTTTTATGTAAACCATTGGTAAAGGATTATTCTAATAGTTTCAGAACTGTTGGAATATATATAAAATTCATTAATTTACAATAGTTATAAACCATTGGTATAAATTTATACCACCAGTTAGCTGAAAACATTGGTATAATGTGCATTCCAGATCCATATACCAGTAGTTATACTATAATCATTGGTATATGTCTATCCTGATAGCTTACTACCCAATGGGTTGAACAACCATTGGTATATTCTATGACAATGGCTTTTTGGCCTTTACCAGTGGTTTGAAACTATTGGTATAATTCATGTTTCTAGCAATGATACCTCTTTACCAACACATCCATTGTGCTTGACTCATTTATTACTAAGAAGTTATCTAATTTCGTCATCCAATCAACCAGTACCCAAATAACATCATAGTCTCCCAGAGCCATGGGTATCACTATGATGAAATCCATCGAGATGTCATCCCACTTCCACTTAGGGATTTCCAAGGGCTGCAATAAACCGCTAGGAACATGGTGCTCAACCTTCACCTACTGATACACAAGGAACCTTTCCACAAACTCTGCCACTGCCCGCTTCACCCCGTGACAACAAAACATCTCCCTCAATCCATGGTACATCTTGTAAAATCTTGGGTGTACTTCCATGTGTGAGATATGAAAATCCCAGAGAACTCCCTTAGGAATCTCCATTGGGACAAATAGATTCCCATGGAACAATATCTGATTCTGACCATCCTCCATCCATCCCTTGAAAGAATCACCATGGTCAATGTGATCACACATCACCTAATCCTCCGAGTTTCCCCATTGAGACTCCTCCAAATTTCGCATCAGAGAAGAATTCAGTATCATCTAAAACAGATATCCTTTTCCACTATCTATCCCTGCATCTAGGTGAAAGGTTTTACACACCTCCATTTCCTTCCAAGAATCTACGTATTCTTGAACTACCTCTATTTATGACTTCCTACTCAAGTCATCATCCAAAACATTCCCCTTTCCAGAAGGTGTAAGATATATCATATTCATTTCCCTAGAGAAACTCCATCCACCTTCGCTACCACAAGTTCAGGTCTTGGTGGGAAAAGATATTCCTAAAATTCGTATGATCTGTGAAAACCATAAAGTGCTCCCCAATGAGGTAGTTTCGACATAACTTCAGTGAAAACATTACCACTATAGTCTCCAAATCATGGGTGGCATAATTGCATTCGTGGTGATGCAACTTCCTATATGTGATTGTATATTAGTAGATCGTTCAAAGAAAAGCAGCTATTTAGTGTTGTCCAAGAATGACCACTAGGATTGAGATCCACAGTTTTCTTGATTTATATGGATATTATTGGATATTATTTATGAATATCTCATGGATATATAATTCACTCACTAAGTTAAATCATAAAGTTTCAATGATAATTTGGAAGGATTAATGTGATGAAAATATTAATGAGGGGAGAAGAATATTGATCAGTTCACTCATACTCACATTAAACTATAGTGGAATAGGGTTTTTAATATATAGTGATACATACAAGAAAGTATTGGTATTTTTCTCCTGAATAATAGTATGGTGATAGCTTTAGTCACTTTATAATTGATGGTTCATGAGAAAAAAATTCCCAAATCATGATTTGGAGTTAGCAACAGTAATTGTTTCATTAATGATATAGAGGAATTATATTTATAAATAAATTTTTGATATATATAATGATCATAAAACATTAATGTATATTTTAACATAGAAAGAGTGAAAGAATATCTATAAAATAAGGCAATATCTCATTAAGGATCATGACTTCTCAATATTTTACAACCCTAGGAAAAAAAGGTGGTAGATGCACTCAGTCCAAAGGATCATGGTAGATTATCTATGGTGAGGATCATGAATGATCCAATATTTCAACATTTTTAAAGGATGGATGTTTAAATATTAAATTAATGGTAAAGATAATATATCTATTAGATAAATCTTCAACCATCTATCCATATTAAGATTAAAGAGGTGTGGAAAGAAGTTATAGTGCTACTGAAGAAGGAGTAAATTGTTACTAAATTTAACCTTTATTATGATAGAATGATAAGGATCATGAACCATGTATGTTTTCTGTACATACCATACTTGAATAAGGAAATGTTTTATGAGGCTCAAAATTCATCATTCTCTATTCACATGGAATTACAAATATGTATAGTTTTCTGAAAGAGTACATCTTGTGGGATGATAGGAAGAAATATATTACAGAGTATATTTCATGGTTCATGATGTGACATAAAGTAAATTATAATAGGTAGAAATTTAAGTGGATTTTACAACCATTTCCCATACCACAATGTTAATTGGAATACATCACCATGGTTTTTTTCTTCAGCATCCCAAAAACAATAAATGGAAAAAAAATGTTATATGAGTTTTAGTGGATTTTCTTATGAAGTTATCAAATATGGTTGACATTAGAGAATATTTACCTCAGGATAAAATTTCTATAATTTATATTAATAGAGTGATAAGGTTTCATGAAATAACACATTATATAATATTTGATTGGGATCTTTGGTTTACCTCAAATTTCTGATGAAGTATTTAGTCGGATCTGGATACATAGTTGATTTTTAATACTATTTATCATCCTCATACAGATGACCAGTTTAAGAGAATAATCAAAACCTTAGTTTATATGATATGATTTTGATCTATGTATTTCAATGGTGGTTGGATCTATACATAATCTTGTTGAGTTTTCTTACAACAATGGATTTCAGTCGAGTATTCATATGGATCCTTATGAAGACCTATATGAAAAGAAGTGTAAAAATCCATCATACTGGGATTAATATGGAGAAATAAATCTATTTTGACCTGATTTATATAAGTAAGAGATTCATATTTTTATAGACATTTAACATCACATCAAGGTAGCTCTGAGTTTATAGAGAAGTTATGTAGAAAATCATCGATGTGATTTGTAATTTCATGTTGGTGAGAGAGGTTTTTGTGAATTTATTGATAGATCAAGGTAATGAGATTTGGAAATAAGAGAAATCCAATCCCTAGGTATATTGTCCCATTATATATTCATTATCGTGTACAGAAAATAGATTATTTATTGAAGCTTCCACTAATCCTCTCTCAAGTTCACGATGTATTCCATGTATCTCTCTTAAGGAAGTACATACCTGATCCATCACATATACTACACATAAAATCCATATCAATAGAACATGATATTTTGTATGAGGAACAATAGTATAAGTAATCGATCATAGAGATAAAGTTCTACGACAAAAATACGAATCACCTGCTGAAATTTATATTTAGAAATCAGTAATTTGAAGAAGATACAAAGGATTCTGATGATGTAACAAAAAAAATATATCTTCATTTTTTTAAACTACTATGATTAATTTTGAGGGATAAATTCATTTTATTGGGGGTAAAATGTATAAAATCAATATTTTTTTGAAAAAAATTCAGATAAATTTAATTTCTTTGATATCTCGTGAAACATGCAACATCGAGTTTTGACGAACTGTGATATACTATTAAAATGTTATTATATGATTGTTACCACATACCCATTAGATTGGTGGTTATGAATAGTAATAAACAAATTATGGAAAATTAATTATCTATACAGGTTTAAAATAAATTCAATGCTTACCAATTTTTTAGAAATAAAATTAAAATCATATGAATTTGAAATAATATTTTTCTAGAGAACAGTTTTTTATGTGCAAAAATGAATTTTAACATATTAAATTAAATAAACCATTCTTAGTAAATTTTAATAAAATTTATATATTAATATTTAATGAAATGTTTTATTAATCATATAATATTTTTTCAAGTCATGGAATAAAAAAATCCAATTTAATTCTTAAAATAGTTTTTTTCTAAAAAAGAATGTTTTCATCATGCATCACATGATTTTTTTTTAAAATTAATTTCTGGAACTTAAAGTTATTAATTTTTTTAAATGGATTCTATATTTTGAATTAATATGTTAAAATTTGGTAAATAATCCCCTTTTATTTTTGTTAAATATGAATAGTAACCAATGTAAAATATATCACCTTGGAAAATGGTAAATCAGGTTAATATAGGTTACAATTAAGTGATATATCCATAATTACTCATCATAATCCTTACAAGATAAATTTCGTTTACCCTTACTCCCTTAGTCTCAAAATTAATTTTTTAAGGGACACTTTTCCTAGAAAATTACTAATAGATATTTAATTAAAAGAAACGTACAAAATATCAATCTTATAGTTTTAAATATCTGTTATGTGTCTACAATATAGAAAACCCAATTTATAAAAGAATATATGTGTATATTTTGAGAATAATAATATTATATTCATGATAAAAATTAATTTATAATTTTTAGTAATTATATAATGACCATAACTACATATGAAACATTGATGCAATATTTCTCCAATTAATCAAAAAAATAATACATTATTTTAAAAATATTAAAATAAATACAATTTGGGTGATTTAATGTGTGAAAACAATTTTTCAGTTTAATACGACACAATTATATTATTTTAAATAATTATATTCAGATTAAAACATTTTCTTTATGTGTTTTAAGTCTAATTAAATTAATTGTGTCTAATTTGGAAATAATGATATTTTAAGAAATTAATATTTTTTTAAATTAATTAAAAATAATAAAAATATAGAAATAATGAAATTTATATAATATATGGTTTAAAATTTCATCCCTAACCCATTAGTAGGACATTTTGAATCATTTTTCTTATAAATTACATTAATATATGTTAATCTTTTGAAAAAAATTCAAAAGGGTACCCTCCCCTCAATTATGAATAGGAAACCTTAATTTCTCTAAATCATACCACTTTGAGCCTTATATATTATCAAATATCTACCATTTCTCTTCAACACTATTCTATACAAATTCTAGAGGTATTTTTATTCCAAAATTACCAACCCTAAATCCCTTAAGAAGAGATCTAGAATAGTTATTTATAAGAAAATGCAATTTCCTTAACTGATCTCTTAATTTTTAAGTATTATTTTACCTCTTATAAATTTGTAATATAATTAATAAAATAATAAATTTATTATCATAAATTTATTGAAATTTTATTATTAATAAACCTCATTTTTCACCATCATTCTATCAAATGGGATGTGAATGTATCACCCATGCTTATGTACGACTTAACGTATCCATGTAGCGATACAATTTATTTATCATCACCATATTTTAATGATGGGTATTTGATGGTTTTAATGTTTATTTATGATAATTATGAAATTATTACATTATATAATTATAATATCATATCTAGATTCTTATCTTTAATATTTCAGAAAACTTTAACATCGATCATGTGTATGTGTTGACTACCACCTCAACGAAGTGACATAATTCGTTTTTCAATTAAATTTTAATTTTATGGTAATAAGGATTGATTTAAATAATATATATGATATATTTTATATTATAGTTATTCTCTAATGGTGATTAATTATTTACCTTTTTTCATTCCATCCTTCAAAAAAATGAAAACTTTATTCATGCATACGGATTACCAACCATCTCTAAGAATGATGTAATTAATTTTTCTATATCTATATTTAAAAAATGATTATTAAAATTTATATAATTATTATATATTATATTTTTATAAATATTAATACTCTTTATATGATGGTAAAATGATAAAAATTAAAGGACCAAATCTACAGAACCAGAACATACATGAAAAGCGAATTAGATATCACTAAAAACTATGATTTTATTAAAGTAGTGTTATAAATGGCTGATAAAAGGTTATATGGTATGATATATATATGAGTATGGTCAGTTAATATATTTAAAATAATTATATATTTATTATAAATTAATATCCAATTCATAGTAAGGAATTCATACCCAAGGTAAGGTATTTTTGTCTCACTTTTATTTCTATTGGAAACATGCAATATTCACCACTTATTTCTTTTGTGTGGTGTATATATTGTCCGTGAATGTATTTTAGGATTATTATCATAAAATATATAGAATATTCTTATCCATATATGTAACACCCCATGTAAATATAGAATATGAAATTTTTATGTTTATCCCTATTTGTGAATAAAATGTCAATATTAATTTAAAGGGAACGCTATGCTCGATGGCTTACCCATTACGCAACAAAGAGTTTCCTTGAAAACTTACGTTGCACTCTAATAATAAAATAATATTATCTTAAATGGTAGTTAATGCCTAGCCGTTGTAATAGAGGAAATGAACAGAACTAACTACAAAATTATTATATATATTTGTCAAATATTTTTACTTTTTACAATAAATGTTAGAGGATTAAAAATGTGAATGAATCCAATTTTAAGCATAAACATTCTAATATTCATTAAAAGGCCGATTAACCGCCTTTTGATGGGGAACCTATTTTAAATCCACTTTTTGACAATTTTATGTGTTATATTTGACAAAATAAAATTCTTATTTAGAATCGGGACATCAAAATTTACATTGTGTATATTTTTGGTATTTTTCCGAAAAAGTTCAATTTTTAATGAATAGTAAAAAATGTTGTATTTTAATTCAAAACCACTTTTTAATCTAATTTATTTAAATGATTAGATTATCATTTGAATTGGTTTTGAAGTGAAATTAGAATTTATTTTTACCATTTAATCCAATAGTGGTCGATGGAATTAATTTCACTTTGAAATCGGACTTAAACTAGTGTCAATCTTTTGATACATTTTGTTTCATAAAAACATGCTATTTGTTTTGACAGCGGGAATTAATTATTAAATTAATTAATGCAACTTATATGTTTTGAATTTTTTAAAATAGAAATTATTTTTGAATTTGGAATATCAAATATAGCTTAGGGTGAATATTTGGTAATTTTCTGAAAAACATCAATTTTTGATGAATAGTGAAACCACTAAGTGGTACTTATAAAAACGGATTTTCCATTTAAATGAAATTTTGCCACATTTGTGTTTTGAATTCCAAAAATAAGACATACATGGTTGTCATTAAGAAGTAAAATGTGGTTCAATGAGATTAAAATAATTTTTTGGTGAATAGTAACTTATTAAGTTCTTAATTGCAATTAGAGGTAATTAGTGTAGTTTAAGGTAAGAATAATGTTTTAATAAAATAAAATGACCTAGACACATGTCATACCCTCATTGGATGTGTCATGGCTGACCACTAAAATCCATGGGTCAACTTGGGGAACCCATGGAGCCACTTCGGTTGGGAAATGACATAAATAACTTTTTATTTAATGTTAAAGTAAAAATGACACAAACATGAGATGTTTTAATAAAATAATTTCTTAATTGGTTTATACAAGTCATATTTTTGACTATAAATAGTCATTGGAAATATAAAAAGATTTCCTACATCATAGTAGTTTTTTTTATAATTTTTAGACATTAAATAAATTAAATTATTTATGACATTATGATAATGCAGCGATGACCTCATTATTTAACGATTTAAATAAAATAGAAAGATAATGTAATATCTAAGACCTAAACATGTACAAAACCTATTGTATGGGTGTATTTAGAACCCTTATCACCTTATCCACGAATTATATTAATGTGGGACCTTTAAAATCCGAAACTCATTTTCAAATAATGTAACATTTGCTTATGTTCCATGAGTGCCCCTCCACTCCTCTTATAAAAGGCCCCCACCTCTACCTCCTTACCCACACTTCCAAAGCCTTTGGCTCGGCCAAAATCTGCCCATTTCCTCTCTCCACATACCTCTATAACTCCTTGAAGCCTAACTTTGGGCAGAATACTTTCCAAGGAAGCCTTTGAGCTCAAAACAAAAGAAGTTACCCGATTTTAAGGTAATGTCTTTGCTTGAGTCCTTTTGTTTTATTTTGCTTCTCCAACCCACTAAAATATTTTTTTTCATTTATTTTGTAAAAAATTCAGCATCTTTAATATACTATGATGTTTTTATAAGAAGGTTTCGAGTTACAATTACACACACCTACATCTAATGGTTAAAGAACATACTGTTTCTGTGGATAGAGAATTTCTGCCTCCCGAAACGATGATTGTTCAACATTCTCCTAACACCTTCAAAGGTGACCATTAAATTGACACTATATTTATATATGATATCTAATATGTTTATGTTTTACTTAAGCTTCTTTATTTTTCATTTATTGCATACCTTTATGGTTTCCATTATGGGTACACACGATATCATCATTTAAGGAAGTGCGGACTACCACCCCCTCAAAGTGATTTGATTCGTTAATGCCATATGTGGGACGTATAAAGGATGGATTTAAATTTATTATATATTATGTTATACTGGAATTATGATATACCTTTATATCATTATTGTTTTCTTTCCATTAAATCATGAGATATAAATGAAAGTAGCGTTCATGCGTACGTACGGCTTACCGTCTCCATGAACGGTGCATTTCATTTCTTATCCTCAAATGTAATGTACTATTATAAGTACATATAATGGATATATATTATGTATGATACATATAAAGGATCAATATAATTCTGGAATTAAAAATATACATATCTCTCCTTTAGTTTTAATTCCATTAATATGACATAGAAATGAAAGTAGCGTTCATGCGTACGTACGGCTTACCGTCTCCATGAACGGTGCATTTCATTTATTACCTCTAAATGATTATGTAATATTATAAATACATGTATATGATAGATATATATAATATATATGATATCCAAATCATGAATATCATTATTGAGATAATGGATATTTGACTACGTGAACAACTTGTAAATATAAGAAGTTCACTTTTGACTCAATTACCAAATAAAGACAAAACAACTGTTATTAACTTGAATGATTACATAATGTTCATGACATGGTAATAAGTGATAATAAAAGAAATAATGAACTTTAAAAAGGTTCTTAAGGAAGTAGAAATTAACTCAAGTTTATTATTCATGAGATTAAAGAACGATCGAGTCAAGTCGGACCCAAGGTAAGGGATCCTACTCCTCTCTTTCTTTTTAAGTTCACCCTTTTATGTAATTCCTTATAGAGCTCATCCTTCTTGTTCTTGGGATGTTCTTTTATATTACTCCTACTCTAATTATTATGTTCATATGATGAGATACCCTATTTTCTCTCATCAATCCATTTTGGAAGTTTTGAGTGGCGTCGTTAGGCTGCCAAATTTTTGTAAGAGATCTAACTTCTCTCTTTCTTTTTAAGTACTCTCTTTTATGTCATTTATTTTAAGCTAATATTTATTATGTTTGGGGATGTTATTTTATATTCCTCATACTGTACTTTTTATGGTCATATTATGAGAGACCGTATTTGATCTCATAAATCCATTTTTGGAAGTTTTAAGTGGTGCCGTTAGGCTGCTGAGTTTTCGTAAGGGGTTTTTCATCTCACTTTTATTCCCGTGACATTTATGATACGTTTGCCACTATTTCCTTTGATTGGTGTATGTACTGCCCATTGTTATACACTTTTTTTAGAATAATTTCATTTATGGGTATTTGCATCTTCATTGTATGACCCATCTTCCATGGGGTGTACTTTTCGAAAGTTACCCAACTCAGTAAGGGGACCTTTCACCCTCATTTTTTAAAAAAAATACTTCTTTTGTTATGTATTTTAATTCACATACTATTATGTTGGGATATGTTCTTCTATATCCTTATTTATGTAAATTTTATGTCCATGTGACAAGATTTCATTTATCTCTCTCATCAACCCTTTTTGTAAAATTTTATGTGACGTCGTTAGGCTGTCAAATTTTACCAAGGGAACTTCTTAACCCAATTTCGATTTCTTTGGGATCAACATGTAGTTATTGAATATGTCATCCTTTTAATATGTGTGAATGAAATTTGATTATTTTACACTTAATATCCACTTATATTGGGTGTATTTATATTTGTCACACATAATTATGAGATTGATCTATCCTTAATTTAAGGATACCTTCTTTATAATGGATTTCATCTCATTTTATATTTCTTTTGAGACTACATTGTTGTTATGAACCAATTCACTCTTATATGGTGTGTATACTGTCCTTTGACATATTATATCATGAATCCCATTATTCTCATGATATTATAGAGCTCGGATTATAATTTATTCCACAATTATTTGTATTCAAGAGTCTCTCATTTTTTTTAAAAACTCTTTAACAAAAATATTGTTTTAAATGTTTTAAAGATTTATTATTCTAAATATTTATCTTTAATTTCCATGTTTTCAAAATTGTTTTAAGTATTTATTTATATGGACATTAATTTTTTACAATTATAATTCCAATAAAAGCTTCAAAGTGGTATGGGACACTTTGATTCAAAAATCTCTTTTAAATGATTTTTGAAAATAGATTGATTAATTCAATATCTTGGAATTACTTATTTTTATTGAAAATGAAATGATGTTATTGACATTTTTATATTTTAAATATTTTATGTGTGATGATGTTACTTGGAGATTTTACGAGTGGTTACCTGATAAACCATATGATGGGTGGTGCCGTGAATACCAGGACGGGTGGTTACGTTATAACCTCCAATGCATTGGGTATGGAAGTCAGCCGTATGGCTATTCCATTAAGTATGTATGGAAGTTGGACGAATGGCTATTCCATTAAGTAATATGTTTGGAAGTTGACCTTATGGTTATTCCACTTAAGTATGTTTATGTCCCAAGTTACCTTTATATGTTATGTGATCTTTATATAGGTTTTATGGTAATCTTTTGGTTACAGAAGGGTAATTAATGAACTTTTATTCAGTGAAGAGTTTTTACTACTTTGAAAAGGTGAAAATTATTACTTTGATAAAGTATACATGGTTTACTTGTTGTTTTGAAAAAATAATAGTTTTCATTCTTTGTGTATCCATTACTGAGCTTTTTATGCTCATCCCATGTTTTTGAAATGTTTTTCACAGGACTTAACGTGGAATAGGGTCAAGGATGGGATCAAGGGAATGTCATGCTACATAAAACATGGAACTAGACATGTTTCTTTTTAAGAGTTTTTATTTTATGGATACTTAGTAGAAGTGTCTACTTTTTAATCTTTTGAGATGTAATAGTAATGTTCTAATTCTCTAAAACTCTAAACCTGAAAAGATCCTCAATGTGAATTACTCATTTAATTCAATATTAAGTAAGGTTTAAGGCCAGGGCCTTATAGTTGGTATCAAAGGTCGGTTTAGATAACTTTATAGATTAGGGTATTCTCTAAGCATAAGTGACATTACCATAATGGTTAGGATTTCAGAAAGAGTCCTAGTTTTAGATAAAGTGAATGAGTAAGTATATCATAGTGTTTATCTTCCTCATTAGTACATGATGGTTTTATTTATATACTCACACTGACCACTTTGGTTTTAGTAAATTGCTGGATCTAGTAGGCACCAAAGTAACAGTGGATGTGAAGGAAACTGTGACAGTTTTTTTGAGCGAGCAACTGAATGATATGAGAGCTGCAATGAGAACTCTTGTGTTTATCATCAACCAACTATCTGGAGTCATGATTGACCACCTAAACCTTGGTTATTTCTATAACGCATCATATACGCGAGAAACAAATCCCTACGGAACTACGAGTAATAATCATAAAGGTAAGTGTCTTAAAAAACCTATGTGTCAAAAATGTGGAAAGAAACACCTTGGAAAATGTTTCAAAGGGACAGAAATATGCTATAGATGTGGAAATGAAGGTCATAAAGCAAGAACCTGCCATGGAAAAAGGAAGCATCCAGTTGACTCGAGGAAAGGTAAAGAAGTTCTTTCCGAGGGATCAATTGAATGTTTTAAATGTGGTGTGCATGGTCATTATGCAAACACATGTCCTATGAAGAAGTTTCGTGAATTGGATCACCAAGATCGTACAAATGTTCGTTTGCCAATACCTAATTCCATTCCGATTGAGGATGAAGAAACTGAAAATGACCAATCAAAGGTATGGATTATTTCATAACTATTGTTTTTTTATTTTGGAATCTTAGGATATGATTCATGGTTTTGTTTGTAGGAAATAGGTATTTCGGAATAATATGGAAAGGAATGGTTAATGGATCATGAAGAATGTTGAATGAGTAAGATGTCAACATATAAGAGCTTCAAGAGTTATGGTGAATTTCTTAAGAGTATTAATTCTCTTTTGATGATGGGGTTACGTTAGAATACTTCTTATAGTATGTGTAACCCTGATGTTTGATATATTAAAATTTTATTCAAAGAATAGAAATCAGTTCTTTTGTGGACATAGATATAAAGAACCATTTGGGTTTATATGATCCTTACTTTTGAGGTAATTATGGGTTACTATATGTTATGATGGAGGTGAAAGGCATGAGATAAAATTGAGGTTAAATTATGTTATGGTTATTTTCGATGATTTTATCTCTTTTTGGGAATGATTTGAGAATTATATAGTTTTGGAAAAAGGACAACACGCAGACCGTGTGACAACCCGTCGCGTCGGACAAAGCTGCGGGAATCGAACCCACAACCAAAGTGCAACTGGTATTTATCGCCTACCACTGGACTATGTGAAGTCCCTGGTTAGTTTGACTGATTCTTTTTAGTTAGATGAATTTATGAATTAAGAGTAAGTTGATTTTGGGATATCTATGGAAATTTATTAAACTATCATGGTGGATATGTGATTAGGTTAATTACTTTTCAATACGGGACATTAAGATCAAATGATGTTGTTTGGAGATAAATGTTACGATTTAACATGGAAGACTATGTGAATAAATCCTTAAAATATTTGGGTTTCATTCTTAGTTTGGTTTAATTTGAAGAATTTTATGCACAATTGTTTATCGAATGGTCCTCGTTGAAC
Source organism: Viscum album (assembly GCA_963277665.1). Taxonomy (NCBI): domain Eukaryota; kingdom Viridiplantae; phylum Streptophyta; class Magnoliopsida; order Santalales; family Viscaceae; genus Viscum; species Viscum album. The sequence continues at coordinate 1,892,390,660 of OY728156.1, forward strand.
TTTGGATTTTGTTTGACCAATTTTGGATATTAAGAATAGATTTTCTTTTTATAAAGGGTAATCCTTTTCTGGATTATCTAATCTTGTACTAACATTTTTGGTTTTGGTTAGAGTCTAAAGACATGGGTAGTATATAGTTCTCTTTGGTGGATTAGGTGATTCTCTAGAAGTTGATTATAGTACTCTTAATGTGAACAAGTCTTCCTTAATACTCATCTTTTGGAGAAAATATGAGTTTGTGAAAGGAATCTAATAAAAGTTGAAAGTCAACATGATAAGTGATTATGTTCCCTTATGAATAAATTACTCAATGAAAAGTATCTTAAAACAAAAATGTTGTCTATTAACTTTTCCTACTGGGGAATCGAATACCGTTTAACCCATCACAAGTTTGTGATTTTCTTGTGGTTAACTTTCTCCTAAACATGTTTTCTATCACTCACCATCAGAACATGACCCTTTGTTTTTTCCTCCATGTCCATATTTTCATACTTCGAATCCTAGTATGGGTTAACTCGGGTGACCTATGTACTTCACTTTCTTTACTTTAATGTGATTGTTTTATTGACTCTTGTTCCGATGTGGGATTTTCAATGATGTTTCCAAGCCCAGTTTTAAAATTGTGTGGACGCAATTTCCAAAAGGGGGGAAGGATGTAACAGCCCAGGTAAATAAAGAGTATGACATTTTTATATTTATCCCTATTTATGAATAAAATGTCAATATTAATTTAAAGGGAATGCTATGCTCGATGGCTTACCCATTACGCAACAAAGAGTTTCTTTGTAAACTTACGTTTCACTCTAATAATAAAATAATATTATCTTAAATGGTAGTTAATGCCTAGCCGTTGTAATGGAGGGAATGAACAGAACTAACTAAAAAATTTTTATATATGTTTTTCAAATAATTTTACTTTTTACAATAAATGTTAGAGGATTAAAAATGTGAATGAATCCAATTTTTAAGCATAAACATTCTAATATTCTTTAAAAGGTCGGTTAACTGCCTTTTGATGGAGAACCTCTTTTAAATCCACTTTTTGACAATTTTATGTGTTATATTTGACAAAATAAAATTTTTCTTTAGAATCGGGACATCAAAATTTACATTGTGTAAATTTTTGGTATTTTTCTGAAAAAGTTCAATTTTAAATGAATAGTGAAAAATGTTGTATTTTAATTCAAAACCTCTTTTTAATATAATTTATTTATATGATTATATTATCTTTTGAATTGGTTTTGAAGTTAAATTAGAATATATTTTTACCATTTAATCCAATAGTGGTCGATGGAATTAATTTCACTTTGAAATTGGACTTAAACTAGTGTCAATCTTTTGATACATTTTGTTTCATAAAAACACGCGATTTGTTTTGACAGCGGGAATTAATTATTAAATTAATTAATGCAACTTATATGTTTTGAATTTTGTAAAATAGACATCATTTTTGAATTTGGAATATCAAATATAGCTTATGGTGAATTTTTGGTAATTTTCTGAAAAACATCAATTTTTGATGAATAGTGAAACCACTAAGTGGTACTTATAAAAACTGATTTTCCGTTTAAATGAAATTTTTCCACCTTTGTGTTTTGAATTTCAAAAATATGACATACATGGTTGTCATTAAGAAGTAAAATTTGGTTCAATGGGATTAAAATATTTTTTTGGTGAATAGTAACTTATTATGTTTTTAATAACGATTAGAGGTAATTAGTGTAGTTTAAGGTAAGAATAATGTTTTAATAAATTAAAATGGTCTATACACATGTCCTACCCTCATTGTATGTGTCATTTCCGACCAAGAAAATCCATGGGACAACTTGGTTACCCCATGGAGCCACTTTGGTTTGGAAATGACATAAATAACTTTTTATTTAATGTTAAAGTAAAAATGACACAAACATGAGATGTTTTAATAAAACAATTTTTTCATGGGGTTATACAAGTCATATTTTTGACTATAAATATTCATTGGAAATATAAAAATATTTCATACATCATAGTATTTTTTTTATAATTTTTAGACATTAAATAAATTAAATTATTTATGACATCATGATAATGCAGCGATGACCTCATTATTTAACGATTTAAATAAAATGGAAAGATAATGTAATATCTAAGACCTAAACATGTCCAAAACATATTGTATGGGTGGATTTAGAACCCTTGTCACCTTATCCAAGAATTATATCAATGTGGGACCTTTTAAATCCGAAACTAATTTTCAAATAAAGTAACATTTGCTTACTTTCCAAGAGTGCCCCTCCTCTCCTCTTATAAAAGGCCCCCACCTCTACATACTTACCCACACTTCCAAAGCCTTTGGCTCGGCCAAGCTCTGCCCATTTCCTCTCTCCACATCCCTCTACAACTCCTTGAAGCCTCACTTTGGGCATAATCCTTTCCAAGCAAGCCTTTGAGCTCAAATCAAAGGAATTTACCCGATTTTAAGGTAATGTCTTCACTTGAGTCCTTTTGTTTTATTTTGCTTCTCCAACCCCCTAAAATCTTTTTTCTAATTTATTTTGTAAAAAATACAGTATCTTAAATATACCAGGATGTTTTTATAAGAAGTTTTCGAGATACACTTACACACACCTACATCTAATGGTTAAAGAACATACTGTTTCCGTGGATGGTGAATTTCTGCCTCCCGAAACGGTGATTGTTCAACATTCTCCTAACACCTTAAAAGGTGGACATTAAGATTAAACTATATTTATATATGATATCTAATATGTTAATGTTTTTCTTAAGCTTATGTATTTTTCATTTATGGCATACCTTTATGGTTTCCATTATGGGTAAACGCGATATCTTCATTTAAGGAAGTGCGGACTACCGCCCCCTCAAAGTGATTTGATTCGTTAATGCCATATGTGGGAAGTATAAATGATGGATTTAAAGTTATTATATATGATGTTATACTGGAATGATAATATACAATTATATCATTATTGTTTTCTTTCTATTAAAGTATGAGATAGAAATGAAAGTAGCGTTCATGCGTACGTACAGCTTACCGTCTCCATGAACGGTGCATTTCATTTCTTATCCACAAATGTAATGTACTATTATAAGTACATATAATGGATATATATGATGTATGATACATATAAAGTATCAATATAATTCTGGAATTAAAAATATACATATCTCTCATTTAGTTTTAATTCCATTAATATGACATAGAAATGAAAGTAGCGTTCATGCGTACGTACGGCTTACCGTCTCCATGAACGGTGCATTTCATTTGTTACCTCTAAATTATTATGTAATATTATAAATACATATATATTCTAGATATATATAATATATATGATATCCAAATCATTAATATCATTATTGAGATAATGGATATTTGACTACGTGAACAACTTGTAAATATAAGAAGTTCACTTTTGACTCAAGTACCAAATAACGACAAAACAACCATTATTAACTTGAATGATTACATAATGTTCATGAAATGGTAATAAGTGATATAAAAGGAATAATGAACTTAAAAAAGGTTCTTAAGGAAGTAGAAATTAACTCAATTTTATTATTCAGGAGATTAAGGAACGGTTGAGTCAAGTCGGACCCAAGGTAAGGGATCCTACTCCTCTCTTTCTTTTTAAGTACGCTCTTTTATGTCATTCCTTTTAGAGCTCATATTTCTTGTGTTGGATCTGAATCTACGGATTATACACAAGAGGGGGGTGAATTGTGTCTTTTTCAAATTATTACAATCTCTTCAATTTAGACAAATTCTGTTCACTATGCTTTTGCACGATTAAATATGCAGCGGAAAAAGTAAAAGCATGAACACACAGATGTATAGTGGTTCGGGGAACAGAAGGCCCCTAGTCCACTCCACCAACGCTCAAATCCACGAGCTTGGCGATTTTCACTATCTGGTCCTCGTTTCCACAGACCCGTCCACAACTGAGTACAGGCAGTTGACACCTTTACAAGATTCAGGCAAACACAGCCTTCCTGGTTCAAACACGAACCCACACAGCTTAGAACGAGAAGCTGATCACTCAAAAATAAAAGGGTTTCGATAAAGAAACACTTATCCAGTTGTTCTTCACAATTGCAACAGAATGCAATTGACAGTAGATAGATCGTCGTCTTCAGAAAATAAAGATCCGTAATCAAAACAGTTCTGAGTCGATCCAGTTGCAAAAGATATTACCAGAAACTTCACAACTTCAGCAGTAGTAGATTCACAACAGGTAGTCGATGTAGAACACGTGAATCTGCTATCAAAATCTTCTTTCAGTAATAAAGGTCTTACGCTTCTTCTTGATCACCAGAAAAGAACGCTTCTTCACAGTCTCTGTTTTCTTGCTCGTCAAAAGATCAAAATCTGTATCACACACTTTCCTGTGCATATATATATATGAAGTTTCCAAGATAGAACATATATATTCAAATATGAGAAAATCTTCCGCATAAATAGATCCATGAAAATCTCCTTTAGATTCGCGATATTAAATGAAATAACAAAGCCGTTGTAACTCCCCTGAAGAATCGGCATAAAAAGCTCCGTTTAAATCAAACATTAATCCGTTGTAAATCGTCTTTGATTCAGTCAAAGTCGTATTTAAGAATCAGCTCGAAATCCGCCTAATAATCCGCTTGATTGACTAATTCAAAAGGAAATATCGTCTGTCAAAAATATCCCGACGCCAAACGTAGGGTTCACAAACGTAAGGTTCAGAACGTAAGGTTCAGAACGTAAGGTTCAGAACGTAAGGTTGAACATACATACTTTCTCTTCAGCATTCAAACGTAGGGTTGATCATCCATACTTTGTCTTGCTTCAACTCTCCAAAGAACGTACGGTTGATTATAAAAGTAAGGTTGATGATCCATACTTTTGAGAAACAAACTCAACACTGAAAACTAACGTACGGTTTCTCTTCCATACTTGTCCAACAACGAAAACGTAAGGTTCCTTCCAAACGTAATGTTCTTCTTCCATACTTTTCAACAACGTAAGGTTCATTAACCATACGTTTCAAAATAACATAAAAAGTAAACTTTTCATCCATACGTTACGTTCATCAACGTAGGGTATGAACAGTGATTCCAGTACGCGCTAAAATTGATCTTGCGCTACAGTGATTCCAGAATACGCTAAAATTGATCTTGCGCTACAGTGATTCCAGAATACGCTAAAATTGATCTTGGAATAAATGAAGTATAAAATCTCGTTATATAAAATAAATTCCTGCAAAATACTCAACGAAATAATTAGTAAATAATTAAGGGTATTTGTGAGCATCAAAATCATCATAAAGAGACAGAGTATTATTTAAAATAATCTCCCCCTTTAAAAAACATTATTTTGATTTGTTTAAAAACAATACATTGCTCAACAATCTCCCCCTTTTTGATGATCACAAAACCCATAAAATAATAAAACTAATTTAATTGCAGTCTTGATTGAAAAAAAAGTTTTATAAAATTTTAGAATTTTGAAAGGATTAAAACAATATTTAACTATAAAATTTCTCCCCCATAACTCTCCCATAAAAATAAATTTTCAAATAGATAAAAGATAAATGTCGTATATATCCAAATTCTCCTATATATCCAAATTTCTTCATAGGAAACGAATGAATTTAAATGTTGTGTTTATCCAAATTCTCCCCCTTTTTGTGATATCAAAAAGAATGAAAAATTACGGATTTGAACACATTCAATATTGCACTGAACTATAAGTAAATGCTATAATTAACTGTGTATGAATAAGTGAATTTTGTATACTGGCTAACTTAATCATAAATCAATAAATAACAAAACAAAAAAAGATAAGAAAAGAATTTTTATTCACAAGCTACGACAGTGATATACAGAGGAATCAAGGTGTAGGGATAAGACAGGGAAAAAGGTGTCTATCTCCTTTGAATTGCGGTCTTGATCTCTGTAAACTATTCTCGAAGCCTCTTCATCATCCCATCTCCTAACTTGATGATAAGATCCCTGTTCTCCTGAGTCATATGAATATCTTCAATCAAATTAACTCTGAAAAACTCATGCATTCTTTCTTCTTTTTCAACAAAAAGAGCCAGCTTTTCTGATAACTGATTCAAAAGAATCCTAATCGGTTGCTCTCCAGATGTCAACTGATCTACCAAAAATTTCTGATTATCTAGCAAAACTGACAAAGGGGCACTATTACACTGAAGATCGTGTAATCTGTCACTCATATTGCTCAGTGCTCCTGTAATTGCTTGAAATCTTCAAATCAAATCAGGTGAAGAACCTGATCCACTCACAGCACTATTTGCAACAGATTCAAATTTATTCTCCATGTAAATCTTCATCTCAGACAAATCATCTTTCGTTACCATCTCTGATTTCAACTGATCAACAGCATGCAACATATCAGTCTTAAACAAATATACTTCCTGTCTTGAAACAGTAGATTCTTTCAGCTTCTGAAACTTTAACTTCTCCAAGTTCAGAGAACTTCTGAGACTAACATTCTCAGATTCTAACTGAGAAATACGCTTGTATAACTCAACAACTTCTTCTTTTCTCGAATCAGGGGCACCCTGTGCTTGATTCTCATGTCCAGAATCAGATTGACGAAGCAGGACAAGGGGTAAAGAATCTGCATCTGATTGTTCTTTGTCCTGAAAAGGTTGATCCACTGAACTATTCTTTGAAGCCTGAAACTCTTCCACTGAAAAATCTTCCTGAAGTACCTCTGTATTAATTTCAGAAGTGTGTTCATCACGAACAGTAGTCTCTCTGACTTCTACTGAATGATCAAGAACAATATCTTCATGAACTTCTTGAGGTCGGGCCACTTCTTCACCAGGCACTGCCTCCATAAGTTGTTCTTGTGGAATTGCTTCTTCAACAGCCACAACAGCAGTTTGAGGTTCTAGCTGAATTTCCGGTTGAGCTACTGGTTCCTCTATCGGTGCAGTCCTCTCCACAACAGCTTCTCTCACAAATGAATAAGAAATTACAGGTTCAGAAGATTTCAAGACAGGAGAGATAATTTCTTCATCAATTGACCTCTTCCTTCTAGATTGAAGTCCTTCCTGACTTCTCTCTTCCTCAACTTCCTCCATCTCAAAGCGAATTCTTCTTGCCACTGTACTAACCCTTGATTCTGCTTGTCCCTCCTTGGACTTAGCAGGTTGAGCCTGAGAACTCTCCGAGTCTTCCTCAGCTCCAACAGGTAAGAGTTTTCCTTTAATTGTGCTCCAGAAGTATCCGACTTTCCTCAAAGTTCCAGCATTAAAAACATTACTGTGGTGACATTTCACCCCAGCACTTACCAATCTGATCATTCCTCTTTTAAACAACAACAAAGAAATGAACCTTCCATATGGGAAAAAGGTCATTCTTGCTTCACTCTGACAGCAGTATCTCAGATATCTTATCATAAATCGAGGAAAATTAAACTTAATATCACTCATCAAAAGATACATTATATACATGTCAGGGTACAGAATTTTCTCCATCTCAGCCATCCTTGGTGCTAAACCAGTCTGAACAAACTTTACTAAGATTTTCTGATCGGGCTCCAAATCTTTAATAAACATCTTCTTTATCACTTTGGTTCCAAACAGAAAAGACATAATGTCTTCAGGCTTATGTACAGAATCTCCAATATTCCGTAAATCAAAATGAAAAACTCCTTCATGAGGGCAGTTAAGAATTTGACTTATCTCTACAGATGATATGGAAAAGTCCTTATCCTCTATTTGAGCCAATAAACTATCCTCCGTATCTCCAAGGCTAAACTGAACAGTTCTAAAGAAATGTCTCATTTCTGCCTCATATAGAAACTCAGAGTTTTCACTATTAAAGGCTTGCTCAAGGCCTTGAAACGACAACGCTTGTTTCAACAGCAAATTAGTTTCAAACAGCCATTCTAAATCGATGACTTTACCTTGCAGTATCTTCCGACCAACTACTTTAGATTTCTTTGCAGCACTGCTCTCGGCTTCATCTGGATGCTTAGTCTTTGCCATTTCAACAACGATTTCTGAAGGTTCGTAAGTTTAGGGTTTGAAGATTCAGAAAAGGGTTTTGGAGCAGATGTGCGGTTTTAGGTTTTCGAAAGGGTTTCCGAAAAAAGTGAAAACAGGTTAGAAGGTGAAACGGTTCTGACAGCCTTGATTCCCGTGTAATCACTAATCATTACTTTTATTTAAAACAAAATAAAATAGCTTATAGCGAGAAACAGAAAATTAAGTAGAATTCGAAAACAGAATAAGATTAAAAAGAAACTATTTAAAATTAAATAAACCTAACTCCCCCTTAATAAATTCAAACCTTGCCGTGGGAAGTGGTTTAGTAAAAATATCTGCTAATTGATTTTCTGTATTTATAAATTCTAAAAATATATCTTTTTTTAACACATGATCTCTTAAAAAGTGATGTCTTATATCAATGTGCTTAGTTCTAGAATGACTAATAGGATTTTTTGAAATATTAATTGCACTAGTATTATCACATAAAATAGGCGTATTATTGAAATTTAATCCAAAGTCCATAAGAGTGTTTTTCATCCACAACACCTGTGCACAGCAACTACCTGCAGACACATATTCTGCCTCGGCTGTTGACAGGGCAACTGAGTGTTGTTTCTTACTAGACCATGATACTAAAGACTTTCCTAAAAAGTGACATGTTCCTGAAGTACTCTTCCTATCTAATCTACAGCTTCCAAAGTCAGCATCTGAATATGAAATTAAATTAAAATCAGAGGTTTTTGGATAAAGCAGAGATTGATAAATAGTACCTTTTAAATATCTAAAAATTCGTTTAACAGCAGTTAAATGAGATTCTTTGGGATTTGATTGAAATCGAGCACAAAGACATACTGAATACATTATATATGGTCTACTAGCAGTAAGATATAACAAACTACCAATCATACCTCTATATAACTTGTTGTCCACTGATTTTCCAGTTTCATCCAAATCAAGTTTTATATTAGTACACATAGGAGTTGTAAATGTCTTGCTGTTTTCAAGCCCAAATTTCTTAAGTAAATCAGTAATGTATTTGCATTGATTTAAAACATTTCCAAAATCTTTTTGAAATATTTGAAGACCCAAAAAGAAATTTAATTCTCCCATCATACTCATTTCAAATTCTTTTTGCATTAATTCTGAAAATTCATGACAAAGAATTTTATTGGTTGATCCAAAAATTACATCATCAACATAAATTTGAACCAACAAAACATTATTTTTCACAGTTTTCTTAAAGAGTGTTGGATCTGCTAGTCCAACAGTAAAATCATTTTTCAAAAGAAAAGAACTTAGTCTTTCATACCAAGCTCTTGGTGCTTGTTTAAGGCCATAAAGAGCTTTAGTAAGTTTGAAAACAGAATCTGGTTTTTGAGAATTTTCAAAACTAGGAGGTTGCTCAACATAAACTTCCTCCATTAAATAACCATTTAAAAAGGCAGATTTAACATCCATCTGAAATAATTTAAAATTCATATAAGATGCATAGGCTAAAAGGATTCTAATGGCTTCTAACCTGGCTACAGGTGCAAAGGTCTCATCATAATCTATTCCTTCTTCTTGATTATATCCTTTAGCTACTAATCTTGCTTTATTTCTAGTTATTATCCCTTGATCATCCTGTTTATTCCTAAAGACCCATTTAGTTCCTATTACTGGATAATCATGTGGTCTTTCAACTAATTCCCAAACCTTATTTCTCTTAAACTGGTTCAATTCATCTTGCATTGCTATTACCCAGCTCTCATCATCTAAGGCTTCTTCTATGGTCTTAGGTTCTTGTTGGGATAGGAAAGCAGAGAATTCAACTATGTTTCCAAAGTTTCTTCTAGTTTGAATACCAGTCTCTAAGTCACCTATCACAGATTCTAAAGGGTGATTCTTTAAGGTTCTAGACTGTCTAGGCATTACATTCAAAGGCTCTTCAGTATCATGTTCTTCTGAACTGGACTGAATTTCTTTTATATCATTTTCAAAATCATTCTTTAAATTCTCAGGTCTCATGTTTTCATTAGAATCAGGTTCATCTATTTGTTCTATCCTTTTCTCAAAAGGATCAGATTCATCAAATTTCACATGAACTGATTCTTCAACAATCCTTGACTTTTTATTATATACTCTATAAGCTTTGGAAGTTGCAGAATATCCTAAGAAAATACCTTTATCAGATTTTGGATCAAATTTACCAAGATTATCTTTGGTATTCAAGATGTAAACCTTGCATCCAAAAACTTTAAAGTAATTTACTTTAGGTTTTCTGTTATTCCATAATTCATAGGGTGTCTTTTTCAAAATAGGTCTTATTAAAATTCTATTCATTATATAACAAGCTGTATTAACAGCTTCTGCCCAGAAATATATAGGTAGGCTATATTCATTTAACATAGTTCTAGCCATTTCTTGAATAGTTCTATTTCTTCTTTCTACAATCCCATTCTGTTGAGGTGTTCTTGGAGCAGAGAAGGTGTGTTTAATACCCATGTTTGAGCAAAAGGAATTAAATTCCTGGTTCTCAAATTCTCCACCATGATCACTTCTCAATGAGATTATATTAAAACCTTTTTCATTTTGAATAGATTTACAAAAACCTTCAAATAAACTAAAAGCTTCACTTTTAAATTTCAAAAAGAAAATCCAAGTAAATCTAGAGTAATCATCAACTAATACATAAACATATAATTTACCAGCTAAACTTGCTACTCTTGAAGGTCCAAACAAATCCATATGGATAAGTTCTAGAGGTTTAGTTGTAGCAACTTTATTAACAGATTTGAATGATGATTTGTGTTGCTTGCCAAGCTGACATGCATCACAGAATCTGTCATTTTCAAATTTGAGACTAGGCAAATCAGAAACAAAATGTTTCTTAGATAATTTATGTAAAGCATATATATTGCAATGACCAAGTCTTCTATGCCAGATCCATGATTCACTTATATTAGCAGTTAAGCAGTTTACTCGTTGTTTACACAAGGAATACAAATCCAAAGTATAAACATTATCAGTTCTGGGTGCTCTAAACTTAAACAGTTTATCTTTAGAAACAGTACAACTATTGTTAGTAAAATCAACAGTGTATCCATCATCACAGAGTTGAGAGATACTTATCAGATTGTGTTTTAACCCTTGTACATAAAGTACTTTGTTGATTGATACTGTCTCTGGATCTCCAACTGTTCCAATACCAATTATCTTTCCTTTGGCATTGTCACCAAAGGTGACAAGTCCTCCTTCCTTTCGAGTAAGAGAAGAGAAATTAGCTGAAGTTCCACTCATGTGTCTTGAGCAGCCACTGTCCATATACCATATTTCTTTCTTTCTTTGGAGACCTGCTACCTGCAAAGACATTCAAACAAATTGCTTTGGTACCCATATTTTGTTGGGTCCAGTAGTGTTAGTAAGCAGTGATCTGGGTATCCAGATTTGATTTGTTTTCTTAAAATTGATTGAATCATATAGATCGTTGGAAATATAAGCTTTCTTAATTCCACATATCTGAGGTTGTCTTAGAAAACAGTTTTTAGCTATATGACCTCTTGTTCCACAGTAGTTACAAATAACCTGTTTAGTGCTAGGAACAAAATAATTTTTGTATAACTTAGGTTTTTCTCCTTTACTTCCAATTCCAAACCTTTCCTTTTTAATTACAGTTTTTCCAAGTATCTCATTTAAGGTGTTTTCTCCTTTTGTAAAAATTAATGCAGCCGTTTTATAAGATTCTACTTCATCCTGTAGAGTTTTTATTTTTGATTCAAAATTAATTTTATTTGATTCAGCAGAATTGTATTTGTCAATTAATTCCTTATGTTGTTTTAGCAAAGTATTTCTCTCATCTGAAATAGCTTTGTACAAGTTCTTTATAGATTTATATTTATTAAATAATGAGTCATACCTTTCTTCAAACATATTGCAGTAAGCTGCAAGTTTTTTATTTGAGAGGCTTGTTTCAGAGTTTGATTCATTATTTGAGTCAGAGGAATAGTATGAGTGTACCTCATCAGTTTCAGCCATTAAACACATATTTGCTTTTAAATTGGCTTCCTCCTTCTCTGAGCTTGATTCAGAAGAATTACTTGAGTCTTCAGAAACACTCCAAGTAGCTTTCATAGCTTTCTTGTCTTTCTGCTCATAATCATCTCTTTTGAAGAATTTCTTCTTCTTTGCATCTTTCAATTTTGGGCAATCTGGTCTGATATGTCCCATCTTTTTGCATTCATAGCATCTCACTTCCTTGCTATCCTTTTTAAAGGATTTCTTGAAGTCTTTCTTCTTACTATAGAACTTTCTGAATTTTCTGGCTAGCTGTGCCAGTTCTTCATCCGAATTTGAAGAATCAGAGCTTTCTGATTTAGCACTCACTTCTTTGTTCTTCATCTTTCTATCCTTTTGTTGAGAAGTCACTTTCAAAGCAGTATTTTCCCTTTTTATGTAGACTTTATGCTCATTTACCTCATCTTGCATTTCAGCTTCGTACATCATCAGTGTACCAATCAGTTCTCTCATAGTTAGATCTTTAACAGAAGTTGATTGTCTGATTGCTGCAGAGATTCCATTCCATCGAGTAGGAAGTACTCTCAGTACCTTCAACGCTTGATCAGCCTGCTTGATTGGTTCTCCTAGAGCTGTTATATTATTGACAATTTCTGTCAATCTTCCATTCATCTGAGTGATGCTCTCTCCTTCAATCATTCTGAAAGTATCGAATTTTAACTTAGCAGTTGCATATCTCATCTGTCTTACATTATCTGTTCCTTCATAAGCAACAGCTATTGTTTGCCACATTTCATATGCAGTCGGGCATTGAGATACTCTGTTAAATTCGTCTGGTCCTAGACCACAGATGATTGCATTCATAGCTTTTGAATTTATGTCATACTCAGCCTCTGTAGCAGCACTCCATGTATCGGGATTTTCAGGAATTTCATAGGGAGTCAGAATCTTTGAATAGACTCTGTAACCAAGATTTTTCAGATAAATAATCATACGTGATTTCCAGCAGCCATAATTGTCTCCATTAAAGTAAGGTGCTCTGACCATTGACATTCCCTCTCTCATATCAGCCATGATACACTATGTATAATCTTTAAATACTTCTAGCTTGATAGGACTTTAGAAATAAGAAGCTCCTCCTCTGATACCAATTGTTGGATCTGAATCTACGGATTATACACAAGAGGGGGGTGAATTGTGTCTTTTTCAAATTATTACAATCTCTTCAATTTAGACAAATTCTGTTCACTATGCTTTTGCACGATTAAATATGCAGCGGAAAAAGTAAAAGCATGAACACACAGATGTATAGTGGTTCGGGGAACAGAAGGCCCCTAGTCCACTCCACCAACGCTCAAATCCACGAGCTTGGCGATTTTCACTATCTGGTCCTCGTTTCCACAGACCCGTCCACAACTGAGTACAGGCAGTTGACACCTTTACAAGATTCAGGCAAACACAGCCTTCCTGGTTCAAACACGAACCCACACAGCTTAGAACGAGAAGCTGATCACTCAAAAATAAAAGGGTTTCGATAAAGAAACACTTCTCCAGTTGTTCTTCACAATTGCAACAGAATGCAATTGACAGTAGATAGATCGTCGTCTTCAGAAAATAAAGATCCGTAATCAAAACAGTTCTGAGACGATCCAGTTGCAAAAGATATTACCAGAAACTTCACAACATCAGCAGCAGTAGATTCACAACAGGTAGTCGATGTAGAACACGTGAATCTGCTATCAAAATCTTCTTTCAGTAATAAAGGTCTTACGCTTCTTCTTGATCACCAGAAAAGAACGCTTCTTCACAGTCTCTGTTTTCTTGCTCGTCAAAAGATCAAAATCTGTATCACACACTTTCCTGTGCATATATATATATGAAGTTTCCAAGATAGAACATATATATTCAAATATGAGAAAATCTTCCACATAAATAGATCCATGAAAATCTCCTTTAGATTCGCGATATTAAATGAAATAACAAAGCCGTTGTAACTCCCCTGAAGAATCGGCATAAAAAGCTCCGTTTAAATCAAACATTAATCCGTTGTAAATCGTCTTTGATTCAGTCAAAGTCGTATTTAAGAATCAGCTCGAAATCCGCCTAATAATCCGCTTGATTGACTAATTCAAAAGGAAATATCGTCTGTCAAAAATATCCCGACGCCAAACGTAGGGTTCACAAACGTAAGGTTCAGAACGTAAGGTTCAGAACGTAAGGTTCAGAACGTAAGGTTCAGAACGTAAGGTTGAACATACATACTTTCTCTTCAGCATTCAAACGTAGGGTTGATCATCCATACTTTGTCTTGCTTCAACTCTCCAAAGAACGTACGGTTGATTATAAAAGTAAGGTTGATGATCCATACTTTTGAGAAACAAACTCAACACTGAAAACTAACGTACGGTTTCTCTTCCATACTTGTCCAACAACGAAAACGTAAGGTTCCTTCCAAACGTAATGTTCTTCTTCCATACTTTTCAACAACGTAAGGTTCATTAACCATACGTTTCAAAATAACATAAAAAGTAAACTTTTCATCCATACGTTACGTTCATCAACGTAGGGTATGAACAGTGATTCCAGTACGCGCTAAAATTGATCTTGCGCTACAGTGATTCCAGAATACGCTAAAATTGATCTTGCGCTACAGTGATTCCAGAATACGCTAAAATTGATCTTGGAATAAATGAAGTATAAAATCTCGTTATATAAAATAAATTCCTGCAAAATACTCAACGAAATAATTAGTAAATAATTAAGGGTATTTGTGAGCATCAAAATCATCATAAAGAGACAGAGTATTATTTAAAATAATCTCCCCCTTTAAAAAACATTATTTTGATTTGTTTAAAAACAATACATTGCTCAACAATCTCCCCCTTTTTGATGATCACAAAACCCATAAAATAATAAAACTAATTTAATTGCAGTCTTGATTGAAAAAAAAGTTTTATAAAATTTTAGAATTTTGAAAGGATTAAAACAATATTTAACTATAAAATTTCTCCCCCATAACTCTCCCATAAAAATAAATTTTCAAATAGATAAAAGATAAATGTCGTATATATCCAAATTCTCCTATATATCCAAATTTCTTCATAGGAAACGAATGAATTTAAATGTTGTGTTTATCCAAATTCTCCCCCTTTTTGTGATATCAAAAAGAATGAAAAATTACGGATTTGAACACATTCAATATTGCACTGAACTATAAGTAAATGCTATAATTAACTGTGTATGAATAAGTGAATTTTGTATACTGGCTAACTTAATCATAAATCAATAAATAACAAAACAAAAAAAGATAAGAAAAGAATTTTTATTCACAAGCTACGACAGTGATATACAGAGGAATCAAGGTGTAGGGATAAGACAGGGAAAAAGGTGTCTATCTCCTTTGAATTGCGGTCTTGATCTCTGTAAACTATTCTCGAAGCCTCTTCATCATCCCATCTCCTAACTTGATGATAAGATCCCTGTTCTCCTGAGTCATATGAATATCTTCAATCAAATTAACTCTGAAAAACTCATGCATTCTTTCTTCTTTTTCAACAAAAAGAGCCAGCTTTTCTGATAACTGATTCAAAAGAATCCTAATCGGTTGCTCTCCAGATGTCAACTGATCTACCAAAAATTTCTGATTATCTAGCAAAACTGACAAAGGGGCACTATTACACTGAAGATCGTGTAATCTGTCACTCATATTGCTCAGTGCTCCTGTAATTGCTTGAAATCTTCAAATCAAATCAGGTGAAGAACCTGATCCACTCACAGCACTATTTGCAACAGATTCAAATTTATTCTCCATGTAAATCTTCATCTCAGACAAATCATCTTTCGTTACCATCTCTGATTTCAACTGATCAACAGCATGCAACATATCAGTCTTAAACAAATATACTTCCTGTCTTGAAACAGTAGATTCTTTCAGCTTCTGAAACTTTAACTTCTCCAAGTTCAGAGAACTTCTGAGACTAACATTCTCAGATTCTAACTGAGAAATACGCTTGTATAACTCAACAACTTCTTCTTTTCTCGAATCAGGGGCACCCTGTGCTTGATTCTCATGTCCAGAATCAGATTGACGAAGCAGGACAAGGGGTAAAGAATCTGCATCTGATTGTTCTTTGTCCTGAAAAGGTTGATCCACTGAACTATTCTTTGAAGCCTGAAACTCTTCCACTGAAAAATCTTCCTGAAGTACCTCTGTATTAATTTCAGAAGTGTGTTCATCACGAACAGTAGTCTCTCTGACTTCTACTGAATGATCAAGAACAATATCTTCATGAACTTCTTGAGGTCGGGCCACTTCTTCACCAGGCACTGCCTCCATAAGTTGTTCTTGTGGAATTGCTTCTTCAACAGCCACAACAGCAGTTTGAGGTTCTAGCTGAATTTCCGGTTGAGCTACTGGTTCCTCTATCGGTGCAGTCCTCTCCACAACAGCTTCTCTCACAAATGAATAAGAAATTACAGGTTCAGAAGATTTCAAGACAGGAGAGATAATTTCTTCATCAATTGACCTCTTCCTTCTAGATTGAAGTCCTTCCTGACTTCTCTCTTCCTCAACTTCCTCCATCTCAAAGCGAATTCTTCTTGCCACTGTACTAACCCTTGATTCTGCTTGTCCCTCCTTGGACTTAGCAGGTTGAGCCTGAGAACTCTCCGAGTCTTCCTCAGCTCCAACAGGTAAGAGTTTTCCTTTAATTGTGCTCCAGAAGTATCCGACTTTCCTCAAAGTTCCAGCATTAAAAACATTACTGTGGTGACATTTCACCCCAGCACTTACCAATCTGATCATTCCTCTTTTAAACAACAACAAAGAAATGAACCTTCCATATGGGAAAAAGGTCATTCTTGCTTCACTCTGACAGCAGTATCTCAGATATCTTATCATAAATCGAGGAAAATTAAACTTAATATCACTCATCAAAAGATACATTATATACATGTCAGGGTACAGAATTTTCTCCATCTCAGCCATCCTTGGTGCTAAACCAGTCTGAACAAACTTTACTAAGATTTTCTGATCGGGCTCCAAATCTTTAATAAACATCTTCTTTATCACTTTGGTTCCAAACAGAAAAGACATAATGTCTTCAGGCTTATGTACAGAATCTCCAATATTCCGTAAATCAAAATGAAAAACTCCTTCATGAGGGCAGTTAAGAATTTGACTTATCTCTACAGATGATATGGAAAAGTCCTTATCCTCTATTTGAGCCAATAAACTATCCTCCGTATCTCCAAGGCTAAACTGAACAGTTCTAAAGAAATGTCTCATTTCTGCCTCATATAGAAACTCAGAGTTTTCACTATTAAAGGCTTGCTCAAGGCCTTGAAACGACAACGCTTGTTTCAACAGCAAATTAGTTTCAAACAGCCATTCTAAATCGATGACTTTACCTTGCAGTATCTTCCGACCAACTACTTTAGATTTCTTTGCAGCACTGCTCTCGGCTTCATCTGGATGCTTAGTCTTTGCCATTTCAACAACGATTTCTGAAGGTTCGTAAGTTTAGGGTTTGAAGATTCAGAAAAGGGTTTTGGAGCAGATGTGCGGTTTTAGGTTTTCGAAAGGGTTTCCGAAAAAAGTGAAAACAGGTTAGAAGGTGAAACGGTTCTGACAGCCTTGATTCCCGTGTAATCACTAATCATTACTTTTATTTAAAACAAAATAAAATAGCTTATAGCGAGAAACAGAAAATTAAGTAGAATTCGAAAACAGAATAAGATTAAAAAGAAACTATTTAAAATTAAATAAACCTAACTCCCCCTTAATAAATTCAAACCTTGCCGTGGGAAGTGGTTTAGTAAAAATATCTGCTAATTGATTTTCTGTATTTATAAATTCTAAAAATATATCTTTTTTTAACACATGATCTCTTAAAAAGTGATGTCTTATATCAATGTGCTTAGTTCTAGAATGACTAATAGGATTTTTTGAAATATTAATTGCACTAGTATTATCACATAAAATAGGCGTATTATTGAAATTTAATCCAAAGTCCATAAGAGTGTTTTTCATCCACAACACCTGTGCACAGCAACTACCTGCAGACACATATTCTGCCTCGGCTGTTGACAGGGCAACTGAGTGTTGTTTCTTACTAGACCATGATACTAAAGACTTTCCTAAAAAGTGACATGTTCCTGAAGTACTCTTCCTATCTAATCTACAGCTTCCAAAGTCAGCATCTGAATATGAAATTAAATTAAAATCAGAGGTTTTTGGATAAAGCAGAGATTGATAAATAGTACCTTTTAAATATCTAAAAATTCGTTTAACAGCAGTTAAATGAGATTCTTTGGGATTTGATTGAAATCGAGCACAAAGACATACTGAATACATTATATATGGTCTACTAGCAGTAAGATATAACAAACTACCAATCATACCTCTATATAACTTGTTGTCCACTGATTTTCCAGTTTCATCCAAATCAAGTTTTATATTAGTACACATAGGAGTTGTAAATGTCTTGCTGTTTTCAAGCCCAAATTTCTTAAGTAAATCAGTAATGTATTTGCATTGATTTAAAACATTTCCAAAATCTTTTTGAAATATTTGAAGACCCAAAAAGAAATTTAATTCTCCCATCATACTCATTTCAAATTCTTTTTGCATTAATTCTGAAAATTCATGACAAAGAATTTTATTGGTTGATCCAAAAATTACATCATCAACATAAATTTGAACCAACAAAACATTATTTTTCACAGTTTTCTTAAAGAGTGTTGGATCTGCTAGTCCAACAGTAAAATCATTTTTCAAAAGAAAAGAACTTAGTCTTTCATACCAAGCTCTTGGTGCTTGTTTAAGGCCATAAAGAGCTTTAGTAAGTTTGAAAACAGAATCTGGTTTTTGAGAATTTTCAAAACTAGGAGGTTGCTCAACATAAACTTCCTCCATTAAATAACCATTTAAAAAGGCAGATTTAACATCCATCTGAAATAATTTAAAATTCATATAAGATGCATAGGCTAAAAGGATTCTAATGGCTTCTAACCTGGCTACAGGTGCAAAGGTCTCATCATAATCTATTCCTTCTTCTTGATTATATCCTTTAGCTACTAATCTTGCTTTATTTCTAGTTATTATCCCTTGATCATCCTGTTTATTCCTAAAGACCCATTTAGTTCCTATTACTGGATAATCATGTGGTCTTTCAACTAATTCCCAAACCTTATTTCTCTTAAACTGGTTCAATTCATCTTGCATTGCTATTACCCAGCTCTCATCATCTAAGGCTTCTTCTATGGTCTTAGGTTCTTGTTGGGATAGGAAAGCAGAGAATTCAACTATGTTTCCAAAGTTTCTTCTAGTTTGAATACCAGTCTCTAAGTCACCTATCACAGATTCTAAAGGGTGATTCTTTAAGGTTCTAGACTGTCTAGGCATTACATTCAAAGGCTCTTCAGTATCATGTTCTTCTGAACTGGACTGAATTTCTTTTATATCATTTTCAAAATCATTCTTTAAATTCTCAGGTCTCATGTTTTCATTAGAATCAGGTTCATCTATTTGTTCTATCCTTTTCTCAAAAGGATCAGATTCATCAAATTTCACATGAACTGATTCTTCAACAATCCTTGACTTTTTATTATATACTCTATAAGCTTTGGAAGTTGCAGAATATCCTAAGAAAATACCTTTATCAGATTTTGGATCAAATTTACCAAGATTATCTTTGGTATTCAAGATGTAAACCTTGCATCCAAAAACTTTAAAGTAATTTACTTTAGGTTTTCTGTTATTCCATAATTCATAGGGTGTCTTTTTCAAAATAGGTCTTATTAAAATTCTATTCATTATATAACAAGCTGTATTAACAGCTTCTGCCCAGAAATATATAGGTAGGCTATATTCATTTAACATAGTTCTAGCCATTTCTTGAATAGTTCTATTTCTTCTTTCTACAATCCCATTCTGTTGAGGTGTTCTTGGAGCAGAGAAGGTGTGTTTAATACCCATGTTTGAGCAAAAGGAATTAAATTCCTGGTTCTCAAATTCTCCACCATGATCACTTCTCAATGAGATTATATTAAAACCTTTTTCATTTTGAATAGATTTACAAAAACCTTCAAATAAACTAAAAGCTTCACTTTTAAATTTCAAAAAGAAAATCCAAGTAAATCTAGAGTAATCATCAACTAATACATAAACATATAATTTACCAGCTAAACTTGCTACTCTTGAAGGTCCAAACAAATCCATATGGATAAGTTCTAGAGGTTTAGTTGTAGCAACTTTATTAACAGATTTGAATGATGATTTGTGTTGCTTGCCAAGCTGACATGCATCACAGAATCTGTCATTTTCAAATTTGAGACTAGGCAAATCAGAAACAAAATGTTTCTTAGATAATTTATGTAAAGCATATATATTGCAATGACCAAGTCTTCTATGCCAGATCCATGATTCACTTATATTAGCAGTTAAGCAGTTTACTCGTTGTTTACACAAGGAATACAAATCCAAAGTATAAACATTATCAGTTCTGGGTGCTCTAAACTTAAACAGTTTATCTTTAGAAACAGTACAACTATTGTTAGTAAAATCAACAGTGTATCCATCATCACAGAGTTGAGAGATACTTATCAGATTGTGTTTTAACCCTTGTACATAAAGTACTTTGTTGATTGATACTGTCTCTGGATCTCCAACTGTTCCAATACCAATTATCTTTCCTTTGGCATTGTCACCAAAGGTGACAAGTCCTCCTTCCTTTCGAGTAAGAGAAGAGAAATTAGCTGAAGTTCCACTCATGTGTCTTGAGCAGCCACTGTCCATATACCATATTTCTTTCTTTCTTTGGAGACCTGCTACCTGCAAAGACATTCAAACAAATTGCTTTGGTACCCATATTTTGTTGGGTCCAGTAGTGTTAGTAAGCAGTGATCTGGGTATCCAGATTTGATTTGTTTTCTTAAAATTGATTGAATCATATAGATCGTTGGAAATATAAGCTTTCTTAATTCCACATATCTGAGGTTGTCTTAGAAAACAGTTTTTAGCTATATGACCTCTTGTTCCACAGTAGTTACAAATAACCTGTTTAGTGCTAGGAACAAAATAATTTTTGTATAACTTAGGTTTTTCTCCTTTACTTCCAATTCCAAACCTTTCCTTTTTAATTACAGTTTTTCCAAGTATCTCATTTAAGGTGTTTTCTCCTTTTGTAAAAATTAATGCAGCCGTTTTATAAGATTCTACTTCATCCTGTAGAGTTTTTATTTTTGATTCAAAATTAATTTTATTTGATTCAGCAGAATTGTATTTGTCAATTAATTCCTTATGTTGTTTTAGCAAAGTATTTCTCTCATCTGAAATAGCTTTGTACAAGTTCTTTATAGATTTATATTTATTAAATAATGAGTCATACCTTTCTTCAAACATATTGCAGTAAGCTGCAAGTTTTTTATTTGAGAGGCTTGTTTCAGAGTTTGATTCATTATTTGAGTCAGAGGAATAGTATGAGTGTACCTCATCAGTTTCAGCCATTAAACACATATTTGCTTTTAAATTGGCTTCCTCCTTCTCTGAGCTTGATTCAGAAGAATTACTTGAGTCTTCAGAAACACTCCAAGTAGCTTTCATAGCTTTCTTGTCTTTCTGCTCATAATCATCTCTTTTGAAGAATTTCTTCTTCTTTGCATCTTTCAATTTTGGGCAATCTGGTCTGATATGTCCCATCTTTTTGCATTCATAGCATCTCACTTCCTTGCTATCCTTTTTAAAGGATTTCTTGAAGTCTTTCTTCTTACTATAGAACTTTCTGAATTTTCTGGCTAGCTGTGCCAGTTCTTCATCCGAATTTGAAGAATCAGAGCTTTCTGATTTAGCACTCACTTCTTTGTTCTTCATCTTTCTATCCTTTTGTTGAGAAGTCACTTTCAAAGCAGTATTTTCCCTTTTTATGTAGACTTTATGCTCATTTACCTCATCTTGCATTTCAGCTTCGTACATCATCAGTGTACCAATCAGTTCTCTCATAGTTAGATCTTTAACAGAAGTTGATTGTCTGATTGCTGCAGAGATTCCATTCCATCGAGTAGGAAGTACTCTCAGTACCTTCAACGCTTGATCAGCCTGCTTGATTGGTTCTCCTAGAGCTGTTATATTATTGACAATTTCTGTCAATCTTCCATTCATCTGAGTGATGCTCTCTCCTTCAATCATTCTGAAAGTATCGAATTTTAACTTAGCAGTTGCATATCTCATCTGTCTTACATTATCTGTTCCTTCATAAGCAACAGCTATTGTTTGCCACATTTCATATGCAGTCGGGCATTGAGATACTCTGTTAAATTCGTCTGGTCCTAGACCACAGATGATTGCATTCATAGCTTTTGAATTTATGTCATACTCAGCCTCTGTAGCAGCACTCCATGTATCGGGATTTTCAGGAATTTCATAGGGAGTCAGAATCTTTGAATAGACTCTGTAACCAAGATTTTTCAGATAAATAATCATACGTGATTTCCAGCAGCCATAATTGTCTCCATTAAAGTAAGGTGCTCTGACCATTGACATTCCCTCTCTCATATCAGCCATGATACACTATGTATAATCTTTAAATACTTCTAGCTTGATAGGACTTTAGAAATAAGAAGCTCCTCCTCTGATACCAATTGTTGGATCTGAATCTACGGATTATACACAAGAGGGGGGTGAATTGTGTCTTTTTCAAATTATTACAATCTCTTCAATTTAGACAAATTCTGTTCACTATGCTTTTGCACGATTAAATATGCAGCGGAAAAAGTAAAAGCATGAACACACAGATGTATAGTGGTTCGGGGAACAGAAGGCCCCTAGTCCACTCCACCAACGCTCAAATCCACGAGCTTGGCGATTTTCACTATCTGGTCCTCGTTTCCACAGACCCGTCCACAACTGAGTACAGGCAGTTGACACCTTTACAAGATTCAGGCAAACACAGCCTTCCTGGTTCAAACACGAACCCACACAGCTTAGAACGAGAAGCTGATCACTCAAAAATAAAAGGGTTTCGATAAAGAAACACTTCTCCAGTTGTTCTTCACAATTGCAACAGAATGCAATTGACAGTAGATAGATCGTCGTCTTCAGAAAATAAAGATCCGTAATCAAAACAGTTCTGAGACGATCCAGTTGCAAAAGATATTACCAGAAACTTCACAACATCAGCAGCAGTAGATTCACAACAGGTAGTCGATGTAGAACACGTGAATCTGCTATCAAAATCTTCTTTCAGTAATAAAGGTCTTACGCTTCTTCTTGATCACCAGAAAAGAACGCTTCTTCACAGTCTCTGTTTTCTTGCTCGTCAAAAGATCAAAATCTGTATCACACACTTTCCTGTGCATATATATATATGAAGTTTCCAAGATAGAACATATATATTCAAATATGAGAAAATCTTCCACATAAATAGATCCATGAAAATCTCCTTTAGATTCGCGATATTAAATGAAATAACAAAGCCGTTGTAACTCCCCTGAAGAATCGGCATAAAAAGCTCCGTTTAAATCAAACATTAATCCGTTGTAAATCGTCTTTGATTCAGTCAAAGTCGTATTTAAGAATCAGCTCGAAATCCGCCTAATAATCCGCTTGATTGACTAATTCAAAAGGAAATATCGTCTGTCAAAAATATCCCGACGCCAAACGTAGGGTTCACAAACGTAAGGTTCAGAACGTAAGGTTCAGAACGTAAGGTTCAGAACGTAAGGTTCAGAACGTAAGGTTGAACATACATACTTTCTCTTCAGCATTCAAACGTAGGGTTGATCATCCATACTTTGTCTTGCTTCAACTCTCCAAAGAACGTACGGTTGATTATAAAAGTAAGGTTGATGATCCATACTTTTGAGAAACAAACTCAACACTGAAAACTAACGTACGGTTTCTCTTCCATACTTGTCCAACAACGAAAACGTAAGGTTCCTTCCAAACGTAATGTTCTTCTTCCATACTTTTCAACAACGTAAGGTTCATTAACCATACGTTTCAAAATAACATAAAAAGTAAACTTTTCATCCATACGTTACGTTCATCAACGTAGGGTATGAACAGTGATTCCAGTACGCGCTAAAATTGATCTTGCGCTACAGTGATTCCAGAATACGCTAAAATTGATCTTGCGCTACAGTGATTCCAGAATACGCTAAAATTGATCTTGGAATAAATGAAGTATAAAATCTCGTTATATAAAATAAATTCCTGCAAAATACTCAACGAAATAATTAGTAAATAATTAAGGGTATTTGTGAGCATCAAAATCATCATAAAGAGACAGAGTATTATTTAAAATAATCTCCCCCTTTAAAAAACATTATTTTGATTTGTTTAAAAACAATACATTGCTCAACATCTTGTTCTTGGGATGTTATTTTATATTACTCCTACTGTAATTCTTATGTTCATATGATGAGAGACCCTATTTTCTCTCATTAATCTATTTTGGAAGTTTTGAGTGGCCACGTTAGGCTGCTGAATTTTCATAAGAGATCTAACTTCTCTCTTTATTTTTAAGTACTCTCTTTTATGTCATTTATTTTAAGCTCATCTTTATTATGTTTGGGGATGTTATTTTATATTCCTCATAATTTACTTTTTATGGCCATATTATGATAGACCTTATTTGATCTCATAAATCCATTTTTGGAAGTCTTAAGTGGCGCCGTTAGGCTGCCGAGTTTTCGTAAGGGATTTTTCATCTCACTTTTATTCCCGTGACATTTATGCTACATTTGCCACTATTTCATTTGAGTGGTGTATGTACTGCCCATTTTTAAACAATTTGTGCAGAAAAATTTAATTTAGGGGTATTTACATCTTCATTGTATGACCCTTCTTCCATGGGGTGTACTTTTCGAAAGTTACCTAACTCGGTAAGGGGACCTTTCACCCTCCTTTTTTTTTTAAAAAAACACTTCTTTTGTTATGTCTTTTAATTCACATACTATTATGTTGGGATATTTTCTTCTATATCCTTATTTATGTAAATTTTATGTCCAAGTGATGAGATCCCCTTTATCTCTCTCATCAACCCTTTTTTTAAAATTTTATGTGACGCCGTTAGGCTGTCGAATTTTACCAAGGGAACTTCGTAACCCAATTTCGATTTCTTTGGGTTCAACATGTAGTTATTGAATATGTCATCCTTTGAATATGTGTGAATGAACTTTAATTGATTTACACTTAATATCCACTTATATTGGGTGTATTTATATTTTTCACACATAATTATGAGATTGATCTATCCTTAATTTAAGGATACCTTCTTTATAATGGATTCCATCTCATTTTATATTTCTTTTGATACTACATTGTTTTTATACACCAAATGACTCTTATATGATGTGTATACTGTCCTTTCACATATTATATCATGAATCCCTTTATTCTCATGATATTATAGAGTTCGGATTAAATTTTATTCCGCAATTATTTGTATTCAAGAGTCTCTCATTTTGTTAAAAACTCTTTAACAAAAATATTGTTTTAAATGTTTTATAGATTTATTAATCTAAATCTTTATCTTTAATGTCCATGTTTTCAAAATAGTTTTCAGTATTTATTTATATAGACAATAATGTTTTAAAATTATAATTCCAATAAAAGCTTCAAAGTGGTATGGGACACATTGATTCAAAAATCTCTTTTAAATGATTTTTGAAAATAGATTGATTAATTCAATATCTTGGAATTACTTATTTTGATTGAAAATGAAATGATGTTATTAAAATTTTTATATTTTCAATATTTTATGTGTAATGATCGTACTTGGACATTTTACGGGTGGTTACGTGATAAACCATATGACGGGTGGTGCCGTTAATACCAGGACGGGTGGTTACGTTATAACCTCCAATGCATTGGGTATGGAAGTCGGCCGTATGGCTATTCCATTAAGTATGTATGGAAGTTGGCTGAATGGATATTCGATTAAGGGATATGTGTGGATGTTGACCTTATGGTTATTCCACTTAAGTATGTTTATGTCCCAAGTTACCTTTATATGTTATGTGATCTTTATATGGTGTTTATGGTAATCTTTTGGTTACAGAAGTGTAATAAATGAACTTTTATTCAGTGAAGAGTTTTTACTACTTCGAAAAGGTAAAAAGTATTAATTTGATAAAGTATACATGGTTTACTTGTTGTTTTGAAAAACTAACAGTTTTCATTCTTTTTGTATCCCTTACTGAGATTTTTATGCTCATCCCAAGTTTTTGAAATGTTTTTCACAGGACTTAACGTGGAATAGGGTCAAGGATGGGATCAAGGGAAAGTCATGCTACCTAAAACATGGAACTAGACATGTTTCTTTTTAAGAGTTTTTATTTTATGGAAACTTAGTAGACGTGTCTACTTTGTAATCTTTTGAGATGTAATACTTATGTTCTAATTCTCTAAAACTTTAAACCTGAAAAGATCCTCAATGTGAATTACTCATTTAATTCAATATTAATTAAGGTTTAAGGCTGGGGCCTTATAATATATGTTTATTTCCTCTATGGGGATTATTATTGAAATGATAACAAAGTGGTAAAGGTTTTATGTTACAATCTCATTGTTTATCGACATTATTTATTATTACGTTTTGATGAGGAAATATTATTATATACCTCTCAAAAAACTCATGAATCTTATTATCCTATTTTTATTTCTTTATAATAAATATTTTCATTTCAAATTCATAATGTTATGTACACAATATTCTAAAAATGTTTTTTTAAGGAAAACATATTTTATTTCTCTCTTCTGTTGAAAAATCATTTTTTCCATATTTATGTTTTAAAAAAATGTGTCAAAAGAGGTTATTATTATTCTTATAGGATTTTTTAAATTCATTTTTCCCCATGTTTGAATTTTTTAAATTTTTTTTAAAAGGAATATTATTTTCATCTTCCCAATTAGGTACTTTTTGATTATTTCCAAAAACATGTGAATGGAATGTTTTATTTTAATGTATACATCATGAATAGAATTTACCAACATCATGGATAATAAATGTTTTGAAACTTCCATTACATGTTTCAAAGATTATTTTCGAAAAATGTGTTTCCTTAATAATTGTAAAATCTTCTTATTTTAAAATTTTAATTTCAAAGTGAAAATGAAATTTTCCTCAAAATTTTTCCCAATGATCATTCAAAATAATTTTCCATATACGATGGCATCACTAATGTTAATTATGATTTACAAAGGATATGTTCAATTGATACCATTAATATTATTTCCCTAGATGTTTAATTTTTATTTTTATGTGATGTTTATCAAAACCATTTATTTTCTATGGGTTATGTTATATTAAATTGATGAAATGTTTATTAAACCTGTTTTCCATGCACGAGTTATGATGTGATGATATGATGAATGTTTAATGATCTTTTGGAAAAAATATGTATGAGTTTAATTATGTGATGGTGGTTAGGTTATAACTAATTATGGTGGTTATGTTATATCCAAATACAGTGGTTAAAATATTACCAAGGACCATGGTTACATTATAATCAAAGTCATTCATTACATTATATCCAATGATAGTGGTTACATTATAATAAAAGATGGGGTTTATGTTATAACCAAGGTTAGTGGTCACATAATGACAAAGGATGGGTGGTAACTATTTCTCCATCCAATTAATTGGTTAAATATTTATATATCAGGAGAAAAATAGGACTGGCATGGGGAGTAAACCTAGTTGAGTACATTACTTTTTTCCACTGATTGTATTGGGAGTGAACTTTGGAAACTACGAAAATTTGTGAGTGAACCCATTAAACTATGATAGTATTGGAAATGAGAACTAAATACTATAGAAATTATTTTCCATTATTATGTGTATTCCAAAAACTAATTTCTTATGAAAATTTTATTCTCTCATAACTCATGTTCTTTGATTCCCTTATGATTCAATTCTAATTAACTACCAATATTTTTTCCATGACTCAAGATTATGATATATGATATACAAGGTATGATTTTCAAATATAACAATAATGTTATCATACCATTTTGTTCATTTAATTATCTAGTGATCATTGATATCATCCTTGTTTACCTTTATAGATAATATGAGTGCACCCTTTCTTATGTCTCCTTTCTTCAAGTTATTAATGAAGCTATTAAGTATGATATGTCTTCGAATTGTTCTTGTTATGAATAACTTAGTGGGAGAAGATGTAGATATTTTATGCATAAATTTTTAAACTGTTATATTTCCAAAGGAAATTGACCTATAAAATTCTATTATGGATCATTATGTTACATAATGAATATTAATCTATTAAGATTTTATATTTATGTATGTAATGTATTAGTATCTACATATTTGTCCCATGGTTTACCAAACCATTAAAAAATTTGGAAAATATAACTATCTCAATAACACCAATAGCATGACTTGGTCATATGGTTTACCAATCCATACAACAAGAATGTATATGAAACTATAACCCTTCTGCAACTTATTAAAATTTCCATCTACATTTTCACAAGGTATTCCATTAACTATTCTCCAATGGTGCATTCCAGTCATGATAAAAAAAATTGAGCCGAAAATCCTCCGATGTGTTGGTGTCTATATGGTTTTCTCTAAATCAAGCTTCTTAAATATCGAAACCAAGATAGGGTTTTCAAAAACTATTTAAACTTAACTTTATGCTTTTGAAACTCACTTGAGAACATGATATGACTTCCTAGAATCATTCCAAATCTAAAAATATCATATTAAGATAGTCCAAATCCTAGAACCTCCATTCCAAATCCCAATTTAATATCTGATGAACCAAAGAAAAGAAAAATACAAACATCCCACCAACTTCAAACACCCATACAGACATGAGGTGCTAAAAAATCCCCACCTTAAAAATTCTCATCAATGATATGACTCATTATTAATCTAATAAAAAAATTTCTTACCCATATCGGTCATAAATTCCCATCAAGGAGACTGTGGAACACTCTTAAATGTGAATCGTACTTTTGGAGAACCACCCCAAAGACATGGTTCCCAAAAACACCAAAACCAATCTTATAAATGTATTCACTTCCAAAACACCAGAACAAGTCGTTCCATAATCCATCCATCTATATATACAATCAATTCATCCCACAATTGGTCACCCGATATATATTTCCACCCACCATAAGATTTACCTTACAATTTCCAATTTTGAAGACATGGTGCTTTCAAATTTTGAATTATATATATATATATATCAATGTTTTGTACCCATGTTCCAAAAAATTATCCCATAATGAGTTCTAACTTTCCATCCCCAATCCTAATTAGGGAAAAAAATTGAACACCATCACCCATTATCTTTTCCGAATTCCATGTCATTATAGAAGAATCCCAATTTTTTTAGTAAACATACTAATGAGAATGATTTTAAAAAAATCCCATGAAAATTATCAATAAATACACATAATACCAATATAAATTAAAAAAATTCAGTTTCTAACCCAACATATCTATCTACACATAAAAAAAGTTGAAAGACCTCTAGCTAACCATCCACAACGTTGCATTGTTGCACCCACTGATGCATTCCAAAATTCACATGACTGTGGTTCTTAACCATCCAAGTCACCCTATGACCATTCAGACATTCTCACAGAGGATCATGAATAACTCACGTCATACATCCATGGGTAAATTATCAACTTTATAGAATCACTTCCATTCTATACCACAAGAATTGAAATTCCCTCACCTCATCTCATTCGGTCCATCTCATGTTATCATGATCCCAAAACTAACTCTTAAACTCCCATAATTGGTGTTCTTTTAGAATATCCATTCTATATTCCAATTATTTATGAAGAAAAACTATATCCAACTTAATCAATGAATACAATACAAAAAAACAAGTTTAAATTCATTGATTGGATCATCATCCACCTAAACGCATGTCATACTTGCCACAAAATTCCAACACATTCTCAATCCAACATTCCCTCATCCTCTAAAATTAACCTGATCCTGATGCACTTGATAAGAATCATTCTGAAACCCAACCAAAAAGTACCTAAAATTCACTAAGGATTTCCCAATGGCACTTGAGTCCCTTTATTCACTAACAACAAAATGGAAAACGAATGTCTAATGAATGATCTCATTTTTGAGTCCCATATCTAATGAGGGCCACACACCTTTTATATACATCCAAAACCCACCATAGTAACATCATTTATGTCACAAAAATAGGCCAACCATTAGTCATCATGGCCCAGACTCCATCCATCCTCACACGTGAAGACTGGATGGGGCCAAATTTATGCATCCTCGAGTTCCAAACCGAAATGCAAATAACAACCCATCCTATCCCAAAGAATTTTATTATAACCATCAATGAAACTAATTCCAAAATGAGTATCACATACCTAAAAATACTATGGTATAATCCCAACTATGTTACATCCCTTATACTTCTCCTCAAGTTCTACCTCAATAGATTTTATCACCCCACACATGGTTCTCCTCCCAGGCCCATATCCATTATGTGCGTTGGGATTTCATAAAAAATCATCTATCCTTATATCACCCATGACCAATAAATAATCTAAAAAACATCATTTCATGTAAGTTGTGTTTATGGACTCGTTATCTATTAAACTCAATGATAACACCGACCCGTGCGACCAAAATGATATACAAACAAACACTATACACCTATCATGTGTTTGGTACTGTAACATCCCAGGTAAATGAAGAAATATGATATTTTTTTAATTATTAATATTAGTGAATTAAATATTAATTTTTCTTTAAATCATTTTCTATGTTCGATGGTGTACCCGATACACAACTATGAGTTTCTTTGAAATCTTACGTTACACTCTAATAATATAATATTATTATTTTAATTAGTAGTTAATGCCTAGACATTGTATTGGCGGGAATGAATAGAACTAAATAAAATATGATTATACATGTTTTTTAAATGTTTTTACATTTATCCAATAAAAGTTAGAGGCTTAAAAAAATAAATCGATTTTAAGAATAGATACTATAATATTCACTAAAAGGTCAATTTATCGACTTTTGATGGTGATCCCTCTTTAAATATAGTTTTGGTCACTCTTATACATTCTATTTGACCAAATAAAATTCTTCTTTAGAATCGAGACATCAGAAATTACTTTGGATAAATTTTTGGTTTTTTTCTGATAGAGTTCATTTTTTAATAAATAGTGAACAATACTGTATTTTATTTCAAACTTTCCTTTTAATCTAATTTATTTATATGTTTATATTATCCTTTTAATTGATTTTAATGCGTAAATTGATATATTTTTACCATTTAATCCAATTTTGGTCTTTGGATGCAATTTCACTTTAAAATTGGACATAATCAACTGTCAATCTTTTGATAGATATTATTTCTTAAAAATACGCTATTTGTTTTGAAAACGGGAATTAATTATAAAATTAATTAATTCAACTTCAATGTTTTGGATTTGGTAAAATAAAAATCATTTTTAAATTTGGAATGTCAAATATATCATAGGCTTAATTTTTGGAATTTTTCTGAAAAACATTGATTTTTATGAATAGTGAAACCACTTAGTAATAGTTTAAAAAGAGGATTTTTCATATTAATGAAATTTTACCACTTCTATAACTTGAATTTATAAAATCTGATATACATGTTTGTTATTATGAAGTAAAACTTGGTTCAATGGGATGAAAATAATTTTTGGTGAATAGTATCTTTTGGCTTTTATTTATCATGGTTAAATGTAAATAGGGTAATTCAAGGTAAAATGAATATTATAATAATACAAAATTACCTTAACACTTTTCCTAACCATATTTTATGAGTCATGGATGACCATGGGCATTTTTGGGTCGATTTTGGGACCCCATGGAGCCACTTTTGAGTGATAATGACACTTTATTTTAATTAACCTAATGAAAAGGAAAAAATGACATAAACAAATATCTTTTAGTAAGTAAATTTTTACATAGGGATATATAAGTTATCATTCAGACTATAAATATTATTTGGAAAGATAAAAATATTTCCTACATCATGGTATTTTTCTTATAATTTTTAGAAATCAAATAAATTAAATTATTTATGACACAATAATGATGCAGTATTTACCTCATTAATAAATGATTTGAATAAATAAGATTATAATTATTAAAATACTATCCAAAACATGTAAAATTATTTTTGGATGATTTTATTTCATCCATGAGTCACCGTATCTTTGACTTTAATGATTTTTGGACCTTTTGAAACCGAAGATAAGTTTATAATAAAATATTTGTTTAAAATATTCTTAAAGAGCCCCTCCTCTCGCTTATAAAATGAGACCTATTATAACCAATTACGCACACCTCTCAAGACTTTTGGATCATCCAAAATCTACCCAATTAATCTCCCTAAATCCCTATATTCCACTTATAATCCTTACCTTAGGCCGAATGCACTTCAACAATCCATTTTGGTTCAAACCAAATAGAGTTACCCAAATTAAAGGTAATGGTTTCTCCTAAATTCATTTCTTTTATTTTACATCTCCAACCAATAAAATCTATTGATTACTTTATTTTTTAACAAAAACAGTATCCTCAATATACTAAGATGTTGTTATGAGAAGTATTAAAAGAACACTTACACACACCCCCATCTAATGGGTGAAGAACATACTGTTTCTGTGGATGGTAATCTAACGCCTCAAGAAATGATGATTGTTCGATTATCTCCTACCACCTCTCATGGTGGCCATTAAGATGTAACTGTATTTATGTACGATATATATTATTTTTTGTTTTCTTTATGCTTCTGTATTTTCTATTTTTATAATTCCCTTATGGTTTCCATAGTGGGTAAATACGATAATCTCATTTGAGGAAGTGGGGACTACCGCCCCCTCAAAGTGAGATGAATCATTCATGCCTAACATAGAATGTATAAAGGACGGAGTTAATGATATAATATATCATATTATAATAGAATTATAATATACCTATGTATAATTATATTTTAATTCTAGTAAATATGAAATTGAACTGAAAGTAGCGTTCATGCGTACGTACAACTTACCGTCTCCATGAACAGTGCATTTCATTTATTACCTATAAATGTTATTTACTATTATAAATAAATGTACATACTAGAGATATATGATATATATGATATCTAAATCAGTAATATCATTCTGGAGATAATGTAATTTCGATCACATAAACAACTGGTAATTATAAGAAGTTTATTTTTTAATCAAGTACCAAATATCGACAAAATGACCGTTGTTAACTTAAATGATTACATAATGTTTATAACATGGTAATAAGTGAAATAAGAGGAATAATAAACTTTAAAAAGGTTCTGAAGTAAGTAGAAATTAACTTTAGTTTATTATTCAGGAGATTAAAGAACGAAGAGGTCAAGTCAGACACGGGGTAAGGTACTTTGTCTCAATCACCTTTCATTGAGGATTTTTTTTGATTTATACATGACTTTATTTTATACACTCTATAAAACCATTTTGAATTTTCATTTCATTCAAAGGGAATATTTTCTCTACAAATTATTTTACTAAATGACAAAAAGGAATGTTTATTTTGTTATGTAAGTGGTGATGACGAACTTTTCCACCGCCGTGAGTATTATTTGATCTATGGCTTACGTAACAAGCTGTATGGTTTTTAAAAGAAAAATAAATACTGTATAGTCTTTTTATGTATTTTGGTATTGAAAATGGTTTTTATAATGGATATATTAATTCAATATCTTAAAATGTTATATTGTTATTACAATGTGGGAATGTTATCTTTCCTATATGATTAAGTTATATGTTATGATTATGTTATGGTTCTTGGGAGTTGTTACGTACACGGGTGGTTCCATGATAATCCTAGGGTGGGTGAGCCTGAGATAGATCTCCAATGCATTGGGTAATGTGACAGAGGTAAATGTGAATGTTTCTCTTAAGAGATTTAGGGAATATACTATGATGGGTATTAAAATGTAAGTATCTATGTAGCACTGATAGCTAAAATGTAAGTATGATACGGATGCCACAAGTTACCTTTATGATTTATGATTTCTATGTGTATTTCATAAAACATATAGTTTTATGAGGTATGTTAAAAAGATTATGTTATGTATGTATTGATTATATAATGCTTTCTTTCCTTGTTTTACATTCCTCACTAAGCCTTTTTTTCACATCCCATGTTTTGAAATGTTTTTCACCGGACTTAAAGTGAATAGGGTCAAGGTTGAGATCAAGGGAAAGTCATGCTGTCTAAAACATGGAACTGGACATAACTCTTTTTTTCAAGAGTTTTTATTTTATGAAAAAATGGAAACTGGGTAGAAGTGTCTACATTGTAATTCTTGAGATGTAATGGAATAGTTTTGTCCTAACTCTCTAAAAATCTAAACATGAAAATATATTCAATGTGAATTATTCATTTAATTCAAAATAAGGTAATTTTTTAAGGCCGGGCCCTTATAGTTAGTATCATAGGTTGGATTATACAACTTTAGAAGTTATCATATTGTTAAATCCATGTACATAAATTAATTTATGTTAAAATTGAAATGATATATCATTTACAGATTACCATGTTGCTTCGCCTAAGATAGTTTTGTGTTCAGAATGATTTTCCATAGAGGAAATATGGAAGCTATGTTGGGATGACATCAGGAGGAAGAAAACCATCCAAATCAGCAACTTGAGATGGTCGGAATCGGAACTGAATAGTTTGTTGCAGTTATGGCACAGTTGACTCAGGCTATGAATGGTGGTGGTATTCATGCATGTGATCATCCAAATCAACCATAGAATAACATGTCAGTAGTGGAGCATTTCATGAGGCAACATCCCCCATCATTCAAAGGATCATCTGACCCTATGCTAGTAGAAGGGTGGGTTAAAGCACTGGAGAAGATTTTCAATTTTATGGGGTTTTCAAAACATCAAAAGGTTAGTCTCTCTATTTACTATTTTGAAGGTGAAGCTAATAAGTGGTGGTCAATGGTGAAAAATATCAGGGATAGTGAAGAGATTGATGCTCTAGATTGGGATGAATTCAAAGGTATGTTTCTTGAGAAATATTTTCCTAAGGTGGTTCATCTAAGGATGAAAAAGAAATTCCTAGAATTAAGGCAGGTGGATGACACATTGGATTCTTATGATGAAAATATCACTCGACTGACAAGGTATGATCTAAATTTCATACGATATCTAGATAGTAAAATCAACCATTTTTACTCAGGGTTAAATCCAAAGTATTGAAGGTCTTTAGATTCTTGTGAGTTCAAAAGTTATGAAAAACTTGTTTGATGTACAGATAAGGTGGAAATGGAGTTTGCTGATGATCAGGTTTTATTTGAAAAACAATAGAATAAGAGGTCGAGGTGGCAGGAAAAAAGGAAGAACTCTTCAAAAATGTCTGATGGTAAGAAACTTAAGTTTACAATTTGTGAAAATTGTGGTAAAAATCATGCTGGGGAATGTCTTTTGAATTCTGGTAAGTGCTACTGATGTGGTAAAATGGGACATAAGGATTGTAATTGAACTAAAAAATATCAGGGTAATGGTAAGACAAAATATGATTTACAGTCAGTAAAATGTTTTAAGTGCAATTAAATGGGTCATTATGAAAATTAGAGTCCAAAGAAGAACTCAACTGAGGGAAAGAAGCCAGAATACAAGCAGAAATGGATAGTGAAATCATTTTCATCTACTTCAGCAGATTTTAGGCCATCAAATGAAGTAGTATCTGGTATACTATTTTTTGTTCAGAATATGCCAATGTGCTGCTGGATTCAGGCTCTACACATTCTTTCATTTCTGAATAGTTTTCTAGTAAATTGGGATTTCCATCTCAAGATATGAATCCTGAACTTATAGTAAAAACACCTGGGGGAAATGTTGAGACAAAAATAAATTATAAGAACCTTCATGTCCTTGTGTGTGGAAAGAATCTACCAGCAAACCTTATTATTTTGCATCTAGTGGAGTTAGATGTTATTTTGGAAATGGATTGGCTTTCTGTTTATCATGCTAAAATTAACTGCAAAGTTAAAGATGTTTCTTTTCAGAAATATTTTTAGTTTATGTATAATAATGAACCCTTGCTTTTAATAACATATTATGAAGCTAAGAAACTAGTAAAATATGGAAATGAATGTTTCCTTGCACATATTGTTGAAAACAAAGGAACTATTCAGATTAATGATGTGTCAGTGGTAAATTAGTACCTTGATGATTTTCCTGATGAGTTTCCTGGTATTATACCTAATTGGGAAGTTGAATTTATTCTTGACCTAGTTTTTGATGCTAAGTCAAATTCAAAACCCCCTTATCGAATGTCTCAAATTGAACTTTTCGAGTTAAAGAAGAAACTGTAGGAGTTATTAGATAAAGGTTTCATTAGAACTAGCACATCACCATGAGGATCTCTTGTCTTGTTTTCTAAAAAGAAAGATGGTTCAATGAGACTTTGCATTGATTATAGAGCATTGAATAACATCACTGTTAAGAACAAGTATCCTTTGCCTCATATCGATGATTTGTTTGATCAGCTCTAGGGAGATCACAATTTTTCAAATATTGATTTGAGGTCGGGGTACCATCCATTGAAAGTAATGGAAGTAGACATTCCGAAAACTGTGTTTCAAACTAGATATGAGCATTATGAATTTGTAGTTATGCCTTTTGGGTTAAACAATGCACCTGCAGTATTCATGGATCTTATGAATAGAATTTTCCATGAGTTCTTGGATATGTTTGTGGCTATTTTCATTGTTGATATTTTGGTTTATTATAAAAGTAAAGTGGACAATGAAAGTAATTTAAGGGTTGTCTTGCAAACCTTAAAAGAAAATAAGCTATTTGGGAAATTCATAAAGTGTGAGTTTTGGTTATAACAAATTTAATTCCTTGGTCACATTGTTTCAAAAAATTGCATAACTGTTGATCTTGGTAAAAAAAAGTTGTTGAAAAATGGCCTAGACCCAAAAATATATCTGAGATCTATAGTTTTCTTGGTTTGGAAGGTTATTACCAGAGTTTTGTGTAGAATTTCACATGGGTAACTAGTCCAATGACTAAGTTAACTCTAAAAAGTGTTACGTTCATCTGGACAAAATAATGTGATGATTGTTTTCAGTAATTGAAATGAAGATTGGTGAATGTTCTAGAATTGGCACTGCCTTCTAGAAATGGTGAGTTTGCTATCTACAGTGATTCTTTGTTGAAAGTACTTGGTTGTGTCCTAATGTAGAATGATCCGGTAATTTATTATGATTCACGTCAGTTGAAACTACATGAGTTAAATTACCCTACACATTATTTTGAATTAGCTGATGTTGTTTTTGCTTTAAAAATTTGGAGGCATCATTTTTATTGAGTAAAGTGTGAAATATATACTGATCACAAAATTTTAAAATATATATTCACTTAGAAATTATTGAACATGAGACAGAGGAGATGGTTGGAATTAATCAAGGATTATGATTTTATAATTCATTACCATCTGGGAAAAGAAAATAAAGTGGCTGATTTTTTGAGTCGAAATAGTAATGCTTTATTGTCCATGCAATGTTTGGAATGACATACTTTGGTTTTGTATTTGATGAACTTTGGCATAGAATTTGCTGGTGTGGGGATTTATTCTATTTCGTTTCAGGTGTCAGTAATATCATCTCTATCAGATAGAATTAAGAAAGCACAGAAGGAAGATAGTGAGTTGCATAAAATGGTAGAATTGGTTCAGAAGTGTAAGTTGCCTAATTTTAATGTTGATAATGATTTTGTTTTGAGGTTTGGGAA
This sequence comes from Viscum album, assembly GCA_963277665.1. Lineage (NCBI taxonomy): Eukaryota > Viridiplantae > Streptophyta > Magnoliopsida > Santalales > Viscaceae > Viscum > Viscum album. Next base: position 1,892,428,460 of record OY728156.1, read on the forward strand.
GAGATTATGTGTGCCTTGTGACTCACATTTGAAGAAAGAGTTATTATGTGAAGCTCATAGTTCTTCGTTTGCAGTTCATCCTGGAAGTACTAAAATGTACTGAGATATTCGATAGTAATATTGGTGGGATGTATTGAAAAGAGATATTGATAATTTTACTATGAAGTGTTTGACTTGTTAGAAAGTTAAAGCAGAGTGGTAGTTACTAAAAGGGATGATTCATACTTTACTGGTGCCATAGTAGAAATGGAAAAATATATCCATGGACTTCGTTGTGGGATTACCGAAGACATCTTGAGGTAATAATACAATTTGGGTTATTGTTGACTGATTGACTAAATCTTCTCATTTACTTCCTATTCGGGATACTTTGTCTCTAGATCAACTATCTCGGGTGTATGTTAAATAGATAGTCAAGTTGCATGGTGTTACCCTTTCCATTGTATTTGATGTTGATCCCAGGTTTACTTCTAACTTTTGAAAAGGACATCAGAAGTCGTTGGGCACTGAGTTAAATTTTAGTACAACTTTTCATCCTCAATCATATGGGAAGTCAGAATGAATAATTCAGACCTTTGATGATATGCTACGTGCTTACTCGATGGATTACCAAGGAACTTGGGACCAACATCTTTCTTTGTTTGAATTTTCTTATAATAATCGTTTTCATTCCAGTATACAGATGGCTCTGTTTGAGGCATTATATTGGAAACAGTGTCAAACTCTAGCTTTTTGGGATGAAGTAGGTGAAAGGATGTTGATGGGACAATAATTAGTAGAAGAGATGGCATAGAATGTTCAGTTGATTTAGAAGCACATGAGAACAACTCAGAGTAGGCAGAAAAGTTATGCGGATAATATGAGGTTGGATCTTTCATTTAAGGTAGGTGATCATGTATTTCTCAATTTTTCTCTATGGGAAAGTGTGATGCATTTTGATAAGAAGGGAAAGCTGAGTCTGAGGTTCATTGGACCTTATAAAATCCTAGAGAAAGTTGGATCAGTTGCGTAAAAAGTGTCTTTACCTCCAAGTTTGTCCTAGGTACACAATGTCTTTTCATGTTTCAATGTTGAGAATGTATATGCCGGATCAATCTCATGTTTTGAGTCCAGAGGTAGTTCAGTTGGAAGAGTATATCTCTTATGAAGAACAACTAGTCCAGATTATTAACTGAAGAGAGAAAGTGTTGCCGAATAAGTTAATTCACCAGGGAAAGGTTTTTTGAAAAAACCATACGGTTGAAGAGGAAACATGTGAATCCGAAAATGCTATAATGGATAAATACCCCCACTTATTTGATAAGTGAATAAAAAATTGTGAGGATGCAATTTATAAAAGGGGGGAAGGATGTAACATCCCAGGTAAACAATTAAATATGATATTTTCATAATTATTAATATTTTTGAATTGAATATTTTTTTTAAAGGGTTTTCTATGTTCGATGGAATACCCGATACGCAACTACGAGTATCATTGAAATCTTACATTGCACAATAATAATATAATATTATTATTTAAAGTGGTAGTTAACGCCTAGACATTGTATTGGCGGGAATGAATAGAACTAATTAAATATGATTATGCATGTTTGTTAAATGTTTTTACATATATCCAATAAAAGTTAGAGGTTTAAAATAAGAAAAGAATTCGATTTTAAGCATAAATACTATAATATTCACTAAAAGGTCAATTTATCACCTTATGATGGTGAACCCTATTTAAATATAGTTTTAGTCACTCTTATACATTCTATTTGACCAAATAAAATTTATCTTTAGAATATGGACATCAAAATTTACTTTGGGTAATTTTTTGGTATATTTCTGATAAAGTTCATTTTTTAACGAATAGTGAAAAAATACTTTATTATATTTCAAAATTGCATTTTAATCTAATCTATTTATATGGTTAGATTATCCTTTTAATTGGTTTTAAAGTGTATAATTATTATATTTTTACCATTTAATCTAATGTTGGTCATTGGAAGAAATTTCACTTTGAAATTGGACATAATCAATGGTTAATCTTTTGATAGATATTGTTTCTTAAAAACAGGCTATTTGTTTTGACAACGAGAATTAATTAAAAAATTAATTAATGAAACTGTTATGTTCTGAATTTTTTAAAAGAGAAATTATTTTTGAATTTTTAATATCAAATATTTCTTAGGCTGAATTTTTCGTATTTTTTTGAAAAACATCGATTTTTGATTAATAGTGAAACCACTTAGTAGTAGTTAAAAAACACACTTTTTCATTTAAATAAAAATTTACTGCATCTTTGAAGTGAATTTAAAAAATCCAACATTCATGGTTTTTATTAGTATGTAAAATTTGGTTTAATGAGATGAAAATAATTTTTGGTGAATAGTAAATTTTGACTTTTATTTACCGTAGTTAAAGGTAAATCGGGTAATTCAAGGTAGAAAGAATATTATAAAAGTACAAAATTACCTTAACACTTGTCCTAACCTTATTTTATGAGTCATAAAATACCATGGGCATCCTTGTCTTGATTTGGGGGCCCCATGGAGCCACTTATAAGTGATAATGACACTTTATATTAATTAACTTAAAGTAAAGACAAAAATGACATAAACAAATATTTTTTAGTAAATCAATTTTCACATAGGGTTTTATAAGTTATCTTTTTGACTATAAATATTATTTGGAAATATAAAAAGATTTCCTATATCATGGTATATTTTTTATAATTTTTAGACATAAAATAAATTAAATTATTTATGACACCATAAAGATGCAGTATTTACCTCATTAATTAATGATTTAACTAAATAAGATTATAATTACTAAAATATTACACAAAACAAGTCCAATTATTATTGGATGATTTTATTTCGTCCATGAGTCATTTTATCTTCGACTTTAATTATTTTTGGACCTTTTTAAAATGAAGATAAGTTTATAATAAAATAATTATTTCAAACATTCCTAAAGAGCCCCTCCTCTCCCTTATAAAAGGAGACCCCATCTAACCAATTACACACACCTCTAAAGCCTTTCGGCTCATCAAACCTCTACCCCATTAATCTACCCACATAACTCTCTTCCATTTGGAAGCCTTACCATAGGCAGAGGCACTTCAACAAGCCCTTTTGGTTTAAACCAAAGGGAGTTACCCAAATTAAAGGTAACAATTTCTCTTAAATTCATTTCTATTATTTTACTCTTCCAACCCCTAAACTATTTTTATTCATTTATTTTGTAACAAAACCAGTATCCTAAATATACTAGGATGTTTTTATGAGAAGGATTAGAACTACACTTACACACACCTCTATCTAATTGGTGAAGATAATAATGTTTATGTGGATGGAAAACTAACGCCTCACGAAATGATGATTGTTCGATTATCTCATACCATCTCTCATGGTGGCCATTAATATGGAACTATATTTATATATGATATATATTATGTTTATGTTTTATTTATGAATCTGTATTTTCCATTTATATAATTCCCTTATGGTTTCTATAGTGGGTAAATACGATAATCTCATTTGAGGAAGTGCGGACTACCACCCCCTCAAAGTGATATGAATCGTTCATGCCTTAAGTGGAACATATAAAGGATGGAGTTAATTATATTATATATGATATTATACTAGAATTAAAATATACCTATGTATCAGTATATTTTCCTTTCGGTAAATATGAAATAGAAATTAAATTAGTGTTCATGCGTACGTACGACTTATTATCTTCGTGAACGGTGTATTTCATTTATTACCTCTAAATGTTATGTACTATTAAAAATACATGTATATACTTGATATATATGATATATATCATATCTAAATCATTAATATCATTATAGAGATAATGTAATTTTGACCACATAGTCAACTGTTAAATATACGAAGTTTATTTTTTACTCAAGTACAAAATATTGACAAAATGACCGTTATTAATTTAAATGATTACATAATGTTTATAATATGGTAAAAAGTGATATAAGAGGAATAATAAACTTGAAAAGGGTTATGAATCAAGTATAAATTAACTTCAGTTTATTATTCATGAGATTAAAGAACGAACAATTCAAGTTAGAGATGAGGTTAGGGACTTCATCTCAATCTCCTTTTATTGAGGCATCTTTTGCTTTCTACACGACTTTATTTTATACTACGTATAAAACCCTTTTAACTATTCATTTCATTCAAATGAAATATTTTCTCTATGAATAATTTTACTAAATGGTAAAAAGGAATGTTTCTTTTTTTACATAAGTGGTGATAATGACCTTTTCCTCTACCGCGAGTATTATTTTATCTAGGGATTCCTTAACAAGACATAATGTTTTCAAAAGAAAAATAAATACCATATTCTCTTTTTACATATTTTGGTATTGAAAATGGTTTTTAGAATGGATTTATTATTTCAATATCTTAAAATGTAATATTGTTATTGCAATATGGGAATGTCATTGTTCATTTATGCTTAAGTTTTGTGTTATGATTATGTTATGGTTCTTGGGCGTTGTTATGTATATGGGTGGTTCCGTGATAAACCTTGGGCGGGTGAGACCGAGATCACTCTCCAATGAATTGGGTAACATGATAGAGGAAAATGTGAATGTTTCTCCTAAGAGATTCTGGTAATATACTGTGATGGTTATTCCAACGTAACTCCCTATGTAGCTATGATATCTCTAATGTAAGTATGATATGGATGCCACAAGTTACCTTTATGATTTATGATTTCTATGTGTATTTCATAAAACTTATGATTACATGATGTTTGTTAAAAAGATTATGTTATGTATGTATTAATGATCTAATGTTTTCATTTCTTGTTTTATAACCCTTACTGAGATTTTTATGCTTATACCAAGTTTTGAAATGATTTTCACAGGACTTAAAGTGAATAGGGTCAAGGATGGGTTCAAGGGAACGTCATGCTGTCTAAAACATGGAACTGGACATGGATCTTTTTTTCAATAGTTTTTATTTTATGAAAAAATGGAAACTGAGTTAAAGTGTCTACTTTTTAATTTTTGATATGTGATGTAATAGTTATGGCCTAACTCTCTAAAAATCTAAACCTGAAAAGATCCTCGATGTGAATTATTCATTTAATTCAAGATTATGTAATGTTGTAAGGCCGAGTCCTTATAAGTACAAAATAGGTTGTGCCTTTATATTTTGTTACATTTATAGTTATTGTATTATGAGGTGTTTTTTGGTGGTTCTAGAAGTTTCTGATGGAGGATGTAGTTTCATGGGTGCTACAATAGATAATTAACATCAATTAATGTTTACATGACATGTAAAGGTGGTTCAAATATTGTTAAGTCAGAAAATTCACATATTATACACAGATAAGGGGAATCCCAAAACAAGTACACATTATGTTAAAGGAATTCTTGAAATGTAACAATTAAAGGCTGAGAAGAATTATTTTTTTATGAAAGGTACAAATTTTAGGAAACATGATGATTACACGTTATGTAAAATTTACAAGATGTGAAACCATTGGGATTCCAGTTTTTATGTTGTTTTTATTGTTTATTTTCTTTGTTCGGCCAAACCATACCCCCTCTCATTTTTTATCATTCCCAAGGATATTATCATGAATCTTCTATCCCCTTTCCTACCACATCAATTCATTGGTTTCAATGGTTGTTTGTTGATAATCCGCAGTGAGTGATTTCACTTCCCCTTGGGGTTATCTTGTTATTTTCTTGTGGATTCCATATGGGGAAGTTGTTTTGGTTTGGGGTGTGAGTTGGTATGAATTTACTATGATCTTTTGATGTGGTGTAGATTGACCCATGGTTTCCCATGCATGGTTGAGGTTTTTGGATGTTTCTTCTCTTCCTTGTAGCACACAACAAGTTGGGAAATCTTTTTTGAGGTAGGGAATCCCTCATTTATCTTTTTTGAATATCATTCATGTGTGGTTTACTCTTTTTTATATTTGGTATATGGTTTTTATATCTTAATAAAAGATATATAATTTGATAATTTAAATTTAAGGGGATGAGGTAATGTTTCAAATGATTTTATAAATTTGATATTATTGTGATATTTATATTGCTCGATCTAAACACCCAACAAAAAATTATGGTCGTTTGGGGAATTGTTTTCAATATTTGATTTTTTATGTGACTTATATGTTTTTTGATTGTTTAATATAACCTTAAATTGAAAATTGGATAACCAATTATATTTGTCTAATGAAATGGAATCCCCTAGATTTCTGGATTGTGTGATAACACAACTAAAATAAAGTGAAATTTGATTAAAGATACATTGAAAAATATATAAAGTGGTCATTGATGTGTTTTTATGTGTGGTTCTTCTTGAAGAGAGGTTATTTGGGAAAACATTTGGGTGTGGGGAGATATGTGGTTATTTTTCTGTTCTTTTTGGACAGCAATGTGGTGATTGTTTGGCCATGATTTTGGGGTGAAGAGGTGGTATTTTTTGGCCATGTTTTTTGGGTGGTGATATGGTGGTTCTTTGCTCAGGTTTTGGAGTAGTGAGGTGGTGGTTGTATGGTCTTTATTTTGGGGTGGTAATGTGGTGGTTGTTTGTCCATGATTTTGGGGTGGTGTGGTGATGGTTATTTATCTGCACTTTTTGGATGGTGAGGTGATGATATGATGGGGATGATGAGATATTTCTAATTTGTGGTTGTGTTGTGCTAGATTCCCTATATTGGTGTAATAATTATTTAATAATGTTTCAAGTGAATGGGTATTGGTTTGGTTAATGGGATATAATTGATTAATGAGTAAATACATGATGGGATACTTTTGTTAACAATGGTTGTTGATTTATAATGAAATGAATGGGATGGATAATTTAATTGGCTGGATATGTGAACTGTGGTATGTGGATTGTTATGTGGTGTTGCAAATTTTAAGATGGAAACAAATGTGTTGATTTTGTGAGCTGGATATTTTTTTGGTTGTGAACCCTTTTGCTGGGATTGATTATAGATATATGTATATACCTGTATATTCTTTTTGATTTTTATATGCACCCACCCACATAGCGCACTATGTGTCGACACCCATATAGTCATACATGTGGTGTTTTCCCCAATATCTCAAGGATGATAATGCATGGTCGACTACGAATTCTTTCACACTCACTATTCTAGGTGATTAGATATGCACAAGTTGTGATGTCCAGAGCTCTAATAGTGTACTAGGTGATGGATCATGTTTCTACGAGTGAGATGTGATCGCCCATGTGTTTTTAGGTGAGAAGTGATGTGACTGTGCTTGTGGGAAAATGGCATAGGTTTTTTCAGGAGATATGTGACATGATTGTGCAGTGTGGTGGATCTTAGTGGGTCCATTCTGATAGGGTGAGGTCACATGTTTTATGTTCTTCACGTTCATGATACCATAATACTCTAGTTATTTCAATGGTTATTATGTGATAGACCAGGTGTCTTCAAGTGTGATGTGATGTGACAATTCTTATGGGGAGGTGGCCCAAGAATTTATTAGTGATTTTTGATGTGACCATGTAGTGGGGTTGTGATATGATATTCAGAAGATATGGGAGTTCTAGGATATATGACATTGGGGTTTGGGAGAAGATAATCTTTGGGAAAGGGATACAAGATAACCTTAATCTTCATGATTCATATTATGTTACTATAATTGGAATGTGTTACTTAGTTAGTTTTCTTTGGGAAGGATGGATTCAGATATTATACATGTTTTAGTGTTGTTGTTTTTTTTTTGTTTTCTTATAGGTGAATTATTACTCTTCTTTCAAATGTTAATAAGAGACTTTGGTTTTCATATTGAGTTTAATTTTATGTTCATCCGATGTATATAAATTTATTTTCTGGTTTCTAGGATGAGTTTTTGGATCATAATGAACATTACTATCTCAGATAGTTGGATCATTGTTTTTTCACTGCTTGAGTTTTACTTTTGGGTATTTTCATTGGTGACTTTTATCTATATTAATTTTATTTATAAATTCATTGTCAAATGGTTTTGGTTTCCATTAATATTATTTCTATGAGTTTTTTTGGATTATTTATTTTATCACTTGATCCTATATATTTTATATAGGTCAATTCATTCCATTTTTATGAGATTTTTAAACCTTGGGATCTATTCTTTGACTAGGGATTACTACAGGCGGTACTTAGGGTCATTATCTCTCTCCAATCATTGTGGTATCTATGGAGAAAGTGTTTCGTGACAATGTGTTATCAGAGGTGATGAATGAGAGGTAGGATAGTGTTTGGAGTTGAACATAGTGAGGATTTAATCCGTTGGTATTGAAATAGTTTTAGTTGACCTTGGTGTATGAAAAAAGTTAGGGATACTTTCTCGAAAACATGATTTTATGGCCCCTATGATATAATGTGAAAACAATGAGATTATTGAATGAACAAGTGAGGTGGAACTATTTTTAGTGTAGATATCTCTAAGAGTTACATATATGATAAGGACTTGTGGTATTTTTTGAATTGTGTTTCTTTTGTTATAGTAAAATGAATAAAGTAAATTGAAGTGAATCTAAATAAAATTCCATAAAATCAGTCTTATGAAATATTTATTTTCCTTTTCAGCAATGGATTCATGTCAACATATAAATGTGGCTCATGTGGTGGACGTTCAGTAGGCTAACATATTTTATAAATAGAGGGTTTATCTAGTTGATTAGGATGATCTATGTAAGAGGATTTTTTTATATTTTCAATGGAATACATGGGGAAGTATGAGGTCATCGTTTTTTATGTGGATGCAGAGATACGACTAGAGGATATGGATATTTCATTCTATTTAATTCAAACCCTGATGAAGTTAGAGTTCCTTTGGATGTGAGTCAGATGAGGGAAGCTACACATATGTGGTGGATTTTGTATATATGTGATTAGAAATAGGTATATTGTTTTGGGTGAACTTTTTGAAATAGTTATGGGAGGAGTTAATTATGTCAACAACAAAGGAAGTGAAAAGAAAGGACCATCATTCTATTTAGAAGGGAAGTATATATGTATGGGATTTAGGGATCATGTTCAAGGACATTATGTCTTTTTCCCAGATCTTTTTCCAGATGAGGAGTGTTGACCTCACCTATTTTGATAATCCCAATTATGCTTTCACATACTTTGATAATTAAAATTAATGTTTATCTATATATTAATTCATTTAATCTATGATAAAGTTGATAATTATATTAAAATAGTCCTTGAAATAGGTTAATCAATGTTTATCTATGTTTATACGAGTTTTGAATTAATTCTAACTCAATTAGATGTGTTCTGCATAAAACAGAAGTGTTAAGTCACTGATATGCCTATAGCTACTGATAAAGACAGTCTGCTGATATACTTGGTCTACTGACAAACATAGTCACCGATAGTCAAAGGTCACCGATACGCAGAGCTACCAGTATGTATATGTCCACCGGTAATCACATGTCTCTGATAGATCAAGTCTTCCGATACAGACAACTACCTACAGAAACTGAACTATCGATAGAACAAGTCTACCGATATGCACAAGTCTATCGATATATATACTTCCCTGGAACCAAACGGATCTACCGATATTCATAGACCACAAGTCTACTGATACAAGCTATTGTTACACCAGAGTTACCGATAGAGTACGTCTGCCAATATGAACAAGTTTACCGCTATGAAGGTACCGATACAAAATGACCTACCGATAGATGAAGTCACCGGTATATAGAGCTACCGATCCAAGATAAAACAGCTACCGATACCAAGAGCTACCGATACAAGTTCAAACAGCTACCGATACTAGGATCTACTGGTACATGATCAAAGAGCTACCGATAAAAGGTCACTGTTACATAGAGTCAACCGCTACCTATAGAAGGCTAAAAATGAAAGACTGACCAGTCAAAATCTATAATCTCAATACTAATTATATATTATGAAATGGCCATATATGATGTTTTTAATGCAATTAATGATATTTAATGATAGTTGTTGGCATGTCAGCGAACCATACCTAGTACCCATGAAAAAGGTAATCATTCTTTTTATCGGAGTTGAAAGCTATAAAAGGAAGGACAATGACCGAACAATATAGAACGAAGAAGGAACATGAAGGGTGTAAAAAGGCAGGGCTGAACAACATTGAAACGTGGAGCATTCCCACAAAAGGAAAAAGCTACATTCATACTGGAAGAGCACTGGACATACACGAAGCCACTCATTCTAGGGTGTAAGAGAAGATGCATCTTGAGTGAAGAACTACAATGAACTCTTCATGCACTTGAGCTGAAAAAGACGAACCAGGAAGAAAACGACCCTCTGTTTTTCAGAAAAAAACTAGAGAAGGACTCAAGAGAATTTCTGATAAATCAAAAGAGTCCAGAGCTGCACTTCAAATAACTAGATCATTATAAACTCTTTATCTATTATTTTAGTTATTATTCTATTTACATCTAGAGCAGTGTGTATACTCTGTATATTTCTTACACACACTGTCTCTTATGCTAAGTTGGAGGATTTCTAAATCCTCATTCAAACTCTATAACTCCCTTGTTTCCCACTGTGGACAGTGGTAGAGGTCAAGTAAGACCTGGACAGCCAATGAGGTGTTGTTGGTTTTCCCACGTAGAACTGTGTTTGAAGTCCTTGTACCTGGATAGTGTTTTCACTGTTGTTTACCCAAATCTAGGGTGTGGATAAAATTTATATAAATTGTTTGAGAGGACTAGGTCTCAACTTGAGACTGAACTTCTTGGTTACAACTTCTATGCATTTTAGTTTAAGTCTAAAGTATTCTATATATTTTATATTCCACTGCTAATTATATTGAAATAAAACTTATTTTAAAGTGACTTTGGTAGTTAAATTATCAAGTGTTTATACTTATTGTGAACCAGTAAGTTAGTTTCAAAAGTTAATTTAATCTTCTGATTAAATTAACTGATACCTAATCAATCTTTGAGAATCTAATTGAACTTTTACAATCTGTATAAATTCATTATTGTTTAACTTGTTTTTAAATAGGTGGATTTAAGAGAAATATATTTAACAGAAATTTTTAATTGGAACTCAATTCACCCCCCTCTTGAGTATCCACTCTGACCAACATTTCGTATCAGAGGTTGTTCTTATGAATACAGGATTTCAAAACACTCTGTTTTTTCAACTATGATTTTAGTTTCATCTTTAAAGATCATAAATTTCTATTAGTTCTAAATTTTATCTTTTTAAATATATTTTCTAAAATCTAGTTATGGACAATATACTAGAAGGTGCTGCTACCAACATGCCACCTTTCTTTAATGGTACAAATTATGCTCAGTGGCAGTTTAAAATGATAATTAATTTAAAAAGTATGAGATTTGATATCTAGACAGCAATAGAAACTCAATATAAAATTCTAGAAACTGATAGAACTACTTGGGATGAAGATACTAAGACTACTTACAATAATAATTGTAAATCTATGAATGCACTGTATTATGATCTTGGAGATGAAGAGTTTAATAGAATATCTGCTTGCAAAACTTCTTATGAAATCTGGGACACTTTGGCTATTTCCCATGAGGAAACAACAAATATTAAAGAAATGAGGCCGAATACCTATACTATTAAGTATTATAACTTTAAAATGAAGCCCGGTGAACCCATTTCTGACATGTATATTAGGTTCAATGAGATTTTCAATACTATGAGCTCCCTCAGAAAGGATGTTCCAACAAAGGAAAAAATTACGAGGATATTAAGATGTCTTCCAGAAAGATGGAGAGGCACATCTGTCTCCATAAAAGAATCATGTAATATAAGTTCACTACCTATTAAAGAGCTTATTGGTAAGTATATGATGTTTGAGGAAGATATCAAAGTGAATAAAGAATAAGATGATTAACCTAAAAGGAAGTCAGTGGATTTTAAGTCTATTGCCTCAAAGAGCAAGGATTAGGAGAATGTTCACACACTTATTGAAAGTTCAACAAGTGAAAGTTCAAAATCTGATAGTGATGCTGAGATGGCTCAAATAGCCATAAGATTTAAGAAATTCTACAAGAAGAATAAATTATTCAAAAAATCAAACTATAAAGGTAAATATGAAATCGAAGGTCATTGGAAGAAGGACTGGAAGAAGCCTTATAAAGGTGATGAGATTATCTACTATGAGTGAAAAAGGAAAGGACATGTAAAAGTAGACATTATAAAGTTAAAGTTCATAAAGAAACATGACTACAAGGGTAGAATGTATAAGAAATTAATAAATGAAACTTGGAGTTATTCAGAAGACACCTCAAGTGATTCTGATTCTTCTAATGATGAAGATTCTCATTAAGCTAACATGTGTTTAATGACAAACACATCTAAAGTAACACTGGACCCTCCTATTGTAAATTCATACTATTCTGGAGATGATTCTAATTCTGAATATAAAAATATGTCTAGTGAAGAATTTTTTGAATATTGTAATATACTAGAAGAGACCTGTAATGAACTTAAGGACAAGTACAAAGCCTTAAAGAAATAGCATTCTTTATCTAGTATTGTTAAATCTGCCCTTGAAATTGAAAAAGAAAAGAATTCTCAACTACTTAAGTAAAACACTGAACTGAAAATGTCTAATGAGAAACTGAGGATGGACTTAAAAAAATTCACAAATGAAAAGAACACTCTTACAAAAATTTTAGGTAAACAAGTGGAACCAAAGTAAACTACTGGTTTGGGATACCAACCTAGATAGAGACAGTTTTTCAAAATTAGATTTATTCCTAAATCTAGACAAAATTCTGCTAGTTCTAGTTATGGAAATTTGTATTCTTTAACTTGTTGTTCATATAGTTATAGAACAAATAGAGTTTATCTTTCAAAATATGTTGAATCTATTGATTATATGAGACCCATAAGGCAAATCTGGGTACCTAAAACTTTACTTGCTAACCTGTCTAGACCCAATAGAATCTGGGTACCAAAATCATTCTCTGTTTAAACCTGTTTTGTAGGAGACCTACTTAAAGAGTTCTCATAAGAAGGTTTGATACTTGGAAATTGGATGTTCAAGGCACATGTCCGGAGACTATTCATGATCTAAAAGCTTAATAAAGGTTGATGGAGGCTATGTCACATTTGGTGATAATTCTAATGGAAAAATCATCATCCTAGGCCAGATTGGTAACATTAATTCAGTTTTAATTTCTAAAGTTTTATTTGTTGATGGACTTAGATATAATCTGTTGTGTATTTCTTAGTTTTGTGATTATGGTTTCAATGTTATGTTTGAAAATGATTCTTGTAATGTTTTCTCTAAAAATGATTTAGTATTTTCTGACATGAGAAATGAAAATGTTTATGCTGTTGATTTGAATTCTTTAGCCAAGTTAAATGTTACTTGTTTAAATGCTTTTCATAATGAATCCTGGCTTTGGCATAGAATATTAGGACACTGCAATATTTATTCACTTAGAAAACTGACTAGGAAGAACTTAGTTAGAGACCTACCTAAACTTGATTTCCCAACTGACAAAGTTTGTAATCCCTATCAAAAGGGAAAGCAACATAAAGTTTCTTTTAAATCAAAGAAATAAGTTTCAACTTCTCAACCTCTCGAGTTGGTTGACATGGATTTGTTTAGACCTTATAGAGTTTCTAGTTTAAATGGGAAGAAGATTTTCTATGTCCTAGTAGATTACTTTTCTAGATATACTTGGGTATACTTCTTAGCTCACAAAAGTAAAAGCTTGTTCTTATTTTTTCAAATACTCCAAGTCTGTAGAGAACCTTAGTGGTATTACGATTAAAACCCTAATATGTGATCATGATAGTGAGTTTGAAAATCATGAGTTTGAATCTTACTGCTCACATAATGGCTATAGTCATAACTTTTCCGCCCCAAGAACACCTTAGCAGAATGGTTTAGTAGAAAGAAGAAATAGAACCCCTCATGAAATTGCAACTATGCTTAATGAGTATGACCTGAATATTTATTTCTGGGCTGAAGCTGTGAATATAGATTGTTATATTATCAATAGAGTCTTGATTAGAAATGTTATTAAGAAGAAACCTTATGAACTGTGGATGAATAGAAAACCTAAAGTTAGTCACTATAGAGTCTTTGGCTACAAATTCTTTATCCTAAATACCAAGGATAATCTTGACAAATTTTCTTCCAAAAGTGATGAAGGAATTTTTATTCGTTATTATTTAACAAGAAAGGACTATATAGTCTTTAATAAAAGAACCAAATGTGTGGATGAATCTATTCACATCATTTTTGATGAAACTGATCCACATGAACCTAAGCCTTCTCTTGAAAATATTGAAGATGATTTGACTATTCTGAACCTTAATGATAAAACTAAAGAACCTTCTATAAAAACATCCAGTTCTAGACATATTCTAGAATCTTGTTCAATAGAACCCAAACCTATAGATGAAACTGAAATTTCTAGTCCTACCTTTACTAGATCAACTTGGATTCTAAAGAATCATCCTTTGGATGTTGTTGTTGGTAATCTGGATAGAGGGACACAAACTAGAGATTCTCTATGAAACCAGGTTGAACGTCAAGCATTTCTTTCACAGCTAGAACCTAAAAATGTCAATGATGCAATCAATGTTGAATTTTGGGTAATGGATATGCAAGAAGAGTTAAATCAATTTGAATGAAACAAATTCTGGGAATTAGTTGACAGACCTAAGGACACCTTCACAATATGCACTGAATGGGTTTTTAGAAACAAAGTTGATGAATCTGGAAACATAGTTATAAACAAATCTAGGTTAGTTTCACAAGGATATAGTTAAGAGGAAGGTGTAAACTATGTGGAAACCTTATCCCGTAAAGATATATTAGAAGCTATTAGGATCCTACTTGCCTATGCTTCCCATCTAAATTTCAAGTTATATCAAATGGATGTCAAAAGTGCTTTTCTAAATGTTTTTATAATTGAAGTTGTTTTTGTTGAAAAACCACCTAGATTTGCTAATCCTCATTTTCCAAATCGAGTTTTCAAGCTATCCAAAGCTTTATATGTTTTGAAACAAGCTCCAAGAGCTTGTAATGATAGAATTAGTAATTTTATTATTTCAGAAAGTTTTACTAAAGGGATTTCTGATCCAAAACATTTTATTAAAAGAATTTCTAAAGATGTTTTTATAGTGAAAATATACGTTGATGATATTCTTTTTGGATCTTCTAAACATTCTATATGTACTTATTTTTCAAAGAGTATGAAAAATGAATTTGAAATGAGTTTAATGGGAGAAGTAAAATATTTTCTTGGATTTCATGTTTTTCAAAATGAAAATGGTATTATTTTGAATAAATGTAAATATACAAAGGATATTTTAAAACGTTTTGGTTTGGATAGTATTAATGAAAGTGATACTCCTATGAGTATTGTCTATAAATTAGATGCATATCAAACTGGAAACCTATGAATCAAAACAATTACAGATGTATGATTGGAAGCTTACATTACCTTACTTCCAGTCGACCATATATTTTGTTTAGTGTATTTATGTGTGCAATATTTCAGGCTAATCCAAAAGCAAGTGGTAGTATTGGTAGAACAAGATCAGGGAGGTGACCAATAAATCCACAATTGAAAAATAGGGTTATTGTGATCGAAAAAGAGATGTGCATGGAATGGTTGTTGGCTAGAAAATCATTAGTGCTTGAGGTTATGGAAGATCAAAAGTGGGTGGATTGCTTTTCGAACAACAATTACCCCTACTATCCGAAGCTAGTGAAACAATTTTTTGAGTTTGTGAGCTATGAGAAGTCAGAAGATGAGAACTGAGTGATTTCATTTGTGAATGGAAAGGAGATATCTTTTTCATCTGTTGAGTGGGTTGAATGCCTAAAGGTTCCGCATGAAGGTGTTTCTAGATATGTATCAAAAGCAATACCACCTATAAGTGATATTTTTGATTATGAAACTATCCTAGAGGAGCTCACAGGTAGTGGAAATCGAAGACAAGTGGTGGATGCTGAAATAAATGGAGAGAACCGATTGATGTTCAAATTTGTTCAACATGTCTTAATACCAAGGAGAGGGGACTTTGCAAATTTAATATATCAAGATATATATCTCCTAGATCTCTTGAGACATTGTGTGAAAGTAAATCAGTGCAGATTGATAATGTTTCAAATGGAGGACATGACTAGGAAAAAATCAATGACCAATTCCCTATTCTTTGCCAAGTTGATCTCAATAATGATCAAAGTGAAAGGGGTATCTAAGTATCAGAATACGATAGTGGTAGTAAATAATAATTTTTTTATCACAAGAATAGTTTGAAAATATATGAATATAAACCGGAACCCATGGAGAGGAGAATGGGTTAATAATGATAATAAGGTGTATGATAAATTCAATCCTGGGAATCATCCTTCATGGACTAATGATGTGAGGGATCCAGGTCTAAGACCTGATAAAGAAGAACCTGAATACAATGACGATACTGATGAAGAAGAGACTTCTATGGCTGATGGAAGGGATCCAGACATGCCCCCAAGTACTGCTGCTGAAATTGTGTCTTCAGAAAATAAAGATTTAGAAGAAGAAGAAACTCTTACTAATGAGGAAGACCAGCCAGTCCCTGAGAATTAAGAACGGTAAAATTAATATGAAGCATCTAATTCTATTTTCTTAAGTCCTCCATTGATTGGAAGCTCAGTTGTTCCTATTAAGGAAGTAGTGGGTGAGTTGGAAGGACATGTGCCTAACCTAGAGGAGCCTCCTGTTGTTGCAGTAGTTGCAGAAATGGAGTTGATAGTAGAAGATTCTTCTGAGGAAGAAATACCTACTGAGAATGATCTTGTTGTACAAGATAATGCACAAGTTGAGGGGGAGAATCAAACCAGATTTGGTAGTGTTTCAGTGGCTATTGAAATTAAGGATTGGGAAGAAGACCCATGTTTTGTGGTTCGTGGATTGGACTATCCCGATTCTAATAATGAGGCATCTCTTAATAGACCAAAACAAATTATGATATTCAGAATGAGTTGTTACCAGAAGATGTGGTCAGAATTCCTGATCTGGACAAGCTCATGTCTGATCTCAAAATTAGTTTTGTGGAAGAAATAAGGAAAATGGAAGCTTCACTGGTGTAATCCATTAAATCGATTATGAATGACTCAGTACCTTATATAGTATCTGAAAGGGAACCTTTTGTGGTTTCACCTGCTGATGTGATTACCAGGGGTGATCTTGAATCCTTAAAAAATGAGCTGAAAGAGTCTTTTAGTTCCTTTGTTTCCGAGTTAAAGCATTGTTTTTTTGAAGAGATGAGCAATTTGGAAAATTCCTTTGAACTCTCTCTTGGCTGCAATGTCTCTACATTTGTGGTAGAAATAGTGGATGAAGTTATAGCTTTCCAGAATTGGTTTTCTAGACTAGAAGAGGATGTTGAAACTCTTAAGAAATCTGTAACCTCTTTAGAATATTATATGATTTCTAAATCCCAAGAAGATAAAGATTTAGGTTATGTAAATGGTGTTGTGAGTCAAATGGTATCTGTGTTTGATGTATTTAAAACCTCCATGAAAGATCATGTCAGCACCTAGGATTCCCATGTCAAAAATCTCATCAGCAGGTTGTCCAAAAACTTCAAGAAAATAGTAACTTTCTCTGTTGGTTCTTTTGACTCGAGACCTTCAATAGAACTAAACCAAATTCAAGCTGTGATGAAGGAGATTCTTGGTTCATCATCAATCAGTGGATCTGTGAACTCATCCGACCTGAGTAAAGTGGCGATTTATACTAGGGATTTAGCTAGAGAAATAATGAAGATAGTCCAAGACTATATGAGAGAATCTTCTGCCTCTCAGAAAGAAGTGAAAGAAAAGGTAGACTACTATTTTCAAAGGATTTATACAAAACAACAACTCAACAATCACTTCAAACTTATGTTAGAAAACATGAAGTTTACTCATGTCAATCAAGCCTTCAGAGAACAAGTCAGCAAGCTAAGATAATTGAATCCAGCCTTGGACAAATTCATGGAGAACAAGGATGATTTCATATCTTCAATGTAGAGAGGAGGAGGAATAATTATGTATTTCAAAGATCTCTTGTTGCCTTTCTTTCATATCGATGCTAGGCCAGTGATTATACCTCCAAATTTACCTACCTCTGCCTCTACTACTTCTCTTGTTCAGATGACTCCAGGAAAATCCATTCGAAGCCTTACTCCTATGATCACTCAAAGAACTACTCATTACAGGCCGAGAATATTTTCAGTGGCTCAGACTCCTGTGATCATTTCTGGAATTCCTAAGCCTTCACCTAAATCCACACAGTCTGAATCCTCTTCAGATCCAAAGGGAAAATCTCACATTGAGGATATGGATTGAATAGGTGACTAAGATATTTGATAGGGATCCCTTGTATTTTGTTTTATTTCCTTATAACTTTTTACAACATGAAATATAAATGGATTTCTTTTCATTCTCATTTTTTTCCTTCACTCTTTGTTTTTTACCACTTTTTGATTATCACAAAGGGGGAGAAATATAATAAAGGAAGAAACTTTATATCTAGGAATAATATATTTTATGTGAAATGGGGTGAACTATTATCTAAGGGAGAGCTAATTTTCTAAGGGAAAGCTACTATGCCTTGTACCTTTGATACAACTACATTTAATTCTACCTTTGGTACATTTCATATTTAACACCTTATACTGTTTTCTCTGATACAATTGAATTTAATGATATATCCTCTGATACAATTACTCATTATTTTGAGAATATAATATCATAAGTTGTGATTATCAAAAAGGGAGAGATTGTTGACCTCACCTGTTTTGATAATCCCAATTATGTTTTCACAAACTTTGATAATCAAAATTAATGTTTATATATATATATTATTTCTTTTAATCTATGATAAAGTTGATAATTTTATTAAAATAGTCCTTGAAATATGTTAATCAATGTTTATCTATGTTTATATGAGTTTTGAAATAATTCTAACTCAATCGGATTTGTTCTGCATAAAACAGAAGTGTTAGGTCACTGATATGCCTATAGCTACTGATAAAGACAGTCTACTGATATAATTAGTCTACCAAAAGACATAGTCACCGATAGGAAAAGGTCACCAATACACATAGCTACCGGTATGTATAAGTCCACCGGTAAGTACATGTCTCTGATAGATCAAGTCCACCGATACAGACAGCTACCGACAGAAACTGAGCTACCAATAGAATAGTTATACCAGTATGCACAAGTATACTGATATATATACTTCAGAGGAACAAAACAGAGCTACTGATATGCACAGACCAAAAGTCTACTGATACAAGCTACTGTTACACCAGACTTACCGATAGAGTAAGTATGCCAATATGAACAAGTCTACCGTTATGAAGCCACCGATACAAAACAAGCTACCGATATAAGCAAAGTCTATCGATAAATGAAGTCACCAGTATATAGAGTTACCGATACAAGATCAAACAGCTACCGATACCAAGAGCAACCGATACAAGTTCAAACAACTACCGATACCAGGAGCTACCGGTACATGATCAAAGAGCTACCGATAGAAGGCCACTGTTACATAGAGTCAACCACTACCTATAGAAGTCTACTAATGAAAGACTAACCAGTCAGACTCTATACTCTCAATACTATTTATTTATTATGAAATGGTCATATATGATGTTATTAATGCAATGAATGATATTTAATGATAGTTGTTGGCATGTCAGGGAACCGTACCTAGTACCCATGAAAAAGGTAATCATTATTTTAACTAGAGTAGAAAGTTATAAAAGGAAGGTCAAAGACCAAACAGTATAGAACGAAGAAGGAATGTGAAGGGTGTAAAATGATAGGGCTGAACAACATTGAAATGTGGTGCATTCACACAAAAGGAAAAAGCTACATTCATACTGGAAGAGCACTGGACATACACGAAGCCACTCATTCTTGAGGGGAACACATGATGCATCTTGAGTGAAGAACTACAGTGAACTCATCATGCACTCGAGCTGATAAAGCTAAACTAGAAAAACAAGGAAGAAAATGACCCTCAGTTTTTCAGACAAAAACCAGAGAAGCACTCAGAAGCATTTTTGATAAATCAAAAGAGTCCAGAGCTGCACTTCACATCACTATAGCATTCTAAACTCTTATCTATTATTTTAGTGACTCTTTTATTTAAATTTTGAGCAGTGTGTATACTCTGTATATTTCTTACACACACTATCTCCTATGCTAAGCTGGAGGATTTCTAAATCCTCATTAAGACTCTATAACTCCCTTGTTTCCCATTGCGGATAGTGGTGGAGGTCAAGTAAAACCTGGACAGCCTATGATCTATTATTGGTTTTCCCACGTAGAACTGTGGTAGAGGTCATTGTACCTGCATAGTGTTTTCACTATTGTTTTCCCTGATATATGGTTTGGATCAAATTTATATAAATTGTTTGAGAGGACTAGGTCTTGGCTTGAGACTGAACCTCTTGGTTACCTCTGTAGTGCATTTTAGTTTAAGTCTAAAGTATTCTATATATTTTATATTCCACTGCTAATTACTTTGAAATAAAATCTGTTTTAAAGTTACATTAATAGTAAAACTAACAAGTGTTTATACTTATTGTGAACTAGTATGTTAGTTTCAATAGTTAATTTAATCATCTGTTTAAATTAACCGAGACCTAATCAATCTTTGAGAAACTAATTGATCTTTTACAATCTGTATAAATTCACTATTGTTTAACTTGTTTTTAAATATGGGGATTTTAAGAGAAATATTTTTAACAGAAGTTTTTAATTATAACTCAGTTAACCCCCTATTGAGTATCCACTCAGACCAACAAGGAGTCTCATGAAATATTTCTTAAGGAGGCACTCCATATTTCTAACCAGCATAAGATTAATCCTTTTACATTGACAACATATCTAGAGGTTTAGAAGAAAGTGGACGTGATATATTAAATGCATTCATGAGAAGTTATATCAGGATATGGGAACTATTAGGATTCATAGAAGGGAATAGTTTTATATAGTAGGTATCAGAAACTAAGACCTTCATGGTTTTTATTGGTGGGCAGTGAACCTCAACAGATTCTTTTCTGACAATCTTATTCTAGTGGTTTCTGTGATTTTACTAAGAACATCCAGACAATGTTTCTTTGTTGTGGGATTTTTGTACATCACCAAAAATATTTCTAAATGGTTCCCAGAGATCATTTTGGTTTATACAGAAAGATTCAACATGAGCCTCAGTATAGTTTTTTAGTGAGACATTTTTAGCAGTTGGGATAGCTTGTTTATGCTTCCCTGAGGGAAGATACAGAAGCTAGAGGCTGACCATAGCATGTTCCTCCGGTTTAGGGGCCTTTACAGGAGCATGGTAATGGAAGTGTTCATCAAAATATGGTTAGAGGATATTGGTGTGGTCAGTTTCACTTAGCGGGGGAAGTAGCACTAGAGGGTCCAAAGATTGTTAGAGGTATGATCAGTTTTTTAGGAAAATTTCAAGTGCCACATTTGATTCATGAGTTTCTCACTCTTTTGTTTATAGCACTATATTCTATGCTATGGGATTATAAATAGACATGTTTCTTATAAACATGGTGTTGATTATGAAAATTAGAGGCCAGAGCATCATGTTTCATGTATTCTATGGTAGTAGGCTAGTGACGAGGCCACATAATTCTCGTGGGGGTCCTTTTTCTATAGATGTAGCCATAAAATGTCATACTAGGCATCAATTTCTTGTATTCTATTTTAGATGTTATAAATTTCTTTTGGAGGATATTTGTGGTCTTGTATGTGGATTGAAAACATGTGTTTTTATTTGAAAGTAAGGGGTTTAGGTGTTAAGTCAACATGTGGAACCCATTCTTTTCGTTGTGGATGAGTAATCATTAGAATCAATAGAGGCTAAGGTAGTGGAGGTCACCAGGTTTGTTGGGGAGTTTTGGTTTTTTTTCCAAAGGAGGTTTTGATTCTACCCCTTAAAATGATGTTGAGTTTGGGATAGACTTATAGCCTAGATATTCTCTAATTTCGATGGATCCTTATCAGATGGAAAATTCTAATTTATGAGATTTAAGGATTCAGATAGATAACATAATGTAGAATGGTTTTATCTGGCCTATTATGTCACTATGGGGTTATCTAGTTCTCTTCTATAAGAAGATGGATGGTATTATGAGGATGTTTATAGAATACTAGAGGTTGAATATGGTGAATTTCAAGAACAACTTCCCTATTCCAAGGATTGATGATTTTTTGACCATCTGAGAGGGGAATGATGGTTTTATAAGATCGATCTGTAGTCATGATATCAACAATTGAGGGTAAAGGGGGTAATATCCCGAACACTTCCTTCAAAGGAATGTATGGGCACTTAAAGTTTAAAGGCATGTCATCTGGTGTCATGAATTCACCATCTATATTCATGGGAATCACAAACTCTGTGTTCCAGGAAATATTAGACATGTTCAAAGTCATGCTCATCGATGACATATTACTCTACTCAAAGTCAAAAGAGGTGAATAAAGACCATATATGGGATATCTTCTAGGTTCTTTAATTCCACCAACTATACGAAAAGTGGTCTAAGTGTATGTTTTGGTTTTGTGAGGTTCATTTCCTTAGGTATGTGGTGTCCCAGTACTGTGTCTTTGTTTAACCATCAAAGGTCATTGTATTTGTATATTGGGAAGCATTAAAAAACATGAAAAGGGCTAACTGTTTCCTTTGTCTTTCATAATATTATCTGATTTTTGTACCCAATTTCTCTTGATTTTCAACAATGTTGATATCATTGACCACAAAGATATAGGATTTAATTTAGACTAATTAGTGTTAGGCATCATTTTATTACCTGAAGGGGGGGATCATGGTTAGTTCTCCAGTGCTTCAGTTTCCTGAGGAGGGTGTGATGTTTGAGGCGTTTTGTGACACTTACCATATTCAATGGGGATTAAAATTGATTATTTAAAATATAGTGACCCCTTAAGGATCTATTTATTCATTTCCTCACTAGAATAGATATACCAACCATTATTTGGAGCTTGTAGTAGTTATGTTTTCACTAATGATTTGGAAACACTACCTCATTGGGGATCACATTTTGGACTTTATGGATCACAATAGTTCAATGTATAAATTCTCTCAACATGATCATAATTTTTCACAATGTTGGTGGATGGAGGTTCTTCTTGATTAATATTTTTAAATATCCTACAACTCAATAAAATGTATTTCTGTGTCTGATAATTTGGGTAGAAATTCATATAGAGGTGTTTTTCAGGACTCTGGGGATGCTTAAAGGGGAGTGAAGGATTTAGAAAACATTCATTTAGAACCATTAGTGCATGAAGGAAAATTATTTTTGTTTTATATGATATTGTATCCTTCTTTAATTCAGCCGGTGGAGGAGTAATAGTGGGTTGAATCATAAGTGGAGTTGATGTGTGATCGTGTTGTCCATGGTGATTCTCTCAAGAAAAGTTTGTAAGATGGTCAGAACTGGATGTTGTTTCATGGGGGGTTTTTTTTCTAGTAGTAATGAATGAGGGTTTCAATCATGAGTTTCATACATAACATTTAGATTTATATCCTAGTTCCACCAAAATGTATTGTGTTCTAGGGTTTTAGTTTTTGTGGACCTAGAAAAAAAGGCAGTGGCAGAGTTTGTGGAAAAGTGTTTGGTTTTTTAGATTGTAAAGTCAGTTCATCATATTTCTAGAGATTTTAACAGCCTTTGGATGTTGCCATGTTGAAATGGGATTAAATATCTATGTATATCATCAAATTATTATCTTGATATCAGGTATGTTTTAATGTTATCTTTGTAGTGTTGGATCAGTTGTTTAAATCAGAACACTTCATATCGATAAAGGATTCAAGCATAGTGGGTTCTTTTGCTAAGAGGTATGTGTATGTGGTTAGGTGATTTAATGGAGTTATGAGTTCCATTGTATTGGATCATGATTTAGGTATTACATCATGGTTTTGAGGGGGGATTATAGTATTCCTTTGTCTCCCAATTACACATCATCAGGTCATTCCACCATTAGATAGTTGGGAATGTGGATCAGACTATCCAGATGTTTGATGATATGTTCCAAGAATGAATATTTGACATCGGTGGATATTGGGTTTGAATCCTACATTTTTTCTAGTTTATTTACAGAAAACATATCAATCATCAATTTACATGTTTCCATTTGAGTCTCTATATGGGAATTTGTGTCGTTCTCTGTTGTGTTTGATGATTTTGGGGAAGAATATATTCTTGGTCCTGATGTGGTGTAGAGAACAATAAAAAGTGTTTAGTTGGTCTAACAGAGGATGAAAGAAACACATGATCTGAATACTTTTTTTTTCAGTCACAATAGGATTCCATTTAAGTTTGAGATTAGGGAGAACAAGTTATTGAAAGTTTCCCCTAGATGTGGGTAATGTAGGATTGATAGGGGTAGTAAGATGTCTCTAATGTTTGGTGGGACCTTTGGGGTTTTAGTGAAAGATAGTAAGGTGGAACATCCATTACTATTTCCATGATGGATAGAGAGTATAAAATAAGCCTTTCACATATCCTAGTTTCATTGATACCTTCATTGAAACCAGTCCGAACAATAAAATTGGAAACAAGGAAAGAAAATCCCTACAAGAAGGGAAAAGTGGAGATCCAAGCAAAGGACCAAGAGTGATGGAAGAAGAGAAAGGGGGTGTTTGAAGCTCATCCTCTACCCCAAGGAAGAAATCATTGAAAAATTCCTTCGTCCCAATGCCTCAAATGAGGAAATTTTAAAAATCTATAAAGAAATATTGAATGTTGATGCCATCGAAGAGAAATAAGTGTGGATAGACAAGCAAGACTGAATCATATCTTGGGGCTTCAACCAATGCAAAATCACCTTGGATGAATTCATTCAGACAGTGGAAAGAATGGTTACTCACCTTGAAGAACATATCAGGATGGATCTAGACACCCAGGTTAGTACTCTAAACTGAGAATTATATAGAGTATCTAAATCAAATAATCTTAGTCTTGTGTTTAATCATTTTGTGACCTCTTTCAATACATAGTGGTTTTTGTTTTGAAAACTATGGTTTCCGACATGTCCTTAAAGTGGATTTATAATAAAAAATAATATTTCAGGAGAGATTTATATGGGTTCCTGGTACAAAGAGATGTTTTTATTTTTTTTCTTTGTTTGTTTTTTCCCAAATGATGAGCTGTTTGAAACCTTGTTATGTAATGAGATATGATTATTTTCTTTGTGTTTTGATGTATAAAGTGTGAAAAACGTTTTACATATGAAAATTATAGGACCTGATTCTTAATTGAGATCCATTATAGTACAATGTGATTAAACTACTGAGGGAGATTCAGTGCCACTCTAAGTGGATAATATCTTAACATGGAGGGTGTAATTTTCTGAATTGTCTATTTGGGGTAGTGTAGTTTGATTCTTGTTGACACTGTTTGTTTGGGATGTGTGGATGGTTTTTATTATGAGGTTTTATAGTGATGAGGTTGTGTGAATTTTTTTGTGGAATTTTGTATTGGAATGTTTGGATGGTTGTAGTGTTTGAGGTATGATGAGATCCATGAGACGTATCTCATAAGATATTTTTTGGATCCCTTTTCTCTTCTAGTCATGGTTTTGGATTCATTAGTGTTAGAATTATTTAAGATATATTTTTTGTTATGTTTTGTGGATTCAATTCCCGTTACTTTTTTTGTGGGTGGTTTTTGGGCATTTCTAGTGGAGTCTTGAGCTGCATGGGTGCTACAACAGGGAATTCCCATAGTGTGATGTTTATAATATGTGTAAAGGTGATTCACGGATTGTGCAACAAGTGAATTCATTGATTTTATATAGATAATTTCTTGTCCATGAACCTAGTATACAACATGTAAATTTAATTCATGACGTGTGACAATTAATGTATGAGGAGCCTTAATTTTGGTGAAAGGAGGATATTTTGGAAAAGCTAAGTATTTCATGTAATGTAAAATTTACAAGATTTCAAATTGGTGTGATTCCATCTGTTATGTTCTTTTTATAAGATGATCCATTAATTTGGGAAAAACAACGTCCATATCATTATTTTGTGATCCATATATTTTTTTAACGGATATTTTGTCCCCCTTCATCCCAATTTGATCCATTTGTTCCATAGGTTTTATATTAATGTTCCATGGTTAATGATTTATCTTTTCCCCATGTATTTCTCTTCCTATTATCATGGGGATTCTTTGTGAACATTTTTTTGATCTTGGGTGTGAGTTGGGATGTGTTTTTCATGATAAATTAATGTTGTGTAGGTTTATCTTCTTTTTTTCATTAATGAAATATAATTTTTGGGTTTTATTATTCACCCTTCAGTGCACAACAAGTTAGAAACGTTATATGATGTAGGGAATACCCCATTACTCTATATTTTATATCGTATGGGAGGGGTTTATTCTTATTTATCTATGGGAGATGTTTTTCAAGCTTAATCAAATATAAAAATTTGAACAATTTAAATTCAATGGGAAATAAGGGGTTGTTTTGGATTATATTACAACATTGATAATATTTTGATATTGTGATATTATAGAAAAAATTCCCCACTAAAAATTATGGAAGTTGGGGGTTTTTTGTGTGTTAAATGATCTATTTTTTGAATATCACATTTTTTTGATTGTTTTATACCACCCTAAAATAAAAATTGGCAAAAAAAATATATTCTTTTAATGAAATTGATACCCTTGGATTTATGTCATGTGGGATAACACCACTAAAATAAAGTAAAATTTTATTAAATACACTTTTCTATATATATTGAGTGGTATTTGATGGGTTTTGATGTGTGGTCATGCTTTTGGGATTGCGATGTGTGGTTGTGATGGGGTGTGATAGATATCTGGTTATTTGGGTGTGTTTTTGGGGTAGTGTCGTTGTTATTGTTTTGATGTGATTTTAGGTCAAAGAGGTGCTGGTTGTTTTTTTGGGATTTTTGGGCGGTGAGATGGAGTTGAATGAGATGTGTGTATAGTCCATAATATACCAATATCCCTATAATTATAATGATAATACCTATGGTTTTTATAACTATTATTGTAGGCTATACCTATGATTTAGTAGCCTATGAAAATAGTTTTAATCTTATGGTATATCTTCATTTACCAGATCTGCATGATGTGGTTTTGTTTAACTATTTCATGGTTTACCTTATAGAAATTTTAATCTCATGGAACAATTTAGTCCAAAATATAATATAAAAATTAATTTTTTATAGTCTAATTTTTTCTAGATATATCTTCAATTACCCATTTTTTTATCATGATGTAATTTTATATATTTCTTAAACTATTCCCTTATTTTATATAATTACATTGTGATTACAATAATCTTTTTAAGAAATGATGTTTTTTTGTTCACTATTAGATTCAATCTAAAAGATATCAATTACTATTAATTAATTTCAATCTTATTTATCTTAAAAATACCTAACATAAAATATGTTTGAAATAATATAACTCTCTGTGTTTGAAATTTTTACTCTTGAAAAGGTGTTTCATGTTAAAATGATGATCTATATTCTTACTATTGTCCTATTTGGTGTATTTTTACTCATTTAAAATCCTAAAAATGTGGGTTATGAATTTTTTGTTATCATTTTATACATATGTTGTCCTCATTTATTACTAATGGATGGGGAAAGTTTATTTTTGGGTTTAAATAGTTGAAGTATTCTATAGAGTAGGGTGTCCTTATATCAAAGTATGAATCTGTATATCATTTTAAATAAAATTTACTCTACACTGATATGAATTTCCCATAATTGTCTTATTAATTTAAATTACATTTACATATTAAAATTCAAGGATATTACATTTTGTTACATCATTCATCTTTAATCATAATTTATATGTTAATAGATTAGCAAGTAGCCAGGTTCACAAAAGTATAATGTGATTTCATTCATCAGTAATCACAATTTTATGGGTGAATTGGTTGTGGAGTGGCTAGGTTGGTAATGATAATAAACCCTATGTTTATTAATATATCACTCACTTTAATATGTTCTATGAGTTATGTTTGGAAAATCATGTTTCTATACTCTTCAGATTAATTTTCTTATGATATGAAAACTATTATACCAGGATTTGTGATCTAAGATTTGTTATGTATATATTTTATTATGTATTTTTTTTATACCAATATAATTATTTCATTTATAGTTATGATATTCAATTATTATCGCTTATGTTTACCCTTATTGAGCTTCTCAGCACAACCATTTTTTTTGTTTTTGCTTCCTTTGGATTTTAAGATTATAATGTCACCTGAAATGTCTAATAGGGGATTTAGTTTATGGTATAATATTCAAAGATAGTGAAATAAGTGTTTTTGTGTTTTTAGTCTCGAAGACACTAATCCTTCAAGTCCATGGGTTGTGTGACTATTTGTGGATGTAATAATTAAACCACATAATCAATGTATTATTTATGACATGAGTACATTGGGTATCTTTAATAAAACCCCATGGTTGTTTCATACTGCTAATATAGAATCCCATGTTTTTGAATTGGACTAAAATACCGATGTTATTGAACTTTTTCATTTACATAATTAGGTGTTTTTAAAATCGAGTCTCAGAATGAGATTTAAAGAGTTGGATCACTAATAAGTGATTTATTTGGGCATGGGAGAAGGCTCGATAAGTTTTTTGGGTGGATCGAGATGTTTTGGGAGTGCTAGACCTAAAAAACATCATGTCTTAAAAGACAACAGAGGGCGCACGGTCTACTAAACTATGTGGCCCACTAAAGGTAAACATTTGTCCTTGTTTAAAAAGGGGAAGTGGCTTTGCACACAGTTTACCAAACTGTGCACCTAGCCCTTGTAGGGTATGTCTTGGAGGTAGTAGGCACTACACGGTTTGTGCATGGTTTGGAAAATCATGTGGGTTAAACTATTCATGACACCCTATTTTAGAAAATTTAGTTACTTTAAATTAATTTAAAATAAAATTAAAACCTAAAACTGACATCACCTTCCTCTCTCCCTCAACTAGAGATGCACTAGGGGGCTCCAATTTGATCCATGTTCATGACCCATCCTCAACCTACTCTTCCTCTTTCAATCTTTCCATATTTCCACTAAATCTCTACAAAATCCGTTAAGGTGAGACCTCTCCACCCTTCTCCACCCTTCTTTGGCTTCGCTTTGTCATAATCAGCACCTAGTGAGGTGTGTCCGAACCCTTTATGGAGGGTTAACTTATTTTTCTAAAAATTCATGGGTACTAGGTTTTTCAAATGGTATCTTGGGAATTTTTCTTGCATATTCTATCAACCACTGCTGGAGGTGAGGTGGTTCGAGAGGTTTTAGTCCATCGGCTTTGTTTTAGGTTACATTTTTCAAATATTTATTTGTTTCACACATATTAAATTTGGGGATTTTTGTATTTATGAGTCCTTGACTTGTTTCTTGTAGTGTGTTGAGGTTATCCATGTGGTTTCATCCCATTTTGGTTTATTACCGACACCCTAGGTGAGGGTTTAGGATCGTTTTTGGTTTTCACACCATATGTTTTGGTATCTTTATTTGTTATAAGGTTCCTTTTATTTTATGCATAGTTTTTTGGGATGGTTCATGTGGTTTTGAGTTTCCAAGTCAAGGGCGACTGGCCTACCACTGAATAGGTCCGTAAATACATACATATATATATATATATTTGTGTGTGTGTGTGGGGGGGGGGGGGGTTCCCCTATTACATGTGAAATTAACCATGGAAATGATTGAACATGTATGGGGATAGGTTTTCCCATGTATATATATATAAAAATGAATCTGTTGGTGAGAAGAGATGGGAATATTTATATAAGAATATATGTGAGGATCCCCTTGCACATTCCCATGGCCATACAGGTGTGGGAATAACGGCTATGTATCCTCGCTTGTACGTGAATGTGTGTATGCTTAGTGGGGGAGAAATATTCTTTAGATATATGGATCCAATGGAAAAAGTGGATGACTTAGTTCCACACGAGGTAGGGTCCCATTCCAAGCTATTAAGTTTTATAAATGATTCAATTAATTTCTTACTGAACTTTAGTTATAATTTAAATTCATGTAGTAAAGTATCTATATTCTATGCTCTTAAATGTGACTTATCATGTTTCATATTTAAAATGGTAAATGTGAAAAATTATTTATGTGATAAGTAATATCTCAATTTTATAATAAAACCCCTCCAATAGAGGTGTGTTGCCTTCACGCTAAAAATTAGTGGTTAGACCTTTCTTGCTTGAACTGTTGTGTCTATAATTATTATTCCTTAATGTTAATGGAGAATAAGGCATGTTTAGGAAAAGGCCCAAATGGAATTAGAAACAATGACTTTCCCTTTTTAAATTATTAAAGGTCTAAGGAACATTCTAAGTGTTTTGTCTAGTTTTTAGATTGGAATTACCCATGTAGGTAATTTCCCTTTTCATGGATACTTGGAGCCTTATAAATACAATTGAAATGTTTTGGTAAATGGAACGAGTTGAGTTAAATGAATGGTCAATTATCAATAATTGACCCTTCAAAACAAAGTACTAAATAGGTTTCAATTGTTTTGAATTCAAATAACACCTTGGGTGACACGTTGATTTCAATGTAGGAATGCCATGGATGGAATTAATGGGTTTTCATACTCATACCATGGAACATACATGGATCCCCATGTAAGAATTCCATGAACAAACCTGGGTTCATGAAAGAATAATTGGTTCCACATCCATGGAAACCCTTACCATGTTAAGGGAAGGTAGAAGTGTGGACCTTGACTTTTGAAAATGCCTTAATGGATATTAATAAATGGTTTCATGCAACTTGGCCTTGTCACACTAATGAAAGGATAGGCTTGGACCAAATGAACATAATTAATAACTAAATATTGATTAAATGGTTGTAATTATACTTTAAATATCCACACTAAAGTAAGACAAGTCTTGGACCAACAAATAAATGGTTTCAACTCTAGTTGACATATCCACACAAATGGAAGGCAAGACTTGAACCAAATGAATTACTACATGATTTCTATATAAAAAAGATTGGGTTGACCTGGGCTAGCCTTGGATTCTGAGAAGAGAATACTTTGGGACTCGGGAATCCAATTCTGATTAATGGATGTTGTTTGGTTTGGTTGATACCCACCTAAACTCTGTTCCATGTCTGTTTTATATATTATTATAGGATTCCTTGGATACAATCCTTGGTTATAGATTTGAGTTGTATGTACTGTGGTTAAATCCCACAGGTCCCTGTCATTGCTAAGCCCATTTTTACCTTGGTGGATCAATTTTTAATAGGTAGGCACCTTATTGTAGAATTCATTGGATTACCTCATTAGATTTCACTCTTATCCCTGAGCTAGACATAGATACTACTGAGTTATCATTCTGTGAGATCTATGTTACCTTAGTTATTAATCGGGAACTCCCTCACTAGATATCATTTTCATGTTGCCTTGTTACATCTTTGAGCCTTCACTATTTTTTACTATCACGAGGTGATGTCAATGATGACTATTCCTCACTTGAACTATAAACATAAATGGTAATTACTTAATTAATAAACTGGTTACATGTTCAAACAATAACTGAGGGCTGAATCAGGTACCAGAGTTTGTAGTTTGTAACACCCCATGATTTTATAAGATTTATTTTTTTCATTTCATTGATGTCTTGTGTTGTATTCTACACCAATATTATCTTTCGCTATACGCAACACCTTATTAGATTGCAGTACACACAACACTATTCTTATCTTGTGTTATACACAATTTGATGTTTGGTTTATAGAAATTATTCTACACAACATTGAGAATAGATTTTGTTAAATTTATAAATTAACTATGTCTGTATTATGTTATACGTAGCACCAAATGAAGATTTAACTATATGAAACACTGGCATGGCGTGCATTACATGCAAGAGCGACCTTCCTTGATAGCTTGCACCGTACGTGATACTGAGTTCCAGTAAACAATAGTATATTATTATATTATTATTTAAATGGGATATAAAATAGATTTTATGAATATTATTAGCCAATTTTTTATTTTTATATAAAATTATCAATTATAATACACATGATATGAGAAAAAAATCAATTTTTCGAATAAAAGAAGTATTTTTCAAAAAATGAAGTCATTCCGCCTTTTGATGGCACACCCATTTTAAATATAATTTTTGACATGTTTATAAGTTCAATTTTACAAAATAATATTCTTGTTTTGAATCAGGATATAAAAATTTATGTTGGATAAATATTTGATATTTTTTCGATAACATTCATTTTTGATGAATAGTAAAAATATGCTAAATTTTACTTAAAAACAAATTTTTTTATCGAGATAATTACTATAGGTAAATTATAATATTGAATGATTTTAAATTATAAATATAATTTATTTTTACCATTTAATATAATGTATATCATTTTCATTAATTTTACACTGAATTCCTAGCTAAAAAAAATTCAATCTTTTGCAATGTTTTAGCTTTTAAAACCCGCTTCTCAACAACGAGATTAATTTTAAATTAATTAATTCAACTTATGGGTCTTGAATTTTGGAAAAGAGATTTTCTATTTGGAATCCGTAGGTCCAAATTATGTTAATATTCTACTTTTATTTTTGGGAATTGTGAAAAGTAACTATGGTAAATTTTATTTACTACAGCAAAAGGTAAATCCGGTAATTATGGGTAAAAATAATATCATAAAATTATCCTAACACTTGTCTTGATATAATTGGATGATTATATTTAGCCCTAAAAAAAATACTTGGGTAGAAATGGTATCTATTGGAACCCACTTGTATGAGATTAAGACATTTAATTTATTTTATTTAAAGAAAAGTGAAATATATCACACTCATACTTTAATAATTAAATAATTTTTAATATAAGGTTATATAGAATATAAATTATATTATAAATACTTTTTTGAAAGGTAAAATGTTTTTCATTATCATGGTATTTTTTTTAATTTTTAAGAAATAATTTAATTACCTTAATAGCTTATACATTAATGATGGAGAAATTATTTATTTATTGAAAAATCAATAATATAGTTTTTATTAAAATTATAATACCCATAATTGGCCCAAAAACATGAACAAAACTTATTGGTCAAGTATATATAAACCATAACCATACAAGGGTGGGCTTTTTGAATTTTTGGAGCCTTATAAAAATGATTATGACACTTATATTATTTTATTTTGAAGAATTTCAAAGTTGTCACCTTCATAATTTAATAAATACAATATTTTAAAAGATGGGTTTTTTACAATATAAATTCGACCAAAATTTTTCTTATGAAATCTATTATATTTATCTTCATCATAGTGTTTTATTTTTAATTTTATGAAAAAATAAGTATATTAAATAATTATACAAAAATGTTGTAGTAATTATTTTGTCAAGAGAAATATCAAATAAATGGTTTTAAAAATATTAAAATAAATTCTATTTGAAATATGTAATGTGATCCAAAAATTATCTAGATTAATATGATATGTTAAAAATCTATTAAATATTTTGGTTATAATCTATCATTTTTTTGGATTTTATTTAAATTCAAATAAATGAATAGTGTAAAAACTGACACTATTGATATTTTATAAAAATAACATATTATTAAATTGTTTAAAAATCAAAAAAATATTTAAAAATTACAAATTTAAAATTATATGGTATATAATGTCATAATGTATCTAATTATGGAAAATTCAAAACTCATAAGTATGTAGTTATAACCATTTAAAATTTAGAATATTATTACCACATATAAAATTAAATAGATTAAATAAGGATAAATCAAAATGGAAAGGTTTAAAATAAATTCCAAAAATGTAAAAATTTTATTGGTCGATGAGATTACAACCATATCTAATATCATTGTCAATGTTGAGTTATTTTCGGATTTTTTATGTGGGGTTTGAGTTTATTATAAATTAATCTTTTTGAGGTTTCAAAAAGTGACCATATCCTCTCTTATAAAATGGCACCCTCTCCCCCTCCTCTTTACTCCATTTTGAGCCTTCAAAATCGGCCAAACCCTGTCCATTTCCCTTATCCACTACCTGGTCTTCTTGAGAGACCAACTTTAGTACCCTAATAGGAGGTTTAGAAGAGGCATGTCGAAGAGGAGGAGGTTCAGATATGTACAAAGCATATGGGACCTAAGGCAAGGGATAATTATTCATATCTCGTTCTTATCTAAGATTGTTTATTCGTATGTATTTATTGGGGTTATATTTATCATATATTTCCATGTTTTGTAAAAATGTTTTTGTATAATGTTTTCTATTCCTCCATGTACGTTTAAAGTGATTTCTACCCTTTGTTTTCTTTTACCACATGGTATGGAAGAAATCTTTCTTTTTTTAACCATACAATGTACTTTTTGACATTCCTTGCATAATTAAGTGGAGAATGTTTTATTAAATTATACAACATGAACATATTTTTATAGTTTCATAACTCCTTATTTCCATGAAGCTTCCTCTACAATATTTCATGATTATTTTCAACAAAATTATTTTCTTTTAAAATTTCATGGAATTTTTTGAAAATAAAATTATTTTGAAGAAGAAAGGATATTTTACTCAAGAATCCTTTTCAAGGGTTTTATCAAAACTATTTCCCATCTATGATGAAATTCTTTAATATGGTTATGTTTCAATTAAAATGTCCTTATTATTTACATGGTTTTATTTTGTTTATGATGAAATGATATTCATTTCATTATATAGATTATGTTATGATAGAATGATATTCATGAAACCCATTTTATTCATTCGGTTTTGATGAATGATTTATGTTTATTTTGTGGGACATGTAAGAATGATATCATTATGAGATGGGTGGGACCTATATCTCCCTATAATGCATTGGGTAAATAATTATATCTCATGAGATAAACATGGATGGAACGACAAGTAAATCTGTTTCAGTAATATAGGGCTGGAATGACAAGTAATCCCGGTTCAGTAATGGACTTCATCCAATATGATGGTCTTGAAAGAAATGCCTTGGATATTACAGAAATCATCATATGTGCTTATTAGTTTTACAACATTACATGTTTTATGACAATTCTATTCTATCATGATTAGTGTTCTTTTATATTCTATGCCTTACATACTACTGATATTTGTTTCAAAACTCAAGATTTTGATGTCTATAAATTATTTTCATGTTTTTATGTTCAAATGTATAAGGTTTGTTTTGTTTTATACATGTTTACCCTTACTGAGAATTTGAGATCACCCTTATTATGTTTTAGTTTCCCCAAAATATAGAGAATTGTTTTCGGTAGGAAAACAAAAGGGGAAGTTCTTTATGGGAGATGTTGAAGATCATTCACTATGATTAGAAGATTATGTTATGAGTTTCCAAAGACACCAAACTAATACGGTCGTCGTGTGTCTATTTTTTTCTGTATTAAGTATTCTGAAAAATTAATGTAATGTCTATGCACATCAAGATTGGGTCTCTACAGTTGGTATCAGAGTGATGGTTTAGTTAACCTTTGGAAAATAGGATGTAGAAACATTAGCGATATCCCTAGAGATATTTCTAAGGTATGTCTTGGAATATCCCCAAGGTTAAGTATAAGTATATGTTACAATCCAAGAATTATGATAACCATCATGAATAACCTAGGATTAAATATAATATATTAGATATTGAAGGTTCTCCCCCTGGATTATGTTGTTTTCTTAGTATGATTTTTTCTTCTCACAATATTCTTTTTGGTTTTAGATAATCGCTGGATCCCGAAGGAACCATGTTAATGATCAATGCATTGTGCAATGAAATGATTTTCCTCCTAAACAACCAAATGTTATAGGAAATGAAGTGAAAAATCTTATTTCTATACTTACAAAAGCTATGAATCATTCTGAACTTCTAAATGAGAAGAGAAGGGAACAATATTCTATTGAGTCCTTCATGAGGCAATGCCCACCATCTTCTAGTGGGTCTTCTAATACACTTTTTGCTGAAAAATGGATCAGTACCATTGATAATATATTTTCCATAATTCACTATTCAGAACATGAAAAATTTATTTTGGTTCTTTATAGTTTAGAAGGTGAAGTAGACCAGTGGTGTACTTTCCTTTTATTTTTCAAATGATGATGGAAATAGAGTTCTTTGAGCTTAAAAAAAAGTATAATGAATCTATTGGTATATATGAGGTGAATTTTACAAGGCTTGCAAGGTATGCATCTGGAATTTATCATCCAACCTGAAATTAATGTTGATCGATTCTTTAGTGGCTTAAAAACAAGTCTTCTAAGGGAATTGTCTATAAGAGACTTCTGTAGCTATGAAGAGATTTTGCATTGTGTTATCAAGGTAGAACACAAATTTTGAGTTACATATCCATTTCATGGTTTTTACAGGAAATAAAAGATAGATTTCAAGGAAAAATATCAAAGCAATGGTGAAAAGAAGAGGAATGTTTTGTTATGTTCAAAGTGTGGAAAAAAGAATTGTAGATATTGTCTTAAAGGGACTAGAAAATGTTTTATGTGTGGAAAATAAGGTCATCGAGTAGTTGAGTGATGAAGTAATGAGAAAAAGGTATCTAATGATGTGAATAGAGAAAAGGCTACAAAGAACGCACCACCAATAATTCAAGGGTATAAGTGTGAGGAAATAGAAAATTATGCTAACAAATTCCCTAATCCAAGGTTTAATGATGGTCTACATCAAAAACATATTAAGGAAAAAGATAAAGGGAAGTCACATGTGATCACTATTGGAGATGTTGAGTTTGAAAACATAGTAGTGGAATGATTAAGTGTTTATGTAATGGGATTTCAAAATAGTGTTGTAGAATATCATTTATAGTATTATCGAATATTGGAAAATCTATGTATTGGTCTATTATGGATTCCATAATTATATGGTACCGGTAACCATGAAAAGTTATTGAAATATTTCTAAAAAGTAGATGATACGTGCATAATTAAGGGCTAAGAAGAAAATAATAAGTTTGATCATATTAATGAGATCATGATTGATAAAAGGACAAAGTTATATCATGGTTTGAGTATATATAATTTTTGGTATATTTGGTTTATGGAAAGAGTTAATTTGGATGGAATTTATGTTGTCACAAGGTTCTACTATAATTTATGTTTTTATATTATTTCAATAGGTTGCATGACGATGTCCTTTAATTATTTTGAATGTGACCAAAATGAAATATTTTATGACATTTGGGAAATAAATGATGGTATTCACTTGATTGTTATATGAAATTTTAGGTAATTGTTTTATTTGTACTGTGAGATTGGACATAAGTATTTTGGATAATCCTAAAGGATGTAATTGATTATGTTGGACATCAGAGAGTATTGTTTAATTCTAGAACTTTTTTTTTATTATTTCACAAATGTTATAATAGTATAGTTTTAGAAAAAGGACAACCCATAGGATAGGAGAAAACCTGCCATATTAGATAAGGATGCGGGAATTAGAACAACAAATTAAGTGTTACTGTAATACCCCAAGCTTTCACAGTACGGTTCTCATTGAATAATACATTAGCGTGTGTTGTATGCAACTTCGAGTTCTAAAACACACCAAAACCAATCAAACAAGCCGTTATGAATAGTAATACCCAATTTTTCAAATTTTATAAATTTTATCTTTCAAAATGGACTTCATTTTTGGATTCAGAATATCGAAATTAGCTTAGGGTGAATTTTTGGTATTTTTCTGAAAACATTCAATTTTTGATGAATAATGAAAAAACACTAAGTTATAGTTTAAAACCAAATTTTTATTTAAATAATTATTTATTTTTTAAATTTAATTAAGATCGAAATAGATACATAATACCTATATAAGTTCAATGTAATTCATTGGAGTTAGTTTAGAATAATTATATATACATAAAAATTTTATTGAACTTTTCACCGTCTTTTACCCATCTCCTAGAAGAATTTGGAAATTCACATAAAACATAAATTTACCACTTTTGTGAGTGGAATTTTAAAAATATGAGAGACATGGTTAACAGCAAGGATTAAAATGGGGTTCAATAAGGTAAAAACATTTTTTGGTGAATACTAACTTTTTTCTTTTATTTACCATGATTAAAAGTAAAAACGATATTAATATTACCCTAAAACATGTCCTAATTCTATTAGACAAGTTTATCTCGTCCAAAAACAACCTTAGGAATAAAATATTATCATTTAGGTCTACTTGGATTATATTAGGTCATTTATTCTTATTTAATTCAAAGAAGAGTTAAAAGAGTTAAAATCAATGTTTAATTACTAAAACATTTTTAATATAGGGTTATGCATAAGATAAATTCGATTGTAAATATTCATTAGAAATATAAACAAATTTCATACATAATCATATTTTATTTATAATTTTTAGAAATTAAATAATTTAATTTATTTATGACACAATGGTGATGAAGTAATTACCTAATTAATGAAATATTAAAATAATTGATATTACAAATATCCAAATAAATGTAATTTGAGACTTTTTATGAATAAAACTAATTTTATAGGTTAATATGACATGTTATTATTGATTTAATTATGTTTTTTCGAATTAATCATGATTTTATGATTTTCAAAAAAAAAAAATTAAATACCCAATAGTGTCAAAATTGACATAAAAGAATTTTTTAAAAAAATATTATATTATTAATTGATAATCTATTCTTAAAAATCTAAGGATTGGAAAAAGGACTTATATCATGATATGTGTATCATTAATGGACCACTTTGGGGTCTCATGGATGTATATAGTACCTTTATTAACTATATAATATAAAAATACAAAGTAACACAGTAAATGTCAAACTAATTAACAAAGAGTTAATACTAAAAGATTAGGTTAATATAATAACCCAAACCTGTATAAAATATCTTGGTTGAAAGTATTTAGACCCATACCCACCTTAATCGTTAAATAATACACTTTTTATTCATTATAAAACGAATATATATTTATTATAAAACAATGATTCTAGCTTTTCCAAAG
This sequence comes from Viscum album, assembly GCA_963277665.1. Classification (NCBI taxonomy): domain Eukaryota; kingdom Viridiplantae; phylum Streptophyta; class Magnoliopsida; order Santalales; family Viscaceae; genus Viscum; species Viscum album. The sequence continues at coordinate 1,892,467,486 of OY728156.1, forward strand.
GTACCCCCACCCCTCTTATAAAAGGGCACTCCCCCTTCTCAGTAATTCACACATTCAAAGCCTTTCGGTTCGGCCAACCCCTACACAATTATTCTCTCAACTTCAATAAATTAAACCTAGAGGCATTACATTGATCAGAAATCCAACCTAAGGATCCTTTTTGATCAAATCAAATGGAAGACCCTGATTAAGTGGTAATGTTTTCATCACCCTCTTTCAATTTCATTTCTTCTTCAACTTCTTCTTTATTTGTTATTTACATTATAAAATAATAAATCCAGTATAATATATATATACTATTATGTCATTATAAATATGGAAGAACCATATTCAGTATTCTATCCATCCTTTGAATGACATGTCACTATACATGTATACGTACAGCCTACCGTCTCCACGTCGTGGTGTAATTGTTATTCAATACATTATTATTTGGATTGGTATAATATTGATGTAAAATTCATGTAAATTATAGATATAACATTATAATTATTCTGTATATATGATATACCATCCAATTATATATTATTTTAATATCAAAAGAATGATATTATCGCTCGTGCTTAAGTATAGACTACTATCTCCACGAAGGCGATGAGATTCACACTCCATCATATCCATTCAAGACCAATTCTCATTTAATGATTAAAAATAAAGTTTAAGGACTTGATATCATTCGGTATATGAATAATATACAACCTATTTATAACAAACATGGATTATGTAACAAAACATATAAAAGAAAATGAGTAAGTTAGCACCCGAAACAACGATAATACTAAGATATTATTAAAAAAACAATGTTAAAAGATCATATATGATATAATATTAATTTAAATGATTATTGTATAATTTAATAACAATTATTTCACCATTATACAAGAGTTTAACCTACCCTTGACCAAATAAAAGTACAAGGTAAGGGTTTATTTCACAATCTCTTAATTATCCGAGGTTGTTTATATTTAATTATCTACTGGGACCTCTTTATCATCCACATCCATGTTTCTTAAAAATGTATTTCAAATGATTCTTACTATTGTACATACTGTGGGTTAAAGTAATTTATACCCTTTTTGACTTTTTTATAAGAAATTTATAAAGGAATCTTTCAGTCGTTTTCCAAACAAGGTCCTTTTTGACCTTTTCGACAGAATTAAGGTAAGAATGTCTTTTTTTAACTTATATGGCCATTGCGGCTATTTTCCACCATTGTAAAATCTTCGAAGCTTCTCTTACAAGATTACAAGAAAATTTTCAACATAAATGTTTTAGTTTGTAATTATGTGACTTTTAAATGATTTCAAAAAAAGAGATATTTCTCTCAAATAGTTTTTATTTCATCTATGTCAACATCCTTTGATGTATTTTAGGATTATTTGAAGTTGATTTATTATGATACAAAACATCCATATTGTATTTAAGGTTTTGTGATATGTTTGACTGTGGATGTGTTATTTTTACACCATTCATGGTTCATGGAGAAAGTATTTACATTTCGTTTGCTAGTTTTAATACGAATGTTTATGTTATGTTTAAACCTGTTCATATGAGGAATGCATTGGACTTAGTAAGTGACGTGTGGAGCCCGCTATAGATTTTTGAAGCATAGGTAGCTCTCATGAGACAAACTAGTGTCTTGGAATGATTCCTTGACAACATCTTATTTCTAGTCTTGGCACGAGGCCTTGGCTACGTGGTTATGATTGTCTGGCATTATGAATTCCATCATTATGAAAGTGGTTATTGATATTGCGTGTGATAATTTGACTAGTAGAATATCCATGTGAATAAGTAAATGGAATTATAACATTTTATTTCTTCCATATTATGATGAATTTCATGTTTAAAAGGCTTTTGTTTTAGATATACATTGCCTTAAATGTTTATGCTTATTTATAAAAGTTTTCTCTATATTGTTATCCTTACGGGGCTTCTGAGCTAACTTCTTTCTATGTTTTATTTTTCCCAGGATGTGAAGAAGTATTTTATGAATGACCTGTAGGGATAGTATGAGGGGATATGAGTGTGGAATATGGAGACTATGTTGTTGTATTTTTCATTTTATGATGTAATATATACTTTATGAATGTATCTAGTGATTCCAAGGCTACTAAACTAATTGGTCTTTCGAGACATGATGTTTTGTGATCATGCCAATGTTATGTAACAATGCACCAACTCTAGGTAACTGGGGTCGGGGCATTACAGTTGGTATCAGAGGATTTTTAATACAAACCTTGGAAGCTAGATGTAGATAAACTCTGATTAGAACACACAGACCTACGATTTACTTTGAGGTTTAGTATAGAAGAACTTCCTAGAATTTTGGTATTGTAGAGATTTTCTGTGTTTTCTGAGCAATACATCCCTTTTTGGATATGAGCAGGTAGAGCCGGCTCTAGCACATATGTACCTAGGGGTAAAACCCAAAAACACCACTTTGAGCTAGACTCGAACAGGAACTGGTGCACGACAACATGCCTTGCTTCACTCTTGGTAACGACACTCCGAAGGGAGATGCTTATAATAATTCTCTTTTTCGTTACAAACCATTATGAAGGGTTTATTAGTATATAATCCCTTAAATAAAACATTTTTATGATTATGGATTATATCCATAAATAGTTTAATTTATGTTAAGTGTTTTACAAGTTTGGATTTATGTATTTCAATTCATAAACTAATCTAGTGTATGCCATTGTTTAGAAATGGAACCTAGTGGGAGAAATGGAAACTGTATCAATGTACACACTCTATGTAGGGATTTAACTCCTACTCAAGATAATTATAGTGGATCTAGTGATTCAACTAGTGCTAATCAGCTAATCATCGTACTGGGACAACTCACTTGTGTTATGAATAATAAACTTACCAGTATGGAGCACACATATCCATAGCGTAGAGGATCAATGTTAAGTCACTTCATGAGGCAAAAAAACCAAAGTTCAATGGGAGTAAAAATCCTTTAGATGATGAGAAATGTATAAATTCCCTAGAGAAAATATTTCAGGCTTTGGGGAGTAGTGAAAGGTAAAAAGTTATTGTGGCAGTTTATCGCCTCACTGGAGATGCTGATCAATGGTGGTCATTGATATAAAACACAAAGTAAGATGATGAAGAATCAAATATGGAATAGAGGGAGTTCAAAAGGACTTTTCTTAGAAAAATAATTTCCTTTTTACCATCGAGAAGATATGTAAAGGAAATTTTTGAGTCTGTGGAAAAGGAAGGATGAGAATGTCGCAAAGTATGAGGATAACTTTACAAGGTTAGCAAGGTATGCTGGAGATTTTATACGTAACCCAAGAAGTAAGATTGATCATTTATTTGATGGGTTAAAACCATTAATTCATCTAGCATTACTGTCAAAATACTTCTCATTGTAGAGGATATTGTCTCATGTGCTTTCAAGACAGAAGAGGAATTCTCTAAGTCTTATGACTTTAAAGAAAAGTAAGAGAAGAAGAGATCTGCTGATCACTCTGGGAATGGAAATAAGGGGAAGAAGGGAAAAGTTTAATATCCATCCTATAGTAAATGTGGGAAGAAACACCCCGATACTTTCTTAAAAGGAATAGGAGTCTGTTACAAGTGTGGTGAAAAAGGCCACCATGCTCGTGATTTCAAGGGGAAGAAGGAAGCTATCGATGTCTAATGCTACAATTTCAGAGATATTGGACATTGCGAAAATGAATGTCCTAAGAGTGAGGGGAACAAACATCCGAAAAGGCCAAGGGATCAAGCCCAAGCTTATGATATCACCACTACTGAGGTAGAAGCTCCGAAAATGTGGTGGTAGGTAATTTAATGGTTTTCTCATGTTTAGCAAATGCTTTATTTGATTCTGGATCATCGCATTGTTTCACATATTCCCAGTTTTCTAAGAATGTTAGATATTTCCAATTTGATTTAACATGGGAGTAGTCAATTAAAACTCCTAAGGGAAGTATCATTGTAATAATGTTTTGTGAATCAGTCCCCATTAGAGCAAATAAATGTTCTTTATCTGCTGATCTCATCGTCATACCTATGATTGAATTTGATATAATCCTCAGTATGGATTGGATTTCAGACCATGATGAAAAAATTTATTGTAAGAAGAAGGAGGTTACTATTTTTGATGATGATGATAAGGAACACCTTATCTTTAGAGAGGAATCATCACCACCTAATTCTTACCTAGATCCACCCCCAGTAGCTCAACTAAATTCAATTATTGGGGTGGAAGAGAATTAAGTGACTATGGGTGAGGAAAGTAATGTTCAAATAAAGGATGTACTTATTGTGAAATAATATGTATATGTGTCTCCAGAATATTTACCTAGACATCCTCTAAAACAAGAAGTTGAGTTTTCTGTTGATTTAATTCCTATATCAAGGCATATATCAAAAACCCCTTATAGAATGGCCACTATGGAATTAGTTGAAATAAATAAACATCTAGAGGAATTGAGTAATAAGAGATTTATTCGCCCTAGTGTTTCTCCATGGAGAGAACATATCATTTTTGTTAAAAATAAAGATGGATCTATGAGGTTATGCATCGACTACAGGGAGATCAATGCAATAACAATAAATAAAAAGTATCTCCTACCTCGCATTGATGATTTATTTGACAAACTGCATGGAGCTCAATACTTTTCTAAGATTGACCTTCGATCTTTATATCATCATTTGTGTGAGAAGAAGGAAGACATTCTAAAGATAGCATTTCGAACCAGGTACGGGCATTACGAGTTTACAGTAATGCCTTTTGGATTGACTAATGCACCCTATGTTTTCATTGATCTAATGAATAGAGTTTTCAAGGAATATATCGATTAATTTGTGGTGGTATTTATTGATGATATCTTGGTATACTCCAAATGCTACAAAGATCATGAAAATCACTTATGCATTATTCTAAAAACTCTGAGAAGACATGAATTATATGGGATGTTTAGAAAGTGTGAATTATGGATTCCAATGATTTCTTTTCTTGGCCACATTATCTCTAAAGATGGAATCTCTGTTGATCCTTCTAAGACCAAGGAAATCCAAGAATGGTCTGCACCGACGAGTATAACTGAGGTACATAGTTTTATTGGTTTATTAGGTTATTGTCGACGTTTCTTCTAGAAATTTTCCCTGTTGGCTAACCCATTAACAAAGCTCACATGTAAAGGGCTTAAATTTTTTTGGACAAAAGAGTCTGAAGAATGTTTCAAAGAACTGAAGAGAATATTAGTAAATGATTTTATATTGACTCTACCATCGGGGAATGATGGGTTCACCATTTATAGTGATGCATCAAAGAAAGGACTTGGTTGTGTCCTTATGCAGAATGATAGGGTTATTGCTTATGCATCATGACAGTTGAAAAATCATGAGAAAAACTATCCTACTCATGATCTCGAGTTAGCATCTATGATATTTTCTTTGAAGATATGGAGACACTACCTCTTTGGTGAAAAATGTGATATTTATACTGATCAAAAGAGTATGAAGTATATTTTCTCACAAAAAGAACTCAACAAGAGGCGAAAGAGATGGCTTGAATTACTCATGGATTATGATTGCATGATACACTACCACCCGGGGAAGGAAAATAAGGTGGCAGATGCTTGGAGCTGAAAAGATCATGGAGTTTTGAAGAAGATGAGAGTTGAAAACAATCCTATACACATGTATCTAGTAAAGATGGATATAGGAATCACCATGGAAGGTGAAAAATAAAGTATTTTTTAAAATTTTACCAAGCCATATTTACTAGAAAGGATAAAGAGTTTTCAGACCGATGATGAAGACTTTCAAAAGAAGATTAAAGCTCTAAATGATGGGAGATTGAGTGACTTTTTGTATAAAGATGGAATTTTGAAAATTGGGAAGAGACTTTGTGTTCCCACTATACCTGATCAAAAAAGGGAATTGTTGGATGATTCTCATATTTTCAATTTCTCTATACACCCTGGGAGCACCAAAATGTATGGATATTTGAAGCAACATTTTTGGTGGGACTACATGAAGATGGAGATTTCTGATTTTGTTCTAAGATGTATAGTTTGTCAACAAGTAAAAGGTGGAAGGAAACAGCCTGGAGGAGTCATGCATCCTCTTCCCATACCTGAGTGGAAATGGGATAATATCACGATGGACATTTTCATGGTAATACCAAAGAATCCTAGAAGGAATGATTCAATATGCGTTATTGTTGATCATCTTACCAAGTCATCACATTTTTTTGCTATAACAGAAGATCTACCATTGGAACGTCTTGCAAGACTATATATTAATGATGTTGTGAGACTTCATGGAGTACCCCTATCAATTGTTTCTGATCATGATCCCCATTTTACTTCAAGATTCTGGAAGAGTCTTCAGATGGCCTTAGATACTGAACTTCGTTTGAGCACTGCCTACCACCCTCAAACAAATGGGAAATCGGAATTGACTATTCAAACCTTAGAGGACATTTTGAGATCACGCTCACTTGACTTTCATGGTATGTGGGATCAATATTTACCTCTGTTAGAATTTTCCTATAACAATATCATCCATTCAAATATTCAGATGGAACCATATGATGTGTTATACAGAAAGAGATGTTGCACACCAACCTGTTGGGATGACGTTGGTGAAAGAAAACTACTTGGCCTAGAACTAGTGGAGGAAAAGATGGAAAAGGTAAATGTAATCCCAAACCACATCAAAGCATCTCAAATTAGGCAGAAGAGCTATTCCGACAACCGAAGGAAGGATTTGGAATTTCAGGTAGGAGATCATGTTTTCTTGAAGGTATCTCCATGGAAGGGAGTTATACATTTTGGTAAGAAAGGTAAATTGAGTCCCATGTATATAGGACATTTTGAAATTCTAGAACAAATTAAGGTTATAGCTTACAGTTTGTCAATTACGCCAAATCTATCCAAATTTCACGAGGTCTTCCACGTATCACTGTTGAGAAAGTACATGCCTGACCCAACGCATGTACTCACTTATGAGGAATTAGAACTGGAACCTGATCTTTATTATTGCAAAGAGCCCATCAGGATTCTTGATACCAGAGAACAAGTGTTGAGAATCTGGACGACTCATCTGGTAAAAGTTATATGGAGAAACAAGAAGATGGAAGAGGCAACGTGGGAACCCAAGGAACATATTATGAAGAACCACCTGAGTCGTTTCATGCAGTAGTATTATGTAAATTTTGAGGATGAAATTATTTGATGGAGGGGAGAATGTAATACCCCAAGCTTCCACGGTACACTTCTCTTTGAATAATACAGTATCGTGTGTTGTACGCAACTTCAAGTTCTATCACATACCACAACCAATCAAACTAGCCGTTATGAATAGTAATACCCACTTTTTGAAATTTTATAAATTTTATCATTCAAAATGGACTTCATTTTTTGATTTGGAATATCGAAATTAGTTTCGGCTGAATTTTTGGTATTTTTCTGAAATCATTCAATTTTTGATGAATATTGAAAAAAAAAACCGAATTTATAAAACCGAATTTATAAAACCGAATTTAAAACCGAATTTTTAAAACCGAATAAGTTCAAAACCGAATTATAGTTTAAAACCGAATTTTTATTTAAATAATCATTAATTTTTTTTTAATTTAATTAAGGTGAAAATAGATACATAATACATATATAAGTTCAATGTAATTCGTTGGAGTTAGTTTAGAATAATTTTAGATATATAAGAATTTTATTGAACTTTTCACCGTCTTTTACCCACCTCCTAGAAGAATTTGGAAATTCACATAAAACATAAATTTACCGCTTCTGTGAATGGAATTTTGAAAATATGAGAGACACGGTTAATATCAATGAGTAAAATGTGGTTCAATAAGATAAAAATAATTTTTTGTGAATACTAACTTTTACTTTTATTTTCCATGATTAAAAGTAAAAACAATATGAATATTACCCTAACACATGTCCTAATTCTATTGGACAAGTGTATCTCAACCAAAAACAACCTTAGGAACAAAATATTATCATATAGTTCCACTTGGATTAGATTAGGACATTTATTATTATTTAATTCAAAGAAGAGTTAAAAGAGTTAAAATAAATTATTAATTACTAAAAATTTTTTAATATAGGGTTATACATTAGATAAATTTGAAGGTAAATATTCAGTAGAAAGATAAAAATATTTCCTACATAATATTATTTTATTTATAATTTTTATAAATTAAATAATTTAATTTATTTATGACACAATGGTGATGTAGTAATTACCTAATTAATGAAATATTAAAATAATTAATATTATAAATTTTCAAATAAATGTAATTTTGGGCTTTTAATGAATCACACTAATTTTATAGGTTAATATGACCTGTTTTTATTAATTTAATTATGTTTTTTCGATGTAATCATGATTTTATGATTTTCACAAAAATCAAACACCGAATAGTGTCAAAATTGACATAAAAAAGTTTTTAAAATAAATATTATATTATTAATTGATAGTTTATTCTTAAAAATCTATGGTTCGGCCAAAAGACATATATTATGATAGGTGTATCATTAATTGACCACTTGGGGGTCTCTTGGATGTATATAGTATGTTTATTAAATATATAATATAAAAATACAAACTGACATGGTAAATGTCAAACTAATTAACTAAGAGTTAAAACTAAAATATAAGGTTAATATAATGACCCAAAACAATCTAAAATCTATTGGTTGAAATGATTTCAACCCATCCCCACCTTAACCTTTAAATAATCCATTTTGGAGCCATTAGAAACCGAATATGAATTTATTATAAAATAATATTTCTAGTTTTTCCAAAGGTGCCCCTCACCCCTCTTATAAAAGGGAACTCCCCCTTCTCACTAATTTACACATTCAAAACCTTTTAGTTCATCCAAACCCGGACCAATTATTCTATAAAATTCCCTCAATTCATCCTAGAGGCCTTAGTTTGATCATAAAGTCAACCTAAGGATCCCTTTTGATCAAATCAAAAGGAAGAACCCGAAGAAGAGGTAATGTTTTCACCACCCTTTTTCAAGTTTCTTTCTTCTTCAAATTATTCTTTATTTGTTATTTCCATTTTAAAATAATAACTCCAGTATCTTCTATATACTATGATGTTATTATAAATATGGTACAACCATATTCAGTATTCTATCCATCCTTTGAATGACATGTCACCATACGTGTGTACGTACGCCCTACCGTCTTCATGTCATGGTGTAATTGTTATTCAATACATTATTATTTGTATGGGTATAATAATGGTGTGTAATTCATGTAAATAATATATATAACATTATAATTATTGTTTATATATGATATAACATCCAATTATATATTATTTTAATATCAAAACAATGATATTATCACTTGTGCGTACATACAGACTACCATCTCCACGAATGCGATGAGATTCACTCCCCATCGTATCCATTCAAGACTAAATCTAATTTATTGATTAAAAATAATGTTTATGGACTTTATATAATTATTTATATGAATAAGAGACAACCTATCCATAACAAACATGGCTTATGTAACAAAACATATAAAATAAAATGAGTAAGTTAACACCTGAAACAACGATAATACTAAGATATTATTAACAAAGCAATGTTAAAAGATAATATATGATATCATATTAATTTAAATTACTATTGTATAATTTAATACCAATTATTTCACCATTATACATGAGGTTAGCCTACCCTAGACCATGGAAAAGTACAAGGTAAGGGTTTATTTAACAATCTCTTCATTATCTGAGGTTGTTTATACATAATTATCTACTGGGACCTCTTTATCATCCATATCCATGTTTCTTAAAAATGTATTTCAAATCATTATTACTATTTTACATACTATGGGTTAAAGTCATTTATACCCTTGTTGACTTTTTTTATAAGAAGTTTATAAAGGAATCTTTCTGTCATTTTCCAAATAATGCCCGTTTTAACCTTTTCATCTGAATTAAGGTAAGAATGTCTTTTTTTTTAACATATATGGCGGGTGCAGCTCTTTTCCACCGTTGTAAAAATCTTTGAAGCTTCCCTTACAAGATTATAAGAATATTTTCAAAGTAAATGTTTTATTTTATAATTATGTGACTTTTAAATTATTTCAAAAAAAAGTGATATTTCTCTCAAATAGTTTTGATTTCATCTATGTCAACATCCTTTGATGGATTTTAAGATTATTTGAAGTTGATTTATTATGATACAATACATCCATATTGTATTGAAGGTTTTTTGATATGTTTGACTATGGATGTGTTATTTTTACACCATTCATGGTTTATGGAGAAAGTATTTACATTTCGTATGCTAGTTTTAATACGAATGTTTATGTTATGTATAAACCTGTTCATATGAGGAATGCATTGGACATAGTAAGTGATAGGTGGAGCCCACTATAGCTCCTCGATGCATCAGCAGGTCTCATGAGACAAACTAGTGTTTTGGCACGAGGCCTTGAAAAAATCTTATTTGTAGTCTTGGCACGAGTCCTTGGCTACGTTGTTATGATAGTCTGTCATTATGCATTCCATCATTATAAAAGTTGTTATTGATATTTCATGTGATTATTAGACTAGTAGAATATCCATGTGAATAAGTAAATGGAATTATTTCATTTTATTACTGCCATATTATGATTAAGTTCATGTTTAAAAGGATTTTGTTTTAGTTATATATTGCCTTAAATGTTTATGCTTACTTATGAATGTTTCTGCTATATTGTTATCCTTACTGGGCATCTGAGCTCACCCATTTCTATGTTTTTTTTCCCAGGATGTGAAGAAGTATTTTATGAATGACCTATAGGGATAGTATGAGGGGATATGATTGTGGACTATGGAGACTATGTTGTTTTAGTTTTCATTTTATGATGTAATGTATACTTTATGAATGTATCTAATAATTCCAAGGCTACTAAACTAATCGGTCTTTCGAGACATGATCTTTTGTGATCATGACAACGTTATGTAATAATGCACCGACTCTAGGTATCTAAGGTCGGGGCGTTACAGTGACAGGCCTTTATCACCTTCCTCTAGCCTATAGAAAGTCCCTTTTTACTATAAATTAGTTATATTTTATTAAGTGGTATGATAGATGAAGTATAAGTCAATTTTTGGAACCATATACGATTAATCTCACCATAGATAGACTTATGTATAACTATTCTAACCTTTTTTTGATAGATACAAATGGAATGACCTATCATTCTATTACATGATCTTCTAACACTTTATGAAATGAAAATTTTAACTTCATTTATTTAAATAAGAGATGAAGTGGAATTTTTTCAAGGCACAAACAATGGTGAGATTGCACCAAGATCAAGTAATTATTTATTCTCCTACAAAATTATTCAAGTTTAGGGAAATGATCTTGAAATCCAAAAATGTTGTCCTAGTACCCTCATATCTCATGAATCATATGGTACCTTAGATCATCACAAATTTATGGCTTTTTGATTGTTGGATTTTTCATAGCCATGTTCTCTACCACTCTTCATTAGAACTTGATGGTTAGATTTCTATTCAATATCCATGTTTTCAACTATGTTCTCTTATGTGGAAACCCAATTATGAGTTAATTTGGGTAAACATTATGTTTATTACTTAACTTTTTAAAATTATGTTTTAGTATTCCTTTTTACGATGTGGGTTTCTATGAAAGAAACTTTCTTGTAGTAAACCATTTATAACCCTGATGAATTTCAAGGGAGACATTAATTTTAAGGGGGGAAGAATGTAATACCCTGATATTTTATGAGATAAATTATTTTTAATTTCTTTGATATCCTATGTTGTATGTGCTTGCACTATATGCAACACCATATTAGCTTGCAGTATTGTAACACTATTCTTGTGTCGTGTTACAAACAATTTCAATTTCGTTTGATAGAAATTATCCTACACAACATTGAGCATAGATTTTGTTCAACATATAAATGAACTATGTTTTCATTATGTTATACGAAGCAACAAAGGAAGCTTTCACTATACGCAGCACTGACTTGGCTTACATTATACGCAAGAGCGACCTTCCTTGATATCTTGCGTTGTATGCGATACTTAGTTTCAATAAATAATGTTATATTGTTATATTATTATTTAAATGGGATATAAACTAGCTGTTATAAATATTATTAGCCAAATATTGATTTTTATACTTCATTATCATTCATCTTATACATGATATGAGAACAAAATCAATTTTTTCAGATAAAAGACGTATTTTTCAAAAAATGCAGTTTTTCCACCTTTTGATGGCGCACCCATTTTAAATATAATTATTGACATTTTAATAAGTTCAATTTGATAAAATAATCCTGTTCATTGGAATCAGGATATACAAATTTACATTGGATAAATTGTTGATATTTTTCTGATAACTTTCATATTTTGATGAATAGTAAATGTACTCTAAATTTTATTTAAAAACACCTTTTTTTAATCGAGATAATTTATATGGGTAAATAATAATATTAAATGATTTTAAATTATAAATAAAATAAATTTTTACCAATTAATAAAATGTATGTAATTATCATAAATTTTACATTGAATTCATAGGTAAAAACATTTCAATCATTTACAATGTTTTAGCTTTTAAAACCCATTTTTTCATCAGCGGGATTAATTTTAAATTAATTACTGAAACTTCTGTGTCTTAAATTTGGAAAAATCAATTCTATATTTGGAATCAATATGTCCAAATTATGTTAATAGGATACTTTTATTTTTGGGAATTATGAATTGTAACTAAGGTAAATTTTATTTACCATAGTAAAAGGTAAATCAGATAATTATGGGTAAAAATAATATAATAAAATTATTTTAATTATTGTATTTATATAATTGTATAATTATATTTCCCAATAAAACATAATTGTCTTGAAATGGTATCTATTAGAATCCACTTGGATGATATTAAGACATTTAATTTATTTTATTTAAAGAAAAGTGAAATATGTCTCACTCAAAAATTAATAATTAAATTATTTATAATATAAGGTTATACAGAATATAAATTCTATTATAAATACTCATTTTAGATCTAAACTGTTTTTCTTTAACATGAAAATTTATTTTTAATTTTTATGAAATATATAATTACCCTAATAGCTTATACCTTAATGATGCATAAATTATTTATTTAGTGAAAAATCAATAATATAGTTTTTATTAAAATAATAAAACCCATAAAAGTCCCAAACACATAAAAAACCTTATTGGTAGAGTATGTATAAACCATAACCATCCAAGGGTATAATTGTTGAATATTTAGAAACTTATAAAGGAGACTATGACCCTTATATTATTTTATTTTAAATGATGTCAAAGTGGACACCTTCTTAATTTAATAAAGAAAATATTTTAAAATATGAGGTTTTTATAAGATAAATTCAACTAAAAGTATTCTTATGAAATATATTAGATTTATCTTTATCATAGTATTTTATTTTTAATTTCTTGAAACAAATACGTATATTAAATAATAATTTAAAAATGTTGTATTAATTTCTTTATCAATAGAAATATCCAATAAATGGTTTTAAAAATATTAAAATTAATATTATATGAACTAATTAATGTGCTCCACAAATTTTATTGACGAATATGACATTTTAAGAATATATTAAAGATTTTGGTTTGAATATATCATCTGTTTGGATTTTATTTAAATTCAAATAAATTAATAGTTTCAAAATTGGAACTGTTGATATTTTATAAAAATAAAATATTATTAAATTATTTAAAAGACAAAAAATTATTTAAAAATTGGAAATTGAAAATTATATGGTCTAAAATTTCGTTATGTATCCAATTATGGATAATTTATAACACATATGTAAGTATTTATAAGAATTTAACATTTAGAATATTGTTTCCACAAATAAAATTAAATAGATTAAATAAGGATAAATCGAAATGATATGATTTAAAATAAATTCCAAACATGTCTAAATTTTGTTGTTTGATGATATTAAAACCCTATATCATCTCATATTCAATGTTTAGTCATTTTGGCAGTTTTCAAGTGGGGTTTGCGTTTATTATAAATTAATAGTTTTGAGGATTCTAAAAGTTACCATCTCCTCTCTTATAAAAGGGTACCTCCTCCCTCTCCTCTTCCCTCCATTTTGAGCATTAAAACTCAGCCAAAACCTGTACATTTTCCTTATCCTCTTCCCTAGAAACATTCTATATGTCCTGTTCTTCTTCCAAGTAAAACATTAGTGCCCTAAGAAGAGGTTTAGAAGAGGCACATTGAAGAAGAGGAGGTTCAGATACATACAAAGAATATCAGACCTAAGGTAAGGGATAATTATTCCAATCTTTTTCTTATTTGAGATTGTTTATTTATAAGTATTTAATAGGGTTATATTTATCATCCATGTCCATGTTTTCTAAATAATTCATAAAATTCTTTCTATTATTCCATGTATGTTTAAAGTGATTTTTACCCTTTGTTTACTTTTACTACATGGTATGGAAGGAATCTTTCTTTTGTTTACCTTATGAGGTACTTTTTGATTTTTATGGAAAAAATATAAGGAGAATGTTTTTTTAAATTATATGGAATTAACATATTTTTATGGTTTTATAATGCCTTATTTCCATGAATCTTCCTCTACCATATTTCATGATTATTTTCAACAAAATTCTTCTCTTTTAAAATTGTATGACATTTCGAGAAAATAAAATTATTTTGAAGAAGTAAAGATATTTTTCTCAAGAATTAATTTCTAGTGTTTTATCAAAACTATTTTCCATCTAAGATTACATTCTTTAATATGGTTATGTTAAAAGTATAATCACCTTATTATTTACATGATTTTATTTTGTTTTTGATGAAATGATATCCATTATTTTATATGGATTATGTTATGATGGGATGATGTTTATGAAACCCATTTTATTCATTGGGTTATGATGAATGATTTATGTTTATTTTGTGGCACATGTAAGAATGATTTCATTATGATATGGGTGTGACCTATATCTCCCTACAATTCATTAGGTAAAGATTTATATATCATGAGATCGACATGGCTGGAACGAAAAGTAAACCTGGTTCAGTAATACAGGACTGGAACAAAAAGTAAACCCAGTTCAGTAATGGACTCCGTCCACTATGACGATCTTGGTAGAAATTTCATGGATCCTACAGAAATCATAATTTGTGTTTATTAGTTTTCCACAATTTCATGTTTTATAACAATGATATTATTTCATGGTTAATGTTTTTTTATGATCTATGCCTTACGCACTGCCAAGATTAATTTCATAAAACACGATTTTGATGTTTATAATTTATGTTCATGTTTTTACATTCAAATGTATATGATTTGTTTTATTTTCTCCATGTTTACCCTTACTATGAATTTTAGCTCAACCCTTTTATGTTTTCTTTCTCCCAGGATATAAATAATTGTTTTAGGTAGGAAAACAAAAGGGTATGTTCTTTATGGGAGATATTGAAGATCTTTCACTATGATTAGAAGATTATGTTCTGAGTTTCCAAAGACACTAAACTAATATGGTCTTTGGGTGTCTGTCTTTTTCATGTATTAAGTATTCTAAAAAAGTAATTTATTGTCAATGTACATCAAGATTGGGTATCTATATAGTTACTTTGTACTTCTTACTTTATTTATGCATGCGTGCACATTATTTAATTCATATTACACTGTTAGAAATGGGCTAGACACCGGTGGTGCTGGCCTACTGGGATTTATATCACAAAGCCAACTTGGGCCACCATTGGAGTGGGGTAACTGAGTAGACTTTCTTATTCACAGGGATTTGGACCTTGCTTGTTGCTATTTTCTTGTACCTGGGAGTTAGGAACAAAGGAACGAGATGGATCTCAGGATGCTTATGGATATCACCTTTGGGATTTTAGTTATTTTCTTTACATGATTCCTACATTATATTGTATTGAGAAGAATGTTCTACTATTAAATGCTTTCAGTAATGTATCAATACCATGTCATAAATTCATACATTGGATAAAATAGAATTTGCCACTTTTGTTCATTTATATGAAATTTGTCTTTCGCTGCATTATTATTGATATTTAATGCTTCTACTATTTATTGTTATTTACTCTGTTTTATCACTTCATAAATCTAATAAGAGGGTATAGTCTCCCCACTAACTATCCTTACACCCTCACTACTAGTCGGAAGCCTCTGGCGAACGATGAGTTGCGCTTCAGATCATGTGGCAACCGGTCCAGCCATTGTCTTAGTGGTGTGCCGGGTTGAGATGTTACACCTAAATATTATTGGAAATCTATATCTTCCAGTGATAGGTATAAATTCAAGTATATAATTATTACCAATTAATTCTTATCCAAATTGTTCTAGGATACATCCATCAAAGACATCAGGATGAAGGATATAATTAAAATTTTGAATTCTAATATCATCACTAGATGTGGTGTCCCTCACACAATAATTAAATGAAATGACCCCAATTTATGATATTTTGAGTTAAAAAGATATTATTAGTAATATGGAATTCAATTAAACCACTCCTACAAATACTATATAGAATAAAATGAAAAATAGAGTATTTAATATAAGTCTTTATCTAACATACTCTTGAATATGGTAGATAAATACAAGAAATCATGGCCGAAAAAACACATGCATGCCTTTTGGTCTTATCACATCATAAAAAACACTACCCTACAAGTGACCACATATTATCTTTTAGTCGGTACATAGGAAATCCCTCACATCGAAATTCAATTGAATTCAATGCAAATTAATATTTGCAACAAATTTCATGAATATGAAAATCCTTAGTAGTGACTGGATGATTTTAAATGAATCAATGATAAATGATTTTTCACATTGAAAAACATGTAAATCCATCAAAATGAAGTTACTAAATATTTTTATTTTAAATTTCATCTTCCTTAATTTCACTCAAGATAGTTACTATAGGTTTATTGAATCCTAATGATACCAAGGAAGAATCATCTAATGTGTGAAAAAAGTGAGAAGGACCATATATAATACACAAGGGTTACTCCAATGAAGCATGTTCCTTATTCATAATGGATATGGAATACATTTCAATGATTAGGAATGATATGTTTATAATGAAGGGAATTTCATTACATCCATGTTGGTTGACTAATCATCCTTGTCACACAATGATAAAATAAACGACATGAGTCTTAGTTGTATGAATTTAAACTAAATTTCATATTTTACATACCATATGACTTAAAATTGTATAATGAGTGTCACAATTATTCAACCAGACAATAAAATCACCCAAAGTTCTAAGTACAAGTCATTAAACTACATAGAATAATGTTATAGTTGTATGATGTAAAACTACATGACATAATCCTAGTCACATTATATAAGCTGGGATGAAAATTTCTTGATCACATGATTATAAACTCTATGGAATTCTCCCTCACTACCAGACATTAAACAAAATAGAAAACTTCATTTCCTAATGATGTTAAATTATATGGTATGGGTTATATATATAAAACCATAAAGTTCTTAGTTTTTATATCTTATTCACAAGAAATTATACTATAGGAATACTTCTACACCACATATTTTATGTCATGTTTGATGTATTTTAAATTACACTATCACATGCTCTATTGTTGTAATATAATTCCACTAATTACATTTTTTTATCACACTAAGTATAAATCATGTGAGTTTATAGTTATTGTTCGATATCTCTATTAGGTGTAACTAATTGGAATCATGAATAAGGATGGAGAATTATTTGGTCTACCTTGTAAGACCATAATCTACTTAGATCATCTTACACTGAAAAACCTAATTCACATACATAATAGTGATATGTATGTATACATTCTCTGTTCATAGGCTACCATTATCTGAGAACATCAAAGCCCCTTACCCGCCCCCTATGTAAGATCATGATTGACATAGGGGACCCCTCAAAAACTGCATCATGTTTGATTCCTATTACATCAAGATATATAGTGATAAATTAATATCTTATCCTTGGATAATCTAAAAATTCCAATCAAACCCACTCCTTTTCCTAGAGTTTGGACTTCTTCAAAAAAATCAGGTTTTCCAATGTGGGTATATTACTAAGACAAATCCATATTATTTTACACATAATATAAATCTATAAAAATATGGAAATGAAGTTCCTCATTAAATGACCATAAACTATAAGGAATCTGAGTCTTGGTCATATAATGTTTGTAATATCCCAACTCGGGAGCTAATAAAAAGGTTCCCCAAGACGGTTTTCCAAATGGCCTAAAGAGAGCCTACCCATACACCAAAGGTTGATGATTAGGAGAAATGGGTCTAAATTTAGTAAATTGGGGATACTATACCATATATATCAGTGAAAAAATATATTATTATAATAAATAAATAAGTGTTGAAGATAATGTATAACTGAGTAGCGAAAGATAATAACTGAACATCAGTAAAAAATGAATAAATAATCATGCATGAAAATTATAAAATGTATAGATATAGACATATGTTAGGTAATAAATTACCATGAAAAATGAAAATAACAAAGCCCCAAATGATATATCCATGAGAATGCTGAGCACCGACTCAGTCATGTACTCTTAATCTCCCATGTACATGAGTAACAACACATAACACAATCCATTATACTCAGCCAACAACCATGAAGTCCATTCAGGTACCAAACATTGATCCAAACATGGTGTGAGATAAACTTATTAGGACACCACCAATGGTGTCTATTTTCATCTACTCCATGAATTAGTGTGTAGGTATAATAAAAAATGTAGTGAATTAATAAACATAATCGAGTCGAGGTAAGGTTCCTTATGGAAACGTACCTTACCATACCATCTTCTTCCTAAGTAGGAATATATTTTAATATGTTCCACCATGTTTATGCATATATATAAGTTTTAATGTATATATATTTATGTACTATATATATATAATCATATATATATATATATGTAGTACTATCTAGGACCTGAGGCATAACTAAATAATTAATGCACAAACATATGAGTCTCAGGGAGTAATAAGGGGAACCACACCTGAGGATCATTTATAATAAGGGATTCTATGATTTAGAATCATGTATAAAAATAATGTGATGTTTTATCCCAACATCATAATCGAGGGGGTGTGTAACATCATCTCCAGCAACCCAAGTGTTGTGATGTGCCATGTCCAATATCCTCAACTGAAGGGGTTTGAAAAACCAGGTCAAACACCCAAACCAAGGTCCCTCTATAATAGTCATGTATATGGTAACCCCACTATCCCTATGTTTCCATATCCAAGGAGTTTCATAAAGTAGAACCCATCATAGATCATGGTCTAGTGGACATTCATTAATACATTAAATTTATTATTTAAAAACATCCATGTGAATATCCAAGAAAAAAATATAATTCTTGTCTATATAATAAAATTTCTTCAAAAAATAAAACCAACTATGAATCTATAAAATTTCTTTTATAAGTAATATTATGGCTATGAGAAGCACCCATTCGATAATATCATTCAAAAAGACATGTTTTTAATCAATTTCTATTTGAATTCCATTACCTAGATTGTTCGATTCACAATGTCAAAAATTACACAAGATATAATGGACCATGGGGTTTAACCCAACCATTATCATTAATTAAATAATTTATGACTATTCCAATGCTTTGAATGAAAAAACCCTAGGGGTGGTTTAGTCACTAATCAAGGATGATACAAAATATTGTATTCTAACTCACCTCAAAATGTGGTTTAGGTTGAGTTCGTTCGCGTCCAACCATTTAAGAGAGTATCATGCAATGTCTAAATAAGGTCTAGGTATATAATTTATGTAATTTCATGTTTTAGGATAAACACATAGGGTGTTAATCATGTTTCACAATAACATATTTTATAAATTATGAATCTTTAAGGGAAAAGTGTATATACCACCTACCTCATGATTCATATGGTTCACTCATCCATTATCAGGCTTGGATTCATTTTGGGTAAAAATGAATCATAGAAAAAAACTAAACTCCCTAAATATAGAGAATATTATCTCACATGATAATCACGCCAAAAAAGAGAACATAAACTAATAAAATAGGCTATAGGAGTAGTAGAATCACTATCATGCTTCTAATGCAACCAGTGGTGCTCGAATATGACCAAGAATGAGGTAAAAATCACAATGAGGATGGATATGGAGAATAATGAACAAAGGGGTGCTGTTGGAGGAACATGAGGGTTGATTTTGGGTTAAAATCAATTAAATTAGTTAGAAGAAATATTTTAATTTTTCTCATTATTATGATCTGCACATTTTGACCTAATATTTTAGCTAACCATGTGACAACAATGAAGTGCTACTATCCAAATCTATCCCCTCTCATAGCTATGAATACTATTTTACAAACCATTCACATCCCATGTACCCACCTCTACAACATTTTATAAACCATCTTCATGGTCGAGTCACCTCTAGCTCATTGTTGAACAATCCATGTGAAATATTTTATACATCCACACTATTAATCATAGTGGGCCGCATAGTTTCTAAAATATCATGTACCCCTACCTTCTTTTACCATAAATGAGTTTTTGAAGATCAATTCTTAGTTTAATATTTAGCTCATCCACCAAACAAAAAGTTCAAACTCCCATAGAATATTCAACCCAATCGAAAACACATGGGGATAAAATCTCCCCAATATTGAAATTATCATCCTAGATAAGTATTTTTGAATAAACAAACATAACCTAACCTTCTTGGTTCATATATTTCCTCTCTAATTCTCTTTCTATGTGTCCCACACCTAATGCACTCGTAGTGAAACTTTGATCATGTTATACTTAGGATTTAAAATATGATCCAATGTTTATATCAAAATATGAAACAATAAAGAATTTTTTACCTGATACCATAAACCCCGAGACACTATCATTTCAACATCTCTATTATCTTTATACTAATGGAAATTATCACCAAAGGTTTTAATTTAGAATATCCAATTCTCATCCACGGTACATCCACCGTCAGAATTTCATATTGAAACATGCCCTTATAATCTAAAGATTCCTCTATAAAAATTCTTAACCCATTACACATGGTCACACAAAATAACACTGGTCATAGTCCACTATTAGTCCAAAAAAATTTAATCATAATCAACCATGCTAAACTGTTCGTGTCAATTATTCCTTTAAAATTTCCAAATAACACTTATCCTTCATTTATCTCCTCCAATGATGCTCCAAACATGGTTCCTCACCTTCATTCATGCATAAAAATAATAGATATCAATAAATACACTAAATGTTTACTATCCTCTAAATTATGGTATTCAGGAGCCTACATATTAGGAAAACCATATTTCATACCCTCATTCGAAGGCATAATTGAGTCGTTCCAAGCATTCTCATTGAGACATATACCCACCATGTAGAGAAATTTCATATCTAAAATATATCATAAGTAAAACAACATTATTCTATAGTACTAACCCCATCACTATCCCAATCTATCATCCATGGATCATCATAAGGTACTCTAAGCTTAATGCTCACATCTAAATTTAACACAAATCTATAACCTGACCCAATCCTAGAATTTACTGAGGATTCTAGTTGTACATTGATACATGTAATAAATGGAATGAAAGATCTGAAATGAATATCTAATGACTAGTCTCATGATTTTGTAACCCTTATCTCTGGTGGGTCTATCCTTCAAATAAGAAGTTCTTTTATTAACATGGAATATTGATGATGTTGCCACTGTATAATTTGGATGATGTCAATATAGGGAACATTCTATTCATTAAACTAAAATTTCACTATGATTTTATCGAGGGAAACCATTGATAGTCATGTTTAGCTAATCAGAGGCATGCACTATCAAAATCGGTTGTACTTTCTATGAATCAACCTATGGCATCACCTCTCCCGAGGATGTGTGACAAGATCATACTATAGATCAACTACCTCACAAAACTCCAAATATATGATCTTACCTATTATGGTATAACTATATGTGTCACAAACCTAACATGAATTTCATACATAATGGGATTCAAAATTTATAGTATAATTCCTAAATTGATATTAAATTACCAAGGTGTTAGTCAATCTACTCCAAATGGAACTAACACAAATGTATTTCTTAAAAACTATTTTAGTATTTGACGGATCAATCAAATTTTCTAAAATACAATGGTACAAATGATCATTCTAAAAAATCATCAAATTCTCATCCCAACTCTCAGTGTTATTCAATGATTGGGTACTCAATAAATCACCTCACCATTATGCTATCAAGATTTCATAGATTCTCTACTAAACAATCAATCCACCTAGTCATTTATTCCTCCCAAGCATGAATCTGGAATTTAGACTCATTTTAACACCACACTTGATTTTTAACACTCATATTCCTTAACAAGAGTTGAAATATAGAATTAACAAACTTATATTATTATATAATTAATTCACATCATTTAAAATTGGTCTTTTATGGTCATATTCCAGCTATATGGAAAGACGAGATCTTTAAAAATCACAACATGAAAAATGGGCTATTTCCACAAATCTATATCCACAGTTTCCAAAAACTATGGATATAGATAGGTTGTAGCCATAGTTATATAAAACTATGGACATGAACTTTTTTTTATATCCTATAGCCATGGATTTGTAAATATATGTCCATAGAAATTTTTTATTTCCTATTACTAGGGTTTTGTAGAACCATGGCAATAGGTCTCCCACGCTTTTACGGAATAAAACTTTTTCTGCCAAAAAATTGAAGGATGCTCTATTTCAATAGTTTTCATGATATTTACGTGGTTTTTATTAATATATATAACATAATATATATATATACACATGAATTCCTTAACGGTTTAGTGTTTAGGTGGATGATTTGTAAAGGTAAGGTGCAGGGGTCGAATCTGGCTGGCGACACAAAATTTTTTTGGCTATAGCCACGGTTTACCGATTCTATGGCCACGATTCTCCACAATGGAAATAGAACCTATGGACATTATAGAACAATTATAGACCTATTTCCATTTTTAACACCATGTAAATAGGTGAGAACTAATTTCCATAGTGATGGTGCCCACGGTTGGGAAAAACCGTGGTTGTAGGATACAACCACGGTTTTGGGCCATATTGCCATGGTTTTAAACCAAGCAAATAACCCAATTTTATAGTTGTGAATGAAATTTTTCTCCCATAAATAGTAGTGTCTTATGTTTCATTTAATCTAATATTGGAACTCATACCATGGAACAAGCTCGATCATCATCGAACATGGTTTTTAGACCTAGTTAATGTAATTATTTGAAGAACTAACTCAAAATGAGAGGGAACCCGCTACTTATCAGTTCTCTTATCAGGTTCACTCTTAGATGCACGTGTGACAGTATCCTTGATTCAAATTCATGTACATAATAAACATTAGGAATCTAAAACAAAATAACTCAAATAAATAGTGATATCACACTGGATCCTTTTTAAAATATTATCCCAAGCATTGTAAGAACCAGTCCTTCTTACTATGGATCAAGGATACTTCATGATCAACCAAATTTAACATCTAGGTCACACTAATTTGGAGATAAACTATAAAATATCATTATTTAATTCTTGAACATTTATACAAGAATTACTAAAATAAAATATTTTAATATGATACACATCTTTATTTCCCAAACAGTATGTGGTTTAACACATCACTTATTTACTTAAAGAGAATTACTTATAATAACATGCTACAGTGAGATCAAAAAAATGGAAAAATCACTACTCATTCATATCATATGATATTGTTCCAATGTATCGAATCAATATTTTATTACCCATATGACTATTAACATGATAAATACTCTCAAAAAAAGTCCATTAGAAAATAAGAAGTATCAGACAACCATCAAAATGGATGACCATTATCAACACATGCATAACCCAATAAACTAGAGCATTACATGATTCTAATAATTTATAAAAAATATCATAAAGTTCATGACCAACGAACTTACCCAAGTGGCGTTAATTAAAATAAGAGTCATACCCGACTCAAAGGGAACCTTAACAACACCTCTAGTCTAAAAACTGAAAGTAAGAATCTACCGATGATACTTTACCATAGATGGTGCTACCTTAACCTAGATAGCCACTTAATAAATAAAAAAGCACCAAACCTATAAATATGTTATGCGAATAAGGCAAATAGTTTTATCATCATAACCTTTAAGCACTCTATAAAGGTAAAAACCCAACTGGTACCTACGAGTAACATACACATTTCTATATAATGTATCATTTTAAGGTTGATCTTACTCGATGGTTGAATCTAAGACACTACATTAAGGTTTTCATTTAATCTATTTCATAGGTTCTTATTTATTATAAACATTTTAAGGGAGAAATTTTAAGAATTTCATGGACCATTCATAAAAGAAAAAATGCTTGATACTTTATTTAGACAATTCCATAAGGCACACAAGAAAGTTATATAAAACTCTCATTCAATAAATATTTACTCACATTATTTAACCATAATTTTGCATATCCAATTTTATTTAACGAAAATTTCCATTCCAAGATATAGATTAAATAACCATTCCATATTATAATCACCCCCTAGGGTTACGTATCAATGTATATAAAGAATAAGGTGGCCTACAAAGGTCTCATCATACTGACCATGGTCCATCTAAGTGAAACCCACTAATAGATGTTTTATTAAATATTAACTACACCCTCATAGAG
This sequence comes from Viscum album, assembly GCA_963277665.1. Lineage (NCBI taxonomy): Eukaryota > Viridiplantae > Streptophyta > Magnoliopsida > Santalales > Viscaceae > Viscum > Viscum album. The sequence continues at coordinate 1,892,492,262 of OY728156.1, forward strand.
TTTATTATATAAGAAAAATTACTCAATTAAACTACTTGTTTAAATTGGTGCATTTGTGAACTTATTTATATAGGTCATCAAGACCAAATTATAGACTTACAAGAGACTATATTTTTTAATAAAACATCATTTTGATGAAAACGTTTTCCCTTATGAATTTAAATTCATTACACATTTATAATCATCATGGATTAGTTAAATGAATAACCATCCCAAATTTAAAAATATAAATTTTTTTATAAGTTATAATTGGCATTCTTGTAACGGTAACCAAGTTTTTGTTGTACCTCTCGTACCCCTCGTGGTTTAATTTTCATGATCACAATCACTCTCTTATTTATCTAATCTTGTTTTAAGTGTTTTTGTTTATAGGAAAAAGGTTGCTAAGGAATTGGGGCAAGAAGGACTGAAAGTGGACTGATTTTCAGTCCAACGGCCAACCGGTGGAAGACCACCGGCCAGCCGATGGAACCCAGACAAATAGTGACAGCTACTGCCTCAGCACTGGCCAACCGGTGGCCTCCTCACCGGCCAACCGGTGGCCTCCTCACCGGCCAGCCAGTGGTGCCTGAGCCCGAAGGCCTCTCCTTTTTCAAAGCACCGGCCAACCGGTGGCCTAGCACCGGTCAGCCGGTGGATCTAGTCAAACTAGCCGTTGGGCTTTGACCAGACTTGTCCACTTGACCCCCAACGGCTCCAAAGGCCTCTCCAATAGCTCCGAAGACCCCCAAAGGCCATTTGAGGGTTCCCCTCTATAAATAAAGGACTAGGAAGCCCCGTAAACGTACGGAAGCCCACGGGAACGTTTTTGATCATTTGGCGAACCTCCGGCGCATTCCTCCAAGGAACCCCCACTTACTCCAACAAATTTCCACATCCAAGGAGCACCATCAAAGAAGCTTGGGAGCGCTCTACATCAACTCCAATCAATCCTTTGGCGCCCAAGACATCCCCATTACGGTTTTTCATTTTTTTATTATTTTGAGCATCAATTTGGGTTTGTGCCTACAAACCCCTCATTTCTCTCATCCTCTCTTTGTTTGGGTTTTCACACCACCTTCAAGGTGTGAAGAGGTTAGTCAAGCCTTCCCTTTAAAAGGCTTGAGTCATAGGTGAGCTAGCCTTCACCTGTAAGAAGGCTAGTGGGTTCTTGCTCAACCATTGAAAGCAAGTGGGTTCTTGCATAACCATTAAAAGCAAGCTGTAATAGGTTCTAGACTAACCTTAAAGTCTAGTGGGTTTCTTGCTAAAACCATTAAAAAGCAAGTGGTAGTAAATCTCTCAACGGTTGAGTTGGGAGCGGAGACGTAGGCTTTGGTTTAAGCCGAACTCCGTTATCAAGTTTTGTGTCTTGCTTCTTTTATTTCTACAGCACTTTTTACTTTGATTTTAAATTGTTAATTATTTGTTAAAAGGAAATTCACCCCCCCTCTTGCCATCACTCTCCGCCCAACAATTGGTATCAGAGGCAGAATTTGAGTAATACCCTAACCGGTTTCAAATTCAAGATCAATTGTGATGGCTTCATCTTCTTTCAACCCCGAAGGACATTCTTTGGGTCGTGCTCCATTCTTTGATGGAACCGACTATAATTATTGGAAAACCCACATGACTACTTTTCTTAGAAGTATAGGTTATCCTATTTATAAAATTGTCATGCATGGTTATTCTATTTCTTTTCCTGATGAATCCAAATGGACTCAAGCCGATATTAAAAATTTCGAGCTTGATGGCAAAGCCATGAACGCTCTTCATTGCGGCCTTGATCGTAATGAATTCAATCGAGTTTCCACATGCACCTCATCACATGAAATCTGGAAACTATTGGAGGTTACCCATGAGGGGACCAACAAAGTTAAGGATACTCGATTGGATATGTACCGTCAAGATTTTGAGTCTTTTACCATGCATCCATCCGAATCTATTTCTGAAATGTTTACACGTTTTACTGATGTTTGCAATGGGAGAAAGTCCCTTGGTGATGAGGTTTCTACAGAAACGATGGTCAAGATGATCCTTTGGATCCTACCAAGCTCATGGGCACCGAAATTCATGACAATCCAATAAGAAAAAGACATCAAGAAAATGCCGGTCGAAGAGCTCATCGGATCCCTCATGACCTACGAGATCACCATGAGGAGGCAAGCTGAAAAGGAAGGCAAACCGATCAAAGTTCCAAAGAACATCGCCTTCAAAGTTCAAAAAGAAGAAAGCTCCTCCCCCTCATCTTCTTTCTCTTCAAGCGGCGATTCAGAAATGGAGAATCTTGCTCACAAAATGCACAAATTCATGAATAAGCACAAGAAGAAGAAATCCCGCAAGGCTCAACCCAACGAAAAATCCGAGCCCGAGGTAACATGTTACGGGTGTGGCAGGAAAGGCCATTACAAGCCCGATTGTCCACTCACTAAGAAAAAGGCCAAGAAAAAGGAAAAGAAGAAGGCATTCAAGGCCACATGGAGTGATAGCTCCACATCCTCCTCATACTCCTCCTCCTAAAGTGACAATGGTAAAAAATGCCTAATGGCATTTCATGAGGTATCATCTTCCGACTCCTCATCCTCTAGTTATTCAAATTCTTTTAATCATTTATCTTACGAGGATCTCCAATATGCAAGAGATCAATTGGAGGAAGGTTTTCATGAACTCTCTTCCAAATTTATTGCATTAAAATAGAATTTCAAAAAACTTTCTTCCGAAAAAGATCAACTTCTCAAAAAGAATGAGGAACTTTCCCTTAATGTCCAAGATGTTCCAAATGTTGATTCTTTGAATTCAACTATTAAATATTTAAGGGAATCTCTTTCCAAGTTCACCCAAGGTGAACAAAATTTGACCAAATTACTTGGTTCCCAACGTTTATCTAGAACCACCCAAGGGCTTGGCTATTCCAAGCAAGCTTCCTCTTCCCATGCTCCAACTATTTTTGTAAGAGGGAGCTCCCAATATAAATTTTGCAATTATAGTAAAAAACCCGGGCACTTAATTTATGAGTGAGATTGCAAAAATGCCCGGTATGGAAGGCCCAAAACCATTTCTTTTAATGATGAATTTTTTAGGAGAAGACCCGCCACTAGACAAGTATGGATTAAAAAATCCCTTTTAGCGAGTCTCTCCGGGCCAAAATTTGTCTCGGTTTCAAAATCCACTCCCCGGTGATTTGTTGTTTTTATTTAGGGGGAGTTAGGATCATTTAAGCCTTTTTGCGTTTTTATTTCAAAACTTTCAATTCAAATCTCAAAAATTTCAATTGGTTTAAAAACTCTATCTTGTTTTTCAACCTTTCCCTCAATCAAGTTTTATGCCCCGTGCTATTTTGATAATCACAAAGGGGGAGAAATTCTTGGTTGATTGGGGGAGAAATCTTTCTCTCATGCTTTGCTTTACTTTTTCAATTTATCCTTTAAAGCATGCCTCTCATTTAAGTCTTTTACATTGCTTGTTTTGGTGATTGTGATCATCAAAATAGGGGGAGATTGTTGTACCTCTCATACCCCTCATGGTTTAATTTTCATGATCACAATCACTCTCTTATTTATCTAATCTTGTTTTAAGTGTTTTTGTTGATAGGCAAAAGGTTGCCAAGGAATTGGGCCAAGAAGGACTGAAAGTGGAATGATTTTCAGTCCACCGGCCAACCGGTGGATGACCACCGGCCAGCCGATGGAGCCTGGACAGAAGGCATCCCCTCTGTCCAGACCACCGGCCAACCGGTGTCCCACCACCGGCCAGCCGGTGGAACCCAAACAAATAGTGACAGATACTGCCTCAGCACCGGCCAACCGGTGGCCTCCTCACCGGCCAACCGGTGGCCTCCTCACCGGCCAACCGGTGGTGCCTGAGCCCGAAGGCCTCTCCTTTTTCAAAGCACCGGCCAACCGGTGTCCTAGCACCGGTCAGCCGGTGGAGCCAGTCAAACTAGTCGTTGGGCTTTGACCAGACTTGTCCACTTGACCCCCAACGGCTCCGAAGGCCTCTCCAATGGCTCCGAAGACCCCCAAAGTCCATTTGAGGGTTCCCCCTCTATAAATAAAGGACTAGGAAGCCCCAGAAACGTACGGAAGCCCATGGGAACATTTTGGATCATTTGGCGAACCTCCGGCGCATTCCTCCAAGGAACCCCCACTTGCTCTAACACATTTCCACATCCAAGGAGCACCATCCAAGAAGCTTGGGAGTGCTCTTCATCAACTCCAATCAATCCTTTGGCGCCCAAGACTTCCCCATTACAGTTTTTCATTGTTTTATTATTTTGAGCATCAATTTGGGTTTGTGCCTACAAACCCCTCATTTCTCTCATCCTCTCTTTGTTTGGGTTTTCACACCACCTTCAAGGTGTGAAGAGGTTAGTCAAGCCTTCCCTTTAAAAGGCTTGAGTCATAGGTGAGCTAGCCTTCACCTGTAATAAGGCTAGTGGGTTCTTGCTCAACCATTGAAAGCAAGTGGGTTCTTGCATAACCATTAAAAGCAAGCTGTAATAGGTTCTAGACTAACCTTAAAGTCTAGTGGGTTTCTTGCTAAAACCATTAAAAAGCAAGTGGTAGTAAATCTCTCAACGGTTGATTTGGGAGCGGAGACGTAGGCTTTGGTTTAAGCCGAACTCCGTTATCAAGTTTTGTGTCTTGCCTCTTTTATTTCCGCTGCACTTTTAACTTTGATTTTAAATTGTTAATTATTTTTTAAAAGGCAATTCACCCCCCCTCTTGCCATCACTCTCCGCCCAACAGTTTTTTCCCTTATTTTAAGAACATAGAAAATTCGTGTATAATCATTTCATTATATTGGTTACACTTCCCAATTTATAAATTCTAAAACACTTTATAAATTTTTGTTGGAACCCATTAAATTATAACCATAAATGTTTCATCCAATTCAACCAATGTTCTATGGCTCAAATATGTCATAATTTTCTAATTAAGGTTCTACCATCAGGCTATATAGGAAAAACCCACATAGTTTGATGTAGAAACTTTAATAAAAAAATAACATATCAGAATTATAATAAGAATTATATCATGGAGTGATTAATGATAATAAACATGTAAAGATACCACATAATAATGTTATATATGGAATCATGGTAAATAATAACACAATCGTGCTATAAAAATCCTCATTCATCAGGAAATCAACAATTCAATATCGATTTCATGGAATATGCATGTCATGTGAATATATATATTATTAAAATAATTCATGTATTAATACTTATTTTCCATATTGTTCGAAGGGTAAAAATTCATAAATCACTATGTAATATAAATACAAAGATCACTGAAGGTGAAATTTCAATCAACTATTTTAATGATAAGTATAAACATCAGTACCACCCTCAGTAACTTAATCTTTCCCTATTGTTTTGTTTTTTCAGACTAAGACATGAACTATTTAACAAGTGATTACACATTCCTAGTCTCTTTTATAAAACCCATAAAGTAAGATAAGAGTAAAGAAAATCACTGAAAAAACTTTATAACGTCTCATCCTAGGATCTACTAAAATAGTTACCTAGGATGGTTTTCCACATGGCCACCAACAGACCTCATCATATACCATATGTCATCAACTATAGGCAGGGGTCTAAAAGTGGTACTACGGGGAGAAAATACCCTCTAGATCAGTGATAAAACAAAGTAGAATATAAATAAATAACAATGGAAGTAAAGGGATAATAGTGTTGCAGAAGATAATAAATGACATTCAATAATAAATGGATAAATAATCATGCTTGAATTTTCTAAAATGTAAAATATAGGCCTACAGAAGATAATAAATTAACATTCATAACGAAAAGATAAAATATCTAGAGTCTATAAACATTGTAATTTTACGCACCGATATAGTCAAGTACTTATAATCTCCCATGTAAATAAGTAATAACACATAACATAATATATAATCATGAACTCGCACCTATGAGGTCTGTTTGAGTTTCTAATAGTGGACCAAATATGTTGTGAGATAAACATAGCAGGCCACCACCAATGGATTCAACTGAAATCTCGTCTATTAATTTTAAATAAAGTAATGGGTACGTATAATATAGAAATTAGTCAAAAATAAATGTAATCATGTCAAGATTAGGTTCCTCATGGACACCTGGCTGACCATACATACCATATCCTAAACCAAAATGGGGAATATTATCTCACCAAAAAAATTCATTAAAAAGTGAATAGGAAATAATAAAAGAGGCAGGAGAGGTCTTAGAGTCACCATTACACTTCTAAATCACCTGACAATTGTTGATTTGGAAAATGAATGAGGGATAAACTACTAAAGAGGAGGGAAGGGAGAAAAAGGTGCATGGGGAAAATACTAGAGCAATGTGAGGGGTGATTTGGGGTAAAAAATTAAAGGATTTCGAGTAAAATCACAATTTTTTTACTTTTTAGAAACTCATGGTTTTGCCACACTATTTGGAAAACTGTGCTCCAACCATGCAATGTTATTGTCTGAAGATCACCCCCTCGCATGGCTAGGAACACAGTTTGTCAAACCATGAATAGCCCATCTTCCATCCTCTAAAAATTTCTAAATACCATATACACAGTCATGAAACATTTAATTCATGGTTTTACATACCATGTGACTTCCATTATAGGTCCATATAGTTTCTTCTAGAGGGTTTTACGGTTTCTAACAAACCATGAGCCCTTGTAATATTTTCATAAAAATAAATTTTCAGATCCTAACACTCCCAAAACTCATTAATACTCTGGAAAAACCTCACACGACTTAAACCGTAAAAAAACATATTTGTGTTATAACTATCATAATTACCTTACATATATCATTTTAAGATTTGGCCTATCCACTGGAAGAAAAGTTCAAACTCTCTTAAAAAATTGAACCCTAACTAATACATGAGGCTCTACAATGTTAAACTATAGAAATTTTTGTCCACCATGCATGACATGAAACTATATAGAGTATTTATTTAATATAGACAATTTTTCCAATATGAGTGCTAGATCTATGTGTGTTAGACCCAGTGGTTTAGGAAAATGTTAGAGAAATCACATATCATATCCCTTCACCTTAATTTTTTGATCCACACATTATGGATTAAAATATAAGGATCCAAGAAACTTCTTGAATATTCCTTCCTTCTATAAGCCTACATCATTTTTTATGTGTTTTAATCCTCATAAATCTTCCTTTATATCCATAATGAGCACATTCAATTCCAAAGGACACTTTTTATTGACAATGAATGCATGCCTCTTATATGGATCTATATATACACCCATGATATGGCCTATGAATCTTAGACACCTATATCCTAAGGATATGATTATATAATCACCATAAACCCATACACCATTATAGTGGAACCTATCAATAAAATGTTGTTAGAGGTTATCCCAAACATACATGTCCTATTAAATCATCCATGATTAAAATTTATTGAGTTAAAACTTATAGAACACCTAATATAACTATTCATGTTGACAAGATAAAAGACTAAAAACTTGGGGGGTCTACAATATTACCCATCTAGAAGTCAGGTTGTTTTTGCTTGGACCCATGGTCTGGAAACAATTTATATTATTAAGATATTATTTCAAACATATCATATAACTATATAGGATCCATATTAAATGCATGGTGTTATACTTTAGGGTGATCAAACCTATTTAAACATTAGAATCCCCATTCTAATTTTCCCCTTCACAATCCTTAATACATTTATTCAAATAATTTACCCAAATAGTCCGACTCTTGGGTTTTAGTGATTTTCATTATTCCTATACCCATCCATGATCCATTCCTAGATAGAAATTATTCATCAAAATTGACCAACACTAGTGTTATGGTTATGGTAGTTATGAATATATTGATTAATTATTCACACCTATGAGGAAATCATGCATCAAAATGGATGACATCTAATTCTACAGTGATGGTAGTTAATCCTATACCAATTCATGATCCATTCATAATTAGAAATAGTTTTTGACTCATGTGTTTGGGCACTATGATTGGATTTTTCAATTTGAAATTAAAGTTTATAATGAATTTAGGTTTTCTTGAGATTACATTCAAAAATTTCATAGCTTATTATTAGAGTAAAATAGAAACCATGAAAATAGAAATTCAAGAAAAAAATTATACGTCATTAATTGATCAAAAAACAAGAGTTTCATCCACATATTAGAGTCCCTATTCATAATAATGATACCTCAAAAATGGCCCTCTATGGAATCTGAGAGTTTTCCAATAGATTTTTAGGCCCCATAAATGTTTTTGTGGATCTTAATTATCCTTGTAGTTTCAATATCATTAGCAGGATGAATACATTCCACCACATAAGTCTCCCTTCTCCCCTCAGTTCAAACTCACTCAATAATATTTTGACGTTCCTCCAATAACCTATTGGTTTCCTCTGTCTATAGTTAAAGTTGGATTATATGGATAGGATTTTCATCATTCATAGATTGTTACTATTAGGCTACCCCAACATAGAAGAACTCTCATTGAAGCATCATGTATTATAATTTAGTAGATATATCATTAGATTTTACCTCTATAAGTGATGTATATGCACCATCTTCTCTGTATTTATATTCTATTGCACTCATTATTTTATCATAAATAAAACAACAATAGAAACCCCTATATACCAGGTAGAAAAATCGATGGTGTAGTGACTGAAGATAACTTCCTAGATCAGTTATGGGAGGTCTTAGAAACCAAATTCCATATGTTCATGTTGGAACGTTAACGAGTAGTGCAATAGAATTTGAGAAAACCTTCATCAAATTTAGTATCACAATTAGTATGTGGGACATATTTTGGTATTTAAACAACAATATAAATGTAAATGATGGAATAATCATGTACATTCCTTCCAAGTATGTTGGTATTGGGACAGACCCAATAGTTAAATGGTCCAACTATTGAGATGATAATGTTGGAACTTCTAAGGATGAAATTATCACATGTGATGAATGTAATATGAATGATATAAAAATATATGTTATAATCTTTAAAAATAAATGCTTCCATAATTTAACATAAATAATCACCCTCTTATATTGATGTGTTTTCCCATGTGATTGGTTCCACCTTTAATAGGTAAACCAAAAAATTCTGACCTCAACAGGTTCCTCCTCAATGGTGTTGATAAGATCATTAATCATTTTTTCATTCTAGTTGTGGATATTGTAAAATTATTTTCATTACTCATCATATCCTAACCATCCAAATATACTTGAATTTTCTTTATGAGGGTTGATTCCTTAATATAATCTGAATGGTTTTCTATATGGGTAATTCCATTGGGTGGAGGCTCATGGATTACATCTTGTATAATTGATTCATATGCATCACCTTTTTTTATGGTTGATGATTCAATGTAATTTTATTCAGTTGTACCTAATTACAATCCACCTACTTTAAAAATGGTTGAAGGGGTGGTGGAATTTGACATAATAAGATTTTATTCTTTTATAGATCCTTTCATGATGGGTATAAGTTTGAAGATATATATAGATTCTAGGAGTTAATTCAATGCGTGAAGATACTCTGTAAGTGTAATGGGACTTCCGACAAGAAGCAAAGTCAGTATTTATTACATGAATTCACAATTATGATTAGTTTCCATACCTATATCTTATACTTCTCCTTCATTGAAATGAGTACGTGGGGTTTCAATGATGGTATGTTCCCCACCATTGATGCAGTCTCATCAATAGATTTGTAAAATTCACCTGAGGAACCCTTCTCAATGTTCTCATTCATTTCTCTAGAAACCTTAAGGGAATAAAGACAAGAATATTTATTAGTTGATAAATCCCTAACATCATCATCCAAATATACACATATATATACCAAAAAAATTAAGGATGTATTTGAAACAAACCATGATGAAAGATGAGTTCATACATTGACTTTTCTCTCCAACGATGTTTAATTTAAAAAAATGTAAGGCTAGTTCATGCCTCCGAAAACACTGGTATTGGAAGGGTGAAGTTGAAAATGACACTATCCATTTCTTGCTAGATTATTCATTAGTCAAAGTATAATTATTCTGCCTCTTAAGGAGACAATATATCTGTATCATTGTGACTTCCAACCATAGTATTCTTTGGTGACTATATTAGAAATAGATTTCATCCCACCCTTTTCTAATTGAGGTGATTAATCTTGTTAGAGACGATTCCTCATTATAAATAATTACTCATTTATGAGACATAAATCATCGATATTGATCTATTTATTCAATTTATTAATGAATCATGTGACTACACATTCATTGATACCCGAGTTCATCATATACTCTACCTACCACATTGTGGGGATCTCACTCTCTGTAGCATATAAGGGAATATTTAGATCTCAGATGCATTTTATCACCCCCATAAGTTTGTAATTGTAATTTAAACATGAGGATTCCAATATATCCTTAAGTTTATGAATGTAAACAACAACCTAGAAGATCAACATTAAATCACTAATGTTGGTGGTGGAGAGACCATTCTACCAAAATTGGTCAGCCTCAAGGAATAAATAGTTTGAGGACTACTCATACATTCTTGAATAAGAAATAAGATCTATTGATATTATTTTATTTATATAACTATTCCCCTTGGATGGAGTCTATTCAACATGGGTTTGGGTCTATTATTGATTGTGATGGTCAGACCATCTTTACCCAGCCTCATGTTATTTCCACTTCACTGTTATAATTCAATACAAAGATTGTCATTTGATATTCCTTAATGAATCTATGGATCAATAAATATCATTCTATTAAGAAAAAATCTTGGTCTATTTTCCCCTACCTGGAGACATTGAAGTGGAAACCGAGGGAATAAGCCCACTATAATTCATTTACGGTATGAAGAAATCCTAAAGTTGCAATATCTAGGGGTAGAACTTATATATTCACTCAAAGAGGCAATTTGATTTTAAATTTTTTGGATTAATGGTCCATCATAATGAAAAGTTTTTGTGACACCATCAGATGATTCTCTGTGAAAATTTGTTTTGGAAATGACTCCATCACCTTTTTCAAGAACCTAAATTGTTTTATGAATATATAGAAGGAAAATACTCACATATGTTCTCTTTGTAAACACATATCACTAAAAAAAAGTGTCTCAGAGACATCATATCTGAATAGGATTCATACATTCCATGAAAATTATCAATAATTGTCCTAGTATGGGGACCATCATAATGAGAGATATTAAATTTTGTGGATAAAAATAAAAGCATTGAAGTCTTTCAATACTTTAGAGACAGATGAAAAATATTATAGACAAATTTGATAAAGGGAAATAATTAGTATCTAGGTATTATGGATTTTTTAGAGTGCATATGCATTAGAATACATTGCCATCAATCCACATAACACCTAAAATGGACTTGAAATATGGAAAGGTGTATTTATCATGTAAACATGAAATATGAACTAATGAATATTTATTATTATGAGTACTAAAAATCACATGGACTCCTGTTGTGATGAAATTTCCACCATAAAAATGAACTCAACCTAACAATGTTTTGGGAATTGTTTAATAGAAGTGGATAAGTGGAAATCCATATAACTAAAAAAACCACTAGTCATGTCTGAGCATGGCTGTTGTGTTTAACCATGTAACCCCGCTATTAATATTATCCATATACTATTACCAACTAATACTTGCTCAAGATTCCATACTTTTACTTTGATGGGAACCTCATTGGTTTATTTCCAATTAGTACTTTCCAAAGGGGTTATAAGAAGGTCTTAATCTATAATTCAAAATGTATTTCACCTTGTAGCTGAGGGTGCTTCCTCGAAATCTCCAAGTACTTTGAAAAAATTCATGATCACGTGGGGGTGTTTTCTCAAAATTATCCCAAGTTGACTTTAGAGAGATTAATTTTAATACACATCCCCAAGCATGGGAATGACTAAGACTCAATAAATATCTCATAAATTGCTGAAAATCTTACATTATTTTAATTGAATTTATTTTCCTAAAAGATCCATCGACTCAAAAAAAATAATTTATAGTTCTTATACATGTATATCTTAAAAATATATACAAAATTATAGATAGATAATTCCATGAGATCTTTTCTAAATTCATCACATGTCTTGTATTCCAAGTATCCCCACATCCATTTAGGCATGGCACCACCACTTGTACAATGATCTAATTCTTCATTTTAGCCTTTATATTTACATGTAAAAAAATAAAGGATAATTAATGAGAAACAATGTTCCATTAACTTAGATTGGTGATGATATGTTTCAAGGATAGTTTTGACGTGAATAACTAAGACCACTAAGGGAGATCCTCCCTCATTAATATAAACCCCCTTGGTAGAAATTTTGTATCTTTTTATGATAGGGTACTCATTGAATCAAAAGTATAACATATAACGACATATATTTAATATGAGAACATAAATTAAGAACCAATGCCCATATAATGGAATACTATCAAATACTAGATACTCTTTATGATATTTATTCTCAATTCCTACATTATTTTGTAGGAAATCATCATATTAACGATATTATGATGATCCACCAATCACAAGAATCACAATGATGTGTGAAATAACCTTGATACCTAAAGTAGATAATGTGTTTGGATATATTATTTTATTATGATAAACAAAAAATAATTCATTATAAATGAACTAAAAATGCAATATAAGAGACTAACTCAATGGTAGTAAAATGAAAGAACCCCATTATAGAAAATTTACTAAGTAAAAATAGGTTTTCCCAAGCCATTCACCTAGGTACTTTTCATATGTCCTTTGTCAAGGTCCGTCACCCAGGTCCACAAATTAAGAGAATTATCTAGAGCCTTTGTACAATACACTTTACCAACCTAGAATCCTAGCATCACTTCCCAAATAGAAGTCGGATTCTAAAAAAATTACCTACCTCAAACTTGGGAGAATCAATACGGTGAATGGTTGATGATATCTACACTCTCGCATTTAGAAATGGTATAAAAAAAGGTCCCCCACACACTATTTATAGGTGTTATATGGGCAACTAATTAACATAAAAAAAATTAATGTATTTTGTGTGAAACTAGTATGATATTTTTTCATTCATAACTAGAATATAATATTTTCATGAAAAACTATCATGATATACCTATGTACACACCTAGAATGAGACAACACATCCTTAAATGAAAAATTACCCTCCTTTCAGATATTTTTTCATTCTTTTGTCACTTTGACTTTAGGATTATATATTCCATACCCAATTGGACCCAATATTGAGGGGCATTTTATGGTTCCATCCTTTTAGAAAAGGATTATTTATTTCAATAAATAAGAATACCTTGAATGTTTTAATAGAAATTTACAAGGATTAAATCATAATTTTTCCCCAATCCCCTAGGATTAACTCAACAAGTTCACCCAAATCAAATTATAAGAACCACCTATGTGTGGAGGCTACACTAATTTTCACCACTTGTTCTCCAAAAAACCTTCACCCAAGGTACCAATTTCTACAGTAAATAGGACCATTGGTCTACCCATTTGGAAACTTTTGAAATAAGAAGATACAAACAGATGCTATGAACTACCAAGTATCCTATCCAAGTATTCAAAACACATAATGTATCATATTTTACCTAAAACCAGGGGATTTTAACCAAAATATAGTGTAATATAGGTTCCCAAGGGTATGAATGAGAATCCACTTTCTCTCTATTTTATCAATACTGTGGTGAAAGACCATTACCCACTAAATCACTTGATCATCATTTCTCCGAATTCCTTAATTGAGACACCATATTACTATGGATGATCTTCAAATATGTTCTTTATCAAAAAGAATATATTCTACCAAGAACCAATAGGGTGAAACTACTACCAACTATCATTATGGGGAATCTTATTACTCTCCCTTACAAGGGAGAATATTTATGATCTCACTTGCTATGGTGAATACTTAAGATCTACCATAGTAGGTCGACACATCTTTCTCTCCATAACTAGGTCAAAGCCTCCCTTTGCCATCACTAAGAAGAATCATCTTTACTCTCCCTTAAGGGATAATCAACTTTTCTCACCTTCAATATGTTAAATCCTCTTTTCTATCCCTCACTTGGATTAATATTCCATTTATCCCTCACTCAAGTGAATTCACATTCCTCCATCACTAGGGTATACCATCAACTCAAATTATAGTGCTAGGGAACCATGATCACCCTAGATTAATGGATAGAGAGTCCATTCACCCCAAGTCTTATACACGGTCCTATAGTTATCAATGCCACTTCCAAAGACACCTGATATACATGATCAAGATTTCAGTCATGCCAGATTGCCCCTTCTCAAATTATTTTTTCCCATGGTAAAAGGATTCATCCATTTTCCACCCTAACTGACAGGGACCTAATAGTATTTTCATTCTTTTATTACCTTTATAAGGATGGTCCTCTTCATATGGACATTTATGAGACAATCCTCAATCCGTGGAACACAATTTGGATGATCCTGACCCAAATCTAATTAGAATGGGTGTTTGATGGATTCTAAAGTATATTAAAAAATAGGGATAGTCAAAGCTATCATAATCCCTATATATACTATTCCATTTCACTTAATGAGGCAGATACTCTTCCATATTCCATAACTATCAGCTGATTGGATGATGAGAGGGTGAGAATACCTCATTATTAATACCCTAGTCTTTCATATAGGACTCCATATTTCCCATTACATTCACATCACCTCCCTTGTCAATCAGCAGAGGTGGATAAATCCCACAATAGATTTATTATCATGTTTAAGTCTCAACTCCAAGAATAATTATGGATTTATTCTTTCACTATTTAGTGATTCCCCACACATAATTGTCCTGATTTTAAGGTGTAAACCCAAAATAAATATTACCTCGTTAATGATCTCATACCAATGATTTGTTAATAAGTTCCATCCGGGAATCCCCACATATATAATCTTGAATCATTCCTCTATTTTCTCAGATTTTACAGAACATAAGTCACCATTATACAATGTTAAACTATATGAACAATGTCTTAGACATGAAATTTAACACTACATGAAATTTGTTTTACCTCATAACGTTAAACTAAATGGATCTTTATTTCCACAATAACGTAAAATATTCACATTAAACTTTGTAGGTTTTGATTCCTATTTAGTAGGATATATAAAAAACCTCACAAAGGTTCAAACCCAACATCATCAATCCTTCATATCCTTATTACTGAAGATTTATTCTTTATAAAGTCATTCATATCCTTCATCACTAATATATATCCATCATGATATATAATGTTCATTGCGACATGTTCATAATCTATAGGAACTCCCCTCATTATGTCTCGATGAAACAATACCCCACCAAGAGTTCCATATTTGTTCCATGTATCAATATATTTTCCCCATTAAGAAATATTCCAAATGTAACCATATTTTTTTTAGTGTAACACATTACTACTAATTGAATCAACCCAAACCTCACTGGGTCATATTTCTTATGAAAACACGTAACCTCATTGGTCCATATTACCTTCTAAGTCACCAAAATTGACCACTCCTATATACATCCCAAATAAACTATTTTTAACCATATTTCAACAAGTTAGCCTTATCAAATGTTTTAAAATTGTATTGTTTGGTCTTTATAACAAAACCTTAAAAGGTTTTTCATGTCCCATTAAGTGAAACCAAACTATGTGGGTTCTGATTCATTTAAAAAGGATATGTAGGAATCAATTCTTATGGGTCTGATCCTGACACTAACAACACTCAATAATTACTTGTATGGAAATAAACAGTTGACTATTGCATTTTGTGGATTTATACCATAGTAAATTAATATTAAGAACCATAAATTAGAAAATAATAGAGATATAGAAACTCTAGAACATATTGATGGTCACATTGTAACGTTGTAATGACCAGCCATTAGCACATGGGTAACCATTCCAAAACTAGGATTAGTTATGGATTCACAAACCTGACTTAAATATATAATATAATACAATAGTATGAAATAATCCCAAAAAATGTGTGATGTACTTAACCTCTAAACTTCCCAACCAAATCACAGTCTAAGGAGTCCCTTGTAAAGTCCTACTGACCTCCTACCGTTAGAAACTAGGACTTACCATAACCAAAACACAAATTTTCTCATGGTGTTGATTTTTTCATTAGAATCTTCCTAATTGAAATAGTTATGGCTTGGATTTAACAATTCATATGCTTCCCTGATCACAAATTCTATATAATCCCATACCAAAAGTGTGGGGTTTATATGATAATATTTATTTAATTCCCCTAAGCCAATGAAGCTTAGAAAAATTTCTATAAATACCATTTTATGAGTTTAAATACAATGAAATATATGAAATGATAAACATGAAAAATATAATTCTTACCTGTTGACCATAGGTGACAATAGTTGGAAAATAATCTTCGCTACTTAATTTTTGATCTCTACTAATGTTAAATATATAAGAGGTGTAACCAGTTCATATACTATTAACAATTATATATTTTCAATAGCAACCTCTTGGAGGTCCACTGTTAAATTAGGATTACCCATTCCTTTATCCATGCCATATATACAATCACTCTGGTCAATCATCAATCCTCAAGTGTAATAATCTAGATATTACATTATATATTAAACCTCTTCAAACTCTTACAAAATCTTTATAATTATGATAAATAGAAAATAAATAAAAATGGATAATTATAGGTGAGTATGTAATTTATCTCCACCCAATAGGTGCTTTGGATAGCCCTCTTCTTCTATTGTCTTTACTCCATTCCTCATCATTTTGAACACCCAATCCATATAGATTCTTCGACCCTTAATAGAGTGTATTTTTACCTTAATATCTTTGAGGAAGGATACCACCTATTCAGTGTGGTAACAATAAGAAAAATTGGTGGTTTTGGTTAGATGCTTGAAGCTCATCAGGGAAACCACATCCACCTAGATTACAGCCCATATATCCTCAACAAATTGGGTTCATTTCAAAGAGTCACATTTTATCCAAATATTCAAGACTGTAGCTTATATAGGGATAGGTAGAAGATTTTTCCCACCCCTTGATGGGGGAACCATCCAAATTATGGATTTATTTTCTTGGTATGTGGAAAACTATAGTCTTTATTAGGTCAAGCCACTTACAAGGTGTTCTTGAATAATTTGTTTGTTGTCATTCCACTATTCACTTTATTGTCGGCAGACCCTTGAATTGTGAAATCAGGTCAGCCAATAATTCATTAGGATATAACCTGATCTAGGTTTAAACATATTTTATCATGGTATTGATAGATTTTTTAGTTTATGATAGATAATAAATCATATTTTTCATCTCCTGTCATGCCAAAATCAACTAGAATTGTTTTTTCTTAGCTCTAATTTTCTAGGGAACGATAATGAATTTTTCTAGAAAAAGCCCAATATTATCAGAATATTCAAGGAGCTTAACCATCATAGATAATAAACTCACCATTCTAGTCCATTAGAAAACATTATCTAAAAGATTTTATAATGTTTGTTGGTTGTGGTTTTTGGACACTTTGTTGGTGATTACCTTAGTCAATGATTCATACAGCTAGGAGATAAACTAGTTATGATGTTTCAAAATGTATCCACTGTCTTAGTCATTTGGAAAGTGTGCCTTGATTCAACCTATGATCTGAAGGAATGTCCTAAATCAATCATACCAAGTGATCTGATTATTTATTTTTTATCCCCTCCATATGTGCTATAATTAAACCCATGGCACTTAGAGGGGATTGATAAGTTCAAACAAAGCATTCAAATTTAGATGTGTCTAAAGTGGTGATATATCTTGGTTAATATCAATAAAACCATGTTAATTCATATGTTGCTCTGTAGTTGGGTTTCCATCACTAAGGTACCATCCATCACATTTCTGTGTGATTAATGTATTAGAAGGATGTATCCACTAATTTAAAATTTCTATTAAGCCTACTAAACATATTTATCAGTAGAATCGAGGAGTAACCTTCCAACCCCAACCATTATAGTTCACTTCCTCTAATTTTTCCAATAATTGTCATGAAGCTTATGGGTATTGTGATTTGGGATGGTTTGGGACCTCCTTTTTTGTAGATCCCACCCATTGGAAATGATAAAATTCTTATCCCATATAATAAATGGGATTTTTATTTACATGAGAAGATATTTTAAAATAGTGTTAATTTCTAGAAGAAGTATCTCCCATATGAGTGGGGTAGTTCTATATATGTTATCCCATTTAGTGGCTATGTTAATGAACATGACTTATATATCACCCAATATTGGGAACTCATTGATCATGTGAACATCCTAGACAGTTATCCAAACCTCTCTATGTGATAAATGAAAAATATTTTTGTCTGGGCTCTATAGACATAGTAGGTTCGAGATGATCTTCATGTTTCTTCCAATGAAATGTTATATCACAAACACTACTTTGTATAGTACCACAACTTTGAGATCCTATTTGAACTCTATGCATCTCTATAATTATCCAAAATGTTATCCCTAATCCATACTAATGTTGCTTCTAGAGTGGATATCTAAACAAAATTCCCATCACACCTCTGATAAAAAATATACTTATTTGTGAATTTATTATAGTTGTGGACCTATGAGTTGTGTATGTGTCATCTTTACATTAGAGTTATGAGAGTATACCCAAAAAATTAACTCTACGAGCATTCAACTTCATTGATGCAGCACCATATCAATGATACATTTTCTTTGGATAAATCATGATGGTATTTGTTCTAATTATTTGATTTATTACCCATCCATTGTCTGGGGATTGGTATGTAACATAGAAATACAAACCCATATATGGTAAATATCTTTGATTATGGGTAATCTTCAAGACCTAATACAATTATATGTACAAAATAATATGAATTGGCAGAACATGCTTGTGTTGGATGGCCTCTTCACTTTTTATCATTTATATTTGTCTCATGGTAATAGCTTGAGAACACTATTACAAAGTCATTTATATGAACAATAAATAAAATAAGGGTTTTATGGAATTAATAGACTAAAAATGGTCATTTATGGTTTTCTACATAGAACCTACTTGAATTGATAATTGTGTATGTTTTATGCAACAAAAAATCCATATAATCACTTAATGAGTGATGGTTTGATTAAGCTAAATACCATGAAAAAGTACTTCTCATTTTCCATATATGGTTACATACATTTCTTTCATGATATAGAATCATTTTTTGTGTAGTATTTTCATAAAAGATGTTAGTTCATGGAGGATGATTATTTTCAAATTACTTGAGAAGAATTTCTATAAAGTAAAAACTAAGGGCCCCCAATACCTACTTATATGTGTGGAAAAAACCATCCTCTGTGAACCATGGGTCATGTATGAACCATGATAAAATTACATATCCTATTTAATTCATTGAAATTAGATCCTCTTAATGTTGATCAGACTCATTTCTGAAAAGGGGAATTTGCTGATGCCAAAAAAAGAGTAGAGGTACCATTTGTGAAACATTTGAATAAAAAGTTTCAAATCTAATTTCACTATGAACGTCGGTATTACTTTATAATCATAAAATCACTATGTGATCACATAATTCCTTCATAGAGAGTGTTCATTTGCAAAGGGATAACATGATCCTTTCTTAAGCAATTAATTCGTAAAATATATTTATTTTTCTTGAAATTTTACATGTCCCTTCATGATCACATGGTTATTTCACAGATCAGTGTTCATTTTCAGCTACAAAATGGGATTCCTAAGTGGTTATGTACCCTATAGTGGTGGGGGATTCCAATTTGACTAAATTTTTGATGAATTATTCATCTATAAATAACTGAATAATCATTTTATACGGATGAATTTTCCATTTTTTAGGGGAGAACTGTTCCAAATTGGGAATAATAACATATTCCACTCATGGAAATCTCATAGTTCCTAAAGTATTACCATTTCATGAAGAGGTCCCATAAGAAATTACTGAGTAGAATCCAAAGAAGGAATTAAATGAAAATCACTATAATTCTCCTTCATTAAGTGAATTCACAAAGATCCTTCATAATGTTCCCTTATGAAACACACCAATAGAGTGATGATTGTGAAAGTTTTTATGAGGCCTATTCTTTTAAGACGCCTTTACATGGAACCCTTCATAAAAATCCATTTTGTGTCCTCCTCTATAGATCTCCTTCACAAGTAATTACACATGAACAATTCTTATAAAGGTTTTATCATATAGAACCCTTTTTGAGTGACCCTTAAACCAAGAGCTATGTGGACTTTTCCTTCCTTCATATAGATCCATAGTCCTAAATTATATGGGTCCTTCATAGGGTTCTTATGGACCTATTCCTAATAGACCTTCACCATGAATAATTTGAATTGAAATTCATCCCTTCCCAAAGCCTTCCAATTACAGAAAACCACACCCTTTCACATACTTTCCTTCACTTGGATCATCTATATAGGCCTAATTGACCTAAATGTAATTCTCAGCCTCCATTCAACGAGATTTTACCCCCTAAAACCCCATTATATGGAGTCCTATTTCATAGCATCTTGAGATACATGATCAAGCCATGAACATAAAAATGCAACCCTTTGATCGTGTATTTTTTTAATAATAGGCCACACTTGATTTTTTCTATTCAGAATAACTGGTCCCTCAAGGTAATAATGATCATGTATTTCCTTGATAATATTGGTACATAAAATGAGGATGTTAGTGTCACGACACGTCCCAGTGGGGCCCGAGCCGCAATTTCCCAAGCCCGCCTCCAATAGGACAGGGGCTGGTGACTTGCACCGAGTAGGCATGATACTAACATGGGAGGTATTGCCTATAAACCTGTACACACACACACACATCTCTAAGCCCACAAATCTGAAATGTAAAAACTACTAAAAAGAAAAGATGCATGAATACACTAAAACCCAACCACAGAGTATGATAGGAAAGTAAAGTACAGTAAAGTAAAACCTTGGGCCAAAAGTATAAGCCCACCAAGAGAAAGTCTGCAACAAGTCCAACCTGTAGAAAGAGGTACTGGGACTGCAACCTATCGCCGAAGGCACACACCCCGACCTGCCTAATCTCACTGAGCACCGTCCGGTCCTGGTCCGCCTAGAATCCTATCAAAGGCTCACTCGTCTGCACAAGACACGACACGTGCGGGTAAAGCCTGTGTAGGGGTGTGTATAACAATACCTAGTAGGACACCCCGAAACCACAAAGGAAAATACAACAGTGGAAAATGACACAAAGAAAGGTATAGTCAGCTCTACAATGTATATGTCTACAGAACATATAACAAGAATATCCAGATATACCCATACACTGACGACCATCGCGATACCGCCACTAGAATCCAGCTCAAAGATTCCACTAAGCATACCATCGGGAGGACAGACTCATAGGTCTGAAGAGAGAGATACAATGTACTCATTTTGAGAGAACACAATCCACAAGTACCTTGGGAACAAGATGCTCAGATGAGGATCACAATCAAGACATGGGGAGATTCCGACAACTCAGTCTGAGCTATTCCGCTAACCAGAGGATCGACGCCTGGGTGAAGTTGGTCACGTCGATACCAAGAACTGTACCTTGGGTTCCAGGAATGAATAGAGGATCCAGCTCTAAGTCTTATAGAGGGGATTCCAACATCTCTATTCGAGAAGTTCTGCTGAAGGGATCATACTGCATGAATGAGTTGATACCAGAACCTTCAGTGGATTACCAAGGGTACGAACCCTAAGAACTAGTCCAAGTTATAGAAGGAAAGTGGCTCAAGCCATGAAGAAAAAGTTACACGGCATGTAGTATGGTTACACTCTGTGTTCCTTGACCCTGGGTACTGCCCCTGTAAACGGCCAGTGTCCTTTATTCAAGCCGTGCAAAACCAAACTACACGATGTGAAGAAAAATACACGACGTATTCCTTGACACTGGGTTCTGCCCGTGTAAATGGCCCGTGTCACTCGACTTGTTGAAAGCAACTACACGGCGTGTAGAAGAAAACACACGCCGTTTTCGAGCACCTGGGCTCGCTCCGTGTACGTAGGCCATGTGCCCATACACGAACTATGCCTGTGTCCGTGCCGCCTACCTTTGTACCAGTACATGGGGTATCCCATGTATCTGGCCAGGTCTGGCCGGGGAGGGGTATACACAACGTGTCCATGGCCATGTACCCTGCCTGTGTCCATGTACTCTCGTAGTACACGCGAGGTCGTTCCCCGATGAACACACGCTGTGTATCCTGACTACACTGCGTGTAGTCGGGAAAATTTCCAGAAATGCCGTCTTATTCCTCACGCAGCGGCTGACCCTTCGGATCCTCGATTTCTTGCTCGCTCGTCCCGATACTCCAGGGATTTGTTCGTTTCGTCATACGAACATCGTAACGGGTGTTTTAGGCTCTTTAAACAGATCATAAACGTCGAACGATCCATCCAAAGAAAAACACCTGAAAACTCGTATCTCCCGATCCGCTCTGAATCGCTTGCCGAAACCATCGTCGCACCTCCATGACACCGCACCGGGGTTGGATCCACATTCTCAGATCGTTGCATCGCAGAACGGATGTGCAACGATCCGTCGTTCATCGCCTCGTGAAGAACGCGAAGAACGTGAAAGAGGGAAGGGGGAGAATTCCAATGAAACAAGTTTGAGGAACGAACCTCCACCGTCGTTCGTCACGGCATTGATCAGCTCCCGTTAATAGGATTAAACAGAGCAAAAAAGATTAACAACAAAAGATCAACATGGATTTAAATCTCCCAGAATCCCCGCAAAAGCCCATCCCGCAAGAACGATTGATCTGCGGACTAATCTATTCGTCGATTAGCCTGCGTTCTTCATAGAAATCAAGAATGGGGAAATGGAAAATCAAAACAACGCCCTACATGGATTCACCGCATTTGCCGGTGAAGATTCGCTCGCTGTGTCGTCATCGCCGTCGAAATCCGTCTAGAACGTCGCCACCGCCACGTTGGGGGTTTCCTCCAGAGCCGCCAAGGGTTTTCAGAGTTATGGGGTTTGTAACCCTGGACCCTGGTGAAAGCCTCTATTTAATGAGGTTAAAGGAAAAATAGATTCAAAAGACCCCTCTACAAAAATAAAATATTTTTATTAAATATTTTATTACTGTTGCGTCCAATAACCAGATTCGCCACCAACCTACGCCAGCTGAAGTTAGGCCCCGAGTAAGGTAAAATCAATGTTCTGAATGTAACGGTGCCCCTGGATTTCTAATCCGAGCACTCGTTCGGAAGTTATTCCACTTTTTCAGGAAAACTGCACACGCACATAATTTAAATATTAAATTAAATTTCAAACATTTATTTCAGGCTCACCGGGCCCCGGAACTGCACGCTGTCTTAGAGCCTATCCTTGAAAAAAAATTCCCATATAAAATTAAATAATACAAGGAAAAATCTGGGACATTACCTCACACCCACCTTAGGGATTTTACATCCCCGAAAAGCCAAAACAAGGGCTACTAAAAAAGATGTGGGTACTACATGCGAATCTGAGCCTCCCGCTCCCATGTGCTCTCCTGGAGATTCTCATGCTGCCATTGGACACGCAGAAAGGGAATAGCTCATCCACGAAAGATATTCTCCTGTCGATCCTCGATCTCCACTCGGTACTCAGCAAAGGTCGCTCCATCGTCGATGTCCAGCTCGCCCCAGTCGATGACGTGAGATGGATCATGCACGTACCTCCGTAGCTGTGACACATGGAAGACGTTGTGTACCCGGTCAATCTGAGAAGGTAGAGCCAAGTGATACGCCACCTCGCCAAATCTACCCAAAACCTGAAAGGGGCCAACAAACCTTAGAGATAGCTTGCCACGTCGGCCAAATCTTTGCAATCCCCGTCGAGGTGAGACCCGAAGGAACACATGGTCTCCCTCCTCGAACTCCAAAGGACTCCACCTCTGGTCGGCATAAGAATTTTTCCGACTCTGTGCAGTCTTCCATTGTTCCTAGATGACCTGCACCTTCTCTGTAGTATCTCTCACCATCTCTAGGCCCATGAGTACTGACTCTCCCGGGTCAGTCCAGCAAAGTGGCGACCTGCAAGGTCGCCCGTATAGAGCCTCGAATGGTGCCATACCAATAGTGGAATGATAACTGTTGTTGTATGAAAATTACACCAGTGGTAGGTGATCCTCCCAGCTATGACCGAAGTCAAGTATGCAAGCTCGTAGCATATCCTCCAGGACCTGGATGGTCTGCTCTGTCTGACCATCAGTCTGGGGATGAAACGCTGTGCTCAAGCGTAACTCAGTCCCAAAAGCTTCCTGCAATCCCTTCCACTACCAAGATGTGAAGCGAGCATCACGATCTAAGATGATCATGGATGGTACTCCATGAAGCCTAACTATATCCTGCACGCAGAGGCGTCTAAATCTCCTTACCGAGCTCTGCTCCCGTATGGCTAAAAAGTGGGCCGACTTGGTGAGTCAATCAACGATCACCCAGATGGCATCGTTTCCCCTGGACGTGCGTGGAAAAACTATCATGAATTCCATGGATATCCCATCCCACTTCCACTCTGGTACCTCAAGGGGCTGAGTCAAACCTGTTGGCACCTGGTGCTCAGCCTTTACTTGCTAACAAGTAAAGCATCGAGAAAAAAACTCTGCCACACTCTTCTTCATCCCTGACCACCAGAACTGATGTCGGAGGTCCGGGTACATCTTTTCCATGACCGGATGTACCACCAAAGGGGATTTATGGAACTCCCTCAGAACCTCCTCCCACAACGTCACTGGTACTACCATGCATCCTCTGAAAAAGACAACGTGATCCCCTCCTTTTGA
This sequence comes from Viscum album, assembly GCA_963277665.1. Lineage (NCBI taxonomy): Eukaryota > Viridiplantae > Streptophyta > Magnoliopsida > Santalales > Viscaceae > Viscum > Viscum album. Next base: position 1,892,517,097 of record OY728156.1, read on the forward strand.
ATATTCATCAGAAGTATCACCAGCGGATAACTAAGCATGTAGAGTCTCATAGCTAGAATCCTCAAATTGTGCTTCCATGACTCGCTGTAAGAGTGGAGGGGTAACAATCATCGACTGAAGGTAAGATCCCTCCTCTCCATCCACTAAGGACAACTGCAAAGAGGCCAACTTCCTTGTCACCTCATCCAGCAACCGCGAACTGGATTTCCTACTGAGAGCATCTGCCACCACATTCCCCTTCCCAGGAGTATAAACAATCTCAAAGTCGTAATCTTGGAGGAACTCAAGCCATCGCCTCTGTCTCAAATTCATATCCTTTTTATAAAAGATATATCTGAGAATCTTGTGATCAGAGTAGACGGTAAACGGCTCACGCATCAGGTAGTGCCGCCACATCTTTAATGCGAAGGCTACCACTGCCAACTGAAGATCATGGGTCATGTAGTTCTACACGTGTGGCCTCAACTGACGTGAGCCATAGGAAATCACCACTTGCCTCTGAATCAGGACACAACCAAGCCCGGTTCCTGATGCGTCACAAAACACTACGTACTCGACACCCTCCTTTGGTAATCTCAAGATCGGGGCACTCGTCATACTCTGTCTCAATTGCTGGAAAGCCTACTGGAATTTCTCGGTCCACGCAAAAGGCTGTCCCTTTCACGTCAAAGCTTTCATGGGTTCTGAAATCCTAGAGAAATCATGGATGAATCTCCGATAGTAGCCTGCCAACCAAAGGAAACTCCACACCTCCATCACGCTCCGGGGTGGCTCCCATACTAGCACTGCCTCAACCTTTGCTAGGTCCACTACTACACCATCCGTTGAGATAACGTGTCCTAGAATGTGGGGCTCCTGTAAACAGAAATGACACTTCAAGAGTTTCCCATACAAATGGTGCTCTCTGAGTGTGTCCAGAACCATACTTACGTGCCTTGTGTGCTCCTCCTCAGACGTAGAGTACACAAGGATATCATCGAAGAAGACCACCACAAACCGGTCTAGATAAGGCTGAAAGATCCGGTTCATGAGTCCCATGAACACTATCGGGGAGTTCGTCACGCCGAAGGGCATCACCAAGTACTCATAGTGACTGTAGCGACATCTAAAATCCGTCTTTGACATATCCTCTTCCCATACTCACAACTGGTGATAGCCTGATCTTAGATCAACCTTCGAGAACCATCGTGCCCCTCTCAATTGGTCGAAGAGGTCGTCGATCCTAAGCAGTGGATATGGGTTCTTCATGGTCACCTGATTTAAGCGCCGGTATTCCACACACAGCCTCAAGCTCCCATCTACCTTCTTGTCAAACAGCACTGGGGCCACCTAGGGTGAAACGCTGGGTCTCACAAATCCCTTCTTCTGCACGTCGTCTAGCTGCATCCTTAGCTCACGAAGCTCTGTATGAGCCATCCGATAAGCCGATGCTGATATCGGGGTCGTCCCAGGTTGCAACTCAATACAGAAACCTATCTATCGTTGGGGAGGTAACCCAGGGACATCCTCCGAAAAGACATCCTTGAACTCAGCCACCACTGCTGGAAACTCGAAACTCGTAACATCGGCCTCGCCAAGGGCTAGGCTAGCCAGCTGATGTGAAATCGGTTGTGCCCTCCTATGCACGAGTCCATCCTGTGATGCCTGGGTCTCTCTTTCACCAGAAAAAGAGAACGCTATTCCATTACTGCGGACACACCACACCCTTCGCCTAATACAATCAATCTGGGCATGAATTATGGATAACCAATCCATGCCAAGAATGACATTGTAAGGCCTCGACGCTACCACCAAGAGGTTCGAACCAAAACTCTCACCTCCAAGGGCCAGGTCACACTGCCTACAAAGGTGTGTGATCTATGAATCTTCTCTAGTCGATGTTTCTAAGCATAAGGGTTGAGTCAACGACTCAACGAGGGTCTCAAGGTCTCGAACAAGATAAGAAGCTAGAAAGGAATAACTAGCATATGTGTCTATCAATACGACAACCAAGGTATAAAATACACAGATTGTACCTCTAATCATTCCAGGAGTACCTGGGACATAAGCCTCTGCCGCCTGCAGCTGTCCCTGTCTCTGTCCACCAGCTCCCTATGCCCGGGGTGGACCTCCTGGGGGTGGTGGTGGTAAAGGGTCGAAACGCCGACCACCTCCGACTGCTCTCCCAGCTCCTCTGCCACATCTGTCGCCTCGCGGATCTGCCTGCTCCACACATTGCCTCTGCCTCGGTGGTCCATCCACTGCTCCTGTGTCAGGAGTACGGCAGGTCAGACAATCTCGAGCGAGATGCCCCCTGCCGTCACATGAGTAACATTGCCTCTCTCGAGGCTGGCTGGAAGTTCCCAATGAACCATGCATGGCTGATCCCCTATACTGGGATCCCCCTTAGAAATGTCCCCCATTCCTGGGTCCCTGACGTCGACTCCCTGCCGCCGAGGTATCTGCTTCAGCTTGCCAACTACTGACAACTGCCAGCTGTCCCTACTCCGCCAGGAAGCTCTCGACCACAAAAAACCCGCTCGAGCACTCCAGCATAAGTATGAATGCTCATAGGGATGATTCTAGCTCAGATATATCTGTGCAAGCCCCGCTCAAAAGTACGAGCTCGGAAGTACTGATCTCTGACCATATCCATCGAGTACCGCGAGAGGTCGATAAACCTAGATGAATAGTCAGCCAACGACATGGTTCCCTGCTGGAGACGAAGAACCTACTGTATACGTACTACTCTCAGGGTAACTGGTGAAAACTCCTCTCTGAAGAGACGCTCAAACTCCGACCATGCAAGAGTTGCCTCATTGTGATTCTGGATGACTAAACCCCACCATCGCCCTGCCGAGCCCTGCATAAGGCTTGCTTCCAGGATCACCATCTGGTGTGCTGGTGTCCTGACCAAATAGAAGACTCTGGTCACTGCCTCAAGCCAGTCCTTTGCTGCCTGAGGGTCAGGCTCAACTCGAAACCTGAGGGGTCTCTGTCTCTAAAACTCGTGGAGTGCACTCAGCCTGTGCTCCTCCTCCACTGGTACAACAGGCCCTAAGCACTACTCCACAGGGGGCGGGACAAATGGCACGCCACATGGTAGTAGAACCAGTCTATCTGGTCTCTGTATCGAAGCTTTATCACTGAGGGGGTCATCCTCATGATCGAGCTGCTGGATCCTAGAAAGTGCGCATCGTGGAGGAATCATGTTCAAGAATCAATATTTATCACAGTTAGGGAGTATATCTGGAGAGCTGACTCAAGAAGGACATGGAAACCACAACCCATTCCTATATGATGCATGTACCATTATTTTCCCCATGAAACTAGTGTTTTAATGTTCCGAGTCAAAAATCAAGTTATCAGAGTCCTGGTGTATGGATACATCGGCCGCCGCACCAATACTGGGGTCCCAGGCCTGAGAGCCGAACTCGAAACACTTAACACCGTTGCCCCAAACCAACTCACCGACTCTCGGTCCTAAGGTAGAAATGACCATCCTATTATACCACTCTGTCACGACCCGTCCCAGTGGGGCCCAAGATGAAACTCCCCAAGCCCACATCCAATAGGCCAGGGGCTGCTGACTAGCACCGAGTAGGCATGCTACTAACATCGGAGGCATTGACTATAAACATGTACACACACACACACATCTCCAATCCCACAAATCTGAAAAGTAAAAAACTACTAAAAGGAAAAAATGAATGCATACACTAAAACCCAACCACCGAGTATGATAGGAATGTAAAGTACAGTAAAGTAAAACCTTGGGCCAAAAGTACAAGCCCACCAAGAGAAAGTCTGCAACAAGTCCAACCTGTAGAAAGAGGTACTGGGACTGCAACTTGTCATTGAAGGCACACACCCCGGCCTGCCTGATCTCACTGAGCACCGTCCAGTCCTGGTCCACCTAGAATCCTGTCAAAGGCTCGCTCGTCTACATAAGACACGACACGTGCGGGAGAAGCCCATGCAGGGGTGAGTATAACAATACCCAGTAGGACACCCCAAAACCAAAAAGGAAAATGCAACAGCAGAAAATGCCACAACGAAAGGTACAGTCAGATCTACGCAGTATATGTCTATGGAACATATAACAAGAATATCCAGATATACCCATACACTAACGACCATCGCGATAATGCCACTAGAATCCAGCTCGAAGATTACACTAAGCATACCATTGGGAGGAAAAACTCCTAGGTCCGAACAGAGAGATACAAAGTACTCGTTCCATGAGAACACACTCCATAAGTACCATGGAAAAAAGATGCTCATATGAGGATCAAAACCAAGAAATGGGGTGATTCTGACAACTCAGTCTGAGCTATTCCGCTAAGCAGAGGATTGGCACCCGGGTGAAGTTGGTCACGTCGATACCAAGAACTCTACCTAGGGTTTCAGGAATGAATAGAGGATCCAACTATAAGTCTTATAGAGGGGATTCCAACAACTCTATTCAGGAAGTTCTACTAAAGGGATCATACTGCATGAATGAGTTGATACCAGAACCTTTAGGGGATTACCAAGGGTACGAACCCTGAGAACTATTCCAAGTCACAGAGGGCAAGTGGCTTAAGCCATGAAGAAAAAGTTACACGACATGTTGTATGGTTACACACCGTGTTCCTTGACCCCAGGTACTACCCGTGTAAATGGACCGTGTCCTTTATTCAAGCTGTAAAAAACCAAGCTACACAGCATGTAGAAAAATACACGTTGTGTTCCTTGACACCGGGTTCTGCCCATGTAAACGGCCGGTGTCACTCGGCTTGTCGAAAGCAACTACATGGCATGTAGAAGATAACACACGCTGTGTTCGAGCGGCTGGGCTCGCTCCGTGTACACTGGCCATGTGCCCGTACATAGACTCTGCTCGTGTCCGAGTCGCCGGCCCGTGTACCAGTACACGGGGTATCCCGTGTATCTGGCCGGGTCTGGATGGGGAGGGGTATACACGGCTTGTCCATGGCCATGTACCCTGCCCGTGTCCATGTACTCTCAAAGTACACGCCAGGTCGTTTTCCGACGAATATACGCCGTGTATCCTAACTACACGGCCTATAGTCAGGAAAATTTCTAGAAACATCGTCTTCTTCCTCGGACCGCAGCTGAACCTTCAGATCCTCAGTTTCTTGTCCGTTAGTCCCGATACTCCAGGGATTTGTTCGTTTTGTCCTAAAAACATCATAACAGGTGTCTTCAGCTCTTTAAACGGATCATAAACGTCAAACGATCCATCCGAAGAAAAACGCCCGAAAACTTGTATCTCTCGATCCGCTCTGAATCGCCTACCGAAACCGTCGTCTCACCTCCCCGACACCACACCGGGGTTGGATCCACAATCTCGGATCGTTGCATCGCATAACGGATCAGCAACGATCCGTCGTTCATCGCCCCGCAAAGAACACGATGAACGCAAAAGAGGGAAGGGGGAGAATTCCAATGAAACAAGTTTGAGGAACGAACCTCCATCGTCGTTCGTCACGATGTTGATCCTCTCCCGTTAATAGGATTAAACAGAGCAGAAAATATCAACAACAAAAGATCAACATGGATTTAAATCACCCTGAAACCCTGCAAAAGCCCATCCCGCATGAACGATCGATCTGTAGACTAATCTATTCATGGATTAGCCCACCTTCATCGTAGAAATCAAGAACGGGGAAATAGAAAATCAAAAAAATGCCCTACTTGGATTCGCCGCACTTGCCGGTGAAGATCCACTCGTCGCGTCGTCATCGCCGTCGAAATACGTCAAGAATATTGACGCCGCCGCGTTGGGGGTTTCCTCCAGAGCCGCCAAGGGTTTTCAGAGTTATGGGGTTTGTAAGCCTGGACCCTGGCACAAGCCTCTATTTAAAGAGGTAAAAAAAAAATTCAAAAGATCCCGCTACAAAAATAAAATATTTTTATTAAATATTTTATTACTGTTGCATCCAAAAACCAGATTTCACCACCAACCTGCGCCGACTGATGTTAGGCCCCGCCTAAGGTAAAATCACTGTTCTGAATGTAACGGTTCCCTCAGATTTCTAATACGAGCACTCGTTCAGGAGTTATTCCACTTTTTCAGGAAAACTGGATGCGCAAATAATTTAATTATTAAATTAAATTTCAATCATTTGTTCTAGGCTCACCGGGCCCCGGAACAGCATGTCTTCTCAGAGCCTGTCCTCGAAAAAAAAATTCCCATATAAAATTAAATAATACCAGGAAAAATATTGGACATTATAGTTAGTGAAAATTATCTTGGTTTAATATTTCCAACATAGATACCCTTTATCTAACACCCTATAAACACTAACAGCCAGAAGAATCCCTTTTCCACTTAGTGTGATAGAGACACTATATAGGCCTCCTACTAATTGTAGGCGCAAAAAATCACCTTCATCTGACCACATACTTGGACATGAACCTATGGGAAACACACATATATTCCTGACACATATACATCCCTATTCCATAACAAGACATGGGCCTCCTATTAGGTGTATTCCCCAATCCTCCCTCACTAGGCCATATCCCCCATGTTTCTAGTTTTCCTTGTCTAGTTATTAATAGACATGGGGTTTTCACACCCTTATTGGTAACTTATGGATAAGACCCACTCAATACATTGATGTATCCCACATCACGAAATGAATTTCCTTATCACATAATATAAAAATACATAACAACATCTTTATCAGATGACCTTAAGAAACCTGTTATGTCCCTATCAGACAAACTTAAACAATATAGATCAAACTAAATGTGTTTTTATTCATATTAAATTGGATAACTAGGATGAATCTTTGAGGTTGAAACCCAAGAAACCATGCCACAATATTATTGGTCCATATTCCTTGTGAATCACACCCTTTACAAGACATGTTCCTTATGAATTTGACCATAAATTCTCCTACACTAATAATAAAGGATACGATCCCCAAAAAGGTCCTCTTATACATAAATCCCACACTGACCATTTATATGTACAATTACTATATTAGTTCATTTTAACATGATTTAAAACTACTCTGATTAGTTATCAGTCACAATAACAATAAATGTAACTTCACTTATTTCTATTTTAAAAACCCTAAAACACTACAAAATATTTCACTTTTTCCAATGGGGGAATATCTATTGGTAAATGTGCATTTTCTTTTGGTAAAACGCTTTACCAAAAAATATTTCCCTATCACTAAACTGTCGGTAAAAACTATCTCACTAAATGTTTTTATGACAGATAAAATAGTTCTGTTGTAATTATAATAATACCAACAGATAATATATATGTTGGTTAAAGTGTTTAGTAATAGGTTTTGGTGACAAATTTTTCTGTTGGTAATAATATTACCAACATATAATTTCTTTTTTATAAATTACATTTGAATAAAAAATATAACTTTTTATTTCTAGTAACATTTCATATTATATTTATTAAATTATCATATATAATACATCTATTTTAATTATTACGTAGAAGAATATTTTAACACATGTTCAAACTTAGAAAAAATTTAATTATATTACTAATTAAATTCATTACAAAATGAATCAATACAAAAATGCTAACCCCCCCCCCCCCCCCCCCCCAATAGGATCCACCACCCAAACCCCACCCCAGTGACCCAGCCCCAACGACCAACTCCAGTGAGTCAGCTTCAGTACCAGCAGCACCCATGAGTCAGCTTCAGCACCAGCAGCTCCATCCCATCCATGGAAGTGATCCAGTTCCAGCAACCAATGATCATCAAAAACTCATACATGCCAGTGAGTCAGCTCCAATGACCAAGGAACCATCCATGCTAGTGTTTTTCTATTTATGATGTTGTAAAAATTCTTGAATAATGTTTTGTTAAACCCATTTTTGTTTGTGATGTAATATCCATAAATGTAAAATGTATCTAGAGACATTGAGAGATAAGGTATACCTGCATTCCTTTAGTTGTACCACAAACTTCTCACTTCTTCTATTGAATTTTGATTTATTACACTATAATTCTAAACTAATTATTTGAAACATAAATCATCAATAATGTGTGGTTCCACATTATTTAGCCCAAAAAAACCAATAAATAAAAAAACCAGATCACACAACATAAACATGAGAATCTAATAAACCACTGAACATATCTAAATTCATAACCAATACCGAATACAACTATAACGGGACAAAATAGAAAATAAAAAAAAACATAACTGAACCAAACCAGTACTAGACACACATTCCATGTGACCCCCGGGTCATCACCCTCCATACAAACTAGACCTCACTCTATACAAACCTAGAAATAACAGAATCTTCAAAATAGCTGGTTGTAAGTAGCACAATTACGGTGAGTATAAATAGTTCAGTAGGTCTATTCCAAAGAATATATAAATGACTTTTCCCAGAAATATCCAAAAAAATCTATTTTGAAATACATTTAAGAAAGTATGAATTTTAATATTAAGACAATTAGTACCACTTTCCAGAAATCCACATTGAAAAAAAATCATGGATTTTATAAAGAGCTGAAAAATCACTATCGCCTAAACCCACGCCCTTGGCTTTCACGAAAGCCTGATTAGCAACAACAACTATGGGCATTGATACATTAGTCTCGTCGCCAATGGAAAGAGCTAATTGCATGTCATTCTGCTGGTGCTTCAGAGAAAATACAGGTGAACAGATATTCTTAATCATGGACAGACCCATCGGCTTAACCATCAGATTGGAAAATTCACCCAACTCCAATACATCCAGCAGTGTATTTGGGTCCATTCCACTTCACTTGGTCAAATAGAGTCCCTCTTTGAAGGCATTCATCGTGCTTCACATTTTCATATTCACAACAAGTTTCATTTTTGCACCATTCCCAACTTCACCTAAGAATGAATTTTCCCATGATGCGGAAATTCAAGACTGCTTATTCATACAAAGCCTTGTACCCAGTAGCAAGGATTACAAGTTGGCCATATTCAGTAGGTTTTTTGCTACCTAAAATAGAATCTTCAAGAAAACCCTTGCCCCTTGATGAAATTTCCTCACTAGTTTTTTTGAAGTTGAAACATCTACTGTGGACAAGTCAACATAACCTTTTCCACCAGAAGTCTACTCATGTACACCATATTTGTCAAAAGAGCATAAAAATGATCAGACAGCCCTGCGATGGTAAATTTTCATTTTTACTGAAGTATTATTTATGCCTCTTTGAAATTCATTGACATGAGAAGTAATTTTATTGAAAGAATTCTAGTATTTTAGTAATCATAATCCCCTAGAATACATGAGTTTTACACTTTCAAATGGAAGGATTATGTTCTGAATCTTTGAAGAGATGGTTAATAATATATCAAGAGTAATAAAAACCCCAAAAAACTAGTTCTTATTATTTATAGGAGGACCATTTCTCACCAATATTTTCCTCTCATTAATCCTGGGTGACATCCAACCAGTCATCGAGGTACTTAAAACAGTCATAAAAATAAATGATATTTTTTTTCATGCTTCTTTTTGGATACATATATTGTCGGGATATGAAATTGGTCTCATAGAAAAAAGCTGGCCAATCTATTACAAGAAAGGGTGATCAATACTCGAAGCCATGGAGATTCTATGTATTGCATACAGGTGAACCTATCATAAGAGCACATCACAAGCCACATTCTTTGGGATCACTACTCTAGGAAGATGTAATGGAATGTGATGGATTTAATAAATTATATATGTTCATATCCTTCCATGATATAGTTTAATATAAAATCATTCATTAAAATTATGTTGGACAACTCAACATTGATTATTGGTAGGGGAGACATAAATTTTCTATAGGTCAACTAGGTTGGAAAACCTCTTTACATAATAGGATACCCCTAACCAATTTTTCTTAATATAGTGATTGATGAGGATCAAAAAAAGTAAATCAAGAAAAATTGAATAGGGGATTAATAAAACTATAAATTATTTTAATGTACATGAAATTATTCCTCTCGTTTTGATTGTAAACATTGGATTGAATTCAAAATGAAGTAGAGAAAATCATTTTAGTTTCTCAATCCTTGATAAGAATCTTGTACAAGGAACATAACATGAAATATAATAATATGACCATATCATCATTGCCCATGTTCAAATTTACCTAGTTCAGTTTCTTATCAACAATATCCATTTTCTTCAAATGAATAGAGGTCCTTTTAGAAGGCCAATGACATGCCAAAGGGTTCCAAAAATGCTAAAATTTTATTAGTAAATAAAATTTGTTGCTTGGATAAAATCATTTACATCCCACAAAATATAATATAAAGAAATTCATATTTACCTTTCACATTAGCATAGGTTGGTGATGAAAATTAATATCCAAACTATAATCTAAAAAAATTCATATTTACCTTTCACATTAGAATAGGTTGGTTATTAACATTAATATCCAAACTATAAAGTCCATTGTCTTTCATTTCCAATCCCATGTGAATTTGAATGTGTATGTGAAATGAGAAAAGTGTTTTCTTATACTCAACAAGGATTGTGAAGAGAATTATTACAAAAAGATTTCATTTCCATGAGTCAAAGACCATAGAAATCCTCACTACTTTTATTATCAAAATTTCTTATTGAAGAGGTTTTTTTTGAAAAACTGTATGGACTATGAAAATGATATCTACTGAAAAAATTTATCAGAGTGCTGAAGAATATGTGGCTACAACATGAAATGTAAAATTTGAGTTGTGCAGAGGGACATCACATGCAATTTGTAGGTGTTCTTCACTAAGGGTTGGGGTGTTTTTACTCTTGAGGGATTACCCCAAAGTACATTTTTTATGAGTATATTTGAAAATTTGTAACCAATGAATTGTGCATGTAAAGATAATTAAAACTTATCTTAAAGGAAAAAAATGAACTTAGTTCAGATGAAATATAATATGTCAATATTGAACAATTTATGAACCACATGAGCATTGGTTCAAATATAATTCAAGTTCCGGTTACAATTGAGACCCCCGATCGTCACTATTATCATGTCACATTCTTCATCGCTAGAAAATTTGAAGCTTTGTAAGAGAAAGCATCAGATTGTGGTATTGAATTTGGTGACCATGGTCATCCTATCAAGGCATTTCAATGTAATTTTGGTATCAATATTTTTCTTGACAAGAAGTTGACAAGCCTCTATATCAGTCCTATTAAAAGACTCTCTAATGAATAACTGATTATGTATTGGTTAGTTTTTGGTGGAGCTGCACTAGAATTTATGTTTTCAGCTTGTCTGGTCGGTTGGTTTGATCTTTTAGCACTTGAATCATCGGTAGATTAGTTGTTTATGTTTTAATTCAATAAATACTGAGAAATTTATGTTAGATGTTCTGGATAAGTGTTCCTATATTTCTTATAAAAAATGTTTTTTGGGTCACATAGTTATTTTCTTTGGAAATTTAAGTGTGAATGTTTTCCATAAACAAAACAAACATTTTTATTCAATACAAACTGCTTATTATAGGTTATAAGTGTCGAAAATATATCTTTAAAAATAATAAGTATCAAATTATATATAGTAGAATGATACAATCATGAAAAATAAATATAAACATTTAGATTTAGTTACTTCCATTTCTATTGTAATTAATTTCACCTGCCACTAAATTGAAAATAAATTGGAAAAAATGATCCATTTGTGGAAAAAATAACAAGTAACTTTACACATTAACAAGTATGAAAATAATAATGGAAAATAAAATCAACAACAAATATAACTTTATATGGTTCCTTCCAAGAAACAGTTGTAGCTTTTCATAAGTTGTTAAAATAATACTCTCCACTAATGAAACATTCAAAAGCTTAACCAAATCACCTAGAAGATTGTCTTTTAATTTCTATTTTTTATCCTACATGCATATGACTCATACTGAAAAATATTTAATATGGATATGTAAATAATAATGAAAATTGTGGGATAAATTATGGTAGTCCGTCATCTATCAAATTATCTATCCATTTTGATATATTTTTAGCACCAGTTGAACAATATAAATCAAATAGGGCCTCCATAATAAACTAAAAAAACATCCTGATATTAAATTAGATAAAGAAGTGTGTGGGATTTATACGATGATGTCCCCACTTGTTTCCTCTTGTTAAACACTATATTTCTAATGCGAAAGAATAAAATGGAAAACTACGCAAAGGGAATTGATGAGTAAAAATATAAGGGTCTGAACCAAATAACTCGAGTGGATATGGAGAATCATGCAATTAGAAAACAAAAATATCATGTAAAATAAATAAAAACAAAAAATAGAAAACACATTTCATCTTAATTTCACTAAAACCCTAACTACTATTCAATTCAAATGCTCAAATCCAATGATTTCAAAGGATTAAAACTTGAACAAAAAATGTTCTTACTTGATAAGAGGCTCGATCATCGAGATATGGGTTTATGTCTAGAAACTCTAGATAACTAATGATTTATTTTAAAGTGGAAAAAATAAATCGAGCATCAGAAGACATGGGTTTTAGGTGATGCTGATGAATCAAAGTGGGTGCGACTCTGGGTGCGGGTGATGTTGATGAACCATGTCTGTGAGTAAAGAAAGGGATCATTGGTCTGGGAGTTGGAGTTGGCACCGGTGGGAGACCAAGATTTTGGGAGAGGGGAGGCGTGGGTAGTGCGAAGATAGATGTGGGAACATGTTTTTCATTTTATTTTGATGTACCAGTTATTAAATTTTATTTATTTATTATTTTAATTGTATTTTAATATAATTATAATTATATGTGAAATATAATATATGTTGAATCAGATTTATAATTTATTACTAATATTCAAAATATATTTTTATTAATGACAACATAATTTTCTATGATGAAGTTATAAAATAGTCTTATAAGTATTTTTATTTTTGTTAATATCAATATACTTTTTTATTAAATGGTTAACTAATAATTCCCAAAAAAAATATATTGTAAAATTATTTGTTTGTATTGAGTAAATAATGGATAAGAATTTTTATGTTGAAGAAAATTATTGGTAATAATGATTAATAATTTCAAATTGATTTTTTGGTAAAAAAACTATTGGTATTATTATGATAACGTGACAAATTTAATTTTTGGTAAAATTTTTGAGGGTATTAAACAATTAATACTAACATATATATGTGTTGGTAAAAATAAATGTTGGTAATTAAATTTAATAAGAAAAAACATTAATATCTGTTGGAATTGGTCATTTTTACCAACATATATGATATTTGTCACAAATTTTCTATTGGTAAAGGTCATTTTTTTTGTAGTTAAAGGCACTATATTGGCCCATGTCATAAGAACATAAAATGTATGATGTGGTTAGTTAAGTAGTACTGAATAACCTGAGTTCTGACTAAATTCATAGGGGTATATAGGAACCCACTATCATGGTATTGATCATAACACCACAACATCCACTACCGCCTTGGTTGGTGATAAACTCTATATTTCTAAGTTGTAAAAACTAGATAATAAGAGAAATATAGGGAACCTTTAATACAAACAGATGGTCACATCAATTCAGGTTGATGATTGATCATTATAACATAGTTAACCATTCTCACACTAATATTTAGGAAGGATTCATGAACATGTATTAGATCTTTAAGAGAGTCCCAAATCTTGAAACCCCTAACAGGTGAAAAGAAAATAATCTCCTATCCTCTCGACCAATGCACACCGAAAGAGTGAGTCCTTAGACCCACACACTGAGATCTGGTTCAATGACACATACTTTCCATACTTTTTTTGATACTATCTATAATATAATGGATATAAGATTCCATAATTACTATTTATGACACTTACAATAGGGGGAATTACCAAACATGTTAACATGCATAAGAGTCACATTGTTTCCCCATATTAGGTATTTCCAAAGATGTACAGATTTCATCACTTTTAAATAGTGATATATAATGTTTAATTGAAATAGGATGATTGAATTATGGTTCCTACTTCCATGGGTTCATCCATGGAATTTATCATCTAATCCAGTTCTACCTCATAGTGTTTATTCATGTATCAAGAACTCATTACTAGTGACATCTCTTGGTGGATGTTGTTTAATTATGATCTTTATGTCTGGACATTCTAATGGGTCTTGACAGATTAGAATCCTTTGGTGATGAGAGTAGTCACATTGGGAATCCCTAGCATGTATGGATTATAGGAAATTTGGTTACAAGTATTATTATTCATAATAGAGATTTTCATGGAGGAATATTGATCTCGTAACTGAAGTAATCACATGTCTAACATGAGGTATCAAACACTCAGGGTGTTTATCTTCCAAGGATTTGACCAATGGAATCCCATGTTTAGTATGAGGTATTTGGGTTCATAGGTGCATATCTTCCAATGATTTCACCTCAATAATCCCATGTTTTTCATGAGATATGTATCTGGGTTCAAACATTATTCATATTTTGAAGACGATGTTGATTGATCAAGACACCAAATAGAAGTTTCTCAAGAAGGTGAAGCCCTAGGAGCACCTAAATCTTTACCAATGGATGTATCAGAATACAGTTTGAGATGAGAAGATTTGGTAGGTATGTCCCGTAAAGGGAAGATGTCACACCGTAAAGATAGATGAATCATAATTCGCTCTGGGAGTGGATTTTGGAGGTGTTTCCCATAAATGGAATATTTCATACTATGAAGTCTGATGGATTAGAATTCCATTTGAGAGTGGATTTGGGAGGTGTTTCCCATAAAGGGAAGATGTCACACCATTAAGGTTGATCAAATCATCCATTGAGGAGGATCCAGAGGGTATAAACCTAATATAGATCACCATGGGTAACCATTCGTCGGGATTGATCCTTAGGGAAGCATCTGATGTAGCATATTCGAAAGATATTGATCTAAACCTTAGCAGTTTTATGCCGCATTTTAAGGTCATATGAAAGGACATGTCTATGCAGTTTAACATCATGTGGTAATATTTTTCTCATGGGGAATGGTGTGTTAGTGAGTGATGGTGTAAGGATTATTCATGGAAGCTACCCTTCATAGGAGGATTTAACATGGTAGGAGTAGGTGTGGAGCATATGCATTAAGCTTATTGAAGGACTTGGAGGAGATGTGGTCTCCTAGGTGAGTTGAATGATCTTACCAGGGATGTGGCCCAAATAATATTAACAAGGATGTGGATGTTGGGTTTGGACCTTAGAGAGGATACATACATATCCCTATTATTTTGGAATAAAATCCCACATAGTTAATAACATGTCGGGACTTATACCTTAGGAAGAGGCCCAAAGGAGAATGTGGTTGGGGATTATGCATAGAACCTAACTATAAGAATAGTTTTTGGATATTATGTCTATAGAGAAGACCCATAAGATAAATATAATGGTTGCTACTAACCTCTAATACCTTTTTATTCAATCTCAGAGTCAGAAACAAGAAGAAAAAACAAACTCAACATTCATGTCATGAAAGAAGTTTCAACATGAGATTATGTTGGGATTATGAAAGGAATCTACCCAAGGATGATGTCATTCCATGTGAGGAGGATCTGATTCCTTATGAGGGTAGGTGATGTGAAGACTATTCCATTCCACTCACACATGGATAATACTATGCTTATTTTATATGGTAAGTTAATAGTTTAATGTCATGTTTTGAGGACATTGGTACTAGGTAGTTTTTAATTATATATCTCATCCAGGGGGGAATCACTACTTAACCCTTAAGCTTGAATGAATATAGATCATACACCTCTAGAAGGGAATGGATTTGGAATAGACAGGGTATAATGATAGGGAGTAATGGTCACTCATGAGGCCCACATTAACATGCCGATGCTGAGAAGAAACATGCATTAGTGTACCTATGCTGATAAGAAAGTGGAAGGTGGATTTATTAGGTCACAAATTGGGTAGAGTAGGGTACATGAATTGGGGGAACATGTCAAATAAGGACATGAGGTGTAGCTGAACTGATCATAGATGGGTTTGGGGGTTCTGGGCAATAAAACTTCATGAAGAGGTGTCAGTATGAGGGAGGTAGCACGGTAATTCCCAGAAGAGGGTCTTCACAAAGCCTAGGGACTCGTAGTGGGGTGATTTTTTAAGATCATGTGATTCTCATAGGTCAGGGGATTCATGAAGACAGATGATTCTTGAAATATAGTGATACTACATTTTTATGAAGTCCTAGTTCAGGAAAAGAGTGCTTCATGAAGGTTGAATGCTTCACAAGGCCTCAAGTTCCTTTGAGGCCCTTCTTTATTTTCGAAGGGAATACACATTCATGAAAGGAATCTCTTCCTAGGTTGGAGGATTTCAGGAAAACACAAAATGGGGTTTCTGGAAGCCCAAATACCTTGGATGATCTATTTCAGTTGGGTTCGCGTTGCTTGGGAGGCTCTCAAATTAGGAGAAGTTCCAAAGTTCAATGGTTAGGTCACCTTCCTATTAAGGTTGCAATGATGGGGGTATTTATAGGAAATTGAATTTTTGACAATGGGAATTGGTTCAGGAAGAAATTTTGGGATACTCAAATGGGTGTGGTTCTGTCTAACTCATGGATAACACCATCAATATTTTACACGTTCATGAAGCACAATTGGAATCACAGAGGATAGTTCCAACTCTTCATGAGGCTGTGAAGTACCACATGAATCATGGAAGGAATCAATGAGGGTTTGTGTATTTTCAAAGGGGAATTCTCATCATTGGATCTTTGCAATCTACAACCATTTGTGAAGTGGAAGGGATTTGCGAAGCAATATCATTCAGAACGTTTTTTTTATATTATTAATTTGATTTTCTCCAATTTCACTATGTATTACTTGAATATTCAGATCTCATTTATTTCAGTGCTATAAAATCCCCCCCCACTCAGAATGGGAGCTGAAAGAAAAATGAGTGTTGAATTCTGGGGGATAATTAACGAAAATTTACAATCTTCTCCCTTCGTTGAAGATCATTTGTGATTCTCACTCACGATGATGATGCATAATGTTCATTAATGTGAAGGCCATCATAAAACTTAGGCTATCTGTATGCCTATAAAAAGAACAAGTAGGGACTCAACGACACTTGAATTCATGAGAAGAAAATATTCATTGCTTTATTTTCATGAAGATCATGACCTCTAAGATCTATGCTCCCTGAATGTTTCATTACAGAATCATAATTCTGGATCTATTCTTCTTAAACAATTCTTCGTGAACTGGACAACACGAATGAACTTTGGGAAGTGGACACTATGGCCTAGATATATATGAACTTGCTCTGTAAAAAGGTTCGTGAATGACATTCACAAATTAGAATTAGAAAATACCTAAGTATAGAATATAATTATCACTCAGGAAGTCACTTTGGACATCAATTGGTATGTATCATAGAGGGAATACATGGAAGACAATATCATGATTAAAGAGTGCATCTGAATCACCTCAAACCAAAAATCATTAGTTGGGTTACTTTTAGAGGACAAAAAAAATTCCTTCATGAAAGAGGATGTAGATTTATGGATTCAGCTTAAGGGATAATGTCTTCATTTTAGTGGTGAGAAGGGATGATCCATCCTACAGGTTCAAGGGTGTACTAAGGCAGTACTAGTGGAACAAGGATACTACAGGACACATATGGAAAGACCACACACTCATCATAGTACACTTCCTCTACAAATATATCAACAACATTAATGGGGATAAGATAAATGACAAAGTATCTCCTCCAATATAATTGATGATCATCAAGATTGGTTTAAGGGGGGTGCATATAAGAGATGTAATGACTGTTGGGATTTTGTCTAGAGAGTAAATTTCACAAATTATTGGGCCTGGCCCCACTGGGTTTGCACATCATGCTTAGAATTAGAGGTAGAGTTTAAATGGGTATGAATTTATGATGTAGCATAGGCCTTGCTGTTACATATTTATTGGATACAAGATATCATGCTTGATATATTGAGAGTGTGATCCCCAAGGATTTATACATTCCAATTTCATCATGGGGAGGTCAGGATCAGCCTATGGGACATTCATAAAATCTTCAAGATCCCGATCCTAAGGGTGATGTATGGAAAACTTATCCATATAGAGAATGTATGGGAAGACTAAGGGAAGATAACGGATTTTTAAAAGGTGATGTTATACCTTGTATTGGGAAACAATGAAGAGAATATAGGGAAAAGATATGTTTCTTTTAATTATTAGTTAATATACTTTCTGAATATAAAAGGACAGGAGCCTGCCGAGGGGGAGGAGCCAATGAAGAAGTTGTCTATGAGTCCACACACATTCCCCAGGGAAAACTAGAGGGGTAAAGAGGGATCTTACTAGAGGATTCTGTAATAATTATAATTGACGTAGTGGGGCTATAATGTCAATATTGAGGCTCAACCCATATTAAGGTTGGCAGGGGTCATCGAGAAGAAAATTTGTGGGTGGATGCCTCTACTGAGGGTTGAAAAAATTAGGGTGAAACCAAGAAACTTGATAATGGTACTGAATCATGTTATGGGGAAGCATATAAACCTTGTTGTTCCAGTGTTGGAGAAGTTATACAGGGTAGTTTATCATGTTAGTGAAGGGATGATACCATGACATGTGTGTGGTCATTCTCATTTTTTATAGATGGGCGGCTACAAAGATGGGGGGTTTTGAGAATCCAAACCATATCTACCCACCAACAAAAAACATCCATCCAAAAATTAGGAACATATTACTGAGTCAAACATTTAAGGTAGGCCTTGTGAAAGTGTTGTACATGGTTGGGTTGACAGATCACTTAAATTTTCACCCATTATCTTTACCGATGGGCGTAGAGACTAACGATGGTGGAGAGACCAAGGAATAGAGATCATACCTCTGGGATATTTGATGTGGGGTACTGGTAGCAAGAGTCGACTGTGAGATGGAATTCAATCAATACATTCAATACTGGTTTGGTAGGAAATTTAGGTGTCTATAGAGGTTAACCCCAAAGGTGTACTTAGAGGTGTTCCATGAGTGCCATCATTCAGTGATTTTTCAGTCATAGTTCATGTTCATATGTGAAGATTGAAAGATCTATAATGAGCTACTGCTACCCATTTTTTCAAATGGGCTTACTCATAACTACATGTAGATATAGGTGATCACATTCTCTAGGTTTATTCTGAGACAAAGAGGCCCCTAAACAAATAAATGGGTAAGCCCTCCACCATAGGGCTAGGGATGAATGGTGGATGGAGGGTGTTGTGGCAGCAGAGCTGGTCCAGTGGGAAAGATATCAAAAATGGTTCTAGTAGTTCATGGCCCCAAAAATTAAAGAGGAAAATGAAGAGGATCTGCATAATCAGAATAAATTATGTTGGGAAGGTGGACATCGAGATAAGGGTAGATATCTAGGCTTGTCCCTAGGAAATTTTCTAAGCTCCTGGTATGTAGTTAGAGTGTATGGACATTCCCAATGATGTATTCTTTCTTAATGCATGGGAAAACTGGTATTTCATCTTCAGGTTTACCAAAATTTGTCGGATGTGGCATCATCTCAAAATAAATGGGATGAATTTCCTCAGGATTGTTTTGGACAAGGCTGATTTTCTGATGTATTGGGATGAGGGGGATTGGTACATGGTAGATATAGAGGAAATCATGCATTCTCATGTCACTATGTGTCTGTTAAGTAACTGGGTGAAGGTGATGCTGGACAAGACCTCCCCACCCCCCGCAACATTCGTCAGCTAAATTGCCTATGCATTATCCTTTTCTCGAGGCATCAAATGAGACGTATATAAGTGATGCTCATTGAGGTCCCATATAAAACGAAGTCTCACTGCTGACTGGGGAAATATCTAGATATTATATACCTATAATAAAACCTTCTCCTTTGAACTTCTATCTAAATCTCTTATTTAATTGTCTAGAATTCAAGTGTGGAGGAAGGGTTGGTATAAGAAGGTTCTCTAAAGGATGGTTTTGTGACCTCAACCCGTGAAGGGGTGAGTGAGGGGTCCCTTCCTAATATCATAGTTATGAGAACCAAAAATATATTTCTACAACTGAGGAAGCGACTATGTAGAGTACTTTACCTAGGGACTACCCATGAATCATCAAGACCTTATCACTGGAGAATACAATTCACCAAATTTCCTTTCTACTCAACATATTTGACTCTTTTATTTTACTTCTTATGAATGAATAAAATATTTTGGAATGCAATTATGACAGGTGCTTGGAACTTATCCACTAGAATCAACACTCACAGTAGCTACACTTGAGGTTGAGGTGTCAATAATAGATGTTTCTCTCCCAATGGAAAGGGCTAAAGAGGCCATGATAGTCAAGCCACTATAAAGGATCAAATGGAGGGGAATTATTGGACTACAACCTCGATGGAGGGGGTTGATACATGATGCACAATAAGGATATATAAAAGTGTTTTGGTGGTTGACCCTGTGGTAGTGGTGCCACTAGAAGCATCTTCTAAAGATGAAATTGTGATGGAGGAAGAAATGATTGTTTAACACCCTGAGATTGTATGAGAAATATTTTGTTTTTATGTATTATGTTATACGTAACACCAATGGAATATTTTACTACACACGATACTATCTTTTCTTGCATTTCATGCAAGCGTAACATTCCTTGATAGCTTGCGTTTTACGCAATACCGAGTTTCACTAAACAATAATATGTTATTAAAATATTATATAATCTAGCCATTATGAATAGAAATACCCACTTTTTGAAATTTTATAAATTTTATCTTTTAAAATGGACTTCATTTTTGGATTCAAAATATCAAAATTAGCCTAGGGTGATGTTTTGGTATTTTTCTGAAAACTTTTGATTTTTGATGAATAGTGAAAAACACACAGTTATAGTTTAAAACTGATTTTTTATTTAAATAATTATGTATTTTATTTAAATTTATTTTTAGGTAAAAATAGATACATAATACCTATATAAGTTCAGTGTAATTCATTGGAGTCATTTTATAATAATTTTAGAAATATAAAAATATTATTGAACTTTTTACCATCTTTTACCAACTTTCTAGGAGAATTTCAAAATTTAAATAAAACATAATTTTACATCTTCTATGTGTCAAATTTCAAAAATCCAATAGAAATGGTTGATATCATTATGTAAACTTTTGTTCAATAAGATAAAATTAATTTTTGGTGAATAGTATCTTTTTACTTTTATTTACCACTGTTAAAAGTACATAGGGTAATTAGGGGTAAAAATGGTATTATTATTACCCTAAAACATGTACTAATTCTATTGGATTAGTTTAATTCGACCAAAATAAACCTTATGAATAAAATATGACCAATTAGGTCCACTTGGATTAGATTAGGACATTTATTATTATTTAATTCAATGAAGTGTTAAATGAGTTAAAATCAATGTTTAATAATTAAAACATTTTTAATATAAGGTTTTACATAAGATAAATTCGACTATAAATATTAATTAGAAATATAACATGATTTCATAGATAATGATATTTTATTTATAATTTTTAGACATTATATAATTTATGTTATTTATGACACAATGATGATGCAGCAATTACCTTATTAATGAAATATTAACATAATTGATGTTATAAATACACAAATAAATGTTATTTTATAATTTTTATGAATTAAAATAATTTTATATGTTAATATAACATATTAGGGTTAGTTAGATTAATTTTTGTTGAAGTAATAATGCTGTTATGAATTAAAAAAACAAAATACCAAATAGTATCAAAATTGACATAAAAGCGTTTTTAAAAAAAATATAATATTATTAATTGTTATTATATTCCTAAAAATATAACGTTCGGAAAAAAGACTTATATAATAATATATATGACATTAGTGAACCAATTGGGGTTCGATTTGAAGTTTATAGTAAGTTTATTAACCATATAGTGTAAGAATACAAGAAGACATGATAAAAGTTAAATTATTTAACTTAGAGTTAAATCGAAATGATAAGGTTAAAATGGTAACATAAACTTGTCTAAAAACTATTGGTTGAGAGTATTGATATGAATACCCACCCTAGAGTTAAAATAAGTCACCTTGTATCCATTATAAACTGAATGTGACTTTATTATAAAATATTATTTTATGTTTTTTCTAAGGTGCCCCTCTCCTCCCTTATAAAAGGGCAACTCTTCTCTCTCCACTTTACAACATTTTGATCCTTAAATCTCAGAATAACCATGTCCGTTTCCCTTATTCACTTCCCTAGAGAAATACTAGGGGTTCTTGTCTTCTTAAAATTCCATCTTTAGTGTCCTAAGAGGAGGTTTAGAAGAGGCGCGTCGAAGAAGAGGTAATATCCTTTACTGATTATTTCACATTTATTTCTTCTTCTACTTACACTTATTTATTTGTTTCATTATAAAGTTATAAAAACTGTATCAATAATATACTTATATGTTATTAAAAAAATGAAACAACCATATTTCACCTTCTATCCATCCTACAGAAAAAGAAATCACCACGCGTGCGTACATACAGAATACCGTCTCCACGCCGTGGTGTAATCTGTTTTTCCACCACCGCCTTACTTGGATGGGTATAATGGTGTAAATAATACCTATATATGGTTATTATGACATTATACTAATTCTTAGATATTCTATCATCCACTTCAATACAATTCAGCAATCATGGGAATGATATCATCGCTCGTGTGTACGTACGACCTACCATCTCCATGATGTGATGCGACTTGTTCTACAAGATCTTAATTGAATAGTGATTATATAAATAAATTTAGTGAATAAAAATGATATATATTATAATAATACCATTTGGTAAATGAGGTCTCTATAACCTAATAAGAGGAATATGAATTTATTCGACAAAACATGCATAAGAATATAAAGCAATGAACGCCCGAATAACAAGTAGCAATGAAATATTACTAATAAGAAGATAAGAATATGACCATATATAATATCATAACAATGAATATGATTCTATAAAAAGTAAATTAAATTATTTAAATCATTACACAGTATGTTCAGATATGTACTATGCATATCAGACTTAAGGTAAGAGAAAATCTCAGAATCTCATTTTTTATCCAAGATTGTTTATACTTCGGAATTTACTAGGGAATATTTTTCATCCACATACATGTTTCCTCAATATTTAATATTATTTATATCTTCCTACAATTGTCTAAATCCATTTATACCTATTTTTGAATTATATTAAATGATATTAAAGGAATCTTTCTTCGTTTTCAGTACGAGATACTTTTTGACTTTTCCGACCAAAGTACGAGAAGAATGTTTTTTAACATATACAACATGAATGGATTTTTATGATTTCATAGAAAATTATTTCCATGAAGCTTCCTTTACAAGTTTTAAAGTTTATTTTTAATTAAATTCTTTTAGTTTAAAATTGTATGGCATGTTAATAAAGGAAAAATATTTTGAAGTAGAAAGGATATTTTCCTCAAGAATAGAGTTCAAGTGTTTTATCAAAATTATTTTCCATATAAGATAATATAGGGTTATATTTCATTCCCTATTTTTAAATTGATTTGATTATGTTATGATGGAATTATTTTTATGAAGTACTTTTATCTTATATAGACTATGTTATTATGGAATGATGTTTAAGAATACCATTTTTGGTACAAGGGTTATGCTATGATATATGATTTATGATTTTTTGGCACACATATGAATGGTTTCATTATGAGATGGGTGGGACCTATATATCCCTTCAATGAATTGGGTAAAGATTTATATCTCATAAGATAGACATGGATGGAATGGAAAGTTAATCCAGTTTAGTGATACAGGACTGGAACGAGGAGTGAACTCGGCTCAGAAATGGACTTTGTCCTCTTTGATAGTCTTGGAAATGAGTCTTGACTAATATGAAACGATTCTCTATGATTATGTTCATATTCCACAAATTTTTATGTTTTATGTTATGATTATTGGGATTAAATTTCACTACTATGATTTATACCATTTTATTATGATCTCTTTTATAGGTTAATATTTTCCAATGTTATGTTCTTATGAATATGATATGATTGATATTTATTTTGTTTACCCTTAATGAGCATTTGTGATCACGCTTTTGTATGTTTTCTTTTTCCTAGGTCAGGAATAAGGGTATTAAGTAGAATATTCCAAAACAGACTCTAGATATGATGAAATAAATGGGAGACAATGTAGATGCTTTATGAACCAGTTGTTTATGTTTCCCAGCTTCTGAAGACACTATACCTATAAAGTCCTATCATGGTCTTGTTAAATGTTGTAATAAGTATGCTTCAATTCTGAAGTAATAACAATGCATGTAAATTATGGGTGATTATCGATAGTGTCATCCGATGAGGTGAATGAGGATTATACCTTGGGAGTGCATTCTTTTAGATTTTCACCAGTGGTGTCTGTGGGAGCCAAAGAAGAGGTTGTTCTACCAGATTGAGTAGGAAAAGAATATGGGATCATGGTATCCACCTCCGTAACAACATAATGTATAGATTGGTATTTTCCATATGTGGAGAGGCTAATGAGGAAGTGTTCCCTAGGATAATAATCATGTAAATCACTCCAATAGATAGAAAAGTTATCTATCCCCTGACATTAGAAAACCTAAACATAGAGGATCTATTTGAAAAAATATTGCTGAAATTTCATTCTTATAAGCCTACACCACCTGATTTTTTTGAGGAACTTATCCTAGAGGTCATCGAGGATAACAAATTTGTCCACCGTAAGACATGGATGAACATACAAAACTTCATCACTCACATCTGTAAAGATGAAATACCAAAATGGTTGGAATATCTCCACCATTGGTTGGTTATCCTTGGTACGGTTGGGGAGAATTTCATCATTATTCGTGCACTAGCACATGACTTCCACATTGAACAGGCATGTGTTGAATGGAAGAAGATCAATCTAACATGGAGGAAACATAATGATACGGGTTATAAAGTGCATAAAAATATAAGGAAGAGGTATCCCATTTGTAGTGTCTACCACAAGATCACAATGTGTTTACTATTACTCAGGCTAAAATTTCTAGCAGCTTAAATGCTCAATGGGTGGCATCTAAGGCCAAAGAGGCTGAGATAGAGAAGATAGAGGTTGAGAGATAGGTGTAGAAGGATCAGAAGTGGATCAAGGATAAATATGATCATTACATGGACAATGGAGGGAATAAAGACATATAAATGTGGAAGTAGGTCGTCAAGGTTACTCAATGGAGGTTGGATGAACTTGAGTGCATGATTTCCAAGGTAGAGCTGTAGATGCACATTTTTTGGAAGGGAGTCTCTGACATGTGGATGACCCTCTGAAACAATGTTTCTCTTAATTCGTATTCTCAAAAAAATTTCCTTGCATTTATTATCTTACTTATATCATATTTATAAAACAACCAATAATTGATCCCTAAAATCATGTGGGTCATTCCCAGTGTGAGAATTAAGGTACGACCATGTGATTTCTCTTTATATGATAATGTCAAACAATAATTATGCACTCAGGGTCTACTATTATTGACTGACCATAGAGTGTGTCGAGACTGAGAGAGGTTGTGGATGGAGAATAAGGTTCTTGGAATATCCAATATTCTTTTCCAACACACTTTAGTGCACGAGTAGGATAATTTCATTATGAAATTCCACCTTTTATTACATAAAATGTTCATTACATTATACGAAATTGATGATCTTTTAATGTTTAGTTTCTTGGAAATTAGGTAAAAATACAAGTAAAAATATAAAATTATTCTAAACAACTTTTAAGGATTCCTTATTGGTTCATATTAACTAGTTTTACAATGACTCATAACATGAGGACATACATCAAAGGAAAGGGTGAGCATAAGGCCTAGTAAGGGAAAACAAGGGAAAAAATTTACTTATGATCTTGAGGAATATCAATAAGAACTTGAAGAAGTACATAAAGGAACTAGCAAGAGGAATATCATATTAATAATAACATGAATCATAAGTTTTAAATGTTTTTACTATATTTAATCAAGTCATTCATAATCATATCACCAAGGTTTATCACTAAGGTGTTGTAAACATTACCATGGTTATTCACCTAGGTAACATAAAACATGTCATCCCAAGATATTAAATTTTTACCCAATGAATTGGAACACTATCAGGTCCCACCCTTCAGAATAAAACATTTCATAAATTACTCGTGGATAATAAAATAAATGGGATTCATATCAAAATCATGGTGTTTTAGAAAGAAGTTCTTAAAACCATATCTTTATATCATTATTAACCCACGAAAAGGAAAGGTGGGTTTTATGTATGTTACTACCTAAATAAAATATATTATTTTTAAATATAGGTGAATAATATTGGATAATAAATAAGTTTTGGTATTGAAATAATAAAATAAGAGAATTTCTGGAGGGAAAGTGAGATTTTTTGAGAAAAAAGTTCGGTATCATAACTGGTATGAAACATGGTCTTTGAAAACATTAAAAAGAGAAGGAAAAAGGGTCTAAATTTAATATAAGACTTTTAATTTAGTAAAGGGACAAAATAAAATTTATATAAGTATATAATATTTAAAATGTAAATACATAACACATAAAAATGGAACTTAAAAGAAAAAGAGAAGTTGAGAATTCCCTTGCCTTGAAGTGAAACTCCTAAAAAAGAACGATCGGGACCATGGGAAATTTCAGATACCTTAGAAGGAATAATTAGAAGGAAAAATTATCATAGATTCGTGGAGGAATATTTTTGTTATGTAATATATGGTATAAATTGGTTGATATTTATAGAAAAAGTGAGAGATTTTTTTATTGATTTCCTTGGACACCTCTGTAGTGGTATTTGAAAAACCATGGTCCTTCTCATGGTATTTTACAATGGTATTGGCCACTTGGGACAAAAAATATGTAATTTTATTCCACAAGTTTCTATCAAAATATTACATTACTTATTACATTATTATTATTTCATTCAACATACCAAAAACTCAAAATAATATGTTTACTATTCACCGAAAACAACATATTTTTGAAAATTATCATAAATTCACACTAACCTTATTTCAAAGTTTTGATTTAAAAAATGTGGTTAATTTTATTAAAATAATATTATAAGTACGAGATATTTAAATTTAAAATATAAAAATCTCTATTTAATAAAAATAATAGTGGATAGAAAATGCATAGTCAAATTTCTGATACTTAAAAAAAATTATTTTATCATTTCAATTTAAATAAGAGTGTTTTAATCATACAATTTAATTAAAAAATATATTATTAATAATACCATAGTTTATTATAATAATTATACCTTTTAAAAAAAGTTATCATATTCGTCATATTTTTATGAAAAACTAAACTCAAAATGGAATTGAGGAAACAAAAAATTTATTTATACAAATGGATTATACAATATGTGACTAAGGCCTTGGAACATAAAACCATATAATAACAACATATTACCTAAGGGTGTGTGTGTGTGTGACAGTGATAGACTAATGGGGTGGCTCGACAAACATATCATAAGGGGTAATCTCCACTAACTTGAACTTCTCCTGTTTGTGTTTTCATTCAAGATTAGCTTTGGCTTAATCAAGAGCGAAGGCCAAAGATGCTGCCTGTCTCCAAAGATCAAATAAATGGGATTCGTACAATAGGACCCTAATGGATGAGGCCATTACATATTCTTTATGAATTAATTAACCATTATCATTACTATTTATAATACTAATTATAATGTTAAAATTATTATTAAGACTATATTTTTCAATGGTCATATTGACCAACGGTCATAATTGACCAATGGTTATAAATGACCAATAATCTTATAACGATCAAAACCCAATGGTATAATATCAATTAAACTCACTTGATTATTAAAGGTATATTGTTTTGGTGAGTACAATATAATATAACACCTATTTTCAGGAAATAGTTATCATGCGAAACGTTCAGGTTGTAAAACTTTTCCCCCTTAAGAAAGGTTATCTCAGAAATTTCAACTTGTTTTATCAGTTGAGAATAGATTTTTGAACTTATACCTCATTTTTTAATCAATTTCCCATATGGATTATTCATATATTTTGTTCTTCAACAAAAATTTGATGAGGTGTGAAGTCTTTTGTCATATTACCCTATCTCTACAGTCTAATATCTCCACTAGTTTCTCCACACTAGAGAGGTCATGTTCTGATTGTACCCCCTCCAGTCTCAGTACATGTTAATGGTCTGGTATGTACTTCCTCAACATAGATACACAGAAAATATCATGAACATGAGCTAGGTTTTTTGGAAGTGCAATCCAATAGACCTCTTCTCATATTTGATCAAGGATCTCATTGGGGACAATTTAATTAGGGTTAAGATTCACATTATTTTAGAACCATATGAGTCTTTTAGAAGGATAAATTTTAGGGAAGACATTATCACCAACATGAAACTCCTAGTCCATTCAACATTTTTAGCATAAATATTCTTCCTACTATGGGTAGCCTTTTATGTGAACCTGAATGGCATGACCCTTTTCTACATCTCTTGCAGAATATCAGGACCAAAAATATTTTTATCACCAACTTCATCCCAAAAAGTAGAAGTTATATATATCTTACCATATAATGCATCATAGGGTTCCATTTGAATATTCAAATGTAATCTATTGTTGTATGAGAACTCAAATAATGGGATATGTTGATCCCATCCTTTAAATTCCATTGACCATATTCTCAACATTTCCTTGAGTGTTGGAATCTTACATTCAGATTGAAGATTAGATTGAGGGTGATATGCCATACTAAAATTCAATTTAGTACTTAGATCATGTTGAATACTTCTCTAGAATTTTTATGTAAACCTTGTATCATGAGCTGATATGATAGAAAGTTGAACTCTATTCAACCTCACTACTTCCTTTACATAAATAATGGAAAGTTGATCTAGAGATAAGTCTTAAATAATAGAGATAAAATCATCATTCTGGTGAGATGGTCCACAATAACCCATATTTCATTACTTACATTTGATGTTTTCAAGAGACCAGTGACAAATATCGTAGTGATACTCTCCCACTTTTATACTGGTATGAGTATTTTTTGTAATACCACTTCATGAATTTTAAACTTTTCCATCACTGGTTGACACACTCGGAACCTTGTAGTGTAGTCAACAATCTCTCTTTTTTATTAACCCCCTAATAATGATCAAGAAGGTCCCTATACATTTTCGTGCTTCCACGATGTATAGTGAATGTAGATCTATGAGATTCACCCATTAGATCCTTCTTTATTTTCAAAATATAAGGAACACATAGCCTTGTATGAAATATCAGTACACCTTCTTGATCAATAATGAACTCCAGAAACTTTCCATTCTGTAAAGCCACTATCTTCTTATGTAAGAGTGGATTTTCTCTAATATTTCTTGATTTTCGATAGTAATGATTGTTGATAAATCATTTGGGATAGGGTTTATGATGTCCCTCCCATTACGATTCCCATGTTAATTTTACTAGTGTTTTGATCAAATGATCTCCTTGAATCATCATCATTTCCAAAACAATGGGGTATTCCCCACTTAATTCACCATCAACATTATTTTTTCACTTGAGATATGATAATGAATTAAACAATTATAGTGTTCAATAAGTTCCAACTATCTCCTATTTCTCAAGTTAAAATTATTTTGGGTAAAAATATACTTAAAAATATGATTGTATGTGTATATATACCATTTATCCCCATAAAGGTAGTGCCTCCATATCTTTATAGAAAAAAATGTAGCTATCTAAATGCAATGTGTAGGGTAGTTCTTATCATGTGGCATTAACAATCAATATGCATAATCAATTATCTTGTATTTTTTCATGAGGACACACCCAATCCCTTTCATAGATGTGTCTCTAAAAATAATGAACCCTTGTTTGATATAGGGTAGACTTAACATGGGTTTAGTAAGAAATCTATTCTTCAGCTCTTGGAAACTTTCTTCAAACTCCTTTATCCAGATGAGCTTAGAATTTTTTTGAGTTAAAATGGACAGTGGATTAGAAAGGAATGATGTTTTTTCACAAAATACCTATAATATTTTTCTAAACCAAGGAAATTAAGAATCATTTTTACCATTCAATGATGACGCCACTCCCCTACAACTTTTGTCTTCTCATGGTCAACTAAGATTCCTTCACTGGTTATAACACTCCCCAAGAAAGAAACAAGTTGTTACTAAAAATAAACTTTGGTGAACATTTTATATAGCCTATCTTTAATCATAGTTTTCAATATAACCCTTATATGATCCTCATTATATCATCCCACCTTTTTATCACATAAACTTTCATTACATTTTACAAAACCGAGGATCTTTAAGGTTTAGTGTCTTGGAAACCAGGAAATTAAAACCTGAAAACATAAACCATTATTCTTAAACACTTGAAAGGCTTCTCTTGATGTTCATCCTAGGTTCATTACTGTATATCATAACCTGGGGACATACATCAAAAGAAAGGGTGACCAGAAGGCGCAGTAAGGGAAACAAGAGAAACATTTTACATGTGAACTTGAGATACTTCAATAAGGTCATGAAAAGAACTTTAAGGCATGAGAAAGAAATCATGAGATATATGATAATAAAAATAACATTTTTTCATAACTTGAAGATGTGTATGAAACATTTAATATTGAAAATAATTTAGTTTCACCAAGGTTCATTCCCAAGGTGTCATTAAAAGTTACCAAGGTTATTCACCAAGGTATCAGTCTAATAAGTCATCTATAGAGATTAAGATTTTACCCAATGCATTGAAGCTCTATCTGGGCGCACCCTTGACATGTTATTATTATCATGAGAGACACATATATCATCATCAATCATTTAATAAACAACCCACATATCATAAATGAAATGGGTTTCATTTCATAATCATAAAGTTTTAAAAACTGCTTTAAAGACATGATGTTTATGTCACTTTAAACCCACGAAAAGGGAAAGCGGGTTTCATGTATGTAAATACCAGAATTCAAAATAGAAAATTTTGGTATATATGTGGATACCCATATAGAAGAGAGAGATTTTAGTATTCACTTAATAAAATAAAATATCTTTAGAAAAAGAGAAAGACATTTTGAGGCGAAAATTCTACAGCACAACGGCTATGTTACATGGTTTTTAGAAAACATTGAAAAGAGAGGGGACATGGGTCAAAAATTCATAAATGACCCATAAAACAGTAGAGGGAAAAAATATAAGGTATTTGAGAACATGGTAATGAAATTTTAAAATATACCATATGAAATGAAGAACATGAAAGGAAGACAAAAATAAGATTTCTCTTATGAAAATTCGGCAGCCTAACGGCGTCACATAAACTTCAACCAAAAATGAATTGATGAGATCAAAGAGGGTCTCTCATCATATGAACATAAAAGATCAGTATTATAGATATAGAGATAATACCCCATCATAATAAAAAGGAACTTGCAAGACTTGACATGGAATTAGAACATTGAAAAAGGAGAAAGCTGAAAGGACCACTTAACAATTCAGCAGCCTAACGGCGCCACTTAAACATCAAAATACTGAATTGAAGATATCAAATTGGGTCTCTAATCATATGATAATAAATGATCAGTATGATAAATATAGAGATCATACCCCAAAATAATAAAAAGGAACATGAAATACTTGACATGAAAGTAGAACTTGAAAATGAGAAGGTTGAAAGAACCACTTAAAAATTCGGCAGCCTAACGACGCCACTTAAAACTTCAAAATACTGAATTGAAGAGATAAAATGGGTTATCTCATAATATTGTAATAAAATATCAGTATGATAAATATAGAGATCATACCCCAACATAATAAAAAGGAACTTGAAAGACTTTACAGGAAAATAGATCTTGAAAAATGAGAAGGGAGAAAGAATCCGTTACAAAAATTTCGGCAGCCTAACGGCGCCACACAAACATTTATAAAACGAAATAATGAGAGTAAGAGGGGGACTCTAATCATATGAACATGAAAAAGTAACTAAGTGTAATATAAAAGGACATCATCCATCATAATATCATGGATCATAAAATAAATGTCATAAAAGAGATTACTTGAAAAAGAAAGAGAGAGGTCGAATCCCTTACCATAAAATGTATCTCTTAAAACACAAAGGTTGGGACCTTGAGGGCTTGGAGGAACCTTGGGAGGACTCCTTGGGAGGTAATGAGACCGGAACTTCGTTGGGAGATAGTGGGGAGTCGAAATGGATGAGAGGATGACTTGGTATTTATAGGGAAAGTGAGGGGACAAGGCATTAATGGCCAAGGGACACCTCACAAGTGGTTTTGGAAAAGCCATGGTCTTGCCCCTGGTATTTACTCATTGTATTGGACACTTGGGACACCTCATAACTTATATTACTATTCATAATTCGATCATATTGATTACATACTTAATACATCATTTAATGATGTCATTAGACACCCGTAACATAAAAACTGTATTTTCACTATTCATCAAAAATTCAACTTTCTCAGAAAAATCCCAAAATTTCACCTTAACAAAATATCAATGCTCTGATTTCAAAAATGAACTCCATTTTATAGAAATAATTTTCTAAATAATTTTAATTTATTTTTTTAAATAAATAAACTATTAACCGAAAATTCATTTTTTTTTTTCAGAAAAATCCCCAAAAATTACCTTAACATAATATCAATGCTATGAGTTCAAAAATGAAATCCATTTTATAAAAATATATTTCTTAAATATTTTTAATTTAATTTTTAATTAAAAAATACTATTCACCCGAAAAAACTAATAATTGAATAATAATTTATGAAACTATTATTTAACCATTTTATTGAATCACATTACTTAGTCAAGGGGCCTAGATTATATTAATACTTTCTTTAAGTGATATTACTAATCCATTTGGACACATTACTAATCCTAATAATAAAATCACTATTCATAATTTACTATTCATCAAAAATCAAGTCGATCTTATTAGACTCTAAATTTCGTACTAAACATAATTGTAGAAGACCATTTTTTGAAAATCATTAAATTTTTTTAATTATTTAAGGTTTACCTAAACATTTTTAAAATATACTTTTTCTAAAAGTCCTAAAAAATATGCATTCTATATTTATCCGGACATTTGAAAATTCATAAACTTCATCATAAGAAGAAATCAAAATTTTTATTTAAAACAAAGGGTTACACAAGGCAGTTATGGTCTCCTTACATAGCCCCTTATGACACCAGCATAGGACCTAAGTGTAAGGTTTTCTAAGGTGAGGGAATCTGAGGGAGGCTCGACCAACATCGCATGAGTAGTAATTTCTATCAGTTTGAACTTCTCACAAAGGCGATTCCGTTCTACCTTCACACGATGAAGTTCGGCTTGGGTTTGGTCCAGAGAAAATCCCAATGGTGCTACCTCCTTCCCAAGTTCTGTTAGATGGGATTCGATCGGTCCAAGACTACGGGGTGAGGCCATCGAATCTTCTTTCTATAATAATTAACCAAGATTACTTGTATTTAGAGACAATAATCAAAATGTTTAGTTTCCAGCGGTCATATTGACCAATGGTCATTTAACAGTCAAAATCCAATGGTCCCATTTTAATTATACTCATGTTAACAAATGAAACATTTTTCTTGAGTATAAACAATAAAATATAATAACACATAAAATTAGGAAACAAGATTTATTCAAAATTTCAGGTCGTTACAATCTTCCCCCCTTAAGAAATTGCGTCCTCTCAATTTTTTTTTAAAAAAAATTGGGTTTTGAAATTTCATTGAAAGTACCACATCAGAAAAGGAGTTAGTAAAAATATTACATTAAAAGAAAGAAAGGGAAGTACACAGGTCACCTAAGTTAACCCACACTAGGATTCCATGTAAGAAAACATAGACATGGAGGAGAAAACAAAGGGTCAAGTTCTGAGGGAGAGTGATAGAAAGCATGATTAGGAGAATGTTAACAATATGAAAATCCCAAACTTATAATGTGTGCAAACGGTCTTTGATTACCTAGTAGGAAACGTAAACCCACAACATTTTTGTTTTACATTCCTTTTCAAAATTTTGAGGAATTCATTTACTACATAGAACAAAAACATAAGAAAATATACCTACCTTCAAGTAGAGTTTAATCCTTTAAAATGTTTCTACCAAAACTAGTCTTTTCTCCAAACGATGAGCATTCAAAACTACTTCTCTCATCAAAACACAAGAACCATCTTATAGAGAATCACATAATCCATAAAAGATTAACTATATATTTCTTCAATCTTTAAACATTATTCCAAAAACAGAAAGGGTAAGGTAAAACAACTCTTCAAAAAGAAAAAAAAAATCTCATAGGAATGGAAGCTACTTTTAAATCTTCAAATCTCCATCGTACTACCCAAAGTTCATCATAGACCATTACATAAATAATAGTCCTTAAAATTCCTCAAAATAAACCAACTAAGATTGAAACCCAAATAAAAGAAGTATTTGATAACATAGTCTTCCAAAATAAACTTCATTGTTCATCTCCAAAAAACATCAACCACTCCTAACATCTTATAAAAAAAGTTGCTAATCTAAACATATTTTACACAAGATAGGTTAATCATTCCCATAAGTAACCTAAATTACTATAATTCCACCTTAAATTCATCGATTCTTCAAAATATAAGTCAACCTAACTCCTCAATGAAAATACCGTGGTAATATATTTACCTCGACCATATAGGGTCCCCAAAATAGAAACATCTTCCAAAATAATTATCATCTTTTAATCCCCTAATCATCTCTGTCATTTTAATATGGAAATCATTGAATTTACTATCACATTGGTTGTGGGAACAGGTTCTTCCATTTCCCACCATTAACTAAGAAGAGAAAGTATAATTAGGGGCTTAAATAATTAGCCAATAATCATGAAAAGGAACTTAAAGCATATAAGGATAACTTGTAGAAGAAAAGTATACCCTAACTTGTGATCCCCTAGGTTCGCATATAGTTTATCCATGATCATATATTATTATGTGAATCTTAATTTTATTTTATCTTTGTTCCTTTAACAATGGTTCATACTAAGCCTATGAATTTACCAAAGAATATCTCCCAGGAGTATCGTAACCAAGAGTGCAGCAAGGCCCGTTGTCGTGTACCAGTTCCCATTTGAGTCTAGCTCAAAGTGGTGTTTTTGGGTTTTACCCCTATGTACATCTGTGCCAGAGCCACCTCTACCTGCTCGTATCCAGACATGGATGTATTTTCTTTGCAACCCATTTCTCAATACTTACCAAAATACCAGGAAGATTTCCTATATATAAACTTTTCTATAGGATTATTCCTAATGTTTTCATATCTTAATTTCCACAAATAACTAAACCATCCTCTGATACCAACTATAACATCCCACCTTTTTATCACATAAACTTTCATTATATTTTACAAAACTGAGGATCTTTAAGGTTTAGTGTCTTGGAAACCAGGAACTGAAAACCTGAAAACATAAAACATTCTTCTTAAACACATGAAAGGCATATTCTCATGTTCATCCAAGGTTTATTACTGCATCTAATAACCTGGGGACATACATCAAAAGAAAGGGTGAGCAGAAGGACCAATAAGGTAAACAAGAGAAACATTTTACATGTTAACTTGAGATACTTCAATAAGGTCATGAAAAGAACATTAAGGCACGAGAAAGAAATCATGAGATATATCATAATAAAAATAATTTTTTTTCATAACTTGAAGATGTGGCTGAAACATATAATATTGAAAATTATTTCGTTTCACCAAGGTCCATCCCCAAGGTGTCATTAAAAATTACCAAGTTTATTCACCAAGGTATCAGTCTAAAAAGTCATCTCCAGAGATTAAGTCTTTACCCAATGAATTGGAGCGCTATCTGGGAGAACCCTTGACATGTATTTATTATCATGTGAGCCACATATATCATCATAAATAATTTCATAAACAACCCACATAGAATAAAATAAATGGGTTTCATTTCATAATCATAACGTTTTAAAAACTGCTTTAAAGACATGATCTTTATGTCACTTTAAACCCACGAAAAGGGAAAGCGGGTTTCATGTATGTAAATCCCAGAATTTAAAATAGAAGATTTTGGTATATATGTGAAGACCAATATATAAGAGAAAGATTTGAGTATTCACTTAATAAAATAAAATATTTTTAGAAAAATAGAGAGAAATTTTGAGACGAAAATTTTGCAGCATAACGGCTATGTTACAAGGTTTTTAGAAAACATTGAAAAGAGAGGGGACATGGGTCAAACATTCATAAATGACCCATAAAATAGTAGAGGGAAAGAATATAATAAATTTATGAACATGGTAATGAAATTTGAAAATATACCATATGAAATGAAGAACATGAAAGGAAGACAAAAATAATATTTCTCTTATGAAAATTCGGCAGCCTAACAGTGTTACATAAACTTCAACCAAAAATGAATTGATGAGATCAAATAGGGTCTCTCATCATATAAACATAAAATATCATTATGATAGATATAGATATGATACCCCAACATAATAAAAAATAACTTGCAAGACTTCACATGGAATTAGATCTTGAAAAAGGAGAAAGGTGAAAGGACCACTTAAAAATTCAGCAGCCTAACGACGCCACTTAAACCTCAAAATACTGAATTGAAGAGATCAAATGGGGTATCTCATCATATTATCATAAAAGATAAGTATGATAAATATAGAGATAATACCCCAACATAATAAAAAGGAACATGAAATGCTTGATATGAATGTAGAAATTGAAAATGAGAAGGGTGAAAGAACCACTTAAAAATTAGGCAGCCTAACAGCGCCACTTAAAATTTCAAAATACTGAATTATAGAGATCAAATGGGGTCTCTCATAATATTATCATAAAATTTCAGTATGATAAATATAGAGATCATACCCAAACATAATAAAAAATAACTTGAAAGACTTTATAGGAAAATAGATCTTGAAAAATGAGAAGGGAGAAAGAATCCGTTAAAAAAAATTCGGCAGCCTAACGACGCCACTTAAACATTCATAAAACGAAATAATGAGAGTTAGAGGGGGCCTCTAATCTTATGAACATGAAAAATGAAGTAAGAGGAATATAAAATAACATCATCCAATATAATAGCATGGATCATAAATGAAATGACATAAAAGAGATTATTTGAAAAAGAAAGGGAGAGGTCGGATCCCTTACCTTAAAATGTAACTATTAAAACTCAATGGTTGGGACCTTGAGTGCTTGGGGGCACCTTGGGAGGATTTCTTGGGAGGTAATGAAACCAAAAATTTGTTAAGGGAGAGTGGGGAGTCGAAATGGATGAGAGGATGGCTTGTTATTTATAGGGAAAGTGAGGGGACAAGGCATTAATGGCCAAGGGACACCTCACAAGTGGTTTTGGAAAAACCATGGGCTTGCCCATGGTATTTGCACATGGTATTGGCCACTTGGGACACCTCATACCTTATATTACTATTCATAAGTCAACCATATTTATTAAATACTTAATACATCATTTAATGATGTCATTAAACACCCGTAACGTAAAAACTGTATTTTCACTATTCCTCGAAAATTCAACTTTCTCAGAAAAATCCCAAAATTTCACCTTAACCAAATATCAATGCTCTGATTTCAAAAATTAACTCCATTTTATAAAAATAATTTTAATTTATTTTTTTAAATAAATACCCTATTCACCAAAAATTCATTTTTTTCAGAAAAATCCCCAAAAATTACCTTAACATAATATCGATGTTCTGAGTTCAAAAATGAAATGCATTTTATAAAAATAAATTTCTAAATATTTTTAATTTAATTTTTAATTAAAACACACTATTCATTTGAAAAAACTAATACTTGAATAATAATTTATGAAACCGTTATTTAACCATTTTATTGAATCGCATTACTTAGTCAAGGGGCCTAGATTATATTAATACTTTCTTTAAGTGAGATTACTAATCCATTTGGACACATTACTAATCCTAATAATAAAATCACTATTCATAATTTACTATTCATCAAAAATCATGTTGATCTTATTAGACTCTAAATTTTGTACTGAACATTATTTTAGAAGACCATTTTTTGAAAATCATTACACATTTTTAATTATTTAAGGTTTACCTAAATCTTTTTAAAATATACTTTTCCTAAAATTCATCAAAAATATGCATAATATATTTATCCGGACATTTAAAAATTCATAAAATTCATGATAAGAAGATATCAAAATTTTTATTCAAAACAAAGGGTTACAGAAGGCAGTTATGGTCTCCTTACATAGCCCCTTATCACACCAGCATAGGAACTAAGTGTAAGGTGTGCTAAGTTGAGGGAATCTGAGGGAGGATTGGCCAACATCGCACGAGTAGTAATTTCTATCAGTTTGAACTTCTCGCAAAGGAGATTCCATTATAGCTTCACACGATGATGTTTGGATTGGGTTTGGTCCAGAGAAAAGCCCAGTGGTGCTATCTCCTTCCCAAGTTCTGTTAGATGGGATTCGATCGGTCCAAGACTACTGGGTGGGCCATCGAATCTTCTTTCTATAATAATTAACCAATATTACTTGTATTTAGAGACAATAATCAAAATGTTTAGTTTCCAGCGGTCATATTGACCAATGGTCATATAACAGTCAAAACCCAACGGTCTCATTTTAATTATACTCATGTTATCAAATGAAACATTTTTGTTGAGTATAAAAAATAAAATAAAATAATACATAAAAGTAGGAAACAAGATTTATTCAAAATTTTGGGTCGTTACACTCATGCTCCTCATGAATTTTTAAATATATCATAATATCATCAATAAAAACTACCACAAAGTTATCAAGGTAGCCTTTAAAGATTCTATTCATAAAATCCATAAAAATACCAGGATCATTAGTTAAACCAAAGGGCATAAATACAATGTTATAAAGCCCATACATTGATCAAAAGTTGTTCTTTGGAATATCTTATTTTTTGACCCTCAATTGATGATAATCAGATCAAAGATCAATCTTGGAGGAGAATTTAGCACCATGAAGTTGGTCAAATAAATCATCAATTTTTGGAAGAAGGTACTTTTTCTTAACTATGATCCTGTTAAGTTTTCTATAATCAATTCATAACCACATTGATCTATCATTTTTCTTCACATTGAGAATATGTTCTCCCAAAGGAGACACAGTTGGTCGAAGAAACCCCTTTTCCAAAAGAGTTTTGAGTTTTTTCCTTAATTCCTCAAACTCCACATTTTACATTATATATGGGGTTTTTTAAATTGGATTAGAACCATTCATGAGATCAATGGATAACTCTACCTTTTTTTTGAGGGAGGTCTAGGTAACTCTTTAGAAAATAAAACAATCTATCCCTAAATAACAGGGAAATTATATATTCATATACTTTAATTTATTTCTTCATGTTTACCAATCATTAAAATAAAGAAATCTATGGTATGTGATTTTTGAAAAACTCAAGTTTAGATATCTCTCCTTTGAAAAAAACTGTAGGTTATCTATTAAAGAATACAAAGATTTACTTTTTTCTATAGTAGATCTTAATATTTTTCTTTGAGATCCAATCTATACATAGTATAATTTCAAAATCAAGTATGATAATGGATACTAGATTTTTGACGAGTTTATACTCACCAAATTAAATAATAGAGTTTCTATTAACTGTTAATGCTTTCCTTCAATAGTCTTCATTGATAACTCTACATCTAAAAGTTCAGGTATTTATTTTTATTCCTTTAAAACATGGAAGAAATAAAGGAATTAATAGAACCAGAATCAAAAAAAGTACTCGCTAGCTTTGAGAGAAAAATTAGAGTACCCACCACCACCTAATTTAGAGATTCAAATTTAGACCTCATGATAGAAAAAATGACCTTTCTACCTTGTCCTATTCTGAGGTAGATGGTGAGTTCCCTTCATTAAATCCATATATCGATAGTGATTGGGAAAGTTCCATAGTTTTACACACTTGAGGCATTGGACTTCAGGTATGGAATTCATAATCTTCCCCTTTTGTTAGTGTTGAGAAGATGTGGCTTCACCTCACTATGACAATTCTGAGAAATTTGGATTTTTCTTCCACATTTGTAACATTTTCCACACTCGAGAAATCAGTTATTTGAGTGCTTATTCCCATATTTGTTTCATGTATAATGTTTCACATTCTTTCCTCATATTCATTGATCAACTATACTCCACACATTTTAATTCAATGATCTCTACATTTTCATTCAATCTAGGGGACCACTACATATCTCCAAACTATAGTTCAAATTTCATAGCAATGCACTTGATCTCCTCTTAGTTTTCAAAGTCTTTGTTGTCTATATTCTTCCATAGATTGGGTTTTAGTACATTGTAGAATCTCTTGAAATTCCCATTAAGATCGATGAAAAATATAGAAGTTTAATGGGAAATTATTTTCAAGTTAATATCATAGATTACTATAGATTTATTTTCCTTCTACTTCAGATATATGAATTCCTTCTCCATTTTCGTTCACATTGAACGAGGGAAATAATTTCAGAAAATAGTTCCCTTGAACTATTCCCACTCAATTGAATCAATCTGCACTAGGGGATTTCTGTTTTTAAATAGTTTCCTCCATTAATCTGTTTCTCCCTCTAAGTAGTATGTATCCAGGGTGACTATATTTTGTTTGGAATAATGAATTACAAAAAATATCCTTTCTATAGAGCTTATTAAATATTCAACAATCAATATTTTGATAGATCTACTGAAATAATGTGGTTGTCGATGCATAAATTACTCAATGATTTTTTTCCTTTTAGGTGAATCTGGTCTTTTGAATTGATTCAAGTTATTTCTTAGAACTAAATTTCATTGATTCATCATTCTCATGAATTTTTAAATTCTCACATCCATTGGAAGGTCGTCGGCCCTTGGTCTATTGTTCTCACCATTTTTGTGGTTTCTCCTATTTCCCGCCATTTTTAAATGAAAAAAAACCTTAGTGAGAAACCTATTTCATTTAATAATATTTTGATTATAGAGGAATTTAATGCCTTAAAACATAAGTATGTTATCCATTAACAATAATTAAATTTCTTATAAATCCTTCATAATGGTTCATAAAAAGATTGTGATTAACCAAACATATCCCATGTGAGTGTCAAACTAGGTGTAAAGTAAGGCCCATTGTCATGTACCAAGTTACATTGAGTTAGGCCCGACACACCTCATTAGATTTGTTACCCTTAGGTACATCTGTTTTGGAATCACATCCACTTGTTCTTATCCAGAGATAGACTTCTTTTCTCGGAAACCAGTTACTTCATATTTCACCATAACACCAAGATATTTTCCTAAATTTTAACTTATCCCTAAGGTTATTCCTAAATTTTTCATATCCAAATTTAAAAAAATTAATAAATCATCCTTTTATACAAACTATGGAATCATTTATTTTATTACATAAACTTTTCATTACATTGTATAAAACAGAGGGTCTTTTAATGATTACTTTCTTAAAAATAAGTTAAATAATACATGAAAACTTAAAACATTTTAAAAAAAATGAAAGGATTTTTCATTGTTTCATATTATGTAATTTTACTTTATCTCATAACATGGGGACATACATCAAAGGAACAGGTGAGCATAAGGCCAAGTAACGGAAAACAGGGGAAAAATTCTACTTGTGATCTTGAAAAATATCAATAAGAACATGAGAAAATACACAAAGGAAAGAGAAAGAGGCATATAATAGTAATACAAATAGGAATAATAACTTGTAAATGTGGATAAAACAATTATTTTATTCATACATAAGCATATCAGAAATTTCTATCAAAGACGTGTCGTAAATATTACCAAGATTATTCACCAAGGTAAGGTAAAACAAGTCATCTTTAGAGATTCAAATATTTACCCAATGCATTAGAGCACTATCAGAGAACATCCATAATATTTATTAGTTAAAATAATTAACATATATAATAATAAAACATTTCATAAATAACTTGTGGAGAATAATAGAAATGGTCTTTATATCAAAATCATGGTGTTTTAAAAAGATGTGCATAAAAACCATATCTTTATGTCATTTTTAACCCCCAAAAAGGAATGTGGGTTTCATGTATGTTAATCATAGAATAAAATAGATAATATTGAAATCTATGTGAATACCTATTTAAAAGAAATAGGTTGGGGTATTCCCAAAACATCATAAGATAATTTCTTGATAAAAAGAGAGAAATTTTGAGAATAAAAATCAACAACATAATGGGTATGAAACAAGGATTTATAGAACATTAAAAAGAAAGAATAAAAGGGAATAAAATTAATTAAATACTCTTAATAAAGTTTATTCATAGAATAAAATGTACATAAGAACGTAGTATAGAAATTTTAAAGACAAAACACATAAAAAGGGAACTTGAAAGGAAAAGAGAAGTTGAGATTTCCCTTAACTTGAAGAGTAACTCCTAAAACATGAAGATATGGAAATTAGGGAATTTAGGATGAATTAGGAGGTAAAAATATTAGATATTAATATAGAATTAATTTTTAATGAAATATAATGTAGAAATGGGTGGGTTTTATCAAAAAAGTGAGGGCTTTCTTATTGATTTTCTTGGACACCTCAGTAGTTGTATTTTCCAAACCATGGGATTTCCCATAGTATTTTCTCATATAATTGTCCAATTAGGAAACCTAATATTTTATTTTAATAAATAGGAGTTGAATATAATTTTATATAACTTAATCCATTTTTATTATTTCATTAAACACACCAAAAACACAAAACGATATTTTTACTATTCACCTAAAAATCAAATATTTTAGAAAAATCACATAAATTCAACCTCACCTAAATTAACTGTTATTATTTACTATGTTATTTTAATTTTATCATAATAATTATCTACATACGACAAATTTAATATTTTTAATATTAAAATCCTTTTTTATTAAAAATAAAAGCGGATAGAAAACGTGTAGTAAAATCCATATTAAAATTTCTGACACTTGAAAAAAAAACTATTTTATCATTTAAATTTAAATAATAGTCTTTAATCATAAAATATAATTAAATTAAAAATTATTAATAATTACTTTTTTATATTAATAATAATAATTTTGTTGAAAATTATAATTTCTTTCCAAAAAACAATTTATCAATTTTTTTAAGTAAAACTGAACTCATAATGGAAATGACAGAAGTAATTTTTATTTACACAAAGGGATTATACAATAATAAAGTAAGTCCATGAAAAATAACCCCTTAAAACATTGGTATATGACCTAAGGGTGAGCTATATGATAATTATAGACTAATGGGGTGGCTCAGCTAACATCACCTGAGTGGTAATCTCCACTAACTTAAACTTCTCCCATAAGTGAATTCGTTCAGGCATAAAAATTTGAATCTTTCCTTGGTATTGGTAAAGAGAAATTCCCAATGGTGACACCTCTCTCAAAAGTTTCAAAAAATGAGCTTCGTATGTCATAAATCTACTTAATTTGGCCATCGAATCTTTATTATGCATTAATTAACAATTATCACTTCTATTTATAATACTAATTACAAATTTTAAATTATTATTGAGACTATTGTTTCCAATAGTCATATTGACCAACAATCATAATTGACCAATGGTCATATAATGGTCAAAACCCAGTGGTCACATTTCAATTATACTCACTTCATTATTAATGGGATATAGTTTTTTTAGTATAAAATACTATGACACACTTTTTTCATAAACAATTATCATTCAAAAAGTTTTGGTTGTTACCACCATGGGCATTAAATCTACCTAAAAAGGGGGAATGAGAAGTGTTAATTGTAATGCCTAAAATCTAGAGCATAAAGAGAGTGGATGGGGGATACATGATAACCATTGACTGTGTTCAAAATACAGCATCTATACTATTAGCTTGGAATGGGGACAAACAAACAAGGGTCAACCGCTAACCATGTTTGGAAAATGAAACATGTCGTATAATGGCTTCCAAAGTATTCCATGACATTAGCCTATGATGGTAGGTGATCCAAAATAGTGTTAGACCAAGTTATTAGGTGGTGGAATCCTACGTGGAAGAGGATGAGGATTCAAACAAGGGGCACTAAAAGAGTGGTAATGGAGTGATGAAATGTTAAAATGGATTATAATACTCTAATAACTATGCCACTATGTCTTAGAGTGAATTATTTTGGTAATTTTGTTATGTAATATGACCATATTCGTCCTCCTAGGGATCTTTATATTGGATGTCAAAAAATAGATAAAAATGTCAAAAATGTGGTATATAACCAAAACATGGGGAGAGGACCTCTCAAGTGAGGGAATAGTCTACCAGGGACATTTACATCTTGTATTAATGACAATATACATGTAGTTTAATATCATACAGTGAGGAAAATACATTGTATAGTTTAACATCATGTGATTTGGACGCGTTACACAATTTCAATTCATGTGTTTGGTACATTGCACATAGTTTAAAGTCATATGGAATGGACCAAATAAATATTTTCTCCAAGGTTACTTTTGTAACATGAAGTAAATAAACCCGAAGTGAATGAGCCTATAGAGGCTTACATTAAAAACAAGTATTGAGAATAAAATGGTGCACATATAAAGGTTTGTTAGAATTGACTGTAGGGGATTTAAATAGTTTATGTTTGTAATGATCTAAACTTGGAATACT
This sequence comes from Viscum album, assembly GCA_963277665.1. NCBI lineage: Eukaryota > Viridiplantae > Streptophyta > Magnoliopsida > Santalales > Viscaceae > Viscum > Viscum album. The sequence continues at coordinate 1,892,561,760 of OY728156.1, forward strand.
CTAAATAGATATGTGTAACTTGGAGGGTTGGAAAACCCAACATGAATGAGCACCAAACATGGCCATCACATCACCACACATTCCTTGGAGGATTTGAAAATAGTTTAAATTTATAATACTTAAACATATACTCTTAATTTACGGTCATACAGTTTGGACCAAGGGATTTTTTATACAACTTATCCACATTAGTATACACCCTCCAAAACTCCTAATCAGATGTGAGTCATGCTTGGTGTGGGAAACAAGGAATGGTGAGGGGGTATTCCTGACATGTAGAATCACAATTTATTGGTGAAACCAAGGGTGTTGGTAATCCACTAGGATATAGAAAGGTGGAATGGTGGTAAATCAAGACATTAAAGACATAGATAAATGGATAACTAGTGAGTAGGGATCGACATTTTAACATGTTTGAGAAATAGGGATAAAAAACATACAGGTCAACAATGGGGTGAGTAAATTCCAGATCAAACATTGACCAAGTTTGAAACACATGATCCACTATTTTCTTCTAGATATCCATTCTAGAATTGGACTGGGATAAGAAGTGATCCAAAATAGCATGAGACCATCCCCAATATGGGGGTTTTCTGGACTCAAAAGATGATGGAAATCAAGAACATAAAATAATCGATGTGTAGAGTAGGCCGTATCAGACTGTGGGATTTCAATTTCAGTTTTTAAAATAGTATAATTTCATATTTCAAGGACCATGGATATTTGTTTCAAGTCATAAATATCAAATCTGGATTTTTCCAATGGGCCAAAGGATTCAGTGAATTTGAGGGTGGGCCTAGAGATGAGAAGTATGAGAATCACTATATATCCAAAAAGGATGGAAATCAAAAACATGTAGTTTTGAAGGTAACACACATTGTTTTAAGGGTGTATGATTTGAAACATGGTGGATAATTTAGATTCATTGCATTTGGACTAGGGAAAACTTTTTCACCAAGGGTATATATAAGGAATGTAAGAGGTAAAACCTGATTTGAATGAGGCCAAGATGGATGATTTTCCACTTACGTAACATAATATGTACTACATAAAGTTTATGGTTATATTTCTTGGACCATCACCTCTCATTTTTTGGCCATAGTGTTTGGGACAATGGGGTTATATCTCGTTTGGATGCATGAAGTGTAGTTTTCTAGAAAACCTTACTTGAATGAGGCCAATGAGTACCAAAACCACATGAAACATCCTAAATAAAACATTCATACAATTTAACGTCGTTACACTTGGAATAACATTTCTAGTTTAATTCCATAGAGCTCATACCATTGTTGAATAGTTTATGTTCATGTTGCATGGACCATTGGATCATAGTTTAGGTTCATAGACATTGTAACTATAAAAGGAGGCCTAACAACATGGGAATATGTAGAACGTAGGAGTGAAAAACATGATAAGAGTAATGGCCTTGGAGGACCAGTTTTACACCACACATTCCCATGAAGGATCTCACATAGTTCAAAGGCATTTTTCTTAGATAGGAAATGGTCAAATTTTAGTGTATATTTGTGTCATAAGAGAGGCATAAACCAAAGTGAATAGATCTAAATAGTACCACATACCAAATAAATACCTTGGAATGGAATTCATACAACTTAAGTTCATAATTCTTAGACTATAAATAAATCCAATGAGCCAAATTGTTGATGAATTTATAGCACGAAAATGATGATATAATGTATGGGAATCACTACATATACCATAATAATGGGAGTAAATCCACACATAGTTCTGGAAAGACATCATGTTGAGAGAGAAACACTAGTGAGGGAAATCCTCTCTAATGAGGGAACTAAGTCATCCATTGGTTATCATGGGGAATCCCATGTCTAGGACATGTGGTAGGAATCACATCTTATGTTTTGGAGAAGCATACCAAACTTGTTCAAGGTAGGATGATAGTGTAACATCATCTGTTGTGGATGTTAACTCCAAGTTTAATGTCATTGAGTTTTGACCATAATAGAAAAATATCTCAAAATGGGTATGTGATGTGAGGTGTTATAAAAAACCTAACATGAGTGGGGGATAGAGAGTCCCAAAACCAAATGAAATACCCAAAGAGAATCCTACTTATAGTGAGGGGGGAATCTCAGCCAAACAAGAAAATTTGGGGCATGATGGGAGTAACACAATGTGAATGAGGACCAAAGACACCCATGCTGCATGACACATTCTTAGGGAGATTCACACATATAGTTTAAAGTCATGATACTTGGACTTGCTACAAATAGTTTATGGTCATGTGGTTTGGACCGTCATCTATTAGTTTAAGGTTGTAGAGTTGGATAATAGGATATGAACTATGAATGAGAAATGTGTAATAATGTGGAATGGAAAACCCATTGTGAGTGATAACCAATAAAGACCACACACCACATATGCACTAATAGGGAGGTTTGCTGATAGTTTTATGTCATGATTCTTGGAATTGGGCTCCCTATTTATGTTTGTGTAGTTCAGACCAAGCACACCGTTTATCATCATGTGCCATGTATCTGGACATAAAATTTAAATTCTTATGGTGAGGAATATTATGGGTGTGAAATTTAACTTAATGATCCATGGACACTAGTGCATTGTAGTTTATCACATTGTGGATAAGATGTTGGTGGTTACAAAGTTTAATTTTATGAAACAAGAATGTGGGTGTTATAAAGTTTATCATCATGCAACTAGTATGATGGTAGTTAAACAGTTTAATGTCATGAAACTAGGACATTCTTGGTATGCAGTTTATAATCATGCAATTAAGACACTAGTAGTTACACAATTTTATGCGATGCAACTAGGATGATAGCAGTCATGTAGTTTAACATCATTAAACTAAGACACTGGTGTTATTTAGTTTATCATTGTATATCTAGGATGATGAAATATCCTAATGTGAAGTATTTTTAGGGAAATGTTTCACTGGTAGGATGATTAATGAACTCTTTATCTATGGTGATAAAAAAGAATGTGTTATTAGGATAGACCCTATGAATGGTATATGGTCCTTCTACATGGGCTCAAACTTTGGCAGATTTATTTTAGGTATCATTGGAATTCAGAGATCCAATACTGCATCACCTTGAAGGAATGAGTGGAGGTGAAAATTCTTGTTGAACAATGCATCTACCTTTTTATGGTTTTTGATTACATTGCATAAGGCCTGAAGCCTATTCTCTTGGAGGGATTGCAGTTGAAGAAGAGGAAATCATGATACTCTTCATAAAATATTCTAGAAAAAGACACTTTTTTGAAGTGATTGAAGAAGAATCTCAATGGGTAAGAGTTCCTCTATTTCATACAGTAGGTAATATGGTGTCACCTAGGTGGAATTTTGAGTCTTCGTCTGCTAGGCCCATAGGGTGTTGGAGATCATTTCATGCCAACTCTTCTTGTTCTGTCCCACCATATTTTTCATAATGTTGGAGTTGATTTTGTTGAATGTCTTGACTAGTCCATTTTCTTATGTATGGAAGAAAGATGTATTCATGTATCGGATTCTGTACTTGGCATAAAACTTTTTCATCTCAACATTAAAGAAGTTAGTGCCATTATTGATGAGAATAACACGATGAACTCCAAATAAGGGGATAATGTGGGAGTTCATGAATTCAATCATAGATTATGACTTGAATTACTAGATAGGAACGTATTATTCCCATATGATGAATAAATTCTTCAAGGATATAATGAACCTACACTATAAAGATGTTGTGGTTGGATAGGGACCCATAACATCGAGTCCTCATATTTAAAAGTGATAGGAATACCTGGTAGTATGAAGTGGATCTGAAATTTGATGAAATAAATTTGTATGAATATATCATTCATGAAATATATTGAAAAACTCAACATAGACATGGACCATAGTGATTCAAAATTAGAATAGTCTCCAAATATGGTGTAAGATCTTCAATCCCACCATATTATCTTCATAAGTAGCTGCATAAAATTCTTACATAACCTGGGGAATCTCATCTCCTTGAATGTAATTAAGGATAATTCTATCAAACCCCCACCTATAGTGATTCTAATATAGGTTAGGCCCACTCTATTGGGTGAACTATACTACAAGTTGATAGATTCGTTCACATTCAGATTGATATAGTGGGAGAGTACCACGTATTAGATACTTGATGAAAGGGGTTGTCCAATAAAAGGTTTTTTCTAATATATGGGGATCTGAATATCCTAATATAGAAGCACTAGTATTCATCTAGTTTACCACCTATCTTCCATAATCTATAATGATGGTAGCGATGACCCTCCAGTGTTCCACATGAAAGAATATAGAATCCTTGTTTGTCTCTGTAAGATATGCACCTATACTAGAAATGTATTCAGCTTGAATATTCTATGACCAATGAATATGAGTCAACTTTGGCTGATAAGGGGACTGGGACATTATCCGGTGAGTGTGATCCATCAAGGGAACAATCACTGGCTTCCAAGTGATAGTGTCACAATTGATATATTTGATGATTAACTTAGAGTCTCGTGTCACATGAATGTGGGGAAAATCAATCTTAAGAGACAAATCGAGACCAATAATGAGATCCGGATACTTTGACTCATTTTGGGTGAAACCTTTTGATAGTATAAATGAGTAGGGAAGGATTGTATGTGAAGCTGTGATGATGAAGATCCCCAAGTCTACCCTACTAAACTTTGGGTTTTTGTTCCATCTACCAGATGGGTTCTAGGATGAATAATAAAAATGAATTTTATTACTCATAAAAATCTAATCCACTATGAGGATGGAACCATATGGGAAATCAATATCTAGAGGAAACTCTTTAGGAGCTATATGGGCGGCCATAAAGTTAACCAACATCTGAACCTTGATGGATTTCTGTAGAATGAACCTGACATCAAACTACTGAAGGATCACCACCCTACACACTAGAAATCCTTTCAACATGGGGAGAATCGGTATATAATTTAGAAGTTCCACATGGGACAGAAGATGTATCTCATTATTCTACAAATAATGATGCATCTCATGTACTGCAAAAACAAACAGGATGTATATTTTCTTGATATGGGAGTTTTTGGCCTCCGTGTTGCGGAGCATGTGACTAAGATAATATAAAATATTCTACCTACCTTAATTTTTTTATGGATCAAAATTATGACGAGGGACTATTCTGGGGAATTCACATAATTGATTAGGGGGTTCCCTAAGATGGGTGGAATAAAAAAAGAAAGTTGTAGAAGATACTACTTGATTTCCCCAAATGTGGCATGACACTCTTCATCCAACAATGGTATATTTATTCATGATCTAGGAAGAAAAAATAAACACTCCGACTATATTTGTAATGAATCGACATATGTATGATATGTAATCTTGGATTCCTCATTGATCTTGGAGGTTACTCAAAGGTGTCATCTAGTTAATGGACTTGATATTATCTGGATCAATCTCAAAGGCTCTATATCCAATGATGAAACAAATAAACTTACAGAAGGTAACCTTGATGAAAAACTTCAAGGGTTTCATCATTAAATCCAAATATTAGAGGTATCCAAATACATTATTAAGATATATGATATGGTTCAGATGAAGGTATGATATGAACACCAAATCATCTAAGAATAAATCCACTAACATCTTGAGGGTCAGTTTGAAGATTTGGTACATGGTTCGTTGATAAATGGTTCCTATTTTCATCATACCATGAGGCATTAACTGATATAAGAATGTTCCTTTCAATGACATGTGGGTGGAAGACTCATCATATTCTGTGGCCATTTGGATCTAATTGTATATGAAATATCCATCCATGAAAGAGAGAGCATGCAACCAAGTGGTGGAAACAATCAACAGTTCTGTCACTATGATGATATAATAATCCTTCGGATTATAATGGTTTAGATTCTATAAGTCGATATGGAATTTTATTTTCTAGTTCACCTTCTTGATAGGGATGATGATGGTAATACACTTAGGTTACTTAACTTCCTTGATGATGTTGTCTTTGATAATATTATCAACTTCAGCATTGACTATGGAACCATGAGAAGTCTGTATTTTCCTGGGAAGCAACATAAACCCATACTGATTCATTGAGAGACCAAGACAATATATAGTGAAATGATGGTATAGTCTTGGAATCTCATCATAACTCTAGGTAAAAACATTGTGATGCTACTTATGTAAATCCACACAATGACTTTGTACCTATAGAGGCATGGTTTCATTAAATAGAATTAGTCTTTTATCTACATTAGTACAAAGGTTCATATAAATAAACTCATCAATCGTAGTGGAGACACCCTCTTTGAACATGGGAGGAGCATATTCTAAATCTACTTTATCATATGAAGTGGTGGAATCAGTGGAATGAGATGGCTCATCATGTATGACTGATTTTGGGGTAGAAGTGGTTCCATCTTGGTTAGATCTAGAATACTTGCTTCAGAACTCCAACATAGTTGAAACCATAGTGATAGAGGCTATCGAGACAACTCCATCAAGCCTGTGACTGTAGGATATGTTCTTGATGTCAAAGCAATGGTTGGAGGTCGGTTTCTATCAGTTCAACACGGCTCGATGAATCATATAGTTAGGATGTACAATAATATCCATTGGGAGAACATCTTGGTACCTTATCAGGGTAGGGGTTTCTCATATCACTTAGTACTGTCTTGTGTGGGTATCCAGGGTAATCTTATAATGTTTCTTGTACTTAGGAATGCGGCTCCCTTTCCTCTCAAAAACTATGAAGCAACCTCCCAAGTCTTGTAATCATGGATTCCAACTTGTGAATTGGAAGGATAAAATAAACATTCAAATTTATAAATGGGCTAGTTGCAATGGTGGTCTGCTCATCCTCATTTGTATGAACCTTCTTTTCCTTTCTCTTGTAATAGTCAATATCTAGATAGCGGTCCTCCCAAGAGTCAAAGCGGGATGTATCACCTTGATTCAACCATACTCAACCATTTAGGGAGTACTTTTTGCATTTTTATAAGAGTAGGGAACTACTGTATAATGATGGAGCCAAGGAATACCCAAAAAGCTTTATAGGTGGTATCCTGTGAGACAAACATGACATCAGTACTCACTACAAAGCCAAATAAATGGATCTTCAAAGGAATTATACCACACTGTCTCTGCTTAGTCATTTCAAAACCCTAAGTCTTCAGGTCATAAGAAATCAAGTCTAATTAAGTCATTTCGATCATGCAGAGCATCTAGGTCGGGATTAGATTGATCCCAAAACCAATGTTCACCAGGAAGTGGCATATTTCTTAGAAAAAGAACTAACAAATGACATACAGTGTGGAGATATTCCCATGTCTGAGGTAGTCATCATATTCTCTGAGAAATTTTATGTTGGCTTGGCATTCTACTTACCTGACCACCTCTGCATAGTAGGTCATTGGGGTTGCAACCTATTATTAGAATTGGAGTGGGATTTTCAAGGAATATATGAGGGACTCATTATTATTTTTGATAAGTTCAGGGCCTGACTGAGGATAGATTTTAGCTAGGTGTTGATAATCACAGTGCATTTGAGGATATTTTTCATAGGTAGTTAGCACAGATTGCTATGGATTCATGTATGGCAGAGCGACATGGGAGGACTATTCATACTAAGCTCTTTATAGAAATTACTGCATACATTCATTATAATTCACAAATAGGATCAAAGTACTATCCTGATCTTTTTGACATTTTTCATGTCCTCGAATTCCTCTTCAACGGGGTCAATTATAAGTACTCGGTGAACATAATTGACATTCCTCATCATCATGGACCATGAAGAGATCCAAAAACTCGACAATGTTCATGAAGTCATACTCCTAATCATCATCATAATAATCTTCTAATGTTGGGTGGAACATTAAATAGATTCCCAAGTCTAGAGGCATGAAATCAATTAGGTTATAAGAATATTTTCCACTGGAAGAGGACTTTTCTTTCCCTTACATCATTGGAGACTACTCTTTTGAGACTTTTAGGGTTGCGATGGGGATGTAGAAGTAGTAGACTGGGAATTTACAATAACTATAAGAGGTTTAAGACCACCTAAGTAGTCATGGAAGATTCCATGGGTTCAAGGGGCTACCCTATGATCCAACAAGTCATCATAATTCTAAGTCCCAAGGATGTAAACCAATTCCCATTCACTAGATACCTCAATATTACTGCCGAGATTATTGGAGATGTGTACCACCTACATTATGACATTTCCCAATATTACCAGACCATTATCCACCTTTTATTAAATATAATACATAAACATATAACAATATTTGATGGTATTTCCATGGATATTGTTGTAATGGAAATTGTTAAGTGACCCGTATGCTCGGTTTCATTAGGGTTCTTTAACTCTTGGAGCTTTAGAATCCCCTAAACCAAGGAACTGAGGAAATAATTTGAAAATTATTAATCATTTAAAGAATAAGTTTAGTTTATCCTATTAGTGAAGGTAAATATAGGATATTGGACCTGAAGATGGGTTGGATCCTTATGAGGAATCAGATTCAAATTCTCTGGTCGAGGTTGTTATTGTGGGAGTGGTGGATCCATATGATTATTCACTTTGTGAGGCAGATCTTGATGAGACTAATGCACTCAGTGAGGATCCATTAGTAGAGTGGGGGAAATTCTAATGGCCCTAGGGCCTCTTCATGTACTACGGTGTCAGTCTATTTCCTACCAGTTCTTATTTCAGTGGTCGGGGGATCTAGTGGATGATCCTTTAGGGCATACTGTATGTTTTCTTCTAGGAACTGGACCTTGTTAGAGAAATATCGAAATCCACTTGCAATGTTTTGAGTTATGATGTAAGGGACCAGATCAGTCTTAAGTTTCTACACTAACATCATTAGTAGATGAAATTATGTTAATGGAATATCAATTTCATTTGTGAGTCCTTTCCACTAGTTGAAGAAGTCTGTAACACAATCATCCGGTAGCTGTTTACACCTAAAGAGGTTTGCAATTCTTGTCATGATCATGGTAGAGCTTAACTATTATAGAAACTGCCGATGGAGGTCTTCCTAACTAGTGATGGACCCTACGGGTAATTGGATATACCATAAAAGTGTAGGCCCTTCAAATTTCTATACAAAAAATCAGATCTTGATGGCATCTAGCTATTTTAGGGTTCCTAACATGGGCCCGAAACATGAGCTGAAATTGGAAAAATGATGTAGTGTTTTTAGCATCCCATTGAAAGGGGAAAATATTGGGTTTCCACAATATGGGTTTGGTCACATATCATTTACCCATTCCAGATATGTCTTTCTTTTAAGTGGGATCTCTAACTATCACATCTCTTTGGGTTCGAGGTGTTCGGTGAGTGCGGCTATGAATTTGTCTTTGTGGGGTTATATATCATTATGAGGATCCCTGAAAACTAGTTCATTGACAAGCTCATCAACCTGGAAGGAAGTTTAAGTTTATCAAGGAGTAAATATATATGGTTTAAAATGAATATTATCACACTGATTAGGCAAATTTAGTGACTCATATCTTTGTTACATTCCCTAAAACTCCCACCGGTTCTCTGTCAGGATGTGTAGGATTACCAGGCTTAATTGGGAGAAATTGGACCAAGAGGACTTGTGGATTCCCCTTTCTACACTAGTGGAGGAGGACCAATATCCTATCAAGGAGCCCCATCATTTGAACAATGGTTGACTATGAGATCATTGATGCACTGCTTCAGATCAATGACCTACAAGAGCAAGGTGTTGATTGTGGGATCCGTCTCTGTCTTCTATGAAATATCAAAATGAATGATGGGATCAAGAGGTCACTTTCCATAGTTGGAATTTTTACTTGAGGTAAATTGTGCTGAGGGGTCTACAAGATTGATTTTCTACCTTTGTATCATAGTTTGAAGACCTGTATGATGTTCTACTTGATACTACACTGCACCATCGGGAGGGTTTTCTCTGTAATAACCTATGTCAGTTCCCCCAACCTTGGATATCTCAAGGACATCCATGTTTTCCAGAACTACACCTAGAAAAAATAATCAATATTATTGTGTATGTTTGGTTTTAATTGGAGAGAGATGAATTGTATTGTAACGTACTGTCCCCAACCCTATATCTGTACATGTAGAGATGTATATTCCACGATTCTATGGAGCATTGTGAGGATTTGGATGCATCTCGATTGGAGGGTCTAGTTCTATCTAGCCAACATAGGGTGTTGAGCCACATTGGGTTTTGAAAACTAAACCATGGGGAAATATTGATAAATTCTATTGAGGTGATCCTACCTTCCCAAATAGAACATGTAATGGTGTTGGAAGTGATGAATCATTATTTAAATAGTCTGGTGAAAGCATACAACCTGTCCCTCAGTGAGGGATTATAGAATGTAAAAGTTGGAAGTTTCATTCATCTATAATACCACTAAAAATTTATCAGTATCTAGATTCTCCCATATGTTGTATTCCTTAGAAGTGGGGTACTGATAATTTTTGGACTAGGATTTGATTAACACTGGCTGAGAGATGGGAAACGACATCAGCGTGGATCAGTGCAACAATTGGTTTGTTGGTTTAGGAGATGCTTTATGATTAGACTTTTCTTTTCATGTTGGGACATCTCTTGGAAGCATCACCAACTGCATCATTACATTGTTATAGAACTGGGTTCTCACCATAGCCACATGTGTGAGGGAAGAAGCACTCCATGGTGTCTCAACTAGATGTTCATCATATATCCCATTATAGAATATTTCTCTGTGATCCTTGGTAGAGGGGTAGAGGGAAAATTGAGATGATAGATATGGATGCACCATTATCCCATGTAAGAGAGACAAACCATCCTCCACCATTATGTACATGGAGAATAATTTTTTGATTTTTTTGATATTGCCTTCTAGGATGACAAACTTCATCTACTGGGCTCATTCCCAAGACTCTAATTTTAATGAATGGGGTAAAGGATCCATCCTTAAATTTTATTATTCCTTAAAATATTAAAGGTTAACAATATTGGTGAAGACTTGGAAATTCCAAAAGTTTTTCCTTCAATGGTAGTGGTTCATCCTTTTTCCCAAGGATAGTTCTTAAGTCTAGGGTAATTATTTTTCATGAGGGGAATCTCTATGATGTTGTGAGATAGCACGAGGAGGACCTCAACTTTGATTAGTTGACATATGGGTAGGGCCACCATATCTGTAATTTTTAGAGATTTGAGGATATTTTATTTGACTACTGTATAAGTGGGTAGGGCCTCCACTATGGTTGTTGAATTAGCATGAAGGACCTTTTTTTTGTTTCAGATGTGATATAGAGAGGACCTCTACATTGGTGTATTGATGTTCAAATAGGACCTTCACATTGTATACTATATACATGGGGATGATCTCCATGCAGACCATTGAGTTATTGGGGAGGACCTCCACTCTGGTTGGATATGACATGAGGATGACCTTTATGTTGGGAATCATAAGTATAGAGAGGACATATGTATTGAAGATAAATGAAGAATTGGGGACCTTATCTTAAATTGATGCTATAGATGGGGGCCCTCTGCCTGACCTAGGCATGGCATGATGAAGACCTTCACATTGATAAATTGTGACTAGGGGGAGGGCCTCTATGTTGCGTAGTGGTGACAACATAGGGTGGACCACTATACTAGTCATAAAATATCGGAGGACCCTCTCTTTAATTGGGAATGAGATGAGGAGGGTCTTCACACTAATTGTGGGAGAGGGGAGTATATCCACTTCGGTTGGTGATGGGGAAGAGAGGACCTCCGCACTAAAAATTATTATAATTGGATGGACTATAATGGATATTGGTGGTGCTATTGATTAACAGATTTAACCCAGCCTGTATATGGTGCAGTTAGTGTCTCAATACCAACTGGGCATAGAAAAATCCCAACTCTTTTGTTGTAGGAGTCTTGTGGAATGATATTATAGTTGAAGGGAACATTGGATCCATGTAAGGTAATTCTTGTCGTCAGACATTCTCATATGCTTTTCCAGATTTTGACACCAAGTGGTCCGAACTGGGGCTAGTGGAGAAGGTATATAGTCTACATGTTCTCTAGACTAAAGGAAAAATTATTGATGGCATTGATGGGTCTAGTTGGGATCCCTTATTGGTGGATCTCATTCAGTAGTCGTGCTCGTGATTACTCAAGAATACACCACCTCCTCATAGTTGGGGAATGAGTCATTGTATCTCTTTGAGGAATAGCTCCCAAAGCAATTTCCTATTGGAGTGGTGAGTGGTTTCTCCCTCTGTGGACCTTGGGGAAAGGGTGGTGATGAGGTGTTGTAGCCTCCAAGTTCTAGAGGACCATATCCCTTGGGGGAATGAGACCCTCTTTATCATATCGATGTACGAGGGTGTCCGTCACCCTTCTATGGATGATCTTTGAGGGTGAGATGGGGTATGGTAACCTAGAATCTGTAGTCACAATGGAAGTCGTGGAAGAGGTGGAGTCATGCAAAATTTTCATGTTAACATTTTTCTTGCCCCTTAGCCTATGGGTATTGGGTGGGTGGTTCCATATAGATTGAGTCCTTAAAATAATGTGTATTCATCATTTAGTATGAATACTGGGAAATTAATTCCTAATACCCCAACGTCTTCCAATATTCCATGGTTATAGAGAGAGGTCCACATAGACAATGTTGTAGACTTGTGTCCCTAACATTTATATACCCCAATTTTTAGTGTGTTCTATGTTGGGCCCATTGTTTTCCTGTTGGGCCCTAGCACCGGATTTCTTGATCTGGTGACATGCTAATCCGCCGATGTCTTGAATTCTACTAGTATCCAAGTTAAAGATAATAGTTTCGCATCAAGTTAAGCATTTCTATTTATAACACTTTATTCAAGCTACAATACCATGTGTGTTAACATGTTCTAGCATTGTATTTTTTCCCCACATTCCCTCTTTCCAATGGTGGGAATATTTTATCCCTTTTCAATAGTTATGTATTTTCTTTGATCAAAATGGGATTATAGGATGTCGATTGCTCCTTCCATGGATTCCTCCTTGGAACTTGTCACCTAGTCCTGGTCTCTCTCATAGAGTTAATTCATGTTCGTGGAACACATTACTAGTGCCATATTATTGTTGTTGTTGGTATATTAAACTTCTTTTTTCTAGAAATTCAAGTGGTTCGTGATAGGGAAGAAAACTTATGTTAGGAGAGTAGTCATGTTGTGCATCGCTGGTATGTTTGGATTCTAGGAACATTGGTCACCTGTATTCTTCCTCAAAAGAGGGCATATCATGGATGCATCATGGGAATGGAGCCCATGGAACCCCTATCAATCATGAGGTATCTGAAATTGAGGGTGTGTATATTCCAAGTCTTTAACCTCATGCATCCCATGTTTAGCATAAGGTAGTTGGCACCATAGGTGCATATCTTCTATGTCTTTCACATATAGCTGAATGAAAATTGTTTTTTATTATTATGCAATCACTTTTAAGGAAAAAGTTGAGAAACCATAAATGACCTCCCCACATCATCAATTCACCAATTCACCACTTAAAACCATACAATACCAATGGATGAAACCCATTCAAGCCTTCAAACCGAAAAACCAGTGCAGCTAGAGCCGAAGTCACCAAGAAATGGCCAAGGTAACATGAACTAGGGGAAAAACATTAGGAGAGATGGGAAAACCTCAGAACTGATCTCCTCAAATGCCCACCGATGAGACTGTCGACAGCATCCTAAATCCAAAAACCCATCGACAGATTCTAGTTGCATTCTTCCAAACCCTCTAGCGAAGTGAGATGGGCCCTGAGAAGTGAACATCCACAAAGGGCAGCGAACAGACCAGGGAAAGGAAGGCCAGGCTATCTGGATGCTGCACCCTACTCTTCAGGTGACCATAACGCATCCTCGGACCAAATGCCACTCCACAAACCCCTTTCGAGCATCTTCGAAGTACTGAACACCCAAATCCAAGAGATCGCTATAGATCCAATTCATCCCAAACAAAACCTCAAACATCATACCATGGAAACAAACACACACCAATTCCACTGCCAAATATACATTGCAAGAAACTCACTCATACCGCAAAATCATCACTACAACCCCATATTTTCCCTCAACCCTTCCCATAGAAACCACTATAATCTAACCAAGGAACCCCAGCTAGTACTATATGCATCCGACGGAACAAACCCTTAGTTGCGAAACTGGAACACGAACCCTACGCTTTAAAACGGATTGTGAATCCACCCCACAGAAGCTTCCCCCATCACCGTGGAAGAAGAATGTTATTCTTGGAAGGCCGATGCGCATCCCCAAGGCCCTAGGAAATCGATGCCACACCTAATCTAATGAATGCCACACTGGATCCCAAACACAGAGGAGCACTAGATCCTGACCCCAACACTACAAAGAAACTAGATCTCGGTCCTAATGCAACAGATCGAAACCCCAACTCCGCTTAGAGGAGGAACGACCCTGTCGCCACTGCGGGTCTCGAACATGATGCAATATAATCCATCACCGTAGATAAGGACCATAACCACGATGCCACACCAGATTGCGACCCCATGCCTCGGAGAATATGGTAGATGACTCAGAACCCACCGAGTCCCTGGCCATTCACACCACAGAAGAATGACTACGATCCCACCCTTCACCAAACAATTGCACCACAGACACGCTGGGGAGACCGAGGAAGAAATCGTAGCCTAGCGGAGGAGTGAGGTGGTGATAATAAAATGCTAAATCATTACAGATCCCCTTTTAATGACGTATGAATTTTGGGTCACAAGTTTAAAATCATTTAGATATGAGGTTTATTGATCAAGAAACACCATGTAGGATGATTAAGATGGTTAGTCCTAAATATCACCTAGAAGTTTGTCTATGGTTGTATCAGAACAGATTGTGGGAGGGGCGGATCTAGGAGGTGTGTCACATGAAGGGAATATGACAAAATAAAAAGGAAGATGGATCGTGACACTCAATGGGAGAGGATATAGGAGGTGTGTCCTATAAAAGAAATATGTCACACAATGAAGGTGGATGGATCAAAATTCCAAGTGGGAGAAGATCCGAGAGGTATGTCCCATCAAGGGAAGATGTCACACTGTGATGTTTGATCAGTGCACTAGTGAAGGTAGATCAAGGGGGTTCATCCCTAGGACGGATCACCATGTTTTACTTTTGGTCAAAATTGAAACTCTGGGAGGCTTCTTACATACCCCATTCAAAATATATGGATCAAAACCAACATAGTTTGATGCCATAGTTTAAGGTTGTGTGACAGGAACACTTCATGTAGTTTAACATCATTTGGTAAGGATGTTCACATCAAAAATAGCGCATTGGAGAGGGATGATGTGGATCTTATGCATAGAATCTTCCCTTCAAAATATAATTTCTCGTTGTTGGATTATGTATTGTCCTTACGAATTGAATTAACCTTAGTTACTGGAAGAGATTTTGTTGACCAGGTGAGTGGAATGATCTTACTAAGGATGTGGATTGAAGAAAATAAGGATGGATGTTGATGTTTGGTTTGGACAGTAGGGAGGCTTTTGACATTTCTTCGTTAGTTTGGAATCATATCCCACATATTTAATAATGGTATGTACATATACCTAAAGAGTATTCCCAAAAGATCATGTGGTTGGGGATTCTGTAGAGATACATCTTATATGGTTGGAGGTTGGGGATTATATCTATAAATAAGTCCTATAGGATCATGTGGTTGGATTTCATTATTGCTAATAACCTCTAAGCCCATGTTATTCATGATAAGTGTGAGAAAAGAAAGGTACAAATAGACCCGACACTCATGTCATGTAAGAAACATCAATGAGAGATTATGTGGGGTTTACATGTAGAAGATACCCAAGAAGTATTTCATTCCATTTGAGGAAGATATAATTCAATGGGAATAGGATCACATTCCCTTTTAGGATAGGCAGTGTGAGGACTATCCCATTCCACACAAACACATAGAATCCTTCCCTTATTTCATAGGGTACGATCACATTTTAATGTCATGTGTCGGGGATGATGATACTATGAAGTTTTACATTATGCTACTTGGAAGTGGAGGAATCACTCCATACCCCTTGGGATTAAATTATAATAGATCATGAACTTATATGAGGGTAATGGTTGGGTAATTACAGGGTATGATTATGGGGAGTAAAGTTCACTCACAAGTTCCTTGTTAGCATGACTAAGCTAAGAAGCCATAGGAATTGGCATACCTATGATGAGAATCAAGAGGTATGTGGAAGTATAGGGATACACTATTAGTGTATTGGGACATATTATTAGGTGGAACATGTACCATAATGACTCAAGGTGTAGTTGAATTGATCATGGATGGGTGTGGGGGATCTATGACCTTAACCTTAATGAAGAGGTGTTAGCAGGAGGGAGGTAGAATGGGAAGACCTAGGAGAGGGGACTCATGAAGCCATGGGCTTCATATTGGGCGATTCAAAGAGTTAAGGGGATTCACAAATTAGGAGGATTTGTGAAATAGTGTGACCCTACCTCATGATGAAGTCCGGGTTTAGGGATGAGTGCTTTACAAATGCTAAAAGATTTGTGAATCCTAATGTTCATCTAAGGGACTTTTTTCCTTCATGAATGACATAGGCCTTCAAAACATGAATCTCCACCTATGGTGGAGGTTTTCAAGAACACACAAAATAGGGTTTATAAATCCCAAGTACATTGGATGATCTATTTCAGACAAGTTTGTGATGCTCGGGAGTTTTGGGAATTATAAAATATTTGGAAGTTGAAATCTTGGGTCACTATCCTATTATGGTTTTAATGAGGGTTGTATTTATAGGAAAGTTGTTTTGTGAAGTTAGGGAGATGTTCAGAAAAAATAATGTGATTCTTGAATGTGCATCACTTTATCAGACTCATGAAGCACACTATCAATCTTTCATGTTGTCATGAATCAATGTTGTACTGGAAGAGGACAACATCAACTCTTCGCATGGTCGTGATGAGCCACCAGACTTAAGGAGAACAACGTCAAGTAATCATGTGTTTGTGAAGTTGAATTTTCATCTAGGGTTATTTTTTATCTCTATCCATTCTTGAAGAGGCATGGCTTAATGAGAAAAACTCCACTAGAGGGGTTTTGTCTATTTTGACTTGGATTTTCATCTATTCTGTTTCATATTCCTTGACTATTCCCATGGAAAATATTTTTTCTACAACAATTAAAAAATCATTAAATATTATTGAATATCTTATATAAAAAGTATCTTTTTAGGTTTATAGATTTA
Source organism: Viscum album (assembly GCA_963277665.1). Lineage (NCBI taxonomy): Eukaryota > Viridiplantae > Streptophyta > Magnoliopsida > Santalales > Viscaceae > Viscum > Viscum album. Next base: position 1,892,579,016 of record OY728156.1, read on the forward strand.
GATAATTAAGACACAACCCAATCTGATAAATCCCATGTTCGTAGTTTCAAAAGTAAAATATCCCTATTATATATGAAACTATATAATTCATGACTGGTCTTACACATCTCTGAAAAATTTGATCACCTGTGTTATCCTTATAAACTTATCATATATACTACATTTATCCATAACCGATGGAAATATAAATATAAGAATGGGTTCGCTCAAACAATTTATAAGGGAAACATATAACTGGAGAAAGCATGTATTATACACGTCATAAATGTTATTGATATAATAGGAAAAATACATAAATCCATAATCATCTTAAAACTGGGAGAATTATATATCCATGAAAATAAATTAAAAAATGGATATAAATAATAATAATATCATACTGATGGAATGTATACTTCAAGACATTAAAATCCGACTATCAAGGCCTCATACTAATACACTTTACTTGTGTTTAAGACAACATTAAAGACAAATTTCTCTAATGGTTTTTTATACAAAAAATCCCCCAACATTTTTTGTCACATGATACCCATAAATGAATAAATGGGATAAATAACCACCACTTGATTATGTCCAACTCATTCATCGAAAGAGTCATCAATACATTTAATACAATTCCATTAGGAATCTTTTACTTAATAAAACTTATTTATCAATATAATAAAAGATATGGAAATCAAATACATATTGAATTTGAATTTTTATTCAATAATCATCCAGAGTGCCAATAATTTTACCCATGTCAATAAATAGGATAGCATGATCATAACCCATATTGAGAAAGAAGGTGAATGGTCAACTAATATATAGTCAAACTTTACTATAACCATTCATATTGGAATAACAATATACATAATTCTAATAAATTTACCCATGTCATTAACATAGATAATATTTACAACCCATCTGGAGAAATATGGAGGATAGTTAAACAATACATATTCAACACTCTAATAATCATATTTATTTTAATAATAATATACAAAATACCAATACATATCACTATATTAAAAGAATAGCATACTTTCTAGGTGAACATCATAAAATTTAAATTATGTAAAATGTGATGTCCACATAGTGTAGAGAAATGAGTATATGGAATTCAATACTTGAATAAAAATATCAAAATACATAAAGGGAAATAAGGTGTATGGTTTAAAAATAGTATATCCTAAGTGTAACAAAGGAACCATAGGAGGATTTTGAAAAATTTAGAAAAAATCCTTAAAAAAATTAAATAATGACACCTCCCAAGAAGGGAACATGAATTGAATTGTTTTGTACTGTGAGATAATTTTCTCAAATTATAAGATATATAAATTAGAGAATAAATCAAGAATCATAAACCCTACTAGGGAAAACCCATTTGAAAATTTAATGGTATTGGATGTGAAAACCTAAATGATATTTTATAAAAAAAAAATTAACATAGATGTAAAATATGATGTTATAGGTCACATCCAAAATTCTTTTTCAAAATATGAAGGGAAACCTCTTTAGAAAAATTTACTTTTAAAAAAATCTCTAATATTAAATCATTAAATATGAAATAATTCTTTCTTTAGGAAATGTGGATTCAAAACATTTTATTAAAAAAGGGTCATTTTTAATACTTGAAATTAGCATAATCTTAAACCCGAATTTTAAAATTAGTAAAAAAAATTATTTATATTAAAAATTATTTTTTCTAAATATGTTCATAAAATACCATAAAATATTATTGACGGAAAATGCAAACATGGTGAAACAAAGTTTAAGAGAAAAAATTTTAACTAAAAGAAGGGGATTTGAGTTTCCAAAAAACCTTACTACTGGGGAAAACTATATCATTGTTCACTTGAATAAGAGAATATGTTTTGGATGGTAAATACCATTAAAAAGAAAAATTATGATTGAAAAATATCCATCTTTAGTGAATACACTATAAAAAGGAAATATAGTTCTTAATATGTAACAATTCTCAAATAATTGAATTTGAGACCAAGAACATTATTGGTGATTGAAAAACACTTTAATCAAAAACCCAATGAAAGAGAGGGATTGTAATTTAAATTTAAATAATATTTGTAAAATATAATTCATGATATGATATCTAAAATAGTTTGTATATACACTACATAAATTAAATTAGTTTTATAATATAAACAATTTCTCAAATAGAGTAATTTGTTATGAAAAACTATATCCTTGTTTCCTTTCTTAGATAATCAGACTCTAACATCTTGTAATAAATACATAAAAAATTATTATTATATTTTATAAACTTACTCATAAATAATCCATTTTATAATCCTTATTATAATTTTTGATCCTGAGCACTTTAATATGTTATAGTGTATTATGACCATTGGGTTTCAATAACCTTAAATATTTTGCATACGTCCACTAATTTCAATATCATTACCCATAATTATATAGAATATTAAATATTTATATATCATTTAATATTTTATAATATATAACTTATAATTATTTATAATTTTTTTTATTTCATATGTTTTTGGTCAATTTATGTGAAAACTAAATTCATAACAACTTATTTGAGTAATTTTAACAGTCAATAATGATTTATTAATAAGAAAGTATATACTTCAAATATCCTTTCAAAAACAATAAAATGATACTTATTTTATTGTTAACCTATAATATTATCATTATTCAGTATCTCATAGTCATCCCTGATTGGATTTTAAAACATTTTTCATGTAAGTGGTTCAACCGACCCAAACATAGACATGCCTCAACTTTATGGGTGAGTATGGTTGAGGCGGTGATTATTTTGACATAATATATTTATAATAAAATAAAATAATTTTTTTTATTTTATTTTTTAATTTTGAAACATATATTAATATTTTTTGAAAAAATAAATTAAAACTAAGAGAAAATGAAAAAATTATTCTTTGTCAAGATGGTAGTCCGCACACATGCACGACTTACATTTCATAATTTTCTAAGTGGATAGAAATGAATAAATAAGGACTGTAACATTAAATGAAAATATTTAAGTATAATAATTACACTAAATTCATAATATTATTATCATGGTAAGAATTTTGCAGGAGAACATATATGATGAAAACTTAAGAAGGATTTGTCACTTATTTAAGAGACTATATCATTCCATAGAAGTATTACAGAATTTAAATGGATTAGGATAACTATGAGTTACTAATAGAGTATTTAAATGGTATAGGGTTCTAGTAAGAGTAAAATAGTTTATTGAAAAGTATTAATTCAAAAGTGAGGTTCACTATTTAATGGTTAATGGGGTATGTTTCTTTATGTGAAAGTAAGAACAATTTCGGAAAACCATTACATTTTTCAATAATGGATTATCTTATTTATGGTAAAAAGGCTTAAAAATGAACAAAGTTATAGGGTAAATATATATTATAGAATTAAAATCTAAACAATTCAATTTAATACATGTTTTTTTTAAATTTATATGACTTTTACACTATGTTAAACTTAATTTACCCCTTTTACTTTTACTGTTACAATTAATTAATAAATTTAGTATTAATTTTTAAAACATTAAATTAAAATTAACATTATATCCTAATTTGAATATTATCATTTCAATTTTTCAAACCATTTTAGAAAATAAAATTCCAATAGGCATGAAAAGTTGATTTTAAAATTAAAACACCTAAATATTTAAAACAGTTTTTTTGAAAAATATTGTTTGTAAGATTTTAAATATATATATATATATATATCTAATAAAATTATCATGGTTACTGATTTTAAAAAAATAAATTGATTTATTATGAATTTTATAAGATTTATGATTCTTCTAAGGAAATCAAAAATTAAACCTCATATTGGAAATTTAATATTTAAAGAGAAGACCACAAACTATTTTTTATCAATGTAACATTTTACTTTGGTTCTATAAATATTTGGTATTTGTTTTATATTCATTAATAATATTTAAAACTGAAAAATATTATTCATTAATTTCATATTTGATTAATTTAATGGTTCTTCAATATTATTTTTTATTCTTATGAAGTGATAAAAGAATGGAAATTATAATTGTTTTAAATTATGTATTCCTCAACTACAAAGGAATATTATTAGAAAATGATCAAAAATTGATAATAAATAACTTTTGATATGATAAGTTACAAAATGTACAAATTTTATGTAATATAAATTCTCAAAATCAAGAATTTATGTTTTAATGGAAAGTGAAATATATAAATAAAACTGATTTTATAGAAAATTAACTCACATTAACTGTTTATCTTTTAAAGGTAATGTTTTTTAATTGATTACTATATTTGGTTAATAAATAAGGCTATTATAATATTTTGCGGCTCATTTACATCGGTTGTTGTGTGAATGATATGTTACAAAACATATTAAATTATTTGAGGTAATTATAATTTTGGAGTTTTACATCCACCCTAAATAAACTTCATCCTCATAATTTGACTGATTTGATTTGAGTAATTTGTATAGTGGACTTATAATTGACCATAAACCACTTGATGATCATAGATTTATTTAGGATTTGTAATGATATTTATCTTTATGAGAAATCATTATATTTTCATTATAATGGGATCTAACCTCTTCTTAATTTTATATATAATTCTTATTAAGGATGTTGATCTAGATCAATAATAAATAACATACCACAATCCATGAAAATGATTTATATGATAATTATACCACAAGATTTTTCATTTATATATCAATATCTTGTAGGTTGTAAGAACATAACAGACATAATAAACTTGAAAATATATATTAAACACTCACTATAAGATTAATAATTAATAATTTTATAGTCTTTTCATTTTTTGTATGATTATTGGTGTCTATATCCCTTTTTGGAACTTTTACTAGGACATTAAGCCGCATAATTCCAAGCTCTCTTGAAATTGAAGAAATTTATTTTTATAGCTTCTCTTTTTCCCTTACACTTATAAGACTGATGTTGTTTATGATATTTATCAATTTATCATTCATGAGAGTCCATATTTATCTTATTTTGTATGCTTGGGACTTTGACTATATTCACAATTTTTTTCTTCATATTTCTTGATAGTTCGTTTAGCATAATCACATGGTTTCTCACTCATCCAATATTATGTTCAGTTGTTCCTTTAGGTATACTGTAAATTTTCCATCAAAAATCTGGTTACTTCTAGCTACAACCATTAATAAAACAAAAAAAATTTGAAATTAATGGTGAAACATTATAAATAAAGTTCAATTATCATAATTAATAACATAAAAGGGATTCAGTAATAAATAATTTTACCCTTATCATCACATTACCCTATAATTCCTTTTCTTAAACCTAAATTAGTCTTAATATAACCTATATAATTTTTTGTTCAACGTAAGTTTCTTTTTTTTGTTACTTCATACTTCATAACACATTCCTTAATATAGAGATCCCAAATTACCTTGAAATTTCATAAAATAAACTAAACTCATAAATCATTTGAAATATAGTCTCAAAATCCATCTTATGCTTCCTCAAAAAAACACATATAATTCCTAATATCATATACACAAGTATTTATATAACCTAATCATATAAATTCAATTAAATACCTTTCTAGAAAATTATTTTAATTTCTAAGACATTAAACTACAACAAAATTATATATTTCCACCAAAATTAACTATATAATTAACCCCCAATTGATATTGACCTCTTCGTTATAAGGTCACGTACGAGCCACTATGTATCATTATCCAACAATAAGATAAACTTCCCCAAAAAATTTAATGAATCAATTATCAAAATGATTCATACCAATTACTATCTATCATATTTATTTAAAATTAGAAAACCCTTTATTATCTCATCGTAATGTGTATATTTAACTTAAGCGTTATCGATACCAGAACCATGTATTATCAATAGATATCCCCAAATATAACCTTGTCATAAAATCAATTTTCAATTTTATGGAAACAATTTAATATATTATTTCAAAATAATAATGAAAAACTAGTGGTGAACTATTCTTATATGTTTCACATAATCTTCAAATGGTTTTTAAATATACCAATATTTGATAATGTGATTACCCAAAATATATCTATATTGAGTGTCTAGATTGGTGTGCATTCTTAATCTCATTCACTATGTATCCATAAATGGATTTATTAATAAGAAAAAAAAATAATATCTATTTTATCACATCATTTGGATGTTATCTAATACATAAATTTATTCTAAGGGTTTTCACGAAAGTTATCATATCCTAAAAGAAAAATAAAACATGTATTATTTCATTATTATTAAATAACCTACTAAACCTAAATGGTTATGAATACCTTTTAACATATGACAAATAATAACTAATAAAACATTTAATTATACTCAAAAAACATCATAATATCTAAATTTATTTAAATATTTCATTCGATACCGACTATGACACTCAAGACCCATACTCCCAAATTTGGTGATATAAACACCAACTTTACGTAATTTATTTGATTAAATTTGAAAAAGTCTGGATATAACCTTCTATAATTATAATATTAGTAATGATTATTTAATTTCTTAAATAAAAAATATCCCTTTCTATTTAGAGATTTAAATAATTATGTCACAACATAAACTGATAAAACCCATCTTCATTGAATCAAAAGTAAAATTTTAACATTATCTATGGAACTAAATAATTCATGAAAATACTTCAAAATTTCACACAAATAATTTAACACATATAATCCTTATAAACATACCCTCGGTACTAATTCTCTCCATTATTTGGGGAAATGGGAATAAAATAAGGGTTAAACTCAAATGTACTATAAGGTAAATATGTAATTGAATCAATCATGGAATTAACATTTCATACATATTATCACTATAATATGTAAACAACATGAATCCATAGTCAACATGAACAAGGAGAATTATATATCAATGAAAATAAATTAAATACCTTCCACAAAATAGAACTCAAACTTTTACATGCCACCAAGACTATTACTAAAGCCCACACTATAAAATTCCCCTTTAATACATTTTTTGGTCACATTTAATTATAAAAGGAAATTACATTTCCAATTGTTTATGGTTATGAAATTCAATTTTACATCTATAGATTTGACCAGTATACCTACTTTTTCCAAATAGAAAATTATTAGGCATTTAATAGAATCAGGAATTTGATATGAATGGGGACATGCATGGTGAACCTAGTTTGACCACAACATGTACACTATCATAAAAATATAAAATTTATATGTGTTAAATTAAAGGGAGAACCTACCATTTTTTGAAGCTTTTAGATTAAATTCATCAAGATATGACAGCTCTAACATGGCCTATCCCAGATTAATCGGTCACTACTAACTAAATAGTGTCCCTAATAAAGTCAATAATCCATAGCTAATTTGTTATAATAAAATAAAAACTAATAAATAAAAAAAATTCAAATTTTCTGTCTAAAATAAATTGTAATAAATGATGAAAACTCACCTGACCCTTTTAATCTATTGAACCCTCAATCCATGGGGTGTTGACCATCCCCAACACACCCTTAACCCATACATTTCCCAAGACCCAACCTTGGACACAAAAATACTGATGGATTAAATTGGAATTAACACAAATAACAATGAAAACTATAATGATGAAATACCATATTGAATCATGAAGAAAACATGAACATACAAAGTCTTTGTACATCCTCTTCTTAGGTTACAGAAAATTATTATGAGAATCAAGAGATTCACCAATTATCCCACGGAACTAGAAAATGAAAATTTATGGTTGAGATTATGGAAATTATAAATAATTGAATAAAATAATAATGGAGGGAGAAGGTGTTAGAGGAATACCATAAATAAATGATAAAACCCCTCTAGAATACCCCCTTAAAGATATTGAAAAATAGAGGATGGCGGATAAAAACACTGGCCATAGGAGGGTGAAGCAAGTTTGAGATGAAGTGTGATAGGAGGACTACTGCCTCTTAAACTCATGGGGGGGTGTCTTTTTTCACATTTTAAAAGGTTTCATAGTTTGGTAAGACTGTTGGATAAACAATGAATCTACTATGTTATTGGTAATATTTTCAACCATAAACCTCACAAAGATTGGTCACACGGTATTCCATATTGTGATCTAAGAATGAATATCACACTGTCTAAATCCCTCAATCTCACAGTCTTCATGTTATGGTTTCCCAAACCATGAACTAAGCATGCAGTTGGATTTTTAAACCCTCTACACCTTTAACATGGGTTCCTTTATAGTTTCACATGGTTTTCCCATTAATAGTTATCCAACCATTCATACATTACATTATTATAAAAATTGAAGAGAAACTCTACCAATTTAAGGGTACCCACAAACTTTTATGTAAAATGTGTTACCCACACCATGTACCCTAGTCAGAGTTCTCCAAAACTCCAAAATCATAACCTAAAGCCTCTAAGACTCTCATGAATACCTAATATACCATTTTATCTACATTCAATGCCTTAAAATCGATTTTTTATATTCTAATTACCACAATTTACATTTTGAATACCAGATCACAATTTAGTCCGTCAACCAATTGAAAAAAAATCAAACTTCCCACCAGCTCTAAGAACCCATACAATCATGGGGTTCTACAAAGGTTGTAGAAAATGTTTCATATTTTGATGAGAAACATGATGATAAACAAATATCATATAAAAAAGGTGTGAAATATCATAACAATTTAGGTAGAGCACATAATAATAACCAAAAAGTGATGAAGACCATGTCTGTGGAACAATTAAGTGAATATCAAAAACATATAAACTCCAGGAACAATAACATGAATTCAAAAACCAATAAAACTAGTGAATCCAAAAGTAATGAAAAGAATCCTATATTGATAAAAAAGTCATAGGTAGTTTAGAATACTATTTCTTTACCAAATGGAATCAAAATTTTTGACTCAATGAAGTAAGGGAGGGCAATGTTAACTCTTATATATATGTTATTTTCAAATGAAATCATGTCATCTATGGTTTCTGTTGAAACTATGGTGGGTCAATAAATTTTTAAATAATGTATTTGTTTAATTATCTATAATTTTATGATCTTAGAATTTCAAGGATGAAAAATTTGTGGAGGATATGACACTTACAAGAAAAGAAAGCTAAAATATAGATTGCGAAATTTGAATAGATATCTAGGGAGAGGTTTTAGGTTCTTATTGAATTTTTTGATAGATTTTAGTAGTAGGGTCACCAGAAAAAATCATGCCTCATCCTATACTATAATAATCGGTTATAAGTTAAAATACTTAAAAACTATATATGGTGAAGAGTAGAGGTTAGAATAAATCATGGTTTATGTAATTTACACTTAAATCATTAAAAGGGACTAATCCGATGATTTTTGGAATAATATGTTCTTTTAAAATGAAGGGAGTTTTAATATATTAATTTTTTTTGAAATTTTCATTGATGGATTATTGACCTTTGAGAATGATGAGTTGCTCAAATTTAAACGTTTTGGAACAACAGTGATTCAAAAAAATAAAATGAAATCCGAAGACACTATATTTTTTTGAAGGTCTCAAATAAACTATGCTTAGTTTTCCACAGTTATGGGAATGAAGAAATAAATTGAACCTTTTAAAATATGGATTATCGGGTAAGATTCATAAATATGGGGAAATTTTTACCAGAGGTTTGAGAACAATTGAAAAACTGATTCAAGTCGATGATATTTGAAATTCATCTTACATACGCATTAAATAATAAAACCAACTATGTCATAAAATACTTATTCATATTGGTCAAAAGAAAATGATAAAGAATACTCAATGATAGAAATTTTATGATGTAACAATATTGAAAATATAGAGGAATTGGATTTTCTCATCATGACCAAAGGGAAATATTGTAAATTATCTATAAAAGTATGTGGAGATTTAGTCAACTCATACATTAATGCTTATCTATTCAATCATTTTTGGGAATATAAAGAAGAAATTAACAAATAGATATTAAGATTTTATTACCATAATTTTTGAATTTACTATAATTACTTGTATTATACTTATGAAACACAAATAATAGGCTATAAATATTTTCAAAACATTCAAAATAAATATAGAAAAGGATTATGGTTTCTATTTAATTATAATCTATAAAAATATTGGTTCTGAATATACAAGTGGAAGATTTGATTCATGTATTGAGAATAATTTTATGCACCTTGTATGCAGTAAACCTTATAAATGAAAATATTATATTATCGAATGAAATAATATAATATTACTATAGATGACTTAGGTTCTGTTAATAGAGCATGATAATTATTGGTATTTTAAGAGATTTTCCATTATAGAAGTGATTCATATTCAAAATGAATGATTATAAATTCCAAATTCAAATGTTTCCCCATATTAGATGTATTAAAAAAATATTATTTGTTTCAATTTTCATATAATGTTTAGTACCCCTACATTATCAATGTTAAGGTTGAAAATCTGGTCAAGTTTGAGAAACATGTTGTTGAAGGAATCCTCATTTCTTTTCCTCCAAATGGATGAGGATACCATTGTCACACCATAGTGATTGGAAATATTGATTATTTTTATTGTTTTAAGGACAAGGATCATTCAAATATTGAATATACATATAAAGAAGAATGTTCTGTAAGTGATGACGATGAATCATTTTTTGTTAATCAACATGAAAAAGTTATAGAAAATAATAGAAATTTAAAAGAGTTCAAGTAAAATTTGATGATTCATCAAATTATAATGATTATAATAAACCCCAAAAATACAATCCAAAGATGATAACATAGTGGGAAGTTTAAATAAAATTTAATAAATAGGAACATATGTTCAAACTAGGATAACTTTGAGGACAACATCACATACCTCACTATTTTCTTAGGTTGAACCAAGAGATTTTGAATAAGAATTTGAGCATAAATAGTGGGTTGATGATATGAATAAATAATTAGATCATATAATGAATAATGAATCATTTTAATTGATTCAAAATCTAGAAAAAAATGTTATTAAAACTAAATGGCTATTCTGATGAAGCTTGAATTAAAAGGAAGAAGTTGTGAGAAAAAACAAAGATTATGTGTAAATTGTATTCTAAAGTTGAAGGAAAATATTTATATGAAATCTTTTCACTAGTGGAATGAATATAAAAAATTATAATTTTTAATTTATTGTATCATATTGGAAGTAAAAAATATTTCAAATGGATGTGAACTATGCTTTCATATATAGAAAATTATAATCAGTGATATATATTGAAAAACCATGTGGATTCGTGATTGGTGATGAAGATAATTATATATTTATTTTAAAAAGGATTTATATGGGTTGAAATAAGTCATATGAGTTTTTTATTCCTATATAGATTCATGTTATAAGACATTGAAGTTTACAAGGGAAGTGTGGACATCAATCTCTACATCCAAGATGAAAATGATGTATCTATCATTATTATTGTATAAATAGTTGATATTTTATTTGATGGAAATAAAGAAAGGATTTGTGAATAATTTTATGTAAAGATGGATATGTTTTTTTAGATGATCATGCCTGGTGAGATGAAATATTATCTAGGTTTATAAATTTCTCAAGAGGAAGATCATAAAATTTTTTCTTCAAAGATGTATGTTCATGTGCTTATAAATAATATGGGAATAAAAGATTATAATTAATGTTCCACTCAATTTTATATGGAAACTATGTTTTCCAAAGATATGAAAGTAAAATAAGTATATCTTAGAGAAGTTTTGAATCTTATTAAATGTTTTTTATAGTTGAAAGATTTAAGGTCATATATTATTTATGCTCATACACTTTTATCATTTATTCAAATTGTACTAAAATAATCCCATTTATTCATTTTATAGTGGATTCCCTAGTACATTATAGGAATAATAGATTTTGGAATTAAATATGGTAGTAATGGATAAGATGATCTCTTTTATTATAAAATCCCATTTGTAAACGAAATGTTGATTATTTAATGTATACATTTGCTGGAGTTTTATTTATTTGAGATAAGTGAAAATGTTGGAAAAAAATAAAATCTATTTTAACTTGATAACTACTTAAGTAAAGTTTGCCTCTACAACTCAAGGAACAACCCAATTGATTTGGGTTAAAATTTGACTAGAGTACCTCATAGTTGAAGTGATGTTATCCTTGCTTATTAGTTGTGATAATCAATCTTATATCAATATTTGAAGAAATCTTATTCGAAATTCACAATCAAATAACAATGATATTAAATTTCATTTCTGAAAATAGATTGTGGAATAAAATATGTTGAAACATGAACTAGTTACTACAATGTATCAAGTGGATGATATTTTAACTAAACCATTTACAAATGATGTTTTTAGGATAATGATGTGAGTTAAACAAAATTTTTCTGAAGGATATGTTTTGGTGATTCATTCATCTATATCATATTGTTCTTTGGATTTTTGTTGTTAGGAGAATGAAAAATGGATCAGATAAATATATTTTTTATTCCATTATGTATTTAAAAATTATTTTTACAATGGGGTATTGAAGTATTTTTGAGATAATCCATTGGTAAGTGTTTTCCAAATGGTGTAGAAACCAATTATTTAGAGGGAGTATATATTTTGAGAGAGTTATTAGAATGGGAAATTTGTGAGGGACACCATGTGGTGTGTGATTCCTTTTGAAAAGTTTTGAAAATTTATTTGTGCATAAGTTCCATAATATACTAGAATCTACCTTTGATATGACCATTGGGTATGAATTTGGATTAATCAGTGTAGGCCGTAGTGGATGTTATCATGATATATGGATAGCCCTTGTATCGGTGTTTAATCACAGTTGGTAGACTCAACAATGTTACTCCTTCTAATGAAATTACATTCACTTCTATTAGATCTGGTATATGTAGCACACTCTTTTATTGTTTATACACAGACTAGACATTTTATACACAATGTTTATGGTGTCCTATTGATTTTTATCTCACACCCTATTTGAGCTACCATTGGGTATGCAAACAGAGTTCATGGATGAAGGTTCAGAATGGGGAAAGTGCCCACTTTACAATTCTTTATTAGTTGTTCATAGGAGCAATGAAGCACATGCCCAAGCTTTTATCATGATGCTATATGAATATAGTCATGTTATGTCATTTTTAATTTTGATACATGTATTTTACTATAATCATGTATCCATGTATTTCCTACCATTTTTTAGAGACATTAAAGGTTTATCACATTTTATATAACACTTCTTCTAGTATTTAAATTTATTTAGTATTTTGATGTTATACTTTCACTATTTGGTTATTCATATTATTCCTCTATTGATTGATATTATTAAACTATTATGATACACTATGAGCTTGAGGGTATAATCTCCCCACTATTCCACCTTAGACCCTCATTGCTTATTGACAACCTTTGGCATATAGGGAGGCATGTTTATGGCTGTGTGACCCACATTCCTAGGGAACCATTTAGAATTTTCTGGCTGAGGGTGTTAGAAAAATAGTCATATATTCCAAGAAAACTTATCACAAACACATATGGACCCAAGAAAATATGGGTACCAAAACCATTTTTGGTTTAAATATATTTTGGTATTAACCTTCTTGAAATTCTATAGTAATAAATCATGGTCTTTGGATGGTGTATGTTCCCAAAATAGGATTAGGGACTACTATAGATTAAAAACCATAATAAAAATTGATGGTGGACATGTCACTTTTGGTGACAATTCCAATGAAAATGTAATTGGACTCGATCAAATTAGTAACTCTTGCACTGTTCTAATTTACCATGTACTATTTATAGATGGATTATAATATAACCTTATTATTATTACATAATTTTGTGATGACTGTTACCATGTTATGTTTAAAATAATGACAATATAGTTTTTTATTCCAAACAAGCTTTAGTTCTTTCTACTAAGAGGATTGATAATGTTTATCTTGTAGATTTGAGTTCATTATTTTCTCAGAATGTATAATTATTTGAGTTCCTTTCACAAATAATCTTGTATTTGTCATAGGATACTAATCCATTAGAATATAATATCTCTTATTAAGAAAACTAGGAAAGGTTTAGTAAAAAATATACCTAAACTAGAATTACCAATAAACATAGTATGCAATCCCTGTCAAAAGTGAAAGTACAACACAATCTATTTCAAACTAATGAAATAATTATCAATGTCTCAATATTTAGAGTTGGTTCACATAGATTTTTTTGGACCTTATAGATATTATGTTTCAACAAAAAAATATTATGCATTTGTTATAGTCTATTATTATTCAATATTTTTATAGGTTTATCCCTTACTCATAAAATTAATTCCCCTTCCTATATTTCAAAATATTCTAAATATATAGAAAATATTAATGGAATTTAAATTATGGCCTTTATAAGTATTCATGGCCATGATTTTGAAAATCAAGAGTTTGCATCATTATGCTCACATGTGGCTAAAATCATAACTTTTTTTCTCCTATGGCCCCACAAAAAAAATGTTGTAGTATAAATAAGAAGTAAAAAACATCAGTCAATTTCATCGAATATAATCAATGATTATGATTTACCTTTTTTTGAAGATTCTCTGAACACATCATTAAAGATAACTAGTAGAATTCTAATTATACCACTTACAAAGAGGACCCCATATGAAATATGGAATTCTATGAATCTAATAGTTAATTACTCTATTAATTTTAGTTATATATTATTTATATTCATTATTGAGGATAATTAAGAAAATTTTTCATCCACGATTTATGATGGAATATTTCCCATATATTCTACAACCGGTAAATCATATAGGGTATTTAATAAAATGACTGTGTTTTTGGAAAAAATCTATACATGTAATATATGATGAGAAAAATCCACATGATCCTAATACCTCTTTAGAATATAAGGAGGATAATATTACCAATATTGAAATTAATGTTATATTTAGTGAAAATTCTATTAGACCACCTATTGAACATCTTTTAGTTATGTGGAACATCTTGAACTCAAACCTGTTGATGAAATAGAACATCCAAAAACTTATACATCTAGAGCTATTAGGAATCATATATATCATCCCTTAGATTCTTTTTTAGGTTACCAACACAAAGGGACTCAAACCATATCTTCTCTTAAAAACCATGTTGAACATCAAGTCTACTTATCAAAACATGAACATGAGAACATCAATGAAGAAATCAATGATGAATTTTGGGTGATGGAAAAGAAATAAGACATAAATCATATTGAAATAAATAGTGTATAGGAACAAGATGAAAGACCCAAGGACAACCGAACCATTGAAACTAAATGGGTGTTTAGAAACTAGATCAATGAATCCAAAATAATAATAAGAAATAAAGCAAGACAGGTTGTGCAAGGATGTAGTCTAGAAGAAGGTATTGATTTAAAGTAAACCTTATCTCTAGTATCAAGACTTGAATCCATCCAAATTTTGGTTTCCTATAAAACAAATATTAATTTAAAATTATTTAAAATGGATATCAAGAGTGTATTATTAAATGGTTATATAGTTTACGATGTTTTTATTTAACATACCATGTATTTCAAAATCGTCACATTCAAAATCATGTTCTTAAATTAACTAAAAAATTATAAGGCATAAACGAGGTCCTAAATCTTGGTATAATATGAATGGATTATTTTTAATTTCAAAATGTTTTACATAAGGAATAGATAACCTTACTTTAATATTTGAAATAATTTCAATGTATGTTTTAGTTGTACAATGATATGTTGATGATATTATATTTTCATCTTCAATAAATTCATTGTATACTCAATTTTACAAAATTATTGAAAGTAAATTTGAAATGATCTTGATAGGTTATCACAAATTACTCCTTGGATTTTATATTTTTTAAAAATAAATATGGGATTATTTTAAATTAAATAAATTAATACTAATATATTTTAATAAAATTTATTACTGGCAGTAAAAAATTTATTTATACTCCCATGTCTACAATATGTAAATTTCATCTTGATGAAACTGGGAAAGTAGTTGATCAAACCACTTACATGGGTGTGATTGGCAGATTACTATACTTAAACTAATACTTTCTTGATTTATTTTTTTGTCTGTGTATGTGTTCCTATTTTCATGAAAATAAAGAAGAACCAAAATTAATTGCTATCAAAATAATTTTTAAATACATAAATGGTACAACCAATTTTGGAGTTTTTTTACTCTAGATGATAAGAATTTTACTTAATGAGTTATTCAGATGATGAATTTGGTGGTTGTAATTTATATATAAAAATAACTTCTAGAACATGTCACTTTTTTTGGAATGCCTCTAGTTTCATGGTTTAGTAAGAAATAGAACTTCATTTCATTATCTTCTCCTGAAGATGAGTAAATATATATATTTTGTTGTTGTGGAAAGATTCTATGGATAGAACAAAAATTATTGGACTATGGATTTCAATTTAAACATGTCCCTATAAATTTTGAGAATATATGTTCTATAAAAATCACCAACAATACTATGTCTCATTCTAGGAAAAAAGAATACTGATATAAGATATAACTTTTTTAGATAAAATTTTCAAAAGGGTGTATAACTATTGAGTTTATAGGTACTGGACATTAGCTTGCTAAAATATTCACAATGCCTTTGAATTTTGAGAGATTGATCTATATAGGAAATTAAATTGGAAATATAATTTTTGGTTTGTCCTTTATTATGAAATTTATTTTTTTCTGGTGAATAAAAATAAAAACAATAGGTATCTACCGTTGGTATTTTCTGTGGCTAATCTACCATTGGTATCTACCATAGTTGGTCAACATTGAAAGTCATCTGTTAGTTATGTTACTATTGTGATTGACTATTTCTTTCTATTATTTCCATGAGACAATCTAGATACTATTGTTACATAGTACCATTACATGATACCTTGTATTAGAACTGTAATGTGTTATCATTTAGATGTGGAAGTGAAAAACTACTATTTCATACTACTATGAAACCTACCATTCCTAGTGCTAATATTCCTATTAACTATATGTAAAAATTTTATTAGGTATATTTGTTTATTTTTATTATTTGTATTATACATATTTCATTTTTGAAATCCCAAAATGATGAATTTTACCTAAAATTATATTCTAAAATCTCTTTCTATTTTTATATATTATTTAAATCCCTTCCTCCTTTTTTTATCGACCTGTGACCCTAAATCCAATTCATTTATTCCTCAAAATAGTTTGAAAATAGTGAAAGTGAAGTTCCCTTCTATGAAACTTGATGTGTCATGTACCTCAAATAAATGTATATAAGAATCAATTTATCCTTTTTTCTTATATAAGAATCTCCATCTTGCATATCAAATTATCAACTTGAAGGGGGAGATAGATTTTGCATCGTTGGATTAGAGTACGTTTCTTATGTGGTATGTGATCCATAATCTTGGATGGGTCGAGTGATTCTCTAGGAATAATGGGCCATTATACACTAGGTTGGTTCAAGAGTTCTATTGGTTTGTAGAATTTGATTTTGGAGAATATAAGTATATTATTAATACTATGATAGATGTAAATTGACAATTATTTTCTTTTAATCGGTGGTAATTATGTATAAAAATTCCTTGGTAAAGAATTTATGAGGACTATCAATGTTATTTCCTAATTATAAATGAATTTTTTTGTGTTTGAGGATAATTATTTTGAGTTAACTAAGAGTTTGACTATGTAGAGGACTATGGAAGTAGTGTTTGATAGAGAATTCATATTATGGCTTAGGTTCATATAGTACATGTTATGTACCAAGAAAAAGGATTTTGGTATAATGAGGTATCATGATATATTTTTAAAAATTATTATATAAAGTGGAGATAGGATTAGTTAGTGTTGATATCTGATTGTCCATATGATGGTGATTAGTAATACTAATTAATGATCAAACTATTTTTCCTATAGTACATTAATATCTAAAATGTTGGAATCTAAAGTTATTGTGGTTGATGTTGTAGAAAAAATAACTATGAGTGATAGTATCTACTTATGTTAGGTAACCACCAAGACAATTATGGTAATGTAGAACCCTTGTATGAAGATGTGAGTAGTTGATAGTTATAGACTCTATGATATGTTTGACCATATATAGAATCATACCAGATTGAGAGATACAATTGACCCTAGGTTAGAGCTAGATAACATTATAATGTTTTCCCATACTGAAGAATATGAGGTTTAGGTTGAAGTGGATGTTTATAAAAATGAAGAAGAAGAATAATTAGTGGTTTTTTCTTTAAAAGTGGTAAGTGATATTGATGTGTGGAATTACATTATTATATATTATGGAACTAATAGGCCTTTACTTTATTTAAATGGAACAAACCTCTTTGGATTATTTATTTGTGATAATGTAGTGTTGGATGTGTCCAGGGGAGTCATGGTGACTCATTCCCAGATTTTTCCAGTTTTTAGTTTTCCAATAGTGGCTCACTAAACAGTGACTCACCAAATAGTGACTCAGTGAACAATGGCTCACTGAATATTGAATAACTGATTGGTGACTAACCGAATGGTACATCACCGAATGTTGACTCACCAAAATATAGCTCACCAAACTGTGGCTCATCGAATCGTGAATCACTAAACGGGGACTCACCAAATGGTAATTCACCAAATGGTACCCCATTGAATGGTAGCCCACAAAATACTGACTCATCAAATGGTGACTCACTGAACAGTAGCATACAGAACAGAGACTCACCGAACAACAACTCACCAAACATTATTCCACCAAATGAAAACTCACTAAATGGTGACTCACCGAATGGTATCTCACCAGATGGTGATTCATTACTAGTATCGTGCGAAGGTGGATTACCCAATAGTGGGTAATTTCCAGTTTTTCCATTTTATCCCATCTTTGACGTTAATTTATTTACCTATCATATTTAAGAGTTTCTGATGATATTTCAATGGACATTGAAATAGTTAAACCATGTAATCCTTATCATTATTCGACTTTAATGGCCCTTTAAATGACTCTTTTTAGTTGATATAGGATATAACTATCCTAATCATTGATATTCTCTTCCCCCACATGTTTTGGTTTTCTCTAGGTGTTCCTAGAATCTTTCTTCCCAGAGGAGTCCCATATGTGTTCTAGCCATCGATCTAGTTTTTCCTTATAGTCTTCTACTACTCGCACGACCCTCTGTTTTGGTGAAAGAAGGAATTTTTGGCCTCTTGTTATTCTATGTAGGGATTTATTTTGTCTCTCCTTTATTTTGTATCATGAGGGGTGGGTGTAATGATTCCTCTTCTGTTAAAAAAACTAAATTGAACCTTTGATGAAGTAATAAAAGGGTAATACGATGATAATAAAGATAATCATAATATTTTGATTATATGTTGGGAATGTGTAAATGATAATTTTGTGTTATTTCTTATCTTTGATTCATGATGTGAAGTATATGGGCTGCAATCTTTATGAAAATAATGACTGTTGGCGGTATTCGTTTGTACACCCACAATAGCTTGTGAATAATTTCTGTAAATATAAATCTAATTAATCACATATATCTTGTAAAATGAAAAGGATTCCCAAGGATTAAACTTTTTCTGAGATCTTCCCAGAATAATGAAAGTAGAATTAAAGAACAAGGGTTTTTAAATTTGAATAAACATTGTAGTTTGGTGTGGGTGCCTACTGTGTATGACTCTATTCGACCTTATGTTTGTAATGGTTGTGTGATTTTGTGGCTGAGAGTGTGGCTGTGTGTATGGGGTGGTATGAGTAGTGTGATGGTATGCCAGGTTGAGATATTGATTGATTATGGAATGGATGAAAATTTTATGTAGTGGGAGTCCATCTAGGCAGTGTTTGGGCAGCAGGGCTACCATTTCAGGTTGTGATATTTTTATGTTACTATGTGTGGTGAGGTTATGTAGTGGGGCTATTGATTGTGGTTATGATGTGGTGTGTTGGAAATTTTCTTGTTTAGAGGAGGGACATGTATGAATCACTTTGAATGATGTTGGTGGTAGTGGTTGGATGGGTGTTCAAGAAAGGGGAGTGTTTCATGGGTTATTTTACCTTGGTCCTTCTTCCTAGTGTATTATGGCTGATTATGTTTCATCTTATTATTCCGTGTCTAGTATTTTCATGGGTAGGGATGAAATCAATAATATTGTCTTGTTATATAAAGAATGATGATTGGTTGGATAAATTGGTTGGGGTTATGAATTATGTTTGTGACTGGTTGTGTGGTTATGGATTAGAGGTGGAAGCAAGGGATATTTTGTGTGGTCTAGTTATTTGATTTGAAAACCCATAGTTTGAAATGAGTGTTTGTTACCAATACATTTATACATTTTTCGCTTTGTGATTTCTATACACACCCCACCCGTGTTGAGCACTACATTCTAAACAACCCCATTGTTATAGGGGAGGGTTTCCTTTCCCAACATCCTAGTGGGAGGATGGACGGATGGTTATTGGATCTTATATGAGCCCTCTTAAAGGAATTGATATCCAAATACTCTTTGGGATAGGTGTGGTGTTGTATTGAGGACCATTTGTATGGGGGAAAACTGTATTTCGCAGGTGTCTTTAGGATGAGGATGTGGTTTGTGACCAAGGTTTCTGTGGGCGTGATTTGATGTGGTTATGGTCCAGGTGTATGCGGGAAGGATGAGATATGGTTTGTGGCCTAGGCATGTGTGGGAAGGTTGTGATAGTGGGGTTTGTTGAAGAGTGGTAGCACCAGGATATTTGATATTAGGGTGAGAAGTTAACCAGTGGGAAGTGGTGTGGGGTACCCTATCATCGACATGCTTATATTATTACTTCACATAGCTTTTTTTTATTTGGTGAGTGTGCCTTGGTGAGGATATGGTGGTTAGTATTTCATTGTTATGTGATTTTTTAGGTTCTACTATTTTCCCACAGGGACATTACTTTGTTCCCCCACTTGTTCATAAGTGTCTTATGTTTTTTCCTACTGAGTATACATGTATGATCACCCTATATATATAAAAATATTTTCAGATTTCTAGGTGGACTTTGAGGACCATACTGTACCTTACTAACATGAGCGTTGGGATAGTTGTGGTGTTGCCACTTAGACATGTTTTTGGTACATACGTTGGAGTTTTTGTTGTAATTTGTGGGATTTTATGTTTAAACAATCATGGGGTGGTTTCTAGTTTCTTATTCTTATAAAAATGTTTGGAGTTGTTTGGGATTTACCATATTATCTCCAGATTTGGTTTTCCCAAAAAGGGTAATTCCTCCCATCTTGTGAAAACATTTACCTACCCTTGGTGCTAGCTACTACCCCATGAACTATTGGAGGTGGGACTCAGGGTTTATCATATATCCTTTATCTTGAGTATAGAGGATCATGGAATTTTTCGATCCCCTCCCTTATCTTGAAGAATGTGGGTAATGATAGAATGGTATCATAGGTGACTATTGAGTGATAGGATGTAGTTTGGAGTTAGGAATAGTGAGGACTGCAATGGATAGCAGGGAAAAAAGTGTTATGTTATATTAGTGTGTGACATAGGCAAGGGAAGACCAGTTAGGACACGAGATTTTATAGCCCTCTGTGATCTGATGTAAGGACTCCGAGTCTACCGAACCACCAAGTGAGGCTATATTGATTTTAGGGTAGAGACCCAAGAAATGGTACATGAATCATAATGACTTGTGTTATTGGTGTTTTTTTGTTTTTTAGGAAACATAAATAAATAATTATTGAAATTTAACCCTACATGAAATTCCATACTACCCAGGATTAGGAGTTACCAGTTTTCCATTCATCCATGGATCTCAGGCATCGTCCACATGTGGTACAAGCAGTGGAGGCTTAATAAGATGAACAGGTTGACTGAAAGAGGTTTGACCTAGTGGGAGAGGACGATCATTGGTTGAAGTGCCTTCTATCTATCTTGAGATAGACACTGGGGAATTGCGATTGAAGCGTTCCAGATATAGAGAAAGAGAGTTAGCTTGAGGAGATACCTATCACCTTCACCATGGTATAAGTTCTAAAAAAGTATGGGGTTACTCTACTAGTGAGCCAGATGGGGGGATAAACTCATCAGTAGTGAACACTTTACCTCGGGTAGAGGAAAGAGACTAATGTTTCATGGGATGAATTTGAGAAGGATTTCTAGGAGGAATTCATTTATTCGGTGATGAATGATGAGAGGAGACAAGAGATACTCCACCACTAGTAGGAGGTTATGATGGTGATGGAACTAGGGATCATGTTCAAGGGTCAACTAAAATTTTCCCTAGATCTTTTTCCAGATGAGGAGTCTTGGGTGAGATTCTTAGAGTAGGTTCTTCACCCTTCTCTTCATTATGCAGTTACTCCCATACCCCTACCAACATAATTAGAGGTCCAGAAGAAGGATGAGGTAGTGAAAGGAAAAAGTCATGAGAAGTATTACCATGAGAGAGATGCAAAAGAAATTATCAAATGGGAAGGCTGTTAGCATTAGGTCTCCGAAATCAGGTCCTTCCCGATTTTGGTCTGCTGGGAGCCAAACCTAGTAGTTTCAGTTCTGACCTTATGGTCCTCATCATTTTCTCATGGGCTTGGTAATGAGGTGTTTTCCTTGTGGAGAACATGATAACCTTCATATTTAGTTCCCTTTTCAAGATCAGTATGGTTTATGGTGGAAAGTTAAATGCCCAACTCAGCACTATTTTCTAGCCAGACCCTTCTAGTTGGAAGCACAACAGGCTCTCGCTCCATCGAGGGGAGACAATGCAAGTGTAGGCCAATCTCAGGATTCTCCTCAGGTACCTCGACCCAGGAATGGTCTGGGAGGTAGTTGATAGCTGAGGGGTAGATGCGATGGGTGTGAGAAGTTACACACTGTATAGAAAGTATTTCTAGTAGGTCCAGAGATCGTTCGAGGTACAATAAGTTTGTTTAGAACTCTTTCTTGTGCTTTGTTTGATTCGAGAGATTTCCACTTATTCATTGTACCCAATTTTTTTCATGATATGGGACTAGACATAAATATACATTCCTTTCACTTGGTTTTGAGTACTCTAGAGGAAGGTTAGAGAAATATTCTTCATGTTTTCAGGGATGTAGACTGATGTTGGGCTCACATTTGTCCATTGGGGTCCTATTTCTACTGTAGATGCATCCGTATGATTTCATCCCTAGTATCGACTAGTTTTTTCCCATTCATGACATTATCAAATATTTTCAGAGGAGGGTCATATTTTCTGATGTGGATGGGAAACATGTAGATTTTTTTGGTGAGCGGATTTGTCAAGTGGGAGCCATTGTGTGGAACCTCTTCTTTCATTGTGGGCCGAGCTGTTAGTGGGATTGATGGACATTGGGATGGTGGAGGTTACAGGAGTTGTTGGAGATCTTCTAGAAGTTTTTTTATGGAGTTTATGACACTACCCTCTTGACATGAAGTTGATTTCGAGATAGACTTGTATCCTGGTGCCAGTCCAGTTTTGATGGCTCTCTATCTGATGACACCTTCTTTGTTACAGGAGCTACAGATTCAAATTGATGATCAGATGAAGAAGGGTTTCATCCAGACTAGTGTGTTTCCATGGGGAGCTCTAGTCTTGTTTGTGAAGAAGGAAGATAGTGGTTTGAGGCTGTTCATAGACTACTAGAGGTTGAATCTTGTAACGGTCAAGAACCGTTACCCTTTCCTGAAGATAGATGATCTTTTCGACTAGATGAGGGGAGAAAGTTGGTTCTCTAAGATTGATCTGAGAGATGGGTATCACCAGTTAAGGGTGGTCGGTGACATCCCAGAGACTGCTTTCAGGTGCAGGTACAAGCACATAGAGTTCGTGTTCGTGCCATTTGGCGTAACAAATCCGCCAGCTATGTGCATGGGGCTCATGAACTATGACTTCCATGAGTTCATGGAAAGGTTCGTCGTTGTATTCAACCACAACATCCTAATACACTCAATGTCAGATGAGAAGCACGTCGAGCATATTAAGACTATCTTCGAGGTTCTTTAACGCCACAATCCCTATGGGAAGTTTTCCAATTTTATGTTTTGGACATGATAGGTGCGCTTCCTTGGACAAGTGGTGTCATAGTAGGAGACAACAGTGGATCCGTCGAAGATCGAGGAAATTTTTTCTTGGGAAGAACCCAAGAATGTGGTCGAGGTTCATAGATCTTTTGGTCTAGAGGGATATTATAGGAGATTCTTACCAAAATTCTCCCGAGTTTCAGCTCCGTTGATGGATTTGACTCGAAAATACCATGACTTTTTGTGCAGCGAGTAGCGTTAGGAAGCTTTCATCTATCTGAAGGGGATGTTGGCCAGTGCTCCTGTACTCATGTTATCAGAGTAAGGGGTGTTGTTTGAGATGTTATGTGATGCTTCTGGTCTACGCTTGGGATGCATGTTGATGAATCAACAAAGAGTGATCTCTTATAGACAAACATACAATTACATACACATGCATTCACATATAGACACACATATATATACATTCATACACATACTAGATAAACATACATACCCCCACACACACATAGACATACACATACAAATACACACTGACATAAACATACACATAAACATTCACATTCACATTCACATACACATACACATACACATACACATACACATACACATACACATACACATACACATACACATACACATACACATACACATACACATACACATACACATACACATACACATACACATACACATACACATACACATACACATGCACAGACACAGACACATACACATACACATACACATACACATACACATACACATACACATACACGTACACATACACATACCCATACACATTCACATACACATACACATACACATACACATAGACATAGACATAGACATACACATACACTTCCACATGCACATACACATATAGAAACACATAGAGATACACATACACATACACATACACATACACATACACAAACAGATACACATACACATACACATACACATACACGTACACATACACATACACATACAGAAACACATACACGTACACAGACACATACACATACACATACACATACACAGACACAGACACATACACATACATAGACACATACACATACACATACACACACACACACACACACACACACACACACACATACACAGACACAGACACAGACACATACACATACACGTACACATACACATACACAGACACAGACACATACACACACACACACACACACACACAGACACATACACATACACATATAAATACACATACACATACACAAACACACACACACACACACACATACACATACACATATACATACACATACACATACATATACTGTTACACACATACATACACATATACGTAAAAATTTACACATACATGAACATAAACACACACAAACATATATTTTTACATACACATACACATGCATATAATAATACACATACACAGACACATACACATACACCCACATACGTATAAATTCATATATGTACATAGAAATATACACATATGTATAATTACATTTGTATACACACACACACACACACATATATATATGTGGATAAATACACCTAAATACACATAAATTCACATACTACATAAACATAGACATTCCATAAAAACATTCACATATACATTTGTCATATGCATATATACACAAAAATATACATACATACACAGTCATACACATACATCAAAATTCATACACATTCACATACACACGTACACATGCATGTACATCAACACACACATACATACATATACATATGGACGTATATTTTCAAACATACACGTGTACATGTAAAAACATAAGCATACACATATAAGAACACTTATATCGCAACCCAAGAATACACATATAACACTGACATCTACATACATACACATGAATATATATATATACATAAAAATACATGATCATATATTTTAAACTAGTTATCATGAGTATAAACATATAAACTCAAATATAAATCACATTTAAAAAAATTTCCAATAAATATTTATACAATTTTTTAATTAAAACACAAATATATCATATTTATATTAATTACATAAAAATTTTGTAATTAATATAAATAAATATACTATTAAACATTTTTATTAATTAATATATACTTGGTAAATTTTTATATATAAACTTATTAAAACGAGATTAGTAATAAATATTTTGTATGTTATATAAATAATATTTAATTATCATATTTACACATATGTATATATATACTTATTTTAATACATGCCTTATCTATAAATATATAATTTTTTATGTATAAATAAAGTTATTCTTTGTTTTCCTTCATTGAAGCCTTTTTCATGCTGCTAATAGTGGATATTTTATAATACCTATGAAAAGCGACATTAAAGTGGCACCATTATGAGTGATAAAAATCATCAAAGGTACCCATTTATCAGTGACTTTTTAGAACTTGTAAAATTTACCTTTATTACCAATTTTAGAAACTGCTAATAAATGTCCCATCTTATATCAATTTTTTGTTTACCACTAATAATAGTTAGGGCCGAGAATCACAAGATCTATTGTATGGTCTGTTTGATATTATTTCAAAGTATGACCAATTCCCAAGAGTGGTACTATTGTATTTATCATCATTATTTCTATTCTATTTCATTATAAATATTTTTAACTTATTTAAATTATTTTGGATATTTTAATTTTATAGACCATGTAAAATCAAAAGAAAAGAAAAAATTATGAAAAATATGTCTCTCCTTGTACTCTATCTTGTAAATTAATAAATCATTTTCCCAATACATTTATATTATAATGTTTTACCATATTTTATAAATACATAAGTTTATATAATTTGAATTATTTATTTATCTATAATTTTTTAATAAATGTTTTCTTTTCAGACATTCAATTTACCCCCTCTTAAAGGTCTCCAACAAAAAGTATTCTCCTTGAATATCTAGGATATTATTTAATATATGAGAAAATGTTCAATATCTAATCTAAAATGACAAAATTTTTTATGTTTATCAATTTTAATATTGTTGATCAATTTTTCAAAACATGTTTTTTCTTAAACATTTTTTCAAGATCATTTACAAATAGATTTCATTTTTCTTACTATATTGAATTATTAAATTTTTCTATGGAACTCATATTTTCCAAATAGAAATAAATAACAAAATTTATATATATTTAAAGGTTTTGAGTGCAGTTGATGCACCATTGGTGCATACCCAACTCAGTTTTTGTCATAATGAATGAATAATACAAGATGTACATCGGTGTAAAACACTGTGAATATCATAATTCAATAAAATATTAATTTAAATGAGAATTTTGGAACCAAACATAATATCATCACATAATAAAATTGGAATTAATTTAAAAAATTTATTAATTAACATGTGAAGAAGTATTTATTTTTTTTGGATTTTATAATGTATCTACAATGTACTATCACTGTGTCACACGGGTCAAGTGTATATTTTATCAAGAGGTGAACCACACATTTGGAACAAACATCCAATTAATGTCAAATGAATCTTTGTGTTCTAGCATGAGCGATCGCAATGCTAGCATCATTCATCCCTAATCACCACGAAAATAGCTTATAATGAGGATTCTATTTGATATATCCAACACCAAGTGGGGTAGAGGAGGAGGATAAATATCAATTTTTGAGAGAACAAATAGAGAGGTTCTCTTTAGGGCTTAATAGAATTTTCCTTTTCATTATATGCAACAAAAAATGGTCAGGGTAGCCGTGCATAAATAATATAATTAGGTTTTAATGGTTATAGGGATATATAATAATAATTGCAAATGCCAGAAAATTATTTCCTTAACCCCCATAGAAGCCCATGTGTATAAAAATAATATATTTTTTATTATATCACGAAATTTGGACATCTAGTGAATTATTTAAATAATATTTGGGAGTAAATTTTATAAAATTTATTCAAATAATATTTAGTATATATATTATTTCTCACAATGAATTTAAACTCAGTCCTTCATTCCTCCATAATACTTATTAGGCACTAAATAATGGATTTTATTAATAAATAAATACCACTAAATTATTATCCTATAATAAAATAAATACTATATTTAAAAAATATGTAATAAATATTTATTAATAATTT
The DNA here is from genome assembly GCA_963277665.1 of Viscum album. Taxonomy (NCBI): domain Eukaryota; kingdom Viridiplantae; phylum Streptophyta; class Magnoliopsida; order Santalales; family Viscaceae; genus Viscum; species Viscum album. Next base: position 1,892,607,141 of record OY728156.1, read on the forward strand.
CAAATAAAAAATATTCTATTGAATAATTGGTGAGGAAAATTATTTGATCAACCTAACATGAATAATTATTATAAAAAAATACTTGATTAATTTTTATTCAATATATTTTATAATAATTCTTTTAACTTATGTTTTGGATAAACTTTTTTTGTGAACCTCTTGGAATCTTCCATAGTAGAATTTGGGCGAGATATCAAATGTCTAATATTAGAGTATGACAATACACCAAGGAACCGATATAAAAATAATTTAATTTCCAAATAGAATTAACACAAAAATTAATTCTTATTATCAAATATAATCTATTTATCATGATATGTATAATCATATAGGTTTCATGTTGTTTTCATTTACCAATGTGCTTAATATCTCATTATTTGACTTTCATAAAATGAACCATCTTAAAGAGTACTATGGACAAGGTTTTATTTAGCCTTTTCTACTTCCCATAAATGGTCCTGAGATATTAACTTCTATTAAATTATGGAATAGAATAACCTTTATCAGATTATTCATTAATTTAAAATCTCTCATTAAGCACATAATGTATCTTCCCTCACTATGATCATATACTATCATGGTTTTAAAAAATACATCAAAATACCTGACTAATAATAACTGTTAATAATAATTTTAAATAATAAGGATCAATGAAAACATTCAAAAATAGGAAAATCCAATGACATGAAAAAATGTTGATTTTATACTGGTGGGTCTTATTATCATAACCTATTACACTAGAAAATACCCATGGAAGACAACATGAGAGAGTGAATAAAATTCCTTTGAGCCTTCATATATGATATCATACATCATATTTTATCTTTTAAATGATATCATCTAACAATTGAACATATATTTATGACTAATTTCAGGACACATTTGGGTTGTCATCATAATGGGGAACTGTTATAACATTTCAGTGTGATAATTACTAATCAGATGTCATCAAATTCAATATCACACAAAAGAAAAATCATGTTGTGATAATAATAATAATAATATTCCAGAAAATGAATACAAAAAATAATAATGTACATAGAAGTTGGATCTCTCTCACAAACTCCAACAGAATCCCACTTACACTAGATCATCCAATTGAAAACCTTCAGTCCACAAGCCTAAAATGATTCTAATTCATCTGTTGAGATGATGATTTAGTTAATGGGATTCCATGTTTCCTTAAATGGATTATCTTATTAATTTAACTTCACCCCACTGAAAAATACCTAATTAGAGGATACATATTGACTATATTCCTTTTTAGTTAGTGTGACCTTAGCACCTTTGCAAGAGCCACCATGATAGTATTATCACAATCGAATGTGATAAAGACTTTTTTTCTAGTTATGACATCTAGATCCTAGATACCGTCTTCTATGAAAGGATATTTTTTGACTATAGAAAAGATGTTATATACTTATAGTCCATACTAGAATTAGTTATAAATGGAATCATTAAACTCTTGTATTTCACAAATAATCCATTAGTAATGAAGACATATCATAACTATGACTTCATACCATTATAATCTATTTGAAAACTACAATCAGTATATCCCCTAAATAAAAACTACTCATATCCTCTATTTTCTATGAAAATATCTTTAGTTTTTCATAGATTATTAATGATAACAGTAAAAGTAGGCCAATGTTGTTCGCATGGGAAAACATGATATATTCATACCATTCTCATGAAATAGGAAACAAGATTCGTAAAACATAACATGTAACACTCCAAGATTTCATAGTACATTATTTCTTCAAAGTAATTCAAAAACTTGCATTACACACTACACCGTGTTCAAGCGCACAATGACTTACCAAACTGACCGTTCAAAAGTGGTTATGAATAGTATTAACTGAATTCTAAATTTGAAATAATTTTTATAAATTTAGAATCCATATTATGAGTTTCTTAGAAATAATATAAGAACATATTCATTTTTTCATATAAAAGAAGTATTTTTAAAAGGAATGCAATTTTACCCCCTTTTAATGGAGAACCCTTTTTAAATAAAATATTTGACACTATTATATTTTAAATTTGGAAAAATAAAATTAATCTTCAGAATTGGAACATAAAATTTTTGTTTTGATAAATTTTTGGTGTCTTTTTCAAAACTTCCATATTTCGATGAATAGTGAAAATTACGAAATTTTAAGTGAAAACAACTTTTTAATGAAAATAATTTATAATACTAAATTATAAAATTGACTAGTTTTAATATGTCATTAGATTTTATTTTTATCATTTAATATATTTTCGGTCATTGGATGTAATTTCACCTTTAAACTAGACATAAACAAGTGTCAATCTTTTGATAGTTATTATTTCTTAAAAACACGCTTTTTGTTTTGATAGAGAGAATTAATTTTAAATTAATTTCTTCCACTTCTATGTTTGGAATTTAGAAAAATGCATTCCATATTTTTTATCAGGAGGTTCAAATTGTTTAAATAGGTATCTTTTATTTTTAGACATAATGTATAATTACTTCGGTAAATATTTTATTTACCATTGTTAAAGGGTAAATACGGTAAATATGGGTAAATAAATAATATTTAAATAATATTAAATTCCCATAACACAAGTAATAACCCTATTGGATGATACATGTCTTACTATGGGCTTCATTGGGCCGCTTTTGGGACTACTTGGAGCCACATGAGGGTGATAATTACACTTTATATTAATTAATTTAAAGTAAAGGAAAATATGGGATAAACATATATCTTTTAGTAAATTTTTTTTACAAGGTGTTATATAAGTTATCATTTAGACTATAAATATTAATTAGTAATATAAAAAGCTTTTATACATAATGGTATTTTATTTATAATTTTTACACATTTAATAATTAAATTTATTTATGACACAATGATGATGCAATGTTTTCCATTTTAATTAAAGAATCAAATAAATGGTATTATAAATGTTAAAACAAATATAATTTGAATATTTTGATGCCATACACGAATTTTCTAGGTTACTATGGAATGTTATGATTGGTTAAATAAATTTATTTTGAATTAATAATGTTTTTATGACTTAAAAAAAATAAATTATTAAATATTGTCAAAATTGACATAAAAGAGATTTTAAAACAAATATTATATTATTAATTGATATAATATTCCTAAAAATATAAGGATTGGCCAAATAAATTATATGAGGATAGGTTTGTCAAAATTGAACCACTTGGGATTCTCTTAGCAGTTTATAGTAAGTTTATTAAATAAATAATATAAAAATACAAAGAAACATGGTAAATGTCAAACTAATTAACTAAGAGTTAAATCTCAAAGTCAAGGTTAATATAGTGACCCAAACCTGTATAAAACCTGTTGGTTGAGTGTATTTCAACCCATCCATACCTTATCCTATAAATAAATAAGTTTGGGGCTATTAGAATCCGAATATAAATTTATTATAAAATAATATTTTAAGTTCTTCCACCCCTCTTATAAAAGGGAACAACCTTCTCTCTAATTCTGACATCCAAAGCCTTTTGGATCAGCCAAACCCTACCCAAATACCTTCTCAACTATCCTCCCTTAATACTAGTGACCATAATTTAGTCATAAAGCCAAAATAAAGATCCCTTTTTACCAAATCAAAAGGAAGAACCAAAAGAATAGGTAAATATTTCATCACCTCTTTCAAGTTCCTTTCTTCTTTCACTTCCTATTTCTTTGTTGTTTATTTCTAAAATTATAAATATAGTATCTTATATATACTGTGATGTTATTATAAATATGGAACAACCATATTCACTATTCTATCCATCCTTTGAATGACATGTCACCATACATGCGTACTTATGGATTACCATCTCCACATCATGGTGTAATTATTATTCAATAAATTATTTGGATGGGTATAATAATGTTGTTTAATTGATATAAATAATAAATATAACATGATAACTATTTTTTATATATGATATAACATCCAATTATATATTATTTTAATATCAAAATAATGATATTGTCGCTCGTGCGTATGTACGGATTACCGTCTCCACGAACGCGATGAGATTCATTACCCATCGTATCCATTCAAGAATAAATTTTATTATATGATTAAAAATACAGTTTAAAGACTTTATATAATTCTAGATATGAATAATATACATTCCATCCATAAAAAATATGACTTAAATAACAAATCATATAAATGAAAACAAATTAGTTAACACCCGAAATGACTATAATACTAAGATATTATTAACAAAGCAGCGATAAAAGATCATATATGATATAAAATTAAAGTATATGATTCTTTTATAATTTAATAACAATAACTTCACCATTATAGAGGAGGTTAAACATACCCTAGACCAAAGGAAAGTTCATGGTAAGGGTTAATTCCTTAATCTCATTATTATCCAATATTGTTTATGTGTAAGTATTTTATGGAACATATTTATGATCCATGTCCATTTTTGATAAAAATTATTTCAAAATAAATATTTTAAGGATTTATGAAAGTTACCCTTTATCAAAATAATAATTTTATATGTTTTAAATATTTATCTTTCTAAATATTTTTAAATAATGTCCATTTTTTCAAAATAATTTTAAGGATTTATTTTTATTGACATGAATGCTCTGAAATGATAATTCTTTTCAAAAGTTTCAAAGTAGTATGTGACCCTTTGATTCAAAAATATCTTTTAAATTACTTTCTTTATAAATGTGTGACTTTTAAATGATTTTTACAAAAAGGATATTTCTCTAAAAATGTTTTACTCATTATTTTCAACTATATGAGCATCCTTTACTTGATATTATTTTTGATTGAGGTTGATTTATTAGAATACAATCTTCTATATTGTATTAAATGTGTTACGATATGTTTGTCTGGGGATGCTCTATTTTTATAACTTTCATGGTTTATGGTTAATGTATTGACATTTTTATGCTACTTTTAAAACAAATGTTTATGTTATGTTTAAACTTTTTTATATGAGGAATGCAGTGGAGTTAGAAAGTGACGGGTGGAGCCCGCTATAGCTCCTCGATGCATCGGTAGGTATCATGAGACAAAATAGTTTCTTGGCACATGGCCTTGAAAAAAAATTTATTTGTAGTCTTAGCACGAGGCCTTCACTATGTAGTAATTATTTCCAGCATTAGGCATTCCCTTATTAAGAAATTAGTTATTACATGTGATTATTCAACTAGTAGAATATCCATGTGCATGTCTACATGGTAATGTTTGATTTATTTTTTCAATATTATGTACAAGTTTATGTTTAAAAAGGATGTTGTTTTTATCACACATCTTTCATTAAAAGTATATAGCTTCCGCTATATTATTTACCCTTACTGGGCATCTAAGATCTCCCCTTTCTTATGTTTTATTTTCCTAGGATTCCATGAAGTTTATTATCTTTTTTATGCACGGTTAAGATAAAGGGAATAATAGAGTTCTGACCGAACTATCTATGCTGTGTATTATGTTAGAAAGTATAATGTAACGTCCATGTATGTAATCTATTTTCCAAGACTACTAAACTGATCGGTCATTCGGGACTTAATTCCTTGTAATAATGCCAATGTATTAAAATAATTCACCGGCTCTGAGTAAATGGGGTTGGGGCGTTACAGAACATGTCTTACATGATTCATCCTATCATATAAGAATATGAGATACTACTCATTCTCTCTTTACACTCATGGGTATAATGCGACATATTCTTATATATATATATAGACCATGTGACATTGGAAACAATATTTTCTTTTATTGTTCCATAATATATATCATTAGTATATTGTTAATGTTTTTACACTGAATTAGTCCAATAATCCTCCTGGATTTATCATGAATTATATATATCTAAATAATATATGCTATTTCACTTAAGAATATGATAGAGATACACTATTTTAACCAATCATTAACTGATAGTATGAATGGTAAATTATCATAAATATGTAATAAGTCATTGACATATAATATTAGGATAAAAACAAAATTCCAACTAAACCTCTTATAAACACATAGATCTGATTAATTCTTAATGAAAACATATTATTTTATTTCTTCTTTTGGCTTAGTGTTCAACGATATAAATTTTTCCTTCAAATATGCAATGGGTCTCTTCAACATTAATATATTTTTTGAATTTTTTGTGTTTAGAAACCAATATTATGGTGTCATATAGACATCATTATTGAAATTCCTATGAAGGAAATCTATTTTGAAATCAATTCTCCAAATATAATTTTCAGGGTAAGACTATATAGAAAGTAGAATTTTGATGGATTCAAATGTGATAACTGTATAAAAAGTAATATATTAGTCAAATACATTAATATAATTAAACCCATTTCTACCAATTTTAATTTATATTAATTAATTTTAACTTTAATGTCCATTTTTTTAATACTCATTTATACCCAACACGATGTTTGACAAATTCAGGAATGATTGGAACATAAACATGGTATAATAAATGTAATATATCATAGAATTCATTTAATCCTTCGATTTTGAAGCTTTTTAGCTCCATATTACAACTTATTTAGATGGAGGATCATTATTTTCAGCCAATAATGATCCTCCATCTTTAGTAACTAGAAAACCATTTTTTGGTTCTCTTACTTATCTGGTTCTCCAACATGGTGGTTGCCGTTGATGATATACTACTTCCAAGGGGACCTATGTAATATTTTTATGATCCAATTATTATATATCGAGTCTCAAAATATTATAAGTCAATAATGATCTCGCTACCACTCTTGAGTATGTTCTCTCTCTTAATAAAAATGTCTTATCTCGCGAAAATAACTTTATTGTCTGGAGGTTATATTAATATCAACAACTTGTTTTTAATGGGTACCCTATAAATATACACATCAAGACAAATGGTTCTGTTTATTTCCTGATTTTCCCTTAAAAAATTCCTCACATCCCTATGCACATGTTTTTTACAACATGTAACAACATCAGAGTTTAAAACAAGAACACTGTATTCAATAGTGTATATTAGACACAACACCAAGATAAGATGAAAATATAACAACCCAAGAATTTATGAAATATTTTTTAAATAAAATTCACACTCTTAAATAAATTTAATATCATTAAACAATGATTTTATCTTTTGTAACACAAAAAATATTTTTTTGATAGTTTTCATTACATGCAAGACCAATTTTTACCGAATAAGAATATTCTATTAATATTACTATTTAATATGAAAGTTATCTCCCAACCATTGGAATGTCAGGAATGAATTGAGTTAATAAAATTATTAGAATGTATAGTTTACAAATATTTATTATTTATTTTTAGATACTAAATAAATTAATAACCATCTAAAAGAAAAGTAATTGTTTTCGAAAAAGACTTATTTTTTATGAAGGATGGATTAGTCACACGTTGACATCATAATTTAAAATTTATTTTTTACACTTTTAGAAAATATATTTTAAAAAATAAACATTAATTTTGAAATCATCATATTAGAGTTATCTTTGGGTAAATGTTTGGTATTTTTATGAAATATATCACTTTTCTATCAGTAGCTATGACATAACCTCACTACCTATAGTATGATCACTTTAATGTCTTAAACAAATAGCCCATGACAGTCATTGAGAGAACCACCACCACCTTGACCTAAATGACCGATACTACTAAATCTCCATACATGAAGTGGATCTATGAATCCTTCTCTAAAAAATGGTGTTAGAGGTAACCCGTAAAACTCACATAGGTAGGTAAGGTCCAAAATAATCATTACACATTGCTAATCAAGCATAATTTCAACACCCAACTGGGTTGTGATGCCACTAATTCATCATGTCTCCCAATTTACCACACTGATAGTAGAGAACATCACTACCATATGGTTCTCATCTCATGAGAAGAAAAACAAAATTGCTTCATGCTACTGGATGTGGATGTACTGGGTCGAGATACTATACTGCTTTACTCTATGCCACCAGCTTCCCGTAGGTTCCGATATATGATTAGCACCCTATTTACAATCTCATTAGTCATTTTAAACCTAAAAATGTTGATAAAAGATTGAAAAACATTCCATAGACCTTCAACTAAGCACCTCTCCCTCAATAACTCTTCAGTAAGGTATGCCATGGTATAAGATTGCAAATATTTAATGATTGATAAATATTCAAGAAGCATCATCATGCCCCTATCTGGATTCATGAACTAACTATCCCCCTATTCTCTCAATGTGTTGGGGTAAATGTTGTCATAAAAATGAGTTTAATAAATTTCCCAAACCATATGTTTTATCCTATTATCCTGGTTCAAAATATCCCAATAGGTCTTTTATTCTCCTCAAAGTATATATGTTATGAGATTCAATCTCTTATTAAAAGGTGTCTCTAGATTATCAAAGATTAATAGAGTAGTCTCAAGCCATAGTTCTACACCTTCTTTAATATCATCAAAAAAAATATAGGAGGATGTTTCTACTAGAAAACACAGGTTAGTGCATCCATAGTCAAGGAAGATTGTAGTGCTCCTGGAAAATTCTTTACACAGAGAAAGAACAGCTCATGGACCTATGATTCAAAAAATGATTCTAGAAAAACTATGGGTTTCACAACTGGACCTATAAGAAGAACCAAAAATAGCTTATGTCCTACTGCTTCTATAACATGGTCTTCCCCACCATACTGGCATACTGCTAGAGTTAATCATGATGGTATTTCTCTATAGTTCTACGAACATGGTTAAAAAATATCTACAAGAAATGATCATAGCTAAAAGCATACTAAAACTCAATTCCTTCCTGTGAAAATATCATAAAATATACCCTGGTCCTAAATCTATGGGTGGTAAAAAGAAATAGTCATAAAGGTTAATAGAGGAACTGCTTATTCCCCACCCAAATGTGAGGTCTAGGAACAATCCCTATTTCACAGTATCAATTTCATTAGAATTAATTTTAATTTAACATTTCATATTTAAATGTTTGAAAAAATAGTTTTCACTTACAATACATAATTTCCCCTATAATACATGAAATTAAAAATATCAATCACTTAATTCATACATTTACACGTTTTATAACATGAAAACCACCATCCATGATAGAACATGCGATAATTGGATTCTTAGGGTGTCCATCATAGCCTAATCAAGAAAACATTACTTAGGTTATGGAATAAACTCTATGTACTATCCATTTTTCTCAATTCTATTCATGTAAAATATACCAATACATGAGCTATATCATACACAGAACATACCACAAGGTCACATAGTCAAGCAGTGTACCCTATATGTCATGGTATAATTCATGGAATTTTAATTCTAATATATCCCGAAAATGATGAATGAGTTGAAATACCCTCATATACTCAAGTATCAATAATATACAACCCTAAATTATATCAACAATCACATCAAAATACAAATTTTTTAAACAACAGTGAAATCCAAATCAACAATAATAGGAAAAATCTAGAAAGCCTCAAATTTAGTTTTGGGCAATTTGGATTTTTCCCTAATCTAGGTAAGCTACTCCTAGAAATTTCTCATTAAAAAATTCCAATTACATTCAAAACACTATTATACTGTCTAAAAATATTAAGGTAAGAAACTGAAACACCACTTATATAACATTATAACATCCAAGAATCATATACCACTAAACGATGCCCTAAACCCGGCTGGCCACATTGCCTTAACTGCATCTCCCAAAACGCTAGAGGCTGCCAGCTAGCGATGAGGTCCTAGGGTGTGTTTGTGGGGACACTATTCCCTGTTATTAGAGTATAACTCAATGTTATCAATCATACTGATTAATAGGGGAATCAGTAAAACTATCAAATAAAATGTAGAAAGGTGTATAAAAATAATGCCAGAAGTAAAATCATATATAATATGATGTGTCATGTAATATATATACGAAGCATAATAAATAATTATACATTTAATATATATAATACCTATATCAAAAGATAAATAAGGACAAAAAAATACTTTCTCTATATAGAATCATGGGCATCAACTCGGTTTAATGCTCCCATGGTCCTTTGCATGGAATAAAGTGAAGCATCAAATGGTGGGTGATTTCCACAATCCCAACCTATATCCAAATATTCCGAGTACCCAATGGTGGCCTGAACATAGTGTGAGATATAATCCTAGTAGGTCACCTCCCATTTTTTCAATAACATTTCATAGTTATGTAATACAAGAAAAAGCTATGTGCAGTATATATCATAATTATATTAGTACAAAATATAAATTTCCCACGGAATATGTAACAAAATATATTGATACTACATTTCTAAACAAGGATCCTTACAAAAAAAATTTCAATATCATCTATAAAGGTAGAGTGGAATAAAAAAGTAGAAAACACCATGTTCATTACATATACACAATATATCAAATCACCCACAACCATGTCGTATAACCTATATCTCATGTAAACTTTAGATAATACATATAACCAGATGTTTCCCATTTACTATGAATGATTTGTATAATAAAAAATGTCACATTTACAATGGTTGTTCCATAAATCCAAAATTTCAGATACCCCAGGGCCAGATCCAATGTGTAGAGAACCAAGGAATCCTTGTAGAGTCTTATGACCATCTCGATGGAAACATTGTTGGACTCGAAATAGTGTCTAAGAGCATGTCAAATGACAACATCCATTGTTAACCCAAACAACCTATATCCAAGGGGTAGAAAGGCCTATGGTACCAAACATTAAATAGACTGAAGGAGAAATATCATACAAGTGTTCCTCGAATTCTATCAAGATACAAAAAGTAACATAAAATTTATTTAATAGAATCATTTATCTTTTATTACATTTATCAATTTATAATCATTAAATTCATTGTGTTTACCCACTCATATATAAAATTAAAATCATTTATATTCCATGATTTTACCCACCCATATAACAATTCACAGTTAAGCAATTAAATAATTCAACATCATGTATCACATGGAAAGGAGGTATAACATCCCCAGATAAACTAATTCAGTTCAATTCATTTAAAAATAGGCTTCCTCTAACTAGAAAATATCAAACACGCATTTCATAGGTGTTATAACAAAGAAAAATGTCAATGGAACACCCCACGGGTGACCTTTATTGGGGTAAAAACCTCTAGAAAGTCTCAAGTAACTAGTAGAAATCTTTAATAGGTTCTAATATGTTTAATTTATACATTCAATTAATTTTAGGGATGTTGTCAGAATGTCTGATTTCTAAGCACATAGAAAATATCTCAATAAACAACCAAAACACTCGATAAAAATATATACCACCTACCTTAGGTCCATAGTAGAGTGCTTGTCCATTATCAGCATATGATTCAGTCCATATTAGAAGAAAAATGATGAATCAATGAAGAATGTGAAATTATGGAATATTATCTTCAACAAAAATAACTCCATCGATAAAAATAAGAACAAGGAATATAAAAAATGGAATGGAGTACTCACCGTAATGAATCTAATGAGACTAATGGTTCTTGATTCTGAGATCAGATGGGGAATGGTAGCTAATGCTTGAATTTGTATTTATATAGAGATCCCTATGTGGGGTTCTATCCAATGGGTGAGGAATGAAAATAGATATAGGTTTAAAAATATTTTAATGGAACTTTGTTCATTTTACAAAAAAAATATAGGTCAAATGGTTGGAAAAATTGTTCATCAAACCCTTCTCTCTCTACTGAGCTAAGGGGGTATACATGTAGTCATTGAGAAACGTTAGCCTAATAGTGCAGAAACCATTCATTATGGATATGAAAGAAATTTAAGGCTATTTACATAGTCATGTGCGTCCATACACACATTTTACAGAAATTTTTTTTGTTCCCCATGCCCTTTGCCTAGGTCTCACAATGATAGTCAGACCGTGAATCCTATCACACACAGTTTCTTCTAACCATTTATTATGTATGATTTTTTCCAAAAAATTTGTTTTCAAGATTTGAAAAGACTCATACAACCCTGATATCCCCATGAACCCAAAGGGTACTCACATTAGGGTATGAAAATAATGTAAACTAAAAATAATATGATTCATACCTCATAGAAAAACTAGGGATCTTACAATCTTCCCCCTTAAAAAAATTCCTCCCCAACTTTCCCTCTCAAGGGTGGTCAAGAATTGACTGAGAATAACTCTAGACACGGAGAATATACATCATCTTCTCACTCCCAATTATCATCCTATAAATATTCCTTCTTCCATATTACTCATACTAGAATAATCAACCTGCCTTAGAGAACCGTCATGCTTCTATCAAGGATACAGATAGGATGCTCCCAAATGGACACATCTACCTGAAAATCCACCTAACCTGGATATAGATTTTGAGATGAATTTGAGTGATAGTGATGTAGCTAATATATATGAAAGACACCTTTAATGGACTATTACCAAAAGGTTAACTTAAACTTATAGTATACCGGCCTGACTTTCTCTAGAATCTCGAAAGGCATAACATATCACGGTAAAAGCATACCCTATCTCCAGATCTCTTTGTGTCCCAGCCTCAATGAGATATGTAAAATGAAATGATACCCAACCTTTAAATCTAAAGGCCATCTACGATTATTGGTTTAATATTTATACCGATACTATGTAGTATCCATCTACTTCTTAAACAAATTGACCTACTCTGAAGTCTCCCACATGAGTCACTGTCTAATTAAAACTTCCAAAACTACATCTATCAAAAACAAGGGTGATTGGAATTTCCTACTAAACAAAGCCTCCAATGGTTCGATCTGTTTAGTCTCCGGATAATGATTATTGTAAGAAAAAAATGGGGTATATGAATCTCCCAAGAGCACCAAAAATCTAGGATTCATGATCACAACATGTCCTAAGAACCTGTATAATTTGATTTAGTTGTCCGTTAGTCTGAGGGAGGTAGGTTTTTATAAAAATAACATATGTACAGATTTACCTTTACAAATAGTAATAGATATGATATATTACCTGAGAATACTTATATGAAATGATAGTGTGAGGGATATCATTATGTCGTATTATCTCACAGATATACATCCTCCTAAGCTAATCCACTTAGAAGGTCTCGTTGATTGGTAAGAAATGAGAGACATTTATGATCTAGTGAATAATAATGGACACAATATCACTACCTAGATGCCACCTCAAAAAATCGGTAATTAAATTTATCATGATGTTATCCCATTTCCAATCGAGAATATGAATCTTATATAAAAGTATGGTTGGTCGATGATGTCCCGTATTAAAATATTGATTGGTGGAACACCTCATAACAAAAACAAATACCACATTTTTCTTACATGTACACATGTAATGGTGATTTAAATCACGATACATATTGGTATCACTGGGATGCATCGAAAAAACCAATGCATGAAACTCCTGCATCATCTCCTTACACATGTCCTCTATGACTCATACCTGACCTTGTATATATATAAGTTCATCCTCTCCTATAGTCCAACCAGGAATCATATCCTCACATGCCACACCCTACCATAGGACTATACCTAATTAATCTTATAGATTACTCATCCTCACACTATCCATTAGGGTAGATTTCATAGCTAAGTATGAATGATAAGTATACACCTAAGTGTCTTGAACCCCAAAATTCATTACATAAATCAAATAAATAAGCCGCCACTCACTACTGGCCTCCCAAAATACTTATATTTGAGTCCTAATGCTCAGTACATTGGCCACTATATTTCTTTTTCTAGGCATATAAAAAATATCGATGTCAAAATTCTATAGGTACGCAACCCACCTTCACTACCAATTATTTAGATTGTGATAAGTAAATCTATACTTGAGGATTTTTTGGTCTGTGTACATCTCTAAATGGTCTCCATGTAAGTAATATCTCCATCAATATAAATAATGAATATATACCACTAACTCGAGGTTATTCATCAGTAAATTCATCTCTTATGGACCCATGTTATGGGAACAATACACCAAGATTATATACAACTACATTAAAAATAATCCAAAAAAGATACCCGATGCATTAAAATAAAAAATGTAGCTTCTACACGACTCTGGTAGATTCAAGGCTGACACTGAAGTCAACATCTCCTTTAGCTTCTAAAAGGTTGTCTCGTAGGCATCTTTCTATAAAAAAATCATACACTTCTTAGTAAATACCATCATCATATATTATAGGTGTGAAAATACTTTATGAAAATTATATAACATCCATCTAGTCCCAAGAAACTCCATATATCAAAAAAATCCTTGGAATTCTCCCAATAAACTACAGATCTTACCTTCTTTAGAAAAACTGATACTCTTATCTATGAGATAATATGACACATGAAGTGAATATTATCCATCTATAAGTGTAACTTTGTGATCATTACATATAACCAATTCTCTTTTAGTATATCCAAAATGATCTCAATATTATTGGAATCTTAATTTTTATTGTGGGAAACATACGAAGATATCATCCACAAAAACCGCCCCCAATGAATCTATATGAGGATAGAAAACTCAATTCACCAGTGGAATGAAAACTGTTGGTGCATTTGTGTGACTGAATGGAATAACCAATTACTCATATAGAACATAATTTCAATGAAAATATGTATGAGGTGGTCTATAGGCTGTGCACACAAGATGATCTTTGGATATCAAATAAAATTTCAAGAACACCTGAGCTCCTCGAAGCTGGTCAAGAAAATCATCAATCTATGGAAATAAAAAAATCTTTCTTAACCATCTAATTGTTCAATTATCAATAATACACCCACAGAATAAGGGAAACATCAACCCTTTTCACAAAAGAACCCCCAAACCCCATAGCGTAGCACTGAGTCGAATAAACCTGTTATCCTCTAAATCATCTAGCTACCTGTTGAGAACTTTCAACACTAGCCTAGAAATCCTATAAGGAGGAATGTATACTGGTTTAACTTAGGGAACTATCTCGATAGATAAATATACATATCTTTCTCAAGAGGTAAACACAAAAACTCATTCAGGATGATTTCCATAAAATGATGAACCATTGGAGTGAAATATTCTTGACGTTCTCGCTGATCCTCTAGAAACAATCTAGAAATATGATCTATCATTTCTCCCAACCCATGATGCTCTAGTACATCTCAACATGCATGGACATCCCATTAACCACTATCTGTATAAAATGTACCCTCTGGTGATTTTAATTTCACCCCTTAGGAATTACTATTAATAAATGATCAATAAGAAACCAGAAATTCCATCCCTAGTATTATGTAAAACCCAGTCATCTTGAGTAAAAATAGATTCCACATGATGTGAAACCCACGAACCTCAATGGAGAACTCCTTGCACAAACATACATCCTCTATTTTTCACCCAAAAAAGTGTTAAACATCATAACAACCTCATTAAACTGAACACAAATACCAATGATTTCTACTATAGGCACTAATATAAAACTATCCAATGATCCTGTATCCAAGAGAGAAGATCAAAGAGTATAGGATACTAAGGCTACACCTCTAACTGTAGATGTTCTGGATCCCTTCTCCTTAGGGATTGGCTTTACATAATATATCCGGAATGAACAATATTCCATTGAGACAACCTCACTACTAAAATTATTCCCTCTATATTGTCGTGTTACAGCTGGGGACTGAATTTCATGGCCACGATGACCACCCCCACATCATAAACACCTGATACTGCTCTATCTCCCTACCTCACATGGATATGTGAAACTCACTCCTGAGGTAGGTCTCAGTGCTAGCCCCCTACCAATCACTATTTAAGGGAGGGTCCTATAGAAACATTTCACCTTGCCCATCCTACTGCAAAATTTCTGATCGATTGGGAATATCATCCATAGTAATGAAATATGATTTTACTATGAGAACTATCAGCTTAGATGGTACACATCTCACAGAAATCCTCAAAACAAATCTTCTTGTCACTTGATGTCGAATGACTGGGATATGATACTTTACTACTTAACTTTGTTCCCCCAATGACCCTCATGTTACGCTCTATGTTTATCACATGAGTTACTATGTAAATAATCATTATCAACCTAAATAAGTTGACCTAATATTGAAAAAACATGTTAGAGACCTTCCTCGAAGTGTCTCACCCTTGATAACTCATCAATAATGTCTTTCAGGGAAGGACAATGCAACTCTATAAAGTGTCCTGAATATTGCATAACCATCATCTCTCCCAACTGAAGATGAATGGACACACTATCCCACTATTCTCTCAGAGCCTTAGGGTAACATTAGTCAAAAAAACTGGTTTAAAAATCACCCCAAACCATATATCAAAGACTATCAGTCTTGCTTAGAACATCCAACGAGGGATTTTATTCTCCTCAAAGAATATAATTTGTGAGTTTCACTATCCTCTTATGAGGCATCTCTAGATGTTCAATGATTAGTAGAGTATTATCAAGCCATATCATATTAGCCTTTGGACATCCATCCCATGAAAACATGGGAGTACGATTTTTCTAGAACACATGTGTTAGCTCAACCATAGATTAGGCTAGTTGCGATGCTCCCTAGAATGTCTACATATAGGGGACAAACAAATTTCATATCTATCCCTCTTCATATGTTTTTAGAATAATAATGGGTTTCACAACTATATATCGATAAGAGGATATACCAGTACTCCATGGCCCACTACCTTTAGGGCATTTTCATCACCATCCCCTTATGTACCACTATAGGTCATCATGGTAGTATGTCTTTATAATTCCAATCACTCACCTAAAAAAAGATAGATATCAAAATTTCACTACTAGAAGAGTAAGACATGTCCAAACCATCAAATAAATAGATCACACCACACAACCTCTCCTAATTATAGGATTGCTAAAAATAAATAGCATAATGGTCACTATATACACTACCTCTTTCCCACTCATATGCTGAGTCTTGGTCAAGTATCTATTTAACAGCTTCAATTTCATTCTATTTTTTTACATTTAACATTTCAAATTTAAAAGGATGAACTAAATATTGCATCACATATAATTTATAAGGTCACAAACACCTCATGAATATAAATATATTTCCCACTTGATTTATACCATAACACGTTCCGGTCTATGTGACTCATGGTCCATGAATCAACATACCACAATTTAATGCTTAAGGTGTATTTTAAATCCTAATCTGGAAACAAGGTTAGGCGACAATATTCAAACTTGGAACCAACCATCAATATCAGTTCCCTATACAAAAAATATTTCACAACAATAGGTATATCATATAAGGAACATATCACACGGCCATGTGGTCAAGAGATTCCCCCAATATGATATGGTATAATGCAAGGAATTTGAATTCTAATAGGTGACTATAATGAATCATGGGAAGAAATACCCTCATCTTATATGGTTTAAACAAAATAGAACACTCAATTTTATCAATAATCACATCAAAATATAAGTTCATAACCCAATTATGTAATGAAAATCATCTATAATAGGAAAAATCAAGAAATCATCAATTTTCATTTTAGGTATTTTTTGTTTTTCCCAAATGTGAATTAGGTACTCCATGTAAAATCTCATTAAAAAATCCCAATTACCTTTGAATCCCCTTTAAATTGTATCAAAATATCATGGAAAATAAAATACCACTAATACCACTTTGTAATGTCTCAGACCCGAATTCCACTGAATAATTCTTCACACCTGGTTTTCCATATGGTCTCAAGAACATATCCTCGATTTCCAAAGGTTACTTAATAGTAGTGAGGGCCTAGGGTGTGACTATTGGGATAATATACCTTATTTTCAGAGTTTAACACTGTGGTACAAATCATACAGAGCAATAGAAAATCTAGTAAAATAATAAGATACGTAGACAAGTGTATATAAATAATACTAGAAGTAAAACCATATACAATATGATGTGTCATGTCATGTCTCTTCAAAAATGGTAGAATAGGTATACATGGAATGTTTATAATACATATATCAAAAGTACATTGAGGCCAAAGACTATTATCTCTAGATATCAACATGAGACTCAAATAAGTCATGTGATCTATTATTCTTAGGCATGTCACAATGTCAAGCATTTAACTATGGACTCTTATCGTGATCCATACCTGCATCCAAATAGTTTCTAGGGGTAACCAACAACATCCTGATCATGGTTTTAGATACTATCATAGTTGGTCAGATCCCATGGGTTCTATAAAAATTCCACGATTTTCAATACATCCTAAAGTAGTGTGTAGAATATATCACAAGTATATCTATACTAAAAGTATATTTCCCAATGAATATGTAACAAAAGAATGTGATAATAAATAGAAAAACAAGGCACCCTATAAAACATGTGTCATACTCTTCTAACAAGGAAATAGTAATGAAAAAGGAAGTAAACACCACAACCATTCCATATACATAATATATGACATCACCTATGGACAAGCCATATAACTTGTATCTCATGTCAACCATGATTGAGAAATATAACCAGAAGTGTCACATTTATCATGGTAGATCTATATAGTTAGAAATGTCACAATTACCATGTTTCTCTATATAATAAAAAATTTCAACCCCCTTGGGGTTGAATCCTAGGTATAGAGAACTAAGGAACCTTCATCGAGTCCTAAGAGTCTCATAATGGTAACTCAATTAGATTTGATTTGTGGTCCAAGGAGAATGTCAACAGTCCATGTTCCCTGAACTGCCAAAAATCCAAATCAAAGGGTTTGTAAGGTCAAATGTATCCCAAAGAATCAATTCCTATGGAGAAATATCATACAAGGAATCCATTACCACTATCAAGATCCCAGGAGTAACATCCTTGTAATCTAGTGGAATAATTTATCATTTATTCCAATTATTAATTCACAAGAGTTTTGTTCTACGATTCTTCCCACGCAAATATCTATTCAAAATCGATTATATTCCATGATCTTCCCACTCATATAACAATTCAAAATTCAAATATTAAACAATTCCACATCATCTATCACCTGGAAAAGAGACTCAACATATCATCATCAACCAATTCAGGCCAATTCATTTATAAATAGGACTTATCAAACTATAAAATCTCAAACAAATACCCCATGGGTGGTATAACCAAAGTAAAGTGTTAATGTCAAGTCCTATGGGTGACCTTGGTTGGGGAAACAACCTCTAACAATTATGAAGGAACTAGTGTATAACGACCCATACTTTACATACATTGTTAATATTTCAAAATTGAAGTACACTTATTATGACATATAACAAAACCATTAGAGGATTGTATAGGTATAGTGTCTTTAGAAACTGGGAAACATAAACAACTGGTTCATAAATCATCTACACTGTCTCCCATTCATTTCATCATATTTTAGAGTCCCTTTTTGGCATATCCTACTTAATATCCTTCTTCCTGACCTGGGGAAAGAAAACATACAAAAGGGTGAGCTAAAATTCTCATTAAGGTTAAACAAAATAAATATCAATCACATCATATTCATAAGAACATAACACTTTAGAAATCTTAACCTGCAAAAGAGAACAAAATTTCATAACATGGGATAAATCATAGTAGTGAAATGTAAACCCAATATACATAACTTAAAACATGAAGCTTTTTGGCATACACACATAGTCATAGAAAATCAATACTTAGTAGTCAAGACTCATTTCCAAGACTATCTTAGTGGACAATGTCTATTTCTGAATCGAGTCCACTCCTTTTTTTAGTCCTATTTCACTGAAACGGTTTAACCTTCCGTTCCAGCCATGTCTATCTCATGAAAAATAAAATCTTTACCAAATGCATTGGAGGGAGATATAGGTCCCACCCATCTCATAATGATACCATTCTTATGTGTGCCACAAAATCATAAACCCTACATCATAGCATAACCCATGTAATAAAAATGGGAATCTTAAACATCGTGACATCATAAAAAAATTCATATAAGATAAAGGAATTCAAAAAAAATATTTCCATAACAACATAATCAAACCAATTAAATAATAGGTATAGAAACATAACCCTATATTATCTTATATGGAAAATAATTTTGAAAAACTCTTGAACTCCATTCTTGAGGAAAAGATCCTTTCTACTTCAAAAACATTTTTCATTTCTTAACATGTCATACAATTTTAAACTAAAAGAATTTGATTAAAAATAAACTTGAAAACTTGTAAAGGAAGCTTCTTGGCAAATAATGTTTTAAAAATCCATTCATGCTGTATAAGTTAAAAAAAACATTCTTCTCGTACTTTTGTCAGAGAATTCAAAAAAGTACCTCATTTGAAAAAGTGAAAAAAAATTCCTTTCATATATTTTACTAAAAACTTACTTAAGGGTAAAATTGGATTTAGACAATTGTATAAGGATATAAATATTACATATTGAGGAAACATGGATGTGGACGATAAATATTCCCCAGTAAATTCCGAAGTATAAACAGTCTCGGATAAAAATGAGATTGCGAGATTTTCCCTTACCTTAGGTCCGATTTGCTTCATAAGTTTCCGAACCTCCTGTATAATGATTTAAATAACGTCATTGACTTATTCCAGAATCATACTCATTGTTATGATATCGTATATTGTCATATTCTTGGTTTCTTATTAGCAATATTTCATTGCTACTTGTTATTCGGGTGTTTATTAATTTTTGTTCTAATGCGTGTTTTGTCAAATAAATTCTTATTATTCATTTTAGGTTATAGATACCTCATTTACAGAATGGTATTAGTGCAATATATATCATATTTATTCACTCAATTCATTTGTGTAATCATTATGAAATGAAAATCATGTAGAACGAGTCGCATCACATCGTGGAGACGGTATTCCGTACGTACGCACGAGAGATGATATTGTTCTCATGATCGTGGTATTGTATTAGAGTGTATGTATAATATTTCAGAATAAATATCACTTTATAATAATCATATATAGTTATTATTTACACCATTATAACCATCCACGTAAGGTGGTGGTGGAAAATAGATTACACCACGACGTGGAGATGGTATTCCGTACGTATGCACGTGCGGTGATTTCATTTTCCATAGGATGGATAGATGGTGAAATAGAGTTGTTTAATACTTATAATAACATATCAGTATATGAGTGATACTTATGTTATTAATTCACAATGAAACAACTAAATAAGAAGAATTAGATGAAGAAATAATGTTGAAAGAATCGGTAACGGATATTACCTCTTCTTTCGACATGCCTTTTGAAAACTCCACTTAGGGAACTAAGATTGGTCTTTGAAGAATACCAAAACCTCTAGGATGTTTCTAGGGAAGTCGAGAGGAGACATTGGCAGGGGTTGGCAGAGCTTGAAGGTTCAAAGTGGTGTGAGGAAGAGAGGGAGGAGGTGCCCTTTTATTAGGGAGGAGAGGGGAACCTTTGGAAAAACTAAAAATATTATTTTATTATAAAGCCATATTCAATTTTAAATAAGTACAAATTGATTTATTTCTAAGATAATGTTGGGATTGGTAGAAATAATCTCATACAATAGAATTTAGACAAGTTTAGGTTTCTATTTTAACCTTATCATTTAGATTTAACTACAAGTTAAATAATTTTTCTCATACCGTGTCTTCTTGTTTTCTTACACTATAAGGTTAATAAACTTACTATAACAAGAGAAACGAACCCCATGTTGTTTATTATTAATATATATAACCTTATATATGTCATTTTACCGATCCATTGATTTTTAAGAATAAAATATCAATTAATAATATAATATTTGTTTTATAAACTATTTTATGTCAATTTTGACACAATTTGGTAATTGATTTTTGTGAAAATCATAACAGAATGATTATTTCGAAAAAAGTCAATTAAATCAATAATAACATGTCATATTAACCTATAAAATCAGTGAAAATCATAAAAAGTCTCAAATTACATTTATTTGGGTATTTATAACATCAATTATGTCAATATTTCATTAATAAAATAATTACTACATAATCTTTGTGTCATAAAAAAATTAATTTTTTTAATTGTATAAAAATTATAAATAAAATACCATTATGTAAGAAATAGTTTTATCTTTCTAATTAATATTTATAGTTGAATTTATCTTATGTATAAACCTATATTAAAAACTATTCACTTATTAAATGTTCATTTTATCTATTTTAACCCTTCTTTAAATAAATTAATATTAAATGTCCTAATCTAATCCAAGTGGGTCTAAATGGTCATATTTTATTCTTAAGGTTGTTTTTGGTCGAATTAAACTTATCAAATAGAATTAGGACATGTGTTAGGGTAATAATAATATTATTTTTACCTTTAATTACCCTATTTACTTTTAACCGTGGGAAAAAAAGTAAAAAGTTACTATTCACCAAAAATTATTTTAATTTCATTGAACCACATTTTACTTACTGAAATATACCGTGTCTCATGGATTTTTGAAATTCCACCCACAGAAGCAGAAAAAATTAGCTTTTATGTGAATTTGGAAATTCTCCTAAGAGGTGGGTAAAAGGCGGTGAAAAGTTCAATAAAATTTTTATACATCTAAAATTATTATAAAATGACTCCAATGAATTGCATTGAAAAAATATAGGTATTATGTATCAATTTTGACCTAAAATAAATTTAAATAAAATAAATAATTATTTAAATAAAAAGTCGGTTTTTAAATAGTAACACAGTGTTTTCACTATTCATAAAAAATTGACAGTTTTCAGAATAATACCAAAATTTCACCCTAGGATAATTTCGATATTATGAATCCAAAAATGAAGCCCATTTTGAAAAATAAAATTTAAAAAATTCCAAAAAGTGGTTATTACTATTCATAACGGCTAGTTTTAATAATATTTTAATAGCATATCATTGTTTAGAGAAACTCAGTATTGCGTACGACACAAGCTATCAAAGAAGGCAGCAATTGCATTTACAGCAAGAAAAGATAGTGTTGTGTGTAGTGAAAGATTCATTTGATGATTTATATAAAATAAAAACAAAATATTTCTTATAAAAGTCTCGGGTGTTACATTCTACCCCCCTTAAAATGAATTTCTCCCCCAAAATTCATCACTTTGTAATAAACAGATGAGGATACCTCTCCCTCATCATATCCTAAAGCTCCCATGTGGCTTCATATAATTGGTGGTTACTCCATAAACCTTTCACAAAGCGAGTGGTCTTGTTTCGTAGGACTTTTTCCCTATGAACGAGAATATCTATCGGCTGTTCTTCATAAGAAAGATCTTGTTCCAGCGGTACAACTTCTGAGCTGAGTACATGTGAATGATCAGGTATGTACTTTATCAGGAGAGATACATGGAACACATCATGAACTTGAGAGAGATTCAGTGGAAGCTCCCATCAGTAAGCTACCTTCCCAACACAATCCATAATTTCAAAACGACCGATATATCTGGGGCTCAACTTTCCTTTCTTTCCAAATCTCATTACTCTCCTCCAAGGAGATATTCGTAAGAGCACTTTATCACTCACTTCAAACTCTAGGTATTTTCTTCAGTTGTCGGTATAAATTTTTTGTCGACTCTGAGCTGCTCTTATGTGTTGTTGAATAGATCTGACCTTTTCTGGCATTTCATCAACAAGATCAGGTCCTAATAGCTTTCTTTCCCCAACTTCATCCCAACAAGTTAGTTTACTTCATTTCCTTCCATAGAGAGCTTCGTAAGGAGCCATCTGAATATTGGAGTGAAATCATTTATTATAAGAAAATTTCACCAATGGTAGGTGTTGATCCCAGCCAACTTTGAAATCCATAGATAAAGCTCTCAAAATATCATCTAGAGTTTGAATTTTCCTCTCAGACTGACCATCTGTTTGAGGATGATAAGCAGTGCTGAAACGCAACTCTGTATCCAGAGTTTGATGAAGACTTCGCCAGAACATTGAGGTAAACCTCGGATCCCGATCAGATATTATAGAAAGTGGTACTCCATGAAATATTACCACCCCATTTATATATATCCTGGCAGGCTGATCCAGAGAGAAATCCTCTCTAATAGCAATGAAGTGTGCAGACTTTGTAAGACGATCAACTATGACCCAGATAGCATTATTGACTTTAGATGTTTTAGGAAGTCCCGTGACAATGTCCATAGTGATGTTTTCCCATTTCCATTCGGGTATGGGTAATGGTTGAAACATCCCCTTAGACTTCTGTCTCTCAGCTTTAACTTGCTGAAAAACCGAGAATCGAGAGACATATTCAGCAACATCCCTTTTCAAGCCATCCCACTAGAAGTACTCTTTCAGGTCCTTATACATATTCATGCTTCCAGAATGAATAGAGAATGAAGAACTATGAGCCTCATCCAGTAGCTCCTTCTTTAATTCGGGGATGGGAGGAACACAAACCCGATTCCTGAACATTATTATCCCATCACAATCAAGGTTGAATTTGGGAACATTTCTCACCTTCTTTTGTAACTCAACATCTTCTTTCTGTGCCTCTTTAATCATCACATGTATAGATGGTTGAACATTCATTTGAGAAAGATAAGATTTTCCCCTTTCATTATAATTCCAAGATCCATCCTTTGTAAATCCATAAATATTGGATCTTTTGGGATCCTCATCATGGATAAGCTATCATGGTCTTGTCGACTTAATGCATATGCCACCTTGTTTTCTTTCCCAGGGTGGTAATGAATTGAGCATTCATAATCCTTAATCAGCTCCAACCATCTTCTTTGGTGCATATTCAGATCCTTTTGGGTAAAAATATACTTTAAAATTTTATGATCAGTATAAATGTCACACCTTTATCCATAAAGATAATGCCTCAAAATCTTTAATGCAAATATTACCACTGATAACTCCCAATCATGAGTTGGGTAATTTTTCTCATGAATTTTCAACTGTCATGAGGAATAAGCTATCACCATAACATTTTGCATAAGAACACATCCCAATCCCTTCTTTGATGCATCATTGTAGATCACAAACATTTCTCCACTACAAGGAAGTGTGAGCACAGGTGCACTGGATGACCTTCTTTTCAACTCCTTGAAATTCTCTTCACATTCCTCCGTCCAAACAATGTTATGTCCTTTCCAAGTCAACTTGGAATGTGGATTAGATAATCGTGAAAAATCATTCACAAAACGTCGATAATATCCAGCCAAACCAAGAAAAATTTGGATCTCAGTTACTGTTGTTTCTCTCGACCATCTTTCGATAACCTCTGTTTTGCTGGATCCACAGATATCCCTTCTTTTGAGATTATGTGACCCAAAAATGAAACTTTTTGAAGCCAAAATTCAAACTTGGTAAATTTTTCATAAAGCTTCTCCTTTCTCAGGGTCTTCAATATAATTCTCAAGTGATCTTCATGTTCTTCCTTGCTCTTTGAATAGACAAGAATATCGTCTGTAAAGACTACCAAAAACTGATCAAGATAGTCTCTAAAGACTCTATTCATCAGATCCATGATGATAGCAGGGGCATTAGTAAGACCAAATGGAATCACTATAAATTCATAGTTTCCATACCTTGTATGGAAATCCGTATTTGGTATATCCTCCCTTTTGACCCTTAATTGACGATACCCTGAACGAAGATCAATCTTGGAAAATTAATGAGCTCCACGCAGTTGGTTAAATAAGTAATCAATGCCTGGGAGAGGATATTTGTTCTTGATAGTGATCTTGTTATGTTCTCGATAATCAATGCAGAGTCTCATTGATCCATCTTTCTTCTTAACAAACAGAACAGGTGCTCCCCAAGGTAACACACTAGGGCGTATGAATCCTTTATCAAGATTCTCTTGGAGTTGCTTCTTCAATTCCTGCAACTCAAATGGGGCCATTCCATAAGGTGTCATTGAAATAGGAAAAGCACCCGGTACGAGTTCTATTGAAAAACCAACTTCACGATTTGGTGGAAGACCTGGAAATTCTTCTAGAAAGACATCATCAAACTCCCATACAATGGGAATATTCTTAATCGTGATTTTCTCTCTAACCATTTGAGATTAATAACCTTCATTTAGTGGAATCAAGACCCATAAGGTGGAAGAAATTTCCACAGGAAGGTTAGGTTCATCCTTCAATCGATAGACGATCATAGATTGACCTGGAATATGAAATGCGACTTCTCTTCTTTGGAAATTGATATGAGATCCATATAAAGAAATCCAATCCATTCCAAGAATCACATCAAATTCCACTATAGGAAGGATCACAAGATTTTCAGGAAGCACTTTCCCACAAACATCAATCAGAGAAGAATTATAAACTTTCGATGCGACTATTGTGCCATTAGGGGTTGTCACAGCTAATTAAACATCTAATTGTTGAGGTAATATGGCTATAACCTTAGAAAATTATTCCAAAATAAAAGAGTGGGTGGATCCAAAATCAAATAAAACCATTGCTACTTTAGAGTGGATGGTAAGTGTACCTTTCAACACTTCGTTATCATACTCCACATCACTGATAGAAATTGCATGTGACTTTCCTTTGTCTTTAGCCTTAAGAGTTTATTGACATAGATCATCATCAATAACCCTTGGATTAGGGCATTGATTGGCATAATTCCCCATTTCCTTGCACTTGTAATATTGAAGTGTAGGAGGTGCACGCTGTGTAGCGTTTTCATTGTTCGCATCACTAGACATCTTCATCCCATAATTACGACATTCAAATGCCCGATGACCTTCATTTACACATTTGAAACATTTACATGTCTCTTTAAGACAACTCCCTCCTTGTTTCTTTCAACAGTTAGAGCATAAGGGAAAACTCATCTTATTTTCAGTGTGGTCATTAGATTTTCCTTTGAATTCCATTTTCCTCTTTTTATCAAACCCATATGACTGATGGGTTACTCTAATATCCATCTCAACTTTGAGAGCACATCGAACGATTTCATCGTAGCTATTGATGTCCCTTATGGATAATTCCCTTCGAAGACTTGGTTTTAAGCCACTAAAGAATCGATTTATCTTACACTCGGGTTGGATAAAAATCCCAGAAGCATACCTTGCAAGTCTTGTAAAACTTGCTTCGTAGGTACCAACAAATTCATCATCCTTTTGCTTTAGTTCAAGAAACCCTTTCTCCATCTTTGTTCGAAGAATACGAGGGAAGTACTTATTGAAAAATAAGTTCTTGAACTCATCATATTCCATGGATTCAATTTCATCCCTTTTCCTCATATTCTTGATAAGATTCCACCATTGATCAGCATCTTCTTCCAAACGATACACCGCTAAGATGACTTTATCATGTTCAGAAAATTGAAGAACTAAAAATATCTTTTTAGTTGTACTGATCCATTGTTCAGCCACTAATGGATTAGTAGACCCACTGAATGAAGGTGGACGCTGCCTCATGAAGGATTAAATAGAATTTTGCTCCTTACTTTGCTCTTTTGGAAGTCCAACATGATTCATAGCTTGAGAAAGTTATGTGAGCATGGCTATAAGATTTTTCATTCCATCTCCCATTACGTTTGGTTCCTCAAGGGGACAATCATTGCATTTCCCGTCACATTCCGCATTAACACGGTTCTTTCGGGTTCCAGCCATTGACTAAAACCAAGAAGAATAGAGTGAGCAACACTAATTATAATAGGAAAACCACATAATCAAGAATAAAATTTCACACTTAAGGTCTTATCATAGGTTGTTCATGGCCATTTCTAAAACACAATGATTGTGTTCTATGCTTAGACTTATCCTTAGGGTTCTTACTAAGGCTTTCATGTCCTAGTTTCCAAAGGTTGACTATACCTTTCCTCTGATACCAACTGTAACGACCCATACTTTACATACATTGTTAATACTTCAAAATTGAAGTACACTTATTACAACATATAACAAAACCATGAAAGGACCATATAGCTATAGTGTCTTTATGAACTGGGAAACATAAATAACCGGTTCATAAATTATCTACGTTGTCTACCATTTATTTCATCATATCTAGAGTCACTTTTTGGCATATCCTACTTAATATCTATCTTCCTGACCTGGGGAAAAAAACATACAGAAGGGTGAGCTCAAATGCGCAGTAAGGGTAAACAAAATAAATATCAATCACATCATATTCATAAGAACATAACACTTTGAAATCGTAACCTGGAAAAGAGATCATAATTTCATAACATGGGATAAATCATAGTAGTGAAATGTAATCCCAATAATCATAACTTAAAACATGAAGCTTTGTGGAATACACACATAATCATAGAAAATCATTTCATAGTAGTCAAGACTCATTTCCAAGATTATCTTAGTGGACAATGTCCATTTCTGAACCATGTTCACTCCTCGCTTCAGTCTTATTTCACTGAACCGGTTTAACCTTCCGTTCCAGCCATCTCTATCTCATGAGATATAAAATCATTACCCAATGCATTGGAGGGAGATATAGGTACCAACCATCTCATAATGATACCATTATTATGTGTTCCACAAAATCAAAAACCATACATCATAGCATAACCCATGTAATAAAAATGGGAATCTTAAACATCGTGATATCTTAAAAAAATTCATATAAGATAAAGGAATTAAAAAAAAATATTTCCATAACAACATAATAAAATCAATTTAATTATAGGGATAGAAACATAACCCTATATTATCTTATATGGAAAATAATTTTGGAACAACTCTTGAACTCCATTCTTGAGGAAAATATCCTTTCTATTTCAAAAGAATTTTCCTTTCTTAACATGTCATACAATTTTAAACTAAAAGAATTTGATTAAAAATAAACTCGAACACTTGTAAATGAAGCTTCTTTGAAATAATTTTTTAAAAATCCATTCATGCTGTATAAGTAAAAAAACATTCTTCTCATACTTTTGTCGGAGAAGTAAAAAAAGTACCTCGTCCAAAAAAATGACAAAATATTCTTTCATATCTTTTTCTAAAAACTCACCGAAGGGAAAATTTGGATTTGAAAAAGTGTAGAAGGATATAAATTTTACATATTGAGGAAACATGTATGTGGATGATAAATATTCCCCAGTAAATTCTGAAGTATAAACAATCTCGGATAAAAATGAGATTGCAAGATTTTCCCTTACCTTAGGCCCGATTTTCTTCGTAAGTGTCCAAACCTCCTGTATAATGATTTAAATAATGTCATTGACTTATTATAGAATCATACTCATTGTTATGATATCATATATGTTCATATTCTTAGCTTCTTATTAGCAATATTTCATTGCTACTTATTATTCCTGTATTTATTACTTTTTGTTCTTATCCATGTTTTATTGAATAAATTCTTATTCTTTTTTTAGGCTATAGATACCTCATTTACAGAATGGTATTAGTGTAATATATATCATATTTATTCGCTCAATTCATTTATGTAATCATTATGCAATGAAAATCATGTAGAACGAGTCGCATCACATCGTGGAGAGGGTATTTCGTACGTACGCACGAGCGATGATATCATTCACATGATCGTGGTATTGTATTGGAGTGTATGTATACTATTTAAGAATCAATATCACATTAAAATGATCATATATAGTTATTATTTACACCATTATACCCATCCATGTAAGGTGGTGGTGGAAAATATATTACACCATGGCGTGGAGACAGTATTCTGTAAGTACGCACGCGGGGTGGTTTCATTTTCCGTAGGATGGATAGATGTTGAAATAGAGTTGTTTTATACCTATAATATCATATCACTATATGAGTGATAATGGTTTTTATTAATTCATAATGAAACAACTAAAGAAGAAGAAGTCGAAGAAGAAATAAAGTTGAAAGAATCGGTAACGGAAATTACCTCTGCTTTCGACACTCCTTTTGAAACCTCCTCTAAGGGCACTAAGATTTGTTCTTGAAGAAGACCAGAACCTCTAGGATGTTTCTATGGAAGTTGATAGGAGAAATTGGCAGGGGTTGGCAGATATTTAAGGCTAAAAGTGGTGTGAGTAAGAGAGGGAGGAGGTGCCGTTTTATAAGGGAGGAGAGGGGCACCTTTGGAAAAACCAAAAATATTATTTTATTATAAAGTAATATTCAGATTTAAATAGCTCCAAATTGATTTATTTAGAAGCTAAAGTTGGTATGGGTCTAAATCATCTCATCCAATAGAATATATACACGTTTAGGTTTCTAT
This sequence comes from Viscum album, assembly GCA_963277665.1. NCBI lineage: Eukaryota > Viridiplantae > Streptophyta > Magnoliopsida > Santalales > Viscaceae > Viscum > Viscum album. The sequence goes on from OY728156.1 coordinate 1,892,637,226, forward strand.
TTTAACCTTATCATTTAGATTTAACTTCAAGTTAAATAATTTTAATGTCACCGTGTCTTCTTGTTTTCTTAAAATATAAGGTTAATAAACTTACTATAACAAGCCAAACGAACCCCAAGTTGTTTATTATTAATATATATAACCTTATATAAGTCATTTGGAAGAACCTTAGAATTTTCGGAATAAAATATAAATTAATAATATAATAGTTGTTTTAAAAATCTATTTTATGACATTTTTGACACAATTTGATAATTGATTTTTGTGAAAATCGTAACCGAATGATTATTTCAAACCAAGTTAATTATATCAATATAAAAATGTCATATTAACCTATAAAATTAGTGGAATTCATAAAAAGTATCAAATTAGATTTATTTGGGTATTTATAACATCAATTTTGTCAATATTTCATTAATAAAATAATTACTACATCATCATTGTGTCATAAATAAGTTAGATTATTTATTGTATAAAAATTATAAATAAAATACCATTATGTAAAAAATCGTTTCGTCTTTCTAATGAATATTTATAGTCAAATTTATCTTATGTATAACCCTATATTAAAAATGATTTACTTATTAAACTATGATTTTATCTATTTTAACCCTTCTTTAAAAAAATTAATATTAAATGTCCTAATCTAATCCAAGTGGGCCTAAATGGTAATATTTTATTCTTAAGGTTGTTTTAGGTCGAATTACACTTATCAAAAAAATTAGGACATGTTTTAGGGTAATAATAATTTCATTTTTACCCTTAATTACCCTATTTACATTTAACTGTGGTAAAAAAAGTAAAACATTACTATTCACCAAAAATAATTTTCAACTCATTGAACCAAATTTTACTTACTAAAATCAACCGTGTCTCTCGTATTTTTGAAATTCTACTCATAGAAGCGGTAAAATAAGGTTTTATGTGAATTTGGAAATTCTCCTAGGAGGTGGGTAAATGACGGTGAAAAGTTCAATAAAATTTTTATATATCTAAAATTATTATAAAATGACTCTAATGAATTGAATTGAACTTATATAGGTATTATGTATCAATTTTTACCAAAAATAAATTTAAATAAAATAAATAATTATTTAAATAAAAAGTCAGTTTTTAAATAGTAACCCAGTGTTTTCACTATTGATCAAAAATTGAAAGTTTTCAGAAAAATACCAAAATTTCACCGTAGGCTAATTTTGGTATTCTGAATCCAAAAATGAAGTCCATTTTGAAATATAAAATTTATAAAATTTCAAAAAGTGGTTATTACTATTCATAACAGCTAGTTTTAATAATATTTTAAGAGCATATCATTGTTTAGTGAAACTCGGTATTGCGTACGATGCAAGCTATCAAGGAAGGTCGCAATTACGTGTAAAGCAAGCCAAGATAGTGTTATGTGTAGTAAAAGATTCTTTGATTATTTATATAAAATAAAAACAAAATATTTCTTATAAAAGTCTCGGGTGTTACATAGTGGGCCACCCTAACAGGTTCCAACATAATCAATTTAAACATTTAATTCATTTTAGGGGTGATTTCAAGAATGTACGACCTACTGGAACAAGTAAACAATCTTTATAAATTACCAAACCACTTGGAAAAATTATAGACAACCTACCATAGGTCTGTAGTAGAGTGATCATCAAGAATCAACTTTTTATTTGGGCTAGATTAGAATAAAAATGAAAATTGAATGACGAACGTGAAATTATGGAATATTTGTTTTGCACATAAATAACTCTGTCAATACCTATTTGAATGAATAACTACATAAAAGGAAAAGGTAACTCACCAATGAAAATCCAACAATACCGATGACACTCTATTCCAATATCAAACAGAGAAGAAATATATATGATAAGGAATTGGATTTAAAGAGAGTTCAATACCTGAGGTTATTTCCAAATATTGGGGAATGAAATCCGAATTTGGTATAAAATAATTTTAATGGAAATTTGGTAATTTTTCTTAAATAATTTGGGCTGCATGGTTCTGTTAAACCACGCACCAAAAGACTAACCTCTTCTATGCTTCTGGGGAATCTACATGGCCACAACACACAATTTGACTAAACATATGAAACCATGATTTTTGTCTCTACTAAATATTATAGGTTCCCCCATGGGCATGAAACTCCATAATCACGGTGACCTCATATCATGTGGGCTCCTTGGGCCCTCTAGCCAGGCCCTGTACAATTAGTAAAACAATGCAGCTTGTCTCATATGGTTTCTACTAACCATGAAACCTATCTAATTTTTCCAAATTGTTTGGTTCTTGTCTCTTAACAAGTCGATTACACCCTTGATTTGTGCATAACCTCAAAGGGTACTCACATTAGGGTGTGAAATGAATTTAAAATGAAATTAAAGAGATATACACCTCATAGGAAAACCCATGACCTTGTAACCCACCTCTAATTTTATAGCTGTATTTTGACCTTACATCTTCTCGGTACAATAATAGACCTTTTTTGGAGAATGATACATGAAAAAGGGGTATGATTTAATTTTATAAAAAATTATAAGTGTTCCAATCACCTCACTAATAAAAGTCCATCTGTATCCTCTCTTCTTCACACATTAAAAAAAATTATTGAAAAATACCTCCCCAAATTACTTCCCAACATCACTCTTCCCATACTAGAAGTCTTATTTTAGGATGAAATCTAACATAATATTTATTTTTTACAAATATATACAGGATACTTAGAGAAGAGGTAACATTATTTGATGAGCATATATTTATTTACTATTCACCTCAATAAATTATTATTAAACCATGATTATATAATATAATTAGTGTGTTCCATATACTAGTAATTTTTATAATAAAATCATGTCCAATATCAATATCCACATCCGTCAAATAGGTTACAAAATCATCATTCATGTTTACAACACACTACCACCTTGAGAATCAATGTAATTTGGTTATTCCTTTAAAACACATCAAAATTTGGTAAGATGATGGTTCTAAAGTATATATATGATATTTATAACATATGTTTACCTCAATAATCATTATATCATGAAGAAATTTTTAATTACCATTCCTTATGGGATAAAATAACATTGATCATGTGCATAGTGGACTTCCACCTCACGAAGTGATGTGATTCATCTTTCACAAACGTTTTACATAGAATGTATTAGGAATAAAGTAAATAAATATAGGTCATATACACGAAATAATAAGGATATTAATTTCATATTTATCATTATTAAAATTTAATATATTTTCTTAATTTTTTACTCACATAAAGATGATAACATCTTTCGTGTATGTTTGGACTATCGCCTTCACAAAGCGATGTGACAATCTTATCATAACCACACAAAATTGATGATATATATCATTGTATTTAAATAATTTATATGGTATATATTATATTATTGTCATTATATAGAGATAAAATATTAGTTAACTCCCATCCATAATTACCATTGAAAAATATAATCATTATTCAGGTGTATGTACAACCTACCATCTCTATGATAGCAACACACATAATTTTTCATAACCATATTTCATGATTATTTAAAAAGAAAAATTGATATAAAAATATTGTAATAGTTTCATTATTATTATTCTAGAGATGATATAACTATATATTTTGAGCATGAACCATAAGTTTAAAAAAAACAAGAAGGAGAAAACAAGGAACTTAACACCCAAAATAATGAAAATGGTAAAGAATTATAAACCAATGAGTGATAATATGTTATAATAAGATCATATATGATATTTTAATTCTTTATATGCTTCTTTAATAAGTAAATAATATTTTTAAAACAACTATACTTGAGGTTAATGCACATTCATCCTAAATGAAGCTTATGGTATGGGTCTTCATCTAAATTTCACTTCATTGAGGCATACGGTAATGTTATGCACGAAATTTATTTTATATGGTGGATATAATTCACCATTGATATGTAATATCATGATTACATCACATTCATGGTATTTTATGTTTCAATTTGAATTATTTTGTGTATTGGAATATTACATAAGGGTTGCGATGTGGTAAATAATTTCACAACTCAATTTATTTTCATTAGGTAACATTACTTCATCACCGTTGTTGATATTTGAAGAATATGTGTGTAATTAATTTTCATTATGTTATGTTATATTTGACATTTTTTGTTGTGTATTTAAATTTTATGCACATAATTATGTCATGGAATAATTCTTACTTAAGAATTATGATCATTGTAAGGGTTTTTTGTCAATATCATTCTAATTGAAATTATTTATTCCTGAATTTCAATTGATGTAAATTATTTGACCATTTCCATATAAAACAGTTTCACTATATCATCATATAATTATTCGTTATATTTTCATGTAATAGTACAATTTTCACTTATTTTTTCTTAAAATAATTTAGAAAATATTTTTATGTAAATCTGAATTTGTTTCCCTCTTCGGTAGGAATTATGTTTTCATCCTAAACCATGTTTTCAGAAAAAATTCAAAAATGTTTTTAACAATTTGAAAATTATTTATTAAATATGTATTTACCCATATTTTCTTTTAGTAATATGTTTCCAAAACAATCTTCCTTCTATTTTCTAAATGAGTCAGTTTTCTAACCTTTTTTTATTGAAAAATGAATTTTATTTTTAATTTTCATAACATGTAATGATTTACCCACCTAAATTAAGACCATTTCATTGAAGTTTCCATTAAATGTTAGTGGGGATATTTCTAATGATTTTTTTCCCAATATTTTATAATTTTATCATTTTTGAAATAGGTTTTAAAATAATAGGATTTTAAAAATAATATATGTTTAGAAGTGTATTTTTCATAATGAAATGAAAAATTTCTTCACAAGTATTTTTAAAGATATTTATATTGTATTTCAATTCATGAATGAAGAAACCCTTTATTCTACAAATAATCCATTGGGGATATTTTTGATTGATTCCATTATTTTTCTTATTCTTTTTGGTTTATTATTATTTCCACATAGTCAAGTTTATACATTCACATCCTTTTTTCATTTTTTAGTCATTAACTTCCCCTTTAAATGTTCACTTTCCTTTGATTAGTATAAATTAAATATCCCATAAATAGATTTTTTATTTATCATGGATACTGTTATTTCTTAAACCACATATCATTTCGATATACGATATTTTACTTTATTTTTATGTGATTATTTAGGAAAATATTGGTAAATCTGGGTCCTTTACTCAATATATATATTTTATGACATGTCATAGTCTTCAGGATTTAAATTTAATATTAGACACATGAGGAATTATTTAAAACTATAGTGATTGATGGGGACCTAAATTATATAGACCATCGATGAATTGGTGGGTCTCATGGGACATATTAGTAAGATATAATTAAATTGGTTTATACCATTAGTTTAAACAATATTTTGAAAGGTCTTGACAACAGATGCATCATGTTCTCGAGACATGATATCTAATAAATAATCATTGCCAATATTTTAGTTATTATTATTATTCATGATATTTTTAGAATGATATAATCTCTCGATTCATTCCATTCTCATATTATTTCATAAATGAATCATGTATTCAGTTTTCAACCTTTCAATATTTATTATGCCTTATATATTCATGAATTTAATTTATTTAATTTGAATATGTGTTCAGTTATTTAGCATTACATTTTTATTATTTTTTATTGATTTATGATATATTCTATTTTACTTAACCATTAATGAGAATTTTATCTCACACATATTATTTTCCATTTCCCTCGGATACCATGAAGTGTAATATGATTGATTTTTAATGATATTATATAGGTAATAAAGTTATTATAAAAAATATATGTTGTAATTTTTTCAAATATTACTATTGTAATTAATTTTGTATCTAGTTTACCAAAACTAATAAACTATTATTTAATTTGGGATGTTCTTCCTTATACCTTATTCAAATATATTTAACTAGGAACTAGTTATAAAATACTATAATTGGGGTCTCTATAGCTTTTTTCTAAGGATGTTTAGTAAAAACATCTAGAACTAGATTTATGAAAACATATATTTCGGATCATGACACTATAATAGTTTTTTAGGGTTAGTATAGAAGATCATCCTAATTCCTTGGTAAGGTATATGTTTTTTGTTTTTACTTTTAAATAATCCATGTATTCTTACTACAAGTAGAGGTTATTTTGGAGTAGACGTACCTGTAGAGACCGAAAGCCTGACATACATGGACATTACATTACTTTTTCAAAATACTTAGTACATAAGAAAAACAGACACACGAGGACCGTAATAGTTTAGTGTCTTTGGAAACTTGGATCGTAATCTTTTAATCGTGGTGAAATATCTTCAACATATCCCATAAATATCTTCCCTTTTTTTCTTTCCTAAAACCTTTCTTTATATCCTGGGGAAAAGAAAAGATAAAAAGTGTTAGCTCAAATGCTCAGTAAGGGTAAGTATGGATAAAATAAAACATACCATATACATTTGAACTTAAAAACATGAACATAATGTTTAAACATAAAAATCTTGAGCAATGACATAAAACATGGAAGTACGTTAGGAATATATCACAATGAAACATTAATCATGATAAAATAGCATGGGAATAAAACATGTAATTGTGGCAACCATTCAGCACATGATATGATTTCCATAGTAGCCAAGGCATTGCTGCCAAGACCATCTTAGTGGACAAAGTCCCTTTCTGAATCGAGTTCACTCCTCGTTCCAGACCTGTATTACTAAACTGGATTAACATGCCGTTCCAGCCATGTCTATCTCATGAGATATAAATCTTTACCCAATTCATTGGAGGGAGATATAGGTCCCACCCATCCCATAATGAAATCATTCTTACTTGTGCCACAAAATAAACATAAATCATTCATCATAACCCAATAAATAAAATGGGTTTGATAAACATCATCCCAACATCACATAATCCATATAAAAGAAGTGGATATTATTTCATAATAAGAAAAGTGAAACCACATAAATCATAGGGACATTATACTTGAAACATACACATATGAAATAATGTCATCTTAGATGGAAAATGTTTTTGATAAAACACTTGAAATGAATTCTTGAGGAAAATATCCTTTATTCTTCAAAATCATTTTCGTTTCAAAATTCCATGCAACATTAAATGAAAAGTATTTTGATGAAAATAGTCATGAAATCTTTTGGAGGAGGCTTCATAAAAATAAGGCTTTATAAAACGGTAAAAATCCATTCGTGTAATATAAGTTAAAAAAACATTCTTCTCGTACTTTTACCAGAAAAGTCAAAAAGTATCTTGTAATGTAAACAAAAGAAATATTCCTTAAATACCATGTAGTAAAAGTCAAAATGGGTAAAAAGGACATTAAACATACATGAAACCAATTTTAGAAAACATGGGCTTGGATGATAAAGATAACCCTAGTAAATACTTACGAATAAACAATCTCGGATAAAAAAATGAGATTGATAAATTATCCATTACCTTAGGTCCGATATGCTTCGTACGTATCCTAAACTCCTGTATAATGATTTAAATAATGTCATTGACTTATTAAAGAATCATATTCATTTTTATGATATCATATATGGTTCACTTATGACTTTATATTACCCATTCTTTTGTAAATTCCATGTTAAAGAACATTTTGGGTAAAATCGTTTCTTTTGTCGTCTGTGTTTTGACTTGTAATTATTAATATGATTACATAGATCATGATTACTTAATTCTATAATATAAATATGATTTATATATAATATATATTCATAATATACATATATATAATAGATCAATAAATTGAAAGAAATACACCGTTCATGGAGAGAGTAGGTCGTACGTACGCATGAATGCTGTTTTCGTTTCCTTATTGAGTATAATGGAATTAAGTAGATGACATACATATATATATACATAAATCAAGTAGATTTATAATGTCATATATTTCATTATTATAACTTATATATACTTTATAATCATTCTTTAATGGCTAACATGGAAAATGAATCTCATCGAGTCGTGGAGACCGTAGTCCGTACGTACGCACGAGCGACGATATTGTTTCCATAATTATTGAATTGAATTGGAGTGGGTGATACAATATATCATAATCAGTATGATGTTATAATAACTATGTATAGTTATTCTTTACACCATTTTACCCATACAAGTAAGGTGGTATTGGAAAAACAGATTACACCATGGCGTAGAGACGGTATTCCGTACGTACGCACGCGCGGTGATTTCGTTTTCCGTTAGATGGATAGATGGTGAAATAGGGTTGTTTCATACTTATAATAATATATCAGTATATTAGTGATTCTGATGTTATTACTTAATAATGAAACAACTAATGAAGAAGAAGTGGAAGAAGAAATAAAGATGAAAGAATCGGTAAAGGATATTACCTATTCTTTCGACACGCCTTTTGAAACCTCCTTTTAGGGAACTAAGATTGGTCTTTGAAGAATAACAGAACCTCTAGAATGTTTCTAGGGAAGTTGAGGGGAGACATTGGCAGGGTTTGGCCGAGCTTGAAGGCTCAAAGTGGTGTGAGGAAGAGGGGGAGGAGGTGCCCTTTTTTAAGGGAGGAGAGGGGCACCTTTGGAAAAACTAAAAATATTATTTTATTATAAAGTCAATTTCGGTTTTAAATAGCTTCAAATTGATTTATTTCGAAGCTAAGGTGGGGATGGGTCGAAATACTCGAATAAAATAGAATTTAGACAAGTTTAGGTAATTATATTATCCTTATCTTTTAGTTTTAACTCTTAGTTAATTAGATTGACATTTACCATGTCACTTTGTATTTTTATATTATATAGTTAATAAACATATCATATACATCCAAGAGACCCCCACGTTGGCTTTTATTAATATATATAACCTTTTCTAAGTCATTTGGCCAAACCTTATATTTTTAGGAATAAAATAACAATTAATAATATAATATTTGTTTTAAAAACTATTTTATGTAAATTTTGACACTATTTAGTAATTGTTTTTTGTTAAAACCATAACATAATGATTAGTTCGAAAAAAGTTAATTAAATCAACAATAACATGTCATATTAACCTAGAAAATTATTTTAATTCATAAAAAGTCTCAAATTCTTCTTATTTAGGTATTTATAATATCAATTATTCTAAATTTTCACTATTATGGTAATTACTTCATCATCATTGTGTCATAAATAAAATAAACTATTTAATGTCTAAAAATTATAAACAAAATATCATTATGTAGGAAATCCTTTTATCTTTCAAATTAATATTTATAGTCGAATTTATCTTATGTATAACCATATATTAAAAATGATATACTTATTAATCTTTAGTTTTAACTATTTTAACCCTTCTTTAAATAAATTAATAATATATGTCCTAATCTAATCGAAGTGGGCCTAAATGGTCATATTTTATAGCTAAGGTTATTTTTTGTCGAATTACACTTATCCAATAGAATTAGGACATGTGTTAGGGTAATAATAAAATCATTTTTACCCTTAATTACCCTATTTACTTTTAACCGTGGTAAAAAAATGTAAAAAGTAACTATTCACCAAAAATTATTTTCATCTCATTGAACCACATTTTACTAATTGACATCAACCGTGTCTCTAGGATTTTTGAAATACCACTCACAGAAGCGGTAAAATTAAGTTTTATGAAAAATTCATTTTTTTAACTACCACTTAGTGGTTTCACTATTTATCAAAAAATGAAAGTTTCGAGAAAAATACCAAAAATTAGGCCTAAGATATATTTGATATTATGAACTCAAAAATTATATCTATTTTACCAAATTCAAAACATATCAGTTTCATTAATTAATTTAAAAATTAATTCCCGTCGTCAAAACAAATAGCGTGTTCTTATGAGATAATAACTATCAAAAGATTGACACCTGTTTATGTCTGGTTTAAATGTGAAATTACATCCAATGACCAAAATTGTATTAAATTGTAAAAATATACTTTAAAACCACTAATATTAATAATTTATCACTTTTAATTATTTCGATTAAAAAGGTTGTTTTTAATTAAAATTTAGTAATTTTCACTATTAATCAGAATATGAAAGTTATCCGAAAAGTAGAAAAATTTCAATCTAAGCTAATTTCGATATTCCGAATCCAAAAATGAAGTCCATTTTGACAAATAAAATTTACAAAATTTCAAAAAGTGGTTATTACTATTCATAACGATTAGTTTTAATAATATTTTAATAGCATATCGTTGTTTATTGAAACTCGGTATTGCGTACTACACAAGCTATCGAGGAAAGGTCGCGATTGCATGTAATGCAAGGCAAGTAAAGGATGCATGTTGTGCAAGCTCCTTTTGGTTTAGCGTACAACACAAGACATTAATGAAATTAAAAAGAATATTTTTCATAAAATCTCGGGGTGTTACATTCTACCGCCCTAAAAATGAATTTCGCCCTCAAAATTCGTCGGGGTTATAAATGGTTTACTACTCAAAAGTTTGTTTAATAGAAACCCACATCATAAAAAGGAATACCAAAACCAAAATTTGAAAAAAACAGTATGAAATGTAACAGTTACTAATCACTGGGTTTCCACATAGGTGAAAATATGGATATGGAAAAGAAATCTAACCTTCATGTTCTGATGGAGAGTGGTACAGAACATGGCTATGAAAAATACAGCAATCACAAAGCCATAGATTTGTGACGATCTAAGGTACCATCAGATTCATTAGTTATAATAGAACTAGGACAACATTTTTGGTTTTCAAGATCATTTCCCTAAAGTTGATGAAATTGGAACTAGAAGAAATACTTTCGCGATTTTGGTATAGTCTCATCATTTGTTGTTCTTTGGACAATTTCCACATCATCTCTTAAAGAAATGAAGTTGAATTTTTCATTTGTGATGTGTTAGCAGATCATGTGATAGAATGATGGGTCATTCCATCTGTCTCAAACAAAAGGTTAGAAAAGTTATCAAAAAATACATAAGTCCATCTATAGTGAGATTAATCATATATGGTTCCTAAAATGGACTTATACTTCATATATCATACTGTTTAATATAATAAAACTATTTCATACTAAACAGGGACTTCTTGTAGGCCAGTGGTAGGCGATAAAGGCCAGTCGCACTTCGGTTGTGGGTTCAATTCCCACAGCCTTGTCCGACGTGATGGGTTGTCGCCCATCCTGCAGGTTGTCCTTTTTCTAAAACTACATTACTATAACATCCCATCAATAATATCAAAAAATTTCTATCCTTAAACAATACTAACTTATGTCCAACATAATCCATTCCAATCTTTTAGGGTTATCTAAAATACTTGGGTCCAAGCTCATAGTATAAAGAAAACGATAACTTTAAATGTCATCAACCAAGCATGAGAATACCATCATTTATCCCTCATATATCCCGCTGGTCACATTCCAATCATCTTAATACCTTAATCATGTATTCTCTTGAAAAATGAATACCCATTTAACCTTTTTGAAAACATGAATGCAGTTTAAAGTTAACACTTTCCACATAACAAAATCCTCAAAATTCTTTATACTCAAACCATGATATCATGAGCTCATGAATACAATCAAACATCTCAATATATTCTTATACCTTCATTATTCCCATATCATCTTCTTACTAAAAATATCTGAATAACCTCTCATGGTTACAGGTACCATAAATTTTTTGAAAACCACAATAGAATAATACAAAAATATTCTAATACACCATAAAAGTACCTCAGAAACATTATTCTTGAATACCAATACATAAACACTTCAATCCATCATCTTAAATTATTGTCCTGGAATAAGTCCTTCTTTGATTTAGAAGTAACTTTTTAGGTCAGGGCATTGAGTAGGGTAATGCCCATGTTCTCCACAAATAAGACATTGAACACCATAACAGTCTGTCACTCTATTACCCTTTTCTCCACACAGATAACATCTGTCCCTCCATTTGAGGTATTCCTCAAGGTTATTCTTCCCTTATTTTGAAATCTCAATCTTCTTTTCTTTATGCTTCTTAACATGCGAACATGCATAAAAGTCTATCTTCCTCTTATTTGATGATTTAGGCATACCACTAAATTTCACCTTGTTAATCATATATCAAGATGACTGATTCGGCATAATCACAATATATTTCTCTCTAGGCATTATGAAATTTTGTTGCTCATGGTCACAAATTTGTCCATTGGATTCGATGTTAAACGAATTCCTTCTGGTTCCCTCCATTGACTAAAACAGAAAAAGAATTCTGTGAGAGGAAAAAATCATGCTAGGGAAAACAACATAATAAAGGGGGAGTACCCTAAACATCTAACACCTTAGGTTAAATTCTAATATCTTTACCATAGTTCTAGGACTACATCCTATATGTATACTTATCGTTAGTGAAATCCCTATACATAGCTTATAAATATCTCTAGGGATCTCACTAAAGTTCTCACATCCTAGTTTCCAATGGTTGACTAAACCTTTCCTCTAATACCAACTGTAGAGACTCGAATCCTGACATACATGGACATTACATTACTTTTGCGGAATACATAGTACATAAGAAAAACAGACACACGAGGACCGTATTAGTTTAGTGTCTTTGGAAACATGGATCGTAATCTTCTAATCGTGGTGAAAGATCTTCAACATCTCCCATAAAGATCTTCCCTTTTTTTTTTCTTACCTAAAACCTTTCTTTATATCCTGGGGAAATGAAAAGATAAAAAGGGTGATCTCAAATTCTCGGTAAGGGTAAGCATGGATAAAATAAAACATACCATATACATTTGTACTTAAAAACATGAACATAATGTTTAAACATCAAAAGCTTGAGCAATGACATAATACATGGAAGTACGTTAGGCATAGATCACAATGAAACATTAATCATGATAAAATAGCATGGGAATAAAATATGTAATTGTGGAAACCATTCAACAAATGATATGATTTCCATAGTAGCCAAGGCATTGCTGCCAAGACCATCTTAGTGGACAAAGTCCCTTTCTGAATCGTGTTCACTCCTCGTTACAGTCCTGTATTACTGAACTGGATTAACTTGTCGTTCCAGCCATGTCTATCTCATGAGATATAAATATTTACCCAATGCATTGGAGGGAGATATAGGTCCCACCCATCTCATAATGAAATCATTCATACTTGTGCCACAAAATAAACATACATCATTCGTAATAACCCAATAAATAAAATGGGTTTCATAAACATCATCCCATCATCACATAATCCATATAAAAGAAATGGATATTATTACATAAAAAGAAAAGTGAAACCACATAAATCATAGGGACATTATACTTGAAACATACACATATGAAATAATGTCATCTTAGATGGAAAATGGTTTTGATAAAACACTTGAAATGAATTCTAGAGGAAAATATCCTTTATTCTTCAAAATCATTTTCATTTCACAAAATTCCATGCAACTTTAAATGACAAGTATTTTGTTGAAAATAGTCATGAAATCTTTTTGAGGAGGCTTCATAAAAATAAGGCTTTATAAAACCGTAAAAATCCATTCGTGCCGTATAAGTTAAAAAAACATTCTTCTCGTACTCTTATCGGAAAAGTCAAAAAGTATCTTGTAATGTAAACAAAAGAAAGATTCCTTACATACTATGTAGTAAAAGTCAAAATGGGTAAAAAGGACATTAAACATACATGAAACCATTTTTAGAAAACATGGGTTTGGATGATAAAGATAACCCTATTAAATACATACGAATAAACAATCTTGGATAAAAAATGAGATTCATAAATTATCCCTTACCTTAGGTCCGATATGCTTTGTACATATCTGAACCTCCTGTATAATGATTTAAATAATGTCATTGACTTATTACAGAATCATATTCATTGTTATGATATCATATATGGTTCACTTATTACTTTATATTACCCATTCTTTTGTAAATTCCATGTTAAAGATCATTTTGGGTAAAATAGTTTCCTTTGTCGTCTGTGTTTTGACATGTAATTATTATTATGATTACTTAGATCATGATTACATAATTCTAGAATATAAACATGATTTATATATAATATATATTCAGAATATACATATATATAATAGATCAATAAATGGAAAGAAATACACCATTCATGGAGACGGTAGGTCGTACGTATGCATGAATGCTGTTTTCGTTTCCTTATTGAGTATAATAGAATTAAGTAGATGACATACATATATATATACATAAATCAAGTAGCTTTATAATTTCATATATTTCATTATTATAGCTTATATATACTTTATAATCATTCTTTAATGGCTAACATGGAAAATGAATCTCATCGCGTCGTGGAGACGGTAGTCCTTACGTACGCACGAGCGATGATATTGTTTCCATAATTATTGAATTGAATTGGAGTGTATGATACAATATATAATAATCATTATGATGTTATAATAACTATGTATAGTTATTCTTTACACCATTTTACCCATCCAAGTAAGGTGGTATTGGAAAAACAGATTACACCATAGCGTGGAGACGGTATTCCGTACGTACGCACGCGCGGTGATTTCATTTTCCGTGGGATGGATAGATGGTGAAATAGGGTTGTATCATAATTATAATAACATATCAGTATATTAGTTATTCTGATGTTATTACTTAATAATGAAACAACTAAAGAAGAAGATGTGGAAGAAGAAATAAAGATGAAAGAATCGGTAAAGGATATTACCTCTTCTTTCGACACGCCTTTTGAAACATCCTTTTAGGGCACTAAGATTGGTATTTTAATAATAAGAGAACCTCTTGGATGTTTCTAGGGAAGTGGAGGGGAGACATTGGCAGGGGTTGGCCGATATTGAAGGCACAAAGTGGTGTGAGGAAGAGGGGGAGGAGGTTCCCTTTTATAAGGGAGGAGAGGGGCACCTTTGGAATAACTAAAAATATTATCTTATTATAAAGTCAATTTCGGTTTTAAATAGCTCCAAATTTATTTATTTCGAAGATAAGGTGGGGATGTGTCGAACTACTCTCATCCAATAGAATTTAGACAAGTTTAGGTCATTATATTAACCTTATCTTTTAGTTTTAACTCTTAGTTAATTAGATTGACATTTACCATGTCACTTTGTATTTTTATATTATATAGTTAATAAACATACCATATACATCCAAGAGAACCCCAAGTTGGATTTTATTAATATCTATAACCTTATCTAAGTCATTTGGCCGATCCTTAGATTTTTAGGAATAAAATAACAATTAATAATATAATATTTGTTTTAAAAACTATTTTATGTCAATTTTGACACTATTTAGTAATTGATTTTTGTGAAAATTATAACAGAATGATAAGTTCTAAAACAGTTAATTAAATCAACAATAACATGTCATATTAACATAGTAAATTATTTTAATTCATAAAAAGTATTAAATTATACTTATTTAGGTAATTATAATATCAACTATTCTAATTTTTCACTATTATGGTAATTACTTCATCATCATTGTGTCATAAATAAATTAAATTATTTAATGTCTAAAAATTATAAATAAAAAATAATTATGTAGGAAATATTTTTATATTTCTAATAAATATTTATAGTCGAATTTATCTTATGCATAACCCTATATTAAAAATGATATACTTATTATACTTTGATTTTAACTATTTTAACCCTACTTTAAATAAATTAATAATATATGTCCTAATCTAATCAAAGTGGGTCTAAATGGTCATATTTTATTCCTAAGGTTGTTTTTGGTCTAATTACACTTATCCAATAGAATTTGGACATGTGTTAGGGTAATAATAATATCATTTTTACCCTTAATTACCCTATTTACTTTTAACCGTGGTAATAAAAAGTAAAAAGTTACTATTCACAAAAAATTATTTTAATCTCATTGAAACACATTTTAGTAACTGACATCAATCGTGTCTCTCGTATTTTTTAAATTCCACTCATAAAAGCGGTAAAATTATGTTTTATGAAAAATTCATTTTTTTAACTACCACTTAGTGGTTTCACCATTAATCAAAAAATGAAAGTTTCCAGAAAAATACAAAAAATTAAGCCTAAGATATATTTGATATTATGAACTCAAAAATGATTTCTATTTTACCAAATTCAAAAAATATCAGTTGCATTAATTAATTTAAAAATTAATTCTCGTCATCAAAACAAATAGCGTGTTCTTAAGAGATAATAACTATCAAAAGATTGACACCTGTTTATGTCTGGTTTAAATGTGAAATTACATTTAATGACCAACATTGTATTAAATTTTGAAAATATACTTTTAAACCACTAATATTAATAATTTATCACTGTTAATTATTTCGATTAAAAAGGTTGTTTTTAATTAAAATTTTATAATTTTCACTATTCATCAGAATATGAAAGTTATCCGAAAAGTAGCACAATTTCACCCTAAGCTAATTTCGATATTCCGAATCCAAAAATGAAGTCCATTTTGAAAAATAAAATTTAAAAAATTTCAGAAAGTGGTTATTACTATTCATAACGGCTAGTTTTAATAATATTTTAATAGCATATCGTTGTTTAGTGAAACTCGGTATTGCGTACTACACAAGCTATCGAGGAAAGGTCGCGATTGCATGTAATGCAGGGCAAGTCAAGGATGTGTGTTGTACAAGCTCCTTTTGGTGTAACGTACAACACAAGACATTAATGAAATTAAAAAGAATATTTTTCCTAAAATCTTGGTGTGTTACAGTACCTCAGGGCAATAACTCCTAAAATGAAACATTGGTCATTAAACAATAATTACCTAGTGCATGAAAATAGGCCTTACAGTGGACCTAGTTTGACACTCTTGGGCAGTATTATTAGGATAATTTTCTTTTTATTTACAAACCATTATAAATAAATTTAATATATAATGAAAATAAATGACATTGATTAACCCCCAAACCATAAAAAGATCTATGTTTAAATACAATGGATGAAGTATTACTATAATTTAATTCATGAATTAAATTGTTGAATCATTTCTACCAATGGTATTTTGTTGTTATGAATTATGAAACAATTACAGATTCTATTACATTTCATAAGAATATATGTCTTCATTAACTTGTGATTTATCAATACAATCATGGGATTATGAGTATGAGACTGATCATAAGATCAAAGTCTTAAACACAACTTTTTGGGTTTTATGTGATGGTAGTCTACTTAGATAAATGATATTTTGGAGAAATTTACTGAAATAATATGTTTTAATGGAAATATTGTTTGAATAATAATACCATTAAATTATATATACACAATATTAACGTCATTGTTAACATTTAAAGATAATGTGATCATTAATTAAATTGTAATAATTGTCAAATAATTTTTTAGAATTTTTAAAAAAAATTATAAATTGTATTTAAAAGCATAGTAAAAATAATATTTAATGATTAATTTATTTGAAGGATGTCTATCAAAATTTGGGACTATTATAAGAATTATAATAATTTAGTTTATAAAAATAACAACCTATATAAACGGTGACAACCCATCACAATCGGAAGGGTTGTAGTGCTTGAACCCATTACAAAAGGATGATAATGATTTAGGACCTACCAGTAGCCTACATGATTTCATGGTTAATATGTCATTGTTTTTAGTTAAAAAATTTGAAAAATAAATTTTATTGATGAATTAATGATGTTATTTTTGAGTTATATAGATTGATGTTTTATATTGGATAAGTTCTCCTAACCCTATTTGTTTTGAAAAATAGTTAGAGATAGGCAAAATGGATTTTCACTATTTTATTGATCATATGATCTGTTAAATGAATATTTTTGTGCTTTAGGCATACAAAATTAATTTTTGGATATTCATTTAATGGAGTAATGGGTGAAATAGAAATTGATCTATGTGCCACAAAAGGATGAAATTGTTCTTATTGAATAGGAATTTATCATCTAATTACATTTCCTTATATTCTAAAAATAGTAAATTAATTCCTCAATATTAGGAAATGGGTCTTGATGCATAAATTTTATCATATTAAATTCATATTTGATAAATTATATGGTATTTTAAATCAATAAATATTTATATTATTTAGTCCCTTAACATTACATTAAACATTTACATTGTTGTTATCAATGACCTCAATCACTATCTATAATTATTTAAAAGTTTTATCACACCATATATTCACATTCCATACATTTTATCCTATGTCGAAACCTAGTTATTTTTTATTCCATATGAACTTTTTTACTTCCCTATATCTCTTAATAATTGTATATTTTATCAAACCATTTTACGAAGTGGGTTTTCATTCGCCAAAGTCATTTCTAAATATAATTCCATTGAATAATGTGAGAATTAAATATTGTGAGGGTGAACTATATTTAAAGTGGGGAGAATGTAGTACCATGATATTTTAAAAGAATAACATTGTATTGACTAGCCGATGTGACTTGCAACACCGATCATAGATGAAAATATAACTCTTTAAGGTTTTAAGATATATATTTTTAAATAAATTAAATCTATTTAAGACATTTTACTTTACATAACAATGATAGTAACTCTTGTTACATGAAATAACGAGTTTATTGGGTAGATTTCATTACACCCAAAACCATGTTTTATAGAACAATAATATACTATTAATATTATTATTTTATAAAATATTTATTTCCTAGACATTTCAATTGAGTGAATAAACATTATTAAATAACATAAGGAAATACATATTTATCAAATATTTATTATTAATATATTAATTATTATTAACATAATAATCATTTAAAATAAAAAGAAATGTTTTCTAAGAACTGTATTTTATCTAAAGGATGGTTTATTTATGCTGGGAACTCATAATTTAAAATATATTTTAAAATTTTTTTGAAATATAATTTCAAAAAGATAACTTCATTTTTAACATAAACATATCAAAATTATCATCGGGTGAATTTTATGGATACATCTAAAATAATTATTTTTGTGATGAATAGTTAATAATACAAAATTTTAATTGAAAAATGACATTTCTTTTAAATTTAAATTATATTTAGAAAATTTATAAATTAAAATTAATCAATTTTTAAATAAATTAATATAATTTACTTCATTTGAATCATTTCCATGTTGAATTTTAATATAAAAACATTATAAGAATTTGAACATTTTCTTATCAAATACTTGCTTTCTCATCACATCAGCAGGATAAATTTTAAATTACATATTTTCAATTCTATAATTTTATTTGAAAAAATGTATTCAAAATTAGTGATCATAATAATTTCTAATATTTAATATGTTCAAAATATTTTTTTATAAATATTGAAAATAAAAATAGTAATAATTAAATAGCACAGTTAAGGTAAACATGTATTTACTAGTGATTAATGTAAGAAGGTAGGGGTTAGAAATGACCTAAAAACATTTTCATAACCCAATTACAGACATATATCGACCATATACTTCTATATTATATATCTTCTCATTGGTGAGGGTTTTGGAATGATATAAACGTGGGTATGACTGGATCCTTTCAAAAAATTACAATTGTGCCACTCACCTAACTTATAAATGGCAACCTCATTTCCTCTATTCATCTTACCTCCACACCTGTTTAGATCAACCAATACCTGACCTAATCACTTTCCAACATCCCTTATCTTATTGTAGATTTTTTTTATAAATCCATTTTAGGATGGCTTTGGTGGAAACTTTAAGAGTATACTCGAAAAAGATGTAACGTTCTTCAACAAGTATTTTTATTTTATTTCATTCTCCACCTACTTTAATTATTATTAAAAATTTATGATACAATAACCTTTAAATATTACATAAAATGAAATTTTTATGTTAAATTATAATTTAATACAAATATATCCTCTTACATAAAATGGTTTATGAAATCATCATTCATGTGTATGGTGTACTACCGCATCAGGAACCGATGTGTTTCATTCTTCCATTAACACAATTCACGATTGGGTATGATTGTTTATAATATATATAAATATATGTGATATTTATAATATATTTATACCTTTGGATTAATTATATCATATATATATATATATTTGTTACATTCCATTTCATAGGGGATACAATAACTTTGCTCGTGTGTAGGGTAGACTATTGTCTCATGAAGTGATGCGACTAATATTTCAATAACTATTTTCAAGGAATGTAATAATTTTAAACATAATAAATATATGTTATATATATTAAATAATTATGATATTTAGAACATAATTATCATTTTTAAAAGTTAATATTCTTTCTTACCTTTTCACAAACTTAAAGATTATAACATCGTTCATGTACTTGTGGATTACCACCATCATGATTCAATTTGAGTTTATTCTCATCACCACACCACATGGATGGTGTATATAAGAAAATTTAGAGAAATAATATGGTATATATGACATTATTATCATTATATAATGAAAAAATATTACTTACTTTCCATAATGGTCATTGAAAAATCTTAATTTTACTTTTGCGTATAAACGACCAACAGTCTCAATTATCATAATGTACTTCATTTTTTTTAACCATATTTAATGAATGATATAAAAGTTAAATTTATTTAATAATATGATAATTATTTCATGATTATTTTTTAGATGTGATAAAACTACATAATATTCCAAATATGTAGATCTTTCATGACATGTAAGCGAAAATAAATAAATAGCATGCATGCGAAAATAAGAAAATCAACTCTAATAATAGTGAAAATAATGAATGACGTATGAAAAAAGTGAAAGTATTTTCAAAAAGGATTATATATGATATTATAAATATTAATATAGATATGGAATAATTTTATGGAATATTTAAAATTCTACCACCCCAACCTGGATGCCACCTAATGGTGCCATGATATGGTTGACCACATGACCTCAAGTGCGCATCCCTATAAACCAAAAGATTCTGAATAATAGTGAGGGCCTAGGGTGTGTCTCTAGGGAGACTATACCATCATGAGTTATAATTTAGAACAATGGTATTAAATACAGATAAGGGAAAGAATCATCTAATATATATTTACATATATATGCTAAGTCATTAAATTGTTACAAAATGATTATAATGATCATGTAGATATTGAAAAATGAGTATGATATGATACAAGGAAAACATGTATATGAAACAAAGTAGAAAAATTACTAAAATTTTAAAAAAAAATTCAACTAAAATCATGAGAAAAGTCTTAGTCTACCACTCCCGTAAACCATCGCAGAACTGAATATCAGGATTCTGAAGGTGGCCACTTCCCTTTTTCTATACCTGAAACCATGATAAATTCTTGGGTACCTATGGTGGCCAAAAAGGGTCCAAGATATACTATGTAGGCCACCACGAAATATGACTAGATAAATATAGTTATTTCATATAAAATGAGAAGTATTCTAGTAATAAAAAATTCAAGGTAGTAAATAAATAAACTAATCTTGGTTCTTTATCAGATACTCATCCCATTAAACCTGCTTCGGCCTAAGTTAGACTCCTATGAAACAAGGTGAACCTGTACACATGAGATATAGAATATGATCAGATGATATAATTATGTATTATAATGTTGATTATTCCCAGGAATGTGATTTTTGTTGGTAGACCTTTCCCAGGAATTTTAACTACACATTTTTATTTCATAATTTAAAAGTAATATTTTGAAACTAATAAGAGGACTTTTGTGCATTTCCAACTCCATCTGAATGGAATATCAAGTAACACTCTAGAGGCACTATAAAATTCCAATACCATTTGAGTCCATCCAAGTCTCTCCATAATGGGAATCCTAATTTTCACTCATAGCATGGTGTGAAACAACCCCATTGAGCCCATCCACTGTATCTCCCCTTGGGGACCAGTATCACTCACAGTGAGTTAATGAAAATTCATGATGATCTCATCCTAGGATAACTGGTATCTCTTGAAACATGTATACAATAAATGATATGATCTAATTATGATGTTTGACTAGACCATCAAGGTATTCCTTATGTTGGGACACTTGAATCACCCTCAACATAGTAAAAGTAAGATAGATATGAACAAATCATAATTTTTAAAATTCATTATAATAAATATTTTTTTATTCAATTTTTCTAATTCATTTTGTCATAAAATTGTATCCCAGTATATGGCATAAGTCTTAACCCATTCGCAAACACCTTTTTAATTCATTTAAACTTTATATCTACTTATTACAAGGTTAGAAACACCTCATATTATGTATTAAATCGTTTAAGGAAAAAGGTAAATAATACTCTATGGAAATAAGATCCATAGGGTGGTTAATGTCAAGGAAATCAACCCATGGTGGTGATTTGCTTCTAGAGAGGGTCATAATGGCATGTAAAAAAATCAATTTAAATTATTAATAATTTTCAAGGTATTTTTGGATATGTATAGAAAATGAAAAAATGGAACATAATGTAAAAGCAACAAATCAGGATTGATAAAAACTGGAACACATACCTTAGGTTCTAAGAAGACCACACACCTATTACCATCCTTTATATTAAGAAATAACAGAAGAAAAATTTAAACTAAACAAAAACCTTGAAAATAGGGAAAATAAAATCACAGGGAAATAGCATAAGAGAAAGGAAGAAAATGTAAGAATTGAAGGAGGTGGAGTAGAGAGCTTACAATTTTGGAAGCAAATAACCTATAAGAGAAGATAAAAAATCCTAGATGAATGAGATGAACTAAATCCTAGGTTAGGTTAGAGGGGGATCTTCGATCACAGGTTTCTCCTATGCGCGAGAAGAATTTTTACCATAAAAAAATAAGGGCTTCGCATATATAAAAAAGGTTGGGAATTTACATGGTGTGTATATTCTTTACACACCATGTAAATCTTTAATTCCACTTCTATAATAAATCACTACTCATGATGTATATAGTTTCTGGACAACCCATTACATGATGTTTAATCAATACATGTTGTGTATTAAAAATACATGGAATGTATTTAGAACACACCGTGTACATGTACCGTAGCTAGCCTCCATCACTCAGAATCATTTCATTCTAAAATGAAATGGACCCACCCTTAGGTGTGGTTTATAGGTTTAACTAAGAATAAAAAAGAAAACGTACCACACTGAAATACCAGGAGGTCACAACCTCCCCTCTAGACAAATCATCCCCAAGTTGCTCTAATATTATTCATAAAGCATCATATGATAAAATTTACAGACATTGAGAAGATAAATCATGATATATATACTAGGTATCATCCTATAAATGGCCATGCTCTCATAGAAACTGGACCAGTAGAACTAACCTACCTCTAATAGACCTCATGCTCCATTTAATGATACATATCAAATTCTTTTAAAAGGATCCATATGCATCCAGATGAATATCCTTGGAATCAAATTAATGTGAAGGATTAACATGATACCGGAGAATCTATGATGCGTAAGAGATTTCATGCATGGAATGGTACGTATTAGGTAAATGAGCTCAATAGGATATTATCCTAAATCTCTCCACAATCATGAAATTACTGACATAAAAATACAATGTATTGACATGTATTTAAAGTATTCAATGATATAATAATGCTGATCTACATAAAAGGAACTGATGTACCACCTTGAACTAGAGAGTTTGACTATGACGATTCATATAAGATTTCTATATTGACTGAGTTGTAGCCATACATTTCGGAATCAGTTGTACCTACTCTAAAGTCTCTTGAACAAGATGAGTAACCAGTAGTGCTACATCACCAACATCTAACCATCACATTTGTGAACAACATAATATAACTTAATGGTCCACATATGGATCTATCTAAATCGTATCCTTAAAGATTTTATTTTAGAAAAAAAACAAGAGGGATATGCTTCTCTCATAAACCTCCAAAATCAAGGAGTCAATTCCGAAGCATTTGTGATAAGATATATATCATCTCCTCAGACTTCCCATTAATATAGGGATGATATGCTGTACTCTAGGGCACCTATGAACCTAGTTCCTTCAACAACCCCTTCTAGAACTGTGATGAAAATTGGGATTTATGGTTTGATGCTATAGAATATGGAACTCCCTGATGTCTGAAAATCTTATGTATATAAAACTTTAAAATCCCATCAATTGTGATGGTCTATTGTATATAGAAGAAGTGTGATATCTTTTTCAACCTATTGACGATGTCCTATAATTAATTGCTTCCTTGATGGGATCTCGTGAGGCTTATCAGTAAATCCTTGGTGATATCATTCCATTTCTACTCAGGAATGTATATATTCTATAAAATTACATCATGTCACGATTACTATATTGTCACCTACAGGTGGTGGGTTCTCAAATTAGATGATCACCCTCAGGGGAAGGATGTCAGGATCTGATGGTTGTATCATTCATGCCTTCTTTTTGAGAGAAGTTAGCAAAGATAAGGCTGCGAAAATAGATGGCCCATGTTATTATTGAAACTCTATGTACATAACAATAAAATCCATCGACTTCCACTCACTACTATCATCCTATATGGCATGTGTATGATTCTTTTTGATCTGGTGATCATCTAAAGAAATACCCTTCCTGGGTGAATAAGAAATCTTAATTTAAAAAAATGAAGCTATTCTACCCACCAACATTACCTAAGATTAGATTCTCTATGAATGTATACATATTTTAGATTTTTTTTGTTTTACGTAAACAACCAATGACTCACCCAATAAATAATTCCCCAATAGCATAAATTATCAACCATGTCTGAATGCTTGAGGTCAGGAATACAGTATTTCAAACCACAAGGTCTCAACTAGAAGGATTTGTATACTACAACCTAATCTCCCTATAACATAAATTCCCCTTTACATATTCATTAAGAATTAGAGTATATAGTATATTTTCTTCCAAGTTCGATGGAAATAAAGATCGATGATGAATTTAGTATCCCCTTCAACTTTTGAAAAGCTATCTCACATGATTATAACCATTTTTATTTCACACCATATTTATTCAGGCCCATAATAGGCACTATAATGAGTGATAAATCCTACAGTAATCACATTTAATATATATACATCCCCAATATACTATTTATGTAAAATATGTTGTTGGGATGCTATTGGGAAAACCTGATGCTCACCTTCTCAAGGTCACTTATAATCCTACCTCTGAAATGATATGAACCTAGAAGTGTACTTTATTGATCCAAAAGTGTAATTTTCCAAACATATAATATTTATGAAATTCTTTTCGTGTTTTTAGAATGATATCATGATGGGTGGAAAGGTTGTGTATGAGGCCATTAATACTCTATGATGTTTTCCATGACAGCTACCACAAATGAATCTAAGTATGGATGGAGAAAACAATTCATTAGATCACTGAAAACTATCAGTGCTTTATTATTTCTGTATGAAATAACCATATATGCATATAAAACATATCTAATATGGAATGTTTTATTTTGTATTTCTGATGGTCTAACACAAACCTAATGGTCATACAACCTAAAGTAGGTCTTATAGAAAATGTTCCCTCATCAAAGTTTGCTAAAGAGTTCTTCTAATCAAGGAAATATATACCACTTCTTCACCATAAGTTGTTTCAAATATCCGTAATCTACATGAAACTAGAGGGAATTTTCAAAATTCTTGGTGAAAGGAAATATGAACCACAAAATAAAGTTCTAGGTTACATAAAACCCATTTCCTCTATGTTTTACAACAAATTCCTATATTCCTGGAGATATGTAGTTGACATCCTATAATGAGGAATGGACAATGTTTCTGCACCTAAGACGAGTTATATGGTGAAATTAACCTCCATTATAGGATGTATTATATAGAAATCACGAGGGATGGAGTCTCTATAATAATCCACCATAGTACACAATTTCAGAAGTTGCATTCCCCGATCTCTCATAAAGAGACGATCCATATGTTCTTTCCCTCCTCCCAACCCATGATTGTTGGGTCCTTCTTGAATCTCATATATTTACCATCATCACATATGTGTATACATGCTTCCCTTGGGGGATGTAAAGGACAACCACCAGTGGTATGAATAAACATGTGCTTGATAAGACACCAGCCAGTCCATAACAGGAATTATGTCAAATATATTCATATCATGGACAATGAAATTCCATAGGAAATTTTACAAAAATATTTCAAGGGGAACTCCCTACACTAGCATATTCTCTCTGATTGAACCCCTAATGCTGTATTGAGTCATAATGTAACTGTCATACTCTATTTCTGAGACATGCCTTTCCATAATTGTAGATTATATAAAATAGTTTTATTTACCTATATAAAATAAGGTAAATCTAATATAGAGGCTACTAGAATTATACATATAAACATAGAAGGACCTGAATGCTATTATTTAGTCATAGGGTGTAATGCATAGATTGTTCTTGAACTGTGACCCTGGGATGCAACTTCACTAACACAGGAAGGTCTATTATACTGGTAATGAACTTCTGATGTTAGATTACCTTAGTGATGAAAACCTCCTCATCCTGATTGGCTATTAGTAGACCAGATTACATTTTAGCATGGGTCCACCAATCCTTTTCTTGAAAGCGTGGTGTCACTAATCCCTTATCACAAGAAATTGGATAAAATGTTTGGCCAAAACATTGATTTGGACCTATATTTTCCCTTTATTTGATATCTATTGGGTTCCTCACACTCTGGGAATTCCTATGACCCATCCTACCATTTTTGTGACACACCATATATCTGTTCTATGTATAAACTAAGTTAAACTGCCCCATATTCACCGCAAAACATCGCTTCCTAATGATTGATAAGCCTTTTACCTACTAGAAATATGATCTTCCCTAGATCAAATTTACACATTCCTTATGGAACTATTATATATTGAGGTCCTGGGTCCCTATTTCGGAAGTTTTAGTCAAGATAGAAAATGTTGACCTCTGATCAGGTGGTGTATGTAATTCCATACTCAATGTGTCTCATAGGATTCATCTCATCATTGGTAATTTTCTTAGTGAAACAATAGAGATCAATCAATTGAGTTTAATACTCCATCTATAACATGGAACTATGATGAGGATGCATAAACACCCAGTAATGATATTTTCAAAGGTTTTAGGGGAAGATGTTATCATAGAAGGATATTTTTAAACCCACCCAGACCATAACCTGATGATATCCATCCACAGTAGTTACATACCACTGATGTTTATAGGAATCATGGAGCATGTAGATAGTGATCTTGCCCCACTACTATGGAGGATGCTATAGCTGGAATTCCCAGGTTTTCTCTTCAATAGTATAGTTAGGATGGGAAGTGCCTTGTACTGAATTCATAAATAGATAAGAACTATCTTAGAATTGATAATTGACACATATTGGAAGATCTATAAGACGTTCCTTAGGTGGAAATATAGGAAGTAATAATGATTGATCAAGGACCACAACCTCTGAAGCATAGTCATCACCAACTTCTTGAAAAATGACTTGAGGAAATCAAGGTGAAATTGGTCTGCAATTACAGTGTTCATTCATCACATAAGATTTACATCCGATAGAAAATAGGGAAAATAGAAAAAGGATCAATTCACAGAGTAACCATAAATGGAAACACCTATCTTCCTACTCTGAAATCCATGTCTATTTGAAAATTAAGAGATCATGATTTACCATAAGAGACACAAGATAATTTCCACTACTATGTTTCAATCATGTTCAAGGTCTCATATAGTGTAGTGGAGTTTCTAGTATATGAAGTGTAAATTTCAAGTTATAAATGAAAATACACTTAACTTTGTAATTGGAATATCCATTTAGCAGTAGATGCTTCACTTTTAGACATTAATATATCAAATTACATTATTATTCATATTTATGTAAATATCAATTACCATTAAATGAGTCAATATTTAAAATTATTAAATTCATATAACTTTTATAAAGTTCAATTGGTACATTATATAACTATGACCCGACCTATACATATGGTATCAGGATGTATTGGGTCATGTATAGTGTTTTTATTTAATGAATAATTTATAGAATCATTTTCTTCATAAATTTCCATTGGAAACCAAAAAATAAATTAACAAACATTTTATCCCATAGAACTAGTGGTTCATGGATAAAAGGTTGAATAATTTTATATATAAGACACCATTATCAATCTATGTGGGAAAACACCATTTATATTGATATAAGAACACCAATTAATCCAATTATGTGATTTCTAAAAGAAACAATAGCATAATGTAGTACATTATAAACCAGGAACTCATAACAAATACATGAAATATAGGTAATTCACATAGAAATATGGAGAAAACATGACATAATTCATGAAATATAATTTTTATGGTGGCTATAATGATGCATTAATTGATAATCCCTCACCAAAAAGGTCCATGGTAAATAATTTTTTTCACAATAATATCACCAATTATAACATCACCAAACATGTGTATCTCCCAATGGAGAAATATGGACAACTGTGATAGGCACAAACTAGATTAGCAATAATACATAATAGGTTATTTGGGTATCCACTATACATGGATTAGCTACTCCATAGAATATGCTCATTAACAAATATTAATAAATTTTAGTCTCTTATATACTACATAGAAATTTTGGAAAAAGGAAAAAGGGATCTGAAACCAATTTGTATCATCTCAACCAAAAATCCACAGAATGGGTCTCTGAATCGGCTGTCCATATGACGTCAAGTGTTCCTCCCCATACACTAAAGGATATCTACTAGAGGCGAGGTTTCAGTGTGTGTACATGGGGATACAATGCCATCTTTATTCAGACTGTATCATATTGTTAATAAACATATATAATCAATAGAAACAAAATAAAAAATCATCTAATATATAAAAATATGTTGAACCTAAATCATAAATAGTTACAAAATGATTATTATGATTATGTTGATATAAACAATGAGTACACAGGGATACAGGGGAAATAATAAAATTCTAGGTTTTATAAAAATTTAAAAAAAATTACAAAATCATATATAACTTGAATCGTGAGAATATTATTGGTCCTATGATTCCTTAATACATCATAGAACTACAAATCAACCATCATAAGTTAAAAGCTTCTCTTTATCTATACCTGAAACCATGATGTCTTCCGGGGTACAAAAATAATCCCAAGAAAGATGTGAGATATACTCAGTAAGAAACCACCAATGGTTTCTTGATAAATAAATTATGTGTAATTAAAATGATCGTTATGACTAAAATTATTAATGCAAGGTAGTATATAAATAAATAAATACATCAATTCGGGTTCCGTATCGAATACCTATCGAATTCAACCTGCTTTGGCCAAAGAATTATGTCCCTAAAATAATCTGATCCTATACAAGTATGATATATAATATGATTGGATAATATAATAATATTAAAAAAATGTGGAATATCCATGATCATGCGATTTGGCTTGGAGGACATGTTCCTATAATTTTATCTATACATTTTTATTCTTTAATTTAAATTTCATATCTATAAATTAATTAGTGGCACCCTAAGATCATCCCAAGGGATCGGAAAGGAATCACAGGTATCATTCTTGGGAAACTGTGAAATCCCCATTCTATAAGATTCCATCCAAGGTGATCCATAAATGGAATCCCAAATACCACTCTCATTATGGTGGGAAACAAACCCTCTGATCCTATCCCAAGTATCTCGCGTAGGGGATTGAGTATCACACCTAACCTTGTATAAAAATATAGCCACAAATCCCATCCATGCAATCTCCCCTAGGTGTAAATTCCTTGACCTGGTAGCTACTAAACCGGTGCCCTGAGCCGGGTCGTCACATGACCTCAAGCGCACCTCCCCTTACTCCAATGGTTGTCGACTAGCGGAGAGGGTCTAATAAGTCCTGTGGGGTGACTATACCCGCTTTATTAGTGCAAGCCACAACATAACATAATATAAATTATAGAAATAATAATAATAATAACTGAACATGCATAAACAAACATTCCCGAAATGAGGTACAACCAAATATTAAATATAACAATGTCATTCCATACTAGTTGTGAAAAGTGAAAGAAAAACTGAATAAAAAAACATCCTAAAACACCTAATAGGTTCCGACTTGATGTCTGGGTCCTTCTCCATGTACGTACCAAGCCCATCTGAACATCCTAGTGCATGTCCTCTGCCCTTGCACAGAACTGCAACCAAGATATCTTCTTGGGTACCTAATGTTAGCTCAAGCCATGTGTGAGTACAAAACTCATTAGGTCACCACCAACGATGTCTAAAAAATATCCAGTCTCATAGATAGTGTGTGAAAGTAAAAAATAAATGGTACATAAACAAGGGACATTTTGGGTTCCATTAGTTAAGAAATTTCATTTAATTCATGACTAGAATTTATCCCAATTACATTTCTTATACCATTTTTACCACATAATCCATTTTTAACACATTCTATTTGGGTTAAGCATATACATCATCTATATATGGGTTTAATGAAATAAATCACTATGCCTTGCAAAAAAAATAAAGTCCATATCTCATATGGGATACACATATCACATCAACACATTATCCTCACCTTGAAGCCTCAGTCCATGTGGAATGAAACCGATAGGGGAATAGAGCCTCCATCCCCTTCCTTAACCCGTGCATTTTTTGGTAGAGTTTAGAGCCTCATTTTAACATGTCCTATGGGTGTAGAACCTCAATTCAATACCACACTCTACCAATAGATGTGCACATGCATATTTATCAAATCGAAAAAACCATTCCATAACACAAACACAAATATTCACCGCCATAGTTTATCACAATTTATAACAACAACAACAAAATTAATATTATTCCATAACCCATTAATACATTTACAATTTACAATTTATGTCAATTTATTCAAATTCCCATTCTTGTACCTTAACCCTTTAAGTGTATTCAACAACCACTATGCCTTGGAAAAATTCATTAATGACCATACATTTACCCATGTATCCCAATTATAATTTCATAAACATTCACCCACTTATGAATTTCAAGTACATATCTCTATACTCAAAACCTAACCACTTATTACCTTCAACCCTTGGGTGTTCCACAATTCCAATGTACTATCCCATTCAACATATTCATCCATTTCCTTAACAAAACCCATTAACATACATTCCCTCCCCATCCCTTTATAAGTTCACCATTTAACATGCACTAATCCTCTTAGGCTTTTCTAATTATATTTCATCACATAATTGACATAATCCCATTCAACCCATTTTTTCCATTTTTATTCCATTTCAAACAAAAACATATAAATTATCATCATAGGAATGTCTATTACCATTCAATTTAAACATAATAATCCATTAACACATATTCTACATTGGTTTCACATTATCACTCGAAAAAACTTCATTTAACCCTACCATTTTCTATGTTCGGAAAAGCTGTCACACCCCATGGGTGGCCCTTAAATGGTCAATCCATTCTATACACATCCTAAACGGATTGTTAGGGTTTCAGTTAGTCACTTAGACACCCATTTTCCTCAAAAACTCTAACAGAACCCAGAACTCAAAATTGGTTAAATAAGAATACCAACTTCCATGCAAAAATCCATAATAAAACTATGGGATAATACTTGTAGATCACCTACCTCAAATCCATTTATGAACACACTCTTAATAATAGAATTAGATTTTTACTCAAACACCCTTGATATCTTAACCAAAAACTCACCTGAAAAAGAGGGTTTTAGAGCTTCAGAAGGATATTGGAGAAACCACAAGACCGAATCTGAAAACGAGAAGGGAGGAGAGGATTAAACTTACTAAGAGCTTCAATACGCAAGCAACGATGTCCAAAATGGACAATAATAAAAAGTGAAAAAACTCTTGGAAGCTCAGGCCATCGATGTTCGTCACCAGGGTTGTGAGGGGAGGAATGGAGAAAAATCCGGAGTTGGGGTTTAAAACCATAGAGTGGAAATTTTGTAATTTTTCCAAATTTTGGGAGCCGCACAGTCTACCCAATCGGTTTTCCAAACCTTGAAAAAACCATGTAGAAGATACTGCCTAATTTCACCCCACTTCGCACGATTTCTTGGGAGTTCGGCAAGGTTTTCCAAACTGTGCACAAGCTGTGAGTAAGCCTCTATCCATGGATGCATAGTTACCAGGGATGATTGGCATGGTTTTCTCTAACCATGCACAAACTGTGAAACATGCCCATAAAACCGTTTTCTTCCCCTCTCATTTCCAAAGTCCCTAAAACACCTCCAAAATTTCACAAGATCTTTTGAAAACAATCATTTAGCACAAAAATAAGAGTCCAAACAAAAACATAAACAAAAAAATACATTAAGATGATCCAGGATCATACAAACTCCTCAACTTATAAATAATATTCCTCGAGAAACTCTTCCAAGAATTACCAAACATCCATAACAAAAGATCACGCCATAGGGCCTGCCTATCCATACCCACATCCCATGTTCGTAGTTTCAGATCACAAGGCCACCGACCATGAACCAAAGGTACCGAGATGCCCTTCATGGATTCTTCACCATAGCCCACAACATCAAACAGTAAAATTCCCCAAGGTATTATCCACATCAACCATTCTCTCCATGAGTGTTTCATGGGTGAAACATAAGTTACAACACCTAACTCACTACACATGGGAACTTAACACAAAACATCACATCATCATGGAGGAATGAATAAGAACCCAATCGGCCTGATCCTTTGCACAACTCATTACCCAAACCACTTGGTATCATTATTCCTATTCCCCCAACTCCAATGGTGACCAAACCCAGTATCACCCGATGGAAAACACACAATACATCCAAGAAAAGTTCATGAAGATTTCATTACACAACCATAAAACCAAACTCCAATCTACACATCCGAGTACTCGACTAACAAAACTCGTTCAAGGGCTCTCTACTATGGTTAACTTACTTGAATGATGAACACTCGATTCCTTCCATCGCAAAACTATAATCACGTCACCATCCAACCATTTATCTGGTATAGTTCTCTCCACCATATCCAGTTACTTGGAACATCCTCCAATGACTAAGGATGACCACAACTCAACCCAAATTTCCCATCACCTAACATGTTCCAAATCACCACAAAACTATATCCCTCCATATCATCATCAGCTTCACCCTTGGGATGTCACCACATCACATGGCCACTGTTCACTCAATATCATGACATTCCAAAAACACACAAGAAAAAATTACCTGAGTCTAACCCCAATATGCATTGGAGTTATAGGACGCCAACTTCTCTTGCCACAAACTATTGTAATGTACAACCACACCCTCTTACGACTCAGCACAGGCATCATAAGAATCCCTTTGGAACCACCCTGATATCAAGCCAACATTGGGCTCATTAGTTACCACCTCCAAGTCCGACATTGCCTCTCCAAGGGAACTAACATACACATTACTTGTTCATCATTGGAATTCAGGTTCCACAACATCAACTCGATGTTCTCCTCTTTACATCAATGACTGACGTATCACTTCCCACCTTAGGAGTGTTGTCACAACTAATATGAAGAGGTATTTCAACAACCGAATCTTATACCCAATCAAAAACCATACCCCAAGTGTAGACATGGCCAACTAGACTTTCCCAAAACAAGAAAATGAATGTCAACCAATTCCCCTTCCTGGATTCTGTGAATGGAACCCATGATGTTTGTCGACATACGGTCCATTTCGAGGACCTCAACCGAAGCCATTAAGGGTGTACATCCCACCACCAGTATTCACACTTACCAATCCATTGTGTGTAAACTCTCTGATTTCCTTCATCCAACAACACACCTTCATGTCTCTTGGAATGACCTAGAGCTTTTCAACGTACCTGGGATGATGTCAAGATGTTGGTACTGCTCATCACTAGCTGAGTTATGCTAAATTTTTTTTGAAGAACCCCACCACCCACTTATCTATTTTTGATGTCATGATATGTGACACTATGATCTTCCAGGGATCTCGGTATTCTCTACCGAACATGTCTCATCAACACTTAACCACCACCACTTAGGTGTGATTACCAACCAGATTCAACCACCGATCCAAAACCAAACCATCAAGTAGCCGGGAACCAAAATTGCATTTGGTACTACTTCAACCACACCTCTAAAGTTCTTTTGATGCATCATTTCCATCTAACAACCGAAACAAAATGGTCTATCACACCAATCAAACCATTAGTTTCTCAAAAAACAACCTTAACATGCATACATCCAATCTCCATCTAACTTGCCTTTCCATGTCTATTGGTTAGTCATTCTCATCAACCCGAAGGTAGCCTCTACATCTCACCTAGAAACCAAACCATTCACAATAACAAGTTCATCTATG
Organism: Viscum album; assembly: GCA_963277665.1. Taxonomy (NCBI): domain Eukaryota; kingdom Viridiplantae; phylum Streptophyta; class Magnoliopsida; order Santalales; family Viscaceae; genus Viscum; species Viscum album. The sequence continues at coordinate 1,892,671,557 of OY728156.1, forward strand.
GGAGAACCCTTACCAAGGTGTCACCATCAAGAAAAAGTATATAACCACACTTTAGCCACCCTTCTCCTTTCTTCTCAAAACAACTTACTGACCTCCATTAATCCTCATCCCAATTGGCGAGTCATAAATTCATGCGATAAAACCCTTAGAACCAAACCTTACCTCTTATCACAATCACTAGGGTTACCTTATGAAGGAACCAATCATAAATATACCATCAACCTTCCCACTTAGCCCTCAAGGCCAATCCTACACCAGGGAAGACTCTAAGTCCCACTGTCAATTTTAAAAATCTACATGTGCGAGACACACCCAAAAGAACTAGAGACTCTTTCTAACTTATCTCATAGGCCACCATGAAGGTTGAACGATACCAACTCTCTATAATGGAGTCAAAACTATAAAAATCCATTAGTCCTCTCTCCAAACCATACCTATCCTGACAAAAAAAAAGAAATTTCATTGAATGGAACTCCCACTCCCATTTATATGAACACTATTATGAGCATACCAAACAACCATGTAATATATTTTCAACCCCAAAGGTGTACACATTCATCGCCACTACAGAACAAAATTCTCTCTGGTATTTGAGACACAACTTGAAAGGTCTCCACTCACAAGGTCACCAACACCCATGCACCATCCTTAGGGTCCAACATGTACTCTGTATGGTCACAAAAAATGAGATTTACCTCACTCACATCACCAAACAACACCTCATAAATTAAAGGCCACAACCATACCGCGGGTTCCTTAAACACACCACTTGAGCCATAACATAACTGATAAGGAATCACAATACAATCCATGAAAATTATTTTTTATTTTATATTTTATAAAGCCGACTTAGGGGTGTCCGGTGCCCAGCAAAATAGATCCAGCAAACCATAAAAGAGTACAACTAAGGAGCACAAAATTAAAAGTCATCGTACCTGAAGTCTTCACCGCATCCCAAACTCGATTTCTCTTCCCCGGTGGTTGATTCCCACTCCGGGCTTCTCCGGAAACTTGCACTATAAATGGGATTTCCAAGATTCTATAGGGCAGCCATGTCTGGAAAAGTCTTCTTAATCCCGCTGCCTTTCTTGATTGCAAGGGTCACCTGCTTCTCCCTTTTTGAAGCAGACCTGGTCCGCATTGGGTGCGGGAGATAGGAATAGTCCTTCCTTGATCTCCTATTTGTAGTTACAGCCAACATTGTTTCCCCTGCAAATTCTTTCTGAGTCCCCTGTTAAAAAATATCATTGAAGGACCGACAACCCGGAGCACTCTGGATCTCCTTACCTTTATAATGCTCCTTTCCCACTCCAGGCTCCTCAAAGATGCAGTCCCTCCTTTGACCTGGCGTTCTATTCTCACTCAGAGGTAGCCTCAAATCCTCTAAAGGAGTGTACACCATGACCATGGAGTGTGCCTCCGTCCTAAAACCACCAGCCTGTGGGTTTCCAGACCTCTGGTCTGCACCTACCACCAGTGAGTCTCTCCTGGCCATATTGAGGATGCTATGGACATCATGGTTCTGACCCAAGACATCCCCTGATTGATCCTCCTCCAGCTCCTTACCTTGGCTATCCTGTTCAGTAACCAATACACCAGACTGTTGGTTACCCAAAACCACCAACTCATCCCCCTTCCATGCAGTCTCCTCCTCCTCAATTTCTTCAGCCATGAACTCCTCGAACATACCATTAAACCTGTTACTTAATGAAATAAAAGGGGTAGCCAAAGGGTCCAAGCTGGAACAATTACTATCACCTACCATGGAAACCACTTCTTCTGTATTTGCAGCCCCATCAACCTCAGCCTACTCTAAAATTGGCTCTATCATTGAGTGAGGAGGATTTAAAACATCCTGCAAAACATCCCTGGTGGGCCTTGTAGCATTACTCTCCACAGCCAAACCAGCATCCCATGAGACCTTCCCTTTTACACTAGGATTGGCCAAATTCTCGTCCCTGTCCATCTCCAAAACATCCCCCACAGTTTTTCTTCTAACATTAACACCTGGAATCCCAAGATCTCCTTTCCTACGATGTTCCTCTCCCAACCGTGTTGTGTAACCACCTTGGCATCGGTCATCCGAGTGACCCATCCTCTTGCAGGAGATGCAAAAGTTAGTCCAGTTCTCGTAGATAACCTGTTTCTTGCAAAGGTATTCCTCCCCCATCGTGATCCATAAAAAATTGAATGGAACGCAAGAGGAATCAACCTCAACACATACCCGAGGATTCACTGGATGACAGAATGCCTCCGTGCGACTATCAGAACAAAGAAAACGACCAACCAGATTCCCCAACATACGAACTATCGAGGGGTTTTGAAATGGAAATGAATGTTTCAGAAAACTTACCCAAACTGCCATGGAGGGAGATTCACGCTTCATGTTTAGGTCAAAGGACCACCAGAGCAGAAGGAAACGAGTTCCGTTGAAGTCAAGGGGAGCACTCGCCCATGCCTGAATCAAATCAGCCTCTGTCTCGAACTGAATCATAATTTGCTTACTATCCAGCAATCCTACCACCGCTCGTTCCTGGAGATCCCAAGACCCGAAGACGAAACGGTCAAAGGCATCAACTAAGGGCTTATTCTTGTTGAAGCGAGCCACCGGTGTAATATTTAACAAGCCCGAAGCTTCAGAAAACTCAGAAGTGGATAGTTGAAGATTAGGAGCCCCATCGATTCGATCTGCAACCTTAGGGTTTAGCGTTGCCTTCGGAAGGGGGGGGGGGAGAAAGTCCTGGTTGGAGAAACGCAGGAAGGGTCTTGCACACACATGTAACGACGATTCCCCCTCCCCCACCAAGGGGGGAGGAGCTACCATGTCGGCCGCCGTCGTCACCGAGGGAGAAGAAGCATCGAGGGTTCACAGCATTCCGCCTCCTCACAATACAATCCCAAAGTCTCAACTAGGGCACTCTAACTACCCCAAACTATTCATATAAGGGAAAAAACAACAACTCAATGGATACGCACCTTTGAAATCAACCTTTCTCATTTTTAACTTATCATTCACCCAACGCTATGAAGAATGGACATCCAGATTTAACCATAGATGGAAAAGGTATCATGATAGAAAACATAAATGACCATTTTTATACTATATCCTAATTGTAATCATCACACTTAGAACACAACCCTCTACCATACCTACCTAGGTAATTGTCAACATGGGGGTAACAAATTTACATAATCACAGGTCTTCCATCAACACATCATAAATCCAATTTTTCTTTTACAGCATGATCATTCTCTCTTGGGCACGATTCCCATTTCAAAAAATGTTAAAATTATCATTTTAACTCATTTTCACATTTTATTAGGAAAAATTAATTAACAATTTTACCATCATTATGTAACCATTTTTTCTTTAGTCACCAAGAAATCCTCTACAACTTATCACAACCCAAAATTTTTTACCCGGTCGCAATATTTATTTATACAAAATATTCTTTTACAATTTATTTGTGTTATTTCCATTCACAATCTTTCATTAACATTAATAGGCTTCATTTTATTCATATTTATGAAGGATGTAAAATAATTCTACTTTAAATGCCCCACACATCCATCCCGTGTGTTTCCCTATAATGGTGCATTCCACTGATATCCTTAGGTTCCTAAAATGATGCAAGAATGCACAACATAAATCGTTCCGACAATGAAAAAAATATAATAAATCATAGAAATCACACAATATGTGCATAACCCAATGGTGAAATATCATATGACTATAACAATACACATCAATAACAATAATCACAACCTAGGGTGACATGGGTTTTACCACATACGTGGGTAAGCTACTCCCAAGAACGATCTCATTACCAAGGCCCGACACATCCTAATCTTCTTTCTACCATCCCTAAATAGTAATAAATAGAAAGGAACCTTCATCTGAGACCAGTCTGTAATGTCCCTGAATCAGTAGCCACTAAACTAGTTCCCCGAGTCGGGACATTTCATGACCTCAAGCACTCCTCCCCTTATGCCCGAGGTTTCCGACTTGTGGTGAGGGTCTAATAAGTCACATGGGGATATTATACAATCTTTATTAGATAAATCCATAGAATAACATAATATAAATAGCAAAAAAAATAATAATAATTAATTAACATGCTTAAAAAAGCATTCCCAAAATGGGGAACTTCATAGAAATTAAATACAACAATGTCATGCCATACTAGTAGTGAAAAGTGAAAGAAGCCCAGAAAAAAAGGTCAAAAACTCCCAACGGGTTCCAACTCAAAGTCCGAATCCATCTCAATGTACGGCTCGAGCCCAACTCAACATCTTAGTATAAAGACTCTTCCCATGCCCAGACCTGCAACTAATAGATCTTCTCGGGTACCCATCAGTGGCCTGAGTAGGGTGTGAGTACAAAACAAAATAGGTTACAACCGATGGTGTCCAGAAAATATTCAATCTAAAAAATACTTCCTGTATGTACAAAATAAATCATAAGTAAACAAGGGACAATTTGGATTCTATTAGTTAACAGGTTTTATATAATTTATGAATAGCATTATTCCCAATTTCATTTCTTATACCATTTTTACCACATAATCAATTTTCAATGCATTCTATTTGGGTTAGGAATATATATATAATCTATAAATGTTCCTATGGAAATCAATCAACATTCATAGGGTAAATAAATCAAGTCCTTATCTCACTAGGGATACACATTTCACATCAACACATTATCCTCACCTTGAAGCCTTAGTCTGGGGGGAATGCAACTCTTAGGGGAATAGAGTCTCTGTCCCCTTCCCTAACAACTGTATTAAGGGGTGGAGTTTAGATCCTCATTCTAACTCAACCTGTGGGAATAGAACCTAAAGTAAATTTCCCACTCTACCAAGCAATGTGAACAATATCATTTATCAAATCACCACAACTATACCATAACACAACCATGAATATTCAATGCCAATTGTTACCACAATTAATAACAACAAGATGAGAATTAATAGTATTCCATAACCCATTAATACATTTAACATTTACAATTCATGTACATTTAGTCAAATTTTCATTCTCGTGCCTTAACCATTTAAGTGTATTCAACAATCCCTTTTCCTTGGACATATTAATCAATGACTATACATTTACCCATTTAGCCTAATTATCATTTCATAAACATTCACCCACTTATACATTTCATGTACATTTCTCATATCTTATAAACTAACCACATATTACCTTTATCCCTTAGGTGTGCCACAATTCCATTGTACTAAACCATTCAACATATTCATCTATTTACATAATAAATCCTATTAACATACTTCCCCATCACATGCTATTATATGTTCATCATTTTACATGCACTAATCCTCTTAGGCTTTTTAACCAAACTTCATCAAATATTTAACATAATACCATTTGAACCATTTTTTCCATTTTAATGCCATGTTAAACAACCCAAGTTCATATCACTCAAGGAATCTATATTATAATTCCATTTAATCATCCATTTTCATGACCCATCCTCTGAGGCTTGTGTCGTGGCTACCCCAAGCCCGCCTTCCATAGGCTAAGGGCTAGCGACTAACACTAAAGGCATAATTCCATAAAACTGGGAAGGAATTGCATTTATAACCTGTAAACGCACACAACAGAGCACAGAGATAGATACAAAACACTAAGTAAACTATATAACAAAAGAGTTCTGAAATGTAAAAGGGGCCTTAAATACATGCCCAACATTAAAGTACAAGGAACTGGAAGTACAAGTACAACTAAAGAATTAAAAATTAGCTGTTGGGTCTTCCTCTAGGATTCTTACCTGAAGGGTAGATATAGATAGCCTCTTCAGCACTCCACGTCCATTAGTCTTCCCCATGTACCGACTCGTGATAAGGTCCACCTCAGGGTACCGTCTAGTCCTAGTACTCTTAGCCTCAGTCAGTGTTGTCAGTCATCTGTATCCAACACAACAAGGTATGAGCATAGCCCGTGTAGGTGTGAGTACAATGATACTCAGTAGGGACACTGAGACCCTCAAGGTCTCACAAAATATAATAAGGGTAAACCATAGTGTATGAAATCAATGGAAAACCATTACTTAGGTATACACCCATACATATACCTAAGTTATCATGTAACCCATCTCAATCATGAGGAAAACAAAAAAGGACTGACTCATCTCAAACCAGGATTCATTCTACGGGTAGATAGAGTGCGAACCCTATGATGCTAGAGAAATCCTCATCTATAGAGTACTGTGGACCTACCTCCACAACCAGGATCTTTCCACTAACCTTGTACTACTGAGGTACTCCTCCTGTCGAGTACCGTGGGTCTGCTGCATCACACAGAGGCGCTCCTCACCATGGGTCTACCGCCACAACCAGGAGCTCCCCCAAATAGCCTGCAGAGTTACTCCTCCAGTTGAGTATCTTGTGTCTGCCACAAAAACTATAAGGTCCTCTACCATGGGTCTGCCACCACAATAAGGTGCTTCCCACTCGGCTAGTTGATTCACTCTGAGTCAAATGGTTAGCAGTCGTCAATTCCTAGCCAGCTACTAGGTTCCCGCACAAATTCTCTCTCATTTCTAGACGATCCGCTCCACAAGCTACTGGTTGATGCTCTAACTACCTTAATGTCTGATTAAGAAGTATCCCAAAGGTCCTCCATGCCCTAGGGGTCTCAACGCAATAGATGGCGCATCAATTGGATGCCCGATCTAGGTGTTATTTGCCTTTTAGTTCCGGGGGACCAGTTGGATTTGGGAACGATCCAACCTGACCGTATCTCAACTATACCCCAAAGTCTAGTGCGGTATACCCAAAGGGACCGTCATTCTCCATGATTACCAGTGCCACTGACGGTTCATCAAACAGACGTTCAGTTCCAAAGATAAGAACAAAACAAGGTAAAGAGATGTAGTGGGCCCAGGTCTGGTTCGACCTGGTCGAACTGACTTGGCCTGACCTCTTTTGGGATGAATTGGTTCGGGTCGACCCGACCTGACCCATTGGGTCAGTCCAGGCCCTTTGGGCGGGCCAGTATGTAGGGTTCGACCTGGACCACTAGGCCCAACCCTGCAGGTTACGAGGGTTCGTGGAGGGCCGTGAGGGCGTGGACCGGTCAAGAGGGCGAATACAGGCCATGGGTCAGCGCAAGAGCGACTCAGCCCGGAGGGCACCGTAAGGGCATGGCTCATCCTGGATGGCTCCATGAGGTGGCACTGCTCGGGGTGGCTCGACCTGGGGGTCGGGGTCAGTTTGGCCAGTGTGCTGCGAGGTTCATGGCGGGGAGCGCGGGAGGCCAACTCGGCAGGCGGTCACCACGCCTCGGGGGTGGTGCAGGTCGCGGTGGCTGTGGGTGGAATGCATGTATCCTTCTTCACCTTCATCACCGTTGTCCCCTTCCTCCATCTCTAAGAACACCGCAAAAGAGAACATCGGAGGGTTCGGGCCATGTGTGATTGGCTCGTACCCTCCGCCATTAGGGTGGTAGAATTTGGCTCCCAAGAATGGTGCAAAACAAACCCTTCCACCTTGATTAATCCCAAAACCCGCAAAAGGAAAACATAAGAGGATCAAGTAGTTAAAAGTTGATTCGCGTTCTTTGTTTTACTGGGAATGAATCACAGGAAAATAAAATCAATCAGAAAACCCCCTACCTTGTTCGTTGTTCGTCGACGGAGTCACGAGGAAGAAGACGAAGTTGTCATCATTCGTGACGTCTACCACACACCTCCAATCCTGAGATCATGTGTCAGTACATTGATGATGATGAGGAGAGAAGCTCAGTCATCGAAGACATCCCACATCGGTTGCCTCTGTAAGGTGATTCCGAGGAAGGAGTCAGAGACATTTCTCACCGGCATTCCTTGTGGAGGAAGCATTATTTGTGGGGAGCTTTCTCCCAATATTCATCCTCTCCCATGTTCCACCAAAATGAAATAATAGCCTCAAAATAATAGACTTAAGATATCTATTAAGTCGTTGGCATATTATTCAAAATGGTTTAATAAATTAATTAATGTGTTGGCTCAATTAATTAAAGGGAAAGGTTGGGGAGATTAGTGGGAGTTGGGTTGGCACAATTAAGGTGGATAAGGTCAAGAGGCTCTTCCTTATCAATTGTGGGAGTTGGGATGTTTCAAGGGTAGTTTAAGGCCAGGTGGTCCCCACCACCATAAAATCTCATGGGAGGTTAAGGTGTGGTGGTCCCCAATTCCAACCTCCACATGGTGGTTTAGTTCCAGTGGACCCAACCTGAAATATCCACATTGAAGCTCAATATAATATAAAAACAAGTTTATTTTATTTTATTAATTCCACGAAAAACCCAAAAACTAACATTCACTCTTGAGAAACTCCTGTCAAGGTGAAGGTCTCCTTAAAAGAATATCGGCGCTACGAGTTTAACGGTGCCCTCAGATTTTAATTCCGAGCAACAGTTCAAAAGTTAGAATAACCCACTCATACATTTACTAAACGTACCCGAACAAAACTTCAAAAATTTATTCTGGGAACACTGGGCCTTGGAATCATGAGCCATCAATTTTTGTGGACTCATAATATTCCCATTTTATTTAAAAAAAATTAATAGAAATTCTGGGTCTTTACATCCATTTACAGATATTCTACATGGGTCTAAAATTTTCACGCGGAAACACTTAATTTAACCTTACCATTATCTATGTACGGAAAAGCCGGCACACCCCATTGATGGCCCTTAAATGGTAAAGCCATAATTTATGCATCAAATAAGGATCATGAGGGTTTCAATTGGTCACTTAGACACCCCTTTTTATCAAACACTCTAACAGCACCACGAACACAAAAGGCAACAAAAGGATACAAACATCCATGCACAAATCCATAATAAAACTATGGGAGAATACTTGTAGACCACTTACCTCTAATCCCTTGAAAAACACACTCTTAATCATAGCCATGGATCCATAATCAAATATCCCATGAATCCTCATCCTAAAATTCACCCGAAAAAGAGTGTTTTAGATATTTGGAATGAGATGGGATAAACCACAAACCCTATTCCAGAAATAATAACGACGGAGAGGATTAGACATACCCGTCGCTTCGATCCGCAACCAATGATGTACAAAATAGAAAATAATCGAAGCAGAAACACCACATGGAAGCTTGGGTCATCCAAGTTCATCACCAGGGTTGAGAGGGTAGGAATGGAAGAAAATCCCTAGTTGGTGTTTAAAACCCTAGTGTGGAAATTTTGTAAATTTTCCAACTTTTCTGGGCAATACGGTTTACCCACACGGTTTTCCAAACTGTGCGCAAATCGTACAGAAGATATGACCCGAAATCACCCCACTTCTCACGATTTCATAAGAATTAAAAATGGTTTTCCAAAATGTAGGCAAACAATGCATAAGACTCTATCCATGGATGCACATTTACCTTGGATGCTCCACATGGTTTTTACTAACCATGTGAAAACCGTGAAACATACCCATAAACAACCTTTTCTTCCTCTTTCTTGTCCCGAACCACCGGAACACCCTCGATCCTTCACAAGATGTTTGGGAAACATTATTTTAGTCCAAAAATAAGAGTATAAACCAAAACTTAAACAAAATCATACCTTAACAAGATCTGATATCTTACACCAGGGAATTGATATCACTCAAGTGGATTAAGGTAAAAACATGGTTAACCAAACCCATACATAACTAGTATCACTCATGTCATGTATACACTCCACACTATGGTTTAATTGTAAATCTTGAAAAGCCCATTAAAGGTATCCTTAAGTCAGGACACTTGTATCACCCTCAGAATAGTATTAAAATAAGTTTTCTATAAATAGATAAAATTATCTTCCATGGCATTATAATAAGGCTACATTAATCAATTTTTATAGTTCATCTAGTCAAGAAAATCTACCATGACATAAGGGATATTCCCTAAATCAATCCCAAACATTATATTAATTCATTTTACAATAGAATAAAATTATTACAATGGTATAAACACCTCAAAAGGTGTTTTAAATATTCTAAAGAAAAATGGAAATGTACTTATAAGGAAGGCACACCCATGGGGTGTATAAAGTCAAGAATTCAACCCATAGTGGTGATTCACAACTATGTATGGTTGTAATGAAATAGAATACCATTAAATTTAATTTATTTAACATTTTAGAGGTGTTTCTAGAGAATTATGGCATGTAGCATAATAATGAATATTATAAAAGTGACCAAACATCAGGTAAAGAATCTAAAACACCTATATTAGTTTTGTAGATGACCATTCATCCACCTCCGGCCTTAGATTAAAGATATTATATAATAAAATGAAAAAGTATAAAACCCCTAGAAATAGGTAAAATAATCTCACATGAAAATAGATCAAGAGACAAGATGAAAAATAGGAATAGAAGGTGGTACAATGGAGAGATTACCATTGTGGATACAACCCACCTGACAATGAAGATAACAGAGCATTGACATAATATATAACCAAGTTACTAGGTCGAGGTGAAGGAGGATCTTCAGTCACATGCTCCTCCGATCTGATCAATGAAATGATACCGTTCATAAATAAGGTCTCGTCCTCTTTAAAAAATTTTTTCACACATTTACATGGCGTGTAAATGATTTACAGACCATGTAATGATCGGTGGCCCTTTCCCAAGGAATACAATTCTCATGAAGTGAAATGTATGTAGCCAACCGATTACGCATCATTTACTCAATACACATTTTGTATTAAAAAAAATGATATGTATTCAATATATGCTATGTACTTGGCTTGTAGCTCGCCTCCACCCCCCCTAAATCATTTCCTTCCTAAAGAAAACGGACCTACCCTTAGGAGCGATTTCTTGGTTTAAAATAAAATAAAAAAGAAAACATAACTTGTTGAAATGGAGGGACATTAAAAAACAATATATAAGAGGTTAAAGCATGTACAACCAAAATAAAGCATTAGCTAAGGTACTATGTCTTCATTTTCCTTCATTGAGTCACATTTTAATGTTATGAAGCTAATTATTTTCTATGATTTACATAATTCCCCATTGACATATAATAGCATGAATACAACATTATTAATTGAATTTTATGTTTTAATTTGTATTATTTCATATAAGGGAATTTTACTTGAGGGTTACCAAGTGGTAAATAATTTCATAAATCAATTTATTTTCATTGGGTTATTTAATTGTTCTTCATTTTTTTATTCTATGTTTATGTGTGTAACGAATTTGATTATCTAATTTTATATTTCAAATTTTCATGTAGATTTTCAATTGATACACATAGTTATTTCATTGAATAATTCTCAATTCAATGGTATGACCATTATATGGGTTTATTTGAAAATATTATTCTAATAAATATTTTTTATTATTGATTTTTTTGACTGAAATTAGTTAAACATTTTTTAATAAAGTCATTTAATTTTTTTCTCCTCATCTTATTTATGATATTTTTATTTAATAGTATAAAATTTAAATATGTTGGTAGTTTAATTAATCAATCTTATATCATTAATAAAATCTAATAACATTTTTATTTTCATCGAAAACCATGTACTGAAAAAATTACTTTTCTCAATGATTTTTTAAAGAAATATTTACATATTTGTTTTACAAAACGTTTCCAACATAATATTCTTGTCACTTTTTGAATGAGGAACTTTTATAACCTTTTTGTAGTAGTAAATGAATGTTCCTTTTAACTTGAACGACTTGAATGAAATTACATGATGATAAGAAAAAAATTTAGTTTATGCTTCCTTTGAATTTTTACAAGGTTATTATTGAGTAACATTTTTTACCAATATTATAGAAATTTGTTGCTTTAAAAATTTATTTTCAAAGAAAATAAATTTCGAAAAATCATATATTTTAAGAAGTTATTTTCATAATTAAAATGATATTTTACTCCATAATGATTTTAAATATCATTTTAGGGTATTTCTATTCATCAATGGAAACAACCCTTTATTATACATATACTTTAATAAAGATATGTTGTACTGATATCACAATTATTTATAATCAAGGTGTTTTATGATTATTTTGATCATGAATAGTATTTACATTCACTTACTTGTTTCATTTATGAAGTCATTAAATTCTCCTTGAAATATTTACGTTTATATGTTTATTAGATATTAGGTTTACCCAATATATATTATTTATTAGGGATATTTGTATTTATTATAATATATATCTTTTATAAATATGATTTTTTACTTTAAAAGGTATTTGATTTATTGAGTAAATATTTATAAATATTCATCCTTTACTAAAAATAAATATTTCTTGATAAAGAATATTTTTCCTAATTTAAATCAACTATTTTATATATGTGGAATTTTTAGGACCTAGAGTTTTGGGTTGGGACCAAAATTATACACCTCTAATATTCATCCGTATTTCTTAAGAGATAAACCATTAATATAGAATTAAACATGGCTCTACCTACATTTTAAATAGTCAAGTGAATGTTAATGACGTTAAGGATATCATGTGCCTAAGAGATGATTGCCAATAATCATGCATTTATATGATTTCAGTTATTATTATTATATGTATGTCTTTCACAATTATATTATCTCTAGATGAATTTCAATATCATATTATTAATTTAATGGAATGTGTGTTTAGTTATTTTCCTTTCCATATTGATTATTCCTTATCTATTCTTACAACTTAGTTCTTTACATTGATTGTGTGTTAAGGTATATCAATTTCCATATGGATTATTCTTTATTTATATAACAGTGATTATGTTTTAATTAACCCATACATAGAATTTGAGCTCAGATTTTTTTATTTTCCTTCCATAATGATTCCATGTAGTATACTACAATTGATTAGTGAAGGCATTATAGAGGGAATTACAATATTCTCAGAACAAAATTATTATTTAATTTGTGTTTTCAAATGTTTTATGGGAATCATGTATGTATCTATTTCACTAAGATAACTAAACTATTTTGTCCTTATAGATTCGATTTACTGTATCTTATTCTTATATATTAATATAGGAACCGACATCATGCTAATAGGGTTAGGGTTTCTACACAAATTGTCTTCCAAACATTAACTCATATGAAATCATGTTTTCTAACTTAGTTATTACTTGATTTAGAATGTGTGTTTATATATTTAATTCATGTTCTTAAAAGGATGATATAATATTTGTAGGAATCATCATCATCATCCTTACCATTTCATTTATGGTATAGTTTATCCTTTCACTATCACCATTCCACTGTAGTTTTTAAGGTGGATTGAGTTGGGATATAATCCAAAATTCCTATATATAGTCTATAAGATCATGGCTATGTTATTCACCACCTTAATCAAATATAATTTTTATTATCTTCATTCAATGTTTTTTTAAAATTATTCTTAAATTATCTTATTCTATAAAAGTAATCATACTTGTACATCATTAAGTATATTAAACAATATATACTGAAGTCATCAGTAATTTTTTTGATGTAAAAATATCCACCTATAGTTTCTATAAGAAATTGACCACTAAATTAGCGTACCGCAATCCTAGACACTTTTGGTCAATTTCACCCATTCTATTAAATTATGGTTTTTCCATTTTACCTTAAAAAAATCATGAAATCTCTCATCTGGTTTTAGAACAATAGAGTTTGAATAATCCTCTTGATAGAGATTTATCAAACAATATTTTGATTACCTAACCAAGATGGTGATTCCATAGTTTGGTATTTCATATTTCATGTAAACATGATTCATTATATATTGAAAATACTTTTTTATACAATTTAATACATAAAGACCATTTTTATGTTCTACCATATCATAAAAAATGATGCCTTTATAAAAGAGGTATTATTTATTTCGGAATACTAAAATAAAACCATCCATATTAAGGAAGAAAAAAATATGAGGTTCTTAATAACACTTATCACAACATAACAATTAATTAAAACAAAAATTATTCTAGTCGGAAATAAAATGTGGTTGTATCCTGGAGCCATGGTGACCTTTTGTTCTCCATTGGATTCTTGAAGATACACCTCACTTCGAGAAATCATTTGGAATTTACTCAGTCCCTATATTTTCTAAATATGTGTGCACCACATGCTATATATAATACCAAATTCATAGATATAGAAACATTAAATTTTATAATGAAAAAACCTTTAGCTTCCCATTTTTTCATGGTTCAGTTCTTCTTCCAGTGGCCTAGCTTTCCACATTCATAAAATGTTGCTTCATTTTATTTCACCTACATTTCTATGTAATTTTTCATATAAAGATGGTACTTGAGATATCTGAACTATAAATGAGTCTTGGGACCCTTTTCATTGTTCTTACATCCCATATTAACCATAATTAATATGGTTTTATCATACCCCATGTCCTTGTCAACATGGAGAATGAGAGTAAGATGTTCTGAATGATTTTTACCATTATATCTCATATTTTAATTCACAATAAACATAGAATGATTTTGGTAACAAGAAAAGGATGAGATATCAAGTAGATAATTAGGGAATTTAAATCCCATGATGTGTAAGTTCTATATATAGAAAATCATTTTTACAATATGAGACTGAAATGGCACTGACTCTCTAGGATTAAATGTGAAATATGCATCGAAGACCTCATATGTCTCTTTCCTCCAATTATCTTGATATTGATCATGAAGGTGATACATCATGCTATAATAATACATATTCTCATTTTTATTTAGAATATTATTGGACATGGAAGATACAATGAAGCATTGGAAATTGGTGGCATCATTAAAATGTTTCTAAAAGAGAGATATTTCATCCTTGCTAGAATTTTCACCAGGTTCTTTAGAAATATGATTTTTTATCACATATTATTTAATTTAATGGTGAAGAGTAACATGAAATCACCTTTAACATACATGAAAATTTTTTCTAGTAAGAATAACATCCTTCTCAATTATGGATCATAGTTATATATTTGATTCCATATGAATTTCAATTTCTGAAATTAATAAGATAATAATTTTAGTACTTGATACAGAAGATCTGGTAGAGCCCTATTATTAATAAAAATAAAAAGACAATACATAGATGGAAAAAATATGGGTTCATACAAGCATCATTCCCTCATGTTAAGAAGTACCAAAAAAAGATCAAAAGTTATATTCAAACTCATATTAATCATCATAATCACTATAGTAGTCAGAATCAAATTCTACAAGGCCATGAGACCAGGTTACCATAGTTGGATTCAAATAGAAATAATCTTTCTTACTTAGGGATTTCCTTGGAGGAGCATGCTGAAACATGTCATCATCCACAATGACATTTTTCCCTCTAGAAAAAACCTGGCTATATGATTCTTTTTTGGTGAGTCATCCTCCATATCATCCCACCTTCTAGGGGCTCCCTGAGTTTCCCTAAATTTATTAATTTCTTCTTGGATATTTGAATTATTACTTCTGTTACTAAGGTTTTGTTGCACCTCCATACTTCCACCCACCTATGATTGATCACTCTCGCTATGTCTGGGCACTATCATCAGTGCCATATTCTCTGGGTCATGAGTCTTTGGTGTCATATTCCTAACCATTGTGATGAACCATATCTAAACTTCACATTAACTCTATCATGAGTGGGTTGTCACACATTATTATTTGATATTTGTTTCCTCATTTTCTTCCTACAATAGGAATCACAATGCCCTTTTGAAGAACAAAAAAAGAAAACCAAATTCTGATGAAATTTTGTCTTGCAATGACCAATAACATGGCACTCTGAAAAAAATTTAGGAATCCGTTATTATTTTAATTTTAAATAAATATCGTCATCTAGAGCTGACAAAACAACATTGTGAATCAATGAAGACCACAAATCAACCTCCACTAGTACTAGTACAATGTGACCAAATTGTAGTAATTGATCTAATAAAATTTGAAAATAAATATTAATTTTGTAAATCTCTAACTCTTTTATCAGAACCCAATAACTCTCATAATTATTTTCAGAATTTATCATTTATTGGATATTTTATTGGCAAGGATTCACACTCCCATTCTCAAAAAATTATGGACATTTTTCAATTTATTTTAATGTATTTATTTTTAATACCTCTCCAATAATATTAACTCACAACTCCTCAATCTATTGAGTGGACTCCCTAATCTTGAAATAATAAATTTTTATATCCTAAAATAATTTACTAATAGTTACACTATTTCTTACATAGAAAATAAAATCTAAATGTGAACATGGTTAGGTCACCCAAAACTCATGATATAAATTCCTTAATAATTGAATGTCCCCCAATTGAGGTTGGTCAATCACTTTTATTATGGTTCAATTCCTACACATGTAGTGGAATGATATACTAATTTAATATATAAATCTGATTTATTTAATTATTTCATGCATAAATGTACCATTTTATATTTATTAATTTTTTTTAATATAAATTATATTTATATAAGTGATCAACAATTCTATAGGTAATTATTATAAATAATATCATTTTTGTGTTCTATATGACATTCTTTTTAGTTAGTAAATTTATGTTATTATGAAAAATATTCCAATGCGAAGAAAACCATGAAACATGAAACAAATATCTTAATAAGATTGGTATTATGATGATTTTTTCCTAATAGTTATTTTATTTAAAAGATGAATAAATTACCATCCACCTAAGGGAAAAAACCTTGAAATATGATTTGTTTTCTGATATAGCTTCCCATTTTCTGCACATGTATCTCATGGATTGGTTTCATCTCAAATATAAATGTGAACTACCTCTACTAACCTATAAGATCAATACATTACATAGTATTTTACTCCCATAAATATTAGTATAAAAAATGTATTGGTGAAGGAGGCTAACATAAAAGTAATTGTTGGGCATGAAGGATCTTACACAATGAGAAAAGAGATGACACACATTCCATAAATGTAATTTGAAAGTAAATTAAATTAAACCAATTACATACAAATCTCTAGTATATTATAGTAATCATCCACAATAAAAAATGGATTATACATTTATCAAAATGCAATCAAATCGAAATCATTCTTATTTATCATAAATAATACTCAAATTAATTAATTATTTTTGTTAATTAATTTATTATTTTATCTTAATTCTAATCCAAAATTTATTGATATTATAATATATCACATTTTTAAGAAAATAATGTAAATTTATTTAATATTTATAATTTATAAAATAAGTTCCTTGGAGGAAACACGACTAGTAGCTATCAGAACTACCCATAAGGTACGATATTCATATATTTCTTACTCATATAGAATGAAGAATACACGCATTATCATGTAATTTCCTAGCATCTATAATCAAATGTAAAACACATATAAAAATATTATTTATGAAGACTTTAATCACTATATTACGAATTATACACAAAATTAGGTAAATAATTTAAACTAAAAATTCATAAAATATTTGATAAATTTAAAACCCATCAGATGGACAGTTTGGGGAAAATAAGTGACAAACAAGAAATTTTTTATAAGATCTAAAAAGTACAAATAAATTAATTTTAAATTATTCATATGTCGGTAATATAAATATCATGTAATGGATATCTAAATGTCTTATATAATTCTTAACCATCTATCAATTGAAAACTCCTAGGTAATGGGAATGTGTCCTTACTATAGACTGAAATTGAGTATATGATTTGTACGTGGTAAATCTAGTTTGGGTTGCGGTGATGACTATGGGTATTACGATGTTTAACTTTGTGTTGTTTAGAATTCCTCTTTGTATTGTTTTGCTGGACCTTGTTTGTTGGGCATCGGACACCCCTAAGCCGACTATTTTAAAAAAGAAAAAAAAATATTTGCAGGACTTATGAACTGCACATCATGTATTCAAGTTACATGCCATATAGTCTAGCTAACTATGCATGAGGTTGGATTGGAAAATACATAATGCATTAAATACAAGTTACATGTGATAAATTCACACAATAAATTTATTTTTACTTCACTTGGTGCATTTAACACAGTTACATAGCTTGTACCTAGAAGATACATGCCCTGTATTCTTGTACTATCTGTCCAAAATAATTGCCCCTCTAAAAGAGTTAATTGATTTTTCTTCAATAAAACTATTTATTGATTTTTTTGAAAAAAGGTAATTATATAATATTTCACGATTATTATTAGATAATTATTAAACATAAATTTAAATTTACCAAAAATACATAAAATAATCACAGATCATTAAATTATTTTAAAATTTTATATGACCAGTCTTATTACCCATGAAAGTTTCGAGCATAGAAGAATAATTAATAGGGCATGAAAATATAATATATCTTCCATAATTTATGATTAATATTATATTTATATTGACATACAATTATGATAATAAATAATTTGAATCAATTATTAATTGAAATACGAACAATGTAACCAAATGTATGATCATAAAATAATAATTTTAAAATTAATTTAAGCATTTAAAGAATGGCCTTGAAATTATTCCTTTTTCTGTTGATGGATTTCAAAATATATCTATGATACAATATCATTTCATAATAGGAATCAACTATAGATACCCTCTAGTGGTTCTCCACCTGTTTACTATAAACCTCCAAGCATTGAAATAGAAATCTATGGGTTCTATCATGGAAGTTCCAAAAACTTTCATCGTTTGTCCTTAATCACCACAAGAATCAACTACAAGAAGGATTATAATTTATCTCTCTATAATAATGGGGTTATAGGAGTATTATTATTCTTAATTATTTAGATCCTTCATAGAGAGGGGATCTCATGGGATTGAGATTATTCTGTTTTATGTATTTCACAACACCAATGGCCAGTGTACCATGTTGGAAATAATATAGTTGGAATTAAATAGGTCTAGGGTTAGAATGGAATTATTGAATATGTAACCTTTATATTTCTTTAATATCTACCATGACAATAAAAATAATAACAATATTCTTATTTTATGAAATATGAAATTCCAATGCATTAATTAAATATTATTTCATGTATAATTTACTGAAAATTTATTTAATAGAAATGTAATATATATTATTTATCATCGTATTGTTAATATCGAATGTCCATTACCCCATTATATTATCAAGACATTTATAATGACTATTTATTAGTTAATAAATATATTTTCATTACTCAATAATAAATAAATATATATTAGATTCACTAAATATCAAATAAATATTTATTTAATATTTTTCTCACAAAATATTTCCTTGAATAAATTATGGTTTAATATTTTAAACTCATATAACAAGATTAATTATTAAAAAATGTATGAGAATAATTTATATTCTTGGTGTTAAGTAATATGTAACATTAATATTTAACAGAGGTTATGATTAAAAATAATGTGTAAACCTCTTGGTGTATTTATTTATTGTATTAGGTGGAGTTTCCAAAATTACAATGTTAGAATATAGAAACATGATATGGCATGAAAAAAGAAAGAATATAATGTCTCACATTAAAAAAACTCATATGATTTATTACTTTGTAGTATAATTTTATTATCATGATATCTCAAATCAAACTAGTTCTGTGGGGTTTTCATTTACCTGCGTGCTTGATATCTCATTATTTGACTTCATCAAAATGAACCATGACATAGAGAACAATTTCTATGGATTTATTTATGTTTTTTAATTCCCATAAAATGTACTAGGACATCTAGTTTTTTTAAACAATGGAATTTATAAATCCTTTCTTTCATTATTTATGAATGAAATATTAGACATGACTCCCATAATGTGTCCTAACTCAACATGAACAAATATAATTATAGTTTTTATAAATAAATCAAAGAACATAACTAATAATATCTGTTAATAAAAATTCAAAATTCTATGTATCATCACACATGTTCATAGATTGGAATATTAAATGAATCATATAAAATTTGATTTATTATTGAATAGTCTTTTTATAATAATCTATTACACAAGAAATTAACAAGGGTGTACACCTTTTGAATGTGCCTGAAATTACTATTAGTCTCAATCCCTGATATCTTGTATCATTTTTTACCAAAAAAATGATATCATCTAGATATAAAACATATATTTAAGAATAAACGTGTGCAACTTTTGGGTTCTCCTTGTAGCGTGGAACTACTTTGACCTTTTAGTGTGATAATTATTTGTAGGACATTATCCCATAATATGTCACATATATAAACAAACAAATGTGATTATATGTCTATATATATTGAAAAATTTGATTATATGTAATCATAAAGTAAATAGAAGTAGGTTCTAGGTAAAAAAACTCCAAAAGTATCTATAATTCTACCAAATTGAATTATTATTCTGAGACGTTCCTATATTACTATAATACAATTAAAATATATTATTTGTATGAAAATTTAAATTTAAAATTAAATTTTATTGTTTGTAAAATTATTTTCACCAACATGATTTATGATTTTCAAAAACTTGTTTTACAAAAATATAATGATCATGATATCTAAATAATAGGTCACCTTTGACATGATTTTACCAGAGAACAGAAATACTTACTATAATAAAAATCCTTTTAAGTAGTATAAAAAATATTTAGGTGAGCATACATTATATAATAAAACAATTCAATACTCAATAATGGAATAATATGACGTTTAAAAATACTCAATATCGAACTTCACACTAGCGAGGTAATAAAAGAATCATTTGAAATTTTTGTTTCTAGTTTGAAAATTTTCTCCAATAAATCCTTATAATGATTTAACAAAGAAAAAATAAAATGGAGATGATTTATTTATTGGTAGACTATGATATATTTCAAGATCATCCTCTGTTTATTTAAATTATAAAGAATAAACCATTCCAAAATATATTTCCTCTAAACACATAGATTTTAAAAAAGAGATTGAAATCTTAATTGGATATATTTATTCTAATGATTTACATACTTGATGCACATAGATTTCACTAATATTTTTATAATTTGTTAACTTGATTTAAAAAGATAGTATAACCATTTTTATTATTTTTAGTATATTTTCATAGTTATATAATTCTTTTATTATATTTATAATTTTAGTTAACAATAAATTAATTTTTTTAGATTATTTTTTATTCATTTATATTTATAACATATAATATTTAAAACCATATTTAAATGTTTTATATATTCAATAATTAATTATTATTATTATTATTTTATTTTTTTAATTATTATTTGTAATAATGTTATATATTAGTGTTATATATTTGTTAACAATTTATAGTATCATAATTATTTTTAGTAATAATTACGGTATCATTTAATTAGGTTCAAATTTAATCATTGTATTTTTATAATATTTATAAATAATAATTTATCTATCTTGTAATTAAATTATATTAATATAACTAATTTTATATACACACATATATATAACTATATCTAAAAATTACTTCTCTCTATAATTAGTTTAATTTATAACTTAATAATTATTAAAATTCTTGCCATTAATTTAATTTAATTATTTAAATTTACTAAAATTATATTATCTAATTGTTTTGAATTTTAAAATATATATATATTTTTTTATTTTTTTTGCATATAAACTTACAATGAGATCTTATTTTATCTATTTAATAAAAATGTCCTCCATTTAAAAACCCAACACACCAAAAACTTCATCAGTAACAACCTTTTGGTTTTTTGTTTTTTTAATTAAATTTAGTGTTTAATATGATATATTTCTTTGTTTTAATCATCACTTTTTCCTTTTCATAACCCTTACATTGCATGTTTTTACCCCTACATATGTCTTATTCACTCTTCTTTACCCCTACATGAGGTTTTATATACATTTACATATCCCTTTTGAAGTTACCTTTTCTTTTACGTAAGTTTCCCTTACCCCTTATATATCAATGATAATGTTTGGATACCATTACTTATGTTCCAAGGTATCCTTATATGGGACTTTTTTTCTCTCTTTTACCCTCACATAACTTCCTTATGACCCTTATGTGGAACTAGGTTCATGAGTTGTACCCTTAAATGAGTAACACTATACCCTTATGTAGACCATTTATTGAGATATGTAACTTTATATGTATATGTCCTAACACTTACACATGTGTTATATAACCTTACCTAAGTGGTTTATTACCCTTACCGACAGACACCCTTAACCATTATTGGATTTACCCTCACAAAGCGGGTTTCTACCATTATGTGAGGTTCTCTTACCCGTATGTAAGTGTTTTGGTCCCTAAAACGGTTTAGGATTAAACATTACGTGATTTGGATATGATCATTACAAAGTAGTCTTATCCTTATGATGTATATAGATACCATTAAATTGTACCGATATATGATTAGTTGGTCTACCCTGACACAATCTAGGACACCTTTATGAAGTGGGTAGTCTACTATTATGTTTCACTTAGAACCCTTATGTGTTACCATATTACAATGTTTTTTAATAACATTATGTGTTGTTTCTATTTATACTTTATGCGTTTATCAGCATATCATGGTTGAATGGATCTCACACATTCATTTCTATTGATTTTTTTATTTTATGTTAACAATCAATGATTATTTATTGGTATATTCTCCCTTTTTCTTCGAGGTCAAATTATAATTGATGAATTTATTCATTATAGAGAGATTATTTGTAATAAAAAGATAGCAGGATTGAGAGATATCTTGGAGTAGGGATTTGGAGACCATTTTTGGTCTCACCGGTGGAGGAGAAGATGCTTGTTAGAATGATGGAGTTCTTAGACAGATCTCAGAGGTTCTCTATCCCCTTTATGGATTGTGGAGTGTGATGTTAGCTTGTAAAAAACATGGATATTAGAGATAAAACATGTTAAGAACATTATTTATGATCTTATAGATTTATGACTTCACATCAATGACTTTTGTAGCTAGTTTAACTTTTCATCTGTGAAAAAGTTATAACCAAGAAATGGTAATAGGGCATAAGTCCTCTTCTGGTTCCCTTTCCCTAATTTTGGGGTTAATTTTACACTTAATCTTTCTTGATGTGACCTTTTTTACTTTTTAATGTATTTTTTTGTTTTTCTCTATACTTTTTTTTGTTCAACATTCCCTTTTCATAGTGAAATTCCAATAATTATTCTTATAGTGAACGTAGGCTAATTGGATTAAGTATGTCATTATTTTTGTCCGTTTATTATTATTTCCATTAATTTTTCTGTGTAACCTCTAATTGTTGAATTTATTCACAATATCTTCAATTATAAGTCAAATATTCTAGAATATAATGTATACATTATAGTTGTGAATGTTTTTTTGATAAAGAATATTTTTATCACCTTGATATGGTTGGTTTTCATTGTACACTGCAGCCATGTGGTTCTGTTCATACTATCAAGCCTTTGATGGATTTTCCCTCAATTATAGTGATCTGTTTATTATATCTATATTTACTCTTAGGATGTTTCTTGTTTTATATAAATAAACCAACATATACATATTATTGTATTTTTTTTGTAATTAAAATTAAATTCAGCTTTGTTTTGTTGTGTTTTCCACTACATGTAAGTGAATTTTTCATAATGGAAATTGAATTAAAATATTCATTATATTCAGAATAGATCATTTGTTTTCTATTTAGTTTGTATATAACAATCTGGATATTAAAATATTTACAATAGGAAATTTTATGAAGAAAAATACCCAATATGATCCTAGTCTATCACGTGTAGACTACATCTCCCTTGGATGTGGCCCCACCATAATGTGGTTTTAGAGAATAATTGATATTAAATTTTAATCATTAAAATTTTAAATTTATTATTTGTATTTTAAAATTATTTATATATTTCATTTACCTATTACAACATGATTTTATTATTCAGTCAACAAGGTTCTGTTTCTCTTTTTATCTGTAATTTTACAATCTGATTTTAATTTTTTTCCCATTCTATTTTAACTAATTTCAATTACTATCTGATCGATATAGATTCTTTTGGTAGGTGATTTCTATTCTTATCTCTCGTTCTGGGGGGTAGGAAAGGGTATGTTAGATGTTAGCATTATTTTGAGATCTACTTACTAGTGAGACACACAGTAAGGTTATTATGCCTTTAGTGACTAATTTTTTCTTTAAAGTTGACATTATGTTAGTTCTATTTTGTTCCTCAAAATTTTATATAGTTTTTTTCTCAGGTTTTCATCTTATAGAGAGTTCATGATTTGGGATTGGTTATTGTTTTTAGTCCAGTGTTCTAATTTTTTTATTTTTTTGGCCACCAAGATTCCTCGATTTTAAATATGAATCTTTTATCATATTTTTTTGGTTTCCTAATGTTTGGAACTATGTTACATTTGGAACCTCGACTAATATGTGGAACCTTTTTGAAGCCTCTTTTCCCATGTCATTTATCCGGAATCCCTCTTTGTTTAAATTTATTAGAGTTATTCTTAGGCAATGTTATTTCTTGCATGTGATCTTACAATTTGTCATTGATTGGAGATCTCCCCATAGTATTTTAGGTAGTCTTCTATATGTGTAGAGATTTCGGACCGGTCTTAGGATGTTTTGTTTTATATGTTCTTTTAGAGAATGCCTAAATGTTTTTTTCACTTACCATACAAACTATTTCTATTATTTTTTTATAATATTTCTCGTGATTTCACTAATTTATACTAAGTTACATTCATTGTGAATTCTATGAGTTTTGTTTTTTCATTTTTTGTTTAAGGATGAATAGTACTCTATTTGATGGAATTTTGAAGACACCAGTGATTTGTCTCGAGGATTAGTTATAAAATGTGGTTTTCTGGCCCTATTTTCCCGGATGACATCATCTCATAAGGAAGCTCATGTTTGAGTAGGTATATCCTTTCATCATGTATTTGTTTATAATTTTGTACATGTAGATAATTTTAGAGATGTTATGATATTATTGAATTCTAGGAACCATGTTTCATATTGATGAATAGTGGGGGACTATTTGGGAAATACCCCATTTTTCTTCCTAGTTAAATATTTAAACAAATATATAATGATTTTTAGGTTGTTTTGAATCAAAATATGGTGTAGGGTATTAATTTTCAAGGTAAAGAGTGTGATTATGTTTCATAAAGAATCCCTTCTATTTTTAAATTCCAAGGTTGAGATATGTTGTTATTAGTTTCCCCCTTTTACATGGTTAATTAAATTTCAGATTTAATAATCTTAATTATTATTTTTTCACATCACCCTGTTGTTGTATCAACACATACAATTCTTGGTTTAACCCCTACATGAGTTTCCTTCCCCTTTCTCAACTGTTACATGAGGTTTTATGAACCTTTATATATCACTTTAAAATTTCCTTGTACCCATTCGTAGGTTTCCTTTTACCCTAATATGTCCACATATAGGTTTGGATACCCTTCTATTAGTCCTTTTTCACCCTTAAATGGGTCATTATTTTTATCCTTTACTATTACATAAGTTCCTACTAACCTTTAATAGGTTTTTTAGTAGATTCTACAATTATGTGAGTGCATTTCTACCCTTACATAGCCCATGTACCGAGTTGTGTACCTTATAAATGTTTTATTTACCAATACTCAATTGTTTTATTACCCTTATGTAGCGGTAGGTTCCCTTTATTTGTGCTAGTTATACCCTTAAGAAGTGGGTTTCTACACTTACATGGTGTTTCCTTACGCATACATAGGTGTTGTAGACATTTATGTAGCTCGGTATTGGACCTCACATAAGTGGGAGATGAATTTTATGTTGCGGTATGACCCACACACTATTCCATGATACAAATATGTAGTTCCCTCACGTGAGACGTGGGTCGACCCTTACATGATCTAGTATACCTTTACACAATAGACTAACTGCATCTATGTTATGCTTGAAACCCTTATGTGGTACCCTGCCACAACAATTTCTACAACCATTAAATGTCTTTTTTATTCATGTTTCAATTTTTCTTGGATGTTAGGGTTGAATGGTTCTTATTGATTCAATTTTTCCAATTTTATTATGTGGTTACAATAACATCTGATTCTTGAAGGGTATATCACCCCAATTCTTCTATATCTAAGACTTTTCTATGAATTGATTTATATTAGAGAGATTATCATTCAAGATAATATATATATATATATATCATGAAGGGGGAGATTTGGAAACCCCTTTTGATGTTTTCCAATAGAAGATAAGACGAATGTCAGCTTTATAGAGTTCTTCGACGGATCTCAGAGGTATTGAAACCCCTTACTGGATCATGGTGTGTGATAATGGTTGGTGAAGGACCTAAGAAGTAGTGGGAACCTAGATCTTCATGTTTTTAATTTAGTTCGACCTATAGGTGAATGTTTTATTGACTTTAGTAGGTGATTTACATTTTCTTCCTCAGTAAATATCATTCTAAGCCCCGATAAGGGGGTTGCAGTCCACTTTATCTTTCCGTTGTTGATTTTTTGGGGGTTCTTGTATGCTACTTGTTTCATCATGTTACCATTTTTATTTATTTCATATATTTTTTACATTATATTGTTCCTTGTAATCAATTCATTTTTCATAGTGAACCTCTGATTATGATCTTACCCAATAAACATAGAGAAATCATATGACGCATGTAATTATTTATGTCCCATTATTCATATTTACTTTCCTTTTTTCATTCAATAATTAATTATTTAATGAATTCACTTATTATTGAATTATAAGTCAAATATTCTATCCTCATGTGTACAAAATTTAATTTTAAAATTATTTGTTTATATAGAATATATTTTATCCCATTGTTATGGGTTTTTTCATTATACACCACCGCCTTTAGATTTTTTGCTACTATCAAAGCATTGGGGATTTTATCCCAACCATAGAGATTAATTTTTGTATATTAAATTATATTCTCATGTTGTCTTTTGTTTTATTTTATTTAATAATCAGGTATTGATTATTTTATTCTACTGTAATTAGCATTTTTTCCATTTTTGGTTAGTTCTGTTACCCACAATCATTTGGTTCATTTCCCAATGTTATGAATAATTTAATTATTTACTTTTTTATGGAATGATATCATGTGTTATAATTTTTTTTATATAAAAAACTATAAATTAACGTTTTTATTAGTTTTGGATTTTTTGAGTAAAGAAAACCATGAATATTCTTGGGTATCACATATAGATAACCACACACTTGGGGTATCCCCCCCCCCCCCGCAACACACACCACCTACCTCATCCCTGTATGAAAACATTGAACCTGTAAATTATACCCCTAACACATAAGCCTTATTGGTTTTATGTATAAAAATGAACTGGTGTTGACCATCATATATATCCAATATAACCACTATCTCTGCTATCCCTTCATATTGCAGTAAAACCGAGCACACAACATCTAACTTACCACATCACTGTGATACACCGAAGCTAGGAGACACCTCATTATGAACATCCTCTAACTATACATAAAAGTATAAAATCTCTAATCCTCCCACTATGAACTATTCATCAAAAAATTCTAATGAATTCCTAACTCACTCCCATCCTTTCTTCATCATAGGTCAAGGTTATCGAGTAACACCCCATAGTTATTGGTGTTTCATGGTTTTTATTGATCTTGGGAATAAATATTATGTGTGTGTATAGGGTTTTCTTTGTGTCTCTGAATGATGAGAAATGATTTTATTCACATGGAAGAGTGTAAACTAGTGTTATCATCATTTTGGTAATGAGATAATAATTTTAATTCATTATCATTTTTCAATGCATTTATTGTTTTGGATGTAATGTTTAGGTAATTTTTTTATATGATGGGATGTTGACTAAGTAGTATAACTGATGTTAATTTCATGTTGAAATTCTATTTTATGATTAATTTAACAATTGAATTTGTTTTCAATTGTTTTTTATTTGATTAATTGTATTGCTGTTGAATTTAATTTTTCAATTCAATCTTGCTAATTTAATTAATATTGTTTCATGTGATACTGAGAAATTTAACATCATCTGTTCATCTTAGAACAACATGGGAAAATTAAATTTTGAGAAATAGTCCAATCAATTTATAAAAATAGTTTGGTAATTAAATTATCATCGTATTTTATTTATAAAATCATCGAAGGAGATCGTAAATAAATTAGTACATAAAAATTAGTCCACAAAATGTTATGAAATTTTAGAACTATAAATAATTTATAATGTTAGATATTGGGTAACAAAAAAATATTTTTATAAGCATGAATAATTGTTTGATTGTGACGATATAATACAAATTTCAAACCTTCTTTTATATACATCAACCTGAGTGTACATTAGTAATCAACATAGATACTAGTAATGTGTTCATGTAAATTGGTCATGATTTTATGTACATCAAATGTAAAAATATAATAGAACATAGTTTTTAGTGATTAAATAATTTTCAACAAAAAGATAAAGAGTCAATGAAGTCAATTATCAAACATTCATAACCACAAAATATGAATCTCTTAATAATTGGATAGAACAGATTTCATTTAGTTTTCCTAATTTGTTCCATGTTTTCTACGTTGAATGTTTCTCACATTGTGTAGGACCTCATGATTATTCCACGTGTCTATATAACACCTCTAACAGTATATTATATTAATCTAACATTTCCAGTTACAATTGAAGATATTTGGAAAATAATTACATCACAAAATGGTGAAATAATAATCAAAATATTAAGTTGAAGGAACCATTGGCTAGTCTACTAATGATAGAGAACATGGGCCCACCTAGGTTCACTATTCCATACACATTAATATCTGAATCACAATCTGAGTGACAAGGATTCCAATATCCATACCAACCACCATCATATCAAATAAACATATGGGAAAAAATAAAACAATTTTACAAGTAAGTAGTGGTAAACAATTTTCAAAACTCCAAATAACGGTTGTTCAACTAGTAGATGATACACCTAAACCAACTATTGAGGATGGTTATTCAATAGAAAAAATGATTCAAGATAAATATAAAGAGTAGTATGATAAAAAATTTAAATGGAAATAAATTAAATGAAAATATAAAATTTAATTAGAGAGTGAAAAATTACACACTTAATCCATTCCCAAAATGACTAAAGAAATGGATTTTGGATGGTCATTTTTTGAAATTAATGAAGATGTTCATGAAACCACACATGGAAATTCTTTTTGTGAAATCAATCATGAAAATTATACAATATGATAGATTTCTCAAAGACATTCTGTCAAAAAAATGTATATTGATGATACTAGAATAGTTTATTTTTGTGAGGAATATTTGAAAATTATACCTAGATCCATACCTCATAGACCAAGCGACCCTTCAAGATTCAGTATACTATAAAATATTCGAGGATGTCAAATTGGTATAGAACCATTTGACTTGAGAGACAACATAATCCACATTCCGTCTATATTAATTAAAAAACCTAGGAATCATATAACTAAGGCTAACTAGTGTCGCATTGAAAATTGAGTAATGATTAGTTAAACATCATTATGGAATTATAGAGGATCTGATAATAATAATTGATAAATTTTACTTCAATATTAATTTAATTTTCCATGACATTGAAGAAGATAATGAAATCTCAAGAATTCATGGGAGACCCTTCATATCTATATAAATAGAGAGAAAATTAATTTTTATAGTTGGGGAAGAAAGCAAAATGTCCATTTATGAGATGGATGAGATACCCCTTTTTATTGAAAAGACTATTTTAGTGTTGTAAAAACAACCCTTTCAATATCTTAAAGCAATAAAATATGACTACATTCCCACTAGTGTTGATGATTCATAAGTCATTGGATGACATGGATAATGTGAAATTATTACTTTTTTTAGGGATTTATTTCTCCCTTACAATATAATAATGTATGTAGATACATTACTCCCATTTTTGGACAACTTATGACCTGTGACATTATGTTTTGTTTTTGGGATATAATAACGAGTTGGTCATGGAATGTACTTCCCATGTATTCTTAATGATGTTCAAAATTGGTTAGAATGCCAAATTTTTATTACCATTAATGTTAGATTTATTTACCGTGATGTGATATGTCAATGTAATGGGAAGAGATATGCAAGACAGAATGAAAAATTATTTTCTATTTCCCTTTGAAGCGATGTGTTTTTCCCATGATGTGATATTTTCAAGGGGATGAGTTTCCCAAGAAGAAATCAACAGTTATTTAGTATTTACCACATGAGTGATATGGATTTCCCATGATGTGATTATTAGAAATAATTGGAAGGTATTTACATGTGAGAATAGTTATTCTGGGGAATGGTTCCCCATCTTGTGATTTTCCTAGGTCTAGGGACTCATTTCCCACTTGTTCTTATGTTCGTGGATAATGATGCCATTCCCTCTCTTTATGATGTAGCTAGAACATTATTCAAATTTTTTTTTGATTTATAAGGATATTATTCTACAAATTTATAATATTATTCACTACACATGTTTTAATGATTATTATTTCTTGGGGTATTTATTCTAACTCATGATTATTTAGTCAACATATAATACCCACATCTATATGATTGTCAGATAAAATATAGAAAAATATATGATTTTTTTATTTGGATATACTTCCCATGTACCGATGATTGAGGTCCCTCAATAATGTTTTAATCATTTAATGGTTATGTTATTAGGGTGTATTTCTCATGAATTGGGCATGATATTATGGAAGGTTGTTACGATCGCTGTTGTGGTGGATTGATCATGAATAGTGAGGTGCAAGTTGCTTTATTGTTTTTCACTGTCTTGTTGATCACTCCAATTGCTCATGCTCATATATATATTTTTTCCTTCTTAGAGTGAATTTCCGTAAATATATGTCTCAAAAACCATTTACTAGGTTCTGTAAAATAGATAAGTCAATTCCAGATTACAGTGGAACGTTAAAAGAAATTAAACCCACATTGGTCGATATATGTTTTGGTGAGTCTTCCAATCAACATAATTACCTCATTCATTTTTATACATGTGTGTGTCCATTTATGTAAATAAACTATATATATATATCTACCATCATTCATATATTTACATATATGAACATGCTTCTACATTCACATACATACCAAAATTATTTATTCATATACATATTAATCTAAACATTTAAACATGTATTTAAATATATGTATTAATATATACATTAGTTATTTATATTATAATTTTTCATAATATGAAAATATTTATTTTAGAACTAGAAAACACAAATATATATATATATACATATATATCGGGAAAATAAATATTAGTTATGTAAATATTTTATTAATGTATGTCTATGTGTTTCAATTATATATTTATTGAAATATATTAAATTTTATAGATATATTTTTTTGTGTTAATATAATTAAAAAAATATTTATAAATACAAATATTTAAATGTTTTAAAATATAAATGTATTTTAAATTTTTATTATATTTAAATAAAATTCAATTTTTAATTTTTAGTTTAAAATTTACTAAAAATACCAATTTTATTTTTCAATATATGTAAAAATAAGTAAAATTTTAAATTCAAAATTTTTTTAGAGTACATTTTTTATTAAAATATATTAAAATATATGTAAAAGTAGTTAAATAATATTTTATATATTTTTATGAATCTTTAAATTAAAGATTAACAACATTATCAAGACCAATTACTCCACTTCCATCATATCAGAACAAAAAATACAAAATTATATTAGAATAAATGGAACCCATAATCAAATTAATAATAAATATGGTAAAAAAATAATTTTTCTATGGACTCAAGTACCCAAAAACCTTGAATGTATCCACTTTAATTTCGACAACACTCCAAAACCATCCCCTCACCCATTACATTTCTCATTATTCTACACCATCCTCCCTTCGGTTGTTCATCTCTCTACACCATTTTCACTATTCTCCACCTCTTCAAGGTTCCTTTTATCCAGAAATTTATCAAAATTCATTTAACTACATTGAACATAGATCTATACATTATAACCCATTATCCTTCCACACTCCTAAATATCTTGTTCAAGGTTCATATTCAATTCCACACCATTTTTATTCTCTTCTTATGCACATGCCACATAAAAGCTCCTCTCATGTTCCATCTAATCCATAGAAACCACAAAAAATTTAGTTTTATATTATAGTTATTATTTTTTTCATTAATAATTCAGTATGTTTAATTTATAATGTTGAAGAAGTTCCAAATATATTCAACACCATTCTTTGGAGGTTGGAGACCTCCATTGCCTATTCCCTCCCCTCATCCATCAGTATCCCCACCATATGGTTTTCAAAATAAATCACAAGATATATGAGGCCCATGACCTCCTAGATAATTTAGTGAAATAATATCTTTATCACCCATTCTATTTCATAGATATTTTTTCCCCATAAAGATCAATAATATGGTCATACCTTTAAATTTCAATTGTTGTGGGGATAACAGTTAAGATCGAGGGAGATAAAATGAAATGAATTACGATTATGAAGACATAAAAAGATGTTGGTGGGAATAATATGTAATTTGAATGATATAAATTATATAATGGGATAAGAGAAATACATAGTTGGGAATGATAGTATATGGGGTTTAAATTTCTCTCATAATTTAGATTTCCTACAGGTGGGCCATGTTCTATAATCTCTTACACTAGAAATTACCAAAGGTGTACACCATGAGAATGTTACTCAAACACATATATGTCTCTATCTATAATATTATCTATCATTTTTGGTCCATAATATTATTTGATATAGTTGTAGAATATATATTTAATAATACTATTGTTCCACTTCATGGTTCTCATCCTATTGGAGATATGCTACGACTATTCATTATGATAATTACTCTTAGGACAATATCAAAAACTAAGACATCTAACGGCAAAATACTATTTAATTATATGTTTTTAAATATTTAAAATAATGAATATAGATAATAATAATGTATATAGAAGTTAATTTTAGGGAATTGTCTCAAGTATAATTTCAATTTCACTAGAGATTACTGCTAACAACCTTCAGTCCACTATATCTCATAGGATAATCATGAGTATTATAAGATAAACAATTATTCAATTTCTCTACCACATTTTATTCCACATAAAATATATATACTAAAAAATCTCCCCTATGAGAGAATACCATCCTGATTTTATACTTCTATAGTATTTTCATTATCAATTGGTGCGACCTTGGATCCTTTGTGAGTGTCTCCATAATAATATTACCAAATTACAATGTGATAGGTAATTTACTATAGGGTATCAAATAATACTCATAAACAATTATACATATTCAAAACGATTCAGTAGAAACATCAAAATCCACTACATAATATGAATCTGGTATAGAATTGGGGAAAATGACTTCTTATAAATCTTCTAGATCACAAATTCTCTATTGATAATATAGACATATGCTAACTAAGACTTCATATCATTATTATCTGTTTGAAATATACCGTCAGTAAAACCTATGGATACTGGCTCCTCATCTCTTCTATACGCCATGTACATTTCCTTTTTTTCCTTCTCATATAATTATGTTAATCTTTAATTGTGACCAATGTTATTCACCATGGAAATCTTGATAATATTCAACCATGATCAATGCATAAAAAACTTCAATCATAGTACATTACATAACATATATGATTTACCTTATCCTATAACTGCATGCTATTCTACTTTCTCCTTTTGCATCTCAGATTGTTTTTTTAGAATTATGTATACCATGTGGGGTCAAAACTAATCCTCTACAGATAGATCCATATTAAATATATTTAGTATTTGATCAATATATTTACCTTGACATAGAAAAAGAATAACCTTGTACCTATCATGAATGATTTTGATCTCAATAATATAATATTCTTCACTTATATCATTCATAGTGAAACACTTGTTTAAAAACTCCTTAATAGATTGTATGAATGGTACATCAATTCCAAAAATTAAAATTTTATTGACATATACTACTACCATAATGACCACAATCCCACTAAACTACATATAAAAAAATGTCTCTGATGCATTCTTAATGAAACCAAATTATTTAATAGATTTATGAAACACACTATTCCATGACCTAGATTCATAACTCAATATATTAATGGATCACTATAACTTGAATATCTCTATGGTATTTCCTAGAGTCATAAACCCTTATGGTTGTGTATTCTGGACATCTTCATTATGATTACCATTAAGGAAATATTTTTTTTAGATGCATTTTCCAGATTTCATAGTCATAGTAATCTACTATAAGAAGTATAATATTGATGATTGAAAACATGTAAATTTTATTATAGGATACTTTTTAGTTAATACATTGATAAATTTATACCCTTTTGACACTATCCATGGTTTATAGGAATTAAAATTACCTTACATGTCAAATTTTCTTTTCAATACCAATTTAAATCCTAAAATATTTACATCAATTGGAGGATTGACCAGAACCTGAACACGGTTTTGACACATGGAGCATATCTGACAGTTAATTGCTTCTTTCTATCTTGCAGCTTCTAAACTAATTTCTTACTCTTTTATGGATACATGGTCAATATTTTCATCTTATAATTATTCTACACATTTAGTGACTTTAAAAACATACATTTCTTATTCTCTTACCAATCTAGTGGTCTTACACAATACTTCAATTTTTGGGAAAACCTCTTGATGGTCTTTGTTAGTGTATAATAAGAATTATTATAATAAAAAAATCTAATAAAACACCTTTAATGAGGTTATATATGAAATATAATTTAAAAATTATTATAAAATATAAATGAATAACTACTATAAGTTTAGTGTATCTTACACTGAATATTCAATACATTATTATTGATATTCATTTTATGAGTTTTCTAAAGATAACCAAAGTTAAAAAAAGCATTTGACCATAATAGGTATCTATGAGGTTTGCACAATCATCCAATGTATTGATGGGATCCATATTCTCTACATAGTATGGTAGTACCTTAATATGAAAGTAAGGAAGATGAAGAGATCGATGGGTCTTAGGTAGTTTCATCCAATAATGAGGTAATAACACCCTCTACAATGATTGTATGGTTATATAATTCAAAACCCTTATAGATTCATCTTATATAGTCTAATTTATTCATGAGTTAAACAAAATAGAGTACAATAAATGAATACATTTTATTCATTTAGATCCAAATATTTTATCAAATGAATGATATATTAAATGATAATATTGTGGATTATCAAACTATTCAAATGAAAAATATTATCATAAGAATAATAAATGATTTTTTAAATTATTTATAAAAATAAAAATTTTCATAATATCTATCAAATATATATATATATATATATATTAGGCTTTAGGGAATATCGTAATCGATACACCACTCCCAAAAATTCCTAATAGACTATCTTCTATTTCACTTTATATAATTTCACATATAATAAATTATGAAATCAAATCCAAAACTCCATTTGGATATCCTCAAAAGCAATTTTGAAAAGCAATAATTTTATTAACCTTGTAACAAATCATATGAAATACCTAGTGAATAACCAACAATATTTTTTTTAAATTAACTATAATACACTTTTAGTGTATCTCAGTATATCATACTCAATTAATATTAATTAAACCAAAAAGTGTAAAACCATGAGACATTATATTATTAAAAACAAATTAGAATCTATGAACCCATATATAAAATAAATTGGAAGAAACTTGAAAAGAATCAATGCTACTCATGATATAACGCGGTATGGTGTGATATTTACCGTGAACTAGTATCTCTATACCGATTTCCACTAGTATTACTTATATGAAAAAAATTTATTATCATATATTCCATTTTCCAAGACCTAATGTGACCAAGAGATATGGAGTTTTTAATTCCAATTTATCCTACTAATTATTCTCAACTATCTGAGTGTAGATTGATCTGATCGATAAATACATCACATGTATTTCATCATCACCGATAAGCACATCACATTTTTTATATCCATATATATACAACATCTTTGTTAATTCAAAAAATACCACATTCTATCTCAATTAGGGACCCTCATGTCACACTCATCATATGAGAGTAAAAATCTCCCCTTGATTAATCTTAAAATTAAAAAATGATCAATAACATACCAAATCACCCCCATATTTTCTAATTAAAGATGAAAAATTATGAAATTATGGTATCAAACTGTAAATATTATCATTATATGTATCTCAAAATCCTTAACCAGCAAGGAATCAAACATGATCCATGCAGCCATAGTATAATAAATACACTATATGAAACTCCATATGATAAAATTAATCGGTCATCCATTGCAAAAAAGAATCATATTTAATTTTTGTGCCTTATTAGTATATTCTATACAAATATAAAAAAATGCACTATCCTAACCATAACATTTCATTGTAAACTATAATAATCCATGACCATCATTAGTTCGGGATAAACATCAAGTCACACTTTGAGTGGTCAATTATCATTTGAATTTCAACAAATGTATATCTATATAAACATTTATGTATCCACCATAATGGAATGATAAAATACATGATACCCTCAATATGATAAATTTTGATATTCATAAAATTAATATGGATATTATCCTAAAATAATATAATCACTTGTTAATCATATCATATATGATTAACTTTTGGACCAACCTTGTGTTTTATATTATTTTTGAATTTTTTTAACACCGTACATCATATGTAATTCCCATCACATCTATATATGACTATATAATAAAACCCTTCCACTAAACTCTGTAGTCAAAAATAACAATGAATAAAGATAGTTTAGATAGTGGTTCAATTTAGAAATCATATTCCAAACTATTCAACCTCATTAAAATATTTAAATATCATAACCTCACAACATCAAATATTTTTATGTCAGTATCTATTGTCTAATTAAAATTTTCTCTACGTGAATCATCATCATCCTTGGAACTGTATTCCATCAAAAAAATTCTTTGCAATAATTTACCTACATAAATTATTATTTACTAATAAATCATAAATCTCTATATATATAACAATTAAAATTATTTTTAAACATATAATAGTTTAATTCATTATTTTTAAAATTTGAAATTATTTATGTTCAAACATTATTTCACTTGCCTTTTACACATTATAATATCTTCTGAATAAATTTCTAAGATACAAAAATCATTTTTTATGAAATATAATTTATTTTATTTTAGTAGTAATAATAATAAAAAACTATACCAAATATGGTATACTATGTGTTTGGAACCATTACTTTTTTATATGATGATTTTATTAAAAATATACTACTAATGGGAGAGAGGAACACATTCCCACATATTGTAACAAATTTATGGATAAAGTATTTCCCAAGATAGACACTTATACCAAAATAATCTTCACAAAACGTGTTAAAGGAAGTTATAAATCATAAACTATGCATATAAAATTAATCATATCATGGGGTTAATAACAAATATATGTTATCAAACATTTTCTCTTATCAGGTAATTGAAATGAGATGAAGATATATATCATTTACTTAGATTTACTTGATTTTGATATAATCCATTACACAAAAATCCTAAATTTTGTAACTATATAATTCATCTCATGAATATAAACTACAATATCAATCAATTTTTTTTTATTTTGAACACATATATATTAACAACGCATAAACAATATGCGTTTCATATCACATACTATTCAAAAAAAGAATTATTTTCTATAATATCGATACATGGTGTGGACATTTTTGTGAATTTCACAAAATACTTCTTGTATATATCTTGTATAATCCATTAATATTAAATTATTTCTATTCCATTATAAAAACATAGGTTTCAATTACCTAGATTGTGTTCTTTATGAAAACTTGTTGAACTTTTCAACTAGCTTATCTTCTTTCAGATTAAACTATTACGTACATGTAATGTCTATAAAGCATTTTAGAACATAGAATCATATTATTAGTTCATATTTATATTCCATACACAATAATAGTATTATGTAAGTATTCATTGAATTCAATAATATTATCAAAAAAATTCTATAGATGGTAATTAATTAAATTTCATAGACATAAGATTTTATATTTATTCACCCATTAGAATCTGTTATTGAACTAAAATAATAATTACAAAGAGTATAAAAAAACATCCTATAATTTTTATTGAAAAATAATTGTTTTCATGATCTTCCAAAAATAAATAATAGATATTAAACATCTTCTGACAAGTTCATAAATGTTTGATGTATCAAATTTATCAATGTCACAACTCCTTTTCTCTAATACTTGATTTAAACCCTCAAGATCAAAGCCTAAGTTCTTTTGACTTTTTGACCCCTATTATAATTACAAAATTTTATAAAAATATGATTGATATTATATTTCTATTAGGATAATTTAATTTATTTCTATAACCAATATCATTTTAAGGATACTTTTAGTCTGACCATGTAATTTGAAATATTAAATCATATTTAATATCATTCCACATACCAAATCAAATTCTGAGAATATGTCTAAAATAAATTTATCAAAAAATATTTATAAAATTATTGGAGACAATTATTTTTTCCATTATTCATGTAATTATTTTGTTACCATTAATTAATTAATATATAAATCCATAATCTTAAATAATCACCTATTAAAAACTTAAACCCTTGGTTCCTGAAGAAAGAACCAATTTGTCACATTTAATTTTTTTAATAGTTTTTTTTAAATTACCAATATTTCTTAATGATTTTTTCTGTTACCAATCTTAAGAGATATATGCATGAATCTTCTTTTAACCAAGGATTAATAACTAATTTTATATAGATAATTTTAATGATATTATCTATGAGAAATGAGTTCATCAAATAAGTATTAGGAAACAATTCAATATGGACTTTTAATAAAGTGGATCCCAAAAAAATGATTACACAATTTTCAAAATTCATCATAAACATTAGTGGGCCAAGATATATATTTTACTATGAAATTATTTTTATTTGAATTTTCTGTCACCACATTGTTATTTAGGAAATTAATTATCCTAATAATATCACATATGACACTTGTATTGTTGTTTGGTCCAACCCTTTATCCAATACATCATATTGTTAAAATATACTATTTTACTTGGGTAACATAATCTTTTTATGGTCTCTTAGCTGGTGTAATCCAAAAACACACACAAAATAGGATAATAAAATAATATCCAGAAGTCCCATTTTGGAAAACACCTACCTATGGACATTCTAGTATCACATAGCCTTTCTTTCATTACACAAGGTATTCTAGAGGATCCAAACATTGGAATAACATAAATGGTTGGACAAATGAGGTCTTGAAATGTGTCTCCCTAGAAGGAATCTCATCCTTAGTATTTGAATGGGAGTTTATCTCACCATATTTTTTCTAGATAATCCCTTTTATATATTCAAGATACTATATGTTTTTATTGGAATCTCATTCCCTTCACTAAATAAATATGCTAAAAAAATGACGACATGTAAGTATTTACAAAACCCATAAGATTATGTTACCAACCCAAAATTATAAGTCAAGTATATTCTTATATATCATAGTGAATATTAATAATAAGGTAAATGAACAATTCTGTAATATTTTAGAATTATATTATTTCAAAAATTTCTACTAAAGTAAGCCTCAAATAATAGTTAGTCAATACTATTCAATATATTAGACAAGGCATAAGCCTCCATGTAATTAGGAAATCTGGATATACCTCCTTTTACCTTTGGATAATTTATTCAAGATTGAATCAAATTCATAATAACTCTAACACATAATATGTAGAAACTATATTCATAAACAAAATTTAATCCAAAAAATCAATTACAAATTGGGGTCAATGAAAATGAAGGTGTAAATTCTATATCATACCTTGAATGTAATGAAATGATCTATTTAGAATAATTTTAAGAAATAAACAAATTTACACTCCATTTATTATATATAACATTTATTACTATGAATAAAAAATTGAATATCTTCTATATAAATAATCAATTAAAATATTTAAACTCGAGATAAACATTTATGAACAATTCAGAAATAAAATTCAATTATAAACATCTTATAATTTTTAGATTTAACATTATAAATATTATATCGTTATGAATATAGATATTTTATATTAATTCCAATATGAACCCATTCATATTTATCATTATATATAATTTAAATTGTAAATATACGATATTACATGAAATATATAAAAATTGAAATTAAATTTCTATTATGTAAGGAATTTACATAATCTAAATATAATACAATTATTAATTATTTAAACCTTAACCATATAAATAACTAACACATTATTGATGCGGGTGAAATAATATTAAAAAACTACCACTTTTATGTTGAACAATTTAAAAACAATTGATTTTGAAGAATTCATATCATATATATAAAGACATTATATCTTTTCCTTATTCCATAAATTATAAATATTTATAAATTAGTAGTTATGGTTTCTAAAAAACCTCTTATATTTCTATATTATACGTTATTCCTTATAATTTGGTAAATGATATATTAAATTCTAGAATTTAATATTTGGGAATAAATTTTTTTCATAAAAATATAATTACTTATAAACAATTTATAATTAATAAATCGATACACATTTTTTAAATTAAGATATCATGAAATATATTTTATAATGATTAATAAACATTTTATAAACCATCTAAATCCATAAAAATGTTAAATTATTTTTATAAATTTAAAAACAATTGTGATTACCCTTATGTATATGGATATTTGTGTGTTAGGGTAAAGCCTTATAATCATACATAATACTTCTGAAAACCCTTGAATAAAGGTAAGTCAATACTTAACATTAAAAAATAGAAATTTATTATAATTAATAAAGGTAATATTGAGGTTTCCATTACATAGACAATTATCTATAAGAGTACTAAAGAGATTAACCTTATATGAATGCTTCACATTAGGTTAAGTGTTGATTACCTATGTGCTTCCCCTTTGTACCATTATATAAGGTTACTACCCTCATAGAAACCATTTTTGTAAAGGTAAAAATAGGATACACATAATAAATCCTTCCATTTAAGGTCATGAACTATACAAAAACATCAATTTGTATGGGTAAGGAGTAGTAGGTTACCATTATATAAACCTTTTAAAACACAATTTCCTTTACAAAAAACTTAATATTTGTTAAGGTAATTTGTGGTGAAACTAATGTAGACCAATCTATATGTGGGTAAGGTGAAAGCCCTTATAAAATCCACTTTATGTTAGGGTATTACCCTGGTTACCCTTATACACATCAGCTGCATAATGGTAAGATATTTATTAACCTTACATAGCCTATCTATGTAAGGGTAAACCATTTATGAAACCAAATTTCCAAAAAAAAAATTACTACTATGTTATTCCAATTTTTTCTTCATTTAAAACATGATTACATAAAACTAATCATTAATCCCTTAGATAACACTTAAGCTTTTTGGTAGAGTTTAATAATAGTTATCAGAAAAAATTGGAAGTAATTAAAAACCCTTTATTGAGGATATCATTTTAAGATAATATTAAACTATATATAAAAATGAAATAAATAACTTTTGAAAATTTGGAATACATAACTAAAAGTCAAACTATATCATTAAAAATCATTATAAAATGATTTTGATAAATATCACTAAATATAACAAAATTTTCCACCTTATGTACATAAAAATGGGATGTGAAAAATCATCTGATGTTTGGATGGGAATCATATTCTCCCCAAAGTAATATATTACCTAAATCATAAATAAAGGAATATGAATAGAGATACAGGTATCATATAGTCTTTTATAATCATGAGAAAATCACACACACTATAACCATTTTATAGATATATACTTTATAATAGTAAATGATTATCCTTGGGATTTCTCATGTATTCATAAATTAAAATGCATGAACAAATTGCAATGGAAAAAAATGAAATTATCATATGATTTTACTCCAAAACATTTCATCAAATGAAATGTAACATTAAATGATAGTCATGTGAATGATTAAACTGTAAAAAAGATAGCTATTATCACAATCAGTATAAATGATGTTCCCCTATCTATAGTAACGTCACACTTTTCATGAAGTCCATTAAATAAATCATATTTAATTAAGTAATTAGAGATTATCTCCATCACTTTTTCAATTTTTACCTTTGGTATATATTTCTCTTCTAATAATTATGTATATTAACACAAAAATAATTGAAGTCATTTGTAACATCCCACCCATCCTTAGTGTTTTGAGAATAAGGTGAGTTATTATATATCGTTTAGTGATATTCCCATGACATGTAAAGATGTAAATAAATTCTAAGGGATTAATTAATAAATGGGGGATGATTTTACCATTGATAATAAAAAAATAAACTAAGAATACGACAACCATAAAACCAATATATGATGCAGTAAAAATAAAAGCAATACAACCCAAAGTATATTAAGTCCAATCAAAATAAATTAGAGTATATAGTGGAATCCAATATCAAAAAAATACCAAGAAGATGAAAAAGCAAATAAGGCATAAAGTCTCCAAAGACAACAAGATGAAAACTACCAACATTATCCAATATCCAAATCCACAATCAAAGACCATGGTATCATGATGTATTCTTAAAAATATTATATACCTAGACTTTACATGTTTTTCGATAAACATTATCTGAAAACTCATCAATGATCCCAAACCGGGGTGAGTAATGAATCTCAGAAGATTTTCCCTGAATTGCTTCTCTACTTACTCCACTAGGATATAACATGTTAGCAAATTTATATAATTTTTAATATAAAATACTAATTTTTTTTAAAAAGTTTATATCATATCCATGATGTTTTAAAATAAAAATGTTTCAATGGAATGAAACCAAAAAATTGTTTAAATAATTTCTCCAATACCATTTTGGCATGACCAATTTAATTGGACATATCCACACACCTAAATATTCATGAAACTATAGAACTCCCAATACCCATGATTTTTGGGTCTTCCTTCCACAATGATATCACTTGGTGAACCATTTTGATAGGGAAAAGTTCATACCCTTATCCATCCCACTATTGATGGGGAAAACATCACACCCTTATTTGACCCAAATTCACATTAACACACATCAACAATTATTCCAAATCCCAATTCCAAATCAACTATTTCAAAAAAAAATTATAAAACATTAATTATATTTGAAAACATTACCATAAAACCATTTACATGAATCAAAACAACTTAACATTTTTAAACCATCATTTTAAAATCCATAAAAAATTCACTATAAATAATAATAAATATTCAAAATTCCATATACCTTCTCTGAATAAGACTTACCATATTAATTTCACCATTGAAAACAACAATTATATAAAATTTAAATAACATTATATATTTCTAATAAGAGGATTCAAGAGTGAATCGACATACCTTGAAAATTTTGGTGAAAACAAAGAATGATGCAAAAACATTAACAAAAGTGGTTGAAACTAAAAGAAATTTTCATATAACTCATTAACCATCATCAAAACACCCATATATTACCAGTATTGAAATAAACCAACTTATATCCCTCCCCAATGGATTATGCCTATGAATCCAAGAGAGGGAAGATGAATGGGTCTATGAAAATCCACAGAATGAGGACTTACCAATAGATCCAGCCTTTAACACACTAATATTTAACAATGTATTTATCCTAGATTGAAAGGAAAGGTATCCATATCAATTAGAGGGAGATAAAGGTCAGTTAGGGCCATAATAGAAGAAAAAATGGGGGTTAAAGGAAAAAACTGAGTTATGTCCACAATTTTTGGATCTATCTTTTAACCACGCATTATTAGGTCACACTATTTTGAAAACTGTGTGCTAGCCATGTAGATGCCTCTACCTTAAAGAGAACCTCACACTACTATCTTGCACAGTTAGACAAACCATGTGAAAAACATGCAGAATCCCTCTATCACAAAAATAATGGTTTCTCCTGGATGGTCCCATGATAGGGACAAACCATGTTCCTAACCTTGTTCCTAACCAAATCCCACTATATCACATTTCACGATTTCCTGGAGGTTTTTCATAGTTAATACTAACCGTGCACTAACCATGCACCTCTATAAAATACCCAGAAAATTAAATAGACATATAAATCCTCCAAATCATCACCCCCAACAGATTACATACATTAAATATATAAATATATAAATTGTTACCTACATGAAACTAGGGTTATACATCGATCTTTATCCCACTAACATCTTGATGATATGATCCCTCTTAAGAATGATTCTATGTCCTGAGAAAATCTCATTATTTTATTATAGTTTTTTTAGCCAGTATTCTCTTTTTTCTTTAGGATACCCTATAAAGATGCGCTTTGTGCCTCAGGGTTCTAGTTTGTTAAATATGATTTAATTATAAAATACCATTTATACCTATAAATGAGTGTTTTATGACACAAATTTCTATACAAACATTAATACTTATGGAATTCCATTTTCCACCTTTTTTTGTACAAAATATATAATTTGTTTTGTAGTATGTAATTGAAATCCTCAAAATGAAAATTGAATATCTGTATGACTCATCCTCAAACATACCATGGAAATTATAATGCTGAACCTCTACATAATTCCAAAATTATTTTTATTTCTAAAAGGTATCATACTTATGTATCATCAAGAAGAAAAAACCATATCTAATCAATTTATTAGTAAATTATATAGAATAAAAAGACCCACCACCTTCTTCTGTAATAAATGGTCAACACACATCAGTGTGTACCAATATTAGGATATCTATTTTGCTATCACAATATCCATTAATTGGTTCTTTGGTAATTTTTACTTGAGAATAAGTATCATATTTTTGAAATTTTTTTATCTGAAATGATTCTAAATAACCATTTAGACAGAGTATTATAAAATGATGTTTTACAATATTACGACAGTGATGCCACATATGGGTGTTATATGAGTCATGGAAACATGATTCATTATCT
Source organism: Viscum album (assembly GCA_963277665.1). Classification (NCBI taxonomy): domain Eukaryota; kingdom Viridiplantae; phylum Streptophyta; class Magnoliopsida; order Santalales; family Viscaceae; genus Viscum; species Viscum album. The sequence continues at coordinate 1,892,716,517 of OY728156.1, forward strand.
ATTTCAAATACATGGTTACTAAAATTTTACACATTAAAACAAATATTTATTTGTGTCATACAATAAATAATTGTGTAATTATAAAATAGGCTTGATTTATTTCAATATTTTAAAATAAACCATCCATTTCATGTAATAAAATAGAGATGATGTTTTTAGAAACCATATAAAAAAAATTATTTTATACAAAAATTATTCATGTTATAAACTGAAGGTGATAGTCTCATATAGCAAGGAAAGCAATTAATTATCCATTGGATTCACGAAGATCCACGTATCCTCTATAAATCATTTGGAATTTAATTGGTTACATCTTTTCAATTTAGATTTTTCCACCACAACCTATAACTAATTATCAAATTATCTATATAGAAAGATCACACACAATAAAAATATCATATTTTTCTTACCTAATCCTTTATGTGAATTTCTTTATCCAGAGCCCCATATTTCTTCATAGAGAACACGATGTATCCATTTCATTCAAATGTAATTAAACCATATTCTTTTTTAGGAACATTTCTTTGGATCTTTGGATATTATGATCATTGTGGGCCCATTTTCTTTGTTATTGCATTTCTTATTCTCCATAAGGACTACTGGTTAATCATTCTCTATGTACTTGTACACTTAGAAAATGAGATTATGGATATTTGAAATGTAATTCTCATGATTGATCATACTATAATTGACAATAAAACTTCAGAATTATTTAGGAAGAGAGTAATGGATGTGATTTGTTTGAATCTCTTCTGGGAATTTAATTCCAAAGTCATTTAAGTTCACTATATAGCCAATTATTTTGAATACATGACACTCAACTTGAACTGAATCTAAAATCTTACTTGTGATTAAATCATTATACATATAATATCCCTTTTTATTCATTATTTTGATAATGATCATGAATTTTAAAATTTATGATATACCCATTCACATCATCATCTTTCATTCAGTTATCATTAGACATAAAATATAGGATGAAACACTGGAAATTTTTAACATCAACCAATTGATTATCATATAGAGAAATTTTTTCATCACCATATAGTTATAAATGATCAAAAATAATATTCTTTTGAAACATATATAATTTCACTTCAATATAGAAAATAACTTTTATGTGAATTTTTCATTCTTGGAAATTATTTTTATTGAGAAAATTAACATTATCAAGTACGGATTAATGTTATTTGGTTGATGTCATTTGTATTATTATTTTTACAATTAATGAGGGAAAACAATTTAGTACCTTTTCTAATAAAATATCATAATAAATATTAAATTCATTTATCTCCCATATTTTATCAACACCTAAAATCCATTTCCATTTGTTTTGAAAAATATTTTTGATTTTATATTTTAGTTGAAAGGATCCATATACCCCTTCTCATAACCAAGATAGAGGTCTATCATCCATTCAATGTATATTGGTTAGAATAACTTTACAATTTCATTCACCAACAACTTTGTTATATTTTTGGTGGACCCAACAATCCTAAAATCCTAAAAATTTATTTTCAAAGCACTTCACCTACCATATTCACTATGTCACATGGATGTGATAAAACCATAATAATAAATAGGTAAATGCGACCTAAAACTCACCATTAAAACTTGCTAAAATTTTAAAGAACCCCAACAGAAGATTGTTAATATCTATTAACTATGGTATGATTTCTACCAATATAGTGGAAGGATACACCGATTTCATATATAAAGTTTACGGATTTTAATATTTTATGTATAAATATCACATTTTATAATTATTTAATTGTTTTTAATATTAATATTTTTTACTTAAGTGATTAACCATGTATTAGATTAAGTTTTCACATAATTTTTTTAGTTCTATCTTGCATTTGAGTAAACTCCTTATTTCAAGTGTTCTCAACATGATATACATGTTGAAATTATCTATGAAACATGATAGAATTTAATTAATATGAGTGGTATGATCATGTATTTTTTAATGCATAGTTTATCAAAAGGATGAATGATTGACCGTTGATGTTGGGGGAATCACCTTGAACCATGTCTTTCATTATGTTTCATTATTCAAACAGTCCACCCATAGTCTTATTGGACTGGTTTCATCTCAGATCTATACATGAACCATAGCCAATAGATTGGGAGATCAATCCTTCACAAAATATTTTTCTACAAAACTAGTTAGGGGAACAAAAGGATTGGTTAATGGGGTTTACATAAATAGAAACTATTGGTAAAAATATTCTTAGATAACGAGATGAGAAAAAACCCACAGGCCTTTAATTTAATTTAATAATAAATTAAAAGTTACCTGATAATATAAAATTATCGAGTCTATGATCATGATAATACGTATTCATGAAAATAAACAAACATTTAATAAAATATAATTAAATAAAAATAGTTCTTATACAAGATAAATCAATCTTGAATCAATTAATTATCTTCTTCAATTAATTAATTATATTATCGTAGTTCTAATACATAAATTCTTTTGATTATCATCCATCAAAATTTTACAAAACATTATATAATTTTATTCAAAATTTAAAATATTCAAATCATGTACCTTAGAGGAAACATAAAAAATACTCATTCAAAATGTACAAAATGTATGATATTCATATACTATTTACTCATTTGGAATAAAGCATAAATTCTTTATCATATAAATTCCTAGTTTTTCATGTAAAATTAATGAATTAAAGAACACATGTTATTTATGTAGCATTCTATGTCTTGATGTGCATACTGTAATCACTATATTAAAAATAATATAGAAAAGTTTCATCAAAATATTTCATTTTAATTAATTTAATATACATTAAATAAATATATAAAACCATAAACATGGTGTTTACGAGATAAATATATAAAACGCAGACCACATGTTGATATATATTAAATATTATAATAAATTAAATTTATTTTTTACACAGATAGGCAACATATATAAAAAATAGAAGATAGTTAAATGTGATACATAAATTTTTCACCGTCTATCTATGGTACATGACTATAGACTGGGTGTGTAGCCCTACCACTTACCTAAGGAGTAAAAAATTAGTATATGGGCTACAGAACATGGGGTATATGAGTTACATGGTTACCAGTCAAACATTCCATATAAGAAAAGAATATCATCACAGATTAATGGACTACATGTCGCGTAAACACGTTTCATGTAGTATATTGTGGATAACCATGTTCTAGACTAGTCCATTCAACATATGGTGTGTTAAATAAAAATCACGTGTCATAAATTCACATGCATTAAATTATTTAATGAGTTTTATTGATGCATTAATCACTGGTACATCAATTGTGATTAAGGGCTACACATTCAATACCATTGTCTTATCTATCAAGGATCATTTCCATCTTAAGATATGTTATTTGAATATTCCTCATTAAAAATAAATCCAATTATTGATTAGATTTGTGTTAAAAATAAAGAATATGATAAGATATCATGATTTTGATTAAATAATGAAAAAACAAGAATTGAAAACTAATGATAAATGTATAATCCAATAAAAAATATATAATTGATTATAAATTATTATGTGACTCCTCTAATTACACTTTATGGTCTTGGGATTAATTGAAGAACCTATAGGGAATTCTTAACTCAATTTTTTTATAATGGATTATTAATTAAGATATACATCAATATTGAACATTGTGACCTTCTATAAAATATGTGGTTTTCTTTTGAGGCATTACTTGGTTTTTTTGACCTTTTATTTTTATATTTGTTTCTATATGGTTTTTTGGAGAAAAAATAGATTTTAGGCTCATCAACATGTGGTGACCAGTTGGCTCATAGTTAGTGGAAACCGTGCACCAACTGAGGAGAAACTATTCTCCATGGATAATGGAACTATCCAAGCTGCACTGTTAGTCACACAATTATGTACCCTCCCACAAAAAAACCATGAGGACTCATTTTTCTTGGATATAGAGGTACACACAGTTTCCATATGGTTTGGAATACCATGTGGGATAATCATGTGATCTGTCCATGACATTAAAAATTAGAAATTTATACTTTTCCCTCCTCCAATTTAACCATAAATTAGACATAATTAATGACATAAATGATTTTTATCCATAGGAGCTTGATCTTCTCTTTCATAGTTTCCTTGAACTCTAATTTTTTGTTTCATTTCGTTTGTATTCTTCAAGAAATCATTAATCATGTCAATATTCTCTTGATTTCTTCCTTATTCTGGGGTTCTTATTCCATATATCAAGGGTTATTATTTCTCCCATAGTTTGGTTGACCTAATAAGGGTTTAATAATGGTTTTTTGGGTAGAATAGTGATTTTTTTGTTCGATCATGTCTTTGTAGGGGGTTTCTGTTCTGTGGTTATGGTTTTCCATGGTATTCTTGACTTTTTTATACATGAGGTAGGTGATTACTAGTTTTTGTTTTACTAGATTATTCTAGTTTGATTTATTTGTTTCTTTAATATGTTTTATGGATTATGAGAAATGTAAGAGATGATTTATAAAAAGGATTTGAGGTTTGTATAGTTTAAATGATGGGTTTTTAAATTTAAATGGTTCTTTTTCATGTTTTATTACATGTTTTTATTCTAAAATGAGTTTTATATATTATTTAAGTGGTGATAATAATGTTTTGAAATGGATTTGGTGTGCATGTGTATTTGAAATAGGGGTTTCCCCATGAAAAATGATATTTTTCACATGTATTCATGATTCTTGATGTGTTCATGTTAAAGAAGTGATGTATGTGACATATGAAATGAAAATTGGTCACAAAGGGATTTCTAGGTAACTAGGTGGGTAGAGTTGGACTAGTATGCTAGTTGGATTAGAGGGGCTAAGGCCTATTTTATTCTAAGAGTATTGATTCTAAAACACTAACCAAATACAGAGGATTGCACACCACTAGAACTTAGAATGTGTTCCCTCAAATGGATTGTGCTTGAGGATGTTGTGGGTTTTGGTTTATATACCACATTTTACCGAGATACAAGGTCTCTAGGTTACAACTTGTTTTATCACCATTAAGGACTTCCCATGGAGCTCTTGTAATGTTTTTATACCACTGGAATATGGTTGACTTTACTATTGTGTTGAATTAAAAAGCGCGTTCCTTTTGAAATGATTTCCTTAATATGTTTTCTTAAAAATGTTTCCATGTTATTTAATAAACTTTTTTTATAATTTCAATATAATTTTATAACACGGAATATTTCCCTTGGGAGGAATCCTATTGGGTTTTGGCTCACACACTATATAATCCTTTGGGTTTGTCTAAAATTTTTTATGTTTAACCCAAGTAAAGGAAGATGTTTCATGGTGTTGGTGCATCCGACTGCTAGTTGTTCCTCTATTGTGGGTGTTGGTGGTGGTGAATTGAGGGTGATGGTTCTATTATTTCAAGGAGGATTTTGGGTTATTATGTACACAATTTCCCTTTTTTTCATTGATATTATTTTCTCTTATTAATGCTGAAAAAAATTAAATTTGGCACTATGTATGTCCTATTTTATGATTACTTTTATTGGTGTTATGTTTTATTATTTATTATTTATTATGTTAGTTTAAGATTGGTGATATAATTCCCAAAAATGTGTTATTAATTCCAAGACAATAGTTTCCAGCTTGTGGGGATTGGGAATTCCCTTTCGGCCATACCATAGATCTGGTCGAGTGTTGGGTTGGACAATAACCTAGATTAGTTGGTTAAAAAAGGTATCAGAGCATGTATTTTACTCTTTACTTGGGTCATGTTATTTGGTATGAGTCTGGATATATTAGAGAAAATATTCTTGGGGCATGAGATTTTTCTTGTGAGTTGGGTGTTTAGACAACACACCACATGACAGCTCGTGACTCGCAATGGGATATTGGGATATGTATGACTACTCTTCCAAGTGAGATGTACAAGATGTAGATGGTACACGGAAACCAGGCTTGGGTGAAGAGGTTCGGTCTTGTTTTGGATTTTTTTTGGTTTTTGTTGATTTATCTGAGTGGTTAGAAATTATTATAGTTGATGAAAATATTCAAAATATTTTATTGATAGTTTTTTATTTTGGTTGATTCTTGGTATATAAATATGTGTCCCTAAATAATTCTTTAGCAACCATGTGAATAGGACGAATAGATTTCTCCCTCACCAATTGATAAGATACTTTTGGATGTCGTGGATCAGGTTGTCCAAGATTTGGGATAGGGGTGGGTTTTGGTGATACTAAAGTTGGGGAATCCAAACTATGTCCTAGATAGGGACGGGATCAAGAGTTTATCAAGAGCAAGCCTTCTTCCCTTTGAGGTACCTCATAACCCCATGAAGAATAAGGGGTTTCGTGAGAAAATAAATAGGATTTTTGAGTTTCTTGATTCTTTCGAGGTAGTTAGGGTGAAGTGTTCTTAATTTTTTTGTATGGTCCAAATTAGAGGTGGTGGGACTTAGTGGTTCAAGGTGGGAAGAATGAGAATATACATTGGAAGGATTTAAAGTTCAAGTTTGATGAGTACTATTTCCATGAGACCATTCCATTTCTAAAAACCATGAGTTTTTGAATCAGCACCATAGAATATTATGGATGTACCCAGATATTCATGGTGAATTGGGTCCTTTAATAGGATGTGTAGGACCTCCACATCCCGAGTTGGTAATATTGGTTTTTAAAATTTTATTGCTCATGTTGGATGATGATGGCTATAGTGGTTCTAGGAGTGGATTACCTCTTATAGTGGGTGAGTTACCAGATATATTTCTACATGATTTTTTAGGGTTTACTCTAGAGGGAATGCAGATTTTACCACTGATTTGGTGTTAGGAACACATCCAATATCTCTTCCCTTGTAATGTACATCCCCCACTAAGTTGAGGTAATTAATTTTACAACTGTATCATTTGGAATCGAAAGGATTCATTTTACTAGCCAACTCACCTTGGGCTACCCCTTTCCTATTTTCAAATATTTTCAATGTATCACTTAAATTATATATTTATTACTGGAATAAAAAATAAGGTGATGATCATGAATAAATAACTTTTTCCCCCATATTGATGAACTTTGCGATTACCTTGAGGGGTTGAGACAGTTCTCTAAGATTAACTAGCGATTTAGGAATCATCAAGTCATATTTTGAGAGATTGATGTTCTGAAAATAGCCCCTTAAAGTATGTACAACCTCTTAGTGTATTTCATCATGAATTTCAGGTTGATGAATGCTCTAACAGACATCAGGTATCTTGTGAATAGGGTGATCCACCAGTATAATGAATCTATTTTCAGGATATTCTTAGATGACATCATGGTTATTTCTCAGACCATGGAGGAGAATGAGAAACAATTTAGGGTTTTTCTAGGAACTCTTTAGGATCATTTTCTTTTTTATATGTTTTAAAGGTGCACATTATGGACTAAAAAAGTGATGTTTCTAGTTCATGTGATCTAGGAAAAATGGGTTTTAGTGGCCCTTTATAAGGTCATGATAGTAATTTCATGGGAAAAATCAATGAATAGTTTTGATATTAGGAATTTTCGGACCTTATAGGGTATTTATGGTGCATTTTTTATTTCACTCCACTTTATTTTCCCATGAAATAACTCACCCAAAAGGGGTAAAGTTTTAGTGGAATCCATAATGTTAGGAATCTGATGAAAAACATAATTGGATCTTATCCAAAACCCCTATATTGATTTTTAGAAGTCTATGGAGGTATTTGTAGTCCAATATGATGCTTCATTTATGCATCTCGATTGTGTGTTGATATAGGACGAACATGCGGTGGTGTATGGTTCTCACCTACTTTGATAAAATGAAAATAATTACCAAACCCATGACCTAGGGTTAGAAGTTGTGATTTGGGATTTTATGTTATGGAATCATTATATTTTTTGGGAGAATGTTGTAGACTATGCAGATCATAAGAGTTTATCCTACATTTTCTCCTAGAAATATGTGAGTTTAAGGAATCATAATTGGGTCGAGAAACTTTAGTTGTTCGATTTTGATATAGTGTATACCCTAGAAAAAGGTAATATGGTTTCCTATGACTTAAGAAGAAAAGTTCCAACACAAGAATTTAAGGATTCTACTGTTGAGTGGACTTTGATGGGTCTTTTCTCCCAGTTTCATCTGGTGGCAAAGGAGAATATTGGAGGTGTGTTCTTTTCTAGTGTTTAGTTGACTCCTTCTATTTTGGAGTCGATTCGGTGATAGAATCCGAGTGATGGGTTATGAGAGTATTCTATGTAGTTCTTAAATGGTGGGAACATTCCATGTGAGTGGCTATTGACTCCTGAGATAGTTTTGTGTTTCAAGGGTTCAAATATGGTGATGTTGTCATTACAGAAGCTGGTGATGCATGAAATCCAACCATATCAGTGGGTCATCTAACCCAAGTCAACCAATATGTTTTAGGATGCAATTCTTCAATTTGGGTGGCCTTTAATGATGTGATATATAGCTGAATTTCTATCTATGTGTTATAGAAGTCAGTGGGTCAATGTAGAGCACCATAGATCCTCTAGTTTTCTTCCATAAGTACTCATTCTTACTTATAAGTGGGATGAGGCCACCATGTATTTTATTGTGGGATTACCTAGTACACCATGGGGAAATAATTTCAAATGAATATTGATTTATTTCTTGACCAAATTAGGTATTTTCAATCCCATCATGGATTTGGCTAAAGTCGATGATTTGGGTCCATTGTATGTTTAGGAAATAGAGGGGCTTCATGGTGTGTTGTTGGCTATTTTTTCTGACGAGGACCCCCCTTTTACCATGCATGTTTGAGAAGTAATTTAGAAAGTAATGGGAAGACATTTCAATTTTAGTATGACATACCATCCTCAAGTGTATAGTCAGACATAGAGGGAGAGTTAGATCTTGGATAACATTCTCCATGCATTTGTGTTGGGTTTCTAAGTATCATGAGATAGACATTTGGGGTTGGTATAGTTTTTATATAAATATATTTAACAACACTCAATTATAATAGATCCTTTGAGGGTATTTATGGCCAGACCAGCCAGTACACTTTATGAAAGTTAGAGGTGGGTGAGACTTCATTGGTGGAACCAATACTTTTTCTAAAAATGTCTGATATTGTCAAGTTGATCAAGAGACATTTTTTGATAGTGCAGAGTCACCATAAGTATTATACCAATCAGTGGAATACAGATTTTGAATTCTCTATAGGTGAACATGTTACTTTCAATGTGAAATATCAATTTTGTCACTGGCGTCTTGATAAGAAAGGTCATTTGTTGCTGAAGAATGTTAGACATTTTGATTTTTCTTAGAGAATTGGTAAAGTGGCGTACCGTCTATCTTCTCCTGCTTAGATGAAATCAATTTCTGACATGTTCCATGTTTTGTAGTTGAAAAAGTTTAATCTGGATCCATCTCATGTGTTTAATTCGGAGGAATTGGATATAGAACATAGTTTATCTATGTTTGAGTGTCCAATATGTAATGTGTGTTCCCAAGAGAAAGTGATTCAGAGGAAGTCTATACTATTTGTCTGGGTTATTTAGAATCATGTTAATGATGAGTATGAGACTTGGGAGAAAATGTCTTGTGTTGATGAGGAATATCCTTTTTTATTCTATGATCAAATGTTGAGTTGACTTTCCAAGGATGGAAAGTTTTCATGATAAGGATAATGTTAACATCTATGATTTTATTTTTATGTATTCTATTGTTTATATTTGGTCTTGTATTAATCCCTTGGTTTACATAGTTCTTTTTGGAGAAAAATGAAAATTTTGGGCTCAGTAGCAGGTGTCACATGGATGCTGCACAGTTAGTGGAAACAATGTGCCAACCCAATAGAAACCATGCACCCTAGAAAGTGGCATTTTCTAGGACACACAATTATTTGCACAGGCATGGAGCCTCCCCTAGGAAACATTGAGGCCTCATTTCTATTGGAAAGAGAGGCACACAGTACTTTCCACACAGCTTAGAAATCCATGTGGGATAACTGTGTAACCTATCCATGTCATAAATAATTGGATATTTACCCTTTTTCCATCCTCTAATATAACCCCATATCACCCCTAATTCAATCCATATGGTATTTTTAGCCTTAAAGGATTCATATTCTCCTACTTATTCTCCATTATATTCTATTTTTGGTTGGATTTGGTGTATATTCATCGTGACATCATCTTATAAGTCTTTCTTATCATGATTTATTCCTTATTTTAGGGCTCATCTTCCCTCTTTCTTGGGATATTCTTTCTCTAGTGGTTTTTTTGATTTAATAAGTGTTTAATCTTGTGTTTTTGGATATAGTAATGATATTTTCAGTTTTTACTCCCTTTACAGGGCTTCATTGTTGTGATATTTCAGTTTTCCACCATCTTTTTAACATTTCCAAGAATGATGTTTCTTATTCCATGTTTAAGAATTCTTAAATGATTTTGTTATGCATTATTGTTTTTAATGTGTTCTATGAATTGTAAAAATGATGTGTTTTAAAAATGATTTGAGGTGCATGTGGTTTTAAATATGGTTTTCCAAATATAAGTTTTTGGATTTCCTATATACATACATGTTTTTATTCGAAAATGTGTTTTATAAATTGTGAAAGTTGTGTGAAGCATTTTATGAAATGGATTTCGTGTGTCTATGTGAAGTTAAAAGTGGTTTTCCAATGAAAAGTGATGGTAATCATATATATTCAAGATGATTGATTTGTGTATTTAAAATTGGTGATGTATGTTACATGTGAAATTGAAATTAATCACAAAGGGAATCCTAGATCACTAGGTTGGTGGACATGGACTAGTATGCTAGTTGGATCAGAAGGGATGAAGCCCATTTTTTTATTTCAAGATTAAAACTAAATTAATAACTAAAAATTGATGATTGGAGACCAATAGGAATAGGGAATCATTCTGATTAAGTGTATCATTCATGCAGATGTCATGGGTTATGGATTAAATTGAGATAAGAGCTTCCAATGGTCCAACTAGTTATAATAACTTTATTGATTAACCATGGTTATCTTGTAATGTTGTATATAATGTTAAAATATGGTAAACATTACTCTAATGTTGAATTTAAAACATTATTTCTTTGAAATTTTTGTCCATAATATGTTTTCTCAAAAATTGTACCATTTTATTTCTTCAAAATTTTATATTGATTGTCCTCTAAAGTTATGAAATTGATTTTTCTTTTGGGTTTAATCCTACTATGATTTTTCTGACACCCTAAATACACCTTTGGGTGTATGTATACATTGTTATATTTGACCTAGGTAATGGAAATAATTTTTTTGGTGTTTGTGGATCTGGATTCTAGTTGTTCTTCTCTTACGGGTGTTGGTGGCGGTGGATTGAGGGTTGTGGTTCTCTTGTTGCATGGAGGTTTTGTGATTGTTTTGTAGTTGGTTTCATTTAATGTCATTGATATTTATATTTTTGGTTAATGTTGTAAAAATGTTCACTTGACATTATCTATCTCCTTAGGTAATGTATATTATTATTTGTGTGGTGATTTATTACTGAGAAATGATTATGGTTGTTCATAATGGGGGATGTTATTTCCAAAAGAGTATTTTTGATATCCATACAGTAGTTTCAATCTCTTGGTGATTGTGAATTCCTGTAATTCCCTGAACACAGTCATCTAGATTCAGTGCATTATTACATAACATTGGCATGATTACAAGGAATCGAGTCCCAAATGATTGATCTGTTTAGTAGTCTTGGAAAATAGATTACATACATGAATGTTACATTACATATTAGAAAATAAAACACAACATAAATGATCCATTGAGAACACCATTAATACCCTATATTAACCCTTCTTATCAATCATAAAATACTACTCCGAATCCTGGAAAAATAAAACATATGAAAGGGGTGAGCTCAGATGCACAGTAAAGATAACAATATAGTAGAAACTTTCATAAATAAGCACAAAATTTTAGGAAATGTATAAGACTGAAACAAAAGCCTTTTAAACTTAAACATGATTATGATATGGCAAGGATGAATAAAAATAATACTTTTTACTTATTCACATGGATATTCTACTAGTCAAATAATCACATGCAATATCAATAGAAAATTTCATAATGATGGAATGCATGATGCCAGACTTTATAACCACATATTCGAGGCCTTGTTCCAAGACTACAAATAATATTTTGTTAAGGCCCTATGCAAAGACACTAGTTTGTCTCATGATACCTACTGATGCATTGAGAAGCTATAGCGGGCTCCACCCGTCATTTACTCGGTCCAATGCATTCCTCATATGAAATGGTTTGAACATAACATAATCAATTGTATTAAAACTAGAAAACAAAATTATAATAATTTAACTATAAACCATGAATGGTATAAAAATAAAACATCCACAGTCAAAAATATCACAAAAAATTCAATACAATATGGAATATTTGTATCATAATGAATCAACCTCGATCAATAATAATATCCCCTAAAGGATGTTGACATAGTTGAAAATGTTCAGTAAAAACCTTTGAGAGAAATATCCAGTTTTCATGAAATAATATAAAAGTCACATAACTTCTAAAGAATTTATTTTAAAATATATTTTTTCATCAATGTGTCCCATACCAATTTAAAAAATTTGAATTGAATTAACATTTTAAAATATTCATGCCCATTAAATAAATAATTAAAACTATTTTAAAAAAATGACATTAATGAGAATGATTTTAATGAATGAATATTTAAAACATTCAAAATGATGTTTTAGATAAAGGGTTACTAAAAAATAATCATTTTTAAAATTATCTTATGAAATATTCACATAGATAATTAATAATTCCGCTAAATAATTACAAATAAATAATCTTGGATAATAATGAGATTGAGGAATTAACCCTTAACTTGCAGTTTCCTTTGGTCGAGGGTACTTTTAACCTCATGTATATTGACCATAGTATGTTATTAAATTATACCAGAACCATATTCATATTTATTACATCAAACATGATTCATTTATGACATTATACTAACCATTTAATATTTATTTCCATTTCAAATTAACATTTTGGGTAATAATCTCTTTCTTTATCATATTTGTTTTAACTTGTTATTCTTTATCATATCATTTAGATCATGATTTAAATACATACATAATATAAAACATGATTCATATATCATATATATTTATAATATAAATATTTATAATAGATATATATATGAAACATAAGTAACCGATTATGGAGACGGAAGGCCTTACGTACACAAAAACGCGGTTTCCGTTTTCATATTGTATTGAACGAAAGTAAGTGAATAAGATATATGTAAGTAAATACATACCTATATATATCTAGTAGAATTATATTTTCATATATTATATACTTATTAATAATATATATAATTATAATCATCGATGTATTGTGAGCAAGGGAATGAATCTCATCACATCGTGGAGACGGTAATCTGTACATACACACAAGCGACAATATCATTATGTTAATGGTGAAATCATATATAATTGGATGGTATATAATATATAAATAATAATTAAAATTTTATATTTATTATTTACATAATTTGTACTCATTATTGTACCCATACAAATAATGAAGTGTTGGAATAACAAACTTCACCACGACGGGGAGATGGTAATCCGTACGTACACACGTGTGGTGACTTTGTCATTTACAGGATGGTGAGAATAACGAATATGGTTGTACCATATTTATAATTACATAACAGTATGTATAAAGTACTAGAGTTATGTCTTTTGTCTAGAAACAACAAATAAATAAGAAGTAGAAGAAGAAAATAACTTGAAAGAGGGTGGTAAAATTATTACCTCTTCTTCGGGTGTTTCCTTTTGAGTTGATCAAAAGGGATCCTTAGGAAGGATTTATTCTCAAGGGAAGGCCTCTGAGTTTAATTGAGGGATGTTTTGAGGGTATTTAGTCTGGGGTTGGTGAAGACAAATGGATTTGGAGGTGTGATATTAAAAGAAGGGGAAGTGTCCTTTTATAAGAGGGGTGAGGGTCACTTTAGGAAAAGATTAAAGTATTAATTTATTATACAATCATATTAGGTTTATAAGGTATCAAAATGAATTTATTTCGAGACTTAGGTGGTTATGAGTCAAAATACACTAATCTAATAGGTTTTATACATGTTTAGGTTACCATTTTAACCTTATCTTTTAGATTTAACTCTTAGTTAAATACTATAACTTTTACTATGTCTTCTTGTATTCTTACATTATATGCTTAATAATCTTACTATAAACATCAAGAGAACCTCATGTGGTTCATTAAATAAATTTATAATATTATTTAGGCCCTTTTGAAGAACCTTATATTTTCAGTAAAATTCTACCTACCAATAATATAGTATTTGTTTTAAAAATTAATTTAAGTCAATTTTGACACTATTTGGTATTTTGATATTATGAAAGTCATAACAACATTATCACTTCGATTTTTTTTTTCAAATCAACCTTAACATGTCATATTAACCTTGGAAATTTGTGGAATTCACCAAAAGTCTCAAATTATATTTATATGGATATTTATATTATCAATTATTTTAATTTTTCTTTAATAAGGTAATTACTGCATCATCATTCTGTCGTAAATAAATTTAATTATTTAATGTATAAAAAATATAAATAATTTTAATTTATGTTGGAAATATTTTTTTCTTCTAATGAATATTTATAGTCGAATTTATCTTATGTGTAACACACTATTTAAAATGGTTTAGTTATTAAACTTTGAATTTAACACTTTTAACTATTTTTTAAATAAAATAACAATAAATGTAATAATCTAATCCAAGTGGAACTATGGATCATATTTTATTTCTAAGGTTGTTTTTGGTCGAATTTAAATTATCCAATGGAATTATGATATGTGTTAGCATAATTATAATATCAATTTTCCCTTAATTACCATATTTACTTTTAACCGTGGTAAATAAAAGTAGAAAGTTACTATTAAAAAAAATATTTTCACCTTATTGAAACACATTTTACTTACTAATTTTAACCATGTCATTCAGATTTTATAAATTAAACTCACAGATGTGTTAAAATTATGTTTTATGCAAATTTGTAAATGCTCATTGAAGGTGGGAAAAAGACGGTAGAAATTTAAATAAAATTTTATATATGTAAATTTATAATAAAATGACTCTAATGAATTACATTGAACATATATATATATATATTATGTCTGAATTTTTACTTAAATAAAATTAAAATAAAATAACTAATTACTTAAATAAAATTTCTGTTTTAAACAATAACGTAGTGTTTTTCACTATTCATCACAAATTGAATGTTTTCAGAAAAAATACAAAAAATTCACCATAAGATAATTTTGATATTATGAATTCAAAAATTTAGTCTATTTTACCATCTTAAAAACAAATAAGTTGAATTTATTAATTTAATATTAATTCTTATTGTTAACACCAAAAATCTTGTTTTTAAAAAGTAGAAACTATCAAAAGATTGACAGGTGTTTATGTCAAATTTAAATGTAAAATTACATAAAATAAACAAAATTGTATTAAATTATATTAATATAATATAATTATAATTAGAAACCATTCCAAATTATAATTGAACATATAAATTAATTTGATTAGAAAGCTTGTTTTCAGTTAAAATTTAGTATTTTTCACTATTCACCCAAATATGAATATTATCTGAAAAGCCTCAAAAATGTATCAAAATTAAATTTTTATGTCCCTATTATAAATAAGAAGCATATTTTTTCAAATTTAATATATAAAAGCGTCAAATATTGGATTTTAAAAGGGTTTTCTATTAAAAGGCGGTAAAATTGAATTTCTTGAAAAATACTTCCTTTATCTGAAAAAAATTAATTTGTTCTTATATTATGTATATGAAACACATGATATAGTATTAAAAATTATATGGAATATATAAAATTCAAAATTTATTTAATACTATTCATAACCACTTTTGAACAACTAGTTTGGTAAGTCGTGGTGCGCTTGAACTCGATGTTGCGTGTAGTGTAAGTTATGGAATTACTTTGAAGAAAAAACATACTATTAAACGATGGGGTGTTACATTCTCCCCTCCTTCAATAAATTGAATCCTTTCAATTTGAAATTTTTCTTCAAAAATAAAAGGTTTAAAATGGAAAAAAAAACCATTATGGAAAACCCACATCGAAAATAGTGTTAATAAAATTTAGACTTAATAAGAGGGAAAGAGAATTGAAAAAGTCACCACCAAATTAGGGTTTTGAATAGGAGATTTTTTTTGGATATTATAAACAAATTATTGGAGGAAAAAATAAATATTTATAGAGAGTGATTGAGTTTATCAATAACAAACAAGTGTAAAATTGGGGGCCTCAAAGCCATCGTTCTATGATGATTTAAAATATCATTGTTTAAACAAAACATAAGGTATTATGAGATCACATTTTTGGTTTTATGATCCCTTCCCTAAATTTTAATAATTACTTTATTCACAGAATAAGAGGGAAAGAAAAAATATACTTGATATGTACAATTTCATCCTTCAACTAATATCTACTACAAACTCATCTTTCATTCTAAAAGATAATAGAATTAAAAAATATTCTATTTATCTTAATCATACAAGGTTATAAAAATAATGAATTTATAATTCATTTTCAAACTATTCAAAAAAAAACAACATTATACAGACCAGGACAACATGTATTCCAGTGGTAGGTGATTCACCCTTGTTGCCTTTTGGTTACGAGTTCAAATTCCACACCCTTTCCGAACATGATAGGATGTCGCCCAACCTCCAGGTTGTTCATTATATGACAATCCAAAAATAATCTCAATAAATTATTTAACTTTAATAATAGTATCTGATGTCAAATTTAATCGATTCTATCCTTTAGACTAATCCAAAATAATTCTGTCCAAACTCACAGTCCAAATTTTATTAGGATGTTAAACATAATGAAGATCCTTTTTGCCATGTAATAACATTTGAACACCTTCATCAGGTATTCTTTTAAAACACTGTTACAACTTGAATTACAATAAAAACTTGTTTATTACATTAATTCTCCCTTATTCCTTATATAATACTGGATATAATCCTTCTATAAAAAAATGTTGTGAACTCCAAAAATGATGGAATATACAAATCATTAATCAGTTTCATGGTAGTAAAAAATATCTAATATAATTTTTCCAAATCA
Source organism: Viscum album (assembly GCA_963277665.1). Taxonomy (NCBI): domain Eukaryota; kingdom Viridiplantae; phylum Streptophyta; class Magnoliopsida; order Santalales; family Viscaceae; genus Viscum; species Viscum album. The sequence goes on from OY728156.1 coordinate 1,892,733,697, forward strand.
ATCATATATTATTCGAAAATGACTACCTGAGTATGAGAACCATATTATAGTTTATCTTTATCTCAACAATATATTTTTCAAAACATTTAACCTCATATTGAGTCACTTTTCATGGTTCCACACAATCTCAAGTCCTTAATGAAATAGTACTACATTACAATCCTTATATAATCTATAATTCTTATAACATGTATATCGTTAATTCAATACTCAAATGACACAACCATTTAATAACAACATAAGAAATCTAATCATTCCTCTTAATCTTCAATAGTATCATAACTTTATTATTATCCAATAGCATCATTTGGGGTATACTCTGATGATTTGGACATTGATCCACGTAGTGTCCCAACTCCTTGAAGCTGAAGCATTGTACATTTGAATCTTTTTTCTTACCATTGCAATCATGTACTTTGTGTCCTTTTTCTCCACACTTATAATAACCTCCCATTCCCTTCGAGCATTTACCAAGGCGATTCTTTCTAGAGTTATCACATATGGGAAAATCTGTCTCTCCCCTCTTTCCTTTATTCATCATTCTCCCTACCATCCTTTTCTTATCTTGCTTCCCTTTAAAGCCATATGACTCGGAGAATTATTTACTTATCTTATTAACACATGATCCCATTTCTTCATATGATGAGAATACATAAGATACTACTTCCATTTTAAATGTTGGATTTATACCATGAAAGATATGATCTTTCTTAATCTTTTGATCATGCGTATTACTAGATTTCTCATTCATTATACTAGGCTCCATTTCTAAACAATGGCATAAAATAGGTTAGTTTTTGAATCACAATGCATAATTCCAAACATGTAAAATACCTAATGTAAATTGAAATGATTATGAATATAATCTATAATCATAAAATGTTTTCTTTGAGGAAGTATTTCATTCTAAATCCTTCATAATGGATTGTAATGAAAATGTGAATTATCGTAAGAATTTCCCCCAAGAGTGCTGTAACCAAGAGTGCAGCAAGACCCATTGACTTGTACCAGGATACCCCAGGTCAAGCCCGAACTACTTGCAAGAGTTTTCACTCCTAGGTATATTTGTGCCAGATCCACCTCTAGCTTCTTGTATCCAGACAGGGATGTATTTCTTGAAAAAAACAAAAAAACTCTACATTATAAAAATTCTCGGAAGTTCTTCTATACTAATCCTCAAAATATATCTTAGGGTATTGTTCCCTAGTCAGAGTTTGTCTAAATCTATTTCACGGATGTTCCTAAACATTCTATGATACCAACTATAACACCTCGACCCCAGTTACCAAGATTCATTCCATTATTACATAACATTGGCATGATTACAAGGAATCAAGTCCTGAAAGATAGATCTGTTTTGTAGTCTTGGAATATAGATTACTTACATAAATGTAACATTACACATTAGAAAACAAAACAAAACATAAATGATCCGTCAATAACTCCATTAATCACCTATAATAACCCAGATTATCAATCATAAAACAAGTTTTGGAATCAAGGGAAAATAAAACATAAGAAACGGGTGATCATAGACGGACAGTAAGGATAAAAATATAGTAGAAACATTCATAAATAAGCATAAAAATTTATGGTAATGTATAATATTAAAACAAAAGAATTTTAAACATAAACTTCATCAAGATATGTCAATGACGAATAAAAATAATTCCATTTACTTTTTCATAAGGATATTCTACAAGTCGATTAATCACATGCAATATCAATTGCCAATTTCATAATGATAGAATGCATAATGCCAGACTTCATAGAATCATAGTCAAGGCCTTATGCCAAGACTAAAAATAATATTTTGTCAAGGAATTGTTCCAAGAAACTAGTTTGTCTCATGAAACCTACTGATGCATCAAGGAGCTATAGTGGGCTCCATCCGTCACTTACTAAGTCCAATGCATTCCTCATATGAAAAGGTTTAAACATAACATAAAAATTCGTATTAAAACTTGCATATGAAATGTTAATACATTAACCATAAACCATGAATTGTATAAAAATAAAACATCCACTATCAAACATATTACAAACCTTTAATACAATATGGAAGAATTCTATCATTATGAATCATCCTCGATCAAGAATAATATCCCGTAAAGGATTTTGACATAGTTGAAAATGATTAGAAAAAATATTTGAGGGAAATATCCATTTTTCATAAAATCATTTAAAAGTCACATAATTTACAAAATAAGTTACATAATATATATTTTTGAATCATATTTTTCCATACCACTTAGAAACATTTTAATGGAATTAAAATTTTAAAACATTCATGTCCATATGAATAAATCCTTAAAACCATTTTGAAAACATAGACATTAATGAGAATGATTTAGAATAATGAATATTTAAGACATTTAAAATGATGTTTTAGATAAAGAGTCACTTAAAAATAATACTTTTGAAAAATCTCTTATAAAACATGGACATGGATAACAAATAATTCCCAGTAAATACTTACAAATAAACCATATCGGATAATAATGAGATTGAGGAATTAACCCTTACCTTGCACTTTCTTTTGGTCAAGGGTACATTTAACCTCCTTTATAATGACCATAGTATGTTATAAAATTATACCAGAGCCATATTCATATTTATAACATCGTACATTATTCATTTATGAATTTATATTACCCATTTAATAATTATTTCCGTGTTAATTTAACATTTTGTGTAATAATCGCTTTCTTTATTGTATGTGTTTTAACTAGTTATTCTTCATCGTATAATTTAGATCATGATTTAAATACTTAAAAAATATAATCCTTGATTTATATGTCATTTATATTTAGAATATAAATATTTATAATAGATAGATATATGAAATTGAAGTCATCGTTTATAGAGACGGTATACCGTACGTAGGCATAATTGCTATTTCCGTTTTCATATTGTATTGAATGAATGTAAGTGAATAAGATATATGTAAGTAAATAGATTTATATATACCTATAGAAGAATTATTATGTCATATATTACATAATTATTAATAATATATAATTTTATAATCATTGATTAATGGTGAACATTGGAATGAATCTCATCACATCGTGGAGACGGTAATCCGTACATACACACGAGCGACAACATCATTTTATTGATGGTGAAATCGTATGTAATTGGATGTTATATCATATATAGAGAATCATTAACATGTTATATTTATTATTTACATAATTTATACTCATTATTATACTCATCCAGCTAATGAAGTGTTTGAATAACAAACTACACCATGACATGGAGACGGTAATCCATACGTACACAGGTGTGGTGACTTTGTCATTTATAGGATGGATAGAATAACGAATATGGTTGTACCATATTTTTAATTTCATCACAGTATGTATAAGGTAATGTATTTATTAGTTACGTATAAAAATAACAATGAAAGAAGAAGTGGATGAAGAATTTAACTTGAATGAGTGTGGTGAAATTATTATCTCTTCTTCGGGTGTTTCCTTTTGAGTTGAACAAAAGGGCTCCTTAGGTTGACATTCTTCTCAAGGGAAGGCCTATAGGTTGATGTGAGGGATGCTGGGAGGATACTTGGGTAGGTTTTGGTAGATAAAAATTTCTTTGTAGGTGTGATATCAAGAGAAGTGGAAGTATCCATTTATAATTGTGGTGTGGGTCACATTAGGAAAAGATTAATGTATTAATTTATTATACAATTATATTCGGTTTATAATGGATCCAAATGAATTTATCTCGAGACTTATGGTTTTATGGCTTGAAATCCTTTCAACCAATAGGTTTTAGAAAAGTTTATGTTACCTATTTATCCTTATCATTTAGATTTAACTCTTAGTTAAATAATTTAACTTTTTCTGTGTCTTCTTGTATTCTTACACTATATGTTTAAAAAACATACTCTAATCTTCTAAGAGATCATAAAGTGGTTCATTAATTACATATATAATATTATTTAAGCCCTTTTTCTGAACCATATATTTTTAGGAATATTATATCAACCAATAATATAGTATTTGTTTTAAAAATTAAATTATGTCAATTTTGACACTATTTGGTAGTCTCATTTTGTGAAAGTCACAAAAACCTTATAAATTCGAAAAAAATTTATCTAATAAACCATAAAATTCAATATTAACCAAGAAAATTAGTGGAATTCATCAAAAGTCTCAAATTACATTTATTTGGATATTTATAATAACAATTATTTTAATCCTTCTTTAATAAGGTAATTACTGCATCATTATTGTGGCATAAATAAATTTAATTATTTAATGTCTAAAAATTACAAATAAAATACCATTATGTAGGAAACCTTTTTATATTTCTAATTAATATTTTTAGTCGAATTTATCTTATGTGTAACCTTATCTTAAAAATGGTTTAGTTATTAAACATTGAATTTAACACTTTTAACTCTTCTTTAAATAAAATAATGAAAAATATCATAATCTAATCAAAGGGGACCTAAATGATCATTTTTTATTCCAATGGTTTTTTTGGTAGAATTAAAATTATCCAATAAAACTAGGACATTTGTTAGGGTAATTATAATATCATTTTAACACTAATTACCCTATTTACTTTTAACCATGGTAAATAAAAGTCAAAAGTTATTTTTCACCAAAAATTATTTTCATCTTATTGAAACAAATTTTACTTACTAATTTTAACCGTTTCACTCGGATTTTGAAAATTCAACTCACAGAAGCGGTAAAATTATGTTTTATGAAAATTTGAAAATGCTCCATGAAGGTGGGTAAAAGACGGTAAAAAGTTAAATAAAATTTTATATATCTAAATTTATTATAAAATGTAATTCCCCGACCCCGGTTACCCAGAGTTAGTGCATTATTACATAACATTGGCATGATCACTAAAGATCAAGTCTCAAATGACCGATTAGTTTAGTAGTCTTAGAAACACTAGATATATTCATAAGTCTTACATTACATCATAAAGTTAAAAAAAACTATAACATTATCTTGTCTTCATATCCCATCATACTATCCCTGAAGGTAATTCATAAATTACTTCTTCCCATCCTAGGAAAAATAAAACATTGAATGGGCTGAGCTCAGATGCTCAGTAAGGATAAAAATATAGCGGAAACTTTCATAATTAAGCATAAATATTTAAGGCAAAGTATAACTAAAACAAAAGCCTTTTAAACTTAAACATCAGCGTAATATGGAAAAGATAAAATGAAATAATGCCATTTACTTATTCACATGGATATTCGACTAGTCGAAAAACCACATGCAATATCAATAAAAACATTCACAATGATAGAATGCATAATGCCAGACTATCATAACCACACAGTCATGGCCCCGTGCCAAGACTACAAATAAGATTTTATCAAGCCCTTGTGCCAAGACACTAGTTTGTCTCATGAGACCTACCGATGCATCGAGGAGCCATAGAGGGCTCCACCCGTCACTTGTTAAGTCCAATGCAATCCTCATATGAAAATTTTGAAACATAACATAAACATTCTTATTAAAACTAGCATACGAAATGTCAATACTTTAACCCCAAACCATGAATGGTATAAACATATCACATCCACAGTCAAACATAACTCATTCGATACAATATAGAAGATTTTATTGTATCAGATTAACCTCAATCGATAATAATGAAGGATATTTACATAGATTAAAATAATCATCAAACTATTGAGTAAAATACCCCTTTTTCTTGAAAACATTTAAAAGTCACACTATTTGTCAAGAAGCCATTTAAAATAGATTTTCGAATCAAAGTGTCCCATACCAATTTGAATATTTTAAAAGGAATTTTTATTTGAAAGATTTAATGTCCATATAATTAAATCCTTAAACCCATTTTTAAAACATGGACATTAATGAGAATGATTTAGAGTAACAAATCTTTAAATCATTTTAAAAATGATAATTTAGTTAGAGTTCCTAACCAAAAGAGAGACACATGTATACAAATAATTAAGGTAATAAAAACATTGTAATATCAAGAGAATAAATGTATTCATGAGATACTATGTCAAAGTTCATTTTATACACAATATAAAAGTGATTTGGTGAATAACAACAAAGTAGTCTCAATGGAGTGTAAATTGAGATGAAATATCTCATAAAGATCGTATCCTTAGGTTAATGATACATCAAAAACATAATTATGTGTAAAAAATATAAATACACTCAATATAATTGGATATTATATTTAAAACAATCAAAGGACATTCCCACATATTCTTGTAAAAACAACACCAATGAATTGGATGTTTAACTCAACAAATCAAGATTGAGTAAAAATTACTCTTATCAGGTTCATATCAATGACTTGAGAATATATCAATAGAGTGATTATGGGAATCAAAATTATATTCACATAAAGGGTAGTGGAAATTATGACATAAGAAAATCAATAGTGATTCCACACATAATCTTGGAGTAAAATAATCAATGAATTATGCATAAAGCCGAATGAGTGGAAATTGAAATTTCAAATTCCCTTATCGATTTGGTAACTTAAGAAACAAACAACCATGAAAGAAGGATCATATAATGATGATGTAAATATCCATTAATTAAAGTATATTACACAATGAATACTAACATGGGTAGTATACACACCACATGCAATAAATAAGTGATGAATAGTGAAAATCTCACGGAATTAAAAGTGATATAAGAAACCCCATACTTTTTACTTTTTCCATGGTCAAGGGTAGGTTAGACTCCTATATAATGGTGAAATAATTGTTATTTTATTATAAAATAATCCTATACATTAATATTATATCATATATGATCTTTTAACATTTCATTGTTAATAATATCTTAGTATTATCGCCGTTTCGGGTGTTAACTTACGCGTTTTTATTTTATATGTTTTGTTACATAAGTCGTGTTTGTTATGGATAGGCTGTATATAATTCATATACTGAATGATATCAAGTACTTAAAAATTATTTTGAATCATAAAATCAGAATTAGACTTGTATGGTTACGATGGGGAATGAATCTCATCGCGCTCGTGGAGACGGTAGTCCCTACGTATGCACGAGCGATAATATTATTCTTTTGATATTAAAATCATATATAATTGGATGGTATATAATATATACAGAATAATTACCATGTTATACTTATTATTTACATTAATTAAACATCATGTTATACCCATCCAAATAATAATGTATTGAATAACAATTACACCACGACGTGGAGATGGTAGGCCGTACGTACACACATATGTTGAGATGTTATTCAAGGGATGGATAGAATTATGAATTAGGTTGTTCCATATTTATAATAACATCAAAGTATATAGAAGATACTGGAGTTATTATTTTAGAATGGACATAACTAGTAAATATGAAGTAGAAGAAGTAAGGAACTTGAATGATGGTTGTGAAAACATTACCTCTTCTTCGTGTTCTTCCATTTGATTTGTTCAAAAGGGCCCTATAGGATGGATTTATGATCAAAATAAGGACTCTAGGATAAATTGAGGTAAGTTGAGATAATATTTGGGCAGGTGTTGGCCGAGAAAAGAGGACATGAAGGTGTAAATTAGAGAGAAGTGGGAGTACCATTTTATAAGAGGGGTGAGGGGATCCTTCAGAAAAGCTAGAAATATATTTTTTATAATTATTTCATATTCGTTTTATAATGGCTCAAAAGTGGATTATTTAAAGTTTAAGGTAGGTATGGGTCGCAATCTTTTCAACCAATATATTTTAGACTGGTTTGGGTCAGTATATTAACCTTATCATTTATATTTAACTCTTAGTTAAATTGTTTGACATTTACCATGTCTCTTTGTATTTTTATATAATATAGTTAATCAACATACCATATACATCAAAGAGACCCCCCAAGTGGTCAATTAATGATAAAAATACCAAGATATAAGTCCTTTGGCCGAATCATATATTTTTAGGAATTTAATATCAATTAATAATATAATATTTGTTTTAAAAAAATATTATATGTCAATTTTGACATTATTTGGTATTTGATTTTTGTGAAAATCATCACATAATGATTACTTCGAACAAACATAATTAAATTAATACTAACATGTCATATTAATATATAAATTTTGTTTAATTAATTAAATGTCTAAAATTATATTTATTTGGTTATTTATAATATCAATTATTTTGTTATTTCACTAATAAGGTAATTACTGCATCATCATTGAATTATAAATAAATTATACTATTTAAGGTCTAAAAATTATAAATAAAATAAAATTAGGTAGGAAATCGTTTTAACTTCCTAATTAATATTTATAATAAAATTTATCTTATGTATAATCCTATTTTAAAAATGTTTTAGTTATTAAACTGTGATTTTATCTCTTTTAACTCTTCTTTGAATTAAATCATAATAAATGTCCTAATCTAATCCATGTGGACCTAAATGAAAATATTTTATTCCTAAGGTTGTTTTTGGTCGAGATACACTTGTCTAATAGAATTAGGACATGTGTTAGGGTAATATTAATATCATTATTAACCTTAATTACCCTATTTACTTTTAACCGTGGTAAATAAAAGTAAAAAAGTTATTATTCACCAAAAATTATTTTCATCTCATTGAACCACATTTTACTACTTGATATTAACCATGTCTCTCAAAATTTTGAAATTACACTCACATAAGTAGTAAAATTAAGTTTTATGTGAATTTCCAAATTCTCCAAGGAGGTGGGTAAAAGACGGTAAAAAGATCAACAAACTTTTTATATATCTAAATTTATTATAAGACAACTCCAATGAATTACATTGAACATATATAGGTATTATGTATCTATTTTGATATTAATTAAATTTAATTAAAATAAATTATTATTTAAATAAAAATTCAGTTTTAAACTATAACTCAATGTTTTTTTCACTATTCATCAAAAATTGAATGTTTTCAGAAAAATACCAAAATTCACCGTAATCTAATTTCGATATTACAAATCAAAAAATGAAGTCCATTTTGAAGGATAAAATTTATAAAATTTTATAAAGTGGGTATTACAATTCATAAGAGTTAGTTTGATTGGTTGTGGTGTGTGTTAGAACTGAAAGTTGCGTACAACACATGCTACTATATTATTCAAAGAGAAGCATACCCTGGAAGCTTGGGGTGTTACATTCTCCACTCCATCAAATAATATCATCCTCAAAATTTTTAAAATTTATCTTGGGAATATAATGTAATGTCCCACATCGGAAAAAGTGTCAATAAATCTATCACCTTAAAAGAATGAAAGAGAAGTACGAAGGATACCCATGATAACTAATACAAGTATTCCATGTCGGAAAACATGGATATGGAAGATAAAATAAGTGTCATGTTCTGATGGAGATTGATAGAAAACAAGATCAGGAGAAAGTTAACAACAAGAAAGCCACAAACATGTGATGGGACAAACGATCATTAGTTTCCCAGTAGTAAAAGTATGCGGACAACTTTTTTTAAGTTACATTACATAAAGATGAGGAATTCATTTACGAGATTGACTAAGAAAATAAAGAAATATTCTTAATTTTTAAGCATAGTTTCATTCTTTAAAAAATATCCACCACTGACTCATTTTTTTAAATGATGAGTTTTCAAGGAGACTTGGTTACACTAGAAGAGCTAGAATAAACCTCTATAGAATAACATGATCCATAAAAGATAACCTTTATATTTACCTTGTATTTAGAGATTAATCAAAACCAAAACGGTTAGTACAAGATCTGATGATCCCCTAAAAGGATATTCCTTTAGAGAAAGAAACACTAATATTAATTTCTAAAATTAAACCAATAGTACCCAAAAGTTAAATAAATACCATTCAATAAACACTTTTCCTTAAAATACTTCAATATAATCCAAACTAATATTGAAACCCAAAAGATAGAAGAATTTTGTTATGTAGTCTTCCATGTTAAATAGTCTCTCCAAATTACATCTAATACTCTTAAAGTCACATACTTAAAAGTAATTAACCTAATCACATATTCTCTATTATAGGTTAAACATTTCCATAAATAACCCAAATCACTATAAATCCATATCGAAAACGTAGATAAAAATCCACCATTACTCTTGAAATGAAATCCCATAGTATTCTAGTTTCCTTGGGCATATAGTGTTCCCAACAAATCAAACATCTTCCAAAATAACATTTATCACTTAATCAACAAATCATTTTCCTATAATAAGGGTATTCATTTGATAAGACATAAGAACCCAAATCAACATATTATTGATCAATAAAGGCATTTAACTAAAAATAACTAGTCACACTAACCAGGGACTTCATGTAGTCTAGTGGTAGGTGATAAATCCCAATCACACTTTTGTTGTGGGTTTGATTCCCACAGCTTTGTCTGATGCGACAGGTTTTCAAATGGTCTGCATGTTTCCCTTTTTCAAAAACAATATTTTATAACATTACAGAAATGAGATAAATACTTCAAAATAACCATAACATAATTGAACCACACAAGTTATCTCATACCTTAAATTTTCATCCAAAAATAAAATAACTTGTAATTACCTCGAATTCAAGGATCATAGAAAATCAAATGGTTATTTATAACTATATCTACAAGAGAAAAGATAATTCTTCAAATAATATCATTTCAACATGATAAATACTAGGGTTACACATATAAGAGAAAATTCACCCAAAGTAATCTCAACAACAAAGAGCACTAATACCTTTAAACATGTTTCCATGAATTTATTTCCATATAGGTTTTTCCTTGCCTAGGAGGTTATCCTATAGAATAGGTCATTGACATGTGTGATTCCAAGGTCCCTTAAATTTTCAAAAAAAAGACCATAATTGGAATCTTAGGATCATTTTTATTTTCTTCCGTAGTACCCATAGTTTTTCATCGGAAATTCTTTACTTTATGCCCTTCATTCCCACACATAAAGCATTTATTTGTTCCATTGAGACACTTTACTAGGTGTCTGCTTCCACATTTCTGGCATGACAGAAATTGAGCTTTCTTCTCTCCATGGTCTCCACAATTGGAGCTCTTATCATTCATCACCTTTCTCTTCTTTGTTAACTCTGAGAGTTGGTTAATATATATGTTGTTGATCATATTTTTGGAAAACTGATTTGGAATGAACATGATATCTTTTATGCCTATCAAAATTCCAGTTTGATTCTCATTTCCACCACCGTTCCCTCCTTGTACATCATTCTCAATGTTACTATGACTTCCTTGGACTCCAGCCATTGACTAAAACCAGAAAGCATTGTGTGAGTAACAATAGTCATAAAATCATTTAGAGAATATCATGACCCCATATTCTCAATATTAAACACCTTAAGATTAATGAAGTTCATTTATTCTCATATTGTATAAAAATACTTCAAAATGGTTTGTAAAGAAAATGTAAATTATCCTATTCATATCCCCCAGGAGTGTCATAACCAAGAGTGTAGAAAGGCCCGTTTTCGTGCAAGTGTTCCCGTTTGAGTCTATCTCAAAGTAGTATTTTCGGGGTTTACCCTTAGGTACAACTGTGCTAGAGACGCCTCAACCTGCTCGTATCTAGACACAAATATATTTATCGGAAAACTCACAAAATCTCTACAATACCAAAATTCTAGGAAGTTCTTCAATACTAATTATCAAAGTCTATCTTAGGGCTATGTGCTCTAATCAGAGTTTATCTAAATCTAGTTTCCAAGGTTTGTACTAAACATTCTCTGATACCAAATGTAACGCCCTGACCCCGGTTACCCAGAGTCGGTGCATTATTACATAACGTTTCCATGATAACAAAAAGATCAAGTCTCAAAATACCGATTAGTTTAGTAGTCTTCGAAACACTAGATATATTCATAAGTCTTAAATTACATCATAGAGTAAAAAAACTACAAAAACATCTTGTCTTCAAATCCCCTCATACTATCCCTGCAGGTCGTTCATAAATTAATTCTTCACATCCTAGGAAAAATAAAAAATTGAAATGGGTGAGCTAAGATACTCAGTAAGAATAAAAATATAGTAGAAACTTTAATAATTAAGAAGAAACATTTAAGTGAATGTATAACTAAAACAAAATCCTTTTAAACATGAACTTCAACGTAATATGGAAAAGATAAAATGAAATAATGCCATTTACTTATTCACATGGATATTCTACTTGTCTAATAACCACATGAAATATCAATAACCACTTTCATAATAATGGAATGCATAATTCCTGACTATCATAACAACATAGTCATGGCCTCGTGCCAAGAATGAAAATAAGATTTTGTCAAGGCCTTCTCCCAAGCCACTAGTTTGTCTCATGAGACCTACCAATGCATCGAGGAGCTATAGCGGGCTCCACCCATCACTTATTAATTCCAATGGATTCCTCATATGAATATTTTGAAACATTACATAAACATTCGTATTAATACTAGCATATGAAATGTCAATACTTTAACCATAATCAATGAATGGTATTAAAATAGCACATCCACAGTCAAACATAACTCATTCGATACAATATGGAATATTTTATTGTATCAGATTAACATCAGTCGAAAATAATGAAGGATGTTGACATAGATTAAAATAATCATCAAACTATTGAAAGAAATATCCCCCTTTTTCTTGAAAACATTTAAAAGTCACACTATTTGTCAAGAAGCCATTTAAAATAGATTTTTGAATCAACGATTCCCATACCATGTTGAAATTTTAAAAGTAATTTTTATTTGAAATCATTAATTTTTATATAAATAAATCCTTAAAACCATTTTTAATACATGGACATTAATGAGAAATATTTAGAATAATAAATCATTAAAACATTTTAAAAATGATATTTTTGTTAGAGTTCCTAAACAAAAGAGATACACATGAATACAAATAGTTGAGTTAATATAAACTTCGTAATAACATGAGAATAAAGGAATTCATGATATACTATGTCAAAGTAAATTATATACACCATATAAAAGTGATTTGGTGTATAACCACAAAGGAGTCTCAATGGACTGTAAATTGAGATGAAATCTCTCATAATGGCCATATCCCTAGGTTAAGGATAAATCAATGACATAATTATGTTTGAGAAATATAAATACACTCAATATTATTGGATATTCATTGTAAAACAATCAAAGGATATTCACACATATTCTTGTAAAAACAACACTAATGAATTGGATATTTAACTCAATAAATCGAGATTGAGTAAAAATTACACGTATCAAGTTCATATCGATGACTTGAGAATTTATCAATGGAGTGATAATGTATATCAAAATGATATAAAAATAAAGGGGAGAGGAAATTATGACATATGAAAATGAATAGCGATTCCACACATAATCTTGGAGTAAAATAATCAATGAGTTATGCGTAAAGCCGAATGAGTGGAAATTGAAATTTCAAATTCCCTTATCGATTTGGTAACATATGAAACATACACCCATGAAATAGGGATCATAAAATGATGATGTAAATATCCATTAATTAAAGTATATTACACAATGAATACAATCATGGGCAGTACACACACCACATGCAATAAATAAGTGGTGAACAATGGAAATCTCACAGAATTAAAAGCGAGATAAGAAACCTATTACTTTGTACTTTTTCCTTGGTCGAGGGAAGGTTAGACTCCTGTAAAATGTTTAAATAATTGTTATTTTATTATACAAGAATCATATACATTAATATGATATCATATATGATCGTTTAACATTGCATTGTTAATATTATCTTAGTATTATCATCGTTTCGGGTGTTAACTTACTCATTTTTCTTTTAGTTGTTTTGTTACATAAGTCATGTTTGTTATTAATAGGTTGTATATTATTCATATACAGAATGATATAATGTCTTTAAAAATTATTTTTAATCATAAAAAGAGACTTATACTTGTATGGATACGATGGGGAATGAATCTCATCACGTTATTGGAGACGGTAGTCCGTACGTACGCACGAGCGATAATATCATTATTTTGAAATTAAAATCATATATAATTCGAGGGTATATCATATGTAAAGAATAATTATCATGTTATACTTATTATTTACATGAATTCCACATCATTATTATAGCCATCCAAATAATAATGTATTGAATAACAATTACACCACGACGTGGAGACGGTAGGCTGTACGTACGCACGTATGGTGACATGTTATTCAAGGGATGGATAGAATAATGAATTTGTTTGTTCCATATTTATAATAACATCAAAGTACATAGGTGGTACTAGAGTTTTTATTTTATACTGGAAATAGCAGGGAATGAAGACATTGAAGATGAAAGGAACTTGAAAGAGGGTTGTGAAAACTTTACCTCTTCTTCGGGTTCTTCATTTTGATTAGCTCAAAAGGTTTCAATAAGTTGGATTTATGATCATTCTATGGCATCTAAGTTGAATTGAGGGAATTTGATAGAATATTTGGGTAGGGTTTGGCCGAGCCAAAAGACTTTGAAGGTTTATATTATAGAGAAGGGGGAGTACCATTTTATAAGGGGGTGAGGGCCTCGTTTGGAAAACATAGAAATATTATTTTATAATAAATTAATATTCAGTTTCTGATGCCTCCAAAGTAGACTATTTAATGGTTATGGTGGGTATGGATCTAAATCCTTTTAGACAATAGATTTTAGACAGTTTTGGGTCACTATATTAACCTTATAATTTATATTTAACTCTTAGTTAAATAGTTTGACATTTACCATGTCTCTTTGTATTTTTATATTATATTTTCAATAAACTTACTATCTACATCCAAGTGACCACAAAGTTGTCCATTAATGATACACCTATCATGAGATAAGTCCTTCGGCCGAACTTTAGATTTTTAGGAATTTAATATCAATTAATAATATAATATTTCATTTAAAAAGCTTTTATATCAATTTTGACACAATTTGGTATTTGATTTTTTTTAAAATCATAATAGAATGATTACTTCTAAGAAACCTAAATAAATCAATAATAACATGTCATAGTAAGCTATAAAATTCGAGTAATTCATTAAAAGTCTATAATTATATTTATTTGGGTATTTATAATATCAATTGTTTTAATATTCCACTAATAAAGTAATTACTACATCATCATTGTATAATAAATATATTAAATTATATAATCTCTAAAAATTATAAATAAAATACAATTATTTAGGAAATATTTTTATCTTTATAATGAATATTTATAATCAAATTTATCTTATTTATAACCCTATATTAAAAAATATTTTAGTTATTAAACTTTGAGTTTATCTCTTTTAACTCTTCTTTGAATTAAATAAAAATAAATGTCCTAATGTTATCAAAGTGGACCTAAATGATAATATTTTATTCCTAAGGTTGTTTTTGGTCGAGATAAACATGTTCAATAGAATTAGAACATGTTTTAGGGTAATATTAATTTCATTTATACCCTTAATTACCCTATTTACTTTTATCCATGGTAAATAAAAGTAAAAAGTTACTATTCACCATAAATTATTTTCTTCTCATTGAACTAGATTTTACTATTTGATTTTAACTGTGTAGCTCGGATTAATGAAATTCCCTTCACAAAAGAAGTAAAATTATGTTTTATGTGAATTTCCAAATTCACCTAGGAGGTGGGTAAAAGATGGTGAAAAGTTCCATAAAATTTTTATATATCTACAATTATTCTAAACTATATCCAATGAATTACATTGAACTTATATAGGTATTATGTATCTATTTTTCCTTAATTAAATTTAATGAAAATAAATAATTATTTAAATAAAAATTCAGTTTTAAACTATAACTCAGGGTTTTTTCATTATTCATAAAAAATTGAATGTTTTCAGAAAATTACCAAAAATTCACCCTAAGTTAATATTGATATTCCCAATCCAAAAAATGAAGTCCATTTTGAAAGTTAAAGTTTATAAAATTTCTAAAAGTGGGTATTACTATTCATAATGACTTGTTTGATTGGTTTTGGTGTGTGTTAGAACTCGAAGTTGCGTACAACACAGACAAATGTATTATACAAAGAGAAGCGTATCGTGGAATCTTGGAGTGTTACATAAAATGACTAAGATGAATTAAATTGAACATATATATGTATTATGTATCTATTTTGACTTAAAATAAATTAAATTAAAATAAATAAATACTTAAATAAAAATTATGTTTTTGTACAATAACGCAATATTTTTTATTATTCATCAAAAATTGAATGTTTTCAGAAAAATACCAAAAATTAAACCTACGATAATTTTGATATTCTGAATTTAAAATTATTTTTATTATACCATTTTCAAAACATAGAATTTTCATTTATTAATTTAGAATTAATTTCTGTTGTGAAAACCAAAAAGCAGGTTTTTAAAAAGTAAAATCAATTAAAAGATTGACATGTGTTTATGTCAAATTTAAAGGTGAAATTACTTATAATGACCAAGATTGTATTAAATGATAAAAATAAAATCTAATAATACTTCTAAACCATTCAAAATAATAATTTCACACTATAAATTGTTTTGTATAAAAAGGTTATTTTCCGTTAAAAATTATTATTTTTCACTATTCACTGAAATACGAAAGTTATTAGAAAAACACAAATAATTTATTGAACCTCAATTTTTATGTCTTGATTGTAAATAAGAAGTTTATTTTTTCAAATTTAATATATTAAGGTGTCAAATACTGTATTTAAAAAGGGTTTTCCATTAAAAGGATGAAACATTGCATTTTTTAAAAAATAATTCCTTAATCTAAAAGAAATGATTTTGTTCTTATTAATGTCTAAAAACACATAATATAGATGCTAAAATTACATGGAATATATGAAATTCAAAATTTAGATAATATTATTCATAACCAATTTTGAACGGCTATTTTGGTATGTAGTGGTGTGCTTGAACTCGGTGTTGCGTGTAAGAGAAACTATTGAATTACTTTGAAGAAATAACATACTATGAAATATTGGTGTGTTTCAATCCCCTTAAATCCATTCCATAGGATGGGTCAGGTTTTGGGTTGGATGGTACCCCAGCTTAGTTCATGACACCCTCATAATTGAATCAATGACTGATTTACATTAGAACACTGGAACCAAATTTAGATCCATCACATAATAAATTTATAATTAATTTAGGAAATTGAAATTTACTGTATGATGAATTATTTCTTCATTTATGGATATTACAACATTTCTACATCATATTCTCGTTTTGTTAATAGAATCCATTGTAGATTCCCTCTAGCGTTGATCCCCATTTGTACCCCAATACATATAGAATCTTTTTAGGAATCTTAAAGTTATGGTCCAAAATACCCTAACACTTTCATTGTTCATCCTTGATCACCACAATTATCATTTCATAGAAGGATTCTCCACGATATCTCAAAAATATAAGGGGTTTTATAGGAGAATCACTCTCAATTAATTTGATTGTACATACAGAATATCTATCAATATCTTGAATAATTCTTGATTTCATTGTACACAACTCAATTGGAAAGTGTACTAGGATCGAAAACATATAATTTGTTTTAAATATTGATAGGGATAGGTAATAATAATTAAAATTATCTTTTATTGTTTCATTAATCCCCATGGAACCCCACTTGCATAATAATAATATTATTATTATATTTTTTATTATATATCATCACGTGAAAAAACAAGGATTTGTCGAATTTGTTTTGTTGAATAAATTGAAGAAAATATATTTAAGTAACACTTAATATATGTTATTTATCATCATAACTTTAAACTTCGTATTCATATCCTCCAATTTTTTATTTCCTTTATTAATGATTATTAATAGATAAATAAATATCATTTCATTATTTTTCAATAAATAAACATTATACTCTTTAAAAAGAAAATAAATATTTACTAAATATTCCAAGTAGATAATATTCCCCTTCAATAAATAGTGATGATACATATGATATCAAGATAATATTAAATATTATAAAACCATTTATGAGAATTATCAATTTTCATGATGTTAAAGAAAAAATAATATATTCATTCAATTGATTCTATAAATACACTTGGTGTATAACCCACTAGGATTATTTCCTAGTAGATTTAGGAAGATCTTGTAAATCCATGTATAGAATCTAACAACACACCAAGGAACTCATAGAGAATGGTGTTAATTTGAAAATAAAATTAAATATAATCTTAATTTGTATTGTGTGATATAATCCCTTTATCAAGATATCGGTATTCAAGATGGTTTCATGTTGGGTTCATCAACAAGTTAGATCGATATCCCATTCATTTAATATTTTTTAAAATGAATATATCCTTGGTATTCCATGGATATGGAATTATTTGTGACATTTAATTCTCATCAATGGTATTGATATGCTGTCCCACCATAATGATCAAAAGGGATCAATTATTGTATTATTCATTAATGCAATAATAACTGTGAAGCATCCAATGTATCTTAAGTCACTAAAAATATGTGCCTTCACAGTTTTCTTTAGAACAAATAAAATTTTATAACAAATAGTTTCTATTAATAGTAATTATAAGGTGTATGTATAAAGAAAATTTTTAATAGAAATGAAAATTCAATGACATATATAAATGTGGAATTTCTACTGGAGAGTCATGTTCTCATAATATCGAGTATTAAAAATTAACAATGGTGTACAATGAGAGAAAATTCTTAAATGTCCTATGAGTATCCATCCCCGATAGCCTATAACTTTTTAGCCTTGTAAAATGATATCATCCGAAAAAAGAATTTTTTATGAATATTTTAATCATACTTTTGGGTTCCCATCATAATAGGGAACTATTATGGACGTTCAGTGCAAAAAATGCACCTGAGTCTATATCACATACTAATTCACCTAAAAGAACAATTATCTCGGGATAATATGATTATTTATATTAAAAATAATTAATAGTAAAAACCATAAAGTATATAGAATTTGGTTTTAGGGAACCATTATAAAATATTTCTCTAATTTTACCAATTCATTTTTAATTATGTGAGATTGTTTTATTCTTATAAATAAATTTACATCCATTAATTATGAGGAAATTACAATTTTTTTTTTAAAATTAGTAAAATTACATTTTTAAGATTGACTGATTGTTTCAATGAAAATGAATTATAACAACAAATTCCCCATGAATTATGAAAAGAACAGCTTACATTTGACTTGATTTTATTGGAGAAAAACAATGCTTTCTATAAAAAAATTATCAAAAATAGTGTACTAACTATATAGATGATCACACTCTTTATGATACTCCATTTTAATACTCATTAATGGAATAATAACATGGATATAAAAAACTCAATATATTATATCACTATGTGGAATTATCCAAAGGAAATTTTGAAATGAATGTTTCAACATTAAAATTGTTCATCCACACAACCTTCCAAATATTCCTATAAGAAAAAATATTAATGATATGATTGAGTTATTTTCCCACTGTTATATATATAATTATAACACTCATAAAATTTATTGGAAGAAGAAGAAAATATTCCAAAAAATAATTCCTATAAATACCTAGATTTAGAATCATACATTGAAATCTCTAATGGATATATTTTGTCTAGATATTTAGAAAACTAATGTAGTTGTATTTCACTAACAAATTTATGATCATATAAATTTCTCTTAAATATGTAGTTTAAATATTTTTTGTTAACTTTCATGATATTTTTTTTATTTTTATGATTATAATTTTTTTAAAATATATTTTTCTAACTTTTTTTGATTATTTTATATTAATAACATTTACTGATTAAAACTATATTATTATTTTTAGGAGATTCATTAATTCAAGGATTATTATAAGTTTATTTTATTAATATTTATTATTATTAATTTTCTACAAGATAAATACATGTTATTTAACATTTTATATTATTATAATTATTATTACTATTTATAATAATTGTATTAAATTTGTATAATTATTAATATTACGATTATTAATATGTATATAGATAATAGTTTAATCCCAGAAATAATTTTATTATATTGACATAAATGTTTATACTTACACACACACACATATATATATCTTAAAATCATATCATTTGTAAATAATATAATTTATATATTTATAATGATTGGAGAGAATATGGGGATCTATGGGAGTGCTACGTGAGTGGGTCGTCAATTCCTTGTTGATCGAAGATGGCCCCTTTGGCCCAAGCTTTGATGGATTTGAATTTCTCCAATAAGGTTGATGATGGTGGTGGAAAGATTGATTTTCCTTGATATTTGTTCTATCTGGGTGTAGCAGCTTCAGTAGAACCTAGGTTGGACTCCTAATCTATGAATAAAAACTCATTTGATCGGGTGGTTTGTGAAGAGGATAAACCCTTTCCTTCTACAGAGGTAGATCCTTCTTTCATTGAACCTATTCTTCTAGATTTTTGTTTAGACATATCGAAAATCCTGATCTCGTAAGGCCTGGCACATTGGTTCCTATGGATTTGTGAAATCAGGAGGTCTCGAAGGCTGTAACTAAGTTGTGGTCAAATGTTGTTGCTATTGATTTTTTTACAAGTATTTTGAGTGGTTCATCTGTTGAATGTAATTTTATTTTGAGAAAAAATCCTAGGATATTTTTGAAGTAGATCCTAAAATCATTTAGATGAGTATAAAGGCTTTTCTATATTCTATTATTGAAGGTATCTCTACTCAACTGAAGATTGAAACATGGAAAGTTGAGGATTTGATAATTATAATTATTTAAATTTGGGGTTTTGATACTTGGAAAATTGTTTTGATTAGTATGGAATATTTTCATATTAAGTTTCCTTCTATAGATTTGAATTTGAAGTCATGGATTTGTTGTTTTTTCAATTTTCAACTTGGCATTCCTAGATTTCAGGACTCTGATTTATGGTTTGATATTTTTCAATAAAAAAATTTTGTTGTTCAATATTGGATTCAGGTTAAAGGTTTCAATTGCTTCTTTGGGAACCCAAATAATGTTTGTTATGTTTCTGTGGAATTTGGAACACCAATTAAGACTGACAAGGATAATGAGATGGCCATGTATGGGCATTATGCCTGAATTTTTGGTGAATTTGATCTTTGTTAAACTCTCATTGAAAATTTATATCTTGTTCCATGTGATTATAAATTTGAGCATTCAATTGAATATGAGGATGTTATTGATTATTTTCAACTATTTGTTCCTTGGAAAAGTAATAGAATATGTTTTAGGGGGTTTTGATGATCGAGCTATAATAGGTACTTGAAATGTGTAAATAGTTGTAAGTTCACGTTTCTATTTTCTTATGGAAAGAAATATTCAGATGAAAAACATAATATATAATTGGTTGGGATGAATTTTCATAATGAGATGCATGGTAGGGGTGATGTTCCACTACCCATTAATGATATTGTATTTTCTAATCCCATGAGTGATACCAGATTTATTCCACTTCACAATTCCATTACCTATGTTGATGTGGTTGAAAAAACTAGACGGATGTTAGGGGATGGTTTTTCTTTAGTTTTTTATGGTGATTAGTTGGATATTTTAGTAGAGGTAGGTTTGCAAGAATCTGACATTGGTATTGTGGAATATGTATTGGGTCCTAGGCATCCTAATGTTGGCCAATGAGGTGATTCCCCTGGGTGCATAAAGGCACATACAACAGATATTATACAGAATTAACCTATGGAAATAAGTATGAAAAGGACGAATTTTATAATCATGATAAGGTAGTGGAATCTCACACTGGTGGAACCCAAAAAGGTAATTTATATTATATGATTGTGTCAATAAATAATGCGGCATTTTATCAACTCTACTTTGATGGTTTAGAGGGCTTCAGGATGCATAATGAAAGGGAAGTTACAGGTAGTGTTGCAGTAGACAAGGACCATGTAGTGATGTAGGGGGAGTACTTTTAAGACTATTTTTTATTTTGGTGGGGATATTACAATGGATAATGTTGAAAACTCTGGTAATGAAACTAAATAGGTATATGAAGGTGGGGTAGTCCATTTTTCTACACACAAGAGCATTGGTGATGTAGTGTCTCATTCTCCACAAGATTTTGTGGATTCCACACCTCAGTAGTGTCTTTTGGCCTCTGGGAATGAATTTTCTAGAACTAATTCACTATAGAATTTTACTGATCATTAACATGAAGATGTTTTTCTAGAAATTGACAAGGATGGAGGTCACACTGTTCATCCACATAGCAAGGATGACTCCTCAAACATAGATTTTCATGGTAATAATTTTCCATATCCTAGGAAATAGTTGTGAGGCAGACACTTGAGAGGTCATGGAGGCTCATGAGGAAGGGGTGGTCAACACAACAAAAGAAGACTATTCAAGATTCCTTATTATTCTCTGGTGGTGTAGGTGTACCAAATTGTATACCTTGGTATTTTTTATTCTCTCTATATGTTCACTAATATGTATATAAAATTTTTTGGGCCATGGGTTTTAATCAATGGTCTTCAACATTTGTAATATATATTTATAATTAAAACACTTATTTTCATTACTATTATCATAATTTTAATATTTATTGATTGACATTATATCAAATTATTATTTTGAAATTTTAATTTTAAATTTTAGTTATGAATTTTTATTGGCAGATACGCTAGTAAGGGAATCAACCTTCTAATAGTCTATAACAATAGTGATATCAATTAAAAATTACTACTCATCAACATTTTCATAAACAACACGCCAAATCTAGCTAACCCATATAAGCTTATGTAGAACTTTGAAATTTAACCCTCACATATCTAAACACCCACATTCTATACAACAAGCTCAACTAATATCGACCTTCCCTTCTAGCCTATGTGACATCCATATCCACCATCCCTTTGGATTGCATCAACACTATCTCATTCCAAACCTCATGAAAAAAATACCATGACACACAAATCCTTAGTGATGCTCTCATGGACACATCATCTCCATGATTGTTGCAACAGTAAAGAGCAAAGGCTCCCCTAGTGAACTAAATAAAAAATATATACGGGAATATGCCCCTCTCCCTTCACTTATACAAAAAAAATAAAACTATCGATCCATGCTCTGAAGAGGTCAATGGTTCACTACATACTACTAGAGTTGTCATAATATCCATTTCTGTAGAGGATCACATTGCATCTCAAGATAGTGAGATATAAATTTATGTAAGCACGAAAGTAAAAAAATTTGGATGATAATTATGATTATAATTTTATGGCATTACCATTTTCTTACCCCTTTAATTTTTTTGTTGTAATGTCTGGGTAATTTATCTCCTTGCCGGGACGGTGACTGAGTATGCATTTGTTGTGCGTTCCCTGTTGAAACTTTATTTTGATATTATTTTTTCAATTGAAATGATTTTAATTTTTATTTTTAACTAGTTAATTATATTTTTGTTGAAAAAAATATGAAATTCAATCCATATAATTTAATTAATAGTGGATTAAGTAATACAGATAATTTAAACATCATTCATTGATCATAAAACAAATAAGAGATATAATGTTTCCAGAAATGAGTGGAACAATTTTCCTAAATAGTTTGTTAATTAAATTAAGATCATAATTAAAATATAACACTAGAGAATAGGACCATAAATACATTAGTACTTGAAAAAATTCTACAAAAAAGATCTATATTTTTTTAACACGAGAGATGATTGAGAAGGATATAAAAAAATTACTAAGATGTGTTTAGTGAATTAGAAAATGACCTTCCTAGAAATGATATATTAGAAAATTAAAATAAGAGTTATATTAGAAAATGACCTTCCTAGAAATGATCAAAAGAGATGTGTTTAGTGAATTAGACCACAAGTTCTATGTTCATCGAGCATTATCTCCACATTTACAATACAAATTAGATGATTTTTTTTTTCAAATTAGATGTTACATGAATGAACAAACAATATTTTTTCACAATTGTTTGGGATTATATTCTAGTCTAGCATTAAAAATTATTATGTATGGGTTTTTTTTGGCATTACTTTCCTAGACAGTGGAGAAATATATATTGGATTTACTAAGAAATGAGTCACCAATAGAATGATATTTACAACATTAAGGATAATGGAAACCTCCAATAGGTATATATTATATTAATCATCCAAATTCACAAGTTGAGATCATCAGAACTCACATTTTTATACCCCCATGTAGACCCTTCTACCAACTTTTTTGAAATTGACACAGTGATCAAAGACTGAGAACTACTATGGGATATGAACAAAAAAACAACTTTAGAATTAAATCATGATTTTTGAGGTTGAGGATCAATGTTAACCATTATGAATTTATTTCATTGAAGATCATCCTATAGTAGCATCCTGTGAAATTTCATTGATTAAAAATTGAAGGACCCTATTTTCATGTGACCATATTTCTCATGATCTATGACATAATA
The DNA here is from genome assembly GCA_963277665.1 of Viscum album. NCBI lineage: Eukaryota > Viridiplantae > Streptophyta > Magnoliopsida > Santalales > Viscaceae > Viscum > Viscum album. Next base: position 1,892,758,071 of record OY728156.1, read on the forward strand.
AAATATATTGGGGGTGACCGATGATGAATTGGTCATGAGACTATTATAATTCTCATTATAAGGTAAATCAATAGTCTGGCTGTAAAATTTGGACCCAAATACTATCTTCGTATTGAATATAGTAAGATAAAATATTTATTGATCGGAAGTACAAGATAACATAGACACTAAAAAACAAGTGAGGCCTCAACTCCTTCTTCAAAACAAGATATGAATTAGTTTGTTATTATTGAGAGAGATTTAAGGATTTTATACAATGTCTTTCTTTTCACGAGATGAATTTAACAAAAAAATTAAACCATCTACTATAGACTTAAATATAAGGGTATGTTATAGATCAAGACATCCACTAGAAATTCATTCCTGGAAATGGATCTGTAATTTCATTACACCTTACAAAATAATATGGAACAACACAATTTTTAGTGGTTAATGATTTTCCCTTAATAATATAATATTTTAATGAAGTTTATTCTCATACATGCATAACTATGAAATTTGAATCTCTCAATTTTAGTATAGAGAACATGTCAATGAGTTTTCTTAATCCTTTCATTGTCATCCAAGTTTATCATTTCCAACAATGGTATGATCCTCATGATTCTAAAATGTATCAGTATAAAACCTATAAGTATAATTTTTTTAAGTTTACATTATCATTTACAATAGAGGAAATTAACAAACTATTACAAAATAATATTGTAAAACATTAAAAAAATTATTGGTCATAAGGAACTAGTGGATTCTCAACCAATGAACCAAAACATGGATCTTTATATGTTCACTGATCAATATTACTTCATAACTACAGAAAAATTTCAAGTACAAAGATATAAATAGGAATATAAAACACCATCTTATCAATAGAAAATATAATGGTACGAAATGAAAGAAATAGTCTATGGTCGTCCTACAACACAATGTCAACCTAATTAAGGAGAAAATATATAAATAATAATGACTTCTAATGAATAAATTTTATAGTCATAAGGCATGGTGAGAAAAATTTAAATCTTGAAATAAAAAAATATAATCATCCATGTGAAAAAATATGAAATAAATTAGGTTAGTTTTCAACACCAATGAAGGACCTAGAGAAGGTAAATCTACCGTGTATCACAAGAGTCAACCAAAGAGATGAAGAAAAATTATTATAATTAACTAATGGAATTTTTTTACATTATCAAAATGACTAATAATGACTAGTAGAATAGACAAGTCACCCATTGATGAGGATGGTGATTCAACAAACAGTTTTTATCCAGTTAAATATAAATTGAAGAATAAGGAAAATGAATAGGTGAAACATGAAAATTAATGAAACATAAATGAAAAGGAAGAATTTTTTCAAAGAGTTTTAGATCACATAACACCTCATAAATTATCAAAAATACATAAGAAAAGGATCTTGGATACTCAATTTTTTAAATTCTAGGAGATATTAAGAAACTTTACAAAAATATCCCTTTTGGAGAGTACGTCACAAAAATTACTCACTATGCTAAATTTCTCAATGTGATTCGATGAAAAATGTGGAAGATTGATGATGTCGGGATAATTTTAATTCATGAATAAGAAAAAAATTATACCTAGATTCATCGGTCCTAAACTAAGATACGATGGAAGGTATACTATACCCTATATTGTTAGAGGATGAAAATTTGGGGGGGCAATATGAGACCTCATAGATAGAGAAAACCACATTCCATCTAGAGTTCATGATCAAATTCAAATTTGAAAATTAAATCCAACTATCAAAACATATAAAATAGAGGAACTATTAATAATGAATCATCATGTAAATATATATAACATTATTGAAATGGTCTATAAATTTTAAATCCATTAAAAATTAGTTATCCAAGATTTTGAATATTATAAAAATTATCTAATCATTCTTGGGAGACCCTTATTAGATACATGTAGTTCTATTATAAATTTCCAAGAAATAAAATTAATTTTTAGTTCTGGGGAAGGAAACATAACATGGAAATAGAATGGGGATACTATTCCCATTGTTTTATAAGATTTATATTGTGTGGGACAACCTACCAGTTTATTTCATTGTGCTAACGACAATGTATGACATAATCACTGGTGATGTCAATGCCTATTGAATAAGAAGAAATGACTGATGAGATATTGTGACTTATATCATGTGATGTATTTTCAACTTACCATATGATAATGTAATCAGGGATTCCATGTCACGAACCAAATCAATATGCCATGAGAAAAATGGAAAAATTTTAATTTTTTCCTCACATAGTTTTTGAGGTGAAATGGTAATTTCTCATCATAAATATCAAATAATTCGAAGGATCACTCCTTTGGTTCTATAAATGGGTGTTTGACCTTGTGAAAATGAAAATTTTGGAATTATAAGATGTTCGAATTTTAGATGAATATGTAATATATAATTACATAAATATTATTTATCTTCAAATCATCATTCAATGATATCTACTATTTATATCATCAGAATTATATTCTAACTACATGGTTGTGTGAAAAGAATATATTATTTCATTGGAGAGGTATTTCCATAAGTCAGGTTATAGGCCCAAACTTGTACTTTTTTTCTTTTCTCTTTTTTTTCATTTATTTTTCATATCTTTTCTCTCCCTCAATTTTCTTCACACGTATGTCCCTCCCATGGGTATTCATTTTTTTGATGGGAGAGAGGGTGAGGGAGTATTTGATATTGAAGTGGAGTGATGTTCCGATATGGATATTTGGTCACACTAAATCATTATTCAATAGGTGTGGAATGAATATATTTTTTATGCATATATGGTTTCCACCTTGTGGTAGGTACTATTAATGTGTTTTTTTTCGAAAATAAACATCAGATCGTTTTTTAGGTTTTAGTCTTGTTTTTCTGTTCTTGGGTATTTCTAAAGGGGTGATATGTTGAGTTTTGTGTGAAATATGTGATTTCAAGGGGATTGGAGGGGTTTTTTGTTTGGAAAACCTAATCACAAGTCATGTGGTTTTAAGAAAACCCATAATGTGTTATTCTTATTCAAATATGATAAGGGTTATTAAACTTAATGACATTTATTTCTAATGCATTATGTGTTTTGGTTGAAGAATATGTGGATCAGTACCATGAAAAAGGGACATTTATGAACTATATTTCTTGTACTATAAGTACATTCCATGTAATAGTACAAGGCCATGTAGTTGGGTACATGGATAGAGACCCCATGTAATAGAGACATTCCCATGAAGATTTATATAGCCATCCCACATGTATTCATTGGTTGTGTACTATTACATGTCTATATGTCTGGGTTTCCCTAGTCATGTAGAATTACATGTCTAGTTCCACATTTCAGGGTACAGACCATATACCTAGATGTACACACCACATAGTTTTTATTTCTAGGTGTTTTGGGTGCTTTTGTTCCCATGAGTCATAGGTGGACATAAGGGGAGTGCAGTTAGAGATCTTTTCTACAAATATAATTATGGTATAATCCACTCATAATTTATATGCCATATAGATTTTGGTTTTTCTAATAGGTTTAGGAAATAGGATTCCATTAATATTTTGGTTCTAGAATCATCTTAGGGGTTGAGTTGTGAGTTGTGAGGCTCATGTGAGGGTTGTGTACTTTTTGATAACTTTTATAGAGGTTTCTATGTGAGTTTGTTTAAGGATATTTGGATATATTTTTGAAGTCCAAATCAAATTTTTATTTTATGAGATTCATTAGTTTTCTTTTTTTAGTTTAGATATAATCACATAGGGTATGGACTATTAGGATCCTTCAGGATGGTATGACATTTTAGGATGTCTGGTACAACCAAGTGAAACTGTCCATCTTAGAAATTTGTATGAGGGTCCTATTTGTGGATTTAAATTTTTATCTGGTGTTTCTTGAAGTTTCCATTATTATCATGGTGTCTCTTATGGTTTTACTTTGAGAAAAGTTAATTTAGGGAAGTCTTATGGGAAACTGTTTGTGGTTCAATTTTTTGGTCTTGCCCTGAGGTTTGGTTTTGTAAGAGGATCCCCTTTTTAGGGTGTATAATATTGTTAGGTTTTAGATACCTTTGAAGGTACCCCATGCTTTGTTGTTCTATAAGATTCGAGTTTAAGAGCTTTTGTCATGGTGGTTTGTTGATTTTATTGTTCAAGACTAGATGAGTGAGGATGATTTTGGGACATTAATCGACCCAATGTTGTACTTGAGATTGATTCAGTTTCTATTATATACTGTATTGTTAATTTTAATCAATTCTATGGAGCTAATTGATGATTTGGATTAGTAATTATACCTTAGTTTTCTTGATGACCCTAGCTAGTGGATAGTAGACCATGGAGGCAATTTGGATCTCGAGGCCTGATTTTTTTAAAGGGCCTTAACATGTTGTGATGCATTGTTATATTAGTGATCCCATTTAGTATTTTAGGACATCTTTGATTGTGGTAGGGTTCTTCTAGGGTTGATAATATTTCCAACATCTAGTTTAAATCATACTATGGGAGTCCTTATCTTTGTAAACTAACTTAACTATTTTAGACACCAAGGATAATATCCTAGGGTCTATCATTCAAGCATGCCCTTCTATTTGATATTTTTATCTCTTTATTGATCTGTAATACATTCCATATGTTGTGACAATGTGAGTCACATTCTATAATTCTTCTGGAATAGGCTAGAGAGGTGGTAGATTTACCTCATTTGTCATTTCAAAACCTAAGTTTCCCTATTTTCCGTTTATTAGAGATTTTTTAAAGGTAGGATACTTTGATAAGATAAGATTTTAATATCACGTGTTTGATACACTTGTTTTGAAAGAGGATGTTAGGACTACCATTGTGGAAATCCTACTGAGATATCTCTCTTACTCTATGTATGTACACCATAGTTTTCATGCATTAGTTTGGTAAGATTTTTGATTGAGAACATTATACTTTTGATCAGGCGGAGGCCTAGTGTTCCATGATTGAGAAGGAATTTTCATGTGGAGTTTGAGCTTTAGCCTGGAGCTGGTCAGTAGTCATGGATATCAGGCATGTGTTTTGACTGAGATTATTTGTAGAGAATTTTTTATTTATTTTAATTTATGTCATTATTTATAAGGTCATTTCAAGGGGAGAGCATTTTCTTTGTGTTTTTCCTTGAGTCTGTATGATGCATTACATTAATTATATTATATTTCGATTTTAGTTATATATTAACGTGAACTCTAATTTTCATGGTTGAATATTTTTTTCATTTAATTCCACTTTTATTGACTTATAGACTATGGTTGTGTTATCACAATGTGTTCATTTATAGCCTCAGAAGTACATAGGAGCCTCCAGCATACCACGACGCATGTTAGAGTCTTCTTTGTGAGCCAGATCATGTGATAGGTTAGGTTGAACAAAGATTGTTTCAGAATCATTATGACTATTTTTTTGCAATATTAGGACCAAATACTTTTTATCAATGTGTTGGGATATTAATCTTAGGAGGTCATGAAATTTATTTCCCATGTGGCTTAAATGACTTTTGTAATGGGATAGAATGGAAAAATATTTTTTATTACATTAGAAGTGCGATGTATTTCCCTTTACAAGATACTTACAAGTAAGGGTATGATATGTGAAGGACATAATTACAAATTATTTTCAATTTCACTAGTAATCAGTATTTATTTCCCATTATGCATAACTTTCTGGGACGTGGATGATTTTCTCATGAAGAAATGGCCTATTATTTTTAATTTCCCTTTGGAGTGGAATATAGTTCCCATGATGTGAAGCTTATAAGAAAGAAATTATATTACTGTGAAAGATTTAAATTTATGGAAAATGAGGACCTCCATTATGATGTGTTTGGGGTCTATGGAATCTTTTCCGAATTATGTTTATGTTCATGGATATGGACATCGTAACTTGACTTGATGATATAGTTAGGACATGATTCATACTTATTTATGATTTCTAGGGATACTATAAAAATTTTTAGAACCTTATTACCAAGATTCACTTCCCATTTAATGATGATCATCATATCAGGAGGTCATTATTCCCTCTCTTGATGATTTATTTTGGATGGGATTCCCTCTTGAACATATGTTTTTGGGATGACATGCCCATTGTTATGAGTTTTTTATTGGGATATAGTGTCCCTAAATGGATGCTCATGGTTCCTTATAAAGTATACTCTAATAAATTGGGTATTTTTAAAGGATTTATTTTTCAAGAATAGTTCATGATATAGTGGGATGAAATTTTCATAACTTTTGTGATGGATTTTTAGAGAATAATGAAGTCCAAATTGTTTTATAGTTTTTCATCATATTAAGGATCCCTAGCTATGGTCAAAATTATATATAGGGTTTCAATCATATTCCAGTTCCAATGGGCATTGATTTGAACCCAAAACCTATTTATTTTTTTTAGAAAAGAATAAAAAAACTTAAATAACATTCGGGTGTTTAATGAAAATAAACCCATGTTCGTGGATATGAGGTTCATAGCATATTTCACTCAATTTAATGATATTTTTCATTTAAACATATGTGTTTGGGAATTCATTTTACTATATTAATATATATATAGGCACACACACACATATAAAAAAAAGTGTGAGAACACCCTCAAATAAACACATTATTTATTCATATACGTATTAATCTAAAAATTATATTATTTACTTAAATAGATATAGTCATATATAAATTATTTATTCTTATTAATATATTATAGAATTTAAATATAATTATTTTTCTAGACAAAAACTTATATATATTTTAATAATTTGAATATAGGTTACGTAGATATTTTTTAAAATTAATTTTTTTTACATGTCGATTAAGAACATTACAATGATGAATTATGCCAATCATATCATATAAAAAAAAGGAAAAATACAAAAGAAGATTAGATAATATTGACTCCACAAATGTATTCGTAAAATATATAGAAATCAAAACAATACATTTTGTTTTTCCAGGCCATATATGTCATGGATTCACACACTAAAACTGTAGTAAAACTATAGAAAAATCCCCTCCACATAGTTTTCTCCTTTACATATAAATTTATAATCTTTACCAATCATTTATATACCAATACAACTCATTACTCTACATATTCCAATTTCTTTTCTACCACACATTTTGTTCACATGAATTCACTACATCAAACATTCAGCATTACCCTATCACATATCAGCCTTCCCTACCCCATAATATTCTGGCACAGGTCCTCTTCTATTTACCACTTTTTTATTTTAATTATTTTATAGTAGTTATGAATAAATTCATCTCCTATAATATCCAATACACTACAACCACATAATTTCCACTATTATCTTCCACAAAACACTTCTTTGTTTTTTGATTTCATTCATTATCTCAAAAATGTCAAAAAATCGACCTGATACTTCTCCACCTTATTTTAAGGTTTGATATCACCATTTCATTTTAATTGATATCTATAATCATCATGTCATATATACATTTCTCAATGTCAATGGAATCATGTATAAGGCCATTTTCACCATTCTTCATTGAGAGATAAAAGAACTTTAGCTCCCTCACCATTTCTAGGAGATTCATTTTACCATGGTGATTGTTAATAAGGTTTTCAATTTTTTTATTGTTGGACATGAGGATAAATTGTGTGATACGGGGATATGAAATGAAATAAGGAATGAGGATAAAGTCACAAGAATATGGTGTTTGTAAAAACTTTCAATGGGTATAAATACACAAGGAAGAACATGAGAGATGAGAAATAAATTGGTGATCACGGATGAAGAATGGTTAGGAGCCATTATTGCAAAATAGTAGGTTAGATATATAAGACTAAAATTATTTTCAATGTTGATGCATTAAAGAAATTATTTGTCCAAATGGGTATGATCCACACTCATTTTTGGTGCATGTTTTTTAGTCGAAATTTCCAACATAAATTTCATGATTTTTTCTATAATTTAAAAACAAAAAATTCTAACATCCCCTCATAATTGAGGTTAGGGGAATATATCTATATAATTTCATATTTAAGAGATTAAAATTGGTCGATCTCATCATCTCAATATTCATAGATCAAAATCAGTGTGACTGAAACTGATTCAATCTTAGGATTTTTTTCAAAGGTAAAATTTATTCAATTTGAAGAAGGAAGCATTTAGAGGTAGAGAATCAATTAGATTTTCAATATTAAAAATCCAAATGATTGTAATTATATCATTATCAGTAATTTTTTATGAAATATTTTATTTTATATACTGTATTTGGTTATATATATAATACATATATATAACAAAACATTTTACCAATAATATATATTTTTAATAAATAATAAAACTATTTTGGAATATATATAATTTTTATGGAAAAAAACTGCCCTAGGACACATTTTAAAAGTGGGAGCATTGAGGATTTTAAACTTATTTCTAATGCGGGATTCTATAATTTTTTTCCACCTCATCAATCCAAACACCCAAAAATTATTTATTTTATGAATAAAATTATATCAATCCGTTATTTGTATTCAAAAATATCAACTCTCTAGATCATAATTGAATCACAATATATAAGAAAGGTATATTTCTATTTAAATATTTACATAGTTTAAATATCTCAAAGTATTATCATATGTACATCTTTTCTAAACATTAAACTATTAATCTTTATGAAAACCTTAAATTTCATACATCCAATGATAATTCCATCTAATATCACATTTAGAAGAAATTTTATGGAAATGGGATTAAATAAATTTTATTACCTATAAAATATTTAAACCCATTAAATATAAAAATAAGTGTTTCCAGTTCAATGTTCATATTGACAAAATATTACATTATTCTTCCATTATTATAAAACATAACTCAGGAATTCCTCATAATTTGTTAATAGTTTATAACTCCATCTCTAGTCACAAAAAAATTTAAATGAAGTAGTTGGGATTATTATTTTCAATATCAACAATCATTTTCATAAAAAAATTACCCATTAAACACATTTATTAGGATCTATCTAAAGAAATTGTTCAGTCTCAACTATTGAAAAGATTTATTATATGTTTTTAACTCTATATATCTATTATTTATTCAACTTATAGATCTTAATTGATTTTTGTAATTGTGTACATAATTTTTAAGATGGTATCATATAATTTTTTTTAATAACATATGGTAGCAAGTGCCTGACATAACTCTGTCTCAAACAATATGTGTTGACTTTACATTGTACATGAAATTATATGGTTTTGATATATTTTCTCAAATATCCAAATTTATAGATATAGGAGGCATCAAAATAGACCATAATATAATATCTAATAATATATTAGATATCTATTTAGCTTCTTTATTACATGTCATTAAGGAAATAGACTTCGACTCTATGGTTGAATGTGAAATACATGGTTGTTTCAAGATCTCACAAGAAACAATACAACATCCAAGAGGAAATTGCCATCCATATGTGGATTGATTATCACCAATACATGTAATCCAATTCGAATCAGTGATCCTTATAATATAGAGAGAAAATTTTTGTATTATTAACATAAATCATTGACGTTGATCATTTTTTTGAAATACTCCCATTATAAATTTCTAATTATCCACACAAGGATTACAATTATATATACACATTATAGGAAATTTAAAAGAAATATTAGGTTGGATATAATGAATTAAAAACAATTATGAACCAATTGAACTAAAATAATAAATTTGGGCTACAAATGTACTTTTAAACATAAAGTATTTAACAATAGAATCACATGTATTGTCAGCACCCTTGATATAAAGATGATAAAATTTATTTCACATTATTTATATGTAATTAGACTAACTTAATAAATAACCCCCACTATATATTCAAACACTATTACCTATAATAGTATAAATTATTCCAATATCCTTAGGATAAAAAACTTGTTATGTAATTTACAGAAACCAAATTAGTTCCAAAAATCATAATATAATCCACCTATAAGAAGTCAATAAAACTATATTATTGTGTAAAAATTAAATAGAATCATTAATTTAGATTTTTATTAATAAAATTATTAGTTAGAATCAAAATTTTGATTCTATTTATTTGGTGATTTTTTACTTCTACAATGATATCTTAATAGTTTACATACATAATTGTTATTACCCTGTAAGAACCCTTATGGTTGTTCTATATAGATATATTTTATTTCCAATACATTTAAAAAATAAGCGTTAACATCAAATTGATTGGAATAAAAAATATTTATTGAATTTTATAAAATAAAATCTGTATTGAAGGGATTTGTGTTACAGGAACATAAGTATGAAAATAAGAAATCCCGCCCTTTTAATATAAACCACTAGAAAATAATTTAGTATTAAAACATGAATGTTACCATTGAAATAATACATACAACATAAACCCCACTTATATCTCTTAGGTTTGAACATATTGGTAAATCTATAATGACCCACGTATTATTCCATATAAAAGAATCTATTTCATCACAAATTACTTCTCCCCGGAAATAAGAAACCCTAAAAGTCATAAATTCATTATTATTATTTGGGCACTATACTACAGTCAATACTATTCTATAATTAATTATAAGATTATTATTTTGATATCCTCAATAAGGAAAAATATGGAATTATGAGAAATAAAATTTTGATATAGATGTTTCTCCTTCATAATTCTCATTCTCTATTTAGGTTCTGCTAAAGAATAATCATTAATTTATAATATTTTATTTGAAATTAATAGATTACCAGATATATGGATCTGAGTAAGAAACCCTCTAAATAATCATAATAAAATCTATGTTTTAAAAACATATACATCCATTAATTAAATAATGTCATTACATTCCAAATCCATAAATTTATATAGCTTTATATTTTCTAGATATCCTATATAAACACTATTAACCACTATATTAAATTTTTTAGTTATTTTAGGAAATACAACACTATTTTTATATAAACACCCCCATAATTTATAATATTAGAAAATATGTCATATACCATTGAAAATTTCAAAAGTGGTAAATCATTTTCCCTAGGAAATATCCTATATTGAATATAAAATGCATCAAATAAATATTTTACCTAGAAATTTAATTCCATATTATATTTATTAATCATGACTGTAACATTTTATACTAATGTATGAATTTTCATTTCAACTATTTCAATTTTACGAAGTGCTCAAGGAGTATTAAATTAATGAATTATATAATTGTATTTATTGAACTCATTATATTCATTAATTATGTTTCCCCACATCTATCTTAGAGTAACACTTTTATCATTTTATTTATTTGGTTTTCAAATTTATCTCTATACTTCATAAACATACTAAAGGATCAATATATTTTTTTCTAGGAAGATACATATTTAAATATCTTCTATATTAAAAAAGTAATAAAATGGATTTCCCTCTATGAGTAAATTAACCATTTAATTGAAAAATATGAGAATATACTAATTTTAATATAAAATATTTTTTCACAACATTTTGAAATGAATTTGAACAAATTTATATTCAAGATCTGTTTTACATTTATTAAATTCAATTCCAAATATAATTACGGTTAACTACTTTTTTACATTTGATTTACAATAAATAACTTTTGTTAAATGATCATGAAAAAATTAGAGGGCAAAATCATGTAATAAAAATATTAAATAATATTATAAATAAAATGTTGACACATTAAATAATTTGAGTTCCTCTTCCCAAAAAACATGCCACTATTTGAAAAGACAACCATTCCGGATTTTAATAAAACCTGCAATCAATTATTTTATAAAAGATCAATATAATCTATATTATTTCAAATATATGGTTCATACAACAAATTTTGAAGAGGAAAATTCCTTCCATAAGTACATACTTCTTCTAAAATTTCTGTTCTAGTGACATTAATGAATTTAATATTTCCATGGTCTAATACAATTGTGATAGATGTACCATACAAATTTTTAAACAACAAATGATCCATGAACATATGCATCATATCTCTAGAATCGGGACACTGTTCCACCACTATATATTCATATTGAATTTTCATATCAGTTCACATAGATTTTATTTAGTCCACATATTTTCAACGTGTTTGTCAAATTTCATTGTATATACAAATTCCCTTGAAAATTACCTAGTTTTACATAAACAAATAAATATACTTTCTTCTTTTAAGGAACATGTTTATTCTTGAATTGTTGAATTTTTTTATCGACTTGTAAGGATGTGTTCGACAGTGCCTTACCCTCGAGGATATTAACCTTAGAATCAAGTTGGAAATCTATACCCATGTCTCTCTTCATGGATTTTTATTCAATGTGAAGATTATTTTTCAGTTATTACAAATAAATATGATCACTCATTTTAATATGTGATTTACTAATTTATTTTTACATAGGTGGAAATTTAACAAAAAATTAGAAAACATGGAAATATTATATAATATTAATATTAAGGGAATGTTTTTCCCTATAATATAGATCTCATGAACTTTTTACAGCATATACGTGTATCCAAATATATTAAAGTTATGATACTTTCCAATAAGAAAATTATTGGTACCTTATCCTTGTATTTTTAAATGAATTAATGAGTATTCCATATCTCATGAGAATATTTCATTTGTAGAAAATAGATAGAAAGATGATTTGATATTGTGTTTGGGATATTTCCTTGAAACAAAATTTCATCATACTCAATTTTATTTTCTCATTTATAATATATCATAAACTTGAGTCCCATCAATGTGTGTGCCATTTGGATTAGAAGTATGGTCTTCAAGAATGGTGGGACCATTTTGTTCTATAATTTAAAAAATATTCATCATTATAAGATGGATATTAATCATATCATTCCATTGGGAGAATTTATTGCCATTAAAATGGTAAATCATGGCCATGCATTATTTCATCACATGGAGATATTTAGAATCCATCTCATTTGTTTATTTTTTCAAACCCCTTATAGTTATTGGAAAATATTATGGGAGATGAATAAAGGGAAAAAATTAAATCATGATTCATGAAAGATAATAACTTTTTAAAAAGGTTAGATCTATCCCATTATTATGTTTTTGGATTTTTCGTAAAAATCTACCTTGAGGATTTCAATTATATTTTTCAGATTTTAAAAACACGAAATTTTGACACTGTTGTATCATCTATGTTGGGATATTATATTAAGATAATTATTGAATGATGAGATTAATAATGGTTGATCCCATCATCACATTATTTATATACAAACATAACTTTGATTAATACTGATTAAATCTATCTAATTAAATCAATGCACACATCAATTCTATATAAAAAATGAAACAATTTGAGGGAGGAAACCAAACAAATTTTGAAAAATCAAAATCAAAACATTATAACTAATCTTTTCATGTGTCCATTTTTATAAAATAATTTATTTTAAAATTTATTTTTTTGTTATATATATATATATAATAAAAAATGTAATGAACCGCATTTAGAACGGACTAAAACCTGAAATAATTTGAACTATTTTGATTACTAAATGGGTTTTTTTAAAATAGAGGATCATAACAGAATTCCGAGAGTTGGAATGATTTTTGGTTTTCGTTTTGGACTTAGGATATGCCACACGATGTTTCCCTAGTGTCTCTATTGGTCTCGGGATATTCGGTCCCGAGAAAGAGGCATGTTTTAAAAAGGCAGAGGAAGGCGCATGGGCTATGAAAAGTTTGACCACCCATTGCAGGAAAACCATCCGAACATATTTAAAGAGGTAGTGGATTGCGCACAGGATGTGAACAATTTCTTAAACCGTGCGCTTAGAACGTGCGAGGGATGTCTCCTTGATAGAGGGTGCCGCACAGTTTGCGCACAGTTTTGAAAACCGTGCGGATCAAACCCCGCGGGTCAGTCTATTTAATGTTTTTGTTCAAAATTAAAATAAATGGAAATAAAAACTAAAAACAAATGTTTCCCTCACACTCAATCAAACCAAACGACCCAAAGGGAGGGGATCCCCTGTGATCGGCGAGACACCCTCCATCTGGGATCCTCTTGTTTGCTGATTTTCAACGGATTTCTACCGGTTTTTGGTTCGAATCATCATGGTAAGCTTCTCTCTCATTTCACCTCCTTTATTCTAGCCATGTTTCGGCCTATCTATCGACCCACAGGATTCGGTCAAACCATTGGAATTGGGGGTTTCTTGATTTCTACTATTCCTTCATTATAGGGTTATAGTAATGTTGTCTCTAGACCCTTGGGTTCAAGTATTGACATCCACCAGTGAAGGCGAGGTGGATTCGGGCAATTTCGGTTGCCGACTTTGGTTCGAGGTGAGTTTTTTGTTATGGTTTTTTACATCACCTATAATGGTCCCTTTATGTGTTTTAAGGCTCCTTGTATTTATCTATCAGTGCAATGAAAGTTTTGGCGTGGTTTCAAGAAGCCAAAGTATAAGCGACTCACCTGTGTAAGAATTGGCGTGCCTATGCTAAGTGGCAGAGCACCAGCTGATCTTAGTTAGAAAGTGCGAAGAGCCAGAGAGGATATATGGATCCACTTTGAGGTAGGGTCCCTCTCCTTTCCGTTTAAATTTAAGTAAAGTAATGTTGTGTTTAATATTTCATTGCCTTATCATTTTAATTATGAAAGTTTTGTTCTGATTAAATGCGTATGTACAAATTGTCTAAATTGCAGGAATGAGATAAACGAGTTTTCTTGGTCACTAAACTAACAATTTTATAATAAAACCCCTCAGCTAGAGGAGCACTGTCTTCAAGATAAAAAATTAGCGATAGACTTTTTATGCTTGCCTTCATGATTGTTGTGGTGCCTCATTGATGTTTTGTATGTGAACTTGCTTTGTTGAGACAAAGGGAATGAACTGGATGTGATACTTTTGTTTGGGTCAATTTTCCATGTTTAGGAAAATTGAGTAAGATGATAACCATAGTGGTATGACTTAAGACTAAATGAATTGTTACATCTAGAATGTATCAAAGGGTTAAAGAATGATAAACACATCCTTTAAGATTCAATGATGAAACTAGGACGGAACATACTAGGGTGGTACGACCACGCCTTGGGATAATGTAATGACCACGACTTATGTTAGTAAAATTAATATGTGAATATCTTGATTTAGATACTTTATATGGGGTTCCTTATGTATGATCGTGAATGTGTTTGCTTATGTGTATGTGGTATGATTCTTAGAATTCTTGTGAGGTAATTACATAAGTAGTGTACTATGGGCATGTTTGTATTGTGAGTGTGCACTTGCTGATGCCATATAATGAATGATAGTAAAGGTGAGTGCATGTTGAGGCCACCTAGTGAGAGATACGTGGTTGGATGGGAGGCAGATATACCCCCTGATAGTGTGACAGTACATGTATGAAATGGTGAAATTTTTACCACTTTTCCAATTGACTTATTTTAAAGATTACATGTCTGGAAGGGAGGCATTCTCACCCCTTTCCAGTTGACTTTAGTTGATGATAACATTTCCAGATGGGAGGTAGTATTACCCCATACTAGTATTTTGAATGTGACAGAGGGGAGGATGTTATACCCCATGCTGATTGAATGAATGTGTTGGAAGGGAGGCATTTTTACCCCTTGCCAATTGACTTATAGAGACGGGAATCATTCTTACCTCGTGCCCGCTAATCTCAATTAATGGGTTGGAGGAATTCTTAACCTACGCCATCTATGATCAAAATGCATTTACATTTATATACATATGGTGACATGATCGGGTTACTTTACCAGCAACTAGCCGAAGCTGGTATAACCGTCAGGTGTCCCTTGGGATCCTGGACAGGTGTGATATACATATGTAATTCTGACCACTTATTTCTCTATACCTTCTCACTATTTAATTATTATATGCTATCTGGATTGGGTTGAAACTGGTGGTGCCGGCCTACTGAGATTTATATCTCCCATCCTACTCCGGCAACCATTGCACTGGGGAACCCGAGTAGACCTTCTTGCTTGTAGGACCTAGGTTGTGGCTGTAATGTTTGTACTAGAGGAGTTAGGAGAAAAGGACCAAGAGAGAGCTTGGGATGCTTAGGGGATCGCCATAGGGCTTTGTTTTACTTTGTTTTTGTATTGGTTGTAAATCATTTTTTATTGATTCCTACTTTCATAACTGTATCGTCATCTGTACATGCATGCATTGTAAACTAGCATTTTCTACCTTTTATAAAATGGATATTATTTTGTATTTACATGATGTATTTGAATTGCTTATTGCTTATGATATTGAATGATATTTACTCTGACAATACCACTGTGTTACTCTGATATGAGGGTATAGTCTCCCCATTATCACCTCTTGAGACCCTCGCTCATAGTCGACAGCCTCTGGTGTATGGTGATATGTGCTTGAGGCCATGTGACCCTCCAGTCCGGCCATCGGTTCGATGGAATACCGGGACAGGATGTTACAAAGTGGTATTAGATGTGTTTCTTTTCATTTTCATTACTGTTTGGGTTGATAGACATGAGATTAGGAAAGTGTCGGTGCTTGGCTAATAGTTGTGATTGGGATTGATCACCCCACGTACAAGAAATAACTAAGTGGCCAGGGCTAGGAAATGTTGTTCATGTTGTCTGCTATTACAGTTGATAAGGTTTCACCTTGAGTGACTGTTGGATTTTCTACTACTTATGGTTTATGAAATTCCTTGAATTTTACCCTTGTCCTGATATGACAAGAAAGCTACATTCCATGCATCATATTAGGCACATAGGATATTAATATGCCATGAATAATGTCATGCCATGTAGTTGCATTAGTAATTGCCTTTTGATATGATTCTATGCCTTGATTGATATTCCATGTTTCAGTCATATAACATGTTTTGTGTTTACTGCTTATGATGGCATGTCTTTCTTTGGTTGTACCTGGGTTGTGAATGAACGAGAACCAATTTTTTATTGTAAGGTGTATGGGCACCTTACAACTAGGAAGGGGTAACCCGTATATTAAAACCATTCTGAGCATGATATAAATACGTTTGTAGGGATTTTGTTAAGAATGTAAAGCTGTGGAAATTAAAATGCTCAATTAAATTGGTTTTTATTAAAAAGGGGATCCAAATTCCAATTTAGATAGTGTATGGGTGCTTTATAGGTTGGTAGATAGCCACCCATATACTTGGGGCATTGTATGTGAGCATGTTAAATTCTAGATTGGAATTTCGTTTTGACAAAAAGGGGCGTCAATTTTTAATCCATGAAGTGTAAGGGTGTTTCATGAATTGGGAAATGGAAACCCATGTTAAATTAAATGGATATGTGGCGTCTTGAATTGGTTTTAAATATATGAATTTTTTGGTTTTAAATTGAAAGTAATTTGTGAATGTGTAAGTACAACTAGACCCGAGTATGTTAGTTGGAAAGTGTTGTATGAGGTGACCCAGTATGAGTGTTTAAAAGTTTGAAAATTGACTAATTGCTTTGGGGTTGCTTTTTGAAGATCCCAATATGGTTAAAAATGTGACCCTCATAGGTATCCCTTTTGGTTAAAGGGTTTTGTTTTACTGAGATTTCATAATAGAGACGGGATGCCTGATGAATGTGAATGTTTTTTTAAAGTATTTTTTTGTGAAACTTGTCTGTTTTCATGATGCGTGGTTGATGTTTTTAATTGGTTTGAGTTTAAATGAGATAAAATGGTAAAGTCTTGGTAATGGAACCTATGGTGGTGCGCTGAAACCCTATTATAAGGGGTAGTTTTTAGATTCTTGTCGAGCTACCTTCGAAAGGGACCATAGGTGTTTTTGTAAGAGTAATATTATCTAGCGGTGGCTTGATGATTGGCATTTGAGCCTAGAAACTTTTTTTCATGTGACCCGGTGATAGGGGTGATGTTTGATCTTTATAAGGTGCTATCCATTGTTGTTAGAATGCTTAGTGATTCAGGGCCATGTTTGTATCATGAGTTTTCTAACATGGAGTGTTGTTGTCTCTTGTTGGACAATTGTTTTTCTAATGAAACCCATGTTTGGAAGGGTGGCCATTGGGTTTTGACTTTGGTTGCAGCATTGGGTCATCTCTTTAGTAGACTATCTCGACATTAAAGAATTGTTCATCCCAATGTTCATGATGAATTTTGAATGAATCCTGTGTTTGACACACTAGTTTCTTTTTTTGGATATTCTTTGATTGTTTGGTGATGTAATTGTGGTGGAGGAGCATCACATGATCATTTGAGGTGTTTTTGTACAAGCATTCTTGTGCTCGGCTCGTTTTTCACCATTCCCTTCGATGATAAGGACACTCCTAAGGTTGGGAGTGCATCGAGTCGAATCTGGTAAATGTGTCCTTTCACGTGGAATGGATGCTTCATGGAATGCCTTCGAACATGGGTTGGTCATGTATGAATGCCTGTGAGACATGCATGTTTAAAACGTTTGGATGTGTCGGCAGGTGAAGCCGAGTTCATTCCATGATGTCAACCAGTTAAGGTTTGACTGTTCTTCCTTCCAGTGGTCTGGTATGATTAACTAGAATCCTTTCAAACCTCTTAGTTTATTTTGATGATTGACGAGCATGTCCCTTATCTTGTCCTCATTCTAAATTCACTATGAGATCATCATTATTATCCACACTAATTCTTTTAAGACGTTGGGCTTGATCGGATGGTTCTTTTTCAGCGTTGCACGCGGGATGTGTGGATTCTTGTATGGTTTGATCTTGGAAACATCATCTGAAGTCAGGTGTAGGATTTTGTGAATGTGTTTGTGCTAAAGTTAAGGGGCCTTGGGGAAATCCATTGTGGTTGTGTTTGAAATACTTAGGCTCTTTAGGTCGACCATTTTTGTAAATAGTCAGCCAAAGATGGCTTGACTCGGGGTTCTTGTTTAATGTCTGTGGTCGGTGACATACCATTCTATGGTACGTCATCAGCTAGAGGCGAGTTCAATTTATGTTAGATGGTGCCTAATATGAACAACCGGCTCGACTTGGGTCTGGAGTTCAATGCGGAATAGACAGTTTTATCTATTTCAAATCACGCTAGGAGTGTTGTGGGAAAGCTTGGGGCACGCATTGAATGTTAATTCCAACGGTGGTCCGAACCATAGTGGGAGTTATTTTATTAACGTTAAAAATCTAAGGTTGGAAGTAACTATGGATGGATTATTAGAGATATGATGACGGGTTCATGTCTCTGGGTAGATGGGCTCTGGATGAGCCGTCTTGGTGTTTCATTTGGGAAACAAGAATTGGCTCGAGTTTTGGTGGGTTAAGCACCGTGGGGTTTAATGGATGATTAAGGGTGTGTTGGATGTTTGTGTATGCAACCTGATAATTTGAACGAAGATTCACGACCCTTGTAGGTTGGGTGATGTGTATTTTGTTCTCGAGGGCTTCTCGGGGACGAGAAGTTCGAAGGTGGGAAGGTTGTAATGACCCACGTTTTGAACTGGAGTAAGACCCAAAGGAATTTGAACTTTTTTGATTACTGAATGGGATGATTTTAAAATCAAGCATTGGAACAGAATTCTGAGAGTTAGAACACATATTTGATTTGGTTTTGGGCTTGGGAGAAGGCCCAGAATGTTTCCCTTGTGTCTCGACAGGTCTCGGGAGCTTCGGTCCTAAGGGATAGGCTAGTTTTTAAAAGGTAGAGGAAGGTGCACGGGATGTGCACGGTTTGACCAAACAGTACAGCCCATTGAAGGCAAACTGTGAAGCCATATTTAAGGAGGCAGTGGATTGCACATGGGCTGCACATGATTTCCTAAACCATTCGCCTAGCCCATGCAAGGGATCTCTTTTTGGGAGAGGGTGCTGCATGGTTTGCGCACAGTTTGGAAAACCGTGCAGATCAAACTGTGCAATCTGGTCTGTTTAAATTTTTTGTTTAAAAATAAAATAAAATGAAATAAAAACATAAAACTAAACTCTAACTCACCCTCACTCAAACCGAACGACAAAAATGTAGGTGCACCTTTGTGAGCCACATGACACCGTTCATCCGGCCTCCTATTGTTTGATAATTTTCACCAGATTTCTACAGGTTTTGTGTTTGAATCATCATGGTTAGATTCTCTCGTGTTTCTCCTCCTTTATTCCAGCCATATTTTCGCTTATCCATCGACCTACGGGATTTGGAAAAACTGTAGGTATTGGGGGTTTTTTATTTATATTTTTCCTTTGTTCTAAGGTTGTAGTAAGGTTGTCTCGGGACCCTTGGGTTTGAGTTTCGACATCTTCCGACGAAGGGGAGGTGGATTTGGGCAGTTTCAGTTTCTACATTTGGTTCGAGGTGAGGTTCTTGTTACGCTTTTGTTTTCCAAACACCAAGATTGGTTCCTTTAAGTGTTTTAAGGTTCCTTGTATTTATCTCTTAGTGAGTTAACAGTTTTTGTGTGGTTTCGAGTCGCCAAAGTCTTGGATACTCGCCTACATAGGCATAGGTGTGCCTATGCTAAGTGGAAGAGTAGTAGCGACTCTTAGTTAGAAAGCGCCAAGAGCCAGAGTGGATGGTTGGATCCACTTGGAGGTAGGGTCCCTCTCCTTTCCCTTTAAATTTAAGTAAAGTAATGGTGAATTTAATATTTCACTACCTTAGCATTTTAATTATGTACGTTTTGTTTCGATTAAATGCTTCTGTGAAAATCGTGTGAATTGAAGGAAAAAGATAAAAGAGTTTTCTTGGTCAATAAACTAACGATTTGATTATAAAACCCCTCAACATTAGGTGCGTTGTCTTCAAGATAAAAAGCAGCGATAAAATTTTTATGCATTCCTGCTGGATTATTGTGGTTCCTCTTTGATGTTTTGTATGTGAACATGCTTTGTTGAGAAAAAGGGAATGAAATGGCTTTGATAATTTTGTTTGGGTCAATTTTTCATGTTTTAGAAAATTGGGTAAGATGATAACCATAGTGGGATGACTTAAGACTAAATGACTTGTTACCTCAAGAAGGTATCAAAGGGTAAAAAAATGATAAACGCATCCTTTAAGATGGAATGGTGAAACAATGAGGAAACAGACTAGGGTGGTACGACCATGCCTTGGGATAACATAATGATCACAGATTATGTTAGTAAAATGAATATGTGAATATCTTGATTTAGAAACATAAGACATGTTTCCTTAAGTATGAATGTGAATGTGTTCACTTATTTTCATGTGGTATGATTCTTTGAATGCTTGTGAGGTAATGCCATAAGTAGTGTACTATAGACATGTTTTTATTATGAGTGCACACTTTCTGATGCCGCATAATGAATGATAGTAAAGGTGAGTGCAAGCTGAGGCCACCTAGTGATAGATACATGGTTGGATGGGAGGCATATATACCCCTTTCCAGTGTGAAAGTACATGTATGGAAGGGAAAAATTCTTAACCCATGCCAGTTGACTTATTTTAATGATTACATGTCTGGAAGGGAGCCATTCTTACCCCTTTCTAGTTGACTTCAATTGATGATAACATGTCTGGATGGGAGGCAATATTACCCAATGCCAGTATTTTGAATGTGACAGATGGAAGGCAGTTATACCCCATACCGGTTGAATGAATGTGATGGAAGGGAGGCATTCTTACCCCATTCTAGTTGACTTATAGGGTTGGAAAGCATTCTTACCTCATGCCCACTAATCTCGATTAATGGGTGGGAGGAATTCTTACCCCATGCCATCTATGATCTAAATGAATTTATATTTATATACATATGGTGACATTATTAGGTTACTTTACCAGCAATGAGCTGAAGCTGGTATAATCGTCAGGTGTCCCATAGGAACCTGGACGGGTGTTATTTACTTATGTAATTCTGCTTACTTATTTCTGCATACCTGCTCACTGTTTACATATTATACACTGTCTGGATTGGGATGACACCGGTGGTGCCGACCTATAGGGATTTATATCTCAAACCCTACTCAACCCGCCATTGCACTGGGGTACCTGAGTAAACCTGCTTGCTTCCAGGACCTAGATTGTGTGCTGTGTTGTTTGTACTTGAGGTGTTAGGAGCAAAGGACCAAGTGAGATCTTGGGATGCTCAGGGGATCATCATTGGGATTTTCTGTCCTTTCTTTTTGTATTGCTTCTAATTCTTGCTGTATTGATTCTTGCTTTTATAACTGTATCGTCATTTATACATGAATGCATTGTAAACGGGTGTTTGTCTACTTTTATAAAATGGATATTATTTTTTCTTTCCTTGCTGTCTTTCAATTCCTTACTACTTCCGCTACTGAATGATATTTACTCTGACAATACAACTGTGTTACTCTAAAATGAGGGTATAGTCTCCCCACTATCACCTCCTGAGACCATCATTGCTAGTCGGTAGCCTCTAGCGTACGGGGAGACGCACTTGAGGCCATGTGACCCATCGGTGTGACAACTAGTTTGATTGTACGTCGGGCTGGGACGTAAAACAAATTTACTGAAAATATATATTTTTAAAATATAATAAATTTTTTATGATGAAATTCTTTTTTACGTAAAACCACTTCCCAAGGTGCCTTTTGAAATGCTACGAGATCTTATAATTTTAACCTTATTTCTAATGTTGGTTCCACATTTTTTTCAACTTCATCAATACGAACCACCAACAAATGTGGGTCCCACCAAATGAATATTTAATTTATGGATAAATTTATATCAAACCTTTATATCATCCAATATAACCTTGTATATCTTCTAATGAAAAATTCCTATAAATTATTCTTCTATATTTGAAGATATTTTTAAATTTTTATTGAGGTCTACCACATCATTTATTATATAAATCTGTTTGTCTAAAATTAATTATCATCATTAAATAAAAAAAAAATATAATATTTTAATGATTACTTAACAAAAATAATATTTCATTGTGTGTATATTCATTTCCTATTATATTCAAATAAATTTTAATTTCACATTTTAAAATATAATTATTATGAAAACATATAGTCCTAAAATTATTTCCAATTAGTCTTTAAATTTATTTAGAAATAAAAATATGATATATTTATAAAGTTACACAAATTGAAAAAGGAGAAATTATTATAATTAAGATAGTTTTGACTTGTGGATTATAAAAAATCTGGCTCGTACAATGAAAATTTAATAGTTTATATATATCAATGATTCAATTTTTTTAAATGAATTATGAGTAATCATATGAAAATATATTACATGATTTGATAGATATTATTTAAAAAATTACGATTTTTTTGATTTCATTGATTAATATTAGGAATACTAGAAAAATATGAAAAATTAATACTAATCAGTTCATAAATACACTCATACATGTTATTACAATAAATATTTTTCTTCTCACTAACATTTTCATATAAAATTTCTTATTTTAAGATGAAAATATCATAAAAAATATACACCCTTTCCCAAAATCATGAACAATCACAATTGTTTATAAATAAACATCGTCCAAAATAATCAAATTAACAATGATTACAAGAGAATTCACATAGATATATAATATTTGAATTATTTACCAAATTAATATAAAGAACATGGATATAATATTTGAATTATTTACTATAGATATATTAAAGAAAATAAGGCATCATAGAATTAATATGGGATTGTCTATCTAGGATCCTCTCATTATTTTTCTTTTTCTTGATCTTATTTTGTAGTGAAAGCTCTTTCTAGTTGCATGACATTAAAAATCAACACATGTGGTTGATATATTTTTACTTCCTCAAAATATAGTCATGAAACACATCATGAACTTATGGTAAGTATTTATGTAGTGCTAAGTGATAATATATTACCCCTAAACATTCAATGATCTATAAGAGACCAATTCACTAAGGTTTCAACAACCCTTTCTTCTTAAATATCACAACCTACTTCCCAGAAGTAATCTATAGGAAGACCTTATCACCAACATAAATTACTAAATACCATAAAATATTATATACTTAACACTTTTTTCAACATTATAATTCATTCATATATTGACAAATTTGTTAAAAATTCTCTTTTACTTCAAGGATAAATCTAAGAACTATCAACTTACTCTCTCCATCTGTATCCCAGCATGTTAGAGTCCGACATCTCTTCCCACAAAGAGCCTCATATGGTTCAATCTCAATGAAATAGTGGAATCTATTTTTATATGAGATCAAAACCAAGTGTTGGTTTTAATAGATACATTCATGAAATTCCATCGAATAAAATATCAGCACATCATTAAGTGATTGAATAGTCATATGGAACTGACAATATGTCTAAGTGTTATAAGATGTGATGAAACTCAAATTTTACTGTAATTCATTCTAATTAATTCTTCAGAACCTCAAGGTAAAACATAGACCTGATTATATATAATGAATATTGGTAATCCATTCATCCTTACCACTTCCTATATGTATATATTGGTTAATTAGATAAGAGATAAATCTTATTTAGTGGAAAAATTTATTAATTTGTAATGAGGTTAAATACTACACAAATAACATTATAGACATGAGATGTTTTGGGGAGTCCAATGGTTAAGTTCATGGTATTTTTTCTCATTTTAAACCAATATGTGTAATGGTTGTAATATAACCATAGAATTCTTTCACATACCCTTAAAAAAATTTCATTGTAAGGCCCTAACCATAAAGAATTACACAATATTTAATTATGTTAATAATTCATATTGAGGATTTTTTCAGTTTTAGAGATTAAGAGAATTAGGCCATAACAGATACATAACATCATGATTATTATATGTAGACAATTCTACTATGTATCCATTTTTTACATAAAACAAAAACTCTTTATCAAAAGAAACTTGTTTAGTTTGATGTTTTAAATAGCTTGACTTTTCTTTGATACCATACTTGACCCTATTCAATGTTATGTCTTGTGAAAAATATCTAAAAAACATGGGATGAGCATAAAAATCTCAATAAGGGCTACATAAAAAAGGAAAATTGTTGTCAATTCAAAACAACATGTAATCCTTCAATATTTTATCACAAGTAATAATTTATACCTTTATGAAGTAGTAAATAATATTCATTAAATAAAATCTCATTTATTATCCTATTTTAACTAAAATATTACAATAAAACCCATATAATTTACCCATAACATATAAAAGGTAAATGTGGGACATAGTCATACTTAAATGGAATAACCATGCAGTCGACTTCAACAAATAATTCTTACTAATGGAATATCCATACGACCGAATTACATAACCAATGCATTGATGGTTATATCATAACCACCCACCCTTGTTTTATCAAGGAACCACCCTCCATTTGGTTTATCACGTAACCACCCGTCAAATGTTCAAGTACCATTATATAATCATAACACATAAAATATTTCAAATATCAATATTTCACTAATAACATCTCATTTATAATAAAAAGAAATAATTTCAAGATATTAAAATAATAGATCAATTTAAAAAACATTTTTCAATGACAAAATACACAAAAATAGAAATAATGGGTTTTTTCCTTTTAAAAACATTAAGTCTTATACATGACTCTAAATATCAGATAACGATTATGGAGGCAGAAAAGTCATTGTCTCCAAAATAGAGTAAAAAAATTCCTTTTTTTAGTAAAATGCTTCGTATAAAAATATTTCTTTTGAAAAAATAAAATTTAAAAGGGTTTTATTATACAATATATAAAATAACATCGTGTATAAATCTAAGTATGCCTCACTGAAATGAGATTGAGACAAAGTCCCTTACCTCGAGTCCGACTTGTCTTGTATGTTCCTTGTTTTACTTTCATAATAAAATTAAGATAATTTATACTTGATTAAGAACCATATTAATGTTTTTCATTCCTATTATATCACTTATTACCTTTCTACAAAAATTAGTTAATTAATTTAGTTCTTATTTAAAATTTTGTAAATGTTCAGAACATGAGCCAAAAATGAAATTGTTATAATTAAAAAACTGCTATGCGGTAAAATTTATATTATTTACATAATGATATTAATTATTTAGATCTTATATATATAATATATATCAACTATTTATGTATTTATAATAGTCTATATCATTTGGTTATAATAAATGAAATGCACCGTTCATGGAGATGGTAAGCTGTATGTACGCATTAACGCTACATTCATTTGTTTTTCATATTTAAAGGAATGAAAACTAAATGATAAATATGTATATTATAATTTTCTTATAATATCTACGTTATATATGTTACATATGTTCATTAATTCAACTCTTTATACATTCCATGTATAGCATGAACGATTCATATAACTTTGAGGGGGCGGTAGTCCGCACTTCCTTAAATGAAATTATCATATTTATACAACATGAAAAACATAAAGTTATATTATAAATGAGAATTAAAGAAGAATAGAGATAAAATAAATATCATAAATATCATATATTATTACAGTTCCTTAATAATGACCACCATAAGATGTGGTTGGAGAAGATTGACCAATCACTGTTTTGTGAGGTAGTAGTCCGCCGTCCCCAGAAATAGTATCTTCTATAAGCATCAGACAGAGATGTGTATAAGTTTAGTTTGAATAATACTCATTAAAACAACATAGTATATTTAATATACTGGGGTTGTTATAAAATAATTTATTAAAGAGTGTTTAGGGGGTTGGAGAAGGAAAATAAAAGAAAGAATCTTGAGAGACGACACTACCTCAACTTGGGAAACTCCTTTTGATTTAAGCTAAAAGGCCTTATTTAATTTTATTTATAACCAATGTAAGGATTATATTTGGATGATAGGGATGTTGGGATCTTATTTGTGAAGATTTTGGACGATCCTATGGGGATTTAGAGGTTTGAGTATGGGTTAGAGGTGATGCCATTTTATAAGAGGGAGGAGGGGACTTTAGGAATGTTTGAAAATATTATTTTATTATTAATTGATTTTCTAATTATAATAACACCAAAGTGATATATTTCCAAGATTAGATTAGAATGGGTCTAAATCCTACTATACTCAAGATTTAAGACAAGTTTATGTCATAAAATTAATGTTATATTTTATCATTAACCTTTAGCAAACTTATATAACTTTTAAAATAACTTCTTGTATTTTCATAATATATTATTACCATAATTAATATTAAATTCCCGGAGACCCAAAAATGGATCATTGATGACATTTGTAAAATCAAATATGTCATTTGGTTGAATCTTATATTTTTAGTACTATTATATCATATAATTAAAATATTAATTTATTTTAAAACTCATTTATGTCAATTTTTATATTATTCATATTTTGACTTTTTAAAAAATAAAAAAAACATGAATATTTCTCAAAAAAATATTAATTCAATGAAAAAAAGTCTTAATCATTCCTAAAATTCTTATATGGCTAAAAATTTTCAAAATATTTTTTTTTTAATATTTATAATCTTATTTATTTAAATCATTCATTAATAAGGTAATCACCACAACACAATTTTGTCAGAAATAAATTTATTTATATGATGTCTAAAAATTATAAATAATATACATTGATTTAGAAGATATTTTTATCTCTTTAGTGAATATTTATAGTCGAAGAGAGAAATTCTATAACCCCATACAAAAAGTATTTTAGTAAAATATACATGTTTAGGTTATCTTTTCCTCAACATTAAATTAAAAGTAATTAAATAAAATTTTCACACACAAGTGGATCCATCAGGTCCTTAAATGGACACCAATATTCCCATGGTTAGACATATCTCATCTCCTAGGATTATAACTTGTGTTAGGGTAATTTAATATTTTTATAATATTATTTTTTACCCTTATAAAATAGATTTAGCCTTTAACCTTGGTAAATAAAATATTTACTAATGTTACTATTTATAATGACTCAAAATATATTTTAAACCATTTAAAATTTTTGGAAATCTTGATTTGAAATATAGAATCTATTTTTCCATATTCAAAATAATGATTTTTCTGAAATTGATTTAAATTAATTTTCATTTCAAAACAAAAAAGTGAGTTTTTATGAAGTAAAAACTACCAAAATATTGACAAGTGTTTATATCAAATTTCATTGTTATATTATTTCAAATGACGAAAATTGGGTTAAATGATAAAAATATAATCTAATTACACTGTAAACCCAATTAAAATCACAATCTAATCTTATAAATATTAGATAAAAAGACAGTTTTGACATAAAATTCAATATTTTTCATTATTCATTAAAAAATAATCTTTATCATAAAAATACCAGATAGTTACCAAAAATAAATTTTAATGTCGTGATTCTAAATAAGAATTTAATTTTGTAAAATATAACATATAAAATTGACAAAAACTATATTTAAAAAGGGTTCTCCATTAAAAGTAGTAAATTGACCTTTTAAAGAATATTAGAGTATTTCATGATTAAAATCAAATTCATTATTATTTTAAGCCTCTAAAATTTATTGGATAAATGTCAATAAATTTAACAGATATATGTAATCACAATGAAGTTAGTTACTTTAATTCCTAGAAATATAATGACATCTCATTTAGTACTATTTAAAATAATAATATTTTTATTTTATTTTTCAGTATAACTCAAAGTTGAGTGAAACATAAGATTTCAAAGGAACACATTATTGCGTGTTGTGTACGCTATCAATAAATGTGTCTTATTTAACAAATAATTAACACCTTATTCATAATTATTAATTTAAATAAAGAAGTTTTAATCTATAAATACCTCAGTCATTACATCCTTCCCCACTTTTGTAAATTGCATCCTTACAATTTTAAAATTGGGCTCTAAAGCATCATTGAAAGTCCCACATCGGAAAATGAGTCAACAAAACTGTAACATTAAGAGAAATAAAGAGAAAAATAAAGGTCACTATAGATAAAACATACTAGGATTCAATAAAAACATGGATATGGAAGATAAAAATAACAATCATGTTCTGATGGAGAGTGATAGAAAACATGATCAGGGGAATGTTAACCACCAGAAAACCAAAAACATGTGATATGATAATCAGTCTTTGATTCCCCATTAAAACAAGTAAATGAACAATTTTTTTTTGTTTTACATTCCCTTTCATAATGATTGTGAACTGATTTTTTATATTGACTATGAACATAAGGAAATATAAATACATTTCAAGTAGATTTTCATCCTTTGATAAGTTTCTACAAAAAACTCTTCTTTTCTCCAAACAAGGTGTATTCAAGATGACATAGTCAAACATTATTTTCTAGAATAAAATTCTATAGAATAACATGATCCAAAAATAATGAACCATATATTTCCCCTATCCTTAGACATTAACAAAAACCAAAAAGGATAGTAAGATATTATATAATCCCCAAAAGGACAATCCTTTATAAAAAGAAATACTACTCTTGATCTCCAAATTTCAATAAATAGTACCCAAAGTACAACAATGACCATTCAATACAGAATTGTCTTTAAAATACCTCAATATATCCAAAATCATATTGAAACCCAAAACTCAGAAAAATTTAATCACATGGTATTCTATAAAAAATCCTAAAATTTATCTCAAAATAACATCAACTACTCTTAAATTCACATACTTAAAAGTAATTAACCAAATCAAATATTCTCTATAATAGGTTAATCATTTCCATTAATAACCCAAATCACCATATGTCCATAATAAAAACATAGGTTCATCAAAAATAAAATTTCAATAATTACTCCACAAATGAAATCCCATAGTATTCTATTTTCCTTAGTCATATAGTTTTTTCAAAAAGGGAAAATGTCTACCAAAATTACCTTTATCACTTAATAACCAAATCATTTTTGTATACTAAGGATATCCGTTTGATAAAACGTAAGTTTCCAAAATCAACTTATTCTTAATCCATTAAATAATTTAACTAAAAACAATTATTCATACTAACCAGGGACTTGACATAGTCCATTGGTAGGCGATAAATGCTAGTCTCACTTTGGTTGTGGGTTTGATTCCCACATATTTATCCAAAACAATGGGTTGTCACATGGTCTGCATGTTGTCCTTTTTCAAAATATATACAATTCTAATAACGTTAAAAATGAGATAAAATCCTTAAAAATATCCATAAGATGTTTTAACCTCAATTGTTATTTCATACCTCACATTTTTCTTCACAAAAACTAATTAACCATAATTTCCTCAAAAATAGTAGATCACTTGACTCCTAAGGTTATCCATTAAGTCCACACTAGAAAAGACAATTATTCCCTTAATAACAACATCAAATATCAAACTTCAGGGTTACACATACTATAAAAAGTATTTCTAATTAATCATATCAATAATACATTTAAACATATCATCATCCATAGATTCACATTACTCTTAAATTCCCAGACATCTTAATCATCAATCATTCTTCATGATCTGTTATCAATGTTTTTACATCTTATTCTTTTATAATTCCTTCCTTCAAACAAAATAATTCATAATTTCCTAATATTTCAGTAATTTCAAAAAATGAGATAAGAAATAATCTATACCTTTAATAGGCCATTTTAAGTTTCTTCATCTTTAATGGGAATGACATTAGGAATTGGTAAACATATTTTTGTATGATTCTACTGATCCCATTCCAGAAACTACTTCATAAGAAACATATTTTTATAACGACCATGTATACCACATTTAGAAAATTAAATTGACCCTTCTTGAAAGAACATCTTTCCTTTTCCAAGATTCATCTAGATGATTCCTTTTTACATAGAAGGATATTACTTTATGACCTTCATTACCAGATCTATAACATCTTCCTGTCCCTTTGAATCATTTTCCTAAGTGTTTCTTTCCACATCATTGAAACATTGGTTTTTTAATAAACATAAATTTATGAATATAACAAATACATCCATTGGTATTCGTTTCTCACATATATGATGCCCTAGAAAAAAACCAAGGTGTAAGTGGTCAAGCATGAATTGAGATAGTTAGTTAATAATAACCACAAGAGTTCTCATTGCAGCTCCCATTTCATTTAGCTGCTCATTATGAAAACCATAACAGTTTCCATCTCATCCATTGTTACATTGGTGCCTACTAGATACATCTATTTACTAAAACCAAAAAGGTCTGTGTGAGTATATCAATAAAATAATCACATACTATTTTATGAGGAGGTGAAACACTAGGATATAATTATTCATGTTATCATAATCTCATTAGATTTATCTAAAATAACTATGAATTTTTCTAAAATGATTACCATTATTGCTATGTCACTTAAGCTTAAATAACACCCTAACCTCTAAAGTTATCTAAACTGACCCCTGATACCAACTATAAGCCCCTATGCTTAAACATTACATAATCTTGAATTGAGTTAATAATTAAAATTTAGGATCTTTTTTTCTTTAGAGATTTATAATTTTAGGTCATAACATATACATAACATCTTGAATATTACATGTAAGCACTTCTACTCAGTATCCATTTTTTTCATAAAATAAAAACTTTTTAAATAAAGAAACATGTTATGTTCGATGTTTTAAATAGCAGGAATTTTAAATGATCCAATCCATGAACATATTCCACATTAAGTCATGTAAAAAACATTTCAAAAACTTGGGATGAGTATAAAAAACACAGTAAGGGATACATAAAGAATGAAAACTATTAGTTATTCAAAACAATTTGTAAACCTTGAATAATTTATCACAAGTAATACTTTTCACTTTTATGAAGTAGTAAATACTCTTCACTAAATAAAATCTTTTTTTTACCATTTTTTAAGTAAAATATTACCATAAAACCCATAGAAGTCACACATAACATGTAAAAGGTAAACTTGGGACATAGTCATACTTAACTGGAATAACCTTACTATCAACTCCCAGAAATCATTCTTACAAATGGAATAACCATATAACAGACTTGCATAGCCAATGAATGAGAGGTTACAATGTACCCATCCATCCTTGGTTTATCACGTAACCACCAGTCATTTTGTTTATCATGCAACCACCCATCAAATGTCCTTGTACCATTATATTATCATAACACATAAAATATTTCAAATATCAAAATTATACTAATAACATTTCATTTACAATCACACGAAATCATTTTAATATATTGAAATAATTGATCCACTTGATAACCCATATTCAATACCAAAATATATAATAATGGAAATATGGGGTTTCATTTTCCTTTTAAAAACATTAAGGCCTATAGAAGAATCCAAATACCAGAAAATAGTTACGGTGGAAGAAAAGTCATTGTCGCCACAATATTGTACAAATAATCCTTTTTTCATTTAGTAAAATGATTAGTATAAAAATTTTTCCTTTTGAATAAAATTAATTTTCCAAGGTTTCTATTATAAATCTTATAAGATAAGGTCATGTATAAATTGAAGTATGCCTCAATGGAAGGAGATTGAGATGAACTCCCTTACATTGAGTCCAACTTATCTCGTATGTTCCTTTTTCTTCCTATATAATAAACATAATTTAATTTATAGTTTATTCATAATTATTTTCAATTTTCTTATTCCTTTTATATCACTTATTACCTTTCTATAACAATTAGTTAATTATTTGAGTTTATATTGGACATTTTTTCAATGTTTAGAACTTGAGTAAAAAATGAACTTGTTATAATTACAAATTGTCCATGTGGTCAAAAGTAAATTATCTAATAAATTATATTCATGATTTAGTTATTATATATATCGTATATATATATATATTATTTATGTATTTGTGATATTGCATCTCATATGGATATAATATATGAAATGTAATGTTCATGAAGATGGTCAGTCGTACATACACATGAACACTACTTTCATTTATTTTTCATATTTAACAGAATGAAAACAATATGACACAAAGATATATTATTATTACAGTATTATATCTATTTTATATATGTTACATATGTTAATTAATTCAATACTTTATATGTTACATGTATATCATGAACGAGTCATATCACTTTGATGGGGTGGTAGTCCACACTTCCTCAAATAAAATTATAGTATTTGTAGAACATGAAAAGTGTAATGGTATATTCTAAATGAAAATTATAGAAGAATATATGTAAAATAAATATCATAAATTTAATATATAATTACACATTTATCATAATATACACCATAAAAGGTGATAGGAGAATATTGATCAATCATCGTTTCATGAGGTAGTAGTTCGCCGTCGACAGAAATAGTATGTTCTATACCAATTAAACAGAAATGTTTATAAGTTTAGTTCAAATAATTATCATAAAAACTAGTTAGTATATTGGATATACTAGTGTTTAAAAAAATAATTTAACAAGGAGATTTTAGGCGGTTGTAGAAGAAAAATAATAAAAACAATCTTGCGAGAATACATTACCTCAAATCAGCTAACTCCCTTTGAATTTAAGATAAAATGCCTTCTTTAATTTCCATATTCCAAAAGTAAGGCTTCTAAGAGGACAATACTGATTTTGGGAGATTATTGTGAAGGATTTTCGATGATTTAAGGTGTTTTGAGAGATATGAGTAAGAGTTAGAGTTGGTGTCATTTTATATGATGGGGGAGGGCACTTCAAGAAAGTTTGAAAATATTATTTTATTATTAATTTATTATCAATTTCTAATAACAACAAAGTGGTATATTTAGAATATCAGATGAGGATGGGTAAAAATCCTATCATAAAATGTATTTTATATATATTTATGTCATAAAAGTAACCCTATATTTTATCTTTAACCCTTTGTAAACTAATTAAACTTTTACAATTTCTTCTTGTATTTTCATAATATATGGTTACCATAGTAACTATAAAATGCCAAGATACCAAAAAATGGATCATTAATGACATTTATAACATAATATATGTAATTTTTCTGAATCATATATTTTTATGACTATTATATAATTTAATAAAATATTAATTGATTATAAAACTCAATTATGTCAATTTTTATATTATTCATAATCTGACTTTTTAAAGAATCCATAAAAAATGATTCTTTCTAAAAAACATCATAAAATAAAATAAAGAAAGTCATAATAATCCCTAAAATTCGTGTAAGGCATAAAAATCTTCAAAAATAATTATTTTAAAATTTATAATCGCATCTATTTAAATTATTCATTAATAAGGTAATCACTATATCACCATTGTGTCATAAATTATTTTATTTATATGGTGTATAAAAAATATAAATAAAATAAAATGATGTATTAAATCCTTTTATCTTTATAATTACTATTTATAGTCGAAGATATCACTTATATTACCCATATAAATTTTTTTAGTAAAAGATACATATTTAGGTTATATTTTCTGTAACATTAAATTAAAAGTAATTAAATGTGATTTTCACACACAAGTGGATACATGGGGTCCCAAAATCGACCCAGAGATGAAAATGGTCTGAAATATCTCATAAAAAAAGATTACGATAAGATTCAATGAAATTAGATATTATTATAACATTATTTTTTACCCTTATTTACCAGTTTACCTTTTAACCAGGGTAAATAAAATATTAAATGAAGTTAGTATTAATAATGTCTAAAAATAAAGGTTACCTATTTTCAAAATTTGTAATTCCTATATCCACATATTGAATCTATTTTTCCAAATAAAAAACAAAAAATCTTCATAAATTATTTCAAAATTAATTCATGTTGTCAAAATGAAAAAGCATGTTTTTAGAAGTAAAAACTACCAAAAGATTTTCATGTGTTTATGTCCAATTTAAAGTTAAATTACAAATAATGACTTACATGTGATTAAATGATAGAAATATAATCTAATTAAACTTTAAAAAAAAATTAAAATGAAAATTTATTAATGTAAATAAATTATATGAAAAGATAGTTTTGACATAAAATGTAGTATTTTTTAATATTCATTAAAAAAATGAAATTTAAGAGAAAAATACAAAAAATTTACCAAAAATAAATTTTGATGTCCCGCTTCTGAATAAAAATGTATTTTTTAAAATAAAACATACAAATGTCACAAAAATATATTTAAAAAGGTTCCTCCATCAAGAGGTGGTAAATATA
Source organism: Viscum album (assembly GCA_963277665.1). Taxonomy (NCBI): domain Eukaryota; kingdom Viridiplantae; phylum Streptophyta; class Magnoliopsida; order Santalales; family Viscaceae; genus Viscum; species Viscum album. Next base: position 1,892,793,014 of record OY728156.1, read on the forward strand.
CATTTTAAAGAATATTATAGTATTTCATGCTAAAAATCATATTCATTCTTATTTTAAGCCTCTAAAATTTATTGGATAAATTTAAATACATCTAACCAACATGTGTAATAATAATGTAGTTTGTTATGTTCATTCCCAAAAATACAATAGATATTCATTAACTACAATTTAAAATAATAATAATATTATATCATTTTTCCGGTATAACTCAAAGTTGTCTGAAAAATAAGATTTCAAAGAAACCCATTTTTGTGTTTTCAGTATACTATCAAACAACATTTCCTCTTTAACATAAAATTAAGACCTTGTTCATAAATTTTAATATAAATAATAAAGTTTTATTCTATAAATACCTGGGTTATTACATTATTCCCAATTTTGAAAATTTCATTGTAACGATTTTAAAATTGTGCTCATAAACATCATTAAATGTCCTACATAAAAAAAATGTCAATAAGACAATCACATTAAAAGAAATAAAGAGAAGTATAAAGGTCACCTATGATAAAACATACTAGGAATCCATTAAAAATGGATATAAAAGATAAAACTAACCATCATGTTATGTTGGAGAGTCATAGAAAACATGATCAGGATAAAGTTGACCACCAAAAAATGACAGACATGTGATTGGTTAGAAGGTCATTGATTCCCAAGTAGGAAAAGAAAATAGACAATTTTTTTTGTTTCCAGTTCCCTTTCATAAAGATGGATAATTTATATATGATATTTCCTAAGAATATAAGGAAATATAATTACTTTTCAAGTATAGTTTCATCCATTAAGAAGTTTATTCAAAAAACTCATCTTTTCTCCAAACAATGACTATTCAAGATGATTTATCACAACTAAATCACAGGAATCCACTTCTAAAAAATAACATGATCCATAATATATGAACCATATGTTTTCCCTATCTTTATACATTAAACAAAACTAAAATGGTTAGTATGAGGACAAATAATCCACAAAATATTATCCTTGATAAAAATAAATACTACTCTTATTCTCTAAAATTCAAAAAATAGTACCCAAAGTTCAACAAATACCATTAAATTAACAATTTTCTTTAAATTTTTTTAATATAAATCAAAATAATATTAAAAACCAAAACGTAAGAGAATTTAATCACAGATTATTCCATAATAAATCTTAAAAATCGTCTCCAAATAACATCAAATACTCTTAATGTCACATATTTAAAAGTAATTAACCTAATCACATATTTTATATGATAGATAATCATTTCTATAAATAAAACAAAATTTCATATATACACAATAAAACAAAAGGTTCTTCCAAAATTAAAATTCAAAAATTACTCCACAAATAAAATCCCATAGTATTTAATTTTACTTAGGCATATAGTGTTCCCCAAAAAAGAAAACGTCTTTCAAAATAACCTTTATAACTTAATCTCCAAATCATTTTACTATACCAATGATATCCATTTGATAAAAAAAATCCACCAAAATCAACATATTCTTGCTCCATAAAATAATTTAACTAAAATAATTATTCATACAAACTAGGGACTTCACGTAGTTCAATGGTATGTGATAGATCCTAGTCGCACATTACTTTTGGGTTTGATTCCTGTAGCTTTCTTTGACGTGATGGTTTGTCACTCGGTCTACGTGTTTTCCTTTTCCAAAATCCAAATAATTCAAATAAAATTAAAAAATGAGATAAAATCCTTATAAATATCCATAACATATTTTAACTTCAATGGTTATTTCATTCCTAACATGTTTCATCACAAAAACTAATAACCCATAATTGACTCAAAAAAAGATCACAGGAACCCCTAAGGTTATCTATTATGTCCACATAAGAAAAGATAATTCTTTCTTGTATAAATTTATTAAATATCAAAATTCAGTTTTACACATACTAGAAAAAGTTTTCCAATGTAATCCAATCATTAATACATTTAAACGTATCATCATCCATAGATCAAACATAACACTTCAATTTATTGACATCTTAATCATCAAACATTCTTCAAGATCCTTTATAAATGTTTTTCCATAATATTATTTTATACTTCATTCATACATACAAAATAATGTATAATGTCCTAATATTTCTGTTATGTCAAAACCTGAGCTAAGGAAAAATCTATACCTTTCATAGGTCATTTTCAGTTTCATCATCTTTAAATGGAATGGAATTAGGAATTGGTAAAAATATATTTGTACGATCCTACTAATTCAATTCCCAAATCTTATTCATAAGATATCTATTTGTATAATGATTATTAAAAAAAAAATTAATGTATTCCATTGATCAATCAGAAATAACCTCTTTCCCTTTCCTGGAGTCAACTGGGCACTTCCCATGTCCATTATATGTTATTGCATTATGAATTTCATTACCACGTCTGAAACATGTTCCCGTCCCTTTGAATCATTTTTCTATGTGTTTATTTTCACATCCTTGACACATAAGATTTTAATATATTTACCTTTATAAATATTACAAAAACTTTAATTGGCATTCATTTCTTTCATATATGATGCCTTATAAAAATCAACATGGTTCAAGTGGTCAACCATGCCTCCAGATAATTGGTTAAGAATAACCACAAGAGTTCTCATTGGAACTACCATTTCATTTGTTTTCACATTCAGAAAACCACCATATTTTCCTTCATACACATTATTACTTAGGTGCATCCTAGAACCAACCATTTACTAAAACAAAAACGATCAGTGTGAGTATATCAATAAAATAATCATATACTGTCTTATGAGGAGGGTAAACAATAATATATACTTATTCATGTTATCATAAACTCATTTGATTTATCTAAACAAACTATGACTCTTTCTAATATGCTAACCATTATGGTTATGTCACTTACGCTTCAATAATACCCTAACCTCTAAATTTATCTAAATTGACATCTAATACCAACTATAAGGCCCCGAACATAAACATTACATAATACTAAATTAATTTAATAATTCACATTGAGGATATTTCCAGGTTTAGAACTTTATAGAATTAGGTCATAATTTATATATAAGAACTTGAATATTACAAGTAGACACTTCCACTCAGTATCCATTATATTCATAAAAGAAAATCTTTTTAAAAAACAAACATGATTAGATCAATGTTTTAAATATCTTGAATTCTCCGTGATCCCAACCATGACCTTATTCCACCTAAAGTCATGTGAAAATAATTTCAAAAACTTGGGATAAGAATTAAAATCTCCGTAAGAGAAATATAAATAAGCAAAATTGTTAGTTATCAAAACAACATGTAAACGATGAATACTTTATCATAAGTAATACTTACAATTTTTATGAAGTATTAAATACTCATTATTGAATAAAACCTCAGTGCTTAACCCTTTGCAACCAAATTGTTAGCATAAAACCCATATATGGCACATATAATATATAAAATGTAAACTTGGGACATAGACATACTTAAATGGATAACCATACAGTCGAATTCTAAAAAGCATTCATAAAATTGGAATAACCATATGTCCAAATTCTATACCCAATGCATTGGAGGTTATAATGTAACCAATTGTCCTTGGTTTATCATAGAACCACCAGTCATTTGTTTTATTATGTAACCACCCACCAAATGTCCATGTACCACTCTAGGATCATAACACATAAATTATTTCAAATAATAATATTTCACTAATAACATTTCATTTAAAATCCCAAGAAATCAATTCATGATATTGAAATAATAGATCCATTTAAAAATACATTTTCAATACCAAAATATGAAAAAAGGGAAATAAGGGGTTTATTTTTTCCTTTTAAAAAATTAAGTCTTACAGAGGAATCCAAATATCAGATAACGGTTACGGCGGTAGAAAAGTCATTATCGCCACAATATGGCAAAAACATTCATTTTTTCATTTTGTAAATTGATTCATATAAAAATATTCCTTTTGAATAAAAGTAAATTTCAAGGTGGTTTATTATACAATATATAAAATAATTTCATTAATAAATTGAAGTATGCCACAATAAAACGAGATTGAGACGAAGTCCCTTACCTCGAGTCTGAATTGTCACATATATTCATTGTTCATACTGAATAATAAATATAAGTTAATTTATAATTTCATAATAAACTTTTTCAAGTTTATTATTAATTTTATATCACTTAATACCTTACTATAACAATTGGTTAATTATTTTAGTTTATATCGGACATTTTGTCAATGTTCGGGACATGAATAAAAAATGAATTTGTTATAATTAATAATTATCCATGTGGTCAAAATTGCATTATATCAAAAATAATATTCATGATTTAGATATTGTATATATCACATATATCCAATATTTATGTATTTATAATAGTCCATAGAATTTGGATATGGGAAATTAAATGCACCATCCATGGAGAAGGTAACCCGTATGTACGCATGAACACTACTTCCATTTTCTTTTCATATTTAAAGTAATGAAAACAAAATACTGAATAGGTAAATTATAATTCTAGTATAACATCTATTTTATATATGTTACATAAGTTCATTAATTCCATCTGCCATACGTTCCATTTATAGCATGAATTAGTCTAATCACTTTGAGAGGGCGGTAGTCCACACCTTCTCAAATAAAATTACGATATTTATAAAATATGAAAAGAATAAATTTATGTTATAAATGATAATTACATAGAAATAGAGATAAAACAAGTATCATATATAATTATAGTTTCATCATAATGTCCAGTATAAGATGTGGTAGGAGAAGATTGAACAATCATCATTCTGTGAGTTAGTAGTTCACCGTCAACAAAAACAGCATGTTCTATACCCATTAGATAGAGATACGTGTAATTTTAGTTCAAATATTTCTCATAATAATAACCTCGTATATTTAATATGCTTATTTTTTTATAAAATAATTGAATAAATAGACTTTATGGGGTTGGAGAATGAAAATAAAAGAATGAATCTTGAGAGAAGACATTACATCATATCGAGTACCTCCATTTGATTTAAGCAAAGAGGCCTTCTTTAATTGCCTTCTTCTAAATGTAATGATTATAGGAGGAATTAAGGGATGTTGAGCTTCTTTAGGAATATTTCGGACAATCTAAGGGGGCTTGAGATGTGTGAGTAAGGGTTAGAGTTGGAGTCCTTTTACTAGAGGGAGGAGGGGCACTTATGGAAGGTTTGAAAATATTATTTTATCATTAACTGATTTTTGAATTATAATAATGAAAACGTGATATATTTAAAAAATCCAATGAGTATGGGTATAAATAATCTCAGAAAATTTATTTTAGACAAGTTTAGGACAAAAAATGAACCTTATCTTTTCTCTTTAACCCTTAATAAAGTAATTTATCATTAAACATGTCCTCTTGTATATTCATAATATATGGTAACCATAGTTACTATAAAATGACAGGAGACCCAAAAATGGACCACTAATGACATTTGTAACATTATATATGTCATTTGGACGAATATTAAATTTTTAGGACTATTATATCATTTAATAAAATACTAATTTATTTAAAAACACAATGTCAATTTTTATACTATTCATATCATGACTTTATAAAAAAATCCATAAAAACTAGATTATTTCAATAAAAACTTCATCAATTAAAATAAAACAATTCATAATCATCCCTAAAATTATTTTATTGCATAAAAGGTTCCAAAAATAAATTTATTATAATATTTATAATCTCATTTATTTAAATCATTCATTAATAAGGTAACCATTACATCCCCATTGTGTAATAACTAAATTTATTTATATGATGTCTAAATTTTTTAAATAAAATACCATGATATAAGAAATATTTTCATATTAATAATTAATTTTTTTAGTCGAAGTGATCACTTATATAGCACCGTATATATTTTTTTAGTCAAAGGTACAAGTTTTGGTTATAATTTCTTTAACTTTAAATTAAAATTAATTAAATTTCATTTTTCACACACATGTTAATCTATGGGGTCTTAAAATCGACCCAAGGATGTCCATGGTCAGACATATCTCATCAAATAGGATTAAGACATGTGTTACGGTAATTTAATATTAGTATAGTATTATTTTTTACCCTTATTTACCAGATTTACCCTTTATCCATGGTAAATAAAAATATTTACTGAATTAACTATTCATAATATATAAAAATAAATGTTATCTAAATTCACAATTTGGAAATATAGATTCCAAATATAGAATCCATTTTTCCAAATTCAAAATAGAAGAGTTTCAGAAATAAATTTAAAATTAATTTCCATTGTCAAAACCAAATAGCGTGTTTTTAAGACGTAAAAAACTACCAAAAGATTGACATGTGTTTATGTCCAATTTAAAAGTTAAATTACATACTATGACAAAAATTGGATTAAATGATAAAAATAAGAATATAATTATGATTTAAAACAATTTAAAAATAAAATATAATCATATAAATAAATTAGATGAAAATATATTTTGGACTTAAAATACAATATTTTTAACCATTCATTAAAAATGAACTTTTTCAGAAAAATACAAAAAATTTACCCAAAATAAGTTTTAAGATACTAATCCTAATGAGAAATTTTATTTTTTCAAATATAACATATAAAAGTGAAAAACTATATTTAAAAAGGTTTCTCCATCAAAAGGTGGTAAATTGACCTTTTAATGTATATTAGAGTATTTAATTCTTAAAATAGACTTCATTATTATTTCTATACTATAAAATTTATTAGTAAAATTTCAATACATTTAGAAGACATGTGTAATCATAATGTAGTTATTTATGTTCATTTCTATAAATACAAAGACTATGCGTTAACTATAATTTAAAATAATAAATTTATGATATTATTTTTCGGTGTAAACTCAATGTTGTCTGCAACATAAGATTTCAATGAAACCTTTTGGTTGTGTATTGAGTATTATATCATAAATAGTGTCCCCTTTAACATAAAATTAATATCTTATTTTATAAATAATAATGGAAATAAATATCTATTATTCTATAAATACTTGGGTTGTTATAGACATACAGACATCAAGATATGTATACATTGATATACCACTTCAAATTATCCCACCATAAGTTTTTCATTATACATATATATACATATTCATGATTTTAGGGAAAATATAGAAGGATGACCTATGAGCTTCATCCAAAATCAAACACTACATTTTTAGTGTTCATGGAACAAATATATGGTTTTCTATCCATATGACTCTATATTTTTAAAATATGAACTCTAGAATTATCACTACCTTTTTATATAGTTCCACACCATCATTAGAGGATTATTTTTTCTTCACATGAATATTTTTACAAGATTTTATTTGTGTAAGATCATATTTATATCCTTTAATTATGAAATCAATATAAATTCTCTACCAACAATGAGTATTGGTCCTTTGTCAATCCTCTTCTTGGATAGAGTAGCATGCTCCATACAACTCAGAGCATCAACCACCTTATTTACCATCCCTAAATGATAATGTCTGCAGTCATAATATTTATTCTATTATAACTATATACCTTTTATTATATTAAATAGATTCTGTGTGAATTAGTATTTGAAGATATTACAATCAATATATATAACACATTTCTCTGTAAAGATATTGTCTCCTAAAGAACCCAAATTGGTTATCAAAGATTAATTTGTTGTTAATAGGTAGATAAGAAGAACATTCAATGAGTTTAAATTTTTATTATAGATGAACCTTTCTTATTTTCAAATACAGGTGAGAATTCAAATAGTATAAGTGATTATTGTTTACAATAATTAATGAAATAAGAAACATTAATGAGATTTAATGAGGTATTTTCCTTAGAAATTTATGTATTGAATTAATGAGAAATCTACCGAATTTTTTACCATTATTAAAAAAGTGTCTAACTATAAACTAGATGAGGAATCCTGAATCCATTGATTATTTAGAGAATTAGGTCAACTCATCCAGTCAACTATGGATAGTTAGAGTTAATAGTTACCATAATTAGTGCTTTAGAATGGAGGGATACATAGGCCAATAAGATGCATGAAAGTGTGATGATTATGGGAAGGTGGGACTTAGTAAGGGAGACACAACCCATTAATCATGTGTGTTGTGTAGTGTATCCAGGTGACAAGCCCAATGCAAACTTCAGAGGTACCGGAAAACTATGTTTTATTAAATAATGGAAATCCAAAAGAATAACACATGTGGGAAACCGATGATGTCACTCAATATTAAAATATTAAAAATATGGAACTAATTAGTGTTTTATTATGATATGTATGTCATTTATTTGATCAATGAGGGAGTCATCTTCTTCCTCTTACCTTGATGAAGGGTTTCTAAATGCGTAATTCTTCTTGGATGAAGATATAATGTTCGAAAAAATCTCCCAATTATGATTTGGATGAACATATGGGATCCTAAGTTGATCATAAATACCTATATGAGTCTGTATATGTATTATTTTATTGAATATAATCATAGAACCAATAGTTGTAAGAAGATTATTAATTTGATTAAATGATGTAGTGAATGTTTTTTTTTCATGGAATTTTGAGAAGTTGTATAATTGGAAATGTTCATGCAGTTTCACATATATAATATGTTAAATTGAGTTGATGACATTGATGAATTATAAAGAAAATGCAAGATTTTTATTTCTATGGTGATGTATTTCAATGTCACAATTAACATGACATATACTAATTTATATCTGTGAAGAGAAGTTGGTAAATTTGTTTAGGTTTTGTAAGTATATTGGTGGGAGTTGTCTATAAATTCCATAACCCATACACTTTTTAACCTATGAGATTAATTATAATTTTAGAGATCCGAGAGTGAAAAATAGAAACCAAGAATAATCTATATTTTTGTATGAATTCCATGACTTAATGATGACTCTTTCAATACCTTTAAATTTTCATGATGATAATCCGATTTTGTAAGATAGTGGGACATCCACACCATGTTTCATGATGAATAATAAGATGTTACCGCACATACTATTAAATGATAAATAAATAATGAAAATGACATCTCATACTATTTTACAGGATGATGATTTTTATTCACGAATAATATTTATTAATATAGTTGTGTGAGTTACATTGATAATATTAGAATCAAAGGAAAAAATCATGAAGGAATCTGAATATTTTCTATATGAGTTTTATGTAGTTTTTCATATATAAATTAATGACTATGAGTATATCAAGATGTGGAAGAGTAGACTAGTAAAAATTTAATGTTCTTGAAATCCATTGAGAAAATAGTTTAGTATTGATGAAGTAAATGGTGTATTTTTCATTCACATGAATTAATATATGCATAGTTTGTAAGAATATACATTTTTTAAATATTAACGAAGAATGAGAACCACGTGAAATAAAAAATGCACGAATAGTGTTCAGTTTATTTGATACTGGGCAAGAAAAAATTTTAGATGGAATATTAACCAAGTAATTAGTGTAATAACAATTCAAATACATGTTATATTGAGTGGGTGAAAGTTATATTTTTCAAAATATTAATTTTTAGAAGTTTGTGTGAACATATTTTACACATTACTATATAATTGTGACTTCATCCCACAGAAGGAAGAATTTCAGAAGTTTTGTTTCCCTGAGGGTACTGATCATATACAGGTTATCGAATTAGTTGATCTTGACTGGATGAAATTATTAGTGTATGTTGAAGTCTCTTGAAGTAGTACATGGTCAATCAAGATCAATAATTTTCTGGGAGGAATATCAATAGATCTTTCTATAGTGGATTATATGAGAAAGGTGAAGCTTTATACTAAGAAATCGAACCAGTTTCTAAAGAATCTCAAGACGTGGGGTTCTAACAATTAAAATGGTTGGGGGGGGGATCTAACCCCATAACGAAGAATATTTTTATCACTATTGTGTATAATTAGGACCAAATACTAGGGATTATAACCAGTTAATTCCTAAATCATCTTAATTAATAACAAGATTATAGTAGATACTCAATATTGGTGGGTCATACCAACATATAATAGAATAGGTATTAGTAATAAAACTTGTAAAAATATTATGTACTATTTATCATTTAAATTATAAATTCTAAATAGGCTCCTCTAACATTAATAGTAGATATACATTTGAATCATAAGGGGTAAATGTATAGCAAAATAATTCAAAAAAACAAGTGAAACCTTATTCACGCATCTCTTAGTGTAGTGGCATTATTTTTTGTGAATATAAATTTGTACTAGATAAAAATTCCCACCCTTCATTGAATCTAATTTACTTTATCAGCTGTTTATATAAGAGGTATATGAAGTGAATATGTTATTTTGATGAAAACAAAATATAGATTCATATGGAAAATATAACCTCTACTTATGATGATAGAAATTATTATGTTTCCTTTAAAACACTGAAATAATATAATAAAAAATTAGTAATGATGTTAAAGAATAACTGAAAGATGACACATGATCGGTTATTAGATAATGGAAAATATAGTGATAATTGTTCAGGGATGATAGTTGGTTATAATTATAAAGAATCAAGTACAACATGTGATTATGTTGTATTCATTTATGTAATCATAGAGCATTTGAATAAATATACCAATGCATTGGTCACACATATGATTAAAATTTCCATTGAACATTGGGTTGAATAATTACATCTTAAATAAGAATATAATTTTCTAGAATTGGTGTAGTTTAAAAATTCCTTCATATAAAACATGATCAGAAAATATGATGAATTCAAGAAAGACAATATATTTCTATATAACAAAAAGATCAATACAGTTGAACAAGTAGAAGAATAATTTGTGTCACATTGAAAAATAAATATTTATTTTAATGAAGAATACCTAAAATGACTTTTTATATAGAAGGATTTATAGATAATGGTTTTTAAGAAGATATCCATGACCGGGTAATGTTACATAACACATTAGTTAATGTCAAAGATAATTACCCTGATGTTAATGAAAATAATTTTGTATCTTGATAGTTCATTACTGATGGAAAATGAGGCGTATGAACGTGAGATTTAGAAGACCAATATTATTTTGGATGAAATTTCGAAATTAGTTGAAGAAGATATGATTTTTGTAAAAATGAATGTATTGAATTAGAAGTGGGGATGAGAAATATAGAAGTCACACTAGTAGATACCTCCCAATCTACTTTGAAAATATGTTTTTCCATGATTTCATTAGATAAGATTATAATTTTTAATAGTACACAACTTATTGGAAATATGTTCTTGATTTTATCTAAGGATAAACATAATTTTGGATCATTGAATAGAGAAACATTTTATTCTGATAAATTTTTATATAAAAATGTTCTATTAATCACTACTGTAGATTCAATTTTAAAATCTCAACAATCATGGGTGAAGAAAAATAATAAATAATCCCCTATATAATTAAATATGTATATGAAGAAGTGTATGAATTTTCATACCACTAAGAATGAAAAAATGATAAAATTCATTGTCCATAAATAGAAAGTATTCAATGACATTCATAATCTTTCACAAAAAATAAATCATGTTTTTTTGGATACCGTTTGTGTTATTGGATGATTTTTCATCTATAAATAATTTTTTTCTAATATTTTATTTTATAAAAGTTAAATATTTACAAATTTATGGGGAGAAAAGATAAATAAAATAAGAAACCTACAAAATAGAAGAATATTCCATAGAAAATGTACTAGTCAATGAATTACAGATGTGAATACATTGATTTTTTTTGTGATTTATGAAATAAAAGTGGTTGCTGTTATGATGATTGTGGTTATGTAACTATCATGCACAAATAATTTGTTTATGTAAAAAATATGTCATTAATTAAAAATTATTTATCTATGAAAAGAATATAAATGGTCTCCCATGAGAGGTGAAAAATTTAAGAATAATTCTATGAAAACCCCCAAGAGGATTTTTATGAGTTTCACACAATAGAAAATATTTCTTTATTATGGTTGTATTGAAAAAACCTTGAACCTTAGTAAATAGACATTAATATCAATACTGAAGGAAGAAATATAAAGTCAAAGAAAAAATGACTCCAAAAAATATACAACATGATTTATTAAGTGAAAAAAATTGATGATGAAAATAACACATGTTTCTAAAAAAGGGTATCATGATGTGTGACACAAATGTGTGTAAATGGAATAACAGGTTGAGGAACTTATCTAATGACTTCATGAAAAAGCTATATAAGTAAAAATACTTCATTAAAATTAATTTGAAATAAATTTTGATTTATTATTATATAAATATTGTTGTGAAAAGGTGTTTATACTAAGAATAGATAATTATAATGTTCCAAAATAAAGCATAATCTTATGAATAGAATAGTTGGAAGTGGCATAAAATATCGAGCAAGATAAAAGAAAAAAACTACTTTTCTATAAAATATGAAGAATCTTTTTCCCTCTAAGAAGATTTTTTGGTTGAGAAAAAAATACCAACCATATTTATTCTAAAAAAGGAGTTTCAACAAAAAAATTATTCTAATATAAACATTTTTTTGTTATTTCATATAGTAAATTGATGTTCAATTGTTATCTGAATTAGATAAATTTTATGTAAATCTTACAACTGGAAATTTCTCCATCATAAAATAAATCTAGATTAATTATGTATCTATGTAACATTTCAAATGATTTTAGAAATACTTTAAGTATTTTATTACTGAAATCCAAAAATAATGATCATGTATCGATTATATCTATTTTGGGAAGAAAATTATCAAACCAACCAGATGATTATATCTTAGTTGATATCCCATTATTATATAAAGTTATAGTGAGGGATATATCTAAAAATTCTTGTCAAGATAAATATATATTTAATTTACTTTTATATCCTTGGTAAAAAATAAACTATAAAAAGGGAAAAAATATTACATGATGAAAATATAGGAAAAGATAATTCAATAGGGGGAATTAATTTTATCACTTAAATGTTTTTCAACTATTTTTTGATATTAATTATATAGATTAGATGAAAATATTTTGGATATCCTCTAAAAAGGAACAATTTCTGTGTTGGAATCACGTGCTAAAAGTTTATTGACTTCATGGTTGAGAAATGTGATCAATCTTTTTTTACACTTATCATAGATCGAGTAGAATTAGATTTTTTTAATTTTATATAATTTATATGATTGAGGTGATTCCATCCAACTCTAGAGAAAATCAAAAAATATGCTTTAGAAGATAATGAGAAGTTCCTAAAATATGAATTTTGGAAATGTGATCTCCATGCCAAACATATATCATTAGTTTTACTTCCAATAAGTGGGAGAAGATAACATTGTCCGTAGAAATGAAATGTGGATTGATAAATATCTGATTTGTGATATTGAATAACACCAATGGTTTATTAAATTTAAATTTATTTTTAATATCTTTGTATGATCAAAATTCCATGTGTTTCATCTTTTATTATAGTTGAACCCTACTTAATGTCGAATACTTGTGCAAGTTTCACTAGTATAAGTGCACATTGATGAAAAAATTTAACTAAAGATTATATGTTGAATATATTTAATGAGAAATTTGTGTTGGACATTTATGTAGAGAATTAAATGGAAAATTAGATAACAATTTTTTGTCTTTTATTAAAAAGTGTGACCAACTATAGTCCAACCAAGGAACTGTATAACCACTACATAGGTTGGAAAACTGGACAAATTAACCAGAATACTGTGGATAGTGAGATTTCATAACTCAAAAATTGTGTACCTAAGAATAGGGGGATAATTACTACCAACAGGATCCGTGAAAGGTTGATTGTGGTGGGTATATGGGATTTCATAAGAGAGGTGTGGCCTATAAGGACATTGTGAGGTGTTGTGTATTCAAGTGATGACCCTGGTGTTGAATCATAAGGTACCTGGAACATTGAGTGTTATTAATGAGTGTCACATTGAATGAATAACTGATGTGGAATTCATATAATATCTCACGTTATTCATCTGTTTAAAAATATAGATGGAATAAGAATCATTTTTAGAGATCTATCAATGCATCGATGTTAGAACCAAGCTAAAAAATAATGTGTTGAGAATTATATTAGAAATATAGTGGATCATAAATACTTATTAATATCATAATATCTATTGATATATAAAATAAGAACTTCAAACTAGTGTTAGTGAGAATATCATGTGTTTGATTTCATGATGTAATGATGGTTTTCTTTCATAGATTCCAATGGAATAGTAGAATTCAAAATGTACATGCAGTTTCAATTTCACGGTAAACTAAAACGAGATGATTTCATAGATTATGTTCAATAAATTTTGAAGATATGTTTTGTAGTGAAAGTTTTTTTCATTGTCAAAAATCAAAAGAGATATAGTGGTATACGTTAATGAATGGAAATTCACATATCAGATGAGGATGTGGAGTTTCTTGGTTGGATTTACAGATAAATACAATGAATCTAAATAATTTTCACCTATGTTTAATAAAATAATTTTATAGGGAAAATACAAACACATAGAAAATAAAGAAATGCAATATTCTAGTTTGGTTTCCATGAATTCATGATGATTCATTCCAGAAATTCTCATTTTAATGATGATGGTATGATTTCAAAAGACAGTGTTACATAACACTATGTTTTGTAAAAGAAATCAAAACATTACGACATATATTGTTATAGTATGATTACATTAAGAGAAGGATATAACATAATCATTTATGCGAATGAGATTTAGATTCATATAGAATATACATCAATATAGTTGGTTGAGTTTTTTAGAGAACCGATGGAATCACATGATATGATTTCATGAAGTATTATTAATATTTTATTTATGTTTTTAATAATATGTTTGATTATGTAAAATAAATACTATAAGATTATCTCAAAATGAAATAGCAGATAATTATAGTGTTTATGTGCTTTAAGGACACTCTGTAATAAGTGTGGTAGTGAAAAAGTAAATGAGGTAGTTTATTTTTACATGAAATAATGTATTCATAATTGATAATACAATGTATTGTTATATACAGGAATGAAGAAAGAAAAAATATGAAATATACATTATAGGAATATTTCTAGGTTATTTTAGAATATTTTAAGAAGAGTCTAGATGAAATTTGTTCCCATGTTATTACTCTGATGAGAATCAGAATACATATCATATTGAATTTGTGAAAGTTTTATCTTACATAAATTAATATTAGAAGATGTTTGGTGAATCACTTGAAAAAAATAAAATGAAGTCATGACTTTCACTGATAGAAGGATGTTTTTTCTATTCATTATTTCATTGGGGAAACTGATCATATGTAGGTGAATATAATTAATTTAGAAATATATGAAGACATGTTTAGTGGGTATTAAAGGTACATGTTATAGTAAATGATAATGTGAGATTTAGAATGTTTGTGTCGAAATATCAAGAGATAAAACCATAGTAGATCAAGAGAAGATGAAGGATATAGTGAATAGGGGTCTAATGAGTTGTTTGTGTGGCTTGATAATTTGAGGTCTAACATGTTGAATGGTTTGGGAGTCGATCCACCTAAATCAAAAGAGTTGGGTGCCTAGGGGCACAACAAAAATGAACTAGAGGATCAATTTTTGTGGTATATAACTAGTTACATCCTGGAAATATTTCTTTGATAACATGATTATTGTATAAAATCCATGTTTGAGTGGTCTAAATAACATGGAAAGGGATATGTTTTTGTATCTAAACATGTAAAAATATTATGTGGCATTTTTCATTTATTTTCATTAATGAGAAAAGGATCCAACCATCATAATAGACTATAGAGGTTTGAATCAAAATTGGGTAAATGAAATGGAAAAAAATTCAGTACACTAAGCCACTCATGATTCACTCCCCCCCCCCTCTTAGTGTGATTCAATGTCCATTGGTCACCTCATCTCTAATTACTTATGTTAATGATCACCCCTTCTAACTCCAAATCATATGTTGGGTAATATTACTCATGGTCCATTAATAAACATGTGTAATAAGCAATTTTCATATCATTCTACATGAGTATGAATCCAAAGGCCCTTTCTGAAGAACAACTATATATTAAAAACCCTTCCCAACTACATCTTATTGTTTGTACATGTATAATGACCAATCTCCACTTCAGTTATTTGGAAATTTATTTACATTACTCCATCAAAAGTAATTTACAAATAGTAAATGTTTACATATTTGATAGATTTGATAGTAATGAAATATTTCTCCCAAATCAATGGTTATATCTTTCTCACCTAATAAAAATATGGGTATTAGTTATAGTTTTCATACTGGGGCATTTCTTGAAAACGTCCATCTTTGATGAATCTATCGATATTAACTTACTTGTCATTACATGACCCAAATATGATATATTATATAGCCAAAATATTCAGTTTCTAAAAATTTGATAAACATTACCCTTTCTTAAGTTCATTAGAAAAATGGAAAAATGATTCTCACAAACGTATTTCTCTAAAAATATATGAGAATATCATCTGTAAATACTAACAAATTTTTCAGTGGTAATCACCATTGACCCTTCTAATCAAATCCCTAATGATAGAATGGTAATTCATAAGTCCAAATGGAATCATTATAAGATCATAGTGTCCATACCTTGTGCAGACGTCTATTTTGAGAAATATGCATCTATTTGGCCTTTAATTGATTATATTCAGATCAACGATCATCCTTTGAGGTGTATTGAGGTCCTTAGATTTGATCGAATAGATCATTGATATGGGGTAGATGATACATGTTTTTTTCATGATATTATTAATATCCTATTATAGAAAGGAAATAAACAATAACGAAACCTTATTTTTTACAAAGGGGTCTAGTTCAACCCATGGTCAATCACTTTTTTATATAGATTCCGTATAAAGATTATATTAAGTCATCCACTTTAGTTCCTCTAAATAAATGGGGTATAATTTATATAAGCATTTTTATATTGGCACAGAAGAATGTATGAGTTCTAATTAAAACATAAACTCACACTATAGGGGAAGACCACCCAGTTCATCTAGAAATAAAAATGTATACACCCAAAAAATATTTATGTCATAAATGTTGACTTCCTAATAATATTGAGAAAAAAATTCTCATTGTTAGTTATGAGGATCCACATTATAAAATTTCCTAGTATTTGGATTCCATGATTATTCGTATATTTATATCTAATAATAGAATGTTTCTGGTTAGGAATTATGATCTATTTCACTAATTAATATACTTGTGTGTTATGTAAAATCTAATTGATAAAAAATATAGTGTCAAATTCAAAAAAGAAGAAGAAGAATTAGATATACAAGAGGTGTCCTCCCACAAATAAAAATCAGAGAATATTTTTATATCATTGATGTGATCATTATTCCACCAGGTTTTTTCATAGATTGTTTAATATCCCTTACATGATGTGGTGATTCCACAGTATTAGAATAATTTTTTTTATACAAATTAATTTAATAAACCATAATTCAATAAGTTATTAGAATAACTTAAAAATATTTCATGTGTAACCTTCATCATATTATTATTATAATCTACCTCATTTTTAGTGATCATGAATGCCCTTCCTTATTAACATAGTTTGGGAGGATTTATGGCCAATTTTATTTATTGGCCCAATGGATGGGCCAATGATTTGCATAGTTTCAAAATTAATTTCACTTCAATAATTGTATTGGGGATTGATGATTAGATTTGACCTTTTTTATTTACTTAATTAATTGTCTATATATCCTTACTATGATAGTTTGGATCCTTGGTCTACTTTGTATCACATTAAAATCTTGTTTAATCCTTTGAGTTTTTATCTGGGTTTTTATTTCAATAATTCTAGCATGTAGGTGGTAAAAATTTCATCCTCTAATGCAACTTACCATCAAGGTTCCCCTAATATTCATCATTTCTCTTCATGTCTTAAAAATAATGAAAGTCCTCAATTTTTATCTCTATATTTAGTGAACATTGAAAAACCTTCCCATAACAAGCAATGTATCTTATGGATAATACCATTTGAATAAATGATATAAATAAAAAATAAATAAGAGATATATATTTTAGTTTGAGAGATATAATTATAGGAATACAATGTTAGCCTCATTAATTTATCATCATAAGTTAAAATAGACTCATGACTATTTTTTTAACTCTAGGAATTTTCACTCCATCATTAGGGGAGGATTTAAAGGAATGAGTTTAATCAATAAAAATTTCATCAATCCCTCTCATTCCATAGTGTATGTTTCATCCTTTGTTGTGTTGTTAATGAGAGTCCACCATTAGTTATCATATCCTTCAAAATTATAGATTACCAAGAAAACAATTTCATGTTATGATCACTAGATAATGGAAAAAATCATTATAATCAAATTTATTCATCCTATAGCAATTAGTGGATTAGAAAATATAATGAAGGAGTTTGAAGTTGTCACATGAAACACAAAAGAGTATGCTACTCCATACTTGGTTCATTTAAGGGAGCAACATGGTTTGTAATACTATTCCTAGATTGTGGCATTTATGTGGCAATTCGTAATAGGTTTTTTACACCATTTCTCATCCAATTAGAAATATCATTAAAAAAATCATTACATTTCCCATTACAGCCATTTTTATGTTAGTCTCTAATTTCTCGAGAAATTTCATAAATATTGGAAATTAATGCATAAAAAAAAAGATTATAAAAAACTATTATAATAAAACGAAAAAATTTAAGGACCCCATAACACCCTGATAGGGCCTAGGTGAATCATGGTTTCAAAAATTTCTTCTAAAGTGATAGATATTGTTCCCATATTGGTATGAACAATTTAATCCTATACTTATTGTAATGTGAAAGAATAAGCAATTTCATGAAAAGAGATAACACACCAATTTTAAATGGTTCACCAATAAGGGCTTGTACAAGGAGAAAATGCCAACAATGTGTCAATTATACCTAAACCCAGTAATCTTCACTAGTTTTGGAATAAATAATTTTATATACAGTCAGTCTATTCTTGGCACACTACCTTTACACGATTTTAGGGATAATACAATGTGCCCCTCTAGTACTATCATCAAATTTTTGCAAGTTAATGGTATATATATTTTTAAGTGGAAGATCCATTCAAGATAATTTGGTAGTTTTATTCAATTAATATTGATAATACTATTTCATGATATAATATATTGGGTCATGTGAGCTCTAATGGTCTTGATGAACTTAATAAACAATGGTTGTCTAATGACATTATACCTAGTAACCTTCCCTTTTTTGTAGAATGTGTAGTGTGTAAAGAGAAGAGATTGAGTTTTAATAGGACTAATTATATAGTTTATTACCAGTAGAATATATTAGTTATTATCTATAGGGACTATATATGATTACCTCCAATAATGGAATATGCTATTTTTTACATTTATTGACGATATTTATAGATTTGTTACTAAACAAAAAATATAGATTTTTAGAAACTCTTAAAACATGGAAAATTCAGGTTGGAAATCAGTTTCGAAGGAAAATTAAAAATAGGAGAGAAAATATTGGATTATAATACCTTTATACTAAATTCATTCAGTATTTTAAAACTTATTACATTGAAATACACAGGACGATTAGGGAAACCCCCAAGAAAGTGAAATTTATAAAATAATGAATAGGAATATTTTCCAGTGATTCATAAGAATGATTTCATTATTGGTTTATCCTAAATCCTTTTAAAAAGAGGCTTTCACTCTGTAATTTTACCTCATAAAAAGTTTCCCATACTCTGTAAATATGTTGAAAACCTTAGATAATCTTTTTAATATCAAATGTTTTATTATAATCACCTATGAGTCCTTGGATGTACTATATATGACCATGCAGAGACTTAAAATCACTAACCTAGAGAACTTAAGTTTATTTTTGAGAGATATTTAGATGGAGTTAAAGGTTATAGACTATAGGTTGATAAAAAATTTGAAAAAAAATCAAAATTATTTGAGATGTGGGGTTCTATGACTCTTGTTATCCCAATGATTTATATGTAGTATCTCAAATTGATGATGAAACCATCAGAGGGAATGATGAATCCAAACATTTTACCCAATTTGAGGAAACTATACAAAATCATACACCAAACCCCAATATTTTAATCCATTATGAAGGAAGCTCTAGTTTTAATTTATATTTTGATACGGATCCTCCCTCTAATAAGCATGACTATAAGACAAACCATGATAGAGTTAAAAGGATTCCTAGAAATCATGATCTTTTTAGAAAATATAATATGGCCTCTTATGAATTTCATGTTTCCTAAATTCTTATTTTTGATAATTCCTAAACATATATTAAATAATTTAATGAAATTTTTTATAAAGAGTAGATCACTACCATGGATGAGGAAATTTACACTTTAAAAAAATCACTCCTTTCCTATCATTGACACCCCACAATGAACCATTCATTGGTTGTAAGTGGAATTGTAAAATAAAGGACTATGATTCTAGAGAAATGAAAATAAAATTTCTATCTAGCTTAGTTCATATGAGATTCATTCAATGAGAGGGAATAGACAATTCTAAAATCATGTCACCAGTTTTAAACCACTATTCATTTAGGTTGTGACTTTATTTTTCCACCTGTATAGATCTTAAATATGACCATCTAGATGTGAAATATTCCTTCCTTCATGGGGACTGGAGATAGAAATTATATATGAAGACTCCACATTTTTTTAAAATAATTAAGATTTATCCATGTTTTCACCTTAAATTAATCGCTGTATTTTTTAGAACAGCCTAGAAGGAAGTGGTATAAAAATATTTCTTCTATTATCCTTATTAACCATTTAACTATGATTGAATATTATTATGGTGTTTTTTTCAATAAAGATAAATTTATATTGATTTATCTTCGTTTATATATTGTAAAAATGATTATTTTAGGAATTTACATGAAGCTTATTATTGCTGTAAAATCCCTATTAAAAGGTTTTTATGAAATAAAGGATATTAGGGAAGAAAACATCTATTGGTGTATAAATTATTAGGGATACACCCAATAAACTACTATATCTCTCACATAATTTTTATGCTTTAGATGTTAGGAAAATATACCTATTTGAATCTCTAAAACTTATTAGTGTACCTTTTAGACATCATTTCAAACATTCTTTAACACAATCACCCACTAATTCTATAGAAGTTGATTTTATGTCTGAAATTACTTATGTCAACATTGAATTCAGTATATTGTATTTTAAATGCACAAGGCCAACTGTAGATTTTCAAAATTTCACCCTTATAATATTTATATCCATTATGGGGAAGGAATATAGGAATTTTTTATAGTGTTTACTATGGTAGATATCATATAACTCTTGCCTATAATTATGTTATGGTAAATGTGTTGATACATTGGAAGAAATTGTGGGATATGTATATACGGACTATGTTGTTAATATTGACACTAGAAAATCATTAATTATGTAATTTTTCACTTATTGTATATTTCCTATATCATAGAAATGTAATATGAAGACATTGGTTTCTCTTTCAGCTATAAAATCAGAATACATAGAATTTACTAAGACTATTAAATAAGACTTATGGATTAAGGATTTTTATTTTAAAATAAAAAATATACCTTTTTACTACTATATATTGTAATAGTCAATCTACACAACATTTATCTAAGAACATAGTATTCCATGGTTATTAAAAACATATTAATATTTGTTTAAATTATATTAGTGATGTTATAGAATATGAAACCATATGTGTTAAAAAGTTTTATACAAATGACAACCTATATGATAGTTTTATTAAATAATTCATATTATATATATATTCTTATATTTTTTAAAAAAATTGAAATTTCTTCCCACTTAATAACATTATGTTTAAAAATATCGATACTTTCAATTGTAAATTGTGGGGATTTGTGAATTTAGGTTTATTCATATTCAATTTCCATGATGATTATTCTTTCATATCGATTTTCTATATACATGCTTGAAAAATTATTTTGAATAATTATTTCTCTTGATTAATTCATTAGACCTATTATGTACACTGAGACACTTAATTTCTATGTGGTCACTTTTAATTGAATATTGGATCAACCTTCTTGTGCTTTCCATTAGCCTACATATGTTTACTCATTAATGATGCTTCAGTGTACTCTGGGACATTGATTAATGTTTCTGAATTTGGAATCCACATCTCATATCAGTGATGGTTTTCTTGAGTGAATCATCTACCTTTCTATTCATAATTACACCATGCAACTAACCCGTTGTCTTGGTTGTTTCATGGAATATTGACATGTTAGGGGAATTGTTGAACCCTTCATGCAATGGTTCAATCATTGTAACCACATAGAGTTTTATGGTATATCTCTCATTTTTTCATCAAAAAATCATTGTACAAATAGAAATTATAATTATTTTCTAGATATCTGATTTTTGATCGTCAACCTCCTAAGTTTCTTCTCATAACTGGTATGGTGGATTATTTAAGACATCCCATCCTTTTCTAGATTTTCTCCTTTTTTTGAACCATAATATCAAAATATTCTCAATTCCTCAAATCCAAGGAATTCACAAGCACTCAATCTATCAACATGAAGAGAAAAAGAATGTTGGAGACCCACCCTTTCTAGATTATATATATTCTAGGTATTTCATTCCCATTTTACAAAGTTTAAATTTCATTCATTCGTTTTCTTCTTGTGTACTCTAGTTAGATTGTATCATGTATCATTTTTTTATTTGAGAATAATAACACATGTCGGTGGTGGTGTTATTTGTATAGTGCATAAAGGGACAAAATAGAAAGAATAATGTTAAATCTTATTGTCATTATTTATTATTTTATAAATTCTTGCATATATAATATTCAGTTTCAATTCAATTTTAATATTGTGAAAAAACACACAAATAATCCTTTCAGGTATGTGTGAAGTATCATTTGGTAGTTTACCATTCCATAACAATTTTTTATATATGGATTATTTATTTATATTAAAATATTTGAGAATATAAATATATTTATTTATTCATAATGAACAAAACATATATATAATTAAATTAAATATTTGTTATGTAAATATTTTAATAAACTAATTATTTTATTACATAATGATTAAGAACATTGATGATAATAATTATGATATTAGAATCATTTTAAAATAAAAAATACAAAATGATACCATAGGAAGTGGAAACCATAGTCAGATTTAGAAAATCAAAGGAAATAGAAAATGTTGAAATCACATGTAGGACTCTTTTTCCTACACCATCCTCCATTATACCACTTGTTTCTCCACCTCTTATAGTTTCTATTTTTCCACAAATTTATCAAACATCAATCAATTTTATGAAACTTCCAGTTTCTATTTATTAACCTTATAGATCATCTTCTTATGTATAGGGTACAACAATGTTTCTCTCTTGCACCAGCCAATATACATTAATCTTATAATGTAAAAATATTCAATTCCATCAATCACTTTACAATTTTTTTATTCCACCCATTCCCTCTGCAATGTTGATGAATTGACCCACTATTTCTCCACCTTGATTTAAAGGCTGAAAACCTCCATATCTATTTCCCTCCACTCTATAATCATCGCATCATTTACAAGTATCTCAATATTGATGTTATACTATCTAAAAACATATGATTTTAATAACATGGAGAGAAGAAGAATATCTAGACCCCTATCTGTTTATAGGAGAATCATTTCAACATGGAGAGAAACAATTACTTCGACTATTTATATTTTTAGGGATGTGGGGATTACAGATGACATCTTTAGACATGAAATTAATCATAGAATGAGGATGAATACTCAATATGAATTTGGAAGAAAAAACCTAGAATGGTGATGAATATAGAGGCACGAATATGAAAAAATAGGAACTAAATTAGAAAGTGAGGATGTATATAGGGTGGGAAAACTAACCTACAACTAAAATAACTCCATATGTCATCTAATTGTATGTTTCTAGTAGTATTTTTTATTTTGGGTATTAACTGATTTTTTGAAGATATTTGTAGTTTTTTATTTCTTTCAATCATTCATATATTATATAAAATTTGACACCTATAATTATGTTTCAATTACAAAGAAAAAAATTTCATAATTAAATATTTGTATAATGTTTATTTTGGAAATTTAATTTTTTGATTTAGCTTATAATAATTTCCAATTATAAAAAAATTAAATATAACATCTAAAATATTTCATTGAATCAATTTTTTTATCATTGAATCGGTAATTATCATATAAATATACATTACATATTTTGATAGATCATATAAAAAATAATGAAAAATATTTATCATTTCATTTAATAATATATCTTGTGCATTAAACTTATTACTACATGATACTATCGAAGACTTTTGATATATTATTCCTATGATGGAAAATATTGAAAACACAACCATAATTTGTAGAAAAGTATTCTAAAAAAAATTAATATTTGACGATTCTAAAGTTGTTCAAAAAATATTTAAACATATTAAAATGCATTTTATTCAAGACTAGTGATAATATGGGGTTCAACATGGGTGAACTATTTGACTGTAAAGAAAAAAAAATAGATATAATATAACTACTCGACCACACCAAAAATTTAAATTATCCTTGTAAGGATATGAATATGGTTTCAAAAAGAATAAGAAATAATATTGAAGAATGAGAATGAGTTGGAATTTTTTTTTGATGTTAATTTTTGGACTTTTAATTTGAATTTCAAATGAAAACCATAGTTATTGATATTTTTTTGAGGAAAAAATATGTTGTACATAAATGAAATAAAATTTTATACTACACATTAAAAAATTATCAGGAATATTTTTTTAGAGTGAATGAAGAATGTGAAATGGGTTTTTAGTTCACAGAGAGAGATGTGAAGGAACATGAAATATTTCATATTGAAGAAAAAAAGAAAAAATAACACTAAATAAAACTTTTGAAGTACTTCTCTGGTAAATATTTTTTTAATGGGGAAAGGAAAACCACTTTATCATTATAAAAATGAGTGACACATGATCAAAATCAAGAGGATTTTAATAACATGAGTAAATGGATATCCTCTTCTTGAGATAAATAGATATTTTTTAGCAGTGGTTCAAGTGGTAATGGTGAAATTTATATATTTATATGTATTATCCTTATTGTTTTTAGATATGATCCCTATAAATAATTTGGTACCTTATCAATTTTTGTGTTTTTGAGTGATTTAATTTCACAATAATAGGTTGTGAGGGTTGTTTCAATATAGAGAAAAAATGAAATAAATATAACTGATTCACCCCCTAAGTGAAATCAACTGATTCGTTGGATTATATTTCATGTTTTTATAGATCTATGTTCCCCTTTATTCTTAACAACTATTTTGAGATTAGATTAGGTTCACTTGTTTTCCAATAGATTAATGTTATATATTTTGGAAAACCATAATTAGGTGAATATCAAGGGGATTCCAAATTTTTATGGGAAACACTACTACACCTGGAAGTATAAGACATTTCCTTATATTTTTCCTATATTTTTGGTTGTTCAAATGGATGTAACTGATGGGTTTCTTCTTTGTTATTAAAATAATTCTATGAAAGTGGATTATTGAAAGAACATGGAGAATTATGTCCATTCTCTAAATTCTATAATTTCTTCCATTTTTGAAAAATAATTTTTTAATTTTTATATAATATTAATAACATGAGGAATTTAGGATAATATTAAACAAATTTGTTATGGAATCCTACCATTATATTACATAAACTTTCATTTCATGGTACAAAAAAGTGGATCTTTTCTTGTTTAGTTTCTTGTAATAAAGGTACATAATAAATGAAAACATGACAAATTATTTTAAAACCACATGAAATTAATAACTATAGGTTCACTCTAGGGATAATTTATTGCATCTCATATCCAAGGGAGATACATAAAAGTAAAGGGGAGTGAATGATACTTAATAAGGGAATGATTAAGAGAGACATGTTGCATGTGATGTTAAGAAATATAAAAAAGAATATAAGGCCTAATGATAATGAATAAGAAATAGGAATATCATAGAAATAATAACATGAATCATAACATGGAAATGTGTCTAAAATATTTAAATATGGCATTCAAAATCATATCACCAATGTTGGTCTTCAAGGTGTCGTCAATGAAAATTAACATAGAAATTCACCAAATTATCAAAAAAAATCATATATAGAGATTAAATTATTTATCCAATGCATTGGAGTGATATAAAGGATCACCCTTTATAGGTATTAATTAATTTTATACTCATATATAATAATAAATCATTTCATTAATATCTAATGGATAATGAAGAATTATTTTCATATCAAAATAATTTTATATAAAAGTGCTTAAATACGTTTTCATTACAAAATGTTAACTCAAGAGAGGAAAAGAGGGTTTAATATATGTAAATACTCAAATAAAAATTCATTTTAAAATATAATTAAATACCCATGGAAAAAAACCTCGGTTCCCACACCAAGAAAATAAAAGACAATTTCATAAGGATAAGAGAGAAATTTTGGGAAGTAAATTTGGAAACAAGATAGGTATAAAAGGTGGTTCTAGAAAATGTAAAACTTTTGGGTAAATGGGTCTAAAATTAATAAAATAATATTCATATATTAATGGGTTAAATAAATGAGAAAAAACCGAGTTTTTAAATTTGAAGGCAAACCACATAAAAAGTGAATTGTAATTGAAAAGAGAACTAATTATTTCACTTACATTGAATAGTTGTTCCTAAAAATTGAGGATGTAACCTTTAGGGATAATTGGGAGGAAAAATCACCTAAACATCATAGTGTATGTATTTAGAGTGATGGGAATATGTGAAATGGGTAAGAATTTATAGAAAAAATTGAGGATTTGTTTAACAATTTCCAAATACATGTCTTAGAAAACCAGGTTGTGGAAAAAAAACCACTATCTTACCCATGTTTTTTTCTCATCGCTTTGGAAATTAAGGTCATATTTTATGTTATTTTAATCCAAAATAACGGATTTTTAAAATACTTTTTTATGGCATGAAAAAATAAGGATTCCACAAAGTAATGTTTTTAAAAAATATCATTTTTATCTTTAGGCATTAGAAAGTATCTTATAGTTTTAAAAATTGAATAAAATCTATTAAAATACATAAAATTTATAAAATAACATATTTGAGGTCATGTATATATTTCAACTAATTATTACATCATTACAACATAAATATGTTTTCAAAAAATACAATTAAACCCCAAAAATCTATTTTTTTACTATTCAATAAAAAGAAAATTATTTTATAAAATTTACATAAATTCACAATGACCTAATATTGGTGTAATGATATAAAAAATGATGTTTATTTTATTTGGATAAATTCTCAAAATATAAAAAATTTTACATGTAAATATAAAAAAACCTTATTTATTTACAAATTATTGTTTTTAAGACATAGTCAAATTTTTGACACTTATAAAAACGTTCCTAGGCCTATATAAAATTATTTTATCATTCATTATTTAAATAAAACTAATTTAAAAGACTATATCATAAAAAAATACTAAGCCCAATACATTGGTTTATGATAATAATTTTATATAGTTTCTAGAAAATTAATATTATGTTTTACTTGTGTCTAAAAAAATAATCCAATTCATCTCAATGAATCATATATTTTGTTAAGAAAAACTTCTATTAAGTTGTATTTAGGGAATAAAATGTTTATTTAAAAAATGTAATTTACTCATTACCTAAATAAGGTCTTGACACATAACCCCTTATTTCATCCACAAACACCATATGGGTAAGTTGTGTGATGGTGGTAGTTTTGTGGGGTTCCTCAACTAACATAGACTGAGTGGTAATCTTCAATTACTAGAAATTATCCTATAGGATATTTTATTCAAGTATTACTTGTTTATACTTGTATTACACATGGTCATGGGAGAACCCCAGGTATGATACCACCCTACCGTATTTTGACAAATTGTATTCAAACAGTATGACTCTAAATGTTGAGATAATTGATTCCTTTTTCGGTATCAATTATCATATATCATAAATAAATATAAAAAATAATTATAATGGTAAAATTATAAACCATGGGTATAGTTTAAAATATTCATATTAACCAATGATCATATAACAGTTGAATCCTAATGGTCACATTTACCTTTATACCTTATAAATACCTCTTTGTTCGTCACTCAAAATTCACTACATTCTCTTAATGTTTAATTTTCATTTTAATAAGATGTTGATCTTTTAATAATATTTTTATTTTATTTCTATGAATTTATTGTGGGGCCAATTAGTCTATTAGATTTCGGCGATCCTTAGATTCCCATTTTAGCTATTCTATTTTATATTTTTTTCTCCAGTTATAATATTCTTCATTTTAATTGGTTTCATAGCAGACTGATGTAGTTATATATGATAATGATATAAACCATGTTGGGTTTTCATAATTTTTTAATTTTATAATATCATATAATATGTATCAATGTTTATTCATTAAAAAAATTTATTTTTAAAGTTTGGGTCATTAAATTCTTCCCCCCTAACGAAATTTTTCCCAAAATTTCAACTCATCCTCTCAGTTGAGAAAATTGGAGGGTACTTATATCACATTGAATACTATCATTACCACATCCCTTCATCATGTATATGTTTCCTCTACAACATTATATCATGGTAGCAGTATTTTTTCATAGAACCTTTTTATGTATTCCAACACCTCCATCGTCTGCCCCAGATAAGGGAGGTCATGTTATAGTTTCTCCACCTCCACATTTACTACATGTGACTGACCATTTATGTACTTCCTTAAGATAGATACATGGAATACATCATGAACTTGAGATAGGTTTTTTTACGTTCAATATAATATGAAACTGATTCTATGTGATCAAGGATTTTATAGGGGCTAATGTAACTAGGGCTAAACATCCCTTTAATTCCAAATTGCACAAATCTCTTCTATAGAGATTTTTGAAGAAACAATTTATCCCCAACATCAAACACCAAGTATGTTTTAAATTTTTTAAAAAATCTCTTCTATCGACTATGAGAATAATTTTGATTATGTTGGATGTAATGGAACATTTTTTTCATCTCTTTCACAATATCTGACCCAAGCTATTTTCTATCTCCAACTTCTCCCAACAAGTAGAAGTTCTAAAAAACGTTTCATAAAGATAATCATAAGGTTCCATATAAATAATCAAGGGGAAATTTTTTATTTTATGTGAACTAATATAATGGGAGGTGTTGATCCCATCCACCTTTATATTCCATTGATTGTGTTCTCATCATGTCCTCGAGTGTCTGAATAGTCCTTTCAGACTGGCAATCAGTTTGGTGGGGATACAATGTACTAAAATTCAATTTAGTATTGAAATCAAGTTAGATAATTTTATGGAATTTATATGTGAACCTTGAAAAATGATAATAAAAGATATAATGTGGATCCCCATGAATCCTCATTGCTTACTTTATGTATAAATTGTAAATTTGGACAAGAGATAAATATTCTTAAACAACGATGAAATGGGAATTCTTAGGGAGATGATCCACTTATAACCAATCACATTGTTTGTGTTGGATGTTCCTTGGATACCAGTGATGAAGTCCATAGTGATACTTGTTCACTTCCATGTTGGAATTTTTAGTTGTTTCAATACCCCTTTATGAATTTGTTGCTCTGACTTCACTTTCTAACATACCAAGAACCATACTGTGTATTCAAAAGTATCCCTTTTCATATTATCCCACCAATAATGATCATGAAGGTCTCTATACATTATAGTGCTTCATGAAATTATAGATATTATTGGTATATGAGCTTCATACATTAGCTCTTTCCTTATCTCCAAGATGAAAGAGACACATAACCTTGTATGAAATATTAGTACATAATCTTGATCAATATTTAACTCAGGAAACATTCCATTCTACATAGCCTCAATCATATTTTGTAACAAAGGATATTTTCATTGATATTTATTGATCTTCTCTAGTAATTATAGTTTATTACTCCTTTTTATATGGTTGATGATGTTTCTTCCCTTATAATTCCCATGGTTATTTTTTCTAAGTCCTTAATCAAAGGATCTACTTGAATACTTATAATTTCTAGTGCAATATGGTCTTTCCTACTTAATAAATTAGTGATTTTGTTATCTCTTCTAGGGTGATAATTAATTGGATCATCATATTCATTAAGAATATCAAATCATCTCATTTATCTCATGTTAAATTAATTTTGTGTGAAACTATATTTAAACAATTATTTTTTCTATGTATATTTCACATTTTTACCCATAAATATGTTTCATCCTTATTTTTAGAGTAAAAATAACTGCATCGATCTCAGGTTCATGCATTGGATAAGTCATCTCAAAATATTTTAGACATCAATATTCATAAAGAAATCACCTTATCATTTTGTGTGAGGAAACACCAAATCCCTTTCAGAAATGTATATCTAAAGATATAGAATCCTTCTCTGAAAAAGTGTATAGCCAACACAGGTGCAGTAACCAATCTCTTCATCAGTTCATGAAAACAATTTTCACACTCCTTTGTCTAGATGAAAATATCCAATCTTCATTTTTACTTGATTAGTGGATAATAAATTTATGAAAATTATATTCATGAACCATCTATAATATCCTACTAAATGAATGTGATAGGGAATCATAGTTACCATTGTAGGATGAATCCACTCAAGCACAACCTTTTTCTTCACAAAGTCAAATGATATTCTTTTATTGGTTACAATGTTCCCAATGAATAAAATTATTGCAACCAAAAATGACATTTGGTAAATTATTTAAAAATATTATCCTTCCTCATAGTTCTAGGAATAACACTCAGATGTTCATCATTATCCTTAAAAGAATAGTAATATATCATAATATCATCAATAAAAACTGCAAAGAATTTATCAAGGTGGTCCTTAGGGAATATAATCATCAAATCCATAATTATGTTATAAACATTAGTGAAGAAAAATGTCATAAAAAAGAACTTATAATGACCATATCTTATTCATAAGGTGGTCTATGTAGTATCTTCTTTCATCACCCTCAATTTATGAGAACAATATTGGAGATAAATCTTGAAGAAGAATTGATCCCCATGAATCTATTCAAACAAATAATCAATCATTGGGAGAGGGTACTTGTTCTTCATTGTGATATTTATAAGTTATCTATAATCAATGAATAGACCCAATGACCCATCCTTATTCTTCAAATTGATAATATGTTCTATCCATGGAGGAACACCTGGATATATATGTACCTTCTATAGAATATCTTTATGTTTTTTCATTAATTCATCTACCTACATATTTTCCATTATAAAAGGTTATTTGATATTGGGTTTGACATTATTATGAGTTAAATTGATAACTCTACCTATATTTCTGGGGGAGTTCCAGGTAAATCTTCATGTAATACATCAATATATTCATGAATGATGGGGGAAATTCTATATATTTATACTTTCATTTACTTATATCTCTTAACTGATCATCGACATAAAAAAGTCCATGGGAATTTTTTATAAAAAAATATCAGGTAGTGATATCTCTCCTTTGAAAATGTAAATAGTCTTTCCATTCATGAATACTGAAATTTACTTTCTTTTATAGTTGATTATAGTATTATAATTTGAAATCCAGTCCATCCCTAGTATATTTTTTAATTCCACTATGGGAATTAACACTAGATTTGTGATGAGAATTTACTCTTCAAAGATAATAATAGACTTTTTATACCCTATTGATGCTATAATAATTCCTCCAAGTATATTTTATAAAAACTCTAATTCTAGTATTTCAAGGATTGATTCTATATTATTTTCAATCTTAGATGAAATTAAGGAATACATAGATCCAAAATCAAAAAAACCTACTTTATATCTTTGAGAGAACAACATGTTTACCATCCACTAAATCATTTAGAGCCTTAAATTCATCCATCATGATATAAAATTCCCATCATTTATCTCTTTTACTATGATAAAGCTGATAGGGATTCCCTTACATTATCTTCTGATTTGGAATTTTATTTTGAAAGCTCATAAGCTTACTATATTTGAAGCATTGAGCATTTGTTTGGGTTGAATTCATATTCCCTTTGTCATTAGTGTTGAGAAGTTGAGGCTTCACCTCACCATGATAGTTTCAAGCTATATGGATGTCCCTTCATCAACTATAGAACTTTCCACTCTTAATTAAGAAGTTCCTTGAATGTTTCTTCCCAAAAAAGATCATATTGGATGTTTCAATTTCATCCCTCCTCTTCCATTATCAAATTTCTTACTGGATTTTGGTTCTATTAATCAATTATTTTCATTCAATATTTGCGACCAAAATATCATTCCAAACTCCAATTAAACATTCATAAAACTTTTTCCTATATCCTCATATCTTTCATAGTCAATATTTTATACATTTATCCATACAAGGGGTCTCGACCCACCGATGAATCCTTAAAACTATTCCTTATGATTCATAAGAAATCTAGAGGTATATCAAGTAATTCAAAAAAAGTTCATTTCATAGACTCCCATCGATTCATTTTCCTTCTACTTCAATTAAAGGAATTAGTTCCTAATTTTCATTCTCATTTAATGGGGTAAATATTTACTGAAAAATATTACCTTGAACTCCTCCCACTCCATAGCATCGATCTCCCTTGTTGGATTCATGTTTTTAATCAGTGTCAATCACTGATCAGCTTCTCTTTCTAAGAATTATACTTCAAATGTTACTTTCTATTATTCCAAACAATAGAGTAAAAAAATAATATTTTCAATAGATATTATCAAGTATTCCAAAATCAATGTTTCAATAGATTGGCTAAATTAAGGTGGTCATTGAAACACAAAAGAATCAACAGAAACATGTTACCTTTGAGGTGAATCTATTCTATTGACTTGATTCATGTTTTTATTCATAAAATGAGTTAGTTGATTCAACATCTTCATGATTCTTTCCTTTCCATATTTTATCATAATATTGTCATGGCATTACCCAATTCACTCATCATTTATATTGTTCTACCTATAACCCTTTTTTTTAAACATTAAAACCTTAGTGAGCAACATGTTACTTTTACAAATATTGTAAGTCCGAATGGATTTTATCTCTTAAAACATCATGCATAAACTTGTAATCAATATCTTCTAATATTAATTACATTTTTTATATATCCTTTACAATGGTTCAAAATAAAACTTGGGATGAACCCGAAATATCTACAATGAGTGTAAAATTAAGAATGCAATAAGTCCCATTATCACACATAAGTTCCCATTTGAGTCTAGATAAACGTGTAATTTTTGATTGTTACCCTTAGATACATATGTGCCATAGCCACATCCACATATTCGTATCCAGATAAGAATTTCTTTTCTCAAAAACCACATGATTTATAATTTCTAAAATATTTGGATTTTTTCCTATATCTGGACTTGTACCTATGGTTCTTCCTAATATTTTCAACTCCAAAATTCCAAAAACAACAAAAAATATTCGTGATACCAACTATGGAATACTTTATTTTATTAAATATCTTTCAATTACATTTTACAAAGCAGATGATCTATTCATGTTAATTTTCCTAGAAAATGGATCATAATTCCTTAAAACATAATGTATTATCCTAAGACCACTTGCAAGACATATTCATAGTTTCACTATAGGTTAATTTTACTAAATCTTATATTTTAGGGTCATATATCAATAGAAATGGGAGATCATAAATCCCATCATGGGAATAATTAAGAGAGACATATAGAATGCGATCTAGAGGCCTATCAAAAAGAAAATGAGAAATAAAGATTAGGCATAAGAAAGAGGAATATTATATTAATAGTTACATGAATCATAACTTGTAAATGTGTATAAAATATTTGAATGATACATTCAAAATATTATCACTAATGTTTATCACTAAGGTGCCATAAATGAAAATTACCATGGTTATTAACCAAGGTATCTTAAAACATACCATATCTAGAGGATAAATTCACTACCTGAGGCATTGGAGTTCCATCTGGGAATGCCCTTAATATGTATTAATTATTATAGACCACATATATCATAATAAATCATTACATTAATAACCCTTTTTGAATAAGGAAAAGGATTCTTATCAAAATTATAGAATACTAAAGTTATTGAATACATGATCAATACAACATTTTTAACCCATTAAAGGAAATGTGGTTTTAATATATTTAACCCCCATATAGAAAGTAGTATCAAAATATAGTTGAATACCGATTGGAATAAATGTTCTATTATACAAGTAATTAAAATTTAAGATAATTTCTAAATGATAAGAGATAAATTATGTGAAGTAAATTCTACTGTATGACAAGAATAAAATATGGTTTTAAAAAAGTGTAAACTTAGAGGGGAAAAGGGTATACCATTCATAGAATAATCATCAAATAGTAAGAGGATAAAATCATGTTGAAAAAGGAACCTAGTTTTGAAATTGTAGGACATACCACATAAAAAGTGAACTTGAATTGAGAAGAGAAGTCGATATTTCCATTACCTTGAAGTGTTGTTTCAAAAAATTTAGGATGGAACCCTGGGATAATGATAACACCTTGGGGGACTTTTTTGGATGAAAAATAACCTTAAATTCACAGATTAATGATTGGGAGTGAAGGGAAGAGGTGAAATGGGAAGGTATTTATAGAAAAAGTGATGGATTTGTTTAATTGTTTCCAAATATAGTCCTTGTAAATATAGGTTGTTGAAAATGAAAAACCATCTTCCTACACATGGATTTTACTCTTACATTTAGATATTTGGAAAACATTTTATGTTATTTTAATCAACTATAAAGAAAATTAATTGTTAAGAAATTATTCTTTGTCATTGAAATGTAATGATTCCCCAGAGTAATGTATTCCAAATGAAAGATTCTTTTTAGAATTTGGAAAGTAATGTAGTGATTTAAAAATTGAATAAATTATATTAAAATAAATAATATTTAAAAAAATTCTCTTAGGTCTTTCACTGTGTTTAATTTATTATTACATCATTATGACAGAAATATGAATTCATAAAATATACTGAAACCTTTAATCTATATTTTTTTTCTATTCAAGAAAAATAAAGTATATTATAAAATTTCCAAAAATTTACACTAAAATAATTTCAACTTGAAAATTTAAAAAATGATATTTATTTTATTATATAATAAATATAAATAAGTTAACTTTAACATTTAAATATAAAAATACTTATTTATTTAAAAATTACATTTTTAAGGAATCGTTAAATTTTGGACAATTATAAAAATATCCTAGGCCTGTATAAAAATGTTTTATCATTTATTATTTAAATAATTTTTTCAAAATATTATTTAATTAAAAAATTACTATTGAGAATACCTTGGATTATTATAAATTTTATACATAAATTTTATAAAAATACAATTATGTTTTATTTGTGTCCAAAAATCAAAATTTCAGATTTATCTAAATTAAACATATTTTTTATTAAGCAAAAATATTATTAAGGGTAATTAATAGAATAAACATTTTATTTATAAAAATTAATTTATGTTTAGGTAACTAATGTCTATACACATATCCCCTTATTAGTACTGCATATTCCATAAGGGTATGGTGTGTGATGGGGGTTGTTTCATGGGATGAATCAGCTAACATCGACATTGAGGTAATATCTAGTAACTTTAACTCCCCCACATGAGAATTCATTCAAACATTACATGTTGAATATTGGCTCGGTATTCTTCAAGGTAAAACTACAGTGATGATACCTCCCTCCCATGTTATGAAAAATGGGCTTCAAACAGTATGACTCCATTGGTTGTGGCCATTGATTCTCATTCCTATATCAATAAACCAATGTCATTACTACTTGATAAAAATAATTATAACAATAAAATTTGAAACCAGGGTTATAGTTTCAAATGTTCATTTTGACCAACTGTCATATAAGGGTCGAATATCAAGGGTCATATTTCCCTTTATACCATAAAACTACCACTTCGTTCTTTCACCCAAATTTCACTAAAATTTATTTTTTGGTTATATTTTAATTTTAATAATATGTTTATTGGTTTGCTAATATTTTGTTTTATTTTAATATAATTTTCAGTGAGGGAGATAATACTACAAGGTTGGGGTGATCCTTACATTCATTTCTTAGCTATTCTATTTTATATTTTGAGTTTGGTTGTAATTTTTGAAATTTTAATTGGTTTCATAGTTGTCTGACATAATGATCATTATTAATGATATAAATTTTTTGGTTTCTCATTATTTTGTGTGTGTAAAATATCATATAATATGTAATATTTCTTATTAAGGAAACTAATATCATTTAAAAACTTTTTGTGATTACATGTATACTTGAAATGAAAAAGTAAATAAGTGAGATCAAAATATTTAGAGATTAAATTATAGTTATTTCAAAATTAAGAATGATCAAAATATAGATAGATTATTAAAAATGGTGAATGAAACATTGTGCTTAGTCAGCAGTTTTTTAAGACGATCAATTCAATAAATAATGGAATAGAATATACTTTTCATATTATGAAAAAAAATTTATGTTAAAGAATTATATTTTGATGAAAAAGATCCATGAATTCCAAATCTTGATTTCATTACCCAAAACATTTCTTTCTTATGAGATGATAAATGTTAATTTTTTCAAAAATAATTTTTAGAAATATATATATATATATATATTGAAGCCTCAAAATAAAAATATATTTAAGATTAATGACAATGAATATTAATTCGATTATTATAATTCAGAAGTGGATATAATATCCAATAGAATGATGCCTCTTAGAACTATAAATATTAGAAGAGGAAATAAAGGGTCCATGTGAAATAGTCCTCATAAATTTTTTCTATGTTCATAAACTATACATTTCATTACAAACTATCTAATGTTTAGGGAAGAAAAATAAAGTGATTATGATATAAAAATAAAATCAATATTCATTAAAAATATACTATCAAATGATGGAATGTGAGGGATTTATTTAAAATTAAAGGGATTTTTTTTCAATATTAAATAAAAAATTTATTTCCAAAGATTGAATGTAGTAATAATAGTGATCAAGGAGAAGAAGTTGAGACTTCTAGTGGATTTAGTGAAAAATTCTAATTCCATGAATGAATAAAGAATGTTTTACTAGTGAAATAAGTACTGAAGAAAATAATTATAATGCAAAGAAAATTAATTTCTTTTTCAATAAA
Source organism: Viscum album (assembly GCA_963277665.1). Lineage (NCBI taxonomy): Eukaryota > Viridiplantae > Streptophyta > Magnoliopsida > Santalales > Viscaceae > Viscum > Viscum album. The sequence goes on from OY728156.1 coordinate 1,892,830,283, forward strand.
TAATAGAAATAATTCCTTTAAAAGATCAAAAATTTGGGAAAGGGGGTCAACATTTAGAAGAAGAAAATACTTTTTAAAAAAAATGCACTTTCCCATATAGATGAAAAAAATTGCCGACTGAACTAATAATTTTAAGATATTTCATAATGATGAGAAGTCCTTAAAAATATACATTAAATAAATATTTAATTATAAGTAAAAATAGCTTGAATTTTTTCAATAATGGATGAATTCAACTGAAAAGGAAGTGAAAAATTTCTGATTTAGTTTCAAAAATTATTTTGTGGTTATGGATTAAACTCAAAGTAAAGGGTTCTAAATCCCTGGCCTAACAAACTCCATGAAAAATATCTGAATTTACATTTTACAAGGCCATAGGAAGGGTTCCTTGAATGCTAGAGGCTCTGGAGTAGTAGTGGCTATTTAAGGATGTATCATGGGGAGGTTATAACTTATGCATTAGAGTATTCCATCATAAAATAAATAAATAACCAAGTATCATACACACCCCTCAATAATATTACACATAAAGAATAAGTGACTATATGTTTCTATAAAAAACACAATCAAATGTTATATAAATATACAACCAAATAGGCCTATCACATATACTTGTCAAATTGAAATAAAAACAGTTTCTGGAATAATGAAAACTCTGAGCCATAACACACCCTAAACTATATAAAACCATTTGAACCATAAAAATCAATCTATCATTTTACGCAACCTCAAATTTCCCAGTAAGAAGATGTAAAATATGCATTGGTACCAAAGTGTAATATAGGCTAGAGTAGGTTGTGAGTGAAACTAAGTAGGACACTACCAATGATATACCTAAATATAACAAGTTTGTTTGAAATATATGAAAATTAAAACAATACCAAAAATAAAAATACAACCCTTAAGTCATTTAAAACTATCTAAATAATAAAAATATCGATCCTAAGGTCAGATATCACCTCACGAATGATACATATCTACTTATTCTAGTGTTGGGGTTTCTCTGAGTACTTCATGATAACCATTCCATCCATTTTTTGTCAAAGGTTACTATATATCTACATTATCAAAACAAGTTTAACCTGTGGGTAATATATGATTCTTTAGAGAACCTGTGATCACCCAGGGGTTGTGTCAATCATGGGTTTAAACATCTATCTCGTCTTTCCTTTGGGGTCATGTTCATCCCTATTTAACTATAACAACAATTGAAAAACAATAAAAATAAATAGAATTTAATGTAAATCATTTTCATAGAAATGAAATAACTAAAACAATGTATAATGAATTAGTACAATTTTTAACTTGTTTCAAAAAATACAAAAACACATGCAATCAAATTCAATTTCCTTTTTCCATTGAATAAAAAGACACATTTACATTTCTTTAATCTTATCAAACCCTATTTTATTTCCAAAAAATTTTCAAACAACGAAACCAAATTAAACTTTTATCCAAACAATTTTTTATATCATCCTATTACTCAAAAACTTAATTTAAAATTTTAATTTACTATTACGGTAGTTAAAAATTATTTAAAAATATAAATCCAATTTATAATTATTAATGGTTGTGAAATTCATGTTTACAACCACTAATTTAACCAATTTCCCCACATTACCCATGAAGGATGGGATTAGGCATTCACTAAAATTATGTATTTAATTTCAAATGTGTCTAGGATAGATAAACCTATATAAAAATAGAATTCACACCCTAATAAAACATAAAAATTATTTTATTTAAATTAAAGGAAACAATAACCAATTTAGAAGCTTTAATATTTAATTAATCATGGACGAAAAACTCAGTCAAGGACCATCATAGCTCAATTGGTCACTATCGTGTCACATAAGGCCCTAAATAAAGAAAAAATGCATTAAATAATTATTTATAAAAAAATTATGACTAATAATCTATAAATATTCAATTTTTAAAGTCTAATAAAATAGTTATAAACACAGAAATGACACCGTACATTTTCATCCAACACAACCTCAATCCATTTGGTGTTAACCATCCATGGATCACTTGTATTTGAAACATGATCCCAATACCCTATATTAAACTCTAAAAAATCACTAATTAAATTGGAAATTATAAAAATCCTATCAAAAAACTATAATGAAAACATTCCATTTCGAATCACTAATAAACAATGAGAAGATGGATTCTCGGGACATGATGTTCCATGGTTTCAAAAAATTCCTAGGAGAATTAGTTTATTTCCTTACACACTGATGGAATCTACAAGAAAAACCTTGTGTTGAGAAGAGTGAAATTAATAATAAAGGTATATAATAACCAGATAGTCCAATGATGTTGAAGGAAATAATTATATCAATGATAAAAAACATCTATTACACCCAATTTTGGGGGATTGAGGAGGAGTGGGAGGGAAAAAACACAGGTCCATGCATGGGAGAAATGGGTGGGGGGGGGAATGGTCTTCCCCATCTTAAAATCATAGAGGATGGGGATTGTTTTTTATCATTTTAAATAATCCTCATGGTTTAGACACATTGTGTGACAACTATGTGGTTGATTCTATATCTAAACATTATCCATAGATTTCATGGTCCCATGGTCTGCCAAATCATTAACCAAGAATTAATGTGGAACTATATAAATCCATCCACCTCACACTAGTAAAAAGTAATTCACTAAGTAAGTGAATAGCCTGAAAAACCGTTTTTAACTTCAAAATATTTTCCACTTCAGTTTGAAAATGTTTTTAAATTATTGATCACCAACCTTGCATGAATTCATGCTCAATTCAAATTTAACTACAACCCCCTCTACGTAAGGGTATCTTCATGGTTTTCTATAAACCATGGGAACCCAATGGTTTACCCTAGTCATAGTTCCCTAAAAATTATAAAACATAACCCAAAGCCTAAGAGTCTCTCTTGAGTAACCTAAAATTCTTTTGTATCTCATTCCACATCTAAAAACTTCACTTTATGTTATTCCAGCATCCAAACATATTATTATGAATACTGGTTGAAAATTTATCCCATCCAACATATGAAAAATTAAAAAATCCCAATACCTCCCAAAATTGGTAGGAACAATAGTTTTTAGAACCTCCCCAACATAAAAGTTATCATCTCCAACAAGTCACAATGGTCATCCATCCACAATTTTCCTAAACAACCTCAATTTTCAATTTCATTAAAAGAGGTTGTGTTACACAATTAAATACCATCATGATATTGGAGTAATTCACTAAGGCCATAGTTCCTCCTATTCCAAAAAAATATTTTATATTTTTAAAATTAAATTTATTGTAGAGTGGGAACCACACATTCAACTAGTTCAACCCATCATAGCCAGACATCCAAAATTGGAAATTCAAAAGAGAAGGCTAGAAAACACACATTTGAAAATAAAAAAATACACTCCTTAGACCAATCACTGGTGAACCACCTAGATTCATTAAATATTTAGATGAAGTCTTCCTCAAGAGAAAACCCTAACAAAAAATCAATATAATCTACAATGTAAAATTAATCACCACAATTGTTAATGAACCACTGAAAATTTTCCCACTAAATATTCAAGCTGCAGTCACTGAATACAATAACAACCTTTACAACAACAAATCACGTTCAGATTAAACCAGAATTCACAACCAGATCCATACTTTAGAATCAAAAAAATTTTAGACAATCAAATTGAAAAAAAACTAAAACAAACAAAATCCATGGTCTTGGTATCTACATCAGTGACATACCTCGTATCACAGTCCTCATCATCACAAATAATGTATCAACATCGCTTCTAAAAGATATGTCTGGAAAATAGACCACAACAATCCAAATATGAAAAATCATCAAAATACATCCAAAAATCACCATAAAAACAAAAAGGAAGCCAAATTCAAAATGGAAGATGATGCTAGAAGGAAACATCGAATTACTAGAATAAGGAAAAGGAACCTGAAAGATGAGAAATACCATGTCTTGGGAAAGAGATAACTGTGACTGCTATGAGAAGCACTCCCAAAACATCCCAAGTTATCCCAAAACCCTCATTGATCTGGAACGATGTGGGGTATTTCCTAATGGTTTGGAAAATAAGATTAGTAGATAAGAGGAACATTGCATTCCACGATCATCTCCAAATCAAATTTCATGAATCCCCCACATATATACAAAAAATGGTTGTATGATGTGCATGGTAAGGCATAAAGAGGGGTGTCTATATTTGAACATTATTCTACAGGTGTCCATAACAAGGAATGTATAGAATAAGAACAAGGAAAATAAAGAAAAAATATAAAAGTGCTGATGAAGTAGTAAGAATAATGGAGAATTTGGAAAAAGGAATAAAAATTAATCACATAGGAATCAACAAACCTACCTTAAAGGAGTTTAGGAGGAAACCCTATTTGTGAAGACATAGTTCCAAAAAACACAAAAAAGAATAAAAACTCATCACTATCTTAAAAAACTAAGATAATTATTTATTGGATACATCTCTCCCGATTAATGACCATGTTTCCACTAAATTTCTCACCTGGACTATGGTTATCACTAACATAAGCAACAAAATAGAACTCAAAATTCCCAACCCTTGAAGATTTTACATTTAGAATTTCCTATTGAAACATTGATCCCATGTTCTTGAGAATGAACTATACATGATTTCAAACATTCTATGCTTTATCAAAAGTGATAACACCAATTGAATGACAAAATCATTTCTTATTTGTAAATTACAAGTCATAACAGATGAAGACCAATTGTTTTATTACTATACTAGTGTTGTAATGTTTTACAAAAAAATACATGACAATTATTTTGATACACACACCATTACCAAAGGTGCAACACAATTCAATTTTAGTTATGTTACCCTTATTCTAAATATTTTCAATTTGATTATTCTTTTCATACATTTCATATTTTTTGGTTTTATTTTGACAGGTTACGGAAGAGTTTATGAATTTGATGGTTTCTGATAAAGTTCATTAGAAATGGTAAATAAACACCAAGAAATCATGAAACATATTTTTGGGAATCAATGGGTAGTCTCATTGTTCATAGGGAAACAATGTGATAGTTGACAGTGGGAGAAGATTAATTAATGCTCATTTTTTCAAACCATGTAGGGTGTTGACTTTGAGACCATTATTTTGAATTTTTGGTGAACTATTTTTTTAAAATGAACAACCAAAAAATTCAGCTTCTTAGGTGATTTTCAGTTCAATGTGCATGGTTTGGAGAATATTTGAAAAACCTTGTGACATATCCATAAGAGTTTTAGTTAATACCCAAAAAATGTTTGCAATTCAAATTAAGGAACCAAAGAATCATCAGTCATCTAATATCCCAAGGTATTTAGCTTTTATTTATCACTAAAATTCAAAGATATTTACATTCCACCCAGAAGCAACTTTTGGGGAATTCAAAGTGCATTATAGGTATGAATTTATCTTTAATACCATGTTATATCTGATTATTACTTTTTATTCTTATGTTTACTATTATCCTTTATCTTGGAGACATATATGAAGTAAAATATTAATAGATATATGTGTTTTTATGTGAACCTTGATGAAATATTGATGGAACATGAGAAGGTAAGGTGTTGTAATCAAAGATCTATAATTTTATTATCTCATTATTTGTTTTCTCTACTCATTGTTAGGTAGGTGTATTATCTCTCGACTCCACTCTTCTAGAATGTAATGTCTAATTTTTTTAAAAAAATTTACTTGTTTTTTATTTGGAAACATCATCAAATTTTATAATGGAAACAGATTTAGGATGTATTTTGAAAAAATGGAATATTACATGGCTTAAAGAAATAATTTTCACATGATTTTAAAATGTTGATTTTAAACATATTCCATGGCGTTTATTCATTGAAAATTATGAAAAAATTATTTCAAGGAGAGAATTATTTTATGTAAATTTTTTTTCATGTAATTTGTTATAATTGGGTTGGAATGTATTTAATGTTCATAGGTATGATCATAAGTGATACAATCAAGGGAAAATGTGTAATGGTCATGGGGTTCCATAGTAAATGGTAACACAATGAATTTTTGTATATGGATGGGTATGTGTGTCAAAAAGGTAAAGGTAATTCCAAATGGTAATGGAGGGAAAAATATTGCCTATCATTTTCTCAGAAGGACTTTTCTTGTAGACTTATATAAACTATATAACTTTTTTTTCAATATTTTTCATATAAAATGTGATAACTAGTTATTTTCCTAGTGGTGTGTAATGGGAGGTCATAGGGGAATCACTACTGAGTTTATAGTCACCCCCAACACTTTCAGTTTGGGGAATATTTATATATCATATACCAAGGTATGATAAAAGTAAATATACCATATTTTCTATTGAGGCATTATGATTCATTGGGAATGATAGGTGGAGTTGGAGTTTGGAGCTTGTTCAGGTGGTATATTGGATCATGTCTTTTGAAGTATTTAAGTATTTTTTCAATTATAGTAATAATTTTATCTATAATATTTAATTTATATCCTGATATTGGATTCTTCTATTATTTACCTTAGGTTATGTTACCTATAATCATGCATCATAAATAAAGATTGGATGTTTATTGTTCCATGTTGTCATCTTTTGAACTTAAAAGGGACGATTGTCACCCAATGTTTTCTTACTTCCATGGAATTTATTAACAAACATTTTATTCTTGGGTATGTCACTTATGGATAGTAGAATATTGGGGTTGGATGTTACAAATGGTGTTATACATAGAGTGATTCATCATTATCTTGTGATGGTAGCTTGGAGATGTAAATTACTGAACGTGAAATGTATGTCTTTAAAAGACATGGATAACCTTTCCATATTGAAAATAAATTAACCACATTTTATGGGATCATATCCATTTTAAAAAACATCTAGGTGTGTTTTGAAATTATTTATATGGGTTTACCTAATGATTGTTTCATATCATTCATTAATAGTGACACATCACACTAGTACTTCATTATTCACATTGAATTTAATGATTTATGAATTTTTTTTACAATGGATGATTCATGAAAATTCCTGCAAAAAATATTGATTATTATGATAATTTTCTATTGTCTATGAATTTAGTTTTTTAGTGAGTAATGACTGAGTGGAGTTTATTATAGTTCTAGAGAATGGAACTGGGTAGTTTTTGTCAGAACAGTAAATAAGAGGCTACTAAAAATATCATTGCACCTAAGATATAACTGAACAAAAAATTTATCAAAAACACATTTTAGGCTTTTCAAGACATAGAAAGTAGAAATCGTAATGATGAACCTGTACAACTAGACCAGTCCGTCTAGTTTCAGAAATAAAATCTATCCATATTAGAAAGGTTTTTCTATCCTGAAAAGGTAGTGATTTGGAATAATTAGATGAACTGGATCATAGAATTATTTTTTACACTATTCAAACTGAAGGTTATTTTGTAAATCTATATTCTGGAATTTATTTCATGATATTGGTAAAATTTATATATCTAATCTAATGTCTTATAATGAATTACATTGGAGGAATTTGAGAAATTCTTTACAAAAACAATTATATCCTCAAACCATTAGGGTACCACGAAAAAATGATTTCATTAACTTGAAATAAAATTATATATACATTAGGGAGTATGAATACAATTTCATAAATTAGCTTAATTTTCCCCAGAATTTACTATTATTGTTTCCTTAAAGTTACATATCTTTGAGTTTGGGCTTTGACTAGAAATTCACCTTATAATGTTTTTTCAATTAATTATTTATTATAAGAAGATTGTAAATAGGGAGATATTGAAAGAAATAGTAATTTTTGTATATCTCGTAGGAAGGAGTATGTTTTTCACCAAAAGAAAAAGTGTGAACTAAAATTCTATGAATAAGTGGAAGGGTGACACCTACATCAAAGGTGGACTCCCATATATGGACCGGACCATAAGAATAGTTAACTTCCCTACATGACTGATTATAAAGGATATGTGTTTCCAATGTGGTTATAAAACATATAATAAGATAGATAGTATAAAACAACATAGATCATGTCACATCAATAATCATATGGGGAATATTTAGAAATATTGATGTAACACTCCAAATCATGGTAAAATTTATTCGTCACATGTTAGTCAATCATCTTATACTTTGAGGTGAAATATCACAAGAATAATTATCATCCCTAAAAAAGAAAAATTAAATGTGATTCATGGAATACCATGATCTTTATGTTATTAAACCACTACATTGAATAAAGGATCATTAAGGAGATACTATAAAGATTTTTTTATCCAAGAAGGTGATCATGGATGATCAATATTTTCCATCAATGGTGCGAGTATTGATTCATTTTAATTCTACCCAGATGCAATACCTCATTGATATTGGTGCGTAAAATTAATCTATAACTTCTCGTGTGGTTAATTATATAGGATAAAATGTTGATATAATATCTTCAATTTTGAAACATCAAACACCTTTGGAACAATGAGAGTTTACATCCATAATATGATCAGTTTTTTCTATAAATATTGATGGGGATAAATTGGTTTTGGATTTATATGTTTTCAATATGGGTATCAATGACCTAATTTTGTTAATGGATTGGTTTTCATCATTCAAGGAGAACATTGACTATTATACTTGGAAAGTTGATTTCATATCCTTTGATGGTGTTAAGAATCTACTCAAATTATATTACAATATTAATGAATTTAGAGAAATACCCTTGATAAAAGTTGATGGGAGAATCTCTTATCAGTTGCAATTTGTTACCTTGGAATTCGTTTATGAAAAAATATATAGAATTTTCCCAAACATCCATGAATAATTTCATGATGTTATTCTAAAAAATTTCTCAATATTTACACCTGAATGAGAAGTTGTTTTTTTACTTATATCATAACTGGGATCTAATAAATTTCAATTTATATTAGTGGATATTGTAAATATAATAAATTGAATTAAAATTACTAAAGTAAGCGGTAAAAATAAAATGGTACATTTTAAGGAGCTTGTCCACATGTGTAGCACTAGTACTTTTGGTAATTAATGTAGAAATAAACCTTAACCTTTGTGTGTATTATCATAAGAGAAATTATGTATTATTAAATAATTTATGTCATATTCCATTAATTTTTTATATTTTATTATCAATTTAGCTAAGTCACAATGCTCTCTAACATTTCTTTATGAGTTAGTTATCACCAACTTAGTGAGTGGAAGGAGGATATCTTGAATACATCCATCAAATACATTACGATCACTATGAATACATATTAATTCCTTTTGGACATATGAATGCACATGATATGTTTCTAGAATTGATGTGTTAGATCATTTCAAGGTATATTTATTAATTTCAAGTGGTGTTTTCTGATGAGATGCCGGTGTATTTAGGATAAAGGATTATCATGAACAACTCATGGCTATAGTGTTGGATATCTTGTGGGAATATTTCCTTTATGATATGAATTAAAAATGTGATTTTTTGGATAGAAAAAATACAGTTCCTTGGTCACATAAATATGGAAATAGGATTTCTGATAAATCCTAAAATAATATAAACAGTTAAATCATGGACACTATGAAAGAATTTTTTTGAGAGATAAATATTCCAAGGCTTAGTAGTATACTAATGATGCTTTGTTCATCATTTTTCACTTATTTCTACACTAATAATATATTAGATTAAAAAATGTGTTCTTATCTAGTAGAGAAAAAAACATCCATAACTCTTCCCATGATATTACACTAAAATTAACACCGATCCTAATGATTAATGATTTGGGATTATAGTATGTGGTATATTATGATGCATCGTGATCTGGTTCGTGATATGTTCTCATATATTGAGATCAAGTCACTAGATATAGTTCATGGTAGTGACAAGTGTATGAAAAAATTTAACAGAGACATTGTTGGGAATTTCATGATCTGGTACATGCCTTAAATATTTGTCGATATTTTTTTGGTGAAACTATTAAGGTGTGTACATATCATAATATTTTTTAAAACATTTTTTCATTGAGAAATTTGTATCTATAGAAATTTATGTGGAAAAATGTCTAAAATATTTGAATTTTATTTGATCTACACATTAATAATAGGTAATTATACATATGATCAATTGAGAAAAAATTCATATTACTATTTATCTAAAGAGGATTAAAACAAATGGATGAAATTTTCAGTTATAAATCATATGCATATGTTTTGTTAGAATCATGGTGGTTTTTTATTTTTCCTTTAATATTATCATATTATTGTTTTTTTGGGATAGTTATCATTCATTGACATAAAATCATAAATGTTTAAATATATGATCAAGAATCAATTGTTCCAAGACCACTGAGGAATGGATGCAAGATGGAAGAACTATGAATCATTTTATTAGTCATATTTTGGTTCCTAAAACATCTCAAGACAAACTTCTTAATTCCTATAACCATTTGATATAAGATGTTCATACGAGAATCCAAAATATGTATAAATAAATAAAATCATGTTTTTGGTAAACTGGCATGAAGATGAAAATGGTAGATTTTGTCTCAAGATGACTCACCTATCATCATGTTAAGTTACATCACCTATGTAAAAATGGTATATTGAATTCCTTAGCAATTCTTATGTGGCAATGGAATAAAATAGCTATTGACTTTTTGATAGGTATTTTATGAATGGTTTTATAACACGATTCCATTTATATTGTATTAGATCATGGCATAGGCTAACATTATACTTTTAAATGAATCTAATACCATTGATTTTTTTCCAAACTGTATATTCCATAATATTTATAGATTCATGGAATCCTAGTTTTAATTGTTACTAATGAGGACCCAAGGTTTACATCTCAATGATTGAAATTCTTGAAGCTAGCCCTTAAGAAATAGTTGTCCACAGTCATATCTTATCATCCTCAAATGGATAAAAAATCTGAATAGATGATAAAAATATTTGAATCCAATATTAGATATTGTTTGATGGATTTTTGTGGTTCATTGTATGAGCATATTTTGATAATTGAGTTCCCAGACAATACAGTTAGGGTCTCTATATATATGGATCATTCAAAAGTGTTTTATGGTGTTCCTTTTTATTCACCTATTTTTTGTGTATAAAATAGTGGGAATTAACATAGATTACATTGAATTGATAAGGATACTATAGAGGTTATTGAAATGATCAAAAAGAGGATCAAAATGACTCAGAGTCAACAGAAATTGTGGAAAGATCAACACTGATGGCCATTATTGTTTGAGGTGTCTGATCAGGTTTTTTTAAGAATCAATCCATGTATATGTATCATAGTTTATGTATGAAATTAATGTTTACTGCATTGTGAATTTTACATTTTTTGATACTTTAATGAGTGGGTGATGTGGATTATCCCTTTGATTTACCACTAAGGTTCAATTATGTGCTTATCGTGTTTCATGCATCATAATTAAATAATTAGAAGCCTAATCTAAGAAATATTAATCAAGGGGTCCATGTTGATATTTATCCAGAATATATATTGATTCATGTGTTGATATACATTTTTTATTGTATAGATAATCTCTTTAATAGTTGAATAAATAGTTTTCTATATTTTTTATGGATTCATCATCAAATTATGAGCTATGCATGGGAGAAAGAAAGGGAAAATTGAAGCAAAGGACCAAACTCATCAAAATCAATATCATCCTTCTAATTTCTAGGGATGTAAAGAAAAATTGTTGGGAGAATATAACACTCTATGTTTTAAGAACATTACCCTTGATTTAATTATTTCCATGTTATATTATTATTGGGTCGTGTTTCAAGAGGTTAGGGAAGGTTTGGACACATTTTGTATGCGTTTATGGAGTTATACAATTTTATAATGTTTAGTAGAAACAACAATCCACCTATAGGAAATTTTACAACATGTAATGGGAATCAATGGTAATGAACTTTGTCAGAGCATGATTTGACCAAATTGTACACATGGTAGAGGAACACATGTGCGAAATGAAATTGGGAGAATTAAGGTTTGAACATAGTTTTTCAAACCATGTGAGGTGTTGGAATTTATTGATTATTAATATAATGTTAAAAAATTGTGTTATAGACCATGCATCCTATACATGTAGCTACTAGGGTGACCTATTTTGGGGAGTTTATAGATGATGCATAGTTTAAAAACATGGTGACCCAACTTTGAGACTTGTGTTTAATTCACTAAAAATTATTTTTTTAAATCATATAAATTATTTAAATAATAAAATGGTATTATAATATTCAAGGTTCTCATACTCCTGTTCCTCTATAAAACAACATGAAAATCACCTTTGGCCCAGAAGAATATTTTCGAAAAATCAATGTGCATTGGGGATCTGGAATCATAAGTAATTCTTTTTATACTACTTTTCTGAGACTTTTCTTACATAGGTATAATCTAATCTTATCTCTTGAATCCATATAACTATTGTGTTATGGAAAGATATTTGTGTTTTGATGTGAATCATAATAACGTCTTATATGATCTGTTGAAAGTAGGGCATTGTGATATCAGATCTAGTATTTTATGTGAATGTCTTCATTTTTTCCTTCTATTAAGATGTAGGTGGATTTTCTATCATATCCACTATTCTAGAAAATGAATTACTTGTTTTTTTGTAAAGGTTTTTCTTGGGTTTTCCGTAAAAACATCATGTAGTTTCTTGAAAGAATCCATTTTGGGTAGTGTTTTGGAAGTAATGGAAAATCGAAATGTTTTTGGAAAACGCCATTTGATTATGATTTTGAGGTTATTATTTAAAAATTACTTCATGGATTTGTTGCAAACTTTTTTTGATGTGAAATTTGTTTACATGGAATTTGGAATATTCGGGTTAATTTGCATCAAATGATGATGGGTATGGTCGGAAGTGGCACCAACAAGATAGAATGAGTTATATTCATGGATTACTACCTTCATTGGTAACAAAAAGCTTGTGTCTATATAGATGGGTGAGTGTGTGTGTTTGAACATGGGAAATATTTTTATAAATTTTAATGGATAGAAATAATATTTTTTATGTTTTTTACAAAATGAAGTTTTCTTATAGACTTATATAAACTATGTTACCCTTTTCCAATTATTTTATATGAAATTTTACAACTAGTTCATGACCCAATGGTGTGTGATGGGATATATTTGGTGGAATTAAAACTAGTTTATACTCACCACCTTTTTAAGAATATTGGTTCATTTTTATGTGTCATATTCCATGACCAAATAAATGGAATGATATCATATTTCTCTATTTATTCATCATGATATATTGGGAATAGTTTGGGTAGTTAGATAATTGATCATGTTTAGCTGATACCTAGGATCTTGTATTTTGATTTATTTGTGTCATTTAGTCCTCTATATTTATCAATTGATCTTCCATGTTATATTATTATTTGTATTTTTTTTGAGTTTTTTTAACTTGGATTAGTTTTCCTACCATCATACATATTATCAAGGGATTATCTATTTGTTGTTATATATTGTCAGGTTATTTTGTTAAGAAGAATTCAAATCACCCCCCAATATTTTCTTCAACCCTTAGAATTTATTTATTAAATTTGGGTTCTATAGTATGTCACCTAAGTTTAGTGGAACTCTACATATCCCTAATAAAATAATTGGGGGGGGGGTTAGAGAAAAAATGCACTTAATGCAGTTTTGACCCACTAATTCCAACTACCCATGATAATGCAAGTGGAATCACTTCTGGCCTACCATTAATGAGGACACATGGATTCACCCATTGATAGGTTCTCAAATTCACCAAACCATGTTTCTTAACAATCTATGGCCATTGAGAGAATTCAAAAATGAATGTGGAGGTCTATTTCTATCCCACAACATACTTACATGGGTAAATTATTAGTTGTCAAGACCCACCATTATTCTTTACCATGAGCACTAAAATTTCTTCACCTGATCACATTTAGGTTATTACAGGTCATCTTGAGCATGGTGCTGAAGCTCATACTCTATAAATTAGTGAGTTTTAGAATACCCATTCTTGGTGACCCTACTTTAAGAGGAACGCCTTGATTGACTATACTCTATCATTGATTTATATACATGACACCATACAAGACTTCCCTAATTGAATCATCACCCAACTAAACCCATGTCATGATTTCCATGAGAACTAATGAATTCCCAGTCCCACATGCCCAAAACCTATCAAATTGACCTTAGTTCAACTTCCAAAATTTGATTTCATATGAAAACACACTGATGAGAACATGAAACTCATATAGGATTACCAAGTAATAATCAATTTCCTTTATTCTGCAATAGTAGAAATGAAAATTACCATAAAACGACCGATATAACATTCAAGACACTTATCTCATGAGGGTCACATGACTATGATAAACATCACACTCTCCCCAATAAAATATTCATTTTCATTAGAGACAATTTTCCAAATTTTATAAACATAATTGAGAATCCATAAATCCTCGCTTGTGAGGTATGGATATGGCCAATTATATGTATCCCTGAGCACAAAACAAAAATGCAACTAACCACACCTCCTCGACACAAGGTAATTACATCCACATACCTCATAGTAATTCAATCAAAAATTAGGATAACATCTTCAAATATCCAATAGTAGACTCGTATCCATACATCTTCTTTTATACAGATCCCCAAGAACTACTTCAATTTATTATAATAACATGTATGTGTCTCTCATATGGATCCCTAGTCCATTATTACCATAAAACATGCATAAAAATCCTCAGTCCATAGCTCAAACAAGACTTCATTGAAATATAAAACTCATTCGTGTCACACATTAAAAGATTGCATTCTCTCTATGTGTTTTAATCATAATGGGAACATCGTCTAGTGCAACAAAAACCATATAAAAACCAACACTATGCACCTCATTCATCCTTTACACCATAATATCAACCAAACATCCTGGATGTATATTCCCTTTCAACCTATACACACAACCTGAATCATATATTTGATATTTTTAGGAAATTGTGAGAAAGGCGATCATGCTCTATGACATGCCAATTGTTATACCCCAATTTTGCAGACATTTATTCATCCTTTATATTTTTGTTTAAATTTTTGTTTAATTATATTATAAATGATTAAGAGTTTAGGAAGGTTTTAAGAGTTTCTTGGGCTAGTTCAAATCCCAAATCCTCAATTTTCGGAAGAAAGAGGTGTGGTATAGGGTCAGTGATAACCCCGCACCCCAAACCATGAAACCAAGTACATGTGGTGCACATTTTATTAAAACGTTCAAGGGAATCTCACTGTTGTTTGGACGTTCAGTATAAATGTTTAGAGAATATTCATAGGCTATATATAATTTAATAAATTGTGCACCCATATAATGTGAGGATGGTGAAACCTTGGTATAATACTACTCCATAGTTGGCACATGGTTTAGTCAGTCATGTAACCAATCGATGTGACCTTCTAAAATAGGAGTAAATAAGGAGTTTACTATACCTATATGTAACATACCATACCCTATTTTCTTTCAAAAAATGAATAATATCTCATTCCCCAAATTCAAAGCATCCTCTTCCACTCACAGAATTATTTGAGCTACTTCTTCAATTTAAATCCTGATCATTTCACTGTTCATATCATTTGATAAATAGTGGTGAATTCATTAATCACATTATATAAATTATCATTTTATTTCAACATATGGAATGCTAAATTCATAATACCTAATATGACATATTCTAAGGGTACCAATCTATAACTGTAATTTCTTATATTCTATCCTAAATTAGCTCCTGATATTGGACGAGTACTGTAACACACATCTAAGTTAGTAGGTCTACACCTTTTTGCAATTTTTTTTATATATATCCTATGATACTGTTCTTAACACAAGACACTCCATGTGTTACATAAAAAATGTATAACAATTTAAATTAATTTTATATACTATATTCATGATGCAGATTATCCCCTTTAACAAGGTTTGGTGTCACTAAACTCAACTCGAACAACCCCATGTGGTGGTTTATATTAAATGCATAAGATCTAGGAACCACTTTATATGTGTCAAGATTTTCACTTGTGAGTAGAATCTGGGTATGAACCAAATGGAATGTGATAGTTTGAATACCTATATTGGAAAATTTTAAACTATAAATGAAATGAATAAAGAAGAATACTAAAATAGAATTATGAATATAATGAATTAAATTGATAAAATTAATGGAAAGTAACATGTCCCATTGACCCCTTATATAGTAATTTCAATAACGGAGAACATGATATGTCACTAATGTAGGGTACTATGTAATGGAACCAACAACCCAATAACATAATAAAAAATTATATGCCTTATATTAATACATTAGATATGGATTTATTAGGCTTCCTTGGATTTTTTTCCATAGGCTCTAACCAACTCTCTACGAATGAATATTGGATATTCTCCATGAACTTGATGAGGAAACCATGACTATGGGAACTAGGTTCATAACCCTTGTAGTTCTACATTTCAATGTTATTACATTGGATGAGTTATTTAGACTTAATGAAGATGTCTTTGTCAATGGCCTTGCCTCTTAGCCCATATAGTTCGGATACATGATTTTTTGGTGTATGCTGTAGAAGTTTCATTACTGTATTTATGTAGTCATTATTTATTCAAAGAACACATTTGAAAAATATTTTACATGAAAATTGTATTGCATCAATTTCTCATTTATAGCCTTATTCTAATTATACCTTGACATTGTTATAAATTCTAAGAACAAACTAGATTTTTTATAAAAACCATTAGTGTTGGAAAACTAAGTTTATCTAAAACCCTATTTTGTTACTTATTGGGAACCCAGATAGATTTCTAGATGTATGTTGGTTTAAAGAGATATTTCCATCATTGGAAGAATTATTTTATATATCAGTATGGATTACATGTATAGAGGACTGAGAAAATTTCTGTGATGCTATAAGAGATTTCTTTTGGTCTTCCTGTTCAGGTTATTAATAGTGTGTTGTATTTTCCTACTTCTCTATCCCTTGAGTTCCCATTCTGGTTTAGCAGACATTCATGTCACAATTCTGTGTATGATAATAGTTTTGTATCTTATTATTACTTATGACATTTCTTCTATATTGTGTTATTGATTCTCAATTGAATGATTACTTCTGCTATTTATTATGATAATTTTACAGATTTATATATTGTATCATTGTCATGTGTCACTCTAATCACAAGGGTATATTATTCCTATTATACCATATTTTACCCTCACTTATAGTTACCACCCCCATGTGTATGAGTAGGAGTGATTGATTCCACGTGTTCAACCAGGTTTAGGTATATATGAGTGAATAGATTTTGGGGCATTAAAAGATGTATCATTGATTTATTTTCATTTTTTAACCATTATGGGGTAGTATAAATGATACTAGGAGTGTTTTATAATTTTTTAAATATCATTTTACTTGGTTTTTTATCCCAAATAAAGGGTAAGTCAAAATTTCATGGAAAGGGAATTGATTTTTTTCGAATGATACTATTATAGTTGTGTTGATTTCACCATGGGATGACAGACATAATTTTTGGCATTTATAGTTATTATTATTATGGATTCTCCTTTACCATTTGAAAAGTATTTCATGGAAGTATTGTATGTTTAATTATTATAGTGACCATTGGATTCACATTCTTTGTATATGACATGCCAAAAAATTTCATTTATTTCACGAAGCATGTTGTAGTTCCTTGATTGTTGTGTTGAAACTATTGTAAATGTTATTACAGGAAAGGATATTTAATTGGTTAATTAACTTTTATATATCAACCTAAATGTAATTTACCATTATAGTATGATGGTGGATCTACAATATTCCAACTATGGAATTTTTGATCCATGGATTCCATTATTACTTGGGTTGAGACATTAATTGCTTCCATTAAATATTTAAAAATTGAAATTTATAGTGTATGTGTTCATCTATAAATTAGTAATGGTGATCTATATAATTTATCCCTCATAAAATACTGAATGAAGTTACATATATTATCAATTTCAATATACAAATCCTAATAATTTATTACATGGAAGTGGGGGACATATCTAAGTAGACCATGGTATATATATATATATATTTAAACTGTTGAATTATAATTCATAAATGAATTTTTTTTTGGTAAATGGGGAAGATAGATGAAACATAAATGTTATTTTATTATTGAACCTGTAATTGAAACTCCATATATAAGAATATATGATATTAGATATGATACCTTGACCTTGATCCATCTTTATAGTGGGAAGTTGGTACTATCTCTTCAGACATATTATAACATTTTATATCACATAGACTTTAATTTAGGACCACGAAGAGGGGATTCACTCTTATATAGGAATTATTGTAATTTTACTATTATTTCATAATGATAAATTCAGTATTAAATCCAATTTTGAGGAATTTGGTTGGAATTTTAGATATATTGCACCTCGACAACCTTGAGTCATGTGCCAGGAAGGTGTCAGCAAATGTTATCTAAGGGTGGCTTGACCTGAGCTACTTATACAAAACTCCAGTAGTAAAACTTGTAGCAAAAAAAGATATTATTGACCTGGGTGTAAACAATCAGTTCTGGTTGGGTTTCCATTGACTCATGCAGACATTGGAGGGAGCCGCATGACTTGTCACTTCGATGACATAGTTGATGCTGGAAAATAAATAAAAATATACACCTATGGTTTTAGAGGATAGTAGTCCCCGAGATATCGAGTTATGGAAATATTCCATGTAATCTATCATTTATGATCTAGATATGCCTCTTGATTTTAGGTTCAATAATTAATAATATATTCTTATAAGTATAGATAAGGGATAGTGGTACGTTTTGACCCAGGCTAGCCAGCATCTGGTTAGCATGTTATATTTGACTATCATCAATAAGATTGTGAACCAGTACATTGTAACTATTCACAAACATACAAAAGATAATGGTTTGAGGAATAGTGTTTCATTACACCAATAGTGAAGCACTCAATGTTGTTGTAGGAAGTGATGTTTTGATCCATATCATGGATGTGGAAATATTCAAAGTGTATGCCTACATAGCCATGTTATATGTCACCGGGGTTGTAGGAAGGGACGTATGAAACCTCATTTTAGTAAAGACTATATTTATTTTCTGAATTTCATAAAAATAGGGAATCTTTAGTGATTTTTAAGAACCATACATCAAGGCGGTTGTGAGTGGGTGTCTGAACCGACCCTAGGGTTTTGAGAAGGATCAAAATATCCAATACATCTAGGGAGATGGAATACCAGAATCCATATAGCCTAATTAAATAAATTTGGGTAAGGATGATAGACTTCAGATACTTAGCACTATCATAGTGGACCAACTCATGACATTCAGGTTGTAGAACATGTATACTATTAAGACAATATTTATTTAGTGTAGAAGACTCCCAAGTAGTATAGTTTAAACATATCTACAGTTAGAGGTAATATTCTTGTGGCCACTACATTAGTGTCTTCCTTATTTGACAAAGGCACATAAAACTAATTTATAATAGTTCATGTCATGGAAATAATCATCCTTGAGATTGAGTAATATTTTCAAGTGACAACTCTTAATACATTATATGGAATCAAATCATAGAATTTATGCAAATTCTGGTATTTTCCTATGAGATAGTTAGCTATCTTTTCCTATATAACCTCTTTACCCTTGAGTTTTCTAGTTTTATGTCATTGTTATAATGGATTGGTTGGTTCCTTATCATGCCTATATTTACATTTACCAATAAATAGTGTCTTTCATATTACCATAAGTTGGTAACTATGGGTGAATTAGATATCCTAGTGAGTAATGATAGACCTGAGCATCATGGGTGGGGTGGAGTGATAGGTCATATTTATAGTCTCTTTCTAGATGACCAAGGAATGAAAAATAATAATTTCTATCCTATGGTGGATATTTTCATGTATGCGTTCCCTGATGAAATTATAAGGATACCTTATAAAATATATGTGGAGTTATCAATTGGGATATTTCTATAAGTATAACTTATATCAGATCTTATTTATATGGTAGATAATACTAACTTGTAGGAGCTTAAGAGGGAGCTAGGGGATCTATATAATAAAGGATATATATGACCGTGTACCTATCTATGGGGTCCACCCATCATTTTCCCAAGAATGTGGATGTAACCATCATGGTCTGTGTGAAATATCAGACACTAAACTATAATTATATTAAGAATAGGTAAACTTTCTCCCAGATAGACAATATATTTCACCAATTTTAATGATATAGGGTGTTCGTGAATATTTATTTCTGTTAAGACTATTATATGGTATGAGTTTGACCTTCATATATACCATTTACGACAATCATTTATAGATATGTCCCATATGAGTATTTGGTTATGATATTTATTTTTACGAATTCACTTGTTGTTTTCATGGATTAGATTAATTGGGTTTCAAACTCTATTTGGATTAATTTGTGATGGTCTTTGTGGGAAAAATCATGCTGTATTCTCATACTTGAATCAATAATTATGAAAACCTTTAAATTGTAATGAATACAATGATACAGTAAAAGTAATTTTCCATGATCCTAAAATGCCACTTTTGGAATGATAATGTTAACTTAATGTTTCAAAATATCATAATGGTAGGAGTTTCAATTCACCCATATGAGGTGAGATCTACGGTTTCTTGGGAGTATCCAGTGAAAATATTCAATATTAATATTTTTTTCTAAAGAGATATTATAAAAATTTTATACATGATTTTTCACATCTTGTCACACTACTCATAGTCATAACCAAGAATGGTGTTAAGTGTACATTGTCTAAAGAATTTGAAATGTACTTTTAAAATTTTAATGGATATCTTACCATAGTCCCAATACTTATTATGTTAGATATAGGAAGATGATATATAGTGTATTGTGATTCATTAGCTATCACTATGGGAGACATTCTGATGTTGGGAGACCGATTCATCATGTACAGGTCTCTCTAATTGACACCTCGGGAAAGTAATTTCATGACACATGATCTAGAATTAGTAAATGAGGAATATTCAATATATTTTTTGTGGTATTATTTCATAGGATATCAGTTAGTAGTGTAAAAAACCATAAAAACATCAAATACATAATCACATAGTATGAATTTTATACCAGGACATGAATACGGGTTGAATAACTGTGGTATTATGAATTTGAGCTTGTATATACACCTAGAAAAAAGAAATATACTGGCTAACGATTTCAGAAGGAAGAATCAAACAAAATAAATTTAGGACGACATTAGTGAATTACTGTTTTAGTTTCTAAGATTTACTTTGAGGTGCAAGAAAATTTTGGAATATTATACTCACATCATTATCAGTGACCAAATCAATTTACGATGGTGTTAAGATGAGCTATTTTTCATATCTTCAAGCTTGTTACTATGGGAGAGAGTTATAAGATATGATTCACAACATGTATGGGTCAATTATTGGGTTGATATAATGTATAGGTAGGGGAATATTCTAGATCCTTGATAAATCTGAGAGTAATTGATATAAGAGTCTCATACCTCTTCGTGTGTAGTACAATTATGATTTATAAGATGTATCATTACATAAACCACTAGTATTTTTGTACTATTATAAATAGAGAGATAGTTGGATTTGTTAGTTGGTGTTCCACCTATCAACAGGTGAAGGGGGGACACCAATGACCTATAAGCCTTTTATAGTCATTTTCCATTACATAGTGGAAATGTGATGATTTCACCATCGATTTTTATGACATGATTACCTAGGATACATCATGGAAATGATTTAATTTGGGTTATCATGAATGGGTTGATGAAGATCTCTCAATTTGTTATAATTTATGATACATTTTTAAGGGTTAATTTGAAGATGTTTTTTTGTCAGTGAGATCATATGAATTTATAGTGTTCCATGAACTATGGTATCATACGAGTATGATTGATTCAAGTTCCATTTCTCAATGTTTTTTAGAGGTATGTTGGTTTACAAGAACATAATGTATATCCCATCCCCTGACTAATGGTCAATCTAAGAGTATGATATTGGTGTTCAATGACTTGCTCCATGAATGTTTCTTGGATTTTAGAGTTTATTTGTAGAAACACTTAAATATTTTTATATTTTATTTTAATAAAATAATCTATGGAACAATAGATATTTCTCTTTATAATGAACTACATGGAAGGAAAATTTTTGAACCCTATTTTAGATAGAGTATAGAGAGTCAAGGATACTATGACCAAACATTTTTCAAAAGGAACATGTGAAGAAAAATTTATCAGAGCACATATAGTTGCAAATCAGTGTTTATTTAAGTCTTATGTTGATTATTGTCATTGAAAAGGGGGTTTGAGGAGGGAGATCAAGTCTTACACTAATTTTTAATATATTGGGGAGAAAAATGTTTTACAAACAAGGGAATATATCACCTATTCTCATTGGAATATTTGAGATTTAAGAGTAATTTCGACATGTATCCTTTCAATTGAAGTTACCATAGAGGAACCAATACAAGAATGGTGTCTTCCACATTTCAAAAAATCACCATTATTGTTAATATTATTCTCATGTTTTATATCATGGGGTGTTAGAGTTAGGCAATAATATTTCCATTCAAGGGTATTTGGTGTGCATAGTGGATTAGAGTAAGATAGTTCTGTGTGGAAATTCTGTTTAATTTTTTTGGGTGCAATTGAAACATGAATTAGTATGGGATGATACCATTGAGTGAGAGGTCAATGTATGTGCATAGTGGCTAGAGGTATTCTTATAAAATAATCAACCACACATTGGAAAACTTGTGGATGAGTTGATATAACGAGTGGTTCTTAAAACAACTAGTTTTCTCAAAGTGTCATGGATCTATTATATTTAATTAAATAATTATTAGTATTATTATGGTAGTAATTATGTGTTTAGAATTGGTTTAGGAGAATATACTTATTTTTAGGTGCCATGTGATTCAGTGGTTGGAGGAAATAGATTAGGATCATGGTTTGTGAAAGGTTAGTGGTAACCATAAACCTCAAATCTTGTATCCATGTAAGAGGATCCATGTTTTACCAATCCTTTCATTGAAGACACATAAATGTACTAGTATTATACATAATAATGTAGAAAATCCACAAGGGTTGGGAACATTTTGTTAAACTATTCTCCTAGCCCATGTAAGGTAGTGAAAACATTACAAAGTACAAGCCCATGGTTGGCACACGGTTTGGCCAAACCTTCCACTAAACCATGAGATGTTTTTAATGAGTGGAGAAGGAAATTATTCTCATGACTCTATTCAAGTTACCTTCCTCTATATTCTTCACCAAATCACATAACTTGTACTCCCTAAAATGGTTATTTTTCTCCTCCTCTTAAGGTAGGATTTAAACTACATCCTTTGTTTGGTTCCTGATTCTTTTGACATCAATATTTCTTGATATCTAAGAGTGATTTCATCAATCTACTTTATTCTTTTTATGATTTATTTCTATATAAGAAATTATAAATCCATGTGAGCAAAGAGTGCCTATTTTTAGGGTATTCATCTATTACCATGATTTTATCCATACAAACCTAAGATAAAGGATTATAATTGATGAGATTTCTTCTAATCGTATTACGTTAGCGACCCATTCCATTTCCATATTTTCATAAAGTCTATATCCTCTGATGTTGGTCCACATTCAATACAATCAATGATTTTATTCTATAATTTGTCATAAATTAAATCAATTTTTTAAACCATAATCATAATGTACCATAGATTCATTAACACGATAGGATGTAAACATACACAATCTGAACCACCCCTTGAGTTTGGTTAGATATAATGACTATAATATAGCCACCCAATTTTTTGTGTCGTGATTTCCACGTATGAGTGGAATCCGAATACAAATAAAATGGAATTTGTTTGGATGAATACCTATTTTGGAACCTTCTAAATTTTAAAAATAGAGATAATGATGTGGACTCAATGTGAATTATTACTGTTATTAATTAAGTTTATAAAAATATAGGACACTAATAGGGCCCCATGTACCATTATATAATATGTTCAATAATGGACAAAACTGTATGGAACAAATGTGGGGTATCACCGTAAGGAAACGAAAACCAAATTTTATATTTCATAATTGGATTCCATGGATTATTAACCTGGATCTGAGTTTATTATACCATATTAGATTTGTACATTGGGCTCCACCCATATATCTACTGAGGGCCATCAAGGATTATTCTAATACTCGAGGAAGTCACCTTGTCCATGGGCCATGGTTTGCTTGAAAATATAGGTCTTTTTTACACTATGTTTATCTTGGATGATTTATTGAGAATTAAGGAGGATTCCTTTGTCAATGGTCTTGGGTCCTATCCCTTGTTGGTCTAAATATTTATATATTAGATTTATGTCATAGATGAATATTTAATCAATTTATAATATTACACTTTATTCATAGACTCCTTTTTACACAACATTTACATGTATATTTGGAAGCATTACATTAACATTTATATCCTTATTCCTTTAATATCTATACACTATTATATCATATATATACATATACATGATTTTTGATAGGCATTATTAGGGGTGGCGTACAAAGTCTATCTCACACCCTATTCAGGCTATCATTTGGTACCTGGAAAATCATTATGGTTGTAGGTAGGGATAAAGGGAAACATTCAGATTTGGATTCTTGATTTTTTTTGAATTTCGTATGGAGTATGGGAGTAGGGGACTAACCATATGATCATGATTCCATGTGATATATATATTTTTCTTGTTGTTCAGTTTTTGTATAGGGTGTTTCATTTTCATAATGCTATATCTCTTATGTTCCCATTCTGGTAGAACATACACACCTTGCATCATTTGGTTTCGGATAGTGGTTATGGATCATTTCATTATTTATTACCATAACATATGGGAGAGGTTATTTATATTTATCATGTTTTTAAAATCCATTTTTATCTATTATTATCTTATATATTTACTTGTCTAATCATCACCGCATTAAAATTCTATCATGAGGTCAATTCATCCCCACCGTACCAACTTCAAACCTCATTTCTAGTCGACAACATCTCGGTTATGGGGAGAAATGCTTTAGGAAATGTTTCAAACCTGGTTAAATAACATATGAGTGAACTAATTTTGGGACCTTAAACCATTCTCATCACACTAGGAGATACCTTTGAGCTCATCTCAATACTATGCACCTTACCCCTGAATTTCTTTATCTTGTGATCACCAACTACATGGTTGTAAGCCCTAGACCATTGAAATCCACTCACATCCTAAGGCGTTTCAACCTCATAAATATTATTAAACACAAACCGATTCTATTAAAACACCATGATCACATTCTTACACTCTCGCCACATACAAAGATGACTTATAACAATAGGTATTGGAACATGGATGGTATGTTCCTTCCATGACTTCCTAGACAATGGTTATAGAACTCAATGTGATTACACATTCTGATCCATCAGGGAATCAATATAAATTTCTTGTATATAAGGTCGAACCATGAGTGCATCATTATCATAAAGCAAAGTAACTACCTAATCTTCTCATCGGTAAAGAAAACAAAAAACCTACACCAACCCATCTCATGGGATCCCCTTGCCATATAACCAAGCACCAAACTGCTAAATTCCATCTCATTTTGAAATGCATATAGTTATCCCACCTATCCCTACCCGTTAGATTTCATTCTAGGGTAAATTTTTCTAACCAACTATCCCTACTATGTCTCTCTAGGGTCATAAATCCTGGGAAAAATCACACAATTCCATTATTAATTAATAATCATCATCAACATTCAAAACTAACCACTATATTCTCTCAAACCCGAGGTCACCATGGATTTCCTCATCTTGAAAAAACCATGGAAAATCACATAAAAAGACACCCACTAATGGGTCCCACAAAAAGCTCCAAGAATTAAATTCCAACCCACTCACCCACAGGGAACAAATTCACATTGATCATCCTCTAATGGGACTATACCCATGATAATCATAACCTTCCAAACACCACTGACTCAGTCAATAATGAAATCCTAGAAAATATATTCCATGGAACCACAAAAACTATTTTGGTTAGACAAAATACCATCCAATGATATATAGTAAAAATATATATAGTTTGTTATTGTCACAATATATAACCATAATTATATAAAACTCACCCCTTTGGGTTTGTATTCAAATAACTAAATTTATTTACTAACCCACCAGAGCATCTAATCATCCCTTGATGAAGGGATAGAATGGTCATCATCACCATTGAATCTACAAGTAATATTACCAAAATTGTACACAAATTTATAATTCATACCAATTTGGTTGAACTCATCCAATCACTTATATGAGAAAATTTATTTTAGTAGTTTCTGACCCTCAGTCTTCAGTAAAAATAGTCACCCTAGAATACTGATACTATGTAGATCCTCTATTTTTATAATGATGTATGAGACCATTTTTTCTTCTATATTCAAGTAGTCAAATCCAATCATCGACCACTCACCAATGGTTTATGTTCAAGATTCCATAAATGATAAATTAAAACTATAAAACATCATGTTTATCATGCAAGGTGATATAACAAACTATAACATTTTAATCCGTACACATTAATATTACAAACAAAGTAACCCGAACATTCAGTAAGAAAGGTGATCATGACGCCCTGGTCTAGGTTTCAACACAACTCCAAACACATTCCAATTTTTGTTGTCTACAAATTCCCAAAGGAATAAGAAAAAATTAAAACAAATGATCTCACATAGTAACACCCAGAACAGGCCCACTCTGTTAATATTTACTAGATTAGAATGATATGTGACCTTAAGTGAACATCCCTAAATCCTTGAGGCTACTGAATAAAAGTAAGGGTCTAATTAGGTATTACGGTGATTTCTTAACCATGTATGAGAGTAAAAAAACACAAAATCAATGAATAAAAAATCATATATATTCCCATTACATTAGAGTACAAAAATAGAATATGTGAACTAAATATTTTATACACAATAATATTATACATAATATATATACACATAATACACACTTGGCTCATCACATCTACTGGTTATAACAAAATAAATAAAGATACATGATCCTAGAAAAATGTTAAATTTTAATAAAACCCAAAATCCTTGTACCCATCCGAGACATCCAACTCAATCTAGTAACTTACTAAAACAAAATAAGACTACCGAAACATGTGAGTGTTTCATATCTACCCAAATTCAATAGTGACATGAGACAGGTGTTAGTAGAACTCAATTTTACACCATGAATAGTGTCCCTAAATATAAACAGTATGCGTGATGTGAATGCACAAGTGATTTGGTAAACAAATAAAAATTCAAATTTTATGTCATTTAAAAATAATTTCATTATTAAAATTCAAGCCCAGGGGCTATATTCTCCCATAGAACAATATATTATTATTTTTTCTTGTATTGGGGTTCTTCTGAGAACTTCCTTTTTACCATTCTTACAATATCACATTTAGGAGTAATATACTCATCATTTGTCCCAAATACTCAAAACTATGTGTAATATACCCATACCTATGGGCCCAGAATCCACCTAGAGGTCATGTTCACCCATGGTTAACCATCACAACAAATCACATACTTTAAAAATATAGGCTATAATCATACATCATTTCCTTATAAAAAATAAAAAATCATATAATAAATAATTAGTATAATTTTTCATTCAAAGCCATTATATTGTACATTTCCTAAAATCATTCCCCAAAACCATATTCATTTAAATGTTAAATACAATTTCAAACATATTTTGAAACCAAATAAATAATACATGCTGTCAAATACCATTTCCCATTACCATTTAAAATCATTACCCATTTAAATTTACATTATCTTTTAAAAAATCTTTTTAATGAAAATCCATTTTCAAACACAAAAAACCAAATTATACATTCATCAGTCAACTTTTAAATATTAAATTATTACTCCTACACACACTGTACTCTTTACCTTTACAACTAAATTGAGTTTTATTCAATTAAAACGTTAAATTCTATTTCTTATTTTCAATTATTGTTGTATTCTATTTCACAACCACCAATTTAAACAAATTCCCCCTTTAATAAAATAAGATATGATTAGGAATTTACCAATATCGAAAATTTAATTGAAACCTGATCAATCATGGTTAAACTAGATTGAACACACCATTCACACACTAAAAAATATATAGGTTTTCGATTAAATTAAAGAATTCACCTACCATTTTTAGAATATTCTCGATTAAATTCATCAAGTACAAACAACTCTTCCATAGACAATCCGAGATTAATCCATCACCTCCAAATCACCCAATGACCCTACTAATTTAAACAAGATTTAATTAATTTATTATAAATAAATTAAAACTAATTAATCCAATTTATAAAATCATTATTTTTTGAAACAATTTTGTATAAATAATTAATAATCACTAATATTAGTTGTCCATTAAAACCTCAAGACATGGGAATTCTTCCATCATCGACACACCCCAAATCCAATGAAAAGCCAAATACCCAACCTCCACCCCCCAAAACATAAACAATTATTTTTGAAATTTTATAATAAACTAAGAATTTGTTTTAATGATACATACCTTGTTGAATACCTTTTCAAATGCGATAATTTGAGTCTTGATACATAATTTTCCTAGACTGCACAAAGGTCCCATGATAATTAAGGGATCATTATATGGGAATTAGAGAAAATAAATCCACTTTTTGTATTCTCAATAATTTTATATCTATCTACTTAACATCCCAAGGATTTTTTGGGAGTCCAATTTATTGTCATTGAAAAAATATCATAAAATAAAATAAAATAAAAATAAAGAAATTATTGAAAAAAAATTACAATATTAATGGAATCATTATCTATCTTTATTTTCCCATGGAATGATTAATTATATATTCTACTTATTTAAAAAATATTTATATAAGGCATAATAATATCCTAAGAAGTGAAGGTGAGAAATGCATTCTAATGGATCCAACTACTAAATTAAAAACAAAACTATGGGAGTTTCTATTCCATGTTCATTGTGTAATTTGATTTTCACGGAGAGGGAGATAGCACATTATACAAAAATTTTAATTCCACTATCATGGATGAATATATCATGAAAAAAAGATCAATTACGAGTTATTTTATATTATATTTTATTTAAATGTTTATTATCCTAACATTTTATACTATATATAAATACATTAAAACTATAATGAATCAGTTGTTACCTAATAAAAGGGAAGATAAATTTCCTAGTTATAAGTTTCCTACATAGATTGAATATTAGGTATGTCAATAAATTTGTTTTTAATGGATTTTAATATTTATTTTTATTAATGAATCTTTTATATTTATAAATTTGATATTATAAAAAGTAACACACTATATCAAGAGATTACAATGTTTTCCTTTAGACTTGATATGGTCATGCATATGTGTAACATTAATTTTGTAAAGATAATAGAGTTCATTTTTAACATCATTTTATTATCATGAGAACATAATATAATGTTTTCATATTATTATTTGAAATGAAAATAATTTTATAGTAGGGGACACACAACTATATTTTACTAATGTAATATATTATTGATAAGTGAGGAAAATAATTATATTATATTATTACATTTATTGTAAATATATTATATTGAAATGTAAGTGGTTTATACATTTACTCCAAAAGTAATGGATTTTAATAAATATTAATTAATAGTGGTTCAAATATATCATCATATTTAAAATTAAAAAATTAAATTACAACATCTGATATAAGATAACTGTTTTTTTACAAAAGGGTTATCAAATTCATAATTTGGCATTGTTGTAAAAAAAATAATTGGAAATATTTTTATCGATGTTTCATATGATATTTACCAATGTATTGTCCATGTATGTGACCATCCTCATCATTTGTATGATTATTAGAATTCTATAATTACTGAGAAGCATTAAAACTCTATAGTATTGTTGGAACATTGAGATCTTTTTTAGTAATTTCAAATAACATTCATAATTTATTGTATATTTAATTATTTTATGTTAATCTATATGAATGAAATAAATTTTATTAGACAATATTAGAGTACAAATATTTTATATGGAGAATGATTTTTTAAAATAATCAATTAATATTATATTCATCAAAGTTATCATTTATTTTTAATGTTAGTGTACATTTTAAATATTATATACGACTTTTCATTTATATATATATTTATATATTATGATTGAAATGTTTCAATGATCTTCATTATAGGGGTCTTTGTATTCCCCTATAGATTCTAGCAGTATGTATAAGATTTATAATTCATATTGTTTCATGTGACATATCCATGTTATAGTTGTCTTATATATTATATAATTTATGGTAGTTTTTTAGATTATGTTTTTAATATAGTTTTTAGAATTATGGAAATTTTACATGACACATGGTTAGTACATGATTACTATAATATTACATGTAACTATGAAAGACATTCTGACATAGTGATATTATTATTCATTGAATGATGCATTGCTTTAATAGAATTAGGAGTAAATGAGAAGACTCAACTTATGTGCGGTTATATCATTGTATTAACTATGAAAATTACATTTATATACGGAAAAATATATGGATTAAAATTATGAATGGGAATTATTGTTCATACAAGACATATAGTTTTACCATGATTAGTAGAAACTATTCAATATCATATTACACCGGGTGAGTTATCCTTAGTTATTTGTTCCTAGATTATAGAATTATGTAAGATAATAATGTGTGGTGCATCAAGTTAACTCTATATACAACAAATTGTTTGGAAAAATTATTTGTATAATATACATGCAAAACACATGAACTATCTGTACCAGTATTTGTTTTAATTTACCGTAATTACCTATATAATTTTACGCATAAATGATCTTATAATCCACTAATTTCACTCGTCTAATCATAGGAGTTACCTAGAAGCTTCATCAACCTCATAATAATGATTTCAAATCATTATCCTAATAAGTTTCATGAGGATTTAGAATGTAAGCCCCTTTTTTCTCATCATACATTTTCCACACCTTTTTTAATATATTTTCAAATGGCTTATTTTTTCAATGAAAGATAATGGATATGGAGATCAATACAATGTTTTTGGTCAGAATAATGTTAGATGTTTTCTATATGTAGTTGTTGAATGAATCTCCCATTAATGGTATTTATTTATTCACTGAAATATTTTTTTAAAGATAATGTTTCTATGAAATCCTATCTAATTAAAAAAATATGTTATTCATGGATATTATAAATTATATTTCGAAACATTTATACCAATATTTAATACCATTTTTTGGTTTGAAATAATTTTTCAATGTTTTGTAAACATTAAATGTAAGTATTTTCATTATTTTCCAGAACATACCTTATAATCTATTTTTTAATAATGAAAAATGATTCCATAAATTAATATGGTTCTCCTCTTAGTATAATTTCATGATGAAAATAGTTTTTTGAATTTTTAATTATTTTTAAATTGTGAAATCCATGTTTTTAAAATGGTTTCATGAAAATTAAAGGGGTGATCTTTGTCTTAATATAATTTTTTTCATTATTTATTCATCATTGTTTAGTTTTATGAATTTCATGGAATTTGGTGTTTCCAAATGCTTTATAAATGTCGCTTCCAAGGATTAATTTTCTTGGGATGCTTTAAAATATTTTTTTTGAGTTTCATCCAAATTATTATTTTGAAATCCCAAAATGAGATTTTATTAAAGCATGTGATGCCCTCAGTTTTGATGAAAATATCATTATGTATTTTATAAAAATTTATCCTATGTAAAAAGAATATAATTATTATATGATTATTTTATAATTGTGAAATGGGATATTTATTGAGAGGCCATTGGTGGTGATGTAAGATACTATTTGTTATGATTTATTTATAGTAAAGTTGTTAGTTATATGGAGTTATTGTTTCCTCACCGCCATTTTATTTATTTTGAGGAACAATTGGAAACTAATTCAGAGATATAGATTTATTCAATACTAGATTAGAATAATGAACAAACAAGTGTCCCCTTGTTTAAATAAAACCCCTTACAGGGGTGTTCCCTTGATGGAGATAGTTGAGAAAAAGTCAGGATGATAGTTCATTAAATAATAAAATATTTTCCAATTGTTAGTTTAATTTGCGTAAATCTTATAATATCTATCATTTGGACCTAGTGAGTTTCTCATGATGCATATATATATTTTTTGATTGTTATATCATTTTAATTCGTGGTTTGTGATTTTAATTCATAAAAATATCATCAACTTAGTTTAGTGGGAATGTTTGCAATATTCTTGTTAACATATATTTGTATTCTTTGACATTATGGTTCTAAAATATATTTTATACATAAATATTTATTGTTTAGTGTACATTTTTATTTTATTTGAAAAAGGGGATTTGGTGAAATGTCTTAAAACTTATATATTACCATTATAATCCATCCATAAAATCAGATGTCCAATTTTTAGGGTTTTAAAATTTATTTACATTCAAAGTGGTGGTTTCATTTTATATTTTTTATAATGGGATATCAAATAATGGTCTTAAAGGAAATTATATACCTCAATTATATTAATATGTTCAAAATCATCATTTTGTAACTAGAACGTGCTTAAGTGATTTGTTTTTGAAAATGGGCTTTACCTCATGGGTCTATAATTGGTTGTTCTAATTTTAAAATTGGAGAGTTTAATGTTTTTTTCCTTAGAAATAATTGAATAAAAATCTATTTTATAAATTGTTGTAAAACTAATGTTTATTAAATTTTTGTTTTCAATAAACTTAATGGATAAATCCAGCTTGGAATTATTATATCAAACCCTACACACACACTTTTTTATGTATATAGTGATTACATTTTTATAACAGTGCTCGAGTTACCTAACTTCAATTGACCAAAGGACTTAGTATTTTTTTATTTTAGATAATCCATATTTTAATGGATGAAGGGGAACCCTAACATGGTCCGTAGGCTTAGTGACACATTACATGACCCGAATGCCTACGGGGAAATAATCCCAAACAGAATACATAGAACTACCCCTCTCTAGCATATATCTTGATATCATATCTCCACCTTTACAAGGATGGTTGGCTAGATACCCTATTAAGAGATGATCATGCCCATTATTGATGAAATTTTCCTAACTTATCATTCTTATACTTCTGGTTATCTATGATCTGGTGAATATGCCTACACTAAATCATCATCTAGAGCCTTGTCCCTTTAAAATCTGTGGGGTTTCACCAGAATTTCACATGTATTGAAGGTCTTGAGGTGGCTTGAAGGCCTTGAGGTGTCCTGAAGGACTAAAGGTGGACTTGAGGCCTTGAGGTGGCCCGAAATACTTACTGTCTTGAAGGCCATAAGTGTCTTAATGGCCTTGAAAGACTCTAGAACCAATCCGGTGAAACTGATGAATAGTTTCATCAACTACTGTACTGAACAATACCTGCTATAGTGACCTGGAAATCTGCCTCCACCCAGATTTGATCTTTGGTCTCTTAAATGAAGGCGGAGAGTCTTCACCAACAATGATGACACTTAGGTGTCGAGTTCTGGAGTTGCATTTCCATATTTTTTGTGTTATCATTAACACCTTAATGGGTTTTTGTTTTTGCACGTGACCTCAAAATATATGTGGGTGATTTTATGAGGTATTATATTTATGTTTCATATGAATACTTTTATTCAATCCAACTCAAATATCCTCTTATAATTTTGGTTTCCATTACATTGGTTCTTTTACTTTTTATTTATTATAGTTAATATTTTCAATTTGTGTTTGGTTATTTATATTAATTATATTATGTTTGACTGATTTTATTATTTATAATAATTTATATCATATATATATATATAACATATGGATTCACTATGTTTGATTCTAAATAAATATCCACTACTAATATATTATAACATTTGGGTGAAACAATTCCCACTAACTTTTATTGATACTCCTGTTATTTTCATCAAACCATTGTGATTCAGAACAAGATTCCAGCATAATGGAATATTAGTTTTAGTGATACTATAGGTTGACCATATTTGGTATGTTATAGTTCATGACCAATCAATCAAGATTATAGTTAGTAAAGTAATATCTCATTATTTTTTAAGAGAATATTTTTTGTAATCATGTAATTACCTTAGTATCCATATCCCATGATTTTTACCAAATCATACCAACTTTTATATGATCCAGGGTTATTGAGACCAATAACTTATACACCACATATCCTGATTCTCTTCAATCGGTTGCTTCTATGACTATTAATTCTCTAATCGCATAGTGGATTTCTGGGATACTTATTATACTAATAAAAAATAGGTTTATGAGTCTCATAAAATAATTAATTGGAGTTTTATTCCATATTCTTAGTAATTTATATTTATTGATAAATTTTTGAAGTACATTATGATTTTTTCGATGTTCTTCATTCTTCTTGTCAATATAGAAAGAGTTAATTTACATGTGTGGGTTTTATCTAGAATCAATATACATCATTCATATTGGATTTTGATGAACATAATAATTTGACTCATAAACATTAGAACATATTCAATGGAGTAACTCAAACATAATATAGATATTATAATATAAATCCTTTTTAGCAAGTATCATGGTGTAATATCAAATATGTAATCAAATACAAGGCATGTGAAGAGATTTTTGTGTTGATATTTTTTTTATTTTTTTTATATATTCTAATATATACTAAATAATATAATTTATACTATGTCAATAATGTTTTTGTGATAGTTAAAATATATGGGTATCCTGGTTTATGAAGGTGGGAGAACATTGTAAGTTGTGAACATAAGATTTATATCATGGATTTTAGTTTTCTTATACCTAAAAATCTTGTAATGTGAAATAAATGTTTCTACAAAACCCCATTAAACCCTCCTCATATGACCAAGGTTTCAGAATAGCGGCATTGGAATGATGATATAAAATACAGAGATTGTACCCTTTGTATCATGGCATACAGTAACACATTAAAAAACAAACAATCACTAAATTGACAACATATCAAAAAAAATATTTAGAGTGGAAATAATAACATAGTACCTAAATAAAGAAATTTTAGAAAAATATGTACCCAACATTTTATACAATCATACATTTGAGAAATGACCATCAAACAAGTCGATAAATATGAATTGTAATAAAAAAAATATAAAAAATATAAACTATGAATCTAGCCTCAACATGACCTTTCTATAATATATTATTCCCCTTTATGATGATATCTTAATTTCCCAACCCTACCCTATTACAATTTTCCTACCTCTCATTTAAAATATATATTAAGCATTTCAACCAATGTTTATAAATAGAGCGTGAAGGCAAAACTCAATAGGCAACCACCAATGGTTTCACAAACATAATCCATTATATATATATGTGATAATAAGATATAGAATGATATGTATTAGTGGTATAAAATATTTATATAATTATATAATAAATTTTAATCCATTTATTAATTATTCATTAAAATAATATAAACATCATTGTTTATAATACTTCTCAAAACAAATTAACAATACACCTTTGTTGTTGGGTTCCCAAATTCCATACATGGCCACATAGAAACCAGACATACCCATTTCTATCAATCTTAAAAATTTATAAATAATGAATACATCCACATGGTCAAAACCATGGGGAAAATTCACATTCTTATAAAAATGGTTACCCAGTTACACCACCATCTTGATTATCATTCCATAATAGATGGATATCACCACACTATAACAAATACTTAGATATTTCATTAGTGATATCATAGTAGGAAATTTTTTTTCTCCAAACACCAAATACACTGTCACACTACATTATTTCAAATGAGTGTTACACCAATGAATTAAAAAAATAATCCATGGGTTATAAAATCACAACATGTTGTTTATTACACCCAACAACATTAGTACGATTTTTCAGATGTATCTAATGATTCCTAAAGACATCCAACCACATTTCATTCTCAAAAAATCTAATATTATACAAAAAAAGACCTAATATAATCATGTAGGAACCATTTTATTAAAATTCCAACTATTTCAATCAGAAAAATTCTTTTACAGGTAAATATCACTAGTTTAACTACCAGTTTGTGAATGAACTGTACCGTAGTAAACATAGCATACCCAAATAAATGTTATAACTAGTAGGTGACCAACTAAAATATATTAATGGATATATCCAATAATTAAAACTTAAATATAAAAGATAAAATAGTCTATAACAATCCCCTAGTAAAGTATCACAATTTCCTATCAATATAAGATGAAACCCTAAAAAAGTATCATTATAAGAGGTAAAATTATTATCCTTCATTTTAGAGAAATAAATGGAAATAATAAGTTGGAATATTTTAGAATTTAGGATTATTCAAGATCCATTATAATCAATATCCTTAAAATGACAACAATAAATTTAGAAATGGTTCACATTGTTATTAATGAGCTAAATTTTTTATCAAGAAGACAAAAAAATTATCACAAACCTTGTCATATTGTGTATTTTATGACCAAAATAGTTAACCGTTTATTTTATTTTATTAATGAATAATTTGAGGATACTATAAATTCCTTTTATCATGATATAATAACAAATGAGGAGGATGGTGGTTATTTGTGGGGTTGAGGTTTTAGGAGGATTGACATTGATAGTAACAATTTGGGTGGTTAGTCAACTATTTATAGAAGTTGGGAGACTAGAAAATTTTGATAATTATAGTATATTAAAATCGATTACATAATATATTGGATCATTGGATAATCATAACTATGATATGTGTTTTTTTGGAGATATTTCCATTGAAACTTTGTTTGTGGTGATGGATAATTTATGATTTAAGTTGTTGGTTTCATGGAACATCATGGTGTCAGAGGTTTAGAAACAAGGCTTCTGATGAAGTTTATTTTAATATGGTAGGAGTAGTCTTGTGAGTATGAAAAGTAAATTATTTATGTTACCTGGAGATGTTATATGTTGGTGTAATGTAGTTAGAAATTATATTGGAGTGATACACAATTGAAATTACTTCTATTATGACCAATTATCATGTGGTGAATGGGAAGAGCCAATGTGATGGATTTTATAGACCTTGACCTATGGTGTAATGTTTTATGTGTTGATTATTTTATATAAGTTTCCCTCATGTATATATATGTATATCTATTCAGTGATATATTATTATTTTTTTGTACAAGATTATAGTGAGGGAGAATGTCAGTTGTGGAAACCCTAAAACATGATTTCTAGGAAAAACAGGTTAGTGGATCCTATTACTCATAGATATTATGATGTTGTATGTCATGGGAAATTTATTTTTTTAATTCATGATTGGAGTGGGTCTATGGATTGTAGGACCACAAGTTTTGGTGGTTCTTAGGCGTATCATTGAGTGGGTGATGGTCTATTTCGACCTGGTAAATAAACTATGGGGGTTCAATGTGTTTGTATAAAATGGTCAAGAATTGTGATTGGATTGGGGATTTATAATGGATTCTATATAATTAGAAGGTTTTTTATGTTTTTCTCATATAATTTTAGAGATCTAGCTGGTATAGTGAGATACATGATGGTTCTTTTAAATGAAATTAAGAGTTAAGGGTGAGATAAAAATTTATGTGCATTATTCAGGTGGTGAAAAAAAGTTATAATATGATGGAGAGTGAATCATATTGGTTTTTTGATAATTCTATAAGTTTAGGTGTTGTATCAGAATAATTAAATCCAGTTGAATATATGGTAAGATTACTTATTGGGATTCCATGATAGACTTGGAACATGAGAGATGCACATGGATACTTTTCAGAGATGAAAAGTGTAATGGTGGGTCGGTTATAATGAACCATGCTGTATTATATTGGTATAACATGAGAAATATGAGTTTCAATATTTGGATCTAAGGGAGATTTAAATTTTTAACTTGGGTTTGAGAATCGGGATTTTTAAAAACTTTTTAAATTACAGATAGGGTATTTCTGAGATGTTTGTACGAAATTAAAAAGAATAGAGGAGGATTTTAGGAATTGTAAAAAATAACCAAATTTTGTGGTTATGGAATAAATCCATCAGAAGCCTGTTAGAGGTCACTATAATTTAGATGTCCAATATTATGGTCCCTTAACATCCTATCATGACGTGAATTGGGAGGAAAATTGAATTCTAATTGACTTTAATATTCTCGGTGTATTCTACCAAAGTTATATCTGGTAGGGAAGTGGGGGTGTCCTAATACTTGGGTTGATGTGAGTATGTTGGATCCTCAGGCAATTTTATTAAATTAGAAAAAACGATAAATTTTCCCCCTTATAAATTGGGAACCTACATGAGATTCTGTAATTTAGGCTGGGGCAAAGAGAAGGTAGGTTGCCTCCCCCTCTCTTCCATATAACTTTATCATCTCTACCAAATGTGATTTATAGCTTTTTTTTATATCTATTAAGGTAGGTTTCCTCTCTGTTCATCAATTATCTCCTCTTCCATTCCTCCCAAAAATTTACAAAAACTTTATTTAGGGTTTTCTTTGCTAAATCCACTTGATCATGGTTAAATTAGGGTGTTACTATGAGCCATGCATTTAGATTAGATATAGGAGGCTTGATAGAGTCAAATTATAGAGAACCAAGGTATACATTCTTTTATTTTACATATTTAACATGAAATAAAAATACAATTACAAAAATAATGGTAATAATATAATAGTGACTGATATGATTTCTACTTTTGTAGACTACCTACACAATAATATCATTTTACAGTGCTTGGTATTATATCTTCTTCAGTGAACCATACTAGACCATATACTAAACATTTCATTAGTAATAATCACCCTCATAACATGGGGAATGAAAAAAATGGGTGAGATAAAACACTGAGTAAAATATGAATAAACACTCCATCTATAATTAGTTTATAAAAAAACCGGATTATAATAGAAATATAAATTCATTATGAGTTATAATAATAAATAAATAATTAAAATTAAAAGTAAATTACAATTGAAATTAAAGCCAAAATTTATCAATTAGTAAACATAATTTCCATTAACGTCTTAATACCTATTAACCAAAACCATGAATCATGAATGTATAAAATTAGAATGTATAAAATATTTCATCTATGGAACAAATATTAGAATAGGGGAAAAATTATTTTCATGAGACATGAACTTCTAACTATGCTTTTGTGAAAACATAATTCTACCCATGTATAAATATCCTTCACGAGTCACACAATTGTACCCATTCTTGTGAACACTTATCTTATTCAAAAATTTACATCTCTCATGGTATTTAATGTTTGAAATAATTCTTTTGAGGGATATATGTTATCCCACATATCATTATCCATATTTTTTAGGGACACATGATAATGAATCAGTTATCACATTATAACGTACCCATGCAAATAAAATGGATTTCAAAAAAACATTTAATTAAAATAATTCATTTTTCAAAAATAATGAGTAAATATAATTTTTTTTCTTATAAAAATAGAAGGAAAATAATTCAACATTAATAGAATAAATATTCTATGGAAATAAATGTGTGATTCATAACATTTGCAAATTATATAATAATATTAATTATATTGATTAACATCGAATACCAGATCACCCAAAAATTATCACATAATTAATGAAATATAGAGGTGAGACTTGAAAGATAACTCAATTTTTTTTTAATTTTTAATATATAT
Organism: Viscum album; assembly: GCA_963277665.1. Taxonomy (NCBI): domain Eukaryota; kingdom Viridiplantae; phylum Streptophyta; class Magnoliopsida; order Santalales; family Viscaceae; genus Viscum; species Viscum album. The sequence goes on from OY728156.1 coordinate 1,892,870,125, forward strand.
ATGAAAATGAAAACAAAATAAATGGTTCTTATGGGAGGAAACATTTTTTATTCATTTATTATAAATTCCCATCCAAGAGGATTTTTTCAAATCACCTCATTTTTATTATTAAAAAATAAAAATAAAACACTTCATAGAAGTGTAATTTAATTAAAAATCAAATATTCCCCTATATATAAAATATAAAATCATGTAAAATCAATAATTTTAGTTAACATAGGGTATATAAATTCAAGAATAACTCGTATAACTCAATGTAAGATGTTTGAGTTTCTATATCACATTGATTTACTATTAATTTACATTGAAGTGAGTGAAACTCATATATTTAAAAAACAAATATCTTATTCAAAATATTAGAAGATTTTTTCCTATATATTCTATTTATAAAATAAAATTAAAAATTTTTATCTAGAAGGGAATCCCTAGTAGTGGCCTTTATGAACCCTCCAAATAAAGGAACCCCCCACCCTAGAAGAGGTCATAATACCATACCAGGGAGGTTCTATTTACAATTGAGATGAAAGATTGTCCCCCAGGATAACACCTCGATCAATGATGGTTCAAAACGAAAATTAATCATCATGTTAAAGTGTGCCTATACTTCCCACCCAGTGAGAAATCGGGTGACCCAGTAAGATGAGTGGAACATGGGAGGCGGAAATTACCCCAAGAGTGGGCTACTGGGAATCAAACCCCACACCTCACCAAACACCATTACTTTTGGCCATGTACCTCGCACCAGTAAACCACAACCAAAGTGAAAAATGTAATTTATAATTATTATAAACATTCATATTAGTATGCACTTAACCATTTTCTATTTCGGGATTAAGTAATCTCGATCATTTTGTTATAGTTTGATTATTGGAATGTTGTTATTAATTTGTATCCCAATTTTTTTATTCTAAAATAATAATATTACTATAATAATAGTTTGAAATTTTAATTATTTTTTAATTTCATTTTATTGGATTTTGAGATATGATCCTTGAAAATGAAATCATCAACGAAGATGTTATAGTTATTTTTATGGAATGAGCATTAGTATCTTAATTAACGAGTTTAATATAAACTTTACTATTTCATAACCAAATGAAAATCATTATTTTAATATTTATAATATATATTATTAATAATTTAGTAATTATAGTTCTCTATGATATTATTTTATATAATTTTTCATGTAGCTAGTTAGACTGACCCAATCCACAACATATCATAATTAATGGATGATTAATGTTATGAAAGTTCATTATTTTGAAATAATATCATTATTAATGATGTTAAGTGTAATTATTGAATTAATTTTAATTTTTTTATTATAATAAATTATATTATAGCAACTAATAATGTAAAAATATGAAAATAGATAAATTTTACATCATGGAGGTCGTAGTCTGCAGAACGCATGGTAAACATTTTCAATTATCGTAGGTGATATAAATAAGGGGGATTAAAATTTATCTCTATATAATCATAATTAAATTATATATGACTCATTTATTCATTAATTTCACACATATAAAATATTAAATGATTTTTTTATGATAAAATAGAATTCTTCATCACGTGGATGAAATGTACGCAGAACACATGGATGTATGTTTCATTTTTCATTAAAAATGTAAGAAAATATGGTTAAAAATTAAGACATTATATTAATAAAATTAAGTATACATGAAATTAATATTTCACTCATTTGTAATTATATAATTATATTTTGAAGGTACGAAATAAATGAAATGATTTTTGGGATAAATGTACTCATATTGAGAATTTATGATTTCTATTGAAGACTCCTTGTAATTGGAGGTCTTAAACCAATATAATATGACTACAGATTCGAGGAAAATTATTATGCATAAATGTATGGATAAATGAGATAGTTTTACATAAAAAAATTCATTTAGTGGTCTTGAAGAGGTTCTGATATTCCTCCTTTATTATTCCTGAGAATGAGAGTTTTTGAAGTTATACCCATTTAATATAGTGGAATCACGTGTTATGCATGTAATGTGGATATAAAAATTTAAACCAACTGATTTGAGGTATTTTTTGTTCCATAAATCCCCTAAATACACAATTTTTAAAAACAAATAACACATTACTCCATTTACTATCATGTTTACCCCTTTATACTAGTTTTTATTTTATATTACCGTAACTAGTAATTTTATAAAGGTAACTTGTCATTTTTAAACTAAAATAAAAATAAAATAATTTCATAATTTGGACCTTATAATTCCATATGTTAAATAAATATTAATATATAAATTTTAAATAAATTATTTAAATCATTTTTACATTATTATGTGCATAATAATTTAAAACCACTTTTTGTCAAAACATTATCTTTGGTTAGAAAATGTCAAATATAACCATGTAAATAAAAAATATAATATAACATCACTAAAAAATAAATATTTGGTATATAAAAGTGTTATAAATTCCCACATCATGCATATATACTAGTAATGTTGCCATAGTCATGCTATATATAAAAATAGTATTTCTATACTATTAACCTCAAAAACAATATTTTAGTAAAATCTCAAAAATTAATCATATGATATTATTTTCATGATAATCTGAAAAAAAAGACTTAATTTTTTTTATTTTTCTTTCTATATTTCATAAATTAAGAATTTAAATAAAAATATGATGTATGGTAAAAAAATAAAATGTCATTCTTTAAGTGTATTGAGCATATTTCAAAATTTAGTTCTAATATATTATTAATACCAAAAATATATTAAACATGAAAACTATCCAATTTTTAAAATAAATATTAAATTTAAAATATTTTATTAGCTTCTTTGTTGCACAAGTTGAAATTATATTAATTTAGAGGTTTATTTTGTAGTACTGTTACAATTCATTATACCTGCTCATTTAATGGCTATCATACATTGGTCAATATCTATTTTTATATGTTTAATGGTCTATTGATCTTCAATGTTGATTTTTCACTAAACTAGAAGACATAATATTTATTTAAGTATGACTTTTTTACTAAAATATTGGTTCATTACATTATACCCCCTTAAAATAATTCATTTTAAAATTTTATTAATTAGTTGAAAAATTGAGGTTACTTTTGTCTCATTACATCATAAGGTCCCCATATATCTTCCTCAATCTTATACTTCCTCCTTAAAATATTTACCATTTCATTTTTCCAATTCAGAAACACCATATCTCTTTAATCTATAAATTCCACTTTCTTTTCATCATATGAGTGATCAAATCCTAATTTCATGACTTTGTATTTCAGTACATGTGATGGGTTTATTATAATCATCCTCAAAATTGATATGAGAAACAAATAATTTACATTAGAGAGGTTTATATTGAGTTACAGCTAATAGTATACCACCCTAACATATTCATGGACCCCGCATGGGGCTAATGTACCATGATATAACCTTTCCCTTCTTCAGAAATATCTGAACCCAATTCATTGATGATATCATGAGGAAAAAATTATCACCATGTCAAAACTCTAGATATCATTGATGATTGTATTCATAACTATATTCTGGAAATTAAAATTTTATCATATTCTACAAATTTTATTTTTCATTATCCTTAATTTCTTGGACAAAGATAGGACTTATAAGTTTCCTCTCTAAAAAATTATTCCATCATGCTGGAGTCCTACATCTGTTAACATGTATAGAACCATATGGTTTTATTTAAATGAAATAATGGAGAATATTTTTGTATAACAATTTTGGAACTGAGCGTGAAGTAGAAGCCCCAAAACTGTGTTTTTTTATAAAATTTCCACCGATGGTCGACATAAAATTGTCGACATAGGTGAATAGCATCCCGATCATAGCTGATGACCCTGAATGAATGATTTTAATCACATAAAATAAACTGCAATGTACCTGGTTTAATTCTAATGTCGTGTATGACGTCTTCTAATAGTTGGAAGTCGTTTCTTGAATAATCTGAAATTGACTCCTCTAGATCGTCCAGACATGCTTCCAGAAATCCACAGGATCACTATTCATCATAATCTGTTAGCTAGCATTGAATTGTGATGATGCCTTCAACAATCTAATGATCGCTGCATTAATTTGCATGTGATTCCCAATAGGATTCCTAATCCATACTCTTTGGATCTAGAGCCACTCTCTATAGATCATGGGAGAGAAGAGAAGAGAGAGATGTGACATAAATAGTAATTTTCAATCTCCTCTCCTCTTATATTTATAATTTCATTTAAAAACATGAAAATACCAAACCGTCTCTCGAATAATCAGTGCACTATTAACGACATATTATGACTACTTATTTATCTCATAAATATTATTATCTTTTACTTGAAAAATATTAATTTTGTTACATGATAATAATTGAGTACAAAACTTGACTCTTCGTCCCCTTAAATATTAATTGAACCATGAATATATATTTAATATTCATCAAATAATATTTTTTCATGTATTTACATAAAACACAAAAATACATTTTATCAATAAATTCAATAATCATTATTCAAAATGTGAATAATATAAATTTATTAATTGCATTGGTGATAATTTTTACTTTGACAAATAACGGAACCCAGCGGTGGGGAACACCATGTCCAAAACTCTTATTCAACTAAATATGACATATTCTTGAATACACTATTGTGTGTGACCCTCTAGACCCTTATCATGATAGTAGTGAGTAGTATTCATAGACCAATAGTAGGATCTAGCAACCCATCTTGGCCCATGAAAAGATAAGGATTGTCAAATCAGCGAAAACAGTCCTACGAACATATAAAATGTAATAAAATTTAATTGTCTATAATATCTAATAATGAAGGACACACTGATGTGTCATCAACCATTTTCTTTATTTATTGTTATTTGATTTATCTGGACGTATTTACCCTCAACTTCAATAGAAATTTTCTTATAATGGCACTTCCATCCTTATCAATATGGCCTAAGATATATTCCATTCATAACCTGGAAGTGACAAATCCTTTCTTGACCATTCAACCAATGCATTTACACCAATGATGCACCCAACAAAAACTTCCTCACCACGACTTCATTACAATGGTTTTCTTCTTGTATCAAATTATGAAATCAAATGACAAACATTGGTAATGATATCATATTAACAGACCATTACATATGATTTTATATAGGAAAATTCAATGACACCCAGTAGATGTGGTGGTACTATTGTTGGGTCAATCCTAATGATCTCACTGCTAGAGATCACCAAATGCTAACATAATTAGAATAATTATCAATGATTATAAGAATCCATCACCTGATAGTCAGAAATCTAATGTGTCCATTCATTAATATGTATATAGGCCATATAACATATATTTAAGATTAATTTCATGGTATCTTGAGGTTCGAATTATAGCCATGAAATAGGTACAACCTATTGATAAGATAATTAACCATTGGAAATTACTATTTAAATAGTGGACGTAGATTTATCTACACTATATGGTTAAATGAAAGCATGTATATATACCTATTTACATGATATGGTAACCAAAAACACAGATTATTTGGGTCTAGGTCACCCACTTTTTCAACACTTCCAATATCACTAGAGCCAACTTTCTAACCAAGCATGTGAATTAATCACATGATTAACATCATGTTTTTACTAGGTAATGACAATAGCTACTTGATCCACCATTATTCCACTACGTGGATATTTTGATGTAGAGACCTCATCTCCTTGAGTAAAACTTCTCAAGAGATGGTATCCTGGGTATATAAATTTTTTCCACTATCATAACATGACATATTGGTCAGTAAGAATATCATAATTTACATTATAATAATAGTTTTCTCACCCTGTGTGATTATAAGAACTGGAAATTTTTTTTTCCTTTAATAACAACATCTTAGCGGCCTCAGAAGCTGCAACACACTCAGTCTCTGTAGGTATGGATACCACTGGCTGATATGAGCTTGTCTCACTCATCGTATTTGGCCTGACTAAAATAGTATATCACATAGATCTATGGAATACTAGTTTGTATCCCAAAAAATTAGTATCCTTTATTCTCTACTTACCAGGTATATATCTTTTGTACTTTTCAAAGTACAATTAGATGGTTCTGACCCAAATTCCTTTGAGTAAATAATCCCAAACAGAATACATGGAACTACCCCTCCCCTCCATATATCTTGATGTCACCTCTCCTGCTTCGCAAGGCTGGTTGGCTGGATATCCTATGAAGAGATGATCTAGCTCAGTATTGATGGAAATGTCATAACCTCTGATTCATCCAATTCTATTTGGCTCTGATATGGTGAATGCACCTATAATAAATCATCTTCTATAGCCTTGTCCCATTGAAATTTTTCAGGTTTCATCTGAAATTCAGGTGTCCTGAAGATAATAAGGTGTCCTGAAGTCCTTGAGGAGGAATGAAGACCTTGAGGTGGCCCGAATGACTTACTGGCTCAAAGGCCTTAAGTGTACTGAAGGCCCTGAAGGACTCTAGAACCAAACCGGTGAAAGTGATGAATAGTTTTAGCTACAACAGTACTGAACAATACCTGCTACAGTGACCTAAATATCTGCCTCGACCCAAATTTGATCTCTGGACTCTTAGATTCACTTGAAGAGTCTTCACCAACCATTTTGAGGCTAAGTTGCCATGTTCCCGAGTTACATTTCCATATTTAGTGTGATATAATTAACCCCATAATGGATTTTTTTATTTGGATGCGACCTCAACATATATGCAGGAGATTATATGATGGATTAGATTTATGTTTTATAACAGGACTTATATTCCATCCAAATCAACTATAATATTATAATTTTTGTTTCCATAACATTGTTAATTTTACTTTAGTAATTATTATAGTTAACATATTAAATTTGAGTTTAGTTATTTATATTAATTATGTTGTGTATTATTGATTTTATTATTTATAATAATTTATATCACACACACAATATATATATATATATATCTAACGTCTGGATTCACTATGTTATATTCTACATAAATATCAAGTACTTATATATTATAAAATTAGGGTGAAATAGTTCCCACTATCTTTTATTTGATACTCTTATTATTTTCATCGAACCATGGTGATTCAGAACAAGATTCCAACATAATAGAATATTAGTTTTAGTGATGCATTAAGTTGACCCAATTGGTTATGTTATAGTTCATGACCAATCAATTGTGATTATAGATAGTAAAGTAATATCTCATTATTTTTTTGGATAAAATTTTCATTCATCAAGTAATTCCATGAGTATCCAAATCCCATTATTTTTACCACATCATACCTACTTTTATATGATCCTATGTTATTGAGACCAATAACTTATACCCCATCTATCATGATTCTCTTAAATGAGTCTCTTCTATGGCTATTAATTATATAATGGCATAGAGGATGTTTGGGAAACTAATTATAATAATAATATATAATTCTATGAGCATCATACAATAATTATTTGGAAGTTTATCCCATACTCCTAGTAATTAATATTTATTGATAATTTTTTCTAGTACATTATGTTTTTTTAGATGTCCTCAATTCTTCTTATAATTCTTGAATCAAAGATTTTACAAGGCTGGGTTTAATCAAGAATCAATATAGAACATTAATGGTGGATTGTTATGAACATAATAATTTGAATCATAAACATTAGAACATATTCAATGCATTAACTAACACACTATATATATATTATGATATCATGTCCTTTTAGAAAGTTTCATGGTGTAATATCAATTCTGTAATTAAATATAGGGAATGTGAAGATATTTTTATATTGATACTTTTTTTATTTTTTATTTTATATGTACCAATATATAGTAAATTTTATAATTTATACTATTTTACTAATGTTTTTGTGATGGTGAAAATGCATGGGTATCCAGCTTTATGAAAGTAGGAGAACATTTTTTGTTTTGTATATAAGATATATATCATGGATTTTAGTTTTCTTATGAATAAAAATCTTGTAAAGTGAAGGAAATGTTGATACATAAACCCATTAAAGCCTCCATATATGACTAAGGTTTCATAATAGTAGTGTTGGACTAATGATATCAAGCACATAGATTGTAACATATTTATCATAGCATATAATAACAAACTAAAAAAACCAATCACTAAATTGACATCATATCAAATAAAAATATTAAGAGTGGAAATAAAAAAATGGTACCTAAATCAAGAAATTTTAAAAACGTTTATACCCAACATTTTACACAATTATACATTTGAAACATGACCATCATACAATTTGATAAATATGAAATATGTAATAAAAAAAGGATAAATTATGAATCTAGCCTCAACACGACAATTCTATAATATCTCCATTCCCTTTGAGGTGCTATATTCAATCCCAACCCTACAATATTACAATTTTTCTGACTTTCATTTAATATATAGATTTAGTATGTCACCCAATTATATAAACAAATTATGCGGACAAAACTCAATAGGAAATCACCAATGGTTTCCCTAACGTAATCCATTATATATATATATATATATGATTATAACATATAAAATGATATGAATTAGTGGTATATAATTATTAAACAATTATAAATAAATTTTAATCCAACTGTTAATTATTTCTCAAAATAATATAAACATCATTGTTTATAACACTTCTAAAAAAATTAACTATACACCTTTGTTTTTGGGTTCCCACATTCCAAACATGCCCCCATGGAAACCATCCATACCGAATTCAATCAATTCTAAAATTTTATAAATTATGAATACATCCACATGGTAAAAACCATAGGGAAAATTCACATTCCTAGGAAAATAGTAACCTAGTTACACCACCTTCTCAATTATCATTCCATAATAGAGAAATATATCCACACTATTACTTAAACAATGATATTTCATTGTTGTTCTCATAGTTGGAATTTTTTTCACCAAACACTAGAGACACTCTCACTCTAATTTTTTCCAAATGATTGTTACATCAATGAATACAAAAACAATCAATGGGTTATAAAATCACACCATGTTGTTTGTTAATCCCAACAACATTATTATGATTTTTCAGATGTATATAATTATTCTTAAAGACTTCCCACTAAGTTTCATTGTCAAAAAGTCTACAATGATACAAAAAAAGACCTAATATTGTCATGTAAGAACCTTTTTTTCAAATTCCAACTATTTCAATCAGAAACTTTCCTTACGGGTAAATATCACAAGGTTAAAAACTAGTTTGTGTATGTACTCTACCACAGTTAACATAGAATACCCGTATTAATGGTCTAACTAGTGGGTGGATAAATAAAATATATTAATGGTTATATCCAATCATTAACACTTAAATATAAAAGATAAAATATTCAATGATATCCCCTAGTACAGTAACACAATGTCTTATCAATATAAGATGAAACCTTGAATAAAATTTCACTATTAGAGGGAAAATTATTATCCATTATTTTATAGAAATATATTTCCTTAATAAGTTGGAATATTTTAGAACAGTGGTTGATCGAAGATCCAGTAGAATCAATATACTTCAAATGACAACAATATAATGATAAATGGCTCACATTGTAATTAATGAGCTATATTGTTTATCAAGAAGGAAAATATTTGACAACAAATCATGTCAGATTGTTTATTTTATGACCAAAAATATTAAAATTTGATTTGATTTTATTAATGATTAATTTAAGGATACTAGACATGGACTTCATCATTATATGAGAACCAATGAGGTGGAGGGTGGTTTATTTTGGTGTTGAGTTTTTTAAAGGATTAACATTGATAGTAATATTCTGGGTGGTTATTCAACTATTTATAGAAATTAGGAGACTATGAAATTATGATACTTCGAGTATATACAAATGGATTCCATAATATATTGGAGGATTGGATAATCATAACACTGATTTAGGTTGATTTTTTGGAGATATGTCCATCAAGACATTGTTTTTGGTGACAGATCAATGATGATTTCAGCTGGTGGTTTCATGGAACATCGTGGTGTTATAGGTCTAGAAAAAAGGATTTTGATGAAGTTTATTTTAATATGGTAGGAGTGGTCTTTTGAGTTTGAATATTCAATTAGTTATTTGATAGAGATATGGTATTTGTTTTTGTAATGAGGTTAGAAATTATATTGGGGTGATATTCCATTGATATTACGTCTATTATGACCACTTATCATGTGGCGAATGTGAAGATCCAGTTGTGATTCATATGATGGACCTTGACCAATGGTGTTATGGTTTATGTGTTGATAATTTTATATAAGTGTCATTAATATATATATATATATATATAATTATATCTATTCAGTGGTAGATCATTATTTTTTGTACAAGATTCTAATGAGGGAGAATGTGATTTATGGAATCCCAAAAATAAGATTTCTAGGAAAAATAGGTTACTGTAAACTGTTACTCATAGATATTATGATTCCCTATGTCAAGGGGAATTTATTTTTATAATTACATATTAGGAGTGGGGTTATGGATTGTAGGACAACGTGTTTTGGTGGTGCTTAGGTGTATCATTGAGTGACCGATGGTCTGTTTATACCAGGTAAATTAACAATGGGGGTACAATGTGTTTGTATAAGATGTTCATGAATTTTTATTAGAGTGAGGAATTATAATGGAGTTGGTGTAATTGGAAGGTCTCTTGATATTCTTCTCATAGACTTTTTGTAATCTAGTTGTTGTAGTGAGGTACATGATTGTTCTTTTCAAATGAAATTTAGAGTTGTGGTTGGGATAAAAATTTATGTGCATCGTTTGTGTGGTGGAAAATATTTATAAATGGTTTTAGAGTAAATCATCTAGTTTTTTTAATAAATATATAATTTTTGGTGTGGTATTTGAATAATTAAATACATTTTAAAATATGGTAAGATAACTTGTCGAGATTCGATGACCGACTTGGTTCATGAGAGACGCACATTGATACTTTTCAGTGATGATAACTGTTACGGTGGGTCGGTTATAATTCACTATGATATTTTATATTGGTATAACATGAGAATTATGAGTCCCAATATTTGGATATAAGGGATGTTTAAATTTTCACGTTTTGTTTGAGAAATGGAAATGTAAAAACAATTTAAATTACTGATAGGGTATTTTTGAGATGTTTGTTCGAATTTAAAAAGCATGATGAAGTATTTTAAGAATTTTAAAAAATATCCAAATTTTGTGGTTGTGGAATAAATCCATCAGAACCCCATTGGAGTCCAGCATAATTTAGATGGAAAATATTATTATCCCTTGACATCTTATCATGAGGTCAATTGGGGGGCAAATGGAATGCTACATGACATTAATATTCTAGGTTTATTCTAAAAAATATATATCTGGTAGGGTAGTGGGGGTGTCCCACTATTGGGGTTGATGGGAGTCTGTTGGGTACTCCTGTAATTTTATAAAATTAGAAAAAACTATAAATTTACCCAATTATAAATTCGGATACTACATGGGATTCCCTAATTTAGGCTGGTGCAAGGAGAAGGTAGGTTTCCTCCCCATGTCTTCCATATACCTTTTCCCACACTAGGCAATGTGATTTATAGGTTTTTTATATCAATTAAGGTAGGTTTCCTCTCCCTTCATCAATTATATCCTCTTCCATTCCTCTAACCAAATACCAACGACTTTATTTAGGGTTTTCTTTTCTAATTCCACTAGATAATGGTGGAAGTAGGGTGTTACTATGAGTCATGCATTTACATTCGTTATAGGAGGACTGAGAGTGTCATATTATAGAGAACTGGTGTATATCTTCCTTTATTTTACATATTTTACATGAAATTAAAATACAATTTCACAAATAATTGTAATAATATAATAGGGACTGATAGGATTTCTACCTTTTTTGACTACTTACACAATAATATCATTTTACAGTGCTTGTGATCATTTCTTCTTAAGTGAACCATACTGGACCATCTATTAAACATTTCTGTTGGGAAAAAATCCCTCAAGGTATCATAAAATCATTTTTGAGGTGATTGTGTTTGTTGACAAAGTGGACATCTGTGTTGTGATTGTTGACAAAGAAAACAATGAAATACCAATTTGTTGAAAAAGGGGATTTCATGGTGGAATGTCGAGGTCAAGGGATGTGGTTAACGATTCATGTTTTCTTCAAGAACGTCGACAAATTAATGGATGATCTGGAGGTGGTACAAAAGGAGCAGATACAAGGTGGCGCCGTTTTCTAGTGTTAGCCAAATTTTTGGTCCTGAAAATCGACAAATGAAGAAAAAAGGATTTTGGAAAAGGGACTTGCGTGTCGTGTACTTGAAGGAGAGGAAACATGCACGCCTAATTTTTTTCAAGATCAGAGCATCAAAATATGTCAAAGGAATAAGGGTCGCACAAGTTTTATGTTTGGTCCCACAAGTGACCTATGCGGTAGAGACTTGCATGCTGAAACTTGCATGCCGATGGGAGAGATGCACAACATCATTCAGGGTGTCCAAATGCTTATAAATATAGGTCAATCCCTCCTCATTCGTTGTAGAGTTGAACAAATAGAAAAATCAAGGCTCCCGTCATGCAGGTGTGGTGGTCGCGCAAGTGTTGTGTGGTCGTGCAAGTATAAGTTTAGCACTAGGTTAAAGTGGTGCGCCATGTGATAATTGTGCACCTACGGTGGGTTGGGAGAGGAAGGAAGTGTGCCACGCAAGTTTGGAGTTACAGAATCTTGTTTTGCACAAGTGGTTAAGGTGGACTTGCGCAACAGTTTTGACTTGTGTGCCGAGACTTGCGCGTCGGCTTACAGAAGGCCGCCAAGTAAAGTTATTTGATGGAAGTGATTCAAGGCTGCATGAAAACTAGAAGTTTTCTTGATACCTTCAGTGCAAAGTGATATTTTTATACGGGTGATAGTTGGACTTTAACAGAGAATCCCAACACAATAGAGGATGTATTCATTAGTGATAATGAAGATACCTACAGGTCCATAAACTGTGAGGGGATCCATTCCAGAGTAGTGAGCAAAGGAAGAGGAAGAAGGTGATCCTCTCCCCTGGCAATGAGCTGGAGAGAGAGAAATAGGGAGTGACCCTTGGGAAAGCATGGAGCTGGCCCTAAATAATGTAATGGCAGCGAGCCTTAGATTATAAGTGATTTATCCCGAACCTTGTAAACAGTAGTGTGCTTATAGTGAATTTGGTACATCGACAAATTTCCAGTGTATGCTCCTTGGACGTATCCCAGTGAGGGTGAACCAAGTAAAAATTTTTGTGTCATGTGCATTCTTTACTTTCTACATATATTTTGTAACGGGAAAGAGAGAGAAGATTGTTTTTCTTAACAGTGGAATGAGATCAGAACATTCTTTAGATTTCAATTAGTCATACCCTGATTCACCCCCCCTCTTAGGGTATTCAGCCTTGTGGACCTAACAATTTAATTAGTAATAATCATCTTCATAACCTAGGTAATGAAAAATAACGGGTGAGTAAAAATACTCAGTAAAAGATGAATAAACATTCCATAAATAATTAGTTTATAAAAAAATGATTACTATGGAAATATAAAATCATTACGAGTTATAATAATAATAATAAATAAGTGATCTTCAAAGGAAATGACATATGACCTTAAAGCCAAAATTGATCAATAAGTAAGCATTATTCCAATAAATCATCTTAATGGCTTTTAACATAAACTACGAATCATGAGAGTATAAAATTAGAATATATAATATATTTCACCTATGGAACAAATATTGCCATATGGTAAAATTAATTTTTCGAGGCATGTACTTGTAACTATACCTTTGAGACAATATAATTGTACCCATGTATATATGCCTTTCATGAGTCACAAAATTATACCAATTCTTGTGAACAACTATCTTATTCACAAATTGACATTTCTCAAGGTATTTAATGTTTTAAATAATTATTTGGAGGGATATATGTTACCCCACATATCATTATCGATACATTTTAGGGCCAACTGATAATAATTTAGTGATCACATTATAACGTACCCATAAAAATAAAATGGTTCTCATAAACGATTTGAATGAAAATCAATAACTTTTCAATAATAATGAATACATATGAATTTTTTTCTTTTGAAAATTTGAAGGAAAATCATTCACTATTATTAGAATAAATAAACCATATTAATAAATGTATGTTTCATAAACATTCCAAATTATATATTTACATGAATTATATCGATTGAAATCAAAAACTAGACCATGAAAAATAATCAAATAATTGATGAAAAATTTATGGTCCGACTTGAAAGATAACTCAATTTTTTTATTTTTTTATTTTATATATGAAAATTAAAATTAAATAAAAGTTTCTTTTTGAATGAAACATTTTTTAATCTTTGATGATAAATTCATAGTTATGAAGATTTTTTCAAATCACGTCCTTTCTTTTCTTAAAAATTAAAATAAAACACTTCATGGAAGTGTAAATTAATTAAAAATCAAATCGTCCCCTAGATATAATGTAACAACCCAAGCTTCCATGGCACACTTCTCTTTGAACAATACAGTAGCGTTTGTTGTAAGAAACTTTGAGTTCTAACATGCCAAAACCAATCAAACTAGCCGTTATGAATATTAATACCCAATTGTTTAAATTTTATATATTTTATCTTTTAAAATGTACTTCATTTTTGGACTAAGAATACCAACACTAGACTAGGGTGAATTTTTGGTATTTTTCCGAAAGCTTTCAGTTTTTGATGAATAGTGAAAAACACTGAGTTATAGTTTAAAACCAATTTCTTATTTAAATAATTATTAATTTTATTTAAGTGTATTTTAGGTCAAAATAGATACAGAATACCTATATAAGTTCAATGTAATTCATTGGAGTCAATTTATAAAAATTTTATAGAACTTTTCCCCGTCTTTTACCCACCTCCTAGGAGCATTTTCCAATTTACATAATTCATAATTATTACGCTTATGTGTGTTGAATTTCGAAAATCTGAGAGACAATGTTGATATCAGTAAATAATTTTTTTTCAATAAGATTACATTTTTTTGGTGAATAGTAAATTTTTTACTTTTATTTACCACCATTAAAAGTAAATAGAGTAATTAAGGGTAAAAATGATATTATTATTACCCTAACACATATCCTAATTCTATTGGATAAGTTTTATTAGACCCAAAACAATATTAGGAATAAAATATAATCCTTTAGGTCCACTTGGATTAGATTTGGACATTTATTATTATTTTATTTAAATAAGTGTTAAAACAGTTAAAATCAATAATTATTAACTAAAACATTTTTAATATAGGGTTATACATAAAATTATTCCACTATAAATATTCATTAGAAATAAAATGATAATTTATAGCAAATGGTATTTTATTTATAATTATTGGACATTAACTAATTAAATTTATTTATGACACAATAATGATGCGGTAATTATAGTATTAAAGAAATATAAAAATAATTGATATTATAAATATCTAAATAAATGTAATTAGAGACTTTTGATTAATTAAAATAATTTTATGTGTTAATATGAAATATTAGGGTTGGTTAGAGGGATTTATTTTCAATGTAATAATGCTGTTATGAATTTAGAAAAAAAATACCAAATATTGTCAGAATTGACATAAAAGTGTTTTTAAAACAAATGTTATATTATTAATTGATATTCTATTATTAAAAAATGAAGGATAGAAAAAAAGACTTATATGATGATAAGAGTATAATTAATGAACCCCTTGGGGTTCTATTGGAAGTATATAGTAAGTTTATCATCCATATAATATACAAATACAAAGATACGTGGTAAATGTCAAACTATTTAACTATGAGTTAAATCTAAAAGATAAAGTTAATATAGCAACCCAAACCTGATTAAAACCTATTGATTGAGTGGTTTTCCACCCATACCCACCTTATCCTTTAAATAATCCATTTTGGAGCCATTATATACCGAAAATGAATTTATTATAAAATAATCATTCTAGCTTTTCTTAAGGTGCCCCTCACCCCTCTTATAAAAGGGCACTTCACTTTCTCTCTAATTCACACCATTAGAGCCATTTGGCCCGGCCAAACCCTACCCAAATACCCTCTCAACTATCCTCTGTTCGTCCTAGAAGACATTATTTAGTCTGAAAGGTAATCTAAGGAGCCCTTTTGATCAAATCGAACGAAATATCCCAAAGAAGAGGTAAATATTTCATCACCTCTTTCAAGTTCCTTTCTTCTTCCACATCCTCTTTCCTTGATGTTTCTATTAGAAAATAATAAATCTAGTATCTTATATATATTTTGATGTTATTATAAATATGGTACCACCAAATTCATTATTCTATCCATCCCTTGAATGACATCTCACCATACGTGCGTACGTACGTCTTACTATCTTTACATCGTGGTGTAATTGTTATTCAATGCAATATTATTTTGATGGGTATAATAATGATGTAAAATAAATATAATTAAAAAATATAACATGATAATGATTCTTTATATATAATATAACATCATTTATAAATTATTTTAATATAAAAACAATGATATTGTCGCTCGTGCGTACGTAAGTATTATCGTCTCCATGAACGCGATGAGATTAATTCCCAATTGTGTCCATTCAAGATTAATTTTAAATAGATAAATAAAAATAATGTTTAAATACTGAATATCATTCTAAATATAAATAAGACACATCCTATATATAACAAACATTACTTACATAACAAAGAATCCAAAGGAAAACAAATATGTTAACACCCGAAAAGACGATAATACTATGATATTATTAACAAAGTAATGTTAAAAGATCATATATGATATCATATTAATGTATATGATTCTTTTATAATTTAATAACAATAATTTCGACATTATATAGAAGAATAACCTACCATCAACCAAGGAAATGTACAAGGTAAGGGTTAATTTCAAAATCTTAAAATTATTCGTGGGTTTTTATACGTTATTAACTATTTGGCCCTCTTTATCATCCGCATCCATGTTTCTTAAAAACCTATTTGAAAACATTTTTATTATTTACTATACTATCAGTTAAATTTATTTATACACTTGTTTGACATTTTATTAAATGGTTTGAATGGGATCTTTCTGTCATTTTCCCAATATGGAAATTTATGACCTTTTCGACAAAATTATGGGAAGAATGTTTTTAACTTATATGGAGGGTGTGGATATTTTCCGCATCTATAAAATTGTCAAAGCATCCCTTAAAAGCTTATAATAATAGTTTCATAATAAATGTTTTCTTTATAATTGTGTTACTCATAAATTATTTCAAAATAAAAAGAGATATTTTTCTAAAAAATGTTTTGATTTCATCTATGTCAACATCTTTTGATGGATTTTAAGATTATTTGAAGTTAATTTATTATGATACAAAACTTCAATATTGTATTGAAGGTTTTGTGATATTTTTGACTGGGTATGTGTTATTTCATACAATTCATGTATTATAGATAATGTATTGACATTTCATATTCTAGTTTTAATACGAATGTTTGTGTTATATTTCAACCTCTTCTAATGATGAATATATTGAACTAGTATGTTCCGGGTCGGGGACCGGTAATAGTTAGTCCTCTCGGTTGGGGTCTGGTTACTACAAACCCTCCAGGATGGAGGCTGATTACAGATGCTCTCCGGAATGGAGTCTAGTTATAGAGGCTCTTTGGGATGGAGTCCGGTTACAGAGGCTCTTTGGGTTTGGGTCTGGTTACAGTTAGCCCCTAGGTCTTGGAGCGAGGCCTTGACACAGAAATAAGTGTCTGATATTATGCATTCCATATTTATGAAAGTGGATATTGATATTGCATGTGATTATTAAGGTGGTATAATATCCATGTGAGTAGGTAAATGTCATTATTTTGATTTTATCTTTTCCACATTATACCGAAGTTCAAGTTTAAATAGGTTTTGTTCTAATTCTATACGTTGAATTAAATTTTTATGCTTATTTATGAATGTTTACGCTATTTTTTATCCTCACTAATCATCTGAGCTCACCCCTTTCTATGTTTTATTTTTTCCATGATGTGAAGAATTATATTTTGACTGACCTGATGGGACAGTCTATGGGATCTCAGTGTTGTCTAGGGAAACAATGTTGTTGTATCTTTCCATTTTATGATGTAACGTCAACCTTATGAATGTATCTAGTACTTCCAAGGCTACTAAACTAAATGACCTTTTGAGAATTGATCTTTTTTGATCATGCCAATGATATGTAATAATGCACCGACTCTGGGTAACTAGGATCAGGGTGTTACATTAGGTATCAAAGGAAGTTTAGTACAAACCATGGAATCTAGAATTAGATAACCTCTGATTGGAGAAGATTACCCTAAGATAGATTATGAGGATTAGTATATAAGAACTTCCTAGAATTTTGGAAATATAGAGATATTTTGAGTTTTCTGAGCATTACATCTCTGTATGGATACAAATAGGTAGAGGCGGCTCTGGCATAGATGTACCTAGAGGTAAAACCTAGAAAACAACGATTTGAGCTAGATTTGAACGAGAACTGGTGCACGACAATGGGACTTGCTGCACTCTTTGTTACGACACTCCCATGGGATATGCTTAGTAAAATTCTCATTTTATTTTAAAACCATTATGAATGGTTTATGAGTATATAATTCGTCAAAGAAAATATTTTTATGATTATGGATTATATCCATAAACTGTTCAGTTTATGTAAAGTGTTTTACAAGTTTGGAATTATGTATTTTGATTCATAAACTAATATATTTTATGCCATTGTTTAGAAATGGTGCCTAGTGAAAGGAAGGGAACCGTATAAATGCACATACTCAATGTAGGTATTTTCCTCCTACTCATGATAATTATAGTAGATCTGTTGATTCAACCGGTGCTGATTAGCTAATCACCATACTGGGACAACTCAATCAGGTTATGAATAATAACCTTAACCATAAGGAGCATCCTGATCCGTAATGTGGAGGATCACTGATAGATCGCTTCATGATCCAAGAACCACCAACATTCAATAGGGGTACAAATCTACTAGTAGGTGAGAAATGGATAAATGTCGTAGAGAAAATATTCCAGGCCTTGGAGAGTACCGAAAGGGAAAAGGTTGCCATAGTAGTTTACCACCACATTAGAGATGCTGATCAATGGTGGTCATTGGTTTAATACAGAAAGGAAGATGAGGAAGTGTCAAATATGTAATGGATGGAGTTTTAAGAAAATTTCATTGAAAAATAATATCCTTGTGACCATCAAGCAGATATGGAATGACAATTTCTGAGTCTAAGGAAAAAGGAGGGTGAGAATGTCTCAAATTATAAATCTAACTTTATAAGGATAACAAGGCATGCTAATGATTATATATGTATCCTAAGAATTACGATTGACCATTTATTTGATAGGTTAAAACCATTTCTCCGTCGAGCATTACTATCACAATCCTTCTCATCGTACGAACATACTGTCTTGTGTGCTATCAAGACAGAAAGGGAATTCTCTTAATCTTATGAAAATATAATAAAGAAAGAGAAGAAGAGAATGGTGGAGAAATAGATAGATAAAACGAAAAAGGGAAAGAAGGATTTTCCATTATGTGATAATTGTGGGAAGAAACAGCCCAGTACTTGCCTAAAAGGAAGGAGAGTTTGTTACATGTTTGGTAAAAAAGGAAACCAATCTCGTGATTGCATGGGGAAGAAAGAGGTTATCAATGTTGAATTCTACAATTGTAGAGAAATGGGGAATTATGGAAATGAATTCCCTATGTGCTAAGGAAACATACATAATAAAAGGCTAAGGGATCAAGGCCAATCTTATGCTGTTACTACAGTTGAAGTGAAATAATTAATGTATTTGTGTTTTTGGACTCAACGATTATATTATTGTTATAAGAAGAATGATATATATATAAGGATTTTTCTACAATAATTTTTGTTTTAATTAAGGTTTTAATACGGCTACAGTAATCATATTTTCAGTTTGTGATAATAAGAGAAACTTTATTTTGTTTGGGGAATCTGATGTTACAATTGATTTTGGAATTTAGATTCCTTTTATAGAGAGTCTGGATAGAGGTATATTGGATAAATATAATTTTTGGAATGGATTAAGATGAACATTGGATAATATTCATTAAGTTTAAAACAGTTCATATGATTATTTTTGAAAAATGACAACCTATAGGTCGAAATACAACCCGTTGAGTCGGATAAATCTAAAGGAATCGAACCAACATCTATAGTGCGACATGCCTTTATTACCTACCACTAGCCTAAAAGAAGTCCCAGGTTATAAAAAAATATTTTTCTTCAATTAAATGGTATGTGTTAATATTTTCAACCTTATAATATTAGGATAAATATAATATTTTTTGGGTTCTATTATCTTTTAGAGTGAAAGATGAGTTTGTGGTAGAAATTAGTTGAAGGATGAAACTCTACTTGTGAAGTATATATATATATATACATATCTATTTATTTATCTTATTCTAGGAATAAATTAATTCTTAAAGCATAGGTAAGGGATATTAAAACCAAAAATGTGTTATCATAATACCTTATATTTTGTTGAACTGATGATATTATAAATCATCATTGATTGATGGATTTAAGGCCCTTAATATTACACTTGTTTGTAATTCATGACCTCAATCACTCCCTATAAATATTTACATTTTTCTTCTAATTACGTGTCTATAATTTCCACCAATGTTCTTCTATTCAAAACCCTAATTTTGTGGTGACTTTCTCATTTCCTTTTCCATCTTATTAAAACTAAATTTTATCAACCCTATTTCTGATATGGGTTTTCCACAAAGGTATTTTCTATTTTCACCTTATATTTTCGAAGAATAATTTAAAATTTCAAGGATGAAATTTATTGAAGGGGGGGGAGAATGTAACACCCCAATCTTCCATGGTATGCTTCTCTTTGAATAATACATCAGCATGTGTTGTACGCAACTTCAAGTTCAAACACACCACAACAAATCAAACTAGCCACTATGAATACTAATGCCCACTTTTTGAAATCTTATAAATTTCATCATTCAAAATGGACTTAATTATTAGATTCAGAATATCAAAATTAGCCTAGGTTGAATTTTTGGTATTTTTATGAAAACATTTAATTTTTGAGGAATAGTTAAAAACATTGAGTTATAGATTAAAACCGATTTTTTTATTTAAAGAATTATTTATTTTACTTAAATTTATATTAGGTAAAAATAGATACACAATATCTATATAAGATTAATGTAATTAATGGGATTCAATTTACAATAATATTAGATATATTAAAAGTTAATAGAACTTTTCACCATCTTTTACCCACCTCTTAGGAGCATTTCCAAATTTACATAAAACATAATGTTACCGTTTCTGTGAGTTGAATTTCAAAAATCGTAGAGACACAATTGATATATGTAATTGTTGAGTCAATAAGGTTTTATTTATGACTTTTCCATTCCTTCTTGTTTTGAAAATCCCAAACACCTTATAATTAAGCAAATATATATTTTTCCTCCATTGGGAAAATTTTCTACTTCAAGAAATTTACCCTAACCTAGATTTTCCTTTACATATAAATATTTTTCATAAGTACAAAAACCGGATTCATACCCAAAACCCCGGAATCATATAATGTCAAGAATTGGAGTATTCTGTTTTTAGGATCTGAATTTTGGATGTGAACTGTAATGAAGTTCCACTTCGAATTACTGGATTTGAACTATAATGAATTTCCACTTTGAATATTGGATTAAATCATTTATGAGTTCGACTCCGAACCTTCATGAGTTCGACTCCAAACTCTTATGAGTTCGAATCCAAATTCTTATGAAGTCCGACACCGAACTCTTATGAAGTTTGACTCCGAACATTCATGAGTTCGACTCTGAACACTTATGAAGTTCGACTCCGAACATTCATAAGTTCAACTCCGAACTCTTATGAAGTTTGACTCCAAAATTTCATGAGTTTGACCTCGAACACTTATGAAGCTCGACTCGGATCTTTTACTATTTCAACTTCAAACACTGCAAGTTCAGATTCTAAACTCTAGTGTAATCAGACTCTGAATTTCCTTATAAATTCAGACTCCGGAATTCTATAGACTTCAGGTTCTGAATTCCTATAAAACATATTCCATACATTTATTTATCATAGACTCTGAATTTAATTTTGTTTTTACTACGATCATTCATTTACTTACATTAAAAATTCTAGTTTTTCTTATTCTTACACTTGTTTCATTGTAAAACGATGTCATTCTTTCAGTTACACATTTTTTGTTATAAAAAGATGTCGTCCATTCTGTTTCTAATAAACCATTGGTTTAGTGACACATGTACAGGTCCATCTGATATTCAAGGAAAATATGACTGTTGAAGGAGGGAGCCAACCTTTCCAACCAAGCCTATAAATAGGAGCTCATTTGAAATATCTCCATTCTACTGAAAAAGAAGTTGATCACTCTAGAGACCACATGCTATTAAGGTGATTTCTAGAGAGATAATCTTTTCATGCCTTGTTTGTACTGAACCACTCGTTCAGATTGGTTTGTGCAACTCCGAATGTTGGTGATTACATTCGAGGGCTTCCGAAGATTGGAAGACAGAGGTGTCGACTACCTTGAAGTTAGAGGGATTCCTTGCTGAGGAAGACAGAGGTTACAACTACCTTGAAGTTGAGGGATTGCGAGGATTGCAAGGCCGAGACACCGATCTTCGTATCGAGGGCTTACCCTGGTGTGGGTATGACAGATTTTCTTGAAAGTATAAATCAAGGGACCTTTATCCATGTTTGTTAGATACCCTTCTCTTTGGGTTAAAAGAGTTATTGTTTGTTACTTGTAGTTGTACTACATGTTTTTCCGCTGCATATTGTATTGTAAGGAAAGTATAATCTTCTTATATTTCCTTACACTTGTACTCTGATTCATTTAGATTCTATATGCTTTAAGGTAGAATCTCATATTTTAAAATTTAGTTAGGTTTCAATTTCTGGATCCATATTTCTAGAACCTGTTTTCAGAATCACTTTCCAGATTTAAGCAAGTGCATAGAACTAGAAGTTTGAAACTTGATACCTTGTTCCAATTCTCCAATTGGTGTTATAGGTGTTGTGAATTTTCTTAGTATAACTTTGTTAAACCTAGATCCTTCTTTTTTTAAGAAAATTTTTTAAAGTATACAATTCACCCCCTCTTGTATATTGAGCATCTACATCACTATTTCGATCCTACAATTGGTATCAGAGTCAGTCACTGAAATACTTATAATCACATATATGTTTTTCTTTCTCACTTTTTCATTAATCTTCATCCTTACTTAGAAAGAATTTTTCATTCCTAATTGTCATTCCAAGTTGTTATTCCGAATTGGTCATTCCGAATTTGTTCAATCTGAACTTTGTAGTTACAAATTTTCCTACTAAAATGTTTGGTTTCCAAAGTTTGTTTTGGAATGGAAGGAATCAATAGTGGTTCTATTGACAATCTAAACCCTAAAAGACCACCAACTTTTGATGGAAATGATAATGAATACTAGAGAGATCGAATAAAGTCTTTTGTTAACAATACTAGAGTGGATATTTTTTTTGCTTACTGATGATTACAAAGTTCCTGATAAAGAAGTAAGAACATTCACTAACCAGGAAAAGGAAGAATCTAAACTCAATTATGAGGTACACAATACTTTTCTATGTTCAATGACTAGAAATATATATATCCAATCTCTTCTTATGAAGCAGATAATTTTATCTGGAAGAAGTTAGAGGTTACACAAGTTGGCACTTCTAAAGTGATTGATACTTGGAGAGCTATTCTTAGAGCTGAATACCATGGATTCAATTTTCCAAATGGAGAACCAATTTGTAATGTTCAATAGAGATTTATGACTATAGCGAACAGTCTTCAGTCTATGGGAGAGAAAGTTCTGTATGATGAAGATCTTGTGGATAAGATTATAGATATTATGCCTAATGAGTGGGAATCAAGGAGAACAAAAATTGATGTGAACAAGAAGGTCACTCAAATTTCAATAGATGAATTATTTGAAAATCTTATCCAACACGAAATATGAATGAATTGAGATGTTGACAACAGAAAAAAGAAGAATGGAAATGGAACTATTGCTCTTACTACAACATCAAATCACATGAAAGCAAAGTCTCCTGAGAGAGTAACTAGATTCATGTCTAAGAAAGTTATTATCCAATCCAAATCTAGTGAAAGTGAAGTCTTAGATAATGAATTAGAAAATATTGTTCAAAGAATGAACAAGATAGCTGGTCTGAGAACTTTCCAAACTATGTATAAGAAAAAGGAAAGGAAATATAGGAAAGATGGAGAAGTCACCTGTAATGAATGCAAGAGAGCTGGACATATTAGACTGGATTTCACTTTGCTCAAAAAGAAATAAAGAAAAGAAAAGCATTATGAAAGGATCAAAAATATGTATTATAAAACCAAAGCTAAGAAAGTTCTAAAAGATAATGATACTTGGAGTTCCAGTGGTGGTGACTCTTCAGATGAATCTTTTGATTATGAATCATCAGGATAGAAGAATCATGGTCTTATAGATATATTTACTATTAAAAATCATTGCTTCATGGTGAAGGTACACAATGATGAATCTTTAACTAATGTTTTTTTAAATTCTATGATAGTAAATATTATAACTCTTCAGATGACGAATCCTCTTATGATAAGGAAAATACTTTACCAACCTATGATAAAGTTTCTAGGTTTTCTGAACTTCTTGAGATTGAAAATTCCAAACTCAATAAAAATATTTATAAGGAAAACTCTTGGAATACTATTCTTAAAAAAGAAATATCAGATCTTTCTAAAGATAATGATAGTAAAAATGCAAATTTTCTAAGTATTTCAGAAAATCTTGAGGATGTATGTTATGAGAAGAACAAACTTCTTAAAGAGTTGAAAAAAAAAATTTCTAAGAAAAGTGTTTTCAAACCTAGCTCTAGTTCAAAATATAATGATTTTGAAGATAAAAACTTGATTATAAAACTCAAGTCCGATATTTTTTCCTTAAATAAGTGTTTATCAAAATTTACCCATGGTAATGGAAATTTTGATAAAATATATTGACAAATATGACCTTTTGGAAACAAATCTGGATTTGGTTATACCCATGCAAAACCAACTTTTTGTAACAACTACTTTATTCCACATTGTTCTCTATTTTGTACCAAGTGTCAATGCGGTGGTCACTGGGCAATGAATTTGACTATGAACAAAATCCAATATCTAGGTTTTCATAAGGTTTATTTTTTTAAGAAGATGTGGGTGCCACAAATTTTGTTATCTGGAAATCTCGTAACCAAACACGTTTAGATTCAGAAAGTCTAATTATATTGTTATTTTTAGGATGTTAATGGAAGTACGAACAACAATACATGTTATATGGATAGTGGATGTACCCGACACTAGACTGGTAAAAAAGATATTTTGAAATTATTATCAAGACGAAAGGAGGAAAGGTAACTTTCAGAGATAATGCCCAGGGAGAAATTGTTGGTATAGGTAATATTGTTATTCTTGGTAAAACTTTGATCTCAAATGTTATATTTGTTAAGCGTCTTAAGCACAACCTCATTAGCATAAGTCAATTATGTGATGAAGGTTACCTTGTGAATTTTAGGAATGATAAGTGCTTAGTTCGCAATTCCGAGGAAGAATTTATTCTCTCAGCCAATAGGTAAGAGAATGCTTACACTTTGAACATATAAGACCTTAGTAGCCAAGATTTACCTTGCCTATGTGCAATGGAAGATCATTCTTGGTTATGGCATAGATGATTATGTAACTGTAACCTTAAGAACATATGTAAACTATCTATAAAGAAACTAGTTAAGGATCTACCAGAGCTTAGATTTGATTCTTCTAAAGTCTGTGATCTTTTTCAATATGGTAAGAAACATAAATCTAGTTTTAAATCAATCGATGAAGTCTCAACAACTGATGCATTACAGTTAGTGCACATGGAACTTTTTGGTCCAACAAAAACTAGAATCTTTGGAGGAAAATATATGTGTTTGTTCTAGTTGATGATTACACTAGATTTACAAGGGTCTACTTTCTAGAAACAAAGTTTGAAGCTTTTTCTAATTTAAAATGTTTCAGAGCCCAACATAAAAATGAGAAAAACCTTCCACTGAAAACTATTCATAGTGATCAGAGAGGAGAATTTCAAAATTCTGATTTTGAAACATTTTGTAGTAGAAAAATGTTTTACTCGTAATTTTTCAATAACTATAACTCCTCAACAAAATGGAGTAGTTGAAAGAAGAAATAGAATTTTTCAAGAGAAAACTAGAACCATGTTGAGTGAATATTCGATAGCTAGACATTTTTCGGCTGAAGCTGTATGTACTGTTTATTATATTATAAATATGGTTTTAATTAGTCCTTTTCTTAATAAAACTCTTTGTGAGTTATGGAATTG
Organism: Viscum album; assembly: GCA_963277665.1. Taxonomy (NCBI): domain Eukaryota; kingdom Viridiplantae; phylum Streptophyta; class Magnoliopsida; order Santalales; family Viscaceae; genus Viscum; species Viscum album. The sequence goes on from OY728156.1 coordinate 1,892,896,580, forward strand.
TATAAATCCTAGACATTCTTACTTAAAGGTTTTTGGTTTCAAGGTATTCATCTTGAATACTAAAGATAATATACAAAAATTCGCACCAAAATCTGATGAATGAGTTTTCTTAGGCTACCCCACAACTTCTAAGGCTTATAGAGTTTTTAATAAAAACACTTGTACTCTTAAAAAAATAGTGCATCTAAAATTTGATGAATCTAATCAGTTTGTTTTTAAACCATCCCAACCTACATCCTCGAATGTGTTTTCAAAAACTGAATATCAACCTTTGATAGAAGATCCTTATGATAAAGATAATGTTCAAGAAGATACTTCTGAAACATTTACCCCAGAAGACTTTCTACCCTATGTTGATAAACAGGTTTTACAAAACCCAAACTAGATATTCCCTAAGAATCATCCCAGTGATAGTATCATTTGAGATGTAAATAAACCTATAAGGACAAGATGTTTATTGAGAAAATAAGTAGAATATCTATCATTCCTTTCCAATTAGAACCAAAAAACACTGATGAAGCTTTAGGTGATGATGATTGGATAAAAGTCATGAAAGATGAACTAAATGAATTTGAATGGAATAATGTTTGGACCTTGTTTGAAAGACCTAAGGAAACTTCTATTATTGTAGTAAAGTCGGTCTTTAAAAACAAGTGTGATGAAAATGGAGTCATTGTAAGAAATAAAGGTAGACTTGTTGCTAAATGCTATAATCAGCAAAAGGGAATAGAATGTGAAGAAACCTAGGCTCCAGTAGCTAGACTTGAATTTATCCATATTTTACTTGCCTTTTCAGCATTCGTCAATTTTAAACTTTTTCAAATGGTTGTGAAATGTGCTTTCCTTAATGGTTATGTTCAAGAGGAATTTTTTTTTGAACAACCTCCTAGATTTGAAGATACAAAACATCTGGATCATGTTTTTAGACTTACCAAAGCTTTTTATGTTCTTAAACAAGACCCACAATCCTGGTATGATAGAATTACATGATTTTTGCTTCAAAATAACTATGTTAAGGGAAATGCAGATCCATCTATTTTTATAATGAAAGATAAGGAAAATATTTTGATTGTTCAAATTTATGTTGATGCCATTATATTTGGTTCAACTCAGCAATCTTTAATTAATTCCTTTTAAAATCTAGTAGAATCTCATTTTGAAATGAGTATGATGGGTGAGTTAACATTTTTCCTTGGATTTCAAATTTCTCAAAGACCAGAAGAAACTTATATATCTCAACATGAGTATATTAATTATCTTCATAAAAATTATGGATATGACAAAACTTAGAGTATAAGTACTCCCATCGGTACCTAAAACTCTTTAGACCTTGATTAAGCTGGGAAACTAGTAGATCAAACATCTTTTAGATGTATGATATGAAGCCTACTATACTTGACAGCTAGTCGACCAGACTGGATGTTTTCGGTATGATTATGTGCGAGATATCAATCCAGTCCTAAGGAATCTCAATTAAAGGTTGTAAAAATAATTTTTCGCTTCTTAAAAGGAACCATGGATCTAGGATTATTTTATACTTCTGAAAATGATTTTGTTTTAAAAAGAATTTTAGATGTTGACTTTGGTGGATATAGAATAGATAGAAAGAGTACATCCATAACTTGTCATTTCTTAGGAGATTCATTAGTTTCTTGGTCATGCAGGAAGCAACACTCAGTAGCACTCTCCACTGCTGAAGCTGAATATGTTGCAGCTGGAAGTTGTTATTCTCAAGTGTTGTGGATGCAACACACACTCACAGACTATGGATTGAGTTTTACTAAGACTCAAATTTTGTGTGATAACACAAGTTCCATTTCCCTTAGTAAAAAACATGCACATCACTCACGTGCAAAGCACATAGATATTAGGAATCACTTTCTTAGGGATCACACACTTAAAAGAGATATCATTCTTCATTTTATCGTAACACAATATCAACTTGATGATATTTTCACAAAATCATTACCCTCCGATAGATTTGAATACATTAAACAGAAGTTAAAGATGATAACTATAAGTTAATCCTTCTTCATTAACTTCATGTTGAATAACTCTTCTTACAGTAATTAATTCCTTTTTATAGGGGGGTACATTTTCATGTTAGTTTAACCAAAATTTTCTTTGACAGTTTTTTTCTTTTCTTTTGTATCTAATTTTTTCGTAACTAGTTTTTGGAAAATTCTGGAATAAAAATTATCAGAATGGAAATTCTCAGAATGAAAAATTTCGTAATGGGATTTTCGTATTGGAACTTTCGTAATGTTATTTTCATACTGGAACTTTCATAATGATATTTTCATACTGGAAAATTTGTAATGAGATTTTCGTACTGGAAATTTCTTAATGAGATTTTCATACTGGAACTTTCATAATGAGATTCTTGTACTGGAACTTTCTTAATGATATTTTCGTACTGGAACTTTCGTAATGAGATTTTCATACTAGAACTTTCGTAATGAGATTTTTGTATTGGAACTTTCGTAATGAGATTTTCGTACTGGAACATTCATAATGAGATTTTCGTACTAGAAATTTTCATAATGAAACTTCGTAATGAGAAACTATCATAATGAAATTTCATAATGAGGATTTTTTTCTCTTAATGAGTTTTTTCATTTTTAAATTATTTCTTCATGAAGAATACTACCATTTATGAACAATATTTCTAGCCAATATGAATGGTATGTTTTCCTTATTTAAATTTTCGTAATCATATTTTTCTTTCTATTATTTTTATTAGTTTTAAAATAATTCGGATTCTATCCTTAAAGCCGAATTTTTTTCTTAAAACCTCAAAATATTGGAGTCATGTTTTCCTTGCGTGATTTTTCTCAACTGTCAGATCAGATCAAAAAGTTTTTCAACTGTTAGATGGATTTGGGAAGACCAAAGGTTACATCCATCACTTATATAAAGTGGACCCCAAGAGTCGTTCCACATCGGTTTTTCAAAGCATTCACATCTCGAATCCCTGCTTCTCTTCTTAAGACCAGTTCTGATCATTGCAAAGTCATTCCAAATCTTTCAGAACTCTCCACTCCGAATTTCTGTTGAAGCTACATCTCAACATACGTAAACTACAAAACCAATATCTAAGTGGTTAGTCTTTTGGGAATGGTTAGTGAATCCGGATTTTTACAAGATTGATTCTATTATAACGAATAATATAAGATTGAATATTTGGGGAGATGTATGCTTATAAAAGACAGAGAAATAGGATCCAGTTTACATTGATTTTCTGATCGAGTTCTATGAGTTTGTTTCCTTCTAGATGGAAGATGGTAGATACTGGTTTTTGTTCAGGTCTTATGGGAAGACTTACAAGTTATCTTACACCAAGTCTGTGTGCTTGGTTGGTTTAGCCTATGATGGGGAAGCTGAGTTTTACTCACATAATCTTCCAGATGAGCAAGGAAGTTTCAACAAGGTGAAGGCTTTAAAATGTCTTGGACTTAAGGATGATACAACTGCTAAGATTGCGCATCTCACTCTGAACAATTAGATTCTACAGCTCTGGGTACAATGTTTTCTTGTACCAAGAAGAGGTGACAAGGATAATCTAATGAAATGTGATATCTATGTCTTATATTTCTTGGTAAATCTAAGAAAGTTAAATTTGATGAGGCATGTCTTGATTACGATCAAGAACATCAAAGAAGGGAACTTAAGAGCTCAAATAATTATTTAACCTGTCATACTATCTAAGATGATAGTTTGGTGCTTAGAATCCTTCAAGGTTGCATGCAGGTCAAAAGTCCTGAATTGTAAGCTTATGCTGGTGAGTGAGGATACATTGAAGAGACTGAAGATGGGTTTTTTTAGTGAATCCATAGAATTCTACCCTCTATTTGTGGAAGAGGTTGAGGCATCTCAGAAAGATACACAAACTATGGAACCATCCAAAAAGGAAAGGAAGAAGAGAAAGATTAAGTAACTGGTTGCTGATGAAAAAATTCCCATGTCTAAGGGAACTCAGTCTGCTCCCCCCAAGCCAAAGAAGCAAAAAACATATATAGATGAAGTGGCATCCAAGTGGAGGTAAGACAAGGAAAAGAGGAAAGATGGGGATCCACAGTTCAAGATTGACCCTACAGAGGATAAGGCCTTAAAATAGAGAGCTTTAGATGTGTTATAAAAGCATGCAAAAGAAAAGAAGATGAAAAAGAATTTGTATGAAGCTGAACTGGTGAAATCTATTTTGAGAGATACTGAAATAGCTTCTGAGTGGATTCCGGTTCTGAAAACTTTATTTACAGAACCTTCTTCACCAGATTCTCCAGTGAAGAACTATGTCACTCTGGAAAAATACAAGGGTAAAAAGGTAGTTGAAGATGTTGAAAAATAAGATTCTGAAGAAGTAGATGAAGAGGGTGAAGAAGAAGAAGAAGAAGAAGAGGAAAGTGAAGATTTGGTTACCCTGATCATGCAAGTAGAGGATTATCAAGATAAAACAGAATTCACAAATTTAGTTACTCTAGGAAAGGAAGTTGAGGAAGATATTATGGATGATGATAAGAAACATCAAGAAGAAGAAAATGTTTTGTATGATGAGGAAGAATCCTAAGAGACGAACTTTCATGAGGAAGGACAAGAAAAGGAGAAACCAGATGAAGACCAGATTATTCAAGTTTTTGAATCGAAGGAAGTATCACCTAATGAGGAATCAATTCCGAAATCTGATAAGGGGAATCAAGTCCTGATGGATACACCAATAAAATAAGCCTTTAGGAATAAAGAGGTTGGTGGTTCTTCTAAGAGGAAACTAGTGCAAATTGAAGAAGAACAATCTCCAAGAGAATTATCAGATTTAGAGTCATCAGCTCATGGGCATGATTTTGTTGTTGAATCTCTAAAGAAATTGGTGGACACCATTCTGATTTTTCCAACTATAAATTCCAAATTCCAGATGCTTCAATAGAATATGAATCAGAAATCGAATTCCTTATCCATGGTCATGTATAAGTGCATAAAGATTGAAGTCGACCATAAAAGTTTTCTTATAAATTATGATTTGAATAGAAAGTATTGTAGAAAAATAACTCTATGGTCTAAGATATTTGAAGAAGACATGGTCGTGTATGATAATTTTCAGAATGAGGTGAAAGATTCTTTTGACACAGAGGATAAAGAGATTAAGAATCTTAAAGTTGAGCTGATTATTGAGCAGAGTTCTCAGAGTCAAAAAGTGAAGGAACTAAATGACATGGAAAATTCTCTGGCTCAAAATTTTATAAGTGATATAAATCATTGAATGGAGCTTGATAAAAGACTTCTAAAGCAAGATGAATTATTAAATATGCATAAAGAAGCCATTAAGGCTCAGTTAGAGGCTTTGAAAGCCCAAGAAGAAAAGAAAAAATCCTTGGAGAGGAAAGTCGAGGAAGAGCAAAGAGACTTGAAGAAGCTCAGAAAATTGTTAAATAAGCTAATCACAAAGGAAAAGAAAGAAAAATAAATCCACTACGATCTTTTGATGCATTTGACTTTCTTTGTTAAATTTTCTCAACCCTAATGAAAATCTGGTTGTTGTATCTTGTTATATACTAATGTTTTAGGTACCATATTTTCTTTTCCATTCCCTTCAATTATTTTTGAAAATCACAAATGGGGAGAAGGAAAATGAACTGCTCTTATGTGGGAGAAAAAAATTTAAATGATGATGAAAAATTTCTATGTGAAATATCCTTAAAGTAAGGGGGTGTTTCTCACTAAGAAGTTTATCATTTCCATGATAATGAAAACTCCACTCCAGAAATTCATAATACAATCCTTAGAGTTTCAATGCCTATGGGGGAGTTAGTTGAATTCACTTTCATCCATGAACAAAGGGAGAAAACTTTTAATTTCAAAGTCTAATGAAATTTTTCAAAGTCCTTATATTATTTTTCGAAGGGATGTTTGTGCTTTCCCAAAAGGGGGTTATTGTTGAGTCAATAAGGTTTTCCTTATGACTTTTACATTCCTTCTTGTTTGGAAAATCACAAACACCTTATAAATAAGAAAATATATATTTTTCCTACATATGGAAAATTTTCTTCTTTATAGAAATTTACCCTAACCTAGATTTTCCTATACATATCAATATTTTTCATAAGTAAAAAAACCGGATTCATACCCAAAACCCTAGAATCATATAATGTCAAGAATTGGAGTATTCTATTTTTAGGATCCAAATTTTGGACGTGAACTGTAATGAAGTTCCACTCCGAATTACTAGATATGAACTATAATGAAGTTCCACTCTGAATTCTGGATACGAACTTTCATGAGTTCGACTCTGAACATTCCTGAGTTAGACTCCGAACTCTTATGAGTTCAACTCCGAACTCTTGTGAGTTCGACTCCAAACTCTTATGAGTTTACTACGAAATCTGATGATGTTCGACTCCGAACTCTGATGAATTTCGACTCTGAACATTCATTAGTTCGACTCGAAACTCTTATGAAGTTTGACTTCAAACTTTCATAAGTTCAACTCCGAACTCTTATAATTTTCGAATCCAAAAATTCATGAGTTTGACTCTGAACTATTATAATGTTTGACTCTGAACATTCATTAGTTCGACTCCAAACTCTTATGAAGTTAAACTACGAACTTTTACTAGTTCGACTTCAAACTCTTCAAGTTCAGATTCTGAACACTAGTGAAACCAGACTCTAAATTTCCTTAGAAATTCAGTCCCCATACTTCTACAGACTTCAGGTTCCGAATTCCTATACAACAGAATCCGAACATTTTTTTAACATAGACTATGAATTTAATTTTGGTTAGACACTGAACTTTTATTTACTTACATTCTGAATTCTTGTTTTGCTTATGCTTACACTTGTTTCATTGTAAAATGATGTTGTGATTTCAGTTACACATGTTTTGTTATAAAACGATGTCTTCCATTCTGTTTCTAATTAACTATTGGTTTAGTGACACGTGTACAGGTCCCTCCGATATTCATGGAAAATATGACCATTGAAGAAGGGAGAAGACCATTCCAACCAAGCCTATAAATAGGAGCTCATTTGAAAGGGCTACATACTATTGAAGAAGAAGTTGATCACTCTAGAGACCACACGTTGTTAAGTTGATTTCTAGAGAGTGAAGCTTTTAATGCTTTGTGCGTACTGAACCACTCTTTTAGATTGCTTCTTGTGACTCTGAATGTTGGTGAATAAATTCGAGTGCTTCCGGGGATAGAAGGACCGAGGTGACGGCTTCCTTGATGTTCGAGGTCTTCCTTGCTGAGGAAGACAAGGGTTTCATCTACCTTGAAGTTGAGGGATTGCGAGGATAGCAATATAGAGACATCGATCATCGTAACGAGGGCATACCCTAGTGTGGGTAATATAGACTTTCTTGAAAGTATAAATCAAGGGACCTTTATCCAAGGTTGTTGGATACCCTTCTCTTTGGGTTAAAAGAGTTATTTTTTGTTACTTGTAGTTGTACTACTTGTTTTTCTACTACATATTGTATTGTATGGAAAGTATAATCTTCTTACATTTTCTTACACTTGTACTCTGATTCATTTAGATTCTATACGCTTTATGGTAGAATCTCACATTGTAAACTTTAGTTAAGTTTCAATTTCCGGATCCATATTTCTGAAACCTATTTTCGGAATCCCTTTTTAGATTTATGCAAGTGCATAGAACTAGAAGTTTGTAACTTCATACCTTGTTCCAATTCTCTAATTGGTGTTAGAGGTGTTGTGAATTTTCTTAGTTTAACTTTGTTAAACATAGACATTTCCTTGTTTAAGGGAAATTTTTAAAGTATACAATTCACCCCCTATTGTATATTGAGCATCTACATCACTATTTTGATCCTACAGTTATTACAATGTGGTTCAATAAGATGAAAATAATTTTTGGTGAATAGTAACATTTTTACTTTTATTTACCACGTTTAAAAGTAAATATGGTAATTAAGGGTAAAAATCACATTATTATTACCCTAAAACATGTCTTAATTATATTGGATAAGTGTTATTCGACCAAAAAAAACCTTAGGAATAAAATATGATCCTTTAGGTCCACATGGATTAGATTATGACATTTATAATTATTTTTTTTAAAGAAGAGTAAAAATAGTTAAAATCATTGTTTATTAACTAAAATAATTTAACTATAGTGTCATACATAAGATAAATAATACTATAAATATTAATTAGAAAGATAAAAATTTTCCCTACATAATGGTATTTTGTTTATAATTTTTAGACATTATATAAATAAACTTTTTTATGACACAATAATGATGCAGTAATTACCGTATTAATGAAATATTAAAATAATTCACATTATAAATATCTAAATATATGTAATATGATACTTTTGATGAATTAAACTAATTCTATAGGTTAATATGACATATTACGGTTGGTTATATGAACTTTGTTTGAAGTTATAATGTTGTTATGAATTTAGAAAAAACATAATACCAAATAGTTTCAAAATTGACATAAAAGGGTTTTTTTAAAAATTTAATATATTATTAATTGATATTATATTAGTAAAAATCTAAGGTTCATAAAAAAGACTTATATGATGATATATGTATCTTTGATGAACCACTTTGGGTTTTATTGGAAGTATATAGTATGTTTATTAACCATATAATATAAAAATATAAGTAGACATGGTAAATGTCAAACTATTTAACTATGAGTTAAATCTAATGATAAAGTCAATATAGTGACCCAAACCTGTCAAAAACCTATTGGTTAAGTGGTTTTTGACCCATAACCACCTTAATTTTAATTAATTCATTTTGGAACCATTTTAAACCGAAAATAGTTTTAATATAAAATAATTTTTCTAGCTTTTCCTAAGGTAACCCTCACCCCTCTTATAAAAGGGCAGTTCTCCTTCCCTCTAATTCACACCTTCAAAGACTTTTGGCTGAGCCAAAACCTGACCAAATACTCTCTCAGATGTCCTATTTTTATCTTAGAGGACATCCATTAGTCAGAATGCCAATCAATAGAGCCCTTTTGATCAAATCAACAGGAAGAACCCCAAGAAGAGGTAAATATTTCATCATCTCTTTCAAGTTACATTCTTATTCTACTTACTCTTTCATTTTTGTTTCCATTCTAAAATAATAAATCTAGTATATTATATAAAATGTGATGTTATTATAAATATGGTACATCCAAAATCAATATTCTATCAATCCCTTGAATGACATGTCACTAAACATGCGTACATACGACTTACCGTCTCCACGTCGTGGTGTAATTGTTATTCAATAAATTATTATTTGGATGGGTATAATAATGATGTGTAATTCAAGTAAATAATAAATATAACATGATAATGATTCGGTATATATGATATAAAATCCAATTATATTTTATTTTAATGTCAAAAGAATGATATTTTCTCTCATGTGCACGTACGGATTACCGTCTCCACGAACGCAATGAGATTAATTCCACATCGTATACATTCAAGATTAATTTTCAATAGAAAATTAAAAATAATTTTTAAATACTTAATATAATTCTTAATATGAATAAGATACATCCTATCCATAACAAACTTTACTTACATAACAAATCATTCAATGGAAAACAAATCAGTTTACACTCGAAAAGATGATAATACTAAGATATTATTAACAAAACACTGTTAAAATATCATATGTGTTATCATATTAATGTATATTATTCTTGTATAATTTGATAAAAATAATTTTACCATTATATTGGAGGTTAACATACCCTCAACCAAGGAAAACTACATGGTGAGGGTTAATTTCAAAATATCTTTATTATCTGAGGTTGTTTATACATTATTATCTACTGTGACCTCTTTATCATCCACACCCATGTTTCTTAAAAAAAATTCCAAAACATTTTTACTATTTACTAGACTATGGGTTAAAGTCATTTATAACCTGGTTTGAATTTTTATAAAATGATTTGAAAGTAATACTTCAATCATTTTCCAAATAAGTCACTTTGTGACCTTTTCAACAAAATTAATGTAAGAATGTTTTTTTAACTTATAGGTAGGGTGACACTATTTTCCACTGTTTTAATACCGTCGAAGCTTCCCTTACAAGATTATAATAATATTTTCAAAATAATTTTTTTCATTATAATTATGTGACTGTTAAATTATTTCATACTATAAAGATATATTTCTCTAAAAAATGTTTTGATTTCATATATGTCCACATCCTTTGATGGATTGTAGGATTATTTGATGTTGAATTATTATGATACAAAATTTCCAAATTTTATTTAAGGTTTTGTGATATGTTTGACCATGGATGTGTTATTTTATTCCATTCAGGGTTTCTGGATAATGTATTGACATTTCGTATGTTTGATTTAATATGAAGGTTTATATTATATTTCGACCTCTTATTATGATGAATGTATTGGACTAGTATGGTCCGGGGTGGGGGCTAGTAAAAGTAAGCCCTCCAAGTTGGGGTCCGGTTACATCAGACCTTGTAGGATAGAGTCCGGTTACAGAGGCTCTCCAGGATAGAGTCTGGTTATAGAGGCTCTCTGAGATGGAGTTCAGTTACAGAGGATCTTTGGGTTTGGGTTCGGTTACAGTTAGCCCCCAGGTTTTTGCATGAGGCCTTGACACAAAAATTAATGTCCGACATTATGAATTCCATATTTATGAATGTACCTATTGATATATCATGTGATTATTCGACTAATAAAAAATACATGTGAGTATGTAAATGCAATTATTTTGATTTTATCTTTTCCATATTATTTTTATGTTCATGTTCAAAAGGGTTTTGTTTTAGTTATATATATTTCCTTAAGTGATTATACTTATTTATGAATGTTTACGCTATATTGTTAACCTTACTGAGCATATGTGCTCACCCCTTTCTATGTTTTATTATTCACAGGATGTGAAAAAGTATATTATGAATGACATGCTGGGACATTCTATGGGATCTCAGTATTGTCTATGGAAACAATGTTGTTGTATTTTTCCATTTTATGATGTAATCTAAACCATATAAATGTATCTAGTACATCTAAGGCAAATAAACTAAACGATCTTTCGAGAATTGAACTTTTGGGATCATACCAATGAAACGTAATAATGCACTAACTCTGGGTAACTATTGTATGGAAATTACATATAAAATAGAACATCATTTCATATATATAACTCTAGTTAACAAGGGGTAAATAATTTCATAAAGAACTCTTATAACTCAATATAAGAAGTATGAGTTTAAAAATCTCATATATTTACTATTAATTATAATTGAAGTGAGTTAAACTCATATATTTAAAAAATATATCTTATTCATCAGTTTAAAAACTATATTCCTAGACATACCATTTTAAAAACATAATTTATAAATTTTTTCTCTATAGTAATCCCTAGGAGTGTCCTTTTTGAACCCTCCACACCAAGGAACCCCCCTCCCCAGGAAGAGGTCATAATGCCCCAACCAGGGTGGTGCTATTTTTAACTGAGATGAAAGATTGTCCCACATGTTAACACCTCAATCAAGGATGGTTCGACGAAAAAATTAATCATCTAGGTGATGTGTTCCCTTTTTTCTCACCTAGTGAGACACCAGGTGAACCAAAAATATGGGTGGTACATGGGAGGCTGAAATTATCCAAAAAGTGGGCTGCCAGAAATCAAACCCCAAACCCCACCGAACACCATTTATTTTGGCCCTTGACCCTACACCACTAAACCACATTGAAAGTGGAAAAAAGTAATTTATAATTATTTTAAATATTTAGATTAGTATGTTTTTAACCATTATCTGTTTTGGGATTGAGTATTCTTGATCACGTTGTACTAGATTCATAATTGGACTGTTGTTATTAATTATTCTCATAATGTTTTTCATTCCAAAATAATAATGTTACTATAATATTTGTTTAAATTTTTTATTTATTTTATAATTTCATGTAATTGGTGTTCGAGATATGATCCTTGAAAATGAAATCATTAATGATAAGGTTTTGGTAAAATTTATGGAACGAGAGTAATGGTATCTTAATTAATGAGTTTAATACTAACTTTACCATTTCATAACCTAAATAAAATAAATTTTTTAATATTTATGTTATACATTATTTATAATTTAGTACTCATAGTTCTATATGTTAGTATTTTATATCATTTTTCAAGTAGCTTGTTAGACTGACCAAATCCACAACATTTCATAATTAATAGATGATTACTGTTATGAAAGTTATTTATTTTGAAATAATATGATTATTGATGAAGTAATGTTATATTATTGAAATAATTTTAATTTTTATTATTATAATAATGTATATTTTAACCACTAATAATGTAAAAATATGAAAAGAGATAAATTTAACATCATGGAGGTTGTAGTCTGCAGAACGCATGGTTAACATTTTCAATAATCATAGGTGACAGAAATAAGGTGGATTAAAATTTATCTCTACGTAATCCTAATTAAATTATATAAGACTCATTTATTCATCAATTTCACCCTTATAATCAGTCAAGAGACAATTTTTTGTGAAAAAATAGAGTTCTTCATCACGTTGATTTCGTAGTTCACACGACACATGGATGGATGTTTCATTTTTCTTAAAACAAGTAAGAAAATATGGTTACAAATTAAGATCTTATATTAATAAAATTAAGTATATAATAATTAATTATTCCATTATTATGTAATTAGATAATTATATTTTTAAGGTAATAAATAAAAGAATAGATGGTTGTGAAAAATGTACTCATATAGATAATTTAAGCTTTCCCAAGAAGAGTACTTGTAAATGGAGGTCTTAAGCAAATATAATCTGACTAGAGAATCGTGGAAAATTATTATGTTTAAATTTATGGATAAATGGGATAATTTTAGGTAAATAAAATAATTCATTTAGTAGTCTTGAAGATTTTTTGATATGCCTCTTTTATAATTGATGAGGATGAAATTTTCATAGTTATAATAATTTAATATAGAGGAAGAACATGTTATGCATGAAAAGTGTCTATAAAAATTGAAACATACTAATTTGAGGTATTTTCTATTCCATATAGTCCCAAAATACCCAATTTTGAAAAAAATGACACGTTACTTCATTTACTCCCATGATTACCCATTTCTACTAGTTTTTTATTTTCTTTCATAGTGACTAGTTATTTTATAAAGGTAAATTATCATTTTTTATACTAAAAATATATAATTATTTCCTAATTTTGTCCTTATAATTCCATATGTTAAATAAATTTGAATATATAAATTTTAAAATATTATGTAAAGTAATTTTACAATAGTAAGGTCATAATGTGTTGAAACAACTTTTGTAAAAACTTTAACTTTGGTTATAAAATGTCAAATATAAATATGAGAAATAAAAAATATAATTTAATATCACTGATAAAATAAATATTTGGTATATAATAGTGTTTTAAATTTCCAAATCATGCATATATAATAGTAATGTTGTCATTGTCATGGTATATGTAAAAACAATATTTCTATACAATTTACCACAAAAACAATATTTTTAAAAAATCTCAAAAATTAATCATAAGATATTATATTCTTGATAATCCCAAAAGATGATTAAATAATTTCGATTTACCTTTCCATATTTCATAAATCAATCATTTAAATAAAAGTATGATGTATGGTAAAAAATAAGAAGTCGTTATTTAAGTATATTAACTATTTTTTAAAATATAGATCTAAAATATTGTTTATTCCAAAAATATTATACACTTTATAACATTCCTATTTTTAAAATAAATTTTATATTAAATAAATTTTATTATCTTTTTTTGTTGCACATGTTGAAATTATGTTAATGTAGAGCTTTATTTCATAATATAGTTAAAATTAATTATACCTGCCTATTTAATGGTTTTCATACAGTGGTCAATATCTATTTTTTAATGTTAAATGGTCTATTGATCTTGAATGTTGAATTTGAACTAAACTATCAGACAGAATATTTATTTAAGTATCATTTTTTTAATAAAATATTAGTTCATTACACTATACCCCCTTAAAAATATTTCATCTTAAAATTTTAATAATTAGATGAAAAGGTTGAGGTTACTTTTGTCTCATTACATCATCAGGTCCCAACATATCTTCCTCAATCTTATAATTCCTCCATAAAACATTGATCCTTTCATTTGTCCAGTTCAGAAACACCATATCTCTTTAATCTAGAGATTATACTAGCTTTTCATCATATGAGTGATCAAATCCTAATTTCATGACTTTTTATTTCAGTACATGTGATGGGTGTATTATAAACATCCACAAAATTGATACGTGAAACCCATATTTCACATTAGAGAGGTTTATATTAAGTTTTAACTGAGATTCTACCACCCTAAAATATTCATGGATCCTGCATAGGGCTAATGTAACATGGTATTAACTTTCCCTTCTTTATAAATATAAGAACCCACATCATTGATGATATCTTGAGGAAAAAAATTATCACCAAGATAAAACTCTAGATATCATTGATGATTGTATACATTACTATATTCTTGAAATTAAAATTTTATCATATATTACTAAATTAATTTTTCCTTATCCTTCATTTCTCGGACAAAGATAGGACCTATCAGCTTCCTCTCTATAAAATTATTCAAACATGTTGAAGTCCTACATCTATGAACATGTATAGAACCATATGGTTCTATTTGAATTAAAAAATAGAAAATATTTCTAAATGATAATGTTGGAACCGAGCATGAACATGAATCCCCAAACTAGTGGTTTTTTTAAAAAAAATTACCCCAATCCTCGACACATACTAACCGACGTCGGTGAACAGTAGCCTGATCTTTGTCGAGGACCATGCATGAATGATTTTATACACAAAAATAGACCGTAAAGTACCTAGTTTAATTCTAAGGTTGTGCACATTGTCTAACCATCGTTGAAAATCACTGCTCGAAGAATCCGACATCGAACTCCTCAATATCTTGAACATATGCTTCGAGAAATCCAAAAGAGCACCGTTCATTGTAATCTGGGAGTGAGCTCGGAATTGCGACGACACCTTCGACTCTCCAACAGTCAACGCATTGCTTCGCATGTGATGTATGAGAGGGTGCATGATCAATTCTCTTTGAATCCAAAGCCCCTCTCTCTAGATCATGTGAGATAAGATAAAAGAGAGAAGTTCTATAAATAGTAATTGTCAATCTCTTCTCCTATTATTTTTATAGTGTCATTTAATTACCCGGAAATACCAGCCCAGATCCCAAATAATCAGTTCACAATTAACGACATATTATGACTAATTATCTATGTCATAAATATTATTATCATTTTCTTGTAATATATTAAATACGATACATGATAATAATTGAGTCCAAAACATGACTCTTCGTTCCCTTAAATATTAATTGAACCTTGAATATATATTTAATATTCATCAATTAATATTTTTTCATGTATTTACTTAATAATCGTAAAGAAATTTAATAAATAACATCAATACTCATTATTATAAATGTGAATAATATGAATTTATTTATTGCAATGGTGATCGCTTTTCCATGTAAAAATCTCAGACCCCAGTGGTGGGGCACACTGTGTCCAAAACACCTATTCAACTGAAAAAGAATGATTCTTGAATTAGTTACTGTGTGTAACCCTCTAAGACCTTATCATGACAGTAGGGAATAGTATTCACAGACCAAGAGTGGGATCTAGCAACCCATCTTGGCCCCTGAAGATATAAGGATTTTTACAGTAGTGAAAACCAACCTCTGAATACACACTGTGTAATATAATGTCTTTGTTTATAATATCTAATAAATAAGGACACAATCATGTGTCATCACCCATTTTCATGGTTTATTTTATTCTTAATTAACAAGAAAAATTTACCTTTGATTTCCATGGACATGGTCTTATAAAGGTACTTCCATCCTTATCAATATGGCCCATGATATATTACATCCATAACCTGGATGAGACAAATCCTTTCTTGACCATTCACCCAATTCCATGCAACCAATGATGCACCCAACAAAAACTAACTAGCCACGAATTTATTTCCATGGTTTTCATCTTATATCAAAGTATGAAATCAAATGAAATACATTGGTAATTATCTCATGTTAGTAGACCATTACATATGATTGTAGATAGAAACATTCAATGACACATGAAACATGTGGTGTTCTTATGGGCATGTCAAACCTCATTATCTCACTACTAGAGATCACCAAATGTGAACTTCATGAGAAGAAGTCTCAATGATTATGAGCCCCTAGCACCTGATAGTCAAACATATACTATGTGTAGTCATTAATTTGTATCTAGACCCTAGAACATATATTTGACAATAATTTCATGGTATCTCGATGTTCTCAATATATCATGGAAACTGGTACAACCTATTAATTAGATAATTAACCTTTGGACAATACCATTTAAATAGTGGACATTGAAAAATATAAACTATAATGGTTATTTGAAATCTTTTATGTATAACTATATACACGATATGGTATTCAAAATCACAGATTATTTGGGTCTAGGTAACCCACTATTTCCACACTCCCACTAGAACCAATTTTCCAACCAAGCATGTTGACTACTCACATGATTAACATCTGGTTTCTACTGAGTATCAAATATAGCAACTGAGTCAACCATAGTTATTCCGCATGGTTCTTCTGCTGTAGAGATCTCATCTCCTAGAGTTATACTTCTCAAGAGATGGTATCCTAGTTATATCCCTTTTCCCACTATCATAACATGACATATTGGCTAGTAAGAATTTCATAATTAACATTATGATAATACATTTCTCACCCGGTGAAATTATAAAAAGTGGAACAGATTTTTTCATTTAATAACTACTTATTATCTTCCTCAGAAGCTTTAATGTACTCGGTCTTTATAGGTATGGCTAACACTAGCTGATATGAGCTCGACTCACAAATCGTATTTAGCCTAACTGTAATAGTCGATCACATGGATCGTTGGAATACTAGTTTTTATCCGAAAAAACTAGTATCCTTTCTTCCCCACATAAAAGGTATATATCTTTTGTACTTTTCAAAGTACAATTAGATGCTTTTTATTGCATCCCCTATAGTTATCTTAGATATAAATGATATTTTTATACAATAAAATAAACCTTGGAAATATTGGTTCTTATACAGATCATGGCCTACATTATAGATCCATCGCTTCAATGAATTGATTTCAACTAACCATTTTTATCTCTTCCCATGTCCCAAACATGTCAATCTGAAAAGATTATTCCTTGTGACATTAGCAACAATTCATCTCTTGAATTGTTCCAACTTGTATTTTTCAATACAATGTCACTATATGTTCTATTGAATAGGACTAAGCAACCTATAGATCTACCTCAACAGATCCTGTTATCTAGAACTTATGTTTCTTCTTGATGTTAATCACTAGGGAATCAATTTCATATTGGTCTTAACTAATTGTAAGACCAATGTATATTTTCCATATGTTTCCAAACATATTTTACTTGGAAATTTTTTTTGCTCCAAGTAAGCTCTAGTAGACACAAGTAAATTATTTCATGAAAATGTATATTCTATGATCACATTGCTTACATTAATCCAAAACCATATTTTAGTAACATACATCCTTTATTAGAATTTTGTGACATGTTCATACCATTTTGGTTGTGCCGTATAGACACCATCCACGATTGGTGAACATGACAACCAATTCCAAATAATTTGATTATAGATATTACATATGATAAGTAAAATTATAACGGATTTACGAATAATTTCTTGGTCAAAAAATCTATCCTATCGGTACAACTCTTGTACCAACCATGAATAAATTCACTTGAATACCCACCACAGTATTCAAAATAATAACCCCCTTTTCACTTTGATACATGGAATCCATTAATTGAATTTTAGTTGATCTTATCAATTTTGTCTAATTACCATACACTGATTACATGTGGGAAATATTATTCCCATTGAATAAAATATCACCGGTCATGGTGAATGTAATACCATCACCATGGTTTTATCCTTCCTACCCATTATGTGTGTCTACAACATACTCTGTTCCACATGCTCATGGGTATCTAGTTCCTATGCCAACTATTATGAAATCTTGAGCATCAACTATAAACAAGTTAACATAGCTCCCAGTATCTCTAATTGAGATGTGCCCCATCTTATAGAATGTAGTCTATCACTTGACTATATCTTTTCAATGATATGGATTTATCTATCATCTTAAGCAAATATTAGGATAATATACAATAGATGCACATTGTGTTTGTATTTGATGAAATCATATTTATGACCAAACCTGTTGCATCCAAAAAAATGACCTTATGGATTTACATCATACTATGAATTGTATTATAACCATTTTTCATTATAGTTCGCATACGGTTGTGGGATATCACCATTATATGCAAATCATTTGATGAAATATAATGGATGTTTTTTCAAGATGCAACATTGATACTACTTATATCGAAATTTTATGTATAACATATTCATTTTGGAATTTCTCCACACTACATGATTGTTGATCTATGTTTATATGTAAGAATTTATCATCAATCATCATCATCAATGTAGTGATGTCAATAAGGTAATGTGCATTTAGGAATTACTCCATGCTACATTATCAATATTGATGAATGCTTGTTCAAAATAGTCTTTGGAATCCAAACCCGAAGCAACTCATATCTCATGACCATAAAAATAATTCACATTATTATTCATTATTAAATTAAAGGAATATTATGAAGTATATATATACCTCTATATTATACCTGGAATTTCTCAAACTTACTTTTTGTACAATTTCTAGAAGCTTTGTGACATATGTTTATTTCTAAAGGCTCTTTTTTCTAAACTAAAGACGTTGATAATACCTATAGTATTTAGCTCTTCCAAGCCTAAATACAATACATGGTATATTAATGACATCAAATTTAAGAATTACTTGAAAAATAATTATCTCGTCACAACTGGGTATAAGTATTACATTTATATTCAACACTAATTATCAATGATTCAAGTTATACTAAACTATTGATTAAATTTCCCAAAAACAACAGTCATTACAGAACCTGAAATAATGTCTCCATGCGTCCAAGGAAACATGAGATTAAAGTTTGTGGTTATATTCAATACTAGTTGAACACGAATCATTCACATGTAAATTAATACATTGTGTACTTCTCACCACAAGTCTAGGTATCATCCTTTCACCACCACATAGATAATACACCTAACTTATATTAAGGATTCTATACCTACTTCGTAACGATATTTAAATACATATATAAAAATCATATCGTATTTAATGTTGAAGTAGTAAAAAGGAAACATTGATAAATATGCATGATGTAGAAGAGGCATCTTGCTTCTTAAAATCAGTTTATTTCTTTGAAACATTCATTGTTTTATTTTTTAATATTGAATTCAAATAAAATATTTTAATACTTCATTAATTGAAGGACGTCATGAATGCGTAATTGGAATTAAATTCCTTTTACCTTTTCACATTGTATTTCAATTTATTCACCATAAGAATTAAAACATAACTATATTTTATTATTATTCACATGGAAATCCTTACCTAGATAGGTAATGGAGTGTTTACTTAATACTTGTTCATTTTGTAACTTAAAAGAAAACTTGTGTAAATTGGTGAAAATGATATGAGAAAAGGATCCATTTAAATATCATGATCAATCATTCAATTTACACAATTCAATGCAACCATCTCCTTATTCATACATTTTCTTCACTTTCTCCTCACAAACATCTCAAAGATGAGACTTCACGTTTATATCATCCATGTATTGGTGTAGCGGCAACAATTGACAGTAGACATTGATGAAAGCATAATGATACAACGATCATATGATTTATATATTTGTCTCCTGTAAGAATTTTTCACCCTGGCTTCTTGAGGTAGTTTCACAGTTTTAGGATCATTAGAAGATTGAGTTTCCTATATCATAGTACTATTCAAAGGTGTCTGTAATATTCATGGATACTAATGTCAGTAAAGAAATTTACTTTTTCCAATATAATATTTCATTTTTAAAACATTTGGTATATATTTCCATTTTTTTAAAAAATAAATTTTAGTAGATTAGTGCCTTTTATCTGGATTACTGGTCCAGACATTATGATTAATTACTTAAATATCATAATGTATCCCATAGTTTTATCAGATTCTATAACCCTTTATACTAGAATTAGAATACTCTATCGCTAGAGTATTCTAGTGGAAATAATCCCAAAACCACCCCTCATAGACTAAAATATATGGCTACACCACTACATGGATGGTTCTAGGTGGGATATTTGTTGGCTAACCACTTTAACTTGCAAATCCTCGATTTTTTGAGTGATTTCCCATCTTCGTAAAACCAGTACTTGATTTACTCAACACATTCCTCTAAAATTACAATAAGATAGCTATGGATATTTCTTTTCCATAATTTTTGTTATGTTGACCCATCACTCTTATAAGGACTCCATAGTATTTAGAGGCATCCTAATCTTTGGCATGTCTGACACCACAAATAGCCGGTTTTGTCCAAATTTGAATGAATAGAGGTTGTTATGACTTATTATATGTTTGAGGGTTTTATTATTTTTACTGTGATGATAGAAATAGTTTTCTATTTTTATACTCATGTACTATGTGATCACACTCACAACGTACCATGCAAGAAATAAAATTTTCAAAATGTCTTATGTTTATTTTATCTTTCAGGTTTGTTTATTATTATACTATGTGATTGCACAATAAACAACACAAGAAAACAATAATAAACCACACCAAATAAATGGAATCCTGATCATGAGACGGTTCTAATGGTTGATCCATTGAGTGAATAACAGACTAACTGAGATCCTCATGATAATATCTTTAGTTATGTGGCTTGGAACATGGATAGCAACATATCCTCGTCCAATGAATCCAACTCCCTTCTGGTGAGTTGCCATCTCTTTTTTTGATGTCTGTCATGCCTCATCTCATCATTATACAACATTAATCACAAGCAAGTGAGGGGGAATTGGGGTATTAATTTACAACTCTGAGAATGGCCACGCGGAGCCTTATTTACATATTGACACTTGAGATGACACACAGATCCTCGTTAATTTAATTAAACTAATTATTACAAACCGACATGAAATAATTAAAAAAATAAATTATACAAATGCACAAAACAAAAATTTGTAGGTCTAAGGATCATGACCAGTATACAAATTAACTCGCGTATATTAAATAAATGAAGAATAAAAATTAAACCTGCATTAAAATTATCATTAGGAAATTTATTTAAATTAAAAATTTCACTCTAATTTTTAATCCAATATTTATGTCATTCGATCCTAATTATGTAATTTAATTTTGAATATTAAAATTAAATTAACTTATTATTTTAATTAAACTTCAAATTAAATTAATTTCACAACATTAAAATTTAAATGACCAAAATTAATGTTTAATTAATTTTATTCTCAACTGTAATTAAATTAATTAATTTCAATTAATTTTGTTAAAATTAAACACACGGGCATCTAAAAAATTGTCCAGGGCCTGTACGTGTTCGGGTGAACCTGCGCAAGCTGAGTCTAGGATGTACTGACCCCCTTCATGAGTGTTTTTGGCTGGACAAGTTCGCTGAATCCCATTCTGGGATGAGCAGACCTGCCTGGGCCTATATTGGGTTGGATATGGTTAAACCGCACGCAGATGGGTTACCTCACAGTGGTGCACACCACACTTGAGGTTCCAGTGGAGCAGCAAGTGCTGCGGGGAGGCGGTCATGGTTTCCCTTACGGTGGTTAGGGTAGTCTCCGTTAGTGGAGAGGGAGGAGGCCGGAGGGTTCCAAAGGTGTGTCTCTCACCAGTTGGATGAGAGCAGCCGATGCGGAGGTCCACCTGCCGAGGGCACGAAGGCACTCGTACGAGCGAGCGTTGTGGTGGTGTGCCACTATGCTGGTCTCTATAGGAAAGTGTGAAGGAGGCAGAATGACGATGGGTGGGGCTTTAGAGTGGAGATGGATTAGGGTTTCCAGCATCTCAAGTAGGAGGACAAGAGGTGGGGCGACCAGTCCGTAAACCTATTACAGTGCATTGCCCTACATGACAGGTGGATGAGTGTGTTCCATTAGCCTGTTAATGTGGCCCAGGTCCGAAGTATTGTGAAAGGGAGAGGACAGATGCCGAGAGGCTGGGGCATCCATGTTTGAGACTGGCTGGCGGGCTTGGACGGGTGAGATGCACTAGAGGCACTACAATGGAAGGTCTGTGCCACTGCACTGTGGACAAAGGGAGACACCTAGGTTCTCCCAGAGAAGGGAGGCGTCGTGGTGATCCGCTGAGAGGCAGGAAGACTATAGGAGCCGGTTGGGGCGCCGCAGTTCCATAGTTGCACTACGGGAGGTGTCTTTAGGCGGTGAAGTGATGCGCTACTACTGCTGTGTGGCGAAGAGGATGATGAGGCGGCCCCTTCGGGCCTCCACTGGTGAATAGGGTGGCCCGCCTTCCACCAAATCATACTATTATTTTTGTGACGTGCAAAAGTATCCCCCCGATTTTTTAATCTTTTCCAAGACCATGAAAGGAGGACTCCTTATTAAAATATTCTAAAGCAAATTTAGGATTTTTCAAAAAATAGTAAAATTATTAAATATAATTTTCTTAAGTCTATATTTATATTAGAAAATGTAAAAAATTATAATAATAAAATATTATTATAAAATAATATTATAGTAATAAATTATTAATTTAATTAAACTGTTATTATTATAATAAAATTATTATAAAATTAAAAACTTATAATTCTCACCAGAAAATACTATTCCGGTGTAAACAGATTTAGATAAAATTGGTTCATCGAATTAGAACCTTGTTGAACTACCGGTTTTAATCCGAATTTAAAACTTAAAATGAATGCATAATGGTCATCTAGTATCAGATTAATATATGGTCTATAGTGTTGGGACCATATGGAAACCCTCTTCATAACATAATGAAAATTCAATGATTTCATTGACTTAAAATAAACATGAGTCCCTTTGATACCACCTGATGGAATTAGGCGTCCAGAGGAAGGCCAAAACATGTGTTTATTAAATAATTTCCACCGACGCTTGACGTAAACTTATCGATGTTGGTGAATAGAAGCAAAGCCTCAGCCGATGACCACTCTTGAAATATTTTTTGAATAAATAAACCATAAAGAACCGGGTTTAATTTTGAAGGTGCGCATGAGGTCTACTCATTTTTGTCGATCACTACTTGAAGAATACGAAATATAACTCCTCTAGATCAACCAAAAGCACATTAATAAATCCACATGGGCATCATTCTTTATAATCCAGGTTCTAGCACGGAATTGTGAAGACTCCTTAGAGGCTCTAACGATCACAGAACCGATTCACAAGCGATGCTTGAGAGAGTGCATGATCTCTTATCCTTGGATGTAGATCCTATCTTTAGATTATGGGAGAGAGGAGAATAGAGATAAGTCCCATAAATAATAATTGTATATCTAATCTCCTCTTATATTTATAGTGCCATTTAATAATCTTTAAATACCTACCCAGCACCTGAATAATTAGTGCAATATTAACGACATATTATGACTACTTATCTCAATAATAAGTATTATTATCATTTAATTATAATATATTAAATATATTACATGATAATAATTGAGGCCAAAAATTGACACATCATTCCCATAAATATTAATTGGACCTTGAATATATAGTTAATATTCATCAATTAATGCATTTTCATGTATTTACTTGAAGCTCGTAAATATATTTAATAAATAAATTCAGTACTCATTATTATAAACATGAATAATATGAATTTATTTATTTCATTGGTTATCATTTTTCCTTGGAAAAATCCCAGAACCCTGTAGTGGGGCCCTCCATGTCCAAAACTCTTATTCAACTAAATAGGAATGATTCTTGAATACACTATTTTGTGTGAGCCTCTAGGCCCTTATCACGACAGTAGTGAATAGTATTAACATACCAAGAGTGGGATATATTAACCCATCAGGCCCCCTGAAGAGATAGGTATTTTCATTGAAGCAACAACCTTCCTACGAACACGCATTGTATAACATAATCTCTTTGTCTGTAATATCTCATAAATCCTAACACACTCAGGTGTCATCACCATTTTTCATGCTTTAATGTTTTTTTGATTTAACTGGACAGATTTCCCCTCAACTTCCTTGGCCATGGTCTTAAAAAGGTACGTCCATCATTATCAAAGTGGCCTAACATATAGTACTTCCATAACCCCGAAGTGAAAAATCCTTTCTTGACCATTAAACCAATGTCATGCCACCAATGACACACCCAACAGAAACTACCTTGCCACGACTTCATTGCCATGGCTTTCATCTTGTATCAATGTAATCAATCAAATGACATACATTGGTAATGATATCACGTTTGGAGAACATTACACATGATCGTAGATAATAAAAACCAATGACACCCGAAACTTGTTTTTTTCATATTGGTGGGCCAGTTTTCATGATCTCACTACTACAGATCACAAAGTGAAAAATTCATTAGATGAAGTCCCAATGATTATGAGACCCCGTCACTTGATAGTCAAACATCTACAGTGTCTAGTCAGTAATATGTGTCTAGAAAATAGAACATATATTTAAGATTAATGTTATGGAATCTTGATGTTCTTAATGTAGTCTGGAAATTACTACAACATCTTGATACAAAAATTAACCTTTCAAATTTACCATTTCAATAGTGTATGAAGAAAAATCTACACTAGAAAGGTAAGATGACATCATGTACAACTAAGTGTATTTAGGAAATGGTAATGAAAAGCACTGAATAGTTGGGTCTAGGGAACCTACTATTTAAATAGATAACACTACAAAAGGGATATTTTTATCCCATCAGTATATAAATTCAATAATAATTATATCAGTATTTACTCAAAATATTCTATAGTCCTATAAAACTGACCATCTGTTTGAGGCTGATTAGAAATGTGAAAACTAAACTCGCCTAGAAATTCTTTCAAAATGCATATATAACCTTGTGGTGACCATCATATCCTAATTATATATAATGGATAGTGGTACATGGTAAATCATCACCACATCCTTTATGTATATATTCATAAATTGGTCATGTTAGAAATCGTGTTTTATGAAAAAAATGTGACGACATTTGGAGGATGTTGACTATAACCCCAGTAGAAATATGGGCTATAGAAATATAGGGGTGTCCAATGAAAAAAATCATTTGAATGTTTTACCATTTATATAATGAAATGGGTAATATTTTCAATATAACATCAATATTTTATCTCTTATCCTAAAATAAAAGGCATACCATGAATTTATATATGTTTTTTATGATCTCCCTCTTTATATTATCAAAATAGAATATTTACCTTTGATATATTGAAATCTTCATGCTTCCGGGATGAATTGAGAATGATTATCTATTAGAACAATTCAAATTTTCCCTCTTTAGTTGTGTTTTTATGGAACACATATCCGGTTTCTATACCATATAACCCAGTCTTTATCAATGTAAAATTTTATAAATTCTCCTTTTTTGTAGTCATGAATCATATTTTTAGGACTTGTTGATTATCACATCTATTGATGGTTTCAATGTTATTTGTGAAAGATAATATTTTTATCTTCTCATTATGAAATCATTATTCATCCTCTATAACTTGATTCATATTAAGCCTTTCTCAGCAATCATCTTGGATAGAGTATCTTGACCATTTATGCATAGTTCATCAGCCACCCCTTCCCTGAATGTTAATGTGTAGACTATTAATAATATTTTATAAACTCAAACCATATCGTTTGTTTCAAATTTAAATTTCTATTTATTAATAGAAACATTAGGATCTTATGATCAATATATATTTCAATCTTTTCTCAAATAAACAATTTCTATTAATCCATAGTGTAATGATTACCACTACCAACACCAAATCATGTGTCAGGTAATTTACTCATGATTATTTAATTGAAATGAGGCACACAAAATTACCTTATCATTCTATATTAGTGTGAATCTGGTTAATTTTTTTTTAAGCATCACTATTTTTTAAAAATCCTTCCCCACTACATTGTAATGAATGTACAAGTGTAGTAACCAACCACTTATTTGTCCTTTGAATTATTCTTCATATTCCTACAACCAAAGTTTGTACTGAACCATCCATGTTTCTTCGATTAAAAGATTTTATATTAATGCTAAATTTATCAAAATTAATCATTTATATCCTACAATCCCAAAATAATTTGGATCATCACTATAGTGCTCAGTTTGGACCATTTCATGATATCCTCAAACTTTGACTAATTTTATGTTATCACCTAGATTGTGATTATATGATCCATGAATTATACCTTCTACAACTAATCTATTAACTTTATAATAATGGAATATGATTTATTATTTCTGGATAATTTCAATAGAATCCAAAACTAATCATCATCCTCTTCATTTATTTTTTTATATATGTTAATTTCATCCATTGAGACTACCATGAATATTTAAATGTAATGAAAAAACAATCTATTAATTATGAATTTAATTATATCATGGGAATTGAAATGTACAAATTTCATATTTATAAATTTAGAGTTTCCAAAACCTGTGTGGAAAATATTTTTCAAAATGTCCACCCTATTTACCCTTAAGTTATGATATCCATATAAAATGTAGATTTTTTAAGAGTATTGAGCTCTTAAGAGTTGATTGAATAGATCATCAATACACGGTTTGGATATTTTTTTATCATTGTTTTATTAATCTCAAGATAAATAATGTCATGTCACATTGATCTATAATACATTTTCACAAGAGGATTGGTGTGCCACATGGTGAAGCACGTAAGAATATGAAGCGCTTATTTAGATTCTATTCATGTTTTTTCTTTAATCTCTCAACTTCAATGTGGTATTTTATATATGGACTCTTTTGTATATGCATTGTTCTTGGTATGGGTTAAATGAAATAATAAACCCCACTCTATGTGAATGAAAATGAAATTTAACTGAAAATATATTAGTTAAGTCTTACAAAAAATGCATGTCATAAATATTGACATCCTTCAGCATAATTTGAACTAATAATCCATTATTATTTGGTATCAAGAAAAATATTATAGAATTTTCTTAAAATGTGATTTTAGTATTATTCAATTTTTTTCTCTGGAAAACATGATGATTTAGAGTATGAAATGGGATCTATTTAACACAAAAAATTTATATGTACTTCATATAGGGAAATACATTCCAAAAATAAGATTATTACAAATTCATCAAATGAATATGTATTATATCAATAAGAAGTTTCCTCCAACAATTAAAAAATATTGATTATTTATAAATCATAGATTTGATTTTTATTCCAGTAGTTTTTATCCTAGATAGTTCAATATACATTTCATGAGGTAGTGATTCTATGTTCTTTGAGATATTTTGTTATCTAAAATAATACACTGATCGACAATAAAATAAGGTACTATAAGATATAAAAATATACCATGTCTACCTTTCATGAATTCATTATTGTGATCTTCCTCATTAGTTTTTATCATGAATGTCCTTTATTCCTAATGTTTGGGAATTTGATAAGGCCCATTTACTTCCTTGGACGAAGGGTTGGGTCATTGATATGAATAATGTACAAACTGATTTCCAATGAATAATTTCATTGTGGGTGGATCATTTTTGGGACCTACTATTGCTATTTATAATTAATTATCCAATTATCCATACATTGATTGTTGTGGTATTAGCATCCTACTTTACAACACTTAAAAACATCCCTAATCATTTGAGGTAATTACCGATGTTCTTTATCACAAACTTTTGGTGTGTAAGTGATTAAAATCCCACCAACCATTTGACTTTCCATGATATTTCTCATAATATTAAAGAATTTTGTTCTTGATCCAAAATTATAGATAGTCAATGATTTCTATCTCTATATTTAGAATAGGTAAACCAATATATTCATAACATGAATAGTCACTTATAGATTGTTACGTCTAATACATGGATTTTAACTACCAATTAAATGGTTGATATGTCATCCAATCTAGGATATATAAAAGTAGTAATACCTCATGAACTGATGACTTTATTATTATATGTGAATAAAGTCTCATCCCTCTTTTGGGTTTAGGAATTATCACTCCTATTTGTGCTATTTTATTAATGACTATTTTTAAAGAAGAATACTTTTTTGAACTCCTCTCATTCCATATTGTCTATTGAATCCTTATTTGTTGTGTTATTAATTAGAGTACACATTATGTTAGGATCACCTTTAAATTCGATATACCCAAAAAACATTTTTGAGCTCCAAGTATAAGAGAATGAAAATTTTATTTTACATTACAATGATCCATTTCTTAGTAATAGGTGCATTATAAGATTCACGTAATGAGGATGGACATTTTCATATAAAAGAATAAATAGTATGATACTCATTAATGGAACCATTTTTGGTTTCAAAATGGTTATTAATATTAGTATTAACATGTGACAGTTGGGTGGGATGTACGATAATGTATTGTACACCAATTCCCATAACATTTGGTATCTCATTTGGAAAAACAGTTCTTTTTACATTTCACCCATTATTAACCCAGTTTCACTTTACTATATAAATTTCCAAAATAAATAAGAATATTCAGTAATAATACTTAATCCAAAAATAAAACAATTATCATAGAAAGAATGAATATAAAATAATATTTGTTTCGTAACATATAAATTATAAGGACTAAGTCTCGGTTATTCATTACAATCATTCTATTAGGATACTAACACAAACTGTAATAATGTTCGGAAGTCCTACTTAATGGCTCATGAAGAGAATTTTAATCACCAAATTATAACACCTACGAGTGTCTAAATAGGCGATCAGTCATAGGCACACTCATCATTCTATAATGTGAGGATGAAGTAAAATAATAATAAGCATTTTAGGGTGATTACTCATAGATTCATCTATTCAAAAGTCACATCCACTAGTAAATATCCGTAAAGGTATTTTATTTCATAGAAAACCACATAATCAATAATTTAACCAGCTCTTAGGATATGATCATATTCATAGACTACTCTCTAGGGTTTCCACTAATGTTTTTATACATAACTCCTCGAAAATATATTCTCTAATCTCTATTAAAAACTAAATCAATTTTATGGAGCCATCTCTAAAGACCCAAGATAAAAAAGTCTTTACTTTACATTTTTACATGAAATAAATATTCCATTTATTAAATAATATTAACAATATTCTATATACAAATACGTAAGATTATTTGGAAACTAGATAGATAATAATTTTATTTTTTAATTGTTATGATCACATAGTCTTAGGAAAGCCAAATTGGACTATATTTAAAAAATAACATAATAAAACTCATTATCCAAACATAGGGAATGATAACATCAAAATGTGTGAGCTGAAACTCTAACTGAGGAATGAATAACAATTTCATTAAGTATGAGTTAAAAAAACATGATCATAATAGAAATATTATATAATAAAGAGAGATAATCGTAAAACTTATTAGGTATATAAAATACTATGATTATGAAAATAAAACAACAAAAGACCAACAATGAATCATAATTTCAATAACATGGCATCAAAAAATTTTAGATAAAACATGGATCATGAGAACATATGATCAGAACGCATGAAATCCTTCAACTATGGAAGGGTCATTAGAAAAGGGAAACATTACCTTGATGGGTCAAGAAAATTCACCAATTCTTATGATACAACATAATTTTATCCATGTATACATCACCTTAATGAGTTATGCACAAGCACCTCAACTTGAAAAAAACTAAATTGTTCCCACATATACATATCTCATGGGATTGAAACTTTTAACTAATGAATTGGAGGGAAATTTAGACCCCACCCATAATAATCTATACTATTGAGTTACATTTTAAAATCATTAACTTATCAAATTATAAAGAATATATATAAACAAAATGGGTCCAAAAAAAATGTTTAAATTATAATAATTCACCTTCCATAAATAACCCATGAAAATAAAAATGGCGTTCAATAAACATTAAAATAAAAATCATTTATCTTTTATAGAAAAATGAACCTATGGAAATAAAAGTTGGTTTTGTAAATTTTTTAAAAAATATAATAACATGTATTAAATATATTGACATTTAAAAGATGATCTCCACAAAATGATCACATAATAGAAGAAAATGGATGGTGAAACATGAAACATAACTCTCTTGCAGATTGACTTTTTTTATATAGAGATGAAAATGGAAACTAAATCACTATAGAGTTCTTTATAAAAATAGAATATTTTTATCATCAATGTAAATGTACTAGTTATTAGTCTCATTTAAGAAATTCTCATTTAGTTCATTAATGCATATGTAATATCACCCGAAAAAATTATTTATATTTTTTCAAAAAAAGTAATTGAATATAAAACTATTAATGGGAGTTTATTATTATTAAAAAATATATTTCCCATAAAAATAAGAGAAAAAAATTAAAATAAATTAATTATAATCAAAAATAGGTAAAAAAATTAAATAAACAATCAGATATCTCAAAGGATGAATTTTGAGTTACCAAATACCTTACCATTACTCTTTTTTTCTACAAAAGTGATTTAACCTCATGTGTAAAATATAACTATATTAATGAACTATTTAATAACTTATTCCGTATCAATAAAAATTTATAAAAATAATTGATAATTATTCTTTACATGTATATTTGTTATTTTATATTCATTTTCATTTTTTGGTTTGGGAAATTATGATTGTTTTAGACTAGTTTCATTATTATGGATTTATTATTAGTTCACCTAAAAAATTTAATAATTCAAAGATAATAAAAGTTACCATAATTGAATTTTTTAATTATTTATAATGTTATAAATTCATTCTTTGGTTTTTTTCTCAATATCCTTAGAGAAGAAATCATAGATGATCTTGATTTCAGGATTTTTAACGAATAGTCATTCATATCATAATTAATGAGTTTAATACTAAAATTAACATTATAAAATAGAAAGAAATTTTTTTTATATAATATATTATTAGTAATAAAATGATCAATGAAATACATGATGTGATTTTATTACATTGTTCAAGTAGGTGGTCAAATCAACCTAACCAAGAATATGCCATAATAAATAGATGATCATGGTTTCCAAATTGGTTTTATTTTTCATAATATAATTATTAAATAAATAATGATACTTTATAGAAAATATTATGTTATTAATTAATATTTTATGAATTTTAAAAAATAATAAATACAGTAATGAAATATTGCTATGATACTTCATGGTGGCGATAATATGCATAACCAATTGTTAACATTTTCATTTCCCAACTAAGGATAGGGAATTATGGATTATAATTTACCTCTTTGTAATAATAATTATAATATATATTTCATATTAATTTCTAAAATTTAAACTTATTATTAGTAAAGAGGGGTTTTGGTGAAAAATATATATTGTCCACTTCATTGATGTGGTAGTTTGTGCAACAAATTAATACATGTTTTGTTTTTCATAATAGAAAAGGAGAAACAAATTTAATTGTTTCTAAATTTGAATAATAACATTCACTATAAAAAATATTCAATTTCTTATCATGTTATTAAATAATATATGTTTTTTTGGTAATAATGAAAAGGAAATAATTTAAAGAAAAAAGATCTTACATTATGAATATAAGCTTTTCATTTGAATACTACTTGGATATTTATGTCTTAAGAAAAAATATTTTAAATATAGTCTCATGGAATAAAAATTGGGTTATATATTATGATGGATTTCCATTATTATAAGTGTAAATTTAATACTTTTAGTGGACTTGAATGGTCTGTTGGAGAGCCCTTTTATAAGTTGTGAGAATTAAATTTTCTTAATTATAACCACTTAATATAAAGGGAGGGCATGTTAAATAGTTATGTAGACCAAAAAATAGACATTAAATGAGTTTAAATAATGTTTTTTAGGAAAAAACTCGGCAACTCAATTTAAAATATATGTTTACAAGTTATTTCTTTTACAATTTTGGTTACCCCATTTTACCATTTTGGTACTATAATATGGTAGCTAACTATTTTGAATAGGGTCACCTATCCAATATACCATAAAATAAAATGGTACTCATAACGTAAATTGTAAATTATAATTCCAAAAATAAAATATATTTTATTATACTCATCATAATAATGTAGTGAAAATCAATTTTAAAATATTGACGGTATAATCTATTAAATTTGTTTTTTTAGTAATTTTAATCTAAAATGTAAAATATAAGTTTGAAAAATAAATTAATTTATATGAAGTAACATATAAAATACCTATGTGGTGTAGAAAAGTGTTTTATAAATTTCCATGTCATATTTATATGATATTAATGTTTTAAAATTTATGCTATTTTTAAAAATGAAAATTTTTATTGTATTCAAAAAAAATATTATAGGAAAAATCATAAAAAAATTCTATGATAATTTAATTATGGTAAATCAAAAAAATTATTTAATTTTTTCTGATTATCTTTCTATAATACAAAAAATTCACCTTAGATAAAATCAAAAAGTGTGGACATAAGTTTCTTTCTTAAGAAAAGATTATTTCGGTATATTAACTATTCATCAATTGATAATGATAATGTATTATTTATACCAATACCATATCACCGATTTAAAATATTTAATTTAAAAAATATATTATTTATATATAATTTTTTTATCTACACTATTTTAAGTATAAGAATGTGTTATCCTCATTCTATAAAATTATAAAAACTATTTGCACTCACTCATTTAGTGGCTATCCTATAGTGGTTAATGTATATTTTATTAAAAAGTGTCATAGTTCATTAAAGATGTATTTTTATTATGCAGAAGTATATCGAACATAATATTTATTTAAGGGGATTATATCACTAAAATCCTTGATCATTATATGATTACATGAAGTAATTTACTGTATCATTTCTAATATGTTTCTTCCCTAATTTTTTTTTATCTTCAATAAAATTTCATATGTAATTGTTTAATTAGTGGTTGTTTTTTTCTTATAGATTTTTTATTAAAATGGGCTCAGGGTTACATCAACATTTATTTTCATCTAGTTTCTTAATTTTATAACCTTTTTATTCCACATAATGAGTTATCCATTGATTATTAAAATGTAATTAATTAAAATATTAATTGTGTTAATTAATTATAATAAACTATAATTAATAGAAATTTATTTTGATGGAGATATGGGCTCAAGTGGTTGGATGATGGTTGATGTATATTTTCTGGACTTGGGTGATGTTAAATAGTGTTTTATAGTCATATTAAGGGTTTAACTCCATCTTAATATAGGTGGTTCCAATTTTGTCAAAACAAAAATACATTGTTTGATGTGGGATATAATATGTGGTCTCACCGCTATTTGTGATTCACATTAAAATATATTGAATTTTTTTACCATAACCCTATTTATGTAGTGTAAGAACTTATAAGGTTTTGATGACCCTATTAATTTTATTCATGGTTATTATGGTCCTTGATGATCATGTGATTGAATTATGATTCTTTGGATTTAAAATCGTGACAAAACAAGGATTACTGCAAGTCATTTTTGATGAAAAAGAAATTTTATATGATTATTTATCCTCTTTAGCATCTTAGTGGTTTTTGGAATAGTAACATCAATGTTACCCAAGAAAAGTAATGTTTCTTTGATTTTTGAGAGATAGTGTGTACTATATTGGACTATGTTTTTCTCTTCCTTTTTAGGAAGCTTGTTACAATTGTTTTTTAAGGCCATGATGTGGAAATTTTAGAATTATAAAGGTGGATTGTTTAAAAAAGGTGTATGTATCATAGGTAAAGCATGGAATAATAGACCAGGTATTGTTGTCATTATACTACATTTACTAAGAGATAATTGAATTATGTGTGGTTGTTTTGTGGGTGGTCCTAAGTGGCTCATTGGTGACTCATTATTAGCCTTTTCTCTTATATGACTAAAAAATGATGTGAGTGTTCCTCCACCTATTAGTAATGGTTTTCTTGTGACTGAGTGGGTTATCCATCAATATTGAATATGAATTTAGGTATGGAATTTAATGACTGAACAAGAATACATTTAGTGTGATAGATATATGTAGAGATGTTATGAAACCAAAATCATTGTTTTAGTTATTTAATTTTAGATTTATGTGTTGTTAATCTATCATGTGGTGTTAAGAAAAGTTATTATTATTTAATTATGATGTGTATTTGATTCCCCTGATTTTATATTTTTTTAGATTATGGGAAAATCTACCCTTTCAATTTATTATTCCATAAGACAAAGATTATATTACCACTTAGGTTGATGATGCCTAAAGAATTCCACTACATGCCTGATGTGATATTGTGACATGTTGTATTAGATGTGATGCAAGTATACCTTATTGTAATGTGATTTAAGAAATTATTCCATTTTTATACATTGATCTAATGACCTAGTAATATTTTTATTATCTTGGGATGAGCGATAGATATAACATGAAATATATTTCTCATGTGTTTAAAATGATATTGGTAATGGGAATGAATAAAAAATTATTTTTTATTCCCTTTTACGTGGGTTTCATTTACCATGATGCGAGCCTTCCAATTAAGGGGTTGATATGGGTTGGATATAATAAGAAATTATTTTAAATTTCCCTTGGAAGAGGTTTGTATTTCCCATGATGTGACTCTTCCAAGGAAGGGGATGAGTTTCTAGAGAGAAAATGCCTAGTTATTTGATATTTATTTTAGGAATGGAATGGGTTTCCATTGACGTGTTTCTTAAAAGGAAGTTGATGATATGATTTTATGATATTAGATATTTTAGGGCATAATCGCTTATTATATGATTTGTCTCAGGTCTAGCGATGATTTTCCCTGTTGTGTTTATAATTAGGTCTTCAGATTTTATCCCATCTCTTGATGTAGTTTTACATGACCCCTTCTTTAATATTATTTTTATGTACACATTAACCAGTATTTATACCTTGATACCATTAATTTATACCATGTTTTAATGGTCATGATAAATTTGGGATGCTATTATCTATCTTAATGATGTAATTAGGATCAGATACCTACTTGTATTTTTTTCAGGAATGTTATATCTGTTGTTAGGAGTGCATTATCGGGATATATGCCCCATGTATTTATGCTCATTATTCCTCAATGAGTATTTTATCAATAATAGGTTTTTTATGACTTATTTCCCATATATGGATCAGGATTCCATGATGAGAAGTTACGATCAATATTGTGGTGGATTTTACATGAATAGTGAGATACACTTTGATTTATTATTTTTCTTCATCTTATTGATCACTCCACCAATAATTTTCAAAGATTGGTTTTTTGTGTTCTACCACTGCATATGAGTAGTGATATGTCTCGAAAAACACTTTACTAAATGCAGTGCAGAGGTATTAGTAAATCTTTCACTAAACATGACAACCACAATACTTTATATTTCTTTATGTGTGTGTGTTCACACTACATATCGATAGATATATCTTTTTATAAATAAATATAAAAACATCTGAATGCGCACCCACATATACACAAATTTTTTATTTATATTCATATTAATCTAAACCTTAAATCATGCATTTAAATATATGTAGTCATAGAAAAATTATTTATTTATATTAATATATTTGTGCATATAAAGATATTTATTTACACATATGCAGATATAAATATAAATATATATATATATAGAAATTATATATTATTTTTGTGAATTATTTATTTATATTTGACTACATTTGTTAATATGAAAAGTATATATTAATAAATATAAATATGGAAATGTTTTAAAATTGCAGTGAAATTAATTATTTTATTATCAAATCAAATGTAATTTTCAATTCCAAATTTAATTTTTATTAAAAAAAATAATTTTAAAATTAAAATTTAAGTATAAATAAGTAATATGTTGATTTCCCCCAATTTTAAATATAATTTTCTATTAAACTATATATATTATATAATAAATCAATAATATTTTATATATTTTGATAAAAGCATGCACTTACTGATTAGGCATATTGTAGAGAAGAATTATGCCACTGGAATTAAATTAATATAATACATACAAAATGATATTAGTGGAAATTGAAATAGTATGTCTAGTTATATTAAGAAACATATATTAGGGATGAATATACTATAACAATAGAGGCACCCTAGAATAATTTGATCCCATTAATATATTTCTCATTCACTTTCACCTCCCCTGTTGATTTTTTTACACCTATTCATGATTCCTTTATACTACTAATTTATCATACTTCAATGAACATAAATGACCTTCCAAATTATATTTCTCACCCATCATTATTCAATAATTCTTAATACCCTATTCCAGGTTCATCTTCAATTTCCTGTAATTTTTTATCACATCTTATGAATAGGTCATGAATGTGATCCTTTAAGGCATCATCCAATCAAGAGTGTACATTGTAATGAAAATATTATAATAAAATTTTGATAAATCTATTTAATCATTAGTTAAACATATCAAGATGGGTTTTCATTCAAGAATAGTTAGAATATGGTTTTCAAAATAGAAGAATTATTGTTCTAAATATGGATTAATGTTGTTACTATATAACAACTCGACCACACTATAACACTTCCAATTTCACTATTAAGCATACACATAACAGTTTAAAATGAATTGGAATAATGTGTGAATAATGAGAAGATGTTGATAAAATGTTTTTGGAAGTTTTTTTTAATCTGAATTATAAATTAAAATTCAGTTGACTTATATTGTTGCATATGTGTGTTAAAAAATATCATACATAAATTAAATTAAAGTAATTAGAGATTATCTCTATAAAAATTTGAAGAATATTTTAGAGATATAAAAATGAATTATATTATGTTTTGATGTTTAGGGAGAGATAAGGGAAGGAACATATATAAATACAAGTTTAAGAAGAAGAAGAATCATCAGTACAAAAATACTTCAGATGTTCGATTTGGTGGTTGATTTCATTATTGTTAAATAAAATTAATTTATCTTTAAAAAATTATGTGAATAAATATAACAATCTATAAGATTTATAAAATGTACAGAAATAGATATTCTCTAATTTTTGAACTCAAATTTTTATACAAGTGTTTCATATTTTCACGGTGAAATTTAGATCATGACAAGGTTTAACCTCCATGTTTATAGAGGTGATCATTGTGTATTTTTACTTATCATCGAGCATGTGTGTGTATTTTAGTGGGTTAAGTTCATCATTAATGTTAGTGGGGTTGTTTCAATAAGAAAATTAAAATAAATCTAAAATCATTGATCCACTTATTCAATGACTTCCACTGAATAACTTCATTAAATTTTATATTGTATCATAGTGTGGGTCCCATCAATTTTTATCTAATGTTTGGATCATTTATTTTCTGGAATATTTTGTCACTTAATTTCTAATATTCATAATGGAAAACCAAAATTCAATGAACAAATAGGGGATTACAACATTTTATGGTAAAAAATACAACATCCTAAAGGATAGTGTAATCGACCCAACTCTAGTATCATGGAGGCAATGTCTTAAATTATTACATTTTCATAACATACATGGAACCATATCATAAAGGGAAGTATAGTTTTTTTTATTTTTAATATTGATACATACATGATTCGAAAATTAATTTTTAAAAAATAAATTATAATTTTTACAAAAATATAAATATTTCACTCTATAATATCATTAAATTTCATTCTTGGTACACATCTAAGATTCATAGTAACAGAAAAAAACTATGTGTAAGATCAAACAATCAATAAGGGTTAAGTATAGTTGCAGATATTATGAATGAATAAGGATAATCATGGAAAGTTAAAAAATTTATCACATATTCTATTTAAGTAATTTAACTAGAAATATAAAAAATCAAAATGTAAAAATAAAAGAACTAATTCTGTATATTCAAGAACATGAATATAAAAACTGGATAAGGAATAATAAAAATAGAAAATCAATGTAAATTAAAATATTTTCCCTTTAACTAATAAAATGAGAATAAAATGTATCCAGAGATAATATCATATCCAAAATATTATGGATATTTATAAATATATTATTTGTAAGGGATATTTTTAATTATTTGTCATCATGATTTCACAAATCATGATACCTCAACATTCATGATCTTTCACACAATACATCAAAACCAAGCGGTAGGTATAAACCAAAAACCTATCAAAATAAGGTTTTCCAACTAATTCATCTCATTATACTATCAATTCATCAATGTAATATTTAAAACCATTCCCCACCAATATCACCATGTTCATATCTTTCATGAAATACCAAATAATAAATATATTTCATTCAAAAAATTTCTTATCATTAAATATGCATATTGAGTAAAGGATATCGATATTAAAACATTTACTAATACAATTAAATAACATTAAATGTTCAAAAATATTTACATAAATGAAACACTATTTAATAAATAAGTATATATATGATTAATAATATTTAAATTTAGGAAAAATTTAATGTTCAATGGCCAAAGGAAAGTGAATATTTCAAATTAAAATTAAGGACTATAAAAATGAACCATAAAAGTGAATTTAAATACATTAAAAGGTCAAAATGATCATAAAACATACCTAGCAATAATACAAATTGTATCAATGAAATATATATCTACTGAAGTGTATGTAAAATAATGTGTTTTTTTTTCATTGATGAATTAAAGTACCAAAAAAATAACATTAAAAAAATCATGATGAAAATATCATTTTGATTTAGAGTACTACATTTTAAATCTAAAATTTATGAAATATTTTAAAATAAAATTATTTGAAAATAACTTTTGATACATATAAAAAAATCTTTGAATCAATTTTTTTTGGAAATGTTGGCATGAAATTTCATACATGTTGTACACATTAAAAGAAATATTTTGTCCACTTTAATAGTAAAATCCAAATGAGCTTTGTTTGGAAAATGAAATGATGATTCCATTAAAAAAAATTTAACAATTAATATAAGGGTAATTTTATTAAATAAATAATTTTTATATTGGTAAAAAATATTCGAAACCATTTTTAGATAACATGGTTTTAGAAGAAAATGGATTTTCAACCGAAGATATAAATGATATATGTTAAAAAAAATTCTGAATACATTTATTTTCCAAAGAGTAAAAAAGTATATTGTTTATGAACGCTTCAAAAAATAACTATAGTTGTTTAAAATGAAAATAATTTATTATCCAATGATGAAATAATTTCTTTCAACATAAATTCAATCATAAACAATAGTGATTAAAATTATATTTTTAAATAAACACTGACAAATATCCTAATATTGATGTCAGAAATAATCAATGGATCAATTATGTCTATCAAAATTACATAAGTATAAAATTAATGTAAAAAAAATAATATAAGAAAAATTAATTACACATATTATCTTATAATATCAATTATAATTAAGATGTAATATAACCCAATGAAAATAAAACGAGTTATAATTTTTTTTACAAGTTAGTAATTTTTATGTGTAATACCCTTGGATTAGATAATTAAATTAGAAACATAAAATACTATGTCTTATAATAATCATGATATTTCATATCAAAGGGGGATTATATACACCATATTAAATAAATTAGTTTCATAACATTACAATATGTCTCAATGAAGAAAAATTGATACAGAGTCCATTACCTCACAATTAATTTTGGTCAATCATGATTTAGTATCATTTATAATTATTTTAAGAATGTAATTAATTAATAAAATAATGATAATAATAATATTTATAATATCTTATGTTATCTCCTTAATACATTTTACCACCCATTTATTAATAATAAGTCATTATTTTCATTATGCTAGGAGTGGATTGCCTTTTTTATCTTACATGTTTTGTCATGAATGTCCTTTATAATTTTAAATGGATATATAACCATCATCTCCATAATTATAAAAATGTTATAAATATCATAATGACTCATTATATAAATTTTCATAATCATCCATGATGGTTTTACTTGGGAAATGAATCAGAACACTTTTTTGGAGAAGGTAGGGCATACAAATGCACGATCAACAATATCATTCCATTATCGCATAAATGGATAACGAAGTTGGTGAAATTTAAATATTAAATAATAAATTTCATGGACTATAAATCACATATACTCAATAATAATAATATTATTACTATTTACATAATTCATATGTGAAAAACAAATGACATCACTTCTCGAGGCGGTAGTC
This sequence comes from Viscum album, assembly GCA_963277665.1. NCBI lineage: Eukaryota > Viridiplantae > Streptophyta > Magnoliopsida > Santalales > Viscaceae > Viscum > Viscum album. Next base: position 1,892,936,934 of record OY728156.1, read on the forward strand.
CTCCAAACACACAAGTGATTTTATCATATTTTAAACCAGTGGAGCATAAGATGTTATATGTTATATTATAATACTAGAATTATAATAATATAATTAATATCATATAAATGTGTTAAATCTATATTTATATCCATCCTTGAATGTTGTGATGGAAAACTTATTACATTTGTTCGTGAGGCAATAGCTTATTGTAGACAAGATAGACAGTTTCATTTCCCATTTGATGGATTATGAGATGGATCATAGAACTTACATTAAAATAATAACATCATAATATATATAATATACTTTTGTTATTATAATACATTTATATAATGATAACTAATTGAGGTGGAATGAATAATAAAATGAAATCACTTGTTTATGAATGTTACCTCTTCTTTGGAAAACGTGAAATGGTTTTCTTCAAAATCCATAAAAGGATAAATTTATGTTAAAATAATTTCTTTAGGTTTTCTATAGTTTTGTAAAGAACTATTGAAAATATATTTGAAGTGTGTATAGGGGTTGATCGTGTGTGAACATTTATAAGAGTGGATGAAGACAAGCATGGAATAATTGAATATAATCAAATAAAAACAAATTTTTATTAGGAAACAACAAACCAAAAATTTTCTTTATATACCCTTAGAGGTTATACAGTCTAAAAATATACATAAAATTGTGATTGGACCATTTTGTAAGACTTTTTTATCCCTTATCTTCTTATTTTAATGCCCTAGTATGTCTGTCTTTACCAGATCTATGTTAATGAATTTTTTGTTCTATTACTATTTTTAATGTTAAAATACCAAGTTCAACATATAAGATAATTTAAATTTTTTATATTGATAATATACAATCTATTTTTACAAATTCAATTCACAATAGTGGAAAAATAAAATTTAGAATTATGCATGGAGACACGACAAAAAAGCCGGTCTTCAAAGAGAAAAATATCATAAGTATAAAAGGTTTTCATTTCCAAATTATATATGAAATTTATCCCGATGACCTAATGTAGTTAAATATTACTATTATTCAACTATTTTTCCATTAAAAACATCTTAAAATATAATTTATCCTTTTAATTTTTTTAAATAAAAAAGTTGTTTTCAATAAGCATCATTATTTTTCATTATTTATCCAAAAATTTATCATTCCATTAAATTCAATGAATTCACCCCAATATAATTTTGATATTATTATTTCAAAAATGAAGCTAATTTTAACAAATAAAATTACTAAATTTTGAATAATTTAATTATAATATATTTTCAAAAAGCATGACTAAACCATCAATTTGACAAGTAAAATTTTTCAGAAAACTTTTATTTTCCACTGATATAGTTCATATTTTTTAAAATTAATTAGATAAACCATAAATTTTTTATGTTTTTAGAAAATATTATTTTCATAATTTAGTTAGTACAATTCTTACACACAAATTCAACTAATTGATTAAAATAGTATACTCTATTATAGATCATTTAGACATGGGGTTTGATATTCCACAAGCTATAAAATATTTAAATTTAATGAAATATATTTTGTGGGTTCCTAAGGATCGGTGTTCCATGTCACATATTTAATTGATTAAAATTATCTTCATTTATTATTTTTTAAAGACTCATTATCTTCCCACTAGATATATTTCATCATAACAATTTGATATGGCACTCATAAATCAAAGGGTTGATATATGAAAATTATTTTGTAGAAAACCCAAATTGGAAGAGTTAATAAAAACCCTATTAATAAGAGAGAAAATGAAGTTCCAAGGTCATACGTAATAATACAAACCAAGGATTATATTTAGGTGAAAAATTGGTTGCATGTAATGGTATGGAAATGGGAGAAAAGTGTAAATAATTATAGGGATTGATAGAGGTAACTGATCACAATATTGCGAATGATCAATTGAAAGTTAAATAGCAGAAAACCATAAATATATGGGACATAAATGAACATTTTATTCATCAAATATGTGTCTAATATGATAACAAATTCAGGACCATTTTACTAATTTTGAGTAATTATTATACTATCTATGATTATAATGAAATATAATTACATGATACATTTCTATTTCATCAGAATAATTTCACCCATTGTTTATTCCTCAATCAATTTCCAATTCGTCAATTACTGGATGAAATGAATATCATAAATGTATTTTTCATTCCAAAATTATTAAAATTTATTTTTAATATATCATTAGATCCATAAATGTGTGATTTTATTTTCGTTTTTTCTCTAGCTATTATCTAAAAATAATATGGTTAGCACAAGTTATATTATATAATACATTATTTTATAAACTTCAATAGTAACACAACTGGTTCATCCCAAATTTTTTTATCATATAATTTATCAAAAAATAATGATAGATTACCCTTGACATCATGAATGATTTCGTAGGAACTAAAAAATTATTTTCCATCGGTTATGGTTTGAATCCTCATAGACATGACTGACATGATAGGTTGTTTCCTCGAATACAGGTTATCCACTATCTCAACCATATTTAATATAATTCTTATTACCATACCAATTTGTGTTGACCCATAATTACTACAACATCCATGATAAAATAATACATTAATGTTACCAACACCTATAAACTTATATCCAAATAATTTTAAAGGAATTAATCCATAAATTAACTTTTCATATAGAAAACCAATGGGTCATATTCCTATAATGGTTATTGAAAAATATCCTTAATCTTGTTATATAGTGACACCCAATTTTTCAAAATGGGGTTTTAATACTCGATGTTATAATCTTATGTAAATTCATATACCCTAGATGGTATCCATAACTATTAATTTAATGAAGGCATGAATTATTTTGAAATTACTCCGAATACTTAAATGAATCACAACTCTAATAACCAAAATTCCATAGGTAAAAATAAATAGATCTTATAAAATTTAATTCTTGAATTTCAATAAATAAATAATACCTCCATTTTTGTTCAGAAAATTTCCTTTATTGGAATATGGGTTTCCATTTAGAAGATGGAATTGATATGAATAATTCTCATGTTCCCTATAGTGAATACAATACACTATTAATTGATACTTATGATGATAATTATTTTATTCCATCATACTCTTCAATTTTCAAGGAAATTCATTGATTTATATAATTATTTTACACACATAAGACATATTCTCATTCTTATAAGACATGTTCCTAAGTGTCTCCTTAGAAATTTTTGACATTACGTAAATCAAGCATTTTATCTTCCATGGTATCCATTACTTATGGTCCTAGAGAACTCTATCCTTATCATTTTTAGTGAGTTTGGGTGTTGGATAATGTATTTATGGTTAATCAAATTCTAGAATAAAATACTATCTATAATATCTATATATTTCACTATTGTTTTCATACAATTGTTTTCTCATTATCACCACATTTTCTTTCAAATTTAATGGAAACATGAATCTTTTAGCTTTGATCTATTGAATATAACCAAAAACCACAGTGTTAGAAACAAAAACCTTATTATGAATACCATATAATCATCTTTATTATGTCTAAATCAGGAAAATTTTTATCAATAGAATAAACCATAGTTTTATCATAGTTCATTCATATTTCGCGTCTATTCAAATATTTCACAATTGTTTGTAATGAAAATATTATTTATCCTAAAGATATCCCCCAATAATGTAAATCTAGGTGAATTGTAAGGTTTTTTTTGTGACCAACATAATGATTGAGTAAATCCTAAGAATCCCCGATTAGATATATTACCTTAAGGTATATCTTTTCTAAAACCATGTCAATAGTTTGTATCAATACTGTTAATTATTTCAAGGAAAATCCTTATAATATATTTCATATCAAAACATTCGGTCATTATTCAATATTTATCCGTAAATTATGTCATAGGGCTGTGTTCCCCAATCCATGTTTTCCAAAATATTATTCCCTTGGATTGTATTAAATTTAATTTTATTCCAAGTATATCAAACCTCACTATAGTAACCAAGATATAATGCCTTACATTCTTACATTAGAATATTATAAAAGGAATCACATCCCAAAGGGCCAAATAGCTTATTAGAATGGTAAATTATGTATATATTTTGTTCCCGTGTTACATTTGACTACAAAGATTAATGTTTTCTTAATAATCACATTAATCTCTATAACATGTCCTTGTTTATCATTATTAGTTTTTTCTAAGATAAATGGAAACATGGAAAAATAATTGTAAGAATAAGGTAAGGCATAAGTAAAATGGAAGTCATCATGAATCAATAATAAAAATAATAATAATTTAACTAAATTAACACACATTCCATATGAATAATTTTTATATCATAACCAATATTGAACTGTAAATAACTAAAAACAAATTCGATTTAATTCATAACATGAATATCATAACTGGATAAGGTAAGCTCAATATGTAATGGAAAGTGTCTAAAAAAACTCCATTTAAATAATAATATAATTATTAAATTAATATAGAGATAATATCATTGAGAAAAGATCATGAATAACAAGAAATAAATTATTGATGAATGAAATGATAAATTATTGGTCATAATTACATCATCTATCATGATAACTCTACTATCAATACCTTTCAAAAGATAGTTTGAAACTGAATTATAGGTTAACATAAGAAACCCATTTTACAATTTTTAGCCAACTGATTCATCTCATTATTATATCTATGCATCGAGGGGCTATCAATAACCAAGCCCCACCCAAAATAACATTCCCAAAACATTCTGCATATATCGAATAATAAATTAAATTCATAAAAAATACCTGTTAACATAAACAACCCATACTTAGCTAAGGATAAGGATTTATAAATATTTCCACATTATATCAAATAACATTCAATGTTAAAAATTTTAGGTAGAAATGAAATATGATTTAATAAATAAGAATATATATGATAAATAAATGTGATCTTAATGGTAAATTTAATATCCAATGATCATAAAGAAGTGAATATTTCATGGGAAAGATTATGAATACAAAAAATGAATCAAAAAGGTAAATTTCAAAAAATCACATGGTAAATATTATCATAGAAATCGATTAAAATAATAAGGATAAACCCAATATAACATGTTCATGGTGAGTTATAAGTAAAATAATGTGTTATTACCATTTATGAATTGAAATACCATAACAAAATTTTTCAAAAAATTCTTGGGGAAATTATTAATTTCCTTTTCAAAATCATTACTTATAACTAATAGTTAAAAATTATTTTATGAAAATTTATTTTAAAATAAAATTGGAATCATATAAGATAATGTTTTATAAAAATTGAGTGGTCATGATGGTGTTAAATTTCATACATTCCATACACATTAAAACATTGATTCATTTTAGTTTTTTTGTAAAATACAAATATGCCATGTGTTGAAAATGACATGGAGATTCCATTAAAAAAATTGTAAAAAGTAAAACACGGTTAATTTTTTTATTATATCATTTGGAGATTATTAAAAAACATTTTGTATTTTTTTCTACAAAATATGGTTTTTGAAAAAAAATGATTTTTGAATGTAGGATAAAATGAAGTCATATTTTTTAAAAATAATTTTATCGATAATTCGGATTAGAAAATATTGGAAATAATTATACAATAGCATGAAAATTTCATAAATTACAAGAGATAATAAAATTAATTGGTTTTATTATACAATTATTATATAAATTTTTTTAATGTAAATTCAAGAGTATAAAATAACTTTAAAAATGAGATTTTAAAATAAACCCCCACAATGATCGTAATGTTTAAGAGATAAATAATAAATTAATAAATTAATTGTATAAAATTTAAATAAAAATATTGAAATTGAACCTAAAAAAATTCATTTCACGTATAATATTATAATATCAAAGACAATTAACAAGTACTTTCATGCAATGAAAAGAAATTGAGCTATAAAATTCATCACCATAAGGTAATTTACAATTCTACTCCCCATGAATGAAATACATAAATTTGAAACATAAAATTCCATTTATTTGTAAATAATACTTATATTATAGGTTAAATGATTATTATTAAAACCATAAAATAGAAATCAGGTTCATAACATTAAAATATTCCTCAATGAAGTGAAATTGAGAAAAAGTCCCTTACTACATATTTCATTATGTTTGTCCATCCATTAATCTAAGGTATAATGGTTTTTTGAATTTTATTAATTTATAAAAAATATATTTATTTTTACTATATTATATAATATCATCTATTAAAAATTTACCACATTTTCATTAATAATAATCCAATATTTTCATTGTTTTGGGTATAAATATTCTTATTCTCTCATGTGTATTTTTCATGAAATAACTTGTTCTGGGGAATATAATAAATATAAATAATATCCATAATAATATATGTGGTTTAAAAACCTCTATGAATATTATATACACTTTTATATACATTCATGATGTTTTTACTTGGTAAATGAATCACATCGCTCCGTAGAGATAATAGGTCGTACGTATGCAGGAGCGATGACATCATTCCATTAATGAGTGAAGGGATAAAAAAGTGGGTGATACATTAATACTCTATAAACAATATAATTTCCTTTTTATTAGACATATATAATAAATTTATCATTATTAATTTCAATGTAATTTGTATGTGAAAAAAAGGTCACATCACTTCGCAAAACAATAGTCATCCATACACAAGATCATTGTTATCATATTTTAAAAAGAATGTAATATACGATGTACTATGTGATATTATAATTTCAGAATAGTAATAATATAATAATTATCATATAAATTTGTTATATCCATCATTATATTGGTATTTGAAATGTGGTTATGGGAAATCAATTACATTGATTCCTGAGGCTGTAGTCCTCCGTACACATGGTCGGCGGTTTCGTATCCAATTTTATGGATGAAGAGATAGATCTCAGTTATAAAAATAAAAAATAACATATCATTATATTTTTCATATTTTTTAACTATATAATTATTTATAAACAATATCTTATCATGGTGTAAGAAGAAATAAAATGAAAATAGTAATTTAAGAACATTACCTCTTCTTTGGGGAACATATTTTTGTTTGTACCAAAAGTATTTCTATTATGAATTTATAATAAAAAGAACTATAGTATTTTGGAAGGGAATAAAGAATTTAATTGGTTGGTTATTAGCCAAATAAAATTCAATTGGATGTGTTAAAGAGGTAGGAGAGTGGTTGGACTTCTATAAGTGTGGGAGAAGACATACCTGAATTTTTTTAAAAGATTCAATTACAAAAAAACTTGTATCAAGAAAATATCCTATAAATTTGTAATTATATAAAATTATAGGATATTATATCTATATATTTACATAAAATTGGTTTTGGACACATTGGTAAGTTATTTTTAACCTTTTATTCTTAGATTAACCCTAGTATTTCAGTTCATACCTCAACCGTGGTAATAAAATTTTTCTGCATTTACTATTCATAATTTTAAAAAATATGTCTAATTAAATGAATAATATTAAAATTTATGATTCAAAATATGAAATAATTTTTTAAAATTCATTTCATATAATTTTAAGAATTAAATTTAAAATTATACCTATATACATGATGAAAAATAAGGGTTTCCAAGTGAAATATAATAAGTATATAAGGTTTCAAAATAAAAATTAAATATTAAATTGATTCCAATTTTTAAAACTAGATTAATTTTAATATATTTAAACTAATTTATTTATGAACTCAATAAAAAAAGAATTTATCCATGAAAATTATTTAAAAAAAATGTTTTCAATAAAAACCATTATTTTTCATTATTCATCAAAAAATGAAATATTTCAAAACAAATACATAAAAATCACCATTGGATAATTTTGATATTATTATTTTTATAATTTAGTGCATTTTATAAAATATGTTTTCTAAAATTGTTAAAAATTAAATTTAAATTATGTGTGGAAAGTACGACAAAACCATTAATTAGAAATATATTTTTTTCAAAAAAACATTACTTTTTATTTAAAATGATTATTGTTTTATTCATAATATGAAGATAAAAAATGATTTTTTTAAATGTTAAACAATATAAATTTAATTATTTAGTAATTAATATTCAAACCATCCAATTTAACAGAAAACATACAATGTTATACTATATATCTATTAATTTATACTATTGGTTGTGTGTTGTCCAAGATATTGGAGAGATTAAATTTTATGAAATATATTTTATGTTATTTTTAAGACTGTATCTACATGCATAATAGTAAATGAAGAATATTTCTTCTTTTAGAGATTAAGGGTGTTATATATTGTTTTTGGAATTATATGTTTTAAAAAAAATGATGTTCAAGAGGCTGCAAGAGATGCGTTTTCACCCTATGCTGAAAATACTTCTATGATAATGGCTGATAAAAATAACCAAGATAATCATGTTCATGTTAAAAATTCCATAATTTAATACCTATTGGAAAAAAATTATGAATGATAAAATAATTTAAACAAAAAATTATAATGGGATAAGGTTGAAAATAACTATGATGGTAATCAAAAATTAATGCAATAAAAATTAAAAATTTAGAGACTAGAGTATAGAGAAATGAAAATGTAGGATGATGAAGAGATAAATTTATTATTCATAAGGGTGAATGAAAAATTGAGCATAGTCATTATTTTTTGTGTTTATTTTTAATAAATTGTAGCAGTTCATAAGATGCATTACATCTTACTAAAAAACTAATTCTAAATTATTATCTTTAAAAGATGAATATATATGAAATACACCTATATATTACATTAAAAAAATTCATTACGTATTATATTAAAAAATATAATATTGTGAAGATTCTATTTTATTCAAAATAAATAAATTTATATTATATCCTCAAAGAAATATAAGTATTATATTATGTTTGATGAAGATGAAACTTATTATTCTGATTTAGATGTGGATTTATTTGTTCAAATAATAAATCTAATAATTATAAATTTTGAAATATTAAATGAAAGGATTAAGGTAAATCATGAATTCAAAGAAACCTTGTAGATAACTTTTCATTTCCCTATAATCTTTTGAAATATAAAAGAAGATAGATCTAGTGATAAAGATGAAGAAAATAACAAGATTATCCGTTAAAATAAAAACATAGAAGGCTGAATATAAATGAATTATTAAAAATGGAATGGAAATATTATATATGAATTTAAGAAGATGAATTTTTTATTTTTATTTGAATTTATTTATAGTACTGATAATATAGTGGATGTTGATACTTCTGGAAGAGTTGATAAAAAACATTAATTTCTATGGATAATGGAGAATAGTTCACTACAGATACAATTAGTGAAGATATGAGTGATTTTGAAACTAAAGTAGAATTTATATTTAATAATAATTTTTTAAATTCCTTTAAAATACCTAAATTTGGGATATGTTGATCAAAATTCATAATACAAAAATCTATTATTTGAATACAATTAATTTATCCACGTAGAAGTATTTTTTAAAAATAAATTTATATTTTGAAGCTATTTCTTTAATATAAGAATACCTTAAAAACAAAGACAGATGAAAGAGAAAAATATATTGAAAAATATCATTAATTTATTCAATAATGTTTTATACAGCGTGAAAACTAACTAAAAATTTGAGATACGACCTAAAATATTATGTTTATGAAGTTGGAGAAAACAGTAAATAAATGAAAATTATTTTGATATCCCATATATTAAATACAAATTAATTCATGTTTAATTACATGATGATATATATAATAAAATCACTGAATCTCATGAGGCCTAGATACAATGAGAAATTGGGTACATTTCCCATTAACATGTAACATGGGTGCAAAAAAATTATTTTAATCTTTCCATAACATAGCCTTTGGTTCCATTGATCATGTAAAAATGGACATGATAACATAGGTATATACATAATAAAGGGGTGGGATAAAACTACCAATAAGGTAATAAAAAAATAATAACATGATATAAAAATACATGTTAGTCAACAAGAATATCATGGTGACTTAAATTTGGTGATAATCCAAACGTCATCATCGATGCATGATATAAGATAATAAAATCAAGGATACCAATGATGTAGAAACCACATAAAACATGAAATCATAATAATAAATCAAGTTTTAGCAACATAAAATCAGAAAATAGTGTTATTCGGCTTGTATCTTATGTCTTGTACATGGAATTTCCTGAGATAAAAACAATATCCAATTAATTAGATAATTAAACAATCCCAGGCCCACCTATCACATTCTTGTCATGTCCATGACTTGTTTTCCATATAGATCAAACAACATAAGATCATAATTCATCACTTTTTACCACATGATTAAGGATTTTGGGTTAAATAAATAAATTCTCCAAATAAATGATTTATATGTACATTTATTTTAATACCATTGGGTGGAAATATTTAAGGGTATTCACTGTATAAATGTTTGGCTTGAAAAACTATAGGATAATTTTTGTAGTGTATGCAGTGTTTATATTAATTCGTTGAAGGGTTTATTTAGATTTATATGGGTATTATAATCACTGAAAAATAATAATGAGAATAATAGCTATTCATAAAAAAAATTCTATCATGAGAAATTATAAATCAAAAGGAAAAATAAAAAATAAGTCATTAAATAAGAAGGAGGATATAATCTATTAACATGAGAGGGTTCTTTAAAAATATTAGGAGGGGATTCTTGAGAGATTGGTAACACCTTGTAAGGGCTATAGAGAGATAAAGGTAGAGTAAATTTATTATCAATCTGTTATTAGGAAAGAGGAATTGTAGTTTAGGTGGGTTTTATAAAAAAGAAGATATGAATTCATAATTAATTTCTAAACATAGGTTTTGGAATCATTATGTAAAAATATTCAAAACAACAATACATCCCATGATAGTTCCCAGGATTTTTGAAAAATAGTAAAAGTTTTCAATATTTGATAATACTATGAACCTAGATCATTAAACTGACATACTCAGTGATGTGGAATAGAGTAAATTTCATAAATATATAATTTTAAAACATTAAAATATAACAGAGGTTTTGCAGGATTCATTAAGGGTATATTAAATAAATAAATGAAATTTAAAAAAATAAGATCGTAAATTGGAAACATAATATAGGTCAGGAATACAAATTATAGTAATTATTAAATCACTTTTGAGCTTTTAATATTTTATAATACATAACTGTAGTTATATAATAGTTCCCTTTTACTAAAAATTCATTTATCCCAATTTTTTTTAGAAAATCCACCATCAGTTATTTTAGATGTTGTGATATTAAGGATTTTATTTATTTTATAATTGTTTTTTTAAAATATGATAATTTAAACTTTTAAATAAAATAAACCATTAAATAGAGAAATATTTTTTTAGAAGATCATAGTTTTATGAATCCTAAAATGATTATATTGGACATTATTAAATTATATTACAATTTGTATAAAAATATTATTTAATAATAAGAAAAAAAATTATTATAAATTTTTTATTTTTTTAAAAATAAGTGTTTTAATTATTGTGCTTGTTTTCAAAAATAAACTTGGTTTCTTCCTATAAAATAAATTTTACATCAAGTCGTATAAAATTAAAATAATAATATAGGAATTATAAATTCAATATTTTTAATATAGAAAATATAATAATTCAAAATTTTGGGGTTTATATATATAAACCCTTTTAAAACTATGTTTTCCCTAAGGGTACATATTTTGATAGTGTCATATTCTTAGGGTTCTTTTACAATCATGGTTTGGGTTGAGATATCAATAATCATAGAATTATCCTATAAATGGTCCCGTTCATGTTTTAGTTATTTTATTTCCGTATGGGATTTTGTTAATAAAAAATCATATTGATACCCTTCCCTATGAATGTTTGATTAATGAGCTTCATAGGGTATATTCATACTGTTTTTGGCCATCAATTTTTCATTTTTCTCGATTATAATTATCATAACCCTCAAATGATCGTAATATAATCATACCAAACACTATGATGGTCACTAGTACATTTCATAAAAAATGTTTTTTCATTTATAATAACTCAGATCCATATCACACCAAATATCTATGTCCCCATATAATTGATCAAACTCAATCTATCATAAGACTTTGCCCAACCCATTTGTATATGAATATGTAAATGGTTATCAGGTACCCAAGGGAAATAGTGGACTGTGAAATGTGTGAGTACGAGTTAGTGAACCACCAACAATGACATCATTAAATATAAATAGTCTCCATGAAGTTCATGAAAAATTTTGGAATGTAAAAATATAAAAATATAAATATCAAGACATTTAAAACTAACTACATAAAACAAAATTTGAACTTGATGGATGAGTTTATCTTGAGAATGATACAAAAAATCATTGGATACTTTTGGTGTGTCTCTAAAATTACCAGGATAATTGGGCAAACAATATCTTGACCTGGGGTAATATACACATCATTTGCCTAAACAAGTGGCACTTAAGGGTAATATTCCCATCCAGGGGCACCAATATCCACCCATGGGTTGTCTTAACTGTGGAATTAACCATTTTTCATAGTTTCTCCATGGAGTTTTGTTCCTTCTACATCATCCATAAAAATAATTTACATTCTTTAAAAATAAACATAATGTAAATGTATATCAATTTCATTATTATAAAATAAATAATAAACTATATAATTAATTAATACTATTTCCATTCTGGAACCATTCCATTTCAATTTTCTTAAAATCATTTTTATTTAAGGATTAAAAAATATCTATCCCATTTTGAAAATACCCAATGACATTCAGTCAACTATCATTTTCAATTTCCACTTCAAATCAATAACAATTTACATATCATTTATCTACTTAAGAATCATTTCAAATACATAAAATTTTCAAACACTTACACCAACTTAATCATTAATCCATATTCTTTTTAATATCATACTATCACAAAAACCCACAAATTACACATCACCCTTAATATTATGTTATTAATAATTCAAATAAAAAATATTTTCATTTCAAATTATGGATTTTTTTTGTAATTTTATTTCACAAAAAATTATTTAAACAATTTCCACAACTTATCCAAAAATGAAATTATTAATAATTCACCATCATAAGACAATTAATTTAAATTGTATTGGGTATTGAGAATCTAATTTTACCATACCATACATGCACTCAAAACACTTAAAATGTATTTTGGTTAAATTAATGGGACCAATTAACATGTTTAGAATATTCCAAATTCATTTCATCAAGGGACACCAACTATCCAAGGCTCATCCAAGATCAATATTTCATTGTAAACAAAACTGAGTCCCTAAACCAAGTCATAAATCCATTATTAATTAATTATATTTAAATTATAAATAATAAATAAAACTAATTTTTTTAATTTAAATAAATTGGTATAGAAAATGATAAATCATTGGATATTAGTCTTCAATAGACAACTCAAGACACAAAATGCTGATTATCACGAACAAACCCATATTCCCATGCTGAGGTGAAGCCCCATCATTCAGCACCAAAACCATAAAAATATAAATCGGTAAATAGAATAAAAACCAAGAAAAATCATTACAAAAATAATACCTTGTTGAATTTTTATCAAACTATAACCAGAAAAAGATTCAAGACATCCTTTTACATGGCATAAAAAGTTTCCAAGTAAAATTGAGTGATTCCACCTTGATCCATTAGAATTGGAAATGAAAATCATGGGGAAAATGGTATATTTATATAGAAGTATGAGAATAACAATAGAGGACAACATAGTTTAAATAAAATATAAAATAAACAATAAAACCTATTTATAAAAAATTATTGGATGATATGAATGGGATAGTAATGGGAATAAAACCCCTTTTCATGTAATGGAGAAACAAGGGGGATATAGTGGTTGTATCGTATAAAAATTATGGAGATTTTTTTCATATCATTTTTAATTGGCCGTAGGGTTTGTAAAATTGTTTTCCATCCTTCTGATTGGTTATTTCTCTAACTATAAAACTATCATAGATTCTTTAATACCCAATGATTTTATGAAATATTTTTTTCAAATAATATTGAATTCTTCAATAACATGAATTACAAGAAATGTAGAGTTTTAATGAATCCCATTATGTAATTAAAATATTATTAGGTGAAAATTGTTGGATCAAAATGTAGATTTAGATTTCTCAATTACCAGAGGTGAATTATAGGTTTAAGAAAATTAATTTTTATTTTTATGAAAATCTTTGTTTATCAAAGTTAAACAAGATGGATTAACAAACCCTATTTAGTTTATAACAAATAAACTATCTTTCTTAGGATTAGACAATTAAACATAAGACATGTTTACATAGGGAATGATTCTACCTTAAATCCTATAGAATATTATTGATATTAGACTATAAGAGTATATGAATGTATAAGAATGTTTTACATTATTTATTTAACAAAATGCAGTGGAATTTAAACTTGTAACAAAACAAGACAAGTATAAGAAATATTTTAACCCAAAGGGAAGGGTACCCAACACCCTTCGATAAAGGTCCCGTAATTTATACATTCAAGATATTATATCTTACCCACACTAGTGTAATCCCTTGATACAAAGATAGGAATCAGTGTTACTATCCTTGCGTGCCCTCGTTCTATTATGAGATCAAAACCTCTAGCTTCATATCCTCAGAAGCCATCGATTGATCAGAAACAACTAGAATCTCCCTAGGAAGATTGAACAAGATGTTCTCAGATTGAAAAAATTTGTTAATAGAATTACGACAAGGCAGATTGAGTAGATCTATTATAGAACACAAGAGTTCCACACAATCGGTTTTTTCAGGTGTTGAAATGACTAGTTATTTATAGGTTAAAATACTAATGGTCGACTTCCCCCTCCAACGGTCATATGATTTTTAAAAATTTCAGAGGGACCTATACATTTGTCACATAGAAAAAAATTAATTAAAAACTGATTGTATGACATCATTTCATGTAATAAAAAATGGGAAACATTATCATGTGTAAGGAATAATAATATGCATGAAAAACAATATCATGAAACATAATCACAAAAGGATATAATAAAACAAAATTATAATTTATGGAAATTTGGTAGCATTAAGAAAAATATTAATTGGATTCTTATGAATGTTTAGAATCAGAGTCTGTGTTATGATGAATTCAGTATATTATTTCTAAAGTTATTGGGGTTTTATTTCTGATGAAAACGAAGTGCGATATCATTTGAAATCAGAGTATGATTTTAGAAGAGATTAAAGTCTGAAATTAAGATAAATCAGAGTCTAATTTTAGGAGAAATCAGATTCTGATTTCTGTAGAAATAAGAGTCCTATTTCAGATAAAAATGGATTCCATTTTTAGATGAAATCAGAGTCTCATTTCATAAGAAATCAATGTCTTATTTTAGAAGAAATGAGCATTTGGTTTTATTAAGTAATAGGTGTCAAATTTCAGAAGAAATCAGATTGAAATTCCAAGGGAAATCAGATTCTAAGAAACTGTAAGGTTCTATGTTAAATAAGGATCCAATTTTCTGTCTAAATAAAATTATGTTTAAAATTTATTTGACAAAACACTCTATTAGATATTGAATCCCATCTATAAAGACAAAACAATTCTTAGACAGAAAAAATTTTACTTAAGAGAAATTTTATTAGAGAAAGATAAATTTACTTAAGAAAATGTTATTGTGATTTGGAAACATAATGGAATATAAAAGTCATAAGGAATATTATTGACTCAATAATCTCCCCCATTTTGGAAAGAAAAAAATGTTTCATACAAGAATATAAAAACTAATGTTTTCATTTATAAGAATAATATAAATTCTTATATACCTTTTTATTCATATCCCATTATGAATATGACTTACCCCCCCCCCCTTAGGATTTTAAATCCCTAAGGATCATATTCTTGACATTATTAAAGAAACAATTTTTCCTAACATGAGAATTTCTTCTTTATGTAATCTCTCCTTTACTTATTCATTCTATTAAAATAACTTAATATTATTTTTAACTATTATTTTCTCCCCTTTTTGATTTTCATAAATTAATTTCATGAAATGAAACAAAATTTTTCTTTAATAGTTAAAAATATTCTTAAAAAACAATGGATAGATGAAAATTTTCATTAAGATTACAAAATTTGTTATATAGAAAAATAAAATAAAAGATTGATATTTAAGATAAAATCATTCATCCTTCTTTCTCTAATTTGAAATTATCTTTTTCAAAGTGGGATTTAGCTTATTAAACACTTTATTATAATCTTCAAACTTCGATATCAAGTGATCTTAATCGTATTTTTGTCTAAATACTTGATCATGTATTTATGAGACTTAAGAATTTATCATTGAGACATTATCACTTCTTCTTGATGTTTAAATTTTTTTCAACCTCCTCCCTTAGTTCCATATCTCGTTTCAAATTGAGTGAAATTGAATTCAGCTACCCATTCGGATATTTATCTTCCTATTGATGGATAACATGATATTCCTTTATCTATTTTGAAACACTTGTTGACAGCTTCATTATACATTCGTTGGACTTATCAAATGAATCCTTAACTAAATCCGTTAAATCATCATATATTTAAGATCATATATCATTGGCTTACCACTTAGTTATCCTTTTATCGGATCTTATATGAGCATCATATTCGATGTGAAATGTTTTGAACATGCATTCAAGTTTGATAAAAGTTTCCATCAAAAGATTTTTTGAATCAAACATGTAATTAAATGATTATTGAAGCAGTTCACATATAGAATAAATAATTGGAAATAAAGGATTTGTGTTCACAAGATTCTTTTTGTATTTAACCCCAAAATAATGACCTATAAATGATGAAATCACCTAGATATATTGTTTTTCAGTGAAGAAACTTTATCTTTCTCATCTGATTTCCACTTTGATGTCCCAAAAAACATCATTCTTGTATTTTTTTAACTACAATATTCTTTTTATGAATCAATATCCATTCTATTACCATTCATTTCTTTGGAGATTTTCCTCTCAAATTTTTTAATTTCATGCTCAATATCACAAACATGAACTATTTTTTCATAATCAAAATCAACTTATTTACAATCACCTTTATCACTAATTTTCCAATCATCATTTTCATAAAAATATTGAACAACATTATCATTACTACTCTCATCATCATAAGGTTTATCAACCTCATTGTAAAGGTTATAATTTTTTCAAAACTGATTGTCCTTATAAAATTATCTTGGTTGATTCATCTTGTCAAGTCCTTATAGATATCTTGTTATAAGTACTCTCTTTTTCTTGATATTCTTCCACAATTCTTATCACAACATCACTTTAATCTTCCTCTTCTTCTTCTTGTTCTTAAAATATGGGTTCTAGTATTGAAATATATTTCTATCTAGTTTTTTAATGTGTTTTATGAAAAAAAATTCATTTAAAAATGTGTAGGTTTAATTTTTTAGAAAATGGTCATTAAAGGTGACATCGAGGGTGCTGACAACCCTCCCCCACAACTCGTTTGGACTGGATTGATGATATGGAAAAAGAGGGGGGTGGGGGGGGGGGTTCCACCCCTCCCCTTTGCATGAGGCGAATGGCGGCATCGGTAGTGCCACATTTTCCCAAATAGAATGATGAAAGGTGGAAGCATTTGTGCCACCTTGCCTTAGATTCCCAAAAAAGGGAACCCGCCCCCTTATCCTCAGTTCCACCCCCCCCCCAACTCTCTTCATTTCACCTCTTCTCTCCATAAAAAACCATTTCTCATGTGGTGGAGTTGCTGGCCCAAAAGAAGGCTCAGTCTTTTGTGAATCATCCTTTAGAGGTATTTTTTATTTAATATAGTTGTTTTTATTTATTTTATTGAGTTAATTTTAGTTCTAGATATTTATTTCCTTATGTAGTTTAGATAGTTTTAAATTTTTTGTTTATTATGTTGTTTAATTAGATATATATAGTTTAGAATAATTATCATTATTATTAATGATTAAGTATATATTAAGTATATATTAAGAATATATTATGTATAGATTATGTATAGAATAACCGAGGAATAAATATGGTTAATATTTGGTGGCATAAATATTATGTTTTTATCTAAGAAATTAATTCCCTATATTGATACAAACAAGTGGATATGCATCTGGAATAGAGGTACCAAGGGGTAAAACCCAAAACCACTGCATTAATATAGACTCGAATGAGAACTGGTGCACGGTAATGAGCCTTGCTTCACCCTTGGTTTGACACACCTAGGGGGTATGCTTTAGATAAATTATATTTTATTTATAAACTAAAAAAAACGTAATAAAAGAAAAATAAAATTAATATATTTATTAACGATAAAATGGTAATTAAGATGATATAAAATTAAATGAACAAGGATTAAGTTGTTAATTAATGAAAGTTTTTATTAGTAATTGAATTCTTTTTAGTTAGTTTTAACGATGTTATTTATTAAGTAGTTTAATTAGTACAATATAGTTTATAAATAATATTTATTATTAGTAATGAATTAGTATAGAATAATTAATTAATAAATTTTTATTAAAAATGAATACATTTGATTAGTTCATTATAATTAACTAAATAAAATCATATGATTAATGATTAAAGAATGAAAAATTAAAATATAACATAATAACGATTAACTAGTGATTAAATAATGATTGAATAGTTAAAAAATGTCCTAAAACATTACTGTCATTGTTTAAGATATAACAAGATGTTCTAAAATTTTAGTATCATAAATTTTATATAGTTTAGAAATAATTTTTTTATTCGTAATGATTAATTATAGATTAATCAATGAATAACTTAGGATTAACAGATAAATACATGTAATGATTAAATAATAATACATATCATTCATAAAATGACAATTATAGTTATATAAAATGAAATGGAGAGAAAAAAACACATTAAATCACAAATACTTTTTTTTACAACATATAAGAAATACCTTGACATTTATCAATTAAACATACATCAGATGAGATGAGTGTGACATCATAAGTGATGTAAAATCAAGTTTATTTTTATTTGGTATCTTAATAAAATCATCAAAAGATACGTACTTAATAATTAATGTACATACTTGTAGAAGATTTTATTAAGCTATCAAATGAAAATTAGTTGGCTTTTACCTCACTTTTGAGGTTAGGGTCATATCATCCAACCCATGTTTTGTTGAAAAATATTTGTATTTATTGTATGATGTAAAACATTCATGTGTTATTTTATGTGTTTTTTCTTCTCTATTTTACTTTATATGATTATAATTGTAATTTTATTAACGATAAAAAACTAATTTTAGTTTTTCTATTCTTTTTTTACCTTGTTTTCCGAATGATTTTGTGTCTTATATTCTAATAAAATTTATTATGACATATAAGGGTATAATAATATGTTCTAAAATTGATGTATAATAAATATTATATAGTCAACCATCATATTCACTATCATAATCTTGATAAAAAACATTTTTAATGTAGAGATTAATGTTTTCCTCTATGTACTGCAACATGGAGGTTATTTAAATAGATCAAGGAGCTTCTTACAATACACAATCAATAATAGTGGTTAGTATAGTTTATTAGATAAACCTATGTGACATTCATGATATAGTTTGTTGTTCATTAAATCTGGGACCCAATAAAGAGATCAAGTCTACGAGCTATATAAATTTTCAATTCCCAAAAACACTATCGCATTTAGCTTGTCATTTGGCTGCTGATGCGTAGTGAGTCAAAGTAATAAATGTATTTTCAGAGCAGTCAAATTGTACCACGATAATGATATATCTTGATATGTATTCTGTAAAACAATATCTTCTAGTTGTACGAAGACATAAGAATAAAAAATGGTTTAAGATGGTCCACCCCATGAAATTGAGCCTATTCAAAATGATGTAGAAGAGGAAAACCTGGAAGATATCCCCAATGTACATGTCAATCCATCTTCTGATGACGAGTTTCGTAATGATTAAATAGATGGTGGCAATAGTGCTAATGAGGAGGGACCATCAGACGTGTGATAAGAAATTTATAGACATGAATTAGTTGTATAACATCCTCGACCCAAAATAAATCATCCATCATTGTTTGCATCTTGGTCAGAAGAAATGACACGTGTGCCAAAATTCTACAATAATGTTATCACACCTGCAACTGAGTTTCCTAGAGTTGTACCAAATACGTTTAGTGATTTGGAGACAACATTATATGTTAGAAAAAATTTCCTATTAAATATGAATTAAAAATTATGAAAACAATATTTCACATTGTGAGGCTCTACAGATATATATTTCACGAATCATGAAATAGTAAATCTCTGATAAGATTTGAGAGTTATGGGGATTTCTGTAGCTTCCAATTGAGGGCTATCTGGTACATTGCATTTGGAGGTGGGAGGATATCGAGGACAGGGTCATCTTATACTTGTGTTCAACCAATCCTGACAAATGATCATATCTCATTGGATGCGGAAATTGTGTCATCCATTGCTGTTGAGATGATTTGGACACGCCAAGATGTTTTGATAGACCTAGTTCAAAAGAGTATATAAGAAACATCCAGTTATAATATTTCCTATAATAAGACAATGATGGAGAAACAAATGACAATTTTGAAGGTCTATGGTGGTTGGGATGACTCGTATCAGGTGTGCAACAATTTAT
Organism: Viscum album; assembly: GCA_963277665.1. Classification (NCBI taxonomy): domain Eukaryota; kingdom Viridiplantae; phylum Streptophyta; class Magnoliopsida; order Santalales; family Viscaceae; genus Viscum; species Viscum album. The sequence continues at coordinate 1,892,957,609 of OY728156.1, forward strand.
ACCCATAATGAGGCACCATAAAAAAGTTTTCTTCCACCACAACACAATCAATAATTTATGTCAAGATAACCAACATGATCCATACAATGATCAATATCATCATATTTTTTGGTCATTCCACTCATGTATCTCCGCATTTTTTTTAGTAAATAGTTCATTCAATTTAATGGAAAATTTCTATAAGGGAAATAAAAGGGCATATTTTTGATTGCTTCAACCCGAGATAGAAACCCTACACCTCTTCCACATGGCGTTTCCATTGAGTAGAAGGAAAACAGTGAATCATGGAGTTGGTTCTTGTAATGTACCAACAATCATTTCACCATCATTTTGGGTGTCTGTTTGATATCTAATCGGCATCAGGCAATTAATGAGGAAATCAATGAGAACCATAATTCATAGAGATCCCCAAATGCACATCGTCAGTACTAAACTATACACATTACATGTAATGATTACAAAACATTCCATATTGAACTTGTGAGAAAAGAAATCATTAGGCTTGGTACACATCATATTTATTATTATTGACTATTTTGACTTAAAGATAAAATTAATTTATGAGAAATATCATCTATTTTATGTATCATATGATCTAGATCAACATATTTTTGAATAAATTTTAGAACAAATATGAATATCTAGTCATGAATTTTAAGTTTTAATGATGTGGATTTGAAAAGAAAAATAGGAATTTGTATTTTATGGGGGGATGTGGTATGGACACATGACCAGAATCATTTTGGAGTGCATAAATAGTTTCTTTAAGAGTAATAAAAAGTTTTTAATAACTATTGTAGTTCATGATACATTATATCATTGTGTGAATTACTTTGTTGATAGAAAAAAACTAGCCACGTACAAAATTCAGTAGGGGATAAGGTATGAAAGAAACTTTCAAAGAGAGATTGAACAAAATATTGAAGAAGATTCTAGTTATTATGTTTTCATTTTTTGACTAGAAGACACTAGATTTGAATTTCAAGATAATTTGGACCCCCATCACAAATAGTATTGGTGAAATAATGGTCGTATTACTAGAAATGAGGCAATGAAAATGTGGAAACTTTTAGGCCTAACGGTTTCGATGTGCACACACCATTGTATCATTAGCCTATGTAAAAATTTCATGGAATCATATGTTGATCTGGTGTACCGGATGAACACAATTAGTAACTATTTTTCTTCTCCTCGGATGGTTATTGGGGAGATTTCTTACTTCCCATTTGATAATGGATAGCCCCTAGTGATACCTGAAATCAACCAGTTGCATACCCATGGGAGAGAAAAGGCCATCAGGATGCAGATTGAGATGTATTGGCCTTATGAACAATGGAAGAGTTTGTGATGCACCATATGTCATTAAGAAGGTCATAATCAGAAATGATGAACAAACATTGTTGGGTCGAGTTCACACTCGCACCCACAATGATGTATTATATTCATTGTGATATTCTCATATTGTAAATTATATATTGTTATCTCTTCATTTTCACCTAGGTTTAAAAAAAATTATTTGACTAATATTCTATTAAACTATTATATAATTAAAAAATAGTATCATATATTACAGTATATGAAGACTTTATAAACATTATTTATAATAAATATTATATGATCAATCATATTTTCCAATATTAGTAACATTATCAAAACTATGATCAAAAAACAATTTCGATATATAGAGTCATGTTTTATCTATGTGTACTACAATCGAGAGGTCATAAAAACTAGGAAAGGATATTTTTATAACACATAACCAACAAAAGTGGTTAGTATAGCAAATTAGATATCATCTATTGAACTTCATGAAAGATGTTTTGGGAAATAAACCACAACACATGAGGAATAAGGACAACAAATATGGGGGAGGAATTAGTTTATGTCATCACCATCATCGTTGTCACATTTCCTCTGACATTATGGTTTAATCCCCACATATTCATACTAGAAACTATGTTAGTGTAATAGAATGAGATGTATATGTGAGAAAATAATCTTGAAACAAACCATCATGTGGATAGTCATAAATAAATTACAAAGCATGCGATTTTATAATAAAAATTTACAAAAAGAAGACAATATTATTATATATATAAATAGGTAAAAGAATATATTACAAAATACACTTTTATAGGTAAAATAATATCTTCAAAACACATTAATAATATGCATTAAATATCATTAAGACACACCCCTTTCTTTTGGTAAAAATAACTTTATAAAACAATGTGAATAAACATGGAATGTCTGGAATTCTATAGGTCATAACATTCTATTGAACATAACATTGCATTTACATTTTACACTTATGAATCATTTCATTTTATTATATATTGATGGATATTGACATACTAATCACTAATTAGGATAGCCATGTTTCTCATGTCTTGTTAGATGTTGGTGAGTATCGATCGACAATGGAGCATCAAGTGCACCATTTTCATCATAGGGAGCCTTTACATGTCAAAAAACCCTTAGTGGGTCATGATAGCTTCTATGGAATTTCCTTATCAAATTTGAAAATTTTCAACCATCACCTGCTTATTTCCCTTGTAGAGAGGTGGAGACCAGACACACACACATTCCACATACCTGAGGGAGAGATGACCATCACCCTCTAAAATTTGGAAGTTATTCTCAATCATCCTATCAAGGGGAAGCTTTTATTTGACCCACTCATTCATCTTGGACTGACCCTGCTTAGTAATTATTTGGGATTGAATTTTTTTTGAATGTAGGGATACATATTGAAAATGAATATCTATTCCTTGGTTAGGGAAGCAGATTCCAAATTTTTTTGGTGATGCTGATGAGCATACTCCCATAAGATATGCTCATGCATATATATCACCGCTCGTTGAAGGGAACATGTTTGATGATCACTTAGTTATGCACATGCACGTGATGTATCTATGCTTACTAGAGGGATTTGATTGGGTTGGGATGTAAAAATAGGTATCAGCCTTCTTGGTACACACGTATAGAGCATTATGCAAGCTATCCCACAATGACCACACAAATCTTAGGGGATGCATCATCATTCATTAGATGTGGGAATGGGAGCGCATCCCCTCATTTCATCATTAGATTTTTGTTCCACTGATTATTATAGAGGTGCTTTATGATACTATTCATGGATGTTGGTGTGATCACTCATCTCTATCGGTTTCTGATTCTACTAGGAGTTTTTGAATTTAAATTCTCAATATTTTTCACTATCGATGTTGTATTTTATAGGTGTTCCAAGAGAATAATTTTCCAAATGGCTCTAAGACAACATTTAAGAGAATATAAGCTCAAGTTGGATTGTCTCTTACTCGAACAGGTATGTATATACAATCAATCACTATCTAACAAATTTATTAATTGCATCAATTTTGGTATTTAGTAAGAATATTTTTTAAAAAAGGTCACATGTCATTTTAGATGTTTTGGCTTCTATAATTGACTATAATGGACTAGTTAACACAATACTACACTATTGGGATTGAATATGATATGGTTGTAGTTCCCCTCATTCATTTCTGTATTATTGAGTGGTAGGAGACTAATATATTCGTGCACTGATTTTTCTATGTTCAGTTAATTACATTACAGATGAGATATACAAATAATCTTCATCACATGAAGTTTAAGGGAGACATGATGAGAACATGTGTGGATTACATGTCGAGTTTCCTGTCTACTAGCATAGATGGCTGGAGCTTTGTATCCAGGGTGTACCTATGAATCAATTCTGTTTTTTAGAGAAGGTCGAGTATGAGTTGTGGTATAGACAGAAGTATATACTGTATCTTAACCGACACGGATGATCGATTCATAAAATTGTACGTCAATAAATTTCGAATAGATTTTTTATTGAACTATTTTATAATTAATTTTGAATCTATTTATTCATAAAATTTTACGTCAATAAATTTAGATTAGATTTCTTATTAAACTATTTTATAATTCATTTTGAATCAATTTACAGATAACTCACTTAGAGTATCTTGTTCTCTTGAGTGATGAAGAGGATGTGGGGGTCTTTAGCCAGGCAACCATCCATGATGAAGTGCTAGAGATGATTTAATATTATAGTGAAATTTTCTGAGAGCATATTTGAGATTCTAGGAATGTGGTATGAGGATCCTACCACATTGTAATATCATACAGTAGATGTTAGTGCTAAGAAGCCACAATGATTTCAATGTAGACCATTTCATGCTGCAGGTGAGGCCTCACCTGCTCCAAAAGTAGAGGATGTCCCTCTAGTAGTCTATCCTCAGCTGATTGAGGATGTGCCTCTGGTAGTATTGGATACCTCTTTTAGGGTAGGAAATATGTAGTTATCTCCTACATCAGGTCCAGATCCATCATATAATTGAGGTCCAGATCCATCACAACCTATGAGAATAGATCCATCACAGCCTTAGTGTATAACTCTATCGCAGACTTGTTCCCCACTATAATGAAGGTAGGTCAATCTACCACCGTAGTTGAAGAAGGACCAGGAGTGCAGTAGGACATGAAGTAGAAAACTCATCCAACTAACATACAGGTGGAGGATGAAAAAGTCAGCATTCTACTGTGTAAGGATCATCCTTTTCCAAGTCATCAGACTACAATGTGAACCCAAAGTGTGTGTCCTATTCATAGACCACCATGGGGGATGGAATATCCTCACCATATACAAAGATATTAATTTCACTTGTTCTTTTAAATGCTTAATGTCTATTTAAATGAACATACTATTATTACTTTCAGTTTTCCTAATATTTTTATCTAGTGTTTCTATTTTCATTTATATGTTAGGCACAATTTATATTTGACAACTTTCAAAGTCAACTAATTAAAACATATGAATAATTGTCATATTTCAAGTAGAAAACTTTAAAATCTAATGAAATATATAGTATAAAAATAATGTAATTAAAATTTAAAAGATATCATAAACATATAAAATGTTGTTGAAAAAATAAATTGTTTTATAAATAATATATATAAATAAAAATGAAAGCAATGTAATAAAAGTTACTCAGAAGCGAGAGTGAAATGAAGGGATGTCGAGGAGAATAAAAATCCACAAACATGACTTTGAAATCTTATGAAATATAAATTATAAGACCCATATAAATGAAAATAAAAACATGTTATAAACATATAAGAAATAGTCAATAATAAATTATGTGTCTTATAGTTTATATTTTATAGCCTAGAAAAGTCACATACTTGAAACATTTTTTTTATTTCAAGTTGGTGGATTTTAAAGTGTATAAATTATTATTCATCAATTTTTTTTACAAATTTATTTTTATATTTGAATATTTATTATATTTTCAATCCATGTCTTAATTTTCATTTATATTCATCTTATATTTTGTATTTTATAAGCTAACAAAGTTATGCACTTGAAATATTTTTAGGTTTCAAGTTGGTTGATTTGAAAGATTATAAATTATTATTCATAAACATTTTTAATGATATTATATTTATTATCAACTATTTATTATATGTTTAATTAACATTATAATTTTCATTTATATTTTTATTATAGTTTATATTTAATAGGCTTCAAAATTAACATACTTGATCAATTTTTCTGTTTCAATTGGGTGGATTTGAAAGAATATAATTTATTAATCATCCACATTCATTATGAAATTAATTTTATTTTTGAATATTTCTTATTAGTATAATCCATGTTTTTATTTAAACTTATATTTGCCTTCTAGATTATAATTTATAAGATATAAAAGTCACATAATTGAAACATTTTTATGTTTCATGTTGGAGGATTGGAAAGCTTATAGATTGTTTTTCAGCAACATTTTTTATGAAATTATTTTTATTTTTGTTAATTTAATATATATATAATCAATGTTTTAATTTTCATTTATGTTTGTCTTATATTTTATATATTCTAGGCAACATATTCCATGTACTTGAAACATTTTTATGTTTAAAGTTTGCGGGTTTAAAAGTTTATAAATTGTATTTCATCAACATTTTTTCAAAAATTCTTTTTATTTTTAACTATTTATTCTATGTTTCATCCATGTATTATTTTTCATTTATATTGGACTTATAGTATTTATTTTATAGGCCAGAAAAGTCACCTACTTGAAACATATTTATGTTTTAATTTGGAAGATTTGAAAGCTGATAAATTATTTTTTATTTAAATTTTTTACAAGTTTTTTATTATTGATTTTTTATTATAGGTTTAATAAATGTTTTAATTTTAAATTATATTTGTCTTATAGTTTTAATTTATAGGCTAGAAAATCCATGTACTTGAATAAGAGATAAATTCTACTATAAAACTTTGTTATATTTATATATATAAATAAAAAAAAATATGAAATTTTTTAACATATAAAAAAGAATATTTAGAACCTAAAAATTAGGGGAATGATGACAGTTTCTTCCTCACCATTGGGCTTAAAGAAAAGGAAAAATCGGTGATACCACCTTTAAGGGACATTTATAAAATAAAATTTAAACCATGATTTTTATTTTATCATTCAAAAAACATATTTAAAAAAAATTCTTTCTTTATCTTATCATTTACTAGAGTCTCATATGGCATTGATTCATTCATGATGGATTCTGGTACAAGAAGTTGTTCAGATGATTTATCAGTATGTCAATGGAAATCTTGGACAATCTTGGATTCTAAAATATTCTTCTTTATCATTATTTATTTGGATTTTTCTCAAGCTCTTCTACCACTTTGAAAATTAATGAATTAGCCTATAAATTGTTTAATCTAAAAACTGCATCTCCTTCCATATTTTTCTTCTTCTTTTATCTCCATTTTCTACAACCTCATCAGAAATGATCATTTGTTTCTTTGGATTTGGCGGAGCAGATACTGACTTAAGTTAAAGTTATTATTGTTTCCATTCCATCTCTTTACCATTTAGGTTATTCATAGTTTCATTGGTGCTTTCTCTGACTTCACTATTCTTGCTATCATCTTGATCATCATTATTTTTAAGTTCAAAGAAGTCCCCTATCTTAACACTAAAACTAGTTCCCATTCTTCTTAGCATATCATCACATAACAACATTCTCTTGAAGACTTTTTATTTTGAGATACAGGGTATTTTGAAGGATTCTATGCACAAGATAATAATCTTCTTCAATATCATAGGATACATAATGATTTGGGACTTGATGGTACCATTCATGATATTGATGATGGTAGAAATAATTACTTAATGAGGTTAAGATACCTTACATTTACCAGAAATTACATCATTAAGATATCACATATCCTTGGGAATCCTTGTCTTCAATTCTCAAAATCCGAAAACCTTTCATCCAAAGAGCAAGAAATCTAAGATTGGCTGACCGATGAGAGATATTCAGTGACTTTACTCTTTAATTTTTGAGGAACTCAATGGCCTTACACTTCTAAAATAATCCATCATTATCAGGTAATTTGTGTGAGTGAAGTATTTTTCTCCATCGTAAGGAATATCTAAGATACGTATAGCCTTAATTAAAGATAAAGAATAAGTCTTTCTATAAATCATGTTAGAAAAAATTTCCCTTCCTCCATATTCATAAAAATAAAAAATATCATATAATTATAAAAGGTCATCCATATATACCAGATCCTGATTCTTCTCATTGGCAACACATAGACTTTCCCATCCATTTTTCTTTATGATTTTTGATATCAAGGAATCGTAAATGAAAATGAAATTGGGTTCTGACAACCTTTCCATAAAATATAGCCAATAATTGATTTCCTTGTTGGAGAACATCAAAGTATACAAGGAAAATTCAATAGACATTAATAGTTTAAGGGAAAAATATAATACTGAATGATTAATTTGAATATTGGGAGAGCTTTAGCTCAAAATAACAGAGATAACTAATATGTGATGTGAATATAGGGGTCCTTTATAAAGGCTTCACGGTGATAGTTTATATTCTCAAATCAAACCATTGGTTAATATTTTATTAATATGATCTAATGGTTGATATCAAAAAAGAAGAATGATTTATTGGTTTTGAGGAAAAATATGATTTTAGGAAAGTGAATCTGACAAGAATTTTCATAAAATAATATTAAAACACCAACAAGGAAAATGAAATTATGATAATATAAGTTAGAAAATGTACGTTCTAGGTTTACCAAAATAATTAGTATTGAAAATGTAGCTCTAATGAATCATTGGTTCTGAAGAAAATTTATTAGGAAAAGAAAATCATTTTAGGCTTTTGAATTTTTTAGATCAAAATTTTATTGAGAAAGGAGATATAAAATGTGATAACAAATGTACTCCCCATATGAATAAGAATAACATAATGTTATTATAACTTTGAAAAAAATTATTTTATGTGATTAACTATTGGTTATCATTACTAATGTTTGTTTAATGAATTCAAATATATCACATGGTAAATGTTTTGTAAATATGTCAGCAAGTTGATCTTTCATTCCAATAAATTAATGAATTATATATCCTTTAAGTATGTGATCTCAAAGAAAGTGATGCCTAATGTCTATGTGCTTTTCAGGATAGTAATATGCAAGGATCTTGATTAGGTAAATTTCACTATTATTATCACACATTATCTTTTTTTAGTAAAACTTATGCCATAGTCTCTGAGAGTGTTTTTCATCCACAACACTTGAGCAGAACAACTTCTAGCTACAACTTATTCAGCTTCTGTAGTTGAAAGTGATACTAAGTTTTTCTTCTTTCATGACCAAGAAACTAATGAATCTCATAATAAATGAAAAGATATAGAAGTAAATTTTCAATCCATAATACATCCACCAAAGTCAACATATGAAATACATTAAAAAATAATTTCCAAAAGAAAAGAAACGACATAAATCCATGGTTCCCTTTAAATAGCGAAATATTCTTTTCACTTTTTTTAAATGCGATTATGTTGGATTAGATTGATATCTTTAACATAAGCATACTGAAATCATTATGTTTTGACAACTATCTATTTAGTTTAATAAAATTCTTATCATACCACAAAAAGAAGTTTGATTCATTGGATTCCTTGCTTCATCAACATCGAGAATGATTGAATTTTCAATTAGAGTACTTATAATTTTAGTGTTTTCATATCCGTAATGCTTACGAATATATTTGATATACTTATGTTGAGATATATATTATCCTTCTTGTTTTTTTAGAAATTAGAAATCTAATAAAAAATGTCAACTCACCCATCATACTCATTCCAAACTTAGATTTCATTAGATTTTCAAATGAATCAGTTAAGGATTGCTGAGTTGATAGGAATATAATTTAAACAACATAAATTTTATCAATCAATACATTTTTATTATCTTTATTTATAAAAGGTTTGGACCAACAGTTATCTTAACATAACGATTTTGAAACAAAAATCTTTTATGTCTATGATACCAGGCTCAACGGTATTGTTTACGTCCATATAAAGCTTTGGTAAGTTTTTAAACATGTTCAAGATGTTTTGTATCTTAAAAAACATGAGTTTTTTCAACATAAAATTCCTCTTGAAAATATTTTTTAATAAAAGCTGACATCACATCCATTTGAAAAAGTATGAAATTAAATAATGTTGCAAAGGCAAAGGAAATTCAAATAGATTCAAGTCTAGCTACTAGATCATAGGTTTCTTCATAGTGTATTTCTTCTTGTTTATTATAGCCTTAAACAACTAATCTTGCTTTATTACATAAAATGGATCCATTTCGATAACATTTAATTCTGAATACCCACTTTACCCCAATTAATTAAGTTTCATCAGGTCATTCAACCATGGTCCATACTTTGTTCCTTTAGAATTCATTTAGTTCATCTTTCATAGCTTTAATCTAATCATCATCACTTAATGCTTCATCAATGCTTTTAGGTTCTAATTAAGAATGAAATTATATATCTTATACTAAATTTCTCAAATAACTTCTACTAATTTTTGATTTACAGAAACAATGATAAAATCATTGGGATTATTCTTAAGAAACAACTGATTTGGGATTTTAAAACCTCTTCCTCAACATATGGTAAAAAATATTCAAGGGTAAATACAATATAAAAATTTTCTTTAGTATTTTATTTATTGGAAGAATCTTTCATCAAAGTTTAATAATTAGTTTTTGAAAACAAATCCGATGATATAGGATGGGGTTTTTTTAATACACAAATATCTGTTTCAACAAATTTAAAATGTACTATTTATTTAATAGTAAATTTTTTTTTGTTAAAAAATATTTAAGCCTTAGATGTTGAGGAATATCCTATGAAAATTACTTCATCAAATTTGGGTGAAAACTTATGTATGTTGTCTTCAGTATTAAAGATTAATATTTTCATCCAAATACATTAATGTTTGAAACATTAGGTTTTTGACCCTTACATAACTCATAATCTATTATATTATAAAAAGGTCCCATTAAAACATGATTTATATAATAACAAGTAGTACTAATAGCATCATCCCAAAAGTGTTTAACAATAGAATATTTAATCAACATGGTTCTGGTTATCTCTCAAAGAATACAATTTCTTCTTTCAATATCATCATTTTTTGACGAGTTTTTGTAGCTATGAATTTATGAGTAATTCATTTCCTACTACAAAAAGTTTCAAAATATGAATTTTTAAATTCTCCCCCATGATCGCTAGGAATAATTATAAATGGTAGGGTTTTCTCATTTTTATCATTTGATGAAAAAGAATTAATATAATAAAACACATTAGATTTTTTTTAGAAAATATACCCACGTTAATCTTTTGTAATCATAAACTAAATCAAATTGATAGTATTTTCCACCAATACATCTAGTTTGTGTTAGGCCAAAATGATCCATATGCACAAGAAGTAATGCATTAGAATTTGAGACTTCACTTATTGTATAAATGCTTTATTTATGTCTCTTTTTCATATTGACAAGGATAAAAAACATTGAAGAGTCAAATCCATGCACTGGTAGATCCTTAACAAGTATTTCCATTAATATCTTTCATAGTTCTCTAAGGTTATAATGTAATATTATACTATTTTATAACCAAAATTGATCTTCCATTACACTAAGGAATGTTAGGAATTAGCTCCCAATATCATTTATGTTATGTGTATTAACATTATCATGCCTATGGGAAGAGAGAATACAATATTCCATAGAATTATGTACTAGGAAATTTTCATTCCTAAAATTATAAAGGTATCCTTCATCACATAATTGTCATATTCTTATAAGGTTTTTAATATGACCCATAACAAATAAAACATTTTAAATTAATGATTTTCCATGAACAACAATGATACCTATACCAACAATTTCTCCATGAGTGTTGTCTCCAAATGTTTCCTTTCAACCATTCATTATAATAATCATTTCAAAGAATTTTTTTTCACCAGCCATGTGTTAAGAATATGAAATATCTATATAAAATATATTCTTATTAGTATTTCCTTTGTTTTCCTGAAAAAGAAATAATTAGACTTTTGGAATCCAAGATTTTTGGCATACGATATTTTTAGAAAGTAAAATCATAGGTGTCTACATTTGATTAGAAAAATAAACATTATGAAAACATAAAGACTTAATTTTTTTAAATAACATGTTTTCTAACAATGTCAACCAAATTGAAACATGGCACAAAAATTATCACATTGGAGAAATAATATTTGATACTAAAAACTGGTTTTGAATGAGAAAAATGAAACACAAACTTATTCCATTGAATTTGAATTTTTTAATACATTTTTCCAAATTATTTACCTCTAGATGTAAAATTTGACAAATTATTATCTACAGAAAATATTTCAGATTTTAGTCTGATGAATACATTCTTATCCTTATATTCATTTGTCGTAGAATTTAAGATAGTCTCTAAACATTGTTCTTAGAGATATAATTTTCAAGATCCTTATAATGTTAATCCTTCTCATAATTTACTTCATCTTGGTTTTTGGAAACATTTTAAAAATCAAGGATTTTCTAATCAAGAGCTTTTGAAAGATATGATACTTATTTTACAAAAATAGAGTTTCTAGAATTTTTTGAATGATGTTTCTTATTGATATTTCTATTTTCATTATCATGGAACATGGAAACCATAGATACTTCTTTAGAAGATAGTAAAGAATTATCTTTTAGTTAAGAGGATTCTTCATCTGAAGATTTATAAAATTTTCATCAAGGAAATTATCATCTAATGGAATATTGATTAAATATTAAGCTATGTGTACCTTATACATGAAAAATTGATTCTCAATAGGAATTTTCATTATAAGACCAATAGTATTTTATCCAGAAGATTCACTGCCCAAATATTCTTTAGAAGAATCACCACCACTGGCACTCCATGTGTCACTAGATTTTAGTTCTTTATTAGACTTAGACAATCAGAACATATTCATGATTATTTATAAATGCATATCCTTTATTTATTTCCATTTGAGAAAAGGAATGTATTGACTGATATGACCTGACCTCATGAATTCATAACAAGTCACTTCTAAATCATTCCAATCCTTTCTGTCTTTCTTCTTGTATATATATTGTAAATCATTCTATCCCAAAATCATGTCCAATCTTCGAGCATGATTTGAAAGATAATTCTCAGAATTACCTTTATCACTTGAATCAGATATATCAATATATTTCATAGATTTTGATCTTGTAACTCATTTATGAGTTTAGGATTTCAAATGATTTGATGTAGTAGTGAAAGAAACCCTTCCATTACCATTCATTTTTTTTATTGATATCTTTATCACTCTTCATTATAGTCTCATTATATTTTATATTTCAAAATAACTAATCAAGAGTGATGTTTAAAACGTTAGTATTCTCATCAATTGTTATAATTTTGGATTCCCACTCACTGGGCATAATTTCTATTATCTTATCCACAAGAATATCATCATCAGGTTCTTTCTAACCATAAAATAAAGGTTGTTGGAAATATTCATAATTGTTTTTGAAATTATTAAATAGGTTCTCTATAAGGAAACATAAAATTGTTATATTCAATTCTATCATATCTCTTCTTGTTTCAATGACCTTGGATATTCCAAAATATGTAACCTCTAATTTCTTAAAAATGAAATTAGTAGCTTCACAAGATGAAAAGTAGCTATAAATAATCATAGTCATCAGAACTAATAAAGTATTATGTAACTTGAAGTTATGTTAATAATATTGTTTTTCTTGATTGGAATTTTTTTTAATTTCATTACCTTGTGTCTTCCAATCTCTAGTTAACATAAAAATTTTACCCAAAAAGGTATTTATAATAAAAGTATTTATCATATCTCTCTATAATTCATAGTGATTTCCATTAAAAATTGGTGGTCTTGTAAGATATAGATTTAATATAGGACCAACGTTCGTTCCTCCCATTCTATAAGAAAATAAAAGAAATAGTTTTCAGAAAAAGGTTAGTAGTAAAATTTTATAATCAAGTACTATATATATGAAATCTTAAGAAAAAATTGAACTAGTAAAGTTAAGAATGAATAGTTTGAAAAAGATAACATATATGTTACTATACGTATTTCAGAGACCTCCTATGATACCTATTGTAGGACCAAAATGCATATGTAGATTGATCAATTAAAAGAGTGGGTGAATTTTAGGTTTAAAAAAATCTGTGTTTATTCTTAGGAAAATATAAGTTTAACAATGTTAAACAAGATGGATTCACATAACCTATTTAGTTCTTTTCAAAGAAACTAACATTCATAGTATTCGATAATGAAACTTAAGACACATATACTTTTAGAAAGATTCTACATTCAATTAGATATAATCTTATTTATATTAGAGTACAAAATTATAATAATGTATAATAAAGTTATACTTTTTTCCATTAACAAAATTCAGCAAAATTTAAACTCGTAACAAATTAGGAAAAGTATAATAAATCATTTAACCCAAAGATAAGGGTATCCAAAAACCTTGGATAATGGTCCTATGATTTATAATTAAATAAATCCCATCTAACCCACACTAGGGTAATACCTTGATATGATGATCAAAATCTGTCTTGTTATCCCTACAATCCCTTGATCTCTACGATGATCAAGACCTCAGTCTTCCTCTCCCCGGTAGCCCTCAATTGATCAGCAATAATCAAAATCACACTAGTATGGCTGAAAAATATGTCCTCAGCTTGAACAGGTATTTCGCAGAATTCACTCAAGGTTGATTGAACAGAGGTCTCACAACATGTAGTAGTTCCAAAAAATAATTTTTTGGGCGTTTAAATGACTCAAATTTATAGGTGAAAACCCCAACGGTCGACATCATCCTACAATTTATATATTTTCATAAATTTTCTAATAGACCTATACACATGTCACTTAAAAAATGGTTAATTAAAAATTTATTGTGTGATATTGTTTCATGTTATTAAACATGTAAAAAATTACCAAGTGTAAGAACTAATAATATGAAAGAAAAATATTATAGAGAAACATAAGAATAATATGATATGATAAAATGAAATGATAATTTATAGAGATTTGGTAAATGTAAGACAAAAATTTTATAATATTCTTAAGAAGGATTAGAATAAGTATTTGTGTTTTGATGAATTCAGAATCTTATTTCTAAAGATATTGGCATTTTATTTCAGAATAAATCATAGTATGATTTCAGAATAGATCAAGTCTGATTTCAGAAGAAATCAGTGTTTGATATTAGTAGAAATCGGTTTATTATTTTAGGATAAATTTGTGTCTAATTTCATGAGAAATCAGATTATATTTTCATAAGAAACTAGAGTGTGATTTCATATGAAATTAGAGTATGATTCTCGAAAAAATTGGAGTGTGATTTTAGAATAAATTGGAGTTTAATTTCAAATGAAATCAGAGTCTAATTTCCATAGAAATCGGAGAATGAATTATAATGAAATTAGAGTTGTATTTCAGATGAAATGAGTGTCTGATTTCAGAAGAAAATAGGTTCTGATTTCAGATGAAATTAGATTCACGATTCTTGCGAAATTTGATTCTATGAAACTATAAGGTTCTATGTTAAATAAGGATACACATTTTTTTCTTAAGAAATAGATGGTTATGTTTTGTTTGATAAAAAACTCGGTAAGACATTGAAAACCATAGGTGATGATAGAAACATTCTCAGACATTGAAAATATTCTTTAAGATAATGTTTCTTAGATAAAATTAATTTTTACTTTGAAAATGGGTTTGTGATTTTCCAAACAAAATGGAATAGAGAATAATGAAACTTATTGACTCCATAATAATTAATGCCTCACCATTGGATTTGTGGGTATGAATTTTATTAACTAAATTATTATAAATTAATGTTCTATATATGTAAAAAATATATTCATTTGTTACGAATTGATTAGAAAAAAATAAAAATCATATGAAATGAAATGTTATATTTTTCTATAAAACATTTTTTAGGTGCACAATCTATTTTTATCATAACATATTAAAAAAATAAATTCCTGGGAATGATTTTAGGGAAATTTATATATTTTAATTTAAAAAAAATTAACGTTCATCAAATATTTATTCTATTCATGGAATAAGAATAAAATCCATTTTACTATATAAAAATGTATTTTTTTGTAAAATAATATTTTACATCATGTGTTACACTTTTATTTTTAAAATTAAATTATTCCACTTTTAGGAATATAATATTATTAAATATTTTCCTTATTTTTAATTAATAGGTTCTAATTTGGTACATATACACCTTTTTTATCAATATGAATAGTTACTATGAAAAAATATATCACCATTATAATGGGAAATTGGGATAATATTGGATAAAATTAAGTGATAAGGCCATAATATTTCATCTTAATTATTAATTAATGATGATAATTAGACACTTAACAAATTAGGATCTAAATGTATTTTTTTTGATGAGATCATTTCCATGAGAATGACTTAAATAATATTTAAATCATTGAAAGTTTCAAAATGTTAGTTTGTTTATTTTAAATATCTCTTATATATCCACATATGAAAAAATAAATTTATGAATTAATATAAGTGTCTATTTTGAGATTAATAATATTATTTTCATGATATTATTTTATTTAAAAATTTTAGTAATTATATAGTGAATTCTTATACAAACTCGATAAAATATATCTCCAATTAATAAAAAAAATATGATAAATGAATTATAAATATTAAATTAAATGTAAATTGAGTAAGATAATTTGTGGAATTAATTTTTAGAGGAAAATTACATATTATTTTTATGTTAAATAATTCAATTATGATTATAACTTTTTCTTTGTGTCATTTTTAGTCAAATTAAATGAATCCTGAATAAATGTGAAATAATGATATTTTATGTGAATAATATATTATTATACAAATTAAAAATTAATTAAAAAAATCGAAATAGTAAAATGGGTATAAGATATGGTCTATAGCTTATCCCATTTCTCTTAATATTTCATTAGAATCCATTTTTTAGAATTACCAAAAAATATTTTAATCAGTTAATACATTCCAAGGGTTCATATCCCCTCACTCATAAAAGTGTACCTCACCTTTCTATTCATCACACCACATTTAAATTATATCACAAATAACCTCTACCAGTTTTTCATCATCTCTCAAATAAATATTAATGGTGCCATTTTCTTCACAAAATACTAACACTATAGCCCTTAATAAGAGATCAAAAGGAGTTATTTCAAAGAAGTGGTTATCACATTAACTGAAATTTTTTTTTATTCTCTAACATATTCTAAATCTATTATACTATACATAAATTAATAAATAATTTATACTTAGGATTATAATATTTTATTATTATGTAACCACCTTTATTCAACATATTTTCATCAAATGGGAAGTGAATGTATCAGTCATTGGTATCTACAACTTGTCAGGTCCATGTAGAAATACAATTAACATACCATCACTAACTATAATGTATGGGTATTAAAATGGTTTATATTATTATATATATTTATTAAGAAATGATCATACATATATAATGAAAAAAATATCTATCTTCTTTCCTTCCAAGTTGTTGCAAAATGACAAGATCAACTATGTGTATATTTGTACTTCCACCTCTATAAAGTTATGTGATTAGTAATTCATTCTATTTAACATGGACTATAATAATAATGTATTTATTTAATAAATATTATATATTGAATTTTATAGTGATTCTGGAAATTTGAGTTCTTATTTACCATTCTTTGGTTCAATTAATTTGAAAAATAAAAATAATGTTCATTCATACGTATGACCTACAGTAACCATGAATGATGTAATTCATTTTTCTATATATGTATTTTTTAATGACTATAAATAGGTATATAATGGATATATATTATATTTATATCATTATTAAAATTATATAGATGATTCCACTATTATAGAAAGATATGGATAAAAACTATCAAACCAGAACATAAAAGAAAACAGAAGAAGTCATCACCAATAACAATGATTTTTATAAATAAGTGTTAACAAAGGGGTGATAAAAGGTTATCAAACATGATATATATGAGTCTATTTCTTAAATTGATTTATAATAAACATATATTAAATATATATTAGTGTCCCATGTGTTAGAATGATGTCATACCTTAGGTAAGGGATTTTTTACTCACTTTTATTTTGTGGGACACATGCCTTATTAATTTCTTTTTTCATATGTGTGGTATATACACTACACATGAATGTATTTTTGATACTGATGATGAATGTTATTGGATATAAATATCATTATATAGTTCATTCACTCATATGGATTACTATTCAAATAATACCAAAGTGGTAAGGGTATTATGTTACAATCTCATTGTTTATCAACATTGTTTATGATTAGGTTTCCGATGATGAAGTATTATGATCTACTTCTCAAGATACTGAAATGTCATATCATTATGTTATTTTATGATAATAATAATTTTCATTCCATTTTCCTCATCTAATATACTCAATATAATATTATTTTAAAGGAAATCAACATTATTTCACTTTCTGGATGAAAAAACTATTTCTTCCGAATCCATGTTTTCAAAAAAATATTTTAATAAAGATTTTAATATTATCTTATTATTGGTTAATGTGATTTTTTACCCATGAATAGATGTTTTTAAAATGGTTTTAAAGGGGGTATATTTTCATTTTAAAAATTAGGTTATTTTTTAATTTTTAACAAAAAATTTGAAAGTACTATTATGTTTCAATTCATCGAACATGAAAAAAAACATCCCTGCATCATTATCAATAAATGTTTGGAAACATAGATGAAAAGTTTATCATATTATTTTCAAATAAAATTTTTACTCAGTAATTGGGTAATATATATTTAAATGTGAAAATTATATTTTCTTCTATAAATGTTCCATGTGATATTTAATTATCATTTTCTATATAAGTATACATCATTGATATTAATTATGATTTACTAGTGATCTGATCTAATGATATAATTATTATAATTTATCTTGTTGTTTAATTTTTAGGTTTATGAGATGGTTATGAAACCCATTTTATTTCCATGGTTAATCATATAGTGAATTAATGCTATGTGTATGAAACCTTTTTTTGTTATAATGTGTAATGATGTCATGATATTATAAATGTATTATGGTTTTGTTGAAGACAAATGATTGGTTTTAATTATGTGATCATTGTTATAGTATAAAAAATGATGGTGTTTTTTTAAAACCAAGGATATCGGTTATGTTATAACTAATGAAGGTGGTTACACTATAGAAAGTATAGTGGTGATGTTATAACAAAATATGGGGGTTATGTTATAATGAAGGATGTAAGTTACATTATAACCAAGGACATTGGTCACATTATAACCAAGTTTTTGTGGGAAATTTATCTCCCTCCAATGTGTTGGGTAGATACTTATATGTCCTGACATAAATAAGAATAGAATAGGGATTTAACCTTGTTTAGTAATGTAATTTGTCCAATATGATAATATTTAGAGTGACAATTGACTACTATAGTGGTTTGGGTAGTGAACCTATTCTAGAATGATAGACTTTGAAACGATTAGTGGAAATTAAGGAAATGATTTTGTATATTAATGTTTGTTATAAAAACATATGTTCTATTAAAATATTATGTGATCATTTCATATTCATTGGTTCCATTATTATTAAGTTATTTTGAAATGATAATATATTTTCCATGAATAATATTATTATCTATGGTACCAAGGGTATGATTTATTATTATTATTTTCATGATATAATACCCTTATATTCATTTAATTCTCATATGATCATTGATATCTCCATTGTGTACCATTACTGAGAATAAAATATCACCCTTTATTATATTTTAATTCCCACTATTATGAAGAAATGTAGTACATTTGATATGCATAATAATGGTTCTCATTTTGAATAAAATAGTGTGAGATGATATATACGTTTATGAATGTTTTTTTACATGTCTGAGTTTCTAATGGTAGTTGACCAATATGATTCTATCATGAATTATTAAGTTATGTAATGAATATAAATCTATTAAAAATTGGTATATATGTATGAAAATTATGCTTTATTATAGTTGGATTTAGATAAGGCATTAGTTAACCTTTGAATAATATGATAAAATAATATTCATGATAACCTTATTTATAAGTCTATGTGTTGGATAAAATATTAATGTTTTTGTAATAAAAAATAATTACCTTAGTAAAACCTAAGGTTTAATAAAATTTGGTGTCACAATTTAGGCTTCCTATAAATGTATTTCAATATTATGTGGTTTTCCATTATGATAATTACTGATCACACTCTAATTTTTAATTATAATCATTGGTTTGATCTTAAAGAAATATTGTTATTTCTAAATGAGATGAAAATTTCTATGATTTCCCTCTTGATAAATAAAATGATATAGAGATTGAATATAAAATTTCATTGTTATGATGACATATTATTCTCATTCTATGATGCATGGTGAGATTCCAAACATGGAAAAGTGGGAACATCATTCTTCTAATTCCATTGTGAGTTAACACACACCCTCTTTTAGTGGATCCAATGACCCCTAGTTGATAAATAATTTATTAGTACCATTCAAAAAATATTTTTTATCCTTCAAAGTTATGAAAATGATATAGTTATATTGGTGGATTATTATTTGGAAGGGGAAATAATTCAATGGTATATTTTTATCATAAACATGAGGAAATATGATGAAACTGACTCCATATGATGGGATGAGTTTAAGAGAATATTTTTCAACTTATATTTTCATTTTATTCATCATATTAGAATGGATAAGGAAATAATTGAGAAAAAATAAAATAATAAGGAAAACAAAATATGAATTTCAATGTATGCTTTTAGATTTATCATCCAACATAAATTTAATGTTGGTAAATTCTCAATTTGCTTGAAAAAATAAATAATGGTGTTATTAATAAAAGAATTAAATATCTATGTAGTAATCAGTAAATTTTCCATCATGGTAGAGGTAGAGATTGTAGTTATCCATTAATATCATGGATTTTTTTTAATAAAAGGGTGATGGAATTGAATTGAAATTATAAAAACATGGAGAGAAGAAGATGATCCTTCCATTTTGATCGTTGTATTGAAGTAAACATAGAAAAAATTGTCTTAATAGATCCAGTAAATGTGTCAAGTGTGGAAATGAATTTCATCTTTCAATTGAATACTGAAATAATAGCATGAAGTTAATTATGATGTGAATATATAGAAATCTACAAACAAAATCTACACAAAAAAACCATTGTTTATAATGCATGTTATATGTGACTTATTTCAACTATCTCATAGTTATGAAGGTTAATGATGATGATTGACATCATTAACCTATTATTAACATATAAAAATTGAACTATCATGTGACCACTATTTCTGATGTGGCATATGAAAACGACATGGTGAAAGGTACACATTAAATACACTCTAAACTGTTAATTTATTATTTGATTCTATATCTAACCACTCATTTATTTCGGAATAATTTTCTATGGGTATCACAGTACCACATGAAATAATATATATTGAAATTGAAGTTGAAACCCTTAATGTTTAAATGATCCCATACCATGTCCATGATTCGTCTATTGATTAATATTATGGGAATGTTATTCCTGGAATTATTATCAATAATTATTTTGTGATTTCGATGTTATGATAGGAATAAATAGGATTTATTAACACAAATCTTGAATTAATTTCCATGGAATGGAAATAACATTTGATATTTTATATTAACATAAAATCATTTATCTGTTTGATGGTAAATAAGATATTGTGATGGAAATTATATCCATCATTTGTTTTATGAGTCCAATTAAAAAGGGGGTTTTATCTTTTATGGTTGAAAAGAAACTCAACATAAATGATATGCATATTATATAAGATTTTTTGGATTTATTTATGACATAATTTCCTTGTCATCCCCCAAATCATGAAGATGAGTTCAAGAAAAAACCCATTCATGGTTCTATACATATTTCTAATTGTCCATATAGAATTACCTTCATTGAAATTCATGAAATAAAAATAAACTATAAGATAGTATTGATAGGTGATTAATTTTCAATGTTCATCATAATAGGGTGACCAAATTCATTTTTTTAAAAGAAATATAGACCAATTAGGCTTCACATTTATTATCATCAAAATAATAATTTCACTATCATGACCAGGTATCGTCTAACCCAATTTGATGCATTGTTTCATCAAATGTGTGGAGTTCAATAAATCTCTAAGACTGATATTCATTCTTAATATCATAAATTGACAATTGATAAGGAGTATATAAAAAATAAAACATTAATTACATGGTATATAAACTATAATTTTTTAGTTATTCCATTCGGTATCTCTAATTCTCCCATTATATCTAAAAACATAATAAATAGAGTATTTAGAGATTACTATTATATACTTGTGGTATTATTTGTTGATGATATTATTAATAATTCAATGATAATGAAAGATGACTAATATCATTCGAGAACTGTGAGGAAAAGATTTAGAAAGAAGAATATTTATAAACTATTTACAATGTGTGAATTTCGCCTTTATAAATTTTCATTCTTGGATAATATAATATAATTTTAGGGTATATTAGTTGATTATTTAAAATAGTTATTATTTAATTATTTCATAGAATAATCATTGAAAATAATGTCTATAGTTTTCTTGGTTTGGATGAATTTTTTTGTCAATTTTATTAGTATTTCCCTAGGTTTTCTAATCAACTCAACATGATTACTCATAAAGGAGCATTGTACATTTCGATAGAATAAGATGTTGAGAATTTCAGTGAGATGAATTGATGGTTGGTCAATGCCCAAGTAATGAAACATCCATGTAGTGGAGAAGGGTTTTTAATCTATAGTGATTCATCCATATTGGGGATGGGAAACATTATCATGGAGAATAGTTTGGTGATTTATTATGCCTCACACCAATGGAATGTCCATGAGAAAATTCTTCAAACTCAAGATGATGAGTTAGAAGTTCTATTTTTATTATTAAAAATATGGTGGAATTATATATATTTATATATAAATGTGTGATATATATAGATACCATAAAATTTTATTCAATATTATTCACATCAATGTAAGAAAATGGAAATTCTTTTCAGGTATGTTTTCCTTTTATGGTCATTCTTGAAAAAAAGAAGAAATTATGGAAATTCTAAAAGTACACGACATGTAATTTATGAGTACACAATGTGTACACGGTTATGTAGTACCCCTGGTATGAGGTATGTGACCCTTGATTCAGTTCTTTTGTTCTTTTTTGAAGTGGATGGTTGATGTTTGGACAATTCTGGGGAAAATATTTAATGTTTTTGAGGTCGTGCAGGGCTGCACGGTTGGTGTACGGTCTAAAAACACCATGCGGGCATCCCATGAGACCGGGAACCATTGAAAGTGGGCTCAGTACGGGCGGCGCATGGTTTGTCAGACAATGCAGGAAAGTTGTGTGAAGTCCTTAGGTGAGACAATGGCAACCACACGGTGGGCATACAGTTTTCCAAACCGTGCGGGGTAACTATGCGGCCACCTAAAGATTTGATTTTTATGTCCCATCCCACTTGGGATTTCCCATTTTTCTTTCATTCGTCCTCCCACTCGTGGATCACATGGGAGTTCCAGTTATCAGAGGATGGGGGAGCTCCTTATCTTGTTTTAGAGGTAAATCGAAGGGGTTTCTTGGCAGATCGATGGCTGTTCTCCTCATGTAAGTCCCTATTTTGGTTCTTTTAGGTTTTAGTTAGCGTTAGACCTCTCACCACTTAGTTTCCTACATCTTCAAAGGTTTCATGTAGATCTAGGGTTGTTTTGCCTTTTTGTGTTAATGGTTGAGCTTGTTGTTGTTAGGGAAGGGTATTTGAGTTGGTTTTGAGGAGGCGTTCACCCGATTTGGAGTGTGTTTAGTAGAAGGGTTGATTTAGCCAAACCCTATGATTTTTGTGGTTTGTGCCTTTCCATTGCAAGTATTTTAGTTATATGTGAAATTGTGGCCATACCCATAATCAGGGTATTGTGCATTTACCATATTACCCCTGCTAATTTTGTTTCATGATTGTATGATTGATTATAGGTCATTTGGATTTCAATAGGGTTGAATGGTATGTTTTGGATGTGTATTCCCATGCATGTTCTATTTACGTCTGTTTGGTCTTGCTTAGACTTTTTGTCTACCCTGCCTGTTTTTCCCATTCCTTTTGTTGTAGGTTGTACTGTCTGTTTTCTAACATGCTTCATATGATGTAGACTTATTTGACAAGTAGTTCTTGAGGTTTAATTTTTCTGTGTTGCATTTCTATACTCGCTGACAAACACATTGTCATGAGAACCTAGTGTAGTAGACTGTAAGGGTAATTGACCGACTGAGCTTCCTCAGAGAGTCATCGAACAATTTTAGACTATGAAGGGAATTGACTGAGTGAGCTTCCTAAGAGATTCTTTGACCACTTGGGGCTATAAGGGGAATTGGCAATGTGGGAATCCTCATACAGTCCCTGACTACCATAGACAATAAGGGGAATTGACCGTGTGAGCTTCCTTAGAGAGTCTTGAATCACATTTGACTATAATGGGAATTGACTATGAGTGAATCCTCAGAGAGTCTTTATATATTCTTATGATTGAACCAGAGGGGATAGGCTGCGTGTACTTCCCGGAGGGTTACCTTGCTTTATTTTCTATTTATTTGATATGTGGAACTGTTTATTGCTGAGTACTTCCATGTTTACTACATTCTGCATATTACCTACCATATATATTCACTGACTATTGGGAACAAATATTTGGGTGTTTTTCTATTGGGATTTAGTCTCACAACATATTTTTGTCATTCTATTAGTCCCAAACTGATTATATTGATGTAGGTATAGATAAGGACAAGTTCCCTTCTACTTTAGGTACTTGATTTGTTGTGGGGATGGATAACATGGGAATAATCCTAGGCTTGAAATGTTGAGGAGCTGTTTATCATTTTTATTTTGTATATTGTTTTAGTACTATTTGTATTCTAGTATTGTGACAGTTTTTCAACATTCTTACACATATGTATCATGTAACATTATATATACGTTCCATCCGTTATCTCTTCTAGTTTTCTGATGTTCACTTTTGTATAGATTATTACTATTTCCGCGGTTACTATTATTTTATACCACGGTGTTACTCTGCCAATGAGGGAATAGATTCTACATTATCACACCCAAAGGCCCTCGGTGCTAGTCGGCAGCCTCTGGCATTTGGGGAAATTCACATCAGGCCATGTGACAAACCAGGTACTGGGCGACGCTCAGTGGCTTTTGGAATTGGGATGTTACAAATTGGTCTCAAAGGAATTCTTTTCTTCTTGACTTACTGTTTGGAGCATATAGCCAGGGAAAGGATGTAATAGGTACTTGGTAATAAATGATGCATGGGCTTTTCTAACATGTATACAAGGAGAAGCCAATCTACCTCGGTTATTGCAATTTTTTTGGTTTTGGAATTTACTATTGATTGGATTTCATTATTGGGTGGTTCACATGTTTTCTGCTGTTACCATTGGTGCTATTGAGGTTCTATTTCAGTCTCAACCTAATGAGATGAGGGTATTCCATCTCATGAAACATATAGACACTTTATATAGATCGCATGTCATGAATTCTTACCATGCCATCTATGATGTAGTAGCGATTTTATGTTGTTGTGACAAATGTTGTGTATAACATGCATGTTGTTGTTACAAATGCCTTGATAAAATACCTACTACTTTATAGGGTATTGTTTGTGTACGGTTTTGTTTAAATGAACACCAATCTTTGGTTCTTGATGTGTTTTGGGACCTTATGGACCCGAATTTGGTGGATCATTGCCCTGTTTTCCTTGTTATAACATGTATAAGATTCCAATCATTGATTCGTAGGGAGTATGGGCCCTCATGGATCAGAATTTGGCACTTTAAATGTTCATTTCAGTGTTTTTCTGGATTCCAGAGAAGTTTCTGAGGCTTACTATCCAAAGAAACCAATAGTACATTCCGTTTCCATCTGGAACACACTGTGTTGTGTAACTCGTGTACCTGACCATGTAACAAACAACATGGGTCCAAAAATGCTTTCTAGTACACGCCGTGTCCATCTGGAACATGTTGTGTAGTGTGAGCCATGTATTCGGCTGAGTCCCTAACAACACAGGTCGGTGAAGCATGTCTAGTACATTCCATGTAAGTCAGGAAAACACCACATAATCTTGTCTTAAGAGAGTCGTATGGATTAATCATGTAAAAGGACTCAGGCAGGGGAAGAGGATTAAAGTACATGCTGTGTGTTAAGACAACACACCGTGTGTTTGGGGTGTTAAATGACCTAGGTTGGAAGAAGTACACACCCATGTGAAAGACTTAATGGAACATGCCATGTTGGGTTTATACACGCCATGTGATATTGTTTTGTGGAACTTGAATACTTTCATTCTCTTGTTACCTTCTTACACTTCTATGTTTCTGTCCCTATTAATCTTGATCTGAAGTGTGTGTTTGACCATGAAGAGTAATGCCACCGAGAAGTCCTCTAGTTGTTCTCCAGTCACAAGGTGGTGATCAGACACTGGACATGGCTGATTAGGGACTTCCCATAGATCCTCCAGTCATGCTTGCGTTGGCACCAGCCGTTATACCTAACATAGGAGCTGATTCTCTGTTCAAAGAGGGATTTATGAGGATGACACAGACTTTTCCTGGAGCGTTGCCTCCTGTCCCGTTGATGGCAGAATTGACACGTGACTTTCAGCTGCATCATCCTCCCACCTTCTTAGGGGAGGAAGGACCCCAAGTTGCAGAGTCACGGCTAGAAGTCACAATGACGAACTTCGAGCATCTAGAGATACCTCTAGAGAGGAGGGTGAATCTCTCTACCTATATGCATTGAGACTCCACCAAGAGGTGGTGGGATGTGATATCATAGGCGGGTTGCTAGATAAATATGGCTTGGGATGAGATTCAGAGCATCTTTTTTGATTACAAATATCTTAAGACATTGAGGGCCAACCAAGCCCAAGATTTCTTAAGTTTGGAGAAGGGTACTTTTTCTATTATGGATATAGAGCTGCAGCATTTCACGCCTATTCTTAGAGGTGATGAGTTTTTTCCTATAAGGATGTTCGAAGATGGTCTCTTAAACGACATCCAATCACACATGAAAATCTTTTAGTTGACGTTGATATCCTCTACAGTCAACCAGGTGCTGGTCACAGAGTGAAATATGAGGGATTCTAGAGCAGTGGGTGGGGGCAGTTTAGCATCCAGGGTTAGTGCTTCATGGGAAGATAGTAGGAAGTTCCGCAAGGAGTTTTCGTAAGAGGATCCAAGTAGGATGAATGCATCTTCTGGAATCCATGTGGTGTTCTAACAGTGTGGGTATATTGGTAATATGAGGCCACATTTCCCTAGGGACCTAATGGAGTTCCAATATTGTGGCAAGATGGGTCACATTCATCACTTCTGTCAGATCATTTCACCAGTAGCTAGTCAGAGGGGTTCTTTTATGAACCCACATTCAAGAGCAGCACCGCCAATTTCTCACCAGTCTGGCAGTTGGAGTTCTGCCGGTCATCCAAGCTAAGGTGGAGGTCATGGCCATGATGGTTAGTCACTAGTCTACCAGCAACAATAGGGTGGATTAGCTCAGAGTGTTCATGCAAGATCAGAGGGCCATGGTGTAGGCCAGAATTTTGCAGTGGAGCAGACCCAGCAGGAGTAGGATCTCACCCCCTCTATAGTTTGAGGTATGATCCCAGTTTCCTCAGTTTTATCTTCATCTCTTTTCGACTCAAGGGCATCCCATATCTTTATATCTATTGCTATTGTAGAGATCCATGGGCTCTGTATCTTTTCTTATACTTATATCATGACATTGGACACTTCATTGGGGACAAGAACATCTAGTGTACATCAGTTCAAGGGGTTCCCTCTTGAGGTTGGTGGGTGTCACATTTTCTGGGAGCTCTATGTCTTAGAGATGACAGGATATGATGTCATTATTAGAATTTACTGGTTGGTTTCCCTCCAAGAGGTCATCGATTGCTATCGTCGTAGGGTGAATTTAATATCACCATAGGGAAAATCATTTCTTCATAAGGTTGAATGGGATGTCTAGGTGAGTAGAGCGGGCCCAGAGCAATATGGGTTAGGATGAGCTAAATCTTAGATAGCTAGTTTGTATCTGGATATTAGTTGGACTTCGAAGATGGAAATTCCTCTGGTGGTGGATCATTTTAGAGATGTATTTCAAGAAGACTTTTTAGGTTTTCCTCCAGAGCGAGAGGTAGAATTTTTTATTGTGCTCATGCTGTGAGCAGCACCAGTTTCCATTCCTCCTTATAAGATGGATACACCAGATTTGTATGAGATCAAGAAACAATTAGAGGAGTTGTATAAAAAGGGTTTCATCCGACCCATTACTTCACTTTGGGGTATTCCAGTCTTGTTTGTGAAGAAGGCAGAGAGAATCCTCCGGATTTTTGTGGATTATCAGAATTTGAAATAGTTGATGGTCGCGAATTGGTATCCCTTGTCAAGGAATGATGATCTCTTTGTTCATATTTGAGGATCCCATGTGTTCTAAATGATTAAACTGAGATCCAGTTACCATCATTTGCACATTGTACCATCAGATATACCCCTTACAACCTTCTGGAGACGATATGATCAATATGAGTACATAGTTATGCCGTTAGGTATCCCAAATGCACCTGCAGTTTTCATGGAACTGATGAATCTGGTGTTCCATCCACAGTTGGATTTTTCCGTGGTTGTCTTTGTGGATGTTATCTTGGTGTACTCTCACACTCAACACGACCATGGCAAACACCTTGAGATCGTTCTCATTATACTGAGAGAGCATCAGTTATATGCTAAGATCTCAAAATTCCACATTTGGATGGATGAAATTCACCTATTGGGGTCATGTTATCTTAGAGATAGGATTGTCTATAGTCCTAAAGAAATTGAGAGAAGTAGTTTATTGAGAGTAGTAGAAGAATGTCTTTGAGGTGAAGAGTTTTCTAGGGATAGATTAATACTAAAAACATTTCATTCAGAACTTTTCGCGATTAGTAGCACCACGGTCAAGTCTGACTAAGAAGGGTGCAATGTTCTTGTGGTCAAATTCTTGTGATTCATCATTTCATAAGACAAAGGGGATGTGTAATTCATCACCGATACTAGTATTTCCAGACCTAGGAAAGAGTTATACCATTTATTGTGATGCAACATGTGTCGGGATAGGAGCTATGCTTATGTAGGGAGAAGGAGTCGTCGCGTACGGGTCTCGGCAATTGAGGACACATGAGGGGAATTAACTAACGCATAATCGCGAGTTGGTGGCAGTTTTTCATGCTTTACGCTGTTGGGGATATTATATTTAGGGAGAGAATTTTGTGGTTTTCACCATCCATAAGAGTCTCAAGTACATCTTCACTCAGCATGATCTGAAATTGAGACAGTGAAGGTGGGTTAAGTACCATTAGACTTTTGACTTTGATATTGCCTACATGACTGGTAAAGGAAACATAGTGGCTAATGAATTAAGAAGGGGGACTCAGATATAGAAAGCTCAGGAGGCAAGTAGTGAGTGGCAGCTTATGGCCTTGTTTCCTGAGATGCATTTGGAGGTTCACGACAGACAGGGGTAGACTTTACCTTCTTCTATGGCTATTACCTCTACCCTTATTGATCAAGTATGAATGAGGAAGCTATCAGATTATGAAGGAATAGTCCTAAATTAGAGTGTGTCGGGAGAGGAACCTATTATTGGATGGGCCATAGGTGAGTATGAGATCTTGCGTTTCCAAGGGTGTGTATGGTTGCGAGTAGACATACGCGAGGAGCTGATGTGTGACTTTCATTCCCTATTTTGGGAAGTCCATCGTGGCATCACCAAGATGTATCGTGATCTACACTGTCAGTATTGGTGGCTATGTATAAAAAGAGATGTTTCTGGTTTCATCATTAGGTGTTCCCCTTGTCAGCAGGTGAAGGAAAAGCATCGGTGACCAGTATGGCTTTTGCAGCAGTTACCCATTCTTGAGTGGAAATGGAATGATGTTGCAATGGACATCATGACCGGTTTTCTGAGGTCACCTCAAGGGAATTATGTAGATTGGGTCATTATTGATAGACTTACAAAGGTCTCTCACTTCTTTCTGATCAAGGAGACCTACAGTATTGATGAGTTGGGATGGTTTTACATCCGTGAGATTGTACATCTTCATGTAGTTACACATTCCATTGTTTCAAATAGGGATGCACGTTTTACTTTTCGGGTCTAGAACAGGATTCAAAAGGCTTTGGGTATATTGGTACTTTTGAGTACAACTTTCCATTCCCAAATAGATGGCCAGTCCAACCGTATGATTCATGTTCTTGAGGACATTCTCCATGCATAGATTCTGGATTTTGGAGGTTCTTGGGAGAATCATATACATGTTGTGGAGTTTTCCTACAACAATAGTTTTCAAGAAAATATCCTTATGGCACATTATGAGGCTTTATATGGTAGGACATGTTAGTAATCCTTATGTTGGATGGAGGTAGGAGAGGCTGCTATTCTAGGTCCTCGTCTTGTTCAGGAGACCACAGAACATATAAATTTGACTTGGAAGAAGATGGATATCGCACAGTCTTGACAGAAGTCTTATACTGATCAACTTAGAAGACCTATAGAGTTTGATGTTGGGGATAATGTTTTTCTACATGTCACACCGAGGATGGGGCATAGAAGGATCATGAGAAATGGTATGCTTTCGTCGAGGTACATTGCTCCATTTGAGGTGTTAGAGAGAGTTTGACTGATTGCCTATCGGCTGCAGTTACCTTAAAGGTATCATGATATGCATGTCATCTTCCACGTTTCACAACATTGATGTAACTTTTCAGACCCATCTCATGTTTTCCGACCCGAGGATGTTGAGTTGGAAGTGGATGCATCATTCGAGGAGCATCCTATCTAGATGGTCGATTGCAGTAAAAAGGTTCTCTAGGGCTGGTCTATTACTCCGATACGAGGGCTTTGGCAGCACGAGCGAGTACAGGACAAGACTTGGGAGAGAGAGGCTGATGTACGAGCATAGTATCCAAAGTTTTTTGGAGATTCATTTTCTACGCCACTATGTTAGGGAAATTTGAGGATGAATTTCTTTAACGAGGGAAGTTTGTAAGAACCCAGATCTTCTTTTCAGGTTTTTTTTTCATTTTTTGGTTGTTTTTGAGAAAAAAGGAAGATTTTGATATTTTCTAAGAACACGTAGTGTACATTATGAGTACTTGACATGTAAAAGTTTGTGTAGTACCCATGGATTGAGGTATGTGACCCTTATTTTAGTTCGTTTGGCCTTTTTGAAGTATTTGGTTGAACTTTGGAAAATTCTGGGAAAAACTTTTAAATTTGTGGATGTCGTTCTGGTGTGCACGGTTGGCACACGGTCTAAACAAACCATGTAGCCAGCCTAGTAAACTGTCTCCCATGATAGTGGGATCTGCACAGGAGGTGCACGGTTTGTCAGACCATGCGAGAAAGCCATGATAAGTCCTTCGGTGAGACAGTGGAAACCACACAGTTGACGCACATTTTGCCAAACCGTGCGGGGTAACTGTGCGGCCATATAATCATTGGGTTTTTATGTCCCGAGCCACCTAGGATTTCTCATTTTTCCTTTGTTCTTCTTCCCACTCGTGGACCATGTGGGAGTTCCCATTTTCAGAGGTAGGGGTAGCTCCTTAAGTCTTTTTGGAGGAAAATCGAAGGGGTTTTTGGTGTATTGAAGGCTATTCTCCACGGGTAAGTCCCTCGTTTGGTTCTTTGTGGTTTTGAATAAGGTTATCCCTCTCCCGCACATAGTTTTTTAGTTATACAAGGGTTGCATTTAGATCTAGGGTTGTGATGCCTTTGTGTGTTAAAGGTTGAGCTTGCTGATTTTAGGGAAGGGTTTCTGAGGTTGTTTCGAGGAGGCGTTCCCCAGTTTTGGAGTGCATTTGGGAGAAGGGTCGATTTATCCAGACCCTTAGAGGTAGGTGGTTTGAGCCTTTATATTGGAATTCATTGTGTTATATGTGAAATTTTGTCCAATACCCATAATCAGGGTAATGCGTGTTTACCATTTTACCCCTTTCAATTACCTTCCATGCTTGTATTCCTGAGTAAAAGTTATTTGGATATTAATAGGGTTGATTGCAATGTATTGGATGTGTTTGACCATGCATGTTCTGTTTATAACCATTTGGTCATGCTTAGCCTTATTTCCCTCCCTACCTATTTTTCACATTCCTTGTGTTGTAGGGTGGAGTGTTTGTTTTCTAAAATGCTTGATATGTTGTAGACCGATTATCCATGTAGTTATTGAGGTTTACTTTGGCCGTATTGCATTGCTATGATCACTGACTTGCACAGGGCCGTGAGAACCTATTATAGTAGAATATAAGGGGAATTGACTGAGTGAGCTTTCTCAGAGAATCTTTGAACCATTTTAGACTATGAGGGGAATAGATCGAGTGAGCTTCCACTGAGATTCATTGAGTACATGGGGATATAAGGAGAATTGACTATGTGAGATTCCTCAGAGAGTCCTTGACTGCCTTATAATATAAGAGTAATTAACCTTGTGAGTTTCCTCAGAGAGTGATGGATCACTTTTGACTATAAATGGAATTGATTATGAGTGCTTCCAAAAGAGTCTTTATATATTCTTATGACTGAACCAGAGGGGATAGGCTGCGTGTACTTCCCAAAGCGTTACCATGATGGATTAGCTATTTATTTGATATGTGGAACTGTTTATTGCTGAGTACTTATTTATTTACAACATTTTGCTTATTACCTACCATATATATTCACTGAATATGTGGCACAGATCTTTTGGTGGTTACCTACAAGGATTTTGTTTGACACCCTATTTGGGGCATGCTTTTGGTCATAAAGAGATTATATTGCTGCATGAATAGATAACGGAAAATTCTGTTCTACTTCTGGTACATGACTTTCTATGGATCTGGATATCTTGGGACTAAGATTAGGCTTGTGATGCTGAGGAGATGTTTATCTGTTTTCTTTTGTACTTTGGTTTAGTACTATTTGTATTCCAGAATTGTGACTTTTTGGTTGATTTCTTAAACATATGTACCATGCAACATTATATATACGTTCCAGTCGTTATCTCATCTAGTATTCTGATGTTCAATTTTGTAAAGATTATTACTATTTCCATTGTTCCTATTGTTATTTTTGATTGTGTTAATCTGAAAATGAGGGAATAGTTTCCCCACTACCACACCCAAAGGCCCTCACTGCTAGTCGACAACCTCTGGTGTTTGGGAAAACCTGCTTGAGGCCATGTGACCAACCGAGTACGGGGCGCCTCCGAGTGGATTCCGAAACAGGGATTTCACAATAAGAAACATTGAAATTTCACCATATAATATGGTTAGATCTGATTAATAATTATGATTTCTCAATATATTTCCACACAAGGAATTAAAATAAGGTGAAATTTTCACTAGGTCTAATGTATCATACCTGATTATATTTGATGAGGATCCTAAAAGATATAACATTTTTATATTTGTACATGATTGGTATGGAATTATTTAAGGAAGGAAAATGATATTATATTTATCAAATATGTGTTCAATATTATATCCATGTGGTGATTAAAGTGGTGTATAACGACAGAGATAGTTCTACTGAAGAAGGAGATCAATGTTATCAAACTTAACAATGATTGTAATGGAATGGTATGTTTAAAGAACCATGTATGTTTTCCTTCCATGTTTTCACTGTAGAAGGTGTTATTGGATGAGTATTATAATTCATCATTCTCTATTAATTCTAGAAGTAAAAAAGATGTGTTGAGACATGGAATATTATTTTTAGTGTGAAAAATAAATTAGTATATTATAGAGTATTTTTCTCAGTGCTTAGTGTGTTATCATGTAAAGGCTAAAAGATAGATTTCTATGTGGATGTTACAACCATTACCCATACCATAATTGAAATGGGAAACACCACTAAGGATTTTGTCATCATACTCCCAAAAAAAACTAAATCACTTAAGACTATATGTGTTGTAATCAATAACATTAGGAACTCATCACTATAAATTTCTATTTTCAAATATTTCTTTCATTATAAATTTTCATAATATTTATTAATGAAGTGTTAAGTTTGTGTGGAGTACCAAATTCTTGTTTATATGATTGGGATCGGTGGTTTAACTCAATGTTATCATGATATCATTACCATGATCTAGTTATATAGTTGATTTTTAGAAATTATTTTCATCCTCAAAATTATGATCTGTTTAATAGATGTATTCAAACCATACAAGATTGATAAGATATTGTTCTATGGATTATAGAGGTGGTTCGGATCCACACCTTTCCCTAGTTGATTTTTTTACATCAATATCTTTTATTCATGAATTTAGATGGATCCAAATGAAGTTGTTTATGGATAGAATTGTGGAACCCCATCATAATGGGATGTATTTGAAGAATGAAATATATTTGGGATTGTGTAAGATGAGGAAATGACATATAATTATAGATCTATTCAAAATCACATTAAGGAATCCCATAGTCTCCAAACATGTTATGTGGAAAATATTCAATGTGATTTGTATTTGGAAATTGGTGAGATTGTTATCCTGTGAATTTATCTATATAATAATGTTATGAGATTCAGGAATAAGGGAATCATGGTTTCTTCATATATTGATGCTTTTGATATTCTTGACCATGTAGGGTAGTATATTTTCAATTTTTCTTGTCCACCAAACCTCTCTGAAGTTCATGATAGGTTCCATGTATCTCACTTAAGGAAGTACATACTTGATCCACCAAGTGTACTAAACTCATAATTCATACCATTTGAACATAATCATTATTATGAGGAAAACCCAATAGAAATATTATATCATATATAAAAAATTATATGTAAGAAAACTAATCACCATGTGAAACTTCATTGGATAATTAATTAATTTAAAGAAGCTACATGGGAAACTGAGGATGTTATAAAACAGAGATATCCATATATTTTTGTATTAGTGTGGTGAATTTTGAATCATAAATTCATTTTAATGGGGGTATAAAGTAACACCCAGATATTTTATTAAATATCTTTTCAAATATATTTACTTTAATTGACATCTGTAGGTACCCACAACACTATATTTTAACCAACCATAATATACTATTAAAATTTAATTATGTGACAGTTTCCACATTACCATTGTAGTGTAGGATATTAATATTACTAACTAAATTATGTAATATTTTTGTTTTATACATGTATAAAATAAATTCATTGTTTAGCAATTGATTATAAATAAAAATAAAATCATATGAAACTAAAAGTGATTTTTTTTCAAGAAAATGATTTGTATACACACAAATGTGTTTTACCATAATAAAATAAATAAATATATTTCTTATAATGATTTTAATAAACATTAAATATTATAAATTTAATAAAAAATCATCATTCATGTAATATTTTTTATATTCATGAGATAAAAACCAAATCTATTTTACTATTTAAACATGTAAAATCCCGAAAATGATGGATTTCTTTATGTGTTAGGTGATTATTTATAAAATAAATTGATCTAATAGATAGTTATTCAATTTTATTAAATTGAATCTATAATTTGAATATGGAGGTTCAAATTCATTAAATAGTCCCATTTTATGTTTGGTAAATATTATTAGTAACTGTGGTGAAATTTATTACCATGGTAATGAGTAAATATGGTTTATTTATGTAAAATTTATGTTATATGGATATAATGATTCAAAATAATTCCTATTAGATGAAATAAATTCAAACATTATTATAAGAGGCTTAAATTTTATTTATATAATATAAATTTCTCCATGAAAAGGAAAAATATAATATCTAATGGAATAAAAGTTACCAATTTTTACTTTTTGAAATATCTTTTATATCTCCACATAGGGAAGAATTAAAGTTATGAATGAATAGAAGTATTTATTTTGACATTAATGAATGTTTATGTTGATAGAAATTTATTTATTATTTTTATTAATTATATAATAACATTAAATTATTATGAAACACTAATGCAATATTTATCCAAGTATTTAATATATATGATACATTATTTTAAAAATATTAAAATGAATAAAAATTGGGTGAGTTAATGTGTTACATGAATTTTTTATATGAATATGATATATTATTTTTATTTTAATGAATTATATTTAGATTCTAATTATATATTTTTTTATTGTAAATAAAATTAAATAAATAATATCTAAATTGGATATAATGATATTTTATTAAACTAATATTATTCATAAAATAATAAAAATTCATAATTTTTTTAATGAGGACAATGATGATAATATATGGTTGAAAATTTCAATCATTTACAATTAATATTTCATTTTGAACCAATTTTCGTGAATGTAACCTTACTATATTAGAATTCATCAAACATTTACAAGGGTTACCTCCCCTCAATTAATAAAGGCACCCATTATTCCAATTCTACATACCATATTGAAAATTATAGAGGAAAAATATCTACCATTTTCCATTCTTCAATCTCCTAGTAATATTAAAGATGTGTTGGTATTCTCAAAATACCGACCCTAGTGTCATTAATTGGAGAGCTAAATTAGTTATTTAAATAAAAGGTAATCACGTTAAATGATCTATTTTTTAAAATTATTATTTTCAACATATAAATCTATTATATTATTTATAAAACATTGGAATAAATTTAATTAATATAATGAAGTTTAATTATCATTAAACTATCCTTATTAACTATATTTCCATCAAATGAGATAATAATGTATCACTTGTTAATAAGTATGACTTACCATCATGACGTAGGAATTCAATTAATTTATCTTCACTGTATTGTATGGATGAATTTTAGGATGTCTTTTTTGTTTATATATTATAATAATGAAATTATTATTATTATTTAATGATGTTATCATATCTAGCATCTGACCACCAAACCTCTGGTTAACGATAACGTTGATTGTGTGTACGTGTGGACTGCCACCTCTACAAAGCGATACAAATCAGTTTTCATTTATTATTTAGATTAATGGTAATTTGGATGTATTTAATGAATATATGTGATTTATATATGATATAATATTGAATTTTTAATGTGGATTATTATTTATCATTCTTTAATTCTAGTCATCTAAAAAATGAAAATTGTATTAATATGTACGTATAAACTACCATCCCAATGAATGGTGTAATTTATTTTTCTATATATATTATATATGAATTATTATTAAAATGTTTATAATTAATATATAATATTTATATATCATCATTAAAAAAATTGACATGATGGAACAACTGTCAAAATACATGGACCAAAATAATTGAACCAGAACATATATGAAAACATTAACATATATCACTACTAAAAGAGATTTTAAAGAAGACGTTTTGAAAATTTTGTGATCAAGTTTTATATGTTATGATATATATGATTATGGTACTAAAATATATTTATATAAAATCTATATTAATTTTCCATGATGTTATAGTTCATTTTAATGAAGTCAGACTTAATGTAAGGGATTCTCGTCTAAATTTTATTTCAAAGGGATCCATGTCATATTCATAAATTGTTTCATTTATGTGGTGTATATACATACCATAAATGTATATTATATTTATTATCAAGAAAATTTTGGGATATTAATATGTAATTAATTTTCTCTATTTCATCAAGACTGGGATTCAAATAATACCAAAGTGTTAATGTCTTTTTCTTATAATTTTATTGTTTCTCAGGATTGTTTGGGATTATGTTTCTGATGATGAATTCATATGATCCGCCTCTAAATAAAATCAAGAATTTTGTTTTCTTAGGGGGTTTTCCTTAGAATTTATGTTTTCCATTCATTTTCATCATCTTATATAACTAATATACTGAATTGTTTTTGAAATATGAATATATTTATTTCTTTGGCCAAAAAAACTTCTTCTTTCCTATCGATATTTTATTAAATTATATCAATGTATTATTTTTTAATATTGTCTTGAAATTTTTTAAATTATTTTCTTCCAATAATTTGCTTTCTTCAAAATTGTATAATATGAATCTTCTTCTCATTTTCTGAGCAAGGTACTTATTATATTCCAAAAAATGATTGAATATAATGTTTCATTTTAATGTATATTATATGAATTTAATTACTAACATTCATGATTAATTAGTGATTTTAAGAATCCATTATAATTTTCCAAGATTATATTCAATGAAAATTTTTCATTATTAAATTTAAAATATTTGTTTTTTTTTTAAATATTTCAAATTGAAAGGGAAAGACTCATCAAGAAATTTTCCAAATTATCTTTTATAATAATTTTCCATCTATATTAATATCATTGATTTTAATTATCCTTTTATTGAGATATTATCTAATGATACCATTTTTAATCCTTATCTAGACGGTTAATTCTCATATTTATGGGATATTTATAAAACATATTAATTTTAAATGGGTTATGTTATAGTGAATGGATGAAATTTTTATCAATAGAATTTTCATTCCATAGGTTATCATGATATGATATAATGAATTATTTATGTTGTAATTCCATATATATGTTTGGTTTTCATTAAATAAATTTGGTTATATTATAGCCATGGATGATGGTTATAGTATAACCAAGGATGATGGATATATTTTGACCAAGAAATATGGTTATGTTATATTCAATGATGGTAGTTACATTATAACCATGGATGGTGGTCATGTTATAAACATTAAAGGCAGTTTTTTATTACCATGGATTATGTAAATGTTTTAAAATTGAATTTGTGACCTATATTTCCCTCCAATTCATTGGATAAGGATTCATATCTCATGAGAGGAACATGTACAGAATAGGCAGTGACACTAGTTTAGTAAGATACTTTTCCCCTATAATAGTCTTTGAAGTGAACCTCAGCTACTATGATAGTTTGGAAAGTAAACCCATTCATCTATGATAGTCTTGTAAATTATCATTGACAAATAAATAAACAAATTTCAATGATTATGTGTTTGATACAATATTTTGTCTTGTGAAAATTTAATTCTTCTAAGGCTCTAGTTCTTGGATTCTATTATGATTCATGTTTTATAAACTACCATTATTTTTTCCATGACAGAATAATGTGAACTATGATATATACGGTATGATTTTAAAATATTATGATAATGTTCTTGTACCATTATGATCATATTATGAGGAAGTGATAATATATATCTCCATGTTTATCGTTATTGGTAATATGAGTTTACCATTTATTATGTTTACTTTCCCCATGTAATAATGAATGGTATTAATTTTGATATGTATATGAAGGGTGAAATTTATAAGGAAATTAGTCCTATATGATGTATTTATTCTAGGAAATTGTTGTTTATGTTTCTATGTTTCCGAAGGAACATGAAATATACAATCATATAGTGGATCATTATGTTAGGTAGTAAATATTCATATATTAAGATTTGGAATATATGTATGAATATTATGGGCATCTATATATTGGTCGCATGGTTTACCAAACCATGTATGAAGCATGTGAATGGAACTATCCCAACCCACAAAACATGGCCACATAGTTTACAAAACTATGCACCATGAATGAAGGTGGCTCTCTAACCCATATGTACATACACACAAATTCTTCTTAATGATAACATTTTATTCTCATAATCATGCTACAACCATTCATGAGTTCCATGATCAATAAAATTGATCTCACACTCTACCTATGTAATGGTTCTTCCATGGATTTCTATTAACTGTGTGACCCAAATAGTAAAACAGGGTCAGTGTTGTCCAAAAATCTTGGATCATTACCTAACAATTACGAGAATCATCCAAGAACCAAATCTACTATCCAATCCTCTTTAAAAATTTAATAATATCACTTTCAAATGTTCTAACTCCAATAATTTCAAATCTAAATCAAAATTCAAAAATAAAAACAAGCACTAAATGAAAAATTCAAGCATCCCACCAACTCTGAACACCAATATAGACACAATATTTTAAAAATATTCATTATTAATACTTCTCATCATTGGGAAGTATCATTGGTAATCTAAAAATTATTTTTACCTACCTCAATCATGAATTCCTTTCCAAGAAATTTTTTTATACACTTAAACTCCAATATTGATTTTGGAGCACCACCTCAATGTCATGGATTCCCAAAACAAGAAAATATAGTACATTTATTTATGTTAAAAATACTAGGATGGTTATTTCCATGTCCATTAATTTCTGTATATGACTATGTCATTTCTCAATTGATCACCTAATCTATAGTTCTCCCCACTATAAGATTTAAGGTAGGACTAAAAATTATCAAGTATTGGTTATTTTGAATTTTTAATTGTTTATTTATGTTTATTTCATACATTATGATGATCCTTGAATATTTAATTCAAGTATTTCATGCTCAAAAATATGTTAGAACACCCATTAAACTCCACAACCTATTCAATTTTCCAAATTCCAAACCATAATAGATAAATCCCAATTGTTCGGAAACCATACTAACATGAGGAAAATCAACAAAAAATCCCAAAAAATTATTTATACATGCAAATCCTACCATAAAATTTTCACTTGATGTGGTTTCTAACCCAAAAAAATATAACTACATGTGAAAATGAATGTTGAAACTCTTCTAGATAACCTTCATGGAAGAAACTTAGTTTTACCCACCTATGCATTCCCAAATTCCCCTAACCATGGTACTTGTCAATATGAGGAACCCTTTGACCATTCGAACATGCATGATGATGTACTTGATTAACACATGACATACCTCTATAGGTAAATTCTAATCTACGCACGCCTTCAATTATGCTCTATCATAAGCACTGAAATTACCTCACCGAATCATATTTTGATCATCTTAGTTCATCTCTATCCTAACGCTATCACTCAAACACCAATCATTGGTGTGTCTTTATATGATTAATCCATGGTCCCTATTTTTTATCAGGAACCCCTTTATTAACCATACTAATTCACTAAATTCCATACCCAAGACCTAGGGATAATTCCTTGACTAGATTATTAGCCAACTAAACCCATGTGATTATTTCCATGAGGACCAAAAAATTGTTTATCAAGCATGCCCTGATCATCTCATATTATCCAAAGTCTGATATCCATGCTCAAACTACATCTAAAACCCCACTTAAATGTATCTGACATTAACTAAGAATTTTTTAGTTGTACTTATGTACTAATATTAATTAAATAAAAATTGAAAACTATTATCCAATGAACGATCAAAAGTATAAGATCCCTTAACAATGTGGGCCACACACTAGTGACTAGAATCCCACTCTCCTTAAACGACAATTATCATGAACCACACCTTATCCATCCTCATATGTGATGACTTGAAAGAGCCAAACTAATGAATCCCAATATTCTAGAATAAAATGAAACTAACAACCCATCCCAGAACCAAAAGACTTTCATCCATGACATTCACTAAAATTCATTCCAAAATGGTGATCACATCCTCCCAAATATTAAGGTGGACACCCAGTATATGTAATCCATTATACCTACCCCCAATATCTACCAAACTTGGATCCATTACCACACACATGCATCTCTTCCTAATAATTGGGCCATTATGCCCACAATAATTTCATCCAAACTCCTTGGTCCTTAGATCACCCACGACCACTCACCAATCCAAAACTAATTAGAATTAAATGTTTCCAATGTTCATGATCTCATTATATCTTAAACATAGAGAGAGCACCCATCCATTCTACAAAATCAATATACCCACTAACCATGCACAACTCTCAGGTTATAGTCACTTAAAAATAAACCAAATTCCATAGGTTTACATTACCTTTCCACATAGAACATAACATAACTCATGATTTTGAAAGTTCCACACCACCATGAATATTATTCAAGACCTCACATTATTCTTTTACAATACTATTACATTGGGTCTGAATCAATTAAAAATGAAAATTCCATTTGTAATTATCAATTTTAGTGAAATTTCATTACATAGCCACTAATTTAACTAATTACCTAAATATAGCCAAATAGGATGTGATTATGAATTTATTAAATTATGACATTAAATGTAAATTGGGTTATTCATGGAGAAACTAGTTTTACCACAACATGAATGAACATAGATAACATAAAAAAGCATATTTGATAAATTATAAGGACTAACTATTTTATTTTGTGGATTTTCGATTAAATTCGTTATTGGTAGACAGCTCTTCCCATTCCGTTAAAAGCATAGTCAATCACCACCTACTCACTAGAGACCCTAAGTCAAATCAAAAATCCATAATTATTGAATAATAATAAAATTTTAATTTATTAATAATAAAATCATTTTAATCCAATTGGAAAAAATTGGAATAAACATTGAAAACAAACCAGAATTTACTTGTCTTTCAAAACATCAATCCATGATGTTTCTACCAACCCCAGCACATTACTAAGACCAAGATAAGCCAGTTTCCTACCTTTTTAAGCAAAAAACATATGCAATATAATTTAATCACTACTGGGATGTTGGGTTTTCCCAACTCTTGTATCCCAACGGTTCAACATAAATATTGGTATAGGGGTATAAATCAAGTATTTACCAATGATTTGAAGAAACCTTTAGAAAATGTAAATATTTTTCTACCTTTCCCAAAGGTTTTTACAAACCGTTGGTAAATTCCATTACTTAGGAAGGATTTCCCAACGGTTTGTGTAAATTGTTGGTAATGCTCATCTTTCCCAATAGTTTGTTTAAACCGTTGGGAATGTGTTCCCCTAAAATCCCAAAAAACTTGATATCCCATCCACACAATTGAACTGGTAAAGTTGAGACCTAAGATCTCTCTCGCTTGGAAAATCATTCCACCAGATCCATATTCAATCACAATGTTGTTTTTTTCTACTCTTCAAATCTATAAGTAGTACGTTATGTTTAATGTTTTGCATTTAATTTTTTTCTTTTCTGTTTTGATTTGTCTTAAACCTAAGGTTCGTGCAGTATGGTATAGCCAAAAATTTCAATTCGATTTGTTATTAGTTTTCTATTTTTGTTCTGGTGTCATGTGTGAATCATTTTTTGTTCTGTTATTTTTTTCTATTTGTGTTCTGGTGGGAGGTGTTCGGTGTGTAGTAAGTGGGGGGAGGGGGTGTGCTGGTGGGGTGTTTAGGTGGGGGAGGGGGTGTGCTGGTGGGGTGTTTAGGTGGGGGGAGGGGTGTGCTGGTGGGGTGTTGAGGTGGGGGGTTGTACAGGTGGGGGTGGGGGTGGGTTTTACAGGTGGTGGTTGGGGGAGGGGTGGGTTGTGTAGGTGGGGGTGCAAGTGGAGGGGGGTTGTTGTGCAAGTGGGTGGGTTGGAGGGGAGTGTGTAGGTTGGGGGGTGGGCTGGGCAGGTCAGAGTCTGTTGGGGGGGGGTGAGGTGGGGGT
Organism: Viscum album; assembly: GCA_963277665.1. Classification (NCBI taxonomy): domain Eukaryota; kingdom Viridiplantae; phylum Streptophyta; class Magnoliopsida; order Santalales; family Viscaceae; genus Viscum; species Viscum album. The sequence continues at coordinate 1,893,000,597 of OY728156.1, forward strand.
TGTACAAGTGGGGGTGGGGGTGGGTTTTGTAGGTGGGGTGGGGGAGGGGGCTATTCAAGCAGGGGGTGAAAGTGTAGGGGGTGTTGTGCAAGTAGGTGGGGGGGAGTGTGTAGGTTGGGGGGGGGGGGGGGGGGCTGGGCAGGTGGGAGTCTGTTGGGGGTGAGGTGGGGGTGAGGTGTAAATGTGGTGGTGGGGGGAGGGGGGATGTGCTAGTGGGGGTGGGGGGAGGGGGGTTTTGCAAATGGGGAGGTGTTGGTGGGGGGTGGCTGTGCAAGTGGGTAGGGGGGAGGGGAGTGTGTTGGTTGGGGTGGGGTGGGCAAGTGGGAGTATGTTGTGGGGAAAGGTGGGGGGTGTACAGGTGGGGTGGGGTGGGGTTGGGGGAGGGGGGTTATGCAGGTGGGGGTGCAAGTAGGGGGGGTGCAGAGGGTGGATGGTAGGGGGTTGTGCAGGTGGGGTGGGGGAGGTGGGGGGGGGGGGGTTGTGCTTGTGGGGGTGTAGGTGGGGGTGGGGGTGTTGTGCAGTCGGTCGATGGGAGGGGGGTTGTGCAGGGGGAGTCTATTGGGGGTGAGGTGGGGAGGGGGGGCTATGCAGGTGCTAAGTAATCACTTCCATAGTTGACCAATAAGCACGGGGAATTCATCACTTCAAGATATTTGGATTGTTTTGAGGCCTCTTTGGTTTTGGTTCTTGTCTAGTCATATTGATGAGTAAGGCATCACATGATATAAAAGTGAAATCAACTATATATGATGAATTCCTTCCCCCACAACACATTTTTCTTGAAATAATATAACCTTGGAAGGTTGTGGGAGCCTTTTAGAATCCAATGCCCCAACATTTTCCCAATTGCAAACTTGATACCATCATGTTATCAAGTCACTAATCCTACCAAATAAGATTTTCACTAAAAAATACTATTCTAATACTTAACACTATCTTTTGTTTTTTATAACATGAATGACAACCCAATTAAATCTCATAGCTCTCAGTCACACCCCTGTTGACTGCTCGCCCACCCCCCTGGACACCACCTACCCCCTGGACAGCCCTACCACCCTTATGGACAGTCTGCCCACCCCTAGACACCTTGTACCCCCTAGACAACGCCGCCACCCCCGAGGAATGCCTGCCCACCCCCTGGACACCCCCACTCCCCGGACACCCCCCAACCTCGTGAACAGCCCGACCACCCCTTGGACACTCCCCCCCACCCCCCAAGCCACCCCCACGCCCTGGACACCTTGTACCCCCAAGAAAGACCCGCCCCACCCCCTGTGGATAGACCTCCCACCCCCTGGACACCCCCTCCCCCTAGAAAGACCCACCACACTCATGGACATCCCGCCCACCCCCTGGACACCCTGTATCCCATAGACAACCCCGCCACCCCCGTGGACAGCCCGCCCCAGATTACACAAAATCAAATAACTCTGCATTTCCCCCGATTTAAAGAAGCCCCCACACAGGTGAACCCTAACCTGTGGTCTTCCATCTGATCGGCTGCAAATCCCCCGTCCAAGTTAGGCACCTTCAACCTCTTCCCAAATACAGACATAGAATCCCTCATTGAGTTAATTAACATGGTTGGGGTTGTGGGGTAGGTGGTTTTCCTTTTTTTAGTGGGGTGATATGGTACTTTTTGTGGACATTAGTTTGGGTGTTAAGAAATGTACTATCTTTTCACAATACTTCCATTTTTTAGAATCAATAACTTATTTAAAAAACTCTCTTTACACCTTCTGCATCTTTCATGAAAAGCCTTCACATTGTAATATATTGAACAATGTTTTATCAGGTATATGGTGTCTTCTTGGTATGTGATAAATGAAGAAATTATAAAACACATCTCACCTCAAATCTAGGCACACATAACTGAATTAATTAGTATATTTTTACATTGTTTTAAAAGTTCACTACATCAACAAGAAACTTTTTCCTTTATCGTTTACTTAAATGTATTTTCTATTAAAGTTCAATCCTATTGAATTGTTTATGACATAATGACATATATAAATTCATTTTCCAGAATGGACAGAAGTTGGATGTATGAAACTGATTTGATGTCAAGATATCATCAAAAAAATTTGGAGAGCATTATAGTTTTTTCATTTCACAAAGCTTCAGATAGTGGTCGAATACACTACCCATGTTCCAATTATGTTGGTAGACCTTGGTTGAGCCGTGAAGAAGTCAGCTACAACATAACCAAAACTGGTTTTCAAGCAAACTAAATTGTGTGGTATCACAATGGGGAGAAAATAAAATCTCAAATTGGTGATGATCGAAATGATAGGACTGGAATGGAGAATTTGTTAGATGATCGGTTTCCATTTATTCGTCATCATGAAAAATAAAGGATTTCAACTCAAGAAGACTTCGATATGAGGACAGCTGATGTATCTAGTGAAAATGATGATATTGATAGGGTGGAAAAATTAAATGATGCTGCCACGACTAAAGTATATAGACAATGTGATAAAATTAAAAAGCTGGAATTTTTAATCCGATTGTTTCATGGAAAAACTATGTATGGGATTTCTAATACTGCAATCGATTACATTCTTACCCTCTTAAAAGATTTACTTCCAGATGATGCAGATATTCCTTCAAACCACTATATGGCATGGAAGTTAGTTGAGGAAATTTGATTTTTAAGAAACAAAATTCATGCTTGACCGAAATATTGCAGTTTATTCTGGGAGGAAACCGTTGAATGAAATGATTGTATAAAATGTGGCACATCCCATAGGAAGTCAAAATCTGATGGAACACCATCCCGCGTTCCACAAAAAGTAATGTGGAACTTTCCATTGATCCCCAAACTCTATAATCTATTTATGTCTGATGAAATATCAACAAAAATGATATGGAATGATATCAAGAGAAATAAGACTAATAATGAGTTGGTTCATCCTGAAGATGGATTTTCATTGTAGATATTTGATGCTCGACATCCTGATTTTGTAGTTGACGTGCGTAATGTGAGGCTGGGTCTTTCATTCGACAGTTTTAATCCGTTTGTGCAGATTCTTTCTCCGCACAGCACATTGCCTGTTTTTATACACATTTATAATCTTCCCCCACGGTTGTGTATGAAAATCCTTTCACTTTCATGAGTATACTCATATCTAGTCCTTCTGATCCCAGCATTGATATTGATGTATACATGAAACCTTTAATAAAATAGTTGAAACTTCTTTGGGATATGGGTGTGCGCAAATACGATGCATGTTCGAAAGACATATTTCAGATGCGTGATGTTCTTATGTGGATGATCAATGATTTTCCGGCATATGCAATGATGTATGGATGTAGAACGAATGGAAAACTATCATGTCCAGTTTTTATGAAGAATACACGATCCATAAGACTGAAACATTGTTTTAGTTTCAGTTTTATGGGACATCGATGATTCTTTCCAAAAGATCATCCATATTGAATTAATAGTCAAAGATTTTATAATACCATAGAGACTGATGATCCACCTCAGTGTATGTCATGAACTGACGTGATTAATGAATTGAAAGTTTTCAGTTTTTCATTCAGGAAGGGTCAAATGAAATCTAGAAAGAGAAAGAATGTTTCCACTGAAACCTGTTACAATTGGAGGAAGAGGAGTATCTTTTTTGATTTTCCTTATTGGTCAAGTAATTTGTTACTTCACTTTTTAGACGTAATGCATATTGAAAAGAATATATGCGAAATGTTTCTTTCGGTTCTTCTAAATGTCAAGGGTAAGACAAAAGATGATTTACGATCTCGGCGTGACTTGGTGGATTGGGAAATCATACCAGAATTGCATCTTGTACGTATCAGTGAAAATAAATGGAAATTTCCATGTGCTTGTTATGTAATGACACATACGGAAAAAACAATTTCTGGAAGTATTAGAGACTATTAGAGTTACTGATGGCTATTCAACCAACATATCTAAACGGGTCATTAGAAGTGAGTTGAATCTAAAATCTTTAAATACTCATGATTATCACGTTCTACTACATGAGTTGCTTCCAATATAAATCTGTCATCTTCTATCAAATAATTTAAGGGTGGATGTTATTCGATTGTGCCATTTTTTAGAGATCATTGTGTCATGAAGTTATCCAAATCATTCTTGCAAAAAATGTTGACAGATACCCCATTAATGTTTTGTGAGTTGGAGGAAATATTTCCTCCATTATTCACATGCATACTGCATCTGACTTTCCATATTCCCACTAAAATACTTCTTAGAGGACCTGTTTATTTTCATTAGATGTATCCATCTAAATGAAATATGTTCACATTAATGTCTTATGTCCGAAACAAAAATCATCCTGAAGGTTCCATCTTGAACGGTTACTTGGATCAAGAATGTATGGATTTCTGCTCGATGTATTTGTCTGATCTTACTACAATATTGAATAGAACAATGAGAAATGAGTAAGAACAGTATGATAACATTGAACCCAATTTTCAATCACTTCCTCAAACCGGAGGAATTCCTGGATCATATAAATTGAAGACATTATGCCATGAAGAGCGGGAGATGGCACATCACACCGTTTTGTTCAACTATGATTTGTTCAATGACTATATCAGGTAACTAAATTGCTTATCTATATCTTATATATATATCTGTTAAACTCTTAATATTTTTTATCTACAGGGAACATAAAACAATGGTAAATATGAAGCATCATTCTTTATCTTTGAGAAGGAGAGAGACTTCGCATAGCAAAGAGTTTTCTTCTTGGTTAAAATTGAAGGGATAAAAAAATTAATGTTTAAAATAATTATATCAAATATTTAATTAAGTTTGATATTCATTTATATTGCAGGTATTGAGTTTGTCTACTGACTCTTGTCTCTGAGGAAATAAGATCGTTGGCTTTTGGTCCTAATACCATGGTTCGTGACAGTAAATCAATTGTTATCAATGGGTACAAATTTATTGTCACTAAATGAGCAAAGAACATGATAACACAACATGTTGGTGTTATGGTTTCTTCCACAACATATTGTTATGCCAGTGCCTGAGATAGTAGACCACGATTTGAAAATTTGGGTTATTGTAGAGTTTTTTAGAAAATAATAATATAGGATTATTAATCTCATGGACGAGTCACAATGATGAAATGACATTGGTTTGATTAGATGATGAGACATGACACATTTATTGATGATTGTGGATTTTGAGTAATTAATATGACTCGTACTCTTGCTACCGAAGAACCATATGTGTTAGCATCAATGGCTAAACTAGTTTTTTATGTCAAAGACCAACTCCTACCTGAATTTGGTGTCATAGTTGAAGTAATTCCAAGACATATTTTTGATGATGGTGATGATGTAATTGACACTATCCCTAGTGCCATTGGAACCAATCCATTTATTTCTTTTTATGACTCAAATAGATCAATTATCAGAGTTAATTGTGAACATAAACTTGTGGTTGAAAAAATATAGAATAATTCATCCATGTTCTCAATTATTTTGGTTTACCTCGAGTTGGGTTGTTAAGTTGGTTATATTCAAATTGATTTAGTATTGATCATAAATATGTTTTAGTTAACATGACCATTATGTGAATTTTCAATGTTTATTGGTTGTAGTTTTATTTGAATTGCATTTTCTAATTTGGAATTGAACTGTATTCAAACATAGTCAAACAATATTTCTAACTTGGTGAACATTACAACTTGTAAGATTTATTAAATCCATTCACTCTCTTCTAAAACAATTGATAGCTGACTTGACTGTTAGGTGAATTTTCAATGTTTATTGGTTGCAGTATTATTTGAATGGCATTTTCTAATTTGTAATTGAACTGTATTCAAACATAGTCAAACAATATTTCTAACTTGGTGAACATTACAACTTGTATGATTTATTAAATTCATTCAAGCTCTTCTAAAACAATTGATAGCTGACTTGACCATTATTTGAATTTTCAATTTTTATTGGTTGCAGTTTAATTTGAACTGAATTTTCTAATTTGGAATTGAACGGTATTCAAACATAGTCAAACAATATTTCTAACTTGGTGAACATTACAACATGTATGATTTATTAAATCCATTCAAGCTATTATAAAACAATTGATAGCTGACTTGACCATTATGTGAATTTTTAATGTTTATTGGTTGGAGTTTTATTTGAATTGCATTTTCTAATTTGGAATTGAACTGTATTCATACATAGTCAAAGAATATTTCTAAGTTGGTGAACATTACAACTTGCATGATTTATTAAAATCAATTCAAGCTCTTCTAAAACAATTGATAGCAAAATTACCAATGAATACCTCTATTCCATCATATATTAAGTTTTTTGGGTTACACATTAGTTTTCTATTTCTAATTAATTACATATTTGTTTTCAAAAGCAGGAAATGAATCCAATTGAACAGAGATGAAGGAAAAAAATGATGGAGAACAATCGTCGAATGACGGAGTTGGGAATTCCATAATTAGTGCCTATAGTGAGTAATTTATTTAAAATTAATATATATAAATAATATATAATTTTATGTGATTAATGTTTTTGTAAACTTTTTTGTAGGATCCACCTATACGTCGATAGTTATTCGACGAGGAGCCTAGTACTGGTCCTAGTACTCATTCCAGTGGTATGAGGATTCGTACCAGAGGTGGACGAGCAGTTGCGCGTACCGGACTAGACCCTACCCCTCCCATTGACATGTCATCCTTCCCAAATTCTTATTGCAGTGTTTCATTAGGAACACACAGGATATTTAGGCCTCCGATGTTTTTTATACCTTTTTCATCTTCTGGCCCATCATTTTCACATCCCATGATGATTCCCACTCCCCAATCAGCATTCGGTCATACAGCTATCCAATCTTTTTTTCCTTCTACTTCTATCACTCCGAGCTTCTATATTCCATCATCTTCAACTCCTGTTCCACCATAGGGTGTTCCATCAGTTTCTGTGGATCCAACGGTTCTCAGTGATCAGACCGGCATAGGTATGTTCATATAACCCTAAAAAAATTTATAGCAATATTTATTTTGATTATAACATGTTTTTGATAAATTATTTGTATTTTTTTCATGACAGATACATCTACTAATAGGAGGCATGGGCAGGGGCGTACACACATGCGGTCGGTGTGAAACTGCCGCACACAGGTTATGGTGGATTATAATGAAGACAACTAAATGGTTGAGAAAACAGGGTAGTAATGTCGGGGTTTTTTGGCGACGCTTGCCCAATACTCTGACATCATTACCGTCTGCCCGCTATCATGGATACATTTTCCACATGAGGTCAAGGATAGAGCTCAGGCAGAGATATGGGTAAAAATATCTGTTCTATTTAATGCCAGGAATTATTTTTGTATTTTTTTGAATTAATATTTTTCTTTCAGCATTGATTTAATTTTCCCAATGGTTAGGGTGCCCAACCAGAAAAGCTAAAGGATTTAGGTGAGATTTAGAGAGACTACAAGAATGATTTGTATATTGGTAGGGTTGCTAGAGTTGGCACTGAGTTAGATGCGGTACCAATGGTGGATGATTGTCCAATAGAGCAGTATCGTCATATGATTACTCATTAGACGAGTACCCAGTTTAAGTTATTAATAACATTTTAGGTATTTAAATAAAAACTTTCATGTTTTTCATTAATACTATCTGTTGCATTTTTGAATTTTATTTATGAATCATCTGAAAAAAATAAATAGAACATTGATGTAAAAAAATACCTCCACACACTGGGACACACTACGATCCCTGATCATTAGAGGAAGAAGGTATGACAATTTTTTATAAGTTTTCTTTACCACTGACAGTTTCTTTTGATTCTTCAATTATTTAATAGTTTCGTAATGTTTTCATATAACTTTAGTTCTCAATGTCATTATAGAAGGAAAATACAAAATATTGAAGGACGTGTAGCTCGAGAAAAACTGTTTTGCTCGAGTTGACGGAAAAATGATGGAAGTTTCGTCAAAGAAGCGACTCAACAGCAGATTGTAAGTTTTAATTTTTTGAATTTATATTTTAATATCTATTTTGTAACTTAATGATATATTTATATCTGTAACATGTTTCTTTAGATGCCCTCGATGCCCAAAAACAAGACAATTTTGGGCCAAAAGATCACTTACATCAGGTGTTTGGAGAGGAGCATTCTAGCAGAGTACGCTGCCGACCTAAGATAGCCCTGACGAGGTATTGGCCCTCCTTAGGTATGAGCTGTAGTGCCACCGATATGCAGTAAGTTAGGGCACAAGAAGAACAAGATGAGAAAAGGGCTACAGAGATGGCAGAATAGGCTGTTAGGGCAAACAATGCATTTATGAAATTTATTGAAGTTCTACGTCCTAAACATCCAGCATAGGCCAGCCCAGATTTTGATGAGTATATGTCGTCGATACATTCTATATACGGTGCACTAGGTGGCAGTTCTAGTGGTGGTCAGGATGATGTACAGATAAACGATGATGATGGCGAGGAGTCTGATGTGGAGGGCGAGGATGAGGTGGAGGGAGAGGGCGAGGATGAGGGTGAGGGCGAGGAGGGCGGGGATGATGATTGGGACAAGGACGATGGTGATGATGATGGTGATGATGATGGTGATGATGGTGATGGTTATGTTGGACAAGTTGATCCATTATATTTTTGACTGATATTACTTAGATTTGATATTTAATCTATTCTAGTTGTTGGTTTTATCTAGAATCATAGTATTTTATTGGAGTTGAGTTATTTTTATATATTATCTGTTTTTATGGATGTTGTTGTCTTTTAGTGGTGGTGTGTTTGGGAACCCCCCTCCATCCTGGACCCTGGAGAACCCCCCACCCTCCTCCCTGGACCTCGGACAGCCCCGCCAGACAGCCCCCCAAACAGCCCCCAGATAGCTCCCCAACCCTTTTCCGTGGACCCCAGATAACCCCCTGAACACCCCCTGAATAGCCCCCAGACTGCCCCCAGACTTCCTCCCATACAGACCCCCGGACATCCCCCCACCCTCTTCCTTAGACCCCAGACAACCCCCCGAACACCCTCATACAACCCCTAGATATCCGCCCAGATAGCCCTCGGACAGCCCCCCCCCCCAACCTCCTCCCTGGACCCCAGACAGCCCCTCGGACAGCCTCCCTGATAGCCCCCAAAACAGCCTCCCCACCCTCCTCCTTGGACCTCAGGCAACCCCCTGAACACCCCTTCGGACAGCCCCCTGCACAACCCCCCACCCTCCTCCCTGGACCCCAGACAGCCCCCCGGAGATCCCCCCCAGATAGCCCCCTGGAAAGCCCCCCCACCCTCTTCCTTGGAGCCCAGACAACCCCTCCCTCCTACTTGGTCCCCGGACAGCCCCCCGGACACCCACCAGAATGCCCCCCGGACAGCCCCCCCCCCACCCTCCTTGATTTCATTTAATACTAGAAAATCTATAATATATATTTTATTTATTTTCATCATGATAATCAATGTAAATCACATTTACACATCTAATCAATATCATAGATTTCTTGGTATGTTATTAAAGAGATGTATTCATTGGGCATGGCATTGTTAGCTCCAAAATGTTTCATAGAATTATAAACTAAAATCTAATCCATACTAAGAATGATATAAAAATATTTTATATAAATATCCAAAAGATTTTAAGTAAATACCATTCCAATAATAGACACATGATGATTCTCATAAAATGGACATCATTTTAAGTACATACGGAAAACCGACCAAATGCATTTCGTTTCTGTTGAAAATTTAGGATAATGATCCATGGGTCATATGTGACGTGCACAAATCAACCCCGCCTCAATCCAAGGTGTGGTGTGGCCACCACCACTCAAAGTGTCTGCTTTTTTGTTTCAAAAGTAAATCATTTTAATTGAAAAACATCAACTGGCATACGGAAAACCGACCTAACGCATCTAGATTGTGTCGATACTTTAGCACACCGATCCATGGGTCATATGTGACGTGTACGAGTCAACCCCACCTAAATTGGAGGCACGGTGTGGCCGCCACCACTCAATGTGCATGTCTTTTGTTTCAAAAGGACGTCATTTTAAGTTAAAAACATCAATTGACATACGAAAAACTGACCAAACGCATTCAGATTGGGTTGATACATTAACACAATGATCCATAGGTCATATGTTACGTGTATGTGTCAACCCCACCTTAATCTAAGGCATGATGTGTCCGGAATAACTCTATGTGGCTCTCTTTTGCATATAATGGACAACATTTTAAGTACATATGGAAAACCAACCAAACACATTCGGTTTCTGTTGAAACATTAGGAGAACGATTCATGGGTCTTATGTGACATGTACGAATCAACCCTGCATCAATCTGAGATAGGGTGTGGCTGGCACCACTCAATGTGTCTGTCTTCTGTTTCAAAAGGACGTCATTTTAATTGAAAAACATCAACTGGCATATAGAAACCAACCAAACGCATCCGGATTGTGTCGATACATTAGCACAACGATCCATTGGTAATATGTGCCGTGCACGAGTCAACCCCGCCTCAATCCGAGGTGCGGTGTGTCCGCCACCACTCAATGTGTCTGCCTTTTGTTTCAAAAGGCCGTCAGTTTAATTGAAATACATCAACCGGTATACGGAAAAACAACAAACGCCTTCAGATTGTGTCGATACTTTAGCACAACGATCCATGGGTTATATGTAATGTGTACGAGTCAACCCTGCCTCAATCTTAGGTGAGTTGTGGCCATCACCACTCAAAGTGTCTGTCATTTGTTTCAAAAGAACGTCATTTTATGTGAAAAATATCATCTGGCATACGGTAAAGAGACCAAACGCATTTAGATTGTGTCGATACATTAGCACAATTATGCATGGGTCATACATGATGTGTACAAGTCAACCTCGCCTTAATCCGAGGCACGGTGTGGCCGGAATCACTCTAAGTGGCTATCTTTTGTTTAAAATGGACAACATTTTATGTACATATGGAAAACTAACAAAACGCATTCAGTTTCCATTGAAACTTTAGGAGAATGATCCATATGTCATATATGACATGTACGAGTCAACCCCGCCTCAATCCAAGGCGTGGTGTGGCCAACACCAGTCAAAGTGTCTGCCTTTTGTTTCAAAAGGACGTCATTTTAATTGAAAAACATCAACTAGCATATGGAAAACCGACCAAACACATTCAGATTGTGTAGATACATTATCACAATGATCCATGGGTCATATGTGACATGTACGGTCAACTCCACATCAATCTGAGGCGCGGTGTAGCCGCCACCCCTCAAAGTGTCTGCCTTTTGTTTCAAAAGGACGTCATTTTAATTGAAAAACATCAAATGGCATACAGAAAAATGACCAAACGCATTTGGATTGTGTCAATACTTTAGAACAACGATCCATGGATCATATGTGATGTGTATGAGTTAACCGTACCTCAATCCGAGGCATGGTGTGGCCACCACCACTCGAAGAGTCTATCATATGTCTCAAAAGAACATCATTTGAAGTGAAAAACATCAACTGACATATGGAAAACCGACCAAACACATTTGGATTGTGTCAATACATTATCACAGCGATTCATGGGTAATATGTGACGTGTATGAGTAAACCCCGCCTTAATCTAAGGCACGGTGTGCCCATAATCACTCTAAGTGTCTCTCTTTTGCTTAAAATGCACAACATTTTAAGTACATATGAAAATCAAACCAGACGCATTCAGTTTTGGTTGAAACTTTAGGAGAATGATTCATGGGTCATATGTGACGTGTATGAATCAACCTTGAATCAATATGAGATGTGGTGTGGCCAAAACCACTCAAATTGTCTGTCTTCTATTTCAAAAGGACGTCATTTTAATGGAAAAACATCAACTGGAGTACGGAAAACTAACCAAACGCATTCGTATTGTGTTGATACATTAGCACAACGATCGTTCAGTCATATGTGACATGTAAAAGTCAAATCTACCTCAATACAAGATGCGGTGTGGCCACCACCACTCAAAGTCTCTGCCTTTTGTTTCAAAAGGACGTCATTTTAATTGAAAAACATCAACTGGCATACGAAAAACTAACAAATGCATTCGTATTGTGTTGTTAAATTAGAAAAACGATCCATGGGTCATATGTGACGTGTATGAGTCAACCCCGCCTCAATCTGAGGCATGGTGTGGCCAGCACCACTCAAAGTGTCTGTCTTTTATTTCAAAATGACGTCATTTTATGTGAAAATATAAAATGGCATACGGAAAAGTGACCAAATGAATTCATATTGTGTTGACACGTTAGAACAACAATCCATGGGTCATATGTGATGTTTACGAGTCAAACCTGCATTAATCTGAGCCACAGTGTGGCCAGAATAACTCTAAGTGGCTCTCTTTTGTTTAAAATGGAAAACATTTTAAGTACATATTGAAAACCAACCAAAGCCATTCAGTTTTCATTGAAACTTTAGGAGAACGATCCATGGGTCATATGTGACGTGTACGAGTCAACCTCTCCTCAATCCGAGGTGCGGTGTGGTCAGCACCACTCAAAGTGTCTACCTTTTGTTTCAAAATGACGGTATTTTAATTGAAAAACATCAACTGACATACAGAAAACCGACCAAACACATTCTGATTGTGTCGATACTTTAGCAGAACGATCCATGGGTCATATGTGATGTGTACGAATCAACCTCGCCTCAATCCGAGGCGTGGTGTGGCCGCCACCACTCAAAGTTTAACGACTTAAAATTTTGAATAAATCTTGTTTCCTAATTTTTTTGTGTTATTTTATTTTTTATACTCAAAAAAACTATTTCATTTGATAACATGAGTATAATTAAAATGAGACCGTTGGGTTTTGACTGTTTTATGAACATTAGTCAATATGACAGCTGGAAACCAAACGTTTCGATTTTTGTCTCTAAATACAAGTGATCATGGTTAATTATTATAGAAAGAAAATTTGATGGCCTCACCCAGTAGTCATGGACCGATCGAAGCCCATCTAATAGAACATGGGAAGGAGGTAGCACCACTAGACATTTCTCTGGACCAAACCCAAGACGAACTTCATTGTGTGAAGCTAGAACGGAATCACCTTCGCAAGATGTTCAACCTGATAGAAATTACTACTCGTGCGATGTTGGTCGAGACTCCCTCAGATTCTCTCACCTTAGCACACCTTACACTTAGGTCCTATGCTGGTGTGATAAGGGGCTATGTACAGAGACCGTAACTACCTTGTGTAACCCTTTGTTATAAATAAAATTGGGATTTCTTATTATGATAATGTTTATGAATTTTCAAATGTCCGGATAAGTATAGTATGCATATTTTTGGTGAAATTTAGAGAAAAGATATTTTAAAATTTTTTTATGTAAAACTTAAATAATTAAAAATGTGTAATGATTTTGAAAAAATGGTCTTCTACAATTATGTTCAGTATGAAATTTAGAGTCTAATATGATCATCATATTTTTTGATGAATAGTAAAGTATGAATACTGATTTTATGCTTAGGATTAGTAATGTGAACAAATGGATTAGTAATCTCACTTAATGAAAGTATTAATATAATCTAGGAACCTTGATTAAGTAATGTTATTCAATAAAATGGTTAAATAACAGTTTCATAAATTATTATTCAATTATTAATTTTTTCGGTTTAATAGTGTTTTTTAATTAAAAATTAAATTAAAATTATTTAGAAAATTATTTTTATAAAAAGGATTTCATTTTTGAACTCAGAGAGCCAATATTATGATAAGGTAATTTTTGGGGATTTTTCTGAAAAAATAGAATTTTTCGTGAATAGTGTATTTATTAAAAAAATAAATTAAAAATATTTAGAAATTTATTTTTATAAAATGGAGTTCATTTTTGAAATCAGATCATTGATATTTGGTTATGGTGAAATTTTGTGATTTTTCTAAGAAAGTTGAATTTTCAGTGAATAGTAAAAATACAGTTTTAGGGTTTTGGAATGTTTAATGACATCATAATTGTGTCATGATGATGTCATGAGATATTTTATGGGTCGGACGACCAAAGGTGATGAATTATTGTATGAGGGGCCCTATGTGGCCTAACTCTAGGGGAAATACCATGGGAGAGCACATGGTTTTGAGAAAACCACTTTTGAGGTGTCCCTTGGCCATAATGCCCTGTCCCCTCACATTCCCTATAAATACCAAGCCATCCTTTCATTCATATCGACTCCCCCACTCTCCCAAAACAATGTTCTGGTTTCATTACCTCCCAAGGAGTCCTCCCAAGGTTCCCCCAAGCCCTCACGGTCTCAACCATTGAGTTTTAAGAGTTAGGTAAGGGATCCATACTCTCTTTCTTTTCAATAATCTCTATTATGTCATTTCTTTTATGCTCCATGTTCTAATGTTGGAGGATGTTATTTTATATTCATATTGATGCAATATTCATGTTCATATGATGATAGACACCCTATTTCTATCATCAATTCATTTTTGTTGAAGTTTAAGTGACGTCGTTTGGCTGCTGAATTTTTAAGGGATTCTTTCACCCTTCTCATTTTTCAAAGTTCTTCTTTCATGTCAAGTCTTTCAAGTTCCATTTTATTATGTTGGGGTATTATCTCTATATTTATTATACTGATATTTTATGATCATATGATTAGAGACCCCATTTTATCTCTTCAATTCAACATTTTGATGTTTTAAGTGGCACCGTGAGGCTGCCGAATTTTTAAGTGGTTCTTTCACCGTTCTCCTTTTTCAAAGTAATAATTCCATGTCGAGTCTTTCAAGTTACTTTCTATTATGTTGGGGTATAATCTCTATATCTTTCATAATGATCTTTTATGTTCATATGATGAGATACCCTATTTGATCTCATCAATTCATATTTGGTTGAAGTTTATGTGACGTCGTTAGGCTGCCGAATTTTCATAAGAAAAATCTTATTTTTGTCTTACTTACATGTTTTTCATTTCAAATGGTATTTCCTTCAAATTCCATTACCATGATTCATATCCTTTATATTTTGTCCCTATACTATTTTTATAGATAATTTATGAGTGGTTTTCCCATGTCCCCTCTCTTTTCAATGTTTTCTAAAACCCGGTAAAATAGCCGCTATGCTGCAGAATTTTCTTCTCAATATGCCTCTCTCTTTTTCTCAAAATTATTTTATGTTATTAAGTGAATACTCAAAGATATTTATACTACAGGTGTATTCACATATATATCTAAATTTTATATTTTGAATTCTGGAATTTACATACATGAAACCCGCATTCCATTTTCTGTGGGTTTAAAGTGACTTAAAGATCACGTCTTTAAAAGCAGTTTTTAAAATGTTATGATTATGAAATGAAACACATTACTTTTATGTTATATGTGTTAT
The DNA here is from genome assembly GCA_963277665.1 of Viscum album. Lineage (NCBI taxonomy): Eukaryota > Viridiplantae > Streptophyta > Magnoliopsida > Santalales > Viscaceae > Viscum > Viscum album. The sequence continues at coordinate 1,893,015,938 of OY728156.1, forward strand.
TTATGAAATTTTTTATGATGATATATGTGGCTCACATGATAATAATGAAAAATTAAGGGTGCGCCCTGATTGTGCTCCAATGCATTGGGTAATGATGTAACCACTAGAGATTACAATTTAAACGATACATTGGTGTTTACCTTGGTAATTTCAATTGACACCTTGGGGATGGACCATAGTGATATGTTCATGATTGTCTAAGTTAAATGTTGTAGCCACATCTTCATGTTTTGAAAAATGTTATTTTTATTATGATATATCTCATGATTTCTTTCTCATGCCTTAATGTTCTTTTCATGACCTTATTGAAGTATCTCAAGTTCACATGTAAAATGTTTCTCTTGTTTCCCTTACTGGGCCTTCTACTCACCCTTTATTTTGATGTATGTCCCTAGGTTGTGAGATGCAGTAATGAACCTAGGATGAACAAGAGGAGAATCATTTCAAGTGTTTAAGAAGAATGTTTTATGTTTTCATGTTTTAAGTTCCTGGTTTCCAAGACACTGATCCTTAAAGATCCTCGGTTTTGTAAAATGTAATGAAAGTTCATGTGATAAAAAGGTGGGATGCCATAGTTGGTATCAAAGTATGGTTTAGTTATTTGTGTAAATTAAGATATTAAAACGTTAGGAAGAATCCTATAGAAAAGATTATATATAAGAAATCATTCTGGTATTTTGGTGAGTATTGAGTAATGGGATTCCAAGAAAATACATCCATGTATGGATACGAGCAGGTAGAGGTGGATCTGGCACAGATGCACATAGGGGTAAAACCCGAAAACACCTCTTTGAGCTAGACTAAAATGGGAACTAGTACACGAAAATGGGCCTTGCTGCACTCTTGCTTACGACACTCCCGCAGGATATGCTTTGGTAAATTCATAAGCTTAGCATGAACCATTATTAAAGGAACAAATATAAAATAAAATAAATATTCACATAAGAATATATGATCATGGATAACCTAGTTTGAAACCTAGGGGATCACAAGTTAGGGTATACTATTCTTCTACAAGTTATCCTTATATGCTTTAAGTTCCTTTTCATGATTATTGGCTAAGTATTTTTCCCCTAATTATACTTTCTCTACTTAGTTAATGGTGGGAAATGGAAGAACATGTCCCAACAACCAATGTGATAGGAAATGCGACGATTTCCATATTAATATGACATAGATCATTAGGGGAATAAAAGATGATGATTATTTTTGAAGACGTTCCCTATTTTGGGAACCCTATATGATCGAGGTGAATATATTACTAAGGTATTTTCATTGAGGAGTCAGGTTGACTTATATTTTGATGAATCGATGAATTTATGTTGAACTTATGGTAATATAGGTTAGTTATGTAAATGATTAACCTATCTTGGGGAAAATATGTTTAGAATAGTTACTTTTGTTATAAGATATTAGGAGTGGTTCATGTTATTTGGATATGAACAATGAAGTTTATTTTGGAAGACTATGTTATCAAATTCTTAATGTATTTGGGTTTTAATCTTAGTTTGGTTTATTTTGATGAATTTTAAGAACAGTTATTTATGGAATGGATTATGATGAACTTTGGGTAGTACCATGGAACATTGAATATTGAAAATTAGTTTCCATTCCTATGGTATTATTTCTTTTTGAAGATTTGTTTTACCTTACCCTTTCTGTTTTTGGGATAATGTTTAAATATAGAAGAAATAGATAGTTAATCTTTTGTGGATTATGTGATTCTCTAGAAGATTATTCTTGTGTTTTGATGAGACCAATTAGTTTTGAATGCTCATCGTTTGTATAAAAGATTATTTTTGGGTAGAAACATTTTAAAGGATTAAACTCTACATGAAGGTAGGTATATTTTCATATTTTTTTGTTCTATGTAGTAAATGAATTCCTCAAAATTATGAAAAGGAACGTGAAACAAAAATGTTGTTGGATTACGTTTCCTACTAGGTAATCAAAGACCGTTTACACACATCATATGTTTGGGATTTTCTTATGGTTAAATTTCTCCTAATCATGTTTTCTATCACTCTCCCATAGAACTTGACCCTTTGTTTTCTCCACTATGTCCATGTTTTCCTACATGGAATCGTTGTGTGGGTTAACTCAGGTGACCTTTGTACTTCCCTTTCTTTTTTTTCAAGTAATAGTTTTACTAACTCCTTTTCCGATGTGGGAATTTCAATGAAATTTCAAAACCCAATTTTAAAAATTGCGAGGATGCAATTTCTTAAGGGGGGAAAATTGTAACGACCTGAAATTTTGAATAAATCGTGTTTCTTAATTTTTGTGTTATTTTATTTTTTATACCCAACAAAACTGTTTCATTTGATAAAATGAGTATAATTAAAATGAGACCGTTGGGTTTTGACTATTATATGACCATTGGCCAATATGACCGCTAGAAACTAAACGTTTTGATTTTTGTCTCTAAATAAAAGTGATCATGGTTAATAATTATAGAAAGAATATTCGATGGCCTCACCCAGTAGTCTTGGACCGATCGAAGCCCATCTAACAGAACTTGGGAAGAAGGTAGCACCCCTGGGCTTTGCTCTGGACCAAAACCAAGATGAGCTTCATCGTGTGAAGCTAAAATAGAATTACCTTCGTGAGAAGTTCAACATGATAGAAATTACTACTCGTGCGATGTTGGTCGAGCCTCCCTTAGATTCTCTCACCATAGCACACCTTACACTTAGGTCCTATGTTGGCGTAATAAGGGGTTATGTAAGGAGACCATAACATCCTTGTGTAATCCTTTGTTTTAAATAAAATTTGGATTTCTTCTTATGATTATGTTTATGACTTTTAAAATGTCTGGATAAGTATAGTATGCATATTTTTGGTGAATTTTAGAGAAAGGATATTTTAAAAAATGTTTATGTAAACATTAAATAATTAAAAATGTGTAATGATTTTCAAAAAATGGACTTCTACAATTATGTTCAGTATGAAATTTAGAGTCTAAAAAAATCAACCTATTTTTTGATGAATAGTAAACTATGAATAGTGATTTTATTCTTAGTATTAGTAATGTGAACAAATGGATTAGTAATCTCACTTAATTATAGTATTAATATAATCTAGGCACTTTGATTGAGTAATGTGATTCAATAAAATGGTTAAATAACGGTTTCATAAATTATTATTCAAGTATTAGTTTTTTCGAGTGAATAGTGTTTTTTAATTAAAAATTAAATTAAAAATATTTGGAAAATTAATTTTATAAAATGGATTCCATTTTTGAACTCAGAGCATCAATATTATATTAAGGTAATTTTTAGGGATTTTTCTGAAAAAATTGAATTTTTAGTGAATAGTGTGTTTATTTAAAAAATAAATTAAAAATATTTAGAAATTTATTTTTATAAAATGGAGTTCATTTTTGAAATCAGATCATTGATATTTGGTTAAGTTTGAATTTTGGGATTTTTCTGAGAAAGTTCAATTTTCAGTAAATAGTAAAAATGCAGTTTTAGGGTTTCGGTATGTTTAATGACATCATAACTGTGACATGATGAAGTCATGAGATATTTTATGGGTTGGACGACCAAAGGTGATGAATTATTTTATGGGTGCCTCATTACCCTAACTCCATGGGAAATACCATGGGAGAGGACATGGTTTTGAGAAAACCACTTTTGAGATGTCCCTTGGCCATTAATGCCTTGTCCCCTACATTCCCTATAAATACCAAGCCATCGTCTCATCCATTTCGACTCCCCACTCTCCCCCAATAAAGTTTTGGTCTAATTACCTCCCAAGGAGACCTCCCATGGCGCCCCCAATCCCTCAAGTTCCAAACCATTGAGTTTTAAGAGTTACGTTTTAAGGTAAGGGATCCAAACTCTCTCTTTCTTTTCAAGTAATCTATTTTATGTCATTTCTTTTATGTTCCATGTTATTATGTTTGAGGATGTTATTTTATATTCATCTTACTGCCATTTTCATGTTCATATGATGAGAGGCCCCCTCTTTCTCTCATCAATTCATTTTTTTTTTGACGTTTAAGTGAAGCCGTTAGGATGATGAATTTTTAAGGGATTTTTTCACCCTTCTCATTTTTCAAAGTTATACTTTCATGTAAAGTCATTAAAGTTCCTTTTTATTATGTTGGGGTATGATCTCTATATTTATCATACTAATCTTTTATTATCATATTATGAGAGACCCCATTTTATATCTTCAATTCAAAATTTTAATGTTTTAAGTGGCGCCGTTAGGCTGCCGAATTTGTAAGTGGTTCTTTCACCTTTCTCCTTTTTCAAAGTTATAATTCAATGTAGAGTCTTGCAAGTAACTTTTTGTTATGTAGGGTTATGATCTCTATATCTATCATAATGATCTTTTATGTTCATATGATGAGATACCCTATTTGATCTCATCAATTCATTTTTGGTTGAAGTTTATGTGATGTCGTTAGTATGTCGAATTTTCATAAGAGAAATTTTATTTTTGTAATACTTCCATTTTTTTCATTTCAAATGTTATGTCCTTAAAATTTCATTACCATGATTCATATCCTTTATATTATGTCCCTCTACTAATTTTATAGATTTTTTATGAGTGGGTGACCCATGTCCCTTGTCTTTTCAATGATTTCTGAAACCCTGTAACATAGTCGTTATGCTGCAGAATTTTCATCTCAAAATGCCTCTCTTATTTTTTCTCAAAATTATTTATGTTATTAAGTGAATACTGAAAGCTATTTATTCTACAGGTGTATTCACATATATATATAAATTTTCTATTTTTAATTCTTGTATTTACATATATGAAACCCGCTTTCCTTTTTCTGTGGGTTTAATGTGACATAAAGATCACATCTTTAAAAGTAGTTTTTAAAATGTTATGATTATGAAATGAAACCCATTCCTTTAATGATATATAGGTTATTTATGAAATGTTTGATGATGATATATGTGGCTCACATGATAATAAATGAAAATCATGGTTTCACCCTGATAGAACTCCAATGCATTTGGTAAGGATGTAACCACTAGAGATTACAATTTTAACGATACCATGGGGTTTACCTTGGTAATTTCAAATGACACCTTGGGGATGGACCTTGGTGATATTTTCATGATTGTCTAAGTGAAATGTTGTAGCCACATCTTCATGATATGAAAAATGTTATTTTTATTATAATATATCTCATGATTTCTTTCTCATTCCTTAAACTTCTTTTCATGACCTTATTGAAGTATCTCAGGTTCACATGTGAAATGTTTCTCTTATTTCCCATTAATGGGCCTTCTACTCACCCTTTCTTTTGATGTATGTCCCTAGGTTATGAGATGCAGTAATGAACCTAGGATGAACATGAGGAAAATCCTTTCAAGTGTTTAAGAAAAATGTTTTATGTTTTCATGTTTTATGTTCCTAGTTTCCAAGACACTAAACCTTAAAGATCCTTGGTTTTGTAAAATGTAATGAAAGTTCATGTGATAAAATGGCGGGATGCCATACAAAGTGTCTACCTTTTTTTTCTAAAGGACATCATTTTAATTGAAAAACATCAACTGGTATATGGAAAATGGACCAAAAGCATTCAGATTGTGTCGATACTTTATCACATTGATCCATGGGTCATATGTGACGTGTATGAGTCAACCCCGCCTCAATCTGAGACACGGTGTGGCCACCCCAACTCAAAGTGTCTGTCTTTTGTTTCGAAAGGACATCATTTGATGTAAAAAACATCAACTGGCATATGGAAAACCAACAAAATGCATTCGGATTGTGTCGATACTTTAGCACAATGATCCATGGGTCATATGTTAAATGTAAGAGTCAACCCCACCTTAATCGGAGGAACAGTGTGACCAGAACCACTCTAAGTGGAACTCTTTTGCTTAAAATGGAAAAAATATTAAGTACATACAGAAAAGTGACCAAACGCATTTGGTTTCCATTGAAACATTAGGAGAAAGATTCATGGGTCATTTATGAAATGTAAGAATCAACCCCGCCTCAATCTGAGATGTGGTGTGGCCGGCACCACTCAAAGTGTCTGTCTTCTATTTCAAAAGGACGTCATTTTAATTGAAAAACATCAACTGGAATATGGAAAACTGACCAAAAACATTTTTATTGTGTCGATACATTAGAAAAATGATCCATCGGTCATATGTGACGTGTACGAGTCAACCTTGCCTCAATCCATGGTGCGGTGTGGCCGTCACCACTCAAAGTGTCTGCCATTTGTTTCAAAAGGGCCTCTTTTAAATTGAAAAACATCAACTAGCATATGGAAAACTGAAAAACGCATTTGGATTGGGTCGATACATTAGCACAACCATCCATGGTTCATATGTGACATGTAAGAGTAAACCCCGCCTCAATCTGAGGTGCGGTGTGGTCGGCACCACTCAAAGTGTCTGTACTTTGTTTCAAAATGACGTCATTTTAAGTGAAAAATATCAACTGACATACGGAAAAGAGACCAAACAAATTAATATTGTGTCGAAACTTTAGCACAACAATCCATGTGTCATATTTGACGTGTATGAGTCAACCACGTCTTAATCTGAGGCACAGTGTGGCTGGAATCACTCAAAGTGGCTCTCCTTTGTTTAAAATGGACAACATTTTAAGTACATACGGAAAACTGACAAAACGCATTCGGTTTCCATTGAAAATTTATGAGAACGATCCATGGGTCATATGTGATATGTACGAGTCAACCCTGCATCAATCCAAGGTGCGGTGTGGCCGACACCACTCAAAGTTTCTGCCTTTTGTTTCAAAAGGACGTTATTTTAATTGAAAAACATCAACTCGCATACAGAAAACTGACCAAACTCATTCAGATTGAGTCGATACTTTAGAACAACGATCCATGGGTCATATGTGATGTGTAAGAGTTAACCCTGCCTCAATTAGAGGCGTGGTGTAGCCTCCACCACTCGAAGTGTCTTCCTTTTGTTTCAAAAGGATGTCATTTTAATTGAAAAACATCAATTGGCATACGGAAAACTGACCAAACGCATTCGGATTGTGTTGATACTTTAGAAAAACGATCCATGGGTCATATATGACATGTAAGATTCAACCCCGCCTTAATCTGAGGTGCGGTGTGGCCGCCACCACTCAAAGTGTCTGTCTTTTGTTTCAAAAGGATGTCATTTGAAGTGAAAAACATCAACTGGCATACAGAAAACTGACCAAACGCATTAGGATTGTGACGATACATTATCACAACAATCCATGGGTCATTTTTGATGTGCACGAGTCAACCTCGCCTTAATCAGAGGCTCGTTGTGACCAAAATCACTCTAAGTTTCTCTATTTTTCTTAAAATGGACAACATTTTTTGTACATACGGAAAACTGACCAAACACATTTGGTTTCCATTGAAACTTTAGGAGAACGATTCATGAGTCATATGTGACCTGTACAAATTTACCCCGCCTCAATCTAACATGCGGTGTGGCCAGCACAACTCAAAGTGTCTATCTTCTAATTCAAAAGGACGTCATTTTAATTGAAAAACATCAACTGGCATACGGAAAACCGACCAAACACATTCGTATTGTGTCGATACTACAGAAAGATGATCCATGGGTCATATGTGATGTGTACAAGTCAACCCCGCCTCAATCCGAGGTGTGGTGTGGCTGCCACCACTCAATGTGCCAGCCTTTTGATTCAAAAGGACGCCATTTTAATTGAAAAACATCAACTGGCATACGGAAAACTGATAAATGAATTTGGATTGTATCGATACTTTAGCACAACGATCCATGGGTCATATGTGACATGTACGAGTCAACCCTTCCTCAATCCGAGGTGCGGTGTGGCTGCCACCACTCAATGTGTCTGTCTTTTGTTTCAAAAGGACGTCATTTGAAGTGAAAAACATCAACTGGCATATGGAAAACCGACCAAACGCATTCGGTTTCCATTGAATCTTTAGGAGAATGATCCATGGGTCATATGTGACATGTACGAATCAACCCCGCCTCAATCTAAAATGAGGTGTGTCTAGAACCACTCAAAGTGTCTACCTTTTGTTTCAAAAAGACGTCATTTTAATTGAAAAATATCATATGGCATACGGAAAACTGACCAAACACATTCAGATTATGTCGATACTTCATCACAATGATCCATGGGACAATCGTGATGTGTACGAGTCATTCCCACATCAATTTGATGTGTAGTGTGGCTGGTAGCACTCTAGGTGTATGTATTTTGTATAAAATGGACATCATTTCAGGTAAAAATAAATGTTATATAAAAAACCGATCAAATAATGAATTGACTTCTGGACTCTACATATAATTGTCATCTAAATTTTAAATTGAATTGTAAATGAATTATGTATGTTTATAATTATGTTATGAATTCTAATTTAATTATGGATGTGTATAGTTCCAGCATTATATGTTAAATGTCCATTAATTTGTTCTCCATATGTAAGTGTTAGTTGGTTATTGTAGGTAAAATAATTGTATATATGTGTGTTAGTTTATTTTAGGTACAATAATTAGATTGAAAATGAGAGGGAACCCACAAAATGAGACCTGGTGGGAAAATTGCAGAGCTGCTGGGAAAATTGTAGAGCTGTTATGCTATTTGCCCAACATAGGCTATGCCAACGGTTTGAAACCATTGGCATAGCATGTCTGGGTTTTTTTACCAACGGTTCATACTAAAGTTGGTAAAACACTTTTCCCAATAGTTCTAAAACATTGGGAAAGAGGAGACCTTGGGTTTTCCCAATGGTTTGGCCAAACCGTTGGAAAAAACTTGGTAATTCTCTCCACTCCATCCCAATGGTTGTAAACTTTTGGGAAAAGCTATCCCAACGGCTTACTTCCCTATAGTTCTCAGAACCATTGGTATAACATATACCAACACTTATGCAGCCTTTCCCAATAGTTCTAAACTATGGGGAAATCCTATATTTCTAGTAGTGAATGTAGGGAAATGATATTAAAAACTATAACTCCCAGACACCATGATGAATCAGTAAGAAACCATGAAAAGAAGATATTTGAAGATATCAACATCCGAGGTTTCACAAAGGTCCTAATAGAATCAAGTTACTACAGTACAATATAGTGTAATATCCAGTTAAAATCATTGTTGGAAAATGGGTAAATTCAAACTAAAGGAATATAATAACAAATGAGTTCAATAGAATTGTAAGAATCCCTTAAATCAGAAATGAAACCCATTAAGAATCAGAAATGAAACCCATTAGGAACACCCCATTGATATGATTAAAGAGGTGAATATGGGGGAAAACCCCAAGCCACATGGAGGGAAAATAAATTGGACAGGATTGTTTCCCCATCCAAAACTCAAGGTTTGGATTTCATTTTTTTTACATTTTAACAGGCCACTTAGTTGTTTGAAAGAGTTTTCTAAATTGTAAACCAATAGTGCTGTTGGTTTTTTTAAATCATCTTCTTTATGTTGATTAGTCACACATTATACGAAAACATGTTCCAATAATTCATATGGAACTATCTAAATCCAACCACCTAACATGGATTTTTCGTAAGGCTTACAAAATGTGGTCTAAGCATGTTGGTGGCTCTGTAACCCACTTGAAATGCACAAATATTTCACAATATATTTTTCTAGACTTCTCCCTTAATATTTCTCCAATATTGAATATAATCCATGATTAATACAAATTGAACTAATATTCTACTAACACAAGTATAAGGCCTCGGCCTTAAACCTTACTTAATATTGAATTAAATTAATAATTCACATTGAGGGTCTTTTTAGGTTAAGATTTTTAGAGAGTTAGGGCATAACTATTGTATCTCAAAATATTACAAAGTAGTCACTTCTACTATGTTTCCATAAAATAAAATAAAATCTTAAAAAAAACATGTCTAGTTCCATGTTTTAGATAACATGACATTACCCTAATCCCATCCTTGACCCTATTCCACATTATGTCTTGTGAAAAACATTTCAAAAAAACTTTGGTTGAGCATAAAAAGCTCAATAAGGGATACACAAAGAATGAAAACTGTTAGTTTTTCAAACAATAAGTAAACCATGTATACGTTATCAATGTAATACCTTCACCTTTATGAAGTAGTAAAAACTTTTTACTGAATGAAAGATCATTACTTACCCTTTTGTAACAAAAATATTACCATAAAAACCATATAAAGAACACATAACATATAAAGGTAACTTGTGACATAAACATACTATGGTGAAATGACCATACGGTCGACTTCCACACATATCACTTAATGGAATAGCCAAACGACCGACTTCCATACATACTTAATTGATTCGCCATACGGCCGACTACCATACCCAATGCATTGGAGGTTATAACGTAACCACCCATCCTGGTATTCATGGCACCACCAGTTATATGGTTCATCATGTAACCACCCGTCAAATGTCCAAGTACCATTATAAAATCATAAGACATAATCCAAATATAATGGAAGGAAAACATTTCCACAATTTGATTACAATATATCACTTAAATATATTGAAATAACAAATCCATTATAAAATCCATTTTAAATACCAAAATATATAAAAGAGTATATGGTATTTATTTCATTTTAAAAACATTACGGCTTGTTTAGGAAGCCAAAGACCAAATAATATTCACGGCGGTGAAAAAGGTCATTGTCACTGTGTACATTAAGAGAAACATTCCTTTTTGTCATTTAGTAAAATTCTTTATATAAAAATATTACTTTTGAATAAAATATAATGTAAAAGGGGTTTATACACCCTATAAAATAAAGTTGTGTATAAAACGAAATATGCCTCAATGAAAGGATATTGAGATGAAGTCCCTTACCTCGGGTCCGACATGAATCGATCATTCTTTAACGTCTTGAATAATAAACTTGAGTTAATTTATACTCTCTTAAGAACCTTTTTCAAGTTCATTATTCCTTTTATATCACTTATTGCAATGTTATAAACATTATGTAATCATTTTAGTTAATAATTTTTGTTTTGTCAATATTTGGTCCTTAAGTTGAAAAAGGACTTCTTACAATTACATGTTGTTCATGTGGTCAAAGGTTCATTATATCCAGAATGATATTCATGATTTTGATATATATATATATCATATATATCCAGAATATACATGTATTTATAATATTACATAATCATTTATAGGTAAGAAATGAAATGCACCGTTCATGGAGACGGTAAGCCGTACGTACGCATGAACGCTACTTTCATTTCTATGTCATATTAATGGAATTAAAACTAAATGAGAGATATGTATATTTTAATTCCAGAATTATATTAATCATTTAGATGTAATATAAATCATATATATCCATTATATATATGAACATATATAAATACATTACATTTGGGGATAATAAATGAAAGGCACCATTCATAGAGACGGTAATCCATATGTATGCATGAACGCTACTTTTATTTATATCTCATACTTTAATGGAAATAAAATAATAATGATATAAAGTTATATCACAATTCTAGTATAACATCATATATAGTAACATTAAATCCATCCTTTATACATCCCACATATGGCATTAACAAATCAAATCACTTTGAGGGGGCGGTAGTCCGCACTTTCTAAAATGAAATTATCATGTTTACCCATAATGAAAACCATAAAGGTATGACATAAAGGAAAAATACAGAAGCATTAGGAAAACATAAACATAATATAAACCATATATAAAATATAGTGACATCATAATGGCCACCTTAAAAGGTGTTAAAAGAATATTGAACAATCATCATTTAGTGAGGTAGTAATTCGCCATCCACAGAAACAATAGGTTTTTTAACCATTAGACGAAGGTCTGTGTAAGTGTAGCTCAACCAATTATTATAGAAACATCCTAGTATATTTAATATACTGTATTTATTACTAAAGAAATGAATAAAAAGAGTTTATGGGGTTGAAGAAGCAAAATATAACAAAAGAACACAAGAGAAGACACTCCCTTTGAATCAGGTAACTCTTTTTTATTTGAGCACAAAGGATTCATTGGGAAAACTTCTGCTGAAAGTGAGGCTTCTAAGAGTAGGAGAGGGATGTGGAGAGACAAAATGAGTAGGTTTTTTCCAAGCCAAAGGCTTGAGAGTTTTGGGTAAGGAGGTAGATGTGGGGGCCTTTTATAAGAGGAGAGGAGGGGCACTCTTGGAATGTAAAGAAAAGACACTTTATTATAAAATGATTTTCAGTTTTTAAAGGTCCCACATTGATGTGTTTCGAGGATAAAGTGATAAGGGTTATAAATCCACCCATCCAATATGTTTTTGACATGTGTAGGTCTTAGAGTTTACATTATCATTCCATTTTATTTAGATCGTTAAATATTGAGGTAATCGCTGCATCATCTTGATGTCATAATTAATATAATTTATTTAATTTTAAAAAATTATAAAAAAATACTATGATGTAGGAAATACTTTTAGCTTTCCTGTGACTATTTATAGTTAAAAATATGTCTTGTATAACCCCATGTAAATTTTTATTAGTAAAATACTTCATGTTTGTGACATTTTTATTTGAAGATTATATAAAAAGATATTAATGTCCTTTTCCTACCAAAGTGGCTCCATGGGGTCCCCAATTTGACTCATGGATTGTTTTGGTTGGACATGACACATCCAATAAGGCTAGGACATGTGTCTAGGTCATTTCATATTATTAAAACATTATTTTTATCTTAAATTACACTAATTACATCTAATTGCGATTAAAAACTTAAAAGTTACTATTCACAAAAAAATTATATTAATCCCATTGAACCACATTTTACTTATTATTGACAACCTTGTATGTCAGATTTTTTAAATTCAAAACACAGAGGTGGTAAAATTTCAATTAAACGAGAAATCAGTTTTTTAAGTACCACTTAGTGGTTTCACTATTCATAAAAAATTGATGTTTTTCAGAAAAATATCTAAAATTAACCATAAGCTATATTTGATATTACAAATTCAAAAACGATGACTATTTTACAAAATTCAAAACATATATGTTGAATTAATTAATTCCCACTATTAGAGCAAATAAAGTGTTTTTATGAAACAAAATGTATCAAAAGATTGACACTAGTTCAAGTCCGTTTTCAAAGTGAAATTAATTACAACGACAACTATTGGATTAAATGGTAAAAATATACTCTAATTTCACTTTAATATCACTTCAAAAGATAATATAATCATATTAATAAATTAGATTAAAAATAGGTTTTGAATTAAAATACAACATTTTTCACTATTCATTAAAAATTGAACTTTATCGGAAAAGTACCAAAAATTTACACATAGTAAATTTTGATGTCCCGATTCTAAAGAAGAGTTTTATTTGGTCCAATATAATGTATAATAGTGACCAAAACTTTATTTAAAGAGTTTTCTCCATCAAAAGGCGATAGTTCGACCTTTTAGTGCAAAATAGAGTATGCATGCCTTAAAATTGAATTCTTTTCGTATTTTAAGCCATTATCATTTATTGGATAAGTGTAAAAACATTTAAAAAACTTATATAATCATAATTTAGTTATTTCTATTCATTCTCGCCAATACAACGACTACATGTTTACTAACATTTAAAATAATATTATTTTATAACTAGTGTGCAACGTAAGATTTCAAATAATCTCTTTGTTGTGTATCGGTTACGCTATCGAACATAGGAACCCATTTAAAGTAAAATTAATATTTAATTCACAAATATTAATAAATATGATAATTAATTATTCATTATTTAACTGGGATGTTACATCCTTCCCCCTTTTGAGAATTGCGTCCTCGCAATTTTATTCACTTATCAGAATATGTGGAGGTATTTATCCCTCATAGAATTTTTAGATTCCCACGTTGCCTCATCAACCATATGGGTTTTCCACAAAACCTTTACCATGTTAATTACCTTATTTCGCAACACTTTCTCTCTTTGGTCAAGAATCTGGACTGGTTGTTCTTCATAAGAGAGATTCTCTTTCAACTGAACTACATCTGGGCTCAAAACATGAGATGGATCTGGCATATACTTTCTCAACATCAAAACATGAAAAACATTGTGTACCAGAGATAAACTCGTAAGTAAGGCCACTCGGTAAGCAACTGATCCAACTTTCTCCAGAATTTCATATGGTCCAATGAACCTTGGACTCAGCTTTCCTTTCTTACCAAATCACATCACACTTTTCCATGGTGAAACTTTGAGAAAAACTTGATCACCTACCTCGAAAGATAGATCCTTCCTCCGGTTATCTGTGTAGCTTTTATGTCTGCTCTGAGCTATTTTCATGTGTTCCTGAGTCAACTGAACTTTTTCTACCATATGTTCTACCAATTCTGGTCCCATCAGCTTCCTTCCACCCACTTCATCCTAAAAAGCTGGTGTTAGACACCATTTACCATACAATGCCTCAAACAGAGCCATCTGTATACTGGAATGAAAATTGTTATTATATGAAAATTCAACCAAATAATGATGTTGGTCCCAAATTCCCTGATAATCCATTGAACAAGCACATATAATATCCTCCAAGTTCTGAATTGTTCATTCCGACTGCCCATCTGATTATGGATGAAAAGGTATACTAAAGTTTAATTCAGTACCCAACAACTTTTGAAGGCATTTTGAAAAGTTAGAAGTAAAGTTGGGATCACGATCATATACAATGGATAGAGGAACTCCGTGTAACTTGACTATCTCTTTAAGATAAAACCGACCAAATTGATCTAGAGACAAAGTATCTTGAATAGGAAGTAAATGAGTAGATCTAGTCAATCGGTCAACAATAACTCAGATTGCATTATTACCTCTATATGTCTTCGGTAATACCACAACAAAGTCCATGGATATATTTTCCCATTTCCACTCTGGCACTGGTAAAGGCTGAAGCATCTCTTTCAGTAACTTCCGCTCTGTATTAACCTACTGACAAGTCAAACACTTCACAGTAAAATCAGCAATATCCCTTTTCATTCCATCCCACCAGTAATACTCTCGCAGATCTCTGTACATCTTAGTACTGCTAGGATGAACTTAAAACGAGGAACTATGAACCTCACATAACAACTCATTATTCAACTGCGAATCACCAGGAACACATAATCTCTTCCCAAAACTCAAAACACAATCATTATAAATGTTAAATTCAGGCAACATACCCTTCTGAACCATCTCTACCATTTTCTGCAACTCACTGTCTTGCTTCTGTGATTTCTTAATTCAGTCTGATAGATATGATTTCATTGATACCTAAAATAAACAGAAGAAATTACTGCACAATCAACTTCCATTCCAAAGTTTATCAAATCAAGAAACAAAGGATCTCGTTCCAAATGTATCATGGTTAATGAAGTATTACTTTTTCGACTCAAAGAATCAGCCACTTTATTTTCTTTTCCCGAATGGTAATGAATTGTACAATCATAATCCTTGATTAATTCCAGCTATCTCCTCTTTCTCATGTTCAATTCTTTCTAAGTGAATATATACATTAAACTCTTGTGATCAGTATATATTTCACACTTTACACCATACAAATGATTCCTCCAGATTTTTAGAGAAAAAACAACAGCAGCTAATTCCAAATCATGTGTAGGGTAATTTACCTCATGAGTTTTCAACTAACGTGAGAATATGCAATTACCTGATCATTCTGCATAAGGACACAGCCAATTACCCTCAACCAATAATCACTTTATATAACAAACTAACCATTCCTAGAAGGAAGTTCCAAAACTGGAGCTTTCACCAATCTTCATTTCAACTCCTAAAAACAATCATCACATTCTATTGTCTGGATAAACATAACACCCTTCCGAGTTAGCTTAGTCCTTGGACTAGATAACCGTGAAAATTTTCAATAAACCATCAGTAGTAACCTACCAAACCAAGGAAACTACGGTTCTCGGTTACATTTTTTGGTCTTTTCTATTCTTCAACAACTTTTGTTTTACCAGGATGAACAGTTATTCCATCTTTAAAAACAATGTGACCAAGGAATGAAATTTGTTGTAACCAAAACTCACACTTGCTAAATTTTCCATATAGTTTCTTTTATATTAAGGTTTGAAAAATAACCCTTAAATGACTTTCATGATCCTCCTTACTTTTTGAAAACAACAAAATATCGTCAGTAAACACAACCACGATTTATCACCTACTTCAAATGAGCCATCACTGCAAAAAACTGTTCAATCCTGATTCTCACCATCTCAGGATGCCGATTTAGAAGTTCATTTTCATCTGTATACCTTCCTAGCACAATTTCCTTGTATCCTCTTAAAAAAACATTCTAAACAGACATGTCTTAGATAAAGCAACATGGTAATATTCAAATGCTATATCATTTCAATTAGACCAAAAAAATAATATTTTTGGATAATCATTTAATAGAATTCGAACTCATATAGTCTCCTAAACCTACCTCTGATACCAACTATAAGGCCCCGGCCTTAAACCTTACATAATATTGAATTAATTGAATAATTCACATTGAGGATATTTTTAGGTTTAGAGTTTTAGGGAATTAGGACAAAACTATTACATCTCAAAAGTTTACAATGTAGACACTTCTATTAAGTTTCCATAAAATAATAAAAACTCTTAAAAAGAAACATGTCTAGTTCCATGTTTTATATAACATGAATTTCCCTTGATCCCATCCATGACCCTATTGCACATTAAGTCCCGTGAAAAACATTTCAAAAAAACATGGGGTGAGCATAAAAGCTCAGTAAGGGATACACCAAGAATGAAAACTGTTAGTTTTTCAAACAACAAGTAAACCATGTATACTTTATCAAAGTAATACCTTCACCATTATGAAGTTGTAAAAACTCTTCACTGAATAAAAGATCATTACTTACCCTTTGGTAACCAAAATATTACCATAAAACACATATAAAGAACACATAACATATAAAGGTAACTTGGGACATAAACATACTAAGGTGGAATAACCATACGGTCGACTTCCACACATATCACTTAAAGGAATAGCCATAGAGACGAATTCCATACATACTTAATGGAATAGACATACGGCCGACTTCCATACCCAATGCATTGGAGGTTATAACGTAACCACCCGTCCTGGTATTCACGGCACCACCCATCATACGGTTCATCACGTAACCACCCATAAAATGTCCAAGTACCGTTATAAAATTATAAGACCTAAAACAAATATAATGGAAAGAAAACATTTCCACACTTTGATCACAATATATCAGTTAAATAAATTGACATAACAAATCCATTATAAAATCTATTTTCAATACCAAAATACATAAAAGAGTATATGGTATTTATTTCATTTTAAAAACATTATGGATTGTTGAGTAAGCCAAAGACCAAATAATACTCACGGTGGCAGAAAAGGTCATTGTCACCGAGTACGTTAAAAGAAAAATTCCTTTTTTTCGTTTAGTAAAACAATTCATATAGAAAGATTCATTTTGAATAAAATTAAAAGTAAAAGGGGTTTATACACCATATAAAATAAATTTGCCTATAATACGAAATATGCCTCAATTAAAGGAGATTGAGACGAAGTCCCTTACCTCAGGTCCGACTTGACTCGATCATTGTTTAATGTCCTGAATAATAAACAGGAGTTAATATCTACATTCTTAAGAACCTTTTTCAATTTAATTATTCCTTTTATATCACTTATTGCAATGTTATAAACATTATGTAATCATTTATGTTAATAATGTTTGTTTTGTCGATATTTGGTCCTTAAGTCGAAAGTGGACTTCTTACAATTACATGTTGTTCGTGTGGTCAAAGGTTCATTATATCCACAATTATATTCATGATTTAGATATATATATCATATATATCCAGAATATACATTTATTTATAATATTACATAATCAATTATTGGTAAGAATTTAAATGCACCGTTCATGGAGACGGTAAGCCGTACGTACGTAGGAACACTACTTTCATTTCTATGTCATATTAATGCAATTAAAACTAAATGAAAGATATGTATATTTTAATTACAGAATTATATTAATAATTTTGATATAACATAAATCATATATATCCATTATATATATGTACTTATAATATTACATTACATTTGGGGATAAGAAATGAAATGCACCGTTCATGGAGATGGTAATCCGTACGTACGCATGAACGCTACATTCATTTATATCTCATACATTAATGGAAAGAAAATAATAAAGATATAAAGGTATATTATAATTCTAGTATAACATCCTATATAATAACTTTAAATCCATAATTTATACGTACAACATATGGGATTAACGAATCAAATCACTTTGAGGGGGCGATAGTCCGCACTTCCTAAAATGAAATTATCGTGTTTACCCATAATGGAAAATATAAAGGCATGACTTAAAAGAAAAATACAGAAGAATTAGGAAAACATAAACATAATATAAACCATATATAAAATACAGTGACACAATAATGGCCACCTTAAAAGGTGTTAAAAGAATATTGAACAATCATCGTTTCGTGAGGTAGTAATTCGCCATCCACAAAAACAGTATGTTCTTTAACCATTAGACGAATGTGTGCGTAAGTGTAACTCAAATCCTTATTATAAAAACATCCTAGTATATTTAAGATACTGTAGTTGTTACCAAATAAATGAATAAAAAGAGTTTATGGGGTTGAAGAAGAAAAATAAAACAAAAGAACACAAGAGAAGACACTACCTTTGAATCGGGTAACTCTTTTTGATTTGAGCTCAAAGGCTTCCTTGGGAAAACTTCTGCCCAAAGTGAGTATTATAGAAGTAAGAGAGGGATTTGGAGAGAAAAAATGAGTAGGGTTTGTCTGAGCCAAAGGCTTGAGAGGTGTGAGTAAGGAGGTAGATGTGGGGGCCTTTTATAAGAGGAGGGAAGGGTCACTCTTGGAAAGTAAAGAAAAGACACTTTATAATACATTGAGATTCGGTTTTTAAAGGTTGCAAATTGATTTGTTTCAAGGATAAGGTGATAATGGTTCTAAATCCACCCATACAATAGGTTTTTGACATGTTTAGGTCTTATATTTTACATTATCTTTCCATTTTATTTGAATCGTTAAATAATGAGGGAATCACTGCATCATCATGATGTAATAAATAATTTAATTTATTTAATTTCTAAAAATTATAAAAAAATACTATGATGTAGGAAATCTTTTTATGATTCCAATTACTATTTATAGTAAAAAATTGGACTTGAATAACCCCATGTAAAAAATGTTTTAGTAAAACAACTCATGTTTGTGACATTTTTATTTTAGCATTAAATAAAAAGATATTAATGTCATTTTCCTACCAATGTGGATCCATGGGGTCCCCAAGTTGACCCATGGATTTTATGGGTCGTCCATGACACATAAAATAAGGGTAGGATAAGTTTCTAGGATATTTCATATTATTAAAACATTATTTTTATATTAAATTACACTAATTACCTCTAATCGCGATAAAAAACTTAAAAGTCACTATTCACAAAAAAAATTATTTTAATTCCATTGAACCACATTTTCCATATTATTGACAACCATGTATGTCAGATTTTTGAAATTGAAAACACAGAGGTGTTAAAATTTCATTTAAATGAGAAATCATTATTTTAAGTTCCACTTAGTGGTTTCACTATTCATCAAAAATTGAAGTTTTTTAGAAAAATACCAAAAACTCACCCTAAGATATATTTGATATTCCAAATTCAAAAATGATGTCTATTTTAAAAAATTCAAAAAATATAAGTTGAATTAAATAATTTAATAATTAATTCCTGCTGTCAGAGCAAATAACATGTTTTTATGAGACAAATTGTATCAAAAGATTGACAATAGTTCAAGTCTGTTTTCAAAGTGAAATTAATTACAACGACCACTATTGTATTAAATGGTAAAAAAATATTCTAATTTTACTTTAATACCACTTCAAAAGATAATATAATCATATTAATAAATTATATTAAAAAGAGGTTTTGAATTAAAATACAACATTTTTCACTATTCATTAAAAAATGAACTTTATCGGAAAAATACCAAAAATTTACACAAAGTGAATTTTGATGTCCCGATTCTAAAGAAGAGTTTTATTTGGTCCAATATAATGTATAAGAGTGACCAAAACTTTATTTAATGAGGGTTCTCCTTTAAAAGGCGATAGTTATACCTTTTAGTGCAAAATAGAGTATACGTGCCTTAAAATTGAATTCTTTTCATATTTTAAGCCTTTATCCATTATTGGATTAGTGTAAAAACATTTAAAAACATATATAATCATATTTTAGTTATTTATATTCATTCCCGACAATACAACGGCTACGTGTTAACTAACATTAAAAATAATATTATTTCATTACTAGTGTGCAACGTAAGATTTCAAAGAAACTCTTTGTTGTGTATCGGGTATGCTATCGAACATAGCAACCCATTTAAATTAAAATTAATATTTAATTTGAAAATATTAATAAATATTAATATTTATTAATATTTATTTACCTAGTATGTTACAACAAGGGTATCTACAAATTTTATCTATAAATTAGATCCAAACCATTAAATCTAGTATCATATATTCAATACTCCCAAAATGTTACCCAAATCTATCAAGTATCTTTTGGGTAACTGAGGTACCATTTGAGCATCATTCCACTCCTAAAACATCACATTAATATATAAAAACTCTTATAATTTGTATTCTAAATAGTGGTTAAAAATTCATCCCTTACACCAAATAAATAATTAAAATTTCTTACCAACTCAAAATAATTGCATTGAAATGAGATTTATAAAATTTAATTGATAAAATTTAAAAGGATGTTGAGAAACATGTAAATCCAAAAATTACATATGAAAAATTTGGATTGGACCCAAATACCTATCAGAGATCCCAATAAGAACCCATAATTGAATAAGGATGCATTTTTCCAAAATCAAATGAATTTAAAATTCTACAATTTCTAGGAACACTAGAAGATACATAAAAAATTTTCAAATAGAGAATATAAATGGAATGATAAGAATCCTATATTGAAGAATATGTTTGTGGTATTATATATTATTTTTTTTACAAAAAATAATCAATATTTATTACTGAAATAAGGCGAAAAGGGAGCTATCAACTTTGAGAAAATATATAATTTTAGTGGATTTTATGATTTATATTGTTATTAATGACACTATGGTGGATTAATGAATTTTGAAAGATTTTTTTGGTTTAATTATTGAAATTTTTATGATCCTAGGTTGTTTGGGAGAAGAAGATTGAGGGGGGGGGGTGTTAGCGCTATCAAAAAACAAATGTTTATAATAACATTTGGAATTGTAAGCAGATATTATAGAATATGTTTTATGTAAATGATTAATTTTTGGAATGGTTTTAATTTTATGGCCATCATTAGAATTTATCCAAAAAAATTATATCTTCCAAATAGATTATATATTAAAGTTCCAAAGAAACTATATACATGTAGAGTGAAGGTAAGATGAAATATTTTGTTATAGAAGTTACACATAAATCATAAAAATTAAATAATCAATTCATTCTTGAAAAATGAAGTTACTATAACGTGATGGTTGATATAAATATTATAAATAAATTTTACATGTTTAAGGAAGGCATAGAGACCATTGGAAATTTTTGGTAAATATAAATACAAGGTTTTGGATCATTTGGGATTGTGAATGATGATTTGAAATCAAAAGACATTATATTTGTTGAAGGAATAAAAAAATATTACTATTGTGTCTTAGTTTTGTGATTATGAAAATAAATTGATACATTTAATAGATGTATTATTTTTTATGATATATAAATATTGGTTAATTTTTACAAGAGTTCATTGAATACGGAGAAAGATATTTCATCTTGGTGATGTTGGAAATTGATGTAATAGATGAAAATTGGAATGAAATAAACTATGGTAAAAAATACATGGTCATCTAGGACAAAATAAGATGAGAATGAATACCAAAGGAGATTGTAGTTGTGATGTGACTATAGTAAATGGATAGATGAATTGGATTTTCACAACATTCCATAAGGTAAATACTATTATTTCCCTATACAAGTAGGTGTAGATTTAGTATAATCATCCATTATAGCATATGAATTTAGAAATTTAAGGGTGTTTGATGCAGAAATAAAAAAAATAGATAAGAATTTTATTTCCATAATTGATTAATTTACTTGAATTGAATATATTATGATTATGAAACATATATTTTATGATTTAAAAATGTATGAAACATATATTTTATGATTTAAAAATGTATGAAACATTCAGAATAAAAATAAATAAAAAGAGTGTGTTTTTTTAATGAATG
Organism: Viscum album; assembly: GCA_963277665.1. Taxonomy (NCBI): domain Eukaryota; kingdom Viridiplantae; phylum Streptophyta; class Magnoliopsida; order Santalales; family Viscaceae; genus Viscum; species Viscum album. The sequence continues at coordinate 1,893,038,229 of OY728156.1, forward strand.
TCCCAACAGATAACGGTTATAAATATTACAAGGAATGATTTTATACGTATCATGAGAATTATTTTATTCACTATGTATTCATTTCACACAATTATATGTATAAAATTGTATTAATGAATAAATTTATATAATTTTATTGTTTGTGGATCATATTTTGTTAATAGAACAAGATATATACTGGTATTCTTTAAGAAAACTCATTAGTGGTGTGATTCTTATTCAAAATCTATTATTATAAATTAAATATTCAAATATGTCCCAATATGATATTTATTACATAGAATAACTAAAATTTAATTATATTATAGTTCTTAGAACCCCTTATGTATCAATGTTAAAGGTTAATATCTCAGAATGTTTGAGAAAAAATGTGTTGATGCCACCTCCTCTAGTTATCCTCCAAATGGAAGAGTATATCATTGTTATGCCAAAGTGATTTTCAATATTGATGATTTTTATGACGTAAAATAAGTAGAACACTTTATGAATGAAGAAACATATAATGAATAATGTTCTATAAGTGATGAAGTTAAATTAGTGTTTGTTAAACAACATGATAATGTGTTAGAAATTTATAAAAATTATAATGGAGTTCAAGTTGTTTATGATGATTCAAATAATAATATGAATGATAAATTATATTGGATAAAGAATATTGAAACATTGGAATTTGTTCCCATGCTTGATGGAAAATTTTTTTTGGATCCAAATAATTATTCAGAAACAAGTTGAATGTAAAGGAAGATGTTTTTAAAAAAATTTAAAGACTTGTAAATAAAAGGTATTCTCATGTAATAGGAATATATTTTTATGAAATAATGGAACCCTTGAAATGGAATGATTAAATTTTTATATTTTATTATGTTGTTGTATTAATGAAATAAAAGATATTTTAGTTGGATTTAAGTCTTCTTACCTTGATAAATAATGATAATAGGTGGTTTATATTGATGAACCATGTGGACTCATTATTAATTAATATGTAAATTATATATATGTACTAAAAAATATTTTATATGGGATGGAAAAAGCCATAAGATTATGACATTCAATGATAGATGCTTGGTTTCATAAGATGAAGTTCAAAAGTGATGAATTTGATAATAATACATACATCAAAGATCAAAAAGAGGTATCTCCAATTGTAAATATTTATATAGATTATATCATATTTGATGGAAATGAAAAAAGATGTTCAAAATAATTTATTTTAGAAATGATGTAGTATTTAGAAATGTTCATTCCAAGTGAGATAAGATATTTCTTGAGTTCACATATTTCTTGATGGAAAATTCATAACATATTTTTTCAATTTAATCATTCTCAGTCTCTTTTAATGATGTTTGAAATAGAGAATTAATAGGTTGTTTACAATCTAATTTCCATGGGAATTATTTTTCCTATATAAATGGATGTAAAATAAATAATATAAATATAAAAACATAATGAATGTTTTTATACTTAAATGGTTTCATGATACATGTAATTTCTAATGATACACATTTTTCTTGTAATAGAAGTGAAATAAATTAATCACATTTCGTCATAAGAATATGGATTTCAAATTACATTAATGGAACAATATGTTTTGTAATTAAATATGATAGTAAAAGGTTACATAGTCATTTTGGTTATTCAAATATTTATTGGAATGGAAATATTGGATATGGGAGGTCTATATCAATTAGATTTTTCATTATTAGAGATTAGTATGTAATATTTAGCAAAAATAATAAATGTTCTTTTTTATTGAGAATAATTTACGTTCAGTATGTGTCTACAACATAATTTATATCCCAATTTATGTGGATGAAAAATCAACTAGGAGATATCGAGGTAGTAGCGAAGTTACTACTGGTTGTTAGTTATGATAATAAATGTGATGTCAATATTTTAAAAATCCAACTCAACAATCAGGTTCAAATAAAATTTATAATTATTTTTACAAGAAAAAAAGATTTTGGATAATAATTTTTTAATGTTGGAAGTATTTCCCACAAAGTATCAAGTGGATGATATTTTAACTAAACATTGACTGAAGGATTTTTTTAATAACTTGAGGTTGATGTTGGGAGATCAAATAAATTAATATAAAGAATATGGTATTTTATTCATTCCCCTACCTCATATTCTTTTTTGGATTCCTTTTATAGAGTGAAATGTCAAAAAATTAACACATAAATATATTTTTTTTAATTTATGTATTTAAAAATTGTTTTTACAAAGGGGGAGTAAATTGTTTTTGACAAAATAAATTGATATGTGTATTCCAAATAGGATATAATGATCTAATTTTGATAGAGAATATATTTATATAGAGTTATAAAAAGGGAACAATTTTGAGGGACAATATGTGGTGTTTGATTTGTTGTTAATGGTTTTAACCATTTTGATGACCATATGTGAAAGAAAATGATGGAAAATATTTTTATACAAGATTGAAATATATTTTGTTTGACAATTTTAATTTATTTTACATTAATATGTTTTGATTCAATATTTACTTCTCTAATACTTTATGTGATATCAAATTCAATGAATTATTTTCATTTTATAAAGTCACATTAAGAGTATAAGGATTGTAAAGAGTTGAATATATGTCAATTTTTAGGGAAAACATTATTTTATTGTTCAATTTTATTGTTTTCCAAAACATGTAATCCCATGATGTATATGAATTATTGAATGATTATTCATTTTCAGGTTTTATGAGTATGAAAATGAATTAGGTTCCATTGTTTATAACAAAATCTATAAGGGGAGATTGTTTTTTATATTATATTATTTCTATGTTTCTGAGTTCTTTTGAGATTATTAAGAACTCATGTTTGGGATTCTATTATTTAATGACTTATACTATTATCATTAATGTGGAAAATTGTTTATAATGTATATTTAAGAGTGGTAAAGTTAATATGGTTTTATTATGTTGTCTTTTCTCATCAATTACAAAACCATGATCAAATATTCATAGAAAAAGATGTTTACGATGATTTAAAAGCTATAAGATTTGTTAAAGATTATTAGAGTAGATTATAAAAGGCTTTATGTTATTTATAAGGTTATTTAGTTTCATAATTAATTAGAAGGAATTGATTATAGGGTATATTCTTGATTTTTGTAGGGTATACACTGGTATAGAACATTAAAGGGTATACCCTGATGTTGATATTGAAAAAGGAATGGAAGTTTCATTAGGTATAAAAATTTTACGGTAACTTCATATGGTAAATTATTAACATCATAATATGTAACACTATTCAAAATTTAATAGAAGAGAAGAATTTTAGAGTACATTCATAAGATAAATTAGAATATCAGCCCAAGATATTTTTTGTGTGATAACTGAATCTATGAAATAAATAATATATTGTTAGAATGATAGTCTTTAAGTGATGTATTTTGTACAATATATATATTTAAATATTTTATGATATTTTTTCTTATGTTTGAGGAAAAAAATATTTAATAAATATAGTGTGTAAGAGAAATTTTTTTTCTTTTAATTTATGTTGATCATGTAAGATGTGTATGTATAACAATTTTCAAAATACATCATAATATATTGGAGTTTGTAATACTTATGAGTAAAACATGATCCTAAAATGTGTAATAGATCTGATCAGTTTATAATATATTAAATTTAAAAATATATATAATGACTTTTATTACACACTTTTTAAGACTCTCAATGTGTTATGATATATCAGGTACATGATGAAAAATGTGGAAACCACAAATGGAAAATCAATGTTTCTAAATTTATATCTAAAAACATATTACTATTAGATAATGTGGAAGAAGATTGAGAATTTTTTAAACATAAATAATGGGTTTTATGATTCAATACAAGGGACAAAAGGTTCTCACTATTGAGTAATTGTTTCACTACAAATGATAGAGTGAAGTTTCAATATAACTCCTTGAACAAAATGTTTCATTTCTAATTTCACCATAATGATATGAAGAAGATTTAAAAAACAAGAATAAAGAATAAAGAATAATGATAATATGTTGAACATTATTTAGAGGATTATAATTATTGTAATTTGAATTTGAAACTCCAATTTAAAGGATTTTAGGGGTAGTTATTGTGAAATAAATAAACTTCATACATCAAACATGAAATAAGTAGATGTCAGTAGAGACTACTCTATAAAATTATAAAAAATATTTTCTAGAGAGAATTAATTACATTAAGAGGGTTTTTAGTTCTTCCCGAGAGAAGATACGGAACCTAAAATAATATAATATTATGATGATTAATAAAAAGAATAATAAACTCTATAAAAACACTTTGGAAGTATAAATAGTTCAATGGACTTCCTTTTTTTAAAACAATTATTTCATAATTGTAAAAATATATGAATCATTATTAAAGTCAAGTGACTGGTTGTAACATGATTACAGGGATATTCACTCCTCATTGAATGAATTTTTTAGTACTCTTGAGTAGTATTGTATTATTGAAATAATAATCATGCAAAGGATTAGTCTTATAATTTTTCGAGATAGACCTTATAAATATGTAGTGTATTATGTGTGTGTGTGTGTTTTGGGAAGTGTTAAATATTCTCTATAACAAATGTTGACTGTTGTGTTAAGAAGGAAACATAAATGAAATTAAAATAACTGATTTAAAACTATACAACACAATTTCCACTAATTAGGTACGTTCTATTTTAGAAATTATTTCTTATCAAATACTTATTTATCATTTTTATATTTCTTAACCATAAAGCCTTAATTTTATTTTATTTATACTATTTTTATTATGGAATGTTTCCTAGTTTTCAATAGTTATAATTTATTTAAATGTATTACCATGTCTAAAGGGTGGTTATGATGTATTTTATCATAATTATATGAAATTTATTTTGATATCTATATGTTTTATTTATTAGTATTACATTATATATTTTACTTATATAAATATTATAAGAAGGAAAAAATTATTTTATAGTAAACTATTTTTCCTCAATTAGTGAATATTAAAAATTCTTAAAAAATTACTTATCTATCATTATATGAATTAATAAATTTCCTTTTTATCATAAAATTAAATTGTTTACTATTAATTATTTATTTCAATATGGATTCTTAATAATTTTATTTTAGAATCATTTCAATTTACTAACTCTTGACATTTTCCATCTAGAATTAATTTTGTTTCTTATAATGGATTTTTTAAAAAACCCAAACCTATCTCACATATAAACTCATAAAGATATCATATTTTCATATATATCAATATAATGTGTTATGATCAATTGTGGAAACCCCTTTATTCTTAAACTTGTTTCAAAAATCATTTTTAAATATCTTTATTGTTTTTTATATTGACATCAATACTTTTTCCCGGACTATATTTTTTCAAATATAATGATCAAATGAAATTTTATTATATCGATAATTCTACGTATATTAAATATAATTTAGTGAAATTATATTATTCATTTAATATAATTAAAATCCATTAATATGGTGGAAATTTAAAATTTTGACTTAATTTTGTAGTTTGTAAAATTATTTTATTCATCATGAGTAGTGATACTCATAAAATAGTTTCATCATATTACATTGCTTAAAATATGTAGCATACCATTGAATGTATTATAAAAAACATCAATAATACATACTATAATATATATCTAATGTTGTTTTGTAATTTATATTTACATGATCAATAATAATTTGAAATAACATTTTAATACTAAAGAATTTAGGAAGTTGTAAAATAAAAAGAATTCAATATAGAATATCTCACATGAGAATAAATGAAATGATGATGTTAATTCTTTCTTTATATTATAAAATTTACCATTAATACATCATTGTTATTATTCGTGGATAAAAAAATATTATGTAATTAATTGAATGATTTACCCACTAGGAAATATAGAAAGGTTACCCTCAAACCATTTAGATTTTTTAGAATATTACCTTTTTGTATATTTTTCCTATGATGAATTAGATTCATAAAATGAGATTAAAATATCCATATAATATATTTTTTAATTAAAAAGGTAGATCCTTGGTCAAAAAACCAAGGCACATTTATTCAAAAAATGAAAGTACATATTACAAGAGACAAAATGAAGGGATTATTTTACATTATTTCTCATGGAGGGGATTCTGGTCCATGGGAAGGAATTATAACAAGATGATATCATTCTTGACCCCCTTATTTGAAATCCCATCCACAACAATGTTCACTTCCCAAAACACATGTGTAATGATATGATTAATATGAATTAGTGATTTTTGGAAATCCATTAATCGAGTTGTGAGCATCCACAAAATAGGAACCATGCCATTCTGTAAGGCTTGCATGATGTGGTTTGAATGACATTAAATTTTGAGATTATTCTAACATTTTTTGTGAGAAGGTTATCACATGAATTATGCATTACATTTATACCTTGAAAGTTGATTCAATTCCACAAGAGCTATAGATGCAACAAAGAAGTTTTCCAAGGCGGTGTTTTTACACCACTCGACATCTTGAGGGACACATATTTCCTTTATAGGCACCATAAATTTTATCATTGATATATCATGGGAGAGAAAATTTCCAAAATAATTTAAATGTATTTTGATTTTGGTTGTATGTCCATTCAATATTGTAGTTCCACGAGATGAAAAAATTAAAAACATAATCGTTTAAGTGCCCCTCATAAATTTTTGAAGCTTCATATATGGTATCAAGTATCCTCACCCAACCTGGACGAAGAATCAATATGAAATTAAACTGTAAATAAGAATTTATATCATACCAGATAATATGAAGAAGATTATAAACCACAACAATAAAAGGGTTCCTGATATGATGAGAGGCATTAGAAGCAACACAACATTGAAGTTGAGTGCTGACTGAATCAAAAATAACCATCTATAATCAAAGAGATCTATAACATATTTCCATAGAGTATAGGTATTATAACACAAATGGAAAATAGGTTTTTTTATTCTCTATGTTGATTAAGTAATATAAATTTATGATCAGTGAAAGGATATACTAATGATTTGGTTTCCAAACATGTGAATTTGAAGGATTGGAAATATTAAAATTTTAGAGGATTTGGTTTTGAAATATTAGAATATTATTTTACTATCCATAAAATCATTATAAACTATACCAATTAAACATCAATGCTCAAACATGTAAAATTCATCAAATATGAATCCTCCAAAATACTATCCAAAAATAATGAAGCTGATGAAAATTGAGAAACATCTACCGTCATAAACAATTTCATGAAATTGTGACACGTGCACCCTAATTAAATAATTACAACACTAAAATAAGTAAAAACATATGATCTTCATATTGTAGCATGAAACTCATGGTTTACCATACCTACTTTTTCCTACTCTAGATATCTTTGAGTACATTTCATGGCCATTCCATGTGTTATGTAAACTCTTCTGAAAAATGTCATCATTATTATATATGACCACATAGAGGGTATCACATCCCACTCGAATCATTCCATATATACATATCATCATTTTACATTGGTTGGAACCTAGACATCTCATTTATTATATTCATTTATTGATCAGATTATAAACTAAAAATTGGAATCCATCACAAGAATATCATATAATATCGGGCATCAGAGAAATCTTATAAAACACATTATGAATTTCATATATGATGAGTTATAATTATCAGGACATATGTATCTTAAGAATCTTATATATTAACATCTAAAAATACTATATCTTAGGAATACTTGGTATCTCACATTTCATCAATAAAAATTTATGAATACTATGAATCCATGTAATATGATATATCATTATGTATAATAACCACACATTAGGAATCCTTGGAATATCATATGTCATTTGGTTCAATGACCATATCCTTGTATCCTAGTAATCTCAATAAGTATGATATAAAACTACTAGATCATAGGGTCCTATTAATCTCATGAAATATCATAATGAATAACTCTAGATCATAGGAATCATATCAGTCTAACAAAATATAATTACACATTACACAATATCTTTTGAAATGTAGGATTCTAATTAAATAACATTAGGGATAACCATAGTTCCAAAGAATCCTTGAAATTTTTTAAAATATTATATCATGTCATAACCATATTCCTGGTATACAATGCATCCCAAATGTATTCTTATATCTTCCCCATATACTCAAAACAGCCTCAAAATCTTATATATAATGTATGATTTCTAGAATACCCATCATAATATATCATATGATCATCATCATTAGCTTTCTAGTCACTCAGACGTAGCTCGAAATCCATAGTATGCCGCATCATCATCTGATCGATGTGGTATAATCTAGTCTGAACCATCTAAGTTGTAAAATTATAAATTTACAATCTCATCTATAAATCTATCTTGACCCTATTGGAATCCATTGGGATACTCTATACCCATTTTTTTCACTTCTATTTGGTATCATGTAGTATCAATAAACCATGATATTATCTTAGCCCATAGGATCTATCAGACTTCTACATGAATTGGCCAATACAAATTCACATTCCACTCCTTATGAAATGTCTCATTACCTATGGGTAGGTACCATTCCATTATTCCAAAAATAATCTTTCTAATATAATTTGATTTAATTAGGGTCTCATGATAACATTCTTCTAAGAAAAGATAACTAGAATCGAATCCTCTTATGTCCAATTATGACATGATGGTTTGAAAAAATTTTGAAAACCCTATTTATGGGAATTATATAGGGAATTTACCTCATTATACATTGTGTGTACCCTAAAATCCATGTCATCATCATGTTACACCTCCCACTTTGGAGTGTATATCCCAATTTCATAGCATGTACAATACCTATATGGTGTGTACAGTAAATGCCTCCCATTGGTAATATATCTTAAGAAAACAAGGATTCTAATACCCAAGTACATAGTGTGTCTCAAGGTACACTTAACATCTGTTCTACAATAGTTAGAAAACTATTTACCAAGGATCAATCAATTTCATGAAACTCTTCATGAAATTTAGTCCTACACACTATGTTCCTGACACCACATGTCTGGATAGATACATGGATAAAACCCAATTTTTTATAAATGTAACACGTGATGTATAATTATAGAGAAACACACTATGGAAATCATATTCTAACTTTCATAACACTAAAGAACACGAAGCATGTGTTATTGAACTAGAGGACAATTGGCTGGGTTTGACAAATGGAAACCCCAATAAATTTCCCAAAACCCCAGTTTCAGCCAAAATCGCCCCTCTATAGGAATAAAATAATCCCCAATTATCAAAATTATATAACTAAATATAAAAACAAAAAAATAAATGGGGTAATGATAAAAAAATATAAACAATTTCTTACATTATGGAAAATTACTAATGCTTTATGATCATATCCACACTCCATAACCACTGCACAATAAATCCGTATCAATTGAAATAAAAACTATCAAATCACTATCCCTATCTATCCCCTCTCTTGGATTTGAAGTCTATTACAAAGGAGATAAATTTTCCAATGTAATTCTTGGGAAGGAATAGGTGGAGGAGAGAGAAATATAAAATAAATTTAAAATAATACCCACTAAATGGTCTAACAACGTAACCCAAACCCAAATAAATATTATACCGCATATAGGTAAAACAACCAATTTTGGACTCAATCATGAATCCAAATTTTTTATTTGGAACTCTTATAATTATATATATACACTTTTATTGTTTAATATTTTATATATATTTAAAAATTTCTACCTATTTCAACTCATAATACCATGTTGTAATATAAACAAATTTATCCCTATTTTAAACTCTCAATCATGAGATTAAAAAAACATATGAAAAAAACTGTTATGATCCTTTACAAGAGTAAATTACTATTTTTACAATCATAATAAACCAAGACCAAAATTAAAAAATTTACCCTGATTTAACCATCCCATATGGATGTAAATGTATATAATATTCAAAACATTGCACTTATCATCATAAAAAAATCTTGATGGTCTTTTTATCATCCATCTAGACTTACCACATTTTTCAAATAATTATTAATTCACCATGTCCCATCTTAGAACATTGATCAAGATTCTATTATACAAATCCAAACATGCGGTAGAAAATTCATCCAAACATGATCTATCCCCTCATCACCATCACAAATACATATAATATAATTACGTAAACCCAAATAACTCAAGAAACCAAAGTGAAATCATCCAAATAAACTACATTCTTGTGATACTCCCCACAAGAAGACTCTACTCATAATGTATGATTTAGATAATGGTGCTCCATTCCATGATAATCTCTTACCGAATCACATCATCAGTGTTCTATAAACATGCTTCATGTGGTTTCCATATCACTACAACCAATATCATTCCAAACTACAGTTTTCTTTTTTTATATGATATATGGATTAAAAATATTGGATATCTTCCATTGGTGTGTTATCTCATCAGCTGATCATGATTACAATGTCATCAAATCCATCTGGGATCAATTAAACACCGACACCAAAGTCCAAAAAACAAAATTTCGTGTAATTCTAGGATTAGTTCTTCAACAAACCAAATATTTCTCCCAAATTTTCTCAAGTGTATTGATATGTATTATATATAACTTACACACTAATAAACTCACATCATCAGTGGTCTAACAACATGATCAATGTGGTTTTCATATCACTAAAACCAATCTCATGTGAAACTATAGTTATTCTTGCTCTGTTTGATATTTGCAAAAAAAATAATGGATATCTTCAATTTGTGTGTTATCTCATCAACCTATCATGATTAGAAAGCCATAAAATCCATCTGGGATCAATTAAACACCCACACCAATGTTAAAACCCAAAATTTGGTGTAATTCTAGGATTAGTTCCCAACCAAACCAAATAATTTATCCTAAATTTCTCAGTTGTACTGATATGTATTCGATCTAACTCACAAAATAATAAAATCAAATACAACCCAATCCTATATAAGATAAAAAAATCCAACTAACACTATATCCAATACATAATAAATGATATCCCTATGGCATATCGACATTCTAATAACCCACCTCCACACACCCATAACCGTTTCAATATGGGGTTCATACCTCCATACATAATTTGATGATATTCAATATAAAAGTATCTTTATGATCACCCCAATAAACTAAAACTACAATATTCATAGCCCACCCTCTATTCATTAGCATATCTAATTATTGGATGTGAAGGTATCCTTCATACTCAAGTAGTAACATGAATCACCAATCACTACCATTTTTGGCACACTAGGATTTTCACCCTTATCATCCTTCTAAATTAAACCTTAAAGAGGGTCACACTCTCAATAAAAAAAAGTGTGATCCGAACTATATGGATTTCCATAAAGCACTCCATGAGTGAAAAATTAACATTTTCCAAAATCACATGGTATCACTCCACCAAGGCCACACTCACCCAACATTACAACTAGTTTTAAGACATAAACTCAGATTGATCGTGAAACCACACCCTCATCAATTTATAATGTCACTTTTAATTTCCATAAAAATCGATTATTTATTCAAAAATTCTAGTTCATAAAACAAAAAATTAGATAAAACCATGTGTAAAAAATGTATATTATTTAGATCTCATCCAAACCTAAAGGGTGTAGTTTCCCATACCACCAAATTAATGAACTAAACTGAATTTATCGTGGCTCAAGCATCAAAAAATCATGGATCCCAAACCAAACCACTAAAAATGATTCACTATATTTCAAAATCATCTAGCTAAATGTATCACACTCAATTATTTGTATCAAATTAGACCAATTCATCTCACTAAATCCATGCCCAATCATATAATCACCCACCACCTGGGATTTTTTCATGAATCAAAAGTTACATCCAATTCTATATCTATCCTTGATCCAACCTCCTATTATTACAATATGTTACATCATCATGAACAATACCCAAAAGCAATAGGTTCAGGAGTCATACCGATCTATCACTATGAAATCAAATCGTCGATACCAAAGTTCATCAGGTACATTACACCCCAAAATCAAAGGGCATCACCATATTTATACGACATATATGACAGTAATTACCATGCATAAATCATATAATTTAGCTCACCGGTATCCTTATACATATCTAACAAAACATTACTCTCCCAACTAGCATATAAAACAAATCTCCCATAAGTTATTGCTCTTGGAGAATTACCCTTGCACCCATAACAAAATGTCACTCAACCACTCAAGTGTAGAAAAACACACTCTAGTCATGTACCATGTTATCATCCCATAAAAAGTCACTAATCCTCACTGGACACTAGGGGTTCATCATAAAGGGATGTAATTACTTTACTAACCAAGTAAGGGTGACTATAAATCCCTTACAAGGGGATATTATATAGTAACTTTCAAGGAGTATCCATCAATGTTATCCCAAAGACACGTCATTAGGATAAAATATATTTCAATTCCAACAAATATAATTCCTCCATTATGTTATATGCGAAAATAAAATGTAATTAATTATTTATAATTTAAATAAGTATACTCTCTTCAACTAGGATATCAATAAGATGCTATCATATAGATATCATGTGAATCCTACGTTACAATATTTATCCATGAAAACATCACTCTTTTCAATGGTCCAAGAACTATACTCACAAATGAAAATATATAATAAATAATTCATATATATAAAAATATGATAACTATTATAGTGGAACCCTCTAACAACAATATGAGATACCTGGTAACCCAGAACATTATCCAGATAAGTTGTTCACAACACACCAGTATAAGGTCTGTCACATGCTCTGACATATTCCAATATCACCGACTAACAATATCTCCAATCAATAAGTAAAAATCAATTTATATGATAACATTATTAAATCGCATATATAGGTTCACTCTCGTTTAACCAGATGAAGGTGATATAGGATATTAAGAATAAATCTCCATATGCTAGAGGCTATTGAATTGGATTGATGGTCTAATGTTATACCGTGGGGAGAGAATATTATTTCATCAGAGTGAGAAATAAAAAAAATAAACATTAAATAATTCATAAAAAATATTCAAAGTATATTTAATAAATATAACATCACCATGTTATAATATAAGGAGGTCAAAATAGAGTTATATTGCATATATCATTGATCTTCACCCACCTAGATGATCAAATATTCAAATAAGAAAATAATTTAAATGTAAAAAGGATCTATTTCTATCCATGATACAAACCACAACCCAGTCTCTAAATCCCATTAAAAACACCCATTACAAAATCATAAAAACTAGGCCCCTAATCGATGCACTATATTCTTATGATCAACCTATATGCAAACATACTTTCTTCACACATACCCGAGCTACCATGGAGGTTCTGTGGAATAAATTCATGGTAGTCAACTCGCAATGGTATCACTAATATATACTATCAAATAAAAGTGAATGTTCACATTGAATGACTAGCCTAGAAGAATAATAACTCAACGAAATGAATTAAATAAATAATTTATGATCCTCAAGTTCTAACATGACACTCGAGGAAAACCATACTATCATTGAATGGTGTAATATATTTATCCACTCATGGAAGGACCCTAAAAATGGGCAGGTAAATGTATGACCATAATATTAATATATGAAAATAGGATCACTATAAGGATAATGTATCCCATTCAAATCATTTACTATATACATCTCATTAGGGGGGATGTAAATCCTGCCCATATATCTCATTTTCTACATTAACATTTAATGAGATGTATAAACTAAATAATGGGAATGATCCATAGAATCTCCATTGATATTATGTGTCTACTAAATTCAATAAAAAGGCACTAGAATATCATATATCATTACAAAGCATTCTAATATCCTATGAATCCTTGGAAAATTAAACATCATCTTTTATAACATATAGATCCTTTGAATCCATGATATCTCTAATTTCATGAGGGAAAATGACCAAATCCAAGGAATCTATGGCATCTCATATGTCTTCTAATAGGATGACCAAATAATTGGAATTCTAGGAATCTCATATATCATTAACTATAGTGACCATACCCTATGAATCATAACATATCATTGAGTGTTAGGTATAACTGCTATAACTGGTTCATCCTAAGTATCTCATTAAATATCATTAAACATATATAATAATACATAGAATCACATAAAACATCATCCATAAAAATGCTATATTGATGCAATTCTTAGAAAATCAAGAAATATTATGAATCATAATGCCAAATCCTATTCCAAATTGTTATCTCATTAAATATCATCACATGTAATCATAAAATTATAAGCCCCCTAGGTATCCCCTATATTTCTAGGTGTCATCACTATATCCTAGGGAAATCCTAGGAATCATACATATAATGTTCAGGGGATAACATCCCCTCATTATTGTATAATATTATCATTGAAACATGGATTATTCTATATAAAACAATGCATTTGGTCTCTAGAATCCCTCTTTTTTTAATATAAACATGGACTAATCTCCCCAAGACTATTTTATTTGTACAAGAAAAACCAACCAAACCCATTGCAATCATCATATATCCCCCATGGGACACCATTTTGGTCCACTAGAAATATATTGGTCTTTGAACATCAGTATCAATCCATATCTATATCCCACAATGGTCTCTTACCCAAATGCTCTATATGACTATTGCCTAAAGGGCCAATCATAAATCAAATCTCATTCCTTATGTCATATCTTCAACAAATAGACTAGGTAACTTTTGGTCCGTTTTCATCCAAAGAACATGGAAATAATATTCCAGGTCATTAAGCTACTATCACTATCCTCACATTGGTATTATATCATTCCCCCCTTTTGAGAGCTCCAAGTCTATCACCAGGATGAAAAACCTCTCCATTATATCTAACTATCATTTAATAATATTAATAATGAATTTTGAAAGAAATTAGGGTATCAACATAACTATATATATTGAAAAGATACATGTAATGGTTTATTTACTTATTTAATTTTGATATCATAGAATGAAAATATCAAATCCCCATTAATGTAATATTACACTTTGTGAAAATTACAAAACACAACTTATACCCTCAATGAGCTACATAGGCATGTACCTCAGTCCTTCATGTAATGTGCCTCCAAACTATGTGGAATCCTCTTTGGATACATTGTGTGTACCTCCAAAACCTCCAGTAATGAATTTATCTCATCATGATATGGCATAAAAACATAAATATACAACATTTCATGAGGAGCACAAAACCTGTCAGACACCCGGCATACCAAACCATGTACCAATGCTCATGTCATGTTTTTCTACTCTAAATGGAATATACATTAAAATTGAATGTACCTAACATAGGTTTTATTGTTGTGTACATTTTCAATCCTCTCGTCATGTGATAAATGTCCCATGTGATGTGTAGTAATGGCTGAAAAACTATCTGGAAATCATATTCCTTTTTTTTTGTAACACTGATATACACATGCAATGTGTTCTTAAACTACATTCCATATGATCAGGTTTCCCAAATGGGAAACACTATTTACACCAAATCATGAACCTAATTACCTCAAATAAACCCAGGAAATCAATATTATATAATATAAAAAAATATCAATCAAATAGTTTAAATATGAATAATATAGTGAATGAAAAACCCTATAGTTAATCACCAAATCATTAAGCTCTTATTTTTTCCCGATAATAGCTGCACCTCAATCCAGATTCGATTTAATGACGTTCAATGCACCTCAAACTCCACCCTTACCCTCTCTTTGATCCCAAAACACATGAAAATGGGGTTCCACTATATCATGGAATTCATGGGATGGAATAATGGGAAGGGAGTTAAAAATCGATTATAATGAAAATAAAATAAGGTTAATACTCATTTAAGTGCATGTTCTAAGACCAAAAACATGAACAATGATTATACCTCACTTCAGCAAGACATACCTTTATAGCCTCAACCATAATATCAGAATTATAATTTTTGAAATCCTTTATGAGATATGAATCTTTTCAAATTTAGATTAATTAATATCTGTTTTATAAATAATTGTTTTTCTTAAATATACATTTCTTTTTGAATCTCACCAAATAACATCCCAAGCTAAACAACCCAGATAGAAATCAATGGTACCATCTAAAAATTATAATGACATATTTTACTAGAGAAAATTATCATTTTTCACTTATATTCTCTTTAGAATGAAATTAAATATTTCAATTATTTTACCATCCTTTATAGATGTTGGACTTTACACATGTGTTCTAAATATTATGAGCCTCAAATTCAATCCTAAAAAAATGAAAGGAAATTTATGTTTGAAAGAAAATGTATATTCTTTAAAGTTCTCCCTTCAGAATTTAATCAATATGATGAGGATTACTAAAAATTTTAAGTGGGACATTTTATATCAATATTATTATTTTTTTGAAACATGACATTGTTGTCAACTATATACAATATTGATCGTATTGAAGTTTCATTATTTAATTAATTAAAAATATTATTCTAATGAGGAGAGAAATTTATATTTTAATTTTTAAAAAAACTTTTGTAACTATATTTATAGTCATTCAATATTATCAATACCACTATATGTAGGGTCAAAATTTTAAGATATAATTTATTTTTAATTCATTAGATCCAAACATAGATTAAATTATTTTACCACACCTACTGTGCTTAAATTTATTTTTAAAAGGAATTTTTAAATTTCTAGCATTTTAAAATAAATACACCTATTTTTTATAGGGTATAAATCCTTATTTATTTTCTTAAGGGGTGGCGTGAGTCAAAACCTCCATTCACAAAGGGGAAGAATAAAACATCATATCTGCAAAACATATAATGGTTCAATTTACGTTTGATGGGGGGGTTAATATATATGTTAAAATTTTATTCATTGATAATTAATATGGGGTAGTGGACTTGAACCCATACATTATATATAAACAAAGGTTAAAAACATTATGTTTTTTTTGTATTCAATGAGCACACATTCTCTCTAATTTGAATCAATGAAACATTTTTATACATCAATTTTTTGTTAATATAAATTATTATCCATCATAAAAGTGGTGTTGTTTTGGTTTTCCTTGAGATACAATAATTATTATCCTTCATAATGAAGTTTTTTGATGAAAAAAAATCAATTAAATTTATAAATAATTTATTTTCATATTATATTTAAATAAAATAATTATAAAATTATTGATACATGATAAATCTGATAAATTAATAAGATCATAATATATTATAATTGAATTACATATCAATAATATATCAATGTAATATAAATAAATATTTAATTGGTAATAAAAAAGCAGAATGATGACTTTTATGGAATCAACATCATCAATTTAAATTCACTTACATGAAAAAAGAGTAATGGAAATTTAAAAAATAAGAAGCTCGATAAATATAAGGGAATCATCATAACTATCTAAGAACCATAAATAGTTTCCAATTATTTTTTTTACCTTGATGACTGAGTGATGATCTTTCCCAGAGGACTAGATAATGAATTTACCTGATTATATTTAATCTTGAATATTTTATCCCCATAATGATAACATTTTCACATTATCATATGATAATAATAAAAATTCACACCATCTCAATGGATTGAAAATGAAATTATAATGAATAAATACATATAAACTATAATAGTTAAATGTGATATGATGAGAATAGATTCCATATCAATATTTACTACATTATTTCCTATGGTAATAAACATGACTCAAAATACAATGCAAAAATGATTTCCTCACATGTATATTGTCATAATTTTTTAAATAATTATTTTATATTTTTATTCCCATGTTTTAATAAAATATAAACAATATGTTTACTATTTTCATGGTTTTCCATTAGAATAAAATTTTATAATAATATGCAATTTTATTTTAGAAAATGATTGAAATTATATTATTATAATTTTTTTAAATTGTGGGGATAAATTATTAAAATAAACCTAAATTTCTCCCCCTTACCCATCTAATGAAAATAACTATAACACTGACCCATAAAATCACCACCCCGCTATTCTCCTCTAACACTCCATCAAATATTCTTGAACTAATTGATCTCTAAATTAACAAATTATGACCCCTTCAATTTCATCACCATATTATACCCACATTCAACTCACTTCCAACCTCCTATAAATCATATCACTTCCAAATGTAAAAAATTCATTATATATTTGTGTGTTTCCACAAAGATCTACATTAATAAGAAGAGTAAATTAAGTTTTTAATATTTTTAATAGTAAAATTTCTTATTCTCATTCATAGTTTCATATGGTATTTTTATGAAATTGAGGATTTTAGGTATGAATTATTTCTAGTTTCAAAAAATTATCAGAAATTATATAGCAACTATTTTATGTCAATAATATTTTACTTCATTTTGATACTATTATTTATTTATTTGAAATAAATAATAAACTAATGAATTTTCAGTACATTTTATTTATTAAATTCATAATAATAAATTTATGTATCAATTTTTTAATATGTTAAAATTTATTATAACCTTTTTGGACGTAAAACATCTATTCTATAACATTTAATTAATTATAATGATTAATTTATAAATAAAACAATAATAATTAGAAATAAACTAATTTTTATAGGTTATTATGTTTATAAATAAAACATTTCAATAAAACTTATAATATATAAATAGATAATTTACTTAACATATTTTTTATTTACTTGATATAAATTTAAATATAGTTTACATTCATTTTACTGTCTATAATATATTTTTATTTTGTTCAATAGAGTCAATTTACTAATGATGAGTTATTTTATAGTATAAAGTATAATTTTTTTTTTATTTTATAATGGTTATAAGTTGAATGTATTCTCTTAATCATGTGTTGAATGAGATTTAACATAATCCTGAAATATTTTAGGATTTCACCTTCAACGGTGTTTCAGAGGTAAAGATTATTTGGTGACCATTTCTACGACCAACTATGATAAATTTATAAAGAATTAATTTAACAAATCGCTAGGATTAGATTTGATACTAAATATTATGTGCGAAACTAAATTATATAAATAATTCTTTAATATAAAATATGGAATGAACAAATAAGGGTGATTTTGAATATATTATATTTAATCAAAATCATTTGGTTTTCCAACATGGCCATTCAGAAAGAAAAAAATATTAACAAATGAGTGAAAATTTAATATTAATTTCATTTTTTATTATCTAGAATGATGAAATTCATAAATTTAATGAGGTGGTATATAATATTAAGACATTTCTCTATCATGTTTGTGTGAATATGAATGAAATTGAATTTATAATGCAGTTACACAATAATTTTTTTTGTCTTTTAGTGATGTTTTTTTCATATTTATTATTATTTCTAAATAACTGACCATATATATGAATAAATGTGGCTAAATGGTACAAGGATAAATTGATTGGGTTTCTCAAAAAAGTGTCTAATTTTTTAACACACCATTTACCCATACGATTGACATCTGTCATTTACCAACATTTCTAAAAAAACAGGTATTGGTATGTTTTCTATTATCTTATAAGTAGAAAAATAGTATTAGTTATACTTTTTATTTAACCTATCACTAGTAGTATGATCTACAGATGGATTAATGTACCATCATTTCCCAATATTTCAAAAAACCCTAGTTATAATTTTGTTTCTTAGTCTTATTATTCAGTAATATGATAAATATTTGTAAATAATATTTCTATTTTTTAAATCTGTAATAGATTTACCCCCTCCCACAAATGACTCAACACTTACCAACTTCTCCATCAACTCTCCCACATTCACATGGACTAATGAAACCCCATTGTCACTATATGCATGTGGAACCCTTTCACATCCCCAGTATTTCATAAAATTTATAAATAAAAATTAATATACATATACATATATTAATATTATTATCCATATAATATATTAATATTCCTAAAAATTTAGGGATGAATATATAAAATTTTAAAAATATTAAATAAAAATGTAGACATATATAAAAAAATACAGAGATATGTAATCTATAATTTTGAATATTATTAATTACATATTCCATATTTATAGACAACACTATAGATGAATGGTAATAAGTTGTGGCACCACACCATGGAAGTCGAGGTTTGGATCCTGAATGCATCTCATTTGTACCCCATTGGAGGGGGTGACTTTTCTCCATTGCGCACATGCATAGGATAGTAGAAGATGTGGCATATCAGGGTGAACTGATAGTGGATTAGGTGCAAGGGAGGTTACCCAAGAATTTCATACATAAATATTACATATTATTATATTAACAGTAATTACATAAAATTATCATATGTTATATAATTGAAAATTTTCAATGAATTATTAAGATTTTATCATAATCATCGAGAACATAAAATATCTAAATAATCCCCTACAACATAATCCATAACTAGCACCCTTCATAGACATACAATACATAAAAACATTCTTCATATCATGGGTAAAATAAAAATAAATTATGGGTGAGATCATATTCTCAGTAAATGTATATAAGGGAGATATAAAAAATAATTTATGAATATATAATAATCATAAGGGTATTAGTACATGATGTTAAATGTTAATAAAGGTAGCCATAAAAATATATATATAAATAAAGAGTCATGGCCTTAATGATAGATGATCATAAGATGTGAATCATGAAGGATCAAATAAGATGAAACGATCAGAGAGTAAAATTTTCTGATGATCATGTATTAAAATAGTTGTTTAAATTGGGGTATAATCAAAATCCTAAACATATTTTTCAATGATACCCACTATTAAATTCTTTGAATGCTCAGATTGGATTAACCACACATGTTCCTGCTTTGGGAATGGGATGACCTTCTATGTGCCATCTTTTTGGATTTGTATAACCTTCTCTATATCATTTAGGTCGAGGTTCCTGTAAACCCATGCCCATATCTGGTTATCCACATGACCTCAAGGGTGCCTTTAGATAAACCAAAGGTTATTGACTACAAAATTGGTTCTTATGAGGTATGTGGGGTGGGTAAGAACTATTTAAAAGATTATATTAATAGGTAAAATAAATATAATAAAATTCCCAAAAATATTTATCAATAACTAATAATAACCATGCATCACATAGTAAACTCCAAATATGGGTAAATGCCTGTAACCCAATGCAATAAAATAGTTATATCATACAATTATAAATTATCAATATAAATACCAAATAAATTATGCCATAAAATATAAAAAATGGGTCCCTATATCTATTATTTACCATCATTATAGCTCTATACCTTATCATTATTTAGCCATCTGTGATTGGTAATATTCCATTACCTTGTCATGAAACCAAGAAGTTTTCTCGGGTAAACATGGAAGTTTGAGTAATGTGTGTGTACAATTATATAGAATACAACCTATTGTGCTTTAATTAATATCAATTATTATTATTGATTATATATATCTACTAATTTAAATTAGTAAAATCTTATATCCTAAATGATTCATGATTAATCAGTTTTGAGTTAAACCGATAGTCTTCTAGGTTATATGATAAAAATAACCTTAGCAAACCTGATGTGGACCATGTCGATGTTATGAAATATATTTCATAAGGGTTTAAAAACATTATTTAATAATTTAAATAATTAATAAATTTCATATAAATTTTTTTAAATTAGGGCATCATTCCAGGTACCCATATTATAGTCGTCCGTCAAAGCATGAAGCATCAGCCAAGCATCTAAAACATGAAAGGTAATCGTGGGGATTTGAGCATCATTCTATCCTCAAACACACAGTAAATTATTAGTTCCTAGTGAATCAATATGTAATAAAATATGAGGTTCCAAAGTGCAACATACAAATTTAATACCTTTTATCATTAGTCCATCATCCAACTATTCCATTTTTGCTCATTTTGCATGGTTGAACTTTAGTGTGTTTTTTTCTCAAACAATATCATAAAAGATGTACCATTTTGTTCATATTCTTTTAAGTTATTAATTAAATATACACCATTAAAAAAATACATTAATAATCCATATTACCATTTTTTGGAATCAATATCCATTTAATATAATTTCAAACTATTCGTTAATATGGTCATAATACTTTAACCATATAACACATTTATCATAAACTATATCATATTGAATTTAACTATTCCATGTTAATCCCATATACACTTATACCATGTTACCATTATAATCTATTATAAAACCAGTTTACTCTCATAATCCCTCTAATTCACTATTTCAATACTCATCTCATCATTATGAATTGAGTGACACATCACATGGGTGACCAACAACTGAGTATCATAACCATCAAAGGACCCATTGGGGTATGTGATGGGTCTCTCATATAATTTAATAGATGAATATTATTTTCCTAGTGAAGGATAAAAGTTTTAATCTTATCAATGAACCAAAAAAACCACTTACAAAACCAAAACATCATGACTAAGCGATATATCATGTAGATCACCTACCTTATTCTCATAGATAATCAATTTTCCAAACTCATCCCTTAATTTGAAATAAAATGATCTCCAAAACCAAAGTGAACAAATCACTAAAAATCGGTATTATATTATTGTTAATATGAGGAAAAACCAACTATGGTTATCCTATAAAATATATTAAATGGTAATTATAGACTTATCTATAGTTTTTATTCACACTAAACGACACTGAAATGGCGAAGGAATCAGTGTTGATTGACCCATTGAAGAGAGTAGAGTTTCTAATTCAGAAAAAAGACTATTCAGGATGAACTATTTTGGAAAATCTAGTGAATACATATTATCATATAGTTGGAAAAATAGACATTTTATCACTTCTATAGAATCCTAGGGTTTGGCCGTACATCTTTCCTAATCAGGTGACAACTATGTGGCATCCCTTATCTATGTGTGGCACTGGTCACACAGTTTTCTAAGTAGTCAAAACAGTTTTCCAATCTTTGAAAAGGCCATTTAGTTGGATCTATCCTAGGAATTATTTATTTCGACTCCCTGTTCATGTTTTACAAACCATAAACCTCCATTATCAAAGGCACATGACCCTAGAGCCTTATTATTACTAACTATTCCCAAACATGGTTCATTGAACTATACAACCTATTTTCCCCCATTTCACAACACAAAACCTCATGACACTCTTTACACATTGAGAAATCCTAGGAATAATATTAGATACCATCCTAATGGTATTTTAACAACAACTTAAAACTAAATAAATCTCATCAATGTTAGGGATCTTTTAACATCACTATATTATAATAGATAGTACTCGAGAATCTATCCAAAAACATTACTAAGCTTCCATGGATAATGGTCAGGTCATAAGGATCATAAACCAACATCCATTCCCCATTTTCCCTCCTAACTTGTCCATGATTTTTCAATACTCATACCAACATAAAAGTCTTACCTTGAATTATTTACCCAATGGTACCCAAAACATGAATCGTATTCTCTTAAAAGGATATATCAAAAACTAGCTAAAACTTGTCAACATATATCACATGAAAAGTGTTATAGTGATAATAGTGAAGTTCTAACACATGAAATTAATAATTCATTTCAAAATAATAATACGGAAGATCATATTGGTACAATACTTATATGATCATCGTTATAATATCAAATGACCAAATATATCTGGGAACTAACATACCATGTTTCTAAATCCAATCGATACATAATCTTAACTACCCCCGAAGTAACACATGATCACCCACTATAATTTCAAGAGGTTTATGATGTTCTTCATTGTATTATAACTATCGATTATATGTATTTTCCATATTGTTATGGGTTTTTTTAACATGATCGGATGCCTCATTCATGAGAATATACTCCAGAAAATATGGCACCCATGTTTGCTACCAAAAAAATAGTGATCTACTTAGCCTACCATAGAGTTCCACTTATGGTTATATCAAAATAATAATATGATAAATATTGTAATAATAGAACAAATCATGCACTATGTTCTTATACCACATCTTTATAAAACATATATCACCTACTTTCAAAATGTCCATTAATATATGGATTTTTTTGTTCACACTTCCCATTAATCAATGGGAGAAAAAATTACTAAAAATGAATTGAGTATTATTAAAATTAAGAAAAATGTACTATATGAATGATTAATTATGAAGTTCCATTTCTAAGACAATGATCTGGGGAACCCCAGGATGGCATACCATCTCTCACACACATATATATCACCCAACGGATCGACATAGATAGTTTCCCTTATCAATAAGAATTGTAAAACCTTAGTCAATGGATAAAAATTAACCCATATCACATTGTTCATCTATGTAATCATCAAATTAAATAATAAAAAATCAATGGTTACATTTTTCTACTTCCATTATAGAAAGGGAAATGTTAGTAAATGTCCCATATGTCACTGATACTCATCCTTCACCCACTGATAGGTGTGGAATCCCATCACAAAATCTATTATTCACTTTTAAATTCCTGGCCACAAATATTATATACGAATTTCAATATACATTTTGTTCATACCAGGATGAAAATACCAGATTGTGTCATGAAAACCATTCACAAAGTTTTCTCACATCCAAGTAGACAAAATAAAATTTTCATCAACATATCTAATATCATCCTCATCAATATTCCAAACAGGACATAGGTACCTACCAGTAAAACCTTTTCTCAAGGTTAGACATTAAAAATCATCATACTACCTCCACCGAAAATTTCATAGATGATAGGTCATAGTGGAAAATCCATAACTATCAACTAATCCTGATCTGCAAAAATCCCAATATAAATCTCCACAAAAAAATCGATCATTTTATTCTCAGAACATGAATCATGAACAACCAAAGTATTTATCTTCTATATCAATGTATAATTTTTTTTACCCTTATCAGGCTTATAATCTATCTCAAAATAGAGGTACGATGTGTATTCAAACAATATCTTCATATATAGATTCAATTTACCCTAAGAGAAAATAAAAATGAGTCCCTATTTATCTTTATAAAAAACAATATCTTCACTCATAAGATAATTAAGACCCCATTCTAATGAATAAACCAATACATAAAATAGGAGATATTGTATACTATTATTCCATTTATGAGGCCTCAATACTAATAATTCATATTCTATGAAAAAATATTCATACATAAAAACATAGCCAATTATAATATCATAAACATTAAAAAATAATGTGTTTTTACTGGATTTGGTTATGATCAGAATCGATGTAGTGTTAAAACACTACTTAAGATCTTGGATGTTATACACACATTCCATATAAAACTAAATCAGTATACCCTTTTTTCAGTCCTGATAGTGACACATAAATGAGGTAAATTTATTTTATGAAAATTCATCAGTAACCCACTGTGTCCTAAAAGCATCAGATTTTAGAAAATTAATAGGATTCCCCCATGAAAAAAACTTCTAAGACATTTTCTAGGTCCACTAACACACCTTCCTCCTAGATATTGTATCCCATGATGTATACATTGTTAATCCAAAAATGAATGTTATATAGATTGACATATTGATTATTCTCTCTATGTTTACTTAGGATGATTTAATAATATTTGGAACGATCTTCATGAGTATAGGATTACACTAATATTTAATCATTGTTGAAAACCACAAAATAATCCATGTATGGGGGATATAAGGTTCATCATGGTCGAAAAATACATAGTAATTTTTGTTAATCCAAACCTCATCACAATTAACTCATAAAAAGATATACATGATTCTAAAGGAACTCTAAGGTATATTAGAATATTTCACCCTCAACTAATGATAACCTGATCTCTTATCAATCATTTAGAGTACATAAGAACACCACAAATAGTCAAAAAGGTAAGCAATATGAATATTATGATATTGGTTGTTGGTCTAAATATTTTTAAACATATAGTAATAAATACACAAATTTAGTTATCCATCAGCCTTCTTACCGAACAATATCGGAGAACCCCAATACGACATACTAGGAAAGATAAATGATTTATCCTTCGACTACTCCAATAGCTTCTTATGATCTTGATGTTAAAATGGTGTTATTATATATAGAGTAATATAAAATGGCTTGGATATTTACATCAACTCTAGAGTGAAATCAACAAATCTCTATGTTGAAATCCATGAGAAATCATTGGGGATCATTTCTTCTTACAACTTTATAACTAGAGGGAAATAATGATGCTCAAATTACTAATCCTATAGAAATAGACTTGAAATATGGGGAGTGATATAACCCATAATCCTATGAACTCAACTTACATGGACATCATTTATTTCTCGTTCTCCATGATGATCATAGATGATACCCTCGAGAGATGTAGAGGTCACATTCATATGATAATAATCAATGTGATCCAAATACAGAACTAACTATTCCATCCCGAATATCAGGTCAAAACCTGACATAACATGTATATATAAATTTTAAATAAAATAGTTCTCACCAATTTTGAGCGTACACCCCTTACAAAGTCTAATACCCTCCAATCACACTCCCAGCAGGACATCGATTGACATGATTCTACACAGGAAACTCTAAGAACCGATTTAAACCATTTACTAACCCAAAAGGTATATATGAATGATAGGACCATGTATCAAAAAATATAATAGTAATCACAGATGCTAAAATAATCATATATTGGATATTCAATGGTCCTGTCATGATACCAATAGGTGCAAGATGAACACAATGTAGTTGTCATATCCCTCTACCCAAAATCCAGTATCAGTCACATGTGTTGTACTACCCTACTGATATAGATTATTATTACCTAAAGGACCACATACTCTTCCATGACATGTATATATTGTGGAACACTAACTACCTAACTAAAACTATGTTGAATATCCCCTCTTACACAATTTTTCTTCCTAGGTCCTCCATCACTACCCATATGTCATAGGTACCTGTAGAACCTATGAAGGTTATCTATCCTTCCATAAGAATAGTACTCAAATAGTGGTTGAGGAAATTAACCATGAATGTGACCTAATCTGCATTAGTGATTGCATAAAACCCAATCGCTACCCTGAGAGGACAATATTTTCTGATGGACACGTTTTCCACCACTACCCTAATGAACATTATCACAATGGAACCTCCTAATATAAAATAATGAAACCCTTTGTTGTTCAATTGAAACTATTTTTACACCTCTAAAATTATCTTTCATATTCCCTCATATTTGAGATCCTTTTAAAATACCATATAATTCTTCTTCAAAAAAAATTATTCACCTATGGCATGATCTCATATTTATGTCCACACTAAAAATGTGTTTTCATAAACACCTCATATTCAATGAATTTATTATAAAACCATTGTATGATAGTGAAAAAACCAGCATAATACATCAATGAAATTCCCCCTAGTCCAATCACATAAATTTTGTAGGTTTCACCGGGATCAGGGTGTGAGGTTATAATTATTCTTGTAAATTCTCCAAGAAATCATTCCATAGAATAAAAACCAACTTCTCATCTCGAGCTCGAATATCCTATTAGTATTGGAGAATATATTGAATGTTTATGGGTTAGGTATTTATAATTTTGCATCACTAGTGTGTGGAAATATTACTTTATATAGTGATATTAAGCACTTGTACAATCTACAGATCTCACATGAATTTTTTAAATACTAATAATTTTATCAAACAATTAGCTCATTTTAATCAAATCACACACTTGTTTCAAACATCAATGTAGACCATTTATCAATGGATATAAGTCGAAACCCCTATATATAATCCAAATAAATATGATGAATCCATGAATAGAAAATTCATCAAATTTTGGGAGCAATCGTGGAACTCTGACGATTCCTTTAACATTGTGATGATCACATAGATCCCATTCTTATGATATGAAAATTGATTCTTGGATCGATCACTTTGATTAAGAGTTTATCTCCCTATAATGCTGGATGAGAGAATATATCTCAATAAATTTGAATGAAATGTTCCTATAATAGTGATCCTCTTATTCTTATATAGCGTATGAGAAAACTATCAGGTCTAGGTTCCCTGACCCCCCTATATTAATCTTCCACAAAATAGGTAATAAATAAGTTGTTATGACTAACTTAATATATAAAAATTATTTTTTTAATATTATTTCCCAATATTAATTTATATTTAATAAATTTCATGATAAATTTGCTATATTAAATTAACTCAATTTTATTGAAATTCATAAAAAACCACAAATATTAAAATAATATTTATTACTAAAATTTTATTCCATGTATATACATTAAAAATCTTAAATAAATTTAAAAATTAAATTCAAATCTATTATTTTATACTCGAATAATAATTAATTTACTTATTTTTAAATCATCAATAACAAATGAAGAACTCTTAGATGGTATAGTTGGACCCAAAATTTCTTATACACCTATTCAATAGAATATGGCAGATTCTTAAACATGATAATATGTGTGAGCCACTAGGACCTTATCTTGATAGTAATTATTTGTATTAATAGATCAAGACTATAGTCTAGAAATCCATCAAGGCCCCTAAATTGATATGGAATATCCATAGAAACACAATCCATACCTATCAACACACACTTTTTAATAAAATATCTCTTTAACAAAACATCTCAAAAAGTGTGATACATAATTGTTTCATCATCCTTCCTTTCATTACTATTTTTTATAAAACTAGAATGGCATACCTTTTCCTACTTTGGTCAAGTATTTTTGAAGTTACATCCATCATAATCAACTAGACATGATATATTAATTCCTAAACATGTAAGTAAAAAATTATATAACGGTTATTCAACCAATTCCATACTAGTAATGGTCCATCCAACACAAGAAACCTAAACACTAAATCAATGCCATTTTTTCCTTCTGTCAAAGTATGTGATTACTGGGAGCACATTGATAATTATATCTTGTTAGGAGACCAATGCACATGTATTTACATAGGAAAACCTAATGAAACATAAAATACATGGTTTCCTATATGCGGGTTCCCCCTCATGACATCACTTACACAAGATCACCAAGTAAAATATCTATGAGAAGAAGTATTGTTGATTATGATCCGTAAACACCTAATAGTTACACATCATATGTGACTTGTCAATATGATGTATTTAAACTATAATATATTACAATATTATTACTATAATTATATTACTAGGTTCTCATTGTATCTTAAGATCTTCTATAACATTTTGATATGACATGTAATATACAGAAATTACCCTAAATATAGTGGACAAATAATTATCAAAACTATATTGGTATGATAAAAACATGTAAATATAAAACTATATATAAGTAATGGTAATAAAATTACATAAAAATGTTGGGTCTGTAGAACCCACATTTATCACTCCCACATGCACTATATCCAACAACTAATAAGTACCAATCCTCTAGATGAAACAATATAATCATTATTCCATTTAGATAAGGATTTATTAAATTATTATTCATCGTTAACCTGAATGTATATTGTTGTATCTATGATATTACTAGTCTATTTAAAATTCCTCAATTTATAAAACTTCTTAATGTTTATTTTTTTCCTCTTGTGTGACATGTGATCATTGTCAAGCACATATGGCTTAGTATTAACATAGTAAGCAGGAATTGGGTCTATACTTCTAGGCACAACACCAATGTTTTAGAGAAATATGAATATCCAGACTAACTCCATAGCTAAATTATAAGCTGATATTTTCACATATTCTCCTATATAATTTAATACAATTATTTTCATCGAGCATATCTATCTCACTACACTGCCATTTTGAAAAAAATATAGTCTGACTGTAACTTTAGATTATCATGATCTATCAGGAAACTAGCAACAGTGTACACTCTGACTAAAAGCTCTTAATAGACTCCATATGTAACATCCCAAGTATGTATAGAATACTATGTTTTCATATCTATGTCTATTTATGCGTTTGATAGTGTTTTAAAGGCTTAAAATGAGAATAAATCCAATCTCAAGCATAGAATACACAATTTTTTTTAAAAAATATTGTTTTACTGCCTTTTGATGGAAAAACATTTATAAATATAACTATAGAAAATTTTATAATCTCTATTTGTAAAAATAATCTTATTCTTTATAATTGGGACATTGAAATTTACTTCGTATAATTTTTTTGTATTTTTCTGATAATGTTCATTATTTTGAATAGTGAAAAATGTTGTATTTTAATTTAAACCCTCATTTTAATATAATTTATTTATATGGTAGGATAATATTTTTAATTGGTTCTAAAGTTCAATTGGAATATACTTTTACCATTTAATCCAATGGGGGACATTGGAATTTATTTTACATTGAAATTTGACAAAAACAAGTGTCGATCTTTTGATATATATAGTTTCTTAAAAACACGCTATTTGATTTCGCAACAGGAATTAATTATAAAATTAATTAATGAAACTTATATATTTTGAATTTTTCAAAATATGAATAATATTTTAATTTGGAATATCAAATATATCTTAGAGTGAATTTTTGTTATTTTTCTGAAAAACATCAATTTTTGATGAATAGTGAAACCACTAAGTGGTAGTAAGAAAAAATTATTTTTAATTCAAATGAAACTTTACCACTTTGGTGAATTGAATTTAAAAAATACTACATATGTGGTTGTCATTATTAAGTAATAGTTGGTCAAATGGGATTAAATAATTTTTTGTGAATAGTAACTTTTGAGTTTTATTAACCGCGATTAGAGGTAATTAGGGTAATTTATTGTAAAAATAATGTTATAATAATATTAAATTACCTTTAATCATGTCCTACTAATATTTTTTGAGTCATGGACGACCAAGAAAATCCATGGGTCAATTTTTGGGACCCCATGGAGTAACTTGGGTAAGATAAGGACAATAATACTTTTTATTTAATGTAAAAATTAAAATACACAAACATGTTTTGTTTTACAAAAAACAATTTTTAAAAGAGGTTATAAAAGTTATATTTTTGACCATAAATATTCATTAGAATGATAAAAATATTTCTTATAACATGGTAATTTTAATATAATTTTTAAATATCTAATAAATAAAATTATTTATGATACAATGATGATATATTATTTACGCCATTAATGAGTAAATTAAATAAATAAGAAGATAAAGTTTAAAACAATATCAAAAACTTTTCCAATACATATTGAATAATTTTATTTATAACATGGGACACCTTATACACGAATTTAATTATTTTTGGATCTTTATAAACTGAAATTAATTTTATAATAAAATAATAGTTTCAATATTTCCAAAAGAGCCCCACCTCTGCCTTATAAAAAGACCCCACTTACTACCCATATCTCACACTTCTCAATACCTTTGACTCGTACAAACTCTACTAAAATATGCTCCCAATATCCCTCTATTCATCCTAGAAGTCTTAACTTAGGAATAAATAATTTCAAGAAACCCTTTTGGTTCAAACCAAGGGGAGTTACCCGATTTAAATGTAATATCTTCTCTTATGTTCTTTTGTTTTATTTTTCAAATCCATCCCCATAAAATATTTTTATTACTTTATTTGGTAACAAAACCAGTATATTAAAAATAATAGGATGTTTTTATGAGAAGTATTTGATTTACACTTACACACACCTCCGTCTAAGGGTTAAAGAACACCCTGTTTCTGTGAGTGGTGAATTACTACCTGACGAAACGATGATTGTTAAATCTTCTTTAACACCTCTCATGGTGGCCATTAAGATGTCAATATATTTATATATTATATTTTTATATATCATATATATATATTTTTTGTTTAGTATTTTCTTATGCTTCTTTATTTTTCATTTATTTCATACCATTATGGTTTCCATTATGGGTAAACGCAATAATTTCATTTTATGAAGTGCAGACTATCGCCCCCTAAAAGTGATTCGATTCGTTGATACAATATATGGGGCGTATAAAAGATGGAGTACATGGTATTACTTATTATATCATACTGGAATTATAATATACCATTATATCATTGTGATTTAATTCCATTAAATAAAAAATAGAAATGAAAGTAGCGTTTATGCGTACGTACGACTTACCATCTCCATGAATGGTTCTTTTCACATCTTACCTCTAAATATTATATAATATTATAAAGGCATGTATGTAATGGATATATATGATATATATGATATATATATCATGAATATAATTCTATATATAACGGATATTTTACCACATTAACAACTTGTAATTATATGTAGTTTATTTTGGACTCAAGTACCAAAGATCGACAAAATGACCATTATTAACATAAATAATTACATAATGTTCACAACATGGTAATAAGTGATATAAAAGGAACAGAGAACATGAAAATGGTTATTAAGTAAGTATAATTTAACTCCAATTTATTATTCAGGAGATTAGTGAACGATCAAGTCAATCCGGACACGAGGTAAGGGATGTCGTCTCAATCTCCTTTCATTGAGGAATATTTTGTTTTAATACATGACTTTCTTTTACATGGTGTATAAACCCCATTTAATTTAAAATTCAATCAAAATGAATCTTTTTATATGATTCATTTTACTAAATGACAAAAGGAATGTTTTTGACTTACGTATGCGGCGACAACGAATTCCCCACCGTAGTGACCATTATCTGAGTTTCAGCTTCCTCTATATGCGATAACTTTTTTAAAAAAGAAAAATAAATACAATGTTTTACATTTCTATTATTTTGTTATTGAAAATATTTTAATAATGTTTTGATTATATCAATGTGTTATATTTATATCTTGTGATTTTAATGTGGAAATGTTTTGTTTCCTTTATGCATGTTTTATGTGATACGATTATGTTATGGTTATTGGGAATTATTTATGAAGTCAGGTGGTTCCATGATAAAATAATGGTGGGTGAGCCTAAGATAGCTCTCCAATGTATTGGGTAACATGAATGAGTTAAACTCTATGGTTTCTCTGAAAAGATATATGGAATATACTATGATGGGTATTCCAAACATAACCATGAGGGTTACTCCCTACGTAAGAATGTTATGAATACCTCAAGTTATGTTTATGTCTAATGATTTCTATGGGTTATTCATAAATCTTATGATTTTATGAGGTATGTAAAATTTCTTATGTTTTATGAGTAAATTTCGATTTCATTGATTCATTTGTATACAGGGACTAAGGTTTTCTTTCTGTATTTTAAGATCCCTTACTGAGCTTTTTATGCTCATCCCATGTTTTTGAAATGTTTTTCACAGGTCAATGAAAAGGCACATGATGTCATGATAGTGTCAAGGAAGTTTCATGAAAGAAACTAGGTTTTATTTTAAATATGTTTCCTTTGATGGTAAAAGTGAATATTGTCTTTGATTTAACCCCCATGTTTAAATGTGGAATGTAATGCATGATTTAGGATCAAATTATCAAAAACTCAAAACCTGAAAAGTTCATAAATGTTTATTCATGAAATAACTCACGATTAAGTAATGTGTAATCTCGGGGCCTTATAGTTGGTATGATAGTTCAGTTTAGATAACTTTAGGTGTTAAAATTCTATTAAATTATTATCCAAAAATATTTTTTTAGGGTCAAATTGAAATGATATATCATTTGAAGATTACCATGTTGCTTTATATAATACATGTTTGTTAATAATGGTTTTCCTTAGAGGAAACAGGGGAGCAGTTCTAGGAAGCCATACAGATAGAAATGACCTTCAAAATCAGTATCTTGAGATGGTCAGAATATGAACTGAACAGTTTTTGGAGTAATGATGCAGTTGACTCATGCGATAAATGGTGGTGGTATCCATGCATGAGATCAACCAGATCAACCGTAGAGGAACATGTCAGTGGTGGAACATTTCATGAGGCAACATACCCCATCATTCAGATGATCATCTGACCATGTGAAAGCTGATGGGTGGATTAAAGAACTGGAAAAGATTTTTGATGTAATGGGGTGTTCATACAATCAAAAGGTTAGTCTTGTTGTTTACCGTTTGGGGGGTGAAGTAGATCAGTGGTGGTCGATGGGGGAAATGAAGTTTTCTAATGATAAAATGTTCTATGAAAAGAAATAGAATAAGAGACCGAGGTGGCATGAGAAATGGAAGAATCCTCAAAAAAGGACTGATTGTAAAAAGGTAAGATTTCAGTTTGTGATAAATGTGGTAAAAATCATGCTTTGGAATGTCTTTTGAATTCTAGAAAGTGCTACTGATGTGGTAATATGGGACATAAGGCTCGTGATTACACTAGAAAAGATCAAGGTGATGGTAAGACCAAATTTGATTTATAGAAGGTTAAAAGTTTCAAGTGTAATGAGATGAGTCATTATAAAAATGAGTGTTCGACAAAGATCTCAAATGATGGGAAGCAGTCAGACTACAACCAGAAAGGTGTAGTGAAATCATTTTCAACTACTTCCGCAGATGTTGGTCCATCAATAGAAGTGGTATCTAGTACATCGTTTGTTTTTTCAGATTATTCCAATGGGTTGTTTGATTCAAGTCCAACACATTCTTTTATCTCCAAAAACAGTTCTAGTAAATTGGGAATTCCATCTCAAGAAATGACTCAGGAACATGGGTTGAAAACACCTGGGAGAAATTTTGAGGCAAAAATAATTTCGATGAATCTTCCTATCCTTATCCGTGGAAGGAATCTACTTGAAAACCTTATTGTTTTACCTCTAGTGTATTTTGATGTTATCCTGGGTATGTATTGGATCTCTCTTTTCCATGCAAGGATTGTCTATAGAGCGAAAAAAGTTTCTATTCAGAAAGACTTGCAGTTTGTGTACAAGAATTAGCCCTTACTATTGATAACATTTCAAAAGGCTGATAAACTTGTAAATGATGGAAATGAATCATACCTTGCACATATAGTTGAAAACAAAGGAACCATTCAGATAATTGATGTGGCAGTAGTAAATGAGTATCCTAATGTTTTTCCAGATGAGTTTCCTATAATAATACCCGATCAGGATGTTGAATTTACTATTGACTAAGTTCCTGATGCTAAGACAATTTGAAAACCCCCTTATCAAATGGCTCAAATTGAACTTCTAGATTTGAAGGAGAAATTGCAAGTTTTATTAGATAAAGGCCTCATTCGACCTAGCACATCACCATGGGTTGCTCCTATCTTATTTGTTAAAAAGAAATATGGTTCAATGAGACTTTGAATTAATTATAGAGACTTGAATAACATCACCATTAAGAACAAATATTATTTCCCTCATATCGATGATTTGTTTGATCACCTCCAGAGAGCTCATTATTTTTTAATGATTGACCTGAGATCGGGGTACCATCAGCTAAAGGTAAAGGAAGTAGATATTCCAAAGACCTCATTTCGTAAAATATATGGCCATTATGCATTTCTAGTAATGCCTTTTGTTTTAACTAATTCTACTTTTGTATTCACGGACCTTATGAACAGAATTTTCCATGAGTTCGTTGATAATTTTTTGGTTGTTTTTGTTGATGATATTTTGTTTTTTTTATAGTAAGGAGGAGCTTGAAAGTCTTTTAAGGGCTATTTTGAAAACCTTAAATGAAAAGAAATTGTATGGGAAATTCAGAAAGTCTGAGTTTTGGTTGTAACAAATTTTATTCCGTGGTCACATTATTTCTAAATATGAGGTAATTGTTGTTCCTGCAAAAACAAAAGTTGTTGAAGAATGGACAATACCCACAAATGTAACCAAGATTCATAGTTTTCTTGGTTTGGCAGACTATTAGCGAACGATTGATAAATATTATTCACGGTTGTCCATCCCATTGACTAAAATAAATCGGAAGGGTGTTAAGTTTATTTGGACAAAAGATTGTGACGATGGATTTCCAAAATTGAAAAGAAGATTGGTGAATGCTCCAGTTTTAGCACTACCTTCTAGGAATTGTGAGTTTGTTATCTACATTGATTATTCATTGAAAGGACCTGGTTGTGTCCTAATGTAGAATGATCAGTTAATTTCTTATGCTTCATGTCAGTTGAAAATCATGAGATAAATTACCCTACACATGATTTGGAATTAGCTACTGTTGTTTTAAATTTAAAAATTTGGAGGCATCATTTTTAGGGAGTAAAGTGTGAAATATGTACCGATCACAAAAGATTAAAGTATATATTCACTCAAAAAGAATTGAATATTAGACAAAGGAGATGGCTATAATTAATCAAAGATTATGATTGTACATTTCACTACCACCCAAGAAAATAAAATAAATTGGAAGTTGCTTTGAGTTGAAAAAGTAATGATTTATTAACAATGTTGCATTTGGAACGTGATCCTTTTGTTATGGATTTGATTAATTTTGGCATAGAAGTTTTTGGTGCGGGAAATTATTCCATTTTGTTTCAGGTATCAGTGAAATATTCTCTATTAGATAGAATTGATCATGCACTGAAGAAAGGCACTGAGATGTAGAAAAAAGAAGAGCTAGTCCAGAAGGGTATGTAACCTGAATTCAACATTGTTAATGATTGTGTTTTGATATTTGGGAAGAGATTGTGTGTGCCTTGTGATTCATAGTTGAAGAGAGAGTTGTTATGTGAAGCTCATAGTTCTCCTTTTTCAGTTCATCCAGGATGAATTAAAATGTATCAAGATCTTCAAGAGTATTACTGATGGGATGGAATGAAAAGAGATATATCTGATTTAACTGTGAAGTATTTGACTTGTCAACAAGATAAACTAGAGATGAAGTTACCGAAAGGGATACATCATCATTTACTAGTTCCAGAGTGAAATGAGAGAATATATCCATGGAATTTGTTGTGGGGTTACCAAAGACACCTCGAGATAATAATGAAATCTGGGTTATTGTTGATTGCTTGACTAAATCTACTAATTTCGTTGCTATACGAGATAATTTTTCTCCAGATCAACTTTCACGTTTGTATCTTAAAGTGATAGTTAGGTTACACGGAGTTCCCCTCTCTATTGTTTTTGACCATGATCATAGGTTCACTTCTAACTTTTGGAAAAGCCTTCAGAGATCATTGGGTACTGAATTAAATTATAGTATAGCTTTTCATCCTTAATCATATGGGTAGTCAGATAGAACAATTCCGAATTTGGAGGATATGCAACATACTTGTTCAATGGATTATCAGGAATGTTGGGACCAGCATCTTTCATTGTTTGAGTTTTCTTATAATAACAGTTTTCATTCCAGTATACAGATTGCACCATTTGAGGTATTATATGGGAAGTGGTGTTGCACACCAGCTTTTTGGGATAAAGTAGGTGAAAGGAAGTTGATGGGACTAGATTTGGTTTTAAGTTGGCAGAAAAAGTTCAGATGATACAGAAACACAACAGGCCATCTTAGAGCAGGAAGAAAAGTTATGTGGACAATAGGAGGAAGGATCATTCTTTTGAGGTAGGAGATCATGTATTCCTCAAGGATTCACCATGTAAAAGTGTGATGCGATTTGGTAAGCAAGGAAAGCTGAGTCCATGATTCATTAGAACCTATGAAATTATGGATAAAGCTAGATCAGTTGTGTATCAAGGGGCTTTACCTCCGAGTTTATCTCAGGTACATAATGTTTTTCATGTTTTAATGTCAAGGAAGTACATGCCAGATCCATATCATGCTTTGAGTTAAGAGGATGTTGAGTTGGAAGAAAATCTATCTTATAAGGAAAAACCATTCCATATGCTTAAACATAGGGAGCAAGTATTGCGGAATAAGGTGATTCATCAAGAAATGGTTTTGTGCAAAAAACCACACTATTGAAGAGGAAACATGGGAATGTAAAAATACAATGAGGGATAAATACCCCCACTTATTCAATAAGTATATAAATTGAGAGGACACAATTTTCTAAAGGGGGAAGGATGTAAATCCCAAATAAGTAAAGAATAATATATTTTCATATATATATATATATATGAATTAGATAGTGTTTTAGAGGATAAAAATGAGAATAAATCCAATCTCAAGCATAGAAAACACTAATATATTTTAAAAAGATTGTTTTACTACCTTTTGAAGCAAAACCATTTCTAAATATAACTATTGAAAATTTTAAAAGCTTTATTTGTCAAAATAAACTTATTCATTAGAATTGGGACATTGAAATTTACTTTGTATAATTTTTTTCTGTTTTTCTGATAATGTTCATTTTTTGAATAGTGAAAAATGTTGTAATTTAATTAAAAACCTCATTTTATTTGTATTTATTTATATGGTTAGATTATATTTTTAATTGGTTTTAATTTTCAATTAGAATATATTTTTACCATTTAATCTAATGGTGGAATTTGGAACGAATTTCACTTTAAAATTGGACATAAACAAGTGTCAATCTTTTGATATATATTTTTTCTTAAAAACATGTTATTAGATTTCATATAAGGAATTAATTATAAAATTAATTAATGAAACTTATATGTTTTGAATTTTGTAAAATAGAAATAATTTTTGAATTTGGAATATCCAATATAGCTTAGTGTGAATTTTAGTTATTATTCTGAAAAACATTAATTTTTGATGAATAGTGAAACCACTAAGTGGTAGTTACAAAAACGGATTTTTTTGTTTAAGTTAAACTTT
This sequence comes from Viscum album, assembly GCA_963277665.1. NCBI lineage: Eukaryota > Viridiplantae > Streptophyta > Magnoliopsida > Santalales > Viscaceae > Viscum > Viscum album. The sequence continues at coordinate 1,893,076,861 of OY728156.1, forward strand.
ACTACATATGTGTGTTGAATTTAAAAAATTTTACATACATAGTTTTCATTAGTTATTAAAATTTGGATTAATGGGATGTAAATAATTTTTGGTGAATAGTAACATTTGAGTTTTATTAACCGCGATTAGAGGCAATTACGGTAATTTAAGGTAAAAATAATGTTATAATAATATGAAATTACCATTAAACATGTTCTAATATTATTTGGATGAGTCATGGCCGACCATGAAAATCTATGGGACAATTTTTGGGACCCCATGGAGCCACTTGGGTAAGATAATGACATTAATATCTTTTATTTAGAGTAAAAATAAAAATGTCACAAACATGTTTTGTTTTACTAAAAAAATTTACAAGGGTTTATTAAAGTTATATTTTCGACTATAAATATTAATTCAAAAGATACGAAGATTTTATACCACATGGTAATTTTAATATTATTTTTAGACATCAAATAAATAAAATTATTTATGACACAATGATGATGTAGTGTTTACGTCATTAATGAATAAATTAAATAAATAAGAAGATAATGTTTAAACCAATATCCAACACTTTTCCAATACGTATTGGATGATTTTATTTCGAACATGGGACACCTTATACTCAAATTTAATGATTTTTGGAGCTTTAGAAACCGAATGTCAGTTTATAATAAAATAATAGATTCAAGATTTCAAAAAGCGCCCCTCCTCCCCCTCATAAAAAGACCCCACTTCCTACCCATATCTCACACTTCTCATGACCATTGGCTCACCCAAATTCTACTAAAATAAGCTCCCAGTATCCCTCTATTCATCCTAGAAGCCTTACCTTTGGCAGAATTCTCTTCAAGAAACCCTTTTGGTTCAAACCATAGGGAGTTACCCGATATAATGGTAATGTCTTCTCTTATGTTATTTTGTTTTATTTTGCTTCTCCAACCCCCATAAATATTTTTATTCATTTATTTTGTATCAAAAAAAGTATATTAAATATACTATGATGTTGTTATGATATGTAGTTGATTTAGACATACACAGACCACCGTATAATGGTTAAAGAACATACTGTTTCTGTGAGTGGCGAATTATTGCCTTACGAAACGATGATTGTTCAATATTCTTTTAACACCTATCATGGTGGACATTATGATTTAACTATATATATATATTATGTTTATTTTTTCCTTATACATCTGTATTTATCATTTATGGCATACTTTTATGGTTTCAATTATGGGTAAACGCGACAATTTCATTTTAGGAAGTGCGGACTACCGCCTCCTTAAAGTGATTTTATTTGTTAATGCCATATTTGGGACGTATAAATGATAGAGTTAATTGTATTACATATTAAATAATACTGTAATTATAATATACATTTATATAATTATGATTTCATTCCATTAAATAGAAAATATAAATAAATGTAGCGCTCGTGCATACGTACGGCTTACCGACTCCATGAACTGTGCATTTTGTCTCTTACCTCTAAATTATTAGTAATATTATAAATGCATGAATATACTAGATATATATGATATATATGATATCAACATAATGAATATAATTCTTGATTTAATGGTATTTTACCACATGAACAACTTGTAATTATATGAAGTTTATTTTTGACTCAAGTACCAAAGATCGACAAAACAACTGTTATTAACTTAAATAATTACATATTGTTCATAACATGGTAATATGTGATATAAAAGGAATAATGAACCAGAAAAAGGTTATTAAGAAATTATAAATAAACTCTAGTTTATTATTCAGGAGAAAAATAACAATTGAGTCATGTCAGACATGAGGTAAGGGACTTCGTCTCAATCTCCTTTAATTAAGGGATATTTTTTTAATACAAGAATTTCTTTTACACGGTGTGTAAACCCCATATAATTTTAAATTAATTTTAATGGAATATTTTTATATGAATAATTTTACTAAACAAAAAAATGAATGTTTTTGTCTTATGTATGAGGTGACAACGAATTCCTCGCCGCCGAGACCATTATTTGAGTTTTAGCTTCCTATACATGCCATAAATTTTTTTAAAAAGAAAAATAAATACCATGTTTTAATTTTATTTTATTTTGGTATTGAAAATGTTTTTGATAATTTTTTAATTATATCAATGCATTGTATTGATATCTATTGATTGAAATTTGGAAATGTTATGTTTCCTTTATGCATTTTTTATGTAAAACAATTATGTTACGGTTATTGGGCATTGTTTATGAAGTCAGGTGGTTCCATGATAAACTAAGGGCAGGTGACCCTGAGATAGCTCTACAATGAATTGGGTAATGTGAAGGAGTTAAAAACTAAGGTTTATCTGAAGAGATTTAGGGAATATATTGTGATGGGTAATCCAAATATAACCATGATGGTTACTCCCTACGTAAGAATGTTATAAATCCATCAAGTTAGCTTTATGTATTATGATTTCTATGGGTTATTCATAAATCTTTTGATTTCATGAGGTATGTAAAAGTGCTTATGTTTTATGGGTAAAGTATGATTTCATTGATTCTTATGTATTAATGTACTAAGGTTTTCTTTCCGTATTTTTATATCCCTTACTGAGTTATTTATGCTCATCCCATGTTTTTGAAATGTTTTTCATAGGTCAAGGGAAAGGAACATGATGTGATGATAGTGTCATGGAAGTGTCAATAAAGAATCCATGTATTATTTTAAATATGATTTCTTTGACGGGAAAAGTGAATATTGTATTTGATGTAACCACCTTGATTAAATATTGAATGTAATGCATGAATTCTGATATAATTCTCTAAAACTCTAAACCTAAAAAAGATCTTCAATGTGTATTCTTGAAATAACACAAGATTAAGTAATGCTTAAGGAGAGGGCCTTATACCATATAAAAGGTATATATATTATGTATGTCTAATGTACTTTAGTATAGTTTTCATAGATTCCCAATATATCTCCCCAATATTATCTTGATATATTTCAACATTTCTCAAAGAAAAGGCCACATAAAACCTTCTACATAAAATGGCAGACATTATATATCATATTGCTGAGGTATACGTTATTCAACAGATTCATTTAATATAATCCAATATTTGTGGGTATATTTTACCTGAGAGATTAATACCACATTACATTAGGAACAATCCTCCCTCGGATTGGTTCATAGTATAAAATTTAAGTACCATGTCAATTTACATACAATTACTTTGCTGAAGAAGCATCTGAGATCTATCTATATACATCTTGATCCCTAGAACATAGGATTATTTACTTATATCTTTCGTGGATATGCATTCATTTAACAATGTTTTATGAAAATATAGGAATGGTACTTTGTTTCCAATAATTAAAATGTAATCAATATATAATATGATTAAAAAGAGGGAATTCCCATAAAAATTATTTTAGGCACATTGATCATGTTTTTTCTTGACAAACCAAATTCACCTTTTCACTAATAAAAATGAACATTACATTATTGGGATTCCTACTCCAGACCATAAATTTTTCACTAAATTTCACATAGTTTATTGGAATTATTTGTCATAAAAACTGTTCAGTTTGAGTCATATAGATTTTTTATAACAACTTACCGTTTATAAAAGTATTATTTATATCCATTTTACAAATATGATAATTAGGTAAGGATTCTATTGTATTTAATATTGATATGGATTTATAAATCCCATCTCATGTGAATGTTTTATCATAATATATGCCTTAATGTTTCTTAAAACCCTTCACTAGCAGTCTTTCTTTAAAAGTATTGACCATAACATCTATGTCTATATCTTTCTTGAATACCCGTTTTCTCAAAATGGGGTATACATTTGTTATAGGATCTATGAAATTAAAAACATGATTTTGGTATATTGACTATATCATGGAAGGAATAGATCATTTCCATTTAGTATCCTCTATTATATATACCTATTTCTTATTGTTTATAGGTTCGTCTTTTCATGGTGTAATGTGCCACTTGAATTGGGGATATGTAAAAGAAAAACACTTTGGTTCTCTAATCACGTGTGTTGACCTATAAAGTACTTGTGTCTCAATAATATCTTAATCTCCCTCCATATATTGTGAATATTTCTCCCATACCATCACTTGTGAATCGTGAGAATTAACGTCATAGAAGTCAATCATGCTCCTAATCATTAAATTAAAAATGTGATCATTTTCTAGAAATGAAACTCTTATTTCCACGATCACTCCTTATATATGAAGATTTTTAAAGGTAATATCCCATATTTTCATTAGGGTAATTAATAAAGTTTCACTTTTTTCTTTGAGAAATTTTTTTCACTTGGTATAGTCCCGACATAAACCTCACATTCCCATACTCATATGTGTGATATAATGAGTTTCTTTCCACACCAAAAATATTATAGAATACCATATGTTATTTTATTTGATACTCAGTTATGGTTATATGAATATATCTACAAGGAGTATCCCCAAAAGGATACTTTATGAGTTTTATGACTCATTAATAATAAACAATTTCAAGAATGTTCTAATTCATCCATTCACTAATACCATTTCACCGAGGTGTTATAAGAGGAGTGATTTTAGATAATAATCAAAACTCATTCATGTGATAAATGAATGATTATTTAAGATACTCTGCACCTCAATCATATCGATGTGTCTTAATATTATTACGGAGATAGTTTTCTATATCATTTAAGAATTACATAAAAATATAAAAGACATCTGACTTATACCTCTTTATATAGATATAAAAATACCTTCTATAGTCATCATTAAATGTAATAATGTATGAAAACCGATCCCATAACTCTATTTTAATATATAAATATACATTATAATAAAATAATTTATAAATTTAGTGGTTATTTGTATATTTCGAAAAAATTGGTGATTTTTTCATTTTTCTTTATAAATAAGCATGATATAAATCCTTGAGTTTTTACTCAGTTGAGTCAAAATATCCTACATTAGGTAATTTTCTAGTCTCTTCTCATTTACTTGACCATGTATGATGTTCCATTGACAAGTATGTATGATTCATATTTTCGTGATTGTTCATTGATTATCATTACAAGATTTTTCAGTTCATGTATATATATTCCATTATTATGATGTTCTATACCATAACCCATGTAATCTTTTTAGAAGATTCAAAATTTTTTCCCACCATGAAAGGAAATACCATGGTGTCTAGAATTTTCACTGAGATTGTGTTTTGGGTTATCAAAGATACTTAATAACATATACTCAATAGAAGAACAAAACCACTTAAAAAGTTAGATTGAAATATCTCACTAACACAGCTACTATAATCACTCAATTTTTATCTCAGACATCTAATTTTACCATTTCTATATTATTCAATCAACATTGTTCCAATATAATAATAAAATTGTGATCCACAAGATATATCAAACATTAAACATGCAGATAAAGATATATTTCATTCAATGAGAACAATTACTACTCTAGAAAAATAACCTTCATTATTCTTCCTAGAATTTCAATTATTCTTCTAGTGTATTTTATTACCGTATGGAATATAGATAGAATTCAAGACATTTCCCACCCACTGTATATTCTGATTTTAGGAAGGTATATCCATATTATCTTTTTACGTGGACTCCTCTGTAAAGACCCTAAAATTTCATAGAAATATTTTTTCTTAAACACATGGGAATTTTACGAGTCTGTAGTTTCTGACGGTGCTTCATTCTGAGGCATGATGTGCCCGGAATCAATTTCTGAAGTTTTTTTGGGTACTTTTTATAAACATACATACTGAGTTTTATATCTTTTGAACCAGTGATCAGAATTGAAATATGAGGTCACCTATGAACTTGCAGCACCAATATTCGCTTAAGGAGACCCTCACCACAGTTGCATTTTGTCGGGAGTGGAAGTTAATTTTTGGAGATTCTTAATAAATTTAATAAAAATTATGTGTGACATAATTTTTATTGTATGGTGTTTAAAACCTCCAAAGGGAGGTTATTGGTGGGTCCCACCCACACATAACCTCCCTTGAGTGGATATTACTAGGTAGAGAACACACGGGCTTGAAACCCAAGGAACCCCCTCATTAATGTGGTTTAAACCCTCCACCTTCCACCTCCCCTCATAATGATGCCAACTGTCTTTCACAATTAATTATCTAAGCTTGTAATTAATTATTGGCTCTTTTATTTTTGAATTGTTTTGAATTCATTATGCCCACATTATATTATGTGATTTATTATTTTGGTTGGGGTGGGAATAATTTTTCATCGGTTGGTAGAATTGGGTGGAACACTTGGAGGAATAATATCCTCTCAACGAAGAAAACCATTTTTCCATCGAAGAACAACAGCGCGACTCCTTTCTTTCCAACCTAAGGCTAGATAGGGAAGATGTCACCCGCAAAGAACACCGCCAATGACAACATCATTCCCTCCGATGTTGACGGAACGATGTCCACCTTCTGTGACACCGTCTCCTTCGAATTCGACAATGTACTCTTAATCGAGGTAGGGGTTACTTTAATGTTTGATTCTACCTGACGTTCTTCTTCGTTTGGTTGGTGGAATGATGTGCGGATTTTTATCACTGTAACAAGCAGGGTTTGGACCGTACGAACACGACCTGACCCTCCCCTTTGTTGATTCCTTTTGATGACGTCGGAGGTAGGGCCAAAAGGGTGTGGTGTCATTGCACCGTGCCGGAGAAGAAATGTGATGGATAAAGAAGTGTGGAGTTGTTGTGCTGTGTGATGGACCGCGTGGAGGGCAGCAGGACCGCGACACCATCACACAGCGGTGGAGGTGTAGAGGCGGCCGCCTGAGCCGGCTGCCGCAGAGCCAGACAATGGGATGACCGGTCAGCCCGCTAGAAGAATATGGCACCTGAAGGCGTCACATGGAGGGAGATAGCGGCCCACATATGTGGGACTCTCTGCTGGGAAAACCAGCTGGACACCTACCGGGGGCAGGAGGACCACGACGCCCGTAGGCATCGCGCGGCGGAGAAGACCACAACCCTCTTCTACAGGCCGCTATGATGGGCGAGCCGACCGGCTGCATGACAGCCGGGGTGTAAAACTGTGGGGCCTGTAGGTGCCACGTGGAATGAGTAGTGGCCTACTGAGTGGGCTACGAGCACTGTGTTGGAGGAGGTGGCATTGCATGGAGCTGCCAGGTGAACTGGACCGGCCCGCAGCGCGCGTCGGGTCCGCAGGTTGATCGCGCCCCACCGGGCCGAGCCGACCCCCCAGCTGGGTTGGACCCACCGAGCCGGGCCGGGCTGACCCCCCTGCCGGGTTGGACCTACCGATCTGGGTCGGGCAGACCTGCCACAGCCCACTGGGCTTGACGGGCCAGGCCCGAATTCTATTAAATGTGAATATCTTCAACACCGCGCTTTCAAATGACGCGCCATCTGTAGAAAATGGACCCTCGGGATGAGGTAATTATTCTGAGATAATCTAAGTGAGTTTTGGACAAATTTTGAGAATGGTCGGGTATTGATTGAGCGTAAATCCAACCAGGCCCCTGGAACAAAAATGCCAATAACTCTTAGTCCGGGCATCTGATTAACATGTCGTCTATCACTTTTGGTTTCGTTTGATGAGACGGAACTACGGGATACATCAACTCGGAATTTTGTGATAGATGATGTATCAACACTTGAATATAGGATAGGACCCTCTCAGAATCGAGCATGTTGTGGGCAGGAACGCTAGAGATGGCTGCGACGACTACTGCACTGGAATCCTACGTGGGTTCAACAGCGATGACTATTGTACCTGAGTCTTACATGGGTTTGACAGCGATGAATATTGTAACAGAATCCTACATGGGTTCGACACGGATGAATACTATACGTAAATCCTTTGTGGGTTTGACAGTGATGACTACTGTTCCCGGATCCCTTATGGGTCTGGCAGTTCTGACTTCTGTTACAGTATCCTATGTGGGTCCGACAGAGTAGCTGGACCTGTATCCTGTGTGGAATCCACAGCTTACCTGGTCTTGTATCATGTGTGGGTCCGACAATTTTGATGAATCGGTGACTACATATGATCATCTCTCTGACTCTACGAAAGATTTATACTTGTGTGAGGTGAGTCATGTATTTCAACCATTAACATTGTGGTGATTGAATTTCCTTATTTTGTGGATTGGGTTGTGTTTGGGGTCGAGATTTGGATCCGGACTATGACTGGTAACTTAGGTATATGTATGGCCATATACCTAAGTAGGGTTGGTATATACATCATGATTGTATCCTTCTTCTGGTGTTTATCCTTTGTAGATTCTGGGAGACCTTGTGGGGTCTTGAGGTCCCCTAATAAGTATTGATATACTCACCCCTGCCCGGGCTTCACCCGGAACTTGTTGTGTTCTATGCAGACGAAAAACAACAGTGATCGAGGCTGAGGGTGACAGACGGAGGATTCTCAGAGTTTTACTAGATAGGACGTACCGTAGGGATGAGTTGATCGAGTTCTGTACGTAATATCCAGGTAGGATTCCCAGGTGGATGATCCAGGAGAAATTTTCCCTTTTTTACTTGTACTTCAACTTGTTGTTTAGTTGAGTTTGTATACTGGCCCACTTACTTTCAGCAATCCTTACTTTTATAATTTAATTCTTGTTGCCTCTTCTCTTTGTGTTTGGACTGTGTGTGTGGTACAGATTAAAAAGCAATGCCTTCCCTTTTTTCAAGGATTCACCTTTTATGTCAGTCACCAGCCCCTGACCTATGGAAGGAGGGCTTGGGGTAGTCACGACATGGGCCCGAGGATGGTTCGTGAGAAATTGGTATTAGAGGAGTAAGTTCTACCATAGAACATGGACTATGATTCTTTTAACGGCAGTAGTGTTGATTGTTTTGGTTGTGGTTATCAGTTTTGGGAATCTAGTGTTGGTGCGGTGGCCGATGTATCCATACACTAGGAGTCTGACTTCTGATCTCCAACTCAGTGCACAAAAACCCTAATTACGTTTGTGTTTCATTTGAAAAAAATTTCTTCATGATTAATTTATGTCAATTCACCATGTATACTATTATAATCATGGAACACCTATTTGATTCAATATGTCCCCTTGAAGGTACCTATCTAGAGTTCTGAGTTTCGTATGAGATGGTAGCCCACCGAGCGATGAGGCCTCGGTGTAGGTCCCCATCACAGCAGAGGTACCAACGTTACCACTACCCACTGGGCCACCGATACCACCAGCTCAAGTAGCAGAGAGTGCATGCTGCCTGAGTGCATTGCACGAGTTACAGCACGAGAGGCCACCAAGGATATGGGGAGAGACGGACCCACGGGATGTTGAGGATTGGATGGAGGCTGTCGTGAGAGTTTTCAGATTGGTAGGGACACCAGCCGACCTCATGGTGATCCTTTGTACGAGTCTCTTACATACAATAGCAGACAGATGGTGGAGCCTGATGCTCTAGGTGCATGACGAGGCATCATTACTTTGGACAGATTTTGAAAGTCTTTTCTTCTCAGAGTTTGATCCATCCACCCTTCCCGCGGTGCAGATTCAAGAGTTACTTCATCTGAAGTAGGGAAACATGATCTTAGCTCAGTACCCAATGAGGTTCACTAAACTCTCATTCTTCACCACAGATATGGTATGAGACCCATTCTCCAGCTTCTGGACCTTCGATCCAAGACATAGGCATGAGGTCAGGGCTTTTCTGATTCCCCTCAGCATCCCGACGCAGTCGGGGGTACTGTAGAAATCCCTTCTAGTGGAGTGTTTTCTCACTGAGTAGTCACCACCAGCGAGACCCGCCATAGGGCGACAGGTATCATAGTATTCTGCAGTAGGTAGTAGGAAGTTGTCTCAGAGGTCCATGTGGACCAGGCCATCTGGTGGGTGACCCGAGGATACAGGTTCGGTTGTGCGGGGCACATGATACAGAACCACCCACACGAGTAGAATGCAGAGCTATGCATGCGTTGGGAAAAGGTCACATGGATCGAGACTGCCCGACCCTCCATGAAGATGAGCATCATAGAGTAAAGGGACCTCCCAGGTAGATGCAGAGGTTTGATCATAGTGGTCCGCCGGGAGCAGGCGGACATGGTAGTGGAGCTATCCGAGCAGTGGGTGGTGATTGATATTTCGAGGCTCTACCACCACCACCACCCGAGGTCAACCCTTACCCCAGGGAGCTGGCATACAGAGGCGGGATCAGCTCTAGGGAGTAGAGGCCTATGACCACGGTGCACCTGAGATGATTCGAGGTACTATCCGTGTCTACTCCACCCTTGCTGCAGTACTTATAGACATAGGTGGGAGTCATTTTTTTATTTCCACTACCCTCGTTTGGAGCTCAGAGATTTAGACGGAGTCGTTGGCTCGATCCTTATAGCTAGAGACTCCTACGAGAGCAGACTCGTTGATTACACACTGGTGCTAGAAGTGTGAGCTTACTCTAGGAGGTGAGAGCTTTGGATGGGATACTCTTTTACCGGTGTCGAGGCCTTACGACATCATCATGGATATGGACTTGTTATCCATAGTTCATTCTAGAATTAATTTTATTAGGCGCAAAGGGTAGTGTATCCACACAGATGGGACCAGGTTCACCTTCACCAGTGAGAAGGGAGCCTTTACAGCACTGGATGGACTTATGTAGAGGAGGGGACACCTGATCATGCATCAGTTGGCTAGTCTCATCCTCAGAGTAGTTGATGTGCGGAGTCTGAGTTTTTCTGTTGTGGTGGATCAGTACGCGGATGTTTTCCCTGAAGACATTCTAGGACTACCTCCTCATAGAGAGGTAGACTTCTACATTGACTTGTACCCTGGGACAACACCGATATCTACTCCATCATATTGGATGGCTCCCACCGAGCATCGTGAGCTTCGGGTACAACTGATGGACTTGCAGGGGAAGGGATTTATCGGACCAAGTGTTTCACCCTGGCCATCTCTAATTTTTTTCGCAAATAAGGCATATGGGAGCTTCCGACTGTGTGTTGACTACCGTCTCCTGAATCAGGTGACCATGAAGATCAAGTACCCACTCCCGAGGATTGACGACCTCTTTGATCAACTCAAGGTAGCACAATGGTTCTCAATGATAGACCTCAGGTCAGGTTATCACCAGCTCAAAGTTCGAGATGAGGATGTGCAGAAGGCAGATTTTAGGTGTCATTATGGACACTATGAGTTCTTAGTTATGCCCTTCAGCATAACCAACACATCAGTAGTGTTCATGAGTCTCATGAACTGGATCATCCTGCCTTAACTCGGTCATTTTTTAGTAGTCTTCATCGACAACATACTAATTTACTTGACTACTAAGGAGGATCATGCCTACCATTTGCAGGTAGTACTAGACACACTCCGAGAGCACCCGTTTATGGTAAGCTCTCAAAGTGCCTGTTCTGGATTTGAGAGGTTCAATTCTTAGGACTCGTCATCTTGGAGTCAGGAGTTGGAGTGGATCCAGCGAAGATTGAGGTAGTACTTTCTTGGAAGACACCCAAGAGTGTGATGGACGTGTAGATTTTTCTGGGATAGGTTGGGTACTATCAAAGATTTTTTCCAGACTTCTCTAGAGTTTCAGCACCACTTTTAGCATTGGAAATGAAGGGGAAACCATTCATGTGGTCTGATTGATGCCATTAGAGATTTCAAGAGCCGAGGTAGAGGTTGAACAGTGTGCCCATCCTGAGGCTACCGGAGGAGGGAGTAGGGTCCGTCATTTACTGCGACACATTAGGGACTAGACTTGGGTGTTTCCTAATGCAGGATCTTTCATTGATCACGTATGGTTTAAGATAGTTTAGACAACATGAGTAGAACTACGCTACCCATGACCTGAAGTTAGCAGCAGTGGTCTTCGACGTGAAGATGTGGCCGCACTATCTGTTGGACGAGCATTTTAAAGTCTTCTATGACCACCAAAGTATCATGTTCATATTATCGCAAAAGGAAATGAACATGATACTATGGCGATGGCTCGAGTTCCTCAAATACTATGACATCGAGATAGTCTATACTCTTGGGAAGGGGTATATTGTAGAAGATTCTCTCAGTAAGAGATCAGACATTCAGCTGCTTGGAGAGATGACAGAGCAGCTGACCGTGGTGTAGGTATCCTTTATGGATAGAGATGGAGAATCCTTTCTGTAGTCTCTCACTGACACTCCTCCACTTCTTTAGCGTGTTAGAGAGACACAACATGAGGACATTGACTATGTGATGTGACATGCTCAAATATCCTCAGGGAAGGCACCTGATGGGTTTTTTGAAGGTGGGGAACACGTCATCTTCTTCAGAGGATATACCATTGTACCAATTTCACTACAGGAGGAGGTGTTGAGGGAGTTCCACACTTCCACTATAGCAGTACATCTAGGAGTGACAAATATGTATCAGGACCTGAGAAGACAAAACTAGTGGCCGGGTATGAATAAGGTAGTAGTAGAGTTTGTCTCACGGTGCCTCACTTGTCAACAATTGAAGGCAGAGCCCTAGGTTCCAACATGCTTAGTTCAGACCTTAGAGGTCCTATATTGGAAGTGGGATGGGGTATCCATGGATTTCATGATGGGACTTCCACGTACATCTAGAGAACATGACTCTATCTGGGTGATTGTCGACCGACTCACCAAGTCAGACCACTTCCTACCAATTAGGGAGCAGGGCTCAGTAGAGATCATTGGATGCATCTACGTAAAGAGGATCGTACGGCTTTATGGTGTTCCATTGAAAATAATCTCCGATCAAGATGCATGTTTCCCTTCCAGTCTATGGAAGGGGTTGCAAGAGGGTTTCGGGATGCCGCTTCGACTGAGCACCGCCTTCCACCCACAGACATATGGCCATACAGAGAGAGGCATTCCGAATCTCGAGGACATGCTATGTGGATGTGTCCTCAACATTGGTTGCAGCTTATAAGTTCACTTTCCCTTGGAAGATTTTTCATTTAACAACAACTACCACTCTACCATTAGGATGGAACCCTACGAGGCACTGTACGGTAGACATTGCAGATCGCCTCTATGCGGGATTGACCTAGGAGAGTTAGAACATTTAGGACTAGAGATGGTGTAGGCTACGACAAAAATGTTGTAGATCATCTAGGTGAGGATGAAGACTATACAGAGCAGACATAATTCCTATGATGATAGGAGACAGAGACCATTGGAGTTCACTGATGGAGACCATGTCTTTATATAGGTCTCACCTCGATGAGGTGTACAAAGATTTGTCCGAGGTAACATGTTATCTCCATGATTCATTGGACTATTCTAGGTTCTCACCGGAGTAGGCGAGTTGGATTACTGCCTGGCTCTTCCACCTAAGTTGCACCGGGTGCGTGACGTCTTCCACATATCTCAGCTGAGGAGATATGTGCACGACTCGTCCCACATCATCAACCATGAGATGCTAGACATTGATGACGGGGATACATTTATAGATGTTCCAGTGGAGATTGAGGATTGAAAGGAGTGGGCCCTATATGGATGGTCAATTTCTTTGGTGTGCATTCGCTGACAGCATGGGAACCTCCAAGTGAGAACATGGGAGCGGGCGGCTCATATGCATGCTCAGCACCACCATTTTTTCCACTAGTATGTGATGTAGCTTATGGGGACATAAATCCCTGAGTTCGAGAGAATGTAATGACCCAGAAATTATGTGGGAAATGTTTTCTTAAATAAATGGGAATTTTATGAGTCTGGAGTTTCTGATAGCGCTTGATTCTGAGGCCCGGTGTGCCCATAATCAACTTCTGAAGTTTTGTTCCGGTACGGCCAGTAAACGTACATGTGGGATTTTATACATTTTTTACTAGTGCTCAGAATTGAAATCTGAGGACACTGATGAACTTGAAGCGCCAGTATTCTCTTAAGGAGACCCTCAACACAGTTGCGTTTTGTTGGGAGTGGAAGTTAATTTTTGGGGATTATTAATAAATTAAATAAATATTATGGGTGACATAAATTTTATTGTATGGTGGTTAAAACCTCCAAAGGGAGGTTAGTTGTAACACCCTAGGTAAATAAAGAGTATGACATTTTCACATTTATCCATATTTGTGAATAAAATATTAATATATCTTTAAAGGGGACGTTATGCTCGATGGCGTACCCAACACACAACAACGAGTTTCTTAGATATCTTACATTGCACTATAATAATAAAATAATATTATTTTAAATGGTAGTTAATGCCGAGCTGTTGTGATGGCGGTGATGAATAGGACTAACTACAAAATGATTATATATGTTTGTTAAAATTTTTTACTTTTTAAAATAAATGGTAGAAGATTAAAAATGCGAATGAATAAAATTCTAAGCGTAAACATTCTAATATTCCTTAAATGGTCGTTTAACCGCCTTTTGATGGAGAACCTCTTTTAAATCCAAATTTTGACAATTTTATGTGTTATATTTGAAAAAATAAAATTCTTCTTTAGAATCGGGACATCAAAGTTTACTTTATGTAAATTTTTGGTATTTTTCCGATAAAGTTCATTTTTTAATGAATATTGAAAAATAATGTATTTTAAGTCAAAACCACTTCTTAATATAATGTATTTATATAATTAGATTATATTTTGAATTGGTTTTAAAGTGAAATTAGAATAAATTTTTACAATTTAATCCAACAGTGGTCATTGGAATTAATTTCACTTTGAAATCGGACTTAAACTAGTGTCAATTTTTTGATATATATTGTTTCATAAAAACACGCTATTTGACTTGACAGTGGGAATTAATTATTAAATTAATTAATGTAACTAATATGTTTTGTATTTTTTAAAATAGACATCATTTTTGAATTTGGAATATCAAATATATCTTTGGGTGATGTCTTGGGATTTTTCTAAAAAACTTCAATTTTTGATGAATAGTGAAAGCACTAAGTGGTACTTATAAAAACTGATTTTCCATTTAAATGAAATTTTACCACCTTTGTGTTTTTAATTTCAAATATCCGACATACATGGTTGTCATTAAGAAGTAAAATATTGTTCAATGGGATTAAAATAATTTTTCTGGTGAATAGTAACTTATTAAGTTTATAATCGCGATGAGAGGTAATTAGTGTAGTTTAAGGTAAAAATAATATTTTAATAATATGAGATGAGCTTGAAACATGTACTAACCTAATAGGATGTGTCATGTCCGACCAAGAAAACCCATGGGTCAACTTGGGGACCCCTTGGAGCCACTTTGGTTGGGAAATGACATAAAAAACTTTTTATTTAATGTTAAAGTAAAAATGACACAAACATGAGATGTTTTATTAAAACAATTTTTTCATGGGGTTATACAAGTCAGATTTTTGACTATAAATATTCATTAGAAAGATAAAAAGATTTCATACATCATAGTAGTTTTTTTATAATTTTTGGACAGTAAAAAAATTAAATTATTTATGACATCATGATGATGCAGTGATGACCTCATTATTTAACGATTTAAATAAAATGAAAAGATAATATACAATCTATGACCTAAAAATGTCCAAAACCTATTAGATAGGTATATTTTGAACCCTTTTCACCTTATCCTCGAAACACATCAATGTGGGACCTTTAAAATCCGAAAAATATTTGAAAATAAAGTAACCTTTTATCACTTTCCAAGAGTGCCCCTCCTCTCCCCTTATAAAAGGCCCCCACCTCTATCTCTTTACCCACACCTCCAAAGCCTTTGGCTCGGTCAACCCCTGCCCATTTTGCCTCTACACATACCTATCTTACTCTTAGAAGCCTCAAATTGGACATAAGTCTTCCCAAGGAAGCCTTTGATCTGAAATCAAAAAGAGTTACCCGATTTTAAGGTAATGTCTTCACTTGAGTTTGTTTGTTTTATTTTTCTTCTCCAACCCCATAAACAGTTTTTATTCATTTATTTTGTAACAACTCCAGTATCTTCAATATACTATGATGTTTTTATAAAAAGGATTCGAGATACTCTTACACACACCATCATCTAATGGTTAAAGAACATACTGTTTCTGTGGATGGCGAATTTCTGCCTCACGAAACGATGATTGTTCAACACTCATATAAAAACTTCAATGGTGGCCATTAAGATGCCACTATAATAATATATGATATATAATATGTTTATGTTTTCCTTAATCTTCTGTATTTTTCATTTATGGCATACCTTTATGGCTTCCATTATGGGTATACGCGATATCATCGTTTTAGGAAGTGCGGACTACCGCCCCCTCAAAGTGATTTGATTCATTAATACCATATGTGGTACGTATAAAGGTTATATATAATGATATTATATATGATACCATACTGGAATTAAAATACTATTATGTATCATTATCGTTTAATTCCATTAAATATGAAATAGAAATGGAAGTAGCGTTCAAGCGTACGTACGGCTTACCGTCTCCATGAACGGTGCATTTCATTTCTTAAATCTATATGTTATTTAATATTATAAATACCCGAATATACTGGATATATATGATATATATGATATCTACATCATGAATACAATTCTGGATATAATGGATATTTTACCACATGAACAACTTGTAATTATAAAGAGTTTATTTTTGACTCAAGTACCAATGATCGTTAAAACGACTGTTATTTACATAAATAATTACATAGTGTTCATAACATGGTAATAAGTGATATAAAATGAATAATTAACTTGAAAAAGGATATTATTCAAGTAAAAATTAACTCAAGTCTATTATTCAGGACATTAAAAAATGATCGAGTCAAGTCGTACCCGAGGTAAGGGATCCTACGCCTCTCTTTCTTTTTATGTACTCTCTTTTATGTCATTTCCTTTAAGCTCATCTTTATTATCTTTGGGGATGTTATTTTATATTCCTCACACTGTAATTTTTATGTTCATATTATTAGAGAACCTATTTGATCTCATAAATCCATTTTTGGAGGTCTTAAGTGGCGCTGTTAGGCTGCTGAGTTTTCGTAAGGGATTTTTCATCTCACTTTTATTCCAGTGATATTTATGCTACATTTTCCACAATTTACTTTCAGTGGTATATGTACTACCCATTATTCTACTATTTTTGTAATATAATTTCTTTTGTGAGTATTTACATCAATTTTTTATGACCCATCTTCCATGGGGTATGCATTTCAAAAGTTACCCAACTCAGTAAGGGGACCTTTTACCCTCCTCTTTTTAAAAGACTACCTTTGTTATTACTTTTAATTTACATCTTATTATGTTGGGATATGTTCTTATATATCCTTACTGAGGTAAAGTTTATGTCAAAGTCATGAGATACCATTCACTCTCTCATCGACAAATTTTCTGAATTTTGAAGTGACGTCGTAAGGGTGTCGAATTTTTACAAGGGAACATCTTAACCCAATTTCGATTTCATTGGGTTCAACTTGTACATATTGAACATGTCATCCTATGAATATGGGTGAATGACCTCTGATTGTTTCACACTTAATACCCACTTATATTTGGTGTATTTTTATTTCTCACACATAATTATGTGATAGATTTATCCTTAATTTAAGGATAACATTTTTATAATGGATTCCATCACAATTTACATTTCCATTGAGACTTCATTGTTGTTATGCACCAATTCACTCTTATACAGTGTGTATACTATCCTTTGAAATATTATATCAGGAATACCATTATTCTCATGATATTATAAAGTTCATATTAAAAGTTATTCCGCAATTATTTGTATTCAATAGTCTCTCATTTTGTTTTATACACAACTTTCTTTTATATGGTGTATAAACCCCTTTTACTTTAACGCTTATTCAAAATGAATCTTTTTTATACGATGCGTTTTACTAAACAACAAAAGGGAATGTTTTTGTTGTAGTACGCATGCGGCGACAACGACTTATCCGCCACCGTGACCATTATTTGAGTATCGGCTTCCTCTACAAGCCATACCATCTTTTTAAAAGAAAAATAAATACCATGTTTTACTTTTCATTAATTTTGGTATTGAAAATGGTTTTCAAATTTTTTTTATATCAATGTGTTGTATTGATATCTTGTGATTGAAAGGTGGAAATGTTATTTTTCCTATATGTAAGTTTTATGTGATAAGATTATGTTATGGTTCTTTGGAATTATTATGAATATGGTTGGTTCCGTGATAAACTAAGGGCGGGTGAGCCCGATATAGCTCTCCAGTGCATTGGGTAACGCGAAGGAGTGAAACGTTAAGGTTTCTCCGAAGAGATTTAGGGAATATACTGTGGTGGGTATTCCAAACATAACCAAGAGGGTTACTCCCTATGTAAAAATGTTATGAATGCCTCAAGTTACCTTTTATGTCTTATGATTTCCATGATTTATTCATGATTTGATGAGGTATGTTAAAGTTCCTATGTTTTATGGGTAAAGTATGATTTCACTCTTATGTATATATGTACTCATGTTTCCTTTCCATACTTTTCATAACCCTTACTGAGCTTTTTATGCTCATCCCACATTTTTGAAATGTTTTTCACAGGTCAAGGGAAAGGTATGTGATGTGATGATAGTTTCAAGGAAGTGTCAAGAAAGAATCCATGTTTTAGTTTAAATATTTTTATGTTGATGGGAAAAATGAATACTGTCTTTTATGTAACCACATTGTTTAAATGTGGAATGTAATGCAAGTTTCATGATCTAATTCTCTAAAACTCTAAACCTGAAAAGATCCTCAATGTGTAATCTTGTAATAACTCAAGATTAAGTAAGGTTTAAGGCTGGGGCCTTATTGTTGGTATCAGAGGTCGGTTTAGATAACATTAGAGGTTAGGGTATTCTCTAAGCATAAGTTACATTACCATAATGGTAAGGATTTCAGAAAGAGTCCTACTTCTAGATAAAGTGAATGAGTAAGTATATCATAGTGTTTATCTTCCTCATTAGTACATGATGGTTTTATTAATATACTCACACTGACCTTTTTGGTTTTAGTAAATGGCTGGGTCTAGCAGGCACCAAAGTAACAGTGGATGTGAAGGAAACTGTGACCGTTTTTTGAGTGAGCAACTAAATGATATGGGAGCTGTAATGAGAACTCTTTTGTTTATCCTCAACCAACTATCTGGAGTCATGATTGACCACATAAACCTTGGTGATTTCTATAAGGCATCATATATTCAAGAAACAAATCCCTACAGAAATACGGGTAATAATCATAAAGGTAAGTGTCTTCAAAAACCTATGTGTCAAAGATGTGGAATGAAACAACTAGGAAAATGTTTCAAAGGGACAGAAATATGCTATAGATGTGGAAATGAAAGTCATAAAGCAAGAACCTGCCATGGAAAAAGGAAGCATCCAGTTGACTCGAGGATAGGGACAGAAGTTCTTTCTGATGGATCAATTGAATGTTTTAAATGTGGTGTGCATGGTCATTATGCAAACACATGTCCTATGAAGAAGTTTTGTGAATGGGATCACCAAGATCGAAAAAATACTCGTTTACCAATACCTAATTCTATTCGGATTGAGGATGAAGAAACTGACAATGACCAATCAAAGGTATGGATTATTTCATAACTTTTGTTTTCCTATTTTGGAATCTTAGGATATGATTCATGATTTTGTTTGTAGGAAAGAATTATTTCAAAAATAAGTTGTAAATGAATGGTTAATGGATCATCAAGAATGTTGAATGAGTAAGAAGTCAACATATAAGGGCTTCAAGAGTTATAGTGAAATTCTTAAGAGTATTAAGTCTCTTTTGATGATGTGGTTACATTAGAAGACTTTTTATAGTATGTGTAACCCTGATGTTTGATATATAAAAATTTTATTCAAAGAATAGTAATCTTTTCTTTTCTGGACATAGTTATAAAGAACCATTTGGGTTTATATGAACCTTACTTTTGAGGTAATTATTTGTTACTATATGTTATGATGGAAGTGAAAGGCATGAGATAAAATTGCGGTTAAATTATGTTATGGTTATTTTTGATGATTTTATCTCTTTTTGGGAATGATTTTTGAATTATATAGTTTTGAAAAAAGGACAACACGTAGACCGTGTGACAACCCGTCGCGTCGGACAAAGATGCGAGAATCGAACCCACAACCAAAGTGCAACTGGTATTTATCGCCTACCACTAGACTATGTGAAGTCCCTGGTTAGTTTGACAGATTTTTTTAGTTAGATGATTTTATGAATTAAGAGTAAGTTGATTTTGGGTTATCTATTGAAATTTATTAACCTATCATGGAGGATATGTGATTAGGTTAATTACTTTTCAATACATGACATTAAGAGCAACTAATGTTGTTTAGAGATAAATGTTTCTATTTAACATGGAATACTATGTGGCTAAATCCTTCAAATATTTGGGTTTCAATCTTAGTTTGGTTTACTTTAAAAAATTTTAGGGAAAAATTGTTTATCGAATGGTCCTTGTTGAACTTTGGGTTTTGTTTGACAAATTTTGGAGATTAAGAATAGATTTTATTTTTATAAAGGGTTATCCTTTTCTGGATTATCTAATCTTGTACTAACCTTTTTGGTTTTGGTTAGAGTCTAATGACATGGGAATTATATAGTTCTCTTTTGTGGATTAGGTGGTTCTCAAGAAGTTGATTATAGTAATCTTAATGTGAACAAGACTTCCTAAAAACTCATCTTTTGGGGAAAATACGAGTTCTAGTAAGGAATCTAGTAAAAGTTGAAAGTCTACATGACAAGTAAGTATGTTTCATTATGATTTAGTTAAGCTCAAAAATAAATTCCTCAATGAAAAGTATCTTAAAACATAAATGTTGTTTGTTAACTTTTCCTACAAGGGAATCGAATACCGTTTAACCCATCACAAGTTTGTGATTTTCTTATTGTTAACTTTCTCCTAAACATGTTTACTATCACTATCCATCAGAACATGACCCTTTGTTTTTTCCTCCATGTACATATTTTCATACTTGGAATCCTAGTATGGGTTAATTTGGGTGACCTTTTTACTTATCTTTCTTTATTTTAAAGTGATTGTTTCGCTGACTCTTGTTCCGATGTGGGATTTTCAATGAAGATTCCAAGGCCAATTTTAAAATTGCGAGGACGCAATTCCCAAAAGGGGGGAAGGATGTAATACTCCAGGTAAATAAAGAGTATGAAATTTTCACATTTATCCATATTTTTGAATAAAATATTAATATAACTTTAAAGGGGACACAATGCTCGATGGCGTACCCAACACACAACAACAAGTTTCTTAGGAATCTTACGTTGCACTCTAATAATAAAATAATATTATTTTAAATGGTAGTTAATGCCTAGCTATTGTGATGGTGGTGATTAATAGAACTAACTACAAAATGATTATATATGTTTGTCAAATATTTATACTTTTTACAATAAATGTTAGAAGATTAAAAATGCGAATGAATCCAATTTTAAGCGTAAACATTCTAATATTCCTTAAATGGTCGATTAACCTCCTTTTTATGGAGAACCTCTTTTAAATCCACTTTTTACAATTTTATGTGTTATATTTGACAAAATAAAATTCTTCTTCATAATCGGGACATCAAAGATTACTTTGTTTAAATTTTTTGTATTTTTTCGATAAAGTTCATTTTTTAATGAATAGTGAAAAATGTTGTATTTTAATTCAAAACAAATTTTTAATCTAATTTATTTATATGATTAGATTATATTTTGAATTGGTTTTAAAGTGAAATTAGAATATATTTTTACCATTTAATCCAATAGTGGTCATTGTAATTAATTTTCACTTTGAAATCAGACTTAAACTTGTGTCAATCTTTTGATATATATTGTTTCATAAAAACATGCTATTTGACATGACAGCGGGAATTAATTATTAAATTAATTAATGTAACTAACATGTTTTGAATTTTGTAAAATAGAAATCATTTTTGAATTTGGAATATCAAATATATCTTTGGGTGAAGTTTTGGGATTTTTTTGAAAAACATCAATTTTTGATGAATAGTGAAACCACTAAGTGGTACTTATAAAAACTGATTTTCCATTTAAATGAAATTTTACCACAGTTGTGTTTTGAATTTCAAAAATCTGACATACATGGTTGTCATTAAGAAGTAAAATGTGGTTCAATGGGATTAAAATAATTTTTTGGTGAATAGTAACTTATTATGTTTTTAATCGCGATTAGAGGTAATTAGTGTAGTTTAAGGTAAAAATAATGTTTTAATAATATGAGATGAGATTTAAACATGTCCTACCCTCGTTGGATGTGTCATGGCCGACCATGAAAACACATGGGTCAACTTGGGGACCCCATGGAGCCACTTTGGTTGGGCAATGACATAAATAACTTTTTATTTAATGTTAAAGTAAAAATGACACAGACATGCGATGTTTTAATAAAACAATTTTTTCATTGGGTTATACAAGTAAGATATTTGACTATAAATATTAATTATAAATCTAAAATTATTTCCTACATCATAGTATTTTTTTATAATTTTCATACATTAAATAAACTAAATTATTTATAACATCATAATGATGCAACGATTACCTCATTATTTAACGATTTAAATAAAAAAAAGATAATGTAAACTCTATGACCTACAAATGTCAAAACCTATTGGATGGGTATATTTCAAACCCTTATCAGATTATCCTCGAAACACATCAATGTGGGACCTTTAAAATCCGAAAAGTATTTGAAAATAAAGTAACCTTTTATCACTTTCCAAGAGTGCCCCTCCTCTCCCCTTACAAAAGGCCCCCACCTCTACCTCTTTACCCACACCTCCAAAGCCTCTGGCTCCACCAACCCCTACCCATTTTCCTCTCCACATCCCTATCTTACTCCTAGAAGCCTCATTTGGTGCAGAAGTCTTCCCAAGGAAGCCTTTGAGCTCAAATCAAAAAGAGTTACCAGATTATAAGGTAGTGTCTTCACTTGAGTTATTTTGTTTTATTTTTCTTCTCCAACCCCATAAAATCTTTTTTTTCATTTAAATTGTAACAACCCCAGTATCATCAATATAATATTATGTTTTTATAAAAAGGATTCGATATACACTTACACAAACCATCATCTAATGGTTAAACAACATATTGTTTCGGTGGATGGCGAATTTCTGCCTCACGAAACGATGATTGTTCAACACTCATATAACACCTTCAAATGTGGCCATTAAGATGCCAATATATTTATATATGATATATAATATGTTTACGTTTTCCTTATTCTTCTGTATTTTTCATTTATGGCATACCTTTATGGCTTCCATTATGGGTATACGCGGTATCTTCATTTTAGGAAGTGCGGACTTCCGCCCCCTCAAAGTGATTTGATTCGTTAATACCATATGTGGTATGTATAAAGGATATAATTAATGATATTATATATGATACCATACTGGAATTAAAATACTATTATTTATCATTATATTTTAATTCCATTAAATATGAAATAGAAATGGAAGTAGCGTTCATGCGTACGTACGACTTACCGTCTCCATGAACGATGCATTTCATTTCTTAACTCTATATGTTTTGTAATATTATAAATATATGAATATAATGGATATATATGATATATATTATATCTAACCATGAATAAAATTTTGGATATAATGGATATTTTACCACATGAAAAACTTGTAATTATAAAGAGTTTATTTTTGACTCAAGTACCAATGATCGTTAAAACGACCGTTATTAACATAAATAATTACATAGTGTCCATAACATGGTATTAAGTGATATAAAAGGAATAATTAACTTAAAAAAGGATCTTAAGTAAGTAGAAATTAACTCAAGTCTATTATTTAGGACATTAAAGAATGATCGAGTCAAGTCGGACCCGAGGTAAGGGATCCTACGCCTCTCGTTCTTTTTAAGTACTCTCTTTTATGTCATTTCTTTTAAGCTCATATTTATTATGTTTGGGGATGTTATTTTATATTCCTCATACTGTAATTTTTATGGTCATATTATGAGAGAACCTATTTTATCTCATAAATCCATTTTTGGTGGTCTTAAGTGGCGCCTTTAGGCTGCTGAGTTTTCGTATGAGATTTTTCATCTCACTTTTATTCCAGTGAGATTTATGCTACATTTGCCACCATTTCCTTTCAGTGGTATATGTACTACCCATTATTCTACTCTTTTTGTAATATAAATTCATTTGTTAGTATTTACATCAATGTTGTATGACCCATCTTCTATGGGGTATGCGTTTCAAATGTTACCCAACTCAGTAAGGGGACCTTTCACCCTCCTCTTTTTAAAAGACTTCCTATATCCTTACTGAGGTAAAGTTTAATTCAATGTAATGAGTTACCATTCACTCTCTCATCGACTAGTTTTCTGAATTTTTAAGTGACGCTGTAAGGCTGTCGATGTTTTACAAGGGAACATCTTAACCCAATTTCGATTTCTTTGGGATCAACTTGTACTTATTGAACATGTCATCCTATGAATATGTGTGAATGACCTCTGATTGTTTCACACTTAATATCCACTTATATTGAGTGTATTTGTATTTCTCACTCATAATTATGTGATAGATTTATCCTTAATTTAAGGATACCATCTTTATAATGGATTCCATCTCAATTTACATTTCCATTGAGACTTCATTGTTGTTATGCACCAATTCACTCTTATAGGGTGTGTATACTATCCTTTGAAAAATTATATCATGAATCCCTTTATTCTCATTATATTATAAAGTTCGGATGAAAAGTTATTCCACAATTATTTGTATTCAAGGGTCTCTAATTTTGTTTTATACACAACTTTCTTTTATACGGTGTATAAACCCCTTTGACTTTTACGCTTATTCAAAAGGAATCTTTTTTATATGAAGTGTTTTACTAAATGACAAAAGGGAATGTTTTTCTTGTCGTACTTATGCAGTGACAACGACTTCTCCGCCACCGTGACCATTATTTGAGTTTCGGCTTCCTCTACAAGCCATACCTTCTTTTTAAAAGAAAAATAAATACCATGTTTTACATTTCTTTTATTTTGGTATTGAAAATGGTTTTCATAATGTTTTTATATCAATGTGTTGTATTGATATCTTGTGATTGAAAGGTGGAAATGTTATGTTTCCTTTATGCATGTTTTATGTGATATAATTATGTTATGGTTCTTGGGCATTGTTATGAATACGGGTGGTTCCGTGATAAACTAAGGGCGGGTGAGCCCGATATAGCTCTCCAATTCATTGGGTAACACGAAGGAGTGAAATGTTAAGGTTTCTCCGAAGAGATTTAGGGAATATACTGTGGTGGGTATTCCAAACGTAACTAAGAGGGTTACTCCCTATGTAACAATGTTATGAATGCCTCAAGTTACCTTTTATGTCTTATGATTTCCATGATTTATTCATGATTTGATGAGGTATGTTAATGTGCCTAAGTTTTATAGGTAATGTATGATTTCACTCTTATGTATATATGTACTCATGTATCCTTTCCATACTTTTTATAACCCTTACTAAGCTTTTTATGCTCATCCCAAGTTTTTGAAATGTTTTTCACTGGTCAAGGGAAAGGTACGTGATGTGATGATAGTGTCAAGGAAGTGTCAAGAAAGAATCCATGTTTTATTTTAAATATGTTTCCGTTGATGGAAAAAATGAATACTGTCTTTTATGTAACAACTATGTTTAAATGTGGAATGTAATGAATGTTTCATGATCTCATTCTCTAAAACTCTAAACCTGAATAGATCCTCAATGTGTATTCTTGTAATAACTGAAGATTAATTAAGGTTTAAGGTTGGGGCATTATATTAGTGGTGGCACCCACCCGCACATAACCTCCCTCAGGAGGATATTACTAGGTGGGGTCCACACAGGCTTAAAACCCTTGGAACCCCCCATTTATGTGGGTTAAACCCTCCACCTTCCACCTAACCTCATAATGATTCCAACTCTCTTTCACAATTAATTATCTATGCTTGAAATTAATTTTTTTCTCTTTTATTTTGAATTATGTTTAATTAATTATGCCAATATAATAATATGTGATATATTATTATGGTTGGGGTGGGCATAATTTTTTATTGGTTAGGAGAATTGGGAGGAACTCTTGCATGAATAATATCCTCTCGATGAAGAACACCATTTTTTCACCAAAGAACAAAAACGCGACTCCTTTTTTTCCAACCTGGGGCAAGAAAGGGAAGACGCCACCCACAAATAATGACGCCACTGGCAATGTCATTCCATCCGACATTGAAGGAATGACATCCACCTTCCGCGATTCCGTCTTCCGCGACATCGATAACGTACTTCGAATTGAGTTTGGGGTTACTGTAATGATTGATTCTACCCTCCGTTCTAAATCGTTATGTTGGTGGAATGATATGACGATTTTTATCAATGTAATGAAGAGGGTTCGGACCTCACGAACATAGCCCGACCCTCCCCTTTGTAGTTTCCTTTTGATGACGTCGGAGTCAGAGCCAAAAGGGCGTGGTGTCGTCGCACCATTACAGAGAAGAACTATGGTGGATGATGATGCACGATGTCATAACGCCGCACGGTAACCACATGCAGGGAAGCAGGACTGCGGTGTCATCGTGCCATGGTAGAGGTTTGGAGGTCGCCGACCGAGCCTGCTACCATAGAGCCATACATCGAGATGACTGGCCAGCCCGCTGGAAGAACACGATGCCCAAAGGCACCGTGTAGAGGGAGAACACGACACACATCCGTGGGCCGCTCTTCTGGGCGAATTGGTCAGCCGGATGCCTGTACGGCTGGCGGGCCGTGTCGCCCGTACGGGCCGCGTTACGGAGAAGACTGTGGCCCGCTTCCGTGGGCCGTTCAACTGGGTGAACCGGCTGGCCACTTGCTGGCTGGGCTGAGAAACTGTAGCCCCTGTAAGCACCGCGTGGAAAGAACAACTGCCCGCTACGCCAGCCATGTGCTCCATGTAGGAGGCGGCAGTGGTGCCTGACGAACCGCACAGGCCCACATCGCGGGCCGGGTCCATATGTGGGCCGCACCCCACTAGGTCTGGACGACCCATCAGCCGGGTCAGACCTGCTGAGTCGGGCCGGGCCAACCACCCAGCCAGGTTGGACCCGCCGAGTCGGGTCGGGCCGACTAGCCACAACCCACTGGTCTTGACGGGCAGGGACCGACTTCAGTTAAATTAGAATAACCTCATGACCACGAATCCAAACAACACGCCGTCTATGGAACTAGGACCCTTGTAAAGAGGAGATACTTTTGAAATACTCTATGTACGTTTGGGACAAATTTGGAAAACGGACGAGTTTGGATCGAGCGTAAATCCAACCGGGCCCTTGGAACGAAAATGACGATAACTCTCAGAGTGGGCGTCCAATTGACGCACCGTCTATCGCGTTGGGTTTCTTTTGATGAGATGGAAGTACGAGATACATCATCATAGGAATTCGTGATTGATGATGTATCGACACTTGACTCGAGGAGCAGACCCTGCCGGAATCGAGTGTGCTTTGTGCAGGAACCCTAGAGCTGGCTGGGATGACTACTATACGAGAATCCTACGTGGGTTCGACAACAATGACTATTGTACCAGAATCCTATGTGGGTTGGATAACAATGACCATTGTACCAGAATACTACTTGGGTTTGACAGCGATGACTACTGATCCAGAATCCTCCATGGGTTCGACAACAATGACTACTGTACTAGGATCCTCCATGGATTTGAGAGTTCTAACATCTGTTCCTGTATCCTGTGTGGGTCTAACAGAGTAGCTGGTCCTGTATCCAGTGTGGGTCTGACAACATAGTTGGTCCTATATCCTATGTGTGTCCGACATCTTAGATAAATCAGTGACTACATATGATTATTTGTATCACTCTATGAAAGATGTATACCTGTGTGAGATGAGTTTTGTCTTTCAACCATTAACATCGTGGTGATTGACTTTACTTCCTTTGTGGACTGGGTTGTGTTTGGGCTCGAGAGTTGGATTCGGAATGTGACTGGTAACTTAGGTATATGTATGGACATATACCAAAGTAGGGTGGGATGATACTTGGTTACTATATCCTTCTTCTGTGGTTTATCCTTTGTGGATTCTGGGAGACCTTCAAGGATCTCAGGGTACCCTACTGAGTGTTGTTATACTCACCCCTACACGGGCTTCGCCCGCGCCTTGTTGTGTTATGTGCAGACGACAGACAGCAGTGATCGAGGCTGCGGGTGATGGACAGAGGTAGCTCGGAGCTGGAATAGACGAGACGTACCGCAGGGACAAGTTGATTGAGTTCTGTACCTACCCTTCAGGTCGGATTCCCAGGAAGAAGGTCCAGGAGCTATTTTCCCTTTTTTACTTATACTGGTACTTATTGTTCAGTTGGGTTTGTATACTTTCCCACTTACTTTCAGCACACCTTAATTTTCTATTTTAGTACTTGTTGCCTCTTCGGCTTGTGTTCAGACTATGTGTGTGTTACAGGTTAAAAGGAAATTCCTTCCCATTTTATCAGCGATTTGCCTTTGGTGATAGTCACCAGCCCCAGGCCTATAGAAGGTGGGATTTGGGTAGTCATGGCATGGGCCTGAGGAAGGGTCGTGACATCCTCCATATGCCCCAAATCCTTTCACATCATTCTATTATTTACAATAAGGATTGATGAATTTGTATTCCTCATATCCTTATCTACTTGGATAACTATATCAAAAAGTATTATTAGTTACATTGTCATGTAATTAATATTTTTTGTTAACAATTAATGTCAAGAAACATAATGTTAAAAAGGAAAAATGAGATCAATCAGTAGTTTATATTTCAATTTGAGCAAAATGAAATCATGTATCATAATGTAACTAGTCATCTTGTGTACATGAGATCCTACATGATTCCTTTCTTCTATACTGAACCTATAAAGTGCACTAGAAATATCATATCGTTATTTCCATTCCCTCTCGTGATATAATTCATAGAGATGAGTCTGAATTATGTTAAAATCTTCAACCTCATGAATTTTATGTAACTGGCTGGACATAGATGAAATCATGATACACTAAACATCTAATGCATCATCTACATGTTTTTTTCAATTACCTTTATCCTCCCTAACTGCTCCATTAATAGTCTCAATAAGAATTAAGGAGTTTAACACATAAATCTTCATCTTTTGTAATTGTATAATCCATAAAATCCAATATCACTCTTAGATGATATATCCAATCATGAAATTTTATTCATGAATGATATATCATATTTATAATAATATTGTGGTGGTGATTAACATATTAATAATAAAAAAATGAACATTAGAAGTTATAAATTTAAAATGATTACCAATTTTGGCATTTTTTATTAATTAATTAATTGTTAAATCAATAAATTTCTCCCACTATTTTATCGAACATAAATATCCATCAACATAAGATTGGTAATAATTTTTCACATGAGTATTATAGTGGTACGGATCCTCAAAAACTCTCCTCGTGTTCTACAAGTAATGGCTATAACACTATATGAAGAGTTCCAAGGTAGGTACTAGGATGTCCACCTCATTAAATCGCATTTATTTGATATGTTATGTAAATTACTATTTAATTAAAATCATAACATTGATTATATCAATAATTTTACTCGATATTGATTGAATGATATATATATATATATGGATACTCATTTTCTATCAACTATAGTTAATTCAACCTAGTACTCTCGTTACAACTCCCTAATAGTGAGAGGAACCCCTAACTATGGCTAATGGGAACCCCATGCACCTGATTTTGAACAAATTTGAGAAATGAAAAGGTTTTAAGATGTAATATATCTTTGAGGTGTCTTAATATTTAATAATGAATCAAACCCACTTCTAATAAATTTTATTCTAATATGTTTTCATGCTCATAAATCAACTAGAATTAATATAAAAACATTCATAGAAAATTTATGAATTTATATTTTTAGGTATATTCTATATTTTCAAAGTAAAATTACATAGGAATAAAATAATAATAATTTTATAATAGAAATAAATTAGCCAACTAGTCTAGATAATATAATATTGGTTGATCCATTTTAAACCTAATATATCTACTATTGACTAGGGGGATATATCATTGTCAATTCTGGACTCATATTGCACCTCTCCCTTGGTCAATTGTTTTTCATTTCTCCTCTATTGTACCACCTTATCTTGGTTGGGCTCATGCAATACAACATCATCGCTAATATTACATCAATACTTGCACATGGGGTAGGGTATGTCTTGAAGTAAAAAATAAAAGGAGATACTTTGGATTTGAAATACCTTATACGTGTTGACTAAAAATAAGATGATGTATAGACTGTCATAAAATTAACTACTCATTAAAATCATCACACATAACTATAAAAAATAATTAAATAAATTAACAAGGACATGCATAAGTTCATTCAGTTCTCAAGACCAGTCAAATTATAAAATAAAACCTTTATAACATTAAATTTATATAAATTCATTATGTGAGGGAATTAATATAATTTAATTCAATCATTTAATGAAAAATAATTTATTCTATTTTGGTTTTAATTATAATTTTATTCTATGAAATTATATTATTTAATTTATTTAATTTAATACTTAATTAAATTAATTTCTAAATATTATAATTTTATAATTTTTTACAAAAAAATTAATTAAATTATCATTTTAATTTATAAAATTTTCCAAGGACCTGAAACCCTACGCATAACAATTATGGGTATGGATGAAATTACATAGCACCATTTTTTACTAAATAGAACCAGTGCATTATTAATCACGGTCTCGATGACCTATCCTAATTAGTTCTACATTGGAAAGACTTGATTGGGACTGTACCAGGTTTGTATATCCTAGGGTGGCTTGTGGGTTGGTCTTTTGGATGGTGGCCCATAGTAAGGGATCAGCCACAGGGGTCACGCGTGGCCCTTGATTCATCATGAGGGGGTAGAATCTCGATGGTCTCCTAGCTGGAGAGGATCATTCATTCGTAGTGGTTTCATGAAGGGAGGCACAACCACTAGGGACTTGTGTGGGTGTAGGTCATAGGATATGAGGGTGGTGTTAGGAACGACCTTAATGATGACAAAAAATGGCCATTGGTGGGTGATTTCCATTCCGGTGATAGTGGATGGTAGTTTGGATGTTAGATTTTGGTGATTGGAAACTGGTGTTAGAATGGTAGATGAATAATATCAGGTGACTGGGAGAAGGTGGCAGTATCGATAGTTAGTCCATTCAAGGTGGTGGTGTGGATTCCATATGAATCCATTTATTTTATAAACAATATTTTTTCATATATCCTAAAAGTATTATTTTCAAATTTCTAATTTTTTTTGGTTTTTTTGTAATGAAAAAACTAAAATCATATACCCGTTTTTATTTTTTTCCTACAATTTCAACCACCCAATTGTTTATTTCATAATAGAATTTATCATTTTAAATATTATTTTGTTTTTATAATATAGATTTCATATGGTTGTGGAATTGAGTTCTCTATCTTATGAAATTTAGGTAAACAGATTCTTGTAGGATCTTGGAAAAATTATGGGGTTATTGGAATCATCACCCAATTTACAAATGGCCACCAAGTTAGGAAAGAAATAACTATATGTATAAAAAACTACCAAATATTCAATTTATAAATACCTAAAATATCATTAATGTCAATATATTTTTCTATTATATTCATAACATGTTCATCAAATATTGGATTGAAGAGAAGTTTGAGCAGTTGTGGTCAAATTGAATCCCTGAAATTAATTTAAAAAAAATTACTTTCTTCTTTGCTTAAAAAATTCATATGATCCCTTTGATAAATTTTTTATAGGTAAACTATTAGACATTTACGGGCTAGAAATTAAAATTTTTTCACCACTGAAGAAAATAATCTTCATCGTCTCCAGTGATACTAGACTTGGTACGTTCTAAGAATCTCAAATGAATTATTCAATGAAAAAATTTAAATCGAACAATTTATTTCTTAAAATCGAATTGTGCCCATATGTATCATGTCACAAGAGACAATTTCATGAAGGATATATGTAAATAACACTCTATGTCATCTAATAATGATTATAATATCCATGAATATAATGTTTATCAAATTTCATGTGCTATCCCAAAAGATATGATGATTCATTTGATTTCATGATCATTACCTCGATCATGTGCCCTCGATCCACAACGGAGACTGTTGGTTGATCACACAGATAGCTAATTTTTTTATATATATGATTTTGGTGAATCGATTATAATAACCTAATAATAATATAAATATACATTAAATAACATTCATGGAATAATAAAAACATAACACAAATTGATTCCAAAATACTATATTAGTTTAGATACTTGGGAAACATGGAACAAAAATATTCTAAATTAGCACAAAATCATTAATATTTCCCAAAAATACCCCCTAGTAACTATACATTAATTTTTTTCATATCTTGGGGAAGGGAATATATGAAATTGATGATCTTCAATACTTAGTATATACAAATAAAAAGAATACGTAGGAATAACATGAATATAGGGGTATTATAAAATTATCATATCATTATAATATCATACCCTATATATCATAAACATGAATCATGTCATACAGATTTGCAGTTTATAAGTAATGAATCATGAATAAATCAGAATAATAATCCATGAAATAATAAATTAGGAAAAAGACATGAAATTTTTACCATACAGATAAGTATAAGAACTCTTATGTTAATTCTACTTACCAATACCTTCATAACAAGTTATGATTTTTATAATCACCTATGTACATTCGCAGAGTATGGTCTAACAACCCATGTACTCTCTTATTTTTAGACATGGGTTACTACATATGTACCCTCATACTTTTGGGATTAGGTTTCCACTCGTGAACCAATTTTCTTTCAGTATTAAGCTATAAATCATGTACCTACTTATATTCAAGATGATTCTAACACCTGTTCACCTTTTTGTTTTTATAGATTGGGATATAACTCATGTACATGATTATTTTCATGCTTAGAACACAACCCATGTAATTTTCTATGACTGGGATACAACCTGTGAATGTTATTTTTTTCTATATTGGGCTACCACCTATATACCATTTGATCTCATATACCGTTTATCGTTACCCAATTAATTGTAGGGAGATATAGATCCCACCCTTCTCAAAATAAAATCATTCCCACATGATCCGTAAGATAATAATACTTTCATCATATCATGGCCTATAAAAAGGTATGGGTTTCAAAAATATCATATTATAACCAATGAAATGATGTGGGAGTCATAAGAATGTAATAATATTTTTACTTAAGGAAAATAGGTACGTTTTATAATCATTTAATCATAGAATAAGCTGTTAAAGGAGGAGTGTTTCATAAGCATTCATCATGGTATAACCCACTGATGAGAAATGGGTTTAATAAACATCAAGACATGAAAACAAAGACCATTTAGAGAAAAAATATTAATGAGGTACATGGATCATATCACAATTAATGCATAACTATAACAAACGATTTCATGTTAGATAAGGAATTATTTTTTCAAGATCACTATAAAAGTCAATTATAAAAAATTATTGCATTTTCAAAACAATTTTCTTTAAAACAAAATTTAAAAATAATATTTAAAATAATTTAAAACATTTAATTAGGAAAATATATTTTCTATTATGAAAAAATCATTCTAAATGTAAATAATGTTTTAAAATAACTTCTTTAAAAATATATTGACAACTTATAATGAATTAACAAAAAAAAATTGAAAAACATTTATTAGAAAATGCATTGAAAAATTAAAAATTTCCCTTAAATTAATTTTTTAAATATTTTTTATTGAATATAAATTAGAAATTTTTTAATAATACATGATATTATTTTTTAAAAATATGGTTTTCAAATGACATATATTTTTGACTAAAGAGAGAGGTAATTAGAAACGTTCTTAAAAACACATCATCGATAATATTCTGTACAAATGAGTGAAAATATGGTACAAATAAATGAAGATATAATGAATTAATATATTATAAAAAAATAAATAGTTTTCATGAAATATGGATGATAATATTTCATCAATGAAAGCTTAATCATAAACATTCTTGATAAACGATGAGATTGTTTCAATAAAGTATTATCACTTGGTAACATTCAATAATACTCCCCATGTTGGAAAATGAAGTTAAGTGGAGATTATAATATCATTAAAAAAATTATTCATGATATAACATGTAAAATTTTAGTGAATATTAATCGTATAATGATATATCTGTATAACATAGAACGTGTCTCAAAAAAGAAAAATTGGGACAAAATTACGTTAATTATTTGGAAATGTTGGAAACATAAACACTATGAAATAAAGATAACAAAAAGGATATGAAAATTCCCAAAAAATTATGTATTATAATTTTATAATACATCCATAGGAATTATGCAGACCACATATAAGAAAGAAAAGTTTAAAGTGGATTGTGTCTCACAGAAAATAAATATTCGAGGAGAAAACCCATACTACGTGAGAAACGTTAGAATTGTGATCTCCATGAGATAATAAACTCAGTAAAATATTTTAATTTCATTAAATAAATAAAATAAATAATATAAAATATCATATGGTTGTATATATACAAAAAAAGGATTGGTGAATATGGTATATATCTCACAGAAATAAAAGGTGAGATGAAATTATCCTACATTATGTATTGACTCTCTTTATACTTATAAAAACCTACTATATAATAAAAATATGTTTATTATGCATCTTTTAAATAACAATATTTTATTCATAATACCATATATGGTGTTATTATGAATTTATATTATCTTCTTATTAATAATTACATGTTATGGTTTGTCTTCATGTAATATACCATATATTCTTCGTATGTTGATTAATTTGTTATATTTTTTGTGCTCATACATATATCATAATTCCAAAATTGTAAGAATTTATATAAATATAATTTATATTAATTTTTTATGTATATATAATAATATATAGTATATATAAATGTGTAATGGAATACATCATTCATGGAGATGGTTGGCCATACATACGCATGAACGTTGTTTCCATTTTTCATTATAATAATGAATGTATGAAAGTAAATGAAAAATATTTATATATAAAATATAATTACATTATAATATTTATGTAATATATATCATTTATTTTCACTAAAATCATCCTTAATGCTTTCATGTAGTGCGTGAATGAATTACATTGCTTTAAAGAGGTCATAGTCCACAATTATTGAGACAATGTTATCATATTTACAGAAAATGAAAATCACGATAGTATGTGTTATTTAATAAATAAATATGTATAAATACATAATATATTTCATATATATACTATAAAAATATATTTTACATCACAGTTACCAATCTTGAGATGTGGTAATTTAATAATTAATACCATTGTTTCATGAGGTGGTAGTTCTCTACACACAGGAATGGTAAGTTCGTTAACCATTAATTGAAGTGTGTGTAATTGTATGTTGAATACATATAATAAGAAATGATAATTATATTTGGGATACTGGTTCTATTATATGTGCATGTAATAAAAATAGTTTTATTAGTGTAGAATGAAAATAATTGAATGGAGATTGAGGAAGGATGTTACCTCTTCATTGGCCGACTCCTTTTTAGTTTCCACAAAAGGGAATTCATGGATGGATTTATAAAGAAAGAGAGGAATAATGGAGGGATTTTTGGATTTTTAAAATTAAATTGGTCCGATAATATCAGAACCTGGTAGTGGCCTTTTATAAGGAAAGGAAAGGATAGACTTGGTGTTTTTGAAAACAATTGTTTGTTCCAAAAGTATTACTTGTTCCTGATGTTTCCAAATGGACCATTTTTTGAATTTTTGAGGTTTATTTTCACATATATGTCCATAAAATAGGTTTTGAAAAACTATAAAGTTCATTTTAGCCCTTATGTTTAAGGATTAGTCTCTTATTAAGCTTAATTTTACTTTAATCGTTATAACTAAATTTAATCACTTTCAATATCAATTTTATATATAATTAAGTTGATATTATTAGAATAATAGTATTATACTGATTAAAAATGATTATTTATATTTTAATAAATTTAATTCATAGAATTATCAAAATTATGTTTAAATCTAATCCCTTCGATGGGGTGAGAAAGCATGTTTTTGAAGTGTAAATGTTCAAAATTGCATTAAGATTTTATATACAAATTCAATATAAAAAAGATTCTAATGAACCAAATTGAATTAATAGAATTATAATTTATATATATTAACATTAATACTAACTTAGAATATAATATATATATATATTATATTAAGAAACAGTATTGAATTAAAATTTAGTATTTTTTACTATTCCTCCAAAAACGATGTTTCTTCGAAAAATCCAAAAAAATCACACTAATATAATTTTGAACTTATTAATTAAAAAAATTATTTTATTTTATCAAATTAAATATATAATAGTTTTAAATTTTTTTTATTTTCATAAGGACATGGAAAGTAGTTCTGTTAATAAAATAGTAATTTCAAACATATAAAGACTTTACCAAAAAATTATATATTTCATTATCAAGATGTTTTATTTACACGAAACCATTATAAATAGAATTTAAACATATATATTATAATTATTCTTACTATTGTTAATTTTTAGGTTTTAACTATCTCATTTAAATAATTATAATAATAATTTTACGATTCACATAAACTCATTATTGCATGTAACACAAGCCAATCAGTGTTGAGTGTAGCATAAGTTAAAATTTATATTGCATATAGTAAATGATTAAATTCGTGTTTAATATCACAAAATCCAAACATAATTCTTAAATATAAATTTTTAACAATTTTATTAATTTAAAAATATCAAATATATTATATTCATTTAGGAAGAAAATATTTCATAAAATATCGAGGTGTTACATTCTATACCCCTTAAAATAAATTTCCAGATATAAATTCATTTAAATTATCAAATTTTTTATGCTTTAAAGTTATTTTCATTGATAACCACATCGTAAAAATGAATACTAATCCATCATTTGAAAATGGAATGTTGGAAAGATATTGGTTACCAAATGTACACATAACCATCTTTCCACATAGGAATACATAGGTGTAAAGTGAAAACATGGACATAAAAGAAAACAGTAAATATTCATAGAAATTGTTAAAGATCCATGTTCCATAAAAATTTAGTGATCCATAGAAATTTAAACATCAAAAACCAAAAAATTTAGAATCATGAAAGAGGTCATTGATATCATAAAAAAATATTATAATTAAACAAATTTGTATTCAATTAATTTTTCGGATGCTTAATATTTTTCATGAAAAGCTATAATTACATGATTTTTGGAAAACCATACCTGTTTTTATGCCTTGATCAACATTAAAATTATTTATTATTACATGAAATGTATGTAAATTTTGAGTTCCTAAAGTATTTACATGTTAGGAGACCCATGAATAGAATGAAAGGTTGTTCTTTCCATTTTTATGAAACTAAAAGGTTATAAAATATTATCTAATATGAAAAATTACTTATAAGGTGAGACAATAAATTAATATCTAAAATGTTATCCAAATTTTAACATAAACCATTCCATAGAAAGATATTCTTATAACCCTTATAGAAGAAAAAATTATACCACACTAGAAATAATGTCAGAAAACATCTCAATTATAGCTAGCATTGATCTGTCATATATCATAAAGGAGCACTTGGTTGTCACTTACCAAATATGTGAACACCATTATCATGTATTCACATGAAACATAGTAATAACCTAAATTACGAAAAATCCTTATTTATAACATGAAAGTTTCGTTATTCCAATTTTTATTATATAGTTTCCTTAAATACATGTAGTTTTATACTTTGATCAAGATATCATAGACTAATTTGTCAAAGAATCCCTTATGATTTCTAAGGTAATTAGTGTTTTCTTATTTACATATTCATATCATGCATATCATTATCCAAAATCATTATCTCAATATTAGGAATAAATTTAGGGTTACCTTCCAGTAATCAAAATATCACCATTCCATAAAATAAATTTTATACCTCACCATCATCACTAAACATATCCTTAAAAAGACTAAATGAAAATGTTTTTTTGGAAAATAATTATAAAATTCATGATTCATTTAATGTAATCATCTAATTTCATACCATATATACTTCCATCAACAAATTTTATTCCTAAAATATTACTCTTTATTTATCAACATATTACTTAATATATATTTATTATAATATGAAATATGAATCATGTATTAACATTTATAAAACTAAATTTAATTATTATTATATAATATACTAATATAACATCACATACAATTCATATGACATTCGACGTATCTTCACCATTAAATGAAAACCATTAATTTGAACACATTTCTGATTCTCTTTCTTGATCCTTCTACATATGACATTGATATTCATAATTATGATAATTTTTTAGTTAAATAAGTCATAAATGATAATACATTATCTAGGACAATATTCACATCCATTTTATTAACTGAAAATTTAATTATCCCTTTGTAGTTACTTTATTTATGTATTTTTTTCAACAGTCAAAACATCATCTTATTTCTCTTAAACAATCACTTGGGTTTTTCATCATACATTATTAAGTTTTATGAATCTGAACATTATTTATTTGATGGTATTAATTACCAAAATTCAAAGATATCTCTTTCCTTGTATTCATTGGTGATTCTGGTAGTTAGTTATGGAAGAAATTATTAATCATGTTTTTTGAAAAATTATAATGCATGATTTCAATATCATTAACTCTAGTGATTATCACATTTTATAACTCATAAAAACGTTTTCTATCACATTCATCATTAACATAGTTCCATATAGTTCCTGTCATTTACATAAACCAAAAATAATAGCGTATGAAATATTTTTCATAGTGTGGAACCACATAATAGGGAAAAAACACTTATAGAATGTATAAAATATGAAACCTTCCTTAATCCATGACACCATAGGTTTATCCTAGGTTATTCATATGAAAAATATTTTTAAATACTTTCTTTTGGATCATGAAGAATTTGGGAATTATCAAGTAATATCCCTATGGAGTGTAAATCCACATGTTTAGTAAGACTAGTTGTCATGTACCAGGTTATGCTCGAGTCAAGATAAACACACCATGTATGATTTGTTACTCCTAGGAACATCTTTCCTTGAACCGCTACCACCTGTAGTATCCATACAGGGATATATTTCTAAGAAAAAAAATCTCTATATCATTTACCAAAATTCCATGACATTTTCTTAAACATTAGCTTATCCTTATAATTATCATTAAATACACCAATAAACATATCCTTATAATGATCCCTAGGGATCTCACTAATTTTTTCCAACCACGTTTCCAAAGTCTGACTAAACATTCACTATGATATCAACTATAATAACCTAATATTGACTTACATAATAAATACATCACAGTTTTGGAATACTAAAAACATTACACAAATAGATTCAAAATGACCGTATTAATTTACTTGCTTTAGAAACATAGAACAATAATATTCTAACTCATTGAAATACATTAAATGTTTCCCAGAAAGATCTACTCCCTTGATAAATCAATATAAAAAACATTATTCATAACCTAGGGAATGGAAGCAGAAATAAGTGGTGATGTATCAATTATTGTAGCAGTGTGGATACTGTAGCAGTACTGTTCACTGGGGGGTCCTTTGGGCCAAAAAATTGGCTTTCTAGCCCAGTATGTAGGCCACTTGGCATTGGCACATTGGGCTATGTAATGGGTCACCCTCTATCTAGTCTAAAAGAGGTCTTCGCTTTAAATATAAATTGAGGCTTCAGCCCCAACCTTAAAACAAATCATATAATGCTTGAATCATTAGGAAGTTATTTGAATAAACCCTGAATATATAACAAAGTAATAAGACATATAATTTGAGGTATACACATAATAATAGAAAATATTATATCAAGGATACTGTCAAGACCCTCATAACATGATAGGCTTGGCCTAATTATCCCTGTAACTAATTTTGGATTACGATAACAACCTATGGACTCAATTATTTTATTCCCTGGGCTTCCACCCATGTACCCTCTTACTTTTGGGATTGAGAAACAAATCATGAACCCTCTTTCATTCATGCTTAGGATAAAACATGTGTACCTTTTTATTTTTTGGTATAGGTGCCTATTTTTTTAGTGTTGGGATTCAACCCCTATACCTGATTATTTTAATGCTTGTGACAAACCCCTTGTACCCACATATTCATAGTCAACAACATGTGTACATTCATTTTTTGGTTTTGGTCTACCACCAATGTATTATTTGATCTCATATATCAATTATCATTAACCCAAAAATTTGAGGTATATATAAGACCCACCCATACAATAATAAAATCATTCATACATTATCCACAAGAAGATAAATCATTCATCATATCATGAACCATTAAAAAGATATTTTTTCTATAAACATCATATGATATCCCACAAAATTAAATGGGTGTCCTAAATATGTAATCATATCATAACCAATGGAAAATAGAATGGTTTCATAATCTTTTTAGTACAAAACAAACCATAAAAGGTGTGACTTTCATAAGACATTATCTTGGTATAACCCACTGAAGTGAAGGGTTTCGTTAACATCGATCCATAAAAACATAAACCATATAGAGAACAAATTTGATATTTTATCCCTATTAAATCATGACTATAACCAAGGATGTCATCTTAAATGGATAAAGATTTATAAAAATCACTTAGAACATCACTTTTTAGAAAATTTAACATTTTCCAAATCCTTTTCTTTAAAACTAATTTGAAAACATATCTTGAAAAATCATTTAAAACATTTATTGATGAAAATATATATATTTTTAAAATATTTCTAATATTTAAAGAATTTTGAAAATACATTGAAAACATATAATGAATTGTTAATAAAATTAAAAACCATTTTTTAAAACTATTCGAAAAATAATAAATAATTATTGAAAATATTTTTAATGTAATTTCATTGAAATATATATAATAATTATGAATAATACTTTAAAATATTTTTAGAAAACATGGTTTTAAATTAAAATATATTTTTAATAGAAGATAGAGGTAAAGTAATTCTTTCATAAAAACATTTACTCAATCATATTATGTTCCAATGTGTGAAAAAATGGTAACAATACATTTATATATAATCAATTACCATAGTATAGGAAAATTCATGATCCTTTATGAATGATGGATTATAATATTTCATCAAAGACAAAATAACCATAAACAATCTCGATAAATGTTGAGATGGTTTCAAAAAACACTTATCACATGGTAAATTTGAATCATACTGCCCATGTATGAAAATGAAATTACATGAAGCATAAAATATGATTAAAATATGGGGATTAATGATTTAAAATTTCAAAGGGATGTTTTTACACATCATAGAATGGTATAGCAATATAACATGCCATGTGTCTGAAATAATGTAAATTGAGACAAAAATTACTTTCTCTATATGGTATCTTTAGAAATATAAAACATGTAAAATAATGATAATAAAAAGGATATGTAAATAACCATAAATTTTTGTATAAGAAAAATATTATATATAAATTGATAGTATAAATACCATATATAATAAATACAAGGTTAACATTTCTTGTGTCTCACGGAAAACAAAAGTGATACGAGAAAAGCCTTACTACTTTAATAACATTGGAATTGTGATCTCCATGAGATAATAACATAATTTAAGGATTTTAATATCATTAACTAATTTTAATTAATTATATAACATGCCAAAAAGAGTTATATACACCACATAAAATAAGAAAGTGGTAAATATTTAATTTATCTCATTGAAATTAAAAGTGAGATAAAATTATCTTACCATATGTCTTGACTCATTAGTAATTATAAAACCCTTATGTACAATAAATATAATATTATTTTACTTCATTCAATGAACCATATTCTGATGTATAATACCATATATTTTTTATTATTAATATATATTACATTCTTATTAACGATTCCAAGTTATGTTTTTTTTTCAGTTAATATCCTCATTGATCTTCACGTCTATCTTTAGTAGTCTCATTTTTATCATGAAACATATATCATGATTTACATAATACAAAACAAGAGATAGATATAATTTATAAAACATATAAAACTTATAATACATATATATGTATTTATGATAATCTATATTATATATATATGTGTTTAACAGAATACACGGTTCATGGAGATGTTAGGTCATGTGTACGCAGGAATTCTATTTCTTTTTTCATATGAATAATAAAAGAAAGAATGTAAAGTAAATATATGTATATATATATTATTATTAATGTTTCATTTTCCTATCGTATATATTATATAATTTTACTAAAACTGTCCTTAATATGTTCCATGTTGTGTATTAATGAATCACATCACTTCAGAGAGGCTATAGTCCACACTTCCATAAACGAAATTATTATATTTACTCAAAATGGAAATCATTATGGTATGTGTTATATAATAGTTAAAAAATATAAAATATTATATACCATATATATCATATAAAAATAAATTTTAAATTAAAATTCTAAACCACGAGATTTATTAAAGTAGAAAATGAAATTATTTGCTTCATGAGGTGGTAGCTCACCGTACTGAAGAACGATCGTTTCATTCCCCGGAAGATGGAAGTGTATGTATTTGTTGTTCCAAAACATAACATGAGAAATTATAAGTATATTTAGGATACCGAGGATATTATTTGTCGATGGAATAATAATATTTGAGGTAGTAGATAGAGAAAATAAAGAAAAGGAGCTTAAGAAAGGATGTTTCCTCTTAATTTGGTATCTCTTTTTGGTTTGAAACAAAAGGGATTAATTAGTAAGATTTTCTCCCAAAAAGAGGATTAATATAAGAAAGTATTTATATTGGGAATTTAATTGGTTGAATATTTTCCTATCTGAATAGTTTAGGGAGTTGTGAAGAAGGGTGAGTTCTGGTAGCCTTTTTTAAGGGAGGTTAAGGACAAACTATGTGGTTTTGAAAAGAATTGTGTGTTTGCAATGTATTAATTTTTCCAAAGGTGTCCAAAGGGACCATTGTGGAAGATTATAGTTGTATTGAGAAATATATTTTCATAAAATATATTTTTGAAAAGTGGAATGTTCATTTTTTCCTATAATTTTAAGTTTTAGTCTCCTATTAAACTTAATTTTTCTTTAATCTCTATAATTAGTTTTAATCACTTTAACCAATATATTGGTCTAAAATTAATTTATTGTTGTTATATTATAATTATTAAAATTATTAGAAAAATATATTTTCATTATTATAAATTTAATTCTAAAATTCAGAAAAATTAGGTTTAATTATAATCCTGTAGACGTGGCGAGTAAGCACAGTTTTAAAGTGTAAATGTTCTAAAAGTCATTAATTTTATACCTAAATTCAATACAAGAATGATTCAAATGAAATAAATTTGATTAACATATTTATATATATATATATATTATCTATATTACACAATAACCAATATAAAATATAATTTAACTATATAAATAAATTAGAAAAAAAGCTTGTTTGGAATTAAAATTTAATATTTTACACTATTCATGTAAAAATGAAGATTCGTTAAAAATTCCCAAAAATTAACACTAAAATAATTTTTACATTATGTATTAGAATATAATTTTATTTTATCAAAATTATCTTATAATAGTTTCTAAAAATAATTTTAATATTATTTAAATGAAAATAAAAAATAATTCCTTTAAAAAATAATATTTTTTATCATATAAAGGCTTCTCCAAAAAAATTATTTATTTCATTATAAATTTGTTTTATTTATATGAAACCATTATATATAGTATTTATATTGTATTTTTTAATATTCATATTACCATGTCTAACACCTATATTATAACTATCTTCTTTAAAAAATTATTCTAACAAAGTGATGTTTCGCAGAAACTCAGTGTTGCGTGTCACATAAGCCATGTCATTGTTGCATATAGTGAAAGATAAATTTTATGTTTCATGTAGTACATTTTTAAATTATTATTGTACATAATTCAATTAAAATGTAGTGATTTCATTCAAAATTAATGTTATTTTCAAAAATGAAAAATATCAAAATGGTTATGTTAATTTAGAAAAAAATTCTCAAAATCTTAGGGTGTTATATAGTTGAGCTCTCAATCCATTGGAATTAATAGTTCCTTGAAGAGATACCCTACCCATTTTTATAGTGGGTTCCAGAAAAACAAGATAGGGTTCCTTGACACCATATTATTTAACACCCAATAAATATGAAATAAATATATAGATATTCCAAACTAACCATGTCATTAATATTATTTATATTTTATAAAATTATTGTATTTTATATTTTATATTTTATGTAATAAAACCGACTCTTTATATTGACTCATAATTCTCGCTAATATTAAATGTAACATTAATATTAAAATAACATGTGTTCGTATAATATTGTTCCAAGTATTTACATAAGAAATTGTAATTATTATTCATAAATTAATTGAACTCAATTATTCTATACATGAATAATAAATTATTTATTTATTTTTCAATGATTGATAACACTTAGACAAATTTAAGACCCCATGGGTGGTTGACTATTTTGTATTCACCAATTCCCAAAAATATGAATGATTCTTGAATATAGTATTGTGTGTGACCCTACAAGACCATTTCATAATAGTAGTGAATAATATTCACAGAGCAAATATAGATTCTAGAAAGTTATCAAAGAACCTAATGGGATGTAATAGTTATAGAAACAAAAACGTTTCCTACAAACATGAATTTTGTAATATAACAACATTTT
This sequence comes from Viscum album, assembly GCA_963277665.1. Taxonomy (NCBI): domain Eukaryota; kingdom Viridiplantae; phylum Streptophyta; class Magnoliopsida; order Santalales; family Viscaceae; genus Viscum; species Viscum album. Next base: position 1,893,121,647 of record OY728156.1, read on the forward strand.
CATATGATATCTCATAAACCAGGATGCACAATTGTGTCACCATCCATCCTTGAATTATTGATTGTTGATCTATTTTGATAGAAAAACTATCAACTAAAATGGACATGGATTTAAAATGGTACTACCATTTAGATAAACTAGGATCGAGATATTACTTCCCCAACATACATGTGAAAATTTTTATCTCAATCTTTAATACAATTTCATAACACCAATGAGGTTGTTAACTCAAGATACATATATAGTGAGTTAGGATTTTCATATATAGATATTACATATTTTTATATTATTATTAATTAATCTACACAAACACAATAATGGGGACCATAATAGTTTAGTTCCTTTTGAAAAATTGAACAAAATATTGTTAATCCATTAATCATATTCACTATCTCCCGTATATATCCTCCCCTTTAGTAATTATAATAAATACATACTACTTATAACATTTATTTTTAACCTGGGGAAAGGAAACATAATAAATTGTCAGATCATATGATTATTAATTTTAAACAAGGGAGACAAGTAGGAATAACATGGGAATAATGTTAATACATCATGAGAATAAAATTTACAAACCAAATCCTACATATCAAACATCATAATCATTAACCATGGAAGACCGATTAGTATTTCATTAGACATGAATCATAATGAAATGAAAAATATCATCCATCAGAGTATATCATTGTAATAAGACATAGAATTGTGGTAAACACAAAAGTATAGTAAATAATTTTCATATTTTTCAACAATCTCTATCAAGGACATCATAGTGGATAGGTTCCCTCCCAAAAATATCATGATAGACAAGGATCACTACTTAGAAAATCATATTGTAAAAATACCCTTTCATAACATCATTCACTCCATTTTATATTCTTATCTATATCACGAGATATAAATCTTTACCACATTCTATGGAGGTAGATATAGGTCCCACCCATCTCATAAATAAAATAAAATATGTGTGTGGAAAAAGATTATAAAATATTCATCATGTCATAAAACATGAAATGAAAGTTGTTTCGTAATCATTTTATCATATCATAACATGTGGAAAAGAAACAGGTTTAATAATTATTTTATATTTTCAATATAGTATAATCTATAAAAAAGTATCATATTTCATAAGAATTTCATCATGTTATAACCCGTGTAAGAGAAATTATATACATGGAAATCTTTCCAAAATTAACATAAAACATTTATGGATTTAATAATAATGGTATCATGGTATATTTTCCCCCACAATTAAAAATTAACATCAAAGGATTCTATATTAGAATAAAAATGACTTTTAAAAGAGACTTGTAAAATTTCTCTGAGGAAAATAATTGTTTTTAAATAAATTTTTAACATTATAAATTCAAAAATAATTTTTAAGAACTTTTCATTGAAAATAAAAATTGAAAATATACTGGAAGCTTTAAAAAACTTTTAAAATATTTCCAATGAAAAATATATCTCCTTCCTTGAAAAATACAATTTGAAGGAGATAACATTTTCAAAATTTGTTTCATTTTGAAATAAAAATTTAACATTTTTTAAATTTATAAAATATTGAAGAAAAATTTCATTTTAATAATAGTGATAACATGAATTTAATTAATGATATAATTGATCAATCATTAGAGTGGGAAATATTTTTCATTATATTCATGTTAAAAAAATTATCCTTTCACATTTTTTGTAAAATCAAAACTGAGATTTTATTGTAAAAATTCATAAAGATAATTAAAAATAATGAAATGGGAAAATTTTATTTTAAATCCATTGTAATTTAATTAAAAAATTTTAAAAATAAATTTCTATGAAACATGGTTCTTAGAAAACATAGATTTCTAATCGAAGAGTGAAATATTGTTCAATTTTGATATAAACGTTTTCTAAATTATTATAAAGAAAAAAAGAGTATTATAGTAACATAACTTGAATATATCATGTATAAATATTAGAGAAGATTATTAATTTGAATTACTTATAGGTAGATGATAATATTTCTGCGTTGGTGACGTACTCATAAAAAATGCAGATAAATGATGAAATTGTAACATAAATCCATTACAACATTAGTAAAATTTTAAATATAATCCCCAAGAAAGAGATATTATAAAATGTATATGTAACAAATAATTAAGTAGATACATCAATAAATAAATTTATGGTTATTATATAAACCATGTCATTGAAATATGTGGTGAGTTTTTCTTGTGTCTCATAGAAAATAAAACTGGGAAAAACACCCTTAAAAATATAGTAATCATTTGGATAGTAGTATCCAATAAATAATAACATGAAATTTAAGATTAAATATCATTTAAAGAATTATTTTTATGTTATATAATTATTAAGGGGATGTATATACACCACAAAAAATACAAGTGTTGAATTATTATATGTATCACATAAATAAAAGAGAAACTACAAATCACTTACTGTATGTCATAACATTCATTGTACTTGTCCAAACAAACTTTATAATAAATATATTAAATAATAATAATTATTTATATTATACAATATAAGATTTACATATTTTTATTAACAATTTATTAAAAATACAATATTAAAGTCACATTTTGAGAAATAACATCTTTTTTGGATATTTTTAGTTTTTTTATCTTCAGTCCTCTTAATTTTATCATGGTTACATTACCACCAAAATAACAATTATAAAATAATTATCATATTTATACATCAAATAATATTTTATTACGAATAATGAATGATGGTATTAAGAAATCAATTACATTATGATAATGGAGACGGTTGGTCATATGTACTAATGATTAACATTACCATTTTTAAACGATCATTATTGAATGTAGTTAAGTAATATATTATCATAGGTTAATAATATTAATATCCTAAATAAAATATTATTATTTTATATAAACTTATACATATCATCCATGTAGTTTGGTGATGAAAAGACAGTCACGTTGCATCATGAAGGCAGTTGTCCACACGTACATGAATGAATTTATCTTCTATATGTGACTAAAAATGTATGAAATAAAATTATATATTATAAATTAAGAATTATAAATAAATCATTAATTTATTAATTATTTAATTATATCACATATAATAATTAACTTTACTAATATTATCATTCATGTAATGAATTAGTCAAAACAAAAAACATCACTTCGTCAGGCAGAAGTCCATTGTTCACAAGAGAGAGGTTATTTTCTCCACTAAATAATGGAAATTAAGAAAATAAATATATTATATAATGACTCCATAGGTATAATTTTATTATAAATATAATTTATATATTTTATATACATCATTATAAACATCAATAAGATGAGGTAATGGAAAAACAAATGACATCGGTCTATGAGGTTTTAGTCCCCTGTATACATGAATGAAGATTTAATAATTCTATTGAAGGAATTAGTTTTAAACATTAGGATTTTTTGAAATATTTTTTTCGAAATAATTTTCCCATTTTAATATTCTTCATTTCACATAGCATAGAATATATCTTCTCTTAAATGAAATAAGTATATTTTGTTTTCATTAAATGTAACTCCACATTGATCTTATGATACCTAAAACACATATACTATAATTATGAATATAGAAAAATATATTTTTTCTTGTGATACAAACAATATTTAGTTTCTTTGATATCTTTCTTAATAAGTAACACCTAGTTTTACAAAATAAAAACATATTATTTATATTATTTTTGAGATATTATTATAGTTGTCAGCCAATCATTGGAATGGTGGATATGAATAGGATTAATTAAATTATAAAAATATGGTTTACACATGTATATTATAAAAAATATATACTGACCAAATAAATTGAAATTAAAATAATACCCTTTTAAAAATATGTGAATTAATTTCATGGAAACTATATTTATAAAATAAAAAATGTTTTTCATCTATAAATTATTATATTTATTTATAAATTATTTTAATTATATATATATATTACTCATTATACTATTTAATATTCATCTTATTTATTTTCTTGATAATATATAAGAATAAATCTAATTTTATGAATAACATGTTGTATTTTTTTAAAGGCAATTTTACTTCCTTTTAATTGTGAACCTATTATAAATATAATTTTCAAAATTATTATAATTTTTAAATGAAATTAATAAAAAAATTGTTAATATTTTTATATCAAAATTTATTCTAGGTTATTCTTTTTTATTTTTATGAGAGGTTTAATTTTTTATGAATAGTAAAAAATAGTGATTTTTAATTGAAAACACGTTTTTAATTTAATTTATTTATATAGTTAAATTGAATATTAATATAATATTAATGTATAATTATATAAATTATAAATCATTAAATACAATTTTGGTCATTTTAAACAATTTCAAATTGATGTTGGATATAAAAACGTTTCAATCTTTTGAAAATTTTCACTTTAAAAACCTATTGTTTTTCCACGCCTTTGAGATTAATTTTAAATTATTATCCTCAAAATATTTATAACGAATTTTAAAAAAGCGATTAATTATTTGGATTCATAATAATTTAAAATTTCTAGAAAATTCAACTTAGTTTTTGAACAAAATTTTTTTTTGAATAAATTAAAATTAATTATAGAGATTAAGTAAAAACGTAGTTACTTAGTGGTTAAACATTTATCATAAAAAGATAAATGACCTAGAAAAATTTATAAAATTCAATTTATAGTTATATATAGACCAAATTCTCTCTATTATACATTATTTACAAGTAATTTTGGAATATGATGTAAGGGATTCCTCTCAATAATGTTTACCTTTTCATATTTACAAGAATGTCACTCCTCAGCTGCTATAGAATTATATTCACCACTCAATTAAAAACACCTCGCAATCCCTTGTTCTCATCCAAAACCACAACAAAGATCCTATAAATTTATTCCACTCATACTAGAGGTATCAAATTTTGGTGAAATATAACTAATTAGTCCCTTTCCTACAAACGAAAATGGGTTAACAAAAGAAGACATAACGTCCTTCCACAAGCACTATTGTTTTATTTCTTTCTCCACCACAAATATTATTCTTATTATATGATTATATAATAAACTCAAAATAATAAATATACACTTATTGTTTATGTCATTTTATATACCTACACTCACACACAAATCAATAAAACGGGATATGCAATAATTCTTTGTGTCTATGACGAACTACCACCTCAAGAACCATTGTTGTTCGTTCTTCCATTACAAATTTTCAGGGTTGAGAATAATGATATTTATACTTTTTATAATATATATATTATATTTATTATTTAATTATACTTATTTATATATTATATAAAACATACCACAATTCTTTCCATTTTATGGGATTATGATAAATTCGTTTGTGGACATGTGGACTACTGCCTCCTCAAAGCAATGTGATTCATTCACACATTACATGAACTGCATTAACGATGGGTTTAGTGAAATTATATGATATATATTAAAAAATAATTCAAATTTAATGAATATATATATATATATATATATATATATATATTCATATATTTCATTTACCTTCTTTATTTAAATACGACCAGAAAACAAAATCATCATACATGCATATTTACGACCAATTCTTTCCATAAACTGTGTATTGAATTTCATATATATATATATATATTATAGATTAATATAATAATTTTTATATAGAATATATAATATATTTAAATCATTTTTTACATTATTTAAATAATAAAATAATGATCTAAATAAGTTGACCATGAATAAAAATATAAAAATATATTCAAAAAAGTGGTTTTTACCTAAAACAAAACTTCAACATGAAATTCCTAAAAAAAATGTAATATCAATTCATAATAAATTATTAAATGGTATGATATATAAAAACATTGAATTTTTTTAATAATAAAAAAATACTTATTATACGTGAGGATTAAATGTGTACGAATAATATCTAGACTTAAGGTAAGGGTTCTATAGTATAACTTCTAATTCTGTGAGACTTTTTCCATATCCACAAATCATTTATTTTTAGTGGTTTATATACATACCATTAATTTATTATATTATTCATGTTCTTAAATTTATTTTCTTCTACTTATCCCTTTTATGATCTATCTTTCATGGGGTTTATGGTTCTAATGATATTAAACCGGTAAGGTAATATTTTCTCAATTTGCCTGCTTTGAGACACATGTTATGTTGTACACCATTATTATTTTATAAGATGTATATATAGCCATTTTTTTATTTTTTATAATGAATATAATTATTTTAAGGATAAGTTTTTAATCATTTAATGTTATTATATTAAGGGTATAACGATTCAATGTTACCAAAGTTGTAACAAATTATATATACAATCTCATAGTTTATTAATATTGTTTATGATTATGTTAGCATTGATAAAATATTACGATTTATCAAAAAAAATATATGAATAATTTTCTCCAACTCAATTTTTTTATTGTATTTGAATATAAAGGTACCATTTTTTAATTTTTTGGTACTTTGAAAAAAAAAAATTTTATGAAAATATTACATTATTATCTCTTCGGTCGAAATTTTGGTTTCCTTCAAAACCATGTTTTATAAAAATTATTTTCAAAATGTAATCCAATTATATTAACATTTTTAAAATAAACTTTTCCCAATTTTTTTATTTTAAAAAAAATTAAAAGTAATATTTTTTATTTTCTGATCAAGGAATTTTCTAAACATTTTATTGTACAAAAGGAATGTTCGACATGTATGGATATTCCTAACATCATTACTACTATTTTCTTGTAGCTTAATTCTTAAATATGAAAGGTTAATTTTATAGAAATATTTATTCTTTGTATTCTATAAATTATTTTTTTCAAATCATTTTCAATGAATAATATTTTTTAAAAAAATTCAAATTTTCTTTATATATTTTGAATGTATATTTGAATAAAAAGGTATAAATTTTTTTTTCCATGATTTAAAAACAAATTTTCCAATATATTTTCATATGAGAATTTTCTCAAGAAATTTCAGGATTCCGTTATAAATTTTCAATGTGTTTTAAATGAAAAAAAAATTTAATTTTTTTAAAAAATACTTTATAATTTTTAAATTTTTTTATGAAAATATTTTCAAATATTTTTAATATTTCATTATATATTTTCAATGTATTTTCAAAGAAAAAGTTTTTAAAAATGTTTTCATGGATTTTTTATATCTTTTTGTAGTTATTTTAAAATAATAGGTCTTCAAAATGTTATATATTTTAAAAAAAAAATTCAAAGAAGTAATGATATTTTCCTCAAAATACATTTATTGATTAGTAAATATATCATCATATTTTTTCAATGTGATTTAAAAAAAGTATTTTGGAAGTTCTTTTTGTTAAAAAAATGACTTTCATATAATTTTTATTTTCCTTGTTAAATAATCAATTTGACTCTTTAAAATAATTCTCTATAAATGATGGAATCGTTTTATATAGTGTTGGATTTCGTGGGGATATGATCTAAAGACACCATTTGTATTATTTATTTTATTTTCTTATGTTTAAATTGAAATGTTATTTATGAAAAAAATTTCAATTCCATGGTTTATACCATGATAAAATGCTTGTAAAACATGATTCCTTTCATTGGTTATTCTATGATTAAATAACTATCATATGTGCCTCTTTCCCATAGGTTATGATAGGATGAAATTTTTATGGTACACAATTCATTTCATGTTTTATGATATACAGTTTATGAAACCCATCCCTTTTTATCATCCAGGATATGATGAATGATTTATTATCATGTGGAACATGTACATATGATTTCCTTATGAGAAGAATGGGACCTATATCTCCTTATGATGCATTGGGTAACGATTTATGTCTTATGAGATAAACATGGTTGTAAGGGATTGTTAACTCTGTTCATTATGTGATTTATATTTTGTGGTGGTATTGGAAGAGAACCTTGACTACTGTTATGTTTTTGGGAGTGAGCATTGACTCTTAATATTTTCTTGAGAGTGAACTTTGATTGATATAATGGTTTGGGGAGTAAACCCATTCCTCATTAAATAAATGGAGGAAACTATGTATGGTGGTGTCTCATGCCTAGTAGTTGTAGACCCCATGATTTTACCTGAATGTTTTTGGAAATAACCCATCACTTATAGTGAATTATTTTATATTCATACCTGTGTTCTGAAAATTCTATGTCTTAATCCTATGTTATTCGTTCCTGGATTATTCTCTTGATTCTATTATGATTCAGATTTTATGAAATTTCAATATTTATTCCACTGATCATGTTTATAATCATTTATTTGTATGGTAAAATATTCTATGGTTATTATTATCTTCTCATACCCTTATGCTCGTGTTTTTTTATATATCCCCCTTGTTTACCCTTACAGATTATCTGATCTAATCACATTCTTAGGCTTCATTTCCATATGATGTGTAGAAAGGTATGAAGTAGTAGTACTCATGAAGAATATATTTTAGGGAGATAATGATGATATTTATACAATATAGAATATTATATTTCCATATTTCCATAAAAATAAACTATTATGTTCCACAAACATGTACTTTTTTAATGTGATGAAATTTCATATGAAATTCTGTAATATCCATGCATGTTAAGACTGGTCTTCTATAATTTTTTATTATTTAAGAAATTCTATTTACATAAAAAAATATCTCATCATATGTTTTATATTGATGTTATTTTATCAACATGCTTTAACAAGAATTTATGGAGGCTGAGTTAGATGTAAAATAAAAATTCTCTTTAAAGAACATCACCCCGTTAGGTTTGCACCAAAAGACTACATAGGTTTCCATTATGAAAAAAGGATTATTTTATAAGATAGGGGTTCTTGGGAATGTATTTCTAATAATCATGGATGAAAATTTTTATTCGATGGTGTTTGAAAGACATGATATGTGAGGTCTTTTAAAAGTGATTTGAGTGGAAAACATGTAATGTTTTGAAATGAAAAATGTGTAACTACATATTTATAATGAAAAAATGATAAAAAAGGGATTATTATGCAATATTATACATGATATCGATTAAATATGGATAAAATTATATATTATACAATTTTGAAATACATTCAACCCCATCATTTTTCATTATAACCAAAAAACTATTTTTACCTCAACAACGGTAATTAATTTTTAATATTTTCAATATTTCTTTTTATCAACAATTATCATGTAAATATTAGTTAATATAAATTTTTATGATCTAAATAAGGAATTAAATATCTAATGTTTCAATCACGGAATTGGAATTTTTTTATTTAAAATTAATACCATTGGCGTGATGAGAAAGTGGGGTTTCAAAGAGAAAATGTTCAAAATTTTAAAAGGTTTTTATGTAAAAATTAATTATTAAAAGGATTCCAATGACATAAATTGGATTCATAGAAATATATATTATTTAATTTTACATTAAAAAAATTAATAATATAATCTAACATTATAAAATTTTTACATTAATAGGTAATTTTCCATTAAAATTCGACATTATTCAAAATTTATAAAAAATATAAATTTTCATTAAAATCACAAGAATATTACCTATCATAATTTTGATAATATTTTTCGAAAAACGAACCCTATTTTTATAGATAAATTTTTTAAATGTCTTAAAAAAAATTTAAAATAAAATTTCATAAAAAGTGTGATATTTAATTTTTTATAAAAATAATGTTTTAAGTGGAAAATTTTATATGTTCTTATATCTTCCCTAGGAAACACATAAGATGAAAGTTAAATTGTTGATTTAATATATATACACCATAATTATCCTAATTTTTTATACAATAATTTTATTTATTAAGTTATTTGAAACAATTTTCTTCAAACAAAAATAGTTTTTCATAAAAGTTTTTTTATAATTATTTTAAAATAAATGGTCACTAAACACTTAATTATATATAAATGTGTAAACCTTATATTTTCAAAATTTTATTAACATTATTCATACCCAAAATTTAAATTTCTAGGTCATAACTATCACCTTAAATAATAATATTGTGAAAATATTCTATGTATCATTTCATCTTAGTGTTGCATGTAACACAAGCTAAACACAAATTGACGTGTAAAACAAGTTAAAATTGGTGTTACATGTGGCACAAGATAAAATAAATTTTATGTCTAATCAAATATATCAATTAAATTTAATTAATTTTAAAAAAAATCACAAAATCTACATGTGTTACATTATAATCCCATTAAAATGAATTTCTCCATTGAATTTTTCTTAGTTATAAATGGATTAATAGTTAAAAAATATTTCATAAAAACCCACACTATAAAAATAAATAACAACATATCCCTTGGAAAGAGAATGTGTGAAGCATCACTATTCCTAATATAAACTCATAATATGGATTCCATAGAGGATAATATAGGAGGAATAAATATATATGTAAATGGAAGAAAAGTGTAAATAATTACGGAGAGTGATTGAAAATATTTGATCACAAGAATATGGGTTATCTAGACAAGGATAATGAATAGAAAACCATAACATATATATTCATTAATAATTTCATTAATATCATCAAAAATGTTTATAATAAGACGATATTTTTTTAGAGGTTCCTTTTCATAATGCTAAATAATTTTCACGAGAACATATACTTACTTGATTTCATTTCATTTCATAAGAAAAATCAACCTTCGTGTGCTTTTATAAATTTCCAATTCATATATTTATCTTAGAGTTGATTAATTTTCACGTCTTATTCACTAACGTGTCCTTAGATCCAAAAATAAAATGATATTTAATTACATTCTATCTTTGGTTATAATAAGGATAACTTTGTTTATCCTATATGTATAAATATTTATATGGTGAATTAATATGTTAATATCTAAAATTGATAAAAATTTAAACATCAATATTTATATACAGTTTTATTATTATATCCCTTAAAAATTTAAATATATTTAAATAAGGTCATTAAATTTATCAAAATAAAATTAATATTAATTCTCTAAACAATAAGAAATAGCTCTCAATTGTCACTTATCAAAAATGTGAACACCATCACAATGTATTCTATTTTAATATGGTAATAATACTTAATTAATATATATATTTTTTGAAAACATAAAATTTTAGTTACTCCTTGAATAAATCCATATACTATGAAATATATTACATAAATACAATAATGTGTTTTATATCCATAAATAATAAGCTAAAAAACAATTTCAATAAATATTTTATCTGTTTTGAGGTCATCGATACTATCTAATTTACATTATCCATATCAATAATATAATTATCTTAACTAAATAACATTTTATAAACCACATGAATATATTAAGGGCTATCTTCCCTTAGTCATGTTTGTTTTATAAAATATTACATTTAAATTAAATTGTACTTTTAGGTTATTGCTAATATTCAATAGGTCGCGGCCAGTTCCCTTAGCCACGTCATAAGGGTCTCAACGCAACAGACGGCGCGTCAATCGGACGCCCGGTCTGAGAGTTATTGGCCTTTTCGTTCCAGGGTCCCGGTTGGATTTTGATGCATTCCAACCCAACCGCACTCCGTTGGCATCCAAACCTCGATCGGAGTAAGCCAAATGATCCATCTCACTTAGAGGAATTCAACGAAATAGACGGCGTGCCAATCGGACGCCTGGTCTGTTATTTATTGGCCTTTCCGTCTCACACCCACCCTGTGAAACTTCCCAGGAGGTCACCCATCTTGATCACTACTCTAGGCCAAGCACGCTTAACTATGGAGTTTTAACCACGTAGGCTCCCGAAAAGGAAGGTGCACCTTGAATATAGTATACCGAAACGACCGTCTCGATCCAAGGATCGCGTTGCCGCTGACGGCGAGTCGTTTGGAGGCTCGTAGCCCAAGATACGGGCATTTGACCAAAATTGGTCCAAAACTGGGGGTCTGGGCTCGGGCCGACCAGGCCCGACCCCCCATGGTCCGACCCGAACCGGTCCGGCTGGACCCGGCCCGGCCGGCGGCGCGACGCGGCCGGCGGTGCGGCCAGCGCGTCGTTCGGGTTCCGTGAGCGGGGGGCAAAGCCCCCCCCCCCACTTTGTGAAACCGCGGCCCCTTAATTGGGGCCGCATGAAGACCCGGCCGTGGGAATTAATTCCCCCGGTCTCCACTGTCCGGCCGGCCTGCACTGGCCAGCCGGTTTCGCCACCAAGGACCAGCGACGGCCGGTCCTTCCTTCACCGACACCGGCGGCCCGGTGCCAGCCGCCGGTCATCTTGCTCCGCCGCGGCCCGGAACCGGCCGCGGCCTATTCCATTCGGCGCGATGCGACGACATCGCTTCCCTCTGCCGCGGACCCGCTCCGGCCGCGGCGCCTTTGACTTTCTTCGACGCGACGCGACAACATCGCGTTCTTGGATTTCTTTCCACGGCGCGGCGCGACGGCGCCACGCGTATCTTCCACAATAAATCTTGTGGTGCAATGGCACCACGTTTTCTCGTATCATCCTCATGATACCATCACGAAAAACAAAGGAGGAGGGTCGTCCGTGTTTGTGCGGTCTGACCACCTCGCGTTATTCAATAACAAAAAGGGTTTTAATCCACGATTATCACCAAGTTTGTATTCACAAACAATTAAATAAATAAACCCCTACCTCGATTCATATACGGTGCACGTAAACTACCCGCGGAAGCCGAGCGTCGCAGAGGTGGGGCGTCGCGGGGAAAGAACGTCGACTCTGTTGTCGTCGAGGTGCGTTCGAAGGGGAAACGTCGTTGGAAGAAGACGTCGCGTTCTTCGGTGGAGATGTTCTTCGTTGGAGGTGTTTTTCGCGTTCTTCGTCGATGTTGAAGAAGAAGAAGACTTATCCTTTTCTCTCCCAAGTCTCCACCACAAGAACAACTAACCCCAAAATAAAAAAATCCTCCCACTTATTTTATTAACCCAATATAGGTTTTGAATTTCAAGAGTTTGAAAATTCAAAACCCATATTTAACTCACTTAAGTTATTAACATAAGATGTTATAAAATTAAGGAGGTGTTAAGTTATCAAAACTTAAATGGGGGGTTTAGAGGGGTTAGGAAAGTTAAGGAATTTGAAGAGGTGGGGAGGGGTCTGTGTGGGCCCCACCTCACCTTAAATCTATCCATGGGTGGTTAACTCCAAGTGGGTCACACCCGTAACTCCCTTACATAGGTTAAAACCACTTAAGAGAGGGTCAAGTGTTGTAACATAACACTTAATCTACATAACAAGAAAATAAAAATTGTAGATAAGTTATAAATTAAACTTCCACAATTTTTATCATCTTATCTCATATAAACACAACTCCGGAAATGGCGTTCGTAATAAATTACCGGCACTGCGGTTCCATCGGTGCCCTCGGAATTCGATTTCGGGCACTGGTTCAAAAGATAGAAATTCCCGCTCACTCGTTCACTGAACGTACCCGAGCCAAACTTCGGAAATTAATTCAGGGCACACCGGGCCTCGGAATCAGGCGCTGTCAGAAACTGTGTTCTTTTAAAATTCCAAAGAAAATTATAAAAAAAAATTTCCTTGAAATTTTTGGATCTTTACAGTACTCCCACTCCAGGGCTTTACGTCCCCGTAAAGCTTCAACACAAACTAGGGTCACAAAAGCGGTACCGAGCACGCATCTGAGCCTTCCGCTCCTATGTGCTCACCTGGTGGTTTCGTACTTCCAAGGAAAGTGCACCCGAGGAATTGATCGTCCTCCTAGGATCTGCTCCTGTCGATCCTCGATCCCCACTGGAATCTCCGTGAAAGACACCCCATCGCCATCATCCAGCTCGTCATGGTCGATGGTATGTGAAGGGTCGAGCACGTATCTCCTCAGTTGAGATACGTGGAAGTCGTCGTGAACCTGGTGCAACTGCGGTGAATGGTTCAAGCAGTAAACCACCCCGCCTACCCAGATGGGGACCTAAGAAGGTCCACTGAACCCTGGAGATAACTTGCCGCCTTGGCCACATCTCCGTAAACCTTGTCGAGGTGAGACCCGTATAAGAACGTGGTCTCCATCCTCAAACTCCAGATGCTTCCAATTCTTGTTAGAACTGGAACTCAAATGACTGCTGCCACGAGGGTAAGGTTGGCAGATTCAAGAGTGATCAGTCACACCCTCCCGTGAAAGAGTTTATCCCGTGCTGCATGGGGTTTCCTTTTCAGCTACCAAGGAAAACCCATCCCGACGTTTGCCTAAAACCGTCAATTTGAGTATGAACAGTTATTTCCCATTCCATACTCAAACTAACGTCGTAAGGCCTTGACACTGTCACCAAGAGATTCCAACCGAAACTCTATCCTCAAGGGTCTGACCACACCGTCGGCGTAAGTGTGATTATAAAGTCTCCAACAAAGGTATCTCGAGAGGCGAGGGTCAAGTCCACGGCTTACCAGAAACTCTAGGTCTGGAAATAGATTTGTGAAAGCAAGAAATGATTCACATCGACGTCCGTTACTACAACATCTAGTAGTGGACACAGACTGTCCCTTGAATCATTTCTAGAGCCATTGGGTCACACTCCTTTATCTCATGCAGGCGCACTCTTCCTCCGCCCTCCAGCTCCCTGAGCCTGGCAGGAATAACTAATGCGGGAGGTTATACCATGTTATGATGTACACCACCTCATGATGCTCTCCTAGCTCTGCCTCAACGTCTACTGCTTCGTAGACTCATCTCTCCTTTAAGCTTCCTCTTCTTTAACACGCCCGAGTCTCTAAGACTGGCACCGGTTTCCTGTTTCTTACTACACTGTGCAGTCTTCATCCTCTCTTGGATGTCCTGGACCTCCTTTAGTCTCACAAGAGCTGCTATGACTTCTTCTTTGCCGATAAGAGAAACCCGGTCTCATCCCCTGGATGAACCACATTCGTTGCCTAATACAGTCAATCCTGACATGAATGATGCATTCATGCCATGGATGACGTCGTAAGGCCTCGACGTAACTACTAAGAGATTCAACTGTCACTCTCGCCTCCAAGGGTCGAGTCACACTGTCGGCATCAGTGTGAGGTCACTGGGTCCCCTCCAGTAGAAATCTCGAAAGTGAGGGTCAATTCAACAATTTAACCGGGACCACTCAGTATCAACCAAACAAAAGGACAGGAAAGCAACAAAGATAAGTGTCTTTTATTATTGCAGCTCATAGTACAAAGACACGAATACAAAGCAACATGGAACTAGAAGTAAAAAGGACGTATCCACTAGTTCCTCTCCTGCCCACCTGCTCTCAGAGCTCTACTACCATGTCCACTGCTCGGCTGTTACTCAACCACTCGCCGCTGCTTCTGTCTCGTTGGCTCCTCCAACACCCGCTGATCAATCGTACGAGGAGTCGGACAATCACGTGCCAGGTGACACTTTCCGCCGCAGGAGTAACATTGTACGTTTCTGGCACGCCTGGCTCTGACCCCACCTCGGGTGCCCCGCACCACCGGTCCTAAAACCCGAGATCGTCTAACTGCTAGTTCGGTCCTCCTGGACCTCTGCATCATCTGTCTACTGCCCATAGATGACTCGGGTACTGATCAAAAAGCACACGACAAAGGCAGAATCTCTTGTACACGCTCGGGGTGTAGAGATACTGGCACAAACTCCACCCTGAAGAAGGTCTCGAAGTCTTCCCATGCGAAGTTCATCTCATCGCAAAACTGGAACAAGTGGCTCCACCACCTGCCTGCTGCTGCCTGAAGGAGGCTGGTAGCAAATATCACCATGAAGTCTGTCGGCATCCCCACTAGCCTGAAGACTCTCACCACATCCTCCAGCCAAACCTCAGCCGCCTGCGGGTCCGTCTCTCCCCGGAACCTGGGTGGCCTCTGGCGCTGGAACTCGTGCAGCGCGCTCAAGCGTCGTGCATCGCCTACTGCTAGGGCTGGAGGCATTGGTGGCCCAACGGGTAGCAGTACCGCTGGTGCCTACGCTGGTGCCTCAACTGGGATAGGGCCCTGTACTGAGGCCTCGTCGCTCGGCGGGCTGTCAGTATGAACCACTATCGGGGCTCTAGCTGGTCGTCCGTGAAAAGGCATTTTGAAAGAAACATCGTGACACGGTCAAACGTTTATACCTGGTGAGCTGACCTGGTTTGAGCTGACATTTAAAAACTTCTGGAAACACACACACAATCAGTGTTTTCGTGCACAAAGTCGGAAATCAGTTGTCAGGGTCCTGGTGTATGGATACGTCGGCCGCCAGCACCAACACTGGACTCCCTGAACTGAAAACCACACTCGGTACCCTTAACACTATTGCTTCACAGAAAGAAACATCGGAGTTATAAGTTCTGCGGTAGAACCGAACTCCTCTGATACCAATTTTTCACGACCCGTCCTCGGGGCCCGTGCCGTGACTTCCCCAAGCCCGCCTTCCATAGGCCAGGGGCTAGCGACTAGCACCAAGGCGTATATCCCGATAAAAAGGGAAGGCATTTCCTTTGTAAAGTAAACAATCACACAGAGTACAAGCGGAAGAAGTAAACACTAAGTAAAAACTGAGTACAACAGTAAGTGCGGAAAGTAAAAAGGGGCCGGAAATACAAGCCCAACTGTAAAGTACAACTCGAAGGGAAAACAACAACTGAAAAGTAAAGCTGCTACACCGAGCTGTCCACTGGAGATCCCACATGAAGGGTGGGTACAGATAGCTCCTCTGCTCCTCGGGTCCCGCCGTCCGCTCCGAGTATGTCCGCCCAGTGGTCCACCTTCGGGTACCGCCTCGTCGTCACGTCCACCTCTGGGTACCGTCTCGTCGTGAGGTCCTCCTCCAGGTACCATCTGGTCGTATAGTCCACCTCCAGGTACCGTCCAGTCCTCGAACACTCGGCCTCTGTCAGCACTGCCCGTCGTCTGCAACCAACACAACGAGGTGCGGGCATAGCCCGTGCAGGGGTGAGTATAACGATACTCAGTAGGGACCCCGAGACCTTCAATGTCTCACTAAACCAACAAGTATAACCACAAAGAAGATCTCAACAGATAACCTCTACTTAGGTATATGCCCATACATATACCTAAGATATCAAGTAACCCATCTCAATCATGAGGAAACACAAGGATTGTGAAATCAATGGATAACCACTACCCGGGTATATACCCATACATATACCTAATTTAGCAAGTGACCCATCTCAATCATGAGGTAAAAATAAGGTCAAAAGTCTCAGCTCAACCAGGATTTTCATTATCGAAACCGTAACTGCTAAAGAGCTCCGTCTCTAGAGTGTACAGTGGTCCTGTCACGACTCCGAGGTACTGCTCACTAACCTAAGACTGCTGAAGAACTCCACCCATCGAGTACTGCGGGCCAGCTTCTACAACCATGCGCTCCCATGTGCCGCTACAACCAAGCGCTCCTCTGTCGTGGGTCTGCCGCTACAACCAAGCGCTCCCATGTGCCGCTACAACCAAGCGCACCTCTGTCGTGGGTCTGCCGCTACAACCAAGCGCTCCCATGTGCCGCTACAACCAAGCGCACCTCTGTCCTGGGTCTGCCGCTATAACCAAGCGCTCACATGTGCCGCTACAACCAAGCGCACCTCTGTAACACACCGAGTCGTTTGATCAGCAGTCGTCGGGTCTCAGCCAGCTACACGGTCTCTGTACTCCGCATGCTCGTCACTGGGAGGGTCCGCTCCACGAACTACAGGTCGATACTCCATGTATCTCAAAGTCCCACGAAGAAGTATCTCAAAGGACCGCCACGTCATAAGGGTCTCAACGCAACAGACGGTGCGTCAATCGGACGCCCGGTCTGTGAGTTATTTGCCTTTTCGTTCCAGGGGCACGGTTGGTTTCGTGAGCGAACCAAACCCGGACGTATCTCAACTGTACCCCGAACTCTCATAGGGTAAACTCATAGGAACCGTTTCTCAACGAGATCACCAACACCGCTGACGGTTCGTCAAACAGACGTTCTGTCAGAAAGATATCAGCTTTTCCGTTCTAGGGGCCCGGTTGGATTTCGGTGCGATCCAACCCGTCCACTATCCATCTACATCCAAAACTCAGGCGGAGGATGGCAAAAGTTCTGTATCGTCAACAGGAACTCAACGCAACAGACGCCGCGTCAATCGGACGCCCGGTCTGAGAGTTATTGGCTTTTTCGTTCCAGGGGCCCGATTGGATTTTGATGCGTTCCAACCCAACCGCACTCCGTCGTCATCCAAACATCAAGAGGAGTAAGCCAAAAGATACATCTCACATAGAGGAATTCAACGAAACAGACGGCGTTTCAATCGGACGCCTCGTCTGTTATTTATTGGCCTTTCCGTCTCACACCCACCCTGTGAAACTTTTCAGGAGGTCATCCATCCTGATCACTACTCTAGGCCAAGCACGCTTAACTATGGAGTTTTAACCACGTAGGCTCCCGAAAAGGAAGATGCACCTTGAGTATAGTATATCGAAACGACCGTCTCGATCCAAGGATCTCGTTGCCGCTGACGGCGAGTCGTTTGGAGGCCCGTAGCCCAAGATACGGGCATTTGACCAAAAGTGGTCCGAAAGTGGGGGTCTTGGCCCGGCCCGACCCCCCTGGTCCGCCCCTAACCGGGTCGACCCGACCCGGTCCGGCTGGACCCAGCCCGGCCGGCGGCGCGACCCGACCGGCGGTGCGGCCTGCGCGTCGTTCGGGTGCCGCGCGCGGGGGGCAAAGCCCCCCCCCCTTTGTGAAACCGCGGCCCCTTAATTGGGGCCGCTTGAAGACCCGGCCGTGGGAATTAATTCCCTCGGTCTCCACTGCCCGGCCGGCCCGCACTGGCCGGCCGGTTTGGCCACCAAGGACCGGCGACGGCCGGTCCTTTCTTCGCCGACACCGGCGGCCCGTTGTCGGCCGCCGGTCATCTTGCTCCGCTGCGGCCTATTCCATTCGGCGCGATGCGACGGCATCGCTTCCCTCCGCCGCGGCCCCGCTCCGGCCGCGGTGCCTTTGACTTTCTTCGACGCGACGCGACGGCATCGCGTTCTTGGATTTCATTCCACGGCGCGGCGCGACGGCGCCGCGCGTATCTTCCGCAATAAATCTTGTGGTGCAACGACACCACGTTTTCTCGTATCATCCTCAAGATACCATCACGAAAAACAAAGGAGGAGGGTCGGCCGTGTTTGTGCAGTCTGACTCTCTCGCGTTATTCAATAACAAAAAGGGTTTTAATCCACAATTATCACCAAGTTTGTATTCACGAACAATTAAATAAATAAACCCCTACCTCGATTCAGATACGGTGCACGTCAACAACCCGCGGAAGACGAGCGTCGCAGAGGTCGGGCGTCGCAGGGAAAGAACGTCGACTCCGTTGTCGTCGAGGTGCGTTCGAAGGGGAAACGTCGTTGGAAGAAGACGTCGCGTTCTTCGGTGGAGATGTTCTTCGTTGGAGGTGTTCTTCGCGTTCTTCGTCGATGTTGAAGAAGAAGAAGACTTAGCCTTTTCTCTCCCAAGTCTCCACCACAAGAACAACTAACCCCAAAATAAAAAAATCCTCCCACTTATTTTATTAACCCAATATAGGTTTTGAATTTCAAGAGTTTGAAAATTAAAAACCCATATTTAACTCACTTAAGTTATTAACATAAGATGTTATAAAATTAAGGAGGTGTTAAGTTATCAAAACATAAATGGGGGGGTTTAGAGGGGTTAGGAAAGTTAAGGAATTTGAAGAGGTGGGGAGGGGTTTGTGTGGGCCCAACCTCACCTTAAATCCTTCCATGGGTGGTTAACTCCAAGTGGGTCACACCCTTAACTCCCTTATATAGGTTAAAACCACTTAAGAGAGGGTCAAGTGTTGTAACATAACACTTAATCTACTTAACAAGAAAATAAAAATTGTAGATGAGTTATAAATTAAAATTCCACAATTTTTATCATCTTCTCTCGGATAAACGCAACTCCGGAATTGGTGTTCTTAAGAAATTACCGGCGCTGCGGTTCCATCGGTGCCCTCAGAATTCGATTTCGGGCACTGGTTTCAAAAGATAGAAATTCCCGCTCGCTTGTTCACTGAACGTACCCGAGCCAAACTTTGGAAATTAATTCCGGGCACACCGGGCCTCGGAATCAGGCGCCGTCAGAAACTGCGTTCTTGTAAAATTCCAAAGAAAATTAACAAAAAAAATTCCTTGAAATTTCTGGATCATTACACTTATATTGATCAATAATTATATATTTCATGATTCAAATAAAATATTTCTTGAAATATAATAAATAATCACTACTTCCATATCAAAACATTTACTAGTATATTTTATCTTATTCCTCAATGTTTTTTCCTTTCATATGACACATACAGTATCTTCATAATCAGAAATATAACTATTACATATACAGACTTTTTGAATCTCTTCATCATATTTCCCAATAAGAAATCCATTTTTAGTGACCATCCCTACCATAGTTAAAACACTCATCAATTGATAATACCCCAAATATACCATTATTGTCATCCATGCTATTAACTTAACATTTCATTTTAACATGTATATTTTTTATATGATTTGTGACCTTATTATACATAGATAAAACATATCCTATTCCATCGATACATTATATTTATTTCTCATTTCCACATTCATGACATATAGTAAACTTTATATTCATTCCACCATGGTCTTCATTACCTTAACTTTCAAAAAAATACTTATCTTATTTGGTGAGTCCGAGATTTGGTTAAGGTGCATATAATTAATCATATATCATGATAAAAATGTAGGCATAATCAAAATAAACTTTACACCAACCATGATCTGATTTTTTATTTTCTTCTGATAAATTACATTCACATTCAATGTTATTCTAATTTTTTATGGTTCCCACCATTACCTAAAATAAAAAAGAATAGTTTGAGCAATGATATTCATAATGGGAAACAAATAATAACGATAATCACTTATATGATCTGTAAATCATCACACCATATTTTTAATCTATAACACCATATGATTATCATTGGTCATTCATAATCATCATCTATTTTAATCCTTTGTAATGGTTTATAAAGAGTTTTTGAATTTCTTAACCATTTCAAATGAGAGTATAAATCAATATGGGAATCAATACCTATTATCATGCACCCAATTATGATAAGGTCTATCTCAATGCACCCTTTTTGGAGTTGTTACCCTTATATAACTCTGTGAAAGAGCCACATACACTTGTAGTGTCTAGATATAGATGTAATTTCTTGTAATCCAAATTCTATGTCCTTTACAAAAATTCCAGGACATTTGATTACAATCTGGATCACACGTAGACTTATACATAGAGACATGCATATACATATATGTATAAATATTCCTAATGATATGACTAACTTTTTCTCAAACTATCTTCTTAAGGTTTTCTGACCCATTATAATGAAACTGGATATATAGAACCTAGGTTTACATACATAAATATTACATCATTTTAAATAAACATTAATTAAATTACAAAAACACATACCTGATGATGATAATAGTTTATTTCAATTAGAAACTTAAAAAATAATATTCTTAATTCATTAATGTTCTTCAGTGTATCTAATAAAAATTATTTCATTTAGTAATCTGAACAAACACATCCTAATTAAAACACATTCTTATAACATGGGGAAAATAATCATATGAAAGGGTGTTTTGAGATTCTCATAAAGTGTAAAAAAGGGATATATGTAGGAATTAAATTTTATTAAGGGTTAAAGTACACGATAATAATATTTTAAAACCATACCCAACAAATAAAAGATCCTATTTTTATGTCATGGAATAATCATTGGTAGTTTATAATAATTAAATCCTATAGAAATAAATGAACATGAGCCATGGTAGAATATCATTGGAATTAGACATAGAATTACAGAATACACATAAAAAATAATATTTGTTCCATAGTACTCAAGAATCACTTCTAATTCAATCATAGTGGAATGAGTTCACTCCTGAACTCATCATGATAGTCACATTTCAATCCCATGAACATCATAGTAAAAATGTACCTTATTAAACCATGTTCACTCCCCATTCATGTCTTTTCTATCTCATGTCGAAGAAATCATTACCAACTTGATTTCTGTAAAATATAGGTTCCACCTATCACATCATAAAAAACATTCATATATGTACAATAAGTTCTTAAAAAATCATCATATCACAAACTATTAAATGAAATATAATTCATTAAAATTTCATCATACCATAGTTTATGGGAAATATATCGGTTTAATAATATATTCATCTTTTCATCATATAATAATCCATGGAAAAAGAAGTATTTTCTGTATGATTTTCTTCCTAGAATCTCCCATGGAAGAGAAATGGGTTACATAAACATATTTATAATAAAAACATAAAACATTAAAATAAATAATCATATTCATATATTTTAATTATAAACCAAAATTAAAAATTAAAATCATGGTTATCATCTTATGTGGAAAATTATTTTTAAAAGACACTTGGAACATTATATTTAGGAAAAAAACTCTTTTCCATATAATTTATTTTACAATAAAAATTAATAAATAATTTTGAAAAAATTTTCATTGAAAATAGACTTTTAAATTAATAAATGAACATTAAAATTCCTTCAAGACATTTATTGAGGAAAATAAAACTTATTCTTTGAAAAAAACTTTTTATATCATAAAACATTTCCAAAATCAGTTTAATTAAGAAACAATTATTTAAAATCAATTAAGTTTATCAAAAATTAAGGAAGTTAGTTTGACTAAAAAAAATTTATTAAAGATGTAATGGATTCATGAAATAATTAAATGGTTATGATAGTGGTAATAACAATTTATTTCATTCCACTAAAAAAATATTTCTTTAAGATTTTTGGTAAAATCTAGAAATGATTTTTTTTGGAAAACTACCTAAAAGTTCCTTTTTTTAGATTTTTGGAAAAGAAAAAATTGTATAAAATCCTTTAAAATCATTGGATAAATTGATATTTTTTAAAAAACTATTTTATAGGACATGGTTTTGGAAGAAGATGGATTAATGATTGAGGAGCGAAATAATGTCAAATTTTCGTTAAATAATTAATCAATTATTTACAGTAACAAAATTTTTATATTTTTATAATAAAGTAAAATATCATGTATTAACTAAGGATAATAATGTTCATTAGAATAGTTGGTAGGTAGATCATATGATTTGAACATTGGAGGCTTAATCATAATAAATCCCAGTAAATGCTGAGTTTATAACATAAATCCATTACCACTTTGGAAACATTTAAAAAATAATCCCCATGAAATATAGATCCTAATATTGATATGTAATCCTTAAAAATTTCATGATAATAATCACAAAATAAATTAATTCTTAGTATATACAAAAAAACATAAAAATAAGTTATAAATTTTTCTTATGTCTCACTGAAAATAAAAGGGAGAGAGAAATCACTTACCGTGTCATTAATTTTTTGGACCAAAATCCCCAATAAAGAGTGTCATCAAATGAAACATTTAAAATACTGGAAATACTAATATTCACGAAATAACATTTTAGTTTATTAAATTAAACACCACATAAATGAAATGAGTGGTGAATTTACATATGTCTCCTAGAATTAAAAGATATATTATAAATCCATTTCCGTAATATGTCACTTCAATTATACTCATTCGAACCATATGTTTAATTAATATAAGGTTATTATAAATATATTAGATAAATATAATTTTATACATTATAACATTTATGACTTAATTATTACCTTTTATTATCTATTAATTTATAAGTCAATTATAAACTTATGTTTTGGGTAATATCCCTTTTTTCTTATTAATATTGATTTGTTATTTTCGGTCCAATTAATTTAATCATATTTTAATTGTCTTCAAAATAATATTAATTAATATATTTATATAATTAAACCTCAAATATAAATTTAAAACTAATTAAGAAATATGGATTTTGAAAATTATGTACATTACGATCATGGAGACGGTATGTCATTTGTAAGCATGAGTAACGTTTCCATTTATCAATGATCATTATGGAATGAAGGTAAGAACATTTAAATATTTCCCTTATTATCTTAATATCAATAATTAAAAACATTTTTATTAATGATACATATACCTTTATTCCATTTTTTTGTTGATGAGAGAGTCACATCGCTTCATAAAGGATGTAATCCGCACGTACACGAATGACATTATCATCATTTAGTGAGTAAAAAAGAAAGAAATAAAATGGTATGATATAATTTCAGAGATAAAAATATCTCTTTGGTTTACTAATAATTCATTTGATTGATTTTATTCTATGTAAAGAATTTGTGAAAACAAATCTCATCACTTCGGGGGGCGGTTGTCTATCATACACACAAACGACGATATCATATCCCATACAGAAAGGAATGTAATAAGGAAAATATTATAAAGTGAATCCAAATAAATAATTATGTTATATATATAAAATGTATTTATACTTGTGATAAATCTTCATAACATACCTTACAAGGTTGTAATGGAAAAAATGACATCGGTCTTTGAGATGGTAGTCTGCCGTAAACATGAATGATGATTTCGTAACACATTTGATTGATGTTGAGATTTTTTAAGTAATTCCCATAACCTAAAAACATCAATGTATATTGAAAATATTAAGAAGATTATTTAATAATGGTTGAATAATAATACAATTAGGTGGAGGGATAAATAAAACAAAAACACTCATTGAAGACCACTGCCACTTCTCTAAGTAACCTCTACAGGTTTACATCAAAAGGAAAACTATTATTTCTTTCAAAATAAAACTACTATAGGATTATTTTATATAAATTGATAAGTTATTTGGTTATCTATTTTTTGAACCAAGACATTTTAAAGGATATAATAAGGGAGAAGAGTGGGTGGCCTTTTATAAGTGAGGTGAATGACACACTTGTAATATTATTAGAATAAAATAGTGTATTCACATTTTCCCCCTTCCAATTGGTTTAAAAATAGATTATTCACAATAATTAAAAATTATAGGATCTAAAAATTTCCATCATATATAATTTATATAGTATTTTACACCATTTTAACCTTTATCTTTTATATTTAACCCATAGTAAACCCATTATTACCTAAATTATGGTAATTACATTTTACAATTTTCACTTTTCATTTAGGTCAATAATTAATTTTACAATATTATTAAATATAAATTATTATGATTACATAAGTTAAATACATTTTTTTAAATTTTAATCACATAATAGGAAATTTATAATTTAAAATTAATCTCATAGATGTGATGAGAAAGTTGGTTTTCAATGAGAAAATTTTTAATCATTTAAAATTTTTTATTAAAAAATAACTATGAAAATGATTTTAATTTACTAATTTTTTTAATATAAATATAATTGATCTAATATTACTTTAAAACAATTAAAAATATAATTTTAAATTTTAAATTTTATAAACGAAAAAAAAATTCAATTAAAATTCGTTTTTTTAACTATTTATAAAAAGTGTACATTTTTAGAAAAATAACAAAAAATCATCATAAGTTAATTTTGATATTAAAATATAAAAAATTAATATATATATTTTTTTTAAAATAAATAGTTTCATGAAAAAATTACAAATGTCTTCGTAAAATGCGACAAAATTTGTTTTTAGAAAAATAAAGTTTTTAACAGTAATGTTTGACTTATTTTTATATCTTGTCTAGAAAACACATAATATTAATGATAATTATTTCATTTAATATATATATATATCATTATAATAATTTACAACAATTTTTTTATTAATTTATTTGGGTGAATCATGTTTATTTTCATAAACATAGTTTCTCAAAAAAAGGATTTCCTTCATTTTATTTTTTAAATAAATGGTCACCAAATATTTATTTTTATATACATGTGTAAACCATAAATTTTAATAATTTAGTTTATACTATTCATTCACAAAAATTCAATCACTATGTTATAATTATACTATTAAATAATAATATATTAATAATTTGTGACATTTCATTAAAACTCAACATTTATTTTATGAAAGGATAAATATAGTATTTTTAATAACACAAGAAAAAAATTAGTGTCACATGTTACATAAGATAATAAAAGTGTTATGTGTAATCTAAAATAATGAAATTATTAAATTAATTTTATGAAAAAATTCCCAAAACTCAAGTCGTTATAACGTCACCCCACCATCAATGTCATAGCTTTTCTCCTTTCATCAAAGTGGGTGATGAAATGGAACATGTCAATAAGGATCTCTTGTTCGAAGGAAAATAATCATGTCCATATATAGAAACATCTAATGATAGGTCCAACATATGGTGTTTCTATTGGTAGGTATCTCCTCATGACCTCATCTACATGAGATCACAACATGATAAAATCATGAAAAGAATTTATAATTATTATAAGCTCAAAACACTAATGGTCACACATAATTTTTTCGCTTTAAATGTGAATTATCTACATAATATTGATTTACATTAATAATATTTTCATATTATCTATAATTTATCAGTATTTCCTCAGAATTTTCATAACATTTTGATAAGTCATTTAATCTATGTAAATAACAATAAATATAGTGGATTTATAAGTATCAATACTATTTTGGTTAGATTAATATAGTTATACATAAAACACTATACATGTAATAGTATTAAAATTTAATACATATGTTTGATCTAGGGACCCCAATTTCAACATAGACCACCAGTTATATATTGGACCTCATTACAAATGCAATTCTAACATGACTCACTTCTATAGATGAGTCTATATGTTATCAAAAATCATCATGATATACTCTACGCAAAACACTATTTCCTTAGTCACAACCTCTCTAAAAAATGTCATATGATGTTTTAGTTGTTACTATTTAGTCAAATTGTACATACGTAGAAAAATCTGCTAAAGAAATCAATCCATAGAATAAATGAAATGATCTAAAATTCCCATGAAACTTACCTTCCACAATATCTCTTGGAACCAAAAGGGGATATGGTTTTACTACCATTGGCACATTAATTTAAATTTCTTCTAGTGTCTCTACTAGAAATTTTCATCATGGCTGTTTTTTCTATAATTACAAACATATATCTTAGAACAGAAAACATTGTCTTCGTAATCCCAAAATAGAGAGCTCAAAACTATCCATAATCACAACACTCTTAATACACAATACCAATGGATAAAATCACAATATATTATCTACACTAAATCATTCCAATCCTTTTCCATGTATAACTCATTGTAAACTAGAATTCTAACATACAAACATCTTTTTTGAAACTATTTTAACAATTTTAATTTAATGCATTTTAATTTAGAACCATTATAAAAGGATTTTTTGAACATATTTCATTATAAACATAATAGAAAAAAATCATTTTCAATTTCCACAACCCATCTATAACCTAATTTCCTTAGATTTTCTAATATTATATATGTTACATAAATTCTGGTATGCCTAAAATGTTTCATTCTTACTCAATAACATGAAATTAAAAACCATAATTAAATTCTAAATTAATAACATAACATGTAACATCTTTTTACAGGTTTATATGTACTTCATGACTCTCATTTTTACCATTTTTTTGTTTCAATCTGGTTGTTTTAGGTGGAATGTTGAAATTCATTGATGTTTATAGGTTTTGCACTATTAGGGATTGGTTTTCCAAAAAAAATCATCCAATCTAGTGAAAATCGTGCATCAATTGATAGTGAGGGTTTTTATAGTAGGTCACAGTTTGTAAATCATGTGCCCAATTATTATAAATGGTGCACCCTTGATGAAGGGTGCATGGTTAGGGTACATGATTTTTTACTATTTGGCCACTCCTAGCTAACCAATCAAACAGTATTTTTGAATTATAAAAATTATTCTAAATATTATTGAGCCCTTTTTAAATTACAAGATCAAACCTATCTCGATCAAAGTCAATTTCCTTGGACTTTGAGTTTCTCGATATCTCATTTTGGTTCCACCAAAACCATTCTTTAGAAGATCGATGTATGGAGGATATTGTTAAATACATTTTCATATAGGACTCTTCTTTCATGTTTTTTCTCCTTATCTCCCAATATTTCCTCCATATAGTTGGATATATTATTATGTGTTCAATGGATCTAAACTCTTTATATTTTGATATTGAATCTTGGATAGATTTCTTGATCTTTGTTCACATCATTCATCAGTGGAAAATCATACCACGAGTGTTATGTTTTGATTACATGAAAAATTTTATTTGGTTTCTTTTGAGTTTTACAACATAATTAATCCATGATATTATTGATTTTGTTTAAAAGGATTTCAATGGAATTGTGAATAAAAAAATTGATGTTATTTGGGATTTGAAATTTAATTTTCATGTATTTTTTGGAAAAGAAATTATTTAGAATTGATAAATTCATATAAGAATTCATTTTAGAAAAATAGATTAAATTTTATTTTTTAAAACCAATGATTAGTTTCGAATTTAAAATGTATGAATTGATATAAAACCAATTTTTTTGTTTTGAATTTGAATCAACATTTTTAAAAAAGATAAGTTGAAAGATTAATTATAAATGATGAATGATTGGAAATGATATTATTTAATATTTTTGAATTAATCGATTGAGATCATGCCAGCCGTATATGTTAGTGGATTAATTTTGACATGAAGATTATAATTTTAATTCCCAAGAAACATAATGATAATGAAAAACCTAATAAGAATCTTGTCAGGAAAATATTTCCCCAATATGATGTTGAAGTGTCATATTCTGACTAATCAAGTTGGATGTGTTTATACATTTACATAATCACATATATTAATGTGTGAAGATCCTATAACTAGGTTATATTGTACCATAATATATATGACCATTTTTATTATTTCGATTATGTATATTTTTTAATATATGCAATTTTTCTTGAAAGAATTTTACTCATGTCTAAATATTTTTATATAAAATGTTTTTTTAATACATGTCTGAAATTTTTTCCACCATTTTGAATTGGAATTTTTTTTTAATTAAATAAGAAATTAGATATCTATGCCTATTTTATTTAAAATTTAATCAGGATCGGGTTTATTCTTATGGAATATTATATTGCAAGACAAGGTGAGACCATATTGGTCTTTTATACAAAAACCCTACATCTTTCTTTTGGAATTTGTAGATTTTGTTAATCAAGGTTTATTAAAGGGAATACACCACTTTGAGGTGGTGGACATTATTGATTCAATGGGATTTGAGTGATTTATAATTTTTCATGTTTTAGATTTATATTTATAGTTTTTTTATACTTTGATGATTTATTGTTTTGGGTTTTTTGTATTCCTGTTTTGTTTCTGTTACATTCTACATGTTTATATTTGAGCATATTGATTATACCGGTTATCTTATATTTTTTGGGGGGAAATGTATTACCTATTTTATTTTTTTGATAGGTGCTATTTTCCAATACATGGGGACCAATAACTCCTTTCAGGCTATGTCATTGTCAGCTCGGGTAACAAGGAAAAAGCGTATCTATGTCAATTCATGAAAATGTGGCATCAAAGGTGACGGTAAAACATCATTCCATGATGTTAATATTTATTTTGTGACATATTATCTATACATAAGAGTCATATTACAACTAATTTCATGATATATCTCATAATAATGATCCTTAAGTCTCTATTAGTGGTATGGGAAAGGCAACTTGATGGAGAATTTAAGTCATTACCTTACATTTGATTTAGACTGGTTGAAATCCAAATTCTGTTTTCTTATATGATGGGATTAATTTACCTATTTACCTTTCCTGATTTGATTATCTATGTGACTTCCTAAGTCAATAAATTTGTTTTATTGATGTTATATAGAATGATTCCTTCATGATAGAATATGAATATAATCCTAATAGAATATGACGATGAACCATGTTAAGTTGATAATCCCATGGACGATAACCAAGTTGAGATCGTTGTTCATGTTCTCCAATATCTGGCTTCTGCACTTAAAATCGTTCCCACTTAGGCTCCATTTGTGCTACCTTAGATAGATGAATGGTGATGATCAATAGTCCCTTCACTAGAGGAATCCATTATTCTAAGGTTCTAACAATCCTTATGATTTTAGGGATTTGTTGAGCAAGATAGCGATTATTTTTATGTTCATGGAAGATCTGGATTCTATTAAAGTGAAGTGTGTCACAATCAATCTAGGGGGAAATTGCAGAAAATTTTGGGATAAGGTGGTGAAAATGAGGAAGCATGAGGGGTTATAGTGGAAGGAAATTAAATTTTCTTTCATAGATTAGTTCTTTCCAGAGTTTATGGTGGTGGTTAGGGCTCAGGATTTTTTGAAAAATAATAAGGATGATAGTAATTTGACAAAATATGTGAACAAATTAATTGAGGTTGTGAAGTTTTTACCTAATATTGTACTGAATGTAATGATGAAGTTGTTCAAGATTATCCATTTATCTGATACTCATTATTATATTTTCATTCTCATTCTATACTATTATGCTGATGTTCTGGATAGGGCATTGATTATTAAGAATGACCTGAATGGTGAGTTAGGGTTGGTGAGAGTTCCTTTTTCCTTCCATTGTTAGTTCATTGAGTTCATTAAAGAATAGATAATGTGTGATGAGTCTTGTGGTGATTTTTGACTAAAAGGTTCTTCTATACCCACATTAGTGCCCGGAATAGTCCCTTTGACTTGATTCCAGTGTAGGAAGCTAGGGAATTTGAAATTATTTTGTTCTAAAAACCCAAAATATGTGGTTCCTATGGATTCTCATGTCACTTGAAGAAGTTTTGTTATTTCTTCACTACTAAACATAGTGGAATTAGATAATAATTACAAAAATTACAGTGGTCAAATCATATTATTCATTATCTAATGGGTTGCAGCCACATGCATCATACAGAAAGATTTTCTACATAGTGGAAGAGTCTCCATAGGAAGTTGATACAGGTCTGGAGATTATGAAAGGTTACATCAATATGTATTCATCTTTAGTGAGTAAATAATATAACACTAGTCTATCTCAATCATTTATTCTGAATCCTATTGTGAAGTTACTAAATCGTCACATGGATATTTTTTATTATGTGATGGATATTAAAACACCCCTTAGAACAAAGAGGTATAAGGGTCTTTGTTGTCTTTCTTATGTTTTCTTTTTATCATATAATGATATAACTTATAATTTTCTAGTTCAATATATGGAACTAATTTATGTAACTTTCATGATGGGTTAGATCGTTTCAAATAAGGCTCAATTTCATGACTATCTTAGATAGTTCTCTTTTAATATACTCGATGGGGTGTGATATATCATTCAAAGAGAATGGAACCTAAGTTCAAAAAGAGATGGACCGTCTTATTCAGTTCTTGGGAGAGTAATGAAAATGATTGATTTTGATCTAGTTGGGAATATTTGAGTGAATATCTCTCTATAGTTTTCATTGAGTGTCCTGATGTGTTTCCTTCTGATTTCTCTAGTTATCCACCAAAAAGTTAGGTAGATTTTTCTATTGATTTATTACCTTGTATTCAACCAGTATATATTCCTTCTGACATCATGGAACTACCTAAATAGAAATTATTGATGAACCAGTTGGATGATTTTTTAGAGATATCCTTTATACACTTATGTGTGCCAACTTGCATGTAGCCTATTATACTTTCACGTAAAACTAATGGTACACTTCTCATATGTGTTTATTATAAAAACTAGATTGGGTTATTACAAAGAACAATTATTTTTTTCCACGGATTGCTCATCTTTTTTACCATTTAAATGGGGTTTATTGTTTTTGAATGATCGATCAATGATCTAGCTACCACCAGTAGATAATGAAAGAATATTACATTCATAAAACTATCTTCTAGAGTAGTTACAGAAATTATGATTTTATTTTCATGTCATTTGGTCTAACATATTGTTTTATACTTTTTATAGATTTTTTTAACATGATATTCCATGACCATCGAGATATGTTAATAATCGTATTTTTAGATGACATCTTTGTTTACTCTATGTTTCAGGATGATCATCTGTCTCATCTAAGAGCAGTTTCTGGATTGTTGAGAAATCCCTAAATTTTTTCCAATAAATGGAAATTTTATATCTATAATTGAGAAGTGAATTTATTGGTACATGTGGTGTAAAAAAATGGTATCTCATATGATCTTAAGAAGGTGGACAATTCTATTACATTTTATCAACCGCATAATGTTTTAGAGATTTGAAACTACTTGGGTCTAGAGGTATGTTAACACTAGTTCATAAAGGATTTATAGAATTTGGAATCTCTGATGACCACTCTCACTAGGATGGGAGTAGAAATTTATTGGGATGAGAAATGTTAGAGTTAATTTTTGTAGATGAAAAATAATTTTACTAATGCACCTTTTTTTACTCTTCTAGAGGTCAGTATGTATATGTGGTCTTCTCGGATGCATCATGTTTGGGCCTTGGATATTTTTTTATAAAGGGTGATCATGTGGATGCCTATGTCTCTCATCAACTTTGGCCACATAAGAAGAATATACCAACCCATAACATTAAACTTTTTGGTTTGATGCATTATCTTAAGAGGGTAAGACATTACATTTTTGGATAATGGTATAAAATGTTTTAATAAAACTGAAATGTGGGTTATATCTTTCCTTATATATATTTCAATCACATACCAAGTCATTAGGAGGAGTAACTACAGTCTATTGGATCTGACATTTCATATACCACATAGAAAGGTAATGTAATAGATGATTCCTAGTATAGGAATATTCTACCCAAGGTCTTGAAAGAGTCATTAAAAGAATGTAACATGATTGTTCCTTTTTCATAGTTGCATTTATGAATCCATGAAACTGAGGATGAGGTTTTCATGGATGGTGTTTAGTTTACCTTCACTCTTCTTGACTTGAATATTTAGTAACAATAACTGGAAGATTTAATAAATGTAAATAGGGACCCTTTTGTTGGGGAAACATTTTTTATTGTTCATTCTCTATGGAGGGTATTATATGTATTTAGAATCTCGTTTTTTCTATTATCTCTGAGTAACATTGTTACAGGGTATTTATATTATTCATAATGAAATGGGCACCATGGAACCAAAAATATGTCATACAACATTCAACGATTAGTATGGTGTCTGGATATGAAACGATACATTGTTGATTTTATCTATTGTTGTTATACATTCCAATAGTCCAACACTAAGAACCAAAAAACAATCGAGTTTTCATTGTCCAATACTAATGCCGGCTTGAAAGTGGGATGAGATCTATAAAGTAATTCATTGTCTTCATTCCATGTACAAAAAGAAAGAATAAGTTGATATTTGATATCATTGATAAGATGATCAAATTTTCTGAATTTATACCAATTCATGAGAAAAACAATGTCTAGGAGCTGGAAAATCCAAATATAAAAGAAATAGTTCTTTTTCATATAGGTCAATATACTATATTCTCTAAATGGGATCACTAATTTACTTCCATATTTTGTATGGTACTCAAGGAGGAACAAGGATATCTGGTTTGATGGAGTATAAGATATCATCTACATATGGATGGACATACAGAGAGGGTTATAAATATTCATGAGAATATGAAATGTTCATATGTTCATGAATTATATGGAGTTTGGGATCAACATTTTGGACTGGTTGAGTTTTCTTATAATAATAGTTACTAGTCCTTGATCAGAGTGGATCCTTTTGATTCATATATAGATATCCTTTTAAATATCTATTGTGTTTGTTAGAGATTAGTTAATGTTCCTTGATTTGAGAAATATTTTTCCATGGGATGAAAGAAATGATTTAGTTGATTTTTCAAAGGATGTTGATTGCACATATTTAAAATATATCTTGTGATTCCCATCAACATAAAATATTTTATTTTTAATTATGTAAACAAGTATTCTTGAATGTTTCAACATTTTTATTTCATTGATGGATTGGGAAGAAAAGAAAAACATACTCTCCTTTTTCATGGACCTTTGAGGTTGTTGAATAGGTGGGGGAAAGTAACATAACACTTATAAAATTATCCACAGTTGATGTTGATACAAAACATGATCCATGTATGTTAGATATGAAAATATATTTTTGATACATCTTATGTTTTGGGATGAAATTATCTTGATATTGAGACTGATATATTTATGATTGAGCATTTAGTGAGGATATATGACTCTAAAAAAAGTGTACTTCATGGGAGGAAGATACCCCTGGTCTGAGTTCCATGGAATCGTAGTTCTGATATGTAAGAGAATTGGAAGAGTGAAGCACTAATAAGAGCTTAGTGGTGCCATCCTTTTGAAATGAAAACTTCTTGATATGATTTAATGGGATAGAATGTATCTATTGTGGGGTGTATGTAACATATTTTTAATAGTTTTTAGGTACACCTAAAACCTTTCTTTTTAAATCTTTGGTTGGGGGTTGTCTTTTTTTGTTCAGGTGGACATTTGATATTTTTTGAAGATTCTTGGATGTTCGTGATTGGTGATTCATTTCCAGGAAACATGCTCCCACCCTATGAAATCAATGCAATCATGGGCATTGAGGGTTATTTGGTTCACAGTTTTATAAACCCCTCTCCCACATAGTAGAATTTGTGAACCCTAATAAAGAGGTTCATGGTTAGGGCATAATGTTTGTCTAACAATGTTACCCTATCCATATAACCATGAACACAATAAATTTTAATTCAAAAAATTATTCAAAAAATTAATTAACCCTATTTCATTCCCCTGCTCAACCCTAACTCAATCAAATTAAATATTTTAGGCCTTAGAGGCTCTCATGAACACCTTTTGGATCCTCTAAAAATATTATTTGGCATATCTAAGCATGCTATAACATGTTTGATCCCTCTATAGAAAACGATTCTACTCTCATGTGTCATCTACTGCTATCTCTTGTGTTCCCAAATAGAGTTTCACTAATTATCACATTTTTATAGATATAAACTCTGTTGATTTGGATCCTGAATCTACATCATATTTCATTGAATCTATTTTTGTCATTTGTCTTTTTAAAATCCTACTCCAGTTATTTTGTTTTTATTATATGACAAAATATAGGTGGTTACATTTAAGATTCATCATAAAATTTAAAGATTACCATTGTGATTTTATTTAAAGAACATTTAATTTAATTTTGAAAAATCAAATTTAAGTTGTTTGGTATAAAAAATTGTTTTTCATTTATTTTTTGTTAAAAAAATAACTTCTATGGGAATTTTAATTTGCGTTTTATTTTTGAAATTGATGATATTGATAATTTTATTTGAAAATTTATTGTAGAAAAATTGTTAAAATTGAATTTTGAAAAACTTATGCCTGGATTGAATTTAAAAGGAATAAATGGATGAAAAAACATTATTTTGATATTTAATGTGAATTGGAATTTGAAAAATGAAAAGTTATCAATTGAATTCTGAATGATGAATTATGTTAAATGAAATGATTTTCCCTTTTCCAATTGATGGACTACGCACATACGAGCCTATTTAGTTAGTGTGTTAATTGGGACAAGCATTCTATGATGAAAATTCTTTATAAATGGATTAAAGAAGATTTGTTTTACCAAAACCTTGTTAGACAGATCTTATACTTGATTTTGTGATGATGGGTCCTATTCATACTGATCCCGAGGGACAAGTGTACACATTTCCATGATCAATATTATGAGTGTGGGAATACTATAACTAGGAATAATCATACCATTCTATAGTTCACCATGTTGTTTATTTTGATTATTTTGATATACATATATATATATATATATGTATATATATATATATATTCAATTTTTTAGGATATTTCTTAATCATTACTACTAATTTTGATATAATATTTTTATATACGATTTTTATTTAAGCTATTTTAGAAATGTTTTACATCATTTTGAAATTATATCTTATTTTAATTTAAATAGGAAATTTGATTACCAAGAATATTTTATTTAAAATGAATGCATAATGTGGTTTATTGTTATGGAATCTTATAATAGTACACATTTTGAGACCCTACTGGGTTTTTTAGTTCACACAATTCCATTTTTTTGATAATTTTTAGATTCACAATAGCTAGGTTGGAGAAAAGGGAATTCAGAACAGAAAGGTGGTATATATATCTTGATATTTGGGAAATGGAGAGATTTATCATTTGGGTTATCGTAGTTTTACGTTTTCATATGTTGTGCACATTGAGGATGTACTATTTTGGGGTTTTGATAAACCTTATTGGTTTTCGGTACTTTCTCACTGTGGATTGTTGAGCATATTCACTAGGATTTTCTTTATTTTTTTTGTTTTTATGGAAAAAAACATTCTTTTATTATTTTGTATGATGCAAGTTGACAGTCACCAACTAGCGGGGATCAAGAACAATGTAAGGACTATGTTAGTGTTATCAAATCTATTAGTTTACCAATATATATAGTACTATTTATGACATAACACCACAAGTGTATCAACCATGGTTAAATAACATCAAACTATAATATTTAAAATAAAGAATAATAACCCCACCCTCAAATCATTGGTTCCCCTAGCACATGGGTAATATACTCCCATGAATGAGGTCATTATGTGTTCCCAACACATTTTAATCACTTCAATACCATTACTGGATAGTATAAAATAGAAAATTTACTTCTATATTACTAATTTCTAACATCCTATCCTAGGTGACACTTAAGAGGTTCAATGAACAGGTTTTCTACATGACCTCTGGTACACTTCCCCATATACCTGAGGTTACTAGAAAGTAGTGGAATTCTAATGAGGTATGTATAGAGTCTATAAAATGTTTATAAAAGTAGGAAAATATTGGAATTATGTATAAACAATAACAAAAATATAATGATCCATAAATAATATGAACCATACATCACATAATCATCTCCCAAAATAGTTAAATTCAACTAACCAATTACACTAAACTAGTCATGTGATACTAATTCCAAGTGTTAAACGAAACCCAAAATGAATGAATACTAAAATTATCTTAAATGATTCCCCAGTTTAGTCTTATCTCTTCATCCATTATCCATCACCTATATTTTTTTTTCAATTTATCATATTTCCATTTCCCTTATCCTGGCCTACAACCATGAAGTCAGCTTCGTACTAATTGTATCATGTAAAGGGTGTTACTACAACTCATTTGGACACCACCAATAGTTTCTAATAACTATATAATATTAAATTAATATTTTAAGAATACAATATTTAAATTTTAAAAGAATTATATAAAATAATACTTAAAACTAAATCGTTGTAAATTATCTTTATGGTCACCTAGGTTCCATGATAACAACCACCTCAAAAAAAATACATTTTCTATTTTCAATATTCTGAACATTATGTCAATAGGGATGAAATAATCTTTGTCAGAAGGGAATGAATTAATATATTTCATTTTAATCATTATACCTTGGAACATCCATCTAGGTATAGATAACATATTTATCTATCTTAGAATGGTGCATCAACCCAATAGAATTTTTTTTCAAGGATTCAGGGGGGGTGAAAATCCACTTTCTATCCCACAACAT
Organism: Viscum album; assembly: GCA_963277665.1. Lineage (NCBI taxonomy): Eukaryota > Viridiplantae > Streptophyta > Magnoliopsida > Santalales > Viscaceae > Viscum > Viscum album. The sequence goes on from OY728156.1 coordinate 1,893,159,142, forward strand.
GGAATTCATCGGTGGTGTCTATACCATGATTCTGGTAAAAATAATGTTGGGACTATATCAAACATCTAATTGTTGGATCATATATCATCAGTACAACATCCAATAATTCTATTTAGTTACATTTTCCATGGATTTTCATCAATGACCAATTAATCATAAAATAACAAAAAGAAGTGTTCTTATTTTTATTTATCACATGTTTCATAGTTTATTACATTTAAAAATTTAATTGAATTCCATTATTAATATATATTACAGTTTTCATAACCACAACAACAAAAAATTCTTTCAAACTATTTAACAATATGGATATACTACTTTAACCATTTAAGAAATTTACAATCAATAATCTTATATCACGTTTTACCTTACTATGTTATGAAAAAATACACATAAACTATGGTGAAATGTTAAACATTTATAAAATCAATTTAATGTCATAAAGCCATTATATTTATATTTCATAACTCATTTATTCATTCTAAAGGAAGTGTAACACCCCATGGGTGACTATTGACCTGGTATCATAACCATCAATGGCATGATGGGTTATATGATGGGTCCCTCACATCCTTCTATGGATAAATTTTTATTTATTAGTCTAACTCACAAATTTGAATAATCTAAGTGAAAAATGAAACCATATACATAATGAAAACATCACATCTATGTTATAAATCTTGTAAACAACCTACCTTATACTCATATTTGAAAACGTTCCCAATCTCATTCCCTAATTTAAACTAAAGAAATATCAAAAACCAATGTGAATAACTCCCTATAAAGATGGATTATAGTCAAAAAAATAGGAAAAAAATTATAAAATGATTATCATTTAAATTTAAAGAAATAGTACTTATAGACTCACCCAGAGATTCGATTCATACTAAATGGAACTCCAAAAGCCTATGATTAAAAGTTGATAAAACATTGGAAGAGAGGTGGTCTTTTGTTTCACACAAAAATATCATTGAGAATAAATGTGAAGGGAAATCATGTTAAAATATATAATGGTTAAAATGAAAAAACGATCATTTCCCCACTTTTAAAGAGGCACATGGTTTGGCCGTATAATTTTCAAAACCATGTGCCAATAATTCAAATTCCACTACCTAAGAGAGGAATGTGTCACACGGTTTTATGTGGATGCCATACAGATTTCTAAATAATGTGGAGTCCATTTATTTGGATCTTACCAAGACCCCATGGTTTTGAAACTCCATGTGAAATGACTATAATCCATGAAACATCATTCTCCAACGTGCACTTCCCTAGAAGAGGATTAGCATTAATAGTTCACCAACCATATGGTATGAATTGGATGTCGTATATTACCATATTATTGTTTCATAAAGCAAAAATACAATCCCCAGATCATCCCCACTCTTGGGAAGCATTTCATCAACTACCAGAATTGTTTTTAACTAAAATAAAATAATAATGGAACCTCATCAAAGTTATGTATCTTATAGAATGTATACACATTGATCTCATAAATCGATAATAATTACCCAATATAATAGAGGGATATTTATAATTTACCCATCACATAATCTTATTCATTTCATATATAAGCCACAATAACATAAAAATTTTTATCATTTCAATATAGATTAACACATGGAAAAGAAAAAGTTTTTCATTAATATATCACAATCATTATCATAAACTATATAAATAAAGAATAAGGACGGTATCAAAATTTCATATCACTATTAAATCATAATTTACAATAAAATATTTTATCATTGGTTAAAAATTCCATTAATAGATACATTTTATTTTTATCGATCAAAATATCATTTTAAATTTTAACTATATTTTTTAAATTTTAAAAGATAAAAACTAGAAATAGAAAATTATTATTTAAAAAGAAAAATAGAAATATATAATTTAATCCTTAAAGAAAATGTTATTTATTATGGTTGTAAAATAATTTCATTCAATATTAGTTAAAATAATTTTCCTTTCACATTTTAAGAAAAAAGTCCTAAGTACATCATTTAGAATGTGGAAAGAAAACTACATTAATGAATATTATAGAAAGTAAAAAATTTGTAAAATTTAATTTAACAAGTAATTTTTGAATAGAGTGTTTTTCTTAATAATATTTTAAACAAAATATAGATATAGAAGAAATTTATTTCCAATATAATAGAAAAATAGAGATGAGTTTGCTTAAAAACATTTATTCGACCATCTGAATACAAAGAGAGAGAAATATGAAAGAACAAAAATTTCTATAAATAAGTAAAGAATATTAAAATTAATTTTATTTATAATAGAGAGATCATATAATTTTATCATCAGCAATTATATCGTAAAAAATCTAAATTAAAATGTGATTGTAATGAAAAACTCTTACCACTTTGTTAACATTGCAATCAAAACCCCCATAGAAGAAATAAAATATAATAAAAACATAGATACCCTAAAAAAATGGATTAATTATATATTATATCATAGTGGAATTGTAAACCAATTTATAATGAAGGTAGTAGTTATTATGTCGTATGTCTTACAAAAACAAAAGTGAGATGAGAAGACCATATAAGAAGTTTGAATTTCATTGTAAGAATTAAAAAATAACTTGTAAAAATTAAAATTTATAATAATTATATATTATATATGTATTTACACTTATAATACTCTATATAATCCACTTATATAATTTCAATAACCATTTATTATAAATTCATTATTAGATTCACATTTTCCATTTGATAACCCAATCTTTTTTCCATCTATGTTTCGGTTCAGAGGTTTTGATCCTTATAATTTGATCATCATTCCATCTTCTACAAAATGATAATAATGATATTAATATTATATATAATTATTATATAAATTTTCATAACATATATTTAAATTTATAAATAGAAAAATTAATTACACTATTCAATGATATGGTAGTTCATACATACACAATAATGAAGTTTTCATTTTCAATTGAAGAGGAATGAAAGAAAAATAATATTTAATCATTTGATAAAAACAATTTTATAATTAATATAAAATATGTTTTGTGAATAAATCATTATAAATATACTTTACTTGGGTTTAAAGAAAATAAATCTTATCATTATGTGGAGGTAGTTGTCTACACCTATGCACGAGCAATACATTCTTTTCACTTTTTATATAAAAGTGGTGGGAAAAGGTTTTTCCAACGGCTTAATAAAACAATATTATTTTATGATACAGGATTAATCATTCTATGATATATAAAAAATATTATACATATATTTTATGAACAAATATAATTGAAATAGAATAATTAACATTAATACCTCTTCTTTGAGAGGCCACTTTTTCCACACGCCTTAATCCTTAAAAGAAAATTTTTTAGACAAGAACCGTGGATCTAATAGAAAGGATATTAATAATGTAATTTTCCTTGGAAGGGTTTATATTATATATAAGGATATAAAGTTGTGAATAATGGAGGAGATGAGGTTCCCTTTTCAAGTGAGAGAGATGAAAAACATCAAATGACAAAAAATATTTAAATAAAATAATGTTATTTTCTTGTTAGTGTGGGTCTAGATGGAAAATAACTCAATAGAAAGATAATTTATGGTTGAAATATATTCAACAAAAACTAATTATGAATGTTTATGTCGTGAACCTTCCATAAACTCTTAGTTTAACCTCCCTTGTGAACCTATATTAAACATAAAAATGCTAACATTATTTCAGTATAAACTATTCATTATAAATAAAAGTGAGGTTAAAACTGTTAAATTAAATTATTTATACTAAATAAATATATGGAATATATTTAAAAAAAATTAAATTTCAATAATTGGATGAAATTACCTTAAAAATAAGTGCACAAAACACAACAGAATCTTGTTAAAGGAAAAATACATTATAAGTAACAAACAAAATTTTATTTTAGTCCATTCCCTGTAAAAATATATAACAAATATTAAAATATTTAATTTAATGTATAATATATAAATATAATAACATAATTATTAATATATACTACTATATTTTATTTTTATAAAAATATATTGCATGAATAAGAACAATTTTTTGGAAAATGTGTTTTAGCCCAAAAATGAACATATACTTTAATAATGTATAACATATATAACTATGTAATTAAAGTTATTATTTATAATTAAGGATACTTATGATACATTATAATACATTTTAGAATACATTTTTTCCATTAAATTACTTAATTTGATGAAAATAAAAGATAATTTTACAAAATAGGTACTATTCACTATTTATAAAAAATAAGTATTATTATAATTTTTTTTAATATTAAATATTGATTTTATAAATGAAATTAAATACATATAATTTCATTTATAAATGTCTTAGAAATTATTTATAAATTAGCATATCTATAATTAATTTTTACTTATTAAAAATTAATATCAAAAAAATAAAAGTTTTTTTAAAAAAATTAAATTTCATTTTATGTCTATTTATTTCCTGTTATAAAAAATTTTATAATTTTATTTTTCATGTTTTAAAATATCAATATCATGAAATCATATTGTAATTTATTTATTTATAATTAATTATTTTAATTAATTTATTAATAAAAATATTATAGATATCCAAAGTTTCACTCATTGAAACTCAGTCTTATTAAAAAATGTAAATAGACCAGATATGAAAAAAATTCACTTTTTTGTCAATGAATCACGACTTACTAAATTTAAAAATATTTCATATTTTGACATATGTTTTTTGAAAATAATTGAAACCATTTTTCTTTACAAAGATTATAATTATAAATAATAGGGAGATAACTAATATTAATATTTATCAATATAGTAATACACACATTGAAGTGATTATAGTAAATATATTTTTCCACCACAATATAACCACCCAAAAATAATAATTTCACAAGATCAAAATTCCAAAAAAAAACACACTTCATACCAAAAGAATGAACTAGCGAAAAATAAGAATAATGAAATGTCAGCTATAACTGTCAAATTAGATATAATTAAAATAGATGTCACATGAAATAAAATAAAATTATTTATTTGAATATTAAAAAAATTATATAAACTATTAGTGGAATTTTTTTGAAATATTAATTATAGAGAGAGTCAATAATGAGAAAAGTAATAACCTCTGACTCAAGAAGAGATCATTTATTTATACACCTCTATTTCTTATTCTTATTCTCAATAAATTTCAAAGAGAAAAATATGTATTCTAAGAATTCTAAACACCCATTTGTGTTATTCGTGTCATGTTTTGTATTCATTTTAATATATAATAAAAAAATCATATTTGTAAACCACCATCACTCCATCCTCAGGTCTATATGATGGAACAAGTCACCGTGATAAATACTTGTATTCTACCAACCATTTGGTCAATCAAGTCCCAAGGGTAATCAATTGTTCATATATAAGAAAGGGGGAATTATTCATACTCATTTTTGATCAGATCTACGTATAAGATTATGCTACCTCCTTGGGTTAAAATCAGTGTAGTTTATAGAGATATGGACTATATATATATAAATAATAATGGGTGTGGTTATTTTTTATCACACAACTCTTAAAATTTTCTTATGCCCTGTACAAATGCTTTTCTTTAAAAAAATGCCTTCTTCCAATTGGAATGTATCTCTATTTTATTTAAAATACTAAATATTTGGGATTTATCAATACTTTAAATATAATTCATCAAAAATAAAAAAACATTGATACTATAATCCTCTTTGATAGCTGATATCATTTATCAGTGCTAGGAAATAGCACTGATGAAAGGGTACTTCATCACTGATTAAAAAAATTAATAAAGGGGGATATCTATCAGCTATATTAGTAGTGATTATAAATTTAAATATTTATCAACATGTTCTTAGAACGGATAAAAGTACCTTTTCTTAGCACTATTCCCAGCATTGATAAATTCCATTTTATAGTATAATTATGTTAAAATTATAGCACATTATAGTAGAAAATATTGATATTAGTTTAAATTAAATTCACATCACAAATACATGAAGAAAAAATGTTACTGGAATTTGAAAAATTTATTTTTACAATTATATTGGGAAATGAAATTTATCATCAATGTTAAAAAATTCAAAAACACCAATGTTTTTTCTGTTTAGAACCCAAACACCAAACCAAAGAGCATGATCATGCAAGAAATTCCCAAAAAAACTACCCCATTTTGACAAAAAGATTGTACCTATATAATAAAATTTTGTTATTTTATAAATAATATAAATTAATAAATTCAACATATTTTTAAAAATAATCAATTAATAAAATGTTACTTTTAAAATGAAAACATACAATTCGAGTCATATTGGGAACTCTGTATATCTTATTAATGTGGTGATGATTAAAAAACATCACAAATTATTTATGGATATTTTTCCATATGTTTTATAAAAATACAAATACACTTCATCTTTTTTAAGTATATGATGTTTTTTTAAAAAAATTGTCAATTTTTTTCCAGAAACATAAACTCTGATTCCTATAATGTAAACTGCATATTCTTAGGATGTGAGGATGATTCATATACATCAAAAATGATTCATGGATTTTTTATTAAATATCATTGAAATATAAGTGTGCATTCTAAGATTTCTATAAGTGGCACAGTTTTTTACTAAAATATAATTTTTAAAATAAAATCATGAACATTGATTATTATTGGACACATAGTTTTTCAAATTGACCTTTATATTAATTCAATACGTCATAAATGACTTATGGACCATTTTTATAAATTATAAAGATAATTAGGGCTTGTTATCTCATTTTTATGTGAGTGACATAATTTTTTAACTGAATGGTAAATTTAAAATTAGAACCACAAATTTCAAGTAATGACAGTTACAACTTGTATCAATTTGGGGTTTGGAAAATTCGTATGACTTTAAAATTTCTTAAGAATTGTTTTAAAAATGTATGATGATAATAATTGTTCTTTTTTTCATTTTTCAAGGAGCGACATATTTTATTAACTGAATTGTCATTTTTAAACTAAAAATAAGTAGTTCTTTCATACGAGTACCACTGTGTGTCGAAATAATGGGTTGATAATTTCATAACATAAAAAATGACATATGGATTGTTACACTAAAGTATCAAAACTATCATTTTTAAAATAAAATTTTATTATCGTCCATTTTTCTATTCTATCATGACAATAAAATAATTTTTTATTAGTATTTTAGTGAGTAAAATATGTTCTTAAATAAAATTTCATATTAAACATAAAGAACAAACTTTTAGTCATTTTAAAAGTTAAAAAACACTACTCAACATAAAAAGATCAAAAAAGAAAAAAATACCCATATAAAAATAAGAAATAGTACCTGAATGAATTATCCTTATTAAATAAATTATTGATAATTGTTTTCTCTATAGCAATTTTTCTCTATTAATTGATCACCAAATGTTCACACAAAAATAATTCAAAAAAAATCATTTCATTATGAAATCTAAGGAAATTAAAAAAATAGATAAAACTACTAAAGAAATTAACTAAAAAAAGGTAGTGAAATTGATTATAAAATAAACTAAATAATAATTTGACAATCACTTCAAAATTAATTATGAATACATTTTGAAACATTGTATTCTAATCATTAATTTCTTGAAAAATATATTTTATCTTTTGAATATGTGGACTTTCAATAATAATGTTTGTATTGGTAAAATATTAATAAATAAGGTATTAATAAATATTTATAAATAATTTATAATTATCATTTAAAATACATCATTGGGAATGCTATTATTTATGGAACACAATACCTTTCATTAATTTAAAAACCTAATAACTATAAAATTTTCCATTAGTTTATTTTTTACATTTATAATATTTAGAAAACTGAATAAATATTTTTTATTTATGTTAATATTGTTAAATAAGAGTTTATATGCCCTAATAATTATCCATTTGTATAATTTAATAGGCTAATTGTTCTCATGGAAGGTCCCCATTCCATGATTTTTATTATATTTAAACACTATCCTATTATCACAAAATTTTTCTTAAAACATAATATAAATTGTATAAATTGATTTTTATTTTATAAAAGATGCATTTACTTTATTAAAAATTGAATAATTTCATTATTTATGGTTTATTTTATGGTTATACATACATTGAATCAATTTTGTTCTAGAGTATCAAAATAATTTTCAATGAAAAACCAATACTACCTAAAAAAAATTGAATAATTAATTAATGGAATTGCAATATAATTGATATGGTTAAATTATAGAGTTTTACCCCTAAATTATTGGGATTAATAAGAGATTATTATCTATAAGTTTGTTTTAAAATATTTATGTTAGTTATACACATTTTCTAGAATATTCCCCCTCTTCCAATGACCTTGTTATTGAATAATTGATTTTAGGATTATATAATGCTATTTTTAACAGTGCATTCCATTAAAATAGTATTCATATATACACAAAAAAAAAATGGAAATCATATTTAACTACAATTAACATAGTATAGTAGTTATTATAATATAAAATTATAAAATCGCGCCTCATATATTCATTTAGATATGAAAATCATAGCAACCTATGCTTAATGATTTCATATATGTTCTCCAAAAAAATAATCACAATAATGGACTCTCTATATATTTATTCTTCAAAATAAACGAAGTCAATATTATAATATTTGAAAATTGTATCCACATGAAATTTCAATATTAAAAAATGAAAAAGTTAAACTGATGGGGTAGGGGTACATTCTCAACATCTTTTTGATCGATTGTTTCATACTTTATATATTTTTTGTTATAAAATCTCTTACTCTATCATTTTCTCCATATTCAATAATATTCCTCAGTTTAAACCTTTTTCAGTATTTTTTAATGTAAAAAAAATAGATTGTATTGGAATTAATCCATCTGGAAATTTATTTTTACAAGATCAAACTACAATGCTTGAGAATTTTTAATAGAATGTTCAGTAATGGTAATATCCAAATCATCAAGGGGGATATATACTTTGGTTCTTAGCTCATAATAGTCATGAATATACACACACACATGATATTTTGGATGTTTTATGTCGTACAAAATGTCTCCCTAAATATTGACCCCATAACCCTTGCAACATGGCAGTGGGTGTGTGGTAACAAATATAAATCACAGCCATTTTCACTTTATGGAATATTTATATAGAAAATATATCAATGTATTCATGATTAAAATTTCACAAAAATAGTTATCAAAAAATGATTACCCCTTATATAGAATACCATTAAGGGTAATGGATCACCTCAATGCTAGGGGATCCTTATGTAGTTGTTGTTGTGTTACTTTTTCTCTTTGATGACATCCAACAACATTCTCTAACAACTCATACATCCAATAAGGTTTTTCTTAGAGAGTAGTTATTTATGTATGCATCTCCTACATTTTCCTATCTTTATCCCATTTTTTATTTCATTATCAATATATTATTGGGTCCACACTCAAAAACACACAAATATAACTCTACCAGATTGTTCTAGCCACTTTAAGAAGTTTAAAAGTTGTCAGTCCTCAGGTATATATGATTCAGATTAATGTTTGTAAAATAGATAAAAAATGTGGGAAAATATGTTACCATTGTTATATAATGCCTATTAAATGAAGAAAAAAAATTATGATGTCATAATTATTCATTCTTTCAAAAACAAATTTTGTCGTTTTATCTATTATTATTTCAGATTTTTTACATAATCTTCCTTAGACGGAACATGTTATGTGATGCAAGTGGATTTGGATATTTATTAATCAATAATCATGTGAAAGAGGAACATATTTTTATTTTTGTTTAATTCCACATAAAAGATGTACTATTAATTTTAAATACATACCATTTTTCATGTGATGTGTAGCCTATCTTTTCCTAACTATAGAGTAATGTTGGTTTTAATGAATAGTGCATAATTTTAGTACTAAATTATTATTTCATAAATTAATAATTCTTAATCAATGAGATTAGTACATGTATTTTGGAGGAATGTATTACCAATCACAATTTACCTAAAAATATGACTCTTCTAGAGGACCAAAACATGCATAACACATTTTTTTTTTCAAGTGTGCGTATATATATGGTGTGTGTGGGTTTAATTTTATTTCTGCATACATAAAGCAATACCACATAAGAATTATTTTAAAGACACAATGATACCCTCCATCAACCATTAATATAAATTATATTCATAATATCTCTAGTATAAATACACCATGTAATTAATAATGTAGAGTAAATCAACATTTCATTATTTTATTTTTTCATAAAATTGATAAATTATTTATTAATTTTAGACTAAAATCATATAAAATTAGTTCCACAACAATATAAATTACATGTCCCATGAATATAAATCAATTAAAAAAATTATTTCTCTTTTTTACACCAATAACACTAATAAAAATATGATTTTGGGAGTTGAAATATTGGTCATGTGCTTTCTATTCAACCATGAATTTTATTCCTCTTCATAATTCCTTAAAAATATTTTTACAATATCAATCAATGAGAAAATCATGTTTTTATTAGGAAATAATTTGGTCACCTTATATGATTTCTTTAGCATAAAATCATTAATATGTTACTCCTTGGGATTGGTAGCATTAGCATGTGGAGGAAAAAGTTGTTTCTCTATATTAGGATAGTAAAAAAAATTTGAAACCTATTTTAATCAGGTTAAGGAGAATCAACATATAAAGAAGACTATATCAACATAAATGGATGAACATATAATTTTAATTATATAAATGTAGTATTGAATGATTAATAATATAATGTAAAATAATTTATATTTAAAAATATATAACCTGATTTCTGAACTCAATTTTTAAAGGATGAATATATATGACCCCTATATAGAGTATCCACTAATTGTGATATCCTCTAACACATAAGACCCTGTCTATATTTGTACCACTGTGAAAAGATTACGAAACCATATTTAAAGGGCCATCTTTATATTAATGGAAAAATTACCCTTTAGTGGTTTTGTTCAAAAATATAATAGTTGATAATTTAATTTTTTTCATGATCTCGGACATTAAATACTTTTACTATTGTTGTTTACATTTTTAATGGTTTGGATGTGTAGTATTATTTTTTAGGATACACATTCAGGAATCCCAATTCAACTATTTTAACTATTTAACGGTTATTAACTCACTTTCATTGAAAATATGGCACTTAGAAAGTTTAATAAATATAATATCATAATTATTTGAAAATTTTGTTTTGAGATATATTCACAAATATATAATTTACATCCTTTGTAAAATATTCTTGCATCGAGTTGTCCAAAAAATTATCTCTATAAAATTTCATAGTACTACATTCATAATGTAAATTTTTATAGAATGTATAACAATTAATTATGTTACCATTATATGATAATACATGCACATTTGAATCTCTTGATATCCATAAAACTAATTATCAAATTGAATTCAGATTATCAATTGACTCCTTAAAAATATGGTCATGAAATGATAATATAAATTGGCTGTTAATTTTATTTAATTTCTATATTGAATCACTAAAAGTATGAAATTTTTAAGAATTAATTTTTGTGTTATAACATATGGATCAACCACAAAACTGTTATGTAAAATTTTTAGGTGAGCCTGATATTTCATTGTAATTGTAATTTTTTCAGAATATCTTCTATAAATTTCTTCACCCACTAGTTGTTTAGTGTGATGATATTTTGGAAGACTTATGAATTATACATTGGATATGCAGTCAGTATATAATTCAACTACATTTTGTAAAATATATATATTTGTATTAAAAATAACCCGATAGATTTAATTTTTCATATTGACTTTTGAAAATCTTTGTATGCAATAAAATTGGGTACATCCATCTATAATATGACCGACCATATAGTTTTATCTCTATGATCATGTGAGTCATCATGTGAATCATCATATAAATGAATGATGGACAAAATAATATAATCAATTCATACAAAACTTTTTCAATTTTGTTTTCCATGGTTGGAAGTCCAATTATCTCTATTAATTTATTGCATTTATATTTGAATAATAAAGAAAGCATTTATAATGTATAAAATTCATTTTTTAAAATATGAACATTATGATACATGTATTATATCATGCATTAAAACATGAAAACAGTTTGATTTCATAAACATTATCAATAAATCAGTCATTTACATGATATTCATGATATTTGATTATTACCCCTCTTCAATATTGACATCAATTAGAATGATGAAAAACTAATATCTCTCTTTGCTAGAATGAGTGTATGATGAAAGGAGAATAAATTCTATATTCCACCATTTACTCTTACAAACATTTCATGTTTCCTCATGCCAAACATGTACAACCTAGTCGTGATACTATCACGTTATCAGGTGTATGTTGTAACATACTATAGTCACTATCACATTTTCTAATTTTCATGACATCAATAATTTTTTTGAAATAAAAAAAATAGTATGGTAATTAATAAAACAAATTTCTTTTTTAAACATGTTTCTATAATCATTCTCAAAGAAATATTACCAAAAGCGATGGCCATATCATTTTCTTTGTCAAACAGTTGATCACCAATTAGTGTATACACTACTGTACATTATTATTAATTCCCATATAATAATATTATTCAAGGTAAGAATTTATGTTGTAGAGGAAGAAATTTTTAATTTATTAGAAGCACAATATTGATGAATGTTTCAAACAAAGTATGCATGTACATTGTTCACAAATAAGATACCATTGAGTTAATTTAATATTATACACTAATAAAATTATATAAAAAAATAAATTAATTTATAATCCCTTATAAGATGGCTCTTAATTTGAAATTTACATTTACATAAGCATCATACCATGTTACACTTCAATCCCATATTAATTTAGAATTCTTAATCAATGGATCCAAAATAATTATCATTATCATTACACGTTTGTTTTGGCCTTCATATATGAAAATAAAATGTAGTGTATTCTCTCTTCTTACTTATCCATGGTGTAAATTTATAATTTACAGTCACAACCATCCATGTAATGTTATTTCTAATTTATAAACCAAGTATTAACTCCATTTGTAGATTCTACAAGATAATGTTTTATTAATCCATTTTAAGTACAAGATATTCATGATAAATTTTCATACTCTATGGATATTATACTCGATGAGGAAGTTTCACATACAAATATCTTGTACATATGTTCCAAATAAATTTCATTACAGTACCCACACGTCCATGTAGGAACCTAAACCATGGAATTATTGGAAGGTTCTATAAAATCTTCGAAGGACATTATTCAACATTATTCTATCGAGATGCAACACACTTTGGGAAATATTTAAAAGATTTATGGTCTATGATAAATATTATAGAGTCATTGGGAATGGAATTTATTAATTCAATGATTACAATCAATAAAAATATTATTATATTAGATTCATTTTTTTACAATGAAATAAATTATCCTCTACTAGCATCACTTTCTAGAAAGAAAGTAGTCCAGTAAAGCTAGTTTTACTCATTCTGTTGGAAAATTTTATATTATATAGATTCATAATGACTAACGATGTTGTATATTTAGTACAACCATCCATCAATAAATTCGTTTTCCAACACTTTCACTTGTAAAATAGTTCTATACAATTATAAATTCCATATTCAACTTTCTTTTCAATTTTCTCAATATGATCTTCATCATCGTTCATGCCTATAATCATATGCTTGATATGGTCTTCATAACAGTAATAACATGTAATTATATCCTATGATCCATATAGATCTATAGATAAATACAGTTTCCTACATGTTTAGTAAAAAATTAATGAAATTGATCTATTTAGTGATTGGTTAAGTGTTAATCAATCTCTTATGAAAATATTATGAATGAATAACTAAAATGTAAACATAGAAAATTTTTTAAGGGTTATATGAATGTTATTTGGAAGATAGATAAAAACATTTCAACCAACCTCAATATATTTAGACGTTCATGTGAAATCGATCAATTTTCTATTCATACATATTGTATTTGATTCTAAAATATTCATATTTATCAAAATGAATAAATACATTGAAAGTACATATGATCTTAATAACTTAAAACACTATTATTTATATACACACACATATAGTAATAATATATTAAATAAATTTTTCATTTCATTAAAAACATATTAGAACATATAAAGACAATGAATTATATAAATTTATTTTACTGTATAACTTATGTGTTTTTTACAAAAATTCATTTTTTAAAATTTGATCATTTAAAAAAAATGGATTTATCCAGATACATAATTCACTCCATATCAATATCAATTTCTATAAAAAACTTGTAATTTTCATAATATTTATATTTATTAGGTTATTAATAATAAAATTTCTCTAAAATGCATATATAAATAAATTAATTATTTTTTCCGAAGTTTCTCCTGTGTTTAAAATAATGTAATCAAGTAAATTATGGATATTACATATGAAAATTTATGAAATATATCACATTAAAATTCATCAATTGGTAATAAAAAATATAATACTATTAATACACCCTGATATTTTTCAAATAGTCAAAATTTCACATAGATTAGGATAATTGAATGCTTTAACAAAAAACAACCCGAATTTTAAAATTTTAAAACCATTTCGGTGTGTATTTAATAAAAAAATTATTTTAATGGGTAATGGAATTAAAAATAAAAAAAACTTGTACAAATATATTGGTTTATTAATTTTTTTTATAATGATAATTTTTAATTTATTTTAACACAAAATATTCTAATATATTTTAATTAGTTTGTCACATTTTTTTATTTTTGAGTATTCCATAGTCAAATTTGTAAAATATTAATTTCATTATTAAGATTTTTTAAATAATTTAATAATTAATTTTTGTATAATACTATTCTCCAAAAATATTTTATTTATATTCATGTGTAATGTGAATCAATATTTGATTTTTTAAAATTTTTAGGGGCAGCAGATGAATAAAATGAGAAATATACACTTGTGCCTGATTAAGTGAGTTTGGACAATCTCCATCATATTAAACAAACATTCATCAATTATGTATAATTCTTACAAGATATTTAATCACATCTCCAAGGATTGTGTGGAAATAAAAAGAAGATAAACTGTAAAAAAATCATGCAAAACCCTGAAAGATTTATATATATGACATGAAAATAAATTTAGTATTTATTGCCTTCGATTTTGATGTTCAAGTTTTACAAAATGATTATCTTAGGATGCATCATAACATCAATTCCATAAGATCTTGAGTGTTATATGAGGAATATTTGAACTTGATTTTATTTTTAAAAAATAGATGGAAGGGTTTTATGATCACTTTCGAAAGATAGCTCATAGAAGTGTATTTTATCAGAAGTAAAAACATAAGCGATGATAAATATTACATTAATCAGTGATTTCATAGCAATGATAAATCATATCATTTATCAACACTAAAAGAGAGTGGAAGAAAATTAATATTTCTTAACACATAGGTTTTAGACAAGATAAAATACATATTTATTATCACATAAACTAGCACAAACAAAATTGTAAAAAAATAAAAAAAAATGAAAAAATATTTTTAATAAATATTATAAATAATAATATTATTAAAAATACTATGTATAAATTATATAGATAAAGAAAATATTATAAAATAATTTAAATGAATTAATTTTATAAATTACAATCATACTCCAAATATTATAATTTAATGAATAAAAATGTGTAATTAAATATTTAAAGTTGAAAACATTATGATAAAGATAATAATAAAAATAATAAAGAATAAAAAATATTATTGAATTAATGGTAATTAAAAAAGAATAAATGAATTTGAATAAATTACAAAAAATATTAAAAATAAATTTAATTCATAACATTAAATACATAATCTAAAAACAAATGAAACATGAATAAATAAATAATATTAATTATATCAATATGATAATTATTAAAAATGAATAATAATGTGTATATTTAAATTAATAAATTATTGATAAAAATTTAAATTAACTGTTTATATATTTTTCAAAAATATTAAAAATCATAAATAATTAACCAAAATGACTATATATTATTAATATATATTAAAAATATAATGAAAATATAAAAAAATAGTAAAAAATAACTATATATATTATAAAATTGTTAAATTAAAAAAATTCAAATATTAATAAATATTAATAAATATTAATAATAATAAAAATATTAAATAGAACAATATTAATAATAAATATATAATATTTAATAAATAAGAATACAACTTAAAAAATGAAATAATAAGAATAAATTCATGAACTATTAATAGACACAAAAATAAAGAAATATGTATAAATAAATAACATCAATTATATATATATGAAAATTATTAGAAATAATATAAAATATATAAATTAAAAAAAACAGTGAAAAATGAATGTAGATAACAGTATTATATAAGTTTCAAATATTTTAGAAATATTACAAGTTAATAAATATGATAAAATTTATTAATAATATAAATTAAAAAAACCCTGAAAATATTAAATCTTAGTAAATATATATGTAAACTCTAATATAAAAAATTTATTAAATACAAAAAATATTAAAAAATGTAATAAATAATAAAAGTAAATTAATATTTTATTCAATCAAATAGGGTTATGTCCCAACCCTATTTAACAAAAGAAACTTCACTATTTTTCTTTGGTAGAGGGATCCCATTACATTATGATGAAGAAACATGAGTATAATCACCCAAGGAATCTTGGCCCTAAAGGGTCCAATAAATTACCTAAAGGCTCATAGGCCATAAAAATATGCAACACATGCCCCTAACACATGTTATCTACCATAAATCATCCTCCATCAGTTCTATCACAAAATGGCCCAAAATTCTGGATCCGGTTTCGCCGCTTCCTTACACTCGATTGGCCATTTTCACTCCCCTGTCACACACCACCCCACATTGTCGCACAACGAACCCATCCTCAGTCTATCTCTTATCACTGCCTCCTAATCATCGGTCTTACCAATTTTTGTCCCCTACAGCATTCCATCTTATGCCATCGCCCTTCGTGGTAGCCTTCCTACTACCAATCAATAAGAAGAGACACTCATCCATTAAATACCCCCAAAAGAGGCCATCATGTGTCGAATACGGGAGCCCTGATGAAATTATTCCACAAGAAATTGAATAAAAATGAATAAATAGATAACATTTATTATATAAATATATAAAATTTTAAAAAATAATTTTATTGACTATTTAAAATTTTAATAATTAAATTATATTTATTGGAAACAATTATATATATTTCAATAATATTAAAATTATGAAGGCATAACAAATAAAAATAAATAAATATTAGTCATATAAATATCGATTGTTTTGAAAATAGTAAAACATTGTAAATAGATATATATAAATTATAAAAAATGAATAAATATAAAAAATATTAACTATTAATAAATGTCAAAAATGAAAATATATTCAATGTAATATTAATAAAATTGAATATATAAAATTTAGTAAACAATAAAAATATATAAAAAAATATTATTTCATAACATTATTTTCATTAATTGAAAATAAATAATAAATGACTTAAAATGAATTTATAAATATTATATTTATTTTTTATTTGTGATGTATGTAATTTTTTCATTATATATAAAAAATATAATTATTTATTAATTGTAACGTCTTAGATCAGGTGTCACACAATGGTGCCCCGATTCGGTTGGTCACATGACCTCAAGCTTTCTTCCTCGTACATTGGGGGATGTTGACTAGTAGTGAGGGTCTGGTAAGTCGATCATGGGGAGAATATACCCTCTTTTATTAGAGTAATACCCCAGTGGAAATAAATAAACAATAGAGGAATAATATATTACCACAAATAATAACAATATCCAAAGATATTCAAGTTAAGAAATGTAATATCCAACTAAAGTAGAAAACATTCCATGCCAACGTACATGTAGTGTGTCTAAAATGAAAAATGAAAATAAAACACCAATGACTCCTAATATGGTCCAAAACCAAATTTGGTTCCCTTATCCAAATACCATCCCCAAATTAGCTATCTAATACAGTGATTGGGCCCTTAACCTGTCAAGAAACAATAATGTCAATTCACATGCTGATTAGAGATCCTAGTTAGGGAGTGAGTATGAATCTATAGGCCACTAACTATTGTGTCTAAAAAAAATCATTCAATTACAGTTTATGTAGTTTTAAAAAGAACTAATACAATGCATAAATAAACAGTTTATCACATTATTAAATATTCTCTATTTAACCACATTAATCCATGGGTTCCGGAGGACACCTAAACATCAGTACCAGATTTATCCCATGCCAAAGACTCATATATCCCCTAGGGAAATCACATTTGAATCACTATGTTACCATTCTTATTACATGGATGAATCTCCATTTTACCATTCCCAATTTAATAACACATAATTTAATGATAATTTTACCATTCATAATACATTATCAAATTTCCATGCTATCTTCCACCATTTAAGAGTATATAATTGCATGATCATGTTACTGTTCATAATACTTGGTCTAATGTTAATGTTACCTTCCACCATTTAACAATCCATAATTGAATGAGCATGTTACCATTTATAATACCTGTGTAAATATACTTGTTACCATTCACTATTAAATGATAAATATTTTGAAACATCAAAAATATTACATCTATTTTAACAACCACTAGTTATCTCACCAATTAATTAATCATACATACAAATTCAATATGTGATATTTAATTCGCTAATTAATTATTCAACTAATAATATCAATATTAAATAATTAGTTATAATATTAATTTTCTCAAATTAATATATCATTATCCAATAATCAATCTGATAATTAATTATCTCAAACATTAATATCAATATTACACAATTAACCCCTCATTTAATTATCTCAAACAATAATGCCAATATCCCATAATTAATTCCCTAATTAATTATCTCAAACAATAATCCTCAAATCTCATAATTAATCCACCAATTAATTATCTAATTTGACATCCCCTAAATCCAATAATTAATTCCCCAATTAATTATCTATTTTAGTAATACATTAATTAATCAAGTAGATAAATTAATTTTCCAATATTAGGAATTAAAATTTCTAAATAATGCTAGAAATTTTAATAATTTTATACACATATCCAAATCACAACATTTGGTATTCAATATCAGACAACCTATCTCAATTTGTTGCTAAATAATCTCCCACCAGAAATCCCAAAAAATTGAGCATTATAACAACATTGAATGAGATACGAATCTTAAAACCATATATCAAGAAAAAATAAATTTATGATAATGTATATCTAGACATAGATCTTGAATCATATATCTATATCTCACAAAAATAAATATGTCCATAATAGAGGATTACTTTTCTAATAAGGAGTGGAAAGAGTGGTAGAATAATGAAAGAAAAATCAGGAGAGGATTCACATACTTATAGAGGAGTGGAACATTGATATGCGCTTCAAATAAAAAATAACAGTGGTATATAGTTCTCCAAAAAATTTCAAATACCTTCTAGGGTTGAATAGGGGTATAATTTTAAGAATTGGGGGGTGGGGGTTGGAAATTTTAAATTCTAAATTCTATTGAATTTAAAAGTCAAACATGAATTTCTATGTATGTTTGCATAGTTTTTCCAATACTTGCACCTAAATCATCCAATAGTTATTATGGGGGTGCATGGATACACATTATATGGCAGATGTTTTGAAAAACAAATGTTCCAACTCTACATTCCCCCTTGTTTAGGGATGCCCGGATTGTTGGGGTGGGGTGTACAATATTCTATAACCATGCAAAAACCATGAAAAACACATTATTCTAACATTTTTCTCAAATATTAACCCATATAAACCCCAATGTAAAACCCCGAAAAAATCACTAAACCTAAAGAAAAATATTACATTTAACCATGCTTGAGAAATATCTAGAAAATGTCAAGAATCTTACAGCCTCCCCACCTTATAATAGCTCATCGTCAATATGCAAACTCAATATTCTATAGGATAAAAAATAAAAATGCTTGGGCTACTGAGATCACATATCTGCTTTCAATTCCCATTTCACCTTCTTCACATGGCCATGTTTTCACAATACTTTCACTACAAGTATGGTATTTTCCCACAACACTTTTTATTGTGGTCCAACACATTCATTATATGCTCTTAAAATGATGCCTCTGTCTCAAGAATGAAATCAACCACTTCAATCGCATTAGAAGTATCAAGGTGATACATATTATGATTATATACATGTAAAACAAAATTCATAACCCTGAATTTCTATTGATGATCTAATTAGTATGCCACTGTCCCGATTCTCCAACAATGTCAAATGGTCCGAAGAATTTTGGAACCAACATTCCCAATCTCTATATCATGTGGTGACCCAATTTAAGAGACACTTTAAGGATTAAAATGTCACCCTTAGTAAACACTAGGATTTATTATCATCTATCAGTATAAAATTTCTCTCTACTGCAATCCATAACCATACAATTCTAAATTAGTTTCGACTTCTTCGATGCCTCATGCATGAGAGTCTGTGACAACAACCCTAAATCACCTGCCTTCATCCAACATAGAAGTTTTCTTCATTTCCTAAAATAAAGGGACTCATATGGTTCCATATTTATATTTTCCTGATAACTATTTTTATCTGAGAACACCACTATAAGAAAATGTTTCTCCCAAGGCCCACTGAAGTAAAGAAACACATGCCCATGGAATATGTTCAAGAACCTAAATGTATGTTCTGACTACTCATATGTCCATGGTGGCTGACCGTACATAATAATACCTATGTACCAATAACCTTATTTAATCCATTCTAGATGAATGAATTGAAATGTGAGTCATGGTATGAATCTATAGTTTATAGCACTTCGTGCAGAGGGACTATCTCCCAAACATACAAATCTCCTAGAAGTAACACTACGAATGATTATCATATATGTAAGGAATGCTCTGTATTATTCATTTAATCCAAAATAAACCAAATATAATCATTCTTCCAATCATTCTTCTGGAGACACAACAATAATTCCATTTTCCCCTCATCTCACTTCCATTCCAGAATGGGAAATGAAAACCGAAAACCATTAAATCATTTATGATCTGCCATTACCTATTGATAGGTGAAACATCGCATCATGATCATTACTATCTCCTTTTTTAAACCCATGCACAATAAGTCTTGTCATAGGTAATGGTACATTTTGGTTACACCTAGATGTACCACCCAATTTGTGGAATTGAATTCCCACATAAGCTCATCTCATATGTTCGTAGGCACAACATCCTAATTCTAACAATAGATGATCTCGTCCTCATCTATCAAACCATCCAAATGTTTCCTCCCACCATCATGGATTTCCCTCAAAGATAAAAATTATATACCCTCAAACTAATTGACCATAATACATATCAAAAGTAAAGACTCTACTAAAACAGATATGAGAGTCATCTTCTCATAACTCTCCTAAACCACAACATGCATCATAGATAGTAAAGTCATCATCTTCCACGCATTACTAGACACTAGAACAACCCATGAATTGATTTTCCTTCCCAAAGCATCATCAAAAATATTTCCTTTCCCAGGAAAATATGATGGCTCATAATCAAACAATTTCATATCCTCAACCCGTCTTCAATACCGAAGATTGAAATATTTCTATGAGAAGATATACCTAAATCAATTGAGATCTTTCAGCATAGAAATTTTTTCACCAAATAGATAATGTCACCAAAACATCATAGCATAAACCAAATATCCTAACTAAAGGACATGAATTAGGTAGTTTCTTTCTTGTGATGCCAAATAATGAGACCCATAATCCACAACGCTATCTCCATGCATCAAAACAGTAGTTGGTCCAATCTGATAAGAGTCAAAATAATCACGTACTCCTCACACAACTCGGGTAGGATTAATATCGATTCCAATTTCAAGGTGTTCTTTAACTCCTGTAAGGACTTCTCCCATGATTTTGAATAATAAATATTTACCCCCTTTTTGGTCAAGATCGAAAATGAAAATGCATAATGTGGAAATTCATGGTTGAATCTATGATAATATACAAAAAACCATGAAAATATAATAATATTGAAAACTTTCATGGGATTTTCCGAAGAAACCACTACTAGAACATTCTCTAGGACAACTAACACACCTTCATATGAGATGATGTTGTACGTTTCAGGCGTAGTGGAAGCACGTTGGTGAGTTTACCCAACATTAATTTTAGCATCAACAACGATCAATCTGAGGTACGTCATGATAACAAAACGATGGTCTTTGGAATATAATGAAGAATGAAAAATAAAGAAGAGAGTCCCAGAACCATAGATAGGATCATCATTTGTTGGTTATAATTAATTTAATTAATTAATAATAATTACCTTGATGGAATTTAATCTTCATTGATGTTTCTGGTCATGATCTGATGTGATCCGTCATTATGTCATGGAATCTAAGCGTAGGATTTCTCTAGTAGTGATCTACACGTGATCCATGTATCTCTAGACGTTTCCAAAGGGATCTCTGTGTGCTATCATGGAAGATCCTTCACTTATGGTGTTTCCATTCGATCACCTTGCTCTATTGGTGGTGGATCTATCTCTCTCTCTCTCATAGCTTTAGAGCATTCTTGGTGGAAAAATAATTCTCTCTTGGCTTGAGAGATATTCCAAATCCATTATGCACAACCAACAATAAATGACTAGGAATATGTGAATTATATAATTGGGATTTTAGTTACATAGAAAAATAAAATGAATTAATTACCGAAAAGTATTTATTCATTTAATTTAATTCTTAGTAATACCCCATGTCTATTAATAATAGTTGGTTATTATTATTACTTGACAATCGCCTAGTGAATTATACCTAATATTATTTAATTAAATGAATAATATTATTTTTCATAAACTCTAAGAAAAAAACACATGACGTCTATATTTAATATACACGTCATATATGTTTATTTTACCATTTTGTATTATTTCATTCACCTCATTTTTTATACCTTGAATAATAGAAATTTATTTCTAAAATAAATTTCACTGCATTACTCAATAATAAATATATTCTTTCTCACACAATATATTATATCAAATAACTATTGTCGAAACAAATGTGATCATGCATCTTTAAATAATTATTAAACCACAATCGGGAATAATCTTTATTTAACTTGTTAAACTAATATTTAACTGAGATACTTGGGCACACTTTGTGTGTTACCCTCTATGCCCATTTCTCAGTGGAATTATGTGGATCCTACCTGAAGTTAAAGGTTATCATCTATCAACATGTCAAGTCACTCATAGATAAAGAATTTAACACCACAATGATGTGTCCTCTCCTACGAACACTTACCATGTAATGTAATCCCTTTGTCTCGATATCTCTTATCAAGAAGGTTGCTTGCTAGTGCGGTCAACCCATTTTCTCAATTATTCTTTCTTTGACTTCCTAAAATTGAACTCACCCATACCTTACCATAGCCATGGATTTATTTAGGCTATATCGATTCCATAAAAGAGACTGAGATATTAACTTCCATTTTAGAAAATATAGGACAAATTATTTGTCGCATTAACTATTAATTCAGTATTACCCGTGATGCACCAAACGTATCATACCTTACTGAGAACAGTGTGTCATCATATTTTTCATCAATAAATCTAAGTGAGTGAGTTATAATACCCCTAATAATAATAATCATGTCTAAGGACCAATACACATGTTTGTAGATAAGAAAATGCAATGACACTATGAAATGTGCATTTCCTACTGGTGGGTCTTGTTCGAATAATATCCTTCTGGATATTACCAATGGTGCACACCATGAGAAGGTGCCTCAATGTTTTATCAGTCCTCCCCCCTAATTTCATGTATTATTTGTGTCCCTCAAATAACATCATCCATCCATAGAACATATATTCAAGAACAGTGTTATGGAACTTTCAGGTTCTCATCATAGCAGGGATCCGCTATGACCATTTAATGAAAAATCTATCCTTAAGACTTTATCACATGCATTTTCATGAATATGAACAATCTAGATGTGATAAGGAATTTATTAATGAATAAAGAACAAAGCTTTTGGTTCTAGGAAACCAACTCCAAATTAATCCCAATTGGACTAGAGCGAATAACTAACAACCTTTAACTTGCTAGCTCTCGCATGATTCTCATTTATCTACAAAGATAGGCCTTTAGTCATGGGGTCTAGCATGTTATCTTATATGGAAAATCTTCTCACTGCAGTTTCACCCCTTTGATATAAATCCCTCAAGAGGTGATACTTCCAGACTATTTTCTTTTTGATTTGATTTGACCTTGGTTCTTTTCAAGAGCCACTACTGCAGTATTTTCACAATACAACGTGATGGATCTATACAACTAGGCACCACATAAAGATCTTGGACAAAGTTTTTAATCTAGATGGATTTTTTGATGCATCAAAATTCTATATATATTAGGACTTCACTGTAGAATCAACTATAACTGGATGCATTGAAATCTTATAGCTCACATCTTTTATATTGCGATAGAAAACATATCTAGATTGTGACTTCCGATTGTTCTAATCTATTTGAAAACCATCATCAACATACCCTCTGATGACAAGCTCCTTGTCTCCTCCACACACCAAGAACGTATCTTTTGTTATTCTCAAATACTTAAGGATAGTCATTATAGTAGTCCAATGTTTTTCTACTGGATCTTCTTGATATATTCCTACCATACTCCTTGTATAGGAAACATCAAGCCTAGTACATAACATGGAATACATGATGGATCCTATAGTCAAAGCGTATGAGATCATACTCATTATATCTTTCTCTTTTTGTGTTCGATGACACATTTTCTATGAAATATGTATGCAATGTGACATTGGAACCAAACCCATCTTGAATTGATCCATACTAAATCTCTTTAGTATCTGATCAATGTATGTACCCTGACATAGTCCAACAAGCCTCTTGGATCTATCATGAATGATATTTATCCCTAGAATATAGGCTTCTTCACAGAAGTCCTTCATGAAGAAAAACATGTTCAATCAGTATTTAACTAACTATAATAATGGTACACCAATTCCAATAAGAAATATTTCATCAACATATACTAATAGGATAACAATAAATTTCCCATTAAACCACTTATAAACACAAGTATAACATTCATTCTTAATGAAACCTAATTCATTTATGGATTTATCAAATTGAATTTTCAATAACCTGGATGATTTCTTTAATCCATAAAATGATTTTTGTAACATGAAAACACATTTGGCTTCACATGGTGTCACAAATCCTTATGGTTGTATCATATAGAAATCTTCATGAGGGTTCCCCTTAAGGAATGTTGTTTTGACATAAATTTACCAAATCTAGTAGTCATGGTAAGCTGTTATGGAAAATAAGATTCATATGGAGTAAAACATGGAAACTAGAGAGAAGGTTTCATCATATTAAATTCCATGATGTTTTCTGAATCATTTATCCACTAGCCTTGCATTATAGGTTCTAACTTTACCTTCCAGGTCGAATTTTTTCATGAATACCCATTTTCATCTAACAGACTTTACATCAACTGGCTGATCAACCGAAACCCAGGATTGGTTATGATACATGGAATACATCTCAGAATTCATAGTTTCAAGCCATCTTGATACTTCTAAGATTTATACTGCTCCCTTATAAAACATAGGTTCATCTTTTACTAACAATAATTATTCACCATCCATACTTACTAGGAAACCAAATCTCTCTGGTCCCCATAACTCTTTTGAGCTCCTACACAACACTTGTGTTTCTGGAACTTCTTCCATGGGGACCTGTGGAACTTGTTCCTGTACTAAATCTTGTGTATCTTGAGAATCAACTTCGTCAAAGTCAATCATTCAACCACTATCATTTTCAAGGATTTTCTCACTCACAAGAAAGACAGCTTTTCTAAAGAAAATCACTTTCTTTTCAAAAGGGTTATATAGGTAATATTGTTCGTTTCCTTAGGATATCCTATATAGATACACTTCGTGCCCGAGGTGGTAGTTTGTTGAATGAGAAGGATTTAACAAATGCCTCGCATCCGCATACATGTGTTCATGACAAAATGGGTTTATTTCCAATCCATAACTCAGAGTGAATTTCAATTTCCGCCTTAGTTGGTACTCTCTTTAATGTGTATGCTGTAGTCTATAATGTATATCCCCAAAAGGATAATGGAAGATCTGCATGGCTCATCATCGAACTCAACATGTCCAACAAGGTGCACTTACTCCTTTCAATAAAAACATTTCACTGTGGTGTATAAGAATGAGTGCGCTGAGATAGAATCCCAGACTCTTATAGAAGATTGATAAAGTCTTGGTTTATATATATTTCACCTCGATCGGATCGAAGTTTCATTATCTTCTTACCAAGATGATTCTATACTTCTTTTTAAAATTCCTTAAATTTCTCTAAAGACTCTTACTTATACCACATTATGTAGACATATCCATATCTACTGAAATCATCAGTATAAGTAATGATGTAATAATATACACCTCTAGCTTCTACTGGAAATGATCTACAGACATCTGTGTGCACCAATCCTATAAGCTCTACATCCCTTTCACCGTGTCCACAGTAAGGCATCTTATTCATTTTACCTTGTAAAAATCATGACATCTATCAAGTGGTTTTAGCTATGTAGAATCTAAATGTTCATCTTGGCAGAGCATTGTCCAGTGCTTCTTGTTTACATGACTGAGATGGTGATGCCAAAACTGGGTGATGTATGAGTAATGTCAGTTTGTTTCGTTATTGATTTCCAACACTTTTCTTTCATAATTTAATACAAAAAATCCATTATATAAATACTCCATACCATAAAATACGTTGTTCTTAAGAAATAAGAAACCCTTATATCCAGACATGAAAATAAATCAATCCATATACAGACATGATACATAAATTGTATTTTTGGTAACACTAGGAAGATAATAACAGTTAGGAAAAACCAAAATCATCCCAGTTGTCAATGAGATGTGGTAATCGTCAATAGCCAACACAACTAGCCTTGCACCATTGGAAGCTCTAAAATCCACCTCTCCTCTAGAAATATTTTTAAGTCTACTTGGTTCCTACATTTGAATTTAGATGTGAGGCCCAGAGGCTGTATCGAATACCCAATGTGTAGAAATGAAAATATTACACTCAATAATGAAAACACTTTTACCATCCCCATGCTTTTGGGTGCAATTAATCATCCAGTGGCCTTGCATGACACATGAAAAATAGACCACCTCTCTTTCCTTGCCATGCCTATGGATCTTCCCCTTTTGAGAGGGATGGTGCCCAGGGGCTTTAGACTGTTTATAAGTCTTTGGCAACTTTACATTGTCCATCCATTTCTTATTCACAATAAGGACTGTGGTTTTGTCATGCCCCATGTACTTATATACATGATGAATTAAGGTCATAAGTTCTGATAGACTCTTCTCATTATTGCTCAGGTTATAATTGACAATAAAGCCCGAGTAGTTCTTGGGATGTGATGATAGGATGAGATCTATACGCAACTCATCTGGGAATTTAATCTCTAAGATGTACAAGAGTTTAATATAGCCAATAAACATTACTATATGATGCCCAGCTGGTGAAGAATCTCCATTCATAGTTGTAAACAAAGAATTTTAGATCTCATATATCTCCTTTCTCACTTTCTCTTGGTAGAGATCCTTATGGTTTGACATCGTTCAATACATGTTAATTATGTCATGTTTCTTTAAAATCTCAGTAGACATAGATGATAGAATGAAACAATGGAAATTTGTGGAATCATCCACAAGTTTTATATAGAGAGATAATTCCTTATCACTGGCCTCCTTCCCAGACTCAACTAGAACATGCTCCTCCAACACATACAATTTCATCTCGTGGCAAAGGATGACGCGTAAACACCTCTTCAACTCTTGGAAATTGGTGTCGGTTAGTAGGTTTTCCTTCTCGAGTATTGATTTCAATGATATGTTTGAATTCATTTTTCTTGTCATTTCTAAAAAGTAAGATGATCAAAGGTTTGGTACATTATAATAAAACTGAGACAAATAAATAAGTTAATATTTATTAATCTCCCACTATTTTATCAAAATCCAGTATCCATCACCATTTCAGTTTGAAATATTCTATTTCCGGAATATTCTAGTGGAAAGGATCCATATTTCTCTTTTCATTAACCAAACTATGGTTATTCAGGAAACTTTAATGGTTTTAGGTATTCATTCAAAATGCCAAATGTATTAACTCGTAACTCCTTTATCTGTTGAGTGGACTCCCCCATCCTAAAATCCTTTTATTTTGGATTTACTCAAGCTTTCACTGGGGGATTTTATAGTTAGACATAAATTTCCATTTTATTATCTTTGATTACATGATTTTTAATATTATATGGGATATAATTAAGTGATTAACCATGTATATGATAATATTTACGCATAAGACGGTCTTATTTTAGTTCCATCTTGCATGGTTGTTTAATTCATTAATTATGTGATCATGAAAACACACCAACAATAAATAAAACATGAAACTGACAGAAATAAAATAAATTCTATGATCAGGAGCTTGTTCTATTGTTTATTTTATCTAGCAGTTGATAAACTAACCCAATACTTAGGGTAGAAACACCATGAACCTTTTGGGTTCTTGTTTACAGCTTTCAACATGTCCTCTGTTGTATCTTATTGGATTGGTTTCACCTTTGCTCCTAACATGAGCCACCTCCACTAGCTTGGGAGCTCCATCCATTACATATTCATTTATCTCACATGACTGTGATGGGTAGAAAGAAGTATTTACATAAAATAAACCTTGGGCGTGTAGAGGAGAAGGATCACATGGCAACAAATTTAATTTAAATAAAAAAATTAAAATAAACCATTCATATACACTCACATAAAAAGGGATGGGTCTATCTCATGATCAACCATACATTAAACGATATTTACTCATAAATAAAACAAGCATTCAGTTTGTTAATCGTTTTTATTTAAGATAAATAATGCTCAAATCAATTAATTATCTTTAATTAATCAATACTTTTATCTTAAACCCTTTTTTTAATTTCCTTGAGACTCTCTGTAACGACCCAAACTTTTTAAATAATATATTAACTTACTCTTAAATATTTAATAGAGATGTTAATGGTTAATGCAGAAAGAGGAGTCGATGGCTTCATCCAGTAGACTCGAACCTTATGAAGCCCACTTACCAGAGCTTGGGAAGGAGGTGGCATCTTTGGGCATCGCTTTGGACCAAGCCCAAGCCAAACTCCAGCATGTCAAGCTTGAACGGAAACACCTACGGGAGAAGTTTAGGTTAGTAGAGATTAATACAAGGGCAATGTTATCTGAGCCTCCCTCAGATTCTCTCACCATAGAACACCTTACAATTAGCTCATATGTTGGTTTTATAAGGGGCTATGTGACGAGACCATAACTTCTTTGTGTAATCCTTTGGGATGAATAAATTGAGATTTCTTTCTCAAGTGATGTTTGTGAAATTTCAAATGTCTGGGTAATTTGAGGATGTATTTTATTGCTGAATTTTGGAAAAAGGTATATTTTTAAATATTTATGTAAAACATAAATAATTAATGATGTGTAATGATTTTCAAAAAATGGTCTTCTGCAAATGTGTTCAGTAAGGAATTTGGAGTCTAATAAGATCAACTTAATTTTTCATGAATAGTAAATTATGAATAGTGATTTCATGCTTAGGATTAGTAATGTGACCAAATGGATTAGTAACCTCACTTAAAGAATGTTTTAATATAATTTAGACACTTTTATTAAGTAATGTGATTCAATAAAATGGTTAAATAACAGTTTCATAAATTATTATTCAAATATTGGTTTTTTCAGGTGAATATTGTTTTTTAATTAAAAATTAAATTAAAATATTTAGAAAATTATTTTTATAAAATGGATTTCATTTTTGAACTCAGAGCATCGATATTATGTTAAGGTAATTTTTGGTGTTTTTTCTGGAAATAATGAATTTTCAGTGAATAGTAAAGATACAGTTTTAGGGTTTCGGTATGTTTAATGACATCATAACAGTGTCATGATGATTTCATGAGATATTTTATGGGTTGGCCGACCAAAGGTGATGAATTATTGTATTTGGGGCCCAATGTGGCCTAACTTCATGGGAAATATCTTTGGAGATCACATGGTTTTGAGAAACCCACTTGTGAGGTGTCCCTTGGCCATTAATGCCTTGTCCCCTCACTTTCACTATAAATACCAAGCCCTCCTTGCATCTATTTGACTCAAAAACCATGTAAAATGATGTTATGGTCTCATTACCTCCCAAGGAGTTCTCCCAAGGTTCCCCCAATCCCTTAAGGTCCAATCCTTTTAGTTTTTAGAGTTACATTTTAAGGTAAGGGATCCGACCTCTCTCTTCTTTTCAAGTAATCTCTTTTATGCCATTTCTTTTATACTCAATGTTATTATGGTGGAGGATGTTCTTAAATATTCATATTACTTCCCATTTCATGTTCAAATGATGAGAGACCCCATCTTTCTCTCATCAATTCGTTTTATGAATGTTTAAGTGGCGTCATTAGGCTGCCAAAATTTTAAGGGGATTCTTTCACCCTTCTCATTCTTTTCAAAGTTCAACTTTCATGTCAAGTCTTTCAAGTTCCTTTTTAATTATGTTGGGGTATGATCTCTATATCTATAATAATTAAATATTATTTTCATATTATGAGGGACCCTATTTGATATTTCCAATTCAATTTTGTTGATGTTTAAGTGACGTCGTTAGGCTGTAGAATATTCATAAAAGAAATCTAATTTTTGTCTTCCTTCCATGTTTTTCATTTAAAATGGAATTTCATTTAAATTTCATTAACATGTTCATATATCCTTATTATTCTATCCCTATACGGTTTTATGGGTCTTTTTTGATTGTTTGACCCATGTCCCCTCTCTTTTCAATGTTTTCTAAAACCCCGAAACATAGTCGTTATGCTGCAAAATTTTCATCTCAAAATGTCTCTCGCTTTTCTAAAAATTATTTTCTGTTATAAAGTAAATACTCAAAGCTCATATTTCTATAGGGGTATTCACATATATACCAATATGTTCTATTTTATATTCTGGGATTTAAATACATGAAACCCGCTCTCCCCTTCTGTGGGTTTAAAGTGACGTAAAGATCATGTCTTTAAAGCAGTTTTTAAAACGCTATGATTATGAAATGAAACCCATTTATTTTAGGCTATATGGGTTATTTATGAAATGTTTGATGATGATATATGTGTCTCACATGATAATAAAGTCAAATATAAGGGTTCTCCCTGATATTTCTCCAATGCATTGGGTAATGATGTAACCACTAGAGATTACAATTTTAACGATATCATGGTGAATAACCTTGGTAATTTTCAATGACACCTTGGGGATGGACCTTGGTGATATGTTCATGATTTTCTATGTTAAATGATATAGACACATATTCAAGTTATGAAAAATGTTATTTTTATTATGATATGTCACATGATTTCTTTCTCATTCCTTAATGTTCTTTTTCATGACATAGTTGATGTATCTCAAGTTCACATGTTAAATGTTTCCCTTGTTTCCCTTACTAGGCCTTCTGCTCACCCTTTCTTTTGAGGTATGTCCCCAGCTTATGATATGCAGTAATGAACCTAGTATGAACTTAAGGAGAATCCTTTCAAGTGTTTGAGAAGAATGTTTTATGTTTTTTTCATGTGTTATGTTCCTGGTTTCCAAGACACTAAACCTTAATGATCCTCAGTTTTGTGTAATGTAATGAAAGTTTATGTTATAAAAAGGAAGGATGCTATAGTTGGTATCAAAGAATGGTTTAGTTATTTGTGTAAATTAGGATTAAAAAAAATTAGGAATAACCCTATAAAAAAGATTAAATATAGGAGAAACTTCCTCGTATTTTGGTAAGTATTGTGTAAGTTGTTTATCAAACAAATACATCCCTGTCTGGATACGAGGAGGTAGAGGCGGCTCTGACACAGATGTACATAAGGGTAAAACCCGAAAACACCGCTTTGAGCTAGACTCGAACGGGAACTGGTGCATGATAACGGGCCTTGCTGCACTCTTGGTAATGACACTCTTGGGGGATATGTTTGGTTAATCACAAGATTTTTATGAATCATTATAAAGAAATTATAGAGAAGTGTAATTGTCTATGCATGAAGTCTTAGTTAAAACATTCATAAATGAAATAAATTTCTCACTAAGGTTTTATTATTTTAGAAAATGGTGGGAAATAGGAAAAACTATGCAGATGGTGACCGCAATTCACCATGTGCTGACGACCCTCTGATGGAATCCGGAATGGAAACATTCATGCAATTGATGAACCAACTGTCTCAAGTTATGAGTAATAACTTGAATCAAGCTGAGAGGCTGATCTCACCACGAAGGGAACAACATTCTGTTGAGTCCTTTATGCGTTAACAACCACCAATATTTAGTGGATCTACTAACCCATTGGTTGAGGAACAATGGATAAGCTCCATTGAAAATATCTTTTCTGTACTTCATTGTTCAGAACAAGAAAAATTTACCCTTGTTGTTTACTACCTAGAGGGAGAAGCTGATTAGTGGTGGTCACTGATAAAAAACATGAATCCACGAGGAGATATGGAAGCTATGAAGTGGGAAGCATTCCATGGAATATTCTTTAATAATTATTTCCCTCGTTCCATGAGAACAAGAATTGAGAAAGAGTTTCTCGATCTGAAGAAGAAGGAGAATGAATATATCATAATATATGAGATTAAATTCACCCGAATATCATGATATACCTCTATATTTGTCATGGATCCAAGTGCGAAGGTTGAAAATTTTTTCAGTGGACTGAGACCTCATCTATGGAAGAATCTAGCCAACAAGGACTACAATATCTATTAGGATATCATGCAAAGTGCAATGAAAGTCGAGCTAGAGTTTGGTGAGACACAGTGGTCTCATAAATCAAATGACAAGAAGAGATCATTGGAGCCCACTCTGGGAAGACTTTTGATCAGGAAAGGGGTTGAATGCATATGCAACATGCCACATGCAATAAATGTGGGAAGAAGCATTCGATGAACTGCTTGATCGAAAGTGGTAAGTTCTATAGGTGTGGAAAGGATGGCCATATTTCTTGAAATTGTCGTAGTGATGTGAATCCTCAACTTCCCAACACTAAATATAGAGGAAAGATAGTTCTGGACCTACCCTAAGTCAAATACTTCAAGTGTGGACAGCTTGGGTACTTTGCTAATCACTGTCCAAATCTGAGGGCGGTGGAGGGGAATCGCCATCAACCTCAGAAAAGGCCAAGGGAGCAAGGTCGTGCTTTTTCTATCAGAACAACTAAAGTTGAAGCTCTAAACGATGTGGTAGCAGGTACTCTTGTTGTCCTCTCAAAAATAGCAAGTACTGTATTTTATTCTGGTTCTACGCATTGCTTTATATCCTCCAAGAATTCAAAGAATATAGAATCAATCCCTTAACAGCTTGAGGTAGAGATATCATTCAAGACTCTAAGTTAGATTGTCCATGCATCAGTAGTGTTTAGAGACTCTAGTGTTTACTTTAGTGAGCACAATATTTTCCCAAATCTAGTAGTCATTCTCAAGTTGGAATTCGACGATATACTAGGGATGGACTGGATCTCAAAGAATAATGCTAATATCAAATGCAGAAGTAAGGAAATCTCAGTAGTATTGAATAAACGACCTACAGTTTTCTTCCAAGGAGAGATATCCCAAACTGATCCCTATCTAGAAGCACCGCCTATATCTTTCTTTATGGAGCTAATTAGTGATGATGAAGAAGGAAAAGGGAGCATACAAATAGAAGATGTTCTGATTTTTTAAGAATACATGGATGTTTTTCTTGAGGAGTTACCTGGACCTCCCCCAGAAATAGAGGTAGAGTTCTCCATTGAACTCATACCTGGGTCTCAACCGATATCAAAGACTCCGTATAGAATGGAAAATGTGGAGCTAGAAGAGTTAATGAAACAACTCCAAGACTTGTTGGAGAAGGGGTTAATCCAACCGAGTGTGACTCCTTGGGGAGTACTAGTTCTCTTTGTGAAGAAGAAGGATGGATCAATGCGGATATGCATTGATTATAGTGAACTTAATGGGATCACAGTGAAGAACAGATACCCTTTTCGATGAATTGATGTTTTATTTGACCAACATCATGGGGCTCAATTCTTCTCCAAGATTGACCTTCGATCTGGTAATCACCAACTGAGGGTGATGATGGAAGATATTCCAAAGACTGCATTCTGATCAAGATATGGGCATTATGAGTTTACTGTAATTCCCTTCGGCTTGACTAATGATCCTGCTATTTTCATGAATTTTATGAATAGATTCTTTAAGGACTACCATGATAACTTTGTAGTAGTTTTTATTGATGATATTTTGATTTATTCAAAAAGTCATGAGGAGAATGAAGATCATCTGAGGGTTATTTTTAAGACACTGTGGAAGGAGAGGCTCTTTGGAAAGTTCAGCAAGTGTGAGTTTTGGTTACAACAAGTGTCTTTTTGGGGAACATCGTAACAAATGAAGGAATCCCAGTTGACCCTACAAAGACAATGGTTTCGGAGGAGTTGCCTCAACCCACAACAGTAACTGAGATTCATAGTTTCCTTGGTTTAGCAGGATATTATAGGAGGTTTCTGAAAAACATTTCACGGCCTTCTAATCCTCTAACTAAGTTGACTCGAAAAGGGTTTAAGTTCATCTGCATAAAGGAATGCGAGGAATGTTTCCAAGAGGAGATGAAGAGATTGGTTACCGCACTTGTTATAACACTACCCTCTATCAGAGAAGGATTCGTTATTTTTAGTGATGCATCTATGAAAGGTCTTGGGTGCGTCCTCATGAAAAATGACAAGGTAATTGCTTATGCATCATGACAGTTGAAGATTCATGACCAGAATTATCCTACGCATGATCTAGAGCTAGTGGGAGTTGTTTTTTCTCTAATGATATAGAGGCACTATCTTTATTGGGAGAAATGTGATATATACACTAACCACCAATGTTTAAATTATATTTTCACACCGAAAGAATTGAACATGAGACAAAGGTGATGGTTGGAGATTATTAAAGACTATGATTCTTCAATTTATTATCACCCTGGAAGAGCAAAAAACGTTGCGGATGCATTAAGCAGGAAAGACCCTGTTGTTCTCGAAACAATGAGGATCCTAGGAGATCACTTGATTAAATATCTAGTAAAATTGGACACGGGAATTGTAAGGGAAGGGACATCATCAACCTTATCCAAAAATGATTTCTCAACCTTCCATACTAGAGAAGATCAAGAAGGCTCAAAAAGAATATCCTTTGCTGCAGGAGGTGTTTGAGGCTGTAATGGATGGGATGTTCTCTGATTTCAATATTGATCAAGAAGGTGTATTGAAATTTCATACAAGACTATGTGTTCCATATATTCCGGAGAAAAAGAAAGAATGGATGGATGAAGCTCATAGCTCTACTTTCTCTATACATCCGAGAACCACTAAAATGTATAGAGACCATCGTGATCATTATTGGCAGGATAACATGAAGAGGGAGATTGCAGATTACACTACAAGGTGCTTGGTGTGTCAGTAAGTAAAGGCAGAACGACATCTTCCTAAGGGGGTATTACAACCTCTACCCGTACCAGTATGGAAGTGGGATAATATCACTATGAATATTGTAACTGGTCTCCTGAAAAAATCCAAAGGAAACAATGTGATATGGGTTATTGTGGACCGTCTCACCAAGATCGCCCATTTTATCTCAATTCGGGAAGATTTCTCTCTAGATCAACATTCCAAGATATACGTAAAGGAAGTGGTAAGGCTGCATGGGGTACCACTAATCATCGTGTCTGATTGTGATCCAAGATGCACATCAAAATTCTGGAGAAGTCTTCAACAAGCTCTGAATACTGAATTGAATTTTAGTATGGCCTATCATCCTCAAACTGATGGCTAATATTAAAGAACTATTCAGACACTAGAAGACATGCTGAGATTATGCTCAATAGAATTTAACGGTGGATGGGATCAACACCTCCCATTTGTTGAGATCTCCTATAACAACAGCTTCCATTCGAGTATTCAGATGGTACCCTATGAGGCTCTATATGGAAAGCGATGTAGAACTCCTACTTTTTGGAATAAAACTGGTGAGAGAAATCTTCTTGGGGATGATCTTGTGCAAGAGATGACCGAACGAGTTCATGCCATCCAACAACACATAAAGGCTTCTTAGAGTCGGCAGAAGAGCTATGTTGACAATCATCGAAGGGACTTGGAGTTTGGTGTTGGCGATAAAGTATTCCTTTTAATTTCTCCATGGAAGAGAGTCATGTGGTTTGGGAAGAAAGAGAATCTCATCCCTAGGTACATTGGCCCATATGAAGTCATTGATCGCATAGGAGTAGTGGCCTATCGTCTAGCACTTCCCCCAAACCTAGCTCAAGTTCACAATGTCTTCCATGTATCTCTCTTGAGGAAGTACATACCCGACCCTTCACAAGTACTGAACCCAGAGGTGGTACAACTAGAACATGACCTCTCTTATGAGGAGGAGCCAGTGGAGATCTTAGACCGTAGAGACAAGGTTCTACGAAACAAGACCACCCACCTTGTGAAAGTGTTGTGGAGGAATCATAAATATGAAGAAGCGACATGGGATCCGGAGGAAACAATGAAGCAAAAGTACCCGCACCTTTTCGACTAGGCCTCAAGTATAAATTTTCAGGGATGAAATTTCTTAAGGGGGGGAAGAATGTAACGACCCAAACTTTTTAAATAATATATTAACTTACTCTTAACGATTTTATAGAGATGTTAATGGTTAATTTAGAAAGAGGAGTCGATGGCTTCATCCAGTAGACTCGAACCTTATGAAGCCCACTTACCAGAGCTTGGGAAGGAGGTGGAATCTTTGGGGTTTGCTTTGGACCAAGCCCAAGACGAACTCCAGCTTGTCAATCTTGAATGGAAATGCCTGTAGGAGAAGTTCAGTTTGTAGAGATTACTACTAGGGAAATGTTATCTGAGCCTCCCTCAGATTCTCTCACCATAGCACACCTTACACTTAGGTCATATGCTGGTGTTATAAGGGGATATGTGAAGAGACCATATCTTTTTTTTGTAATCCTTTGGGGTGAATAAATTGAGATATCTTCCATTAGTGATGTTTGTGAAATTTCAAATGTCCGGATAATTTTAGGATGTATTTTATTGATGAGTTTTGGAAAAAGGGATATTTTAAAATATTTATGTAAACCTTAAATAATTAATGATGTGTAATGATTTTCAAAAAATGGTCTTCTGCAAATGTGTTTAGTAAGTAATTTGGAGTCTAATAAGATCAACATAATTTTTGATGAATAGTAAATTATGAATAGTGATTTCACGCTTAGTATTAGTAATGTGACCAAATGGATTACTAATCTCACTTAAAGAATGTTTTAATATAATTTAGACACCTTGATTATGTAATGTGTTTCATTAAAATGGTTAAATAATAGTTTCATAAATTAATATTCAAGTATTGGTTTTTTAGGTGAATATTGTTTTTTAATTAAAAATTAAATTAAAAATATTTAGAAAATTATTTTTATAAAATGGATTTCATTTTTTAACTCAATGAATCGATATTATTTTAAGGTAATTTTTGTGGTTTTTTCTGGAAAAATTGAATTTTCAGTGAATTGTAATGATACATTTTTAGGGTTTCGGTATGTTTAATGACATCATAACTGTGTCATGATGATTTCATGAGATATTTTATGGGTTGGCCGACCAAAGGTGATGAATTTTTGTATTGGGGCCCCATGTGGCCTAACATGCAGGGAAATATCTTGGTAGAGCACATGGTATTGAGAAACCCACTTGTGAGGTGTCCCTTGGCCATTAATGCCTTGTCCCCTCACATTCCCTATAAATAACAAGCCCTCCTCTCATCCATTCGAATAAAAAACCAACCACAACGAAGTTCTGGTCTCCTTCCCTCCCAAGGACTCATCCCAAGGTGCCCCTAATCTCTCAAGGTCCAATCCGTTTAGTTTTAAGAGTTACGTTTTAAGGTATGGGATCCGACCTTTCTTATCTTTTCAAGTAATCTATTTTATGTCATTTATTTTATACTCAATATTATTATGTTGGAGGATGTTCTTATATATTCATATTACTTCCCTTTTCATGTTCATATGATGAGAGACCCCATTTTGCTCTCATCAATTCGTTTTAAGAATGTTTATGTGGCGCCGTTGGGCTGCCGAAATTTTAAGGGGATTCTTTCACCCTTCTCATTCTATTCAAAGTTCTACTATCATGTCAAGTCTTTCAAGTTAAATTTTAATTATTTTTGGGTATGATCTCTATATCTATCATAATTAACTCTTATTATAATATTATGAGGGACCCAATTTGATCTTTTCAATTCATTTTTTTGACGTTTAAGTGACGTCGTTAGGCTGCCGAATTTTCATAAGAGAAATCTAATTTTTGTCTTCCTTCCATGTTTTTCATTTCAAATGTAATGTCCTTTAAATTTCATTAACATTTTCATATATCCTTCTTATTCTGTCCCTCTACTGTTTTATGGGTCATTTATGATTGTTTGACCCATGTCCCCTCTCTTTTCAATGTTTTCTAAAACCCCGAAACATAGCCGTTATGCTGTAGAATTTTCATCTCAAAATGTCTCTCACTTTTCTCAATTTTTTTATGTTATAAAGTGAATACTCAGAGATCTTTAATCTATATGGGTATTCAAATATATACCAAAATGTTCTATTTTAAATTCTGGGATTTACATACATGAAACCCGCTCTTCCCTTCCGTGGGATTAAAGTGATGTAAAGATCATGTCTTTCAAGCAGTTTTTTAAACGCTGTAATTATGAAATGAAACCCATTTATTTTCTTCTATATGTGTTATTTATGAAATTTTTGATGATGATATATGCGGCTCACATGATAATAAAGGAAAATTTAAGGGTGTGCCCTGATAGCACATCAATGCATTGGGTAATGATGTAACAACTAGAGAATGCAATTTTCAAGATATCATGGTGAATAACCATGGTAATTTTCAAATGACACCTTGGGGATGGACATTGGTGATATGTTCATGATTTTCTATGATAAATGATTTAGCCACATCATCACGTTATGAAAAATGTTATTTTTATTATGATATTCCACATGATTTCTTTCTCATGTCTTAAAGTTCTTTTTCATGATATAGTTGATGTATCTCAAGTTCACATGTTAAATGTTTCCCTTGTTTCCCTTAATGGTCCTTCTGCTCACCCTTTCTTTTGAAGTATGTCCCCAGGTTATGAGATGCAGTAATGAACCTAGGATGAAATTATGGAGAAGCCTTTCAAGTGTTTAAGAAAAATGTTTTATGTTGTTTTCATGTGTTATGTTCCTAGTTTCCAAGACAATAAACCGTAAAGATCCTCAATTATGTGTAAAGTAATGAAATTTTATGTTATAAAAAGGCGGGATGCTATAATCTCCTCCATGATAATTTTAAACAAATACATTCATTTAAAATTATCCTTGTATGTAAATTGTACCTTGGAGGAAACCTGGTGAATTCCCATTCATAACTATCCAATGAGTAGACAATGAACAATACACAAAATGTTAAATTAAAAACATATATATAAAATACCTATCAAGTGTTGTGCCTCAGGTTTACACCTGCACTATGGTACATGTCTCAAGGGTTTGTTTAACATAAAAATAAATTTTAATAAATTTGTGTAATTTGGATGAATACACGGAATGTAGTTGAAGCAACATGTTGTGTACTTTTTTTCACCGTCCATCCGAAGCACACGCCAGGCTATATTATGTGTATATGTAAATTGGAAATTTTTGGATTACATGGTTTTTTTAGTGGGACACTCACCGTGTAGTATCTGTGTTACATGGTTTCCAGCCAGGCAAGCCGTGTATGGGGTACACGGTCCAACCCAGCCCGAAGGGATTACACACCATGTTCAGTATACCACCCGGCGTGTAATCTAGAAACTGTGTGCCACCTATTCCAGGTCAACACACAGTGTTATTTATGACTTAGGTAGGATCCATTTACATTTCCTAATTTGGTGGTCCAATCCAATGAATTTAACCTAGACTACATTGTGTGTAATTCCGAATACACACTGTATAAGGCTCCAGCCTTAAACCTTAGATAATCTTGAGTTATCACAAGATTACATGTTGAGGATCTTTTCAGGTTTAGAGTTTTAGAGAATTAGATCATGAAACTTTCATTACATTCCACATTTAAACAAAGTGGTTACATAAAAGACAGTATTCATTATTCCCATCAACGGAAACATATTGAAAATAAAACATGGATTCTTTCTTGACACATCCTTGACAATATCATCACATCATGTACCTTTCCCTTGACCTGTGAAAAACATTTCAAAAACATGGGATGAGCATAAAAAGATCAGTAAGGGTTATAAAAATATGGAAAGGAAACATGAGTTCATATATACATAAGAATGAAATCATACTTTACCCATAACACAAAGGCACTTTAACATACATCATCAAACCATGAATAAATCATAGAAAACATAAGACATAAAGGTACCTTGAGGCATTCAGAACATTCTTACGTAGGGAGTAACCCTCTTGGTTACGTTTGGAATACCCATCATAGTATATTCCCTAAATCTCTTTGTATAAACCTTAACGTTTCACTCCTTCGTGTTACCCAATGCATTGAAGAGCTATATCGGGCTCACCCGCCCTAAGTTTATCACAAAACCACCCGTTTTCATAACAATTCCCAAGAACCATAACATAAATGTGTCACATAAAACATGCATAAAGGAAACATAACATTTCCACATTTCAATCACAATATAACATTTTAGTATATTGAAATGTTGAATCCATTCAAAAAGAAACCATTTCCAAAACCATTTAAAACATTTAATAAAGAGATATTTGAATCAAATTGTCCCATACCACCTTGAAGATTAAAATTTTAAACCATTAATATCCATATAAATAAACCCTTAAAACCATTTTGAAAACATGGATATTAATAAGAACAAATAATTAAAACATTTAAAACAATATTTTGGTTAAAGGGGTTTTACCAAAATTAGAGACAGTTGAATACAATAATTGAGGAATAACATTTAGTCAGAACTTTATAATATCATGAGAATAAATGGATTCATGATATAATACTCCAAAGGACAGTATATACACCATATAAGAGTGAATTGGTGCATAACAACAATAAACCCTCAATATAAATGTCAAATGTGATGAAATCCCTTATAAAGAAGGTTTCCTTAAATTAAGGACAAATCAATCTCAAAAATATGTGTGACAAATATAAATACACCCAATATAAGTGGATATTAAGTGTAAAACAATAAAAGTTCATTCACACATATTCAATGGATGACACATTCAATGATTACATGTTGAACCCAAAGAAATCGAAATTGGGATAAACAGTTCCCTTGACAGCCTAACGACATCACATCAAAATGAGTTGATGAAAGATAAAAAGCGTATCTCATCACTTGGACATAAAATTTACATCAATAAGGATATATGAGAACATATCCCAACATAACAATATGTAAATTAAAAGACCCAACAAAAGAAGTCTTTTAAAAAAAAGAGGGTGAAAGGTTCCCTTACCGACTTGGGTATCTTTCAAAACATACACCCCATGAAAGAAGGACAATAGATCATTGATGTAAATACTCATAAAAGAAAGTATATTTTACAAAGAGTAGAATAATGGGCAGTAAATACACCACTCAATGGAATTTGTGGCAAATGTAGCATAAATCTCCCTGGAATAAAAGTTCGATGAAAAATCCCTTACGAAAACTCGGCAGCCTAACGACGCCACATAAAACATCCGAATATGGATTGTTGAGATCAAATAGGGTATCTCATTACATTAAAATAAAATGTACAGCAAGAGGAATATAAAAGAAAATCCCTCAACATTACAAAGAGGAGTTTAAAAGAAGTGACATAAAGGAGAGTACTTAAAAAGGAAGAGAGAGGTTAGATCTCTTACGAAAGTTCGGCAGCCTAACGGTGCCACTCAAAACTCCCAAAATGGATTGATGAGAGAGAATAGGGTCCCTCATCACATGAACATAAAAATTACAGTATGTTTAACATAAAAGAACATCCCAATAACAATAAAGATGATCTTTAAAAGGAATGACATAAAAGAGTGTACTTAAAAAGAAAGAGAGGAGTATGATCCCTTACCTCGGGTCCGACTTGACTCGATCGTTATTTAATCTCCAGAATAATAAACTTGAGTTAATTTCTACTTCCTTAAGAACCTTTTTCAAGTTCATTATTCCTTTTATATCACTTATTACCAGGTCATAAAAATTATGTAATCATTTAAGTTAATAATATTTGTTTTGCCGATATTTGGTTCTTATGTCGAAAGTGGACTTCTTACAATTACATGTTGATCGTGTGGCCAAAAGTTTATTATATCCAGAATTGTATTCATGGTGTAGATATCATATATGTCATATATATCCAGTACATTAATGCATTTATAACATTACATAATCATTTAGAGGTACGAAATGAAATGCACCGTTCATGGAGACGGTAAACCGTACGTACGCATGAACACTACTTTCATTTCTATTTCGTACTTTATAGAATGGAATCATAATGATATAAAGGTATATTATAATTCCTGTATAATATCATATATAATATCATAGTTCCATCCTTTATACGTCCCACATATGGTATTTAACGAATCAAATCACTTTGAGGGGGCAGTAGTCCGCACTTCCTTAAATGAAGATATCGCGTATACCCATAATGGAAGCCATAAAGGTAAGACAAAAATGAAAAATACAGAAGAATAAGTAAAACATAAACATATTATATATCATATATAAAAATAGTTACATCATATTGGCCACCTTTTAATGTGTTAAATGAGTATTGAACAATCATCGTTTCGGGAGGCAGCATTTCGCCATCCACGGAAACCATATGTTCATTAACCATTTTATGTAGTTGTGTGAGAGTGTATCTCGAATAAATATTATAACAACATCCTAGTATATTTAAGATACTGGTGTTGTTACAAAAGAAGTAAATAAAAAGAGTTTAGGGGGTTGGAGAAGCAAAATAAAACAAATGAAGAAGAGAGAATGTATGACCTTTAAAAGTGTAACTCCATTTGATTTGTGCCTAAAGGCTTCTTTTGAAAGGATTCTGACCAAAGGGAATCCTCTAGGATGAGTAGAGGGATGTGGAGAGAGTAAATGGTCCGGGGTTGGCCGAGCCAAAGGCTTTAGGAGTGTGTGAAATGAGGTAGAGGTGGGGGACTTTTAGAAGAGGAGAGGAGGGGCACTTTTGGAAAGTAAGAAATATTACATTATTTGAAAATGTGTTTCGGTTTTAAAAGGTCCCACATTGATATAATTAGTGGATAAGGTGATAAGGGTTCAAAATAAACCCATCCAATAAGTTTTGGACATGTTTAGGTCATAGAGTTTACATTATCTTCTCATTTTATTTAAATCGTCAGATAATGATGTCATCGCTGCATCATTATGATGACATTTATAATTTAATTTATTTAATGTCTAAAAATTATAAAAAAATTACTATGATGTAGGAAATCTTTTTATCTTTCCAATGACTATTTATAATAAAAAATCTGACTTGTATAACCCCACGTAAAAATTGTTTGAGTAAAACATATCATGTTTGTGTCATTTTTACTTTTACATTAAATAAAACGTTATTTATGTCATTTCCCAACCAAAGTGGATCCATCGGGTCCCCAAGTTGACACATGGCTTGTCTTGGTCGGCCATTACACATAAAATGAGGTTAGGACATGTGTCTAGTTAATTTCATATTATTAAAACATTATTTTTACCTTAAACTACACTAATTACCTCTAATCGCGATTAAAAACTTAATAAGATACTATTCAACAAAAAATTATTTTTATCCCATTGAACCACATTTTAATTCGTAAGGAAAACCATGTATGTCGGAATTTTGAAATTCAAAACACAAAGATGGCAAAATTTCATTTAAACGGAAAAATCAGTTTTTATAAGTACCACTTAGTGGTGTCACTATTCATAAAAAATTGATGTTTTTCAGAAAAATCCCCAAAATTCACCCTAAGATATATTTGATATTCCGAATTCAAAAATGAAGTCTATTTTACAAAATTAAAAACATATAAGTCACATTAATTAATTTAATAATTAATTCCGGCTGTCAGAGCAAATAGCGTGTTTTTATGAAATAATAAGTATCAAAAGATTGACACTGGTTTAAGTCTGATTTCA
Source organism: Viscum album (assembly GCA_963277665.1). Taxonomy (NCBI): domain Eukaryota; kingdom Viridiplantae; phylum Streptophyta; class Magnoliopsida; order Santalales; family Viscaceae; genus Viscum; species Viscum album. The sequence goes on from OY728156.1 coordinate 1,893,203,653, forward strand.
AAGTGAAATTAATTTCAAAGTCCACTATTGGATTTAATGGTAAAAATATATTCTAATTTCACTTTAAAACCAATTCTAAAGATAACTTAATCATAAAAATAAATTAGATTAAAAAGTGGTTTTGAATTAAAATACAACATTTTACACTATTCATTAAAAAATTGAACTTTATCGGAAAGATACCGAAAATTTACACTAAGTAAATTTTGATGTCCCGATTCTTAATAAGAGTTTTATTTGGTCCAAAAGAATGTTTAAGAGTGAACAAAACTATATTTAATGATGTTTCAACATCAAAAGGTGATAAGTGAACCTTTAGTGAAAACTAGGGCATATACGCCTAAAATTGAATTCTTTCCGTATTTTAAGCCTCTATCCTTTATTGGATAAATGTAAAAACATTTAAAAACATATATAATCATATTTTAGTTATTTATATCAATTCCCTCCATTGCAACGGCTACATGTTAACCACCATTTAAAATAATATTATTTTATTATTAGAGTGCAACGTAAGATTCCCAAGAAACTCGTTGTTGCGTGTTGGGTACGCCATTGAGCATAGCGTCCCCTTTAAAGTCATATCAATATTTTATTCACAAATATGGATAAATATGAAAATGTCATATTCTTTATTTACCTGGGGTGTTACATCCTTCCCCCCTTTTGGGAATTGCGTCCTCGCAATTTTTAAAATTGATCTTGGAAACATCCTTGAACGTCCCACATCGGAACAAGAGTCGGTAAAACAATCAGTTTAAAATAAATGAAGATAAGTACAGAGGTCACCCGAGTTAACCCATACTAGGATTACATGTAGAAAAACATGGACATGGAAGAAAAAGCAAAGTGACATGTTCTTGAGGGGAGTGATAGTAAACATGTCTAGGAGAAAGTTAACAATGAGAAAATCACAAACTTGTGATGGGTTAAACGGTATTCGATTCCCCATTAGTAAAAGATAATAGACAACATTTTTGTTTTAAGATACTTGTTATTGGGGAATTTATTCATAAGGAAACATAATCACTTATCATGTTGACTTTCAACTTTTATTAGATTCCTTACACAAACTCATATTTTCTACAAAAGGCGAGTATTGAGGAAGACTTGTTCACATTAACAGTACTATAATCAACTTTTAGAGAATCACCTAATCCACAAAAGAGAACTATATACTTCCCATGTCTTTAGACTTTAACCAAAACCAAAACCAAAAAGGCTAGTACAAGATCAGATAATCCAGAAAAGGATAACCCTTTATAAAAAGAAAATCTATTCTTAACCTCCAAAATTTTTCCAACAAAAACCAAAGTTCAACGAGGACCATTAGATAAACAATTTGTCCATAAAATCCTTCAATGTAAACCAAACTAAGATTGAAACCCAAATATTTGAAGGATTTAGTCACATAGTCTTCCAAGATAAATCGTAACATTTATCTCCAAACAACATTAGTCGCCCCTAAAGTCTTGCATTGAAAGGTAATTATCCTAATCACATATCCTCCATGATAGGTTAATCATTTTCATAAATAACCCAAAATCAACTTACTCTTAATTCATAAAATCATATAACTAAAAAGAATTATTCAAACTAACCAGGGACTTCACGTAGTCCAGTGGTAGGCGATAAATACCAGTCGCACTTTGGTTGTGGGTTCGATTCCTGCAGCTTTGTCCGACGCGATGGGTTGTCACACGGTCTGCGAGTTGTCCTATTTCTAAAACTATATAATTTTTAAAACATTCCCCAAAATGAGATAAAATCTTCAAAAATGATCATAACATATTTTATCCTCAAGTTTATCTCATGCCTTTCATTTTCCATCATAACATATAGTAACCCATAATTACCTCAAAAGTAAGGATCATATAAACTTTAATGGTTACCTTTATAATTATTACCTGAACTTCCACATGTATTGGTCATCTCGTACATGATTCATTAAAGATCATACCAAGGGTCAAGTGGTTGATCATGACTCCTTGATATTTGGTTTAGAACAACCACGGGTTTCCTCATTGAATCCTCCATTTTATCTAGTATCTTAGTCAGAGAACCACCATAGTTTCCTTCAAACCTGGTGTCTCTTTGGTGCCTGCTAGATCCACCCATTCACTAAAAATAGAAATGTCAGTGTGAGTATATCAACAAAACCATAATGTACTAATGAAGAAGGTAAACACTAAGATACACTTACTCATTTACTTTATCTAAAACTATGACTCTTTCTGAAATCCTAACCATTATGGTAATGTCACTTATGCTTAGAGAATACCCTAACCTCTAAAGTTATCTAAACCAACCTTTGATACAAACTATAAGGCCCCAGCCTTAAACCTTACATAATCTTGAGTTATCACAAGACTACACGTTGAGGATCTTTTCAGGTTTAGAGTTTTAGAGAATTAGATCATGAAACTTGCATTACATTCCACATTTAAACAAAGTGGTTACATAAAAGATAGTATTCATTATTCCCATCAACGGAAACATATTGAAAATAAAACATGGATTCTTTCTTGACACATCCTTAACACTATAATCACATCATGTACATTTCCCTTGACCTGTGAAAAACATTTCATAAACTTGGGATGAGCATAAAAAGCTCAGTAAGGGTTATAAAAATATGGAAAGCAAACATGAGTTCATATATACATAAGAATGAAATCATACTTTACCCATAAAACAAAGGAACTTTAACAAACCTCATCAAACCATGAATAAATCATAGAAAACATAAGACATAAAAGTAACTTGAGGCATTCAGATCATTATTACGTAGGGAGTAACCCTCCTGGTTACGTTTGGAATACCCATCACAGTATATTACCTAAATCTCTTCAGAGAAACCTTAACGTTTCACTCCTTCGCGTTACCCAATGCATTGGAGAGCTATATCGGGCTCACCCGCCCTTAGTTTATCACGGAACCACCCGTTTTCATAACAATGCCCAAGAACCATAACATAAATGTGTCACATAAAACATGCATAAAGGAAACATAACATTTCCACATTTCAATCACAATATAACATTTTAGTATATTGAAATATTGAATCCATTCAAAAAGAAACCATTTCCAAAACTATTTAAAACATTTAATAAAGAGATTTTTGAATCAAAGTGTCCCATACCACCTTGAAGCTTAAAATTTTAAACCATTAATATCCATATAAATAAATCCTTAAAACCATTTTGAAGACATGGATATTAATAAGAACAAATAATTACAACATTTAAAACGATATTTTGGTTAAAGGGGTTTTACCAAAATTATAGACACTTGAATAAAATAATTGGGGAATAACATTTAGTTAGAACTTTATAATATCATGAGAATAAATGGATTCATGATATAATACTCCAAAGGACAGTATATACACCATATAAGAGTGAATTGGTGCATAACAACAATGAACCCTCAATAGAAATGTCAAATGTGATGAAATCTCTTATAAAGAAGGTATCCTTAAATTAAGGACAAATCAATCTCAAAAATATGTGTGAAAAATATAAATACACCCAATATAAGTGGATATTAAGTGTAAAACAATAAAAGGTCATTCACACATATTCAGTGGATGACACATTCAATGACTACATGTTGAACCCAAAGAAATCGAAATTGGGTGAAAAAGTTACCTTGACAGCCTAACGGCATCACATCAAAATGAGTTGATGAGAGATAAATAGTGTATCTCATCACTTGGACATAAAATTTACATCAATAAGGATATATGATAACATATCCCAACATAACAATATGTAAATTAAAAGACCCAACAAAAGAAGTCTTTTAAAAAAAGAGGGTGAAAGGTTCCCTTACCGACTTGGGTATCTTTCAAAACATACACCCCATGAAAGAAGGACAATAGATCATTGATGTAAATACTCATATACGAAAGTATATTTTACAAAGAGTAGAATAATGGGCAGTAAATACACCACTCAATGGAATTTTTGGCAAATGTAGCATAAATCTCACTGGAATAAAAGTGAGATGAAAGATCCCTTACAAAAACTCGGCAGCCTAACAGCGTCACATAAAACTTCCGAATATGGATTGATGATATCAAATAGGGTATATCATCACATTAAAATAAAATTTATAGAAAGAGGAATATAAAAGAACATCCCCCAACATTACAAACATGAGCTTAAAAGAAGTGACATAAAGGAGAGTACTTAAAAAGAAAGAGAGAGGTTAGATCTCTTACGAAAGTTCGGCAGCCTAACGGCGCCACTCAAAACTCCCAAAATGGATTGATGAGAGAGAATAGGGTCTCTCATCACATGAAAATAAAAATAACAGTAAGTGTAATATAAAATAACATCCCAATAACAATAAAGATGAGCTTTAAAAGGAATGACATATAAGAGTGTAATTAAAAAGAAAGAGAGGAGTAGGATCCCTTACCTCGGGTCTGACTTGACTCGATCGTTCTTTAATCTCCTGAATAATAAACATGAGTTAATTTCTACTTCCTTAAGAACCTTTTTCAATTTCATTATTCCTTTTATATCACTTATTACCATCTCATAAACATTATGTAATCATTTAAGTTAATAATATTTTTTTTGCCGATATTTGGTTCTTAAGTCGAAAGTGGACTTCTTACAATTACATGTTGTTCGTGTGGCCAAAAGTATATTATATCCAGAATTGTATTCATGATGTAGATATCATATATGTCATATATATCCAGTACATTCATGCATTTATAACATTACATAATCATTTATAGGTAAGAAATGAAATGCACCGTTCATGGAGACGGTAAGCCGTACGTACGCATGAACGCTACTTTCATTTATATTTCGTATTTTATAGAATGGAATCATAGTGATATAAAGGTATATTATAATTACAGTATAATATAATATATAATATCATATTTCCATCCTTTATACGTCCCACATATGGAATTTAACGAATCAAATCACTTTGAGGGGGTGGTAGTCCGCACTTCCTTAAATGAAGATATCGCGTATACCCATAATGGAAGCCATAAAGTTAAGACAAAAATGAAAAATACAGAAGAATAAGTAAAACATAAACATATTATATATCATATATAAAAATAGTGACATTATAATGGCCACCTATGAAGGTGTTAAATGATTATTGAACAATCATCGTTTCGGGAGGGAGAATTTCGCCATCCACGGAAACCGTATGATCTTTAACCATTTGATGTAGTTGTGTGAGAGTGTAGCTCGAATAAATCTTATAACAACATCATAGTATATTTAAGATACTGGTTTAGTTACAAAAGAAGTAAATAAAAAGAGTTTAGGGGGTTGGAGAAGCAAAATAAAACAAATGAACAAGAGAGAATGAATTACCTTTAAAAGTGTAACTCCTTTTGATTTGAGACTAAAGGATTCCTTTGAAAGGATTATGCCCAAAGGGAATCCTCTGGGATTAGGAGAGGGATGTGGAGAGAGTAAATGGTCAGGGTTTGGCCGAGCCAAAGGCTTGAGGAGTGTGTGAAATGAGGTAGAGGTGGGGGCTTTTATAAGAGGAGAGGAGGGGTATTTTTAGAATGTAAGAAATATTACTTAATTTGAAAATGTGTTTCGGTTTTAAAAGGACCCAAATTGATATAATTCATGGATAAGGTGATAAGGGTTCTAAATCCACCCATCCAATAAGTTTTGGACATGTTTAGGTCATAGAGTTTACATTATCTTCTCAATTTATTTAAATCGTCATATAATGATGTCATCAGTGCATCATTATGATGTCATATATAATTTAATTTATTTAATGTCTAAAAATTATAAAAAACTTACTATGATGTAGGAAATCTTTTTATATTTCCAATTACTTTTTATAATAAAAAATCTGACTTGTATAACCCCAATTAAAAATTGTTATAGTAAAACATATCATGTTTGTGTCATTTTTACTTTTACATTAAATAAAAAGTTATTTATGTCATTTCCCAACCAAAGTGGATCCATGGGGTCCCCAAGTTGACCAATGTCTTGTCTTGGTCGGACATTACACATCCTATGACGTTAGGACATGTGTCAAGTTCATTTCATATTATTAAAACATTATTTTTACATTAAACTACACTAATTACCTCTAATCGCGATTAAAAACTTCATAAGTTACTATTCACCATTGAACCACATTTTACTTCTTAATGAAAACCATGTATGTCTGATTTTTGAAATTCAAAACACAAATATGACAAAATTTCATTTAAACGGAAAAAGCAGTTTTTATAAGTACCACTTCGTGGTGTCACTACTCATCAAAAATTGATGTTTTTCAGAAAAATCCCAAAAATTCACCCTAAGCTATATTTGATATTCCGAATTCAAAAATGAAGTCTATTTTACAAAATTCAAAACATATAAGCCAAATTAATTAATTTAATAATTAATTCCCGCTGTCAGAGTAAATAGCATGATTTTATGAAACAATAAGTATCAAAAGATTGACAATAGTTTAAATCTGATTTCAAAGTGAAATTAATTCCAATGACCACAATTGGATTTAATGGTAAAAATATATTGTAATTTCACTTTAAAACCAATTCAAAAGATAACTTAATAATATAAATAAATTAGATTAAAAAGAGGTTTTGAATTAAAATACAACATTTTACACTATTCATTAAAAAAATGAACTTTATCGGAAAGATACCAAAAATTTACACAAAGTACATTTTGATGTCCCGATTCTTAATAAGAGTTTTATTTGGTACAAAAGAATGTTTAAGAGTGAACAGAACTATATTTAATGATGGTTCAACATCAAAAGGTGATAAGTGAACCTTTAGTGAAAACTAGGGCATATACGCCTAAAATTGAATTCTTTCTGTATTTTAAGCCTCTATCCTTTATTGGATAAATGTAAAAACATTTAAAAACATATATAATCATATTATCATTATTTCTATCCATTCCCTCCATTACAACGGCTACATGTTAACTACCATTTAAAATAATATTATTTTATTATTAGAGTGCAACGTAAGATTCCCAAAAACTCGTTGTTGCGTGTTGGGTACGCCATCGAGCATAGCATCCCCTTTAAAGTCATATCAATATTTTATTCACAAATATGGATAAATATGAAAATTTCATATTCTTTATTTACCTGGGGTGTTACACACTGTGTAATCTAGTGTTGTACGAACAAGAATGTTTGGAACCTATGGATGAGATCCATTATTTTATTTCAATCAAAATTAAAAGAAAAAATTCATTTCTTTAAGGTGAACGAGAAATGAGATAGGAGGAACATATCTCAATATTCAGATTTGGAGAACAATTAATCTTTAATTGAAACAACTAAATTATTAACTGCATAAATCATCAACGAAAAAATAAATAATTATAATCAATTATATGACCTCTCTAATACCACTTGTAGGTTCTGGGCATAGTGGAATCACATTGGTGGGCTTTCCCAACATTAATTTTACTGTTAACAACAATCAATCAGATATCCATCATGATAATAAATCTCCATATCTTCCGAATATAATGAAGAACAAAAAAGAAAGAGGGGAGTCCTGGAACCGTAGATAGGATCATCATATATTGGTTATAATTAATTTAATTAATTAAAAAGAATTACCTTGATGGAATTTTTTCTTCATTGATGTTTCTGGTCACGATACGATGTGATCCATTATTGCAACATAGAATCCTGACATGGGATTTCTCTAGGGGTGATCCACACAGGCTCTATGTAACTATGTACTTCATCGAAGGGTTCTCCAGTTTCTAGCATGGAAGATCCTTTACTTGTGATGTCTTCCTTCGATCACCTTGATCGGGGTGAGGTGGATCTGTCTCTCAAAGAATGAGATCATTCTTGGTGGAAAACTAATTCTTTCTTGGCTTGAGAGCTTTTTCGAATACGTTGTGCAGAACCACCAAAAAATTGCTAGGCTAATGAGAATAATATATTTGGGATTTTAATTACCTAGAATAATAAAATAATTTAATTACCTAAAATAATTTACTCATTTAATTTAATTATTAGTAATACCCCATGTCTAATAATAACAGTTGACTATTATTATTACATGACATGTTCCCCAAGAATTATACCTAATATTATTTAATTAAATAAAAAATATTATTTTTCATAAATTACTAGAAAAAAATATATGGTGTGTATATTTAATATACACAGCGTGTACTTTTTTTTTAATTTTTCTTTATTTCATCCACCATATATATTAGACCTTGAATAATGGTTATTTATTTATAAAATAAATATCCCTACATTACTCGCTAATAAAAAAAATATTTTTCCCACAATATATTCCGTCTAATAACTAGTGTCTAAATAAATGCGATCAGGTATCCTTAAATAATTATTAAACCACAATCGGTAATAATCATTACATAACTTGTTAAATTAATATTTAACTGAGATACTTGGACACACATTGTGTTTTACCCTCTAGGCCTCTTTATCAGTGGAATTATGTAGAGCATACCTAATTCCCAAGGATAGAATCTTGCAAAACACAGACACCAATAGAGAAAGAAGTTAATGCCACACTGACATGTCACCTCTTACGAACACTTACCGTGTAATGTAATCCCTTTGTGTCGACATCTCTAATCATGCAGGTCACATGACAGTACCATCAACCCATGTGCTCAATTATTCTTTCTTTTAATTCCCAGAATTGAACTCTCCCATACCTTTTCATGGACATGGATTTATTTGGGCTATATCAATTCCATCATAGGGCCAGAGATATCTACTTCCGTTATAAAACAGAAGGGAAAAATCCTTTGTCGCATTATCTATTAATGCAGTATTACTTGCAATGCACCCAACGTATTCTACTTCACTGAGAACAGTGTATTGTCACTCATTTCTTCAACACATCTAAGTGTGTGAGTTTTAATACCCACTAATAATAATCTTAAAGTATAAGGAACAATACACACGTTTGCAGATAGGAACATCCAATGACACTATGAAATGTGGGTTTCCTACTGGAAGGTCTCGTTTTCATAATATCCTCATGGATATTACCAAGGTCACATACCATGAGAATGTTCCTCAATGTTTTATCAGTCCTCACCCCAAATGGAATTTATAATTTGTGTCCCTCAAATATCATCATCCGGCCATATTACATATAATCAAGAATAGTTTTATGGAAGATTCAGGATCCCATCATTGAAGGGATCCTCTATGACCCTTTAATGAAACATATATCCTTAAGATATTATCACATGAATTGTCATGTAAAATAATAATAAATATGTGATGAAGTATTTATTAATGAATAAATTACAATGTATTTGGTTCTAGGCCACCAACTCCAGATGATGTGTCATAGGAAATGAATCTGATCAATCCAACACTGACAAATAGATATCTTGGTGTCTAGATGAATCTATATCAAAGTACATAAGATGATTTCAATATGTTTGGGATGATCATCATGATAATTCGAGTACACCAAGATGTCAACCAAAAAAATTATGAAAAATCGATCCAGGTATTGTTGGAAGATTCTATTCATCAAGGTCATAAACTCCTCTGGTGCATTCAGCAACCTAAACTACATTATGATGAACTCATATGGGACATACCTGCTTCTATAAAAAATAATTTTTATAAATGAAGTCCTAAATATCAACTTATGATACCTCAATGTCAAGATCATCACCAAGAAAACACAAGATCCTCTCAACTTGTTAAATATATCTTTGATATACAAAATAGGATACTAGTTCTGCATAACAATCTGGTTCATCTTTTTGGTAATCATTGCAAACACATAGAGTCATGCTTTTCTTATTAGAAGAAAGCATTACAGAACCCCATGGAGACATAATTAGATTAATAAATACCTTATCCTCTAACTAATATAGTTGTTTCTTGAGCTCATGAAGGACTATCAGTGAAATTTTGTACAGTGGAAGAGAAACATGCTCAGCCACCGACATGAGGTCAATAGTGAATTCCATCTATCTCTAATTGGAAACCTGAGATGTCATCAGGAAAGACATCTTCAAACTATAACACATATAATGTAGATAAATATTTCTTTACACCTCCACCATCTAGAAAAATACCTGTAACCTGGGCTATATGCTCTCCCAATTGCTGAGTATTTGACCCTTCTCAAGATTCATGGATATGCCACTCTCCAAAGTGAATGTAATGGTCACCCTTAGGAGATGTAAACATTAATCTCCAATGATAACAATCAATGTGTCCTTGGTAGGAGACTAGTGTGTCCATAAATATAATTAGGTTGAAGCCAAACATAACAAGGATATAAAGATCCATAGAAAAAGATAATCCCTGACTTTGAGAGAACATCCCTTGCACAAAAAAATGCCTCTAGACCATACTTCTAAAGGTGTATCTATATTCATTACCCTACACACAAACTACACCACCATTATCAATCCATTAAAAATTATTGATGATATAATGGAATAATATGTGTCAATATCTCATAGGGAACTTGAAAATGTACATGCTACAAGAATAGTACCTCTTAATGTTAATGGAATACCGTCACTATCCAAAAACATTGGTTCCACTGTTTATAGTCCTCCTTACCCTCTTCCATATGATAATGTATTAATCCCCTGAGTTTCACCACTCTTATAATATGGGAACTGTTTTCCTGAAGATCCATTTGTACTGCCTCTACCACCTCGTCCAGTAGAACTCCATCTTCTAGAATGACATGGAGCAGAAGATCCCTTTCATGCACCCTAGTTCTGTATAACTCTTATATCACTAACCATATACCATGGGTTCTTACAAAACATATGTAGATTCCCCTTTTTTCTGTAAGAACAGAACACAATAAGTGTTTGGGAACAGTTCCTATGATAATGTCACGTCCTACCACACTGGTGAAAGACCAGTCCTTTTGGGTCTTGTGCAAATTGTCCCTCTATCTTGGTATTCTACTTACCACTACTCCGGATAACAATTACATAGAAATGATTACAATTCTAAGAACTATTACCCCTTGGCCATACAGAAGATACCACATGTCTTCCACTCGAAGCCTCCCTCCATTTTCCCTCACCTATAGAAGCATGATCTACCACTTTAGCAAACTTCATTAACCAAAAGATGTTATCTTTCGACTTAATATTTCACTCAATTCCAACCCAAAAATGTCTATTTATATATTCATCACATCCTACAAATTTTATAGAAAAGCATTACAGTTCTATAAATCATCCACCAAATTCCATCATATACATGCACCACTAATTCAACTGTAGGAACTTAGCTACTTTGTCGTACCTCGGTGCCTTTGGATAGAAGTTCTCTAGGAACTACAATAAAATATCATTCTAGTGCGTACCCTTTGCCTATCCAGTCTATACATGAATGTCCAACCAATGATTTTCTAATCATCGTAACTTTTAAGCAGCCAAATTTTCTATCTTCTCACCTGGAGTCTACTAATGGTCAAGTATGGACTGGATAGACTCAATCTAGAACTCATCTCCCTCAGGTCCACCCTCTCCAGTAACATATAGAGGTTTGTAAAATTAAAACTCTCATGTAAGGTTATGTATACTCTTTACTACCAACCATGGGTCAATTTACTTGAATTTCATGTATTGTGAAAATTTCCCTTGGAACTACTCCCATACTTCCTCACTGGGCACTATCAACACCTCAGGTTCGATTGTTGTAAGATCAACACCTACAATAGCCTCTTTTTATCCTCTCAACAAGAGTCATCATTAAGGTATAACTCTATAATGAAAGAAACACATAATATGACTCAAAAATAAAGTTTATCACTTTTACATAAGAGGAATAATTAAAAAATTAATTTCCCAAAATCGTTCCATGCAGTCATGACTGAGGCACTGTCACTACCATTAAACATCCTACTCCAGAGTCTTAGTTATCTAGGGTAAAAGAAATATCATATTCAATTTTCACATTTAGAAACCCATTTATTCATATTATTTAATAATTTTAGAACTTCCAAATTCATATTATAAACCATTTTCAATTTAATTTCACAAGAAAAGAAAATCAAATGATGTTCATCCACTTACCCAAAACCCATTTTCCATGCACGACTAAAATGATTCATGTCACCCCCCCCCCCCCCGAGGGCCTAAAATGATGCATGAAGACTCAAATATCATGCCATTCCATGCCACAATTCTTTTTTAATAAAATATTAAATAATATTTTCATATCACACAACATGTGTTTCACATGAGGAGAAATAATTTGTAATCATATCAGGAATGAGAAATAACAATAATCCCACCATGGGAACTTGGGTTTTCCCCTATACATGGGTTTGATACTCCCATTAATGAGATCATGTCAAATACTAAACTCTTCTATTATCTTTTAAACCATTACACAAATAGTAATACAAAATAAAAAAATAAATTCGGGCTCTGATACAACTTTGTAATGTCCCACCTAGGGTAACATACACTAGTTCCATGAGTAGGTCACATGACCTCTAGTGTTCCTCCCCACACACCAGAGGCTGCTAACTATCAGTGAGGGTCTGATATGTCAATAGTGGAGAGTCTATACCATATTTTATTTGAGTACTAAACTAGTGGAAATAAAGAAATTGGAGCGGAAGAATATATTACCATAAAAATACCAATATCTGAAGATAATAAAGACATGAAATACAATATCAATCTAAAGAAGACTGCATTCCATGCTAACGTATGTCTTAAGTGTCTAAAATGATAACTGACTAAAGACACGTAATTAATCCCCAAATTGATTATATCAACTAATAATAATAATATTACATAATTAATTGCAGAATTAATTATCAAAAAAAAATAATTTCAACATCCCATAATTAAATCCACCATTATTAATCACAAACCATAATCCCTAAATAAAATAATTAAACCGCATATTATTTATCAAATTGAATAACCCATATATTGTATAATTATATCCCCAGTAAATTATCTATTTTAACAATACCTCAATTATTCAATTTGAAATATTAAGACACAGTTAATGAATTAAAAATACAAAAAATTTCTTGAAATTCTACAAATTTCATCCACGTATCAAAATCTGGAATTTAATATTAGTTGAGCTACCTGAATTCATCGACAAATAATCTCCCAAAGGAAATACCCAAAAATTGATCATCATAGAGATGTAGAACGAGATCTGAATCACAAATGACTAAATCAAGATTAATGAAAATAAAGATCATATAAATCCAAAGGTGGATATAGAAGCATATATCTTGATCTCACCAAATTTATTTATACTTATCCATAATAGTGGATTAATTCACTAAAAGAGAGTATAAATAACTGAAGAAGAATGATGAAATAACCATGAGAGGAGTAGAGCATAGATCTAGGATTTGAATCATAATGAACAGAGGTTCGTAGGGCTTGAAATGTGTTTGGAGAACTCCAAAACATGATAGACCTCCTAGGGTCAGATGGTGGTTGAAATATGTGAGTTTCGTTGGTTCAAGAAATTTTTATAATTAAATTCAGGTGAAATTTAAAATCGAACTGGGTTTTCTGGGTAGGGGGCATGGTTTTCCCTAACTGTATACCTAAATCGTGTGCCAGTTATTATGGGGTTGAACAGTTACTCCATAGATGGTATAGGGCTTGAAAAACAATGCACCAACCATGAAATTTCACTCTGTCTTGGGTTGCATAGATTTCATTAATTGAGCCCCAACCGTGCACAACCCCTTCTTCCATTTTTCAAAATAATTCACCCAAACTAACATCAATGTAAAACCAAAATGAAAAGTTCAAATTACAATAAAAAGAGTAACTATAAAAAAGCCCAAGAAAAATCAAGAAAAGGTAAAAATTAGTCAATAATTTTTTAATATTAATTAAATATATTATTATTCAATTAAATTTAGAATAATTAAAAATAGCAGAAATAACATTCACAATTGAACATATCACAAAAATATTAATAGAATATAAATTAAAAATTAAAAAGTATAAAATGGATCAATTACATAAAAAACTAAAAATGGATAAATATTAAAACTGAATAAATAATATTGATCAATAAAAATTCATACATATACACACATACATATGCATTGATATACATGTACAGATACACAGACTTACATATACATTTATATATACACATACAAATACACCTACATATACCCATCTACACAAACACTTATATACATAAACCTACACATACACATGAACATGCATATATAACTAAATACACATACTTGTATATCTACATATACAAATACCTAAAATTATATATGCATTCTTGCGTATACAAACACATACATATACATACATACAAATACTACATTAACATACATATACATGCACATACAGACAAAAATATGAGTGGACATGATGGAGGAAATGCTTTAACACACACACACACACACATACACAAACACACATACAAATTCATAGACATATATATGTAAACAGAAATGAACATACACGTACACAAATAAACATACACATATACAAACATATAAACACATACACATACACATACACATACACATACACATACACATACACATACACATACACATACACATACACATATACATACACATACACAGATACAGACACACACACATACACATACACATAAACAGACAAGTACACATAAACATACACATACACACAAACATACACATACACATACACATACACATTCACATACACATACACATACTCATACACATACACATACACATACACATACACATACACATACACGGACACATACACATACACATACACATACACGTACACATACACATACACGTACACATACACATACACATACACATACACCTACACATACACATACACATACACCGACACATACACATACACATACACATAAACATACACATACACATACATAAACATACACATGCATAATTCAATATATAGACATACAAGAATGCGTACACATACACATTCATACATTTTCATAAACACGCATTCACATACATACGCATACACACGAATATATACACATACTACATAAACTTACACAAACATACACAATCATATATAGACAGACACAAACACAAAAACAAACACAAATACAAAGACATACACATACACATACACATACGCATACACATACACATACACATAAACATACACATAAAAATATACATACACATACACAAACACATACACATACACATACACATACACATACACATACACAAACACATACACATACACATACACATACACATACACATAGACATACATGTACACATACACATACCCATACACATACACATACACATACACATACACATACACATACACATACACATGAACATACACATACACATACAAATACACATACATATAAACACTCACATACACACACACACATATTCACAGACAAACACATTGACATGCGTATTAATATACACAGACACACACACACAAACACACACACATAGAGATATATATATTCATGCATAAAAACATACTGTCACATACACATACACAAACACTTACACAAACAGTTATACATACACATACAAAAACATAAATGCTTATACATACACACTAATAAAAATACATATTGATAAAAATACATAATAATATATATGCAAACACACACATACACAAACACACACACATATACATGTGCTTACATACACATACATTTTCATACATACTCATACTATATAAACATACACATGTCACATAAATATTCAAATATTCAAATTTCGTATACATACATACACATACATACACATACATACACATACACATACTCATCTATACACATGAATTTATATCCACATAGAAACACAAACATGCAAACACATACATATCCACTTACATTCACACACATACACACAAACATATACACACATAAACATTCACCTATACGGAACACATACAAATCACAACACTTGCATAAACAAACAACGTAGACAGAAAGTCATATACATACATCCACATTCATACAAATTCATATACATACATACAAATTCATTAATATATTTTTATAATTAAATAATAATAATATAAAATTATTAATTAAATTTTGAATGAAATATTTAAATAATTATATTAATTTATATTTTTATAATTGTTTATAAAAAATATCATATATTATTTATAATCATCATCATTATATTTTATAATTAATTTATATTAATATTAAATTAAATTTTTTAGTGATTTTATTTAAATTTTATGATTATATATATAGTATTATGGACGTCTAATTAATATAATTTTATTAGTAAATTTTTTATAAATTATATATATATATACATTAATTTTACTTATATATACTTATTTTAATGTGAATATAATTTAAAATATATGAATATTTATCTAAAAATTAAATTATTCTTTTTTGTACATTATTAAGGGTTTTTATGAAGTAGTTGGTTGAGATTTTATAAGTGCTAAGAAATGTGATGATAAGGTGGAATATTTATTAGAACTGAAATAAGAGTTGAAAAAAGGTACCATTTCCTATTTTCTTTTTTTTATCACTGATAAAAGATACCTTTATCAGCACATATAACTTGCTCTAATAAATGTTCCCCCTTTATCAACACTGAAAATCACATGATCTATAATATAGTTAGTTCTATGTTATTTCATTGCATAAACATGTCTAAAGAGTGGTCCTAATGCATTCCTCATCATTATTAGATATTTCTCACAATATCCCTATGTATTATTTCTTTATATAATATTGAAAATTTTACTTTTACGGGTCATATATATTTCGAAGAAAGAAATTAATTTATACAGAAATAATTTATTACTAGTACCCTTACATTCTTATTCTTAAGACATTTTTTATTTATCCTTTTATGTTTTAATTTATTTTCCATTTTTATAAATACAAAAATATTTATACAATGATTTATTGTTTTAATCAGAAATTTTTAATAAATGGGTATTTATATCAATATTTTAAATCATCCTTATTAATTATTGTGTCATGAACCATCCTGGATACCCTATTGCACTAAAACTTGACTCAGACCTAACATAGCGCAATGTGAATTCCAAATAGCAATGGGTTTGTTAATAGATCCTAGCATTATGTCATGATCATAGGGTGATTTTTTCCAAAATTCCATCGAAGAAAAATGAAACACTATGGTATGACAACACTCATCAAGGAGAACATACCCGAATCAAATAAGTAAAATAATACCCAAATAGTACATCATCAAAAGACAAACCATCCACGAAAAATCATTCTTGTAAGTAAATTTAATATATGGATCATGTCTTCAAAAGAACCCACCATCACTCTAGGCCCCATGAATCTTGTACACCCAACACCTCAATGTAAAAATATCCCTTTATGTGGACTTAAAATATGATAATCTAAAATTGACTAAAGTTGAAGGTAGGGTGTGACAAAAATATCATAGTATGATATAATTAATTATTAAGTAAGTAATTCGAAACTAATAAACCATTTATTCTTCTAATTTAAATAAAATCTGGAATGGCATGGAATCCACATATATTCACAAAATAATGAGTTAAAATAGTTAAATATTGTAGATATATCATAACATGATTAAATGGACCTTTAATATGAAATATTTATATTAAATAGCTAGCATGAATAACATAGTTCTAATGGATTTTAATCATAAAATAAAAGTGCATCGTAAAACCATAACATCTTCCATGTAGTATGTTAGTTTACGGTTGAAGTATACTCACACACATAACATATCATGTGTTTATATATCCCATGAATCATGCCAATGCATTAAAAAACCATTAAGGGAAAATCACGTCGACAAGTTTTTTTAGTGTTTTGATCCTAAATCCCATTCTAGGGGGTCGAAATCATCATTTTCTTATTCATCACTAACTAAAAAGGATTACATGTTCTTTAATAAATCAAATAAATATGGGGAAATTATTCATTTCAAAACAATACATCCTTAAATTTTTAACTTCCCAGTTTTAAATTTTTATCATACCCTTTTCTATTTCAAAATAAAATAATGGTTTCCATCATTTTCAATCATTTCAAAATTATCTTACAGTATATTTCATTATCTCAGAGATAAATCATAAGAAAATTTCATCATATCAGTTATCAATTCAAGATATAATTCTCTAAAATCTATCATGTTAGAAAAACTATTAAAAACTATTTTTATTCTAAATCCATTCCTTAAAAATCAAGGGTCATAAATAAATTAAATTCCAATTTCAATAAAATAAGAAATAATGGTTTTATATGAATGTAAAAGGCATATGGAACCACCTACGATTAATCTAGTAATTTTGAGTTCAAACAAAAGAATAATAAATTATAGTAGATAGAAGTAGGTTAGAAAGACCAAAAATTAATCTCATAGAGTGATAGAATACATCCTTGTGGGTTAGGATTTGAGATAAAAAAATGGAAGATTCAAAGTGCTACTTGGTATACATAAGAAGACAAAAATTAAAATGAGGATCAACAAAAAAAGTTGATTTTAATATATGAATCTAGGAAATTAAACCCTATGATAACAAAACCATGTTGCAACCCACATTTTCATACCATAATTCAACTGAGAATGGAAGGACCAATATGTAACCTCCTCACACCATACCATAGCTACCCCTGGTAAAACCAGTATCCTTAATAAATGTTACAGACCTTTCCTAAATATTATTCACCCAAAGAAAGTTTGTATTATAGCCCATACAAAACACCATAGAGTAGACTATATATGTAGTGTCATTCCATCATTCTAAACCAAACATCTATTCTATAGTGATCCCTCCAAATTGAATGGAAAAAGTTTTCAAAAGAGGGATACATCATAAGACAATACCCATGCCATAACTATGGAAAAATAAAATTTGTATTGATAAATGGTCTACAGGGATCCATGGTGAATCCTTCTCCATACAAGATGCATACATGAATCATATAAACTGGATCTGTCATAGCCAAAAAATTACTTGGTGAATCCCATTATAGAAAACCTACGTTGTTTTTCCCTAAAACTAAAAAAAAACACACTGAAAAAATAAGAAAAAAATAATGAAGGAAAGAAGTATCGTAAAGATGTAATAAAATGATAGAACCACCCCATTATAAACAGTTTGTGTAACGAAAATTCCTGTTAATATGATTTAATATCACAGGGATAAATCAAATTCTCTCCCATCAATGCCTAAGGTTCCTACACCTTATGTGTAGCATAACCATACTACCATAGAACAAAGACTAAAGTTATAGTATTCCCAGGAAGAAAAATTATCTTGTAATCCAAAACCATTATTTCATGCTCATTCAAGGATATATCAAGATCAATATCATGGTCTTCAGAAATAACACCATGAGAAGGGTCAGAATGATTCCCCCTAATCTATAGAAAATGAAACACATTGTGGATCCAATTTTGTTATGGTAGAAGTGGAAGGAGAAAACACAATTTCATAATCTTATTAATAATATCAGAAGGACTTTCAAACATCAGTGCAAGAATTCATTGATTCTCAATCCATATGTTACCCAACCGATGTAAAACTCTAAAAAATAATTGGTAAATAATTGAAAATTTAAATGGTAGTTGATTACGATAATCATAGGATTTTTATCATAATTTTGATGTAGCAATTCTCTAATGAATTAACTAAATCTTGGTTTTCATCTATTTAACCAAATTAGGTCCAACCTTGGATGATTCACCAATCACCAACAAAAAACCAGTATTAAAAAAAGTGGTCGTACAAGGAATCATAATGTTCAATCCTGATAGAGTACTGGTCATATTTGTTATAGGAAAACCCAACTTGTTTCGAATGGCTTTCCTAGGATTTACCAATGTCAATAATGAATGAATGAAGCATCTACTAAAAAATTTCATAGCTCATTATTTATTGTAGTCATTCAATGGATGGTATACTATTACCAATCAGACATGAGATCTCATTCCCTCATGGATTAATTTCAAAAAATGTGATTTAAAATGAGATCCAGAATATAGAAGAGGGAACCCCATGAAATTATACAATCACATACATAAAGGGACTTCTTGAATAATCATATTTGGTTTTGCATAAAATGGGAATATATTGACATTATTTGGCTAGGTTATCAATTGATACACATATCACATTCTCCATTATATGTGTACATGGAAACCCAAACATAGAATTCAAAAAAAATCTCACTCCACATTGAATTCGGCACTATGAGTGAATGATGAAAAATTGAAGGTCTCTGGTGAACATCGTTGACATTGTGGTAGTTATAAGAATGATATAAAAGGTATGCATGTATGATATGATATATATGAACAAAAATCTTCACTATATATAATATAAAAACTTCAGGGAACCTAAGTTAACCTCCCTTTGGGAACTATGACTATACCCCATAAAAAAATATCTTATTTTAAAAAGAAGAAGGTAATGGTTTCAAAAAAATAGTATGCCCCCATAATATAACAAAAACAACCCTATGATGTAACCATGATAGTGATATACCCTAATGTTGTGAAATATATCATAAATCCTCTACCCCAAAAGATTCTCCTCAAGAACAGAGGATGTCCATAGAACACTTTCCAAATAACCATAGTCTCATTATTCTAAACTCCCAAGTGAAAATAAGTAAATATTTCCATAAAATTATACAAATTTGAGGGTTATTTCTATTATTGGTTTATAATTTTTATTACCAAAGAATCTATAATGACATTTATCTTTTTTGGATATATGTAATGTAAAAATTAAAATAATGTATGTACTCCATGCCTCATCTACGTTGAAGGATCGAATATATTTGAGAGAATTTTTAACTCAATATGTTGTGGTTGTAATGAATGATAAACACACGTTGAATATTTAATTACTCCAACTATTAGGATCATATATCACATCCTTGAGTATGTGACCATGAGATGTATAAATCTTCTCATGTGGAATAATCAATCATGAATAACCAGTTACTAGAATTCACCCTTCTCAAGGATGAATCCCAAATCTAAACCTAATACCCCATAGAAGATCATATAGACTTGCACAACCTCTTGAAGAGTAATCATTGGAGGATAAGTAAAAAAATTATCTTATAAAATAATCTCTGAGATTTCACATCACACAAGAATATGACTCCCTTATTAGTGTGAGTGGTCATTGGAGAATTCAACATCAATAATTATTGAACAAAACTACAGTACATCCCTGTGAAACCCAAGAAGAAAAAAATATCCCACGAATTATTTGGATTCTCCCATTTACAAATTCCATTTTAATTTTTAGAATAAACTAAAGTACCTTGTTTTGAGAAAACATTCCCTTGGAGGTTCACATCTAAAATCGATAAATAACACTTCGAGAGATTCGTGTATGTTTAGTGAGATCATAATATCTCTAGAATTACTATTAACTAATTTATATTATCCTACTTGAGTATTATTAATCCATTACATCTTAAAAAAATAAAATTATGAACGAGAAAATGTACTCATGGAATATCATATTCATCAATTCTATAAAGACTGTAGGAGATTTTTCTAGACCAAAGTGCATAAAAAGATAGTCATAAAGGTCATACTTACTCTTAAAGTATGTATTATGCATTCAAAAATCCTTTCAATGAAACTAGTGATAAGAAGAATAAATTTTAATCATGGGTAACAACTTATTCCCTTTCAACTGGTCAATGAAATAATCAATACATGGAATAAAATAATTGTTTACTCCATCACATCATTCTGTATTTTATAATCCTAAAAAATGTGAATTGTCCCATCATTCTTCATAGAAATAAGTATAGGATCTTCCAAAGGTGACACAATTGGTCTTATAAATACATTCTCCAATAAGTTTTCCAACTATGTATTCAACACTTTCATTTCAGTTGGTTCCAAATGGAATGTGGGATTAGGAACGAGCTAAGTTACATGTATTAAATCAATCGACAAATCCTCTTTTCTTACATGTGGTAAGCCTGAGAAACATGATGGAAACACATTGGTAAACTAAAATAAACTGTAGGGATATCACCAATTAATTATTCATGCTCCTAGTCAAAATAAAACACTGATATCACCCTACATAACTATAGAAAATATGGTATTTATCTTCATCACTTTCGGTCCCCTTATACTTGAAAAACATGGATCCCCCATTTGTAATAGTAAAAGAGACACGAAAAATATAATATTCTTCTAAGACTTCTGAGAAATCAGCCAATAAATATTGAGAATAATGTTAAGAGCTTTTACGTTGAGGAAAAAAAATTACATTTGATCTTAAACTCATAATGAGATAAATTGAGAGAGGGATATTGAAGACTATGATCTCTCTTTGTTTTATTGGATGTAAAAATATACATCATATAAGATATTATATTTATTCGATGATTTATAAAATCAATAACACAGGATAATATGAAGGATTTAGAAGAAAAAGTATAAAATAAAAATTTCACTAATGTGGAAGTGGTAGTGACATACCATTTCACTATCATTAGTTTAGAACTAGCTTCCTATAGAGTCTCTTCTACTATGTAAAGATCCATCGTTCAATATTTCGGGGATTTGAACCCATTACTTCTGGAAGAATATAATTTCACCATAGTAAATTTTTTTAATTAATGATACCATTCCACTATGTGGTGTTGAAATAAATTATAGAACATATATAACTTACTTGAGAGTTGACAAAAACTACATATCATGGGTGCCTCAGTGAAAACCCTTTTCAAATACCCATCCTTTCCACACATAAAGATAGTAATTGGGCCTCATCAAGGAACTTCAAAAGGTCAGGATGACACCAAAAATCTAGAACCACTATGATTCTAATCACCAATTCTTTACCCCATAAATTAACTAATATAATTAACATTGGGAGAAAAATGAACACCAATCATCCATGACATACTATCAAGGTAAATCACAACCATCAATTATATACCCAATACATTATCAAAAGAAGTGACTATCTACATGAAAATCATGGATAATATGTCAGATAAATGACCCATATTATATCTTCATTACCTTAATTAATTATTTTTAAAACAATAGGAGAATAATTAATAATATTATAATAATCTTTCACATACTGTGTCCCATTACTCTCACATTTAAATTGGATAAATAATTTCATATAAACATCGAAAAACATAGAATCTTTATATGATGGATCTATTAAAATTAGTCTGAAGACTTTTTACTACAAGACCTCATCATTATTCACCATCATAATTAAATCTCACAATTTTAATGTCCCTCTAGATTTAATGTGGATCATTTCACTTTTACAGAATCAGGTATTTCCAAGAACATTAATAAAATCTCAATATTTTTCAACCAATATTCATCCTCTTGATGAAAATACAAGCATCAGAATCATTCTGGCTTCTAGAGAAGAAAATATTGAGCATGATTTATATATTTATAAATTTTAGGTTCCACAATTAATGCTTGAACGAGAATGGGTGCATCAACCTTTCCTAGATGTTAGATAGTCCAAATAGTTTCTTAAAAATATTTTGTTCATCTAGATGGTTTTATGGATGTGGTTTTTCTCCTCAAATTTCATTGTAAACATATTATTAGAGGTATGATTTTGCACAAAATCATCAAAAAAACAAAGTGAAAATATGAAAGCATACTTCAATCAACAACTCAAACAAGTGGTACTATAAAATCAATTCCATCAGTAAAATATAATAAAATTATATTTCAGATAACATGGTTCAATTTATTTTTAAAATAAACTTTTCCAAGACACCCATTGTCACATAAGGAATGTTACAATGAGAAATTGATAATTAGTCACATATATTTACCTCTTATATCCCATCAACCCTACCACATGTTTGTTAAGACATCTTAGGGTAAATATTGACATCATGGAATGATGAAAAAATTATTCATATGAAACCATATTTTCATTAACTATCTTTCATATCATAGTAAGGTAATACAAGAGTTGGCCATGAAGTATCCTATAGGGTGTTCCCAATCTCCGTAAAATTACGACTAGAACATGGTACCATATCAAGATCAAGGGTAATTAATACTGACACAAAACAGTACATGATTAATGATATAAGGCAGTTTGTAAAAACTACTCAAGGAGAATGTACAAGAATTAAATAGTAAAAAACCCAATGAATACATCATCAAAATACAAATGATTTGAAAAATAATTTTTTAGAATTCACATGTAATAGGTGGATTAGAACTCCACCTGTCAACACTATCATTCTGAGTACCGTGAATCAAGTACACCAATCACCTAAAATAATGGAATTCCCTTTTTATTGACACGACATAATATAATCAATAAAATCATGAATTACTTGGTAGGGTATGAGAAAAATATCCTAATAGGATACCGCCACTAATTTGATAGGAAATTATATAACAATATACTTTTCATTCATTCAATTTTAAATAAATTACATAGGTAATGTCATGATAATATTTTTAGCAATGAATTATTTCCAATTTAAGATTATTTTAGAAAAAAAAATATTCTTAAAATGAAATTTTATTTAGTAAATTTATATAATAATGATGGAATGAATAAAACAATTCTAAAGGAATGTAATAATCAAATTAATTTACATCACATAACCATGTAATTAGCCCTATAGTAAGAGGGTTTTTCGTTCAATTAACCTCACACTTCTCAATCATTTATCACAACTCAAGTGTGCACTTGGCCCTTATCTCAAGAGAATGAAAAAACACACCATCAGGGTGAAATCAAGCTAATATGGTTTTTAATAGTGTTTTTTATGTAAATACATTTCTAGAAGCTTTGAGAATAAAATGTTTTGTCTTAATTTCCACTAACTACATAGGTTTATTTGTTCTTCAATACATTAAATAAACATCATAAAATTAATAATTTCAACCCTATAAATAATAAAAATCATAATTTCCATTTTTCAGGATTCAACTTACCCTTTGCAATTTCAATAAAAAGTTATTTCTTTAATTTATTTTAAGGCTCCCATAATCATCTTCCATTTTAAGACATTTTCTCACAAAAAAAATTGAGTCATTTTATCAAATAATTATTCAATTCAAGAAATATTTTAAAAAATACACCAAGTTCATCAAAAACTCTTCCAAATGTGTTTTGATTTAAAAATCAATTCCTCAAAAAAATAACCAAATAAAGGTTTGGAAATCAATTGAAATCTCATTTCAATAATGTAAGCATTCAATGACTCATGAGAATGGAATAGCCTTAGGAAAAAACATAAAATTAATAAAATGATCAAAAAATAAAACATCAATAAGGGAAATGAAAAGAAGTGTCATTAGAATAGAATTTTAATAAATAATACTTAAGAGAGATTAGATGCATCAACTATTTCTTTGATCCAAGAGGAAAATTCATTAGAGGATTGAAAATCCTCTTTAGAGACTTCAAAAACAAAAAACACAAATGATGTTCATGTGGTACATGTTTATGGTAATGTAGATCTTGGAAGAATTTATGACTACAAAAACATAGAAAAGACCACATGACCCATATCTACACAATAGTTCATCGAAAAATGGATAGACTACGATTTAGCCTCATCAAACCTTGTTGAAGCTACAAATAGTCAATCTGACTCCTAAAAACATGTAACATACCTCACTTATATCCTCTTGACTTGGTGTAAGGCTAAAACACAACCCATATCACACAATATATCCATTCCCAAATATGTAGTTCTTTATTAAATCACTCATGTTGATCCTCCATTCCACATTCTTCCCTCTACATAGTAGGTCCACATATTTAGAGTGTGGATATAGTGTGACCCAAATTCATGATGTAATTTTGATAAAAATGGATTTAGATTTGAAAAATAATTTTTACAGTGATGTGACCTTATTTTTTAATAGTTTTCCACATCTTTTTATATAAATTTTAATGATTTAATTAATTTATTTTAAACTTTTTTTCTAAATAATCATCATTTTGTAATATTATTATTAAATATATTACGTAATCAATTTTTAATAATTAATTATGAATTTTTAGTTTTTTAAATAATTATTTTAAGACTTATTATATTTATCAATTTATATAATTTATTAATTGGTTTAGTGTTATTATTATATTAATAATAAATGACATAATTAATTTTTTTATTTAAGTTGAAATTTAGGTCCAGTTTATGTTTTATTCTTTAATTTTTTTAATAATTTAATTTATGTTTTATTTATTGGATAACATTATTTATGTTTATATGTTTTTCTAATTAATTATAGTTTTTATATAATAATTTATTTTTCATTTTATTTAAGTTTTTAATTTCTTAAACATTATTGCAGATTTAACTGGTGACATTTTTCTCACCCTATAACGGTCACACCATTTCCAACTATTTAATATTCCACCATAACCCTCCTTTACAGTCTCACCATGTCACGGAACCATAACCCATTACTGTAGCATCGTTCTTCCCTTTTCTATTCCACAAAAACATCCTCCTAGAACTGGTTCCTTACCTTTACAATCTCACCCCTATCATGGCACCATTTCTCATTAAACTATTTCCACACAAGTCGAAATGTCTCTCTCACACTGTATTTTCTTCATGGATTCATCTTACTATGACATCACACATCCTAGTGACAATATCATCCTAGCCTGCCCATTACACTGTTTCACCTTCAGCCTTCAACCTGTGTTCGCACCATCAGTGCCTCCTCACACCAGTTCCACTACAAACCCATCCATCCATTGTTCCCTATCTCACTAAAATCTGTGAACATCATTCATGGAATGGTCACACCATCTCTCTATCACCTATCTCACCCACACCACCTCAAATCAATAACATGCAGCCTCTAACTAGTGTTTCAATCAATGAACTGATCAACACTAAAACCTTATCAGATGTAAAAAAATATTACCAGATCTGGAACTCAAAAGCAGCAATTTTCCAGATGTAGAAGGATAAAAACCTAAGACTTCATAATATTTCCTCAACCAAAGCCTCTTCATGGGTAAAGGAACTAACCATGAACATAGTTTCACGGTATTCACTCGACGTTTCTGGTGATGTTGAAGTTTATTGAAGCCAATAATGTTGAGTTTTGATTTTAGAACTATATCTTATTATGGAGACAAACTTGATCGAACCATAGTATCCTGTTGGTGTTCATTTTTTTGATCTCTCGAAGGGACTTTTAATCAAGGGTTTCTGTTGTAATGAAGAATCCTTTTTCGATTCAATCCAAAATTTGTCCTAGCTCTAGAGTTTCTAGGCAGAAGTTGAGGTGAAGCTGATGCGCAAGGGAGATCAAACAAATACCTCCCATATCTCTGATGAAGAATAAGATATTGTGGGGTTGAAGATGAAATTAAAAAAAGATAAAATGATAAAATGATAAATAAAATAATAATAAATAAAATAAAATTAATAGTATTTAAATATAAATAATTGTATAAATTAGATAACCAATTAGAAAAATATTATTTAACATTAATAATTATTCAATAATTATAATAACCTGAATTATTATAATAATTTAATAAATAGTTAAATTTTTTATATTTATAAAATAATAACTACAACTATGTTAATTAATACTAAGAAAATAATAATAAATAGATTTATTACAAATCACTTTTATTATAAACTAAGTTACATTTAATCTCAAATTAACTAATTAAATGATTATTTAGTTATGAAGATTCACATTTTACTTTAACATCAAAATTAATTATTTTTATTAACGGTGGAGGTTCAATGAAGATAAGAAATCCTGACTAGGTTCACTCCAATAAACTAGTTGGGAGTTATTTATGAGGTAAAAAGTAAAATGACGTGTTTTTTAGTAAAAAAACTTGTGTATGATGGTTTTGTGAGATATATAAATTGGGTTGGTGGAGGTATGTAATGACTTGCTACTCGTGATAACGGAATATAATGGAGAAAACAGAGAAGTATAGTGAGAGACAATCATTCCATCACTCAACACAACTAATGATTATTTTTTTGGAGTAAGAGCGAAGTAGATCCTGGAGATCCAAGGGAATCCTCTTCTTAAATATCAGATTACAAGAAGTAAATCAAAATTGTAATTCATAGGGGAGTTCTATATCTCTTCTATTTCTCATCAATACATTTAGTTTTAATTTAATGCTTTATTCTTCATTGTTGAACATGGTAGTTTGCAAAAAATAAGATTTAGGGGAAATTCTAGTTCAACTGGTTATCTTTTATCTTCCTTTTCACATTATCATTTTAATGTATTCAGAATTGAGAAACAAGATCAATTCTAAATTCATTCAATTTCATCATTCCACTAGAATTCAATTTTTAATTCCTTTATAATTTGGTGAGATTAATTTTGGAATCTTTCTCTAAAACATTTTATTAAAAATTGATGTATTCAGAACCAATGGTCAGTCAGCTCAGTTGTTTTTTTCAAATCTTAATCCTAAATTTGATCCTTCATTGGAGTATAAAACTCTAATATTGATCAATATGAGTGACCTATTTCTTGTCTAGGTAATGAGGTTAGTAATTTTAGTGGTAATTTTTGAAAGCATACTTGTGAAAATGAAATATTTTGAAACACTAGGATAGAGGTTTCCCAGATCACTGCACTCTGATTGTTCGTATCATAGAATTACATATTTATTTTTTTTAGTATTTTTTAATAATCCATGTTTCAACATATTTTAGATCAAAAATAAAAAAATTTGGTGTTACTTTACTGCCTTATAAAAACATAAGAAATATAAAAGTTAAAAAATTTAAAAAAATATAAAAACCACTCCCACTACAGACAAAAGTGGTATTTTTAGAAAATAAATTTGTATAACATCCTTCCATGTGGGTTTGACCTTATTTACCACATATATAGTAGTAATAATAAATCATATATTTTAATATTTTACCCAACTTCAATTAAATTCGGGCCTCAATTTTTGGAAACATTTCAATGGAAGGGCACAAGTGACCACTATTACATTAAAAAATCATAAGAAAAGCACATAAAAATATTTAAATAATTGATTTTTTTAAAAAAATTGTGTTTCAAAAAAATATGTACTATGTTACATATTTTACTTTGTGTTTTAAAAAAAATTAATTCCTTTTTTATTTTACTAATATTCAATTTTTTGTAATACTATTTATGCACTATAGTTCTACTTTTGATTGTGCTGAATTTAATTGTTTTATATTTGAATGAGCACTAGATCTATTGTTCATAGGTTACAACCCTGAAGGTTGAATTAGATAAACACCATACCACTCATAATAAGTAAACTAAAACTAAAATGTAAAATTTATATGAGAGATTTTCTGATCAACCAATCTACATCACTTCCAATAAGAACTCTTAGAAAATGAAATGCTTAGGAGGAGGTAATTCTAACTCCCTCATGTTTCTAAAAACCATTATTCTATTATAATTAATCATAGAGCTAGAAATTATGAGTTGAAACTGTCCCATATTTCACTATTTCATGACTTTCATGGAATCCCTAATGAGGCCTCTCTTACATTCATTAGAAATTTCTACAATACTGTTCTTCAACATCCTCTGTTAAGAATTACTTAATATGAGCATAGAATTATAGTTTTTATGTTTTGTCTAAAAGGGAATGTTAGGAACTAATTTTGAGTCTAGAGAGAAACATATTTGATAATTTTTACCATATATAAAATTCACCCATTAGGAAATTTTATTCCCAAAGAATAAAATGAGAACATAAAAATAAGATAACTAGTTTTTATCAAGAGTATGGAGAAGCCATTCATGAGGTTTTTGATAGATTAAGGGACCCACATAGGCAGTTTCCACATCATCAACTCCCATCCCACATTCTTATAGATACATTTTATGAAAGGTAATCCTCCTATGTATAAAACCTAGTTGATCATGATGTTGCAGTTAATTACAACGACAAAACTGATGAAGAGTTTAGAATTTTTTTAACAATGTTACTTTAAACTCTTATCATATGATTTATAGAGGAAAGAGAGTAAATAGAAATCCTAATTCCCAATATTGTATCTGGTTTAATGAAATATACTCAAGATAAACTTGCTAAAATCACCAACCACCTTCAATTATTGATGAACCGGAATTCCAAAGAATCTTTTAACCAAGTATGTTATCAAAAACTATATCAATCTCTTCGGAAGATGTGCGCCGAGTATGGTGTAATTGGGATCACTGAGAATTTATGTCCAAACATTGACATGCCTATCCATCCTATTTAAAATTCAATATTTGATGGCTATAGTCAAATAATTCTTCCTAGGGATGTCCCATTTTCTAATAATTTTAATCATAGGTATATGAATCACACAAACCACTCATGGAGGGAGCATGCATTTAATCGACTAACAACCTCTTCTGGATTCTAGAGGCCTCCTAGGTAGCAATTCCAATCCCAATCTCAACCTATGGATGAATCATCAAATTTTATGGATGTTGTGAAATATTTGTTTCAAAAGTTGATAGGAATAATTGATGTATAAAAGGAAAAAAAAATTATGATAAAATTCAAATGGATGCACGAATTTTGAATCATGAAATTCAAATAGGGCAGTTGGCCTGGGATACTAGTTATGGGGAAAAAGGTAGACTTCCAAGCATAACTAAACTCAAAATTAGAAAGAATATCATTTATGTAGTCAATAGAATATGGATAAATACTCCAAATGAGGATGAAAAAGACTAAAAAAATGACCAAGATGAGAAAGTATTTGAATCTATAAAAAATAATACGTGTTCTAAATCTAGAAACTATGATAAAGATGCCAAAAGTGAAGAGAATCCAAATTTTTCACCTAAAATAAAGCTGTAAATTTAACCGAATATCAAAAGAATAAAGGAAAAGAAAAATATATTGAATAAATAAGGTATTTTCCTACCGTTCTGAAACATTTTCCCCCACCCATCCATTTCACAGAAAAACATAATCCTTAAAGCAATAAAAATTAGGAAATTATTTAGTTCCTTGGTTTCATTATAGAAAATGAGGTGAACATTCCTCTAATCTAATATTTAATTAAAATCACATATTATCTAAAAAATCTCAAGAATATTGTTTCAATGAAAAATACTGTTGAAGAGTTTGATTCCTACAACCTCACTGAAGAGTGTAGTGTTGTAATCCAAAAGAAAGTCCCAACCAAACTAAATGACCCAGGTAGCTTTGTTATCACTAGAAACCTAGTAAATTATGATAAGCTCAACTATCTTTGTGACTTAGGTTCCAGTATCAACCTGATATCATACTCACTGTTTCAATAGTCGAGGTTGGGTGATCTTCAACCCACAATAGTTATACTACTGTTAGATAACCTATCTTTCTCTCATCCTATGGGTAGGATATATGATATATTAGTTGGGGTAGGGAAGATATTTTTTCTTGAAGACTAATTAGTTTTTGATATGAAGTGTGATAATGTGGTTCCCATCATTTTGGGTAGGCCCTTCTTGGCCACTGGTGAAAATGTTATAGATGTCTTTAAATGTCAGTTGATTTTCAAAATTTGATTACAAAATGAAGAGTCCAATTTTTTTATGAATATTAAGGGACTAACATATTCTGAAAATTGATAGAAGATAGAGTTCCTCATAGTAGAATGTTCTTAGAAACATTTTTAGGAATCTAAAAAACAATCCTCTATTGATGAAATCAAATTGGATGTTGAAAATTCTGTTTTTTCTATTTCACAAAGTGAACAATCCACTCAAAATGAGAGTATGGAAAATTTTCAAGAACTGCAATCCTATTTAGTTCCTCTTTATCCTGATGTAGATTCTTATACTTTTGAACTTGAAGAATATTTCATTGGTCTTAAAATTTTTTGTTTTATTAGTAATAAATTTTAAATATTTGATGATGTGGAGGGAGATCTGATTGAACAATTTTATGTTTCTTCTTTATTGAATTTTGAAAATTTTGTAGTAAAAAATGAAGATAGTGTGTTATCCACTTTGGACAACATGGATATTATTTCTAAAACTGAGCATGATATTGAAAAAATTTCATCATTCAATAGTAATTAAAATATATAGGTTGAATATATTTGACCTCCTAGGCCCAAGAGTCATACATCAAGTGTTGAACCAGTAGTTTTTGAACTTAATCCACATCTTACACATCTTAAATATTGAATCTTGGGTGATAATTCCACCTTTTCTATTATCATTTCTACTAATCGTGATGAGCGTCAAGAAAAATGATTTTTTAATGTTCTTAAAAAGGACATGTCTGCTGTATGATAGACCATAACTAATATAAAAGGTATTTTTCCTTAATTCAGCGTGCATAAGATACCTATGGGGCTAGATCATTATCCTTGGGTATTGTGTGGAAGTGGATTAAATCCGAACATTAAATAATTTATGAGTGAAGACGTGATCATGCTGCTTTTCACTTGTATCATTTATCCCATTTCTTCTAGGACATGGGTCAGCCCAGTCTAGGTTTTCCCTAATAAGGGAGGTTTCACTATTTTATTAAATTAAACAAATGAATAAATCTAACATAGAAAATCCACCAAATAAATAGATAGTATTTATTATAGGAATATTAATCCATCCACTCAAAAGGACCATTTTTCAATTCCCTTCCTTGATCAAATTCAGGAGAGGCTTGCTGGAAATGATTTTATTAGATTTTTGGATGGGTATTCTGGTTACAACAGACTTCTTGATTCCCTAGATTATTAGGGGAATAATACCCTCACATGTCTCTTTGGGACATTCCCCTATAAGCGGATACCTTTTTAGTTTTTTTGAGCCCCATCTACCTTTAAAAGTATCATGATAGATATTTTTTATGATATTATTGTGAGAGTCATTGATGTTTCCATGGATGATTTCTACATTGTTGGTAATACTTTTGATACATGTTTATGAAATCATGAGTTAGTTTTGGAGGGATGTATTGAAGCCAACTTTTTTATTAATTGAGAAAAGTGTCAATTCATGGTCATTAAAGGAATAGTTTTATGTAATAATTTTTCAATGAGAGTTTTGGATGTTGATACTGCAAAGATATAAGTCATTAAAAAACATCCACCTCATGAAAATGTAATAGGTGTTAGAATTTTCTAGGGAATGTCAGATTCTTCCATATTTTTATCAAAGCCTTTTCCAAAATCACTAAGCCCTTATGTTCTTTACTTTATATGGATTCACTATTAAATTTTGATGAAAACTATTTGAAATCATCCAATCTTCATAAAGAAAAACATACTAAATCACATATTATCACTACACCTAACTGGAAACATCCTTATGAACTTATGTGCGATGTAAGCATCATGGATTTAGGTATTTTCATCATATAGATGAGAGATAAGAAGTTACATGTGGTATACTATGCTATTAGTTTTCTTGATGAGGCTCAAAGAAATTACATCACTACTGAGAAGGAGGTGCTGGCTATTTTGTATTCTCAAGAAATGTTTATATAGTACCTTTTAGGATCAATTTTTATCATTTTCACTGAAATTTTGATTTGTAGTACTTAATGACTAAAAATGAAACCAAACATAAGCTGATTAGAAGTATTTTGTTTCTACAAGAATTTGATTTAGGGATTAGGGATAAGAATGGAGTGAAAATTTAGTTATTGACCACCTATTTAGGCTTCCTCACAGTCATTGGGAAGATACAAGGGAGATCAATTATTCCATTACTAAGGAATAACTGCTCCCTATGTCAATCAGGAAGTCTACATCGTATCCATATTTTTCCAATTTCCTAGCTGCATGATTCATTTCCAAAAATCAATCCAATAGATAAGGAAAAACTCATCTCTGAACATAATTAAATCTTTTGTGATTTCCCTTTTCTGTTTAGGATTTGTGCTGTTGGGATCCATATGTGGTGTGTTCCTAAAGAAGTGAGGATTCATATTCTAGAGAGTTGTCACTCCTCAACTTGGGGGGGTCAACATTGTTATGAATGGATAGCTAAAATGGCTCTAAAATTTGCGTTTTAATGGAACAACATTTTTAAGGATTCAAGGAGCTATGTGGTTGTCTATGATAGGTGACAATGGTTAAGAAATGTTGGTAGAAAATAGTAGTTACCACATAAATGTATTTTAGAAGTAGAGACATTTGATGTATAGGGTTTAGATTTCAATGGCTCTATTCCCATCATCCCATGGGAATGAGTATATTCTTGTGGCTTTAAATTATGTGTCTATGTGGGTTGATTTTGTATCACTTCCCAACAATTAGGAAAATAGTGTTATCAAATTTGCCAAAAAGAACATATTTTCACGATTTGGAGTTCCCAAAGACATCATTATTGATAATGGAACTCATTTTAAGAACTATGATTTCAAGTATTTGATAGAAATTTATGGTTGTGTTCATAAGAATCGAACTACTTATCATCCGTAGTCTAGTGGAAAAGTGTAAATTTCAAATAGATAACTGAAAAAAATTCTTAAAAAAACTATGTCACTCTCTAGGAAGGACTAGTCACTCAAATCAGATAAATATTTCTGGTATTATATAACAAAATTCAAAACCCCAATAGGTATGTCTCCATATATTAATTTTTATAGAAAATGATGTCATTTTATTGTGGAGTTTAATCAAAAGTCATATTGGTTAGTTAATACCATATATTTTTATCTTAAGAGTGCTTGTGAGGGAAGATAGCTTGAGTTAAGAGAACCTGATGAAATAGGGATAGATTAATATGATAATTCAAGAATATAAAAATATAGGACTAAGATCATTCATGTTTCTATTATAAAAATCAAGGAGTAAAAACCTGGATAGAAGTTCCTTCTCTTTAACTCTATACTCAAACTCATTCCTTGGAAACATAAGTCCACGTGGTCTGGACCTTTTAATATTGTTATATTGATTAAGAATAGAGCTATAGCAATTTTCGATGATGAGAAGAAACTCATGCTGGTTAATGGGAATATAATCAAACATTAATTTTAATTAAACTCAAATGGATTGGGTGCCTTCATTGTTCATGAGAACTACTCTTGTATAACGTCTGGATGGGGTCTATAAATTTAGCACTGCATCAGAGTAAATCCATTATTTTTTCTAATATTAAATAGAAATTTTGCAAATAAATAAAGTCTAACTGAATAATTAAAACTCAGTGCTTAATGGGGGAAACCCCAGATCCATCATTGTTTTTAATTTGAACTATTTTTGTTTTGAATAAAAAACTGTCTCTGTTAGTTGATATTCTGTTTTTACTATATATGTCTTCCCAGTTGTCCTGGTTCTTCTTTTCAAAAAAATTATTTATCGTGATGATATTGTTATAAAAAATGGAGTGTAATTTCTATGATGGAGCATTATTTGGACAAACATATTAATAAAGTAATTTAATTTAAGTTCTGTATTCATTTTCTAGTTCTATTCACTTTAGAAAAAGTATTCTCTATAAGTATTCTGTTGAAAAAAAATATTCTTGTACTAAAAATTATGTTACATGTTTTGTACCAATGAAAATTGTATTGTCTATTTTTATATTATTTGAAAAAATTATTCTATATAGCACATTAATGAAAATTAAATTTCATTGATATTCACACCCATTCAGTCTATGAAATTATGTGTGGGGATTTTCCATGAAGGCTTGGAGTTAGGTATTGAAACTTCTTAGGTTGTTTGGTCATTGACATGATTTTTTTCAACATTACTGAATTTATTATTGAACCCAAACTTGTGAAAATTATTTCACCAAATGAACATTATACTTTAATGTTTTACATCATACTTTTTGAACTATATTGAAAATATTAATCCCTTGACTTAATGTTAAATCATGTAAACCTGTAGTTGTAATATTATTCGGGAAAACATATTCTTTAAACATCACTGAGACCCTTTTTGACATGTCATAAATATACTCAACTGATAATCTGTTATGAATATTAATTTCTTAATTGTTCTTCTCCACATGGGGGTCAATTCAAGGCTAATTAAACTATGTTTTAATGAATGATCATCCATTAACACTTCTAATTCAAAAAATTTGTAAGAAAAGGTTAACTTCTATCAAAATATTTTCTCAAATCTGATATTTTTTGGATTCACAATTTTTCTCAGTAGATTCTAGCGTAAATATAATTCTTGAATTCTAGTTAAAATATTCTTTGAATCTGAAATAGATTTAGATGAATGATTTTGAGTGAGCATGATTATTGATTGGATGAAAATTTTGATTAGGAACTATGTTTGAGAGTGATGAAGGTTACATGTTAGCGGAGTTGAGACAATACCCTTAGGAACTAGAAATTTTAACTCATTCTATGTGGGATCACTTTCTATAACTTATAACAAATTATTCCCATTAGCAATCCAATATAAATGTTTTTTATATTGATCTTTTGAAACTGGAGTAGTTTGGTCATTTGGGATCCCATAGTGAATCATTGAGACCCGATATGTTTCTTGTGATTCTTTTTACAATAATCCCTATTTACACATTGAATAAGTACACATTCAGAGTGCATAAAAAATGATAAATGTATTGGGAAAATTTTAATAAATTTTCTAGGGTCAAAAATGTGTTAATTATTTTGAGGGGAATTATGAGATCTAAATAAAGAAGGGGGAAATTGGTTTATATGGGAATCATTTAGGTTGTATCAAAAAGGTAATTAAAAATATATTACCTTTTTGAAATTTGGTGAATGTCAAAATACAATTCACCTTTTGTCAATGTTTTGAATTCCACTGATACTTTTATCCTATTATCACTCTTGAATTTAGATCATAGATTTGAATGGAGTAATTCATTGGGTGGATTCATATGTGATGAAGTAAATATTTAAAAGTTGATGATTCATTACCCTTTTCATTACCTTTGAGTATATGATTTTAGGAAAGAAATCTTTTTAAGATATATTTTTAAAAGATTAAAATCAGTTTTCAGTCCTCTTTTTATACTACTGAACCAATAACTATTTGGGCCAGATCATTAAGAAATTATGTTTTCAAAGATATCATAGAATGGGATATTTTGAGGAAAAACAATGTTTATGTTTGGGGGAATTTGATGTGGCCTTATTTAGATATTTTTTTCCACATCTTAGTAATTAATTTTTAATGATTTAATTAATTATTATTTTTTCACTATTTACTAAATAATCATAAATTTGTAATTTTATAATTAAATCTGTTAATAAAGCAATTTTTATAACTAATTATATATTTTAAGTTTTTAAAATAATTAATTTAATCCATACATTGTTTTTATAGTTATATAATTTATTAATTAGTGTAGTGTTATTATTAAGATAATAGAAAATGATGTAATTTATTTGGTAATTTATATTCTAATTTAGTTTTATATCATGTTTTATGTTTTTATGTTTTTGATAATTTAATTAAATATTTATTAATATGAAATTTTTATTTATGTTTATGAGTTTTTAAAATTTTTAATTAATTATTGTTTTTCATTTATTATTTAGTTTGTATTTTATTTATATTTTTAAATTCTTTAATTTTTTGGATGATTAACCAGTGACACTATTTTCAACCTCTAACGATAGCACTATTTTCCACTCTTTACTATGACTCTACAACCATCCATTAATGAGTCACCAAATATTGGAACTATAACCCATTACATTGGCACCATTCCCCCATTTTTAATGCCACAAAAACTTCTTCCTGGCATCGGTTCCTTACCGTTACTATCTCACCCTTGTCTTGGTAGTGTTTCTCATCACACAGTTTCCACACTGGATACACTTTTAATCTCACTCTATCTTCATCCACGGTCTTATATTACTGTGACACCACATAGCCCAGTCATGATATCATCCCATCCACCACAATACACTACTTCACCATTAGCATTCAACCTGTGCCCACACCATTTGTGCCTCCTTACACCGGTTCCACCGCAAACCCATCCTACTATAATTACCTATCTCACACCAAACCTGAAACACCATTCTTGAAATTTTCACACCATCTCCATATCGCCCATCCCACTAACAACACCTCAAATCCATAACACACAGACTCTGACCGGTAATTCAAGAAAATAACCAATCCAAACTGAAACCATATGAGATATAGAAGAAGGGATCCAGATCTGGTACTCAAAAGCCACAATTTTCTGGATATATAAGTAAAAAAACCTAAACCATCATCATATTTCCTTAACCGAATCCATTATAAGGACAAAGGATCTTAGTATGAATCTGTTTTAATGGTATTCACTCGATGCTTTTGGTGATGCTTAAGAAGATCGAAGGCACCCAAGTTGAGGATTGATTTCATAACTAGATCTCATTGTCGACATGAGCTTGAGGAAACCATAATATCCTGATGGTGTATTTTTTTTTGATCAGTGGAAGGGAGTTTTAATCTCGGGTTTCTTATGTACTGATGAATCCTCTTCTAATTCAAGCCAAATCTAATCCCAAATCTAGAGCCACATGATGTAGTCAAGGTGAAGGTGATGCCACAAGGGAGCTCGAACCTTTCCCTCCCCCATTCCATGACGGAGAAGAATACTCTCAGAGGGAGGAGGAAGATGAAACTAAAATAAGATAAAACAATAAAATAATAAGTAAAATGAAAATAATAATTAAAATAAAATCAATAGCATTTCAGTATAAATAATTATTTAATTTACAAGAAAAATTAGATGAATAATATTTAACATTATTAATTTAACTATAATTATAATAATATTAATTATTATAAACATTTAATAAATATTTAAAATAATTATTTGAAAAAAGTAAAAACATTATCTAATTTATGTAATACTAATATAATAATAATATAAAATAGATTTATAACATATTAATATTATTATAAAATATATTTAATTTATTCTCAAATTATCTAATTGAATGATTATTTAGTTAGAAATATTTATAATTTTTATTAACGTCAAAATGAAATCTTTGTCTTAACTGTTTTATTTCAAAGTAGATAAGAAATCATAACTAGGTTCACTCCAATAAAATGGTCGGGATTCAGTTATGAGGGAAAAACTAAAATTCTATGTGTTGCAGTAAACACCACACGTGTGTGATGGTATTGTGAGATACTAGAATTGAGTCAGTGGAGGCATGTAGTGAATTGTAACTTGTGATAGCAGAATTTAATGGAGATAAATAGAGCAGTATAGTAGGAGACCATCATTACATCATTCACCACAACTCCTAATTCATCTTTTGGTGAAATAGAAAAGGAGATCCTAGAGAGCCTTGGGGATCCTCTTCTCAAATATCGGAGTATATAAAGTGAAGCAAGATTGTAATTTATAGGGGAGTTCTCTATCAACTATATTTCTTCTCGAGTCCTTTTGTTTTAATTGAATGATTTTTTATTCAATGTTGATCATGAAATTTAGATAAATCTTCCAGTTTGGGGGAAATACTCGTTCTACTTATTTTCTTTTATCTACATTTTGACTATATCATTTTAATATATTTAAAATTGATCAGTGAGGTCAATTCTAAATTCAGGACACTGAATTGTGCGATTAGCTTTCAATTTTTAATTCCATCATCATTATTTGAGATTGATAATAGACACATTCTCTAAAAGATTTTAATTCAAAATTAAAACATTATAATTAATGGTGAGTCTTTTCTGTTGTATTTTTTAAATCATAATCCTATAGTTGATCCTTCATTAGAGTGAAAAATGTTAACATCAATCAATGTGAGTGACTTATCTCATGGTGATGGAATTATGTCAGTCTTTTTTGTGGTTATGTTTCAAATCATACTTGTGAATAAGAAATATTTTAAACTAGTAGGATATAGATTTTTCCTGGGAACTTCATTTTGATTTTTCGTCCATCAGCATTATATGAATTTGTTTCTTATTGTTTTCATTCTAATCCATATTTCAACATAGTTAAGAAAAAAATACAAAAGAATGTGGTGTTAATTTACTTCCCTATAAAAACATAAAAAAATATAAATGATAAAAAAATTAAAAACATATATAAAAACAATTCCTACTGCTGAAAATAGTGGGGTTTTTAGAAAATATAATTTTCCACCATTGTTCTATGTGGGTTCCAAACTACTTACAACATATGATGTAGTAGTAGGAAATCAAAAATTTTAAAATTTTACCCAATTTATAAAATTTCTAGGAATCATTTGGATCCCAGAAAATATATATATCTCCTTGAAATAGATATATAACCCCTTGACCTGGTAGAAGACATCACATGGCATCCATGATGCATCCCAAAATAGGAAAGATGAATTTTTTCTCAAAACCCCAAAAGACTAGGAAACAAACCAAAAACACTAGGTAAAAACAAAGAAGGCATGTAGTGCTTGAAATAAATAATGAGATGTTACATGTTTACAACTATAATTAATCTCCTTTTTTATCAAGGATTATAATTGGAAAAGAAACAATCTCTCATATCTACTCTAAAAAGATCATATCATTTCACCTATAAAAAGATAAAAGTAATGTTCCATTTTCTAATATCATTTTTTTGCTAATATCTTTTTTAAATTAATTTTCAATGAACATTATTTTTTCTAAATATATTTAATTATATATTATTTTCAAGTAATTAGGTTCTCTTTTGGAAGTAATAAATGGATTTTTCATATATTAATGGTTTGGGTGTAGAAGAATAATTTTTGGGGCATGCCCAACTCAATTTTATTTTAATAATTTATTATTAATATGAGATATAAATTAATCTATAATATTTTGACCAACAAAATTTAATCAAAAACCAATTTAAATAATAATTCTGAAAACCAGTGCAGTGTAATCAAATATGGAATTTAGAATTAATTTATCCAAAAAATAGTTACCTTATAATGAATTATTTCTTCATTATTGAATATGAAAACTTCTTTATGTTATATTATTATAGTGTCTTTTGAATAAATTTTATATTCCCAAAAAATTTTCTCCAAATTTTTTGTAAATGTCTTTGAGCATCATCATAGGAATATCCAGGTGCTAGCATTAAAGGCTATAATGCAAGAATCATTATTTCTTGATAGCCATGAGAATCGATTATAACAATTAATATCAATGACCTATATATTATCAATAGAGGTGGAATAAAAGGATAATTATCCATTCATTAGATTTTTCTTATAGGGTATCTATCTAGTGATTGAAATAAATCTTATTTTCATTATGAAAAATAAAAATTTACATCATGAATGTTTAGAAATAAAAAAATGAGGATTAATCTTTTCTAAGGATATAAAATAATAATTTAACTTATGCCCTTATTATTTATATATTAACCATGGGACCCTATGTATATAATAATAATATTTTTATAGTTTATTAACATGTGAAAAAATGGTGAATTAATTAAATAATATATGCGAAAATAATTTTTAAAATTTATTCAAATAATATTTAATGTAAATTATTTTTCAATGGATCAATAATGTCGGTACGTCATTCCTCCATAATATTTATCGATCCACAAATAATTCTTATTAATTAATAAATAAATATCATAACATTATTCACTAATAAATAAATATAAATTATATTTACTAAAGAGAAAATTAATATTTATCAAATGTATAGTATGCAAAATATTATCTAAAAACAGGTCATGGAATATATATGATCAAGATAACTTGAATATTAATTATACCATGTGGGTGAATAATATTTTCCATGATGTTAACTAATAAATAACATTATTATTTAACTATGGTTCTAGATACACATAGTGTTTTACCCCCTAGGCCTCTTGCACATCAGACATAGCAAGAGTATCCAAAAGTCCAATGATAACATTACAAAACATGCGAAATCTCCAATAAATAATGATTTAATTTTTAAATGAAACTTATCCTCATATGAATTCTTAATATAAAATATAATCAATTGATCATGATATCTCTAATCTCATAGGTTACCCTCATATGTAATTAAACAATGTCACCAATATCTCTTTCTTTAACTTTCTAAAAATTAACACCCTCATTGAAAACCATGGTCATGAATTTATTTATGAAATTCCCTTCCCTAAAATAGGAATGTGGTATAAAATTATGGTAAATAACATTTGGGGAAAATAATTTCTCAAATTATTCGTTAGTGTAATATTAATTGTGATGCACCCAATATATCTAACCTAACCATGAATATATTTCATCATTATTTACATCAATACATTAATCTAGTATTGTAATAAAATCCTTTCATAATAATCTAAAATTCTATGTATTATAAAAAATTATGATCTATAATAACATATAAGCATACATATTAATGTTGATTTTATACTGGTGGTTTGTGTTCTAAAAATCACCAGTACTAGAAATTTCCATGGGCATATAGTATGAGTATGTGAATAAATGTCATACTAATAACCATCTATGATAACTTTAATAGCCTCAATGCCATTTTTTTGTTAATTTTTGATAATCCCGCTTTTATCAGTTCAAGGGGAACCCATACATGGCATGTGGGCTTCATGTTATCATTAGACATTTATTTTCTCAT
Organism: Viscum album; assembly: GCA_963277665.1. Classification (NCBI taxonomy): domain Eukaryota; kingdom Viridiplantae; phylum Streptophyta; class Magnoliopsida; order Santalales; family Viscaceae; genus Viscum; species Viscum album. The sequence goes on from OY728156.1 coordinate 1,893,246,112, forward strand.
TATAGTGGGTAAGTACTATGTCGTACTAGTACGACATAAACTATTATAAAATTATCACATATGACATCACATAGATGTATAATCATGATTTGATAATATTTTTTATTAATATTAACAAAAATAAATATCGGTAATAATAATGTACATTGAATTTCGTTCTAGACAACCAACTCCAATAGACTCCAAGGTAAACTAGAGGTAACATTAAATAACTAACTGTCTAATATATCTCACATGATACCCATGCTTATTCTGTAATGCCCCGACCCCAGTTACCCATATTCGGTGCATTATTACTTAACATTGGCATCATCACATGAAAGATCAAATCTAGAAAGACTGATTAGTTTAGTATCCTTGGAATCACTAGGTATATTCATAATGTTTTACATTAAATCATAAAAATGAAAACTACAACAACACGGTCTCCATAGTCCACACTCTTATCCCCTCATACTATCCATACAGGTCATTCATAATTGACTTCTTCACATCTAGCGAAAAATAAATCATAGAAAAGGGGTGATCTCAAATACCCATTAACGATAACAATATAGGAAAAACTTTCATAAATAAGAATAAACATTTAAGGCGATGTATAACTAAAACAAATGTTTTTTAAACATGAACATCAACATATTATGGAAAAAATAAAATGAAATAATTCCATTTACTTATTCAAATGGATATTCTACTAATAGAATAATCACATGCAATATCAATAACGACTTTCATAATGATGGAATGCATAATTCCAGACTATCATAACCACATAGCCAAGGCCTCGTGTCAAGACTAAAAATAATATTTTTCTGAGGCCTTATTCCAATACACTAGTTTTTCTCATTAAACCTATCGATGCATCGAGGATCTATAGCGGGCTCCACCCACCACATATTAAGTCCAACGCATTTCCATATGAAAAGGTTTAAACATAACATAAACATTCATATTAAAACTAGCATACAAAATGTAAATACTTCATCCATAAACCATGAATGGTATAAAAATAATACATCCACAGTCAACCATATCACAAAACCTTCAATACAGTATATAAGTTTTGTATCATAATAAATCAACTTCAAATAAGCTTAAAATCCATCAAAGGATGTTGACATAGATGAAATCAAAACTATTTTTAAAGAAGTATCTCTTTCTATTTTGAAATAATTTAAGAGTCCTATAAAAATAAAACATTTTCTTTGAAAATATTCTTATAAGATTGTAAGGTATGCTTCAATGATTTTATAACTGTGGAATATAGCTGCACCCACCGTATAAGTTAAAAAGACATTCTTACCTTAATTCTGTCAAAAAGGATAAAAAGCACCTTGTATGGAAAACGACGGAATGATTCCTCTATAAACCTCTTATAAAAAGTCAACAAGGGTATAAATGACTTTAACCCATATTCTAGTAAATAGTAAAAATGTTTTTAAATACATTTTTATGAATCATGGATGTGGATGATAAAGAAGTCCCAGTAGATTATTACGTATAAACAACCTCGGATAATGAAGAGATTGCGAAATAAACCCTTACCTTGTACTTTTACTTGGTCAGGGTAGGTTAACCTCCTTTATAATGGTGAAATAATTTTTATTAAATTATACAATAATAATATACATCAATATGATATCATATATGATCTTTTAACATTGCTCTGTTAATAATACCTTAGAATTATCGTCGTTTCAGGTGTTAACATAATCATTTTCTTTTATATGTTTTGTTGCCTAAGCCATGTTTTTATGGATTGGTTGTATCTTATTCATATCCAGAATGATATCAAGTCCTTAAACATTATTTTTAATAATAAAATGAGAATTATACATGAATAGATATGATGGAGAATGAATCTCATCGAGTTCGTGGAGACGGTAGTCCGTACGTACGCATGAGTGACAATATCATTCTTTTGATATTAAAATAATATAATTGGATGTTATATCATATAAACAGAATAATTATAATGTTATATTTATTATTTACATGAATTAAATATCATTATTATACCCATCCAAATAATAATTTATTGAATAACAATTACACCACGACGTAGAGAAGGTAAGCCGTACGTACGCATGTATGGTAACATGTATATAAAAGTATAGATAGAGTACTTAATATGGTTGTAAAATATTTATAATAACATCACAGTATATATAAGATACTAGAGTTATTATATTAGAATGGGAATAAAAAAGAAAGAAGATGTTGAAGAAGAAAGGAACTTGAAAGTGGGTGGTGAAAACATTACCTCTTCTTTGGGTACTTCCTTTTCATTTGATCAAAAGAACTCCTGAGGATGGATTTCTAACTAAAGAAAGGCGTCTAGGATGAATTTAGGTAAGTTTAGAGAGTATTTGGGCAGGTTTTGGACAAACCAAAAGGCTTTGATAGTTTGAATTAATGAGGGGGGTTGCCCTTTTATAAGAGGGGTGAGGGGCACCTTTGGCCAAGCTAGAAATATTATTTTATAATAAATTAATATTTGGTTTCTAATGGATCCAATATGGATTACATAAATTCTAAGGTGGGGATGGGTCAAAAAAAACTCAACCTGTAGGATTTAGACAGTTTTGGGTCACTATATTAACCTTATCTTTTTGTTTTAAATATTAGTTAATTAGTTTAACATTTACCATATCACTTTGTATTTTTATATTATATAGTTAATAAACATAATATATACATACAAGAGACCCCCAAGTGGTCCATTAATGATACAAATATCATGATATAAGTCTCTTGTCCAAACCATATATTTTTAGGAATTTAATATCAGTTAATAATATAATATTTTTTTAAAAACTCTTTTATGTCAATTTTGATACTATTTGGAAAACAGATTTTTGTGAAAATTATAACAGAATGATTAATTTGAAGAAAGTTAATAAAATAAATCCTAACATGTCATATTTACCTATAAAATTATTTTAATTCATAAAAAGACACATATTATATTTTTTCGGTATTTATAATATCATTTATTTTAATTTTTCACTATTATGGTAATTACTAAATCATCATTATGTCATAAATAAATGAAATTATATAATATTTAAAAATTAGAAATGAAATATCATTATGTAGGAAATCGCTTTATATTTCTAATTTATATATATAATAGAAAATCCAACATATATAACCCTATGTAAAAGATGTTTTTCTATAAGATATATGCTTATGTCATTTTTGTATTTATTTTAACTTAATTAATATATAGTGACATTATCACTTACAAGTGGCTCCATGTGGTCCAAAAATGGACCCAAAGATTCCCATGGTCGGAAATGTATCCACCAATAAGGTTAGGACACGTTTTAGGGTAATTTAGTATTATTATAATATTATTTTTTAACCCTTTAATTACCGGATTTACCTTTTAACCAAGGTAAATAAAATATTTACCGAAGTAATTATTCAAAATGTCTAAAAATAAAAGTTACCAATATACACAATTTGAACATCCTGATTCCAAATATGGAATCCATTTTACAATATTCAAAATACAGAAGTGGATGAAATTAATTTAAAATTAATTCCAATTGTTAAAAAAAGCGTGTTTTTAAGAGATAATAACTATCAAAAGAATAACACTAGTTTATGACTTGTTTAATTGTAAAATTATGTACAATGACCAACATTGTATTAAATGGAAAAAATATATTTTTAATATACTTTAAAACCACTCAAATTCATAATTTATCAATATTAATTATTTCGATTAATATTGTTTTTTTAATTAAAATTTAGTAATTTTCACTATTCATCAAAATATAAATGTTATCTGAAAAGTTCCAAAATTTCACCGTAGGCTAAATTCTATATTCTGAATACAAAAATGAAGTCCATTTTGAGAGGTAAAATTTATAAAATTTCAAAAAGTAGGTATTACTATTCATAACGGCTAGTATGATTGGTTGTGGTGTGTTAGAACTCGATGTTGCGTACAACACATGCTATCTCATTATTCAAAGAGAAGCGTAACGTAGAAGCATGGGGTGTTAAATTATCCCCTACCTCAAATAATTTCATCCTAAAAATTTCTAGAATGCTACCGCATGAAAACACTCAGGCGGTTCTTCATCATAAGTTCCTTGGGTTCCCATGTTGCCTCTTCCATCTTATGGTTTCACCACAATATTTTTACCAGACGAGTAGTCTGGTTTCTCAGTACATGGTCTCTCGTATCAAGAATCTTGACGAGCTCTTCGCAATAAGATAGATCGGGTTCCAGTTCTAATTCCTCATAGGTGAGTACATGCATTGGGTCAGACATGTATTTCCTCAACAGAGATACGTGGAACCCATCGTGAACTTTGGAAAGACTTATCGGCATTGCCAATTAGTAATCAACAACCCCAATTCGTTCTAAAATTTCAAAAGGTCCGATGTACCTAGGACTCAATTTACCTTTCTTACCAAAATGTATAACTCTCTTATGTGGAGATACCTTCAAGAAAACATGATAACTAACTTGAAATTCCAAATCCTTTCTTTGAATATCGGTATAGATCTCCTACCTACTTTGAGATGCACTGATATGGTTTTGGATTACCTTCACCTTTTCCATCGTTTCCTCCACTATTTATGGGCCTACATGTTTTCATTCACCAACGTCATCCCAACAGGTAATTGTGCGACATCTCTTTCAATATAATGCTTTATATGGTGCCATATGAATACTCGAATGGAAGCTATTGTTACAGGAAAATTCGACCAGAGGTAAATATTGATCCCACATACACTGAAAATCAAGTGAGCAAGATCACAAAATGACTTCTATGGATTGGATAGTTTGTTCTGATTGTCCCTCTATTTGATGGTGGTTGACAGTACTCAAATGTAGTCTAGTATCCAAGGCTTTCTGAAGACTTTTCCAGAATCATGGAGTAAAAAGGGGATCACGATCAGAAACAATCCTAGTGGTACTCCATGAAGTCTCACAACTTCATCAATACATAGTCTTTCTAGAAATTCCACTCATAAATCCTCCCTTATAGCAAGACAATGTGCTGACAAGGTAAGATGATCAACAATAACCCATATTTCATCGTTCCTTCTAGGAGTATTTGGTAGTCCCATGACAAATTCCATCATAATATTGTCCCTTTTCCACTCTGGAATGGGAAGAGGTTGCATGACTCCTCCATGTGGTTGCCTTCCAGCTTTCACTTGTTGACAAACCATACATCTTGACACAAAATCAGAAATATCCTACTTCATGTTGTCCCACCAAAAATGTTCTTTTAAATCACTATACATTTTGGTGCTCCTAGGGTGTATAGAGAAATTGGAACTATGAGCATTGTCCATCAATTCCCTTTTTATATTAGGTATATTGGGAACACAAAGTCTCTTCTCAAATTTTAATGTTCCTTCTTCAGACACAAAGTCTCTCAATCTCCCATTATTCACAGCTTTAATCTTTTTCTAAAACTCTTCATCATCGGACTGAGAACTATTTATCCTTTCAAGTAAAGATGGTTTTGAAACCATTTAAAAAAGTATTAATGTTTCACCTTCCATGGTGATTCCCATATCCAAATTTACTAAATCCATAAAAATAGTATCTCTTTCAATTCTCATCATGTTCAAAACTCCATGATATTTTCTTCTCAATGCATCTGCCACCTTGTTTGCTTTCCCCGGGTGGTAGTGCATCATACAATCATAATCCTTGAGTAATTCACTACCACAAAACTGGGCAAGGCATGCGCCTGCCTTTATCAGCGCTAACGGAAAAGCTCTGATAAAGGTTGTATTTATCAGCGCTTTTTATTTTAGCACTAATAAATACACCCTTTATCAGCGCTTTTTACTAGCGCTGATAAAGGGTGCCGCGGATTTGTTAAAAACCCGCGGGTCCTCTTCCTCCTCCCCGCACACAATCAAGCTCTCGCGGAAGCCCTCGTCTGTGCCGCTACCGCCACCTCCTCCTCCTCCGTCGTGGCCGTGGTCGCCGCCTCCTCCTCTGCTTCTGCTCCTCCTCATCCTCCTCCGGTGCCTCCGCTGCCTCCGCCCTGCCTCAGCCCTGCCTCTGCGCCGCTGCCGCCGGTGCCTCCTCCTCCACCGCGGCCTCCTCCTCCTCCGCCGATGCCTCCTCCTCCTCTGTCATTACCTCCTCCTCCACCGCGACCTCCTGCCCCACTGCTTCCTCCTCCACCTCCGTCGGTGCCTCTGCGGCCTTCTCCTCCTCCGCCGACTCCTCCTCCTCCATTGTGTGGTATGTTATGCCCAATAATTGTAATTTGCTTTATTTTTTGTTTCTGTTCTATATTTAAACTATCATGATTTTTGTGAATCAATTTTATATGAAGTGGGGGGGGGGGGGGTGTAGGTGCTGCGGGGGTGTATGGGTGGGGGGGGGGGGGGTGTGTAGGTGGGGGTGTTTGGGTGGGGGAGATGTGCAGTGGGTGAACATGTGTAGGTGGGGCGTATAATGGGGGGTCTATTGGTTGTGAGGTGGGGGGGGGTGTACAGGTTGGGGGTGGGGGTGGGGGTGGGATGTGCAGGTGGGGCTGGGCGGGATATGCAAGTGGGATGGGGGGGGGGTTGTTCATGTGGGTGGTGGGGAAGAGAGTGTTCTAGTTGGGGGGTCTAGGTAGGTGGGAGTCTGTTGGTGGGTGAGGTTGGGGGGTGTACAAGTGGGGGGGTGTGAAGGTGGGGGTGGGGGAGGGGGGTTGTGCAAGTGGGGGAGGGTGTAGTGGGTGGATTGGAGGGGGGATGTGCAGGAGTCTGTTGGGGGAGATATGGGGAGGGGGATGTGCATGTGGGAAGTCGACACTTCCATAGTTTTCCAATAAGCACTGGGAAGTCATCAATTCTAGAGATTTGGATAGGCCTTAGGCCTCTTAGGTTTTGGTTCTTGTCTATTTATCTTGATGAGTAAGGAATCATATGATCTACAAGTGACATCAACTATATATGATTAATTCTTTCTCCCACAATTTTTTTTTCTAGAAATAAAATATCTTTGGAAGGTGAGGGAGCCTTTTAGAATTCTTTCATATAGAGACCAATCAAGGAAAGTATCCATATATATCCACCTAGAGTAGGGGCCTCTACAGCCGCCGCCTCCTCCTCCTCTACTGCGGCCGCCACCTCCTCCTCTACTCCTGCTCCTCCTCCTCCTCCACCGGCCCCACCCTCCTCCTCCTCCGGTGCCTCCGCCTCCTCCTCCTCCTCCTCCGCCGGTGCCACCGGTGCCTCCGCGGCCTCCTCTTCCTCCTCGTCCTCCTCCTCCTCCGCCATCACGCCGCGGTCAAGACACGGTCACGCTGCGGTCACGCCGTGGTCACACCGCGGTCACGCCGATGCCTCTGCGACCGCCGCCTCCTCCTCCTCCTCCGCGGCCGCCACCTCCTCCTCCTCCACTGGCCTCATCCTCCTCCTCCTCCACTGCCTCCGCTACCTGCGCTGCCTCCGCCCTACCTCCGCCCTGCCTCTGCGCTGCCGCTGGTGCCTCCTCCTCCACCGCGGCCTCCTCCTCCTCCAACGCGGCCTCCTCCTCCTCCTCCACTGCCTCCGCTACCTCCTCCTCCTCCGTCGTGGCCGCCTCCTCCTCCTCTGCTCCTGCTCCTCCTCCCCTCCACTTCCCTCATCCTCCTCCTCCTCCGCTACTTTTGCTGCCTCCGTCCTGCCTCCGCCCAGCCTCTGCCCTACCGCCGGTTCCTCCGGTGCCTCCTCCTCCACCACGGCCTCCTCCTCCTCCGTCAATGCCTCCTCCTCCTCCGTCAGTGCCGCCAGTGCCTCCATGTCACCTCCTCCTCCGCGGTCATGCCACGGTCACGCCGTGGTCACGCCGCGGTCACGCCGAAGTCACGCCGCGGTCATGCCGCGGTCACCCCACGGTCACGCCGGTGCCTCCGCGGCCGCCGCCTCCTCCTACTCTGCCGCGGCAGCCGCCTCCTCCTATGCTCCAGCTCCTCCTCCTCCTCCTCCACCGGCCTCATTCTCCTCCTCCTCCGCTACCTCCGCTGCCTCCGCTGCCTCCGCCCTGCCTCTGCACTGCCTCTGCGCTGCCGCCGGTACCTCCACTTCCACCACGGCCTCCTCCTACTCCGTCGATGCCTCATCCTCCTCCGCTGGTGCCGCCGGTGCCTCCGCGGCTGCCTCCTCCTCCGTGGTCATGCCGCTGTCATGCCCTGGTCACATCGCGTTCACGCCGCGGTCACGCCGCGGTCACGCCGGTGCCTCTGCGGCCGCCGCCTCCTCCTCCTCCGCCGCGGCCGCCTCCTCCTCCTCTACTCCCTCTCCTCCTCCTCCTCCTCCATCGGCCTCATCCTCCTCCTCCTATGCTACCTCTGCTGCCTCCACTGCCTCCGCCCGGCCTCCGCCATGCCTTTGCGCTGCCGTCGGTGCCTCCTCCTCCACATCGGCCTCCTCCTCCTCCACCACGGCCTCCTCCTCCTCCTCTGCTTCCTCCGCTGCCTCCTCCTCCTCCGCCGCGGCCGCCGCCTCCTCCTCTGCTCCTGCTCCTCCTCCCATCCACCGGCCTCATCCTCCTCCTCCTCCGCTGACTTCGATGCCTCCGCCTCCTCCTCCTCCTCTGCTCCTCCTCCTCCTCCTCCTTCTCCTCCACCACAGCCTCGTCATCCTCCTTCTCCACCGGCGCTTCCTCCTCCTCCTCCTAGTCTACTGCCTCATCCTCCTCCTCCATCGGCGCCTCCTTCTCCTCCTCCTCTGCCTACTCTGCTGCCTCCTACTCCACCATAGTTTGAGAGGTTCCTCAAGTACTCAGGTGAGTCTCACAATCTTTATTTTAGTTTTATATGATGTTTTTTGGAGATTTTTCAAATGAAACATGGTTTTGTGTTCATATATTTTGAGAAACAATGTAGAACCTTGAGCATGAGGAGGTTTTCAGTCCTCTTTCTAAATCACATAGTTGACTTTCATGGTTAGTGAAGGTTAAACCTAAGATATCATAGAGGAAACCATGTGAGGTGGATTTTAGTTAGGGATTAACATAACATTTTTTCATGATTTCATACAAAACATGTGAATTTTTTAGACTGAGGTAGTTCCAATTTACATAATTAATGCATAGTTTGGTAAACTATGTTGACCAAATATTTTAAGGGGTTTTCTTGTACAGTGCCACCACATTATTAATATATGGTTTGGAAAACTGTGTAGAACATTAAAATTATATTTTCATCTTTTTCCCACTGAAATTCTAATAGGGGAAGCCCCCATTTCTCATCCTCCCTCTTATACAATGCCCAATCGACCCACAACCTTATTCCTCTTTGATTCTCCTTTCCATGGGGAGTTTTTTAGTTGATTTATTCAACAATTCTAAGTGATTTCACCATCTTCCTTACCATTTTATTCTTTATATTTAGTTTCTATTGATTTTTGATTTATCTTGATTAGGTTTTATGGGTGATTCAACTAGAGCACGGTGGTATCATATTGATGTGTGGCTTGGGGATTGTAGTGGTTCCCATTATATTTTTTATTTTGGTATTTATTTATTTTTTTATTTCCATGAAGTATATTGTTTTTTATCTAAATTATACTCATATTCCTTCTCCTTTAACCGATATACTTATCCTATGGATTTTAAATAGGATGAATATAAATAAAGAATGGACGAATGACAATCGGTTGACAAAAGAGTATGAAGAAGGCGTGAAAGAATTTATCATGTTTGCAATAGATCATGCATGTAAATCTTCTCAAATCCTTTGTCTGTGTTTATGCTGTTGTTATTCAAAACAAATTAGTATAGATGAGTTGGAAGAACACTTGATCTGTCACGGAATAGATCAAAGTTATACATGTTGGAATAAACGCGGGGAAACAATGAAATTAGGTAGTGACAGGGGTGACACTGCGTTTTATGGATCATCTGATATGATTACAAACATGAACATTGAAGATGACCGTATGGAGGATGTGATTACAGATGTGAATGATGATGAAGATCGTATTGAGAAAAAGACAAGGACCTTCGAAGATGAACTTCGTGATTGCCCAAAATTGGTTAAGAAGTTAAAAAGTTGTGCAAAGACGCCATTGTATGCTGGTTGCACTAAATATACAGCATTGTTAGCCGTACTGAAGCTGTATAATTTGTAGGAAAATAACGGGTGGAGTGATGACAGTTTTACGAAACTACTTGCCCTCTTGAATGACATGCTCCCAGAAGACAATGAGCTCCCGAGACGAACATATGATGCCAAACGAATGCTACGCTCTACGGGTATGATCACTGAAAGAATACAACGCCTGCCCAAATGACTGTATACTGTTTCGCAAGGACAACAAATAACATAATGAGTGCCCAAAGTGTGGTGCTTCTCGATACAAGAAAGATGAATCCAGTCCTACTAAAGTTGTATGGTACATTCCAATCATTCCAAGGTTTAGACGCCTATATGGAAGTGAGGAGACTGCAGAATAATTAACATGGCATGCAGATACAAGAATTAAAGATGGGATACTATGTCACCCGGTAGACTCTCCCCAGTGGAAAGAGAATCGATCATGAGTATCCTGAATTTGGAAACGAGTCGAGAAACCTTCGTCTTGTGTATCTACAGATGGAGTGAATCTTTTGGTTTTCAAAGCAGCAGTCACAGTACATGGCTGGTTATGTCGATAAATTATAACTTACCATCGTGGTTATCCATGAAACGAAAATACATCATGTTATCTATGCTTATATCAGGACCAAAACAGCCGGGTAATGATATTGATGTTTATTTAGCTCCATTGATCGAAGATTTGAAATTATTGTGGGATTTTAGGTGTTACATTGTATGATGCTTACAGAAAGGAAGACTTCACTTTGAGAGTCATGTTGTATGGGACGATAAATGAATTCCCAGCTTATGGAAATTTGTCAGGATATAGCATTAAAAGAACTCAAGGCTGTCCCGTTTTCGAAGAAGGTACACAATCAATTAGGTTGAAACATTCATCAAAAACCGTGTTTCTAGGACATCACAGATTTCTACAGCGACGACATAAGTACCGTTCTTGGAAGACATCATTCGATGGATGTTCCGAAGAATGTACAACACCGTCTCCACTAACAGGCGATCAATTGTTTGAGAATGTTAAAAATTTGGACACTACTTTTGGTAAACTGGCTTCGAAAAACCTTACGAAAATCGGTTGGAAAAAGAGATCAATTTTTTTTGAATTACAATTCTGTAATTTTCTATATGTAAGGCATTTTATTGATGTTATTCATGTAGAAAAAAATGTATTTGACAGTGTTATCGGCACGTTTCTAAATACATCTGGCAAAACAAAATATGGAATTAAGGCTAGGTTGGACATGGTTGTGATGGGAATACGAGAAGAGTTGGCACCAGTAAAGGGTGAAAAACGAACATTTCTTCCTCCTGCTGCTTACACTCTTTCTAGGCAGGAGAGATATCAGTTTTGCAACTTCTTCATGATGTAAAGGTTCCAGAGGGTATTCGTCAAATATCAGTAACCTCTGTCAATGAGTGACTGATGTTAAAAAGGTCTGAAATCACATGACTGTCCTGTTTTCATGCAAAATCTCATTCCAATTGCTTTACGTTGCATTTTGCCCAAGAATTTCTGCCATACATTAACGAAACTGTGTTTCTTATTCATGCTATATGCAGCAAAGTTATAGACCCGGTGAAATTGCCCAGCTATGGAAAAAGAAATTTCCGTCATATTATGTGAATTATAAATGTTATTCCCACCTTTATTTTTTGATATGATGGTTCATTTGATGGTCCAATTGGTGAGAGAGATTCAACTATGTGGTCTTGTACATTACAGATGGATGTACCCCATTAAACGGTATATGAAGATTTTGAAAGGATATGTCAAAAATCGACGTCGGCCAGAGGGTTGTATTGCAGAGCGATATATTGTTGAAGAATTCGTTGAATTCGGTACCGAATACTTGTCTGGTGTGGAAAGCATTGGCTTACCGTAATCTCGTCAACACTGGGTGGTTAGAGGGTGATGGACTTTCTGGAAGAAAGGTTGTCACAATCAATATTACAGATCGGGAGCAGGCCCACCTTTATGTTTTGCATAACAGTTTGGACGTTGACCCATATGTTGAAATCCACAAAGAAATTCTTAGGCAATTGAATCCATCAAGGGCTGAAAAATGGATATCAAATACACATAATCGACAGTTTATAGGATGGTTTCGAGATCATATTTTTATGAAGTCAGATGAAAATCCAAATTCTATTTCGGAACGACTTCGATGGATAGCCGGAGGACCAAGTGTCTATGCATTATCTTACAATGCTTATGTAGTTAATGGTTATACATTTTATACTAATGAACATGATGAAGATAGTACCATGTAGAATAGTGGGGTTACCTTTGTGGCTGAAGCGATGCATGTTTCCGGGGCTAAGGACAGAAATCCAATTTATGCGAATATGTCATACTTTGGCATCATCAAACAAATATGGGAGTTGGATTATACGGAATTTCAAGTTCCGATATTTCAATGCAATTGGGTTGATTACAGGAGTGCTGCTAAAATCGATGATTTGGGATTTGTGAAAGTTTATTTCAGTAAGGAAGGGGAGAAGGACGAACCATTTATAATGGCATCACAGGCAGTGCAAGTATTTTATGTTCCCGATCCCACAAACCGAAACTGGTCAATTGTTCTGTTATCGACCAAAACCGCTGAATGGTCAGATGAAAATTCAATGGAAGATGATCCTTTCATTGGGATTTCATAATCATTTCACAGTGGTCCCAATATAGATGAAGTTTTTTATGTCAGAGGAGACCACAATGAAGGGATATGGATAGTTGATAGAGGGGTCAAATCCCTTCAGCCGTTTAAAAAATGGGATTTCAATAATCAGGTTACTGATTTTTATTGTAATATAGATTGTGTTACATTATGTTATTATCTGTTCGCTGCTGCTTTTATGTGATCTAACATAAATTTTAAACCAGTTCTGTAGATAATGACTTCTTTACCTGCTGATGCACCCAATCTCGAGACACAACACGTCTCTCAACCTGTTGCAGCTGGTCCCATTGCTGAGAGACAACAGGTCTCTCAACCTATTGCAGCTAGTCCCACTACTGACATACAAAAGGTATCTCAACCTGTTGCAGCTGGTCCCACTGCTGAGAGGCAACAGGTCTCTCAACCTGTTGCAGCTGGTCCCACTACTGACGTACAACAGGTCTCTCAACCTGTTGCAGCTGGTGTCAGTGCTGAAGCTAGTGCTTCGGAGAAAAATAATGATGATGCAGAAACTGAGGAAATGGTAGGCGATGAAACCCCAGTGACAGAAAAAATACAGGTGCGCCGTAGTTTGACAGTTTTATCAAAAATCCTTAAGGCAAAAGCAAAAGGCATCAAATATGAGGTGGGATGGAATAAGCTAGGCCAGCATGTAAACTCCAACAAAGCCATGTTTAATAGCTACATTGGAATCGTCACTCGACAACGCGTGCCGATTGACGTAGAGTCGTGGCACCATGTTGTCAGCGGGTTGAAAACATTAATGTGGGAAGAGATTACGGTAACATTACGATATCATCTATTTAATATATTAAAATAAAATAAAATATTAAAATATTGACTAACCCTTCATCATCTCTTGCAGAGTGCATTTATAGTAGATGTTTCGCACAAAGAATATGTTTTCAGACTGGCAGGAAGGTTTCATAGAGGCTTTCGCACCATTTTAATGAAAAATCATCTGAAAGATGCCAAAGGGAAAATCAAGCCACACCCGCCTCCTCTTTATGCACACTTGATATCCCAAGGAACGTGGGATGTGTTTTGCAACCGTCCTGCGGAAAAAAAATTCAGGTACATTGTGTTTGGTTACACGTTGTGTAACGTTGCTTGTATTCATCACATTGATTGATAGGTTTTTATTTATGAAACACCAACTGAGTGCTGAAAATAAAGAACGGGCAGCAAAACCATCGTACCCCTACCGTAAAGCAATGTTGGGGTATGCTTTAATTGAAAAACAATTGGTATGTATTTTAAAAGTACTGTAATAATTTTATGTGACATAAAACAACACTGTAACCATGTTTCTCTGTTTATAAGCAGATTGATGAAGCAAAATCTCAAGTCACTTCCATTCCACGCCATGTGCTATGGAAGGAGGCTCGTGTTAATAAAGAGGGGAAACTAATAGATGAAAACACACAAAAAGTGTGGGAAACATGTGTAAGTATGACATAATATAAACTAGTTTTTCTTTAAATCACTATTACATAACGATGCTTACTTATTTTTTCATATTTTCTATTTGACATAGTCATAGGAAACATCAACACCCGCACCGGATGCAGACATACTTTCAACGGCCTTGAAATAGATAGAACAGTATGGCCGCATCAGAGTTGTGGGTTTTGGGGTGTCACCCAAGACATATTTTAAGAAAAAAACAAGAGGATGAACAAACTATTGAATTGCATGTAATGATAGATAGAGTAGCTACCCTTGAAGAACTAATCCAAACTCAGGGAGAGATGCTAAAGAGTTTGATGGAGGAGAGGCGAAGAGAACAAACAACTCAAGAACAACCCCCGCGAGAAGATCCACCCCTCACCAGCTTTGAGGCGAGCCATTCCCCTCAACGACCTGACTTAACCGAGGTAATCAATGTTATAATATTCGTCTTTGTGAGATGTGAATCACATAGACACTGATAAATTTAATTTAATGATATTCTGTAGGGTGAAAATGACAGTGATTTATATCTGTCAACTCCCACCCATCGCCTTTTAGCGAGGGCTACAGTGTTCAATATGCAGAATGACACGCTACACTCCAGACCACTTCCAACCGGTCATGTCAAAGTGTCGATTAACATAGCTCATGAGCCGAGCGCCGAGCTACACATGCCAAATGACGATGACGACATTCATACGGTGGAAAAAGCTATTGGAACATTCATTTCATGGACGTCGAATCTTGTAAAAAAACACGTCGAGCAGGAGGTATTCCTTTCCAGTTCATTTTTCAAGCAGAACCTTTAACATTAAATTAGAAAATGGCTGAACTGATGAATGTTATTACAGAAGGATAAAATGTAGAAGCTAAAATGAATGAGGGGATCCAAGATTGGATCAACCAACTGATCAAAACGATCTACTAAGAGCATGTTCACCCCGCCTGTTCTATATCCACATTTAATATCATTGAAAGCTCATGTGGATATGAAAATGAAAGACGGAAAGAATCATAAAATTTTTTGTGAAAAAGATATGTACGGAGAAGAAACAATGGATTTCGTTAGTGCAGACGCTGTTTCTGAGATCATCACATACGACTGGCTAGGCGCCTCAGTAATAAATGTATACATGAGTTATGTTTTCATGATTTGATTTTACGGAAACTGATATACTTTGATAATTATGGATAAATACATCTCATATTTTTCACAGGCGTATATATGAAAAACAGTTGAAGGGATTTTCCCCTGAATACAAATTTGGACTCGTTAGTCCTCACACCATTTCTACACAACGAACAGAAATAGATTCTAATTTTCAGGCTGAATTGATGTCAAATCTTCTCAAAACGTTTCAAAGAAGAATTACGACTGACAGGAACTTTTTAATACCAATGATGCAAGGGTAATACTCTACATTTTAATCATATCCGTTATATTTTCATTTCTATCAGTACTTATTTCATTTTGTGTTTTTAGGGAACATTGGATGCTCATTGTAGTCAAATTGGATACTCCAAAGATTTATTTTATGGATTCACTGCATGGGTATCCAACTAACCGGCCACACATGATGGCGATTGTCAATTTGTAATACACTAGATCCAACATTTTAGAACTAAATATCTAGTTATATAATTTATATTATCTTTTAATGAGGATTTTTTTTATGATAGGGAGGTGTATGAAAATCGTCTAAAGGATGGAATGAATCCAGGGCGTAAGGACGACAATGCCCACAAGATCTACAAATGGAGAAGTATCTGGGTATATATAATTATATTTCAATATCTAAATACATATCAAAACAAATTACTTATTTTTCTCGATGTTTCTGCAGTGTCCGAAACAAAAAAAATGACAAGGAATGTGGTTATTATGTTTCTAAAATTATGAAAGAGATCATATTTCATGGACAAACTAGCATCCCTAAAGAGTTATTTTTGAAAATAATTACTACTTTATTTAAAATAATTATTAATCCTTTGTGTATTTATATTTTTTCAGTACTACTATGACTGTCACAAAAACTCCTATTCAGAAGATGATATAAATGTCTTCAGAAACGAATGGGCAGCGTACCTGATCAAAGAATGTAAACAAATAGGACAATGAAGGTGAATTCCTAATACTTATGTTATCTTTATATGGTCATTGATATATCCCTTTAAACTTATTGAGCATCTATGATCTCCCTCTCTTATGTTTCATATCCTTAGATTAGTGAATTCCTACTACTTAGTTTGAAAATGGCATAAACTTTGGAAAACAACACCAATGACATACGCCAAACCAAGAAAATGCCTTCGGATTGTTTTGATACTTTTGGACAACGATCCACGAGTCATTTGTGACGTGTACGAATCGACCGCACCTCAATCCAATGAACGGTGTGACCGGTATGGCTAAAATTGTCTGATATCAGTTTGAGAATGACATAAACTTTGGAAAACAACACCAATGATATATGACAAACCGAGCAAACGCCTTCGGATTGTTTTGATACGTTAGGACAACGATCCATGAGTCATTTTTGACGCGTACGAATCGACCGAACCTCAATCCGACACACGGTGTGACCGGTATGGCCAAAAGTGTCTGATATTAGTTTCAAATTGAGATAAACTTTGGAAAACAACACCAATGACATACGCCAAACCGAGTAAACGCGTTCAGATTGTTTTGATACTTTAGGAAAATGATCCACGAGTCATTTGTGATGTGTACGAATCGACCACACCTCAATCCGATGCACAGTGTGACTGGTATGGCTAAAATTGTCTGATATTAGTTTGAAAATGACATAAACATTGGAAAACAACACCAATGACATACTCCAAACCTAGAAAACGCCTTCGGATTGTTTTGATACTTTAGGAAAACGATCCACGAGTCATTTTTGACGCGTACGAATCATCCGCACCTCAATTCGACGCATGGTGTGACCAGTATGGCTAAAAGTGTCTGATATCAGTTTCAAATTGAGATAAACTTTGGAAAACAACAACAATGACATACGCCAAACTGAGCAAATTCCTTCAGATTGTTTTGATACTTTAGGAAAATGATCCACGAGTCATTTGTGACGTGTATGAATCGACCGCACCTCTATCCAACGCACGGTGTGACCAGTATGGTTAAAATTGTCTGATATTAGTTTGAAAATGACATAATCTTTGGAAAACAACACCAATGACATACGCCAAACCGAGCAAAAGCCTTCGGATTGTTTTTATACTTTAGTAAAATGATCCAAGAGTCATTTTTGAAGTGTATAAATCGACCGAACCTCAATCCGACGCATGGTGTGACCGGTATGGCTAAAATTGTCTGATATCAGTTTGAAATTGACATAAACTTTGGAAAACAACAACAATGACATACGCAAAACCGAGAAAACGCCTTCATATTGTTTTGATACTTTAGGAAAATGATTCAAGAGTCATTTGTGATGCGTACGAATCAACCACACCTCAATCCGACGCACGGTGTGACCGGTATGGATAAAAGTGTCTGATATCATTTTCAAATTGAGATAAACTTTGGAAAACAACACCAATGACATACACCAAACCAAGAAAATGCGTTCAGATTGTTTTGATACTTTAGGAAAACGATCCACGAGTCATTTGCGATGTGTTCGAATCGACCGCACCTCAATCCGACGCACGGTGTGACCGGTATGGCTAAAATTGTCTGATATCAGTTTGAAAATGACATAAACTTTGGAAAACCACACCAACAACATACGCCAAACTGAGAAAACGACTTCGGATTGTTTTGATACTATAGGAAAAAGATCCACGAGTCATTTGTGACGCGTACAAATTGACCACACCTCAATCCGACGCACAGTGTGACCGGTATGGCTAAAAGTGTCTGATATCAGTTTCAAATTGAGATAAACTTTGCAAAACAACACCAATGACAAACGCCAAACTGAGAAAACGCCTTTGGATTGTTTTGATAGTTTAGGAAAACGATCCATGAGTCATTTGTGACGTGTACGAATTGACCGCACCTCAATCTGACGCACGGTGTGACCAGTATGGCTAAAATTGTGTGATATCAGTTTGAAAATGACATAAACTTTGGAAAACAACACCAATGACATACATCAAACCGAGAAAACTCCTTCAGATTGTTTTGATACATTAGGACAACTATCCACGAGTCATTTGTGATGTGTACGAATTGACCACACCTCAATCCGACGCACGGTGTGACCGGTATGGCTAAAAGTGTCTGATACCAGTTTCAAATTGGGATAAAATTTGGAAAACAACACCAATGACATACGCCAAACTGAGCAAACACCATCGGATTGTTTTGATACTTTAGGAAAACGATCCACGGGTCATTTGTGACGTGTAAGAATCGACTGCACCTCAATCCGACTCATGGTGTGACCGGTATGGCTAAAATTGGCTGATATCAGTTTGAAAATGACATAAACTTTGGAAAACAACACCAATGACATACTCCAAACCGAGCAAACACATTCGGATTGTTTTGATACTTTAGGAAAACGATCCACGAGTCATTTGTGACATGTACGATTTTACCGTACCTCAATCCGACGCACGGTGTGACCGGTATGGCTAAAATTGTCTGATATCAGTTTGAAAATGACATAATCTTTGGAAAACAACACCAATGACATACGCCAAACCGAGCAAACACCTTCGGATTGTTTTGATACTTTAGGACAACGATCCATGAGTCATTTGTGATGTGTAAGAATCGACCACACCTCAATCCGACGCACGGTGTGACCAGTATAGCTAAAATTGTCTGATATCAGTTTGAAAATGACATAATCTTTGGAAAACAACGCCAATGACATACGCCAAACCGAACCAATGCCTTCGGATTGTTTTGATACTTTAGGAAAATGATCCACAAGTCATTTGTGACGTGTACAAATCGAACGCACCTCAATCCGACGCACGGTGTGACCGGTAATTCTTTCATTAGATAAAGAATCAATATTTATTAAATGAGATAAATCAATCAAAAACATATTGATTTTACATTATTCCCTTTCATTGCTATGAAAATGAAAACTTTTGAGTTTAAAATTTAATATTTTAATTTCAAATTTCCATATTAATGTATTATTTAATATTACTGTTTTAATTTCTTTCATTATTGCATTACTAACATAATATTTGTTTTCTTATATAGGTGAATTTTTTTCCTTGAGTTCGGATGCTTTGTTCGACAACAAATACCATCGAGAGCGGATCATGAATATCAAAGGATGAAACATGAATGTTTATACCTGTTGTTGAATAATTGTAAATGTAACCATGTAAAACAATGTTTGAAATGTATATAGCAATGCGTTTTTTTTGTATTCATGATGTTAAGTAAATGTATATACTATTGCCAGTCAAAATAATGGGTGCAGGTGCTATGGTGTGCAGGTGTGCATGTGCTACTTTGTGCAGGTATTCTAGTGTGCAGGTGTGCAGGTACTATTTTTTAGGTGCATGCGCTGGGGCCTTTATCAGCGCTAGAGGAGCGCTGATAAAGGGACCCTGTATCAGCGCTCCGAGAAGCGTTGATATAGTTGACCTTTATCAGCGCTCCACCACGCGCTGATAAAGGACCCATTTATCTACGCCGGAATTAACAGCGATTTTCTAGCACTGTTAATACTGGTTTTTAGCGCTGATAAAGGCGCATGTTGTAGTAGCGATTCAAGACATCTCCTTTGCCTCATGTTGGGTTATTTTTGTGAGAAAATATACTTCAAACTCTTGTGATCAGTATAAATCTCACATTTTTCACCATAGAGGTAGTGCCTCCATATCTTCAAAGCAAATATCACAACTGATAACTCGAGATCATGAGTAGGATAGTTTTGTTCATTAATTTTCAACCATCATGATGCATAGGCAATAACCCTATCATTCTACAAAATGAAAAAACCACGTCCTTTCATCGATGCATCTCTATAAATAACTAACCAATCATTCCCCAATGGTAGAGTCAATATATGAGCATTGAATAATCTTCTCTTTAGTTCATCGAATCATTCTTCACACTCTTTTGTCCAAAAAATTTAACCCCTTTACGTGTGAGCTTTGTTAATGGGTTAGCCAACCGGAAAAAATTCTGGAAGAAATGTCGATAATAACTTGCTAAACCAATAAAACTACGTACCTCAGTTATACTCGTAGGTGATAGACATTCTTGGATTGCCTTGGTCATAGAAGGATCAACAGAGATTCCATATTTAGAGACAATATGGCCAAGAAAAGAAATCTCCTAAAGCCAGAATTCACACTTGCTAAACTTCCCATATAATTCATGTCTTCTCAGAGTCTTCAGGATAATGCACAAGTGATTTTCATGATCTTCCTAACTTTTGTAGTATACCAAGATATCATCAATAAATACCACCACAAATTCATCGAGGTATTCCATGAAAACTCTATTCATCAGATGCATGAATACGGAGGGTGCATTAGTCAATCCAAAATGTATTACTGTAAACTCATAATGCTTGTACCTGGTTCGAAATGCTATCATTGGAATTTCTTCCTTCTTCACACACAACTGATGGTATTCAAATCGAAGGTCAATATTTGAAAAGTATTAAGCTCCAGGTAGTTGGTCAAATAAATCATCAATTCGAGGTAGGGTATACTTTTTCATTATTTTTATAGCATTGATATCTTTGTGGTCGATAAATATCCTCATAGATCCATCTTTTTTTAACAAAAAGAACAGGGACTCCCCATGGAGAAACACTAGGGTGAATAAATCCCTTATTACTCAATTTCTCTAGTTTTTTCTTTAGTACAACTAATTCTAGAGTGGACATTCTATAAGGGGTATTTGATATATGCCTTGATCCCAGAATTTAACCAATGGAAAACTCAACTTCTCGTTCTAAAGGATGTCTAGGTAAATCTTCCAGAAACACATCTAGATATTTTTTCACAACAGGTACATCCTCTATTTGAACATTCCTTTCCTCACCCATAGTCATTTCATTCTTTTCTTGCCCAATAATTGAATTTTGATGAGCTACTGGGGGTGGATCTAGATAAGAATTAGGTGGTAATGATTCTGCTCTAAAGATAAGGTGTTCTTTATCATCATCATCAAAAATTTTAACCTCCAACTTCTTACAATAAATCTTCGAATCGTGGTCCGAAAGATAGTCTATACCAAGGATTATATCAAACTAAATCATAGGTATGATGATGACATCAGCATATAAAGAACATTTATGTGCTTTAATGGGGACTGATTCACAAAACTTTGTTTCATTGATACTTCCCTTATGAGTTTTAACTGTCAACTCCCTTGTTAAATAACATTGGAAATATCTAATTTTATTAACAAACTGGGAAGATATGAAACAATGCGATGATCCTGAATCAAATAATGCATTTTTCAAACTTGAGGAAACTTTCTCTCATTATTCTATTCATTAGTTTATTATTTTAGCTCAAGTATATGAATAGTTTTTACATTATAACTAAGCATATTAAAATATTTATTAAGATATCTATATTTTATTCCTACATCCTCCTTGCATCATATATGACTCAATAATTCATGTACTCATAAAATACAACAATTTTCAAATTTTACTATACATGAAAAATTCAGGTGTTTTAGAAAAATCCAAAAAAATTAAAATTAAACATTATTCAATGTGTAGTATTAAAAATGATCTCCATTTTATGAAAATAATTTTCTATATATTAAAAAATGAATTTTTGATTAATATCATCAATCACTTGGGAAATACTGATTTTAGAATTATAATTCATTTTATAGCAATTTGAAAACGTAATTATGGTCTCAAAATATTATCTTATAATAATAAGACAAAAAAATTAATTTATGTAATAAATTTATAAAATAATTATTATTTTAAATAATTATATTAATTTTATATTTTAATTAAATATTTATGACTTATGAAAATACAAACACATAATTAAAATATTTAAAAAATATATTTACTTATACAATGATATAATTATATAATATTATCATTTATATGATCCCTAAATTTTATTTATACATTCATAGATTAGGGACCATTATATAGGCTAGATTACTACTCCTAATGGTCATGTTACTATTCCAAATGTCAATTTACTATTCCATTGATTTTGGTTCCCCAATTCTATAAACACTTCTTATTTAATTAATTCTTCATTTTTAATGATTGTAGTGTTTTATCTTATTAATATTATGTGGTTTATAATATATGTCATTATTAAAGTAGGTAATTTATTTTGATGATGTTTTGGATCATTACATAAACACTTAATGCCAACTATTATCTATTAACTCAAAACATAGGATAGAAATTCCTCGATAATTGAATTCACCCATATAGAGGATGGTCAAGAACTTTAAACTATGGATCGATTCCTACCCAAGTAGTGGATCTCTATACAAATTCGAAATATAAAGTTGAGTTATTTAAATATATAATGAATAAAATTCCAATTTAATCTTTATTTAATTGTTTTTAGTAAAAGGTGGATTAAATTAAGGGATTAACCATTCCTTAGATAATTCTTACATATGATCTAATTTAATTTAGTTCTATCTTACATACTTTGTAATTCGTTAATTCATGTTACCACTAAAAAATTTCCATAATAAAATTAACCATTCGTCTTTAAAAAATGAAAATTATAATAGTGGTATTATGATGATTTTTCAATTAAGGTTCTTTTATCTATAGGATGATAAACTAACCATAAACCAAGGAAGAAACACCCTGAACCATGAATAGTTTCTTTGGAATCCATCCACATATCAACCACTATATTTAAAGATTTTTTTTATCTCATCTCTAATCCTAAACCTCCTCTACTCACCTGCGACCTTTATATATTAATATATTTATCAAATTCATTTGGTAGAGTGGAACAAATGGATTTTTTAAGAGGTATTAAAAAAAAGAAATTGTGGAATCCTAGGCTCATATATAACGATAAGATAGATGAAAAATAGACCATAAATTTAATTTAATAATAAATTAAAAGGATAACAATAAAATATAATGATATGGTGAATACTCATGATAATATACATTAATAAAATGAATTAGACATTTAATAAAATAACATCCAATCA
The DNA here is from genome assembly GCA_963277665.1 of Viscum album. NCBI lineage: Eukaryota > Viridiplantae > Streptophyta > Magnoliopsida > Santalales > Viscaceae > Viscum > Viscum album. Next base: position 1,893,269,433 of record OY728156.1, read on the forward strand.
ATTTTTTTCTTATTTATGAAAAACCATTCTCAAAACAATTAATTTTCTCCTTTAATTAAATAAATATTTTATCTTAATTATCACCAAAAATCCTTTTATTGTCATACATTTAAATTATAAATAATTATATAATTTTTTTTAATATTTAATATGTAGAGAACATGTAACATTTAGACAACATAGTGAATACATGTAATGTCCCCAACCCAGGAGCCATTAATGTCATACCCCAAGATGGGTTTCAAAATAAACTAAAGCACTCCTCCACATACACCTGAGATTTCCTACAAGTAGTGAGGGACTAATAGGTCATGTGGGTATACAATACACTCATTACCATAGTAATCCCCAATTGATAATAATTTAAATAACAGAAAGAATAGGAAATAATCAATAACATGCATAAATATCCAATTCTTAAAATTTGGTAAAACCATATAAAACATTAAATATGGAATGATATGCAATAATGTCTATTTAAAATAACCCAAAAGAAAAGAAAATAAAAGAATCCCTAAAATGGTTCAGACGCCTTGTCTGGAACCTAACCCATACATGTCCCTTGTCCAACACAACTCCCTAACAAAGGGCCCTTGGCCTTGTCCTGACCTGCAAGCTTTAAATCTGCTCAAGTACCCAATGGAGGCTCGAGCCAAGTGTGACTTAAAATTATTAGGTGTCACATACATGACTTATTTTAATGTTATTTTTTATTTAATTTCAATTCCGTATTTTTTGGCATTTTTAACACACATTTTGGAGGAAATGGTTGGTTTTCGAAATTTGGGCCAAACCATAATCCCATTTTAAGATTTAAAAACCAATTTTTCTTATTTCATAACTGCTTTATTTTTCCAAAATTTTCACCCATTTCAATTCCTACATGGGACCACCTGACCTATTAACACCACAATATCAATTTGGATCCATTACAAATCCATTATCATGGTGTATGTGGTTTTTTTATTTAAGTTATTGGCCTTTCCTGAAAGCCCATTTTATGCTTTAAATGTTTTTTAATTCCATAATATCTCATTTATTTTAATTTTTTTTGGTGACTCCACCTCCCACATGAAGAAAATATCCTTAGGATCACCCTAATATCTATTTAGAATTTATGAAGCTCATTTGTACATATAATTAGAGAGAATCTTTTCAATGATTCGCAAACCATTAAAATTTGAAAGGGTAACTTTATTACTTTATAAATAATTAATTTTTTGACCTTTTTTCACCATCTCACTCCCTACATGATGATCTAAGAATTATTAGAGCCTCACTTTTAGGGTTTTTTGCTTGGAGATTCAACATTTGGTTAATTTGGGTTGATTTCTTCAACTTATCTTCAATTAAGTTTTTCTCTATCTGATTTCTTCACTTCATTAGGGTTTCTTCGAAAATTCATGATGTTACCTTATATCCCTATGTTATGGTTCCAACCTATGTTTTTAGTTTTTTAATTTTTGGTGAAATATTTTTGATTTAGTTTGGGTTTATCTTCCTTGCAGCGATCTGACAGTGTGCTTGATGTTTCAAACCAAGATTTGAGTGTTTTGACTCAAAAGGAAGGTTATTCGAAGTATAACCATTACTTTATGAGATGTTTTTCTTGTTTTTCTAGTCTTTAATGTTCCTCATATCTCATGTGTGGTGTGAAAACTATTTATGAGGGATTTGGTTAAGAATTTAATTTTAAAAATTATTTTATATTGTTGTTGTGCACTTTTCGAATGTAATACATCTGGTATCTTTTGTGGCAGTTTTATAAAATATTGAATTGATTTAAAATTTTTCTAAAAAGGATGAAAATTCTGTTTTTAATACCTTAGTGTCATTTGGGCCATAGAAGGGGGTTTTTGGAATATGATTGGTGTGTATAATGTTGTTATACTTCTTTAGATCATTTTATGAAAATGGGTGTTATCATTTGTATATTACGTGGTATTATTCAAGGTGAATTTATAACATTATAAGAGGTTTTATAAATGTATCTAGGGATTTCATATCTACTTTGGTAGTATTTTGGTGTGGTTTTATCCTTGAAATATGGTTTTGAAATGGGTTTTATGGAAATTATTCGGTATACTCTTGAGAATTGTTTTATGAATGATTTGAATGATTTAATGATTTATGTAATAGGTGAAACCATATTTGAATTTTTTTTGAGTGTTTATATTTTTAAATGTACATTTTAAATTTTAAAGGGGATTTTTTGTGATGTGTTCCATCTTGGAAATGTTTTTATAAAAATGATTCAATGATTTATTAAAGTGTGTAAGATATGTGACAGTGATCTGGGATGTTTTGTGTGAGTGTGATGTGAAAAAGGGATTTTGGTTATGAGAAGGGTATTATATAACATGTGATTGGGATATAATTTGAGTTGTAATATCTTGGAATTGTTTTATAAAATTGTTTAATGGTTTTTTGGAAGTGTTAAAGAAATGTGAAAAGTGTTGTGGGCTATTTTTTTGTGAGTCAGATTTCAAAATTAGTTTTAATGAAATGTGGACTTTAGTGACTTTTTTGGTATACATGTGGTATTTTTGGTGAATTTGGGATGTGGAAATGATATTTTTATGTGTGAAGTATATTTCTTCACTTCTAGAACTGGATTGAGAACAAGGGGAAAACCTGGGTATCTAGGTGGGCAGTTGTCTTATAGTACACTAGTGAATCTGTGGGGTTTGGCCTCAGTTTCTCTTAGCTATATTGACTCCTAAAACTCTAACTAAACAATTATTATGATGATTTTGGGGCCACAAGGTTATGGTTATGTTCCCTACTAGTGGTTCATGCATGAGAACGAATGTTTTTAGTGGTTTCTCTCACCGAGATATGAGGTACCTGGGACCCACAACTTGCTAGTCCCTATGGGTTATTTTCTATTACTTGTGCTCATTAGATCCTTTATACTTACCTCCAACATACGATATATTTGGATGGAAAATTTAGTAGCTTGGGAAATTATTTCTGAAGTGTTAATCCCTTAAATTATTCGACTTGAAAACTTATTTTTAAGTTGCAACTTTTAGAAATTGTCACATGAAATTACATGTTTTTGAAAAATTTCATGATTTTAATCATTGAATGGTTATCACATAGAATATCTTATTTTTGGTATCGTACTTGGCTTTAGAACACACCCTACATATACCTTTGGATGTAAGTAGACATTTTTTATGTCGCAGGCTGGGTATAGTTTATAGTGCTAGTGGTTCATGTTTCTTGTAGGTTCTTGGTGGTGATGTCTTGTGGTGATGGCTTAAGGGAGGTGAATCTTGCCATGAGGGTTCATGGGATGTTTATTTTTGGGGTTTCACCTTTTTTATAGTCTTTCTGAGTTGTTTTAATCTATGTATTTCGGTTTTTATTTTTTTAAAAGATTTTTTTGTTTGAAAATTCAAGATTTCTTTTATTGGATCCATTTTTTGATTGAATTTTATAAAAATGGGTAAATCATTCCAATTTTTTAGTTTATGATACATGGGACCTTTTTCCATGTCCTGGGGATTGGGAACCCCCTTAGGGCCATTTCACCGGTTGGGTTTGGTGGTAGTTTTGGTCGCAACTAGATTCGGTTCGTGACAAAATGGTATCAAAGGAGGTTTATGTAAACTTTTAGGTCATGTTATTTGGGGAAGATTCGGGATAGTCTTGAGTTAGGATTGTTGGGACATATTATTCAAGATATTGGGAGTGTTCCTTATCACCAAACCTCATGATGGGATTCATGTCACCATGGGATGTCGGTACTTATCTTATTCCATTGATTTTTTTGTATGATGATGATTAGGGAAAAAAAAGAGGGTTGGGTAATGGTCTCAGTGAGCCTTCAGGTTCTCGTATGCCATGTGGAGCCATATATATTTCCCTAGAACACACTCCGTAATGTTGAATTAATAAGTTTATGGCTGCCAACCATTGTCCAAGTCACCCACCAAAGATCATTCTCCCTCACATTGTCTTGTGTACATTAGTTTTGAAATCTTGGATTTTTGGTTTTAAAGTAAAAATTACATGGTTTTAATAAGCGTAATGATTTTTGTGAAAATATTTTCAAATAAATAGGGAATGGTTTTATTTTTGAAATGGTGGAACTGAAATTTTATAATTTTTTTGAATTAGGAAAATGGTGTGTTTAAACCAATTTTGAAACTATGAAGTATTTAAAATTGGTTTTAAAAAGTGTTTCCAATATGGTTTTCTAAACCGTTGAAAGATGTTTTAATGGGATGTGATGTAATTAAATTAAATTTTATAACTTGAATGTGAGTTTTTATTTTAATGATTGTGCCTTTTTGAAATGTTTTGTAAGTGGTAATTTGGGTTTGATTTTCTGGCTAGTGGTATTGAGAAAAAGGAAGTATTGGTCGATTGTTTTGGTTTTAAAAATTGGAAGTAGTTTTGGTTTTAACCATTGGTATTTTCATGAGTGAGCACATAAATGGGGTTATATGGGATGATTGATGGTTAATGGAATGACTGGATGAGTTCCAGGAAGGATATGATGCGGGTTCCCATTGTGGCACAAAAACTAGCATGTGTGGGGGCCATGGGGTACTATTTGTGGATACACTAATTGCTGAACCATTTTTTTCCAATTAAATGTTTTTAAAAAGGAAAACACGATGTCTTGATGAGTGTTTTGGGATGGTCTGTATTTTGTGTTTTTGGAAATGTTGATGTTTTGGAATGTTTTGAATTCAATAACCCCTCTTGTTTGAATGGTGATTTGGGTTTGTGTTTGGTTGGTAAACATTGTTGAAGGGCTGGATAGTGGTGTCTTTTGAGAAAAGTTTTATAAGACATTATGGTGGTTCCCTTCATCTGTTGGATATGGTTTTGGTTTTTCATAACCAATGACTAGGATGGTCGATTCCTTGGGTTCAATCATGGGATAAGGTACACCCCCATTAAGGGTTAGTGCACAACTGAAGTGAAACTCAGATTGTTTCATGGTTATAAAATCCTTTAGTTGATCAATATATGGAATCTTTTCTTGAGATTTTTAGAATGATTCTAGACCCTTTAATTTTTCGGTTTGAGGATACTCTTGTAGCGGGAAATATGCTCGTGGAAGGTTGAGAGAGATAATAGTTTCTTAATTTTCCTGATTCATTGAAGGTGGAAGTGGTCTAGGGTTGTTATCATGGATGAGTGTCTAGATGGTGTCTATGAGGGCCTCTGGGTCCTTTATAGTCTCTCTGATGTAGGAGTTCATGTTAAACCACTAGATTTTGATATCTGGTCATGAGAGGCCATTATGGAAACCATGTAGAATTGTGCATTCATTGGGAAATAAGAATAAGGTCCCTTTCAATGTATTGTTTCTATCAATCTCAATTGTAATGCTTGGTGACACCTTGTGATGTTGTGTGCTCATTTGACTATAAAGGTGACAATCGTTCAATCTTATGAGGGTCTCTGTTATGTTGGTAGTATGTATCCCATGGTAAAAACATTAAATAATCTATCTAAGAGGAAGGTGTTTATATCTGTCATCCACTTCTATTGATTCTCACCCGAAGAAACGAGTTGTGATGTGTGTGCATCTTGTGATACTTGAAATTAGTGAATTTTCAAGTTTGGTAAAGTGTGTTTAGGAGTTTTTTATGTCTTGGTGAACCCATAGGGTTATGAAGTGTTGTTTTTTCTGGCACCAGAAGAAGAAGTTCCATAGATGGGTTTCCAAAGACTAATTGTGAGGCCAAAAATACTTCAATCTTTTGAGCTCCAGCCATAGGTCCTAGAGAGAAGTTGGGATTTATATAGGGGAAATCACATGGTATTTAAACCCTTGTACAAGCCCTACCCTCATTATGAATGATAGGAAGAGTTTAAACCTCTGGTTTCGTCACCATTCCTCTGTTATTCTCATTTGATGTAAAGAGGTGGAGGGCTACGTTCCCATGTATTCCGCCTAATGTATTTCTATCCCCATTTGGATTCCATTGAGTTTTTGGAAAAAGGTTTAAAATTTGGCTAAATAAGTTGACCTTATGGTTTTGAAATGGTGAGTTGTAACTGGGCCCCAGAAAACCTTGCAGATATATGGATACACATGGTTAATGCACGGTTTCCCAAAATGTGTGCACTAACTGTGTGGTCATCCCAAATCTTTGAGCTGTATGGTCTTTCTGTGATGGCCCATGCTAGTTAGTTAAGATGGATGGTTCTTACGGTGGGGAGACCTACCATGGGTCTCATGTATATATTTTTTGAAATTTTCAAATAGAAGTCTTCCACTTGTACCAGGGAGTCCGTTCGGGCCTCCCCCTATTAGTGTCCTGATTTTATCTCGGGAAAAATTAAAGTTGTTTCTAATGGTGGGGAGCCCATTTGAGTCTCATCATACCAGAACTATATTTTTTCCATGTTCTTGTCTTCAAAGTGGGTAGTCTCATTTAGAGCTATCTAAATACCTATATCTTCCTTGAGTCATTGTTGGGATTAGAGAGTTCACAATGGTTTGGTTTTATCAAGGTAAGTCTAACCTTGTTCGATGATGTTGTTTGTCTGGCAAAATTGTTTGATCATTGTTCATATTTTTTTGAGGATTTTCATTTTGGGATAAATACTTAATGTGATTGATCAGTTCAGTCAATTGGTATATGTTTTGGTTGTGAATTATTCCTTCCTTAATTGATCAGTGGAGGTGTTGTGGCCTTTGGGGAAAAAACATGGCAAATGAGTCCATTTCGTCCTTTCGGTTGGGTTTGGTTTTTTCTTTTTGCCTTGTTGTGGATTTCTAAGGAAGGAAAAAATTTTGTGGGGATAATTGTCACATAAATGACTTACTTTTATGATATTTTTAATTTAATTTCCATTCCAAATTTGTTTTTACGGTTTACCATGCATTTTGGTGGAAATGGGGGTTTTTTAAAATATTGGCCAAACCGTAAGCCAATTTACATATTTAAAAGCCAATTATTTTTATTTTATAACTCCTTAAATTTTCAAAAAATTTCACCCATTTCAATTCTTACATGTCCTCCCTTGACCTATTAAAACCACCATGTCAAAATGGATCCATTAACAATCCATAATCATGGTGTATGTGGGATTTTGTTTAAGGTATTGGGCATAACCTTAAGCCCTTTTTTGAATTAAATGTTTTTTAATTCATTAATATAATTAATTTTTTATTTTTTTGGTGATTCCACCTCTCTCTTGAAGCCAATATCCCTAGGATCACCCCATTATCATTTTAGCATTTTTGGATCTCATTTGTACCACGAATTTGAGCAAATATTTGCAGGGTTTCTCAAACCATACAAATTTGAGAGGGTAACATACTTCCTTCATAAATCATTCAAATTTTACACTTTTCCCCCATTTTAGTCCCCACATGACCTTATCATCTTTAGTGGAGCATCACTATCAGGTTTTGTTGCATGGGTATTCAACATTGGGTTGATTTGGGGTGATTTCTTCAACATCTTTTCAAGTAAGTGCTTCTCTATTTGATTTCTTCCATTTCATTCAGGTTTCATCCACCATTAATGATTTTCGCATATGTCCATAAGTTAGGGATCTAACCTAGGTTTGGATTTTTTGTTATTTTGGAGAAATATTTTGGATTTAGGTTGGGTTTATCTTCCTTATAGTGCGGTGGTGGTGCGCTTGATGTTTTGCAACAAGATTTGAGTTTTTTGACTCAAAAGGTAGGTGATTACAGGTTAATGATTTCTTGATGAGATATTTTTCTTGTTTTACTGGTTTTTAATGTTCCCCATAATCTTTTTGTGGTGAGAAATTAATTTTTTAGGTATTTGGTTAAGCATTTAATTTTATAATTGCATTTTCGTAAAAGTTTTGAACATTTCGAATGTAACACATGTGGTATCGTTTGTGGTAGGTTTATAATATATGAAATTGATTTATTAGTTTTTGAAATGGGCTGATAATTATATTTTCTTAATTCCTTAGTGTCATGTGTGTCTTTGAAGGGTGGTTTTGGAATAGGGTTTGCGTGTAAAATATTGTTATACTTCTTGAGAGCATTTTATGAAAATTGGTGTTTTCATTTGTATCCTTCATGGTATTATTCAAGGTGATTTTATAACACTTGGAAGTGGTTTTATAAATGAATCTAGGGATGGAAATCTTACTTTGGTAGTGTTTGGTGTTGTTTTGTTCTTGAAATGTGTTTTTTAATGGAGTTTTATGAGCAATGTTTTGGTATACACTTTAGAAATGTTTTATGAAAAATTTGAATGATTTAATGATTTATGTATGAGGTGAAACCATATTGGTAGACTATTTTCTAGTGTGTATATATTGAAATGGGAAATTTTAAATGTTAAACAGGATGTGTTCGATGTTTTTCATCTTGTAATTGTTTTATAAAAATGTTTGAAGGATTTAATAAAGTGTGTAAGATATTAGAAAGTGATGTGGGGTGTTTTTTTAGTGTGATGTAAAAAAGGATTTTGGTAATGAAAAGGTTATTATGTAACATGTGACTGGGATGTTATGTGAGTTGTGATATCTTGGAATGGTTTTAGAAAAATATTTATTGGTTTTTTGGATGTGTTAATGAAATTTGAAAAGTGTTGTGGGCTATTTTGGTGTGAGTAGGATTTCAAAATCAATTTGAATGAAATGTGGAATTTTGTGACTTGTGTAGTATACATGTGGTCTGTTTGGTGAATAGTTGATGTGGAAATTATATTTTCATGTGAAAAGTATATTTCTTGACTTGTTGAACTTGTCTGATCAAAAGGGGAAAACATATGTATATAGGTGGGTGGACGTGTACTAGTATGCTACTGAATCCATGTCGTTTGGCCTCAGTTTAACATAGCATGATTGATGCTTACAACTCTACTTAAACTATAATGATGATTATTGGTGACCAAAAGGTTATGGGTATGTTCTTTAATTGTGGCTCGTGAAAGTGAATGGATAAATGTGGTGGTTACTCTCACCGAGATACGAGGTACCTGGGACCCACAACTAGCTTGTGCCTAGGGGTTATTTTTTATTACTTGTGCTCAGTAGATTCCTTATACATAACGTAGACATATGGTATATTTTGAAAGATAATTAAGTTGCATTGAAAATTATTTTAAATGTTCTTAGTCTTTAAATTATCCCACTTGAAAACTGATTTTTTAAGTTTCATCTTTTAGAAATTGTAACTAAAAATTTCATATATTTTAAAATATGCATGTTTTTCATAGTTGAATGTTTATCAAATTGAATGAAATTGTGGTGGTATCCTACTAGGATTTGGCTCAGACCATACATACACATTTGGGTGTAAGTATACATGTAATTGTTTATGTCGCTGGATGAGTAGAGTTTATAGTTCTAGTGGTTTGGGTTTCTAGCAGCTTCTTGGTGGTGATGTCTTGTGGAGATGGCTTGAGGGTGGTGACTCTTGCCATGATGGTTCATGGGATGTTTATTTTTGGTTTTGTAGCTTTTTTATAATCTTTGTGAGATGTTTTAAATGGCTAATTTAGTTGTTAATTTTTTTAAATGATAGTTTGGTTTGAAATATCCAGATTCATTTTAGTGGATTTATTTGATTTTTTATGTTTATAAACATGGGTAAATCATTTCCATTTTTTATTCTATGATACCCAAGAACTTGTGCTAGACCATGGGGATCGAGAACACCCTTTGCGCCATGTCATGACCTGAGTTTTTTGCTGGTTTTTGGTGGCGATCAGATTCTGTTCGTGATAGTAGGCCCCACAAAAAGCATCTACAAAATATCCAACATGTTGATAGTGAATTCAAATGATGAAAATGGAAAAACAAAGGTAAAATGTCCAATATTATATTATAGATTATTCATGTTTAATTTATACAACCATTGTTTCCAAGTTCACTACATAGTCACTTCATGGATGAATCTACCCTTTTCATGTTTTCAATGTATTAGGCATGTTCAATATTCTATAGCACATGGGAATAAAAGTAACGTCCTATCACTAAAGGTATCACATTTTAACAACATCATAATCCTCACCTCGAAGCCTCAGTGTATGTGGAATACAACTGTTAGGGGAATTAAACTCAGTCCCCTTCCCTAACCCGTGCACTTTGTGGTAGATCAAGAACCTCAGTTCAACTAAACCCATGGGCATAGGACCTCATGTAGATACCCCACTCAACCAAGCTATGGGAACATGCTAGTTTAACATTCCCCACAATTAACCATATCACAACAAGAATAGCCAAAAATCATTTACAACACCACAACAATATCAATAAATGGGAAATTAAATTTTTTTCATCAATCCGTTACACATTCATCATTTATATTACTTATCCCTTTAGCCCAATTTCCCATTTACCATGATTATCTCACTAAGCGAATTCAAGAATAATTCTAATCCTTTATAATTTTTTCATTAATCCATTTAACACTTTTTCATTCCCACCCAACAACCTCATAGTTCAATACCCAACCTATGTGTATTACTAAATACCAATTACACATTCTTAATTCATATTATCCTATTCATCATGGGCTCTATGATATCACACAATGGTCTTACTCTTACTTATCAAAAAAATATTTTTGGAGAATATCGGCACACCCCATGGGTGGCCCTAATATCATTTAGACATTTCCATGCATGTTTCAGGGATCATGTGGATTTCAATTAAACCTTTGGATACCAACCATATCCAAATAAATAAAAGGGAACCAATAACAAAATAATAGAGAATTATGATCATAACCCAACATGCACAAATCCACTTGAAACCCAAGAGATAAAACATGTACACCACCTACCTTGAATATGTTAGTAAACACACTCCCAACCAAAGCCTTGGATCCTGATTAAATAAATCCTTGAATTAAAAACCACAATCTCACTGAAAAAGAAGGTTTTGAGAGCTTCAAGAGAAGATAAGAGATAAATACCTACCCGAATCAAGAAAAAAAAGCAATGAGGGGTTTTGACATACATGGTTCTTCATTCTGCAGTTGAAGGAATATAAATATGTCAAGAATGAGGGAGATTGATCCATGGAAGATCATGGGTTCTTTGGTTCATTACTAGGGTCCCAAGGAGGAAGGGGATGAAACCCCGAGTGAACTTAAAAAATTGATGGGGTGGAATTTTTTTATTTTTTTAATGTTTCCAGGCCACATGGTTTACCCAAACAGTCTTCCAAACCATGATCAAACCGTGAAGATTCTACTCCCACACACCATTCTCTCACACAGTTTTCTAGAACATGTTCAAACCATGAAGATTGCTACTGTATACATGGCTCCTCTTGCACAGTTTTACAAACCAAGTAAAAACTATGTGGATTGACCATAAAGACCTTCCCCCTTTTAATGTCGTGATCCACCAAAACACCATTGGACATTATCCATGACATGGGATAAACATAATTAAAAAAATGGTTACATGAACTAAAACATAATGAAAAACACTACTTAATGAGAAATTCAGGATTTTGCAACCTCCCCACCTTATAATGGCTCTTCCATAAGCCAATCTTCTCGAGCTTCATCGAGATTACCAAATAAAGAGGTCGGGCCACTGAGCCATCATATTCGATTCCTGCTCCCAGATTTCTTCAAAAAAGTTTCCATGCTACCACTGAACAAAATTCAAGGGAAAAAACAGACCACGCAAAACCATTTCAATATGATCCACAAATTGAATTGATTTCTCCTCAATGGACACATAAACATCATGCTCAGCATTCTTACCATTCATCACATGAGATGGATCATGATGATACTTTCAGAGTTGTGAATCATGGAAAACATCATGAATCACACTATATCACTATAAAAGATCTAATCAGTAAGCCACCAGACTGATCCTTTCCACAATATCAAATGGCCCCACATATCTAGGTGCCATCTTTCCTTGCTTCCGAATTTGATGTTGTCTCAACCATGGTGACACCCAAATAAACACACTATCCCCCACCCAGAACTCCAAAGGACTACGATGCCAATACACATAAGAATTATTTATACTCTTTACTGTCTCCATACACTTCTTGAATCAAATGAACCTTCTCCAATGTTTCCAACACAAGACTCGTTCATAATAATTTTGACTCCCTAGCCTCTAACCAACACAAAAAATATCTACAGGGTCTCCCATACAGTGACTCAAATTGTTTCATTTGAATGGTAGACTAGAAGATATTGTTGTAAAAATACTCAATATGCAACAAGTTATTTCCCATGAACTACTATAATCTAGAAAATATGATCTTCGCATGTATTCTAATATCTAAATTATACACATTGACTTCCCATCAGTTTGTGGGTGGTATGCTGTCTTAAAAAAAGTTACAAAGTTACTTATAGATCCCCTTCTATATGAGCGAGGTGAAATGTGGATCATGATCCAAAACATTGGTCTTCCACACACCATGAAAGTGTATTATTTCCCCAACATACATTTCTCCCAACTGGTTGACTGTATAAGTCTCCTAAATTAGTAAGAAATTGGTGACATTTGGTCAGCCAATCTACCACCACAAAAATTACATCATTCTTCAAAGGAATCCTATTAACTCTCATCAAAAAGACCACGGTGATTTCATTCGAATTACACTCTCTAAAAATAAAATGAGTAAAACAACGCACCTGGACACTAATGCTAAGACTTCACCTACTAACATGTAAGGCATCGTGGGAAAAAACATGCAACTTCTCTCTCCAATCCCAACCATCAAAACAGCCTCTGAAGACCACAGTACCTCTTCTCCAAGCTCATATGCACTTCCCACGTTGACATATGGATGTCTTGAATCAACTAATCTCATATATCTATTGGAAAAATTACATGACCATGAGCATAAGAAAATCCATCATCATTGAATATCAAACCAAATGCGGAATCCCCACCTTTAAGACTTTATCTCATAGACCAAAACTCTAGATCCACCAGCTGAATCTCTTTAACTAATCTCAAAATCGTGATCTCAAATATTATAGTTGCAAGGGTCATCTACTTGTGACCATCATGTACCTCTAAATGAATCTCCAAAATTAAGGCCATCATCCCCCAATATGAACAGGATTCCTAAACTACTTGATTATGAGTCTTCTAGATCAGATCATTAGTGAAAATATTATCTTCCCCTAATGATCAAACCAAATCAAAATCAGAATAATTCAAGTAATCTCCCCATCAACATTGTCGAAGATTCATATCACGTTGATATAAGATGTACGTGAGACATTAATGGTTAGTGAACACTGTGAAATGTTCTCCCAAAGAGTAATTCCTCAAACACAATTACAAATGAACCAAGAATCTATCTCATGGTCATTAGTAGGATAATTAATTTCATGTGGCCTCAACACTCTCAAACCATAAGCTACAACCCAATCATCCTACATCAACATTTCCCCAAGCTCAACACCGAACACATCACAGAATATGGGGTACATATTACCTTTTTCTGGGAAGATCAATATAGATGTTGTAGTCAAGTGCTTCTATAGCTCTGAAAAATCATTATCACAAACCTCTAACTAATAAATCGTAATCAACTTCTGTGTTTGGCCTTTGATTGGTGCTTATAAACAAGAGAAAGCCCTAATAAACCGTCGGTAATAACCGACCAGACCTAGAACACTCCAAATATAAAAGATGTCCTTATGCTGCTCCCAAGACACCACATCCTGCAACTTTTCCAGATCCAACGACACACCTGACTCATAAATGATGTGTCCTAGAAAGTGTACATCATCAATCCAAAACAGAAATTTTGATAGATTGGTGTAAAGCCTATTCTATATTAGTGTACTTAAGACAATGTCATTATGTTTCGCATGATCTTCATGAGTTATGGAATATAATAAGATGTCATCAATGAATAAAACTACAAACTGATCCAGAAATGGGTAGAATATCGAGTTCATAAAGGCCATGAACACTACTTGTACATTGGTCAATCCAAACGACATCACCAAAAATTTATACAACCCATACCTACTTCAAAAAGTTTTCTGGGGTATGTTTGAAGGTCTCACCCTCAACTGAGGGTATCCCAATATCAAATTGATCTTAGAAAACATTGAGACACCTCTGAGATGATCAAATAGATCATTGATTTTTATAAGAGGGTATCAGTTCTCAACCACCATTTAGTTCACCTTCCTATAATCGACAAAAAGACTCAGTGATCCATTGACCATTATAGAGAACAACAGTTGAGATCCACAAGGAGATGTTCTAGGATGTATATACCCCTTATGCTCCAATTAATCTAACCGAAACATCAGTTCATGGAGCTCTTCTAGAACCATTTGGTCAGGTAGAATAGAAAATGGCTCGTCTCTTAGTAGTAATTCAATCTTGAACTCAACATATATCTTAGGTTGTAACCATGAAAAGCCCCCAGGAAACACATCCTGAAACTGGTCCACAACAAAAAGGAAGACTGGTTGTCCATTATCCCCCTATTATAACATAATGTATGCTCCATGGGCTATAATTTCTCCCAACTACAGGTGTAGTAGCCCTGCGTGGCCCGCTTGAGTATCCCACTCACCAAAGAGGTCATAAGCTCTCCCATCAAGAGATGCGAACTTTAAAAGATTTCGTTAATAGTTTATACGGGCTTGAAATAACACCATCCAATCCATACCCATTATTAGGTCAAAACATAACATTTCTAGGACAAATAGTTCCCACAGAAAACGATATCCACAAAACTATAGAGAACATCCCTTACACTTCCTGATGTCATTAACTCATACCATTTACAGAGTATCAAGAGACATTACCCCACATGCAGTCTCCATAGTTTAACCCAACACAAGTACAAACTAACCAGAAATAATGGAATGTGTAGTATATGTTTCAAATAATTCATTAGCAAGCATGGAAGATAAAAGAATCGAAACTTGAATAGTAGACAGTAATGCCTCAACACCTTCAGTTGTAGCTTGAAAATCATAGAGATGAACTACCCCTATACCCTAGCATCCATCCTAAGTACCCAGAATTGCACTGCTCTGTTTGTAAGGATGATCTCTCTGCAGTGTTCAACGTCCACTACCCCTACCAGTACGACCAGTGGAGAACCATCTACCTTCCTGATATGAGGTAACATACCCACTTCAACCACATGGCATCTCCCTTTGGCCTCCAACATTCCATTACTGTCGTAGGTTCCTATAGAACCTCTATGTGTGGACTAATATCTTGCATGGTCGCCACATGAATGGTTAGGAGGGACACTGGTAATGCTTTTGCCCTGGCTTACCACATTGTTAATAGAAGACTTGGTCTCCACCCTGGGAAGCTAACATTCACTTTAGACGAATCTGTGTTCTCCCACCTTGCTACAAGATTCCAAAACAAAGCTTCCTACTATAGGAAGTCACACAACTTGCTCACCCAACTAACACCACAAGTTCACTACATGAAGCTCCCTTTTGGTTCCCTTCCATGTTAAGGGCTTGATGAAGCACATTATAAATACTTTTCAGACCAAAGATATTCACCTGAGATATGATCTCGTGTCTCAGTCTGTCCTGGAAGCATTTTTCGATGTCTACCTCATCCTATATCAAAATCGGAACGATGCACCTCAAAACAGTGTAACGACTATCAAAGTCTATCACAAACATTTTCCCTTAAGTTAACCTCATGAAATGTACAACCTTCTCCTGCCTCATGGTTTCTGGGTAGATGTTATTGAGAATCTTCTTCGGAATGTTTTTCCACATCATTCCTTCAGCCTACTACGTCTGAAGCATGAAGTCCCACTAATTCATTTCCGGACCCCTCAACATATTGGCCGCTAAGATGAATTGATTCTCAAGAGGAGTCTCTATATGGTCAATAATATTTTGGATAGACTCTATCCAGAACTCTTCTTCTTCTGGCCCACCCTCTCTAGTAAATGTCCGATGGTGATCCAACTGAAAAACTCTTGTCAACTCAAACATACTCAGTGAAACACGCCCTGGGTCTGATTCCATAATCTGCATAAAACAAGAAAATAAATATAAGAAATTCTCTTCCATATATTCCTAGATCACCACGTTCTCTTGCTCCACTACTGTGGGAGCATACTGATCAATGTCCTCATGTCTCCCAACCGACTGGTGTCTTTGAGGTGGAATTTCTCTATAGATTCAAACATGATCATTAGAATGACACCATAATGATTTTATGATATGAAATGATATATAGGGAGGCTCATCACATTCCACAACAGAACAACTTCTCATACATTACACAAAAGCTCCCACTCATAACTAGATCACTACATATCTCCATATCTCCTAATGAAATGAATAACTGGGGTACCAAATTCACATGGGTACCAGACATATATATTACTCTAATAAAAACCCATTCCCATATCCCTATCAATTATTACAAAACCTTAATATATTTTCACTTTATTAGTAAACACAGTTATCTAATTTATTCTTGATATTCTCACATCCATTTTTTACCAATTAAAACAATATCATTAGGAACAATTTTTCATTACTTTTATGAAAACATATGCATCCTAACCTTTATATCCCGCACTACGATTCTGTGTGTATTCCTATCATGATGGACACCACTTACCTAAATAGGCTCCTAGAATTATGCATGAATGAAAAACATCATACCTTTCCATCCACGAGATAAATATCCCAAAACCGTCAAATCACACAATATGTGCATACCCAATGGTGAAATATCATCAAATATAACACAAAACAACAAGAACAAAAATCCCCTCCCCTGGTGACATGGTGTTTCCCCCATACATGGGTTAGATACTCCCATGCACAAGCTCATTACGAAGGCCTAACACTTTCCTAAACTCTTATCTACCATCACCAAATATTAATAATGATAAAAGAACTCATTTGATATAACTTTGTAACATCCCTAAACTAGGATCCACTAATTTGGTGCCATGTATCGTATCCCTACACGACCTCATGTGTGCCTACCCATATTCCAAAGGTTTCCGACTAGAAGAGAGGGTATAATAGGTCATGTGGAGAGACTACAACCTCATTACTAGAGTGATGGAGATCAGATAATAATTTAATTAGCAGAAAAAATATGCAACAATCAATATCATGCATAAATAATAAATTCCCAAAACTGGGTACAACCATATAGAACCATAAATATGTCATGCTATGCTATAATGTCAACTGAAAAAAATCCAAAAGAAATGAACATAATAGAAACCCAAAATTGGTCTAGAGTGCATGTCTGGAACCTCATCCATACATGTCCCTTGTCATACACAACTCCCTAGTATACGGCCACTGCTCTTGTCCTGAACTACAAGCATGAAAATTGCCTGGGTACCCAATGGGGAACCAAGAAGGATGTGAGTATAACTCATTTGGACACCACAAATGGTGTCTACAAAGTATCTATTAAGGTATATAGTGCATTCAAAGGATGAAAATGGAAAAATAATTGTAAATAGTTCAATAGTCTATTCTAGACCATGTTCATTTAATTTATACTGCCATTGAATCTATGTTCTCTACATAGACACTTCATAGATTAATATACCGTTTTCATGTGTTCAATGGATTATGTATGTTCAATATTCTCATGCATATGGAAATAAATGTCATGCATTGTATCATTAGGCATCACATTATAACAACATCATAATCCTCACATTGAAGCCTCGGTCTGGGTGGAATGAAACCATTAGGGGAATCGAACTCCATACCCTTCCCTAAACCATGGATTTATGGGGGGGGGGAGCTAGAACCTCGGTCCTACTCAACTCGTGGGAGTAGAACCTCTAGTAGATACCCCACTCAACCAAGCCATGTACACATGCTTATTTATCATTCACCACAATCAACTATATCAAAAGAAACATATCCAACATCATTTACAAAATCACAAAAATATCAATAAATGGTAAATTAACATTATTGCCTCAATCCTTTAACACTTTCATCATTTATATTACTTAACCCTCTAAACCAATTTCCCATTTTCCATCCCTATCTCGCTAAGAATATTCATGTGTAAAGTTAATCCTCTATTATTTTTACATTAATCCATTTAACCGGATTTCATGCTAACCCAAAAACCTCTTAGGACATTACCCAACCTCAGTGTATTACTAAATACCAATTACACATCATTCAATCATATTATCATATTCATCATGGGCTATATATTCTCTCACAATGGCCTTACACTTACCTTTCTAAAATCTATGTCCAGGTAATATCGACACACCCCATGGATTTCCCTAATAAGATTTTTTCATTCTCTATCCATGCAGTGGGGATCATGAGGATTTCAATTAACCATTTATACCCCCAATATATCAAAATAAATCAAGGGGAACCAATTACTCAATAAAGGAAAACTATGAATATAACCATACATGCACAAATCTACTTGAAACACAAGGGATACAACTTTTACACCACCTACCTTGAATCAATTGGTGAACACATCCCCAACAAAATAATTAGATTCTAATTCAATAAAACATTTAATCCACAGACCAAATATCACCTAAAAAGATGGGTTTGAGAGCTTCATATGATGATAAGAGAGAGATTCCCACCCGGATCATGAAAAAAGAGTAAGGATGGGTTTAACCTTACCTAGATCTTCAATCCACAAATAATGGCACTCCAAATGGCCATAAGATGAGGTTGATAAATCCTTGGATTTTTTTGGGAGATTTGGTTTATTCTTAGGCTTCCAAGGGTGAAGGGGGAGGTAAATTTTGAGTGATCTAAAAATGATCTTGAGGTGGCTTTTTTTAATTTCTTAAAAGATTCTAGGATGCACGGTTTTACCAAATTGTTTTCTAACTGTGCACAAACTGTGTGTAGACCACTACTCAAATGCCCTTATCCTTCATTATTTTCCAGACCATTGTCAAACTATGTGTATTTCTACTACCTTCATGACATCCCCTCTCTTGGGTTTCCAAAACATGCGCAAACTATGCATATTTCCTAGAAATCCATTTCCCCCTTTTTCATGTACCAAACCCCCATTACACCCCAAGACTTCTCAAGGAATTGTTAAAAAACATAATTAACTAAAAAATGGAGACTTCATCTAAAACATAAATAAGAACATACCTTATGGAGAAAACTGGGATCTTATAATACATGTATGAACTACCCATCATGTTTTATATTCATATATTGTTTACTAATGTGACATGAAACATTCATGTGTTATCATTAAAATTAATTCCTAATTAATTACTAAAAAAACATGTTATTTATGTATCATGTTAATTCTTAATGAACATGGAGTAATCAATGTATTTTGACTTAGAAACAAAATGAAGTTCAAAATGTTACATTGAAATTAATTAAATAATATATATATATATATATATAACCTATAACATGGAGTGTATGAGTCAGAAATGTGACACACATATTTTTTTTGATAATTCTTATAATGTATGATAAATTAATTTTAAATCCTGTATTAATGGGTAATATAAAATGTGTGTACTAGCCACATACGCAACATGTATAATTCATTCTATCTATCACACACTCACTCGGTCTATATGTGTGGATCTACCACAAAAATAAATATACTACACAATGTATTCATGGGATACACATTGTGTGGCATATTAGTTACAAGGTTACTAGAAAAATATTCCATGTGAAAAAAAAATCATATCTTTGACTATTGGAATACACATCATGTATGCAGGTTACACATTATATAGTCTAGGTAATCGTGGATCAGGAACGCCTAATCAATATGTTGTTTATTAAATAAATGTCACGTATAATAAATTCACTTGAAAAGAATTAATTTTTGAAGTTTCTTGATGAATTTATCATACTTAATAGTTTTTACATACACCGTGTACTCTTCTCTATCTCTTTAGAAAATGTGGCTCCATTGAATGAGTTCGTTAAATTTTTGTCAATCCACATTAATCAGTTTATTGATTATAATTACCTAAACAAAGAGTTAGAATAGAATATATCATTGTTTATATTAATTAATTATTAGATCAAAATTTAAAAATAATGATATATAAGTAAATTAGTCAATGATTTTTAAACAAATTTTAATTTTTTATGTTACCACTCTAATACCAAATGAAGGTTCTGGGTGCTGTAAAAGCGCCAATGGGGCACACCCAACTCAACATTCAATCATAAATGATTACTAATCTAATAAACACATAGAAATATAATTCTATTAATAATTAAATTTAATCAAATAATAATTGACATGAGAATGGTGGATCCAAATGAAGGATCATCAATAGTAAATTCATAAATAATTTAAATTTTTAATGAATTTTCTTAGGGTGAATTCTTCTATGGTTGATGGACCTGAGAAAATATTTACATCGTACAATAATTGAGTTATATGAATCCATTGTGGATTACTTCTCGTTGTAATCCATATGTGTACCATAGTCCTTCATGTGTCATCTTATAAATATCAATGTGATAGTGAGAAATATACTAAAACATCTTTTTTTGTCCTTGATTGCCATGAAAATAACATTCAAAAAGTATTATTCAAAATATCTCTATAATTTATGGGGTATTGTAGAATGATAACTATATATTCTAAAAATCCTTCTTGGAGAGGGTACCCCTAGGGATTGAGAGAATTATACATGCCATTGTACATAAGAAATGGACAATAAATGTGTTGGAAAAAATATTTTAGGGTTAAGTAGTTCTATGATTAGAAATTAATATGTTTAACATTATCCCTAATTATTTCAATAATCACCATGACAATCCATTGTTATAATATTAATTATAATATCACTTCCAAATATGTGAAAAACTATGAAAATAAATAAATATAATTTATCAAATGAATTGATTAAAATTAATTTAAATAATACATAATATATATTATTTGTTATCCGACCTTTAAAATCTATCTCACATTATTCTATAATATTTATTAGTCCTTGAATAATAACTATTTAGAATAAATAAATAAAATTAAATTATTTTTTAAAAAATAAAAAAATATTATAATCAGTAAAGAGTAAATAAAAATTTATTAAATATTCTACTCAAAAAATATTCCCTTGTATAATTAGTGTAGAAATATATGTGGTCATTATAGTATGAGTAATTATTAAGAAATATAAAAAAAAAATTATTCAATATGTTGAGTAAAAAATAATATTATTATTTAACACAGGTTGTCATTACACTTTGTGTGGGGCCCTCTAGGACTCTTTCTTAATTCAATTGGGAAGGTTCTCCCAATGTTTTTGGTAACATCAAGAAACATACCATTAAATCGATAGAGAATTAGTAAGTTTCTCAATGAAATTCAACCTCGTAAAAATTCATAAAATGTTATATAATCCCATTATCATGATATCTTTAATCAAGTAGTTCCCATAATAATGTAATGAACCTATTCATGAGATATTTAATTCATCGAAATTCCAAAAATAAACCTTCACAAAAATCCCCATGGATGTGGATTTATTTATGCTATTTCATTACCATCAAATGTCCTATTATATAAAAATTCATTAATAAATTAAAGGAAATATTTTTATCACAATATTCATTAATGAAATATTACTCATGATGCACCCAATGTATCCTAAAACTTTATGAACATATCTCATCATTGTTCTGTAAAAAAATCAATGTAACAAAATAATATTATTCACTAATAATAATAATACAGTATATGTTTTAGTACATATGTTTTTAGATAGGAACACCAAATTACACATTTAAAACTTTATTTCATACGGGCGGGTTTGGTTCTCAGAATCTCCTATACTAGAAATTTCCAAGGGTTCGCACCATGAGAATGTGTTATAATGTCTAATGAGTCTCAATCCTTGAAATATTGTATAATCTATGTCCCATTAAATAATTTCATATATCAATAGAAGATAGTATTATGAATAATTTTTTATACTTCTGGGCTCTCATCATTGATCAGAACTATTATAACCTTTCAGTGTGATAATTACTCTTAATTAAATATCAAAAACCATGGAATGTTTTTATATAATCATGATGTGATAATTTGATTATCAAAATTAAAAACAATGAATACAGTTTGTAAAAAAGTCCATAGACTATGTTTCTAGGGAACTAAGTAAAAAAAAAATTAAGACTACCAAAATGGGTTATCATTTCAAGTCTCTGATTTAATCCAATTAAGTATGTAAATTTAAATGATTTTGAGGAAATTTCCATTCTAGATTTAACATTTCGTGTTTGTAATATTAATTTTCCCATAATGAGTGATGATGTTCAATGAAATTTTTTATAATAATTCATTTCTAATAAATTCTGTAATAAATTTATTACAATTAACAAGATTGTACTAGTGAAAAATGATATATTGTATAAAAAATATCATCTAATATTATTACAAAATATTTAGATAATCAGACTCTATCTAATAGAAATTTTAAATACTCAATAATAGAAGAGGGTAAAAACCAAAAAACCTGAAAATTGAATATTATACTAGAGCGTCAACAATAAAATATGTGAAATGAAACATTATAATTTAAAATATTTCATCACAAGATCATTCTGATGAATCATTTAAGATAAAATATAGAGAAGATGATTGACTGATTAGCCCACTATGATATGTTGCAAGGTAACCCGGTGTCCCTTTAAAATAAAAATAACAAAAACTTAAAAAATAACTTTCCTATAAAGATTCATATTTCAAAAAAAGTATTGAAATATCAAATGGATATATTTATTGTAAATATTTAAACTATTGATGAATAAATATTTGAAAAACTTTTAAAAAAATCTAACTTCAATTTAAATTAAAAGGATACCTTTTTTATATTTTTTGATTACTAATATATTTTCTTATGTTATTTATTGTTTCCATAATTTTAGTTTACTATATTTTTATTTTTGAAATTTATTTTTTTATTAGTTAATATTATTAAAAACTAATCTTTCATTATATATTATTATTTTTATCAAATTCATTAAATTTATTTTATAATTAGATTATATTATTTATATATATAATTATTAATTTTATATATCAGTAATATATATTATCTAAAATTGCATATTATTATAAATATTAGTAGTATTAAAAACATTATTATTAAATTAGATTAATTTTTAATAATGGAATTAGTATAATGTATATATATATATAATAATTTTATATACCTATTAATTGTAATATATTAATATACATAATATAATTTACATATATATATAACTCTATATAACAATTATTTATTTCTATATTTAGTATAAATTATATATTTATAATTCAAAATCTTATTATTATTTTAATCTAAGTTATTATTTTTATTAAATAACTTTATTATATCTGATTGAAGTGAATTCTTATTTTTTTTGAATTTAATTTTTGTGGGTATATTCAAGAAAATGGTGATCCAAATTCCTATTTTCCTTAGTAGTAGCTACGTATATCGATACACCATGCATACCAACATATTTATCATCAAAACCCCAGTTGTTTGGGTGTTCTTGTCCAAATTAGATTTTGGTTTTTATATGCTTATATTTTTACTGTTCTATTTTGTTTTGTATTGACCCTTAAAAACATGTAATTACAAATACATAAGTCTCCTTATCTTTTCAATACACTTATATAAGGTTATATGTATATTTTCATATCCCTTTTTATGTTCCCTTTTCCATTACATCGGTTTCCCTTTCCCCATATGTAGCCATTGTAAATTTGTCATACCCTTACATAAGTCCCAAGGTACCCATATGTGAGCCTTTGTTCATATCCTTAACCCCAATGTATATCAATGCTGACTATTATATAGATTTTTGTTTCTAGGTTATACACTTACTTAACACATGTATTGAGTTGTTTACCCTTACATATTTAGGTATTGAACAATAAAAAAGTGGCATATACCCTTAAAAGAGTCATAGATTACCATTATACAATGGAAGGTAACCTCACATTCTTTCAGTTTTACACTCAAGAATATGGAATCTACTCTTTTGTGAGGTTACATTACCCTTATATAAGTGTTGTGGACCCTTTCATAGCTTGGTACTGACCCTTATATGAGTGGAAGATAAGCCTCACAAAGGGTTTTGACCCTTATTCCAAATCTAGATACCCCTGAGTGGAACCCTTATGAATGTGGTTGGTCTACTATTACACTATCTACGCTACCCTTACCAAGTAAGCCATATAACATTATGTTTCTCTCGATGCTCTTTTCTGGTACCCTCAAAAAAATATTTCATGAAAATTTATCTTTTTTATTTATATTTCATGATTTTATTAGGATACTAAGGTTGAATAGTTCATGGCCATTGTTTTCCCATAATATTGTTATATCATTACAACAACCATTGATTCATGAGGTGTATATCTTCACTTGTTCATCCAGATCGAAGGATAATTGATGAATAGATTACTCTTAGAGATATTTTTTATATGCTTAGAGATGGAGGGAGGTCATGAGGTGTTAGATATAGAGGCCCTTGTTATTGTCTGATCGATGGATGGGAAGCTAAGTGATGATCTGATTGAGTTCTTTGATGGATCCCAAAGGTGATTCAACCCATTTATGTCTCAGGACATGCGATCATGAATGGAGATAAACATAGAAATTGTTGATAAAACTATATCTCTACATTCTTAATGAAATTATACCTTCAAAAATGAAAATTATCCACCTATAAAGGGTGTCACATTCCTCTTTAGGTTAACATAGACAATTTGTTGTGGATTCTTATGTGATTCTTATTTTATCATGTGTTATTTTTTCTTTTTTCTTTTCTATTTTTTTTATTTAACCATTCCTTTTAATATATTTTGTATAATACTGAAACATGATAATGATATTTTTTATTCCACATAATCTTATTGGCCAATGAATATTAATCTATGTTCCCATGTAATATTTTTTCCTTTCCTATTTTGTTTTTTAATCTCAATTGATGAAGATATTTTATTTTTATTTATTTATAATTAACATATAATGGTATATTTTTTATGAAATCGTGTTTTGAATTTATGTTTTGATAGAAAGGTTATTTTATCCCCTTCTTATAGAATTTTTTCATTGACTGATATTGCATTGTGATTATATTTTTACAATATAACTTTTATGGTTTTTCTCTAAACTTTATAGATATATTTTTGAATAGTGAATTGTATTCTCCTGATTTTTCTGGTTAATTTTTATTCAATAAAAATTTACGTATTATTGTATTTTTTTGTAGTAAGAATTAACTTATTGTTTTTTCTATTGTGTTAACAACGTTTGGTTGGGGAATTTTACACTAACCAAAATAAATATTGTCTCTATATATTTGTAATTTTAACATTATTATTCTTTTATGATTTACGTAAATACTAAATATCAATATTTTTTTCATCTTTATATTTTATGAAGAAAAATATCCAAGAAGATATTCAGATATCGCATGTATCAAGCCTCTGCATAGGGGCATTCCCAATAAAATGTTGTATCAATTACTATTTAGTATTAATTTTTCAGTGTCAAAATTTAAAATTAAATGTTAATTACATTAAATTATTTAACATGTGGCTTTTACATAATTAATTATTCTTTCATTGTTCATTTAGTTAGGTTGCTTTCCTCTTTTTGTATGTAATTCTAAAATATATTGTGGATTGTAGATTCATTTCTTTTTTTAAGAATTTTTTTACATTTCTATGAATAATAGATGTATTTGGATGTTACTATCAATATTATCACTAGTTATGGGGTTGGAAAGTGACTGAGTGATGTTTTCATGTGATATAGAGTATTTTGGTAATGATATGAATTTGTTATGTCTTGTGAATATAGTTTATTTCATTTTCTATAAATTTGATGTTATGTTATCTCTACCATGTTACTCCACATCATGTAGGGATACTAGGTATTATTATGGAATTGTAGTGAGTTTATTATATAACATTGGGAAGTTTGTGGGTCATGTTTTATTGTTTGTTTCTTGGCTGGTGAATGATATTTTTAACTGTACATTAATACATTCTTAGTACCACTAAATTGGTTTCCTGGTGTTAGGAACCATGTCCCATTATAAACCTATAATTGGATTTTTCAAATTTTTGCAGCATGTTTCCCTCTTGTATTTAACTAGTTTCCCCAATTGACCTCAAGATTTAGAGTTTTCCTATGATGCTTGGACTTCAGGTGTTTGATATTATAGTTTAATTTTATTTGAATATCTCTTCATTGGATTTTTTAGAAATTATTCCCCTTGGGTGGTGATTCTCTATAAACCTTATGATGTTGGTTCTTTCTATCTTATAGGACCATTTAAAAAAACAAATTTTTTTTACAATTCACAATATCTCAATTTTGTTCCATTTCTACTAATTTTTATGATTACACTAATTTCTTATGTAACATTATTTATCAATTCTATGAGTTCATTGAATGATTTTTCAAAGGATGTATTGTAATTTATTTTTGTCAATTATATAGGCACTGATGATCTGTCAAGATCACCTATTTTAAAATGTGATTATCTGCTCCCAATTTTCACAATGTCATAATGTTATAGTGATACTCACTATGTGGAGATTAGAATTTTATCATGAATTAATTTATAATTTTTTAAAATTTGAGAATTTTTAAATGTTTTATGATATCATTAAATTTTGGGAACAAATTTCAGGTTTATTTAAAGCAAGTGGGTGCAATTTGGGTCACACCATGTTTTGCCTCTAGTCTTGGATATTCTCAGATTTATAATTATTTTTTGGATGTTCCAAATAAAAATTTGGTTTATAGTATTAATTTACAAGGTGTAAATTGTCATGATGTTTTATATTATATTCTTTCTACATTTAGATTCCATGGTGGATATTTAGTTTTTTGAGTTTCCCCGTTTTCTGTTTTTATTTAAATTCTTGTTTAAAAAAACATTTTTTTCCTTCGTCAACATAGTCTTTTAATGATAATTATATAACTTGGGTTTACCACTATGTGAGTCTTTTTACATTTTATTTAAACCTACATGTGGTTTTAAATCCCTTTATATAAATATTTTAAATTCCAATTCTCCCTTATGTAGCTTTCACTTAATCTGAATACTGCCTCGGTATATTTTTATAGCCCCTATGTGATTACCAGTGTACCATTAATTGATACTTTTTAAGATAATTTAGACTTATATAAGTCCCTAAAGGCCCTAATTTGGATTTTGGATCAAAGTTTATAACATTTTGTTAGTGTTTTTCTACCCTTCCATAGACCATGTATTGAGTTCTATATCATTACATTGTTGGGTCCTCACCCATACACAATTAGTCTGGACCCTAGTAAAAGTGGTTCATTACCCATATATAAAGGCATATAACTTCATAGGATACTATTTTACCCTCAATCAAAGTGTTTATATCCTTTCATTCCATTTACATACACTTAAGTAAGAGCTATAGTCACTTTCACAGCTCTATATCAACGCCTCCACAAGTTGGATGTGACCCTTATGTACCAGTCTAACCCTTACACTATAGCTAGATACCCTTACGCAATACCCATACACGAGAAACATGTATACCCATACTTGATCAATGATGCCAATACAGAATGGTATTGATACCTTTCTGTAGTGATTTTTCACATATGTGAAAACCCCACACAACATTTAATTGCGCCCTTTACACATGGTTATTATTTTTACTTAATTTGTTTATCATGCTATTTGGTTGGTAAGGATATAATCCCATATGATATAACGAATTTTTATGTATTTTCAATAACCTTTGCTTCTATATGGGTATACTATAAATTTTAATTATAGATCAAAATCTTATCTAGGAATAAGGTTCTCATAGAGAGCTTCTTGGTTATACAATGAGAGAGAGTGGTACTAGAATGAAGATATTTGACGAATGTTGTTTTTATATAGTTAGCTGAGGGAAATTTGAATGTCATCATTATTCAGTTATTGGATGGATCCTAGAGGTGTTTCCCCTACTTAGTGGCTTGTGTCATGTAGTCTAAGAAGAAAAAAATACCTAGATAGATGAGAGGATCTAGGATCTCAAGGATCTAAATAATGTGAAACATAATGGACTTTTCATCAATATAAATAGTAGTTAGTTCAACTCTCCTACCTCATAAAAGTATAAAAATATCATCTATAAGCGGGTATTAGTTCTCTTTAGAATTTATTTTTCAATATCTTGGTGGTTCTTAAATTTAGCATGTTTTTTCACATTCTATTTTGTATTTTCCTAATAATTTTTTTACTACTATTTATTCAGAAATCCATTTCCATAGTAGAACACATGAGTTGATCCTACCCTTTGAACATAGTCCAAGATGAAAAAAAATGTAAACCCTTTTATACAATTATTCAACATTCCTCTCATGTTTTTGGGCAATTTTTAATTATAGAATTAATTATATTCTTCATTTATTATAAATCCAATAATCCATGCTCTTAACTATGAAATTTTGTTTTCAATTTATTTATTGATAATGAATCTATGATACCCTTATGAAATTTTTGTTTTTTATTGTATATTTTTTCCTTGTGATATTTTTACATGTATACAATTGTGGTGTTTTCTCCCAATTGTGGATATTTATTTTGAATATATAATTTTATAATCATGATATTTATTTTTTATGTTTTATCAAATCATCATGTGAAGAATATTGTTTAATGTTCTAATGAAAACTAAGTATGTGCTTTGGTATTTGTGTTAGTCACTTCTAGTTGGTGCATCTTCCACTATTGTGAATAATTTAATTTTATCGTAATTATTGAAATGTGAATTTCTTTTTAATATTCAGTTTTTATATGAAAAATTTTAAATTATAATTGTTATCAAATTAAAATTTTATAAAGTCAAATACCCATGATGATATGGGGCAATAATGTGAAAACTACCACACCCCAAGGGAATCCCCCACAAAAACACCCCATACAGAACCTCTGTGTAAGATGCTTTAGATACATTTACATTGAAACCCTATAATCGCTATAGATATCATTGAAACATAGTGCTCCTGATCCATTCTATTAAGCTAATGTGATGCATTAGTTCCAGGAGGAACCCTTCACACATCTTATCCCAGAATGCCACAATTGTAACCCCCCAACCTCCCCCCATATGAACTAGTAATCTAATATGTAAAAAAAGGTCCAAAAACACTACCACACCATCTCCTTCACATGTATAAATTTTGAGGGCACACCACAAAGATTTTTCTCATTTTTTGGTTTGTGATGAACATTGAAATAAAATCATTGTGTGTGCAAGGTTAGTTTGGTATCCCTATAGGACAAGAAATGAGTTTATTCCTATAAATAATATGGACAAGAAGGATAATAATTTCAATAATATGACTTTTATGCCATTAAAAATTAATTACAATGTCTGCTTTTTATATATTAATTGTTTGGAAAATTTTCTCTAAATCGATATGATGAGTACTTTAGACAATTTTTGTGCATGCTGTGTTGAGACATTATTTTTGGATTATTTTATTCATTAAATATATTAATAATTAAAATTTTATCCTCATAATTTAATATTTATTTAACATAATTTGGAAATTCAATCTAGATACTTTTATTCATTGTGGTTAATGAAATATTGATAATCCAAACATTACCCAATGATCTTATCCAAAAAAGTTAACATAACCATATGAGAAACATGTCATACCTTTTCTCTAATAGTTTTTTTTAATTCTCCACATAATTAATTTAAAACATAATTGAA
This sequence comes from Viscum album, assembly GCA_963277665.1. Lineage (NCBI taxonomy): Eukaryota > Viridiplantae > Streptophyta > Magnoliopsida > Santalales > Viscaceae > Viscum > Viscum album. The sequence continues at coordinate 1,893,299,108 of OY728156.1, forward strand.
TGAGACAAAAAATAAATAACAAGGTAACAATAAGTCCATAAAAAGAATTGAAAATTTTGGAACTTGAGATATGTGACAAATATAGACATTTGATCACAATAAAAAATTATTTACATGTGTAGTAGTTTGATTACTCAATTAGAATAACAAAAAAATTTCGCTAATAAAATTAAATTTTCATCAATTATATTGAATTGTACTACTGTGAAATTTTAATTCTTAATTTTTATTTTTGTAAATATATTTTTTAAAAATAAAATCATTAATTTGCTCAATAGATTAATTTCTCTATAATTTTCAGAAGATTATTGTTTAGTGAACTTGACACTATGTTAGCAATATATTGAATATGTTTGAATATTTTCTAATAGACAATATATGAAATGAAATTTCAAATTGGATTTGAAAATATAGTGCTCACCAAATTTTTGTGGTCATTTTTTTAAAGAACATGCCAACTTAGAATAAAAAATATCAATTATACCCTTCTTTACATGTCACATCTGATATAGTGAACACAAATAATTTTGATTCATCAATAAATGATTCATGAATAGAATATATGTTAGAAAAGTAATGAAAATAGAGGGAACCAATGGGTGTATATTCTAATTATGAACCAAATCAAAAGGAATGGAGATTCAAAAATTGAATTTTGACACTCCTTAGTGGATAATTCCGCCCACATTTCTAGAAATGTCTCAATGATAACATACTGACAACTACTATGAGATATGTACATGTACTCAGTATAGTTTGTGTCATCATATGAATCACGTAAGGAATATTGAGAGAGATTCAAGGGTTTGATATGATATCATCATTAATTTAGGTTGATGTTTGAAAACTAGATTCAAACCATCTACTATGGACTTTAAACTGAGTGTATCTCAGGGATAAAACTTGATACTGCAAATGTGTTCATGGAAATGGATCTGAAATATATCAACACCATAATACAAAATATTGAAGAACACATATTCCCATTCCCAAAAATATTTTCTTCGATGAAGATAATGATTTCATCATGTCGATTCTCATACTATAATAGCTTTAAAATTTTATGTAATGAATAATATGATAGAAAACATGTCAATTCTTTTTCCTATTATTTTCTATGTCATCCATGTTCGACAATTCCAATAATATGGGGGTCCTCATGACTATTACATGTGTAAATATTACACCACTAAGAATAAAATGATAGAATATTAATTTTTAATTACAATGTATCATCTTATGAAAACCATTACATCACAAACTAGTGAATCGTTAACTAAAATCCTAGATGGAAGGAACCAATGGCTCTCCAATCTACGAATGAGAAATTGGTCCTCCTGGTTTCACTATTCAATTTTACTTGAGAATAATCAAAATGATAATAATATCAATAGACATACCAACCATCATTTTATGTATTTAATGTATAAAAATATTTAAATTAAAACTATATAATATACTCTTCCTACAACACAATGTCAACCATATTAGGGAGAAATTATATATGAAAAATACTGATGTCCAATCCACTAGGTTTTGATTCAGAAGTGATAAAGACAAAAAATATTCTATAATCAAATCAAAACATATATGAATACATTTGGAACAATTTAAAATAATTAGGTTAGCCGTCCACATAAATTGAAAACTATAAATATGATACTCTATTGGGTAATGCAAGATCCAACTTAATATGTGAAGAAAATTTTATCACATTAAGTTGTGGTAAAAAATTGTTATAGCTCTAAATTATTACTACTCAACCATTAGAATTGACATATACACCTACTATTAAGCATTGAGATTCAACATGAATTGTGATTCAAGATGAACATAAAGAAGTGGAAGATCAAATTGACATGATGATTTTGAAAAGGTAATATAATAAAAATAAAAGTGAGTTTTAAATGAAATTATAAAAACATATAAAACAAGTCATTTATTCCAAATAATAATAAAAAAATAATGTTTTATGGTCAATTTTTAAAATTCATTGAGAATCTCAAGAAACATTACCTAATTATTCCTTTTGTAGAAGAAATCATAAAAATTCCCCATTGTGGAAAATATGTCAAAGATATTGTAACATCCCAGGTAAATAAAGAATATGAAAATTTTATATTTATTAATATTTTTTGAATTAAATATTAGTATTACTTTAAATGGGATGCTATGTTCGATGGAATACCTGATACGCAACAGCGACTTTCTTGGAAATCTTACGTTACACACTAATAATATAAATATATTATTTTAAATGGATGTTAATGCCTATCCATTGTATTGGATGGAATGAATATTACTAACTAAAATATGATTATATATGTTTGGTAAATTTTATTAAATTTATGCAATAAATTTTAGAGGCTTAAAATGTGAATGAATCCAATTTTAAGCATAAATTCTCTAATATTCAATAAAAAGTTGATTTGCCACCTTTTATTGGATAACCCTATTTAAATATAGTTTTGGAAACTTTTATTTGGTCTATTTGACCAAATAAACTCTTTTTTATAATCGGGACATCAAAATTTACTTTCAGTAAATTATTGGTATTTTTCTTATAATGTTCATTTTTTAAATAAATAGTGAAAAATACTATATTTTATTTCCAAACTACCATTTATTCTAATTTAATAATATAGTTATATAAAAAATTTATTAGAATTTAAATTTTAAATACATGATGTTTTCATCATTCAATCCAATGATGGTCGTTGGAAGCAATTTCACTTTGAAATTGGACATAATAAATTGTCAATCGTTTGATAGATGTTGTTTCTTAAAAACAGGCTATTTGTTTTTGACAACGGGAATTAATTTTAAATTTATTAATGTAACATATATATTTTTAATTTTTTAAAATAAATATCATTTAATAATTTTGAATCTAAAATAGATCTCAGGCTGAATTTTTGGTATTTTTCTAAAAAACGTCAATTTTTGATGATAAGTGAAACCACTAAGTAGTAGTTAAAAATCTGACATTTTCATTTAAATTAAATTTTACCACTTATGTGTATTGAATTTTTAAAATACACATACATGGTTTTTATTAGTATGTAAAATTTAGTTCAATAAGATGAAAATAATTTTTAATGAACAGTAACTTTTGACTTTTATTTAGCATAGTTAAAGGTAAATAGGGTAAGTCAAGGTAAAAAAATATTATAATAATACAAAATTACCTCAATACATGTCCTAGACATATTTAATGAGTCATGGAATACCATGGTCATCCTTGGGTTGATTTTGGGGCCCCATTGAGCCACTTATGAGTGATAATGACAGTTCATTTTTATTAACTTAAAGTAAAGGAAAAATGACATTAAAAAATATCATTTATTAAATTAATTTTTAAATGGGGTTATATAAGTTATATTTTGTACTATATATATTATTTTGAGATATAAAAACATTTCATACATCGGGGTATTTGTTTTTTAATTTTTAGACATCAAATTGATGAAATTATATATGACACAATAATGATGCAGTATTTACTCATTAATAAATGATTTAAATAAATAAGATTATAATGATTAAAATATTATCCAAAACATTTACAATTATTATTGTATGATTATATTTCGACCAATATTTATATTATCTTCTACTTTAATTTTTTTTGGATCTTCTAGAAAATGAATATAAATTAATAATAAAATAATTGTTTTAAACCTTCCTGAAGAGCCCATCCACCCCCTTATAAAATTTGACAACATATAACCAATTACTCACACCTATCAAGACTTTTGGCTCATCCATACTCTGTCCAATTAATCTCCCCCCATACCACTCTTCCACCTAGATTCCTTACCATAGGTAGAAGGAGCTCAACAAACCCTTTTCGTTCAAACCAAAGGGAGTTACCCAAATTAATGGTAAACGTTTCTCTTAGATTGTTTTATTTTGTTTTACTTCTACAACCCCTAAACTATTTATATTCATTTATTTTGTAACAAAAACAGTATCCTAAATATACTATGATGTTTTTACAAGAATTATTATAACTACACTTACACACACCACCATCTAATGGCTAAAGAACATACTGTTTTTGTGGATGGCAAACTAACGCCTCACGAAATAATGATTGTTCAATTATCTACTACCGCCTCTCATGGTGTCCATTAATATGGATCTTTATTTATGTATGATATATATTTTGTTTATTTTTTCTCTAGGCTTCTGTATTTTCCTTTTATAACATACCTTTATTGTTTCCATTTTGGGTAATCATGATAATTTTTTTTAGGAAGTGCGGACTTCGGTCCCCTCAAAGTTATATGACTCGTTAATGCCATACGTGGGCTGTGTAAAGGACAGAGTTAATGATATTATATATGATAATATACAGGAATTATAATATCCTTTTGTTTAATTATTTTTTTATTCCACTAAATACAAAATAGAAATGAAAGCAGGGTTCATGCATACGTACGGCTTACCGTCTCCATGAACAGTGCATTTCTTTTCTTTCCTCTAAACGTTATGAAATATTATAAATAAATATATATAATGGATATATATGATATATATGATATATAAATAATGAATATAATTTTGGATATAATATATTTTTGACAACATGGACAACTTGTAATTATAAGGTGTTCATTTTTATCTCAATTACCAAATATCGACAAAACGACCTTTATTAACATAAATGATTTAATAATGTTTATAACACAGTAATAAGTGATATTAAATGAATAATAAACTTGAAAAATATTCTTAATAATGTATAAATTAACTTTATGTTATTATTTATGAGATTAAATAATGAACGTGTCATATCGTACACAAGGTTATGGATTTCTTATATCACTTTCAATTCCATTGTTCGCCACTTATTTATTTCATGTGGTGTATTGGGTACTTCCATTTTATATATATTATCATGATTCAATTTATATTTATTATAATATGTGAGTCATTTGGTGGTTATTAACTTTTCTTCATGCGACTCTATTGATTACAACGTGGTAAGGGGTTTTCATCTCACTTTTTATTTCCCGTGAGATTCATGCTATATTTTCAACTATTTTATTTTTTGGTGGTGTATGTACTGCCCATGATTTTACTCTTTGTGTAATAAGATTTTATTTATGTATATTTGAATCTTCATTGCATGATCCTTCATTCATGTGCTATATGTTTCTTATGTCACCAAATCGGTAAGGGAAACTTTCACCCTCCTCTTTTTAAAAGACTTATTTTTTGTTATGTCTTTTAATTTACATATTATTATGTTGGGATATGTTCTTATATATCATTATTGATTTAAATTTTATGTCCATGTGATGAGATAAACTATTTTATCTCATCAAATCAATTATTAAATTTTAAAGTGACGATGTTGGTCTGTCGAATTTTTGCAAGGGAACTTCTTAACGCAATTTCAATTCCTTGGGTAAAACATGTACATCTTGAATACACCATCCTATGAATATGTGTGAATGACCTATGATTGATTAAAAATTAATATCCAATTATATTGAGTGTATTATTATTTTTCACACATTATTATGTAATTTATTTATATTTAATCTAAGGATAAAGTTTGTATAAGGATTTCTTCTCAATTTACATTCTATTGTGACCTAATTGTAGTTATGAACCAATTAACTCTTATGTGGTTCATATACTGTCGTTTGGATTATTATATCATGAATCTATTTATTCCCATGATATGATAAAGTTATAATTAAATGTTATTCCTCAATTATTTGTATTCAAGAATCTCTCATTTTCTTAAAAACGATTTATCTAAAATATAGTTTTAAATGTTTTAAAGATTTTATTCCTATAAATATTTCTCATTAATTTATATGTTTTCAATATGGTTTTCAGGATTTATTTATAAGATCATTAATGTTTTAAAATTTTAAATCCTTTAAATTTGTCAAAGTGGTATGAGACACTTTGATTAAAAAATCTCTTTATTAAATGATTTAAACAGTTTTGAAATTGTTTTCAAAAAGAATTGTCTATTTCAATATCATGGATTGATATATTGTGATTGTAATATTTAAATTTTTTCATTCCTTTATACTTGTATTATGTGTTCTGATTATGTTATTTTTATTGGGAATTTTTTACATATATGGGTGGTTCCATGATAAACCTAAGGTGGGTGAGCACGAGATAGCTCTCCACTACATTGGGTAACGTAACAGAGGTTAATGTTAATGTTTCTTCTAAGAGATTTAATGAATATACTATGATAGGTATTCCAAATGTGATTCCCTATGTAGCTGTGATAGCTACAATGTATGTCTGTTATGAATTCCAAAATTTGGATTTTTTATTTTTGATTTCTATGTGTGATTCATGAAATATAATGATTTCATGAGGTATGTTATTATGGGAAAGAATGGTTTCCTTGATTTGTATTTAATGATTCATTTCCTTGATTTATTACCCTTTCAATGATTTTTATACTCATCCCATGTTTTTGAAATGTTTTCCACATGATTTAAAGATGAATAGGGCCATGGATGGGATCATTTAGAAGTCATGATATCTAAAACATGAAACTAGACATGTTTCTTTTTAAGATTTTTTATTTTAGGAAAAATGGATACTGAGTTGTGTTTTTTACATTGTAATTTTTGAGATGAAATGTAATAGTTATGGCCTAATTATCTAAAACTATAAACCTGAAAATATCCTCAATGTGAATTATTCATTTAATTCTTGATTATGTAATGTTTAAGGTTGGGTCCTTATAGTTGGTATCAGAGGTTGGTTTAGATAACATTAAAGGTTAGGGTGTTTTTTAAGCATATGTTACATTACCATAATTGTTAGGATTTTAGAAATAGTCAGACTTACTTCTGATAAAGTGAATGTGTCTAAGATAACATGAATAACTGTATCTTAGTATTTATTCTACTCAAAAGATATTATATGAAGATTTTAATGATATAGTCACACTATAATTTTTGGTTTTTGTAAATGGTTGGATCTTGAAGGCACCAAACTAACAGTGCATGTGAAGAAAACTATGATGGTTTTCTGAATGAACAATTTAATGAAATGGGAGATGCAATGAGAAATCCTGTGGTTATTCACAACCAAATATCTAGAGTCATTATTTACCACATGAACCTTAGTGATTTTTATATGGCATCATATATGCGAGAAACAGATCCCCATAGAAGTTCATGTAATAATCCTAACAGTATGTATGTTTAAAAACCTATGTATCAAGGATGTGGAAAGAAACACCTAGGAAAATTCTTCAAAGGGATAAGAAGATGCTATAGATGTGGGAATGAAGTTCATAAATCAAGAACCTACCATGTAAAAATAAGCCTCCAATTGACTCTTGGAGAGAAAAATAAGTTCTTTCCGAGGGATCAATTGAATGTTTTAAATGTCGTGTGCGTGGTCATTATACAAACTGATGTCCTACAAAGAAGTCTCAGGAATAGGATCACCAGGATAGTACAAATATATTTTTATAAATACCTAATGCCATTCTAATTGAGGATGATGAATGTAACAAGGACCAATGAATTTTATGGATTATCTTTTTACATATGTTTGGATATTATTGAATCTTGGTGTATGATTCATTATTCTGTTTGGAGGAAAGAATTGTTTCAGAATAAGTTGGTAAGTAATGGATAATGGATCATGAAGAATGTTGAATGAGTTATAAGTCCACATAAAAAGGATTCAAGAGTTATGGTATATTTTAAGATGATGAAATTCTTAATGGTATAGAATATATTTTTATGATGGGATCACATTATAAAACTTTTTATAGTATGTGCAACCCTAAATTTAAATATATGAAAATGTTATTCAAGGTATAAAAATATTTTATTTTGATTAGTTATGGTTGAAATATTATTTTGGAAAAATCAATGTTTTTATTGAGGACATAAGGTTATTTTAGATATTTATGGAAATGATTAACCTATCATAGAGAATATGTGATTTGGTTAATTACATTTCAATACAAGAATGTAAGAGTAACTGAAATTATTTGGAGAAAAATATTAACATTTATCTTAGAATACTATGTGATTAAATATTTCTAATATTTGGGTTTAAAACTTAGTTTGGTTTACTTTGAATAATTTTAAGGATATTTTTTTGTCTTTGTTGAACATTTGGAATTGTTTGATATTTTTTTGGAGATTAAGAGTGGTTTTTATTTTTGTAAAAGATTATCCTTTTGGGGGATTATCTAATCTTGTGCTAACCATTTTGGTTTTTGTTTATTTTTAATGGCATGGAAAATATATAGTTCATCATTTTTAGATTATGTGACTCTATAGAAGTTGATTATAGAGCTCTTAATGTGAACAAGTCATCTTGAATACTCATCGATTGGAGAAAAGTTGAGATTGTGGTAGAAATATAGTAAGATATGACAGTCTATATGAAAGGTAAGTAGGTCTCCTTATGTTTTTAGTTAAGCACATAAATAAATTCCTCAATAAAGAGTAACATAATACAAAAACATTTTCTGTTAACTTTTCCTACAGGGGAATCAAAGACTGTTTAACCCATCACTAGTTTCTGATTTTCTTATGGTTAACGTTCTCAAAATATTGTTTGCTATCATTCTCCATCAGAACTTGATGGATTTTGTCTCTTCCTTCTCCATGTTTTCGTACATGGAATCCTAGTATGGGTTATGCCAAGAACCTTTGTACTTATTTATTTTTCATTTAAAGTGATAATTTTATTAACCCTTTTTCTGATGTGGGAATCTTATTGAAGTTTCCAAGCCCAATTTTAAAATTTTGATAATTAAATTCCAAAATGGGGGGAAGGACGTAACATCCTATGTAAATAAATAATATGAAATTTATTATTTATTAATATTTTGTGAATTAAATTTTAATATTAATTTAAAGGGTATGCTATGTTCGATGGATTACCTAATACACAAAAATAAATTTCATTGAAATCTTACGTTGCACACTAATAATATAATCATATCATTTTAAATGATAGTTAATGCCTAGCCATTTTATTAGAGGTAATGTATATAAATAACTAAATTATGATTATATATGTTTGTTAAATGTTTTAAATTTATCCAATAAAATTTAGAGGCTTAAAATGTGAATGAATCTAATTTTATGCACTAATACACTAATATTCTTTAAAAGATAGATTTACTTCCTTTTAATAGAGGACCATAATTAAATCTAGTTTTGGTCACTTTTATGTATTCTATTTGACCAAATAAAATTCTTATTTAGAATCGGAACATTGAAATATTCTTTGGGTAAATTTTTGGATTTTTTATGATAAAGTTCATATTTTTAATAAATAGTGATAAATAATGTATTTTATTTCAAAACTTCCTTTTAATCTATTTTATTTTTATGGTTATATTATTTATTTAATTAGTTTTAAAGATAAAATAGATTATATTTTTACCATTTAATCCTATGTTGGTCATTGGATGCAATTTCACTTTGGAATTGGACATAATCAACTATCAATATTTTGATAGATATTACTTCTTAAAAACACACTATTTGTTTTGACAAGGGAAATTTATATTAAATTAATTAATGCAACTTCTATATAATGAATTTCGTAAAATACAAAACCTTTTTGAATTCTTAATATCAAATATATCTTAGAAAGATGTTTTGGTATTTTTCTGAAAAAACATCAATTTTTTATGAATAGTGAAACAACTAAGTAGTAGTTAAAAATTTGATTTTTATATTTAAATGAAATTTTACCACTTCTATGAATTGAATTTTTAAAATATGATATACATCGTTATTATTATTTAGTAAAATGTGGTTTAAGTAGATGAAAATAATTTTTTTGAACAGTAACTTTTGACTTTTATTTACAGCGGTTAAAGGTAAATAGGGAAATTCAAGGTTAAAATTATATTATAATAATACTAAATTACTTTAACACTTCTCCTAACCTTATTGGATGAGAAATGGATGACCATGGGCATCATTGGTTCGATTTTGGACCCATGGAGTCAGTTATGAGTGATAATAAAACATTATTTTAATTAACTTAATGTAAAGGCAAAAATGACATAAACAAATATCTTTTTGTAATTTTTTTTAAATGGGGTTACATAAGTCATATTTTCGACTATAAAAATTTACATGGAAAGATAAAATGATTCTCTACATCATGGTATTTTTTTTATAATTTTTATACCTCAAATAAATTTAATTATATACGACAGAACAACGATGCATTATTTACTAATTAATAAATAATTTAAATAAATAAGAGTATAATGATTAAGATATTATCCAAAACATGTCCAATTCTTATTGGGTAATTTTATTTCGACAATCCATCATATTATCTTTGACTTTAATTATTTTTTGACCTTTTGAAATGTTATATAAGTTTATAATAAAATAATTGTTTCAAACTTTCTTAAAGAGCCCTTCCCCCCTTATAAAAGGAGAACACTTCTAACCAATTCCTCACACCTCTAAAGACTTTTATATTGTCCATCCTCTGAAAAATTAATCTCCCTACATCACTATATTTTACCTAGAAGTCTTACCTTAGGTAGAAGGAACTTCAACAAACCCTTTTGGTTCAAACCAAAGGGAGTTGCCCAAATTAAATGTAACGATTTCACATAGATTGTTTTTTATATTACTTATACAACACCTAAAATCATTCTATTTCGTTATTTTGTAACAAAACCAGTATAATAAATATACTACGATTTTTTTATTAGAAGTATTCAATCTACACCTACACAAACCTCAATCAAATGGGTAAAGAACATACAGTTTCTGTGGATGGAAAAGTAACACCTCACGAAACGATGATTGTTCAATTATCTCCTACCGCCTCTTATGGTGGCCATTATGATGGAACATAATTTATGTATTATTATATTTTTTTATTTTCTCTTTATGCTTCTGTATTTTCCATTTATGGAATAACATTAGAGTTTCCATTATGGGTAAACGAGATAATTTCATTTGAGGAAGTGCGGACTACAACCCTCTCAAAGTTATATGACTCATTAATGCAATATGTGTTACATATAAAGGATGGATTTAATTATATTATATATTATACTATACTAGAATTATAATATACCTATGTATCATTATGTTTTCATTCCGTTAAATACAAAATAGAAATGAAAGTAGTGTTCATGCGTATGTAAGGATTACCGTCTCCTTGAACAGTGCATTTCATTTATTAACTCTAAATGTTATTTAATACTTTAAATTCACATATACAATATATATATATGATATATATTATATATAAATAATGAATATCATTATGGATATAATGTACTCTTGACAACATGGAAAACATGTAATTATAAGGTGTTTATTTTTGACTCAAGTAACAAATATCGGAAAAATGACCGTTATTATCTTAAATGATTGAGTAATTTTTATAACATGGTAATAAGTGATATAAAAGGACTAATATACATGAAAAATGTTCTTAATCATGTATAAATTATCTTTAGTTTATTATTCATGAGACTAAAGAATGATCGGGTCAAGTTTGACACGAGGTAAGGGATTTCTTATCTCAATTTCAATTCCATTGTTCACCTCTTATTTATTATACGTGGTGTATTGGGTACTTAAATTTGTTATATATTATCATGATTCTATTTATATTCATGATATTCTGTGATTAATATGGTGGTTATTAACTTTTTTCCATACGACTCGATTGATTACAACGTGGTATGGGGTTTTAATCACACATTTTATTCCCGTGACATTCATGCTATATATGCCAATATTTACATTTGTGTGGTGTATTTACTACCCATTATTGTACTATTTGTGTAATATACATATATTTATATGTATTTAAATCTTCATTTTATGATCTTTCTTTCATGTGGCATATGTTTCTTTAGTTACCAAATCGGTAAGGGAACCATTCACCCTCTTCTTTTTAAAAGAAATCAGTTTGTTATGTCTTTTAATTTACATCTTATTATGTTGGGATATGTTCTTATATATCCTTAATGATGTAAATATTATGTCCAAGTGATGATATGACCTTTTTAATATCATCAACTAATTTTATGAATTTTAATGTGAGGTCGTTAGGCTATCAAATTTTTGCAAGGAAAATTCTTATCCCAATTTCAATTCGTAAAGTTAAACTTTTAATTCTTGAATACATCATTCTACGAATATGTGTGAATGGCCTCTAATTGTTTCAAAATTAATATCAACTTAAATTTAGTGTATTATTATTTTTCACACATTATTATGTAATTTATTTATCCTTAATCTAAGGATACAATTTTTATAAGATTTCGTCTCAATTTACATTCCATTGATACTTTATTGGTGTTATGCACCAATTCACTATTATGTGGAGTATATACTATCCTTTTTCATATTATATCATGAATCCCTTTATTCTCATGATATTATAATGTTCTAATTAAATTTTATTCCTCAATTATTTGTATTCAAGCATCTCTCATTTTGTTAAAAACTCTTTAACTAAAATATCATTTTTAATTTTTTAAAGATTTTATTCATCAAAATATTTCTCATTAATGTACATGTTTTCAAAATGGTTTATATGATATTTTGTATGGACATTAATATTTTAAAATCATAATTACATTATGATCTTCAATGTTGTATGGGACACATTGATTAAAAAATCTATTTTTGATTGTTTTATATGGTTTTGAAAATTGTTTAATAAAGCATTGTCTACTTAAATATCATGGATTGATATATTGTGATTATAATGTTAAAATGATATCATTAAATTATGCTTGGGTTATGTGTTATGATTATTTTATGGTTTTTGGGAATTTTTTATATATATGGGTGTTTCTGTGATAAACCTAGGGCAGGTGAGCCCGAGATAGATCTCCAATGCATGGGGAACATGACAAAGGTAAACATTAATGTTTCTCCTAAGAGATTTAGGGAATATACTGTGATGGGTATTCCAAATGTGACTCCATGTGTAGTTGTGATATCTAAATTTTAAGTATGTTATGAAGGCCATTTTTTTCCTTTATGATTTATGATTTCTATGTGTAATTCAGAAATCATATGATTTCATGATGTATGTTATCATTGAAAAGTATGGTTTTATTTATTTGTATTCATTGTTGGGATAATGTTTCCATTACTTATTTTATAACCCTTTCTGAGATTTTTATGCTCATCCCAATTTTCTGAAATTTATTAAACATGACTTAAAGATTAATAAGGTCAAGGTTGGGATCAAGGAAAATTCATGATGTCTATAACATGGAACTAGATATGTTTATTTTTAAGATTTTTTATTTTATGAAAAATTGGTAGTGAGCAGTAGTTTCTACGTTGTAATTTTTGAAATGTAATGTAATATTTATGGCCTAATTCTATAAAACTATAAACCTGAAAACTTCCTCAAGGTAAATTATTCAGTTAATTCAAGATTATACAATGTTTAAGGCCAGGTCCTTATAGATAGTCTTTCCAAATAAATGATGATTATGGATGTGGGAATAGTCAAAACTCAAGGGTAATTTCTCGAAATTATAATCATATCCCTACCATATAGATATAGATACCTTGTATGTTCCACTATAACCTATAATATTGTATAATGTCAATTTAGGATATCTCTTTGAGACACTTGATATTGTGTAACCCTATGCCATCTGGATTTCTTGTGGAATAGGGAATCATACTATTAAATCTATATAGGGTAACCATTCAAATAGAAGAGCTATTAGTGAATCGTCATCGAGGAATTCTAGAGGACATACCTTTCCGGGTTGATAAAATTTTATTCTCTACAAATTTCATTGTCCATGATATATAAAATGTCAAGGACACCACTCTTCATTCATGGGATACCCTTTTTAGAAAATTTTTGTGATCTTACGGATATTAAACAGGGAAAATCAATATTTTGAGTTGGCGATGAAAAAATAACATTTGTTTGAGAGGAGGAATAGATTCCCCTTATTTGAAAAGTTTGATAGAGTCTTAGTCAACCTAACCATTCACATTGTTATTCTAATGGAATTGTATGACATTCCCAATAGTTTTTATGATCCCTAAAGTATATGTTGACATCACTATTTTAATATTGTGAATTTTAGTATAGTAAAAAAATTTCTCTAAGAATGTGATAATTTTTTTTGATTTTTATTCCCACTTGTGTGAGATTTTGACTAGTGACATTATTTCATGATGTTTGGTGTGCTGTTCAGGGGCTCATTGAACGTTTTTCCCATGTGGTCTTAATGATGTTGGTAATGGGAAAAAATGCCCAATTATTTTTTATTCCCATGGAAGACGGTTTTATTTCACATCTTATGATATATACAACAAAGGGGATAATAATTGTTGGAAATAATTACTAGTTATTTTATATTTCCCTTGTATGTTTTGTGTATTTTCAATTATGTGATACATTCATGGATAGGGATTAATTTACTGAGAGGATGTGGCTAGTTATTTTCTTTTTCCCATTGGTGTGGGATATATTTCCCATTATGTAATGATTTAAAGGAAAAGGATTTGAATCTCATGTATGATTAGTTATTATGGTTCATGAGGATATCTCATATTATGTGTCTCCGTTCAAGGGATATTTTTCCCTATTATATTCATATCCATGGCTAGGAACATCATTCCCCTTTTTGATTACCTATTTAAGACTTGATTCCGACATGAACATGATTTATTCGAACAATATTCTCATTGTTTGGAAATTATTACCCAGATGAACTACACATGTATAGAAACTCGTGAGATCTTGGGGAATTTACACTATCTCTTGATGATTTATTCTGTATGTGATTCCCATGGGTTTAAAATTGTTAAAGAATCAATGCAAAAAAAATAACAGTTTTATTATTGTGATGTAAAACCAATGTATTAATTCTCATGGTTCCTTGGGGATTATATTATGATTTCCTGATTATGTTATCAGTACAGTTTTCTAAGGAATTATACATGATAAAATTGATATATGTTATTATAATATTTTTGTTTGATTTATCGAAACTATTAAGATACATGTTGATTTGTAGTTTTTCATCATCATATTTCTCCCTCCCCTCACTAAATATTATATAAAAGTTATTTTCATTAATATATTGTTTATGGTTATGCTGATATCCCATAAAAACTCATTACTAGGTGCTGGAAGAAATTAATAAAATTTAAAATGAGTTAAAGATGTTAAAATCTATTAAACTCACACTGGTTGATATAAGGAGAGGTGTATCTTCAAATAAATATAATTTCCACATTCATTTATATATGTTTTTGCTTTAATGCATTTACATGCTCTTTATATATATATATATATTTACTTATCTACATATATACATATCATTATACATATAAGTACATTTACAAACATGCACACACAACCCCATACATACACACATTAATTATTCAAATGAATATTTGTAAAGATATTTACATATATAATTAAATATATTTATTAATACATATAATTTATATTTATTTTAATATATTTGAGCATATAAGTATATTTATTTTCATATAGAAAACATATAAATTTATATATATATATAAATTAAATATTAGGTATTTAAATATTTTATTAATGTATTTGTATATGTGTTAATTAGATCATTATATAAATATATTTAATTTTATAAATATAATTTTGTGCTAATATAAATAATAATATATGAATTAATACATATATTTTTATCATTTATAATAATATTAAAATTAAAATTTTTATGTTATTAAAATAAAATGTTATTTTCAATTTTCAATATAAAATATAAAAAAAATCTCTATTTATAAATTTATGTATATTTGTTTTTAAAAAATTTTGATGATCATTATTCATTTTATTTTATGTATTTTTTAAATAAAATTAATTGTATTTTATATATTTTTAAGAATTATTCACATTCCAATTAGAAAAATTACTATAATGAATTATTCAACATGAATAATATTAAAATAATAAATATAAAATGAGATCATAGGAAAAAGAAACAAAATTCGCGTTCATAAAATCAGAGGAAATAAAAAAATTCATATAGACTCTATGAACCATATGTGAGGTATAAACCCACTTCTATTGTGAATACACGGAAAAAAACACCATACCCCACCTACATTTTTCATTCAATTGAACCTTCCTCCCCTCCAACGCTGCATTATCCACCTCTACTGCTCGTTTCTCTACTTCTTCTAATTTCCCTTATACCACACATTTTATACACATAAATAATCTCCATAAATTTATATATTCTTCATATCTCCCTTCATCCTGGTATACTATTTAGTACCATGTTCCAAGGTCCTATTCTATTTCATTCCATTTTTCTTCTCTTATTCTATGTAGGTCATGATGAAATTAATCTCATACACTTTTCAATCCGAGGAAACCCAATAAATTCAAGGTTTCTATTCAATAATTCTATTACATATTTATGATTCAATACAACCCCTCTATAATGTCCAAGTATGTCCAAAAAACGTTTCCACCATAATATCTAGGTCAATGACCTATAACACACTTCCCCTCTACACTTTCATTACCATCTCCACCAAACATTTATCATCATCGATCACAAACATTTTGAGGAAATTGGCCTCTCTATCATTGATATAAGAATACAATATACCACCTTATATAATTTTATTGTATTAGTTTTACCTTTTATATTATCAGTGAGGATGACCATTTATATTTCAATGGTCACCAGGATTTCTTCTAATAACGAGGGAGGTGAAATCATAGACATAATTAGGATGAAGACACCAGAATAAGGTGGATGGAAAAACTCGAGAATGAGGATGAATAAATATAGAAAATGAGAAATAGGATAACTAAACAAGAGGATGTGGTAGTATATTTGGTGTGTGGTGTTCTCATAATATATATTTCTTACTAGCATGTTGTGTTATCATAACCCCATGAACTAGAAACTACTAATAGAGTGTATCCTGAGAAAGTACCTTAATGTCCCATCTGTTTCCATAATTGATAGCCTATATCAATTTTTCCATTAAAATTATATCATCTAGATAATGATATATATATAATAATACTTTCATGGAACTTCTCAATTCTAAACGGAGTGGTCAACTGCTATGACTATTCACTAAAACCCTTAATATTAGAATATTATCACATATCATGTCATGTCTAAGAATAATTATGATGTGATCATTTTTTATTAATATTCAAAAAATCTATATAGGTAATAGTAAATTGCATAGAAGTTCATTCTAGGAATCTAACTCCAATATACATCCACTTGTGTTATATCTAACTACTAACATCCTTCAATCTACTAGATATCATAGGATACCTGTTATTTGAAGGTATAAATATTTATTCAAGGGGTATACAACATTTTATTCATGAAAATTAATAATTAATGCAATGTCATCCTTTTATGAAAAATCACCCATGATGTGATACTTCTAAAGTATGTTCATTATCTATTGGTGTAATCATGGTTCTTTTATGAGAGCCACAACTAAAATATTAGCACAATATAATGTGTCTGGTCCTTGATTCTAGGTACCACATTAGGCTCTTATAAAAATATTTTCATCTAACTATATTGTTTATGATGCATCAGAGGCCACTATTTACTTATAATATGTTTCATAATTAGTACAACTAGATGCTTTGAACACTTCTAGATCATTGCTACACCATTGAGAATGAATACATATCTTAAATAAAACATCATATCATTATAATATGTTTTAAAATGTGAAGCAGTATAACCATATTCTGGAAATATCCCCATATCCTCCATAAAACCACAACATATCCTTTATTATTCTAAAAAACATATGCATATCCTTCTGAGTTCACTAGTGTTGTTCAACTATTATAGATTTATATTTTCCTACCTTTATCAATACATCGGAAATATAAATCCTAGTATATAACATGACATGCACGATTGATACTATAAATGAATCATATGATATATTACTCATTCTCTCTTTTTCATCTTATGTTCAATTTTTTTAAAAAAAATATGTCTACCATGTTATGATGGAACCAATTATCTTTTGGATTGTACCATATTAAATAAAATTTGAATTTGGTCAATGTATGTACCTTGACATATTCTATGAAACCTATTGGATATAACACGAATGTTCATGATCTGTCTAATATATTCTTCTTCACCTATGTCCTTTATGGTGCAGTACATGTATAACCACTCTTTAATTGAGTGTAGTACATGTAAATACATTTCAATATGTAACATTTCCTTGATATATACTACTAGGATAATGAAACAATTTTCACAAAAATACCTATAGGCATATGGAAAACATTCTTTCTTGATGAAAAAATATTCTTTTATTGAATCATCAATTTAAATGTTCCATGTCCGAGATTTATATTCTATCTTTAAACAGTTCTTTGAAACATTCATATATCTTTATAATTTATTTTAATGAATAGCTCTTTTGTTTTTTTCATAAAGGAAACTTTTTGATGACTCGAATTATGAAAATATATTTTGATATCCATTTTCCAATTTTCATAACCATGTTAAGATTCAAAATAATTTTGAATTCAATTGGATTGAAACATTGAAAAAAAATAATCATAATAAATGACTTGATACTGTTTAAACCCTTTAACCACTAGCCATTATATATAGGTGTTTACATTACCATCCATGTCATTTTTTCTCTTAAACACCCATTTATACTATATTCTCTCTACTACCTTTTTATGTGATATGTGATCATTATTTTCGACCATTAATGATTCTTCATCATTATTGGTCTAAGAAGTGATATTTTATTGTTCTCTTTCCTCTCTAGTTCTAATTTATAAAACATTTTCTTTATGAAATTCTTCTTGAAGGATTAGTTAGAGTTTAATAAAAAATATTAGTATATGTTAGAATAAATTAAAACCCTTTTATCTATTATCTCCTTGAAAGATAACATGAATCTATATATAAAACTAAAATGATGATCTACAATAAATTTTGAATACATCACACCAATAATACACTACATCATTCTCAATCATCCTTGTATGATATTGAAAAAGGTAAAAAAGTGGAAAAAAATATCCCACGTCAATAGTGGTCCACAAGGTATTATAGAATCGCTTGACGATTGTATGTTATTCGTCTTATCTCAACGGTATGATAGTACCTCAGTAATAAAAAAATATGAAGTGAAATAAATATCTTGGTGAGTTTTTCCAATAAAGAGTAAATCCCACAAACAAAAACCAATTTTTGGTTATATAATTTATAATTAATAATTAGTCTCCTTGAGATGTATCATTTATCTATGTTTTAAAAAAATGGATAAAAACATGGTTTAAATTAATGTGTGTTATGTTTTTACTCCCAAATTATTTAGGAAATAAATACTACAACGGATCATTGCCATGCGAATGATTGAACATTCCTTACGATTACTTTTATAATATGACTTATAAATTTTATTCCCCGTTATACATTAAAATAACAATTTCAATGAAATTGATCAAATATATCATATATATATAAGTATTTTTGATATATCAACATCAACCACCCACTTTCACTAAATCATAATATCCAATGTTCCAATTCACGTAATATTATATCAAATAAAAAATATTGTCAATTCATATCCAAACCACCTTTTGAATATCATAAAAATAACATCTATTTCTACCATTAACTGCATCATGTATCACATCATTTTTTAAAAACCTATGAATGACCATAAAATGTTTTTATATTATACTTGGATTTTTTAACGTAACCTTATATGTTAAATTAAATACCTATTCTATGAACCAAATTGTGTGAAACCATGGGAATTTATAGTTTTTAAAATCATTATTAATATATATATCTATATATGTTTGAAGAGATCTACCTTTAGAGAAGAACCAATACCAGTCAAGATTTAAATTTATGTAGAGTGATATCTATCAAAAATAAATGTATCTATAATTAGTTCAACCAGATTGTATCAGATGAAAAACATTAATTATAGTATTATCCCTCCTTATATGAAATCAAGTTTTGATGGGATATAGAAAATGTCAATTCCATATATGCATCTCATGTGTTCAAATCTATCTAAGTGTAAGAAGATTTGTTTGATGAATACATCCCATATCATTCTTCCTCGGATATAAACATCACATGTCCCTAATCTACATTGATAAAATATATTTATAGGTTCATCTGTACACTACCACACTCTATCTCAATTGATGGCGCAGATATCATACTCATCAAATAAGAGAACACAACCCATTATTTTCAATCTCCAATTGATTACCTGATTAGACACAAACCCAATTACAACCATATTAGCTATGCCAATATATAGATTTTCATATGTGGGTTTTTAATTTTTAAATGTTCTCATTCTAGGTATCCCGCCAGCCTCATGTATGGGGGTCTCAAATATGATTCATTGACACCTAATATTTTAAATACAAAAATATGGAACTCTATGTGGTATAACTATTATGTCATCCAATACCCACAAAGAATAATATTCTTTTTCTTTACCTCGTGAGAATATACTATATCTCTATAAATTAATCATACTCCAGATAGCCGAATGTGTTTTTTCATAACATATAATATGACTTGATTAACATCACTTTGGGATAAACTCAATTTCATATATTGAGAGGTCAATTATCATTTTAATTTTATGAAATGTGTATATATATATATATACATTTAAGTATCTAACATAATAGAATGAAAAAATTGTGGTTTTATTTTATATGATAAATTTTAGTATTCTAAAAATCATTAAAAATAATTAACAAAACAAATATAAACATTGTTTTATCACATCATATATTATGAACTTAGGGATCATCCTTATGTCTCTTACAATTTTTAATTTTTGTAAACTCTTTAATTAAAATATAAACATATCACATATATATTTGAAAATATTATAAATCCATCCAATTATACTATTCTGTAAAAAATATATATGAATAATCTAGTTTGATTAATAATGACATTTAGGAATCATATTACTTAATATTATACTACTTGAAGATATTTAACCATCTTAACATTACAACATTAAATCCTAAGATTTAAATTTCTGTTGTATACCTATAACTCTTTATAAGTGAATAATTATCTTCATTGAAAGACTATACCAAAAAAGTCACAAGAAATAATGCAAATACATAGCTTTTTTAATAATACATCCTAATTATCAAATGAAATTAGGTAAAATTTATGTTAAACACAGACTGGTTTAATTCGTTATTTGTTAATTATGACGTTTTTTAAGTCCAAACTAACTCCCACTAGCCTCTTAGAAATTATATTCCCCTAATAATAACTTTATAAGTTACCCTAAACCATTTTTATGAAATAAAATTTATTTTCTCTCGGTGGGAATATTAATAAAATAAATTATATCATATAAGGTATTCTAGTTCTTCAAAACAGTTTATTTATGTAAATAATATTTTATTAATATATACCACTGATGGGTGGTGGGAACGAATTCCCATAAATTTAATGAATAATATGGATAATGAAATAATCCTAGATATACACATTTATCGAAATATTCTCCACAAAACATGTTATAAAAATTCATGAATCATAAAACATGTGTAAAAAACAAATTGTCTTATGTGGTTAATAAAAAATTTATGTTATCAGAAATTTTCAATTCATACATTAGATAAATGATATTAAGATACACATATATTACATATATTTATTTTATCATGATAAAAAAAATTATATTCAAATCAAAAATGTTAAAATTAATTATTTCAAATCTTTAAAAAAACTATAAGATCAATATATTAATATTTTGAATTATAAATCATATATATTTACAAAAAATTGTAAAAAAAATATTTTTCGTGATATACCATTAAAATTTGATGAAATAATTTATATAATATCAAAACCAGTCATAGAAATACTATGGATTTTCTCAATCTCTAGTTATAAAGGATGGAAAATCCACTCATATTTAATTATTAATCTTCCAGTATGAAACCATATATTTCCTTTAACAAAATTGGATTCTTGAAGGAACATCATTAACTTTTTGACTGAAAATTTTTCATCTAGTATGAACATTTAACTTCTTTTATTATCTATAAAGTGCTTTAAAAACTTGACATCAGATGACTATTTCACATTTATATTACCAACAATGTGATATTATTGGGAAAATATTCATTGAAATCAATCATATTGTGAAAGAATTTCAATATATGATAATATGATAAATTCCTAAACCATAACATTCCATTTTTAGTATCCCCTTAAAGTGTGTTATAGAACTAACCAAATAATAACTATGTTTATCAAAAACACCTCATCTGATTTTATTTAAAAATAATTGTTTTAATTATCTTCCCAATTATATATGAAATATTACACATCTTATAAAATATTTATATATGAATAAATAATCTAAATTATCAATGAAATAACACAGAATGTCGATTACATGAAATAAATCCACAATCTCCAAACATCAGTTATTTTCATATTTTTACCTTTAGTATATTCGCAAAATTTTAAAAGCACACAATTAATATTCTATATAATTCACAATAATGGAATTTATTTCTATACCCAATTATGTTTCATGAAATATTTTAGTCTCACCATGTCATTTATCATGTTCAATCATATCAAATATCATTTGACGTACCGAATAATATTGAGTATTTGAGAATAAAATTGATATACACAATCCTATTGAATACATTAGTTGAGATTAATATTCTATTAAATATTTTTCATCTAATGTCATTGAAACGAAAAATAAATTAACATATGATTCTCTAAGATTATATATTCACCTTTTGATCAATTTCAAGACCTTCCTATTGAGGAACTATTTTGAGAAATTGAATATTTCATATGAACTTCTCTTAAAACGCAATTAATTGTTAAGAAAATTTCATATGTTACAAATATTAATAGATAGTAACATTAATATTATCTTTATAAAATATTCATTATAGTTATTAGGTACTTTATTATAATGATATTGCCTATTACATTATCTTTTATCATATGATTATCAAGTATTATTGACCATTTAATAATGATTTTTATTAAATTTTATCCCATTATTAAATTCATCATAACTATTGGTGGTCCAATATCCAAATTAAACAAATTAATGAGTATACATTAGAATTTTTATCACCATGTATTCATTTAGGTATGTATTCATTCCAATCATATAAAATATGACTCTTTGATAGTTATTTGTAGAACACTTTGTCTAGTCCATTATAGGGATAAATTGGACCCAATTTCTCATGTATCCTAATCATATTAGGTCTCGCAACTAGTGTACTAAAAAAATCAATAAATAGAAAAAAAATCTAGGGGAACCCATATTTGTAATGGCCTACTCATGTATTTTCCAGTGTCACATATACATACTTTCCTTACACAAGATAATATAGGTGCACCCATCATTTTCATGAACTACCATGTTTGATGATCGAGGTCTTGAAAAGTGTCACATTAGAAGGAATCTAATGATTTGTATTTAAAGGTGGTTTTATCTCACCATCTTATCTCATGTTATTTCCTTTTATGTATTCATGCTTCTAGTAAATTATTTCAAAGTTATATTAACTCACGTAAATTAATACATATTTGAGTGCATCAAATTCATAATGTACATGAAAAATTCATGAAAAATTATATAATTGTATTAGATAGATAATATCTACATGTGTAAGATGGAAGTGATAAATGGACAACCTAATTCACATTCCCTTATATGGAATAATCTTATTGGTTTGTCTGTAGTATATTCCCGTGTTCAATTAAGAGGGGAAAAATTACTCAAAATATAATCCAATTCATCATATATTTAACACATAGTATGGAAAAATTATATCCAACAATCGAATTCAAGCTAATTACATCCTTTAAAAACCCAGGCCAATGTAGATGAAGATCTAATTAATTATCATAAATAGTATGTAATGAAAGGATATATTTGAAAATTAATCTAAATAATACAATATTCTTCATATAAAAAATTATAACAATGAATAAATAATGGGATAACATTTAAATAAATGAAGAAATAATATATTTAAGATGGAGATACAAGATTTTGAAAAATTCTTAAATAAAATTTGTATATCAAAATAGAAAATGTTTTTTCTTAATCATTATGGACATTAAACAATTATGAATATAAAAACACAATAATCATTAACATATGAAAATATTCATATTTACACGTATTATTCATTTACATTTTAAATAAACGATATAATATGAATTATGAATATTTTACAATTCATTTTATATTATAAAAACACTATAAAAATATAAATATGATATACATTCCATTATTTAAACCAATATCATTCCAATCATACAAAAATTGATTTTTAGATAATATTCATGTAAATCACTAATTTATTTAAAAAACATCAATACAATTATCTATGATGAATTATTAATTTGAAAACAATATATTTTTATTATGGTGTTATTTTCTAATTAATAAATAATTATATATTATCACTTATGATTTCTAAATAACCAATTTTATTTTTATGTGGAAAAATATTCCATATTTTTTTGTAAAAGGTATTTTAAATACTAATATATAATTTAAATTTTAATTTTGTTAAAAAATTTAATTTAGTTATAAAAAATTTAATTAATAAATATATTAACGATTTATGAATTAATTTATCCTAAAATTATTTTAATAATTAGTTATAAACATTTTATAATCCATATAATCATTATATGTTTAAACTTCTATAAAAAAATTTAAACAATTCTGAATACCATTATACAAATGGGTATTACTATAAAATAGTAATTCCTTTCAACTATACAAAAATCTTTTGGAATCTTGTGTGTAAATATAAGTCATCTTCCATTACATAATATATATATATAAGGGGATTCAAACAGATAATATGAAAATTATTTTTAAGAATCTCATTTTAATTTTGAGTACTAATGGTATTACCTTTATTTGAATGATTAATTTAATTTTAGGTCTCATTTATTTTTATGAATCCTCATAGTGCCACTGTGTAAGGGTACAACCATCACATAAACTATTTTAATGAATGTAATTAATGAGTTTCCCTTATGCATAACATATATGTAAGGGTATGAATTATTTTAAAAAGTTCATTGTCAAAGGGTAAGATACATCAGGTTACCCTAATATAACCCATTAAAAAACACTAATACAATTATATAGCCCTTATTTCACATAAATGTAAGTTTTGAAAACCCTTACGTTGACAAACCTATATTCAATTAAGATGATTTTACCCTTACTAATACAACTATATATAAGGGTAATGACATGGTTACCCCATATAAAACTCATCCATTTAATGGTGAGATCATAAATACCTTTATGTATCCTATATATGTATGATTAAACCATTTACGAATCTGAATTTACATAAAATTAAAGTATTGTATGTATTTATAGTTTCTAATAAATTTTATTCATGGATCTATAATAACAAATCTAGATACATATGACACCAGTGATGGTTTTTGATAGAGTCAAATAATTTTTTTAGAAAACCAAAAAAGTAATTAATACTACTATTCTGAAGATATCTAAGAATTATAATATGAAGTTTCATATAAAATAGAAATGAATAACTACTATAAAAATGGTATACCTTGAACAAAAAATCTAATTTATTATTCTAAAACATTGTATGATGAGTTTCAAAAAGTTAAACAACATGGATGTATTAATAATCCCACCTATATAAGTATCCATTGGTTGGGAAACATCATCTATCTTTTTGAAGGGATCATTATCTCTCTATAAAATCATAATATCTAAATATGAAATGACTGAATATTAATAGATCTATATTTCATGAGGATTTTTGGTTGAGAGAAAGGCAGTCACAAACACAATATCCATTGTATGGATTCATACTTTATAAACCTAAAATATTCTCCTTGGGATATGACATTTCTTGAGGCCCTAAAATTAATGAACAAATACCAAGGCCAATATTAATGCATCTTATACATTTACTCTAAAATTTTCATTAACTAAATATCAAAATTAAATTATATTTATTTGTATGGACGATCTATAAAAACAATAATTATTATCACATTATTATAAAGGTTATTCATTTTGACATGTCAAAATAAATTTTATCATGAAATCCATAAATTATATATCATATATATATATATATATATTAATATATGGATTTAGGTCTTATCACTATCACTTCTTCCACAGGGACCTAAAGAATATGTTAATATTTTAATTATTTTGTATCTTGACCATAAGAATTATCAAATTCAATCGTTATCCCATCATATTTCTTATGTATATGCTACCTATCAAGAGAAATGGAAATCCTCATGACAATTACATTCTTGTTAGATGGGTTGTATAGATTGTATCCCCATCTTTCTCTGGGATTTTCCATAAATATACACATCATGTCTCTATGTATTATTTTGTTTCTTGAGATTCCTTTAACAAATTACACATCTCCCAATAGATGAGTGTGTTACAATAAGGATTATTTTTTAATACATTAAAAGATATATTTTTTTTCACCATATTTAGTTCTTGGTATATAATATCTAAAATATTATATAATTAATATCCCTAAATGAATAATGAAGAACCTTTATGAATAATCATCGAACATACCATATCAAGAATGATATGGTTCCTCATTTCACTAAAACCATACCACTATGGTGAATAATACTGAAAATTTATTTTTTATTATTTCTAAAACTTTTAAAGAAAAGGTGAGAAAACATTCATTTGACCACAAATGGAGATAACAATGTCATTGGAGGGCCATTTAAGTCAATTAGAATTAGTCTCCCTAAAAAATTTCTAGGAGATGGTGGATACCTGAGTGTTTGGTTTATCCAATATCAGATCTCCAAATTCTATGGATAGACTATGCTAGGACTAAATGTAATCCCCTATGCAGATCTTCCCATTATTGAATCTCCCAGATGAAACAAGTTCTACATGTCAATAAAGGTGTATTTATCCTCATTTAGGTTCATCCTCAGTTAACTACCCATTATATTAGAAGATTCCACATTTGTAGCATTTAGTATAAAAACATGTTCGACCACTTATTCTTTCAAACTCAAAAGCAAGTCCAAGGGTTGATAAGACGCACCACCGGACTTCTACTCGAAAAAGACATCACTCTCTATCTTTATGGTGTCTAAATTATTTATTGAATGAGCCTAAAATGGAGGTGTTATAGAGGAGTAATACTTCCAATATTTTTCTTCATTTTATTGCTCTGGCCCAGAGGGTCACCTATAGGAAAATTGGAATCATCTTCACTGGACGTGTTCCTATAGACCCCATTTAGATTGGACTAGAATGAGTTTGGTTGATAAGTTTCCAAACCTCTAACTTCTAGGCCTTCAAACATGTTTTTCATTTGTAGTGATGGTCAGGTCACTAGTTTATAACCCACTATATTTTTAAATGAGTTATAATTGTCCACACCATGGATAGTCTCCTACAATCCCTCGTTGAGAATGGAATCACTACTTGATCTGAAGATCTCAGTAGACAAATAAGCATTTTATGGAATCCCCTTTCCAATAAAATGCTCATCATAGCCTACCACCTGAGCCACAACATATTTATTGAAATTTAGTTATATATATATAACAACATTATTCTGTAAAACACCATCACACACTCTAGAATTATCACTTCTATTTTAAGCATTTCGGTCAAAAGGACTATCCAAGTGTTGTCCCAACTAGTGATCTTTTATATCCCAGTCAATAGATATCTTTCACATAGAATTAAACAACGAATCATAACACATACAATAACTAGGATGCTTCTCAGCCTAATAACATTCTCAATCAACATTAGATTCCATGAAATTAATATCCAAAGGGTTTTATCGAGAATTTGAAACCACAGACATGGCTAGCTCGGTCTGAGTAGTTGTCAATCTGGATTTTTTCTTCATTGTATGCCTGCAATCCTTCTCTCCATGTCCCTTTTATTACACAAATAACAGAATTAATACCATGTTTCAAAAATAACGGGTTGTTTATACCTAAACGCATCCGAAACAATGATCCAGAATAATTAAATAGGTGGCTTCAATAGATCAACCTCTACAATGATTCTAGGTGAAATTGGATGACATGTGGCTTGAGTTCCAATATCTGAAAAAAGAAAATGACCTACGAAATTTACTATTATACATAGAATTTAATGGATATTAAATGGTATAGGGTGGTTGGGAATACTTAAAAAAATTACAATGGAAGAAAAATCATGTTTTAAGTGATAGCCATATGACCATTTGAAATGAAGAAAATGAGACCCATTTTATGAATGAGGGAAGTAAACCAATACAAAATAATATCCTCCTCCAAACAAAAACTGATCATCATAGTTTTAGAAATGATATGTTTGACTATTAAGTGATCATAGAGGCCCAATTAATTAAAGGGAAAGACAGATAAAGTCATCCAACTACAGTGTTCGTTGCATGAAATGAACGATTAGAGTCAGATTCATCCAGGAGAATGATTCAGTGAACTGTTGAGTCGAGATCAACAATTAAAAAAGTCCATTGAATACATCTAGAAAAATCAATATTAAATTTATCCAAGTGAAATAGGTGATAAATTAAATCCTGGATAAGGGAGAAAATGGCGGAGGTCAACCACCATCAAAGGATGCCGGAGGAACCTCCACCACCGAGGAGAGAGGGGTCAGAGTGAAGGCCGTTGGATGCTACGACATGAATGACCAGGTGAAGCACTCCATCTCTAGAAAATCCCCCCAAATCACAGTTTGTTCCTTATGTTGGGATGAATAAAGGTATAGTGAGTTTGGATTGAATCCCAAACACACATATAATGTAGATTAAATCTTGGATAATATATTAAACACCTCGATCTAATAAAATATTATTTACATTCACACAAAATTCATTCCATACGTAATTATTCAATTTATTGAATTTCTAAAAGTCATGAGACTTATACATCATCATGTAGATATAAATATTTATACTCAATTAAATACTAAAATCTATGATATAAATATATCGACAACAAGATTCTATGGGAAGTGATCCATAGATATTAGAGTGTATCAATCCTATAATTATTTTGGCCATTTCACTATGTCCATCAAAAGATTTTTTGGTAAATTTTATTTACAAATAAGCATGAAAAATTTCAATTAGTTTTATATGAAAATAGTCAAAAGAAACATCTTGAAAGATCATTATAAATTAATTTTGTTTATATGTCAAATATGTTGATTCAAAATCTAGGTTATTTATGATTCATGAAAACATGACTCGTTATCTTTATATAATACATGGTATTAATTATTAAATACAGTGTGACCACTATTTATTTATTCCATACAATAAAAAACAATATTTTTATAAAATAAGCATTTTATATACATAAATTATTAAATTAAATCACCCATGTAACGTTAATAAATAGAAATGATTTTTATAATAAAACACGGAATAAAAAATTATTTTAACCAAAAATAATTATGGTTTAAAATTGAAGGTGGTAGTATCTTATAGTAATAGTAGAGAGAGATGCTCTATTAGCCGCTCGAAAATCAAAATATCCTCTAGAAATAATTTGAAATCTACTTGGTTATATTATTTGGATAAAAATGGATGAACTATAAGATGAATTAATTACCAAATGTGTAGATATGAAATTATTACAGTTGATAATGAAAAAACTTTTAACATCACATTTCTTCTCAGTGCAATTCATTGTCATGTGGCCTTGCTTTTGACATGGAAAACATACATCATTATTTCAATTTACATGACATTGAATCTTCTTATACATGAAACGATGGTTTTTGAGATATTTGGACATTAAGTTTGTATTAAAACACATTACATTGTTATTCCATTTCATATTCACTATAAAAACAATGTGATTATCACTTATTATGTACTCATAAACTATGATAAATAGAGTAAGATGTTATAAAATAATTTTATCACTATTAATCAAAATTTAATTCATAAAAAACATATAATGATTTATTAAGGAAAAAATGGATGAGATATGTGCACATATCATCCGGGAATTTGAAGCCCAATATTTTTAAGTTCTCTATGTGGAAAATTAGTTTTTACTACATGAGTCCCAACTAGAACTAACTCGCCAATCATACATATTAACTATTCATTGGATATCTCAAATCCCCCTCGTATCTCTTTCTCCATATAGAGTAAATCGAGGCGATACATCATGATATATGCGTCCATAACCATATATTGATTTAATTATAATTGAATGATGATGAAATCAATTAACATTATACATTAATGGATTCATATAATTGTTCCTCAAATAATTATAATTCATCTTTTCCATCCCTTTGGTAAATATCTTCAAGAATTTGATTTTCCCAAATTCATAATTTAATTTAATGGTCTCGAATTACATGAAATTTTATTTTCCATTAACTAATATTAGATCTAGGGATATAGTTAACTTTATCGAGTATGAATTTACCTGATATGTTTCCAGTCATATTTATTGTTGTTTCTATAATTAGAAACAGAAATGTTTTAGATCTTTATCAGATAAAATTAAATTATATATATTAAATTTATTAATCTCACACGTTTTTTCACTAATATCACATTCAATTATTTTTGAACTGTTTTTTCTAGGATATTTTAAAGTAAAGGATCCATAATACCATTATCATAACCAAGGAAAAGTTATTTCAAGATATTAGAAGGTATTTAGGTTAGTGTTACCAACCATTTGCATTAACTAACATCTCCCAAATATGTTGAGTGGAATCCACATTCGTAAAACAATAAAATTGGATTTACTATGATATTTTCCTACTAGTTTCACTAATGTAGATGAATGTGGTCAAAAATTAATGAGATAATGATAAGTCTCCATAATACTAATGAAATAAATTCCTTGATAATTGAAGGCATTACAGTGGAGGTTGTCAAGAACATTGATCTATGGTTCGATTTCAACTCATATAGTGGAATGATGTACTAATTTAATGTTTATAATGGACTCATTTTAGTCTTCTATGAATTAATGTACCATTTTATCTTTATTAAATTCATGTTAATTTTATGTTTATATACCTTACCACTAACCATGACTTAAATATGATTCATGTTTAATCTAACTTATTTATTTTATATCTTGCATGATTATAAAATCACTAATTATTTTGATAATAAAAAAACTATCCAAAATAATATTCACCATGAGTCTTAATAGAAATAAAATAATTATAGTGGTACGAGGATGATTGTTTTGAAATGGTTAGCTTATATAACAGATGATAATCTGATTGTCGACCTAGGGGAAAACACCTTTAACCATGGCTTGGTTTGCTCTGGTTCTTTCCATTAATAAACAAATGTATCTCATGGATTTCATTCATCTAACCTCAAAACATGATTAACCTCTACTCCCTTGGGAGCTCTATCCATTACATAATCTTTTACTAACACGTATGTGAGGTGTTTCAAATGATTGTTCAAGTTTCTTTACATAAAAGAAAACTGTAAAAATACCATATCTTATATAATTATAGGAGAGACGACACATAGCCCCTGGATTTAATTTAATAAGAAATTAAAAGGGAATCAATCACATTATAAGGTATGTTCTATTCTCATGATCATCCACATTCAATCAATTAATTACATATTTAATAAAATAACCTTCATTCCAAATCATTATTAATGTAGATGAATTTTTCTCGAATCAATTAATTATCATCTATAAATAGTTAATTATTTTATCTTAATTGTATTCCCTAGATTATTGAGATTATTATAAACAAAAATTTTCAAAAATATAATAAATTCATTCAAAATTTAGTATCTAAAAAACATGTACCCTAGAGGAATCTTGCCAAGTACCTGTCCAAACTACCTTACATGTACTGTATTTGTATACTATTTAATCAAGTGACATGAAAAAAAGTATTATCACTTAATTTAATGGTTTTTTACTTTAAAATGAATGAAATATAGGTAACATTTTATTTAAATATCATGTTTCATACAATTTCATGATGATTAATTGATGTATTATGACATATACACAAAACATTTTCCAGAAAACTACATATAAATTAAATAATTAAATAATATATATATTATCCATGAAATTTAATGTACGAGTAACAGAAATGACACATATAACACATGTTTATAAGGTTTAAGGAATATAATAAATTAAGTTTATATTAATCATTAGTATGTAATATTCACGACATGTATTAGCTCATTACACATTGTGTATAATTCTTCTCAGTTTATTTAATAAAAAACCTAGGGATTGGGTGTGTGTTTTTATCATATATTTAAATTGAGTACACTATAATTACATGGGGAACACATTTTATTGTTTATAAATTTGAAAATTACTATTCATATTTTCTCTAAGAAAACACATGGCCATTATTTAGCTAATGGAAAACATGTCATGTATGCGAGTTACATATAGTGCAGTCAAGTTAACTATGATTCAGGATGTACCAATAAATTTCAATTGTATTAAATATATGACATATTTAAAAATTCACATTATATGAAACAATTAAATAGCTTTTTGGGTTAATTAAACATGGATTGATAGTCTATACTTATGGGATATAAGATTTGTACCCTTATTCTTTTTAATAAAATCAAACGAATGTATGGATGAGTATATTGAATTCTCATCATTCATACTTATTCAAGTATTTGAAATATTTTATCAGAAAAAAGTGTAATAAGATAAATTATCTTCATTCGGATTAAATAATGATTAATGTTTTTTAAATAAATAATTAACATGTGAATCAATCAATGGTATGTAAATAATTATAACATATTTTTGACACCTATAACACCATTTAAATGTTATTGGCGCAATAAAAGTGTGGTTGGAGCATTCCCAACTCATATGTTTTTCATTATCCATAACCAATCTAAGATTTACATCGACATAGATCACAATGACCAATACAATATATTCAAATATTAATAGATATTAAAAATATTTAATGAAATGCTGGATCATCACATATCAAATTTATAACTACTTTATGAAATTAATGAATTACCTTGAAATGTATTCTTTATTCCTTGATAGATCCAACAATGTCTCCACATCGTTATGTGGTTTCTCCATAAGAATCAAGTTTTTATTCCATATTGAGGTGATCCACACATGTACCATAAACGTCATATCATCGTTGATGGAATATCTAAGGTCTATAGTATAATATTATAATGATTTCATCATTACTCCTTATTTGTCGTGAGAATGGATTCCTAGAAGAATTATCCATGATTTATATAAAATCAAGTTGTTGGTGGAGTAGAATTAATAACATATCATGAGAGAATTATTATAGAGAGTCTCTAAAAATCTTCTGATAATTCTTTATTTAAATTTTCATAAATAAATGTCTAGCGTACTTGGTTAGAAATTATAAAATTGTTTTAAACTAGTGCTCGAGTTAGAAAATTATAATTACACAAGAGGCCTAATTATTTCCTTAATCCATATATAACAATATACAAATATAAATAATATTATTAATATTATTTCACAACATGTAGAAACAAAACTAATTAATACAATATTATTTCATGAATAAATTGTTTAATATTTATTTATTGAACATTAAATATAAATTATTTATCACTCGACATTTAAAATCAGTCTCCATTTTATCCAAAATATTGTTCATTTAACAGTGGATTGTTATTTGTATATAAATATCATTTCAATATTCTATAATAAATAATTAAATATTAAATTCACTAAATAGAAAAAGTATATATTTATTATATTTTATTATCATAAAATTTTCCATCAAAAAACTATTGGGATAATATAGAAAATATATAAAATATGTATAATTATTAAACCACATATGATAATTTTATTTGTTGAATTTTTTTAAATTAAAATAATAATCTATATAATTTTCATACTACACTTAGTGTGTGACCCTCTAGGACACTTTTTAGTGTAATTAGGTGGAGTCACCCAAAGAACATGGTTAGAATCTAGAAACATGCCAAGGTACCCATTGAAAAGTAAGTTAATGTCTTTATAATAATACAAATCATATGAACTATTACTATATAATATAATACCATTATCATTATATTTCTCATGAATCATGTTGCTTATTGGTGTTATCAAACGATGTGCTTAATAAATCTTTCTTCTACTCTCTAAAAATGAACCTACAGATATAACATCAAGGGAGTTCATTTATTTAGGACATTTCGTTATAAAAATAGGGCCTTAATTATTAACTTCTATTAAATAAAAGAATGAAAAATAGTTTACTACATTATTCATTAATGTGATATTAACCGTAATGCACCCAACTTATCCTAACTCACATTAAACATATAATTTCATTGTTTTCATTAGTAAATAAAATTAAATGACCAATAATATTCTTTTGTAATAATATTAATGTCTATGGATCAATACACATGTTAGTTGATATAAACATCCACTAATAAATATAAATGTTCATTTCTTACTAGTGGGTCATGTGCTCATAATATCCAATAATGAAATTTAACTAGGGAATACACCATGGGAATGTGCCAAAATGTTCTATGAGTATCCTTCTCAAATATATTATATAATTCCTCCAATAAAATAATATAATATGAATATATAACTTATATTTAAAAAAATTATTGGTACTTATTGGTTCTTATCATTGAGAGGAATTATTAGGACCATTATGTGAACCAATTAATCTAAGAAATCATCACAAACTATGCCACATAGAATTAAAATACTGATGTGGTAACATGTTTACTATTATTCATAAAAATGAATAAAGGTAATAATAAAGTACATATATGCTAGTTTTAGGGAACCAACTCTTAAAATATATATAGGTCTATAAAGTTTGACTTATCATTTTGAGAATTTTTTTTATTACCATTAATAATTTAAATCCATTAATCTGAAGAAATTTCAAATTTTAATATTAATTTATATTTTAAAAAAATATTTAACATTGGTGATGTTGTCAAAAAACTTTTTATTTAAAATTTTTTTCTCATGATATATGAAAAAATATATTACCCTTAACTGAATTATACTATAACACAATAATACATAAAATAAAAATTATCCTCTGATTTTGTCTACTAAGATTTTTGATAATCATACTCTACTTGATATAAATTTTAAATAAATGACAATAGAAGAATATGATACCATAAGAAGTTGATAGAGAGTATGATACTTGAGAATAAATCAACTGATTATATGAACTAAATGTTACTACATTGAAATTTTGTCATCATCACATCCTTCTGATTATTTATGGTAGAAAAATTATAATGGATATGATTGAATGATTGAACCACTATGATATGTGGAACGGTCACCCTATATACATTTATAAGATGAATAATAGAACCTTCCAAAATATATATCCATTTAAGAAACTTCTTTAGAAAGGTATATAGAATGATCAACCTGATATATTAATTTTAAAGAGTTAGAAATATTATGAACATGGATTTCAATGAAAATTTTATAAAAATATAAATTTTATTTAATTAATTAGTTTAACCATTTTTAGCCTTTTTTGTTTATCTTCATAATTTTTCACTTTTATTTACTATTATTATAATTTTAGTGAATTTCAAATTTTTTTTATTTTTCAAACATATTTGTCTATGTTAATAACATATTATATTTAACACCATATTTTTATTTTTAGTATATTCATTCACTTTAGTTTATTTTTTATTTTTTTATTAATATTTATAAGTATTAATTTTATATATTATTATTATATATTATTTAACATTATATATTATTATAAATTTGTCTAGTATTGATAATAATAGTATTAAATTTGGTTAATATTTTATAATACTATTAATATTATGTGTACATATTGATATTTTATCTAGATACTTATTATATTATATTAATATAACTAATTATATGTACACATAGATATATATTTATATATATTAAATAATATATTGCAATTATTTCATTCTACAATTAGTATAGTTTATATATTTACAATTCTGATAGATATGATAATTATTTTTTTTAATATTAACTTTTATTAAATAAAATTACATTATCTGATTATTTTTTAAATATAAATTTTAAATTATTGGTTTGAATTTTACTTTTTCAGGTTGATACAAAAGAAATGATATCTACCTTCCTCTCTTCTTCCTACACATCAGCATATTTAAGAGAAAAAACCTCATACCCCTCATCCCTATAAGATGATAAGAATTCTTAGGATTAAAACCCTAGAGTCGGGGGCTCCACCCTTGCATGTAGAAATCCTTTCCATTGTTATCCTTCTCATATGTCCTATGTGACCACCACCACCATTTTCACATATGATTGTGGAAAACACTAGCATATTCTATTCCTCCTAACACACTAATGAAATGCACCAATTCCATATGAAACAACCCTGTGAATTTATTCACCATGTATACCATAACAACAAAGACCAAATCCTCTCTATGTGAAATATCCATTTGTGACCTCCAATGAGTGTTGAACCCACGTTGTCCCCTTCTCCTATATACATCTAGACTACTGAGCTACACACTATAGTATTTGGTGTATAATGGTTTATGGTGATTACTAGAATCACATTAGTGTGTGAGTTGGTACAATTGTATTATCATGAAGAATGGAATTGAGTATATTTGTGCACTGAATTGAAGACCAATAAAATCATCAATTTTGTATTAATATTATATTTTTAATTCATTATCATTTTATTATTGAGTGTAATTTTTTTTGTAATGGAATGATAATGTTTATTTTGTTCCGGATGTTATGTGAGATAAACAATTAACATGAATTCTATGTTAATATTTTATATTATTATTAGTTATTCAATGAAATTTATTTTCCATTTAATTTTTTTCTACTTAATTATTTTTTTGTGGAATATAATTTTGAAATTGAATATATCTTATTTAATTCATAGTGTAAGAAGTGATTTTGATCATGTAATTTTCATCCATTGATCTTATAATAATTATGTGACATAATTTTGTGAGAAATAGGATATATCATTTCTGCATAGAGTTCGTTAATTAAAATAACCTCCAATTTTATTTATAACCTTAGAGAAGAACACACAGTAATTTTAAAAATATAATTGTGTAACAAGTATATATAAATTTTTTCTATCGTAATTTTTTAACATGTTAGATAACAAATTATAAAAAAATCTATTTTATTTTCGTGCACTATAGTTTTATGAAAATATTACCTTCCTAGATATATTTTGTTGATTAATTTTCATTTTCTATTATTTTAATTAATTTTCTTTTTTTATTGTATATTTTTTAGAAGAATAAATTAAAATCTTTAAATTATGAATTCTCTCATTAAAATTACATCCTAGAAATTATAAAAAATTTTATGTTTATTGAACTAGACAATGAGTTCCTTATGAATCGACCACGGTTTCCACTTTTTCAGTATCCATTAGGGGAATGTTTTATAATTTTAAAATTCAAAAAAACACTTAAGATATTTCTAGAAGAATTCTCATGGAGATAATACATTTCTAATATTTTAAAATATAATGTAGACCGTTATTTACATCTCCCTCTCCTATATTGTGAACACTCAAAATATTTCTCCATAAAAAATTGATACACCAAAAAATAAGTGTTACAATATTGAAGAAGATAGAAATAAAGAATGGTTAGATCTCCCATAAATAAAATAAATAAACTATAATATAGAATCATTAATAAAATTTCAATTCTTATTGATGACAAAGTTCACCTAATTTTATAGAATTGTCTCAGTGATCCCAAAATGAGAACTACTATGAGTGAAGAATATATACCCAATACAGTTTACATCAGCTCAAGCATCGTGAATATAGAGATCTTGATCAAAATTTAAAATTTAATTAATCAATGATAAAATTACTACAATATCATGTGAACTTTTATTCATTATGATTTTAAGACCTTTTTATGTATGTAAATAGATTTCATGAAGTCTATTATGTATTTAAATTTAATGGGATGATCGAACATGCACTGATATTTAGACAATGATAATTGTTATTAAAAGGGAAATCCATAGGGTAGGAGGACTGTTACGAAACTAGTATCATCATTATATGGGATGTAATGAGGGAACAAATTCATGAACGGTATTACAAAAAAAATCCTTGAATAAAAAGATTGTCTTTTATATCTTTTGTAAAAATGGATATGAATCCCTATGTGAATATTGAGAGAGATTCTATACTATTATATAATATTTCCCACAGTATGGTATAATTATATAAAACTAGTTTCAAAAAATATACTATGAAAATAAAACTAATATTAAGAATGAAATGAACATAGAAATGGAAAATATGTTCATGGAGATAAATCAAGAATATATATTATCCTTAATTAATAATATAGTTGAACACAGTTTCAATTCACTTAAATATTTTTCTAGAATAAGAGTGGGAGTTAATTAAGTCAATTATCATACATTAATTATTTTATGATTTTATGATTCCAATTTGAGGATAGGAAACCTGTCAATGAGTTTTACTCAAATGGTCTATACATTTGAAGTTGAAAATCAACCACATCGTAGAGGTCTGCATGATTATAAAATTTGACTATATAACACATCTAACTGTAACATGGATTAATTTGAAATTAATATTCAAGAAATTGAAATTTTAAAAAAAATTACAACACAACCATATGAAATAATAATAAAACAGTTATTGGGATGTGACTGGTCGCTACTCAACCAATGAACCAAAAGATCATTCTACTTAAGATAAATTATCAATATTATTTTAGAAATATAAAAAATAAAATTGATATTGATCTCAACTGAAATACCAACTAGCTTCTTATAAACATCATATATATAGGTAGAAAAAATAAAATAGTCTACTCTCCTTGGAAAAAAAATGTCAACTAAATTTTCGAGAGAGTGTATAAAAATTAATTATTTCAAATAATTCCATTATTTAGTTACATGAGAGAGAGACACAAATATAAAGGATTATAAAGAAAATAAAAATAATCCCCATGAAACATTGAATATAAATAATTCTAGTTAGCCAGAAAAAATTCATGAGGAACAATAGGGAACTCTACTAAAAAACAATAGTCAACCAAAGAGATGATGAAAAATAAACCATTTAATGAAATGGTACATAATTATTAGATCTCAAAATTTCAAATATAATCCTAGTATAAGAGACACTGATACCTTATAATATGGATGACGATTCTACATAAAAATAAATTCATGATAAAGACAAAGTGTAGGATGGTCAAAATGATCAGGATAAATTTGAAAAGAAAAAAAATTAAGTAGAGTTATTAAATTAACGACATAAAGCTAGTACACCTATTCCTCCATTACTACAAAGATAGATGAAAAGGAATTTGGATGATTCATTTTTAATTTTTTTTAAATGATTAATAAACACCACATAAATATTCCTTTTGTAGATTACATCATAAAAATTCCCCACTATAATAAATTTCTCAAAGTGATTTAATCTAAAATAAGGAATCTTTTTGATGTGGGAATAATCTTAATTTATGATGAATGTTTTATAACTACCCCCAGATATATACCACCTGTATTTAAAGACCCTGAAATATTCAGTATAAAATATAATAGTTGAGGATGTTTATTTGGGAGATCTTTATGTGTCCTAGGATCTATTGTAATCATAATTCAATCATGAGTTATAGAAGAACATGGACTCAAATAGAAAAATCAAATTAGGTTCATCTTTATAGTGGAATAATTATCAATAAAGAATACTAAGACAACTCTAGATGATTATCTTTTCATGGTTGATAAATATTACTTCCATATTAATTTCATTATCCATAATATGTGTAAAGATAAAGATGTCAGGCCCATTCTTGGGAGACATCTCTTATCTACCTGAAAATATCATGTTGATAAGAGTGAATGAAAATTTATTTTTATCATATGTAATGAATAAATAACATGTGGATATGTTGTATATGAGATACCCCTTAAATAGTATGATATTTGGAGTGTGGGAAAACCTACCCATTAACTATGTAATTCCAATGACCATGGATGACATGAACATTACTATTGATAATGTCTAAGGCATACGATGACTTTCCAAATTTGATATTGTGATTTATAGTTTAGGACTTATTTCCCACTTACCATATGATAATTTGATGATGGATAATATATCATGAATCATATCATCAATGATTAATAATAATTTGGGGAGTTTTAATTTTTATTATGTGGCCTTCAAGTGAATAATTGGTAATATCTCCATTAAAAAATTTAGGATGATTTTTTAGACACTCTGTTTATCCTTAAATTGGTCATTTACTCAATGGAATGATTTTTTAGGAATTTTGAGTCACTTTAATTTTGAATGAAAATTTATAGGGTATTTAGTTAAATATTTTTTATTTGTACGCATTACTTCTTTGATATCTTCTATTCAAAGCATCTAAACAAAATTATCACACCTCAGATTTTTTAGAGTGGATAT
Organism: Viscum album; assembly: GCA_963277665.1. Taxonomy (NCBI): domain Eukaryota; kingdom Viridiplantae; phylum Streptophyta; class Magnoliopsida; order Santalales; family Viscaceae; genus Viscum; species Viscum album. The sequence continues at coordinate 1,893,339,685 of OY728156.1, forward strand.
TGTTTCCAAGGTAAGGTGTAAAATTGTTTAGGTGTTAGGGCCATCCCCCGACCCAATTTTTTTAATTAAACTTTTTTCCATTTATTTTCTCCCTTTCTCTTTTTATTTTCTCTCCTTCCCTCCCCCCATTGCATCATGTGTACATACCACTCTTGGGGATTCCTATTTTTCATGGATCAGATATGGGTAGGGGAGAGGTAATGAATGACAGAGTAAGAGGGGGGTTCCTCTATAGAGCCCTGTTATAATGAATAATTGTTCAATATCTACACAATGCTGGTTAGATTAAATAATTAGAGGAATCAGCTCAGTGGTAGGCCGTTTAAAATACTTTTTTTGAAAACCCCTATTAGTTATAATTTATTCTTGTTTTAATAATTTTTTGGTTATTATAGAATTCTTGATTGTCAATTAGCCACATTTCAAGGGAAATTAGATGTTTTATGTTTATTTTAGGTGTTTTTCAATAATAAAACCTATTGACATTACATGTAGTGACAAGAAGAAATGTCATATTTTCTTCCACTTTGTGGAAGATGTTGTATTTGAAAATAAACTTCATGTAGTGGTAAATTTCCATTAGGATGACTACTTAGAAAATAAACTTTTTGCAACTATATGATGTGTACTTTAATTACACATCATGTAGTAGTAAATTTCTATGTGGCTAGGAAATTTTCCATACACCCCATATAATTTAGACGTGTCAATGTTGTATTATAAAGCCTAATCCAATGTAATTACAAGTCATGTACTTGTACATGGCCAGAATCTAGGTGTTCCATGGTGTAGTAAATGTACTTTTCCAAAAGTAAATTTTAGATAACAGATCATGGTATCTAAAGTAAACACCATATAATTTTTTTACAAGGGTTATAATTTTTTTCTCTGATTGAATCAGAATTATACATAAGTGGAGTTCATTATGAGCACTATTCATTATATATTCTCATGGTAGAATACCTTTTCATTTTGAGGTCCTCTATATGGGTTTTTTATTGAATGTTTTTGAAAAGGCGATTAAATTAAAGTTCTAGTTCTAGAATCTTCTATATGGTTGGTTTGTGATGTGTAAGGCCTTAGTGAGGGTTCCGTGCTTGTTCATCATCTTTCGTAGAAGGATATATGAGTACATATTTTTTTATTTGGAAATATTATTCCTGGATAGATTTGGTGTTTCTCCAATGGGAATTATTAGTTGGATACATAATGTTTCAATATGTTCTCTTGAGGTATAGACCAGCAAGAAGCTTCATGCATGGATTAAGTCATTGGATGTTGGGTATAACCATGTTCTATAATGAATAATTTGATATATTTCTATGGGGCATGTTTGAGTAGTTCCCTACTGGGTGTGTTGTGTCTGAGGTTTTCATTATGGGTGTGTTGTTTCATGTGGTTTCCCTTATAATAGGGGATATTTTGGTTATGTGTAGAGACTCTAGATATGGTTCCCATTATTGAGACTGACCGAAGTTTCGGTTTTATTTAAGGAGACACTTGTAGGTTTTCAAAACATTGGATGGGTTTTTGAAAACATGGATGGTTCCCCATGATTTTTTGGACTCTTAGATGTTTATTGTTATTTTAAAAAGTATTAGTTGTTGGATCTTGTTGTTAGCTGATACTAAATGTATAGATTTTGTTTTAGGGGTTGGATATAGTTATTATTTACTAGTTGATAAGATAGGATGCATTTGGTATATTAATGGATCAAGAAGTGGTACTGATATTAATTTAGATTCACTCATATGTTGGATAGTTATTTTTAAGTGGTTCTAGGGAGTTAATGTATAGACTGCATAAGTTAAGACATCATAGTTTATCTAATCACCATTGATAGGGGTTACTAGAAGCTATAGTCTATTTTTCTCCCAAGGCCTGGCTTATGAGTTGTTCCCTAATCAGTTAGTGATGTATTGATAGGTTGGTGAGCCTAGATAGTACTGCAAGACATATATGACATTGGTAGGATTCTCCCAAGGACAAATTGTGTTAATTGATCAAATTCAAATCATACAATTAGATTCTTAGAACTCCATATATATTATTTTCTTTTTAGATATCAGGGATGATATTAAAGGGTCTAGAATTCATGGATTTCAATAAATTGGACTTTTTGGGATCTTTCATTATCTAGAGGACGTACATGAAGTTTTTGTCTATTTTTCTACATGGTATAGTTCATATTTCTTATTTTTTGTGGTGGTAGATTTACCTAGGGTGTCATGATAGATATGAAGGTTCAATATATTACCTTTTTTAACCCTTTTTGTTTTATTTTACGTATTTTGTTTATTTTTATTCTAGTAGTGTCTTTTCAACTAAAATTAGAATATCACATGTTGTATTAACATGTTATAATAACATATTTTTGGACAACCATTGTGTGTCACTTAATGATATATTCTACTTAAACCATTAGGTAATCCTTGGGGTGCATGTATACCTAATGTATACATTCTAGTTTAGCATAACATGTGGTGGATCAGGTGGAGGCACAATGTTTCCTAATTTAGTATGATTTCCTCTATAGAGTATGAGGTTTATTCATTAGTTTTTGAGTAGTTATAGAGACAAAGAATGTGTTTAATAACATAATAGTGGTAGTTCCAAAAATATTTATTTTCATTTATTATATTCTTTACGTTTATAACCCAGGGGATGAACAATGTCTATATGTTTCTTCATCCAATAAATATTTTTTGTTCTGTATTTTTATAGAAAGTTTCTATTTATGTTTATCATATATTTGCTCTATAATATTAATTTATGTCTATGTGTTTAGTTAATTTCATCAATTATTATACATTTATATGTTTTCATTGTCTCCCTGCCATATTCTTTATGGGCCTTTCCACTATTTGACAAACTCAATCATACGGTGAGGCATGCTTCATGACTTATATCGATCCTGATTGAGTGATTGGTTTGATAAACCAAGGTTATTTAGTGAAACATTATGCATATTTTCAGGTTAACATATGGAAATATACATTATATCATGGTGTTAGTATGTGATGATCAGTAGTTCATGGACCGTATTTCTCATGTGGTCTAATTGATGTTGGTAATGAGAAATAATATAAAAGTAATTTTCATTCAATTGGATATGAGAAATATTTACCATGATGTAATACATCCAATTAAGATGAAATGATTCAAATGAAAGAACGAATAATTATTTCTTATTTCCTTTGGATGCATAATTTTTGACCATGATGTGATAATTTCAATGAAGGGGATGTGTTTCCAATGAGGAAATGTTCAATTATTTAGTGTTTTTCTTGGTAGTGGGGTGGATTACCCATGATGTTATTCTCTAATGAAGGGGATGAGATTATCCTAGAAGATTAGTTATTATTGTTCCCAAGTCCCTATATTATTATGTGTCCCTGATCTAGAGAATATTTTCACTCTTGAGTTTGTGTTTGGGAATAGGGACATCATGTTGTCTCTTGATGAAGAAGTTACAATGTGAATCACTCATGTATTTTATTTGTAGGGAAAATATTCCCTTTGTTTATTTCATTATAATATGATGAACTACCCATGTATTCATGATTTTGATATATTAGGGAAGTTATTCTAACTCTTGAGGATTTAGTACAGATGTGATGACCACTTGCCTATGATAGTTAGGGATGTCAATCCAATATTTATGAGTTTTTTATTGGGATGTAATACCCATGTATTATTGTTCACGGTTCTATGAGGTTGTTATTATCACTACCTTATAATTTTATTAGAACATATTTCTCAATCATTGTTAATTATACTATTGGGGGACATTATTGTCACTATTGTGGAGGATTTTTCATGAATTGAGTTTTACATTTTGTTTTATTGTTTTTCATTATAATTTTTATATCTTACAATTTCCGATGTTATATATGGTTCTGTTCTTTTCCCATTAATTATAGTAATATATATGAATCACAAAACCCATAATTACATGATAAAAATAATAATAAAATTTTAAATTACACTGGGATGTTAAAAGGGATTTAACCCGCATTGGTCGATCAAATTAGCAGTGCAACTTACACACAACATAATCCTCATTCATTTATACATGTGTGTGTGACTATTTATATTGAAACATGCTTAATATATATATACACACATACATTCATATAAAAACATTCTTTTTCACACGTATATATATAAACATTACTTATTATTATTCATATTAAACTATATGTTCAATTTTTTATTTAAATATAATTATTCATTTACACATTATTTATTTATATTACTATAATTGAGAATATAAATTTTATTTTTTATGGACACCCAAACACATAGACACATATATATTTATAAGAATTTAATATTAGTTATATAATTACTATATTTATATATGTGTATATGTTTTTATTATATATAAATAAACAAATATATTTTTATTTTAATATAAATTAGAATATATTAATAAATACATATATGATGATGATCTAAAAAATGAAATTAAAATCTTGATTATGAAATTAAATGCAAATTTAAATTTTAAATATAAAAATAATTTAATTTTTAATTTTTATTAAAAAAATTGTAGTTTAAAAATGATAAATTTTGGATATAAGAAATACATAATATTTTTTTAATTACATATATAAATTTTAATAAAATATATTAATTTATTTGTTTTTTTGAAGCATGCACTTACCGATCAAGAAAATATAATAGAATAATTATTCCACTTGCATAATATCAAAGAAATACTATTAAAAACATAATAATTTGGGTCCTCACATGCTAATGGATGAACAAACAATAAATAAAGGATGGGTACATAAAAAAACATCTGCATAATAGACATATCATATCATCATTAGTGATAATCATAAAACATAATTACACATCAAAGGACTTGTAATAAGAATATAAATCCCAAAAATATCAATTAGAAAAAATGATATCCATAACATGGTAGAAAATTGTTTTTTAGAAACCTTAAATCATGAGATTGTATGATCAGAAAACATTACATATTTTTATCGTGGCACAAACAATTTTATAGGGAAACATTACTTTTATGAATCGTAAAAATGTAAAATTTCTTATGAGAAAAATTAATTGTAACCATATATACATTACTAGAGTGAGTCATGTACTTTAACCATATAACATCCTGAGATTTTATGTGGGTCAAAAATTCTCATCCTATTAATTTATTTAATTTTCTTAGAAGGCCAAATTTTCATTTCATTTTTAGAGTTTAATTCCATGAATTTGATTGACCAAAGGACTCGTTTTTAGATGGATTTTATGACCCCAAAGTGCCTCAGTGTTTCAAAAGTGTTTTTTCTATGTTGGACCCTAGAAGCATAGTTTTAGGAATGCTAATATTGAGTTTCACAGTTTGTAAAAAATGTGTGGCCTCCAAAGAGTAATTGTGCATCCCACATATAACACTTGACATGGTCTATCGAACCATGTATGTGTATCTACATGCCAATGTGAGACCACTATAGTTTTTAACATAGGAGATTATGAAATTCTATTCATGGTTTGAAAAAATATGCACCAAACCCAAACATGTGTGGTAATTGGATAGTGAGAACCACATGATTGGTACACTATTAGGAAAAATGTCTGATTGAATATTATGGGTCCTCGATTCTATTGAAAATAATTTTTCTCCCTTCCCTACAATTTATTACGCTCCTTCTTTTTTCTTCTTCATTTCATGAATAATACAGGTGGAATTATCCATTCCTCTCTTCCCATAGGTATTGAGTGATCATTACTGTCTGAGCTCTGATCTGAGATCCATTTGTCTCATTGGAAGAACATCTATAAGGCCTTTATTCTTATAGATTAATTTCATTTTTTTCTAACAATATGGAATGATAAATCAATGAAAGAACAATTTTTATATTTTTATGTTGTTTATGTAAATTAAAATTTTCTTCTAATTTGGCTTGAGTTAGATGATGATATCAGATGAGTGATTTTCTATGAGCACAAGTTGTTTAGAGCGTAGTTTTCCATTTTTTTAGAATTCTTTGGGTGTTCGTGCTATATAAACTATATGGGTAGTTCGATAGAGACCCATAATAAATTACTAAATTCTAATTCAATCATTATATTGATTATATGAGATGCCTATGGCACAGTTGATTCTCCCAAAGAATGTTAATATTGCGTAAGGGATTAGACCAACATGGAATGTTTATAATTAGTTTGAGAATGGAATTAATTAAATTTTTATATTGATTGCTGAGTTCATCAGGAATATAAAGGGCTAGGATAAATTATTGAGTCAAATGTATTTCCATAATAGAGGTTACATAATCATTGGGTTGATGGAATGGACCATGATACTCTTGGGGTGATGATAATATTCACATTTTGGTGACATGGTTGTTGTATTGAAGCGGTGATGTCATCCGGATAAGGGAATGGCTCCCAAGACTTGATATGATGTTTTACATAGGGATTTATTAACATGTTAGTAGGGGAATGTGGTTTCAAGTGATGTAGATTAAGTTGATTGATGATTATTTTCTCTGAAATATTGGTCAACACGCTATGGGAGTTGTGTTCATATAGATATAATGATGTTGAAGTGGTGTTAACCCCTCATTGTGGGTGGAGGCCCCATGTATTACGTATCATAGGTGATTTTTTTCACCATCATATGTTTTTGGGGTGTTCACCATAGAAATTTTAATGGGTGGTGGTGGGCCATCAGTTGATGGTGTTGAAACCATGGTTTGGAGGATGATGACCATCATTATACTTGAGGTAGCTGTGATAGTATTATGGGAGGATAGATATTGTTTTTCCTTAGGACATCAACCGTTGAGATTAAGGTGTTTATATGTTTGAGAGAATAAATCATTGTTCCTTTGGACATCAAGCTTTGAGATGATGGATATTTTCTATACTGAATTCCAAGGGACAAGGGAATTGAGTAAGGATTATTCTTGGATTCCAATGTCAAAATTGATGCAATGATGTATTTCTGGTGTATTTTAAGGTTTATATTGATTGTTAGATTGGGTTTATAATAATAATGGTATGTATTTAAATCTAATAAATTAATCATCAACATTGTAAATATATATATGAATACCTGTATTGTATTCCATATATAATATTGTTGGGTCGTACTAAGATTTCTACCAACATTTTCTTAAGAAGGTGATCACTTTTTTGGGCTATTGAGAACAGTAGAGCATGGTTTATTTTAATTGGGGTTTCATTAACTTTATATTAATATCAAGTATACACCTTAATAATTATGGTTATAAGAATGAAACGTGATAGTGGTGTCAAACATAGATTTATTCTCACACCCTATATAAGCCATTCAGGATACATGTTGAATTTATTAATATTTGATCAGGAAAGGGACCAAGATCAGGAGATGGCCATTAGTGATCGAGTGGGACATTTTTTGTTGGATGGATGGAAATGAACCATGATGTTTCTTCCGTCATAATGAGTTCCTTTTAGTTATTAGCACGATTTATATATATGTACCTACACAGTCACCCATGGGTGACCATTTTATTTGACATTTATGAATTTTTGTGAAATATTTTTCCTAGAAATAGTATGTTTTGGTGTATTTTGTACTATTTCATTTGATTATACATCTAGTGAGTTTATTATATTACTTTTAATATTTATTGTTGTTATTCTATATTTATATATGGACCATTACTATTATCACCATAAAATAGTATAGTCTGCCCACATTCACCACATCATACTCTCGATACTAGTAGAAAGCCTTTGGTGTGTTAAGAGGTCCATTTAAGGCATAGTGGCCAATGATCTTGGAGAATAGTTTGGGTTGAGAACCAAGTGGGGGACCTATAAATGGAATCATTAGTGTTTTATATTCATTTTTTTCATTCAATTTGTTCTATGGTAGAAACTTGGTTAAGAGATCATGTTTTGATACCTGATACCTCATGCGTGGGGGACTATCCAAGTTTCGAAGGGTGGGATATTTATTTTCTTCTATGTTAATTTAAAATTTAATGATTTTCACATTGAGTAGAAAACTTGGGTCTAATAGTTATTTTATATATGGTTGGACCCATTGTCTCGTTATGATTTGTATATTTTTTACAAATTATAAGATGAACATAGGCACATATGATGAGTTTAATTTATTATAATTGGGATACTAGCATTTACAAAGAGGGGATGGGTTATTTAAACCATCTAAAAAGAAGCTAAACATTGTTTTCCTACATAACCTCTTTAGTGGAATTCTACTTAGCAATCTTAGGCATGTGGTTCAATTTATATTTTTATGTGATTTTTTATGCATGTGATATAAGGCCGTGACACCCATTAATATAAGATTGGGTAATGTCATGGGGTGAGTTTTTTAATATGTTAAAAAAGTAGTAAAAAAATGGTGTCCGTTATAGAGACATTGGTGGCATTTTACTCAACTAAATCAAATGAAATATGTGATATGTGATGCCTGAACCTATTTCAGGAAGGTAGAGGCTATGTGGCTATATAATACATGATACATGATCCTAATATGGGTATGTAAGGTTCCATGAGCCAATATTTCATGTCAAAGGGTGTTGTAGGGGAGTGTGAGGGTGGTGAGATGTGATATTTGTTATATCATCCCCTATCAATGATTTTTATATGAATGTTAGCGATGATTGAACATGGTATTAGTATTCATTTTGATACCACCTAGATCGGTTTTTTGGAGATTCAGGAGGGAATGGATTTGGCACTACATGAACGTGCATGGGATGAGGCCCATTAGGGTCGGGAAGAGGCCCTAGAGGTTCTGGAAGACTAAGAATCACATGAATAGGATTTGGTATAGGCAAGAAAATTTTAGGGTATGGAAACATTTGGTCATGGATTGATTAGAATCTCAAGGTGAGTCTCATATGAGTTATAGAGGGTGTGAACATGGGCATTTAGGGATCTGATCCATCTATGGCGTACATGAATCATAATTTCTAGTATCAAAACTCACCATTGTTTCAGTGTAAATATGGAAAAAATGGTAGAGAACTAGATGGAATCATTCTAAACCATGATTGATCTGCATGAATCACTCCATTGAAGAGGGTGAATCTAGAGATGTACTTTCTTAGAGGAATAGAAAAACACTGGTAGGATGTACAGGTTCTGGATGGTAGATATGAGGGAATAGATCAGATGGATTTTGAAGTTAGGTTCATTTATCACTTATTCCCATAGATGCTTATTGTGGATAGAGACTGTGTGTACCTAAATATATACAAGGGGAATAGTTTTTTGATAGATTATGAAGCTAATTTCTCAAACCATCCCCATTTATATTTTTCTATAGTGGGTGATTAAATCACTCAGGTGAGGAGATTTTAGGATTGTTGGTGGAATGCCTTCATGGTTTTGGTGATCATATTTAGGATGAAATGTTTTTCAGTGATAGTCAATAAGGCAATGACAGATCAAGAAAACCTGATGTATTAGTCTTATTTCAGTTGGGTATCTTCACCAGGGGAGCTTAGGGGTGATGTTGGATCTATTATGTAGTCGGGATGTGAGGAATGAAGGTAGGTTTGTCAGGACAATGTTTTAGGTATTCCACAAAGGAGTGGGTTGTCAATAGTGTGCTTCCAGTGTGGGAGGCCAGGTCATGTTCAGAGCATGTTCGATCGGGATCTGAAAGAGTGTCAATAATGTCTTTAGAAGAGGAATCATGAGATGTTTCATAGTAATCCTTGTTAGATAGCTAGGATCATTGTAATGGGGAAGACTTAGTGAATTGAGGTCTAATATGGAGTGATACTATGACCAAGTATCATGGATTCATCCACTTGTGGAGGTCATTGAAGAGATAATTGGATTATCATATGGGTTCAATGGCAGGTAGATAAAGAATCTTCATATGGAGTCCATGGCTCAATCATTTGGTCTTCAAGCCAGGTGCATGAGTATGATCTTCTAGGTGCATATATGACTAGGGAATCGAACACATTTAGAGATACACCATTTGCATGAATGAGTTTCCTTTATTTTTATTTTTTTTTCTTTTTTCTATTTCTGTTCATGGGGTTTATGGGTACTATTTTGAACTATCAAGTCATTTTTTGTAGTTTGGAAATAGTAAATATGTGTGATATATATATATTTATATATATATATGGGGTTCATTATCACAAGGGATTATTTGGGAATTTCTGTGATGAAGGTTTCAAATGAGCTACATAGGAATCGAGATTTTGATGGGAATTCATATGTATATTTGATTTATGAATATTGAGGAATTTTCGTGAGATGTAGGAACTTAATTGTATGTTTAAAAACAAAACATATAAAAATCTAATGATGTTTAGGTAATGTTGGGTGTCATATATGACAGGGGAATGATTTTAGTATCTGATGAGTTTCAGTAATGACAATGAATCATGAGAGGACATTTCAGTGTAAGGATTGTTGGTGCATCCTTGTACTGTTAAATTTCAAGTAATTATGTGACTAGGATGACAATTTATATTGTAGGTAACTCATAGACGGTAATTGGCCTATCACTTATTGGGGTACTAGGTTGATGATATGATATATGTATGTTTTGTACCATCTTTGGGTAAGGAATGATAGCTCATGGATAAGCTATTTTAAGGTGGGTATACATTAACTACCTGGGTTATTGAGTAGGTATAAAATCCTAATACCATTGTAATTATTTATTTTGGGGAGCGAACCAAACATTATTTCGATGTTTGTAAAATAATTCAATGAGTTTCACTGAACCAATTCTTTTTTAGATGGGTTTTAATGATAGGAATGTTCCATGTGGTTTTGGATGAGTTGAAGTATTTTGAATAATAGAAACTCTTTTTTGTGAAATACTTGATAGGGGCCAATGGTTTGGAAGAATAGTGTGGCCTCCTAGAAGTAACCATTCAGCCCTCTAATAACATTTGACATGGTTTTTCAATCCATTTTAGTGGGTGTAAAAGTTCATTTAGGGGCCCTTACCTATCCTGACTAACTTTTGAGGATCCAAATAACACCCAATATATTTTCATTTTGTTAATAAAATGAATTAATAATATTGAAATAATTTATTTCGAGTCACTCTTAGATTACCAACAAGGTGTAAATAAAATGAACCCCAAAATCAACTATAAAAAACATGGAGAAAACTAGGAACCACCTTCCTTACACTCATATAAGATCACTCTTCCAAACCATGGGCCCCTATCAATATGGGTAGATTATGTAGGCTTTTTTATTTTAATTAATCATCTTATTTATATTGATTTTTTAATTCCATAGGAATTTTACTCGCTAGGTAGAAGGATTTAGGTGATGTGATGATCTATATTGAGCTGACATAGTCATCATCATGAGGGTGTGGGATGAGATACACAATTGGTGATGATAATTACTAGGTTATGGGATCATGATCATTTTATTGAGGAAACAAGTCCATAGGGATGAGTTCATGGATATATGAATATGATATGGTGTTTAACATCAGGATTTAGTGACATGATCACAGGGGCATGTGGTGTTGGATAATGTGTATTATGTTTTTTGGTTATTTATGCACTTCATGATTAGAAAACATGTTTTTGGTGTTTTGTAAACATATATTGTAGTCATTTAAGGTATTTTTACCCCTCATTGAGGGTGGAGGACCTAATAGACTATGTGTCTTAGAGGACGGTGTTGACAGTGAGATTTTTTGGCAGGTGCTCACCATAGAAATTCATTTGGATGGTGATAGACCATCAGTTGATGGTGTTGAGACCATTAGTTGGGGGATGAAGGTCACCATCATATATTATTCCATTGGAATAGGATTATGGGTTGATGGATATCACCATACCACACCACATTGATTGTTTAATCTAGGGTAATTATATATTAGAGGACAGAAATAATTGTTCCTTATGACGTCATGCATCAAGATGAGGTGATTTTTGAGCTCAGTTTTGTGGGACTAGGGAATTTATTGGGAATTACACTTTGATGTCTGTAACTTGATTTATATTTTGAGATGGTGGTGCTTTATTTTATAGAGGAACTGGAGGGTTTTCCTAAGTTAGTAATTGTAATGGGATTCCTTGTTTGCTAAATAGTGAATCATAATCACTATAAATATATATATTTAGTCATGTTGTGAATTCCGTATATATAATTAAGGGAACACATTTATAGTTATACCAGTGTTGGAATAATTTGGTGATCACATCGTTGTAGAAGATTAAGATAAGGAGAGTGGGTTATTTATTCAATTTATCAATATTAAAGTTTTACTAAAATTCAACAAACACTTGTATAATTATGGATGTAAAATATGAAGACATTGGTGGTTTCCTACTAATAATTACTCTTATACCATACAATATGACTTCAAGACACATATATACATTATATATCTATGATAAGGTAAGGAACCGGCATGAGGATATGGATCACAGTGATCAAGCTCGACCTTTGGCATAGGATGTATGAAAAGGGACCATGGTGGTTCTTACATCAACTTGAGTTCTTTTTATTTTTGGAAGTGAAATATATGTATGTAAATATATGGTCAACTATGGGAGACCATTTATAGCTATATTATATGAATTATTATTATTTTTTTGGTCTACAAATGCTATATTTTGGGCTAATTTATAAGAGATGATATTGGTTATGCTTATGTTGATATCATTAATATGCTTCTACTATTTATGGACCTTCTTCCACTACTATATTTATATATTAAACATTAATATTATCACTATAAAAGGTTATATAATCTCAAATATTACCTCACCACACCCTTAATTCTAGTTTTTATTCTTTTCCATGCGTGGAGGAAAACATAAGGCCTAGTGGCAAACTGACCTACAGCACTATTCGGGTCAAAAACTGGGTAAAGGACTACACAGAAATACTTTAAAACAACTATGTTATATACATGTCAACATATATCATGAGATTTAAATGTTTAATCAATGAATTTTAGGGTGATATTATACCCCACTCATAATCATCCATACTTATGATTCTTACATTAAAATCATTCTCTGATGACCCACCAAAAAATAAATGTAAATAAAATGGGTATGACAAACTTTTTAAATTATAATCATTCACTTTTAGTAAGGTAAACATGGAAATAAAAATGTGTTTTAAAAATCAATTAATAGAAAATCTGTCAACATTCATGGAATAAATAAAACTTGTAAACAAAAGATGGTTTAATAGAATTTCCAAATATTATATCAACATTACATAATTTGTTTGATAATGAAAAACTGATCAATAATAATTATTCACATAATAGAAGAAAAAATAGGTGGAAATATTAAAAAAAATCTTTATTAGAAATTAATATTTTTTAATATAGTGAGTAAAATAAAAAACAGAAATGATTTTTTAAAGCATTATTTGTTCATAAATATAAAAGTCTTATTCACATGTCACTTTTTAAAAATTATCTTTTTTTCTAGAAAGCATGTAAAAATAAAATTGTTCATGGAAGTTTATTTTGATTAAATATTATTTTCCTACAAAATATTAGGGAGGAAATTATGTAATATCTATTATTTTTGTGAACGTTGTGTAATAAGTTCAAGAAGAAGTAAAATAACATATAGGGTGAAATTTGAGTTCAAAATCCAATACCATTACACTTGATTTTCATTAATGTTATATAAACTAATGATTAAAAAAATAACTACCTTGATAACCTATTTATGAACCTTATTCATATCAAAAACATCTTAAAAACATATCTTATACTTATTCTCTACATGTATCTTATTTAGGAAATATCTATTTTAAATATTTTGTGGGAGGTATATGGTGTTTTGTGAAAAAGATTCATAATTTTTATTTTGTTATTAATCCATCCAATAAATATCATCATTACCAGATAATAAAAGAAACCATAATAAAGGGTTTTTTTAACTCATTTATAGCTTTATAATTTCATTATTTTTTATATTTATTATGATATTTAAAGATGAAATCATTGACGAGCATGTTTGGGTGATTTCTATCAAATGAACATTGGTATATTTATTAATGAGGTCAATATTATCATTACCTTTATGTAACATAAAAATATCTGTTTTCCAACTTATACAACAAGTTATCAATAATTATGTTCTCATAGGCATCCAATATATGATGTTATATCATTATTCAAGTAAGTGGTTAGACCGACCTGAATAAGAATATACCATAATTAGTGAATGATTATACTTAAAAAGTACTGTATTTTGGAATAATATAACTATTAAAGAATAATAATTATATTATATAGATATTTTTATGGTTTGGAATAAAATTTTATGAAATTTTATTAAATGAAAATTATAAAAAATGAAATATATTTATTCACGGAGATGATATTATAGAAAATTCGATGTAAATATTTTTATTTCTAAAAAGATACAGAGGGAATGTGGAATATCATTTTCTCCAAAAAATCCTAATTATATTATATATGTATCATGTATTCTTCAATTTCACCCATATAATTAGTGTACATATGTGGTGGTGAATAAAATATAAGTCATCACTTTATGGAGGCTGTAATACATAAAAACACAAATACCATCATTATTTTTTAATAAAAAATGGAAATGTGTTTAATAGTAAAAGAATTGTCATATTAACATTAATTATAAAAAAAATACGGATTTAATTATATTGAAACAATAAAATAAGGTTTCAAAGGTAAGAATGAAATGAAAAAATGTAAGGGAAAAAGGAATCATGTTCGGAACTTAACCATTCCCTTAGAAGACTCATTTAAAATATAGGTGTCAATCCTATATTATATTACAATAGTCTCAGGGAAAATAGAAGTGTTTGTAAATATTCTTTAATTTTCATAGTTTCATGTGGAAATATAATTCTTTGAATTCTCCTGAAGAGGTTGGGAGATACCTCTTTGATAAGTTCTGGAAATGAATTTTTTGTATTTATAGCCACACTATATAATGGGGGGACATGATAAAAACATCATATGGACCCCAAAATATAAAACAAATGTTTGTAAAATTATTTTTTATAAAAACATTATCCACTAAATTAGAAACATGTTTTAAAAAATTTAGGTATTTTACTCACTTAGTTACCCATTTTTACCAGTTTCCCCACTATGTTTACATTTTTTAAGTAGGGTATCTTATCCGTTATAAATTTAAACAAAATTATTATTATTGATCAATTTTCACCTTTCAATTCCATGTATAAAATATATTTTATTATTTACATTTTCAAATTTCCAATAAAATTAAATTTTAATATAATAAGTGTAAAATATATTAAAATTGTTTTTAAAAAATAAAATTTCAGTTCTAAATGTCTAAAAAAAATGTAAAAAACAAAAATGTCACTTATATAATACTTATTTTTATATAAAATAGACACATAAATTTCAAAGTCATACATTCAAAAAAATGGTATAAAATTTATTGTATTTGTAGAAATTATATTTTTTAGTCATTAAAAAAATCATTGGTTTTAGAAAAATCCTAAACACTAATATTAAGATTAATTTGTTTGGATAAGTCTAAAAATAATTTTATTTTTACAAAATTCTCATTTTATAATTCATAAATTTAATGTTTAACTTAAATCATAAATTATAATGAAAAAACCATTCTTCTAAGAAATCATTTTATAAAAATATTTATTATTCATTGAAAATTAGTGACAATATATTTTATAATAAAAATTATACCAACCACTTCAAATAATAAATTTTGAAAATAAATCTTCAGTATAAAAATAACATATTATTTTCATAGCTACACTAGTTAAAAAATACATATAAAGACCCTGACAAATGTAGCTTGAAGCAGGTGCCTTACTTTATTAAATTGGAACTATGAATAATTGTTCACATCCCAAAGGACTATATATTTTAGTTGTTATAGAAATCTATATAGAAGGATAAGTTTTTCCTTAAATCATGAAAGGTAAAACAACATAGAATCTCCATTGGTAACAACCTTAACTACATGATTATCCATGAATGTCATTCATAATATACATCTTCTCATCTTGATGAAAAATTAAAATTAAAAAAGGTGTGAGACCAGTTTCTCATTAAGGGTAAACATTACAGAAAAAATATCATAAACATAAACAATAAGTCCATGTGAATAACTAAAACACAGGCCAATAAAACATAATTTTGTGTATAATATGGTTGGAATTAAAGGTGAATCAATAATTCCATATAAATAATATCCTTAAAAGATAACCATGGATATTCATCTTGTCAATAAGCACATGATTTATCAATTTATAATATCATAATGAGGGAATATATAATGTCCTCCATCATAATCATACCATCAAGGCCTTGGCCAATTTTTCTATAGAAATTCGTAAGGCCCCATCAAAAAACCATTATAGTTTGTCTTAGAAGATCTACTGATGCATCGAGGGGCTAAGCGGGCCCCATGAGTCACTTAAAAATTCAATTGAATACCTCATATATTGAAAATTTATATCAAAGTATATATTTAAATAAATGTTTCCCTTATAACTTGTATATATATTAATCATAATCATATATGAAAATAATCTAATGAAATCATTGATAAATTATTTATAGAAATACCCTTTTACTTTGGAAGGAATATTTATTTTGGAAAATAGTTTTTATTAATCATAAAATCAGGTTGTAAACATGAATTTTATAGATTAGAAATTATAATAAATATAAATTTTTACCTGAGGAATAAATTATGTCCAACTTAAGTAAAAACATGTAAAATTATTTATTAAGAAACATTAGAATTATGCCTCTTTAGTGCACTTTAATGAAAAATATTAAAGAGTATTTAAAAGTGATAAATGATTAAATGTTTTCATTAAAACTGAAAGAAAAAAATATTTCCATGATAAAAAGAGTTCTTTAAGAATAATTTCGGTCGAATATAATAGATTATCAATTGTACTTGAAAATGTGTATGAAACTGAAAAGATCAATTAAACCGGGCTTGCATAATAAGAGGTATTAAAATGGGAACCATATAAAACATGATTCTTCTATTAAATAAAAATTAAATGATCTAGATATATGAGTTTAGAACAAATTAATAGTATTTATAATATTTATATAAAAATAATTAATAATCACATTGGGGGTAAAAAGAGATATAGTGTAAACCGAATGAAAAATGGGGAATCAGAAAGAAACCCTTACCACTTTGAAAATAGTAGAACCTAACGCCAAATAAATGTAATGATCATAAAATAATACATTTAATAGCATTATGATAATTATATTTATAATATGATACATACATTGTATGTATAAAATCACCACACCATAGAAATAGTGTCGAATATGGTATATCCCATAGAAAGAAGAGAGAGATGAGAAAACCCTTACCTTATATATGAAATATTCATTTACTTGGTTTTAATGTCCTACATATTCATATTAAATCCATTAGTTAATTAATTCATAACATTTTCTACATTAATTTTATAAAATTTAATTTTATTTATTTCATTTATAACCTCTTTTATGAGCTATAAGATACAATTTTGTTGTCTTAGAGTGTTTGTTTCCATTGTTTTCATGATTGGATCACTTGTATACATGTTTAAAATATATTTTTAATTGGGAGTAGTTTCACAGAATTGAAATTATATATTATTAATGAACATAAAAATTATTATATGGTTATATAAGATAGTTGGTTATTTGGGGTGAGGATAAATCATTAGATAAGATGTTTGTGATAAACGTTTATTTTATTTATGTAATTTTTCGATCATCACACACTAGTTTTGTTTAATTAATTAATATTATGTATATATACTAGTTATAGAACATTAAATTAGATATATAACAAATATTCTAATATTTTTAACAATAAAAATGGGTTTACTAATATCCTCAAAGGAATAAGTGAAAATGAAAAGACGTTATCCATGAAGGTGATAAATCGGCACCTCACTGATGATGTGTTCATCTTTAGATTAAAAAGAACAGGAGAAGTGAAATGATAATGTATTATTCCATTAAAATAATATAATTAAATTATATAAAATATATTTGAGTTATCATTATTCTTTGGGATAGGTAGGTGAGGGGAAGATAATAAAATAATAGAACTTAAAAATAAATGAAATGAAAACTGAAGAGGGTTTTACCACTTGAACTTTTTCTCCTTGAGAATCTCATTATAGAAAAGAGATTGGTATCTTATTGAGAAAAAAGGATCCTTGACCTGGTTTAGGGAATTTGTGAGAGTTTCTTTAGAACCCCCACCAGGCTCAAATCTTTTATATTGTGATGAGAAGAGGTGTTGAGGGTGCTATTTATAGTGGATGATTGGGGTGCTTTCTCATTATTTTATTCATTATATTATAATTTTGGAAAAATACTATGAATAGTTGAAGAATTATCACTACATATATTAAAATAATGATGTATAGTTTATGATTATAAACTTACATTATTCATAAATCATAAATGACTCATTAAATCATGTATTTTTTAAATACACTAAATTACTACATTTCACTATTCACTAAAAACTCAACTATTTTAGAAAAAATCAAAAAAACCACCCTAACAATTTTTTGTTTTGTAGAATAAAAAAATAGACTCCATTTTCTTAAAATAATTTTACCAATGAAAAAAATTTAATATTTAATAAAAATATTCTTTTATTTGAAAAATACCAACACATCATTTATCATTTTTAAAACATTTATTTACTTACCCCATGATATAAATATACTATATTATTATTTATTATATGCATAAATTGTAATTATACATTCATATGTGAGTTTATTGTTCGTTACTATTTCAAATGATCACATTAATATTCCAATGGTCACATTGCTTTTCTTCAAAAAAAGAAAGTCTTTAGGAAAATGAAAAAAAACATAACCATAAGTAAATTTAGGAATTACTCTCTCAAAAACAGTGTTTATTTTGTGAAATATAATTTATAAAATTTTCAAAATCTATATTTAAAACAAAATTTCCCTGAAAAAGAATTAAAAAACATGGTTACAAAAATATAGTCTTTGTATGTGTAAAACTAGATTTATTCTTATCTTATGCCTCTAAAAACATTTTCAATGAATGTAAAAATATTTTATTAAATATAGAATATGTAAATTTAATTAATATTATGCATTCCTGCCAATTTAATGTCTAGGTTTTAATGTTTATTTTAAAGTAATGATTTTTAATTTTATATAATTATTTATTTAAGCATGGTGTTCTGTGAAACCTCTATTGTCGAATAAATTAAATTTAAAGGATACATACAAAATAATTTTAGCGTGTTATTAATATAAATAGTATATGACCTCAAAATGTGGTTTCAACTATTTTTACCCACTCATTTAATGTATATCCTACAATGGTCAATATAAATTTTATTAAAAAGAGTCCTAGTTTGGTGAGGCATTTTGTTTTGTGTCTGAAATATATTTAAAAAATATTTATTTAATAGCTAATACTTAACGAATTTTTTTGGTTGTTATATAATATTATGTGGTGAGTCATTTTTTCCCCACCAGTATGTCATTTTCATAATTTATTATAAATTACCCTTAAAATTTGTATGAATTAGGTTACTGAAATAGTGACATTTGTTATAGATTTTAATGAACATGGGATAAAATTTTCAATGAAAGTTTTCTACACCTCATTGTATGAGGTTCCAAACTCGTTATTCAACTCAGTGAGTTGTCGATAAATTATTCCAAAGAACCTAATTGTGGAATTAATTTTGTTAAATAATTATAATTGTTTACAATTAATTGAAGTTGGTTTATTGTATATTGAGGGTATCATGTGATTGGATTATGGATGATGGATCTTTTTTAGGCATAAATATGCTTAGAAGAATGTTTTTGACCATTTATTAAGTGATTAACAATATCTTAAGATAGGTAGACCCATTATTTTCAAATATTTTATGGACTATTTCATGTGACATGTTATATAAAATATTTCCATGCTATTTTATTGACCATATAATAAAATCTATTATTTTACCTTAGGCATATTTTTGTTAGATAAAGACTTATAAAGATATGATTGATCAATAAAATGTTATGTATGTTTGTTATGGTCATTGATGGCCATGAGCTTGAAATAAAGTATTTTTTATTTTACACTAAGCACCCAACACAGATTCCCTTATGTTATGTTATGATGTTTGTTACTTTTTATAGGATCTTATATCCTCTATAAGAATATAAGTGGTTTTTAGATAAGGGAGATCAATGTGATACATTACTTGTAATGTTAATCAAACTTAAGAGTGAGTGTATACTATACGTGACTATGTTTTGGTCTTGCATTGAACATAGCTTTGTACAATGTCTGTCCAAGGCCATACAGTGGAAATATATGCATGGTAGGTCATGGGGGGAGGGGAAAAAAGGAAAGAAAATCTGCTGACACGGAGGCTCGAATCCAGGACCTCCTTAATGCACCACCACAGGTACAGCAGGGGCGGAACCACTAAACTGCACCCTATGGGGCAACCATATAGTGGAAAAATAATATTGGAATGAATTTTTTATAAAACCATGGGAAATTAATCATTAGTAATGGGTGTCATAGTAAATTTGGGTTAGGTGACCTTATCATCCCATGATTAAAAACTAGTGGATTATGTAATATTGATCTAAGGCTAGTACTAATTGAATACTTAGTGATTCCTTAATATCCTTTTCACTTATGTGATTAAAAAATGGGGTTTTGTGGTCACCTAGAGGGTTATCCTTTGATATTGGATGTGAATATATATTGGTCTTATAATGACTCCAATTGAATAAATTTTAAGAGACTTATACATTATGAAATACCAATATCTTGGATTATGCTCTTAATTTATGGATTTTTTTATTGCGATTTTGTCATATGGGGATAATAAAAGTTATATTATTCTTCTATGACATGCATGAGATTCTACATGTTTAATAGGTTTGTTAGAGCAAGTGAGAACTTTCCCTTTTACTCTATATTGCCTATGGCCTAGGATGACGTTCCCACTAGTTTTGATGATAACTAACGCATGGGAAACCATGAATGCTGTGAAATTATGAATTGTATTATGGGATTCAATTTCAACCAATTATATGATAATGTGATTGGGGATATAATTCCAATTTTTTAGTTAGTTAATGGCTTGTTAATTTTTTTCACGGTGTTGAAATGAGTGCTTTGTAGATCATAGAATGTATTTCACACATAGCCTTAATGATGTTGGTAATCAGGTATAATGACCATATGTTTATTATTACTATTAAAATGTGATGAATTTAACATATTTATAAGAAAGAGGATGAGATGTATATGAGAGAATTACTAGTTATTTACTATTTTCAATTGAAGCATTTCATATCTCCCATGATTTGAGACTTCTAATGAAGGGGATGAGTTTCCCAGTAGAAAATAACTAGTTGATTGATATTTAGCATATAATTAAGATGTTATCACTATAATGTGTTTATTATAAGGGAGGTGATAAAATTCTTTATAAATAAATATACAAACCTAATTGTAAAAATTATATTATTGCACATTCCAAGCAAAGATAACCTTATAATGTATAACATTCTCTTCAAAGACATCTATTCTGAAGTATGGATTATTTCCATGACCACTACAACATCAAATCAGTAATGCACAACTTCTCCACCATTATTCTGAGGTGGGTGAAAACCATAAAAATGTCCCTCTTTTATTCTATTAATGTATCCTCCACACATTTTTGAGAATCAATGGAACACTATCTATGGCCATTGGCCTCTTATATCATGTAGATAAGAACCCACTCTCTCTCCCTCTCCATTTATATAATATTAGCTTCACTATATAGATCTTAATCGAGTTTTGCCTTTTAGATTTTGAAGATAGTGGGGATTTCATGTGAGATCAAGGGTGATGAAATGAATCAATGATAGTGGATAAAGACACTTGAATAATGATGGAAAATAGAGAATAAGGATGAATACACTTGGAAGAATGGGGAGGAGTATAACTTAAAATTAGGGAGTGGTATTAGATTAGGTGGGATCCCTAATGTCCTAATTAGAACACCGCATCTATAATATAATATAATGTTTCCCTAATTTAAACTTCCATAAAATAAATATATTTAATGATATAATTTTTAATGATTTTTTTATTTTTTTGTGGCTCTAGGAATTTTTTTGAATATATTTTAATTTTTTTTATTAAGGTCCTTTGCATTATATATTATAAAAGTTATTCCACATATATTTTTATAGTGTAAATAAAAAAAATCAAAAATCAAAAAATATTTTAATGTTTATTTAACCATAATACAATTTTATTTTGTGTACATTTATTTACTAGTATCAATAAAAAATTAAATTTATTTTTATTTTTAATAATTTACTTATCATGAATGAGTATGGTCATAAAAATATTTTAAATTAATTTTTTAAATTTTTTTGATTCATGGAAATATAATTGATTTATAAAGATATACACATTAAAACTCTACCTTCCAACAATGAAAATGTAATAACTCAAATATATCAAAAAATCCACTTTAATCAATGAATCAATAATTCTTCAAAAAAATATTTCAGATTATGAATTTTTTTTTAAATATAATTGATTTTTTTCATTTATTAAAATGCTATATTTTTGTGAGAATCCAGTTATTAATTTGAATCAATCCATTCATTTATTCTTTCTTGTGATTAAAATAAATACATTTTACACACCTCAAAATTTACTCTCAACATTTTTATTTTTACATGATAAAAATTCATCAAAGATATCAACATGATACCAAAATAATGAATGACCAAAAGTCATTAATAAATAAACATCAACTATTATAGTAAAATTAGTAATAATAATTAGTGAACTCACGTTAAATATCAAATGTATATTTACGTTGCAATTATCAAATTTATATAAAGTCTCTTGATATCTATTTAAGCTATTGTTAAAAGAGAGATTAAACAAAGGTAAAAATAATAACCTTCATTTCATGAAGAGATCATATATCTGGATGACTATTTGTTTTTCTTCTTCTTAATAATATTCAAAAATAAAATTCTTTATTCTGAGAATTCTTTTATTTATTATAAATTTAACATGTTTTAATCTTCTAATGATTATTTTTTTAAATATCATAATGAATGCATAATTATAAATCACCATATCTCCATACTTGTTTTTCATTGAAGAAAAAAGACATAGGTATGTGAACATTTCATTTACACACAATTTGGCCAATGGAGTCCTTATGATAAATGAATTTTTATGTATATGAAAAAGGGAATGGTTTTACTCATTGTCGTATAGATCTAGTGATAAAATACTTTTACCAATTTAGGTTAAAATTGAGGATGTTTCAAGATTTAATTAATTATTATATATATATAGATAATGAGGTGTGTGGGTATTTTCTTTGTTCAATTTCCACTTTAGAATTTTCCTATTCCATGTCCATCTAGAGTTTTTTTAATTAGTTTCATATTTTATATATTAATTTCTGTCTTTTTTTATATGTTCTAATTTTTTTCACTGTATGACCATGGATAATGAATGCTCTTAATGCATTTTTCATCATTCTATGAAATTTCATTCAATATCAATATTTTTTTTCATTATATTATTTTCGGTATTTGAATTTTTTGGTGCATAGAGAATTACAAAGAACCCATTATTTTATAGAAAATACTTTTCCCCTATTCCCCTATATTTACAATTTCTAAACAAATTTTCTATTTCAATTTATGTTTTATTGTTTTAATTTTTTTATACATACCTAAATGTATTTACAAAAATTTATTGATTTATTTATAAATAGTTAATAAAGTGGTTTTTGTATCAATATTTCAATTTTCCCACTCCTAGTGGTTTCCTACTATAATTAATGTCCTTTTAGATTTGGGATAATATGAGGTATGCATGTCTATCTATAATATTCAATCTTATAAGATCATATATTTTAATTTATATTCGGATTTCTAAAATATAAAATTATTCTCCATTGGATGGATAATAAATAATAATTTCACTTCATAGGATATTTACACTAAATCCAATTATGAATGAAGATATTAACTTCTATATTATATACTACGAAGATAATAGAAATTTTAGATGATTCTAAATTTGTTATATATTTGTTTAAACAGTACAAAATTTGTTATTTTTTTCATGCAAATGGAGAAGAAGTTTCTCATAATGAATGAATAATTATGCTAAAATTGAATGAAATTAGTTACTATATAACTACTAAAAAAATCTAACATTTCTATTTGAAGTAAAATGATAAGTATAATAGTTAAAATAAGGGTGAAATCATTATAAAAAGGTGAAAATTTTGAATTTTTTTTTCTGGGGGTTAGATTTTTTAATCAAAATTTTAAATTCAAATTCAAATGATATTTTTTTCTCTCATGTGTGCTATGAAAATCATACATGAATGTAATATAATAAAGGAGATACTTCTCTACATATAATTATCATGTATATTTTTGAGATAGACATATGAAAATGAATAGGGTTTATAGTTTACGTAGAGAAATAGAAAAACATATGACAATACATGTTGATGAAAAATAATAATAAGAAGAAACACCAGAAAAACACATTGGATGTCCATTTTAATGGAATATTTTATTACTTTTGAATAAAAGATAATTTTATTATTCCAAAAATATGGGATGCACCATCACAGTGAAGATACATTTTATAACTGGAGTAAAATTATATTATTTTATAACTATTCCTACATGTTTATACTAGTGGCTCATATGGTTGAGGATAAATTTGAATCATGTCGAGGATTACCATTTTTGAGAGTTTATCATTGTAAAAATAGAGTTTCATTTATGTGTGTGAATTTTTAGTGTTATAAATTATCATTAATATATAGTGATGGATTCTTTAATATGGATACTAAATTAAAATTAAAATCACTAATCCACCCCATAGTGACTTCTATTGATTCTTTGGGTTCCATTTCGAGTGGTATCAGAGATCCACTCCCTTATATTCCTATATACTCTTTGGATTTTATATTTTGTTGAAGGTTTTTTCATGGAAATTCAAATATATAAATTTTAAAACCATAAGTAAGTGAATAGATATGGGATTCCACATTTTTTATATGAATAAATACTTCATCGAGATAGATATGGTGTTTCCTTATATTTTATCTATAAGTTTTCATTTTCATAAGGCTGTGACAGACAGGCTTCCACCACATTCTGAACATTTTACTATGATAGTGGCTGATATAATAAATATTGATAATGATATCCATCATATAAATATCTTATTGTATTCCCTTTTTTTAAAATAGGTTTTTAATGTTTAAAGGAATTAAAACAACAAAATACATCTATGATAAGCTTGAAAATAACTGTGAAACTATTGAAAAAATGAAGTAACAAAAAATAAAATATTATAATATGAAGTATAGATATAAAGAAATGAATTATAATAGATGTATAAATATAATCATCATAATGGTGAATAAAATTGTGATCATAGTGAATAATTTTTTGATTAGTTGGAAGATACAATAGTGGATGATAAGATACAGTGCATAGTACTCAAAATATATATATTGTTAAAGTCTTATATTTAAAATATAGTGATACAAGAATAGTGAATAAATATTTCATATAGAAATTATATATTTTCAATGAGATGAGAAAATATTATTTTGTCAATAATAATATTTAGGTTTAAAAAGAAATTTATTTTAATACAATAAATAAAGATAGGTATAAGAGGAAGGATGAATATGGAGAAATTGACTACTCTAATTCAGATGTGTTTTGAAGATTGATGAAATAGTTAATATTATCAGTAGTAATGTTAGAAGAGGTAATGAATTGTATAATGTAATGATTATACTCAAATTGTTTTAGTGTAGAGAAATTGAAAATATCTCAAAAAAGTTCCCAATAATAAATGAAAATACATAATGAAATAGTATAGAATAAATACCAAGTAGATACTTTAAAAAACCCATTAAAGTATAAATATTAAATAATTACAACAAATTATAAGGGAAAGGATTTATCAAAATTCATGAAGTTGTATTACCAATCAATGTCTAAAATTTCCTATAGTTTATAATAAATAGGGGAAATTGAGATATATTTTGGAAATTATGATAAAAATTCTAATTTCTATGGTGGATGAAGAATAATTCACTAGTGATAGTAGTAGTGATGCTAGGGGTAATAAAAAAACAATGATGAAATTTATGTTCCAGATATAATTTATGGAATGAATTTTAATGATTTAAAAGATAGAGGATGAGATAAAAATTTAAATAGCATTTTTTTAATAATTTAAAAGGATTGAATTTTTCTAATATAGATTGAAAACTATATTTATGTAAGAAATTTAAAATTTTATGATATTTTTCAATGACTAGAAGAACATGTAAATCAAGATGGAAGAATATGTGATAGAGATGATAAAAGATGTTGAATTTTTTCAATAAATATTTATGTAGGGTGAAAAGGAAGTTCAAAATTATCATATTTAGATTCAAAATTTATAAGTATGAATATGGAAAAAATATAAATAAAATTTTGTAAATCTATGACACCTCTCACATTTTAAAAAATAATGGGACCAAAATTTTGGGAAATCGTAAGCTTGCCTTTCTATATTATAGAGGCTACTGACATGTAGCAGGTACCTCAGGACATGCCATGGGCAGAATATACCCCACATATTATAGTTTTTTTCATAAATTCAATAAATAATCAAATCTCATACACAATTCTCACATTATAGTACATTGAAAGAATAAGTGAAATCCAGATGATATAAAAAATTTAATGATGACATAAGAAATATGAAAATAATCCCAAATCGATTGATCGCATGTACAAGAAATAACAATATAAACAACGATTATGGATCTATGATAACTCCATGAAATAATATAATCGAAACACTATGTACCCGTTTAATCCATCCCTCCAAATCATTCCTGAGCCTCATCCATGCCTATGTTTATATGAAAATGTGAAAGATGCTTAGATACCCATTTTCAATTATGATATATTAAGGGTGTTAGTACCAATAAACCAATGAAATAGATAAATATAAATAGTTTAGGATAAGTTCACTCCAATGTGAAATAGGAGAAAAATAAAAAAACCCATTAATTCATTTGAGAATAACAACATAAAAACATCAAAACTAATTGTTGGGTTCATCTCTAGATCTATATATATCTACTTCATCTATTGTTAGACTATCTATGAGAATGGAATGGTTACCATGTCATCTATATCTTGTCCAAGGTTACTATACCCATCCCTATTCCAAACAAGTTCAACATGGTGTTAATATACACTTCTATAGGTCCTTAGTATCTACCCAATGTTTTTGTAAAACCCAAGATTAACCATTTGACTCTGCATCCCCTATGGTTTTTGTTCACCATAGGATAACCATAATAACAATATATAAACCTTAAAAGGAATAACAATGTATATATACAACATTTATATATCACAATGAAAAATAAAACATCGAATAAACAATTAGTACCATCTGCATATCCCTTATGATATCACTCAGGCATATGTATGACATAACATCTCCACACTGTGATGCGATTCATTTACCATGTTCAACATTCACGAATGGTTACAAACCTATATTTAAGGATTAAATATGGTATTTAGAACAAAAATATTATTATGGAGATTATGGATCAATATCATATTCAAAATAACTAGGTCATTCATGACAACACATGGCTGAGATAACATGTAATTATCACCAAAAAGAATGAAAAGAATGAAATATTTTTAATTAATGGGTTTTAAGATGTTATAAAAGGATCATTTAATGTATTATAAATTTGGATATGGTTTTATAATGATTTATTAAATTTATTTAATCTATTATATAAGAGGTTAATTAAATCATAACTAAAGGTATTTGTGTGGTGGGGGATTTATCATCTCAATTTCCATTCAATGGGGTTAACTTCTACTAATTGATTATGTCATAATAGGATTATGTGTGAAATAAATTTTGATTATATTAATTTTTAAACTTATTTAATAATATTTATATTGGATACTCATAATCTCTTCATTTCATTAATACTCACTTCAATGATATTATCATTTTATGAGATTTCAACTCAACATTCTTTCTTTGAGGCATATTTGGATTTTATGCACCTTTATTACTTTATGAGTTATATATAACGCGCCTTTGAAACCTTATATCATGAATTATATTTATTATCATTGTATATAATGTTTTTTTTAAATTTTATTCTTTTGTGGGGAATATGATTCCTATATTTATATAGTGGTAAGTGATAATTTTACAATCTCATCATTATTCGAGTTTATTTATGTTCAAATATCTGCTAGGGTGTATTTATCTTTTACTTCTATGTATTATAAAAATATGTTCACTAATCATAAATGAATTTTTAAATTAAATTTTACTAAATTTTTTAATATTAATTTGTTTTAATAAATTAAAATTATCCATCATTTTCTAAACAAGGTTTTTTATAAATTTTCTTACAAAAGTGTGAAATGATTGTTTTATTTAACATAAATAGTATGAATATAATTTTACAATATAATTATAGCATAATTATTTTATTATAAATTTAAAATTTTTCAAGTTTCTTTTCAATTATAAATAATTATTTATTATTTGTGCCTATTTTAGATTCATAGAAAATAATTTCAAAGAAAAAAGGGGAATTTTACTCAATAAATATAAAATAGTATCTTAAAATTATTTTCATATATGTCAAAATACATTTTTAACCTTATTTTTAGGATGTAATATAATGTTACCATTCATCATATTTTATTTAATTTTTTATGATGATTTTGACTGGGGAATGTATTTAATTTCCATATGACTGGTTCCCCCAATACAAGAAATTATTGATTTGTTAAGGCTTGATGATTCCATAATATTATATTTATATGAGGAATAAATTGAATGTAGTATGTGACATATGGGGCTCACTATAGCCCCACGATGGATCTACAGGTCTCATGGTACAATAATGTTAAACAAATTAGACATGATTCTTCTGAAGGGTTTAAATTGTCCTGCAGATAAATCATGAGTGTAACATTATTGAGGATAAATCATTCTATTTTAGTTGTTTCTAGACACATATTTAAACATTATTTATATTAAATATTATCAATAATTTTATATATGATAGATCTTTAAAGATTCTATCTTGAAGAAGGATCTTGATAGTTCAGATGTCCAATAATTTTTATTTCATCATTATTAATTTAGTAATTGATATTCCATGTGATTATAGAATTAGATGAATGTCCATGGTTAAGATTCATTATTATTTGGTTATTTATATTATATTATTTCGTAATCATTTAAAAATAACATATTCTACTGACATTATTCATTAAATTTCTTATGATTTAGTTATTTACCTTTCTATATTATTTTTTCCTTACATATTCATAGAACCGGATATATGAATACCTTTATTGAGCAGCTGAGCTCACGCATTCATATCTTTTATTTTCCCCTGTGATTTTAGTAAGTGTTTCATTTCTGATTATTTAGGGTTATGCTAGGTGTAATAATGTTGTTCTCAATGAAAATGCATTGTGTATTTTACTATGAAATTTAATTTGAATTTCGTATTTGTATCTAGTTTACCCAATGTACTAAATTGTTCAGTCCTTTGGGATGTGATTCATTTAATATTATGATAATGTAATGAAATAATTAATGTTTTCATGATTCTATAGTTAGGGTTTTTATAGTTTTTATCAGAGAAAGTATTCTATAAACCATGGGAACACATTTTTTGAAATCATATATTAAGGAACATAACCCTATAACTGGAATTGAGGAGAAGTATAAGTATAGTTCATCTTCCCATATATATATTAGTAACCATGGATAAACCAATTACAACCTAAATAATCATATATTAAAAAAAATCATAATTTAGACATCCATTAAACAATATTTATTTATTTATTGATATCCCACGATGATTATTATATCATGATGCTTATACATTGCTTGTTGGTTTTAGTTATTGTATAGAACAAGAAGGAACCATCTTGAAATAAAATGTCCTAGAAAATGATTTTAATCTATGAAACCAAATGAAATGATAATGGGATTGAAAGATATCATGATTATTCAAAATGAATTATAAATATATATTATTAACAAATTGAATATTAACAAACTCTCAGACACTCTAAATAAGAGAAGGATAGAGTTTACTGAGAGCTTATGTATAGGATTATATGAAGTAATGTAGAATTTTTTTCTTATTTGTCGAGAATGTGAGAAAAAAAACCCATGAGAATTTGTTAGAGTAATGGAAATATGTTATGGGTGTAGAAAAGAGGAACATAATTTCTGTAATTGACATAGAAAAAAAATTCTATTAATAGAATGGATGATAATAATGTTATCCCTATGGCATTATCGATTGTTGAATGTTTTAAATTTCGAATATATATGAAAATCATATGATGATAATCATAAATATTGTATGAGTAATGGTTATATTTATGAAAATGAATAGACTACAAATGATATATGAAATAAATGAGGTATTAAGGAATAATATGATGTGTCCAAGTTATTGGTTTTATAATATAGAGAAAAATTATTATTCTTTGGAATTGATTAAAAATTTTTGTTATTATAGTATATAATAAATGAAATTCTAGTTATAATATGTTTTATATGTATATGTATCATACAATATTACTTCTTCTTTATGGATTTCAAAGTATGCGATGAATAGTACTGGTAGGAATGATAAGTAACTCTATGGAATGTTTATCATTAAAATAACATATGATTTTGGGAAGATATTGCTAAATATGTGACCAATGTTGAGATAATAATGATAAAGATATTTTTATGTGATAGTATTTTTAACCATGAAAATGGAAATTTATTTTATGAGATATTGATTCACGATTGAGTTTAATACAATTTTGAGTATTATGAAATACATTTAGTAATATAAAATTATTTATATGATTTCTAATTCTTGAAATAATTCACGCTTTCACTAGTTTTTTATGACTATTCAATTAAATAATAGGTATTAAAATATTATATGATCAAATTTTTCAAATGTTTAGAATGTGACATTATGAACTGATTTATGTTTTCAAGGGATAAATTATTGATCATGTTTTTGGATTTTGAATATGGTTACCAGTATTGTGGATGGTTCTTGAGGTTAACTAAATATGGAATGTATTAATGTAAACATTTGATATTATTGTATTATGTTAATTTATGATTTATCAAATTGAATAAATTGTGCAATCCATTTTTGAATTGTTAAATATTTATTGGAAGAAGGAATTACTTGTGGACTTTATGATTCATTAATGTTTTTTTATACATAAATATTTATCTTTAATATCAACATTTTTGTGAATGAATTGAAGTAGAAATATATTGAAGCACATCCAAAGAATGATATTATTATTAAGACACTAAATGAAATAAAGTATGTTTATTTTCACGACTGATTTATCTTTATAGTCAAATAATTCTTAAACTCTTATAGAATGATTTTGAAAAAAAGGTTAACCATTTATTTTTCAAACTGATAAATTAATGGTCTATTTATTTATTACATGAAAAATGTTTTTGTGATCGATAACTTATATAATGATAATGTTTTATATCAGTCTCTATCAGAACATGATAGAAATATATTTCATAAATGTATATATATTCACTACCCAATAATTTTCTCATATTTTAAATCCTATTTTTCTTGTGAAATTCATATATTCCATTCCTTTTATAAGTGGATGGTTTATTAACCATATTTAACATGTGATTTTTCAAAAAAAAGTTTTAAAATATAAACCATTGATTTTTAAAGTGAAACATAAAATTGAGAGGAATAAATTTATTGATGGAGGTGAGAATGTAACACCGCAATAAATTACAATATATCCACTATTAAATAAATATAATATCTTTGATTTCTTACATTGTACACAACACTAAGCTTAAACAAAGAATAAAATTGGTTAATTATAACCAATATGTTAAAATTTTATGAACGAATTATACTATCCACATTATGAAATATATAATTTCAAACTAATTATTTATAAATTAATTGATTCTATTTAGATATTCAATTTATATTTTGTAAATTAATTTAATTCATAAAAAATATGTTTACATCAGAAATGATCATCTTATTTTAATTATTAATATATATTATAATGAATTTATTTATCTTTTATAAAAAAATCTATATGAATAGTATGGGTTTTAAATAAATGTTTTAAAAGAATTTTACAGTGATTTTTTTTAAGTTTTTTCATAAAAAATTGGGTTTTAGTGAATATTGAATAACATCAATTTTTATAAAACCCTCAAATTCAATATATTAAAATAACCTTTAAGATTTGAATTTTATATAAATGTAACATAAGTACTATTTAGTTATATATTATATAATTAACTAAATTTCATTTAACTTTATAACTTATATTTTTATAAGTACATGTTTGGGCTTAAGAATGAATTTTTCAAGAAAAATACATATCATTGCATTTTGATGGAATAATTTTTAATTAAATTATAAAAATTATGTGTTTATAATTTTAAATAATGGATTAAATATTTGTATTCCATATGACAAAACATTTTAGATATTTTCATTTTATTTTCATCCAATATAAATAGCATCCTTGATAATTTTTGTTAATTGTGTAAAGGGTAATTTGGTTAAATATGGTTCAAAATAAAATTATAAGGAAAAGAAAATGACCACAACAGTTGAAAAAAATTTATTTTATGCTTATTAATATAACATAATCAGTTCATTACTTTTATATGACCATTTATGTATATTTTAATGAAAATATGATGTTTATAAAAATTTAGTTAATGAAAAGTCAAAGATGTCACATTAATGTTCCTAAAAACTATTAATATTTCAACTGTTTTAATCCAGAACATATACTCAATTATAAAATTATTTTTAAATATTATATACTTATATACATCATATAATTTTTTATACTTTTAGTGAATACATAATTACCTTAAATAATTACACAATGATGCAGTATTAAATATTCAATTAATGGAAAAATTAAATAAATGATACTAAAAATATTAAAATAAATATAATTTTAAATAATTAATGTGACCCATGATTTTTTTAGATTTTAATTCCATATAATAGATTTATTAAATTATGTTTTAAATTTTATGTAGTTTTATAGATTTCATTAAATTCAGTGTAAGGAATAGTGTGAAAATTTATTATAATGATACTTTATGAATATATTATTTTATTAATTTATTTAAAAATAATAAATATATTAAATAATCTCATAATGGAAAATATATGGTTCAAAATATCATCCCATGTTAATTTAGGGTTCATTTGGACACATTTATCAATAGAGTAGTCTTATTATGTTTTAATAATTTAAGAATTTCAAAAATTGCCCCTCTTGTCAATTATAACAGGGCACACCTTCTTTCACATATCCACACCACATTGAGTCATCTAGTTAAACAAAAATATTACCATTACACTTATAAATATCCATAAAAACTTTATAGAGGTTTTAGTGCATATAAAATTACAATCCATGATCCCTTAATAATATATTTAAAGGAAGTCTGCCGAAGAAGAGGTAATCATTTTTTCTAACTCATTCAATTTATTTGTTCTTATAATTAATATTCAAGTGATTTTTCCATAATAAAATATAAATATGGTATCATATAAATTCAAATATGTTATTATTATTGAAAAAAGCATATCAAATGTTTTATCCATAATATAAAAAATGAAATCACTATATGTGTGAATGTACAACTTACCATCTCCACGTTGCAGTGTCATTTATTTTTAACAACCACTTTAAGAATATAGTTAAAATGATGAAATTAATGGTATATATGATAATTATATGAATATATTGGTTCGTTAAAATCAATATATCATCCATTTCTATACCCATTGACAATTAAGGGAATTATACAATCGCTTGTTCGAATGTATGACCTATAATCTCCACGAGGCGTTGTGATTCATTTTCCATGTATATCATTAAATAATGTTTTTGAAACTATATTTAATGATTAAATATGATATATAAAACATTAGTATAATAATTTAGATGACTTATATATATCCTATGAAAAATAACCGGGATATTTTGGACAACACAATAATGAAAAAACAATGTAATTAATAAAATTGAAATGAAAATAATGAATTATTTTTAATGAATGGGTGGTATTACATTATAAAAGGATAATATATGTAATTATAAATGTAAATATAGTTATTTAATAAATTATTGAATAAATTTAAACCATTATTCAATTTGTTAAAGTTTGTATAACCAAAGGGAAACTCATCAGAAGGGATTTATTAACTCAATTTTCATTCACTAGGTTAAACATATACATCCTAGATTATGTAATACTAATAATATTTGTGAGATATAAATAGATTATATTTTGTTATATTTAAAAATATTTTATATTTATTTACATATGATACACATGTTTTATTCATTTTATTAATAATCATATAAATTATATAATTTTTGTAAGGAAAATTATCAATAATTTCATTCATTGATGCATATTATGATGTTGTACACCTATATTATTTTATTTGTTTTATATACAACCCCTTTGAAATATTATATCATGAATTTATTTATTCTAAATATATTTAATATTTTGTTAATTTTTTTATTGTAATGGAGAATATGATTCAGCTTATTATAATGTGGTATTTTTTTATTTCACAGTCTCATAATTATAAAAGAATAATTTAAGTTATGTCTCTGGTGGGGAATATTTCTCTTCAATGTAAATGTTTTTAAAAATAATTCAAAATTTTTTTCACGATTATCCATGTATTTTTTAAATTAATTTCTATCACTTTTTTTCGTTTTAGAAATTTTTTTTATAAAATAATTTTCTCGTCATTTTGAAAACACATGACTTTACCTGTTTTACTACAAATGTGGGAAAATGATGTTTTATTAAACATATATAGATTGAAAATAATATTACATCATTATTTATAAATTATTATTTGATGTTTAATTTACATGTTTACATGGTATGTATTATAGAAAATGATTTCTTGATTATGTGTGCAACATGTAATGTTTTAAAAATTATATTTAAATTAAAAAAGGAATTTTCATCTTGAAATATTCCAATAATCTTTTTAAAGTATTGTAATTATGTAAAAACACTTTTTTGAGTATTATTTTGAATATATACTGTAATGATAACATTAATAATATTTAATTGGATGGATTATGATATTTTTTTCTACAGACTAATTGATTTTTTGTATGACTAGTTCTAACAATAAGAACTATTATTGATTTTGTTAAGGCATGATGATTAAGTTATATTATTTATCCATATGAGGAATTAATTGTAAAAAATATGTAGTGGGTGTGGCTTGGGATATCCCCTTTATGAATCAACAAGACTCATGGGACAAATCAATTGGCCATATCATACTGTTTTTAACTTATATATTTAAACTGCCTGGTGGATAGATATTAGTTGTAACTATATTGAGGATGGATCTTGATAGTTTAGGGACATATAACCATATATTTAAAATTTCTTTAAGATAATACTTTTCAGTAACTATATTGAGTATATATCATAATATTAATATCTTGAGGAAATTTACTAAAAGTTTAGGTGTCAAAAAAAATGTATTCTTTCATTATGAATTTAGTTATTGATATTTAATGATATTATTCATTTAGTAGAATATGTGTGTTAATGTTCATTATCAAGTGATTATTTATACGATATTATTTTATATTCAATTATTCGTACCCTATTATTATATTGTGATTGATTAAATGACATAGGATTTAGTTATTTAATTTTCTATAGTGCTTATGCCTAATATATTCATAGATTCAGTTGTACAGCTACCCTTACGGAGCATTTGAGATCACAACATTTTTATGTTTTATTTTTAACTAGGATAACAAGAATTGGTTTATTATTTATTATATATGGTTTTCCTAAGCGGAAAAATTATTCCCTAAAATAAAATACTTTGGGTATTTTTTTTTGAAATGTAAATTGATGTTCATGTATATATCTAGTTTACTCATAATACTATTCTATTAAGTCCTTCAGGATGCACTTCCTTGTATCTTATTCCAATTAATTGAAATAACATCTAATTATAGAATTTTTGGATTTTTGTTTTCTATACTTCATCCCAAGAAAATCACATTTGGAGATATCTATTAGGTTATATCATGTAGACAGACACACCACTATAAAAAACACTTGTTTCTGGCATCATTTTTTGATCATATATATGAAAATATGTATTGTTATTTAGAACTGAGATAACTATCAATCCCTAAAATTTTATGATACAATTTGATGTAATTTAAAACTGTGAAATTGATTTCATAGTGAGGTTACTTGTGTTTTGTTCATCATTGGTGGTATGAAATTGGATGGTTGATCAAGATAGAACATGTCGCTTTTGAGTTGAGAAAGCTATATCTCAGGACCAGTGGATTAGGATAGTAGTACCTTTGAAACATTCTTCACCGTTGTAGATGATGATAATTCTATCTAGTAAGGTGAATGAATTAGAAATTAAGAAACGGAAAATGACACAAGTGTGTGTCATGCATTATTAGATATCACGAGATAAATATATTGTGTTACAAAATGTGTTTTTATAGGATGGTTGTGGTCACTATGACTATTCATTACATCTTCAGAGCCCTTTATGGCTTTCTAGAATTGTTCTTCATCTATTAATGTTATTAAATGATATTAAGATAGCACAAAGTGGGTCACACATTATATCATATTCAAGTTTCTTCCCTATTATGATGAAAAGGTGTATAGGTTATTGTGGGACCCATAATAGGGTTTGAGAGTTGTCCATGTTTTATTGGATAATTATGAATAAATATATTTATTATTATTTAAGTATATAATAATTGGCTTGAATTTATTTATTGAAAATAATTATATGGTATTTAGAGAATATTTGGAAAATATTCGATAAATAAATATTATTTTAATATTCAATATTTATTTAATATTAGTGGGAATTATGAGTTGAGTTAATGAGTCTAGTTTATCATATAATTTATTTGTTATATAGTCCTAGTATAGGATAAAAATATAAAAGAAATAATGATAGATTTAGTTATAATTACATTTCAATTACTTCTTATTTAGCATGAGTATTATTTATGGGTGTCGAAAAACACTTTTCCTGGTATTTGAGCCTCTAACAATATAAACAGAAGAGAGATATTCAATGCATAACTATTAATTACAATGGAATAAAATCCTTTCTATCCACCCACTACTTATATATATATAATTTTTTATGTTAGAGTGATCAAAGAATATATTCATGAATTGAAGGGATGGGATCGAGGTGATTATCGCGACCTCGAAGGAATCATTAGAGACACTATCACCTAGAATACGATTAATAGAGTACCTTCATATTCTTGAAGTGTATATGGATGACCATGATGGGTTATTCCTCATATCCTTCAATGAACAGTCACTCACGGTGAGTTTCTGTGGATTTCACATTGATTTATAAGAGACAACCTATCAGTTTAAATTTTTTCCTCTGACTTCCTCAATCATACAAGGGATTGTATCAATGGAGATGATAAAGCTCCATCATTCCGATGATGAGAAAATATAAATACATAGACCACCAAATATTACTATGTGCTTCAGTACCATCAATATTATGATTTAGGAGAATTTTTATAGGAGCCTTTAACATCATTATCTATATAATTTGATTTTATATGATGATGATCACTGTTTTCTATGACTTTTAATATTCCATAAATTATTTTGGGTGATTCTATACAATAGTGGTCAGTGATTTTATCATTATTTTTACCTAGCATGGTAGAATGGTTTTTGAAGGCTATGAATTGGAAATTTATATATTGAAAACGATAGTGGTAGAACTAATGGAGATGTTTCAATGGTAAATCATGAAAAATTAGACATGGGATATGTGACCTTATCCTCTCTTTGGTATGAGAAATTTGGATTTTGTGATGTTTCATTGAAGCTGGTACTAAGTCCATCATCATTGATGCCTTGTTATAATTTTTATTAATGCGACATATTATTTAGGGGAGTGTTCATCCAACTTCAGTTATGGGGTAATCGAGTGTCTTTTCTGTCAATATTTGATTTTAATATATGTTGGTCATGTAAGGAAAAACCTAGATTAAATGTACAGATAGTTTGATGCAATGAAAACACAATATATTTTCTTACTCTATTTATTTATGACATTATGTGTTGTGATTATTTCATGATGTTTTAGCCAAGGTTTTATTATTTGATTATGACGTGTATGTGATTCCCCTTGTTTGGTATGATTGTTTTAGTTTGGGATAGACATCCCTAAAAGTTCATTATTATTATAAACTAGGATAAGAAAAACTTGTGTAGATGATTCCTAAGTTGTGGTATGACATGATACAAGTGATATTGTGACTTATTATGTAGGATTCATTTCCCACAGACCAATGAATAATGTGATCAGGGAAATTATGCCCATTTTTTTGTGAGAAAATGACATATGAATACTTTTTAATGGTATTGGGATGAGTGTTTGGTAGGTCTTGGAAAATACTCTCCATGTGATACTGATGACATCAGAAAATTGATAGAATGACAAACTATTTGTTATTCTATTGGAAGTGGGATGTATTTACCAGGATGTGATACGCCTAAGGAAGGTGATGAGATGCGTAGGATAGAATACCCAATTATTTCATATTTCATTTACAAGTGGGGTGGATTCCCCATGATGTATTACATCCATGGATGGGGATGAGATTATTTTATAAATAAACAAAGAAGCATGACCATATACAACCACACATTATTAATTCATAGGAATATTTATCAAAAAATAAATTATGAATTTGAAAATATGTATTCATATAAGATTATTTATTTATATTGATATATTTTATTATATTAACATATAACTATTTATGCGCAGGAATATTTATATATATATATATTGAATTATATTTATAAAAATATTTAACGAAATTAAATATTTCATATGTATATATTTTATGAAATTAAATATTTTTTCACATGCTATTTATGGTTCTTTTTTAGAAGAACTATTGCAATGGTGTTATATAAAAAATTATTAAAAATGATATTAGAGGAAATGAAAACCAAAATTAGATCAATAAAATCTGAGAAAAAAACATGTTATCTAGAGATTCTAAGACTCATTCACATATACATTCCTCCCCTTTACCACCTGTTTTTCTTCCTCCTCATGTTTTTTTTCTATTAAAATTTTATCAGAATATTGTGACATTCATTAAACTTCCATCATCTTCTTCTCACACAACAGTCTATCATGCACTTTAATACTCAATTTCAAGATCCCCACCAGTTTCATTCTATTTTTATTATCTTATTATGTGAAATTAACAATGAATTCATCTCATCAACTAGTGAATCCATTATAACACCATTAATTCCAATATTTTTTTCTAGTAATCACTTATTTATTTTGGATTTTGTTCACATACTCTACAACATCAATGTAACAACCCACTACTCCTCTAACTTGCTATGTAGTTCATAGACCTCCATCACCCTTTCCCTTCCCTCTTCCAATATCACATCCTCCTCATGTTTCTAAATGTAAACGTAATTCTAGCCGAGGACATCGACCTGATAGATCTTAGAGGGAAGAAGCTACTCTAGCACCATGTCAATTCATAGGAGACTCGTTTCAACAATGATATCAATAATGATTACAACCATATTTATTTCGATGTTCATGAGGATTATAAGTGTAATTAATAAAAATGAAATTAAAATGTTTAATAAGGATGAATACATGGTAATAAGGTGGATTAACAAATATATAATAAGGGTAAATACACATGGAATAATGGGAAAGGGGAGAACTAAATTTGTGAGAAAGGTAGTGAATTGTGTGGGAACTATAACATCCCCCCAAAACAACCCTATATTTTATTTTAATATAAGTTTCTATTTCAATTTTTTATATTTTAAGGATCCATGAATTTTTTTTGAAAATATTTTTAATTTTTCATTAGGATCACATTATATATTACATAAATTAGTTCACATAGTATTAATTTTCATATATATAGAAAGAAAAATTCAAAATTAGGTTAATGCATATTTAACAACATTAAAGTATTATTTTTTGTGTATTAATTTACTATAATCCAAATAATTAAAGGAAAAATAATAGAACAAAAATATCAATCACTCCGTTTTTCAACGAATCAATAATTCTTTTAGAAAACTATATTGACTTTATTATAGCTGTTATGAAATATAATTCAAAATATATTTCATTTCATTTCATAAGATATATGTTCCATATGATTTATAACGTCATATAAGTCCCTCAATGTCTTTTGATATATCAAGAGTAGGGTGTAAATTTGAGAAATACATAGAGAAAATAAATTTTTTAAAAATATATATTTTGAACACAAGATTATTATCAGTGGAAGATAATTTTTTTCAATAATTATTTAAACATAAAAAATAGATTTATTATCCAAGGAATTGTAGAATAAATTTCACATCATTGAGAAAATGTTATGTTATAATGTAATGAATGAAATAATTTTATAACAACTCAACCACAATAGTGCATTTCCATTTATAGTAAAATATGCTGATAAGATTTAAAAAATAAGATAAAACCAGTTGGGAGAAAGAGAGTAAGTTGAAATTAGTTTTTTTATTTTTCTTTTTTGAATTATAATTTATAAATAAAATTACGATGAAATGTGTTCATTCTTTTATATGATAAAAATACATATCAAACATGAAAAAAAATATTAGTAGAGGATGATCTCTATAAAATTATAAGAAAATTTTTTATAAATAATTTAAAATAATAATAGGAGTTAAATTTTTATATTGTGAGCAGAATGAAATTTTTATTTTATAGGTCGAAGAATAATAAGAATAAAAAACATTGAAACAAAACTTTAGATGTCTAGTATGGGGGAATATGTTTTTAATGATGAATGAAAAGTAATTTTATCATTGAAAAAAATTCAATGAAGTATCACAGTAGAGATACATTTTGTAGAATGATTAAATGTATATTCTCTTA
Source organism: Viscum album (assembly GCA_963277665.1). Taxonomy (NCBI): domain Eukaryota; kingdom Viridiplantae; phylum Streptophyta; class Magnoliopsida; order Santalales; family Viscaceae; genus Viscum; species Viscum album. The sequence continues at coordinate 1,893,380,883 of OY728156.1, forward strand.
TTATTTTACGTACATGTTGGTACCTACAACACCATGAGAATTTTTGAAATATTTATTTGATTCGTTTAACTTGTTTAAAATTTTCCACTAAACAGAACACAATGTTTAGTTTTTTTTATAAACTACAATGTGTTTATATTTAAATAAATTGAACACTATGTTGGCATTGTGTTACATATAATATGGTGTTTTTCCTATGTTACATGAAAGTTCTTTTAACCAAAACGTGACATACTCGTGAAATATTATTATTTATTTGGGTAGTTATCACCGTGCTTTTGGAATGGAGGGAGTGAATATGTGTAAACAATTATGAAAATATATGGTTTAAACATGTTAATAAAATTATCTAATTTGTGAAAAATTAATTAAAAACTTAAATTTTAAAAACCTTTTTAAAATAAGTGAAAACATTTTTTAAAAATCATTTTTATGCACAGTAACATATTTTTCTTAAAAATGTAAATAATTTATTTATGCTGAATTATTTTAACTATATATAAATATTATTTACTTAATCAAATTTTTATGATTCATATAATGCGTTTTGTATACAAGATATAATAATTAATCTATTTTTAGGCTTAAAATTAAATTTTCTAAAAAAATAGTTTTATTCATCATTTAAACACTTTTTTTAAAATTAATATTAACCAAATTGAGAAATTTATTTGAAAAAATAATGAAAATTTAAGAAATTATAATATAGAAATTATTTTAAGGTAATAGGTTGATGTTTTTTTAAATTTTTTTATTTTATTGATGAATAGGTAAAATACTAAATTTTATTTGAAAACTCCCTTTTGTATAAATTATTAATAAAGATAAATTATATTTTACATTTTTTTAATGTAAAATATGATTAAAAATATATCTATTAATCCAATTTATGTCATTTTAATCCTTTTAATTTTGAAATTTGATATAAAAACTTCGAAATCATTTAACAAATTTCTCTTTGAAAACTTGTTTTTTCTCCTTCTTTATGAGATTAAACTTAAATTAAATTTTTTTACTCAAATTAGTGGAATATAATAAAATTTATTAATTTTTTTGAATCATAATAATTTCTATTATATAATAAGTTAAACATAATTTTGACCAAAATGAATTATAAAAATAGGTAAAAATAATTTATTGTGGTTAAGGAAAAAATTCATTTACTGTTGGGTTAACCTAAAAATGGAATAATTAAAATAGACATAATAACATCTACCAAACCATTTTTATAGATAAAATTTCAAACATATAGTTTTTTTGTTTGATAATTTTCATTTTTTGAACCCTTTTCCATGTAAAAAATAAGGGTACACGTTTTTATTTTATGAAATTATAAGTGTGCCACTCACCAACCGTATAAAATTCCACCCCCATACTCTATTATTCACACAATATAACCCTTTTGATGGGAAAATACCTTCCCAAATCACTTCAAAAAATCCTAAATATCATCCTAAAATCATAATTTTTGGAATAATTCAAATCAAGTAATAGTTGTTTTGCAAATTTATGGATGATACCTAAAAAAGTGGAAACGTTGTTCATCGATCATTTTTATTATATTTCATACTCCAAATCCATTAATTATTTTTAATAATTATTATATAATAACCCCAATATAATACCTAAAATTATGTTATTTTCATGACAAAAAGTATCACTTATTCCATCAAATTTGTTATGAAATCATAATTCTTGTGTAAGGGGGACTGTCGCCTCGCAAAGCGGTGTGATTCGTTTTTACTAGAACCTCAAAAGTAATATAATATAAATAAATTTAATAAAGATTTATTACATAGAAAAAATAATTACCATATTCATGACATATTTATCTTTCTTAAATGAAAATATTTTATTTTATTTCTTACCTTTTCACTCCCTGATAGAAGATAACAGAATTCATGTACATGCGAACTACTGCATCCATGAAGCAGTGAGACTCTATCTTTTCATAACCAAATAAAATGAAACATATTTATAAGTACATTTCATGGAATAATATGTTATTTATGATATTATTATAATTATAAAAAGACAAAATATCTCTACCCTCAATTCTGAAATGATCATTGCAAAACTGAAACATTAGTCGTGTGTACGTATGACTATCTCCATGATCATAATGTACTTAATTTATCAAAATCATAATTCATGATTGGTATTAATTGTATAATTTATATATAAATATGATAATCATTTAATTATAATTATTATATATATGATAAAACCATTATTAAATTTGGATGAAAAAAATAATAAATTGAAACATATATTAAAAACAAAGTGATTTCCCAAAATGTGACTTGGAAATGTGATTATTAATTAATGGGTAATTATAGGAAATAAATAAATTATACTTTATGATATATATGTGTACAGTTCTGTAATATATGAAAAAAAATTATGTTTATTAAAAATTATTTTTGAACATTCATGACAGATATGAGGACTTATGGTAAGAGATTTCTAGTCTCTCTTTTATTTCAGGGATGCATATGCAAAGTCACCACTCGTTTCATTTATGTGGAGTGTATATTTATCATTTTACTTGTTATATTATTAATAAAATTATTTCAATAATATTATAATTTTCATTTTATTTTATTATTTATTGGGTAATACAATTCAAAATTTTACTAATGTGGTAAGGGATTTTGATCTCAATTACTGTTCTTTGAAAAATAACTTGCATTATGTACCTATATTTTATCACAATGTATATATATATAGACTATTTAACATGTTATATAATAAATTTATTTATCTACAAGATAATTTATGTTCTATTTTATTTTATTACTTAATTTTTATTAAAATTCAATGTTACAAAATTGGTAAGGATTTTATGTTACAATATCATTGTTTATATGGATTGTTTTGATTGTGTTTTTGATGAAAAATATTATGAATCATATATCAAAAAAATCATTATTTTTCTTCTTATCAATTTTATAATGATATTTTTATGTAATAGTACCAAGATTCAATACATTGGTAGTTAAAATAATTGAGAAAATGTTTTTATGAAAATACTACATTATTGCATTATTTGGTTGGAAATACATTTTGTTCTAAAAACATTGTTTCTAAAACTGTTTTCAATTTTTATCATTTTTCAAATGACTTATTAAATAAATTTTTACCCATGTTTGATATGAAAACCCTTTGATTTGTAACTAATTAATTCATGTTATATTATACAACAATACACATAATATAACCAATAACATAGAGAATTATAGTGTCCTTGATAATTAGGTACATTACATCACAATATAAAATATGGGAAACATTATCTTTGATGAAAACATTCTTAACATGATCATATTATTTAATCATTTATAAAACTCCATGGTATTACCTAGGTATATACATAAAAAATGGGTGAGCTATAAATATTCATAAGGGAATAAAGAAAGAATGACATTAAGAATATATTACATATTAGAAAATAGTAATTTCCATGGAAAAAAATTGGCTAAAATCATAAATATGAATAGTGAGGCATGATATAGCATGATAACATAAATTCAATATCGAATTTTAAATAACATTAAACATGACATCATAATCATAATTTAAGGTCAACCATTAAGATATCATAACAGAATGTGCTTAGGATAACATACCACACACCGTACATGGTTCCTCATAAGACTAATATATTTGCCTAATACATTAGAGCACTATATGCATTTACCTGTCATAATCATATCATGTACGTTAATAAGTGTTCCAAATAGATCATATAACCTTATAACATATTTGATCACCTATAGTCTCGCATTAATGGAGTGTAGATTACATATATGTAATTCCATAATGAACATGAGCCTCAACCCCGTTGGTGAGGACTCGTAAAGTGCATCCAGGGGACCCAGGTACTATAGTATCTAGGACTATTTGACTTTATGGGATTTCGGGCCACTATTTTTGTCCTTGTGTCCTTTAAAGCCATTGGCCCACCTAGGACATCGGTTTAGAAAGACCTTTGGGCCAACTCAAGGCCATCAGGCCACATTACGTGTAGATGAAAACCAAACAACCTACAAAGAACAAGCACTAGAAGGAGGATGACCAAGGAGTATTCACCATAATATATGCTAAAAGGAATGCAATAACCAGAGGGTATGGCATCTCCCATCGGGACAAGCATGCGCATGCATGGGAAATACAAGGCAAACAACACTGCAAATGTGGAGAGAATATTTCATGATGAATATGTTGGGGAGGAGCAGTTCCAAGAAGTTAGTCTGGGTTGTATGTAATGTTTGAAACCTATATGAAATGAATTCCTCTAAGGCCTATGATCCATGTAATACTTATTCCTACTGGCCTTGTAAGGGTTCCACATCACCCCACGAAAGGTGGATTATCAAAATTAATAAAAAATGAAGGTGTTCATGCCATTAGAGGTAATTCCACAATCAATGAAGTATATGTTAATAAAGAAAAACACCCTCAACAATGTTAAATATTTTTCATCCATTTTAATGGGGAATAAAAAATAAACATAAAAATTTTATTTCATTTTTCTGTCATCATTTCGTTATGAGGCATAAATGCTACGATATTGTAGAAACGTATTTTTTTCCATTCATAAATGAATCTACATGGAGAAACTGTTTCAAATTGAAACATTAACACTGAAATAGGTCTTTAAACAGTGTAATGGATTCATGATTAAGATTATTGATCCTTCTCTCTAAATGTTAGAGGAGATATTGCAGATTTCATCCATTTGGAAAATGATAAACACCAACAGATCACATACCATGAACAGAGGATTGATAATAGTTGAATGGAGATAGTGAAACTATCATCATCTCTAACGTCATATCCAAACATCAAGGTAGGGGGTTATTTTTTCAAAGTGAATTCTTTCAGCATTCTTAATTTTAACGAAAAATGTGGACCGACCCACAAAGAGGAAGATCTGTGGATTCATCATTCTTGTAGGATGAGTAAAAATACATGATTAAAGGGAATAGAACGTGGTGATTATTATTATCTTGATCTTTTGTTATTCTTATAATTGAAATAGACCAAGGTCAATGAACAAGGCCAGAAAACTTTATAATGGGTGTTCATGTGGTTCTTCTTTTCCCCTGATCATATGATCTTCATCGGTGGACTCCTATGGTCATGCCGTTAATTTCTATGGATGTTCTGAATATTGCAGGACCCCTAGAGAAACATCTATATATTTTGAAGCCCATATCAGATGAGTTTATGATAGGAGGATCACATTTCACCATTTTATCTGATGTAAGGACCACCACAACATCAGTGGAGGCCCATATAAGAGGGAGTAGCTGGCAGTGGCGCACAACGGTGCTGGTGGTGGCATGTGCCGGTGCAATCACCCCATGGGAAAAACCCATGTCATGTATTCTGAGGCAAAACAGAAAGGTTCCACAAGTAGGAGCCTCTCGATATGACTCATCAGATGCGAAATGTGGCCACGGTCCAACATGATCGTGGTAATGACCGTGAGGTTGTTATGTGGCAGACCACCGCATCAAATGTAGTGGCTGACCTGCATTGACGGTGAGCATACATAGAATTCATCATGTCTAAGTGAATGAACTGTCCCACTCTAGTGGGCCAAGCTGGGCAGGAGATCCTCCACAGGGCCGAGACAGTCGACCAGACGGGTAGGGTCGGACCGGGTCTGGACCCAACCGACCAATTTTTACAAAAAACCCATAACTCTAAAATCTTGTATTTGTTTGATGATTTGTTTGCATTTTTCAGACCATATAAATGAGTAATTCTATTTTAGATACACAATGTGAGTTTCCATGGATTTTGTAATATGGCCTATTTTTTGAGAAGGAGGTTCTTCCAAAACGATCGTGCTAAGGGCGGAATCCTATAACTGGTTATGACCATGAAGCTAATAGATTACATATACTTTTTTTCTTACCTAGACTATTTTTCCTAACTAGATAATGTTACAAATCTAGACCTTTTGTCATTCTAAGACCAAGTTGGTACTCCCATATCCCAATAGGGTGTGGGTCCACTTGTCTTTGATGACACTCTGTGTCTTACCAAAACTCTATGTGTAACCTACACCTCATCTGTTACCAATTATCCATGTATTACTACTTAAGGGTACTATAGATTCTTACTAAAATAATGTTTACATACCATAGACCTATACTTGGTGTGAGGTGACTCTAGTGACTCTCTTGAATATACCTATTAGAGGATATACTTCATGTTCATCTTTGGTAGTCTACTTGGTTTATTTCATAGTGCTCTTATTTGAGGTATAAATTTTATGATTCCTTATATTTTACTTTCTGTAATTGTTATCTAGTTTAGGGTTCTAAATATGTATTGTTTTACTCACCCCTTCATGAGCTTCACCCATACATGTCGTGTCTTGTAGAGATGACTGACATCTTTGACGAAGTCCTTGGTGGGCTAGGGTCAGGTGGAGCTTGGAGGTAGACTTGATAGATGAGGCAACCTTTATTTACCTAGTCTTAAAATAGGGCCTTTAGTGGATGACATCTAGGAACATTTATTTCCATTTTAGTTGGGCATGTATTCTAACCTCTTTTTCTTTTAGTTTTGTATGTTACTCTTAATGGGTTTTCAAAGTGGTTTCCGTCCTTGTTTAAATTATGTTTCTTCTTTTATCATTTTCTTATAGACGTGTGTGTGCATATGGGTAATTCGGGAAATTCCTTCCACATGTGGGATATGCATACGTGGTGATAGTCTCCATCTCTTACACGATGGGAGGCAGGTTTGGTGTTGGAAAGACATGAGTCTTGAGGGATGGGTCGTGATGACGTAGTATCATAGGGCAGTCGGTTGTACTCTTGTATTAGGGAAATAGTATTAAGTGTTTTGAGTTTATCTTTTTGTCTAGGGAACCTAATGTTTGTGTGGTGGATGACATATCCATCCACTAGGACCGTGAATTCTACTTTCTAACTCAGTTCATAAAAAATAATATCATTGAAATTATTAGATGCATTTGTCATATACGGATTGAGTGTGTTCTCATGTCTTTCTTAAGTTATAGTCAGCTCATAAAGTATACTCTATTGATTTTGGTTCATCAAGATTTTTTTTGGATGCCTCAACTAATATATCCCTCTATAATTCTATTTTAAGACTATGAAGATGGTCTGATGAGTGATGAGGCATTAATACAGGGACGGTTTCCAAATATAGCACCTCCAAGTGCTGCACTAGAGATACAACCGCCTGGAGTTAAGAATTCCCTACCATCAGTACTAGTATTGGATGAATGCATGCTTAGTGCATTGTATCACTTCCATAGGAAGTGGCCTTATACATTTATATGGTACACATATCCTTAGATATCTGAGGATTGGATAGAGGCAGTTACATGAGTCTTCCACTTAGTGAGGATGCATCCTGACCAGATATAAGTATTAGTTTCGAGCCTTCTCTACGTCTTAGTCGGAAGATGGTGAAGCCTGATGGCTCAGATGCATGAGGAGGTTATTTTATCCTGGACAGACATTGAGCACCTATTTATGGAGGAGTTCTTTCCTTTATTGTTTCACCATTTGTGTATACATGAGCTATTGTACCTGCAACAGGGCATCCAATCAGTAGTAGAGTCATAAGTGAGATTTGTGGATATTTCTCTCTACTCCAACATGATGGATTGATACCCATTATTCAGGACAAATACCTTTGAGTAGGGTCTATGCTTGTAAATCAGGGTGTTGATGATATTCCTTATCATTATGACATATTTTGGTGTGTTGGAGAAATCTCTACTGGTGGAAAGATTTCTGGTGAAGTAGGCACTGATAGTGGTTCCTAGCACAGAGCGATATGTAGTGGAGTATTCGGTATAGGGTAGCTAAGAGATGATGTACGGACCATTGTGATTCATGATATTTGTGGGATGACCCTAGGATATGAGATCAGTGGTGGAAGCATCCGAAGGGAATGGTTCAAGTAGGGTATTATGTATGGTGGTAGACATGAAAGGGAAGGAGGTCAAGAAGCAGGTAGTGAGCAAAGGTATAAGGTACAACCACCACCACCCCTAGGTGGGCCACCATGGGATCCAAGAGATAGTGTATAGGGAGAACTAGCTTGAGGAGATACAAGCTTACATTTTCGATGCATCAAATATGATTACAGGTATGATCGGTGTCTTCTACACCCCAGATGCAGTTATTATAGATATATGTGCTAGTATCTCTTTTCTTTTTCATAGACATAGATCAAAAATCTGGGATTCCAATGGGTTTGTTGGCTCAATCGTTACATTTACAGAAACCTAAGGGATGGGATTTGATAATCACACACGAGTGTTGGTAATGAGAGATAACTCATTGGGTTATATTTTTGGTTGGGATCTTCTATTAGAGTCGTCAAGGCCTTATGAAGTCATTATAGTAATAGAATTGTTATCCACAATTCATGCTCATATTAACTTTTTAAGTCACAATGTGTGGTGTTTCCATGGATATGGGACTACGTATTACTTTATTGATCAAAATAAATCACATGCAGCACAGGACAGACTCACATAGATGAGGGTGAAGCTGATCACACACCAGTTTCCAGGCATGACCATTGGTGCTTTGGTGGAGATGATTCTTCTGTTTCTTATGGATGTGGATGAGTATGAAGATGAATTCCTTAATGATATCCCCAAATTACCTCCTCAATGGGAGGTAAATTTCTACATTGATTTGTACCCTGGTAAGAAAATGATATGTAATCTTGCATGTCAGATGGCTCTCATAGAGTTCCAAGAGATGAGAGTATAGTTAGAGTACTTAAAGAAAATGGTCCTCATGAGCACCAGTCTTGCCCCATGGGTAGCCCCAATTTTGTTTCCACGAAATCATACAGTAGCATGATGTTTTTTGTGGACTTCTGGTGCCGAAAAATGGTGACAGTGGAGTGGAATTATCTTCAACTAATGATTTATGATATCTTACATCAGATAAAGGGAGAGAGATAGTTATCCAAGAGAGACCACTGATCATTCTATCTCTAGCTTCATGTGTGGGATGAGGACCCTCGAACATAGTTATAAATATTGGTACTTTCACTATAAGTACATAGTGATTGCATTTGTCATAATAATTTCCCCAACAATATTCATGGGACTAATGAATAGGATCTTCAAACTTTACATGGACTGATTTTTAGTTTTCTTCATTGATGACAATATATTATATTCTGTGTCCTATGAGGATCACGTGATACACTTGAGAAAATTCATGGACATACTCTGAGAGCACCATCTTTATGGGAATCTCTCGAAGTTTCAGTTCTAGATTTTAGAATTCCATATACTAGGACATGTAATCTTAGAGGCTGGAGTTTCAGTCATTCTAGTGAAGATTGAGGTGGTTCTTTCTTGGGATTAACCTCAGAGCATTACCTAGGGGAAGAGTTTCATTATATTGGATGGGTATTTTAATAGGGTTGTACCCGACATATCTAAAGTAGACACACCCATGAATGCTTTGATGAAGAAAGGGAAACCATTCATGTGGATAGAAGGGTTCCTATCGAGTTTTCAACAACTAAGAATGATCTATAAAAGTTCACCTATCCTGAGTTTTCTATGGGTAGTTGTTGAGTACGTGGTTTTCTATAATTCCTCAGGAAACAGACATGGTTTTGTTCTTATGTAGGGGTAAGAAGTGACTACATATGGTTCTCGGCATTTAAGACCACATGGGAAGAACTGTTCAACCAAAAACCATTATTTGGTTGTGGTACTCTTCACATTGAGGGTATGGTGACACTACCATTTGGGTGAACAATTTATCATCTACTCTGACCATAAGAGTCTTTTTTATATCATCCCTCGTAAGGAATTATGCATGATATTGAGAGGATGGATGGAGTTCTTCCAGGAATATGACATTGAAATAGTCTATACTTCTAGGAAGGGGAACATGGTGATGGATGCGCTCAGCAGGAAATCGATTTCATATCTACGGAATGTAGACTTGGAGCAGTTGGCCTCTCTTCTGATATCCTTCATGTATAGAGATGAATAACCTTTTCATCATTCTATGGTGGATACCCATCTACTCTTATATTGTTTGTGGGAGGGATGACTTAGATATATCATCTGTGAGAATACACGTACTCAGATTTCCACATGGCGTTCCCCTTATAGATATTGGAAATGTGAGAATCATGTCATACTTTTCTGAGGATGGATAGCTGTTCCGATGATGTTATGGGAAAAGGTGTTGAGGGAGTTCCGTCCATACCCTTTGCCAGAACATCTTGGTGTGAAAAATAAATACCAGGACCTCCAATATTATTTTTAGTGGTTGGGGATGAAGAAGGGAGTGGTAGAGTTTGTTTCAAGATACATCATTTGTCACCAATTAAATTATAATCACTAGGTTCCAGTGTGGATGTAGGATAGAATATCGATGGACTTCAAGATAGGTATACAATGTATGCACTAAGGGCATGATACCATCCAGTGATCATTGACTGACACACTATGTTATAAAACATCCTAGGGATCCATGGATAGGGTTTAGAAGAGAGCTTGTGATGCCTGTATGTGTAGTAGATAGTTTTACTCCACAATGTCCCATCAACAATTGTCAATGATTGAGATGAATTATTTACATTTCGGTTGTGGAAGGGATTATAATAGTAATTTATGAATTAGCTTAACAAGGAAACAACTTTCCAGACATAGAAATACGATCAGATGGAGTGGACCATTTCAGTCCTTGAGGACATGCAACATGCTTGCATACTTGATTCTGACCTTAGATAGAAGTATCACCTACCCTTGGTGGAGTTTTCACAATAAAACATTTACCTCTCTATCGTCATTATGGAAATGATTGTGGAACTATAGGGGAGACCCTGCAAGTCCCCACTTTTGATGACTATACCTAGAAATTCAACACACATTGGCCCAAAGTTTGTGCAAGCTACTATTGAAAAGGTGCTGGTCATCCATGATAGGATGAAGATAGTACAGAACCATCAGATGTCCCTTGCTGATACATGAAAATGACGTTTGGAGTTTGTGGAGGGAGACCATACATTGCATTGGGTCTCTCCTAGACATGGGATACAAATATTTTGTAAGGGTAGCAAGTTATCAGTGAGGCTCATTAGACCTTTTCTGATAAAACTTAGAGTGGGCGAGTTGTCACACTTATTGGCTCTACCTCTGCAGTTATAGTGGGTTCACAATGTCATCCATGTATCCCTGTTGTGGAGATATGTACATGACCCATCACACATCATTAACTAGGGAGAGATGGATGTTGACGATGTGGTGACTTTTACAAATTTCCCGATGGAGATCGAGCATAGATATGAGAGGACCCTACATGGGTGATTTATTATTCTACTTCATTATAGGTGGACACACGAGAATATATAGGATAGAATGTTAGAGAGCAAGGCTCAGAATCATGATCAGTATCCCCATTTGTATGTTTATCCCTTTTTTAGATTTTGGGGATGCAAATCCCTAAGGTGGGGAGAATGTAATGTCTTGGATTTTCCAAATAAAATATTTGAAAATTATATGGGATTATTTCACATCCAGGTGCTGAGACCACATGTGATTATGAGGACTAGGGTGCCTAAGATAAATGTCTAAACTGTTTTTATGTTTATTAAAAAGGCCTCTCCTTTATGGTTTTATTAACATTTAAATGAGTGGTCGGGTTTCAAATATGAGGTTATCAATATGTTCAGAGTAACTGGTTTTATATAAGTAGGAACTAACTTCAACTGGTGTGGGTCGACTGTGGAAAATATTTTGCAGAATTTTTCAAGAGGAAAAAATAGTATAGAAAAATGTTTATTTTATTTTATTTTAACATTTCATGATGACAGGGTAATGACATGATGAAGCGATATAGATGGTGTTTCCTTTCATAAATTAAACAGCATAGAGACACTATTTCAAAGTGAAACGGTAACACTGAAATGAATCTGTAACCTTTTGATCAAGGATTCAAGATTAGAATTATTAATCGTTCCCTATGAATGTTGGAGGAGAGATGGACAATTTCCCCCTATAGGAAATAATGAAAACTAATAAACGATGGAGGATTGCAGATTAAGAACCAAGGATCGAGGATTGATGAACAACGATGGTGAAACTCCAATATTCACCAATGACCTATCCAAACATCCTAGTAGGGTGTTTATTTCCTATGTGAAATCATTATACATTCTTAAGTTTAACGACAAAAACAGACCACACCATGAACATGTTGATCCATAGTTTTATCATTTTTGCGGGATGGTAAAAAATGTATGATTAAAGGGAATAGATCATGGTGATTATTCTTCTCTTTTTCTATTGTGATTCTTCAAATTCAAACATACCATAGCCAATGAAAAAGACATGTTCCAATATAAGTTGTGTTCATTTTCTTCTTCTTTTTTCTTCTATTCATATGTTCTTTGTTGGTGGACCCCACGGGTAACGCCATTAATTTTTTGGGAGGTTCAAAATGTAGCTGGACCCCCAGAGCGATGACAACATATTTTGAATCCAATAAAATATGACATTACAACTCGAGCATCATGAAACACCTTTAATTTCAAAGAAAATACCACCACATCATTACTGGTGGCTCTTAAAAGAGGTATATGCAGGTAGTGGCCCTAGTGGAAGCACATGGTGATGCTGGTGAGTGTTCGAGAGGGTGAAGCCATCCATCTGGAGGAACCCACATCACGTTTGTCACGGGGCAGAAGATAGGGGATGCCAATAGGAAGACCTTGGTCGATGTAGCTGGAGACCACATCATGTGGATTAGTGGTGATAGTCCAACTAGACTATAGTCCAACTAGAATGCGAAGGATGGACCCCACAATAATGACCGTGGGGTGGTCACACGCCAGACCACCAAATCAAATGGGATGGCCAGCCCGTGTTCTCTGGGAGTGGACAAAATGGCCTGCTCCAGTAGGCTGGGTAAAACCCGGTGGGTCGGGTCAGAAAGACCATGGTCGGGTTGGGTCAGGTCGGCCCGAATGGCTAATACCAAACCCAGACCCAACCAATCCATTTTCATAAAAATCTATAAAATTCAAACCGTGCTCCTGATTGATGATATATTTGCATTGTTGAGACCCCTAAGAAAAGGGATTATTTCTTAGAAAATCTATGTATGTTTCCAAGGATGTTCATGTATGGACTATTTTCTTGAGGAAGAGGTGCTCTTGGAATGAGTGTTTTATGGTTTGAATCTTGCGGCTAGTTATGAAATAGAAGTTATGTGATTTCCCAAAATGCGTGTATAACCTAAACAATGTGTCTTTTCTCGACATTAGGTCTTACCAAGACTGATTCAATACTCTCTTGTCTGACTAGGGTGTGAGTCCTCCTGGTTTTGATGGTACTCCATGTGTTAACTACAATTCGTGTGTTACCAACACTCCATGTGTTATGGACACTCTGTTTGTTACCTATTCTTAGTGTGATTCTAATGCTCCATGTGTTACTTCTTGAGGTTACAATGGATTATTATGACAATATTTTTTACATTCCATAGACCTATACATGGTGTGAGCTGACTCAAGTGACTCTCTTGACTGTAACTCTTTGGGGTTACACTTTGTGTTCCTCTTTGGTAGTCTACATGGTATATTTTTTAGTGATATTATTGTTTGAATAAGTTATGTGATTCCTTTTGATTTACATTGTGTAATTACGTTGTGGGTTTGGGTTCCTACTGAGTATTGTTTTACTCACCCAAGGATGGGGCTTCGCCTACACCTGTTGTGTCTTGTGAAGATGACAGATAGCTTTGATAGAGTCCTCAATGGGCTAGGGAAAGGTTGTAGTTGGGGGTATACCTGAAATATGACGTTCATTTCAGTGAAAACTGATAATAATTTTTGTACCTACCCTTTAGGTAGGGCCTTTGGTGGACAACATCCATGATATTTTACAATCCTTTTCAGTTTTCATTGATTTATAACCCCTTTTTCCTTATTTTTTGTACCTTAATCTAAGTGGGTTTTCTTATTACATTGCATCATTTGTTTATTTAGTGCTTTTACTTTCATCTTTTTCTTGGAGATGGGTTCATGCCTAAAAGTACTTTAGAAAATGATCCCCACTTGTGGGTTATAGCTACTTTGTGCTTTTCACCAGCCCCTTGACTATGGGAGGTGGGCTTGGGGTATTCAGGAAATGGGCCCCAGGGGACAGGTCGTGACACAAAAATTTGTCTATACCTAAAAATTATGAAAAAAAACTAGATAACTTATATAAAGGATTCCAAAAATACTATTTATTTTTTCAAAATGAATTTCTAAATAAATAATATTTCAAATTTAAAATAGAAACTACATTTTTAGAGAAATAATGGGTTTCATGATCATAATTTTTTTGAATCATTATTGAAATTATATTTGACATCATAAAAATAATATTATCACATTCATTTATTAATCATTAATTTTTTTAAAAATATTTTATATTTAATAAAATAATTAATTCAACCAAATAAATGTATTAATTTAAATCTAATGTTATTAAAAAATAATATATATTTTTAATCATATCAAAATCAAAATCATTTATTACGTAAAAAAATAAGAATTAAATACTCTATTGAAAATACAATTCACATATTCATATTTTTAGGTTCTTCAAAAATATACCTTCATTACCCTAGTAAACTCCCAAAAGGTATGTGGAGAGATAGTGAAATTTTCATGGGGTGGTTCGAAAATCATGGTTTGGGTCCTGATATCGATGAAATTTAACTTCTTTCCTAAATGGTTTTGATCATATTATAGTTGTAGGATCACAAATTTTCTATGGGAATGGGAAAAGTCAAGTGAAGGAATCTCTGTAAAAAGATCTCATAAATGGGATTAATATGGAACAATACTACTTGTTAAGGATATCACTCCCTTTGTCGGTGTCAATTGGATTTGTTAAATCACTATATTCATATTAATAATATGATCACTATTCAATAACTATAATATAAATAGTATTATTTATTAAATACATTTTATGTTTGATTGGATATAAAAACTGTAAAAGTTCATGTGTTTTCAATAACAATTATACATAATAAAAATCACAAGGGGAATTTTATTTTTAAAAGTTCTGGTCATTACAATCATCCCCCTATAAAAACATTTCACTAAAAATTCACATTTCAAATACTAATACATTTTAGTGTATTCCTCTATAATCACCTCATAGAGTTCCCATTTCACTTCATCAAAATTGGGGTTTCTACCTAGCACATTTATCGGTTGCATTGTACTATTTTATATAACACTTTCATTATTATCATTGATTTCACCGGATGCTCCTCATATGAGATATCATTCTCCAATGCTACAACATGTGGATTCAATACATCTATGGGGTCTGTTATGTACATCCTTAAGAGTGATACATGGACCACTTCATTTACTTTAGAATGGTTAGATGGCAGTGATATTCAACTAGCCACTGCTCTGATGCGATCAATGATCTCAAAGGGATAGATGTGTCTTGGAGTAATCATTCTCTTGTTACCAAAATTTCATAACTTTCTACCAGGGTGATATGTAGAGGAATATCTTATCTCCAGCCTCAAAATCTAGTTCACATTTACTAATTTTATAATAGCTCTTCTATCGACTCTGAGAATCCCTGATATGATGTTGAATGGCCTTGACCATTTCAACTAATTCCTTAACCATTTTAGGGACTGTTAGTTTTTTTCTAAAAATCACCCTAACATGCAGGTTTTCTACACATCATCCCATAGAGGGATTTATAGTTGGTCATTTTTATGATTGATTGGAAAATACTATAGAATGAGAACTCAAGTAGAGGGATATATTATTCATATCCTCCATTGAACTCAACTAGAGGGAGATATTTAATTCAATTAAAAATTCTATTAACATATCCTCAAGTGTTTCGATAGTCCATTCATTTTGGTAATCTTATTGAGGGTGATATTCCATGATGAATCTCATCTTATTATTTAGATCGTGTTGGAGACTCTTCTATAACAAAGAGGAAAATCTTGTACCTAGATCAGAAAAAATGTACTATGGTGTTCCATACAGCCTCACCACTTCTCTAATTAATATTCTAGAAATATTATGGTGTTATAAGTCCTCTAAAATTAAAAATTTGTGAGGATAAGTTTTAATTAAATTAACAATAACCAATATGACATTATTTTTTCTTGATGGATTTGGATTACAAGTCAAATGGTCTATGGTTATCTTTTCCCATTTCTATGTTAGAGTGGTTATTGATTTCATCATCCAAATTTATTTTTTCCTTTCAGCCTTCACATGATTACATATAAGACACCATCATTTTTATTCTACAATATACATCTTTTTAAAGTCCCACCAACAGTTCCCTTAATGACCAGGATACATTACTAAGATCACTAGATGGATAGAGAAGGTCAAGAAATGTGCGTCATTCAAATATCCATCATTAATTTTGGTTTTTATGCTTCACATAGTCATGACCAAAATCTTAAAAAACCTTAGTCATTTATTTTGAATTATAAAAATTTACCTTTTCTTATAGCGTCTACATTATTCTATATTTCACATCATGTCATTGAGAATAATTTATCTTCTTCATAAGAAATGATTGAGAAATTTGTTTTGAAATATTTATGATTTTATTTCTTTTCTATTTTTGATATCCATCCTCTTCTAGTCCAAGATGATTAGATATTTTGAAATTCTCTTCAACGGTAATATTGTTGGATCCTTTTCTCTTAGAGAAACATCCAAATTATTTTCAATCGAAATATTTTAGTGTATTGAGAATTCAAATTATTTAATCTGGTCTGACCATATTTATTGGTTAATATTCATATATTTTAGTGGGAATATATAATTGAGGGTCTTATGATCCATATATATTTTACACTTCTCAACAAATACATAAAGACTAAATATTTTCAATAAGAATATTCCTGCTCCCAACTCTACATCATGTGTTAGGTATTTATGTTCATGAAAGTTTAGTTTCATTAAGGCATAGTATATCAATCTTCATTTTTAATTAACACACATCTAAATCCATTCATTTAATTAATGTTTTATACCATGAAAATTTCACAACATTAGGGTAGGGTGTGTACAAATGTATTGATAAGCCTATTTTTAAACTTCAAGAAGTACTCTTCATGTTAATAATTCTAAAAAATCTTGAATCCCTTCTGATTTTTTTTTGTTAGAGGGTATGATTATCACGATAAAATTTTCATAAATAAATAATATTACCCAGATAATCCATGGAAACTATGTATTTCTATCATCACTGTTGGACTTGGACATAATGAAATTTATTTTTTCTTCGATGGGTTTATAGATATACAATTTATTGTGAATATTTTTCCCATCAGTGATTCTATTTTAAACCCAAAATCACTTTTTATGTACATTTGATAATGATCATCCTTTTTTATGTTCATTGGAATAGTTTCCATATCCTCCTAGTACTCCTTCATAATTTTGGAGTATGTTAGAATATTTTATATAAAGAATAAAAAATATTTTCCAATGTAATATATAAAGATTCTATTAATCAATAAAATGGTGATTATTGGATCATTAGTTAGTATTA
Organism: Viscum album; assembly: GCA_963277665.1. Classification (NCBI taxonomy): domain Eukaryota; kingdom Viridiplantae; phylum Streptophyta; class Magnoliopsida; order Santalales; family Viscaceae; genus Viscum; species Viscum album. The sequence goes on from OY728156.1 coordinate 1,893,398,485, forward strand.
ATGGAATTATTATGAACTCATTGTTCCCATACCTAGTACAGAAGGAAGTCTTGGGGATATCCTACTTTCTCATCCTTACTTGATAATACCCAGACTAAAAATACATCTTGGAGAAGAATTGGCACCACATACCTGATTGAAAAAGTCATCAATAAATGGAACAAGTTAATTTTTTTATCATGATATTTTTTCATTCATTATAATCAATGAAAAGGAACATTTACCCATTATTTTTCATGACAAAGAGGAATAGTGCACCCCAAGGTGAAGCACTTGGGCATATAAACCTTTTATCTAGTTTTTTGTATTGGTTTATTTAGCTAATCAAGATCAATGACATACATTCTATATGGATTCTTGGATGTTAGAAATTATTATTGAATATTCTCTATTTAAAATCCAACCACTCGATTGTGATAAATACTAGAATATTCATCAAAAAACACATCACTATATTTCCTCAAAATGTGAATGTCTTCAAGGATGATCATTTCCATAGAATCAATCAACGAAGATAAATGATCTTTTTTATAGGGAAATAATATATATTTGTGATATGTTAGTGAGAAAGATGATTTATCATCATCCCTGACCATGGAGATAAATGGAGGATGATTCATGATAGAGATAGTTATTTCCTTCGTGAGGAAATTTATGATTGATCTTCATAAGGAAATCCAGTACGTACCATGGATTGAATCAAATTAAACTAAAGGGTGTATCCAAAGTTTCATTGGGATGCTCATCCCACCAATTTTGATAGGTGATGATTTATAAAATCATGATGAAATATTTTCCTGATTTTTTATTTTAACCAATAGTGGTACATCCTTGTTTTGTGGTGGTGTTTGAATAGCCCTAAAAAATTTATTGATAAGAATGAAATTATAGAATGAGAATATAATTTAAATTCACTATTCTAGAAAAAATAATTAGAGTACCTTACCCCACTTCGTTGCTTGGATCCACCTTAGCAGATATAATGGTATATGATCTCCCTTTCTCCATTGGAAGTTGTTGGGATTGATTGTCTCTGACAACCATTGTCTTTGGGAAGTGGTTCACATAGTGTCTATATTCCTTCAAATTAAAACAATACTCAATAGGCTAAGGGTAATTTGTAACATTATTTTCCTCCGTTGTATAGGTGGGGTTTTCCCAATAGAAAATTATATCTAAGTTCCCTTCATTTCAACAGCTATAGTGTATCCTCACCCCCTAAGAATTTTATTTTGTGATTCTTTCTATACTTTTGAAAAGTGTGATGTTAAAATTTTGTTCCACCATTATATTTATCTATAGAACCACTAGAATTAAACTCTACTTTCCAATTTTTATTCTCATGAGACCCTTGATATTTGATGATACACATTTCGACATTGAGGGTACATTATACAATTTTATCATATCCATCATTGACTTGAATTTTTAGATATTTTTGTAGGCCTGGTTTTTTCGATGAAATTAGTAGTTATAATTTAATTTGGGGGTAAGGACAAACTTAAATCCATATCATGAAAGTATTGTGATGATTTCATTATACCCCATAGTGGACTCATTATATTTTTTATTATGGGAAATTAAATTAATTTCAATTTTATTATAAATAATATGAGGAAATACATTATTGAAAAAAATTATGGAATTTTTTCCACTCATAGATTCAATCACATCTGCAGGCTTCTTATTTTTGATCAATTTATAACAATGATCGTCTTCTCTATCCATTTGAAAAATAACCAGTATAACATTCTTTTTCCTGGAAAACGTAAGGATGGAAAAATTCTTCTCAGTAGAGTCAATCCATTTTTCCCTGATTAAGGGGTCATTTGACCCATAAAACATAAGAGGCCTTTGTGTTATAATTGTATAAATTTAATATTTATCTTTATTATGTGGGAATTTGTAATTATTCATGATTGGGGTCTCTATTTATAACATGAGTTAAATGATAATGTCTTATCCAAAATTTCTAAATTCATTCTTCTATTTAGTTGGGAATCTTGTTTGGGAAGTCATCACATTTCCCTTCGTATATTTTGTTTACTCAGTTCCACCAATTTCCATGCATTCTCTAGAATAAATGGAAAATTAGGGATTATTACTATTATAATATTAAAAGCATAAATGGTAACTTAATACATTAAATGGATAATTTATAAATGAAATTAATTTCCTTAACATATTAATTTATAGGCCTAGATCTATGTTATCATTGATATATTTCAAAACATAAATTCTTATATGAATGTTTTCCCTTAATAATGGTTCATAATGATATTTGTAATTTACCAATTAATATCCACTGGGAGTGTCAAACTAGGTTTCTATAATATCCTATTTTCGTGTACCTAGACATGATTATGTATTTCTTAATGCAGTGTTGATGGTTGATACCCCTTAATACATCAATCTCAGATCCCCATCAATAAATAGTATCTATACATGGATGTGTTTTCTGGGAAACCAATTAATATATACATTACCAAAATTTATGGATGACTAATTTTGTTTAGTATTATCCCTATGTATTTATCTAGAGTTTTCTAATCACAAAACTAAAAAATAACTAAACATATATTTGTTACCAACTATGATAACCCTTGCCTTTATTACCAATTAATTCATGATTTATTACTTGGAAATGCACATAATAAAAACCAAGAGATCAATAATTATAGTGTATTTTGGAAATTTTTACATTACATAACAACATAAAATAGGGGATATATTTTCTTTATTGAAAACATATATAACATGCTAATATTATTCCATAATTAATGAAACAACATTGGATAACCTGGAGACATAAAAAATAAGGAGTGATCTATGAATCCAAGAAAGGGAATAAAAAGGTCAAAATGGAGAAATAATTACATTTTAGAGAATAGTCATTTATATGAGACATAAAATGGGTGAGAGTCATAAACATGAACATTGAGACCTGATATTGAATGATAACTAAAGGCAGCATGGAAAGTGGTATTAATTTTAAAAAAACATCCTAATAATAACACATGGTTAAAAGAAGATGAAAAATAATAAAATATTATTAGGATAAACTCCCATTAACTATACATGTTGTCTCATGAGACTAAAATATTACACAATGTGTTGGAAAACTATCTATGCACACCTATAATAATCATGTCATATATAAGCAAAATTGTTCGACATAGATCATATAATATAAGAAAATATTTAATCAAATTTAATACCATTATAATAAAGTGTGTATTAGATACAGTTTTCCCTAATTAAATATATATATGTTTATAATGGTGAACACACTTTAGAGGAAATGGGTACGAGTTTTCCCATTATAATTGATTGGAATATAAATAAATGTGAAATTTATCGAATATAAAAGGGGCACATAAATTTTAATGGGAGGGATTAATGAGTGTGGAAGAGGTATATAATCATTTATAATTCATAATAGAATTATGTTGGATATGGAAGAACATATCCCGACATTAGGAATTGGAGAGAAAATGCATAAGATAATGAATATTCTTGGAAAAAGGGGAGAATGAGAGGATCTATTACCTTGAGAGGGTGATTCAAAAATCATGGCATGGGATTCCTAAAAAAATAGTAGAAATATAGGATAACTCTAGAAAGAATATGGTATTTTAAGGATGTTCTTGAATGTTTTTGAGTAAATATTAATTAGATCATGGGTGGAATTATTGTTAAAAAGAGAGGGTATTTCTTTATTATTCCACAAACATGGGTATTTGAATCTATATAATAATGTAATAAACACCAAAATCAATCACATGGATTCTGAAAAATATGATTATTTTCATTATTTTATATGTCCAAGGGGGTGTATTATTAAAATAATCTTTATAGTGTTTTAGAAGTGAGACCTTTTTTAATTAAATAAATTTAAAACTTTAAAATATAATATAGGATTTTAAGGACTCTGAATGGATTTAAGAAATTAACCAAATAAAATAAAAAAATAAATTAATTTAAAGGGGAAACGTAAATTTGGTCATTTATATTATTTATTACATCAAATTTATGTAATTATGAGGTCATAATACACCTCAAATGTTTATACTGTATTTAATTTTTTCCCAAAATTTCAAATGTCTATGAAAATAACGAAAAATTAACAATTGGAAAATATTGAATTGTTGATTTCAAAAATAATATTTATTTTATCAAAATAATTTTATATAGATATTATTTTTCACTGTTAAAATAGAATTTATATTTATTGACGAGTGATAGATTTTTTAAAGTAATGGTTTTCGATCCATATAGATTTAACATTTTAATTTATAAAAATTATAACAAAATATTCCTTTAATAATAATATTATATATTATTAAAATACTATTAATTTCAAGAATACATTAATTCATAAAAATAAATTTTATAATTGAATTATCATTTTACCAAAAAATAATATTTTTGTTTTATTGTATCAAAATAAAAATCATTTATAAGTTAAAAATAATAAGAAGTAAATATAACCATTATTATATTGAAAATACAATAAAAAATTCATATTATTAGGGTTTTGAAACATATCCATTTATTACACTAGAAAATTACCCATGGTTAAGCTTAATGATAGTGATATTGTCTTGGGTTGGTTCGATGTACATGGTTTTGGCCTTAATCTCAATTAGTTTGGTCTTCTCTCATAAATGATTTTAATCATACTTTAGTTGTTATATCTCATTATGTTGTTGGTCATGGCAAAATACCAATTATGTTATCTCTCCCATATTCTTTGATAAATGGTGTAATGACCTCGACCATTGTAACCTAGATTCAGTGGTTACATTATTACATTGGTATAATATAAAAAGAATGACACCCCAAAAGACTAAAGAGCACAATAGTCTTAGTAAACTAGACAAATTTTTAAAATTCACATAATATTTGAAAACATAATATAAAAAAATATTTTCTTTTAGATTTACTTTATTCACCTTAGTTTATTTTTGATTATAAATCATAAAAAACTTCCTCATATCTTGGGTAAAATGCAATTCAAGAATGGTGTGATATGAAATGCTCAAGAAGGTTATGCATAAAATAAAAGATATAAATAAATAATGAATAAACAATGTGTAAACATAATTACCAGAAAAAAATTACATATAATCAATACCTTGAGAACAATATGGCTATAATAAAAGATGATCTAAAAATTCAATATAAATAATCATATGAGAATGAATCTTAACCATAGATATTCTACTAATCAAATAGTCAGAGGGAATATCAATAAATAATATCATAATGATAGAAGGAATACTTTAGGAAACCATAAACATATGATTATAGATTTGAACAAGATTCATACATAAACATGTAAGGTCTCAATCAATACCGAAACTATTTTGTATCGTGAGACCTTCTGATGCATCGAGGGGCTAAAGTGAGACCGATCCATCACTTACTAAGTCCACATAATTCCTCATAAGGAAGTGGTGAAAAATAATCTACATTAACATTCATATATAATATATAATATAACAACTAAATACGTTCCCCATTAAATAAACATAATCATAAACCATCTATAGAAATATGATGAATAATATAAAAATAGATCATCTATAACGATTCTAACCATTCATCGTCCATAAAAAATAGGACGGTATAAACCCATTATACACCAATTGTATCATATTTACATTTAAGGGATAGCGTTGATGATTAATAATAATATCCTTAAAAAATTCAACATTAAAAAAACTTTTTAGTTTGAAATTCACTTATTAAAATTAAAATTTCACAAAGCATTTTAAAAATACAATACTTTCAAAAAAAATGAAACATAAAAAAATTCTTTTAAAAAATTTATTGGTAATGAATGTGGGACATTATATTCATGAATTAGACATAAAAACAGTGATTTTGTTATCATGTTCGGTAAAATATTTGCATTCGTTATTTTTTAAAGGACGTGTAGATTCCCTTCAAATATTTATATTAAAATATAAAATGCATCTAATAATGACATTAAAAAATCATTGGAGAATAATAAAATCAGGTTTCAAATTCTATTATAAAACATGTACATGGAAGAGATATATTCCATAGTGGAGGCTCAAACATATACAATCCTTCATAATGATGAGATTGTGAAATAAACCCTTACCTCATATTCAAATTCAATTGTGCATCTTAAAAACTCTTATATTATAAATATATTTTTATTACGAATATATTAATGAAGTAAAATAACATATAACATAATATAAGAGATTTATTTATAATATTTTATCACCTTTTTTTATCAATTCATTTTTAAAATTACTTATTTGGGTGGTAAGTGCATCATTTTATAGGAATATTTTTACTTGGTAGTTCTATTGTTTATAATTTTATAATAATTTAATTATCTAAAAAATATGATTTATGGTATAAATATCTTATATTAAATAAATATATTTATATTCAAAGTCATCTACTGAGACAAAGATAGAAAAACCTATTACACCATTCATTGAGATAGTATTCCTTATGTAAGCATGAATGATGTTTTCATTTTTTTTGATTGGTGTAAAAAATGAACAGTGAATAGTAAAAAATATTTCTCGAATAATATTTATTTTAGAAATATCATATAAACTTATTATTTATATTTTTGTAACCATCTGAGTAAAATGGTGACGAAAAAATGAATTGCATCGTTAGGTGGACATAGTAAGTCGTACATACGCATGTACGATGTTTTCATTTTTTGTAGGATGTGTAAAACGTGGAATATGGTTTTAACTTAATCATAACAACATATCATCATAAATATGATATTGTATATATTAAATAATCATGAAAACAACATATGAAGAGGTAGTAGAAGATGAAATAAACATCAAAGTGTCAATAAAGATGATTACCTCTTCATTAGTGGTCATCCTTTAAATATAATCTTCAGAAACACATGATTATTATTTTGAAAGGAATATAACCTCTAAAAATGTATAAGGGTTTTGGGAATTAAATATTTCAGGTAATGGTCAATATAAATGGCTCAATGTGGTTTCATTAATTTAGGTAGGAGATTCCCAATTAAAATTGATGTTAGGGGAAATTTTGGAAATTCTCAAAATATTAAATTATAAAAAATAAATTTATCATAACAAATTCATCCAAATGGAAATGTATTATAATATGAAATATTATATGTTTGTATTTACAAAAAAAATTATAATTTAGAAAATATTTGGTATCATTTTAAACATAATATTTTTTATTAACCCCTTGATTAGTTGTTTTTGAACTTATCCTTGTTAACAAACTTTTGAATCACAAAGGGTTAATAATGTTATTGTAAATAGAAAAATAACTCAAAGATGAAATATTTCGGATTTTTTAAACTATATTCAATTTATGTGGTGTAAGAAGATATTTTTTTTAATTTTTAAAAAATTAATAAATTATTATATTGATAAATTATTATTAAAGTTAATTTTTGACATTATACATTGAATTTTAATTCACACACATAAACAAAAAGTGTAAATTAAAATATAATTCTTTATAATTTCTATAATTTTTAATATGGATATAGAAATTTCATTTCCCACAATATATCATTGAAATTATATCAAAATTAATATTTTTCAAATAATTAATTTTATTTTTCTTCTAATTAGATAAATATTATATTAGAATTTGAAATTAATTTAAAGTAATTATATATTTTCTAATAATTAAATATAAATTTATATAATTGAAATAATTTAATTGATATAAATATAGACATTAATTTTACTTCATATCTTGATTTATTCTTTAAGTGGGCACATAATATATTAAATACCAAAAAGTTACATTTTTTAAATATCTTAGATTTACATAATATATAAGTCATTTTCATGAAGCGTGTCTATTGGGAAATTAAAATATGTACATAATAATTTAATGAAATAACCATATTTACCCCATAAATATTTCTGATCAATTTGAGGACATGGTTATAAGCTCATCTTTTCATTTTAACCCTTATTTAAAACCTTTAACTCAAACAATGATATCATAGAATTTTTACTCATTAATGGTTAATATAGTTATTATAAAATTAAAACAACCAATATATAGATCCTGAATGAAAACTTAAACTATTACCAATTAGTTGGATGAAATTTATATAATTTTTAATTTTATATCATTTAATAAAATAATATTTACTATCAAATATACAAAATGTAAATTTTAATGACTATTGATTAATTTGACTTTACTAAAATAAATACCACAAGATAAATTAGAAAATAAAATATCAATTCAACCTTTAAATGACATAGTCCACTTTAGAATTCATGTATGACCATAAATATGTAAAATTATATTTATTTTAATTTTTTAAATATCATTTATTTGATTTTTCATTAATTAAATAATTATTGTATCACTATTACGCGATCATTTAAAGTAATTATTTCATCACTAAATATTTAATATAAATTAACATTATTAATATTAATAGTTTATAATTAAAATTAATTTTTTTAAAATATAACCTCTAGATAACTCTATAATAAAAATGATTTAAATATAAAAATCATGAATGTGACATCTTTTACTTTTCAATAAATAAAATATTATGAGGATCATAATCACTTCATAATGGAATAAAATGGTAAAATGTCCTAATAATGAATGATTATAGACTAAAATTACATATATAATAAAAATTGGTTAGGTTTTACTTTCATTTTCTAGTCCTTATCATTTGATTATGAATATAAATTACCGAATTTACCCTTTACCTTGGTATTATGAATTACTATGGTTAATATTCATATAAGATAACAAGAAATGGGTTTTTTTACTAAATTTGGACCACAAGAGTTAAAATATAGAAATAATTATTTAAAATATACCATATAAAAATTTTTAAATTTAATTTAAATTTAATCCCGTAAAATGCATTGAAATTCAGTTTTATTGAAAAATGCATTTTTACATCTAATAATCTACTTATAAAAAATTAAGGCATTATTATGAATAATGTTTTATTAATTTTATTATATATATCTAAAGAGTTATTATATTACTTTTAAATCAATTCAAATCCTTATTATACTAAATAATATAAAGTAAATGACAGCTCAATTTTTTTTTATATTTTTCCCTATTCACTGGAAAATCAATCCTTCCGAAAAATTACCAAAAATTCAACGTAACATAATTTTAATACGGTGAATTAAAAAATGATATTGGTTTTATAAAATATATTCTATATAAGTACAAGAAATTTATTAAAATATTTACTCATTAGAATCAATGAAAACATTTTTAAAGAAAACATGATTTTAAAGAAATATAAGGATTTTACTAAAAATTAAGTTCTTATTCAAAATGAATTAATTAAAAAAATTAAATTTGTTGGAAAATTTTTTATTTCATTATATTTTTAAGAAAATCAATTCCCTCCAATTTAATGGATAGGTTTTAATGATCACATTATAATAATTAATTATTCGTTGATGCTTTGTGTTGTATTCATCGTAAGATGTCAATGTGATTGAATTTAATTAAAATAATACATAACATAAAGTATTCAGGTATTTTATTCTCCCCTACATCAAAAAATTGGGTCCTCAAAATGTTTAATTTTTCATCTAAAATAAAATGTTTTGATTTTAAAATTAATTTTTTGGAAAACCACAAAATAAAAATGTTTATAAAAACATCCTCATAGAGAGAGGGAAATGAAAGTGTGATAGTCACCAAAAACTATTATTATGAATAACATATCCTTTTTAGTAAGTAAATATTAACATGGAAGAGAAATAATACTATCATGTTTTGATAGATAGTGAATGAAAACTTGATCGTGAGAAATTTAACCATCCCAAAAATGTAATTTTTGGATCAATTAAAAGACCATTGATTTATCAGTATGAAATGTATTTGAATACTATTTTTGTTCCAAATTCATTTTCATATAGTTGAAGGATTTTTTTAATATACAGATAAAACACTTAATAAAATAATATTACATGATTTCATTCCTCATCATACGAATAATCCCACACAATGGCGTTTCTTTGATCTATTTAAAATTTATTTCATACATTATAAGATGGATAATAAAAACAAATATTTACTACCAAAATTAGTTTTAATGAATACTATTGTCCAAAATTCATTAATTCATTCTATAAATGTTTCTCAAAATCAAAATTTATAATATAAGATATTTAATATGAATGGTGTACAAACAATAATAACCAAAGTTAAAATTAACCAACACCATAAGTAGTTGACCTTAACAATGATCCAAAATACATCTATCCAAATTAAATGATTAAAAATTTAAAAGGAAGGTCACTATTTTTAAAAAATAAATAGAACATTTTATTCCACAAGCAAAAAAAATTGAACTCTTCTTATCACATATCAAATATATGAATACCCTAATCACTTTTAAAATGTTAATGAAAACATGCATGTTTTCTGTAATTAACTCTATCCTTATTCAATAAATAAAATCTTAGATTATCGAATGTATTTCATCAATCCAAAAATTAAATAATGTCCACCATGAATTACTTTGTCATCAAATCGATTGAAATTTTCAAGGAAATATATACTATCCCATAAAAAATATATTTATCATTATTATCTCAACATACAACACATAATTAGTGATATATTTCCCAAATCATGTGTTTTATGAAAGGTTAAATTTCAACAAAAACCCTTCTCTTGGTTACTGGTATTATTAGTCACATTCCTTAAAATCCTTAATAAAGTAGTACTACATTACAATAATTATATATCTCATGATTATTATATCTAGAATATCATTTATAAACTGATTTAAAAATAAGTTTCTTGAATCTTAATATAGAAGCAGATAATCATCCAAAATCATTCTCAGACCATTAACTATTATTTATTATTTTATTTTATAATAACTCTTTTATTTTATATGTCCTTTTTAGTCTCTTCATCATCATTAACATAACCATTAATTGTATAACCTTTTTGATTCTCTTTATGTTTTTTTCCTTATAGGAAATCGATTTACATAATTCCTATACTTTCCATATTTAAAACATTCAATTTCAAATGATACCATAGGGAGACCATTATTATCATATATTTAATTAACCTAAATTTTCATTTTTCCGTTGATATTGCATTCTTTATCTATTTTTCCAAACCCAAAACATCTTTTTATTCTTCTAATACATTCCCATGGGTGTTTTATCTCATAGTCAATATATATAGGGAACTGAATCTTATTTCCTCCATGGTCTTCATCACCAAAGCTATTAGCAAACTATATCCCTCATTTCATTATTTATTACTATAGTAGGTTAAGATGAATGTTATTAATCATATTTCATGATAATTGACTAGGCATAATCAAAATATCTTTTACCCTTGTCATCAAAAAATTTGGTTACTCATCAACACATTGTCTATCACATTCAATGATATCCCAATTCCTTCTAGTTACTACAAATAAATAAAACAAAAATGGAAATTTAAGCATAATAATATGATAATCAAAGTTAGATATCAATTAATCATATAATATATGTCAATTTATATCTAAATCGTGAATCCTTCTTCTCAAGATATGATTCCTTAGATTTAACAATGGTTATACAGGGTCATTACCAAATCTTTAAAATGATTTCAAATACATAGAAATATCCTAAAATTATTTCATATAGTTATATTACCTAATATATGTTTTCATAAATATAATAAATAAAGTTTCTAATAAAATTTCTCAGATTCCAACTATAATTTTCCTTACCCCAGTAGCCCAAATCGGTGGTTAATTTATTACATGAGAATTAGATAGAAGGGATCACACCACAATGGACTGAATAATTATGTATTATTGGTAAAATAGATTCAATCATTAAATTTACATTTCATATTATAATATTAAATAAACATATAATTTTCTTTTAGAATTCTATTATTACTCTTATTTTATCACTACATATCAATCACAATGCACTTACTCATATCATAGTGAAAATAGATCACACTAAAGTGGTGAGATCAAATTATCAATAAGGGTAAGTGTAATGAAAATCCTATTAATTAAAAAAGAATAAAAAATATGGAAAATTGAATAAATGAAACAAATTCCTTTTAATCAACAACGCGAGGGTAATATGGATGGAATAAAAGATGACATAATTAGAACATATAAATAATCATATTAGAATGAAACATAACCATGGATATATACTAATAAAATAATAAAATAAAATTTAAAGAAATAATATCAGAATGTTGGAATAAATAACATAGTAAAAAATAAACATATCATCAATGTTTTTCTTCAATGCATCATATATAAATTGGTAAGGCCTCAACCAATACCCAAACTATTTTGTCTTATGATACCTACTGATACATCAAGAGGATATAGTGGGCATTCCCATCACATAAAATTTCTAATATAGTATTAATATAAATGGGGGTGAATCATAAAAAATAGAAATATTCAAATTTAATCTAGAATTTGACATGTAAATACTTGCCTATTCAATAAACATAATCGCATCCCACCTAGAATAATATGGTTAATGGTACCAAAATAGCACATCTACAATCAAAGTAATCATAAAAAAATAGAAAGAATAATGATGATATTAATACAAAATCTCCTGAATATATCAAAAGTAAATTAGATTTTTACGGTCATTTATGAATGAAAATATCATTAAAATTAATACTGAATAAAATATCATTTTTTCACTTTTAAATTCACATTTAAATGTATTTTTTTTTCAAAAAAAAATTAGAATACTATTATTGAAAATCATTAGAATAAAAATTATTATTTAAAACATTTTATTTGTCATGATTGATTGAAATTATAATAATTTTATACACATTAAAACAATGATTCATTTAACATTAATGGTAAATTAAAAAGAAGATTTTTTTAAATATGATATGCAGATTCATTTCTAAACATTTTTGTTAAAAATATAAAAGGGTTAAAAATGAATTTAAAAAATAATTTGAGGATAGTAAAACCATTTCCATAAATATTTTTATAAAAAATGTGTCTGGAATATAAATATTTTTCATTGGAGACTGAAACATAAGGAAAACCTATGAGTGATGAGATTGTGAAATAAACCCTTAGCTCACTATCAAATTTTTTTGTACGTGTTCAAACCTCCAATATAATAAATATAGATTTATTATACATATATTATTGAAATAAACTCATATATATTATAACAAATATTATTTACTTATAATATTTTGTAACATGTATTTATCAAATCATTGTTAAAAAACTATTTCAGGTGGAAATAGTTGTAGTTTTATTATATGTTTTAGTTTGGTAGTTCGAGGGTTTATAATTTATCAAAATTACATAATATCCAGAATATTATTCAATTTTTAATTATCAAATATATATATATATATTAAATATATTTATATTTAGATTTATCCATAGAGATAGAGATAGAAAAAAAAAATTACACGGTTTATGGAGATGGTTTGATGTACATACGCTTGAACACTTTTCTCATTTTATCCAATGGATCGAAATAAAAAAATATTAATTTTAATTAATTATTTTTGAATATATTTTAATTTATAAATATCATTTAGAATCATTTATTCCATTTTTATAACTAAAATAATATGAGTGAAAAAAATTAATACCACTGATGCGTGGAGATGGTAAGTCATATGTATGCAAGACTAATGATTTTGTTTATAACAGGACGGATAGAAGGTGAAATATTATCTTACAGTAATAATAATAATATATAAATATATATATTATATTGTATTTATGTCATTTTTCTGGAAACAACACATAAAGATGAATTAGAATAAAAAATAAACATGAAAGAGTTGTTAAAGATGATTGCCTCTTCTTCGGTGGATATTCATTAGATCTATTCTAAAGGGATGTAGAGTTGGGGAATTTTAAGGAAAAGAACAAATATAACATGGATAAATTTTCTTGATACATAAATGGGTAGGATTTGTTCTACTTAAATGGCTCATTGTAGTGTTAAGAAATGAGGGAGGGGCACTTTTATAATTTAAGTTAGGGGAACTTTTTGAACATCGTAAAATATTAAATTATATTAAAGTAATATACCATACTAAATGAATATAATGGGAAATTGATTTCAATATAATATAGTGTAGGGTTATAATATCAAAATATAATAATATATACATGTTTTAGTATCATTTTATACCTTATCTTTTTTATTAATCCCTTGGATTGTTATTTTTTTACCTTAACCAAGGTAACAACTTTTTCAATCATAAAGGGTTTGTAATAATATTATAAATGAAAAAATTACTCATATTATACCATTTATTATGTGTTAAACTATATTAAATTCACATGGCTGATGATAAGTCATTTGTGACTTTTTAATAAATTAATAATTTTTTATTCTGATAAATTTTCATTAATGTCAATTTTTTTTTAAAAATCATATAATTTGAATTTAAAGGCATTAAAAAAAATTAAATTCTAATTTTATGGTTTCCAAACTATATAATATGTCGTATAGTTATGGAAAATTCATTTCACACATTAATCCATTCAAATAATTTCAAAACTGTTATTTTTTTTAAAAAAAAATGATATTTTTTCTATTAATTTTTGTATAATGTATTAGAATTTACCAAGTATTTAATGTATTTATATAATTTATGCAAAATTAAATATACATTTTTATAATTAATATAATTTCACTATGATCAATATAGACATTATTTTCAATCATATCATGATTTTTTCTATGTTGACAGTTTAATGGTATTAAATACAAAGCGAGTGAAAGTTTGTAACTACCTATGATTTAAATAATATATGAGTCATTTACAAGGAAAAGTATCCATTAAAAAAATAAAATACATACATAAGATGATAATGGTAGGTTATTATTTACCCTTTTTTTTGGAATACTTATCTTATGGTTGTTCTCTTATCATTTGGTTTTAACAACTATTAAATCATTTAACTCTTACCTATACTAATAGGGTATTATCTTACTAGTTTAGTGCATCAACCCATTTTCCAGTGTCAATTGTATTTGTCAAAACAAAATACTTATTCTAATCATATGATCATTAGTGGATAACTATATTATAAACAAATAGGTTTCTTATAGGTATTAGAAATATGATTGGATATAATAAAACAAATGAATAGAATCTGTTTTATATAACCATTATACATAATAATTCATTTAAATAAATCAAAAGGTGAATTTTATTTTAAAAATTTATGTCGGTACATTCTATTTTTTAGAAAACAAATAAATGAATCTTTGTGTTGTTTTCTAAGAAATTCTCATTTGGATTCTACCAAAAATTGTAAATGATTTTTTTTAACATGCATGACATGAAAATTATTACTAATTATTGTGACAATGAATATACTTCAATATTAACTAACATTTTTCGAATATTCTTTTTAAAGTTGATGATTTCTTTAAAATTTGTGAAATTTTTTGATTTTAAATAATTAATTTCATAGTAAAATGTATTTTGATAATGTATTAGAAATTATTTTTCAGTTTGGAAAGTTTATTTTTTTATTAAAATTTTTTAATGATTACAATAAGATTAAATTAAAAATATCCAAGTATATTTTTAGTGAAAAT
The DNA here is from genome assembly GCA_963277665.1 of Viscum album. Lineage (NCBI taxonomy): Eukaryota > Viridiplantae > Streptophyta > Magnoliopsida > Santalales > Viscaceae > Viscum > Viscum album. The sequence continues at coordinate 1,893,414,108 of OY728156.1, forward strand.
GAATTTCAGTATTTTTTTTGAACATTTAGTATTAAAAAATTATTTTTTAATTAAATTTATCTTCCTCACGAAAACTACAATGAAATATTTAAAACATAATTGAAATATAAGATGAATTTTTTTGATGTAACATATTATTTAATTGGGGTATGATCTATTTATACCATTATAATTCAGCCACTTTATGGTTTGTGTTTATAAAAACATGATTTTTAAGCAACTCAGTTCTCATCCATGGGTTATACTATGATAAAATTATTTTGAAACCCACTTTTTTTATGCATTATGATTTGATCAAATCATGAAATTATTATGAATATTTTTCCTTTTACATATGTTATTTTATGATGAGATATTTTGAAAACCCATTTTATTTCCTCGGTATTGATATGGTAATTTTTTATGATCTTGTGAAACATATATGTTATATTATCATTACGTTATAGTGGTTACATTATATATAAGAGTGGTCATTAAATTATAATAAAGGATGGTTGTTACATTAATTCATATAATGGTTGTGACTTATATCTCATATAATGCATTGGTTAATGACTTATATCTCATCTAATAGTTAGGACTAGAATTGGGGGTGAACCGAATTTAGGAGGAAAATTTTTCCGCAATGTTGGCCTTGGGTGTAAACCTTGAAAATTCTGATGGTTTGGGGAGTGATACCATTCCATAATGAGAAATGGGCTACCACTGGATATGGTGCTATGTCTCCCCTAGTATTTCTATCCACCCAAGGGATTCCTTGATAAGTCTCAGCAATGATCAACGACTACTAAGGAACAGATTTTCTATGATTATTTTTATGCCACAATTTTATGCGTCATGCCACTGCTATTCTCTCATAAATTTTATTATTTTATTTCATTATGATCCAAATCTTATGAAAATCCAATCATTAGTTCATGACACAAAATTTTGTTTTTTGATATGCTTAGTATGGTTTTCATAAGTTATTTTTGGGATCCAATACCGTTTTTCTGTAGTTATTATTATGCATTTCCATTGTTTACACTTTCTGCGAATCTAAGATCACCCTTTCTTATGTTTACATTAACCAGGTTTTCAATATTGGTTTAACGTTGGGTATTTCTATGAATATTACTATATAGGAAGATAATATAGGAAAAATTTAACATCTATCACCATATTACACGATTATGTTGGACATTTTTAAATGCACTAATCTATTATAGTCCCTATGCATTTATTTTTTTAATGTAATGAATATTAATCCAAAAGGATATAATATTAAATTATGTGAATCCTCGGTTACTATAATTGTTATCATTATAAAGTACTATTAATCCTTTAGAATCCAGGATGGAAGTACAATAGATAAATACCTAGAAATATTTATAAGTGTAATTCAATGCACTTAACTAAAGATAAGTCAAAGGATGAGTACAATTATAGAAACATTTCTTGTAATGTTTTAATGTAAAGAGAAACTGGTTTCTAATAAATTACATCCCAATATATATACTACAAATAGATTTGGCTCACGCATAATTTTACCAAGGGGTAATAAGTCTAAAAAGGGTGCATTGAGATAGACTTGATCGTTACCCAGTGAATGAAAACAAACCGTTCTATACACCTAGTTTGACACTCCCAATGGATATTACATTGATGAAAAAAAATTATAAAACATAATTAATGAATTAAATATAAAATGATCATGGATTTCTGAGGTTAATCCTAAGGAATTATACATTTTATTGAAGGTGTCATGGTTTAGACATCCTCTATGTATTTTTTCTAATGACATTGTTTTCCACTATGAATAGTGCAACTTTCATTATGCCTTTTTTATTCAATGGTAATAACCATAAAAAATTTTATCGATATTGAATGTGATGTACTATTTGTTAATGAGTATTCCAGTGTGATGATTAATCGAGTAACTGATGTTTCATTAATTAATAATCAACTATCATGGAACATTATTATGTATGTGAACATTAACGACTCTAAAAATCCCCAAATAAGATAAGGATATAGTTTTGTAGGAAATTGGGTAATGGATACCATGGAATAAAGAATATTATATTTCATTTATTTCAATAATGTGGGAAGAATAACTCAAGAGAATGCCTCGTTGGAATGGGAAGTTGTTTTATGTGTGGAAAATAGTGGCACAAAACTAGTAATTTTAATTTAAAATTTAAAAATTCATTTAACTAAATAGATGAAAATAATTTTCTCCCTATGATTTTAGTTACTATTAAGTGTTTTAGATGTGGAATTTATTGACATTATAAAAATAATTATATAAAGGGGAATGCTTAGGAAGAGAATCTGTAATGTTGTACCAGTAATGGTTTTCTGACAAATGATAAAGAGACATTAAATAACATATGAAAAAATAGGTATTAAGTAATAAGACTCTAAAGCATAGTTAATGTATTAAGGATGAGGTAGAATGATATAAATATTGTAATATTTCAACTAAAGGATTATGAAATATGATAATAAAATAGGTTCAGGATCATGGAAAACTCATTCCTAATTCTTTTTATTGATAAATATATAAGGTGGAAGTAAAAGGGTTTTTGCAATGATGGAAATGAAAAACTGCACGTGCATCCAAATAAACATTAGGAGAACATAAATCCATAGAAAATAATTCCATCATGAGGCAGCCCCCAAAATTACTCTCTTTGATAGAGAATCTACAACCTAGTTGGGCAGCCTATAAACATGAGTGACATCTAGGTAAAGATGCCTAGTGAACTAAATATATTTGATCCATGAGGGGTGAATTTTCTAGGACACCAATATGGAATGATTCTTGAAGATATGAAATTCAGTGGTGGAGTTAGATCCCCCCCAAATATTCCTTCATCCATGATGAGTGGCATACTTTATTACTTTGATCATAACCCATAGTTAATCTTTAATTATGTAGAAATTTTCAATGTAATTATAGAATAAAACTTTAAAAAATCCTTGATTAGTGGGAAAAACACCACCACATCTCGAAGGCCCAAGTACACCTGAAGCTTCCCTATCCACATTAAATTTCATCCATATTAGAATCAGTAGAATCCATTATATGGATTTAATGACCATAGGATTCATGATTCATTCTATTAAACCAAATCATTTCATGATAACCATGTCATACATATGATTTATCATTGTTCCTATTTGATGTTTGTAGGTAGTAAAAACATCCTTATAAACACCACACATTAAATCATGAGTCAATTAAGTATACTAATATCTAGTTTAATGCCAAATAATACAACCAATTGTATCCAGAACTTGCATGATAAGCTACAAAACAATGATAATTTTCTTTACATATTCCTCAGCCTGCAAGCATAAATAGTATGAAGAGGCCAGTTGAATTCCCAATCATTGGAGCAGACTATCCATATGTAGTCTTCCTTTATATAGCCTCCATAACATCATGTAACTTTAGGGAGAAATATAGGAGTTTCTAAATATTTTTAATCATATAGGGGTAGTGGAGTTCCCCTCACACATATCATGTAAACTCCCTGGAACAAAACTGGTCATTGGAGCTTGGAGTCCAAGACATGGAATATGTATCAGTGTACATGTAATTATGATGATAAAGTTTTATATCAGAAGGGAGGCACCATTTACGATCAAAATTTTATTGTGCATTAGTAATGAAATAGAGCCCCATAAAAGGGGTATCAATCATCACTTCATTATGAGGTCTCGAAGCCAAGGTGTAGACCAAACATTTAGGTTTCACTATTTACAGACTATCCATTAATAACATCACATAAGCTCTAAATAAGACTATATAATGGAAGACCATATAGGGGTGAAAAAATAAATTGAATGGGAATTTTCTAACATTGATAGAAATCCATGGGAGAGGAAATCCAAATAAGGTTAACTAGATGTCATTAAATTCAAGGTGAGTTTACTGAGAAGGGTACCATTGAAGATCTTAAGGTATTTGATTCTCATCCCCCACCACATGTCAATGAGATTAATAAATTATTTTTTAGCCATAGTGTTTATTTTCCTATAATAAATGGATCCATTATAGATATGATTCCTGATCAACACTTTTGTTTCATTGATAAGACATCTAGGTCATCTATAAATAGAGAAGGATTGGAAAAACATTGATGTGATGACCAAATTGACAAGAAAAACTCTCCTTTCTTGAGACATGGAATTCTCTTTATAGGTGTTCATCTGAGATATAACCATAGATTCTATATTTTCAAAATAATATATTTTTACCTTTCCCTAGAATAAGGGTAACTCAAGGTAGTTGAAGGGGATAACACCTTTCTTAACTCCAAGCATCCTATAAATTTTATTTTATATATATATAATAATACCATTTAATAACACCACAAAATACTTATTACGGCTTAACACCTTACCATAAGCCTCTTAATAAATAGAAAATGTATTTTGGACATATGAAATAGTTGTTTTGTCAGCCTACCCAAACATTAGAATGTCATCATCATAGAGAAAAGTGAAGATTTAAGAAGGTTTCTTCCAGGTTTGATTTTCCTATAAAGGCTAGTTCGAGCAAAATAATTACGAAAAAAACAAAATTATTATTCATGAAATGAAACAATAAACCTAATGATGATTTCCCCTTGTTTGAGACCTCCTGAGCATTGGAAATATCCTCTTGATGACCCATTAACGAGAATTGATATTATTGCAACCATAAGAATTGTGTTGACTAGAATAATGAAGGAGTTAGAGATTCCATCTTTCATTATCACTAAATAAATAAATCCCTATTTAATGGTATCAAAAGGCCTTTGAAATATCCAGCTTAAGATCCAAGATTCCATCCCTAACATAATTCCTGATGGTGTTGACACTTTCAAAATCATTGAAGAGACAATTTTGGTGGATTCATTAAGTGGATAAAACAAACTGGTTATTGTTTATAAAATTCCTTGAAATGACCCCCAATCTAAGGGAGAATATTTTAATAATAATATTTTGAATTGTGTCCCTAATAGAGATATTCCTGATGTCCTTTATTTATAGAGTATTTTCTGACATTGTATAAATGTAATTAATATTCCATTCACAAAATCAGCCATCAAGGCATGAATTGAATTCTCTAATAGATTTTATGACATCATAGTCCACAATAACCCTATTAAACATGAAAAACATATTGGTAAACCTATTAGAACCAACCACACTATCAAGGATATGGGAAAATAGGGAAGACATTATTTTACACTCAATAGGTACATCTACGAGTGTCTTTTTTTTCTAATCATCAACCATACAAGTAATATTAACAATCATTTTGTACGTGTAGTGTTAATCATCAGCTGAATATAAGTTTCAAAAGTATCTGACCACATCATTTGAGATATTAGGATATAAGATAAAAATAGCTCCATTAATTCCATGGGATGTGACTCCTTTTCATATCCTTCTATCTCTTTGTAGGAATTTAAATAATTTAGAGTTTTTATCTCCCTTTTCCAACCATCTCACAATATAATGATTTCATGCTATCATTTCCTAAAGATTGAGTATATCATCAAGATTATAAAGATCCTTTATCTAATCTTTTATGGAATAATCCTTCTCATAGTTATCATTTTACCATTGAATAAGTCATTAATCAAAATCCGTAATTTCATTTTCAAAACTGTATAAGGATTTACAGCTCCAATATCAAACCAATTTTTAAACTTGTTGAACTTTCACAGAAGAATAAATAATGGGTGGCCAATGAAATCAGATTTCCAAGTAATGAACTCTCTATATTCAAGGAGAAAAGTCCATGAATTGTTAAATATAATAATAAATGTATAAGACATTAGGTTTGCAGTAAATATTTAAATAATAATAGGACTGTATTTTGTGTGAAATTTTGTAAGATGCATCAAGATACATTCATAGTTTCATTCCCATAATCAATGCGGACCAGGCGTCTATAAAATTTACTAGCATTCCCTTCATTGAGTGTGTACCTTCTCCATGTGTGATCACCCCCATATTCTGAACATGAACCGACTTACAATTATCAAAACAAGAAGAGAAATTAGAGGCTTCCAATCTATTTAAGTTATCACCAGTTTCTTCACAAGGTCGAATAATAGTGTTTATGTCACCCAGATCCATCTAGTTATGAGATGTTTTATCATAAATACCAATCATATCCTAGAAAATTTCCCCTCATTTAGGATAAGATATTGAATCATAAAAAATTAAAAGGATATATAAACACCTTGAATGAATATGTCAACCAAGACACATTGATGGTGGTTAGTGAAAGATTTAATGTGAACAATCTTATGCTTAAGAACCCAAATATCTTTTACTCCACTATTGTTCACATTATATGTGGGAGGTGAGTATCCAATTGAAGCCCAATTGAAAGAATTTTTATTTTCAATCCTCATTTTTGGTTTATAAATACTAATCACCAATGGTTTTTTTGTCATAATAAATTTGTTGAGGGCTTTGACAATGGGATAATTCACAAGCCACTAAGAATTACAAAATAGTATCCTCATTTATTGAAGGATAATTTTACTCTGGTATAAGGCCCATATTTCTTTACAGTATCAAATTTAATTTTTACCATTTTTCCCTTTAAATATAGGAATTTATCAACCTTCTTAGTGGAGGGGGGATGAGAGAGCGGTATCTCACAATAATGAAATTATAATTTTCTACTGGGAGGAGTAAAATTATTGAGATATTGCTAAATTACAATGATTGTGTATTGAGAACTTCTTCTCTTGAGAGATTTTCCACAGGGACCTAAGGGATGGGTTCCACCATGAAATATAAATCCAATACCTTAGGTTGGGATTATCTAACTGTTTGCATAAATTATTGTGGTTGTTGATCTTTCTGAAGTGTATCCTTTACCAAATAAATGTCCATCCCTTGGAAAAAATCACCCAAATCAAATTTCTATTATTTTATCGAGACTCCATTAAAGTGGGATGGAGTAGATGGGTATTATAATGTTGAATTATAGAATCATACCTTGGTATATGTCTATAAATCAAAGTGATGGGATGAGAAAGACACTATTTTTGATCCAAATTCTGAGATGGACCAACGGTCTGCACATCACCAATCTTTTGTAAAGATTGATCATCACCCAGAATCACATTATATAGAACAGATTGATTCTATATCTGCATCATGCCAGAACTATATATGGTGGGATCATCTCTATCACCCATCATAGTTGTATTGATGTCATTGATATCATTATTGTATCTCCTCTCATCCTCGTATTCATGCATATGTGTATGGGAGTCAGGATCATCATGAAATAAAATGGTAGATAAATTCATGTCAACTATCATAATAGGGGTTCCAATCTACTGAATGTTTAAAAAAAATTTAGATACCACTATCTTCCCCAGTCCAAAAAGAGCATCCACAATGTCATTTAAATCAAAATACCCCATAGGAAATATATTTACATCTTTATTATCCTTCTATGTTTGGGGGGACACCATCAATTTTCCCATTATCCTTAATGTGGGATGTCTCTCCATAATAATTTTCAAAATAAGAGGGAAATACATTCCCATTCACTTTGATATAGGTCCATCTACAAGAGGATTCTTTATAACCCTTCATGTTTCAATGACTACAAACCTAGGATTTTTTTGTTATGAAACAAGGTGAGAAAAACATTGCATTCCATGTATAATTTCAGTCTTCATTCATAGAGGATGTTCAACATGATATTATCATCACTCTAGGAAAGAAACACCTCTTGAACCATGTTTGAGTCTATTTGAACCTCGACGAAGACTATAGAAAAGTGTCCAAATCATAGATTATTAGTTTTCCTGTCAATTACAATTGGATTTCTACCTAATGAGGAAATATCCGAGAGTATCCAAGGATTGTAGTATAACCATTTGAGCCTATAAATGTGAATATATACATGTTTATGTGTATTTATTACATTTAAGTGGTCAAATTAACGATCCCATTCATGAAATTACATGATTCTAGGTCTTATAGGAATTGACCCAAAAAACATGGCACACCGCTTGAGCTCCTATGAGGGGAAGACCACATGTTACTATCCCTTTCCCATAGTAGTCATGCTCATGTACTTAAAACCCCAAATCATAGAAATTATCATGAATAAGTCATTAAATCTCCAAATTTCCTCACCTTTTGTTGTCCATACATGCACAATTATTGAACATTTATAGAGATTTATTCTCTCTTTAATCACCTCTTGATTTCCAGACACATGAGTGAAATGAGCTTTTTTTAAAAATCCTTCCCATAGGATGAGTGCCAAAAACATTAAAATAAAGACCTTATGCCAATTTAATGAAATTTGTAATGTTTTTCATCAAACCAAATGATTCTAAGGTATCCTCATGTATTAATTAATATTTCATCTTGGGCATAGAACGATGAATCTATTCATTGTATCCAAAGCAATTAGGTTGAATGTAGACTAGATCTACCTTAAATCCCTTTGAAACATCATTAATTTTGATCTGTGTGTAGGTTTTATACTTGTGAGCATTATCACATGATCCACCATCAAATTATGTTACATGAATTATGAAAAATATTTCTATTGTTCAATATAAGTTATTTGTTAAGGATATGCAATAATATGATGAATAATACAAATGACCATTAAAAGTTATTTAAGGGAAGAAACATTATTAATGAAATATAACCCTTAATATGTTCATGTGTTTGAAAATATGGTGTTTTTTAGGATATTGAAAATATTGATTTGGATATAGTATGTTGGTTAATATTTATTACCTCAGATGTGATAAAGGATTTGTTGAAAATGTTGTTTATCTTATCAATATTGGAGTTTAAACCCATTTTTTATTTCATGAATATATCCAAAAAAATATGTTTTACATAAGGAATGAGTATTCATGTATGTTTTAGATAATGTTCTATAATATTACATTTTTTCAAAATGTTTCAAGACAATAAATGTTTATTGTATTATCATTTTTGGTATGTGATAATATAGAGATTCTTTATTATATGTGGGAGATTGATGTCAAGTAGATTTTGAGAAATTTAGTAAACTTCTTTATAAATTTCTAATTTTCGAATGGTTATAAGGTTAATGATTTTTCGAATGTTTTATTTTTAAAATAATATTATGTTTTATAAATCAATTTATTAATTCACCTTATGACGATATATCAATATTGAATAACTAATGAAATCCTTTTAATCTATATACAGAAGGATTTAATTATTATTTTAACATTGATATTATTTATTTCATAAAACATGAAAAACTCATATCTAAAAGAAATAGATGAAGTGGAAATTGATTAAGTTATTGAAAAATGATGACATTTTTCCTATGACATATAATGATATCAAATATATACATTTTCATATTTTCTCAATCTATATGTAAAATAAATTTAGAAAAATTAGGAGAAATATCATGAAATAGAATGTTGTCATGTTATCATAATTTCTGATTATATCATGGAACTTATTCCAAAATATTTTTTTAATGGATTTATTGTTGATTACTTTTTAAAAACATGCTTTTTTCATTCTACATCAGTATTTGGATGTTATTTTTCTCTTATATGTCTATGTGTTCACTTCCCCCGCCCCCATACACCATATTTGAGATACTAGTATGTGTTATTCTATATGAATTTCACATGAACCACATTATTTTACAAGAGTAATTATTATAAACAAATTTTACAATTTGGGTTTCTATGAAATAATTTTAAAGTGTTAAACATTTTATGATTGAGATTAATTTCTATTAAAAATCTCATTTTAATAGAGTTATAATGTGACAAATTGAGATTTTGTGATATATATTGCCACAAAAGAAATTAATATTTTTGATAAATTGAATTTTAAAAAACAATGATTTTATATTTCATTATATACAACACTATTTTTATCTTATGTTACATAAAAAACTATGTTTGTATTGTGTTACACACAATAATGAGTTTATCTTGCATTACATTCAACAATGAGAATAAAAAAATGTGAAACACTATTAACATAAAATTATCAAATATAATACATATCACCTAGAAGTTAGAGTGGTGAGTATGAATAATATTAACTGAATTATAAAATTATATGGTTTTAAAATTAATATACCAAATGTTTTTTGGTGACTAATTAATTAGAAATGGAAATAATGATTATTGATTGAAAATAAAAGAAATTATTTTACTGAAATCTATTTTAACGCACATAAGGAAATTAACCTCAATAAAATAAATGAATCAATTTTATTGAATGATTTTAATAAAATTTTTATATAATATTTTCAATGAAATTTTTAAAAATAATATTATTTTTTTCTATACATGATATAAAAACAAATATGATTTTATTCTTAAAATAGTATTTTCTAAAACATGAAATTTTGTCTCCATTAGAACACATATTAAAATTAAATTTTAACAATTTTAGAAAATTTTGATGAAAAAATAAATATAAATTTCAAATTTTAAAATAAAAATTTTATCAGTGAACATTTTTTATATTTTTCAAAAAAAAATTCATTTTTTGAAGAATAGATAAAAATTAAAAAAATTATATGGAACTACCTTTTCATTTAAATTATTTATATAGTATTTTTATATTTTAATTTATATTTAAAGTAAAATTAGATAAAATATATAATTATTAATGTATTTTATTTCATTTCACTAATTTTAAAATTTAGTTTTATTATAAAAATGTTTAAATCTTTGGAACATTTTCTCTTTGAAAACCCATTTTCTCATCACGTCTGTAGGATTAATTTAAAAGTAAAACTTGTTCATTTTTTAATGGAATTTGAAAAAATGGATTCTATATTATGAATAATAATTATTTATATTTTATAATGTGATAATAATAATTTCTAACACAAATTAATAGTAAAACGGTAAATAATATTTACCATGATTATGATAAAATTTTAATTACATGTGGGTTAAACTAAGAAGATAAGATTTATAAATTACATACAAACTTTTAAAACACCCATGTTATGGTCATATTTCAAATATATATATTATAGTATAATTATGAACCATTTTTTATCCTATTATAATATTAGAAACATTGGAACACATTTTTCATTCAAAAAATTACCTGTTCTCTACACACCTCTCTTATAAAATTCCACTAACTCTACTCTCTTATTCACACATTAAACCAGATTTTTCGGTATATAAATTAACAAATAAACATCCATAAATCCATAAAATCATCAAATAATCATTATTTTATATATAAATACCACCTAATAGGGTGTTTGATGCAACCATATGGAGGATACCTGAAGAATAGGTAGCATTCTTCTGTGAGCGTTTTTATTTTATTCTTTCCTCCAAATACTTAAATTATTATTGATCCATGATGATCAAATATCCTAGGTATATTACATATAATTATGCATTGTTAATTAAATTTAATTACTTACAACCATCTACTATTTCTTCAAATTGGTTATGAAATCATCATTTATGTCTTCGGCAAACTTCCGTCTCATGAAGCGTTGTTATTCGTTTTCACTAATGATTTACATGGAAGACGATAGGATAAAATTAATATATATATATATATTAATTAATTATGATATTAATAACATTTCAATATTTTGTAAATTATCATATATCATAATATTTCTTTAATTTCCACTCATCGAGAGAAGATAACATTGTTTGGGTATATGTAGACTGTCTGCTTCTCGAAGCGATTTGAATCTCCCTTTTCATCACCACACCACATAGATGTAATTTAGAATTATATATAAATGAATTATATCTAATTTATTTTTAATTATCATTTTATAAATATAAAATATTACTTACCTTCTTTCCATAATTATCTTTGGAAAATGGAATCGATACCCTTGTGTACATAAGGTCTACCGTCTCCATGATAGTAACATAATTTATTTCTCAAACATATATTAAATTATTCATAATAAATTATATTTTATATATTAAATTTATAATTATTTAATGATTTTTATTTTTTATATGATGGAACCATGTCAGATTTAATAGGTCCCATGTTAAAGAATCAAAACATATACAAAAAACAAAGCGGTTATTACTCGAAATGTGACATTTAGGTGGAATTAAAAAAAACTGGTAATAAATGGAAATAAATAAATAATATATGTTATTATATATATATTTATGGTTCATTAATATATTTATAAATAACTTTTATTTATTATATAAATTTTTTGAACATGTATCATGGAATTCATGACTCAAATTCGGGGATTTGTAGTCTCTCTTTTATTTACGGGAGGCAAATAAAAATTCACTAGTAATTTATTTTTTATTGTGTATATATTTAACCTTTTAAATATTATATCATGAATCCTATTATATTCATGATTTTTAATTTTTTATCTGTTTATATTCATTATTAGGTATTACTATTAAAAGGAATAATAAAGAAGTAAGAGTTTTTTGTCTCAATTTTACTTCTCTGATACACACACTATATAATGCACATTTTTTCCCTAGGTGTATATTACTATCCCTTGACATGTAACATAATGAATTTATTTTGAAACATTATATTTTAGGTTCTATTTTATGTTATTCCTCCATGGTTCGTATGATTCGATGTTTTCAAAGTGGTAGTGATTTTATGTTTCAATCTCATCATTTACAAAGAATGTTTATGATTATGTTTCCAATGATAAAATATTCTGATTCATATCCCAAAAAACACATTAATTTTTATATCCTATGGTTATTAATTATATTTTCATGTAATATTTCCATTTTACCACACTTTTTTAGTTAAAATAATTGAGATTTTTTAATAATATCCATCTTTAATTCATTATGCGGCCATAGATCATATTTCCTCCAAAACCATGTTTTATAAAGATATTTTTAAAATAATTATTAAGTATATTAATAGGGTTTACTAGTAAAATTCTTACCTAAATTTGAATTATTACAAAATAGTTTTAAAGGATGATTCATGTCTTTTTACAAACAATGCTAGTTTGGAATATACCATAATTGTGAAATGAATATTTTTTATATGAATGAAATAAATAATATTTCACAATATCATGACCTTGAATATATTTGAATAGTCCCTTACAAATATTCAAAAAAAATTAAATAAAATGTTTTCTTAAATATTTATTAAATATGTGGAATTTAAATAAATAATTTCAATTTAAAAATGGATTTTTAAAATGTTTTAATTTTTTTCAAAGTGAAAATACTATTTTACCCATCAATTATTTTTACTTATTTTTTGAATATTGTATTATAATTTTAAAATTATATTTTCTAATAAAATAATTTAAATAAAATAATGTTATTTTAGTTAAAGAATGTTAAATTCAATGAAAATTTAACTTTCTCATGAAATTTCCTATATAATCATTCAAAATCATTTTCCATCAATGATTAAATCCTTTTATGTTTCTAATGCTTTACTGAGGATATAATCTAAGGATACCATTGAAATTATTTGTCTGAACGGTTTTTACATATAATTTAAATGTATTTATGAAAACAAATTATATTACATGGAATGAACCATGATAAAATGTTTATGAATCCTGTTATCATGAGATAGAAATGTCTGGAACAGGGAGTGAACCAGGTTCAATAATAGAATTCATCTACTATGATGGTCTTAGGACTAATCCTTTAAGCACTATGGTGGTTTGGGGTGTGAACTAATTCTACTATGTAAAAGTTGATTCTACTTGTGATAGTGTTGTGTCCCTACTAGGAGTTGTATCCTCCCATGGAATTCCATAATATGTCTTGGAAATGAGACATTAGTACTAAAGAAATGGTTTTATACACTTATATGTGTGCCAAAATTCTATTACCTATGTAAATTTTATTATCTAATAAATCATGTTATTTGATCTACATATGATTAATGACTTATGAACATCTTATATTATGTCATAACTCAGTATTTTGATTTTTTATGTGCATTTTATGGTTTTCATATGTTATACTCACGTACCCATTCCCTTATTCTCATTTTATGCTTGTATTTTTCAATTATTTACCCTTACTGAGCATATAAGCTCACCCTTTCTTCTCTTTCCATTCCATAGGTCTTGATGAGTGGTTTTATCTAGGGTATGTATATAAAGATTAGTAAATGGGATGATCATAGTGGGGATCATTGAAGATCCTACACCATAGTAGAATATTATGTTACATGTTTCCAAAGGCACTAAACTATTGTGTTCATAAAGATTGTTTTTGTTTAATGTAATAAATTTTAAACTTAAATAATGTTATATCCTTGTCTATGAAGAATGTGTATGTATAAAACTAGCTAGTGAAATGGCCATAATGATATTTAGATCATTCCAAGGATTAGCCTTTTTTGAGAGGTAATACTTGTAAATCAATTATTCATTTCACGCGTGTGTTTTTTTCAGTTATATAAATTCACATTAATAGCTGGTGAGGATTATTTCAATTTTGAAAAACAAATAATATACAAATCCTTGATTTACTCCACTCATCGACTTCCACTAATTCTTTGGTTTCAATATCACGTGGAATCAGAGATAATTTCCCATCAATTCTTTTTTTTATTTAGAGATTCAATTTGGTTGAAGACTCTGTCTCATAATTTTGATTATATATATAATTTAAAACCATTATTTTGTGAATAAAAAGTGTCTTCCATGTTTTTTTGTTAAAAAATACTACATATAAAAGGATAAGATTTTTCCTTATATTTTATATTTAAATTTTTATATCCTATATGCAGAAACTGATGGGTTGTCACCTTATGATGAAAATAATACTATGATAGTAGATTATAAAAAGAACCTATATAATGATGTCCATTTTAAAAACACACTATTGTATTCCTTTTAGATTTTTTCTAAATTTTAATAGAATTTTAACAATTAATAGAATCATGGATAATCCTTAAAATATCAATGAAGGTCATGAAAAATTAAAGCAAACAAAAATAAAATTTTGAATAATGAATTATAGATCAATAGAAATGAAGGATGATGAATATATATATATATATTATTCAAAAGGATTAATGAAATTGTTATCATAGTCACCATTTTTTTATATGTCAGATTATACATTTGTTTTTGAGAATATAACTTAAATGTTACTCCAAAAATTAGATACTAGAGTCTTATATCTAAAAGATAAATATCTAATAATAAACCCTCTTAATTAAATATTTTTTTTAATTTCTTTTGAGATAGGAAAATATAATTTTTGGAATAATAATGTCCATATATAAAAGTAAATATATTGTACATCCTATAAGAAACATATGTATAAGAAGATAGTTGATGATGGTGAATCTGACTATTCAAGTTCTGATATGGAACTAAATTTTAATAAAATGATATCACTTATCTCTAGAAATTCTAGAATAGGCAATTAATGGTTAAAGGGGAAGCATAAAATCCAATGATTACAATGTAGATAAACTAGATAATTCAGTAAAAACTATCGAATGTTATAAGAATATTTATATAGTGGTAAATATAATGATTGGACAAAATGATATGTTGAAAATAAACTATCAAGGGAATGTAAGTCAAGAATTTAATCAAAAGGGAAGTGAAAAAATTTATCGAAATTCAAGATCTATGTTATGAAGTAGTTATTGTAGTGGTAAATAAGTGGAAGATGTGACTTCTAGTGGTATTTTTGAAAGAACTATAATTTATAAGCTGAAGGATGAATAATTAACTAGTGATAGATGTTGTGAATATATAAATGATAGTGAAACTAATATGAATTTTATTTTTGATAAATAATTAATGTAATTAGTTTCAATTATTAAAATGATGGATAATGAGATCATCATTTTTATTTAATAAGGTTAATATTTTTAATGAAAATTATTTTTAAATATTTAAGAATAAATTATTAAAATAAATTGATAATTTTAATATATATCTTAATAATGAGAAGAACGTAAAAATAAAGATAGAAAAAATAGTGAATGAGAAGGGAAACATGTGTCAATTTTTATAACAAAGATTGGTGGAGGATGAAAATTAAGTGAATAATTTTTGATTCAACATCAAGAATTATTTGGAGGAAGTTAGAGAAAACATTAAAAAAATGGTTACAAATCATCAACCAAACTCACTCTATGATCAATTGAAATATCATTATTATTGATGAAATTAGTCACACCTCCATGAATATTATAGACTTTTGAGTATATGTATGATCTATGGAGGTATCATAGGGAGGAAATAACCTATGTATTAGAGTGTGAAATCATAAAAAAAATAACCAAAGCTTATACATGCCCCTCACATCAAAGAATGTAGAATGAATAGGTGAACATGCAATGTTTTAAAAATTAATTTCTAAAATAATTCATATAAAAATTCAACACCAAAATCTATTTACCTGTTTGATCCATCCACCTCATTCTATTTTGAGACTTAGACGTTCCTATTATTGAATGAGTATGTGAAATTGAATCAGTTAACCACATGAAATGGAATCCTTAGTAGGGTATGAGTACAACATAATAGGCCATAAAAAATGTAATCAAAAAACATAAAAAGTTTTTTTCAAAGAGAATATATAATTTCTCAAGGTTAAATATATATAAATTCAACAATTAAGAAATTGAAAACTAAATAAATAAATAAATAAAAATCTCAAGGTATGAGTTACCATGGGGAATAATGTATATATGCTTTAGATAGTGTTCGGGTGTCTATGATAATATCACAATGACTATGCCAACCATATACTAAACTAGGTAACTATACCCATCTCAGGTCTAAACAAGTTCATATTGAGTGTAATATACCATTCACCGGGGCCCTAGAGTCTACACATGGTATGTGTTATCCCAAGAATTAAGCATCATTCATAGCATCCCCCATGGGTTATTTTCACTCAGGGATAACCATCATCAAAATTCATATCCTTTAAAATGAAATTGAATGTAATGGTATATATTTTTAATAAAAAAATATAACATTTAATGATGAATTAGAACCATATTTTTAGAATCAATACATTTCCCATTTCCAAAAAACATTTCCAATAACCACTAACATTTTAAGGATAAAAACCATTTCTAGCCTACTTCCAAAATAAAAAAATACATGAAATAAAATAATAATACTAATTAATATTTCAATAAAATACTTATTTAGAGTTCCTCATTATTGTTAAATTGTTATGTACTAAATTAAAATGATAAATTCTAATTAAAATGTTCGATGGTTGGGAATTTCCATCTCACTACCACTAATTTAACCTATTTCCCACTTTAACCAAATATAGAATTATGAAGAATTTAGAGACATCAAAAATTTAATTCAAAATGGTTTAATAATGGATAAAACTTCTCAACCACACCATAAACTCTATCATAAAATTTTAATATAGTATGGATTAAAATAATTGAACCATTTACCATTTTTAAAATATTTTAAATTAAATTCATCAAGGTGTGATACCTTTTTCATGGTTTCTAGATCATAAACTGTCACCATCATCTAACACGATTCTCTAAGTCAATTAAAAAATTAATAATTAATTACTTTTACAAATAACAATAAATTAATAAAATATATTAAACTTTTAGATTCTAAAAAAATTGTCAAAAACATTGAAAACAAATTGGACTATAGTTATTTGTCAAAGCCTCTATCCATAGAGTGTCAACAATCCCTGAAACACCCCAATCCCCTCCTGGTCCCAAGCCCAATCATTTATCACAAACACTATTATCAATTTAAATTATGTTGGATAAATAAGATAAGAAAACACTTACAATAAACACACTTAATGGAATCACTAAGAGTCCATGAGTAGACAGAGGGTCATGACATTATTTTCATTGGATACATAAATGTTATAGTAGAATCAGTATATTCCACCATGATCCTATGGAATCCCCAATAAAATCCTTGTAATGATAAAATGTAAATTCATAAATGAAGAGAAGGAAAAAATAGGCCTGCAAATAAGAAGGAATAACATAAATTTGTGATAAAACCCATCTGGAACACCCCATTGAGGAGTTAAAGTGGTGATGATGGGGGAGTAAAACCCTTATTGAACAAGGGATAAATGGGTGTGAGTGGGTAGATTCACCCTCTTAATATCAGGGAGATTATTGTTTTACCTTTTTTAGGCTTCATGTGTTCACAACACCTTTTCCATGCTATTTGGTTGATTCATTCTCTAACCATTCACCTCTCATGGCTTGGTCACACGGGTTAACAAATCATTCAAAAAATATGAAGAATGTTCTATCTCAATTACTCAACCTCATATGGTTTACAAAACTATTATACAATCATGTGTGTGGAATTATAAACCTTATAAACATATTAAAATATTTAATTTAATGTTTTTCAAGGTTTTCCCTTTACCATTATCCATGTATGCATCCGTGGTGTAATAAATAAAAATTGATATGAAACTCCACCAACATTAGGGTACACAAAAATTTTTCACTTAACTATATGACTCAAATATTGAACACTAAAAATAATGAATCATAACCTAAATACACCATGACTCACTCAATTACCACACCAACCTTTCAATCATGATTCCACATCTAAAAAATCAGTTTATAATGTTTAGATTCCAATAATTTCTATTCCAAATCCCAAATCAAAATTCAACCCATCCAACAATGAAAAATTAAGAAAGCCCTCAAAATATAAACATTAGTATGACCCCAATGTTTTAAAACCTCTACACATTAATAATTTTGATCCCAGAGAATTTTTGAGGGTTACCCAATAACACTTTTTCCAACCCATCGATGTCAATTGACATCCAAGGTACTTTGTTATGTCCTTAATTGCAAACCACTATTTTTTTGAACCACCGTGATTTCATGGTTTCTTAAGACAAATAAATGATCCAACACTAATCTCAACTCCAAAAAAATATAGGTAATTCTTATAGAGGACCATATATCCTAAGACATGATCACAAAACTAGTCAATTTATCCCACATATAATAGTTCTTCCCGACATAAGCATTCACATATAACTTCAAATTCCAAATCCTCAGCCCATTAATCATATCAATTTCTTATCGATGCTCCATAGAAAAATTATAAAGATTATCCTTTCATAAAATATATATTTCCATGCCAGATAAAAAGGGAGAACAGAGATTTAACACTTGTTCCCATTATTATTTATAATTATATGTTGTAATGTATTAAGAACAATCATTTGAGAACCATAATAACATACAAAATTTCTACAAAAATCAAACTCCATTTCTCAAGACATGTACTTTGTAAACAATATAGGGACACTCCTGGTTTTAAGTACCTTATCCTTTTTATATTTTCAATTTATAATATTCTATCATTTGTTTTCTATATTTTCATGAGTGTTTTTATTATTTTTATAAGTGTTTATTGATGTTTGATATATGAGAATGTTTATTTTTAACTGCATACTACTTCTTGGAAATCATTCAATATGTTTTCGGATTCACAAATTAGGTGCATTGTAGAAGAATTGTTTTACAAATCCATATTCATTCTAGGGGAAACTATGTGATAGGGGATACTAGGATCAGAATTGTTGTCACATAGTTTTTCAATATATTTTATCCAACAATATAAGGTGTTGTAATTCAGATGGTATCACTATATAGTTTTTTCATTGTTTTCTAAGACATGTGTCTTAACCATGTGTCTACCTAGCTGAGGTCCAATGGGGTTCACAAAGTTGTCACATTGGTGGAAAAACTGTGTGACATGACAATATGATGTGTATTTAAAGCCCAAAAAATGTGGGTTTGATTCAGATGAAGGTATGAAAGCATCATTATTATTCTAATACTATAGGGTTATGAGATCTAATTCCTCCCTATAAAACTAATATAGTTCCATTCATTCTAACTAAGAATTATTTTCAAATAAAAATGTTTTAGAGTTGAAATTTTTTGGAATATTTTTGTTCTCTCTAATTCTTATTTTTTTCTTCTTATATATACTATTCACCTCTCTCTCTCTCTCCAAGATATATATCAATTCCATTATGGATAGATATGCATTTTGTGATGAAAATCATTATGAGTTATAATTTGATCTAATGAATGGATAGTGTAGTGATATTGGATGTAGAACATCTATGTGATTCTTATCGTTTATGTATTTCATTGATAGGTAGGTGGATTCTCAATCAATGATACTATTCTATAACATTAATGATTAGTTTTTTAATATGTTTTACATGGTTGTACTATAAAAAATTCTTGTTATTTTTTTGTAGAAACAATTTTGGGTTTTGTTTTTGAAAAACATAGAAAATTGAATGGATTTTGGAAAATTCCCTTTGATTATGATTTCATAATGATGATTTTAAAATTATATCATTGATAAAATTCATGAAAAATGATAATGAAATGATTTCAAGGAAAAATTTATTTATTTTGAAATATTTTGACATGTAAATTAGCATAATTGGGTTTTAATGAGTCACAAATGGGTGTGTACGGTTGTAACTTTCATCGTCAAGGTATGATAGGTTATGGTCATGGATTACCACCATCAATGTTGACACCAGAATTGAGTTTATATGGATGGGTGTGTATGTGTAAACACAATAATGGGTATTACAAATTTGTATGGATAGAAATATTTTTTTTATGTTTTTCTATATGTGATTATACTAATGTAATCTTATGAAATATATTAATATTTTTAAATTATATTATATAAAATGATCTAACCAGTTATTAACCTAGTGGCATGTGATGGGAATTCATCAGGAACACTTATTGAGTATAAACTCACCATATTCATTCTAATTTTTAGGTATTTGAATATTTCATATACCAATACATAAGAAATGGAATGGAATAGTATTTGTAAATATACATTTCTTGGTGATTCTTATGATTGATACCTGCTTCCATTCAATAGAACTAGAACAATTTTCATTTATTTTTTTCTCACTAGCAACTGATGTTTCTAATAGTACACCATTAAAGGTTCAAACCTTTATTTCTAGTTCGGTATTTGATATTTTATTTAATATAACTATCATTTATATTATGTATTACACATAGATGGTAAATAAAAAGTTGGTGGTAAATAGAGACATGTAAGAAAATATAGTTGTGGGGAGTATATTTATCACCATGGGAATATTTAGGAACTCAAATTATGGGAATATGTGGAAGAGAGAAATCTAATTCCTTGGTAGCTGGGTATATCCTAATTAGTACACGAGATCATTTAATTTCTCTTCATGACTGAATATGAATAATAGGTGTTTCCAATGTTTTCCATCCTCTCATAAGAAGCAATATTCTATGGTACCACTTAGAGCATGTCACATATGTAACAAGATGGTTCATCTGTAATGTCATTGACATAATAAATTAAATCACTATGTGTTAGATGTGTCTACTTTTCCTTTTATATTTTCTTCTATGATGGGGTGATCTCACTAGAATAACTCTAATCCCCAAAAATGATCATGTCAAGGTAATTCCTGGTACACTAAAACTCCATGTGTTATGCAACCACATTAATAAATAAAAGAAGAGGAACAAGACACTATGGTTATTTATGTTTCTAATAATATGATCAAGGATGATTACTATGGTCCTTCAATTATGTAAGGTGTTATTATTTTTTATTCTACCCATATTCAAGAGTTAACTAATATAGTTGCATCATTGTTTTTATGGATTCTCTTTTGGTCCATCATATATGATTAAATTTCAATATGATGCTATCTATTTGAAACTTAAAACAACTCTAGAAAAATTGGAGTGTCATGCCTGATAGTGTCCAACATGTACTTTAACTATCAAATAGTTCATTTGGTTTTGTATTTCATTGTTCTCAATATGGATATCTATTAATGGATTTGGGTAATGTAATGGTTGAAATAATTTAAGACTGACATTGACTATTATGCATGGAGATCATGTTTAACTTATTCTAATGGTTGTATGAATCACTTTAAATAAAATTGTGATAGGAATAAATGTAGATATGGACCTTTGGTGTTAGGGTATTGGAATACATCTATTGAGTTGTAACGTCCTGAATCTGCAGCCCCTCCACTGGTGCACCGTACACGGTTCACCACATTACCTCAAGCACATTTCCCCAAATGCCAGAGGCTGCTAACTAGCAGCGAGGGCCTTGGTATGTTATTGGGGAATCATTGCCCTCATTTGGTAAGGTATACAAGGTAAGGAAAATAACAGTCGAAAGCGGAAGTAGTAACCACATACATATCTGTAACGAAACAACGAAAGAATAAATATATTGAAATGATGATAATGATGCAGTAGGTACACGTATCTAAGGAAAACAATAAACACAACAACGTGATGAAATACAACTGAACACAATGTACTCAAGCAATAGAAAATCTAGAAGCATAGCAAAACAGAGCTTGGCCACCTGCTCTCCAACTCCAGACAATCATGTACCGGATGTCGAAGGGCGCTAGCCCTTATCTATACCTACAAAAACAAAGTCTGGTTAGGCCCAAAAGCATCACCCACACAGGGTGTGAGATACAATCCCAGTAGGAAATCACCCAATGATCTATGCCTAAAAGTCAATGAATACAAGGAAAGTAAAAGTGTGGGAAACAGTAAATAGAAAAGCACACAGCAGTTACAATCCACAGTTCTAGCATATAAATTACACAAGTAAATAACCAACAACAAGTAGAAAACAGGTAACCCTCTGGGTAGCTCTCACAACCAAACCACTATAGTTCAACCTACAAGTACTACCAACCCTCTAGGAGGCACACACAGTCTCACCCCTCTGATTCAGCTAAGAGTAGACATTCTGAGGAAGCACTCACCATCAATTACCCCAATAGTCTCGTATCTTACTAATGGCTTTCTCGGGAAGAACTGAACGTCTCATTCCCCTTGTGGCCCGCGCTAAGGAACTACATGCTCTCTGAGGAAGTACTCATCATCAATTCTCCTTGTGTTCCCGCATCATATAAAAAGACACTCTGGAGAAGCCCTTATGTCCATTCTCCCTATGGTCTACTACACTGTGTTCTCACAGACCTTTGTGAAATTAACATGCTCTGCGTGTGTGTATTGCACAAGTAATCCTCATGAACTACATGGCTATCATTCTAAGGCACAATAGCATAATATTATAATAGTTCTACTATCCTACAATTAGGCATGACAACTGAAAAAACTCTTGATAAGAAAAACATACAAGGAAAAGCACATGAACACCATATAAGATATCCAAATTCACAAGAAATTACCTCTACCTAAGAAATCATGAAAAGTAGGAAAATAATAGGGAAAACAGGTAACACAGAATACCCCGTTTAAGGGTATTGGTGAAATTTTCAGATAAATACTCAGAGACTTTCTACATATAGGCACAAACCACCTACTTGGATGCTAGTAGATCAAAATATTTGATCCACATGGGTTGATTCTATTTATAACAAAGAAAATATAATAAAATGAAAAAAAGTTCAACTGATGATAACACAACAAAAAATAGGAATTGGCAAACAAGGCTCTAGGAGAAGGATGGATCACCGCTGCGGTTCCAATACAATCGCCGGTGATCGAAACGGAGAACGGATGGAGGAACGGTTGCTCGGGGAAGATCTGCAGTCGTACAATCTATCTTAGATGAAGAAGAAGGATAAGAATACATTTTAATCGATTAGGTTCAACCCCAGTCTATTTAGTGAAACAAAAAGTACACGACATGTACATTCAGAGTACACGTCGTGTACTAGGTCTTTTTGTACTAGTCCAAAATCGGCCTCCACGTCACCCCTACAAACCGTGTGTGTGGCCCAGACACGGCCAGTACACAGCTTCAAGTGGGAAATGAGTACACGGTGTGTACTCAAAAACTACACGCTGTGTACATAAAAAATTTCTAGAAAGATTCTTTTTCTCAAAAACTCCCTTAAAAGGAAGGATATACCTGAAACGAAGATCCAGGTTCTTGCAAACTTCCCCCCATAAATAAATTTGTCACCAAATTTTCCTAGAGAGGCGTAGAGGAAGAAACCCCAAATAGCTCTGGACACTATGATCGAACATCGGCCTCCCTCTCTGTACCACCCCAAGCATATATGGTACGCTTCTCTTTGAATAATATGATAGTGTGTTGTATGCAACATCGAGTTCTAACACACCACAACCAATCAAACTAGTCGTTATGAATAGTAATACCTAATTTTTTAAATTTTATAAATTTTATCTCTCAAAATAATCTTCATTTTTGGATTTGGAATATCGAATTTAGCCTAGGGTGAAATTTTGTAACTTTTCGGATAACATTTATATTTTGATGAATATTGAAAATTACTAAATTTTAATTAAAAACAACTATTTTAATCGAAATAATTTATATAGATAAATTATGAATTTGAGTGGTTTTAAAGTATATATATAATATATTTTTACAATTTATTACAATGTTGATCATTGTACAAAATTTTACAATTATACCAGACAAAAATAAGTGTCAATCTTTTGATAGTTATTATCTCTTAAAAACAGGCTTTTTGTTTTAACAACGGAAATTAATTTTAAATTAATTTCTGCCACTTCATTGTTTTGAATTTGGAAAAATTGATTCCATATTTGGAATCAGGATGTTTGTATTGTGTAATTAGGTATCTTTTATTTTTAGACATTTTGAATAATTAATTCGGTAAATATTTAATTTACCATGGTTAAGGGAAAATCTGGTAAATAAGGGTTAAAAAATAATATTATAATAATACTAAATTACCCTAAAACGTCTCCTAACCTTATTGGTAGATATATTTCCGACCATGGGAATATTTGGGTTGATTTTGGGACCCCATGGAGCCACTTTTAGGTGATATGGACAATTTATTTTTAATTATGTTAAAATAAGTAAAAAAATGTCAAAAGCATATATCTTTTAGAAAAACAATTTTTACATAGAGTTATAGATGTTTTATTTTCGACTATAAATATTTATTAGAAAGATAAAAAACTTTCCTACATAATTATATTTTATTAATAATTTTTAGACATTATATAATTTAATTTATTTACAACACAATGATGATGCAGTAATTACCATAATAGTGAAAAATTAATATAATTTATATTATGAATACCCAAATAAATATAATTTGATACTTTTAATGAATTAAACTAATTTTATAGGATAATATAACATATTAGTATTTATTTATCTGATTTTTTTCGAAGTAATCATTCTATTATAATTTTTTACAAAAATCAACTATTAAATAGTTTCAAAATTGACATAAAAGAGTCTTGAAAACAAATATTATATTATTAATTGATATTAAATACTTAAAAATAAAATGTTCATCCAAGAATATAATATAATGATAGATGTATCTTTAATGGACCAGTTGGGGGTCTGTTGGATGTATATAGTATGTTTATTAACCATATAATATAAAAATACAAAGAGACAATGTAAAATTGAAACTAATTAACATAAAGTTAATACATAGAGATAAGGATAATATATTAAACCAAACCTATCTAAATTATATTGGATGAGTGTTTTTCGACCCATAACCACCATAAACTTTAACTAATATATTTTGGAGCCATTATAAACCGAATATTAATTTATTATAAATTAATATTTCTAGCTTTTCCAAAGGTTCCCCTCACCCCTCTTATAAAAGGGCACTCCTCCTTCTCATTACTTCACACCTTCAAAGCATTTTGGTTCGGCCATCCTCTGCCCAAATACTCTCCCAAAATCCCTTAATACATCTTAGGGGCCTTATTTTGATCATAAAGCCAACCTAAAGATCCCTTTTGATAAAATTAAAAGGAAGAACCTGCAGAAGAGGTAATGTTTTCAGCACCCTTTTTCAAATTCATTTCTTCTTCAACTTCTTCTTTATTTGTTATTACCATTATAAAATAATAACTCCAGTATCATATATATACTGATATGTTATTATAAACATGGTACATCCATATTTATGTATTCTATACATCATTTTAATGACATGTCACTATACGTACGTATGTACGGCTTACCGTCTCCACGTCGTGGTGTAATTATTATTCGAAACATTATTATTTGGATGGGTAAAATAATGATGCGTAATTCATGTAAATAATAAATATAACATGATAATTATTCTGTATATATAATATACCATCCAATTATATATTATTTTCATATCAAAAGAATGATATTGTCGCTCATGCGTACGTACGGACTACCGTCTCCACGAACACGATGAGATTCACTCTCCATCGCATCCATTCAAGTATAACTATCATTTTATGATTTAAAAATATTTTTTAAGGACTTAATATCATTATTAATATGAATGAGATACAACCTATCCATGACAAACATGGCTTATGTAACAAAACAAATAAAAGAAAATGATTAAGTTACCACCCGAAACGACGATAATTCTAAGATATTATTAACAAAGAAATCTTAAAAGATCATATATGACATCATATTAATATATATGATTCATGTATAATTAAATAACAATTATTTCAACATTATACAGGAGGTTAACCTACCCTCAACCAAGGAAATGTACATGTTATGGGTTTATTTCGCAATCTCTTCATTATCCGAGGTTGTTTATATATAATAATCTACTTGGACTTCTTTATCTACCACATCCATGTTTCTTAAAAATGTATTTCAAAACAATTTTACTATTTACTAGAATATTAGTTAAAGTCATTTATACCCTTTTTGACTTTTATAACTGGTTTATAAAGGAATATTTCTATTGTTTTCCAAATAAGGTAATTTTTAACCTTTTCGACAGAATTAAGGTAAGAATGTTTTTTAACTTATACGGTAGGTGCAACTATTTTCCACCGTTATAAAATCTTTAAAGCTTCCCTTACAAGCTTATAAGAATATTTTCAAATAAAATTTTTTATTTTATAAATATATGACTCTTAAATTATTTCAAAATAAAAAGAGATATATCTCTAAAAAGTGTTTTGATTTCATCTGTGTCAACATCCTTTGATGGATTTTATGCTTATTTGATGTTGATTTATTAGGATACAAAACTTCTATATTGTATTGAAGGTTTTGTAATATGTTTTACTGTTTATGTGTTATTTTTATACCATTCATAGTTTATGGATGAAGTATTTACATTTTGTATGCTATTTTTAATATGAATGTTTATGTTATGTTTAAACCTTTTCATATGGGAATGCATTAGACTTATTATGTGACGGGTGGAGCCCGCTATAGCTCCTCGATGCATCGGTAGGTCTCATTAGACAAACTAGTGTCTTGGCATAGGGCATTGACAAAATCTTATTTGTAGTCTTGGAACGAGGCCTTGGCTATGTGGTTATGATAGTCTGGCATTATGCATTCCATCATTATGAATATGGTTATTGATATTGAATTTGATTATTAGATTAGTAGAATATCCACGTGAATAATTAAATGGATTTATTTCATTTTATTTTTTCCATACTATATTGAAGTTCATTTTTAAAATGATTTTATTTTAGTTATACATTGCCTTAAATGTTTATTCTTATTTATGAAAGTTTCTGCTATATTGTTATCCTTACTGGGCATTTGAGCTCACCCCATTTCTAGGTTTTATTTTTCCTAGGGTATGAAGAAGTAAATTATGAATGACCTGCAGGGATAGTATGAGGGGATAATAGTGTGGTCTATGGAGATTATGTTTCTGTAGTTTTCATTTTATGATGTAATGTAAACCTGACGAATATATCTAGTGTTTCCAAGGCTACTAAACCAATCTGTATTTTGAGATTTGATCTTTCTTCTGATCATGCCAATGTTATGTAATAATGCACTGACTCTGGGTAACTAGGGTCAGGTCATTACAGTTGATATCAGAGGATGTTTAGTACAAATATTGGATGCTAGAATTAGATAGTCTCTGATTAGAGCACATAGATTTAAGATGGGTTTTGAGGATTAGTATAGAATAACTTCATATAATTTTGGTATTGTATAGATTTTTTGAGTTTTCTGATAAATACATCCCTGTCTAGATACAAGCAGATAGAGTTGGCTCTGGAACAGATGTACGTAGGGGTAAAACCCGAAAACACCTCTTTGAGCTAGACTCAAACGGGAACTGGTGCACGACAACGGGCCTTGATCCACTCATGGTTACGACACTCCCGGGGGAAATGCTTAGGATAACACTCATTTTCTTTACAAATCAATATGAAAAGTTTATGAGTATATATTTCTTCAAAGAAAACATTCTTATTGTTATGTATTATATCTATAAATAGTTCAATTTATGTTAAGTGTTTTATAAGTATGGGATTATGTATTTTGATTCATAAACTGATATAGTTTATGCCATTGTTTAGAAATGGTGCCTAGTGAATGAAATGGAAACTGTATCAATGCACACACTCTATGTAGGGATTTCCCTCCTACTCAAGATAATTACTGTGGAGTTGGGGATGCAACTGGTGTCGATCAGCTAATAACCATACTGGGACAACTCACTCAGGTTATGAATAATAACCTTACCCGTATGGAGCACCCTGATCTGCAGTGTGGAGGATAAATGTTAGATCAATTAATGAGGCAACAACCACCAATGTTCAATTGGAGTACAAATCCCTTAGTAGCTGATCAATTGATAAATTCCCTAGAGAAAATATTTCAGGATTTTGGGAGTAGTGAAAGGGAAAATGTTATCATTTCAGTTTACCACATCACTAGAGATGCTGATCAATGGTGGTCATTGATTTAAAATACAAAGGAAGATGATGAAGTATCAAATATAGAATGGAGGGAGGTCAAAGATCTATTTTTAGAAAAATACTTTCCTCATTACCATCGAGCAGATATGGAAAGGCAATTTTTGAGTCTGAGACAAAAGGAGGATGAGAATGTCACAAAGTATGAGGCTAACATTACAAGGATAGCAAGGTATTCTGGAGATTATATACATAACCCAAGAAGTATGATTGATCATTTCGATGATGGGTTAAAACCATTTCTTCTTCGAGCATTAGTCTCACAATCCTTCTCGTCGTACGAAGACATTGTCTCATGTGCTATTAAGACCGAAATGGAATTCTCTAAGTCTTATGACTTTACAGAAAATCATGAGAAGAAGAGATATGCTGATCAATTTGGAAATGGAAATAAGTAGAAGAAGGGAAATGTTGAATATCCATCCTGTGGTAAATGTGGGAAGAAACACCCCGGTACTTGCTTGAAGGGAACATGAGTCTGTTACAAGTGTGGTTAAAAAGACCACCATGCTCGTGATTGCAAAGGGAAGAAGGAATCTTCTGATGTCCAATGCAACAATTGTAGGGAGATGGGACATTATGAAAATGAATGTCCTAAGAGTTAGGGGAACGTACCTAAGAAAAGGCCAAGGGATCAAGGCCAAGCTTATGTTATCACTACTACTGAGGTAGAAGCTTTAAAAGACGTGGTGGTAGGTAATTTAATGGTTTCCTCAAGTTTAGAAAATGCATTATTTGATTCTGTATCATCACATTGTTTTATATCTTCCCAGTTTCCTAGGAAAATTAGATATATCCAATTTGATTTACCAAGGTAGATTTCAGTTAAAACTCCCATGGGAAGTATCATTGCAACACAGTTTTGTGAATCCGTCCCCATTAGAGCACATAAATGTTCTTTATCTACTGATCTCATCGTCATACCTATGATTGAATATTATATAATCCTTAGTATGGACTGGCTCTCGGACTATGATGCGAATATTTATTTTAAGAATAAATAGGTTATGATTCATGATGATGATGATGAGGAACACCTTATCTTTAGAGCAGAATCTTCACCACCTAATTCTTATCTAGATCTACTCCCAGTAGCTCAACTAAATTCAATTATTGGGGAGGAAGATAATGAAATGACTATGGGTGAGGAAAGGAATGTTCAAATAGAGGATGTACCTATTGTGAAAGAATATGTAGATGTATTTTTGGAATATTTACCTGGACATCTTCCAGAATGAGAAGTTGAGTTTTACATTAATTTAATTACTGGATCAAGGCCTATATCGAAGACCCCTTATAGAATAGCCACTGTGGAATTAGTCAAACTAAAGAAAAAATTAGAGGAATTGAGTAATAAGGGATTTATTCACCCTAGTGTTTCTCCATGGGGAGCCCCTATTCATTTTGTTAAAAGGAATGATGGATCTATGAGGTTATGTATCGACTACAGGGAGATCCATGCTATAACAAAAAAGAACATGTATCCCCTACCTCACATTGATGATTTATTTGACCAACTCCATGGAGCTCAATACTTTTCAAAGACCGATCATCGATCTGGATAACATGTGTTGTGTGTGAAAAAGGAAGACATTCCAAAGATAGCATTTCAAACCAGCTATGGGCATGACGAGTTTACAGTAATGACTTGTGGATTGACTAATGCACCCTCTGTATTCATGGATATGATGATTAGAGTTTTCAAGGAATATCTCGATGAATTTTTAGTGGTATTTATTGATGATATCTTGGTATAATAAAAAATCAACGAAGATCAAGAAAATCACTTGCGTATTATCCTGAAGACTCTGATAAGACATGAATTATATGGGAAGTTTAGCAAGTGTGAATTTTGGCTTTAGGAGATTTATTTTCTTGGACATATTGTCTCTAAAATGGAATCTATGTTGATCCTTCTATGACCAAGGCAATCCATGAATGGCCAGCACCTACGAGTATAACTGAGTTACGTAGTTTTATTGGTTTAGCAAGTTATTATCGACTTTTCATCCAGAATTTCGCCCGCTTGGCTAACCCATTAACGAAGCTCACACATAAAAGGGTTAATTTTTTTGGACAAAAGAGTGTCAGGAATGTTTTGAAGAACTGAAGATAAGACTAGTCAATGATATTATATTGACTCTAACATCGGGTTATTATCGGATCATTATTTATAGTGATGCATCGAAGAAAGGACTTGGTTGAGTCCTTATGCAAAATGATATGGTTATTGCCTATGCATCACGCCAGTTGAAAATTCATGAAAAAAACTATCCTACTCATGATCTCAAGTTAGTAGCAGTGATCTTTACTTTGAAGATATGGAGACACTACCTCTATGGTGAAAAATGTGAGATTTATACTGATCAAAATAGTTTGAAGTATATTTTCTCACAAAAAGAACTAAACATGAGGCATTGGAGATGGCTTGAATTACTCAAGGATTATGATTGCACGATACACTAACTCCTGGGGAAAGCAAACACGGTGGAAGATGCTTTGAGCAGAGAAGACCATGGAGTTTTGAATGTGATGAGAATTGAAAGGGATCCAATTTTCATGGATCTAGTGAATATGGACATGGGAATAACCAGGGAAGGTGAAACATCAATGACTTTTCAAATGGTTTTCCAAACCATCATTACTAGAAAGGATTAAGAGTTCTTAGACTGATGATGAAGAATTTCAAAAGAATATTAAAATTATGAATGATGGGAGATTGAGAGACATTGTGTATGAAGAAGAAATTTTGAAATTCAGGAAGAGACTTTGTGTTCCCAATATACCTGATCTATAAAAGGAATTGCTGGATGATGCTCATAGTTCTAATTTCTCTATACACCCTGGGAGCACCAAAATGTATAGAGATTTGATGGAACATTTTTGGTGGGACAACATGAAGAGGGAGATTGTCGATTTTGTGTCAATATGTATGGTTTGTCAGAAAGTGAAATCTGGAAGGCAACAGCCTTTTGGAGTATTGCAACCGATTCCCATACCTGAGTGGAAATGGGGTAATATTACGTTGGACTTTGTCATGGGACTACCAAAGAATCCTAGAAGGAACGATGCAATATGGGTTATTGTTGATCGTCTTACCAAGTCTGCAGATTTTCTTGGTATAGGAGAAGATCTACCACTGGAATGTCTAGCAAGACTATATATTAATGAAGTTGTGAGAATTCATGGAGTACCCCTATCAATTGTTTCTGATTTTGATCCCCGTTTTACATCAAGATTTTGGAAAAGTCTTCAGAAATCACTCGATACTGAACTTCATTTGAGAACTGCCTACCACCCTCAGATAGATGGAAAATCAGAACATACTATTCAAACCTTAGAAGACATGTTGAGATCTTACTCACTTGACTTTCAGGGTATATGGGATCAATATTTACCTTTGGTAGAATTCTCCTATAAAAATAGCTTCCATTCGAGTATTCTGATAGCACCATATGAAGAGTTATACGGAAAGAGATGTCGCACACCAACCTGTTGGGATGACGTTGGTGAAAGAAAACTTGTAGGTCTAGAACTATTGGAGGAAACGATGGAAAAGGTGAAGGTAATCAAAAATCACATCATAGCAGCTCAAAGTAGGTAGAAGAGCTATGCCGATAATCGAAGGAAGGATTTGGAATTTCAAGTGGGTGATCATGTTTTATTGAAGGTATCTCCATGGAATAGAGTCATACGTTTTGGTAAGAAAGGTAAATTGAGTCCTAGGTACATCAGAGCTTTCGAAATTCTAGAATGAATTGGGGATGTAGCTTACCGATTCACAATGCAGCCAAGTCCCTCTAAATTTAACGATGCGTTCCACGTATCTCTGTTGAGGAAATACATGCATGACCCAAAGCATGAACTCACCTATGAGGAATTAGAACATGAACCCGATATGTCTTATTGCGAAGAGCCTGTTAGGATTCTTTATACGAGAGAACAAGTACTGAGAAACCAGATGACGCGTCTGGTAAAAGTTTTGTGGAGAATCCATAAGATGGAAGAGGAAGCATGGGATCCCGAGGAACTTATGATGAATAACCATATGAGTCTTTTCATGTGATAGTATTCTAGAAATTTCAAGGACGAAATAATTTGATGTAAGGGAGAATGTAACACCCCATGCTTCTATTGTACGCTTCTCTTTGAATAATGGGATAGCGTGTGTTGTACGCAACATCGAGTTCTAACACATCACAACCAATCAATCTAGCCGTTATGAATAGTAATACCTAATTTTTTAAATTTTATAAATTTTATCTGTCAAAATGGACTTCATTTTTGGATTTGAAATATCAAATTTATCCTAGGGTAAAATTTTTGAACTTTTTAGATAACATTTATATTTTGATGAATAGTGAAAATTACTAAATTTTAATTAAATACAACTTTTTAATCGAAATAATTTATATTGATAAATTATGAATTTTAGTGGTTTTAAAGTATATTTAGAATATATTTTACCATTTATTACAATGTTGGTCATTGTACATAATTTTACAATTAAACCGGACATAAACAAGTGTCAATCTTTCGATAGTTATTATCTCTTAAAAACACTGTTTTTGTTTTAACAAAGGGAATTAATTTTAAATTAATTTCTGCCAATTATGTGTTTTGAATTTGGAAAAATGGATTACATATTTGGAATTAGGATGTTAATATTGTATACTTAGGTAACTTTTATTTTTAGACATTTTGAATAATTACTTGGGTAAATATTTTATTTACCATGGTTAAGGGTAAATCCGGTAAATAAGGGTTAAAAAATAATATTATAATAATATTAACATACCCTAAAACGTGTCCTAACAATATTGGTGGATACATGTCCGACCTTGGGCATCTTTGGGTCAATTTCAGGACTCCATGGAGCCACTTGTAGGTGATAGGGACACTATATTTTTAATTAAGTTAAAATAAGTACAAAAATGACATAAGCATATATCTTTTAGAAAAACAATTTTTACATAGGGTTATATATGTTGGATTTTAGACTATAAATATTAATAAGAAATCTAAAAAAATTTCCTAAATAATTAGATTTTCTTTATAATTTTTATACATTAAATAATTTTATTTATTTATGACACAATGATGATGTAGTAATTACCATAATAGTGAAAATTTAAAATAATTTATATTATAAATACCTAAATAAATATAATTTGAGACATTTAATGAATTAAAATAATTTTATAGGATAATATGACATATTAGGATTGATTTAATTGAATTTTTTCTAAGTAATCATTCTGTTATGATTTGTAAAAAAATCAACTATTAATTAGTGTCAAAATTGACATAAAAGAGTTTCTAAAAAAAATATTATATTATTAATTGATATTAAATTATTAAAAATATAAGGTTCGTCCAAGAGACTTATATAATTATAGGTGTATAAGTAATGGACCAATTGGGGTCCTATTGGATGTATATAGTATTTTTATTAACCATATAATATAAAAATACAAAGTGACTTTGTAAAAGTGAAACTAATTAACTTAGAGTTAATATTTAAAGGTACGGTTAATATAGTAACCCAAACCTGTCTAAATTCTATTGGTTTAGTGGTTTTTGAACCACCCCCACCTTATCCTTTAAATAATCAACTATGGAGCCATTAGAAATAGAATATTAAATTATTATAAATTAATATTTCTTGATTTTCCAAAGGTGCCCCTCTCCCCTCTTATAAAAGGGAACTCCTCCTTCTCATTACATCGCACCTTCAAAGCCTTTTGGTTCGGCCAACCTCTGCCCAAATACTCTCCCAACATCCCTCAATACAACCTATAGGTCATATTTGGATCCGAAAGCCAACTTAATAAGCCCTTTTTATGAAATCAAAAGGAAGAACATGAAGAAGAAGTAATGTTTTCACCACCCTTTTTCAAATTCATTTCTTCTTCAACTTCTTCTTTCATTGTTATTACCATTCTAAAATAATAACTCCCGTATATTAGATATAATTTGATGTTATTATAAACATGGTACAACCATATTTTAGTATTCTATCCATCCTTTTAGTGACATGTTACCATACGTGCGTATGTACGGCTTACCGTCTCCACGTCGTGGTGTAATTGTTATTCAAAACATTTTTATTTGGATGGGTATAATAATGATGTGTAATTCATGTAAATAATAAATATAACATGATAATGATTCATTATATATAATATACCATCCAATTATATATTATTTTAATACCAAAAGAATGATATTGTCGCTCGTGCGTACGTACGGACTACCGTCTCCATGAACGCGATGAGATTCATTCTCTATCATATCCATTCAAGTATAATTATCGATTTATGATTTAAAAATAATGTTTAGGGACTTGATATCAATCTGGATATGAATAAGTTACAGCCTATTCATGAAAAACATGGCTTACATAACAATACATATAAAAGAAAACGAGTAAGTTAACACCCAAAACGATGATAATTATAAGATATTATTAACAAAGCAATGTTAAAAGATCATATATGATATCATATTAATATATATGATTCTTTAATAATTTAATAACAATTATGTAACCATTATACAGGAGGTTAACCTACCCTAACCAAGGAAAAGTACAAGGTACAGGCTTATTTCGCAATCTCTTCATTATCTGAGTTTGTTTATACGTAATAATCTACTGGGACTTCTTTATCACCCACATCCATGTTTCTTAAAAATGTATTTCAAAACATTATTACCATTTACTATAGTATGAGTTAAAGTAATTTATACCCTTTTTTACTTTTATAATTGGTTTATAAAGGAATCTTTCCGTCTTTTTTCAAACAAGGTACATATTAACCTTTTCGACAGAATTAAGGTAAGAATGTTTTTCTAAATTATATGGCAGGTGCAGCTATTTTATGCTATTATAAAATCATCAAAGCTTCCCTTACAAGATTATAAGAATATTTTCAATGAAAATGTTTTATTTTATAAATATACGACTCTTAAATGATTTTAAAATAATAAGAGATCTTTCTATAAAAAGAGTTTTGATTTCATCTATGTCAACATCCTTGGATGGATTTTATGCTTATCTGAAGTTGATTTATTATGATACAAATCTTCTATATTGTATTGATGGTTTTGAGATATGTTTGACTGTCGATGTGTTATTTTTATACAATTCATAGTTTATGGATGAAGTATTTACATTTCTTATGCTAGTTTTAACATGAATGTTTATGTTATGTTTAAACCTTTTCATATGGTAATGCATTGGACTTAATATGTGACGGGTGGAGCCTGATATAGCTCCTCGATGTATTGGTAGGTATCTTGAGACAAACTAGTGTCTTGGAACAAGGCCTTGACAAAATCTTATTTGTAGTCTTGGAACAAGGCCTTGCCTATGTGGTTATGATAGTCTGGCATTATTTATTCCATCATTATGAAAGTGGTAATTGATATTGAATGTGATTATTCGATTAGTAGAATATCCATGTGAGTAAGTAAATGGCATTATTTCATTTTATTTTTTCCATACTATGTAGAAGTTCAAGTTAAAAAGGCTTTTGTTTTAGTTATACATTGCCTTAAATGTTTATTCTTATTTATGAAAGTTTCCGCTATATTGTTATCCTTACTGGCCATTTGAGCTCACCAATTTTCTATGTTTTATTTTTCCCAGGGTATGAATAAGTAAATCATGAATGACCTATAGGGATACTATGATAGGATAAGTGTGTGGTCTATGGAGGCTATGTTGCTGTAGTTTTCATTTTATGTTGTAATGTAAACCTTAAGAATATATCTAGTGTTTCCAAGGCTACTAAACCAATCGGTCTTTCGAGATTTGATCTTTCTTGTGATCATTCCAATGTTATGTTATAAAGCACCGACTCTGGGTAACTGGGGTCAGGGCATTAGACTCTCCCAAGTATCATCCTGTACTCACCCGTGCTGCCATAGTATCCATACCAAAGGAACGGACCAGCCTCAGAGAACCTTCGTATTGCAATCGACAATTCAGATAGGATGCTCCTCAAACGTTGCGTCCACTTCAAGCTCAACTTACTTGTGCTGAAAGACATGAGATAGGTCTGAAAAGTAACTTTGGAGCTGAGAAACATGGAAGACGTCTTGCATGGCCAGATCCCTCTGAGATAACTACAGCCTATATGCAATAGGCCCAACTCTATCAAACACCTCAAACGGCCCAACCTACCGTGGTGAAAGAAAACCCTATCTCAGAATCCTCTTGTGTCCCAAACTCGGTGCAATAGGATGGAAAACCCAATCCCCAATCGCAAACTCCAGAGGTCGTCTCCACTGATCAGTATAAGACTTCTACTGAGACTGTGTTGTAGACATCTTCTTCTGAATCAACTTTATCTGCTCTGAGGTCTCCTGAACAAGACGAGGTCCCACCAAAGCTGCCTCTCCTCCCTCTAGCCAGCATAAGGATGATCGGCATGGCCTACCATTCAATGCCTCATTAGGTTCCATCTAAATAGTCTCTTGAAAATTGATGTTGTATGAAAACTCCACCAGAGGGATATGCTTCTCCCAATAACCTCCAATGTCTAGAATGAAAGATCTGAGCATATCCTCTAGCACCTAGACCATACGTTCAGATTGTCCATCTGTCTTGGGATGGTATGATGTACTCAAATGTACCTGTGTACCCAATGCCTTCTGAAGCCCTTTCCAGAACCGAGATGTAAAGCGCACATCCCTGTATGAAACAATGGAGTTTGGAACTTCATGCAATCATACAATCTCTCAGATGTACAATCGTCCCATATCATCAACACTGAAGGTCTACTTGATTGGTAATTAGTGAAAAACTGTCGTAATCCTGTTGATGTAAACCCAAATATCATTGTTACATTGGGGTGACCTTAGAAACCCTATCACTAAGTCCATCACAACATCATTCCACTTCCACTCCGGAATGGATAACTACTGTAAAAGGCCGGATGGTTGTTGATGCTCCGCCTTTACCTGCTCAAAAGTAGAACATCTCATGACGCAACCAGCAACATATCTCTTCATTCAAGGCCACCAATACTTCTGATGAATATCCTGATACATCTATGTGACACCATGATGAACTGCCCAAACCGAGGAATGAAAATCTTGCATAAGCTCCTCGCGTATGTCTGGCGGAACCCATACGCATCCTTGGAAACACAAGATCTCATCCTCACCCATTGTCCATCAAGGAAGAGGGTCTTCTCCTGACACAATCTCCCACAGGACTAAGCCTTCTGAGTCTGATAGCTTCCACATCTGTACCCGATCAAGTAGTGTAGAGGTAACTGCTACAGAAGTTAGGAAGTTATGTCCCTGTCTGGCATGCACTTCCTGATGCATCTCAAAGAACAAATCCATAAGCTTCCACTCACTACTATCCTCATGAACTACCTAAATTTGAGTTCTCCTACTCAACACATCTTCCACCGTGTTTCCCTTTCCCAGCATATAGGAAAACTCGAAATCAAAATTCTAAAGATACTCGACCCACCTGCACTGCCTCAGATTCAGGTCACGCTGAGTGTAGATATACTTGAGGATCTTGTGGCCGATTAAGACCACAATGTTCTCTCCTAATAGATAGTGTCTCCAACAGCGTAAGGCATGAAAAATAGCTACCAACTCCAGATTGTGTGTAGGGTAGTTCCTCTCATGTGGAATCAACTGTCGAGACCCGTACGCAATGACACCATCTCCTTGAATAAGAAAAACGCCTAGTATGATACCTTAAACATCACAATAGGCAGTAAAGTTCTTTCCTAGATCTGGAAAGACTAGTATCGGTGCCGACTTCAATCTTCCTTTCAGCTCTTGAATGAATGACTCATAAGAATATGACAATAATATCTTCGCCCCCTTCCTAGTCAGACCTGTCGATGGGGCTGCTAGGCGTGAAAATTCATGAATGAAGCGTCTGTAGTGTCCAGCCAGCCCTAGGAAACTCTATAACTCAAAAAAATACTTTGGATGCTCCCAGTAAATTACAACTCTCACTTTATCTAGGTCTACAGATACCCCTTCCTCTGAGATGACATGACCTAAGAAGTGAACCTAATCCATCCAAAAGTGGCACTTTGAGAGTTTAGCATAAAGCTGATGCTCTCTCAGTGTACTCAAAATGATGTCAAGATGGGTAGCATGGTCATGTTGAGTGTGAGATAACACTAATATATCATCCTTTAAGACCACAACGGAGGAATCCAAGTAAGGATAGAACACTGGATTAATCAATGCCATGAAAAATGTAGGCGCATTCATGAGACCTAACGTCATGACTGTATACTCTTATAGAACATACCTTCTCTTAAAGGATTCTAGTGGTATATTTGATGGTATAACATGCAACTGATGATAACTGGACCTCAAGTCGATCTTCGAGAACACTCGGGCTCCTCGAAGCTGATCAAATATGTCATCGATCCTCGACAAGGGATATCGGTTCTTGACCGTCAACTGGTTCAGCTTCTGATAATCCACACAATGCTGAAGGGTACCATCTAACTTCTTTGCAAATGGGACAGGCGAACCCCAAAGAGAATTACTGGGTTGGATGAAACCCTTTTCCTGTAACTCCTCCAACTTCTTCTTAAGCTCCTGCTACTTAGGTGTAGCAATCCTATAAGGAGGAATGGACACCGGTGCTTCTCCTTCACGAGCTCAATAGAAAATTTAAACTCATGCTTCGAAGGCAAACATGTAATGTCATCTGGAAAGACATACCTGAAATGATCCACCTCTGGAGGAAATTCCAACTATGAAGTCCCCAAATCATCCAGATAAAGACTGGAAATCTGGGCTATCACCCTACCTAGCCCATGATGCTTGATTCCTGCTCAACTCTCCTATACATCTTATTCGCTTATATGAAGAAAAGATTCACCCTCTGATTAAACAAAACTCACTCTGTGGCCATAACAGTTGTCAACATCCTAGAAGGGAACCAACCAGTCCACATTGAGAATGAAATCATAGCCTGTCATCTCAAGGACATAGAGATCCCTTAAGAAATGATACCATGGAACCTCTAGAGGAAACTCTCTAAACTGACATAAACTTGATGTCCTCGTCCCCAAAGGTGTTTCTAGTGTCAACGAGTCGGCAAAAGAAAATATTCAAAGCCTAAGGCTCTCCACGAAATCAACAAAGATAAATCTATGCATAGCACTAGTATCGAAAAGGGCTGAAGATAAAACTGAGGCAACTAAAATCGTAACTCGAACTGTAGAAGGGTCTGGGTCCTTCTCCGAATAGGTCTGCTCCACGGTGAAAGACTAGCCTGCACCACGGCCCTGCGCCCCTGGTTGACCACTCTGAGATGATCCACCTTGTTGGTGCTGAGGGACTGGTGGATGATCGCCAAGGCCTCGACCTCCAACTCTGCACAAACAGCCGGAAGAACTCTAGATCCCCCACTAGTTAGAAACTGGTGGTGCTGCTCCTGAACGAGGTGTCATGGAAGAACATCGGTCACCAGCTACTGGTGAGAAAACTTGGAAGAAATGATGAAGTTGACCCATCTTGCCGCATGATCGGCACTCCATTGGGTCTCTCTGGCACTATGGCCTCGTGTTTCCTGACCAGCCACACTGGTAGCATATATCCTGGCTTCCTGACAATGCATCTCGCTTCCTTGGATCACCAAGCTTAGACTCCCTGCGGCAGTTCTTGATGTCATCGGGAGGAAAACTAGCTCTGGAAGAAGAACCGCCCTATATCGCAACTCCGAAGTCTCTCAGATTTTTCTCTGCAATCAGTGCCTAGTTGACGATGGACGTGATGGAAGTCAACTAAAAGAGATTCACATGCGAGAGGTTCTCCCGCTTGAGACCATCCTCAAACTTGCTTGCCAAGAACACCCCACTCCCATCCCGGAGGGGTGTGAAATGCTGCATCTTGGTGAAATGAGAAGAATACTCCATGACAGAATGAGTATCATGCTCTATGCTCATGAACTCCCAGGCTCGGTCGGCCCTCAGGGTCTCCGGGTAGAAGTAGTCGTAGAACAGGTGCTGGAACTCCTCCCAAGACATAACCTTCGGATGACCCGCCTATAAGATCATGTCCCACCACCTCTTGGAGGAATCTCGGAGAATGTAGCTATCCAGCATGACCTGCCTCTCTGGAGGTGTCTCTAGATGCTCGATGATAGTCAGCATGGCTTCCAGCCATGAATCTGCAACCTAAGGTCCTGCTTCCCTCGATAATGTGGGAGGATGATGCTGCTAAAATACCCGCGTCATGTCTTCCATAGTTGAGGCAGGTGGAGGTTCTCTCTGAAGGTCTGCATCATCCTCAAAAAACCTTCCCTGAACTACGCATCAGTGCATGCAACTGGTATGACAGTCGGTGCCAAGGCTGGCCCGACTGGAGGGTCAGCAGTAAGTCCCTGATCAGCCATATTAGGCATCTAATCACTTCCAGACGATAGATGTACCACCAGAGGACGTCTCGGAGGCATAGCCCTGAAAGATTAAAAGAACACCATAGATCAGAATTAACATAGACATAGAACAAAAGAGTACAAAACGGGAACAGTGGAATGAAAACACACAAGTTTAGAAAACACTACTACACGTCGTGTCTTCTTAATCCACTGACATATTCATGTACCCCTACCCTACAGGTGTTATAACTCCTCAATCTACAAGGCGTGTTGACCCAACACTCAGCATGTACATGGATATTGTTCCCCTTTTCGAGTCTCCTTACACGGCTAACCCACACGGTCTGACTTAACCCGAGACTACACGGCTTGTTCGGAACAAACATGACATATAACAGACATGGCTTCTACGGCCCATGTTTTTAAATACACGACCATCTACATGGTTGACCCTTATACGGCTTGTTCCGCACAAACACGTCATGTATAGGTGAAGGTGACACCATCCAGTGTTGTTCGTGACCCGCCCGGGTACCTGATCGAGACAACACATTGTGTTCTGAAAACAACACGGCCTATCTAGGAGAAGGTGACACTGACCTATGTTGTGTGTGACACGACTGGGTACCTGGACGGGACTACATGGCGTGTTCATTTACAACACGAGGTGTTCTACTCGAGCTGCCTCGACCTGTGTTGTTAGTGACATGGCCGAGTACACGGATATGAAATACACAGCGTGTACCAACCGTACATGGCATGTTCCTGATGTTATTTTTACAACAGAGTTTCCCTGCTCACATGGTTCATGACACGGCCTAAAAACTACATGGAATTTAGTGAAAAGTACACGCTGTGTATTCTGGGTTTTTCTGGGCAGTAGCTCCGAAACTACACAAAAGCCCAGAAAACACAGAAAACAAGTCAAAGAAGTGCCAAATTTGGATTATTGTGGGCCCATACTCCCCACGAATCAAAACTTGGCATTCATTCGAGCAAAGTAGAATAAAAAAATCTACTAATAAGGTAGCTGAGATTCTATCAAACATATATCACAATAACATGCATTATATACACAAGGTCTATCACAACATCATGAAAACGCTAGTGCACCCTAGATGACATGGAAAGAATTCATGGAATGTGATTTCTAACAAATGACTATATGAACCATGAGATGGCATACCCTCATCTAATCGGGTTGCGACAGAAACAGAGTCGTGATAGGAAAACAACAACAACACAAGACATCTGTATCACTCTAGGTGAAATTATATCTACCGTAAATCTCAAAATCATGAATTTGTAATAAACGAGGTAGTATGGATTTTCCCTGTACACGAGTTAGCTACTCCCGGGCACATCTTAATACCAAGTACCAAATCCGTCTTACCCATGGCTGAAGGCTCCAAGCAGTAAAGCAATAGAAATGAAACCCCTCTGATACCACTTTGCAACATCCTGAATCTGGATCCCCACCACTGGTGCCCCATACCCAGTTCTCCACATGACTTCAAGTGCATTTCCCAAAATCCAGATGCTGCCGACTAGCAGCAAGGGCCTTGGTAAGTTATTAGGGAAACGATGCCCTCATTTGGTAAGGTGTACAAGTTAAGTAAAAAATCAGTCGAAAGCGAAAGCTGTAACAACATAAATATCTGTAAAAAAATAGTAGAAGAATAAATATATAGAAATGATGATGATGATGCAATAGGTATAAGTACTTAAGGAAACTAAGAAACACAACAACGTGCTGAAATACAACTGAACACAAAGTACTAAACCTACAACAACTCCAGCTGCATCACAAGACTATGCTTGGACCGTATCTCTCCACCTCTAAATAATCAATTATCGAAAGTCTAAGCGAAAATTCCATTATCTATACCTGTTACAACAAAGTCTTCTTGGGCCCAAAAGCATGGCCCAAATAGGGTGTGATATACAATCCCTGTAGGCAATCACACAAAGATCTGTGCCTAACAGTCAATGAATACAAGGAAAGTAAATGTTTAGGAAACAGTAAACAGAGAAGCACACAGCAGCTATAATCCACAGTTCTATCATATAAAGTACAAAAGTAAACAACCAACAACAAGTAGAAAACAGGTAACCCTCTGGATAGCTCTCACAACCTAACTCCTATGGTTCAACCTACAAGTACTAGCAACCCTCTATGAGGCACACACAGTCTCACCCCTCTGGTTTAGCTAAGTGTAGACTTTTTGAGGAAGTACTCACCGTCAATTCCCCCTATAGCCTCGTATCGTACTAAAGGCTCTCTGGGGAAGCACTCAATTTCGCATTACCACTGTTGCCCACATCAAGAAACAATAGACTCTCTGAGGAAGCACTCATAATCAATTCCCCCTATGGTCTCACATCGTATTAAAAGACACACTGGAGAAGCCCATATGTCCATTCTTCCTATGGTCTACTACATTATTCTCTCACTTTCCTGTGTGAAATTAACATGATCAGTGTGTTTGTATCGCCTATGTAAACCTCATGAACTACTTGGCAATCATTCTAAGGAACATGAGTATAGTAGTATAATAGTTACACTATCCAACAACTAGGCATGGAAATTGGAAAAAAAATTGATAAGAAAAGCATGAAAGGCAAAGCACGTGAACATAGTATAAGTTATCCAAATTCACAATACTTATGCAATCAAGAAATGCAGAAAAATTA
This sequence comes from Viscum album, assembly GCA_963277665.1. Taxonomy (NCBI): domain Eukaryota; kingdom Viridiplantae; phylum Streptophyta; class Magnoliopsida; order Santalales; family Viscaceae; genus Viscum; species Viscum album. Next base: position 1,893,457,930 of record OY728156.1, read on the forward strand.
CAGGGTAAAATAGAAAGCACGTAATACCCCGTTTATGGGTATTGGTGAAATTTTCACATAAATACTAAAAGACGCTCTATAGAAAGGCACAAACCACCTACCTGGATACTAGGAGATAAAAATACATGGGACACACAGATTTATTCTCATTATAATAGAAAAGATGTATGAAAACTCACAAAATGTTCAACTGACGATAACATGAGAATGAAGACGAATTGGAAAATAAGGCTCTAGGAGAAGGAAGGACTCAATGCTGCAGTTCCAACACAATTGACAGTGAATGAAACAGAGAATGGATGGAGGAATGATGGCTCAGGGAAGATCTGTGGTCGTACGGTCGCTCACAGATGAAGAATCTGGGGAAGAAGGCGTTTTCCTCGATTAGGAGTGAGCCCAGTCCGTTTAGTGAAAAAAAAGTACACGACATGTAATTTTAGAGTACGTGGCGTGTGCTATGTCTTTTCGTACTCTGCCAAAATCAGCCTCCACGTCACCCATACACATTGTGTGTGTGGAACTGACAGGGCCAGTACACAGCTTCGAGCGGGAAAAGAGTACATGGCATGTACTCAGAAAGCACACGGTGTGTACTTAAAAAATTTGTAGAAACTTTATTTTTCTCAAAAACTCCATAAAAAGGAAAGAAAAAAAAGAAACTATGATCTGGGTTCCTACATCAGTTGGCAATTGTTACCATGGAATCCATTGATAAAATCAGACAAAGTGTTTTCTCACCTATAGTTGGTATTTTCTTGATATTTTCCCAAAACATTCGTGGTGTTACTGGTTAAAATAAAATTTATATTATGAGATATATCATATCAGGGACTAATCTTTTTTCACTTTTTTCATATACGATATCATCAAAATAATTAATTTAATTGAAATTCTAACTGTAATTGTTATAGAGAAAAGGTTTCATTCGACTGCGCATGTCTCCATTTGAAGCCAAATAATTTTTTTGTCAGGAATTTTGATGGAACACATAGCCTTCTTGTCTTTTTTTGTGAGATAAACCGCGTTATCATAAAAAATTGATACCTATTAACTGAATTGATGATATATTTCATTAATAAATAGAATTTAAAAGGTACCTTAATATTTATTTATTATTTTTGTATCAAAAATGTGATCCAGGAAGGATGATATGTTGAATATAGAATCCAGGAGCCATTATGGTAACTTTGAATATGAATTAACTCTCATTGAATTTATTAATGAACCAATAGTGTTTATTGAATTTATGAATAATATCATTTATAGGTTTCTTGATTATTTCGTAATGGTGTTTCTTGATGATATATGTAAGAACACAGTTTTTCACTATGGTATAGATGCATTAATTTTCAGTCTAAATCATTACTATTTGTAGAGACCCAAAGCTTGTCATTCATATACATTACATTACTTTTACGGAATACTTAATACATAATAAAAATAGACACCAATGGAACGTAATAGTATAGTGTATTTGGAAACTTAGAACATAATCTTCTAATCATGGTGAAATATCTTCAACATCTCCCATAAATATCATTCCCTTTTGTTTTCATACCTAATACATTTCCTTATATCCTGGGGAAAAGAAAACATAAAAAGGGTGAGCTCAAATGTTTAGTAGGGGTAAATATAGAGAACATAAAAAAATCCATAAACATTTTAATGCAAAAAACATGAACATAAAATCTAAACATCAAAATATTGAGCAAAGACATATATCTTTGAAGTATGTAAGGAATATATCATAATGGTACAATAATCATGATAAACTAGCATGGGAAGAAAACATGTTATTATGGAATACAATAAGTACATGATATAATTTCTATAGTAGCCATGGCATTGCTGCCAATAACATCTTAGTGGACAAAGTCACTTTTATAATCGAGATCACTCCTCATTCCAGTCTCATAACACTGAACTGAATTAGCATACCATTCCATCCATTTCTATCTCATGTGATATAAAACATTACCTGATGAATTTTAGGGATATATAGGTCCCACCCATTTATAATTAAATCATGTTTACTTGTTTCACAAAATAAACATAAATCATTCATCATAACCCAAAGAATAAAATGGGTTTCATAAACATCATCCCATCATAACAGAATCCATATAAAACAAATGGATATCATTTCATAATAATAATAATCAAACCATTTAAATAATAGAGACATTATACTTGAAATATAAACATTCTGAATAATGTCATCTTAGATGGAAAATAGTTTTGAAAAAACACTTGAAATGAATTCTTATGGAAAATATCCTTTCTTCTTCAAAATCATTTTCTTTTCCCAAAATGCCAGGAAATTTTAAAAGAAGAGGATTTATTTTGAAAATAGTCATAAATTATTTTTGAGTAATCATTATTATGAAAACGCGTTATGAAACCGTAAAAATTTGTTCATGCCGTATAAGTTAAAAAACATTCTCCTCGTACTTTTGTAGAAAAAGTCAAAAAGTTCTTCATATGTTAAACAGAAGGCAGATTATTTCCGTAACAAGTGGTAAAAGTGAGAAATGGGTAAATAGGACTTTAAACATACATGAAACGATTTTTAGAAACAAGTTACATGGATGATAAATATTACCCCAGTAAATATTTACAAACAAACAATCTCGAATAAAAACAAGATTGGAAAAGTTATCCCTTACCTTATGTCTGATATGCTTCGTATGTATTCGAAAATCCTGAATAATGATTTAAATAATGTCATTGAATTATTACAGAATCATATTCATTGTTATGATATCATATATGGTTCACTTATGACTTTATATTACCCATTCTTTTGTAAATTCATGTTAAAGTGGCATTTTGGGTAAAATCGTTTCATTTATCGTCCGTGTTTTGACTTGTAGTTGTTCATTTGATTACATAGATCATGATTAATTAGTTCTAGAATGTAAAAATTGATTTATATATAATATATTTTTAGAATATACTTATATATAATAGATCGATAAATGGAAATAAATACACCGTTCATGGAGATGGTAGGCCGTACGTACACATGAACGTTGTTTTCGTTTCTTTATTAAATTAAATGGAAGTGAGTAAATAACATATAAATAAGTCCATTATCATTAATATGTCATATAATTTATGATTATTTAATATATATACTCTATAATCATTCTTTAATGGTTAACTAAGAAAAAAAATCGCATCGCGTCGTGGAGACAGTAACCTGTACGTACGCACGAGCGATGACATCATTCCCATAAGTATTGAATGGAATTAGCGTGGATTATATAATATTAAGGAATTATTATCATGTTATAATTACCATATATATATTTATTCTTTACACCATTATACCCATTCAATTTAGGTGGTGGTAGAAAAAGAGATTACACCACGGCGTGGAGACGGTATTCCGTATGTATGCACGCGGGATGATTTCATTTTCTGTAGGATGGATAGAAAGTGAAATGGGGTTATTTCATATTTATAATAAAATATCAATATATTATTGATACTTATGTTATTAATTTATAATGAAACCACTAAATAAGAATAAGTTGAAGAATAGGGAAACCTGAAAGAATCGGTAGAAGAGATTACCTCTTCTTCGACGCAGCTCTTTTAAGCTTCCTTTTAAGGAACTAGAGATTGACTTTTGAGAAGACAAGAACCTCAAGAATGTTTTTAGGTAATTTTTTAAGAGAAATGGTTAGGGTTTTTCCAAGAATGAAGGCTCAACGTGTTTTGAAGAGGAGAGGGAGGAGGTTCCCTTTTATAAGGTAGGAGAGGGGCACCTTTGGAAACATAAGAAATATTAATTTATAATAAATTCAAAACCCACATAAAAAATTCCAAAATTACTCAAATCCAAAAATTAGACGAGATAGGGTTGTAATATCATCATCAAATAAAATTTAGACATTTTGGGAATTTATTTTAATCATTTTCAACTTGATTTATCCTTATTTAATCTATTTAATTTTATTTGTGGTAATAAGATTCTAAATTTTAATTTGTTATAAATAATTACTTATGTGTTGTTAATCATCCATAATAAGATAATTTAGGACATTTTTTACCATATAAATATTAATTTTTAATTTTTAAATATTTGTGTGATTTTTAAACAATTTTATATTATGTTATTTTTATAAAATAACAATAGTGTCAATTTTGACACGATTCATTTATTTGAATTTAAATAAAATCCTCACAGATGATATGTTCGATCTAAATTCATTAATAGTATAATAAAATGTCATATATATCTATAAAATTAGTTTTTCACATTAAATATTTCATATAATATTTATTTTAATATTTTTAAAACCACTTATTTGATATTTCAATTAATAAAATAATTTCAACATCACAATTGTGTCACCTTAAATGATAATTATTTTATCCTTAAAAATTATAAATAAATTTACATGATGTAGATAATTTTATTATATTTCTGGAGACTATTCATGTATGATGTTTCAAGAAGTTTATCACTAAATTAAAATTATTATACTTATAAACATTAAGAGAGAGACATGTTGTCACTTTCTTTAGTTTTAATTAAATTATTTTCATGGGCAAAAGACCATAGAAATAATATATTCCGACCCATAGGTGATATTGGTCGACTTTTAGTCATTCAATAGAATTTTTATGGTGTTATTTTAATTTTATAAAATTATTTTTACCCTTAATTACCCGATTTACCTTTAACTACAGGAAATAAAAATTACCGTGGTTACTATTCATAATATGAAAAAAATAAAAGAAACATATTAATATAATTTGGACCCACTAAATTCAAATATGGAGTCCATTTTTCAAAATTTAAAACATGGTAGTTGAAGTAATTAATTTAAAATTATTCCCATTGTTAAGAAATCGGGTTTTAATAGTTAAAAAATTTCCAAAGATTGAAAGGTTTTTACCTCTGAATTCAATATAAAATTAATGGTAATGACATACATTATATTAAATGATTAAAATATATTCTATTTATAATTTAAAACCATTAAATATTATAATTTAACCATATAAATTATTTCAATGAAAAAATTTGTTTTTAATTAAAATATAGCATTTTTTACTATTCATTAAAATATGAAAGTTGTCAGAATAATATAAAAATTTTATCCAATGTAAATTATTATATCCTAATTCAATAGAAGAATTTTATTTTTTCAAATTGAACTTAAAAACGAATCGAAAACTATATTTAATGAGGGTGCACCATCAAAAGTCGGCAAAACATCATTTTTTGAAAAAAAATTATTTTACCCGAAAAATTTATTTTTTCACATACAATGTTTTAGAAAATGTGTATGGTGAATAATAATGTTACAAAATTCAAAATTTAGTTAATAATATTCATAACAGCTAGTTCATTATATTATAATAATATATCATTGTTTAGTGAAACCCATTATTGCGTACTACACACGATATCGAGGAAGGTCGTGATTGTGAGTAATGCAAGCCATGTCAGGGATGTGTGTAGTGAAAGATCACATTGTTTTTGCATATAAAATAATAAAAACATAATTAATTTATGAATTATTCAAAATCTATTCTTAATGTTGCATAGAATAATTCCTATAAAACAAACATGAATCTGTGTGTAACACGAGCAAAGAATAGTGTTCCGTATTCTGCATGCTAATACACTGTTGTGTATAGTGGAAGATAATTTTGGTGTAGCGTACAACACAGGACATCAAAAAAATTAAATAGAATAATTCTCATAAAATCTCAGGTTGTTAAATTCTACCCCCTTAAAATGAATTTCTCCCGTGAAATTTTTCTGGGTTATAAATGGTTTACTACTTGAAAGATTATTTCATAGAAACCCACTTCGTAAATAGAAACACTAAAACATAATTTTAAAATGTGAAGTATAAAACATAGCAGTTACCCAAACTAGCTCATCAATGGGTTTCCACATAAAACAATATATGTGAAAATATGGATATGAAAAATAAATCTAACCATCAAGTTCTGATGGAGAGTGGTAGAGAACATGGCTATGAAAAATCCATCAATCACAAAGCCATAAATTTGTGATGATCTAAAGTACCATCTGATTCATCAGATATAAGGGCCCAAGGACAACATTTTTTGTTTTCATGATCATGTCACTAAATTTGATGAATTTTAATTAGAATAAATACATACTTTATTCCTGGATAATCTCACAATTGTTCGTGCCTTGAACAATTTCCACTTCATCTCTTATAGAAAAGAAGTTGAATTTCTCATTCGTGAAGTGTTAGCAGATCATGTGATTGAATGATGGGACAATCCCTCTGTCTCCAACAAAAGGTTAGGAAAAGTTATCAAATATACATAAGTCCATCTATGTTGAGGTTAATCGTATACGATACCAAAAATGGACTTATACTTCATCTAGAATACCTATTAATAAAACTAGTTTCTACTAACCAGGGTCTTCCTGTATGCCAGTTGTAGGAAATAAAGGCCTGTCGCACTTTGGTTGTGGGTTCAATTCTAGAAACCTTGTCTGACGCGATGAGTTCTTGCCCATCCTATAGGTTGTCCTTTTTTAAAAAAAATACACTATTATAACATTCCAGAAATAATATATAAAAAAATTCAATCCTTAAACAATACTATCTGATGTCCAAAATAATCCATTCCCATCTTTATACTTATCCAAAATACATCTTTCCAATCTCATAGTATAAAGAAAACAATTACTAGAAATTTCATTAACCACGCATGTGATTACAACCATTTATCCCCCATATATCATAAGATATATCTTTTTGATCACATTACAAACATGTGAATACCTTAATCTGGTATTATCTGGTAACATGAATTACTATAGAACCATAGTAAAAACATGAATGTTGTCAAAAGTTAACTCTTTCCACATACCAAAATCCCAAAATTTCAATATACTCAAACCATGATATCACTTTGTCCTTATATCTGTCATGAGATCATTAAAATTATTTTCTCCTTATCCATTCATTATACACATATCATGTGCTTTCCAAAATATTTGAATTACTTTTCATGGTTACATGTACCATATAATTATTGAAAACCATAATAAAGCAATAAATAAATATTCCAATATTCCACAGTACTATAAATTATATTCCAGAACATTATTTTGGAATCCTGTTACATAAACACATAATCATTCCAATACATCATTTTCAAACTCAACATCGCCAATAGTGATAGCATGTGACTTCCCTTTATCCTTTTACTTAAGAGGATGCTCATGTCGATCATCATTAACCCTTGGATTAGGACATCGATTAGCATAATGCCCTATTTCCATTAACTTGAAGCATTGAAGTGTTGGTGGAGAGTCCTCTGTAGTATTTTCTCTATTCATGTCATTAGAAACCATTTTCCCAAAACATCGGCACTCAGCTGCTTGATGGCCTTCTTTTCCACACCTAAAACATTTTCTAGTACCTTTTATACAATCTCCACCATGCTTCATTCCACACATTGAGCATAAATAATCATTCAACTTCTTTTCACCATTGTTCTGATGTTTTTCCTTGAACTCAATCTTTTATTTCTTGTCAAAACCAAGAGATAGATATGTTACACCAACTTCTAGTTCTACCTTGATAGCACAACGAACAATTTCTTCACAGCTACTAAAGTCTCTTATAGCTAATTCCCTTTGATGACTTGGTTTTATGCCACTGAAGAATCGATCAACTTTAATTTCAGGTTGGATGATAAAGCCAGATGCATACCTTGGAAGTCTTGTAAAATTCTCTTCGTATATACCAAAAGATTCATATCCTTATGTTTATTCACAAGGAACTCCCTTTCCATCGTTTTTTAAAGAATACGAGGGATGTAATAATGAAAAACAAGTTCTTGAACTCGTCCAATTCCATGGATTCAATTTCACCTTGGGACCTTGTATTCTTAATAAGAGTCCACTACTGGTCTGCTTGACCATCTAAAGAGTAAACATCTAAAATGACTTTTTCATGTTCTGAACAACAAATTATGTAAAATATCTTTTCAAATGGAACTGATTCATTGTTCAGAAAGAAGTAGATCAGAAGACCCATTGAATGATGGTGGACATTGCCTCGTGAAGGAATCAATAGAATATTGTTCCCTTCTCTGATCATTTGGAAATCCAGAATGATTTATAGCTTATGTAAGTATAGTAATAGGATTTTTCACTTCATCTCCCACCACATTTGGTTGCTTGAGAGGAAAATAATTTCATTTTCCAATACATTGATCCACACAATTCATTCAGGTTCCAGCAATCGTCTAAAACCCAAAAAGAACAGTGTGAGAGGGAAAAATCATGCTCGGTAAACAACATAATAAAGGGGGAGTACCATCAATATCTAACATCATAGGTTTAATTCTAATATTGTTACCATAATTCTAGGACTATGAACTATACTTATACTTAACCTTAGGTACATCCCAAGACATACCATAGAAATATCTCTAGGGATCTCACTAAATTTCTCGCATCCTAGTTTCCAAAGGTTGACTAAACCTTTCCTCTGAAACCAACTGTAGAGACCCAAAGCACGAAGTACATAGAAATTACATTAATTTTATGGAATAATAAATACATAACAAAAATAGACTCCAAAGGACCGTAATAGTTTAGTGTCTTTGGATTCTTGGAACATAATGTTCTAATCATGGTGAAAGATCTTCTACATATCCCATAAAGATCTTCCCCTTTTGTTTTCGTACCTAAAACCTTTCTGTATATCCTAGGGAAAAGAAAACATAAAATGGGTGAGTTCAAATTCTAAGAATTGGTATACATAGACAACATAAAACAATCCACAAACATTTGAATTCAAAATCCTAAACATAAAATCTAAACATCAAAATCATAAACAACGACATATATCATGGAAGTATATAAGGCATATATCATAATGGAACATCAATCATGATAAAATAGCATGGGAAAAAAACATGTAATTTTTTAAAACCATTGAGCACATGATTTTATTTCCATAGTAGCCAAGGCATTGCTTCCAAGACCATCATAGTGGACAAAGTCCCTTTTTGAATCGAGTTCACTCCTCGTTCTAGTACTATAACAATAACCTAGATTATCTTACCATTCCAGCCACATCAATATCATGATATAGAAATATTTACCCAATGCATTGGAGTGAGGTATAGGTCCCACCCATCTCATAATTAAATCATTCTTACTTTTTCCAAACAATAAACATAAATCATTCATCATAACTCAATGAATTAAATGGGTTTCATAAACATCATCCCATCATAACATATTCCATATAAAACAAATGGATATTATTTCATCATAATAATAATCAAACCATTTAAATAATTGAGACATTATACTTGAATCATAATCATACTAAATAATGTCATCATATATTGAATATTGGTTTGATAAAACACTTGAAATGAATTCTTGAGGAAAATATCCATTCTTCTTCAAAATAATTATCTTTTCACAAAAAAACCATGAAATTTTAAAAGAAAAGGATTTTGTTGAAAATAGTCATGAAATCTTGTAGATTAATGTTTATTAATAGAAGGCATTATGAAACATTAAAAATCCATTCATGCCGTATAAGTTAAAAAAACATTCTCCTCCTACATTTCTTAGAAAAGTCAAAAAGATCATTGTATGGTAAATAGAAGAAAGATACCTTCCATAACATGTGGTAAAAGTATAAATGGTTGAAAGAGGACTTTAAACATACATGAAGCCATTTTTAGAAAATAGGGACATGGATGATAAATTTAACCCCAGTAAATACTTACAAATATACAATCTCGGATAATAACGGGATTAGAAAAGTTATTCCTTACTTTATGTCTGATATGATTTTTATGTATCTAAAACTCTTGTATAATGATTTAAATAATGTCATTGAATTATTAGAAAATCATATTCATTTTTATGATATCATATATGGTTCACTTTTGACTTTATATTACCTGTTGTTTTGTAAATTCATTTTAAAGTAGCATTTTGGGTAAAATCATTTCATTTATCTTCCATGTTTTGACTTGTAGTTATTCATATGATTACATAGATCACAATTACTTACTTATAGAATGTAAAAAATGATTTCTATATAATATATTTTTATAATATACATATATATAATAGATTGATAAATGGAAAGATATACAACATTCATGGAGACGGTAGATCATACGTACGCATGAACGTTATTTTCGTTTCCTTATTAAATTGAATGGAAGTAATTAAATAACATATACATAATTCCAATATCATTAATATGTCATATATATTATTTATTATTTACTATAAATAATTTATAATCATTCTTGAATGGTTAACTTGTAGAATGAAACTCATAGCGTCATGGAGACTGTAATCCGTACGTACTCACGAGCGATGATATCATTCCCATAATTATTGAATGGAATTAGAGTGGATGATATACTATCTCATAATAAGTATAATTTTATAATTACCATATATATAGCTATTCTTTACACCATTATCCCATCCAATTAAGGTGGTCATGGAAATACAGATTACACCACGGCATGGAGATGGTATTTTGTACGTACTCAAGTGCAGTGATTTCATTTTCCATAAGATGGATAGAAGGTGAAATGGGGTTGTTTCATATTTATAATAACATATCAGTATATTATTGATACTAATGTTATTACTTCACAATGAAACAACTAAATAATAAGAAGTTGAAAAAGAAGTAAATTTGAAAGAATCGGTAGAAGAGATTACCTCTTCTTCGATGCACCTCTTTTAAGATTCCTCTTAAGGCACTAGAGATTTTATTTTGAGAAGACCAGAACCTCAATAATGTTTCTAGGGAAGTGGTGAAGAAAAATGGTCTCGTTTTGGCTAAGCATGAAGGCTCAAAGTGTTGTGAAGAGGAGAGGGAGGAGGTTCCCTTTTATAAGGGAGGAGAGGGACACCATTGGAAACATAAGAAATGTTAATTTTAATAAATTCAATACGCACATTAAAACATCCAAAATGACACAAATATGAATCTTAGAGGATATAGGGTTGTAATCTCATCACCCAATAAAATTTAGACTTGTTGGGAATTTATTATAAACATTCTCAACTTTATTTATACTTATTTAATCCATTTAATTTTTTTGTGGTTATAAGATTCTAAATTTTAAATTGATATAAATAATTACTTTTGTGTTGTGAATTGTCCATAATTTGATAATTTATGACATTTTCGACCATATATATTTTAGTTTAAAAATTTTAAATATTTTTGTGATTTTTTAACATTTTTATATTATGTTATTCTTATAAAATAAGTATAGTGTCAATTTTGACACTATACATTTATTTGAATTTCAATAAAACCCTCAGACAAAATATGTTCAGAAAAAAGATTTAATAGATTCATAAAATGTCATATGTATCTAATAAATTAGTGGATCACATTAAATAGATCATATAATATTTATTTTATTATTTTTAAAACCATTTATTTGATATTTCAGTCAATAAAAAAATTTCAACATAACTATTGGGTCACCTTTAATGATATTTAGTAAATCACTAAAAATTATAAATAAATTCTCATGATTTAGATAATTTTATTAGATTTATAGAGACCATTCATTTTTGATGTTTCATGACGTTTCTTAGTAAATTAAAATTATTATACTTATAATATTTACAAGAGTTACTTGTTGTCACTTTCTTTGGTTTTAATTTTATTATTTTCATGGTCAAAAGTCCATAAGATTAATCTATTCTGACCCTTAGGTGATATGGGTCAACTATTATTCATCCAATAGAATTTTTCCAGGTGTTAGGGTAATTTTATAATCTTATTTTTACCCTAAATTACCCGATTTACCTTTAACTATAGTAAATAGTAATACCGTAGTTACTATTTATAATATCAAAAAAAAGTAACCTATAAACATAATTTGGTCCCACTGAATTCAAAAATGGTTCCATTTTTCCAAATTCAAAATACAGAAGTTGTAATAATTAATTTAAAATTAATCCTGTTTTTAAGAAAAGGATTTTTAAAAGTAAAAACATTTCCAAAGATTGAAATGTTTTTACCTATGAATTCAATGTAAAATTCAATGTAATGACTGAAATTATATTAAATGGTAAAAATATATTCTATTTATACTTTATAACACTTCAATATTTTAATTTAACCATATAATTTATTTCAAGGAGAAAAGTTGTTTTTAATTAAAATATAGCATGTTTTTACTATTTATTTAAATATGAAAGTTATTAGAATAATATGAAAAAAATTTCCAAAGTAAATTTTTATATCCTAATTTCAATGAAGACTTTTATTTTTTAAAATTGAACTTATAAACCTATAAAAAACTAGATTTAATGTTGGTGCCCATTAAAATGTGGCAAAAAACTTTTTTTTAAATACTTATTTTACACGAAAAATTTATTTTGTTTACATACCATGTTTTAGAAAATGTTTAAGATGAATAATATTTCTATAAAATTCAAAATTAAGTTAATACTATTAAAAACATCTAGTTCATAATGTTATAATAAAATATCATTGTTTAGTGAAACCCGGTATTGCGTACTACAAACACTATAGAGGAAGGTCGTGATTGTGTGTAATGAAAGCCAAGTCAGGGATGCGTGTACTGAAAGCTCCCATTGGTGTTGCATATAACATAATCAAAACATATTTCATTTATACATTAAACAAAATCTATAATTTATGTTGCATAGAATAATTCCTACAAAATGAACTTGAAATAGTGTGAAACACAAGCCATGAATAGTGTTGCGTATACTGCAAGCTAATACGGTGTTCGGTATAGTTCAACCTAATTTGGGTGTAGCATACAACACAAGACATCAATGAAATTAAAATGAATAATTCTCCAAAAATCTTGGGTTGTTACACTATGTACCTAATAAATATTCCTAATGACTTAGAAAGGGTTATGAGTTTGTTTGGGGCTTGTTTGGAGCTCAAAACACCTCTTTGGGAAAATATGCCAAGGCACACGGTTTGCACCATGTTAGCACACAATTTTCCTAACCTTGTGGATTGTGTTTTTCGGACATTGGAACTTCTCATGGCTAGCGCACTTCTATGCATACAAATAGTTTGAATACTCTTTTTCCCAAGTTCAGGAAGAACCATATTGCACGGTTTGATAAACCGTGCAAAAAACCATGCGCAGGCAGAAATTAAGTATAAAATGACAAAAAACACTCTTAATGATTATTTAATATTTCCCCTTCCTCCCTAATTCACGATTATGCTAATTGACCTAGTTCTCTATAATTTTGGAGAATTTTAAATATCTAAACATAGAATCAAGGGATATCCTTTGTCCGGATTCTGATCTAGCTTTCGTTTCTCACATTGGATGTGCAATGGTAAGTACTCGGGATCTCATTAGTGAGACTTCGTCTCTTTCACTATCAACCTAGATATCTCCATGTGAGTGTTTTCCACACTTTCTTATATATACTACGATCTGAGGAAAATAAAGGGCCGATACCGATGGATAAGGCTCATAAAACCCTAATGTGGGTGGTATATAACTCATCCATAAACATCATTGTTTTTGAAATGTTCATGTGGGGCCCACCAATTTTTTTGGAAACTATTTCTTAAAATAACATTCCATGATTGTATTCATTATAATCATATGGTTATGATCTTTTGTAAAATATGATTAATTGTTAGTGGTTTCACCCTCAAGTCAATCCACCTCATGTTAAAGGTAATGCCATAATTTGATTGTATTAGTGTTTCGACACGTTTGAGTTACCGTTCGGGATTGCATTTTCTTGACCTTTATAATGGTGAGACTTCTTGTTGTTAATGATAATTTCATAATGGCTTGTACCATGTGTTCTAACCACAAGACCTACCTAAGGTATGTACTTATAAATGATTATTCAATGAGAAATATGAAATGTAAAATTGCAAGTATACTATGTATATAACATGGCCTTATAAAAGGACATTGAATAATGGTTACATGTTTATAGAACCCCTTTTAATATTGATCGAAGGTAGTGGAGTGAACCTCAATAAATTAATAAGCCTCAAAGGATAACTAAGACTTGATTAAACGGTTGCAACACTATGTGGCCAATCCACACTATTGGAAGACAATGATTAGGACAATTGTTTCAACTCTACTTTACCTGTCCACACTAATGGAAGGTAATACATGAACCAAATTAATATTCACATGATTAGAATATCAAATAGGAGTATACAGACTCAATCTCACCTTGTGTTCTGAGAGGAGAATATCATGGGTATCGGGATCCCAATTCTGATTCAAGGATATGGTTTTCTTAGGTTGATACACTCCTAGGTTGTATTTCTTGTTTACTCATAGGATTCTAGATATACTACTATTGGGTCCCTTTCTTTATTAATGGATACCTCATATACACTTTTTGGATCCAACACTGACTCGTAGGTTCTATGGTTAAAGCCCATATGGACCGTTCTTTTCCTAGCCTTATATTACCTTGGTCGATCACCATGGACTCAGTATGCGCATTATAGTTGAATGATGTGGATTATGATCCTTGGATTACACTCTTACCCCTTAACTAGGCTCGGATACCGCTAAGTTAGATTTATGTGACTCTACGTTACCTTTTTTTTTCATCTGGAACTCCTTCACTGGATATCATTGTCTGGCGGCCTTGTTACTTCTTTGGGACATTCACTACATATACTGTCACACGGTGATGTCAGTGTTGGCTATAAATCACGTGAGATATTAACATTAAATGGTAATTGATCAATAATTGAACTTGTTAAATGTTCATACACCACCTGAGGGCTTAAGCCAGTACTTGGGTATTTAGTTATTTTGTAATTTTTTCTGTTCTTTAAATATATGTCCCTACACTTATATATTCCTATACACAGGACAAATGATATAGACTTCGTTGGTTGTGGCCCATTGAGATTTATCTCACACCCTATCTGCATGCCATTTGGTACTCAAAGAAGATTACATTGTTTCAGGTATTGAAATAGGGAATTAGGCATCTTCCAATACAAGATTATGTGCTAATATAATGGAGCCTGATAAGAGATGACTAGGCAGGATCTCAGGATTCTTGGAGTAGACTTTTTTTCCATTACCTTTTGGAACATGTTATGCATATTGTCTTGTATCCATGCTTTGCAGTTATCTAGTTACATGACATTACATATTCTTTCTTCTAGTTGACATAGTTATTATTAATCATGGTTATCTATTGCATCATTTTTCCTCCCCTATTAATTCATATTGATTTCTCTATTTACTTATATTGTTTCCACTGTATAATATTAGTTTATATCTCTTACACTGTGCTACACTCTTATAATGAGGACATAGTCTTCCCACAGACACACCCAAGGCCCTCACTGCTAGTCAGCTTCCTCTGGCATTCAGGAAGATGCGCTTGAGGCCATGTTGCCTACCAGGCTCGGGGCACTATTAAGTAGAATTTGGGTCTCGGTCGTCACAAAGTGGTATCAACAGTTCTTTATTTTCTTTCATTATTATTTGGAGACAATATATTGGAGAATAATATTTCTTGGGACTTGGTAATATGCCATTCTTGGGAATCACGTACCCATGTTCTGGGTAAAATCCATGTTAACTATAATGCAATTTTTATTATATTTTTTCCGCTACAGATGATACAATTTCACTTTTGGGTGTCTCACATGTTGTTTGGGGTTGTTGATTATTACATAGTTTGAGAATTTATTTCATCCTATGCCAATGAAATGGGGGAAATGAGTATTTCTACATGCATCATCATTGGCACCTATAATTGGCATGTCATGCATATTTCCATGACATATAGGTATATTTCACCACTTCACATTGCTTGATATGTATGTGATTATTTAATGTTGCTGTGATATTACATTTTACTTATATTACATTGGATTTGATTGGGTGATTTCTTATCTCAATTTCGAAGGTGTAAGGGGCCACATGGGTTGGAATGAGTAATTTATCGAGTCAAGCCATTATGCTATAAGTATATGGGGGTCAATTTTGGTGACAGGCGTATGGGAACTGTTTCATCAGAAATGACTATACAATATAAACTGATTCCTAAAATCAATAATTAATTGGATGCACATATTTATCATTCACTGTCATGTTTATTAAAACTAAAGGATTGAACCTAATAATTAACTGCAAAATTACATAAAACATATACATGATAACTTGCTGATACTTAGCCATCTAAGTGTGTACGTTGGGTAGTATGCCTTGGGTAGTGAGTTTTTCTTATGTTCAGTTTCATTTAGTGTTGATATAATTTACTTCTATGATTTTTATAAGGTTTTTTCTTGAAATTTTTAGACCAATGTCGCTGCATCATCCTCATGTCTTTCGCCAGGAGGATGGTGATGACGATGCTCCAAACATGGTGGGCCATGAGCAACCAGTCTAATTTTCAAGTGTTTCACTTGGGACACCACCTGCTATACCTAATCTGGGCATTGATTCCCAAATCTGTGATAGTTTCAAACATATGATTCATTCCATGATTGGTCCTCCATGGGTTGCACGAAGGATGGATGATCTGAACCGTGAGTTCCAGAAGCAACATCATCCTACTTTTTTAGGGGATGGTAGATCTCATCCTACTGAGTCTTAGCTAGTGTCCATGTTGTCTATCTTTGAGAATCTAGAAATTCATCCAGAGTGGAGAGTCATGTTTTCTACATGCATGTTATAGGATTCAGATAAGCATTGGTAGGATCTTGTTAACCAGGTTGGACTTCATTAGGGCATTTTATGTGTTGACTTCCTAGAATCCATCTATGATCATTTCATTCCAAATTCATTGAGAGTTGATAGAGCAAGAGTTCATGAATCATTAGAAGGGTTCTATGTTAGTTATGGAATATTTAGAATGTTTCACTAATTTACAGTTCATTTCACCAGTTCTAGCTGGTGATGAGCTTTCATTTGCTAGATGTTTGGATGATATGATTTAGTACGCCATCTGAACTCAAGTGAATGTATTTCACCATCCTACATTTTTTCAATAGTTGATCAGGACCGTAACACTGAGCATAAAATTAGGGGTAGAGAGAGTACAAATTTTAAATGGTTAGTGCCACGTCAGGCCAGTAGTTCTTCTAATGGCAGGAAACAATACCTTGAGGTTTATGATTAGTTAAGTGGAATCCAGAGTATCCAGTTTGATATCATTGTATTTTTCAACAGTGTAAAAAACTAGGTCATAAAAATATCCAATGTTATAAAGACCCTATAGAGTTATGATATTGTGGTCGTATTGGTCATCTTTATCACTACTCCATGACCTTACCACCATATTCTAGTGGAAAAGGATTAGATTCAGCTCCACATTCATGAGAGAGTTCTTTTGTACCGCATCAGGTGGTATGTTGGAGTAGCACCAGTAGGTCCGGTCGAGGATGAGGTCATGGTTGTGGTAGTATTATTCCTGATCACCAGCAGCACCGGTATAGTAGTCAAGATCATGGAATTCCATTTCTGGCAAGTGGTCGTGTATTAGGTTAGTTTTATGCCTTACAACCAATACCCGAGGATCAGGCTATGGTACCATTTACAGTATGAGGTACTATCCTAGTAGCCTCTACTATTGTTCATGGATTTTTTGATAAAGGTGATTCAGACTCATTTATTTCTGAATTTATTGTGAAAATTCTCATACTATTGATACAATTTCACTATGGTGTAATGACCCTCAATACAACATTGGGAATACAGATGGAGGGAGAATGCCGGTGTAGGGATTTTTCCCTTGAGGATTGTAGTTACCCATTCTTGTGGAATCTCATTGTTCTTGAAATGATTGTATTCGATGTCATTTTCAAGATGGATTGTTTTTTCCACAATCATGCCTTTCTAGACTTTTATCACTAAAGGGTCTCTTTAACATCACCAGAAGGCAACATGAATCTTTTCAAAGGTGAGTGGGATGTCCAGGTAGGGAGAGAGGGTTTAAAGCCTCATGCACTAGGTAGAGTGATCACTCATATTGAAAATATGTTCATTGAGGATTAGGTTTTTCTCCAAATTTATTTCTCTCTAGTATTTGATCATTTCAGGGAAGTCATTCTTGATGAATTTTTTTGATTACATCCATAGAGAGAGGTTGAGTTTAAAATTGATCTTTTTCTAGGAGTATCTAGAGTGTCTATTCCTCCATACTGTATGAAACCTACTGAGCTTCAGGGGATCTAGCAGCAAATAGAGGACATAGAGTCCAATGTCTTTATATGGCTTAATACATCATATTGGGAATCACCCATGCTTTTCTCTATGAATGCAGATGGAACACCACGTTTAGGTATGTATTACAGATGGTTGAACCAACTAATGGTTGAGAAATGTTATCCACTTCCTTGAAAGGATGATCTATTTGACCTGATCTGAGAAGCAATGGTGTTCTCCAAGATCGACTTGAGATTATGTTAGCATTAGATTCGAGTAATACCATAAGACATACCTCATACGTCTTTCCATGGTAGGTATGGTCTGTATGAGCATCTTTTTATGCTGTTTGGGATTACGAATGCACCGACCTTTTTCATGGTTTTGATGAATTGTTTTCTCCATACCTATTTGGACTCTTTTTTTATGGTCTTCGTGGATGACATCTTGGTTTCTTCATGCACTCGTAACAACCATGAAAACCATATTGAGATCATTTAAGTACATTAAGAGAGTATAAAATTTATTCCATTTTTTCTAAATGAAACTTCTTGATTGACAATTTCCACTTATTGGGTCATATTATTTCAGAATCAAGTTTATATGTTTACCCTAAAAAGGTTAGTGTTGTAGTCTCTGGAGAGCATCCAAAGAACATATTTCATATTATGAGTTTTTTAGGTATCTCTGGATATTTCAAGTGTTTAATATATGACTTATCACATCTTTCGTAACCACTTACTGGACATACAAAGAAGGGTGTTATGTTCCTTTGAACAGAAGCATGCGAGAAATCATTTCATGAGATGAAAGGGAGCCTTCTCTCGAAACCTATTTTTGTTCTTCTAGAACCTAATAAATGATATATCGTCTTTTGTGATGCATCAGGAATTTCCCTAGGAGAATTTTTGATGAAGGAAAACAAATTCCTTGAGTACGGATCATGGGATTTGATTCCTCACGAGAGAAATTACTCGATGCAAGACATCAATCTAGCAGAATTTGTCCATGCCTTATGTTGCTGGATACAATATCTATTGGGTGAGTGAAATGTGGTGTATACAGATCACAAGATCCTTATGTATATATTTTCACAGCATGACTTGAACCTCTGACAACAAATATGGGTCAAACATCTAAAATCCTTTGATTTTTAGCTTGCCAATATGTCCATAAAAGGAAATGTGGTTGCAGATACACTGAGTTGAAAAACTCAAAAGCATACCGTATAGGAAGCTTGTGATGAATTGAAGTTAATGGCCCTATTTTATGAACTCCATATAGAGTATCACGATATTCATGATAATTCTTAACTCAAAGCCTTAATAGTTACGTCTTCTATCCTTGGGAAGGTAAAGAGTATGCAGTTTTGATATCCCGAAGGTTTTGTTATCTGTGACAGTATTTTAGGAGATAACCCACCTTCAGATTGGTTTGTTGATATAGATGACATCCTACATCTATGTGGACGTATCTATGTTCTTGAAGAGGTGATATGGGAGTTTATGATAGAGTACCATGCTTCCTAGTGGGAAGTTCATCCATGACTCTCGAAGATGTATCGAGATATCTGATGCCAGTATTTGTGGCCTTGGATGAAATGTTAGATTATAGGATTCAATAGTAGGTGTTCCACCTGTTAGAAGGTGAAGGTAGAGCACCAGAGGCCTACAGGCTTGTTACAACCACTTCTAGTCCCTGAATGAAAATGGTATGATGTGTCTATTGATTTCGTAGTCAGCTTACCTAGGTCACCGAGGGTAGCGATGCTATAAGGGGTGTTATTGAACGAATAAAAAAATCATCCCACTTTATTCTTATTTTAGAGACTTTCTCAATTGATGAGTTGGGAAGAATGTATGTTGGTTATATAATAAGAATACATGGGTTTCCACGTACTACCATTTTATATAGGGATTCTATTTTTACTTCATTCTTCTATTTGGGATTGATGAAAGCTATGGGAAATCATGTGATTCTAAGAACATCTTTTCACCCACAGACTAATGGAAAATCGGAACAGACAATAATGGTTTTAGAAGATATGTTCATGGCATGTGTCTTTGATTTTGGCGGTTCTTGGGAGAAGAATATCCCTCTCATCATGTTTTCTATTAACAAAATTTTTCAGGAGATGATCCAGATTGATCCCTTTGAGGACTTATATGATAGGTTATGTTGTTCAATGTTGTTCTTGCTAGAGGTAGGTGAGGCTCCCCTTCTATGACCTCATCTTGTCCAAGAGACTTTAGAATACGTCCAGTTGATCAGAAAGCATGTGACTAATGCTCAGTCTAGACAAAAATCTTTTTCCAACCACTGTCGATGACCCCATGAGTTTGATGTTGGTAGTCATGTTTTTTTAGGTTATCACCCAAACATTGGAATAGACGGTTATGTAAGCCGGATAAGCTATTTCCACGTTCTATCGGTTCATTTATGATTCTTAAGAGAGTCGAGCGGTAGCTTATAGGTTGCTACTACCTCAGAGGTATCATGCCATGCATGAAATCTTTCATGTCTCACAGCTTCTCTAATATAACGTTGACCCTTTTCATACCATTGATCCCATGGATGTTGAGTTAGATGTCGATGCTACCTTTAGGGAATATTCAGTACGCATCATTGGTCGCGGCACGAAGTTTCACTGAGGAACGTATGTCCTTATTCTATGGGAAAATTGGAAGCACGACCAAGTATAAGATAAGAAATGGGAGAGGGTATTCGATGTATGTACTCAGTGTCCCGAGTTGTTCTTAGATAGTGTTTCCTTACCCTTGGAAGGAGAACTCGGGGGAGAGTTCTTTTAAAGGTAGAAGAGTGTAAGAACCTAGATTCTCACTAAGTTATGAACCCTTTAATATTTGTTCTATTTCTTTACTTTTGACCTAATATATATTCATTATAAGTTAGAAACGGTTTTGAGTGTGTTAGGGGATTTTTGGAGCTCAGAACACTTCTTTTTGGGAAAACAGGAAATGTCACATGGTTTGTGCATAGTTAGCACACGTTTTACCAAACCATTAAGATTGTGTTTTTTCATAGAGTGGAACCTCAAATGGCTTACACACGTCTGTGTAGCCAAACCGTGTGAGTGGACATTTTTTCCATCTATAGGTTGAACCATCTCCTATGGTTTTTTCATGGTTTGAAAAATCATGCAAACAAACTATGCGTAGGAAAAAAAACATCTGTAAAATGAACAAAAAATCCCATAATGATCTATTAATCCTTCTTATTCCTATCTAATTCAATCTTATGTGGTATTGACCTAATTATTTCTCATTTTTGAGCATTTTGATAATCCGAACTTCGACTTAAGATATCTCCTTTGAATGAATTCTTGTTTGAGATTTCATTCATCGTGTTGGATGTGCAACAGTGAGTACATGATTCCTCTTTATCCAAACTTCTTATCATTAACTCTTGACCAAGATTTCACATGTGAATGTTTTCTACCATTTTATAGATCTTATACGACCAGATGAAAATAAAGGGTCGATATCAGAGGAGAATTCTCGTTCAACCCTAATGTGGGTGGTCTATAACTCATCCCTAATGTTCATTGTTTTTTTGAATGTTAATGTGTGGCCCACCAGTTTTGTTGGAAATTTTTTCTTAAATTAACAATTCATGATTAAAATAATTAGAATAGTATGGGTATTATTCTTCCAAATATTTTAATAGATGTTAGTGGTTTCACCCACAACTCAATCCACCACATGTTTATGGCTTTTCCAAAATTGAGTTATTTTAGTGTTTTGGCATTTTTGATCCATTATTTGGGTGTGAATATTATTTACCTTTCTATAAAAGAGACTCAGGATAATAACTGGATTGTTGTTAATGATAATTTCATAATGTAATGTACCATATGTGCTCACCACTTGACCGTCCTAAGGTATGTGCTTACAAATTTTTATTAAATGTGAAATATGAAATGAAAATTTGAAAGTATAATAAGTATATAACTAGGCCTTATCAAAAGAGATTTAATAAAGGATTCATGTTTATATAACCCCTTTCAATGTTGATGGAAGGTAGTGGTGTAAACCTCAATAATTGAATAACCCTTAATGGGTAACTAACACTTGATTAAATAGTTGCAACACTACATGGCCTATACAAACTAATGGAAGAGAAGTCTTTGACAAATGGTTCCAACTATACTTGAACAATCCACATTAATGGAAGGAATGACTTCAACCAAATTAATTATTATGTGATTAAAATATCAAATAGTAATGGACTAACTCAATATCACCTTGGGTTCTGAGAGGAGAATACCTCTGTTCTCCAGAACACCATTCCAATTCAAGAATGGAATTTTCTTAGGTTGATACCCACCAACATTCTGGTTCTTGTCTATTCCTTGGATGATCAGTATACTACCGCTGGGTCCCTTTACATATTAATGGATACCTTAGATTCCCTCCTTGGATCCATCACTAACTAGTAGGTGACATGGTTAAATCACATAGGGTCTTGAATTTTCATAGCCCTATTTTACCTTGGTCAATCACCTTATACTCAGTAAGATCCTAATTGTGGAATTCCATGTATTTTTCATCATGGATTACACTCTCATGCATTAGATAGACTCTGATACTACTGATTTATCATTCCATGTGTTTACGTTACCTTGGTTTTTTCCAAGTAACTCCCTCACTAGATATCATTGTCTGGATTCCTTGTTACGTCTTGAGACCTCCACTACTTATACAATCACAAGGTGATGTTAGTGTTTGTTATATATCATGTGACCTATTAACATTAAATAGTAATTTATTAAAAAATGAACTAGTTACAAGTTCAGAAAACAACCGAGGGCTGAAGGAAGCACTTGGCTATTTAGTGATTTTGTACTATTTTTTTTACATTACATATATATATGCACAAGGAAATGTTTTATTACACGGGCCAGATGTTATATGTATAATTGTTAGTGGCCCACAGATATTTATCTCACACCATCTCTCGACGTCATTAGGTACCTAGAGTATATTAAATGGTTTCATGGATTAACAAAGGGAAGCATTCAGCTTCCAATACTTGATTGTGTACTGATTGGATGGAGCTCTATATTAGATGACCGAGTAGGATCATGAGATTCTTAGAGAAGACTATGTTTTCATTTAACTTGGGGAACATTTTATAATTATTTTCATGTATCCATGCTTTCAATATTTCTAGTAACATGACATTACATCATTACTATTCCAGTTGATATAGTTATTATTATTCTTTTATCTATTGTTTCAGTTTTCTTCTGCTACTTATTTATATTGCTTTTGTTGTTTACTTATATTGTTTCTGTTTTATACTATTAATTTATATATCTTATATTGTTATACACTATGCTTATGAGGTCATAGTATTCCCACAAACACACCTGTGGCCCTTGCTTCTAGTGAGAAGCCTCTGGCATTTGAGAAAATGCACTTGAGGCCATGTGGCCCACCAGGCTCAGGGCACCGTTAACTGGCATTCGGGACCGGATCAATCCAATATACCGGTGTTTTCAAGGTCAATGTTCATTAATGACAAACACTTGGACATAGTTTTTGATATCTTGCAAGAACATTGAATTTATGTTATCCTTACAACGTGTAATTTCATGATACAAGAGGTATGTTTACGTTGTCTTTTTATTTTTTAAATATAATTTTTGGTTGATCATCAATTGGTATAGGTTTATATATCATCTAATACACCAAAGAATATATTTGATATATGTATATTCCTTGTCATAGGAAGATAATAACTTTTCTTTATTCCTGATTTTTATATTCTTCCTCAACAATGAAATATCTGACAAGAAAATGTATTCCCTCACAATGAATGTAATAGTGATATAAATATTTCCATGAACATAATGCTCATCGTGCAACAACACCAAGACTAAAATTTTCAGTGTTAGGAGTAAGGTATGTGTTCTATTGTGATGCATCTATATCTAATTTGGGATATGTCATGATGTAGGGGGATCATGTGGTAGTGAATAGTTCATGATAGATACATGTCTATGAGAATAAAAATACCCCACAATATATTTTGAATTAGATAATATATTATATTCCTTAAATACTTGGAAACATTATATTTTTTGTGAAAAATTCAAAGAGTTTATGAATCATAAGAGTTCAAAACACATTTTATCATAGAGGAATATGTTTCAATGAAAATAAAAATGGATTGTATATCCACAAATGACTGACTTTGAGTTGTTGTAAACACCAATGAATGGTAATTATTTAGCAGGTGTATTGATCAAAAATTTATATAATCAATTAGATAAAGAGGGTTTAGACCAATTGATGAGAACAACAATTATAATTAATATTCCTAAAGAATGTGTGGAGTAATTTGATTTTTCAGTTATATTTCCATATTATCTTGTTAATGATTTGGTAGATAATGTTATATAATCTATAACATATGCTCATGGTTGTTTAAAAATGACGTCAAAAATGAATGGTGGGGAGACCATTGAGTATAAGAAGCTAGATGGAATATCGTTGTTTCATTTCATATATTGGATCGTAGTTCTTCCAACCTATGAGGAATATATTATTAATTCCAATAACCATTCGGTATGGGTTTTTCATTCTATATTCTAGAAGATGAATAAATAAATGAGGGAAAAGTTTAGTTGGAATGAGATAAAGATGAATGTGGATGAACTTGTCTCATGATACTTGACCTATAAGCATGTCAAGTTAGAGAAATAAAATCTAGACGGTATATTGGATTTTATAGTGATTGCTATGTGGAAATCAAAGATAATATCTATATATCCTAGGATATTCCTTCCATGAAATTTTTTGAAACAATATTCAATATGGTTAATTACGGATTGAATTACAATTTAATCTCACTTCATCCCTATTCATCAATCTAATACCATGGGTGTCTTTTCCAAACAAAACACTTGGGAAGATAAATAGGCACACGACATCCCATTTTTAACTGTGTCTAACCGGGACCCAATGGTTTAAATATTATTTGTGGAAATCATTAATGTAACCCCTAGGAATCCAATTGACCATGAACAAAACTTATCATCCATAAAATGATTGAAAATACAAATAGATGATTCAAAAATTTTGAAGTCTTTTTTAGGCCTTTTTTGATGGATTTTGCAGTCTCATGGGAGGATAATAAACCACATGTAGATTTATCATACAATAAAATTTATATTTTAATTATAATTATGGATTCTTTCAATGAGTTATATGGAAATCTTTTTCATTCACCACTTAGTTGTGTGGAAATAGATGAGACTTCTCTAATCAGACCTATCATTGTGAAACAGACAACCAAGAAGATCCAAATTATTAGAAATAGAATGTATATTCCTAAGAGACTTCATAAACTATATATGGATCATCGTCAACAATCATTATTATTTTAGATGGTTAATCATGTGTTCTTTTGAATCTCTCTAACTATTGGGCATCATAGATTTGAAAATGCAAGTTATCTCTCGGGTAAATATTCCTTTTTTCAGATACTGGAATGAGAGGGTGTTTTGGATTATCAGTTGGATGAACCATTATGAATCATTTATTTATATAAGGTGTTTCATGTTTGTTAATTTATGAAATACAATCCTAACACTGACATTTCCATTCAATGCGACATTTCTCATCATCAACTAGATTCCACATTAGTTCAAGTACATATACATACTACAGATAGGACTGAGAAGATATTTTGTTATAAAATCATCGAATTAGTATGGGTGTTATGGTAGAATGGTCAAATTTAGGATGAAAATTTGGAGCATGAAAAGGGAATATTGAAATAATGTCTCAAACTATTCCAAATAAATTAGAGCCTTCCACTTTTTGAGGATGGAAGGAATAATAGTATGGAGAATGTAACACCCATGTTATCAGATACTTTATCAATTTTTTTGTATTTTCGTGGTATATTATGTTTTGGTTAATTTTTGGGAGTTTTGATATTGTTTTGACTTATTTGGATGTGATTATGCTAGTTCATGTTTTGAGTATGTTTTAAATAAACCATGAACCACCTATAGAATACTTACAAACATGTTTTGGGAGTCACTTGTCTAGTACATGGGGATGAGAGACACACGGGGTGGGATAATCTTCACAATGTAGCATGGTAAATGTTTGATGCGGTTTTGGGCAATGTGGTGGATGATGGGTACATATACTGGATGCAAGTGGTCAACCAACACTATAAGGAGTGTGACCTACTACATAGACAATGCACTCAAGGGAGGGATGTGATAGGCAATCCACACAAAAATGCACTTGGGTTGGGGCACAGAATTGGGGGATTTGTGATCTTGGTTCACCAATCAATCTTATAGATTGACATGGAAATAATTGACAAGATCTGGTAGAAAAACAAGTAAAATACTCACATAATGGAGAGAAACAATGCATAAGCTCTCAATTATTTCTTGAGTGAAAATAAAATTCCATGGGGAAGCTATTCATAGCCAAAGGGTGATACAACAGTCAAGGGTCTAATAAACTAAAGTCAGAAAGGCTAAGCCTACCTTATCCCCTTAAAATTCATAATGATATATTCTAACAAAGTCTTTTGAAAATGTAGTACACAATATTCCAACTATATCCCTCCATATTTGACTTTGAGTTTATATCCCACAAGAAGTGACTTTGGTGTCAAAAGATGCCATTTCTAGAATCCTACATGTTGTCCCGGCATCCAAATTCATGAAACCATGCGGAAAAAGAGTTAAAAGTCATTTTTGTTCTTGAATAAGTTATATTATAGGCCCATTTTTTCCATGCATGCAAGGAAAGATCCACTGGGCCTTTAATGATCCAAGATGTGCACCCATTGTAGAATTAAGCCTCTTTAATATTAAACGCATCATCGGCCTTGGAAATCAAACTCTTCCTCCCGCACAATCGACTTGGTGCCATTAACATGGTTCTCATCATCCTACCCCTCTTGAAAAGGAGTCGGACTTGACTCATCATCCTCTATACCTAAAAAAGGAGAACGATCAAAATCCTTTAAAGTGGAACTTAAACCATAATCACCTAGAAAATCTATCTAGTATGAATTGGTGATAATCTTCTTGAGCAGTCGAAAAGGTCTGTCTCCTCATAGAATGATTTTTTATTTCTACTTTTTGGGAAATTTTTTCCTTTGGCATATGAATCCAGACCAAGTCCACGGGCTCGAACAACACTAGCTTTCGACCCTTTTTTGCACGATCAACATATCTTTAGGTCATCCGCTCAATATTTTTCTTTTCCTTTTCATGGAGTTGTTTGATTAATTCTGCACGCCCTTTCACATCCATATTAGTTTATTCCTAAAATATAAAACGAACTAGATTAATAAGGGAAAGAGGCTTAAAACTGTAAACAATTTAGAATGGAGAATATTGAGTAGTGGAGTGCTTGGCCCTGTTATATGCGAATTCCACATGTGGAAGACACTCCTCCCAATTCATGATATTCTTATTGAAAAGGTTTCGCGTACAGGATGAAATGGTCTGATTCACCACCTATGTTTTCCCATAGGTTTGAGGATGACAAGAAGGTGAAAATAGTAACTTTGTACATAGTTTTCTCCACAAGGTCTTCCAAAAGTAACTATGAAATTTTATGTCTTGATCTGACATAACTGTCCTTGGAATTCCATGGAGTTTGAATACTTCCTAAAAAAAGTCTTTCAATAGTAGTGGCACCAACTATTTTTTGACAAGAAATAAAATGTGTCATTTTTGTAAACTGACCCACCCCAAAAAATTGGAATCTCACCCCCTCTTGTTCTGTGGTAACCCCACAATAAAGTCCATTAATATCTCTTCCCAAGGTGTGTTGGGGAATTTTTGAGGAAGATATAGTCTATGTGGGTTTAGTTTCGATTTAGATTTATAGAAAACAATGCTCTTTCCCTCAAATTTCTCAATATCTCTAGATATCATAGGACAATACAAATTCTCAAAAAAAACACTTAGAGTTTTTTCAACACCAAAAAGCCCCATTAACCCAGCTAAATGTGACTCCTTTAGTAAAAGTAAATGGATCGAATAGTTAGGAATGGAATTCTTATCAACTTGGAATAATAATCAATCATGTAAATAGAACTTTTCCCAAATAACTCTATGTTTACAATGTTCATAAGTTTCACTAAAATCACTATACGTGGAATATTAATCCTTAATGCATTCAAAACCAAGTATTTTTGAATCCAACATGGATATAAGAGTATATCTATGTTAAAGTGCATCAGCCACAATATTTTGATTACCATTTTTATGGTTGATGACATAAGGAAATGAGTTAATGAATTATATCCATCTAGCATGTATTCAATTTAGTTTATGTTGTCTCCTATGGTGTTTAAGAGCCTTGTGATCAGAATGGATCACAAATTCATTAGGAAAAAGATAGTGCAACCATGTATCTACTACTATAAACAATGCATACAACTCTTTATCATATGTAGCATAGTTTAGAGTCGGGCCACTTAACTTCTCAATAAAGAAATAAATAGGCTTACCCTCTTGCCTGAGAAATCATCCTACGCCAATTCCACTTGTATCACATTCAATTACAAATGTCTTACCGAAGTCTGGTTGTGAATGTAGAGGGGCGTGGGTGAGTATCTCTTTAAGTTCATGGAAGAAATTCTCTTGAGTTATCCCTCATTTGAAAGAAACACACTTCTTTTTCAACTCATTCAATGGTGATGCTAGTGTGATGATGTCCTTCACAAATCTCTTGTAATAACTATAAATCAAATGACAACTACTTACATGTCCAATGGAGGTTAGAGTTGGCCATTATTTTATTGATTTGATCTTCTCAATGTCCACTTCAACTCAATTGATTCTCACAACAAATTCGAGGAAAACAATATTATCAAGATAATATTCACACTTATTTATGTTTCTAAACAGGTTTTCCTTCCATAACACCTCTACGAATTTTCTTAAGTGATCTAGATGTTCATGTAAGGTCCTACTACAAACCAAAATGTCATCAAAGTAAAATACCACAAATTTTCTAATATATTCTTGTATGACATTATTCATTAACCTCATAAATGAGATAGGTGAATTTGTGAGACCAAAGGGCCTAATTAACCATTAATAAAGTCCATGTTTTGTCCTAAATGAATTTTTCCACTCATCTTCTTCTTTCATACTAATTTGATGGTAGCCACTTCTTAAATTATTTTTTAATAGAATAGTTGAACCATTTAATTCATCTAGCATATCATCTATCCTAGGGATGGGATAACGATACCTGGCCATGAAGTTGTTGATGGACCTACAGTCAATTCACATTCTCCATGTTCCATCCTTCTTTGGTAGTAGAATCACCAGTACAATACAAGGACTAAGGCTCTATCTGACTTATCCCACATCCAACTGCTCTTGATCTTGGCTCTAAATTTATTTTGTCTCTTCCGGGTTGTTGCGATATACAGGGTGGTTCGGTAGTGATGCACCATGTATGAGGTCAATTTGATGCTAGATACCTCTATTGGGTGGGAAAAGCGATGGACATCATCAATAACGACATCATCATACTCCTACAATAAGGACTCAACAACATTTAGAGAATGACGTAAGTTGTTAGTATTTAGCAACACCTCTTTGTACATGGGTGCTAGGAGGGTTTTCTGGGAAAAAAACATCTTCCTTAACCTCACTTTTTTTCCAACATCACACTTTTTCCATCTCTTAAATTCTTTTTCCCACTTTATTTTTCTTTGTTTTCCATTTCATTTCTTCTCTCATTTTCTATCATTTCCTCATTCTCTCTTTTTTCATTTTTCATTATTTTTTCCTCATCACTCATTTTTTTCGTTTCTCTCAAAAAGTGATCATATAGAATTTTTTTGGGGGACATGGGGTTGAGTTTTATAGGTTCCCCTCGGAGAACAACATAGTGCCGATTCAAGAAAAATTCAAGTATAACATGCCGAACAAATTGAAATGATCATCACAACAAAAAATTGAAATCATTCATAAAAACAAAATTGCACAAGACCTCATCTTTGTACTTCATGATGGTGAAAAGTACCTCTAGTTTCATGGTGACCCTCAGATCCCCTCAATCATTCAACCATTGAAGCCAATATGGATGTTGATGCTTCAAAGTAGAAAGTCTTAAATTCTCTACTAACTCATTGCTTGCAACATTACTACATCATCCTCTATCAATAATAACACTACATACCTTTCCATGGAACTTTCACCATGTATGGAAAAGGTTCTCCAACTAATCCTTCTCTCCCATGGTCATTTGTGCACATAGAACTCACCAAGTGATAAGAATCTCTCAATATTCAAAAAAATTCTCCACTATCAATTTCAAGATATTCATCCACCTCCTCTTCAGAGCTCTCTCCATATGTGTCTCATTATCCATACTTGTTTATGGTCAGGGTGTTCTATTTTGGACAGTCTCTAGCAATATGACCCCTTACATAACATTTGAATAACTTAATATCCCAATTCTTAGTTTGGGTAGCCTCAAAAGTAGGTTTCTTATGTGGAAAAATTACCTTGTCACTTTTGCGATCAACCACCACATTTTCCTTTGATTTTTCTCCAATCTCCTTCCTTAGATTTCTCCATGGCATGAAATGGGTAGAGGGTTTTTTCATTTTTCTCCTCCATTGGATTTGTTTCTTGATCTTGGTGGCGTGATGGATCATATATTGTATTTCCACACGGTGATACATCTCCAATTGATCGGAAATCTTCCGATTGAGCCCATGTAAAAATTGTGCCATGGTTGCCTTAATATCCTCCTCATCATTTGCTCAAATCATGGAAATGTTCATCTCTATGTAGTAGTCTTCTGCGCTATTACTCCCATGGGCGAGGCATTGATGTTTGTTGTAAAGATCTATATGGTAATGTGTGGGAACAAACTGCTTCTGCATGGAGAACTTCATGTATTCTCAAGTTTTAATGGGACGTCCACCATATCTAACCCTCTACTTTTGATCTTGATCTGACCATATTGATGCATAATCAATGAATTCAAGGGCTTAATGTTTTACCTTTGTCTCCTCGGAATAGCTATGACATGAAAACACTCACTCGATCTGCATCTCACACTCCAAGTATGCTTCTAAATTTATTTTTTCTTGAAAATAAGGGACCTTAACCTTGATCTCTCCAAGTAGATCATCATCATGTTGTCTCATTTTTCCTCCTCTAGGTTTTTGGTACAATCTCGTCCTTTGTGGCACATCCTCAAAATAACCATCAAGGTTTTTCATCTTTTCCTCCATGATGTGGGGGAGATGGGGTGTTGGAGCTCGCTGCAGGTTATCATGCATCACCCTTGGGCTTGGTTGATTTCTAGGTCATCAATCCTATCGTGTAGCACCTCCAACATCTGATCAAGAAGCTTCTAAATATGGCTCACCAATGCTTTCATTTGGAGTGGTGAAGCTTCCGGTGCGGGAGACCTACATCTTCTTCCTTTATCACTTGCATGAAAAAATTTCTTCCAATAATCGTCAGCCATAATATATTACACAAACACCTACACACACCATAGGGGAACACAAACAATGATACACACTCACCCACAAAACCGATATGTATAAACACTCACACAATATGTACAATCTAACACACACAAGGATATACACTCACACATTCATGAAATACACACTCACACACATAATTTGTACACACACACACATAGAACAAGATGCACACACTCACACACACAATATTTTTTTTCTTATTTCTCTCCACTCTCAATACTGAATTCAAATTCGATGCTCTTATGAAATATAATACCTTGTTTCGAGTGATCACTTGTCACCAATCCTTCCCAAATCAAGATTGTGTAGGCAGCTGGTTTAGCACAACCCTCTTGAGTGGTAAAGGGTAAAGGGTGAAAAGAGGTTAGAAAATGGATAATGGATTGGTGGAAAAGGGGGTAGAAAGGTGGTATTTGGGTTTTTCCCGCTTGTGTAATATAAGGTAAGTGAATAACAATATGACCCAAATATAAAATAGGGATGAAGTAAAATGATGAAGAAAGTGATGTATGGAAATAGAAAGTTCTAATAATGTAAATCACAAAGGAGTAATTGTATCCACTTTTTTAGTCAATTCTCCCTAAAATGTGTGGTGCTTGGAGTTTCAAAGCAAAAGATGATTAAATAGAGAGTAAGACTTTTTTTCAAAATCTGGAATAAATAGTGTGCTTAATTTTGAAAATAAGAAAATGATGTTTTGAGATATTTTGTTTTTTAGATTTTTTTTTCAGATACAAATAAAATATAGAGAATTAAATGATGAAAGAAGAAAATGAAAATTTGGCTCAATTTTTAATAATACAAAACTGTACAAACTAGGCCAATTCGAGAGGCTTTAATGAAAAGGGATTTATTTTTGTGAAAGGGTGGATAATATTGAAGGATAAGGAGGTTAAGGGGTGAAAGTAATGTAAATGAATCGATACATGCCTACTGTGTCAACCGGAACTGTGATACCAACTGATGAGGGATGCACGGGGTGGACCGATCTTCACAGCATAGGGTAGGGGATGTCGGATGCGGTTCAGGGCTAAGTGGTGGATGATGGGTATGAATAGTTTATGAATGTATTCAATCAACGCTATAAAGAGCGCGACCTACTACTTAGAATACACACTCAAGTGAAGAATGTGATAGCCAATCCACACAGCAACACACTTGGTTTGAGGCACGAAATTGGGGGATTTGTGATCTTGGATCACCAATATAACTTGTAGATTGAAAAGGAATGAATACACATGAGAAAGGAGAAATCCTAGGAGAATCCTCACACAATGGAGAGAAACAATGAATAAGCTCTCAAATAAGTCTTGAATGAAAATAAAATTCCATAGGGTGGATATTTATAGCCAATGGCTGATACAATAGTCAATGTTCCAATACCCTAATGTCATAAAGGCTAAATATACCTTGTCCCCTTGAAATTCAAAATTTTAATTTCTAACCAAGGATTTTGGAAAATTAGTACAAAACATTCCAACTATAGCCCACCATATTTTAATTTGAGTGGATATCCCACCAAATTTGACTTTGTTGTCCAAAAATGCCATTTCTAGAATCCTCCATGTGAGAATGGCATCCAAATTTATGAAAAATTGTGGGACAAGCTTTAAACATCAATTTTGGGCTTGAATAAGTTATATTCGAGGCCCATTTTCTCTATCCATGCATGGAAAGATCCATTTGGCCATTAATGAAGCAAAATGGTCGCCCATTGTAGAATTAAGTCTCTTTATTCTTCCTCATGTCACTGGGACTTTAAAATCCAACACATCCTCCCGCGCAATCGACTTGGTGC
Organism: Viscum album; assembly: GCA_963277665.1. NCBI lineage: Eukaryota > Viridiplantae > Streptophyta > Magnoliopsida > Santalales > Viscaceae > Viscum > Viscum album. Next base: position 1,893,491,459 of record OY728156.1, read on the forward strand.
TTTTAACGTGGTTCTCATGACTTGTCTGCATAATCATCTGTAAAAAATATGATAATCATAGGGTAAATAATCTGAAACGTGATAGTTGGATAAGTAGGGTTGGAACATGGTTTGTCAAACCATTCATTCCAATAGTTGATGGGGTTTTCAATAAGACAGTAGTACCACATAGATGGTACATGGTTCTCTAAAACAAGTAGTGTAACTATGTAGTTACCTCATTTAAGTACAATGAGTTGAACATGTTTGGAGCATAGTTTTAAAGAAAGTGGGAACTAATAGTATGATGTGTAGTAAATACCATGAAAATTTGTTGTTTTAATTCAAATTAAGCACCAGTATCCACATTAGTCATCTAATATTCCAGGTCCATGAAATCATATTCCTCCTTATACATATATTAAAATTTCTTATAAACAATGTTAATTATTTATAGATAAATATTAATTAGAGGTCATGAATCATCAATAATTCCTTGTTCTCACTTTTACTTTATTTTTTATTAAGGAGTATTATTATCCCTACACATAGAGCCATATATCTAGTCTGTTATGGATATGTAAATTTTTTGTGATTTGAATCATAATTATATCTGGATGGATTTAGGTATGACAAGGTGTTTTGATCTTGAATATAAATGTTCTATGTTTCATTATTATTTTTTCCATTTATTGAGATGTAGGTGGATTCTTAAATCATCTAAAATATTTTATAAATTTATGGATTAGTTTGTAATTTTTTTTCATTGTTGGATGAGGAAAATTTATGTAATTTAATGAACGAATGAAATTTGGGATGTTTTTTTAGAAAAATAGGAAAATTGAATGGCTCTTGGAAAACACCAATTGCAAAGGATTTTAGAATGCTTATTTTATGATATAGTCATGGATTTGATGAATTAATGTTGTTGATATAATTATTTCATGTAATGAATTTGTTTTCGTGTAATTTTTTGACATATAATTATTTATATTTTGTTTTTAATGTGTTTAAAGATGATTGGTATGGTCATAAGTTCCACCGTTAAGGTTGGATGAATTACGGTCACATATTACAACAGAAAATGAAAACACCATGCTTGTGTATATATGGATGGGTGTGTGGGTTTGTTAATATTGTAAAAGATATTCCAAATGATAATGGGAGAAAAATTATCTTTGTTTTAATATAATGGATTTTACTTGTTTTCTATTATAGATTTTGTTACTATTTTACAATTGTTGTATAAATAATTTCATAAGTTGTTCTTATCTATTTTCCATGTAACGGGAAATATTTAGTAAATTTTATATAATTTTATACTCACTGCCTTCAGTGGAAATTTGGTATTTTTGACGATGTAATATACTAAGTCATAAGGAGGGAAAATATATCACAATTATCATGAGAATCTTCATGAAACATTGTGCATTAATGGTGGATTTAGTTCTTAGACCTTATTTGGGCGGTACTTGGGATCGATCTTTTAATTTATTTGATTTGTATAGCCCATTGGTTTTATAAGTTGATATAACATGTTCTATTGTCACTCAGACTTTTATTTTATATATTTTAACTTGTTTTATGATACATACACTCATTAATCATATATAAGGATTGAATGTTTATTGTCCCATGTAGTAAGGTTGTTTTATCTTAAAAGGTCACTTAATTCCAAAATGTTTTCCTAAGCCAGTAGAATTTACTATTTTTATTTGGTTTCATGGGGATGTTACCTAAGGATATTGTCACTTCATCTATCATTAATCCAATTATTTGGGGAGGGGAGTTAAAAAAATGACATGTGTGATGTGGTTTAAGGACTTTATGCCATTGGAACACGTTCATCATGGTTTATTGGTAACATTGTGTACCTCCACCTATATGTTCTTATTTTTATAAAACTTCCATCATTCTCTATAATGAGAACTGATATTCCTCTATCCGATCATGGTTAGGTCATCTCTTGTCATCCCAAGATTATTGTTGCATCATATAATCCAATCATCTGTGTGTTTATAGAACACATGTTCCTAGTTCCCCCACTCAAAAAGGTACCTACTAATTGTTCTTTCTCAATCACCAATTTCCATACCCAATGCCTAGTGGGACTTAATTGATTAGATCATTAGCCAACTAAACCCCTCTCATGTTGTCCATGAAAATCAATGCATTCCCAATCCAACAATCATGGATACTAAAATATTAAATCCATCATGATATCCATTAATAGACACCTTTGGACACCACACAAAAATGTACATAACATTGACTGAGTATTTTCTAGTAGTACCTGAGTTTATTCATTCAGAAATAATATAATTTAAAATGAATATAAAGTGACTGATCTCACTTGTGAGAACCTTCTATAATGTGGGATATAATCCCATAAACAACCTCCCAATACCCACCATAGAATAATCATAGTTATTAGAATGCTAGGAAAATAGTCTATAATCATATTACATTATCTATATATACACACATGTTAGGGTTGGATAGGTCCAATCATGTGCATTCGTGAGTGAGATGTTGAATCACAATTAACCACAAATCCTTGAACTAACTAATTGAATCTATATACTTCACAAAAATTATATCCAAATTGATGAATGGATCCTAAAATATCTACCATTTGACTCCCCGCCATAAATCTTCCCATATATCACTCCTCAATCCCTAGAGTCATATTTTTTATCACCATGAACGTTGTGCTCAACCATGGACATGAACTTTTATTACCCTAAGTAGCTCATTAAATATTCTTGGTCAATAGTTTACACATGAATTCTCGCAGATTGAATACATAATAGTTTCACATGCAACAATCCTTCATTACCTCTCTATATTTTTTAAATAATTTTACCACACAAATTTTCCACCAAAACCACATAACAACTATCATTGTGTTCCACTTGCTATATTTCAACCTCTATATTTACCAAACACCATGGTTATGCGTTCCTTTTCCACCTAATTACAAAAACCCACTCACACATTTATAATTATTATGCTACCAAGATGAGTTTTGTTGTGCTCAATGAAAATCCATTTTCATTAAAATAAGATATCGCTTAGATATTCTATTCAAAAAATTACACCTTATATGTGAAATGGGATATCTCATGATCGCCTAATACATGATTTTCCCTCGTAAACCATTGAAACCCACCAATGAACCATTGATTTTCATCCTCATCCACATTATTAGCCACCACCCAATACCATTCAAACATCACAATAATCTCCATACTCTCTCAACACATACTAAATGCACCTATAGAATCATTTCTATGTACTATAATGGTCCATCTATTCCAAAACTGTCTCGAAAATAGATCTAGTAGTCATGATTTTTTCACCATATGATCCACCATGAACTATAAATTATTACATATTATATATTTCCACACATCATGTTATCTAATATCAAAACCCAAATAACATAACTATGCTTCCCTCACTAATGAAAACATAAAACTCAGTACAACCCCTCTCACGAGTTTCCCTCACCAGAAAACCAAGATCCATCCCACTAAGGTCCAAGTCAATATTAATGGTCTATATGTATACCACATTTTTTTACCAACCTATTCTCATTCTAGGTTCATCGGGTTTGACCAACTATCCATACCATTTATTTCTGGGGTCATAAATACATGGAAAAATCACATAGATTTCTTCTCAAATACTACTCAATAGAAACATTCCAAACTAACTGCTAAATAGTCTCAAACCATAGGTCCCCATAAAATAAAACATCTTGAGGAGACCAAAAAAAATGACATATCAATCCTCCCACTCATAGGACCTATAAAAAACACCAAAAAATCACATTCTAATCCACTCACCCATAGGTTATTTGTTCCCACTATGATTCCTCACACAAGACTATTCCCTCGTGAATCACAAGCCACTAGTCACCACTGACTTGGTAATTGAAACCATCTATTACAATGATCCCAACCATTTTGTTTAGTTAAATGGAATTATATTCCAATTTATATTTTAATACACCATATTGGGTTTTATTTTAACAATAAATAAATTTACCTATAGAAAACTCACCATAATGGGTTTTTCTCTAAATGAAAAAATTAATTAACTTAACCTTCAGGGTTTATACTCATCTCAAGCCAAAGGGATTATATCACAGTCATCACCATAGAATCTATATGTCCCACAAAATAAAATAAATTGTACATAAATAATATTTCATAAATGGGTTAAATGAGACCAACTACATATAAGTAATTTTTTATGAGTAGTTTCTAACACTTTAAATTGTTTATCGTCATAAATTTGTAAAAATAGTATCCTTAATTTCGTATAACATGTGGATCCTATGTTCCTATTTAGATTAAAGAAACATAGTGTTCCCCTATTGTATAGGATTAAAAACAAATCACCACCATATCAGTTATAGTCTAAGAGCCATAGTCTATAAACCATTAACCATAAATCTCAAATATCATGAGCATCATAATAGATGAAAATCACAACAACTATAAAGCTCAATCCAATACATAAATACAACACCCATGGAATCCTAGGATTCTATAGTGAATGGTGATCATAATACACCAATATATATTTCCATAAAAGTCTAGAAACATTCACATTTATCATGTATACTGATTAAAAAAACCATTGGAAAAATATAAATAATCCGGTACAACTTTTCAATTCCACTACCTAGCTCACTCTTAGAATTTTAGCTAGACAAGAATTCTATGAGATCTAATGCACACATCTTTGAACACTAGAGGATGAAGAATATAATATGGTGCATAAAGATGCATCATGGGTATGATATACCCAATATATGAGATCGCACAATCCCAAAATCAATAAATAACCAAATATCATATGTGAATATGACAACATATGAAGTAGATAGAATAACTATACTATAGTTTATTTACAAAATAAATGATAACATAAGTCATAAAAACATACATCCCCAGAGGTTGATCACATGTTGAGGTTGTAATAAAAGAAATAAACAAACATGCTTCATGAAAACAATGAGACATTACACAACCAAATTGTAATGTAACTGTCTGATCCATCCCACTCAATCTACCTTAGAAATTAACCCTTCCTATTCATGTATGAACATATGAAGGTTTGTTGAGTACCCAAGTCCAATGCCATAATGATAAATATGTGAGTAAAACTCTATAGGACACCAACAATAATATCCCAAAATATAATAAGAATATGGAAAATAAATTAAGAAGTTCTCCAGTAAAAAAATTAAAATAAAACTATCATGAAATTTTGAACTAACTACTTAAAACTAATGTTGATCATGGGGTTATGTTTAACCACAAGAATAGTATGTACATTATATATAAGGTGATTTTGTTTTATTGAGTACATTGTGATTAACATTCTTATAGCTAACCAGTCTTAACATACACAGATATTGTATTATTTTAGATGAATATTCATCACATTACAAAAGTAAATTCCTGAGGAACATAATAGTTTATTTTTTTAGGAAACATGGACAAAATTCCTCTAACTTGTTGAAATATTTTAAATGTTTCCCACAAATATTTTCCCCTCTAGTACTTATAATTATTACCTTTATTCAAAACCTCATGAAATAAAAAAAAAGGGTTACAATCAGATCCTCAGTAAGGGTAATCAAGGAGGATAAACATAATAATAAGGGCATGATAATGTGATAAAAAAATTAAAATATCATACCATTCATAACAAATATCACATACATGAATCAGAGAAAAAATTATTGGAAGTTCATTAGACATGAAACCAAAGGTAATCAAATGCATAATCCATGAAATAATAAGAAATGAATAAGTCGTATAATTTGTGGAATACATATAACCATATAAAATCCTATGTCAAGTAATCCTCAAAATATGTTAATAACATGTTAGGATTAGGATAATAACCCATTTATATACTTCGAGCTCGGGATTCCCTCCAGTGCACCCTCTAGTTTTGGATTTGAGATTACCTCCCATGTACCCTCATGTTCCAGGCTTGGGGTGTCCTCTTATGTACCCTCTTGTTTTGGGATTTTTATTTACACCTATACACCCTCTTGTTTTAGGCATAAGATTCCCCTTAGATTTGGGTTTCAAATTCACTCTAGTTTTAGTATTAGGATTCCCTCATGTGTACCCTCTTATATCATGCTTAAGATTCCCCCTTATTTCGGGATTAATATGAACTCTTGTTTCAGGATTATAAAACAATCATGTGTACCCTCTTGATCTCATAAAACATTTATCACTACCCAATGGATTATAGGGAGATTTAGTTCTCACCAATAACATAATACATTTTCCAAAATATTATAATTAGTCTTAATATTATAAACCATGAAATGGATTGGGTATTATAAAAATTTCATCATATCATTACCTATAGAAAGATGATAGTCCTCATAATCGTTTCATCAAATTATAACCCATTAAAAGAAGTGGTTATCAAAATAATATTACCCATGGAATATAAAGGGGTTACATAAACATATATCCCGTGAAAGAGAAATAATTTTCAAAAATATCATCCCATGAAAACATAAACCATTTAAAGAAAGGATATGATTGGAAAATTTGAACCATTTTACTAAAAATGCATGAGTATCACCAAAAGATATCATCTTGTATGGAAAATAATTTTAAATTAACTTTTCAAAACATTTCTTGAGTAAAATATCATTTTCTATTGGAAAAGGTATTTTTAAAACATAAAACAATTTCAAAACCATTTTATTTTGAAGTTAACTCGAAAACATATAAATAATGGTAGAAAACATTGTGAGATCATTTTTTCTTATAAAAATAAGAAAATAATATTGAAAACCATTTAATCATTTTTTAAACATAATAAATTTTTTATAACATTTTTAGAAAACATTTATTTAAAAGAACACAGATTTCGGACAGAAAGAAAAAATAATTTCATATTTTAATAATTTTTTTCTTATTATATATTAAGTACTAATGAATTAAAAAAGTTAACATTACTTTTATATAACATTAATAAACTTAGGTTATAAAAATTAATTATATTTATTTTGAAATGGGTTATGATATTTAATCAATCAAACCATAATGCAAGAAAATATCGATAAAGGATTTGATTATAGTAAAAACTACTAACACATTGGTAACATTAAATCATAATAACATGGAAATAATAATAATAAATTAGGATTAATATATCATGAAAATAAGGATATTCATGATATATCATGTCAAAGTTTGTATATACACCTCAAAGAATAATACAAGTCTATAACATGACATGTGTCTCAAAGAAAGAAAATTGATACAAAACAATTTTACTGATTTTGTAACTTTTTAACGATACATAACATGTAATAAATACAATAAAATAGATATTTAAATACCCATAAATTTAATTTTAATAATCATATAATATGTTCATGGTTTTTATACACATGATATATAGTAAATAAGAGACGAACAGGACTTGTGTCTCATGGAAAATAAAAGTGAGATGAGAAAACCCTTACTACTTGAGTAACATTTGAATAATGATCACCATGAGAGAATAACATAATTCACCTGTTTTTATATTATTAAATGTAGGAAATTAATGGTATAAAATTTTATATGGTAGTATATACACCACACAAAATAATCAAGTAGGGAGTATGGAATGTATCTCACAGAGGTAAGAATTGAAATGAAATTCCCCTAACATAAGTATTGAATTTCTTCATATGTGTGAAAAACTCATGTATAATAAATATATGTTTATTAAAAATCTTTAATAGAACCAATTTTTTATATCTAATACCATATATTATTTTATTATTAATTTATATTAACCATGTTTAACAACTCCATGTTAATGTTATAATACATGTAAAAATCGCTTTGTTTTTTGTTGTTTTTTGATTTTTAATATTTTTTGTCCTTGAAACATTATTACTTCCTCCATAATTTAAACCATTATATAAAGATAATATATATTTATTTATATTAATCCATAAAATAAACAATTATTAAACAAAATACATCGATCATGGAGATGGTAGGGCGTATGTACCCATTAATGTCATTTCTATTTTATTGTCGTATTGATAGAAAGAAAGTAAATGATATATAAATATATATATATATAATAACATTAAATTATAATTATTAGGGATTATATATCATATAAGTTTACTAAACCAATGCTTAATACATTCTATTTATAGTGAAATAATGACATTAATTTGAGAAGGAGGTAGACCACAATTCCACAAATAAAGTTATCATATATACAAAAATTTGAAAGCATATATGTATATTTTATATAATAATTAATTAATAATAAATTAATAATAAATATAATATATATCAAATAAAAACATAATTTCCATAAAAATTCACTACCATTAGAGGTTGTAAAAGAAAAACTCACAACATATTTTCATTTGGCGATAGTTCGTCGTACACAAGAACGATAAGTTCATTACCTGTTAGTTGGAAGTATATATAAGTGTAGGTATATCCATTAAAAAAATTATATTTAGGATATATTTATTATTACAAATTCATATAATAAATATATTTGAGTTCATGGATAATGAAAATAAAACAAAAGAGCTTGAGGGTGATGTTACCTCTTCTTTGGGTAACTTCTTTTTAGTTTGAACCAAAGGGATTCAATTGAGGGATTTCCTCCCAATTGGAGGATTATATTATTATGGTGGGTATGTCGGGATATTATATTTGAATATTTTGTGTTGAAAAAATGGATTTATATGTGTGAATAATTAGTATGGGTGAGTGACTTTTTATATTGGAGGAGGAGTGGCATTATGGATTTTTTTTAAAATGGTATTCCACCCGTGTTTTTTCCAGGTAATGTGGCTCCAATAATGAAACTTATTAGAGAAAATGAATTATATGGTATATAAATGTACATAAAATGGATTTTGGACAAATTTTTAGGTTATTTTGGCCCTTATGTTTATGTTGTATTAATTTGTTATGATAATTTTTCTTTTAAGAATTTTAAATAATTTTAATCACTTTCACTATTTTTTTCGCGAAAAACTAATATGACCTTATTAGAAATTATAAATTTTTCTTATTACAAATGTTGAATCCTTTTTACAAAATACAATCACAAAATTGATAAAAATTAATTTAAATTTATTCACACAGACAAGGAGACAATGTTGGTTTTTAATGTAAAATTGTTCAAAAGATTGCTAGGTTATTATATTTAAATTCAATGTGAAATTTTTGCCAATGACCAAATTTTATTAATTATTGAAAAATTTATATAGTTTATATTTTAAAACATTAAAAAACATAATTTATCCTTATAAATAAATTAGGTGAAAATATTTTTTTACATTAAAATTTATTATTTCTTACTACTCATCAACATATGAAACTTCTATAAAAATACGAAAAATTCCCCAAAAATAAATTTTTATGTTTATATTTAAATAAATAACTTTTTTTTATAAAATATATAAAATTTCTATAATTTATAATTAAAATACATTCTCCACTAAAATTTGGTAACACAACTTTTATAAAAATTGTGGTTTTTATGTATAATATTGGCTTTGTTCCAATCTTATTGCTATAAAATATATTCGATGAATATAAAAAAATTGATTGAATATTTGATATATATTATTCATTAATATCATTAACCAATATTACATAATTTATGTTATTATGATAAAAAACCTTTTTGAACATAAATTTATTTTTTATAAAAACATTCCCTTTAAATTCTATCTGTTCTTATATTCATTTACAAATAATTTGTAACCAATAAATTAAGCCATGTATTTTCATAATTTAGTTAATCATATCTTAACATTATATTTAACCACTAGGTTATATATCATTATATCAAATAATAATATTTTCAATTATATTTTATTGTTTGGTAAATCTTAGACTTATGTGTTATGCAAGCCATGAAGGAAATTTAGTCTTTAGTGTAATGTAAGCTAACCTCTATATTTTATCGAGAGAAATCAAGATATTATGTTTCATGTAGTGCATGATTAACTTTGTGTTTCATATAACTCATTCGAAACGTAGTTCTTTAGTATAAAAACATATTTTAATTTTTTTAGTGAAATTAAAAATATTGAAAAGATTAAATTAAATTAAAAATATCACAAAATCGTGGGGTGTCACATTATACCCTCTTAAAATGAGTTTCTCCCACAAAATTCATCTTTTTTACCATAGGATTAGTACATAAAAATTCCATTCATATAAACCCACATCATAAAAATGAATACTAAAACATCCTTTTAATAATAATATTTGAAAACATAAAGGCTTCCCAGGGTAAGACATAACTAGTTTTCCACATGGAAGAACATTGATGGAAGGTGAAATTATGGAATTATAAGAAAAATTAAATATTTATTGGTAGTTATTCAAGTCATAAATAATAAACAATAAAATTATAATTGGAATGTTGAGGGCCTCAAAGTCATAAATATATAATGATTTAAAATTCCATCAGTTCAATAGAAATTAAAGTATATGGACAACATTTCCTTTCCAGAGAATCTTATTAAAGTTGAACAATTTTAATTAAATGAAATACTTTCATGATTTTAGGATGACCTCTCCCATTTCTTTTCCTTGATCAAACTCAACATCATCTCTTATTCTATGAAATGATGGTGAATTCTTCATTCCTAATGAATTATCAGATCATGAGATACATAAATATAATGATTGGTCATTCTATAAATTGTTAGTTAACATCATAATTATAGTTTATAACAAGTTATATAATATGTATCTATACTAATATGGTGATATAATACATTATTCTCTAAAAACCCATCTAAATATTATCATAAACCATTCCACAAATGTTAAAACTTATAACCCTTTAAAAATATAATTATCTATTTATTCCTTAATAAGTATCTTATCTTGTACAAAAATATTTTATTAGAAACTTGTAACATCCTTGTAATGATAAGATATAAAATGTGATTTTATCAATACAGAATCCATGTTGAGGGAGATAATCACATAAAATTTCACAAATGGATGGACAGTAATATTTTTATATAGCTTAATCATAAAAAATCAAAACTAGAATTCTCAACCAAGGAGTGGAGGGTAATTGTTCCCAAATAATAATGATTCACTTAATCCATTTTGATTTCATAAACATTCACATTGTGACTTTTACTCATATATAATTTAATCTTATCATCCAAAATAGTCATTTTATTGAGTGACCTGTTAGCATAATTTCAAAACACTATGTAATTGAAACACTAATGTGTGTGAGGTGCATTATATGGGGCTTTCTCAGTATTCTCATCATTATCTAGATTCTTCCCATTACATGTAAAATTAGTTTCTTGATGACTATACCTTCTATATATAAAATATTTTCTAGTCCCCTTAATAAAATTCCCTCAATGATTCTTCCCACACATTGTGCATAATGAAAAGCTCATTTTCTTTAATATATGATTGTTAGATTTTTCTTTCAGCTCCATATTACTTTTCGTGTCACAACCATGAGAATGATACACAATTCCAACATCTATTTCCACCTTTTTGGAACATCTAAAAGCATCTTCATAGTTTCAAATGTTTTTTATATCCAAGGCCATCAGATGATTGGTTCCAAGCCACAATATAATCGATCAACTTTTCTTTTTTTATGGATGTTAATACCTAAATAGTACCACATAATCCTTGTAAAATTTTATTTAGAGGCATAAACTGAGTCACCATCTTTCTACTTAATATCTAGTAATTCCTTTTACATATTTGTATAAATAACTTGAGGAAAGTACATATTGAAAAATAAGATCTTAAACTCTTATAATTCTATGTTTTAAATTTAATATTTTGTAATCATATTGTTTATATAATTCAACCATTAACGCACCTCGCCTTCTAGAAACTAGAAAGAGAGAGTAAATTTTTAATACTATGAACATTGGAGTACAAAAAAAAAATATTTCCATTTGTATTGATCCCTTACTCAGACACTAATGGGTTAGCAAAACCACTGAAATAAGGTGGTAGTTTCCTCATTGAAGACTAAACATATCATTGTTCCCCCTTTTTCCCAACAAGATGTTTACCATAATTCAAACCTTGAGAAAATTGTGTGAGAATTGAAGTGAGGTTTTCTTTAAATCTCAAAAACCATTAGGATTATAAGGAGGAAAATAATTTCATTTTCCATTTCATTCCCCATTAACAAAGTTTCATCAGGTTATATTCATAAAACAATCCCAAAAATCATAGGGTAAGAATAAATCAATATAGTTTGGAACCAAGTAAAATTGAAAAACAACTTGTATGATATATAAATTGTGGATCCTCCCTTCATAATATATGACACCTCAAGTTTATCCACGGTAACTCATAGTAATCGTCTATTTAAATACTTTATTTTGGTTTGTAAAGAATTAATAAATTTCGTATAGAATATACCCCATGAGTTTCAACCCATATGTGAAATAAGGCCCATTTTCCTCTACTAGTTCCTGATCGAGACTATCTAAATATGGGGTTTTTGGGTAAATTAACCCTATGTACGTTTGTTCTAGAGCCACATCCACTTGTTGTATCCATATACAAATTATTTCTAGAAAACCACTCTATCAATCCTTTACAAAATTCTAGAACATTTTCCTATATTTTTACTAGTCCTTAGACTTATCCTTAGAGACAACCCTAGACATATCATTTGAAATATCCTGAGGGATCTCAAAAAAGATTTATTATCCTAGCTTCTAAATGGTGAATAAACCTTTCCTTTGATACCAACTATAGTGACCTAGGCTTGACATACATAGATATTACACCATCTTAGATGAATATTGAACACATTAAAAGTAGATTATTTCAAAAGAATATAACCCTTTGAGGAGAAACTAGTTTCATAAATATATAACACATGAAATAGAAACATGTATCATAAAAATCGTGCAATCAAAACATAAACAATTAAGTGGAAGAATATGTATGGAAGATCTAGAAAATTTTCCTAAAAAGGAATGAGTAACACCCATAGATTTCATATTATATGGGAAATAATATTGAAATATATTTTAATAGTATATATTGATGAAAATATTCTTACTTATTTGAAATTGTTTTAGAACATAGAACATTTTGAAAACCAATTTCATTGAAAATAAAAATGAAATAATATAATTAGATACTGAAAAAATTTGAAACCATTTTTATTTGAAAAATTATATAATATGTATGAAAAAATTTGTAACAATATTTAAACATAGACCATTTTTGAGATTATTTTTAAAAAAAGTGGTTATGAAAGAAGATAGATTTTTTAATAAAAGGATAAATAATGCCATATTTTCATAAATTTTTATCTTAATTATATTAGGTAATAAATATTACAAAAATCCTACCATTATATGAAAGTAACATGAATAACTATAGGATAATAAAACTCATGATAATTCTTTATAAATTTATCATAATTTTTTATTAATGGAATTGTAATCATAAACAATCCCTATAAACTATGAGATGATAGGAATACACTATTACCATATTGGAAACATTGAATCATAATAAAATTTAACGGATATAATTAAATTAAGCTCCAAATATCATGAAAATAATGGGATTTATGATATAACATTATAAAGGTAGAATATTCACCTCATAAAAAATATTGGTGCATAACATGAATCGTGTATCAAAAAAGTCAAATTGAGACAAAATTTTATTATCAATTTCGTAAATTTTTGAACCATATACCACATTAAATAAATATAATTAAATGGATATATAAATACCAATTAATTTAGTTATAATAATCATATAATATGATAAATGTTAAAACACACACCTATATAATAAATAAGAGGTGAACATAACTTGTATCTCGTAAAAAATAAAAGAGAGACGAGAAAACCCTTAATACATGAGTAACATTAGTATAATGATACCGATGAGAGAATAAAATAATTTAAAACAATTAATATCACTAAATAAATTTAATTAATTTTAAAACATGTCATCGGGACGTATATACACCACAAAAAAGAATCTAGTGGTGAATATAGCAAGTATCACATGGAAATAAAAATTGAGTTGAAATTCAATTACCTTATGTCCTGAATTTCATTTTACACATTCAAAAATCATGTATAATAAAAATTATTTTTTATAAAAACATTACAAGAATGTCACGCCACTATAATATAAAAAGGAACTCACCCCTCTCACTTATTCACATATTTAAATTCCTCTTCACACAAAAAAATATAACATAATAATCTCCCAACATCCCTAAAATAATAATATAATCCTCCATTAGGTATTAATTTTATCTAAGAAATCCATTTGGTTAAAACCAAAAGGAGTTACCATATAGAGGATTATAGGTTCATTTTAGGGATGTTAGGAGAATATATTATTAGATTTTTTGTGAGGAAAAGGTGTTTAATGGATTGAATAAGTGGGAGAGATGAGTGAATTTTTATATTGGAGGTGTGTGACATTGTTTTTATGTTTTGATAAGGTAATTCTACAAAGAATTAGTTTTTTTAATACTATTCATAACATTAAACTAAATAGCTAGGTTATATCACATTATTTTAAATAATAATATTTTTAATAATATATTACTATTCAATAAAACTTTGTCTTCTTTGTTATACAAGCCATCAAGTAAAGATAGTATTAAATGTAAAAGAAGATAATCAAGATGTTACATGTAAGGAAATATATATTTTCTGTTCCATGTAGTGCACTAATATCGTTTGGTGGTATATAACGCTTGAAAAACATAGTTATTTAATATATATTAGTAAACAATTCATAGTTTTGTATGAAATTAAAAATATAAAATATATTAAATTAATACCTAAAAATATATTTCAAAAAATATCGAGGAGTTATAGTGGTTAAAATCATTCATGTATGGGTAACGTACACATCCTCTGTAAAAACAGGTAGCACCTAAGGGTACTTCACCCATCATTTTCACCCTATAATCCACAAAGGGGATATGTTCACCCTGGATTAGCCATTAAAAGAATTCATATAAAATAAAATGGAATATAATTTAAACATACATTGTTACAACCCTACATTTTGTGAAATATTTTTTTGAATTAATTTTGTCTTTTCTTGATATTTTTCATTTCACAGAACACTTAATATTGCTTCTGTTATATGAATGCACTATGATTGGATTGCATTATACACAACACCAATTTAATATATCAATACATGAAATACATTGATTAACTTCTAGAAAATTACACACAACTTGTTTCTTGAATTACACAAAATACAAAGTCCCTTCGATATATTCCATTACACAGGAGACAAATTTTTACCAAACTGCAAATTATTATTAATAAAAACACTAAAATATTATTATAGCTACCACCTAGATGTTGGAATGGATATTAAAAATAAGATTAATTTTTTTAAAAATAATATGATTTAAAAATGTAATTAATATTATTAATTTGGTTATAAATTATTATATTTGAATCAAATAAATATTTTACAAATAATGAAATTACTTTTTTAAGAAAGTTATTTTTCAATGTAAAAACACAAATTTAACACATTAAATTAATAAACCTCTTTTTGTTAATGTTTTTAATAGAATTTATATTTCAAATATTCATTGAATATATATTTTATTCATCCAATCGATTTGATAGGTATATAATAAGAATAAATCCAATTATATGAATAAAAGCGGTATTTTTCTAAAAGGTAATTTTACCACCTCTTAATGGAAAGACCTTTTTAAATCTAACTTTTAGAAAATTTCATAATATTTTTTTATAAAAATACCCTTAATTTTTTGAAATTAGAATATCAAAATTGATGTTGGGTAATTGTGTTCTGAGAAATTTCATTTTTTGACAAATAGTTCAAAACAATAAAATTTAATTCAAAACATCTTTTTCGTAAAATTTAATTATATAGTTAAATTATTTTTTAATATGTATTTAATGTATAATTAGACCTATTATAGAAAAATTAACCCAATTTAGCCAATTTAAACTAATTTCACATTAAAATTGGATATAAAAAGTTAGAAAACTATTGATTTTGTTAAAATGTTTTGTCTTCTGTCTGCGAGATAAAATTTAAATTTATTTCTACCACTTATATGATTGAAATTTTGAAAAATTGATTCCATATTTTGAATAATAATAATTTATAATACCTTAAAATTTCTAATTTTTTTATGAATAATATTATTAAAGGATATTCTAATTAAATATAGTGATTAAGAGAAAAATTAGCCTTGTAAGAGAATAAACCTTAATCTTATGGGATAAAATGACCTAGTAACATATCCTAAATTCATTTTATGGCCATATATAGACACTATAATAAATTGTTTTCAGTTTTTACCATTATGGGAGAAACATTGCATGGGGAAAATGTTGGTGTAATTTCTTTTTAAAAAATTTACATGAATGACACTCTTCCTCCACTAAAAAAGGCACTCCACCCTACCTTATATTCACACATCTCAAGAATGTTGTCCTGACTAAAATATACACAAATTATCTCCTAAAATACATCCATTAATACTATATGCCACCCTTTAGAGAAAACTCCATCTATGGAATCCATTTGGTGAAAACCAATAGAAGCTACCCAAATTAGAGGTAACATTCATCATCAAGAAAAATTATTTTATTTTCACTGTCCTCCCTATAAATTTTAATTATTCTATGATTAAATAATATACATAGTATAACAATTATACTTATATTTTTTATTTTTAATTCTTAAACCTATACTCACTCACACTTCCATCAAATGGGTAACAAACTTACCATTCTTGTGTACATTGAACTATCACCTCACGAAATGATGTTGTTAATTTTTTCATTTACCACTATTATATGTTGGGAATTATGAGTGAATTCTTTTTTATAAGATATATATGATATATATATGTGTGTGATTTATTTATTCTTATTTAATTATTAAATGACACATGTCACACCCTGACCGTTTATTTTCAAATTGTTTTAATATTCTAAATTTTTGATTAAAAATAATAATAATTATAATTTTATAATTATTATTATTATTATTATTATTTTCTTTATTCTTATCATTATTATTATTATTATTATATTTATTCTTATTATTATTATTTTTATTATTATTATTATTCTTATTTCTATTATTATATTATTATTATTTTTTTTGTTATTCTTATTATTATTATTAATTATATATATATATATTTAGAAACACTAATTTCCTCCCCCCCTTCTCTCCTGTGCAGCGCCCGCACCCCCTGCACCTCCTCCTACTCCCAGCACAGCCCGACTGTCAGGCTGGCCTGCGCCATGCCGCCTCCACAAGCCCACCAGCCTTCCGCCCGCTGGCCATCGCCTCACTGACCTTCACCTCGTAGGCCCTCTCTTGCGCTCGGCACAGCTCCCCCCTGGTGCTCCTGCCACCGTACCTCCTCCCGCACACATGGCCTCCTGACCTCCAGCTCCCCCTTTTTCCAGCCTCCCTCAGGAACGTCACCCCTGTGAAAACCCCTCGGCTCAACCACACCCCGCTCCACCCCGGATCCCTCCATAGCGCGACGCCGCCTCACGCCGCTGCCCTCCCCCCCTGATTCTGGCCAGCCGCTTTCGATTCCCACCTATACCAGCACTCCTCCATGCCTCCCATTGGATATCGATCACCGGCTGCCACCCTTGACGATGCCGCGCTTTCTGGCGCTGCCCCCGCTGGTGCCACGTCACCCCCACTCGTGTCATGCTGCCCCTGTTGGAATCATCCCGGACTTTCGGCGCCCTACCAGCATCGTTTCAGCATGCGCGCGCCCTGTCGGTACCGTTTTGGCCAGCGCGCGGCTTGCCGGCATCGTTTCGGCCTTCCCACGCCTTGTCGGCATTGTCACGGCCTCCCATTGCGGGTCCAACAGCCCCGGCGAACCTCGCTCAGACCCTGCTGGTTGTGAATACCTCTGTGCCGAGGTGAGGTTTGCATTTTTTATTTGTTTTTATAATTTTAGGTCAATATTTTATTGTGTTTCTGATTCCCTGTTTTACGTCTTCTTGAGTCTGTGCCAATATTCTCGTTTAAGTGTCAGTCTTTCTTATTAAATCAATTTAGATCAATTGTGTATTTTTTCGTATGATGCGAATTATGTTTTGATTTGGTGCTTTGGGAGTTTGTTTTGTTAGTTTTATGTTTTGGTCGTGTTAGTGTACGTAATCTTTTTTAAATCTCACTTTGGGCTGTTTATCAGCGCCAATAATGTGTGCAGTTGTGTTTTTGAAAGTGTTGTGGTGAAGTTGACTTTCAGGTGGTGTCAAAAGTGTGTTCAGTCATAAAAAGTGGCTTTGTAAATATTGTCGATGGCGTGAGTGATGTTTTGAAAATGTGTCGAGGTGGTTCTTTCGTGTTGTTGCTCGTTTGGGTTGTTTTATGGCTTTGTTGGTGTAATTTCAGTTTTTGTGCATTTGTTGCAGCGCATTTGCAAGATAACCTCACGATACTATGGTCATCGACGTGCGCGTGTTTGTGCGTTTGTGCAAAGTGCGACACACCATTGCATTTGGATTGCAAGCTGAGGGAGGTCTCCCATTGCACTTGCATATAAATTTATAAATTTATTTATTCGTTGTCATTTCATTGTTTTCCAATAAATTCATAGTAGCACTGGATATCTATTACTAGAGTTGTGACTTGCTGAATTTGAAAACTGATTACTTCTTGCATCGCATTGGAAATATCTTTCTTGGATAAATTTGTGTGGTTATCTTATGATATTATCATATGGGTACTTTATGAAATGTGCAAGTCACACTGAACTGTGTTTTGAGATGGTTTATGGTGTGTATAAAATTGTGGGTGTATCGTTTATGGAAAATGGTGTTTTCTTGAAAACATGGATAGAGGAAATGTTTTTTGGCCTTTAAACTAGATTTTGGAATTATTTAGTGGTGGTTTGGTTTTCCTTGAGCTATGTATGTTTTTCTGGTCTTCAACATGATGGCGTGTGTCATATCTTTTGGAAACGCTTTGATATTAATTGGTTTAAATGTAAATGATGTGGCGGCCCGTTTGGCACTTCATTGATTGTGAACTGACAACATATATATATATATATATATATATATATATATATATATATACGTACTTATGGGGCATCTCTATAGGGGGAATTCAATTTGAGGATTTTCATGTAGCGGTGTCCGTGTAAGGGGTTGGCAAGTGCAGTGAGGTGAGTCACACGTGCGAGGGCCTCCCACTTAAAAAGTATTATTAAAACCACCATGGGTTCCTGGGTGTCTTTTAGGGAATCGAGTTACGGTTGCTGGCTAACCCCGATTAGACGGGATAGTCCCCCCATGGTGGGTAAGGCCTTGTGGGGCATGCCACTTGTTGGCTGGTAGGGAGACCAGTTGGTTATTGACTATGGAGTACCATGCCGGTAGGTAGTCTAAACCCAAGTACGTCCAGGGGTTGTCTAGGGAAGTTTAGGATCACCCATGGTTACTTGATGTTCCTTTCTTGTTTGCTTTCAGTTTTTCTTCACAACATAAACTGTTATAATTGTGAAAATTGTTTTCAAATGATGATGCATTATTCTCTTTGTTCAAAATTTGAAAAAAGTAACACTTATTTCTCTTTTAGAATGAATTTGGCACCAATGAAAGGAATTCAACTTTTGAAAAAGAATAAGTGTAATGTCTCATGTTTTGACCATCAAGTGAAACATTATTAATGATTACTTTTATACATTGTATTTCAAACCCTGAATTTATAGATTCATTATTTACTATCAGTGCTTTTGGAGTTTTTGTTGGGATCACCTACTGAGTAATTTTTTTTCCACACGCCTATATTTTACCATTCCAGCTGTAGGTTCCTTGTGTTCATGTTTTCGTGGTTTGAGTCGCTCAGTGATGGAGAGACGCCAGTGTTTAGTTGGTTGGTGACCACGAGGTCACGTGGAGGTATGTTTGTCATGTATTTTTTGTATCTTTTTTTATTAGTGTTGTTTTTTTTGATCAGTTTTTTTTCTTTCTATTGACCCTGGTATTGTTCAGGCGTAAATCATTCCCAACAATTAAATTTTTTTATGCCCGTCACTAGATTCCATTCCGGGGGGATCGGGAACGCCGCTCGGGACTTGCCTTGGACCTGCTCAGGTGACCGGTTCAGAGTCGACCCAGGTTGGTTCGTGACAAAATGGTATTAGAGTAGGTTCTTGTTATTTGGGTTATTTGGTAGGAGGAGATTTGGACTGTCAGGATTTGAGAGGTTGGTGCGGGAAGAGCATCGCGAACTCTTGCTCACACTGATCCTCGAGTTACCAGGGCTAGTTCAGAAAATTGTGTCTTTTGACCTTGTTTTTAATTGAGGAATGAAACAGGAGGTGAGACGGTGTTACATCGCGATTTCACATGGAGTAGTGACCCATGTGGAATCCGATTACATTGTTTAAGTTCCACCTAGTTGTTGATGCTAACTCAGGGCATGGCTCACTAGCAAGTCATCAGGTTAGGCATAACTACTAGTACCTCATTGTGGTGATTCTTTGTAAGTTGTATTATGTTTGGTTCTTGTTGGTGTGATCATGTTTTTTAAAATTAAATTTGAATTTTGAAATGGAAGTGTTTTCTTTAAAATGGGTTTAAATAGGTAAAGGGGATTTTTGAAATTTAAAGTGTTCTTGTTTCAAAACCGGGTGTTTGCATGGAATTGGTAGGGAGATGATTTGGGTGTTACCCTTGGTTTTCCTTATGAATGATCTCATGTGTGTGGGTTTGTGTGAAAATTTCATGAAAGGTACTTGTTCATGGATGATGTGAGTGGAATGGAAGGAAGCGCATGCGACGATTCATGAGATGCTATGGGTGTTTATTTGAAACCAAAGTTTTGACCTTGTCTTTCTAAAATGATTTTTGAGAGAGGAAAATGTTTTTGGAAATTTCTTTTTGTTTCGGAAAGTGGGTTTTGTGATTGGAATTTGTCTTGAAATAAAATGGTGATTTTTGGAAAGTGGATTCTTGGTATGTGATCCAGTTATTGGTATGCGATTGTCCTTTTGATTAATATTTGATCGGATGCTGATTTTTGGCTCCGTGTTTTTATGTTGTTCAGAGACTGTCACCCAGAATGATCCCCAAAGATTCTAATGAGTCATGCCCAGTTTCTGGTCCTTCTCGGACGTTGCCTTTTCTTCGTGGGGATCGAGGCCTGTTAGAAGCAGTAGAGTGGCTTGAAGATGTGGAGAGTATCTTTAGAACATTGGGAACTCCGGACAATGTTACGGTTCGTGCTATTATGGAATTGTTTGAGGGTCCAGCTTTGAACCAGTGGAATATGATTACCCCACCATCAACACAAGTTGAAATGATGTGGGATTCCTTTAAAACCATTTTCCTCCAATGGTTTTTACCTGAAGAAGTGAAGCTGAAGAAAAAGAGAGAGATCGTGCATATTTAACAAGGCCAATAGACAGTGAAGACATTTATTGACCATCTTAGGGAACTTATTTCATTTTCTCCAGAGGTAGCGTCGCATGAGCTCATGAAGGCCTCTCTATTCACCGGGGGTCTTCATACATAGATTAAGGAGTGGGTCCTCCCTCCTAAAGACCATCATTTGGAGAAGCTGGTGGAGGAAGCATTTTTAGCTGAGTTGGTTTCTGGAACACAGTTGGTTAGTACTCCAGCATCCCAGATTGTTCGTAAGAGTTCCCCATCTGGAAAGGAAAATATGTTAGAGGAACCTGTTCCCAAGGAGTTGTCCTATTTTTCCTTGGCTTCCAGTTCGTCAGATCGTTCTGGGGTATGCTATCAGTGCGGTCGTTTTGGGCATTTAAATCCCTCTTGTCACAACCCTCCAAAGACGTGACATCGCTGCAGCTGTCTGGGTCATCTGGAGAAATTTTGCAGGAATCGTCGCTAGAAGAGGACGCAGTGATTGGAGAGTTCTAGTACTTGACTATGAGGAAGAAGATGCTTCAGCCATTAGAGCCCCAACCATAGCTCTCGGGGTGAAGCTCACGCATAGTCAGGAGTTCCCAGGGGTGTTAATCCTTGGTCTGGGTTTTGTGTTCCATGTTGGCGGTGGAACAATTAAGATCTTTTTGTACTTGTTTTTGTTGTTGTTAAAGTTTTCACTTTATTGTGAGTTCATTGTTTTACCATGGGTTTATCATGTACTCATTCTATTTTGGTCTAAGTAGTCCTGTTTGTGTGGATGTGGTTATGTTTTGTGGATTTCAATGGGTCAGGTTTTCAACTCGAAGTCTGGTTAAGTCTTTTCCGTGGGTTTTCCCCTAGTGCTGAAGGTCATTACTTTGGTCGAGGATTCAATGTTTCGATGAAGTTTTTGTTTTTCAATCGTTCTATAAGAGTTGGTTTAAATCAGTTGGGATTTCCCGCATGGACCCCCCCCCCCCCCTTTCCTAGGGTTTTCTATTTAGATGGTATATTTTTCTACACATGTTGAGCTCTTGTGGTGGGGAGAACACCTTCATGTTCTCTCATAAACCTCGGACACCAGTTTTCTCTTGAGTCGGTCGGGGGTGACCTATGTGGAGTATGGTGATCCTAAGATTCTCAGTTCTCTTTGGTTCCTTTAGTTCTGTTTGGGCATAGACTAGAATCTTGTCCAACTTTTACCTTGGTGACTTTCTGGGGGCAGAAACTGTCTGTGGTGGGGAGATTTGTCACACCCCAACCACGGATGCCCTTGTTTTTAATCATTTCGTAGTCCTAGTTTGAATTTTTTTTTAAAAGTTTACTGGTGTTCATGGGTTTTGCGCCAGTGCACGGTCACCACATCATTAGCGGTGACCGTGCGTTCGGCCTAGGTAACCGTGTGTTCTCCCAATGTTTTATATATTAAATTTTTATGTTGATAATTTATTATTATTACTTTTTAAATTGTTGTTGTTATTTTTGATTTTTTTTATTGTATATATGTCTACATACATGTTTATATATGTGTATATATATAAATGTTTATATATGCTTAGATAAATGTATATATGTCTATATATATGTGTGTGTTGGTGCCCGCACATGCACGTTTATTTTCAAATGGGTTTAATATTCTAAATTTTTTATTAAAAAGAATTATTATTATTATTATTATTATTTTCTTTATTCTTATCATTATTATTATTTTTATTTTTATTCTTAATATTATTATTATTATATTATTATATTATTATTTTTATTTTTATTTTTATTTTTATTTTTATTGTTATTATATATATATATTTTAGGAAACCCTAATTCCCCCCCCCCCCTTCTCTCCTGTGTGGTGACTACACCCCCTGCTCCTCCTCCTCCTCCCTGCACAGCCCGGCCGTCGGCCCGCCCTGTGCCCTGCCGCCTCCGCAAGCCCACCGGCCTGCCGCCCACTGGCCATCGCCTCGCCAGCCATCACCTCACTGGCCCTCTCTTGCGCCCGACACAACACACTCTGGCGCTCCAGCTGATGCACCTCCTACCGCACACCCTGCCTCTTGACCTCTATCTCCCCCTTTTTCATGCCTCCCTCAGGCGTGCTGCCCCCGTGCGAACCCCCGGCTCCACCGCACCCTGCTCCGCCCCGGCTCCCGCCATCTCACGATGTCGCCTCATGTCGATGCCCTCCCACCAGATTCAGGCCATCCGCCTTCGGTTCCCGCCAGCAGCAGCACTCCGCCGCGCCTCCTGTTGGATCTCGATCGCTGGACGATGCCCTTGTCGGCGCTGCGCTAGCTGGCGCTGCCCCCGCCGGTGCCTCACCACCCCTACCGGTGTCGCGCCTCACCCACTGGCATCGTCCCGGAATTTCCGCGCCCTTCCAGCATCGTTTCGGCTTGCGCGTGCCCTGCCGGTACTGTTCCGGCCAGCGCGCGGCCTACCGGTGTCGTTACGGCTATCCCACGCCTTGCCAGCATTGTCCCAGCATCCCATTGTGGGTCCCGCAGCCCCGGTGAACCCCGCTCAGACCCAACTGGTCGTGAATACATCCGTGCCGAGGTGAGGCATGCATTGTTTATTTGTTTGTATAATTTTAGGTCAATATTTTATTGTGTTTTTGAGTCCCTGGTTTACGTCTTCTTGCATCTGCGCTAATATTCTGGTTTAACTGTCAATCTTGCTTATTAAATCAACTTAAAACAATTGTGTATTGTTTTTCATGACGTAAAATTTATTTTTATTTGGTTCTTTGGGTTTTTGTTTTGTTAGTATTATGTTTAGGTTGTGTTATTGTACGTATTATTTTTGAAAACTCACTTTGGGCTGTTTATCAGCAACGATAATGTGTACAATTGTGTTTCTGAAAGTGTTGTGGTGAAGTTGACTTTTTGGTGGTACCAAAAGAATGTTTAGTCTTAAAAAGTGGTTTTGTAAATAATTTTGATGCGCTTGTGATGTTTTGAAAATGTGTCGAGGAGGTTCTTTCGTGTTGTTGCTCGTTTGGGTTGTTTTAAGGCTTTGTTGGTGTAATTTCAGTTTTGTGCATTTTTTGCAGCGCGTTTGCGAGATAACTTCGCGATACTATGGTCGTCGATGTGTGCGTGTTTGTGCATTTGAGAAAGGTGCGACACACCGTGGCGTTTATATTACAAGATGAGGTAGGTCTCCTACTCCAATTTCTTTTAAATTTAGATATTTATTTATTCCTTGTCATTTCATTATTTTTCAATAAATTTATAGTAGCACTGGATAGATATTACTAGAGTTGTGACTTGCTGAATTTGAAAAATGATTACTTCATGCATTGCATTGGAAATATATTTCTTGGATAAATTTGGGTGGTTTTCTTGTGATATTGTCATATGGGTAATTTATGAAATGTGAAAGTCACACTGAAATGTGTTTTGAGATGGTTTTTGGTTTGATTAAAATGACGAGTGTATTGTTTATGGAAAATGGTGTTTTCATGAAAACTTGGTAGAGGAATTTTTTTTTGGCTTTTAAACTTGATTTTGGAATTCATCAGTGGTGGTTTGGTTTTCCTTATGCTAAGTATGTTTTTCTGGTCTTCAACATGATGGGGTGTGTCATATCTTTTGGAATCTTTATGGTATTAAATGGTTTAAATGTAAATGATGTGGCAGACCCTTTGGAAATTTATTGATTCTGAACTGACTACATATATATACCTACTTATGGGGTATCTCTATAGCGGGACTTCCCTTTGAGGATTGTCTTGTTGTAGTGTCCGTGTAAGGGGTTGGTAAGTGTGGTGAAGTGAGTCACACGTACGAAGGCCTCCCACATACACAGTATTTTCAAAACCACCATGGGTTCCTGGTTGTCTTTTAGAGAATTGAGTGATGGTTGCTGGATAACCCAGATTAGATGGGTCAGTCCCCCCTTGGTAGGTAAGGCCTTGTGGGGCGTGCCACTGGTTGGCTATTAGGGTAGCCATTTGGTTATTAACTATGGAGTACCATTCCGGCAGGTAGTTTGAGCTCGAGTATGTCCAGGGGTTTTCTAGGGATGTTTAGGATCACCCATGGTTACATGATGTTCCTTGCTTGTTTACTTTCAGATGTTCTTTATAGATTATACTGTTATACTTGTGAAAATGGTTTTCAAATGAATATGCATTATTCAATTTGTGCAAAATTTGAAAAAGTAACACTTCTTTCTCTTTTAGAATGAATTTGGCACTAATAAAAGGAATTAAACTTTTGAAAAATAATAAGAGTAATGTCTCATGTTTTTAACTTCAAGTGAAACATTATGAATGTTTACTTTCATACATTGTAGTTAAAACCTAGAATTTATAGATTCTTTATTTACTAGAAGTTCTTTGGGAATTGTTGTTGGGATCACCTACTAAGTTCTTTTTGTGCTCACAGCTATATTTTACCAGTCCAGCTGCAGGTTCCTTGTGTTCATGTTTTCCTGGTTTGATTCGCTTAGTGAAGGTTCGACGCTGGTGTTTAGTTGGGTGGTGATCGTGAGGTCACGTAGAGGTATGCTTGTCATGTAGTTTTTGTTTCTTTTTGTTGTTAGTGTTGTTTGTTTCGTTTAGTTTTCTTTCTTTCTTTTGATCATGGTATTGTTCGGGATGAAATCATTCCCGACGATGAATTTTTTTTATGCCCGACACTAGTTTCCATCCCTAGGGGATCGTGAACACCCCTCGGGACTTGTTGTGGACCAGCTCCTGTGACCGGTTCCGGGTCGACTAGGGCTGGTTCGTGACAACACATACATTCATGATTTCCATTTTTTGTAAATACTGTAATTTTTTTTGAAGACATGTGGACTATTGAATCCTCAAAGTGATATGAATCATTAAAAAATTAAATATAATTTATTAATGGAAGATTTAATAAATTTATATGATATATATAAAACATAATTCTAATATAATGATAATATATATATAAATTTCATTTAATTTATTTCCATCAACAATATAATAAAATAGAACCATTGTTCATGCGTACGTACGACCAACTATCTCCATGAATATTATATTCCATTTCATATTTATATATTTAATATATAGATATAAATATTTATGTAATAAATATATACTATATTTAAATAATATTTTACATTCATAAAATAAATAAATATTGATATTGTTTATATGATCATTAATAACATGTCGAAACTTATACGAAAAACAAAGCGGATATTACCTGAAACATAACATTAACATGTATTTATTAATAAACCGGTAATGTAAAGTCATAATATAATATTATATGGTATTATATATAATAATATTTTTACACGGTATATTATTAATAAAATTATATTTATTATACAGGACATTTGAATGTATAAAAACAAATTAATGACTTAAGGTAAGATTATTTCATCTAACTTTCTAGTTTTACAGGATTCATGCCATATTTACCACACATTTATTTTGTGTACTATATATACTACCAGTAAATTTATTACATGATTATTATACTTAAATTAAGGGGTATTTACATATCAATTTTGGGATATTTTTTTCATTGGTTTTATGGTTTAAAATTTACCAAATCAGTAAAGTAATCTGGTCTCAACTCAAATTCTTAGAGATACATGACATGTTTTGTAGTGAAATTTTTCTATGGGGTATATATGATTCCCATTTAATATTTATAACTTGAATATACATAAATTTAGGATATGTTAATAATCATGTATTGTGATTATTTCATGGGATATATGATTCAATGTAACCAAATTTATAAAAATTTATTTACTATAATCTTATAATTTATTGATATTGGTTATAATTATACTTTTGTTGATAACATTTTATGATATATCATTCAATAAAAGTCATAATAATTTTTCCGAAATTGTAATTTATGATATATTCTGGTATTATTAGCATTTTTCTACTCTTTAGTACTTAATATAATTAATAATTGTTTTATGAAACTTGAAATTATTTATTCTTTTAGTCAAAAAAATTTCTTCTTTAAAAACTGTGTTTTCTAAAAATTCAATCAAAAATATTATAATATTATCCAATTAAATTTAAAGGACATATTTACCCTTATTTTACCATTTTTATATAATGGTTTTAAAATGAATATTGTTGTCATTTTACTAAAATGGACCTTTTCTAAACTTTTTAAGGTGGAAAATAAATGATTTACATGTACAGATTTACCTGATATCATGAACTTTATTTCCATGAATCGTACTTTGTATATTTAGAAGGTTATTTTTAATGTTTCTTCCTAATATTAATCAAATTTATTTATTTTAAACTGGTTTTCAATGAAAATGTATTTAAAAATATTAGGTTTTAAAAAATGATTTAAATGATTTTAAAATCATCCTTTATTTGTATTCAAAGGGTTATTTTAAAATAAAATGGTTTTAAAAATGATTTGATGCCTTATTTTTATGTTTTGAATGAGTTTCAAATGAAAAAATTTTTCTATAAGATTTCAATAGTTCATTATGATTTGTCATGGTTTCTTCAAAGAAAAACGGTTTCAAAATATTTTCTGGCATATTTTAAAATTTCTCAAATATATATGAAAATAAAAAGGTTTTCAAAATAATTTATGTTATAAAAATCATTTTTAAAATAATAAAATATTTTTTTATCAATAATTTTTTTATTTGATATTTTAATTTTTTTCCTTTTAAGAACAATATTTGTTAAATGGTTTTTTTGAAAAGGAGTTTAAACTAAATGTTACATTACCAAAGAAATGTTTCATGTGGTCTATTACAATTCTTATCAATGTACTATGACATACACTATTTTAGTATAAACATTAAAGTGGATAAGATCCAAGAATATCATTCATATTCTTTCTTGAATCATTTATGGTTTGATTGAATGATGTATATGTCAACCATTTCTCTTCCCTGGGTTATATTTTTTTGAAACCCACTTTTTTTCACTAGTTATGTTTTGTGAAAAATATTTTGAGACACATCACTTTTCTATAAGTAAGGATATAATGATTTTTTTAATTCCCATTTAATTTCAAGGGTTTTATATGATGTTATTGAAACCCATCTATTATTATGGGTCATGATATGATGCATGTTTTATTATATTTTGGCACATGTATATATTCTTTTATTATGTGATTGGTTGGACATATATCTCTCTCCAATTCATTGGTTATTGTTTTATATATCATGATATAATGATGAGAATCAAGTTCATGGGATTGATCCTCAATGGAATGTGTGGAATCTTGATCCACTATGAGAATATTGGGAAGCACGATCCACTATGGATAGATTGGGAAATAGATCCATTATAAGGAATGAAATGAGACTGGGGTTGGTGGTGTGTCCCACCTTATAGATGGAGTCCCCGTGAATTAATCTGATATGTTTTTGGAAACAAGCCTTTACTTTTAAGATCTCGTGACTCATTTTCATTTTTTTACTTATGATTCATATCTTATAAACTGTAAATATCTACGATGAGACTCATGATTTAATTTATTGATAAGAAGGGTATGATCTTCAATTGTTATGATCTTGTAATCATACCCTTATGCTCATTTTAGGATTAAATTTCTCTCTTACTTACGCTTACAGAGCATTTGATATTACACCTTTCATATGTTTCCATTCCCAAGGTTATAAAGAATGGTTTTAATAATGGTTAATAAAGGGGAATATATTTAAGGGAGATGTTGAAA
The DNA here is from genome assembly GCA_963277665.1 of Viscum album. Classification (NCBI taxonomy): domain Eukaryota; kingdom Viridiplantae; phylum Streptophyta; class Magnoliopsida; order Santalales; family Viscaceae; genus Viscum; species Viscum album. The sequence continues at coordinate 1,893,520,571 of OY728156.1, forward strand.
ATCATTCAACATGATTGATTATAATGTATCCATGTTTCCAAATAAAAAAAACTATTACAATACTCAATAATGTAATTTTTTAATATATATAATATTCATCTAAAATGATGAAATATCCATGTTTTTTAAGCCAAAGTTACTATAGATTGTATTATAAGAAAAGATTACTCAAAAATTTCAAACTAGGATGAGAATAATTTAGTGATATCCCTATGAATATTTATTCAAATATGTCTTGGGATGTCTCTAAGGATAATACAAATGTGTCATAGATATAAAAGAAGGTGCAATAATTTAGATATCCTATAAGATATTTTTCATGGCTCTATTGTTTTATAATATTATATGTGATAATCATACTATGAATTATACTTTTAATCAATGTAGGGAACTAGATGAAACCAGGTTGATTTTGAATATGATGGAAAATTTCCAATGGGATGATCAATCGAGTGAAGGATGGTATGACCGTACCTCATTAGTTTTTGTGAAGAATTGTAACGAAATACACCTTAACCAACTATTTGAATCAAAAATGAATAAATGGAAGGATATTAACGAGATTTTAGTTAATATAGACCATAATGGAAAGAATATTTATATTTATTAGGGTCAATAATGTAAAAACAATCACCACTGTTATTGTATTATAGGGACAATATGATATTTCGACTATGGAGAAGAAGGACACAAAACATGTCACTCGATAAGAAAAATTAATAGTTTAATTAACGAAATGGATGGGAATATTTTCTTAGATAAGAAACCATAAATAGTTAAGTGAATTAAGTGTGGAGTTAATGGTGTTTATGAAAATCAATGTCATAAGTGGAATTCTCCAAAATAAATTCATCATTATGGTATTTGTAATGGGTATATTGTTGGAGATAATGCAACTAAAGATGAAATTTGAAAGGAATTAGTTATTAAGTAAAAGGATGAGGTGGCCTTTTATGGAATAAGGATAATATACAAGAATTAATGTATTTATGTATTTGGATTCAATAATTATGAATGGTGAGTTATGTAAGGAATGTTCAATTTATGTATTTTACTTGATATTTATAAGAATATACTGAATGGTTATAATGGACTATAAATGTGATTTAATGGATTGTTGACATATTAAGTAAGGTGTGATAAACCTTAATATGTTTCTCATGTTGAGATAATAATTCTTGGATAATGATATACAGGTTATTAATAATTAAATTTAAAGGTACTAATTACATCACAATTGAAAAATTAATTTTTGAAAAAGTAATTCATGTTATATTGGATAGAGTTTATGAGATTTTTTTATTTAATAAATATATCCAATAGACATTGTAAAAGGGAAATATAAATGTATTTAATAAGGGTTTATGGGAATTTAGTTTATTAAAATATTTCAAGAGAATACATGATAAAGGTATTTATGTTCATGGAATATCATAACCATGATATACTTTATGATATATGTGGGGATCTATATTAATAAATTTTTTTGACTTTAACTGGCCTTTTTTCTATTGTTATTTATTTTCATTTTTTAGAAGGTATACAAGGTAAAAAATTTATGGAATGGTTTTTGTTAATGAATATATATTATTTTAGATATCAATGTATTATATCTCTACGTGAGGGTTTATACATGTTGGATAACATGTGCTAACCATTTTTGTGTGTTGATAACAAATGAAAGAAGGAATGACTAATCATTATATTTATGGATCTCATGATCTATTTGTTCTCCAGGATTGATAAATTCACCTTTATTTCATGGATTAGAGATATGAAGTGGTAATTGATCAAGGTACAACAAAAGTGTGATATTGTGCATATGGAATGGAATGAAATCATGTATGTATAGCTTCATGTGAAATTCCTTCAACATTAGTAAAAATTTTCTTGAAATAAAAAAGTTCCTATTATAATCATCTTTGATGATATCAATGACCACTTTCATGCTTATTTGACTTGTGTTATTGTGACTACTAAAATTCTATATATCACTCTCTTTTTGGTGCTTGATGATATTTAACTATCGCTTTGATTATTTATGATTTTCTTCCATGTCCAGTCTTCAATCCCAACATATGTTCGCCCACATGGAAACATAGTTATAGAATATTTTTTGTTACCATTACAGTTCTAAATTTCCCATTCTAAATTATGTTTTAGTATTCATTTTTATGATATGGGATTAATAAATAGAACTTTAAAGTATTAAACCATTGATAACACTGATAAATTTATATGGAGAAATTCAATTTAAGGGGGGTATAATGTAATACACTATGATTTTTTCAAATATATATATTCTTCAAAATTAAATTAATCTACTACTAATATTTTTTAATTCACATAACCCAGAATATATATGTTTTAAATGAAATCACTATGGTTTTTTATATTATACAAAAAACCATGATAATATTGCACTACAAAAAATACATAAATTTTTTTACTGAACCCACAATGAAATTTATAGATTTTATTACACAAAATGCCAATTCTATTTCATATATTTCATTACACTTAAGACATAGTTTTACCAAACTACAATATACTATTAATAATACTATTAAAATATTATTATTTCTACCACCTATACATTTGAGTCATAGTTTAATATAATATTAACTGAATTTTGAAAATATTATTTACAAATGTATCTAAAATGAATACTTTTTTTATAAATTAGCAGAAGTAAATGAAATAACTATTTTAAAATAAAGATAAGTCTTCTCTCTAAAAACTAATTTTCCATGTACAGACACAATTTTATGTAAATGAAATAAAAAAACCACTTTTGTATAATATTTTAAATGAAATTTATATGTTATATATTCAATAAATTTTTTATACCCCTCAAATGGATTTTATAGGTATAATATATAAATAAATCCAAATATATGAATAAATATGAGTATTTTTTCAAAAAAGTAATTTTATAGGCTTGGAATGGCTAAAACATTTTAAATCAAATTTTTTACACCTGTATAATTTTTATTTGAAAAAATAATCTTTATATTTGAAATAGGATTTTCAAAATTTACATTGGATGTATTTGTTTGTATCTTTATGATATGTTTCAAATTTTTATGAAAAGTGAAAAACAATAAAGTTTAATTCAAAATATCTTTTTCATATAAATTATTTATGTTGATATATTTTATTTCAATTTGTTTTTAAATTATAATTATATGTATTATACAAAAATTAACATATTTTCGATCATTTGATCCAATTTCACATTAAAATTGGATAAAAAAACATAGAAAAATATAGATCATTTTATCTTTAATAACCTGTTTTCTTATCCCATCCGCGGGATTAAATTTAAATCAATTTAGGCCATGTTTTTTGTTGGAATTTTTAAAAAGGTATTGATTATTTTTAATCTGAATAATTTATATTTTATTTAAATTTAAACTTAAATTTTCTCCAAAATGATTTGTGAATAAAGCTAAAATTAATTACAATGATTAAGAGAAAAATAGCAAAACAATAGTCTAAACCTTAGACATAAGGTCCCAAATGACATCTAAACTTGTACTAAAACCATTTTAATATAAATATTTATACCCTACACTCACTTATATAGAATTTATATCATTATTTAACCCAAATTACTTGGGAATAATGAGGGTGGAATTCCCTTTTAAAAAATTTACACAAATGCCACTCCTCATCCAGTATAAAAAGGAACTCAACCCTTTCACTTATTCAGACATATAAATCAATTTAGATAACAAAACATATAATAAAATAAACTATCAATGTTACTACCTTCATTCTAGAAGCCTAATTCAGGGAGTAAATCCATCCATGGAAACTATTTGGTTAAAACTAAAAGGAGTTACCCAATGAAGATGCAACATCCTTCCTCAAGATCCTACGTTTTATTTTCATTATCCACCCCTAAAGTAATATTATTATATTTTTATACAATAAAAAAATTATCCAAAATATTCATGAATGTTTTTATTCTATGTTTTCAAACTACACTGATAGACACTTCCATAAAATGGAGAATGAACTACCCGTTCTTGTGTACGGTGAACTAACGTCTCACGAATTAATGTTGTTATTTTTTTACAACCATTAATGGTTGGGAATTAAAATTGAAAATAAATGTTTATGTGATATATATTATGTATATGATATATTTATTCTTTAATAACTACTACATAATAAAAACCTTTATTCTTTCCATTTTTTGTAAATTATGATAACATAGTTTGTGGTTGTGTGGACTACCGTATACTCAATGTGAAGTGATTTGTTCAAACATTACATGGAATGTTTTAAAGATGAGTTTAATAAACATATATGATATATATTAAATAATAATTATAAGATAATTATAATATATATATATATATATCATTTACATTTTTTCTTTCTATGCAATAATAAAACAGAAATAATGTTAATGAGTACATATGGCCTACCATCACCATGAACGGTGAATTAAATTTCATATTTCTATATTTAGTACATTATTATAAAGATTTATATGATTAATTTATATGATATTTAAATAATTTTTAACATTTTGTTAACAATTAAATAATTACCAATGTAATAGGATAAAGAATAACAAGTCAAAACAGATTCAAAAAACAAAGAGAATATTATTTGAAATGTAATGTTAACATGTAGTTGTTAATAAATAGGAAATATAAAGTCATAATAAAATAAAATATGGTATTAGATATATGTTTATTTATTTTTGGTATATTAATAATAATGTTATATTTATTATACATAAATTATTAATTTATATGAATAAAATCAAGACTTAAGGTGAGGGAATTTCATCTTACATTTTATTTTCATGAGATACTTGCCATATTCAACAATTATTTTTGTTTTGTGGTGTATATAATGAACATGAATGTATTATATTATTATTATATTTAAATTTATGGTTATTTATATATCTATTTTTTTTATATTTCTTTCATGGGTTTTATGGTTCAATTGTTAAAAAATCACTAAAGTAATCTTGTCTTAATTTTCCTTCATTGAAATACATGCCATGTTATGCACATATATTTTTCTATGGGGGTATATATTTTGACCATTTATGTAACGCCCCGACCCCAGCTACCCAGAGTCGGTGCATTACTTCGTAACATTGGCATGATCACAAAAGATCAAGTCTCGAAAGACCGATTAGTTTAGTAGCCTTGGAAACACTAGATACATTCGTAAACGTTACATTACATCATAAAGTGAAAAACTACAATAACAAAGTCTCCATAGTCCACACTCATATCCTCTTCTGACTATCCCTGCAGGTCATTCATAAAATACTTCTTCACATCCTGGAAAACATTAAAACATTGAAAGGGGTGAGCTCAGATGCTCAGTAAGGATAACAATAATGCGGAAGCTTTCATAAATAAACATTAACATTTAAGGCAATGTATAACTAAAACAAAAGCCTTTTAAACATGAACTTCAACATAATATGGCAAAAGTAAAATGAGATAATGCCATTTACTTCTTCACATGGATATTCTACTGGTCGAATAATCACATGCAATATCAATAACCACATTCATAATGAGGGAATGTATAATTCCGGACATTCTGAAACATTTTGTCAAGGCCTCGGCCAAGACATCTAAAATGATTAAGGCCTCGGCCAAAACCATAAATCAAATTCGGAAAGGGCCTCGGCCAATTCCACGTCTAGTTGTCTCATGAGACCTACCGATGCATCGAGGAGCTATAGCGGGCTCCACCCGTCACTTATTAAGTCCAATACATTCCTCATATGAATAGGTTTAAACATATCATAAACCATAACATAATCATATCACATAAAACATGGATAAAGGAAACATAACATTTCCACATTTCAATCACAAGATATCAATACAACACATTGATATAATAAAAATGCTTTCAAAACCATTTTCAATACCAAAATAAAATAAAAGTATAACATGGTATTTATTTTTCATTAAAAAAGGTATGGCTTGAAGAGGAAGCCGAAACTCAAATAGTGGTCACGGCGGCGGAGAAGTCATTGTCGCCGCATACGTACGACCAAAACATTCCATTTTGTCGTTTAGTAAACGCTTCGTATAAAAAGATTCCTTTTGAATAAACGTAAAAGTCAAAGGGGTTTATACACCGTATAAAATAAAGTTGTGTATAAAACCAAATATGCCTCAATGAAAGGAGATTGAGACGAAGTCCTTAAAAAGATCATTTTTAAAATAAAATAGATATATTATGTGTATTCACTATAGGTACACATAAAGAAAGTAAAAATACAAAATAAGACATAATAATATCATGACATAATTTGAAAGTAGGAGATTAACCCAAAGAATGGAAGTTGGGTTAAGAAGTTCCCTTACAAAGAGCATTTTTAAAATAAAATAGATCTATTATGTGTATTCACTACAAGTACACATAAATAATGTACAAATACAGGATATGACATAATAATATCATGACATAATCGGAAAGTAGGAGATTAACCCAAAGAATGGAAGTTGGGTTAAGAAGTTCCCTTACCTTGTGTCCGACTTGACTCAACCGTTCTTTAACCTCCTGAATAATAAACTAGAGTTAATATATACCTTATTAAGAACCATTCTCAATTTCATTATCCTTATTATATCACTTATTACAATGATATGATCATTATGTAATTATTTAAGTTAATAACGGTCGTTTTGTCGACCTTTGGTACTTGAGTCAAAAATAAACTTCTTATGATTACAAGTTGTTAATGTGGTGAAATATCCATTATATTCATAATTTAGATGTCATATATATCTTATATATCCAGTATATACATTCATTTATAATATTACGTAACATTTAGAGGTAAGAAATGAAATGCACCGTTCATGGAGACGGTAAGCCGTACGTACGCATGAACGCTACTTCCATTTCTATTTCATATTTTCTGGAATGGAATCATAATGATATGAGAGTATATTATAATTCCAGTATAATAACATATATAATATCATTAACTTTATCCTTCACACATCCCACATATGGTATTAACGAATCAAATCACTTTCAGGGGGCGGTAGTCCGCGCTTCCTAAAATGAAGATATCGTGTTTTACCCATAATGGAAACCATAAAGGTATGCCCAAAATGAAAAAAAACAGAAGCTTAATGAAAACATAAACATATTATATATCATATATAAAAATAGTGACATCATAATGGCCACCTTTGAAGGTGTTAAATGAGTGTTGAACAATCATCGTTTCGGGAGGCAGAATTTCGCCATCCACGGAAACCTTATGTTCTTTAACCATTTGATGTAGTTGTGTGGAAGTGTAGCTCAAATAAATCTTATAACAACATCCTAGTATATTTAAGATACTGGTGTTGTTACAAAAGAAGTAAATAAAAAGAGTTTAGGGGGTTGGAGAAGCAAAATAAAACAAAAGAACATGAGAGAATGAATTACCTTAAAAAGTGTAACTCCTTTTGAGTTGAGCCTAAAGGCTTCCTTTGAAAGGATTCTGCCCAAAGGGAATCCTCTAGGATGAGGAGAGGGATGTGGAGAGAGCAAATGGGCAAGGGTTGGCCGAGCCAATGGCTTGAAGAGTGTGTGAAATGAGGTATAGGTGGGGGCCTTTTATAAGTGGAGAGGAGGGGCACTTTTGGAAAGATTGAAATGTTACATTATTTCACAATGCTTTTCGGATTCTAAAGGTCCCACACTTATATAATTCGAGGATAAGGTGATAAGGTTTCGAAATATCTTCATCCAATAGGCTTTGGACAAGTGTAAGCCTCGGATTTTGCATTATCTTCTCATTTTATTTAAATCGTCAAATAATGATGTCATCGCTGCATCATTATTATGTCATAAATACTTTAATTTATTTAATGTCTAAAAATTATAAAACAAATACTATGATGTAGGAAATCTTTTTAGCTTTCCAATGAATATTTATAATCAAAATTTGGACTTGTATAACCCCAATTAAAAATTGTTTTAGTAGAACAATTTATGTTAGTGTCATTTTCACTTTAACATTAAATAAAAAGTAATTTATGTTATTTCCCAACAAAAGTGGATCCATGGGGTCCCCAAGTTAGGCCATGGCTTGTCTTGGTCGGCCATGACTCAACCAATGAGGTTGGGACATGTGTCTAGGTCATTTCATATTATTAATGTATTATTTATACCTTAAACTACACTAATTACCACTAATCGCGATTAAGAACTTAAAAGTTACTATTCACCAAAAAATTATTTTGATCTCATTGAACCACATTTTACTTCTTAATGACAACCATGTATGTCGGATTTTTGAAAATCAAATCACAGAAGTTGTAATATTTCATTTAAACGAAAAATCAGTTATTTAACTACCACTTAGTGGTTTCACTATTCATCAAAAATTGAAGTTTTTCAGAATAAGGCCAAAATTTCACCCTAAGCTATAATTGATATTCCGAATTCAAAAATGATGTCTATTTTACAAAATTCCAAACATATAAGTTGTATTAATTAATTTCATAATTAATTCCCGCTGTTACAACAAATAGCGTGTTTTTAAGAAACAATTTATATCAAAAGTTTGGCAATTGTTTATGTCCAATTTCAATGTTAAATTAATTCTAATGACCACCATTGGATAAAATGGTAAAAATATTTTCTAATTATACCTTAAAACCACTAAATAGTATAATTTATCTGTATAAATTATTTTGATTAAAAAAGTTGTTTTTATGTATTTTTCACTATTCATAAAAAAATTAGAAGTTCTCAGAAAAATACCAAAAATTCAACATAGGCTAATTTCGATATTACGAATACAAAAATGAAGTCCATTTTGAAATATAAAATTTCTATAATTTTAAAAAGTGGTTATTACTATTCATAACGGCTATTTTGATTAGTTGCGGTGTGTTAAAACTCGAACTTGCGTACAATGCAAGCTATTGCATTATTGAATGAGAAGCGTATCGTGGAAGCTCGGGGTGTTACATTCTCCCCTCCTTCAATAAATTGCGTCCTCGCAATTTGAAATTTTTCTTTGATAATAAAAGGCTGAAAATAGAAAATACCTTTGTGGAAAACCCACATCGGAAATAAGGTTAATAAATATATAACATTAAAAGAAAGCAGGATAAGTACAAAGGTCACCCGATATAGCCCATTCTAGGATTCTATGAAAATATGGATATGGAGGAGAAACAAACCATCAAGGTCTGATGGAGAGTTATAGAAAACAGGATTAGGAGAATGTTTAACCACAAGAAAATCACAAACTTGTGATTGGTTAAACGGTCATTGAATCCCCAGTTGGAAAAGTTAACCGACAACATTTTTGTTTTAAGTTACCTTTTATAATGTTGAGGAATTTATTTAGGAGATTTACTAAGAACGTAAGGGAATATACATACTTGTTATGTATACTATCATTCGTTAATAAATTTTTGCCACAAACCCATCTTTTACTCCAAATGGTAACGGAACTCAAAAATATTCTATTTATCCTAATTGTATAAGGTTCCAAATGTTAACACATACCATTTAGATTAGTAAAACGATTTTGTAATAACCAGGGACTTCCTGTAGGCTAGTGGTAGGAAATAAAGGCTTGCCGCACTATGGTTGTGGGTTCGATTCCTGCAGCTGTGTCCGACGCGACGGGTTATTCCCCACCCTGCAGGTTGTCCTTTTTCTAAAAATATAGTATTATAGTATTCCAGAAATAATCTTCAGAAAAGTTTTAACCTTAAACAATACTATTCAAAGTTCAACTTAATCCATCCCAACATTTATAGTTATCCAAAATACCTCTGTCCAAACTTTCTCTAAAAGGTCTCTTAATTCCAAAATCAATTGTAACATCAGATTCCCCAAACAAAGAAAAGTTTCTCTTATTGTCACATACTAAAAATATGATTACCTTAATCATATTAAAACCTTACTGAAACCGACAAGTACTGCAGTACAATCCTTATATAGATCACATTATTCTAATAACCAGAATATAATCCATGAGTCCGAAAGCATCAATACATTAGTTATTCTGCTTCAACTGTAGTAATAGCATAAGATTGTCCTTGATCCCTTGGCCTTTTCTGAGGTAAGATTCCTTGACGCTTAGGACATTCATTTGCGTAATGACCCATTTCTCTACAATTGTAGCATTCAACTTTGACAGCCTCTTTCTTTCCCTTGCAATCACGTGCCTGGTGACCTTTTTCTCCACATTTATAACAGACTCCCATTCCTTTTAGGCAAGTACCAGGGTGATTCTTCCCACAATTATCACATAATGGAAAATCCTTCTTTCCCTTTTTCCCTTTATCTGTCTCTTGTTCCCCCGTTCTCTTCTTCTCTTACTTTACTTTGTTGTCATAAGACTTAGAGAATTCCTTTTCTGTCTTGATAGCACATGAGACTATATCTTCGTATGATGAGAAGGATTGTGATACTAAAGCTCGACGGAGAAATGGTTTTAACCCATCAAAGAAATGATCAATCTTACTCCTTGGGTTACGTATATAATCGGCAGCATGCCTCGCTAACCTTGTAAAGTTAGCCTCATACTTTGCGACATTCTCATCCTCCTTCTGCCTCAGACTCAGAAATTGCCTTTCCATATCTGCTCGATGGTCACGAGGAAAGTATTTTTCTAAGAAAAGCTCTTTTAACTCCCTCCATTCCATATTCGATACGTCATCATCTTCCTTTGTGTTTTGAATCAGTGACCACCACTGATCGGCATCTCCAGTGAGGCGGTAAACTGCCATGACAACCTTCTCCCTTTCACTACTCCCCAAGGCATGGAATATTTTCTCTAAGGAATTTATCCATTGCTCAGCTACTGTAGGATTTGTACTCCCATTGAAGGTTGGCGGTTGTTGCCTCATGAAACGGTCTAGCATTGATCCTCCACGTTTCGAATCAGGGTGCTCCATACGAGTAAGGTTGTTATTCATAACCTGCGTGAGTTGTCCCAGTATGGTAATAAGTTGATCAGCACCAGTTGTATCTCCAGGTCCACAATAATTATCTTGAGCAGGAGGGCAATCCCTACACGGAGTTCGTGCATTGATACAGTTTCCAATCCTTCTACTAGGCGCCATTTCTAAACAATGGCATAATCCAGATTAGTTTATGAATCAAAATACATAATTCCATACTTGTATAATACTTAACATAAATTGAACTATTTATGGATATAATCCATAATCATAAAAAGAAATGTTTCCTTTGAGGAAGTATGTACTCATAAACCTTACATAATGGTTTGTAAAGAAAATGAGAATTATCCTAAGCATATCCCCCGGGAGTGTCATAACCAAGAGTGCAGCAAGGCCCGTTGTCGTGCACCAGTTCCCGTTTGAGTCTAGCTCAAAGCGGTGTTTTCGGGTTTTACCCCTAGGTACATCTGTGCCAGAGCCGCCTCTACCTGCTCGTATCCAGACAGGAATGTATTGCTTGGAAAACTCACAAAATCTCTACAATACCAATATTCTAAGATGTTCTTTTATACTAATCCTCAAAGTCTATCTTCGGGCTATGTGCTCTAATCAGAGTTTATCTAAATCTAGCTTCCAAGGTTAGTACTAAACTGCCTCTGATACCAACTGTAACGCCCCGACCCCAGCTACCCAGAGTCGGTGCATTACTTCGTAACATTGGCATGATCACAAAAGATCAAGTCTCGAAAGACCGATTAGTTTAGTAGCCTTGGAAACACTAGATACATTCGTAAACGTTACATTACATCATAAAGTGAAAAACTACAATAACAAAGTCTCCATAGTCCACACTCATATCCTCTTCTGACTATCCCTGCAGGTCATTCATAAAATACTTCTTCACATCCTGGAAAACATTAAAACATTGAAAGGGGTGAGCTCAGATGCTCAGTAAGGATAACAATAATGCGGAAGCTTTCATAAATAAACATTAACATTTAAGGCAATGTATAACTAAAACAAAAGCCTTTTAAACATGAACTTCAACATAATATGGCAAAAGTAAAATGAGATAATGCCATTTACTTCTTCACATGGATATTCTACTGGTCGAATAATCACATGCAATATCAATAACCACATTCATAATGAGGGAATGTATAATTCCGGACATTCTGAAACATTTTGTCAAGGCCTCGGCCAAGACATCTAAAATGATTAAGGCCTCGGCCAAAACCATAAATCAAATTCGGAAAGGGCCTCGGCCAATTCCACGTCTAGTTGTCTCATGAGACCTACCGATGCATCGAGGAGCTATAGCGGGCTCCACCCGTCACTTATTAAGTCCAATACATTCCTCATATGAATAGGTTTAAACATATCATAAACCATAACATAATCATATCACATAAAACATGGATAAAGGAAACATAACATTTCCACATTTCAATCACAAGATATCAATACAACACATTGATATAATAAAAATGCTTTCAAAACCATTTTCAATACCAAAATAAAATAAAAGTATAACATGGTATTTATTTTTCATTAAAAAAGGTATGGCTTGAAGAGGAAGCCGAAACTCAAATAGTGGTCACGGCGGCGGAGAAGTCATTGTCGCCGCATACGTACGACCAAAACATTCCATTTTGTCGTTTAGTAAACACTTCGTATAAAAAGATTCCTTTTGAATAAACGTAAAAGTCAAAGGGGTTTATACACCGTATAAAATAAAGTTGTGTATAAAACCAAATATGCCTCAATGAAAGGAGATTGAGACGAAGTCCTTAAAAAGATCATTTTTAAAATAAAATAGATATATTATGTGTATTCACTATAGGTACACATAAAGAATGTAAAAATACAAAATAAGACATAATAATATCATGACATAATTTGAAAGTAGGAGATTAACCCAAAGAATGGAAGTTGGGTTAAGAAGTTCCCTTACAAAGAGCATTTTTAAAATAAAATAGATCTATTATGTGTATTCACTACAAGTACACATAAATAATGTACAAATACAGGATATGACATAATAATATCATGACATAATCGGAAAGTAGGAGATTAACCCAAAGAATGGAAGTTGGGTTAAGAAGTTCCCTTACCTTGTGTCCGACTTGACTCAACCGTTCTTTAACCTCCTGAATAATAAACTAGAGTTAATATATAGCTTATTAAGAACCATTCTCAATTTCATTATCCTTATTATATCACTTATTACAATGATATGATCATTATGTAATTATTTAAGTTAATAACGGTCGTTTTGTCGACCTTTGGTACTTGAGTCAAAAATAAACTTCTTATGATTACAAGTTGTTAATGTGGTGAAATATCCATTATATTCATAATTTAGATGTCATATATATCTTATATATCCAGTATATACATTCATTTATAATATTACGTAACATTTAGAGGTAAGAAATGAAATGCACCGTTCATGGAGACGGTAAGCCGTACGTACGCATGAACGCTACTTCCATTTCTATTTCATATTTTCTGGAATGGAATCATAATGATATGAGAGTATATTATAATTCCAGTATAATAACATATATAATATCATTAACTTTATCCTTCACAAATCCCACATATGGTATTAACGAATCAAATCACTTTCAGGGGGCGGTAGTCCGCGCTTCCTAAAATGAAGATATCGTGTTTTACCCATAATGGAAACCATAAAGGTATGCCCAAAATGAAAAAAAACAGAAGCTTAAGGAAAACATAAACATATTATATATCATATATAAAAATAGTGACATCATAATGGCCACCTTTGAAGGTGTTAAATGAGTGTTGAACAATCATCGTTTCGGGAGGCAGAATTTCGCCATCCACGGAAACCTTATGTTCTTTAACCATTTGATGTAGTTGTGTGGAAGTGTAGCTCAAATAAATCTTATAACAACATCCTAGTATATTTAAGATACTGGTGTTGTTACAAAAGAAGTAAATAAAAAGAGTTTAGGGGGTTGGAGAAGCAAAATAAAACAAAAGAACATGAGAGAATGAATTACCTTAAAAAGTGTAACTCCTTTTGAGTTGAGCCTAAAGGCTTCCTTTGAAAGGATTCTGCCCAAAGGGAATCCTCTAGGATGAGGAGAGGGATGTGGAGAGAGCAAATGGGCAGGGGTTGGCCGAGCCAATGGCTTGAAGAGTGTGTGAAATGAGGTATAGGTGGGGGCCTTTTATAAGTGGAGAGGAGGGGCACTTTTGGAAAGATTGAAATGTTACATTATTTCACAATGCTTTTCGGATTCTAAAGGTCCCAAACTTATATAATTCGAGGATAAGGTGATAAGGTTTCGAAATATCTTCATCCAATAGGCTTTGGACAAGTGTAAGCCTCGGATTTTGCATTATCTTCTCATTTTATTTAAATCGTCAAATAATGATGTCATCGCTGCATCATTATTATGTCATAAATACTTTAATTTATTTAATGTCTAAAAATTATAAAACAAATACTATGATGTAGGAAATCTTTTTAGCTTTCCAATGAATATTTATAATCAAAATTTGGACTTGTATAACCCCAATTAAAAATTGTTTTAGTAGAACAATTTATGTTAGTGTCATTTTCACTTTAACATTAAATAAAAAGTAATTTATGTTATTTCCCAACAAAAGTGGATCCATGGGGTCCCCAAGTTAGGCCATGGCTTGTCTTGGTCGGCCATGACTCAACCAATGAGGTTGGGACATGTGTCTAGGTCATTTCATATTATTAATGTATTATTTATACCTTAAACTACACTAATTACCACTAATCGCGATTAAGAACTTAAAAGTTACTATTCACCAAAAAATTATTTTGATCTCATTGAACCACATTTTACTTCTTAATGACAACCATGTATGTCGGATTTTTGAAAATCAAATCACAGAAGTTGTAATATTTCATTTAAACGAAAAATCAGTTATTTAACTACCACTTAGTGGTTTCACTATTCATCAAAAATTGAAGTTTTTCAGAATAAGGCCAAAATTTCACCCTAAGCTATAATTGATATTCCGAATTCAAAAATGATGTCTATTTTACAAAATTCCAAACATATAAGTTGTATTAATTAATTTCATAATTAATTCCCGCTGTTACAACAAATAGCGTGTTTTTAAGAAACAATTTATATCAAAAGTTTGGCAATTGTTTATGTCCAATTTCAATGTTAAATTAATTCTAATGACCACCATTGGATAAAATGGTAAAAATATTTTCTAATTATACCTTAAAACCACTAAATAGTATAATTTATCTGTATAAATTATTTTGATTAAAAAAGTTGTTTTTATGTATTTTTCACTATTCATAAAAAAATTAGAAGTTCTCAGAAAAATACCAAAAATTCAACATAGGCTAATTTCGATATTACGAATACAAAAATGAAGTCCATTTTGAAATATAAAATTTCTATAATTTTAAAAAGTGGTTATTACTATTCATAACGGCTATTTTGATTAGTTGCGGTGTGTTAGAACTCGAACTTGCGTACAATGCAAGCTATTGCATTATTGAATGAGAAGCGTATCGTGGAAGCTCGGGGTGTTACAATTTACGTGTTATATCATGAATATAATTACTTTAACGATATTTTGAGCTTCATTTATCGTTATTATTCCACGGTTACTAGGATTTAAAGTTAACAAATTGGTAACAGTTTATTACATCAATCTCATTGTTCATCAATGTTCTTTAACTGAACAAAATATTATGATCCATCATTCTAGAAAACTCATGAATTTTATTATCATATGGTTAATCACGAAATGATCATTTATTAGTACCATTTTCCATACTATGGTAATAAATATATTTAATAATATATTTGTATGAATAGATGACTTCAATTCCCCTTTCTCTCAGAAATCAGTGTTCCTTTAAAACCATGTATTCTAAAAATGATTCAAAAAATGTTTTACTATTATCCTATGGGTTTTAATGGAAATATCTACCCATGTTTTACCTTTCAAAAAGTTTTTTTAAAAATATATTTTTATTATTTTCCATCAAATTCATTTTTCAAAACATTTTAAGGTGAAAAACAAATAGTTGGCATGTCCGGACTTACCCACCAGCATGACCGTCATTTCGTTGAAAATTCATTCAAAAATTTATAAGTTTATTTTTAAATAATTTTCTTCCCTATTATTCTGAAAATATGTTTATTTTAAATTTCATTTCAATGGAAAATTTTTTATAAAATCATTTATTTTTAAGAAGTGTTTTAAATGATTTTCAAAGATTCCTTTATATGTTTTTGAAATGTTATTTTCAATGAAAATGGATTTTGAATTGATTTTATTAAATTTTTTTAATCTATTTTCTATGAAAAAGGTTTTGAAAAGGTTTTCAATATTTCATTATATGATTTAATGTATTTTTAAAATAATTTTTTTTTTGAAAATATTTTCATACTTCTTTTATATCTTTTCAGAGATATATTAAAAGTAAAATGTTTTTAAAATTAATTATTCATAAAATAGTTTTTTCAATGAAATAAATATATTTCCTAAAAAAAATTCAAATTAAATTATAAAGAACATTTTATAAGATATGGGTTTCTGAAATGGTTTTATGAGATGGTTTTTCAAATAAATGTTATTTTCCTTAAGAAATGATCAACATAAATAATAAAAATACTTCTCTATATTAGATGACATACATTGTTCTAGATTATGATTTCATAGGGATATGTTCCAAGAAAAAAATTCATATATTTTATTTAATGTTCTCTATTTTTATGTAATAATATTTAGTACACTATCTTCTATTCCATAAGTTATATTCTTTTGAAACGTTTATCTTTTCACAGGTTATGCTATGGTGAAATGATTGTGTGACCCATGTCTTTTCCATAAGTAATTAAATGATGAAATTTTTATTATAAACATTTAATTTCATTTGTTATGATATGATGTTTGTGAAACACATCACTTTTTGTGGTTAATAATTTGATGAAAGTATTATTATCATATAGAAAATATATATATGATTTTATTATGTTATGGGTGTGACCTATATATATATCACTCCAATTAATTGGATAATGATTTATATCTCATTATAAAATAATGGGAATTAATTTGATGGCCTCAAAACATTATGGATGTTGGGGAAACCCAACCCATTATAGGAATATGGGGAAACCTAATCCACTATTGGAAGATGGGGAATCTCGATCCCTTATAAAGAAAGGACTGTGATTAGGGATGGCGTTATGTCCCACCTAGTTGGTGTAGTCCCTATGAAGTGTCATGATATGTTTTTGTAAATGGGTCTTAACTTGTTGGAAATGTTTTTATATACTTATATGAAAACAAATATTCTATATCTTATTCCAATTTTGTGCCCCCATGACTCATATTATTTGTTTTAATTATGTTTCATGTCTTATAAAATTCAAATATTTATGGCATGGCTCATGATTTTATTCATTAATATATGGTGATAATATTATATTGTTTTGATCTTGTATCATAATAGTATTGTCATGTTATGGTTACATATCTCCCGTATCTATCCTTAATGAACATCTGAGATCACCCCTTTCATATGTTTTCATTCCCCATGTTATGAAGAATGCTTATATATTGGATTAATAAAGTTGATAATATTTGAGAGATATATTGATGATATTTCACCATGTTTGATGATTTTGTTTCTAATTTTATTATGATAATAAACTACTATTGTAGTAGGGCATGTATTTTTTGTAATGTGTTGAATATTAATCTAAAACAATTAAATATTCATCAATGTTAATCTTAGGTTACTTCATTTCTATAAATCCAAAATAACTAAAACATATAATAAATTACTAATAACATTTCTATTTTTAAAGAATTACATATTCCATTTCCCAAAACAATTCTATAAAAACTAATTTAAATTATAAATACCATTTCTATCCAATTTTAAAAATAAAAAAACATATGCAATCAAATGTTTTTTCCCACTTACATTTACATTCCTCTATATTTTCCAAAACAATTTCAAATCCAAACCATTTTGAAATAAAAAAACAAAATACCATCTCATCTATCCTATTTCAAATATCATATTATTATTCAATCCCATAGTTTAAACTTTTCTTATACTATTATATTGGGTTCAATTCAATTAAATTCCAATATTTAATTTCCAAATTTCAATGGTTATAAAATTATATTTCAGAACAACAAAATTAAACATCTTTCCAACATTATTAAAATAGTACATGATATTCAATTTACCAATATCCATCATTTCATTGAAACTAGTTCAATCTTTGTGAACCCATCTTGATCACCCCATGAACTCACATGAAAAATATTAAAAGGTCATGGATTAAATTAAACATTCTTCTACGATTTTCAGAAGCTTACCAATTAAACTATTAAAGGGATTTTAATTATTCCATTACATATTTGAGTAAAATATATCACTTCCATCTAACCATAGTCTCTAAATCAAGACAATAATCCATAATTAATTATTTATAATCAAATAATAATTAATTAATCAAAAAATTAATAATTTTTAGATCTAATTTTTTTTACTAAGCACTGAAAACTCATTAGAGCTTAGTCATCCATTGAAGCATTAATCCACAAGTTTCCAGCTATCCATAAAACACCCGTAAGGTGAACAAAATATCAATCCCTAACAATTTAAATAAAACCCATAACAAATTAAAATCAAAATTGAAAAAAGAATCAAGGAAAAAATATAACAATGAAATATTTTTTCAAATCACTGAGAAATAATATGTATGTGGAGTCTTGGGTAATACCTTTCCTAAGATGTAAGAATGTCCCAAAATACTCAAGAAATTATTCTTTTTAAAATAGATAAATTATTTCCCGTGCTTGTATTGACATTCATGTTGTATCATACTATAAAATATCCCATGGAATTTCTTCTCAGGGTCCTATATATTTAAATTGGATGAAAATCATAGAATAAATTACTCAAATAATAAATAAATATATATCAAATAATAACTATTTTAATGGAATAATTATCAATGTTTATTTTTCCAAAAATTTCATGGATTTTCCTACTAGGTGTTTTAATTATGATGATATGAATCATAATAAACTCATGGGAAATGCCTATTCTAATATATTAAAATTTATCCAATATCTCAATCAATTCTACAACTATCGGAGTGCAAAATCTATGTGTGTTAACAAATTTATGCATTAGAGAGAGGGACATGGTATATCACACAATATTATTTTATTCCACTATCATTGAAAAATATATAAAGAAATTAAGATCAATTATGAGTAATATTACATTAATTTTATATTATAATTTATGTAAATATATATTATCCATAAATTTTACAAGTGATATAACAAAATTTTGACTAGATTTCATTATTTTTTCCTCCTAGAAGGAGAGATAAATTACATAGTCATATGTTTACTGCATGGTTCAAATATCATACAAGTCCAATTTTTGTCAATTTTTTATTGATATCATTATAATTATTGATATTATTTAATATTGTATATTTATATAAATTTTATAGTTTAATATGTATGGAAATATTTCTTGATATGAGAACATTGTAATCTAGTCAAGATATAGGGGTGTATATGTCTAACTCAATTTTTTTCAATATGTACAAGATCATTATAAATTTTCATTCTATAAGAGTGTGAAATCATAAAAATAGTCTCATTTTAATAATTGAAAAAAAAACTATTATGTTATTTTAAGATACACATACCCATGGGAAATAATTCATCATATAATAGTGCAGTTTAGGAAATGATTATATTCGATTATTACTCTTGCGGTCGACCTATTATATTGAAATATATGTACATTTATATATTTAATCAACAAATAATTAATTATTTTAAATATAGAATTAGTTTCTATGAAATATACCATTATCATCACACCAGAAAACCTTTAATAATTATATCTCATTATAGACAACCATTTAACATAAAACAATCATTAAATCATTATTTTGGTGTTTTTTTAGAAATACTATGAAATATATTTATTTATGGTTCAAATTATATTTACAAATGGTATGTTAATATAGGAGATATTCTTAGTCCTTGGTATAGTTATTAATATAATTCAATTGTTAGAGAAGAATATGAATATAATTTATTGTCAGAATATTAAGAATATTATGGATAATGTATCTTTACATTTGTAATTTTTTATAAATTTATTTATTTTAGGTTATTTTATATTCATGGAAACCTTTTTATTAGATAATTTAATATGAAAATGATATTATTAAGAGGAATATTTCTTCAAATAATCAATGAATATTCATTTCATGGATAGTACCATTTATTAATCGTGTGTGTAAACAATTTTTATGTTTTATATGTAACTTCATTTATATATATTTTTATATTGTATGATTGAATCATTATTAGGTTTCTACATCTTAGGTGTCTCCTTATACCCTCCAGATTCAATCATTATGTCTTGGATGAATAATATACCCAATTCCATGTCACACGCTCAAGTCAATGTGATGTTATATATTATATATTTTTATATTTTTGAGTTTATTGGAATTGATATTTAAAGATTATTAAAATTTTCAATGACCAACGGTTATCGCATAGTTACTATATAATTTTATAGTAACACTGAAAACAATTTTTACATAGTTAGAGTCATATACAGTTAATGATAAATGGTTGGTTCCAAATTAAGAGTAACTATATGGACTCTCCTTATTTGGAGATATATAATAGTAGTAACTATTAAAAAAAATAACAAAGACAAAAATTTATGGATTAATTTTATGTATAATAATTCTAGTTCATACATGGAATACAGTTTGACCGTGATTTGAAGGAACAATTTAATATCACTTAATATAGGATGAGTTATCTTAAGTCATTTGAGCCCACTTTAGATAATTATCATAGATGACCTTATGTAATGAATCAACTCAATTCCAGTTCCAGCTACATGGTTGACACAAATCATTGTAAACAACGCATCCATCTTTGATGTGAGGTTTGTGTTTATATGAAATTATAATTATTTTAAATATCATGTGATACTTGGACTTTATAAATTCATTTTAAAAAATTTATAACTATATTTTATACTCTTGATTATTTCAAGGATTTTTAAATTTTAATACTTTCATGAACTGGTTTACATGAATTTAACGATCTAAATATCAGATTAGTTTTTAAGACTGAAATGTGATACAATAAATGAAAACGTTGATATTATATGATGAATTTTGAAATGAAATATGTGTTTTGACATTGAATATATTTTCAATGATGGTTACCCATTTTTCAATGGGGTTGTTCCAAAAAAAATTGGTTGATCTTAGACTATAATAAATTATCTTTTTTATATTCTTGTGATTATTGTGTTTTTTTATATTCAAGGAAAATATTATTAAAAATTATTTCTAAAGGAATATTCAATGATCAAGTTATCCAGGGATAGTTTTAAAACTTGTTTTTATATAATTGATCTAATTTCATATATGAAACCCTATAAGAATATTTTTCTTAAATGTTGCAATTCACTCAATTTTGAGCCATATAGTTTTATGTATTTTTCAAATAAAAAACACTTCATGTAGAATGAATTTAATGATTACATGATGCTTGTATAACTGTGAAATGGAGAGTTTATTATGGGGGAATTTTAGGTTATGTGAGAGTATATTATTTGATTTATTGGTAATAAAGGTCTTAGTTATATGGATTTCATGTTTCCTCAAAACAAATATATTTATTTCTGTTAACCCTAGGAAAATAAGTTATATATCTCGATATATGAACCACTAGATTAGAATACCGTAGTAGATAATGTACCTTAGTGTACATTACAAGCTATCTATGAGAAGTTCCCCCATTAAACCTAGTAGAAAGAAAGTTTGGAGGTTACTTTTATTAATAATAAAACATAGGGCAAGAGTTAGTTACATATTATTATGTCTATGATGAACTCACTTTATGGTCTAGTGAGTAATAAATGATCCAAGTTTTTTAGGATTACATATCAGTGGCTATATCATTATGAATTGAATGTACCTCCTTGTCCTCATATTGCTAGCATAGAACCATTTACAGTAATTCTATTTTCATATACTCAGATTCTTTGATAACGTTGTTCTATATTGTTTTCAAACAACCAATATTTTTTGTTTTGGTTAAATTTTTACTAGATTAAACAAAATTGTTCTGTGGAATGTTTTTAAAAGGGGAAATTATCATTAATTTGTCTCTATTAATTCATATGTCCTTTTTTCAAGGTATTCAAATTGTTTTCAACTCAATTTTGTGTTTCCACGTTTTATTTATAAAAAGGGGATATGAAATAATGGTTATAATTAAAATCACAACTCATTTTTTTCATAAAATTTTCAAAAATAATAATTTCAACCATAAAAGTGATAATGTTTTTCCATTATTTTTTTACCTTATGAATATGTAAAGGGATGTTTCATTTTAGAAAAAGGAAATTGTGATATTTTTTTATAACACGTTCTCAAAAAAATATATTTTATAAATGGTGTTTAAACAAGAGTTTATTAATTGTTTTTAAAAAATGAAATTTCAAAAACTCGTTATTGAAATCCTTATGTGCATGTTTATCTAACACCATAAATACAGACCATTGTATGAATGTATCTGTTACATTTTTTTATTAGTGTCAATGTTGAAAATCCATAATTAAAGTGTTTTTATTAGTGCACTAATAGATGATTGGATGTGGATGTGACCTCATGTTTATTGATGGTGATCTTATCGTTGCTCAAATTTATGGTTTACATTAGTATATGTATACTAGGAAACCATACCATCCAATTATATTTTAGGTTCCCTTTACTTTGTAATTTTATTTTATTATTTATGATGGTTTATATTTTCAATGTCATATTAATAATTTATATTCATTACTGAATATTTGATTGATTATATTATTTGTAATATTTTATTTTATATACATGGAATTATATAGTATGGATGTGTTATATCATATTATTAATGGATATTTTATTCATATTTATTAGTATTTTGTGGTGAACCCATTCCCAATGTCTTGTTCATTTCATCAACCCATGGAAATCAGAATCATACTTCTGATATTATTGTATATGAGTTTTGGTGATGTGATAGGATAAACAAAGTTGGTTTATTACATTTCTTGACCACTCTGAATATATTATGTACATCAAGGCCATATCCACCTTATTTCCTAGAAAAAAATTGTCCCATTATGTAGTTTCTCCATTATACATATGTCATCATTTCATGCACATCAAACCATATTTTATATACTCCAGGGTTATTAGGACCTAAATCGTAGACCCATTTTAACATTCTCCACCTTTACATGATCATTTGAAATGGTATTATGGATCCCCTAGTATATAGGATGTTTGGGGAAATGATCATACCTAAAAAATATAAGTGGATTAGACACATAAATATTTTAAATCTTATTTAAATCTATAATAAATACAATTTTTATACATTAATATTTTTTAAACATTTATTATTTTTAAGTGGATAAAATGTTTCATACCATAAAAGAAAACATTATCAAACAAGGATGGGTTATATATGGAATAAATATACATAGGTCATAGAATACAATAATGAATTTCCTTATTTGATTGTTAAAAATTGGAAAATATTCGAAACTATCAAGGATGTACAATAAGGAAATTATTATATATTTCCCATATAGGCAGTCTCGTGTTGTAGAATCGATTATATAATCAATGATATAGAAGGGTAAGTGATTTATATATTTTTATTTATATATTTATATATTTTTTATTATTTTAAAAACTAATATATTAAATAATTATTTATAACATGTCATTAAAATTCTTTTAATGGAAAAAATGGATTGGTATCATGATTTAGAATGGTATGTGAACATTGTGGTTTTATAAATATGATTTATGTAATTTATTTTCATTTATATGGAATTAAAAATCATGAAAAAACAATGATATATTTCTATATGACCCCATTAACACCTCTGCATATTCACATTTTTGTGGAGGAGTGGTGGTTGACTAATGATATCAAGTAGAGTGAGTGAACCAGTTGTATCATAAAATAAAATTAAAAATTAACAATTAATCACTAAATTGGAATTATATCAGAATAACAATAGGGTTTTTAGCGTAAATCATACTATATTACCTAAATAAACAATATTTGATAACACAAGGACCCAAAACATCATACAATTATAAATTAGAAACTTGGTGGAGAAAAAAGTTGATAAATAAGAAATATGTAATTTAAAAAAATGAAATAGAATAATAAATTATGAATATAAACTAAATATCACTTTTTTATAATAAATTCATCTCTATTGATCAGCACATTCTCTTTCCCTTTCATCTAATCACTACCTAATATCCATTCAAAATATGTATTTTCCATTTCAACTAATGTTCATAAATAGGCTGTGAGTATAAATATTGATAGGCCACAACAAATGGTAACCCTGAGATAATAGATTTTGTATATGTTTCATTGTGTGTGGGGGGGAGGGGGGGTCTAACATGATATAAGATTATATGCATTAGTATTATTATATTTTAAAATAATCAGAAAACAATATTAATATTTTTATAATGTATTAGTAAAAAGAGAGTAAATATCAATGTTTACAATACTTCTATAAATAAATTAGAATTATAATATTAGTTTTAGTTTACCATAGTATAACCATACCTATATTGAATAAATAATAACTAATTCATTCCATGTTTAAAATTTTTAATTGAGTACCACATCTATGTGGTCAATTAAACATAGAAAATTCACATTCTCAGGAAAAGGGATACTGAGTAACCCCACCTTCTTGATTATCATTCCATAAAAAATTAAATTAAATATATCATAAGCCACGATTATCCATGTCTTTTACATTATAAAATCAAGTAAAAATTATTCAATTAAATTCCCTATATATTCTCCCATTGAATTTTTTCAAAACAGGGTTAACAAAATGAAGACTGATAGTAATAATAAATTGGTTATAAAATCATAACAATTTGTTTGTTACTCAAAACAACATCATTAGGAATTAAAATATTCCTATAATGACTCTTTAACAATTACCACTTGTTTTCATTTTCAAAAAAATATGATACTAACTATAACAAAACTCTTCCTCAATGAACAATTGGCTGAAATGGGCACACTAAGACAGTCAAAAAATTTCATCTAGGGTAATGATCATGAGTTTAACAACCACTATGGGTAAAAGCTCTAAAATATTTAGCATAACATTCCTTTATAAATGTTAAAACAAGATTATGAAAATGTAAAATAGTTGAAATGTTGGTTATACTCATCATTACTTACTTTTAAAATATCATATACCATATTTTATTAACTAGGGTTGATAACACAAGGTCTCAAATATATATATGATGAAACCCAAATATTCATTACCATTATAATGGAAAAATTCACACTCACCTGTTTAGAAAAATGATAAACAATATATATAGGAATATTTTTGAATACATGATGAATAAAGCTCCATTAGAATCAAAACTCCTCTAACCACAATATTTGAAGGATAAATATCTCACAACAGAGTTAATGAGAATGAGTTATTGTGAAGAAAGTAGAAATTTTCCATCGATCCATTTTCATTTCTACATTTTATGAAAAAAATTATGGACCCTTGATGTTATTTTTTTACTGAACAACACAAGTGTACTATACATGGACATTAGCATAATGAGAAAACCAATGTAATTCTTGATAGTTTTTTTGTGCTGATGAAGATTTGATTTGCATAGATTAAGTAGTGGCATTTTATATAGTGAATTAACTATTAATATAAATTATGAAACTATGAATTGTTACTCTTATACTATATCTAGATGGATTACAAAGTAGTATAGTGAATTAAAGATGAATAAAAGGGAGATATGTTGCTAGTTTTCGAGTTATGTCCCTAGAGACAATGTTTATTGTGGTAGATCATTTATTATTTTGGTTGGTGGTTTTGTAGAGCATCGTGGTGTAATAGTTATAGGAACGAGGATCATAGGGATATTTATATATATGATGTTTTCTCATATGAATATGAATATCTTAAATTTAATTATATATATATTTTTTGATATCTATGATGGGGGATTTTAGAGACTATATTACTGGAAAAATTCCATTGGGATTTCTTCGATTATGACCACTATTTAGTTGGTGTATGACGAGCATCAGTTGTGACATACAAAATGGACATATTCTAATAGTGGTAAGTATTATGTGTCATTTCTTGGATTTAAGATCCATATGTGTTCATATATGTATATTTCTTCAGTGGTAGATCATTATTTTTTAGTACCATATTTGGCAGATACATAAAGTTAGTGCATTCAGTAACTAACTAGTAAAAACCCATAAAAATAACTGACTAGAAAAATAGTTCAGTGGATAGCAGTACACAGAATGGGTATATTGACCTATGTGATAAGTAAAATATTTTTAATTTTGTTAATTCTAAATATAGGGACTATGGGTTTCATACCACATATATTCAAGGTTCTTGGGTTGATGATTGAGTGAGAAATGATATGGTTTAAGCCAATGATAATCAATCATGTGTGTATGGAATATTTTATTGGAAATTAATTAATGATTCTTGTTATAGGGAAACATTGTTGGCTCCGTGTAATTAGATATTTTCCAGATTATTGGGTCAGAGGGGCTTCTAGATCTAGTTGGTGTAGTGAGGTGTTGGTTGTCAGATTTCATGTATGGTTTAGTGTTGTGGATAATATGATTATTTACCAACATCATTCATGTGATGAAAAATATTCACAATCTACTATATAGTGAATCGTATGGGATTTGTTTACAATTCCAAATGGTTTGGTGTGGTATCAGAACAGTTACAGCAAGTGGGATATATGAATTTATACTATTCATCATGTTTTAGGGGATAATGTGTTCTATTATAGATACACATATAGAATTTTCAATTATTAGTAGTTTCATGGAGGGTAGGTTTTAATCCCCCTCTCTTACTCATGGTTATATAACTAGAAAAATTTGGGTGGAAATATGATTGGATTTGAGACTGATTTAATTTTTCAGGTTTGGATTTATAATTGGAAATTTCTAACACATTTTAAATTAATGAGAAGATATTTCAGGGATGGTTTTTTGAATGGAAATGTTTTAAAGTGGGATTTTTTATTGATAGAGACAAAAAAAACTAGTTGGTTATAGTAATAAGCTATCATATCTCTGATGGAGACCACAATTTTCTCAAGGGCCAATATACTTCTCACTACATACCCCGCCATGTGGTCGATGGGGGAATAATAAAATTATAGTAGACATCAAATTTATGGTTAAATCCAAACAATATTTATGTCAGGAGGGTTGGTGGGGGAGTCCAACTTCATGGGATACTGGATGTTCGGTAGACACTCTGGATGTTTTTTTAAATGGGAATAAATTATAAATTTACACATTTTATATTGGGTTGCAACTTAGCATTTCTTTATTTACACTAGTGAATGGATAAGGGATGTTTCTTCCCCTCCCTCTTCCTACTAAATTTTCCTTCTTCACCCTAGGTGATTTCGAGGAGTTTTGTCTTCTAATTTAGGTAGTATTCTACTCTATTTACAATTTATCTCCTCTTCCCCTCTTCAAATTCATGAAACTGTGTTTTGGGTTTTATATTCCAATTCAGCTATGGAATTGTAAAAATTAGGGGTTTATGATGATTATTTCATATCATTCAGATATAATAGTATCACACTAGTTTATGTATAGAGAATTATTATAATCGTGACTTTTTTTACATTTTCTATAATAAATAAACAACAAATCTATTAAATAATAGTGATAATTTTATTAGGACATATAGGTTTATTATATTTTTATATTAGCTACATAGTTAGATAAATTCATTGTACATGTGATCATATAACCTTAAATTCACCATACTACACAATATCCCAAACATTTCATATGTAATTCCCTGACCACAGAAGCCCCGAGTTGGTGCATTGTTACGTATAATTGGGATGATCACAAAAGGTCAAGGATCAAAAGACCGATTAGATTAGTAGCCTTGGAAGTACTAGATACATTCATAATTTTTACATTACATCATAAAATGGAAAAATACCGCAATATTGTTTCCATAAAAAACATTGATATCCCAAAGACTATCCCTATAGGTCAGACATAAAATACTTCTTCACATCCTGAGAAAAGTAAAACATAGAAAGTAATGAGATTAGATGCTGAGTAAGGATAATAATATAGTGTAAATTTTTATAAATAAGAATAATCATTTAAAGAGATGTATAAGACTACAAAAACCTTTTTTAATAATAAAATTCACCATAATATGGAAATGATAAAATCAAATATTTCCATTTACATATTCAGATGGATATTTTACTAGTCGAACAATCACATGCAATATCAATATCCACATTCAAAATGATGGAATGCATAATGCTAGACTTTCGTAACCACATAGTCATGGCCTTCTACCAAGACTACAAATAAGATTTTTTCAAGGCCTTGTGCTAAGACACTATTTTGTATCATGAGACCAACTGATGCATCGAGGAGCTACAGTGGGCTCCACACATTAATTACTTTGTCCACTTCATTCTTTATATGAAAATTTTGAAACATAACATAAACCTTCGTATTAATACTAGCATATGAAATGTCAATAATTTATCCACAAACCATGAATGGTATAAAAATAGCACATCCACAGTCAAACATAAATCATTCAACACAATATGGAATATTTTTTTCTAAAAAATAAACATCAATCAAGAATAATGCAGGATAATTACATAGATGAAAATAATATTCAAAAATATTTGGGAGAAGTATCCCCCTTTTTCTTGAAAACATTTTAAAGTCTCACTATTTATCAAGAAGGCATTTAAAATAGATTTTTTAATCAAAGTGTCCCATACCACATTGAATCTTTTAAAAGGAATTTTATTTTTAAAACATTAATTTAGATATAAATAAAACCATAAAACCATTTCTAAAACATGGATATTAAGGAGAATGATTTAGAAGAATAAATTTTAAAAACATAAAAAATAGTATTTTAGGTAGAGTTCCTAACCAATTGAGAGGCATTTGAATAAAAATAATTTAGGTAATAAAAACGTTATAATATCATGATAATATAGTTATTCAAGATATATTATGTCAAATAACAGTATATACAACAAATAAAATTGAATTGGTGCATAACAACGAAAAAGTCTCAAAGGAATGTAGATTGAGATGAATTCCCTAATAAAGACAATATCCTTTGTTAAAGGATAAATCAATGACATATTTATGTGTGAAAAATATAAATACAATCAATATTATTGGATATTAATTGTAAATTAGTTATAAGATATTCACATATGTTCTTGTAAAAACAACACCAATGACTTGGATGTTCAACTCAATGAATGTACATTAATTTAAGATCAAGATCATATAAATGAATTAAGAAGATATAAAGGGGTGATTATGTGTATCAAGAGTATATCCAAACAAATTGGAGTAGAAATTACTACATAAATAATAAATTGTGATTCCCCACATAATCATGGAGTAAAATAATCGATGAAGTATGCATAAAGTAGAATGAGTGGAAAATGGAATTTGAAATTTCCTTACCAATTTGGTAACTTAAAAAACCTAAAACACATGAAATAAGGATCATAAAATGAAAATTTAAATACCCATAAACTAATTTATGTCACACCAAGACTACAATCATGGAAAATACATATGCCACAAAAAAGGAAATAGTGGCCAATATAGCATGAATCTCACGGGAATAAAAGTGAGATAAAAAACCCTTCGTTACAATCAATCGAGTGGTATGACCAAGATTTGATAACCACAAAATTAGTCACATAAACCCAAGAATATAAAAATAATCATGATAATAAATATCAAATGGCAGTCTACCATACACCACATCCAATAAATAAGTGGCGAATAATGGAAATCTCACAGAATGAAAAGTGAGATAAGAAACCCCATACATTTTAATTTTCGTTGGTTGATGGTAGGTTAACCTCCTGTATAATGGTAAAATAATTTTTATTAAATTTTAAACTAATAATATACATAAATATGATATCATATATGATCTTTTAATATTTCTTTGTTAATTATATTTTAGTATTATCGTCATTTTGAGTGTTAAATGATTTGTTTTTCATTCATATGCTTTGTTTTGTAAGTAGTGTTTTTTATGAATAGGATGTATCTTATTCATATTCAGAATGATATTAAGTCATTAAACATTATTTTTAGTAATAAAATGAAAATTATTCTTTAATGGATTATGATGGGGAATGAATCTCATCACGTTTGTGGAGACGTCTTTCTGTACATACGCACAAGTGACAATATCATTCATTTGATAATAAAATAATATATAATTGGATGGTATATCATATATATATTATAATTATCATGTTATAATTAATATTTACATCAATTACACATCATTATTATACCCATCCGAATAATAATGTATTTATTAACAATTACACCACGACGTGAAGACGGCAAGCCGTACGTACGCACGTATGGTGACATTTTGTTCAATGTATGGATAAAATAATGAATATGGTTGTACAATATTTATAATGACATCATATTATATATAAGATACTGGGGTTTTTATTTTATAATGGAAACAACCAAGAATGAGGAAGTGGAAGAAGAAAGGAACTTGAAAGAGGTGATTAAAAATATTTACCTCTTCTTCGGGTTCTTCCTTTTGATTTGATCAAACGGGCTATTTGGTTGGCTTTATGACTAATGTAATGCCCCTAGGATGAAGTGAGGATATTTGAGACTGTATTTGGACAGGGTTCATCCGAGACAAATGTATTTTAAGGTGTGATTATGAGGGATGGGGGAGTGACCTTTTATAAGAGGGGTGAGGGGCACCTTAGGAAAAGATAGAAATATTATTTTATAATAAAATCATTTTTGGTCTCTATTGGCTCCAAAATAAATTATTTAAATGATAAGTTGTTTATGGGTAGTAAAACACTCAAACAATAAGTTTTAGATAGGTTTTGGTCAATATAATAATCTTATATTTTAGATTTAACTCTTAGTTAAATTGTTTGACATTACAATGTCTCTTTGTATTTTTATATTATATAGATAATAAACATACTATATACTTAAAACAGAACCCCAAGTGGTTCATTAATGATAAAACCACCATTATATAAGTCTTTTGGCCAATACATAGACTTTTAGAAATAGAATATCAATTAATAATATAATATTTGTTTTAAAAAATCTTTTTTGTCAATTTTTCCACTATTTGGTATTTTTTTTTTTCTAAATTTACAACAGCATTATTACTTCAAAAAAATTAATCTAACGAACCATAAAATGTCATAGTAACCTAGATATTTATTTTAATTCATAAAAAGTCTCAAATTACCTTTATTTGTATATTTATAATATCAAATATTTTAATATTTCATTAAATAGGTAATTACTACATCATCATTGTGTCATTAATAAATTAACTTATTTAATGTCTAAAAAATATAAATAAAATACCATTAGGTAGGAAATCTATTTATATTTATAAATAATATTTATAGTAGAATTTATCTTATGTACAACCGTATATTAAAATGGTCTAACTATTAAGATTTGAATTTAACTCTTTTAACTCTTCATTGAATTAAATAATAACAAATGCCCTAATCTAATCCAAGTGGACCTAAAGGATCATACATTATTCTAAAGGTGTCTTTTGGTAGAATTAAACTTATCCAATAGAATTAGGACATGTGTTAGGGTAACAATAATATCATTTTTACCCTTAACTACCCTATTTACTTTTAATCGTGGTAAATAAAAGTCACAAGTTACTATTCAACAAAAATTATTTTCATCTTATTGAACCACATTTTACTTACTGATATCAATTGTGTCTCTTGTATTTTTTAAATTCATTTCAAAGAAGCGTTAAAATTATGTTTTATTGAAATCTGTAACAGCTCCTAGGAGGTGGGTAAAAGATGGTTAAAAAGTTCAATAATATTTTTATATATCTAAAATTATTATAAACGACTCCAATGAATTAAATTTAATTAATATAGGTATTATGTAACAATTTTTACATATAATTAATTTAAATAAAATAAATAATTATTTAAATAAAAAATTGGTTTTAAATTATAACTCTGTGTTTTTCACTATTCGTCAACAATTGAATGTTATCAGAAAAATACAAAAAATTAACCCTAAGCTAATTTCAATATTCCGAATCCAAAAATGAAGTCCATTTTAAATGATAAAATTTATAAAATTTCAAAAGTTGGGTATTACTATTCATAATGGATAGTTTGATTGGTCATGGTGTGTTAGAATCTTGAAGTTGCATACAATTCATGCTATTACATTATTGAAAGGAAAACGTATTGTGGAAGCTTGGGGTGTTACATTCTTCCTCCCTTTTGGAAAATTCATCCGCGTAATTTTTAAAATTGGGCTTGGGAACATAATTGAAAGTCCAACATCCGAAAAAGATTCAATAAAACTAACACTTTAAAAGAAATAAAGAGAAGTACAAAGGTCTCCCAAGATAACCCATACTAGGATTTATTGTATGAAAACATGGATATGGAATATAAAATAAGTGTAATGTTCTAATGGTGAGGGATTCAAAACCAGATGAAGAGAAAGTTAACAACAAGAAAACAACAAACTTTTGATGGGACAAGCGGTCATTAGTTTCCCTATAGGAAAACTAAACGGAAAACATTTTTTTTGGTTTATGTAACATTTCATAAAGAAGAGGAATTTAATTATGAGATTGACTAAGAACATAAAAATATATACTTAATTTTTAATTATATATTCATTCTTTAATAAATTTCTACCACTAAATCATTTTTTTCAAACGATGAGTATTCAATATGACTTGGTCACACAGGATGAGCTAGAATAAACCTCTAGAGAATCAAATTATCCACAAATGATAAACTATATATTTACCTTGCCTCTATAGATTAATCCAAACCAAAATAGTTATTACAATATCTAATGATCCCCCAAAAGGATATTCTTATAGAGGAAGAAATATTAATCTTATTTTCTAAAATTAAACAAACAATAACACAAAGATAAATAAATACCACTCCATAAATAGTTATCTTTAAAATACATTAATGTAATCCAAACAAATATTGAAAACCAAAACTTTGAAGAATTTGGCTGTGTAGTCTTCTACGTTAAATGCTATCACCAAATGACATAGACTGCTATTAAAGTCACAAACATAAGAGTATTTAACCTAATCTTGTATTCTCTATTATACATTATTAATTTCTATAAATAACCTAAATCACTATAAATTCAAAATAAAACATAGATAAAAATCCCCGAATACTCCTCAAATGAAATCCAATAGTATTCTATTTTACATAGGAAAATAGTGTTCCCAATAGATCGAACATATTATAAAATAAGATTTATCACTTAATCACCAAATTATTTTCCCATACTAAGAATATTCATTTGATAAAACATAATATCCAAAATAATCTTATTATTGATCAATAAAATCATTTATCCAAAAAGAATTAGTCACACTAACCAGGGACTTCACGTAGTCCAGTGGAAGGCAATAAATCCCAATCGCACTCTGGTTGTAGGTTCAATTCCCAAAGCTTCATTTGACTTGAAGGGTTTTCACACATTCTAGGCTTTATCCTTTTTCAAAAAATATTTTTTATAACAATACCAAAACGAGATAAATTATTTACAATAACCATTAAATAATTTAACCACAAATGTTATCTCATAACTTGAATTTTCATCACAAAATATAATAACTTGTAATTTCCTCAAACTCAGTGATCATATAAAACAAAATGGTTATTTATAACTATATCCACAAGAGAAAAGATAATTCTACCTCAAATATCATTTTTACATGAAAAATTTCATGGTTACAAATACAAGAGAAAATTATTCCAATGTAATCCTATCAAAAAGGAGCACTAATACTTTTAAACATTTATCTAACCATTTATTTCGACATAACTTCTTCTTAGACTATGAAAATATTATATATAATATGAAATTCACTCTGGTAATATCCAGGTCCACTACACTTACAGAAAATAACTATAAATGGATTTTTGGGAAAATTTTTATTTTGTTCCCTAGTACTCTTCAATTTTCATTGAAAATTATAATCTTTATGTCATTCTTTCACCCATGTAAAGCATTTATTTATTCCATTGAGACACTTTCCTTGGTGTCTCCTTCCAAATTTCATGTATGATGGAAATTGAGGATTCATTTCTCCATGATCTCCATAGTTGGAGCTCTTATCATTCATCACCTTTCTCTTCTTTATTGATTCCAGGAGTTGGTTAATATATATATTGATGATCATATTTTTGGAAAAATGATATGGCATGAACATGATATCTTTTTCACATATCATCATTCCATTTTGTTTCTCAATTGGACCACAGTTCCCACAGTGTACATCATGCTCAATGTTACTATGAATTCCTTGGAATCCAGCCATTGACTAAAATTAGAATTCTTTGTGTGAGTAACAATAGTCCTAAAATCATTTAGCGAATATAATGACACCATATTTTCAATTTGAAACACCTTAGGATTAACCAAGGTCATTAATTCTAATATTATATTAAAATCCTTCAAATGGGTTTGTAAAGAAAATGTAAATTATCTTAAGCATATCCCCAGGGATTTTCGTAACCATGAGTGCATCAATACCCTTTGTCGTGCACCAGTTCCTGTTCGAGTCTAGCTCAAATCGGTGTTTTCAGGTTTTTCCTCTAGGTACTTCTGTGTCAGAGCCGCCTATACCTGCACGTATCTAGACAAGTATGTATTGCTTCGAAAACTCAGAAAATCTCTACAATATCAAAATATTAGGACGTTCTTATATACTAATCCTCAACATCTATCTTAAGGCTATGTGCTCTAATCAGAGTTTATCTAAATCTAGTTTCCAAGGTTTGTACTAAACATCCTCTGGTACCAAATGTAACGCCCCGAAACTAGAAGCCCAGAGACAGTGCATTATTATATATCATTGGATTGATCTCAAAAGACCATATCTCGAAAGAAGAATTAGTTTAGTATCCTTGGAAGTACTAGATACATTAATAAGTTTTACATTACATAATCAAATGGAAAACAAAAACAACATTGTATTCATAAAAACACTGAGATCCCACAGACTATCATTGTAGGTCAGACATAATATACTTCTTCGTATCCTAGGAAAAATAAAACATAGAAAGGGGTGAGCTCAGATTCTCAGTAAGGATAACAATATAGCGGAACTTTTCATAAATAAGTACAAACGTTTAAAGAAATGTATATGACTAAAGCAAAAGCCTTTTAAACTTTAACTTCAGCATAATATGTAAATGATAAAATAAAATAATGACATTTACTTACTCACATGTATATTTTTCTAGTCGAATAATCACATGCAATATCAATAGCCACATTCATAATGATGGAATGCATAATTCCAGAATTTCATAACCACATAGTCAAGGCCTTGTGCCAAGACTAAAAATAAGATTTTTTCAAAGTCTTGTGATAAGACACTAGTTTGTCTCATGAGACATGTCGAGGCATCGGGGAGATATATCGGGCACCACCCATCACTTACTAAGTCCAATGCATTTCTCATATGAAAATTTTGAAACATAACATAATCATTCATATTAAAACTAGCATATAAAAAGTCAATACTTTATCCACAAACCATGAATGATATAAAAATAGCACATCCACAGTCAAACATAACTCATTAAATACAATATGTAAGATTTTATTTTAACAGATTATCCTCAATTGAGAATAATGAAGTATATTGACATAGATGAAAATAATCATCAAAACTGTTTGAGAGAAGTAACCCCCTTTATCTTG
Source organism: Viscum album (assembly GCA_963277665.1). Taxonomy (NCBI): domain Eukaryota; kingdom Viridiplantae; phylum Streptophyta; class Magnoliopsida; order Santalales; family Viscaceae; genus Viscum; species Viscum album. The sequence goes on from OY728156.1 coordinate 1,893,556,486, forward strand.
AAATCATTTAAATGTCTAACTATTTATCAATAAGGAATTTAAAATAGATTTTTTAATAAAAGTGTCCTATGCCACTTTGAAACATTTAAAAGGAATTTTAATTTTAAAACATTAATGTCCTTATAAATATAACCTTAAAACCATTATTAAAACATTGACATTAATGAGAACGATTTAGAAGAATAAATTTTTATAACATTAAAAATGGTATTTTAGTTAGAGTTCCTAACCAAATGAGAGACGCTTGAATACAAATAATTGAGTTAATAGAAACATTATTATATCATGATAATAAAGGGATTCATGATATTTTATGTCATATAACAATATATACACCAAATAAAAGTTAATTGGTGCATGACAATAAAGTAGTCTCAAAGGAATTTAAATTGAGATAAATTACCTTATAAAGACACTATCATTAGGTAAAGGATACATCAATGACACAATTATGTTTGACTAATAAAAATACACTCAATATTATTGGATATTCAATTTAAATAAATCAGAGGACATTGACACATGTTCTTATAAAAACAACACCTATGACATGGTTGTTTAACTCAATGAATTGGAATTGAGTTAAGATCAAGTTCATATCAAGGACTTAAGAATATATAAATTGTACGATTGTGTGGATAAAAAGTATATCCACACAAAGGGGAGTGGAAATTACTAAATAAATAATAAATTGTGATTCCCCACATAATCATGGAGTAAAATAATCAATGACGTATGCGTAAAGTTGAATGAATGGAAATTTAAATTTGAAATTTCTCTTAACAATTTGGAAACTTACGAAACATACAACCCATGAATGAATTATCATACAATGAAGATTTAAATATCCATAAATTGAATTATATTACACCAAGAATACAATCATGGACAATACATACTCTACACAAAAGAAAATAGTGTCCAATATAGCATGAATCTCACGGGAATAAAAAGTGAGATGAAAAACCCTTACTTCATTGTAATCAATCGAGTCATATGCCCAAAAGTTAATAAGAACCAAATGAATCATAGAATACAATTAATATAAAGAGAATAAAGATAATATATATCAAATGAATGTATATAATACACCACATTCAATAAATAAGTGGGGACCAATGGAAATCTCATTGAATTATAAGTGAGATAAGAAACCCCTTACATTGTACATTTCCTTCGTCGGGGGTAGGTTAACCTCTTGTATAATGGTAAAATAATTTTTATTAAATTATACTAGAATAATAGACATTAATATGATATCATATATAATCTTGAAATATTGCATTGTTAAAAATATTTTATTATTATCATTATTTTGAGTGTTAACTGATTCATTTTCCTTTATATGATTTATTTCGTAAGTAGTGATTTTTTAATATGATGTATCATATTCATATACATAATTATATCAAGTCATTAAATATTATTTTTAGTTATCTATTGAAAACTAGTCTTTAATTGATTATGATGGGGAATGAATCTCATCGCATTCGTGGAGACTGTAATCTGTACGTACGCACGAGCGAAAATATCATTCTTTTGAAATTATAAAAATATATTATTGGATGATATATCATATATCAAGAATAATTATCATGTTACATTTTATTATTAAAATCAATTACACATCATTATTATACTCACCCAAATAATAATGTGTTGAATAAAAATTACACCACGACGTGGAGACGGTAAGCCATATATACGCACGTATGGTGAAATGTCATTCAAAGGATGGATAGAATAATGAATTTGGTTGTACCATATTTATCATAACATCATTATATATAGAAGATACTGGAGTTATTATTTTATAATGGATTAAAAAATGAATGAGAAGTGGAAGCAGAATGAAACGTGAAAGAGGTGATGAAATATTTACCTCTTGTTCAGGTTATTCTTTTTGATTTAATCCAAAGGGATCCTCAGGTTGGATTTCTTTCAAAAAGAAGGACTCTAAGCTGAAGGGAGAACTGTTGAGAGGGTATTTGTGAAGGTCTTGTATGAGACAAATAGCTTTGAATGTGTGATTTTGAGGTAAGGGGGTGTGCCCTTTTATAAGTTGGGTGAGGGGCACCTTTGGAAAAGCTAGAAATATTATTTTATAATTAAATGATTTTCAGTTTATAATTGCTCCAAAATAAATTATTTAAAGGATAAAATGGGTATGGGTCTAAATCTACTCATCCAATATGTTTAATATAGTTTTGGGTCACTATATTAACTTTATCTTTTATATTTATCTCTTAGTTAAATAGTTTGACATTTAGCATGTCTCTTTGTATTTTTATATAATATGGTTAATAAACATACTATATACTTCAAATAGAACCCCAAGTGGTTCATTAATGATACACCTATCATTATATATGTCTTTTTTCAAAACCATATATTTTTAAGAATAGAATATCAATTAATAATATAATATTTTGTTTAAAAACTCTTTTATGTTAATTATGAAACAATTTGGTATTTTGTCTTTTATAAATTAATAGTAGCATTATTACGTCGAAACAAATTCATCTAACCAATACTAATATCTATTATTAACATAAAAAATTAGTTTAATACATAAAAATTCTCAAATACATTTATTTGGATATTTATAATATCAAATATTTTAATATTTTATTAGTACGGTAATTACTGCATCATCATTGTGTCATAAATAAATTAAATTATATAATGTCTAAAAATTATAAATAACATAACATTATTTAGGAAATTTTTTAGATTTATATGGAATATTTATAATTGAATATATCTTATTTATAACCATATATTAAAATTGGTTTAGTTATTAAACTTTGAATTTAACGTTTTCAACTCTTCTTTGAATTAAAAAATGATAAATGTCGTAATCTAATCCAAGTTGACCTAAAGGAACATATTTTATTCTTTAGGTGTTTTGTTGGTAGAATTACACTTATACAATAGAATTATTACTTTTTTTAGGGTAATAATAATAACATTTTTACCTTTAATTACCCTATTAACTTTTAACCGTGGTAAATAAAAGTCAAAAGTAACTATTCACCAAAAAATAATTTTATCTTATTGAACCACATTTTACATTCTGATATCAAATGTGTCTCTCGGATTTTTAAAATTCAATTAACAGAAGTGGTAAAATTATGTTTTATTCAAATTTGCAAATGCTCCTAGGAGGTGGGTAAAATAAGGTTAAAAAGTTCAATAAATTTTTATATATCTAAAATTATTATAAACTGACTCCAATGAATTAAATTGATGTTATATAGGTATTATGTATCAATTTTGACCTAAAATATATTTAAATAAAATAAATAATTATTTAAATGAAAATTCGGTTTTACACTATAACACAGTGTTTTTCACTATTCATCAAAAATTGAATGTTCTCAAAAATATACCAAAAATTCACCCTAAGATAATTTCGATATTCCAAATCCAAAAAAATCAACATTTAATGATAAAATTTAAAAAAAATTAAAAGGTGGGTCTTAGTATTCATAACGGCTAGTTTGATTGGCCGCGGTGTGTTAGAATCTCAAAGTTGCGTACAATTCAAACTATTATATTATTCAATGGAAAAAGTATCATGGAAGCTTAGTGTGTTACATTATAAGTAAAACTAGTCCTCATAATCTATGTAATTAAAACAAAAAAATGTGTGATTTCAACAACACAATTATGGATGAATAAAAATTCCACCATGAATGATATTATAAAAAATATGATTATTAAATAAATATAATATCATCAAGGTCTTTATCATAAAATATAAGTGAGAATCAAATGAAATGGAATATGAAATTAAATAAAATAAGATCCAAAAGTAATCATAATATCCATAAAATAAATTAAAAGATTTGACATAAACTATAAATCATCAGAGCATCAGATTATAATTTACAACATCTTTCAATATTGGCACACATATTATCATAGTATAAATTTTAATCATGAGTTTCAATATATCACCCATGCCAGTGATAAAACTTATTTTACCCACATATACATCACCATAATGAGTCACAAAAATGCAACAACTCCTGCGAACACATAAAATATTATGAAATTTACATATATAATGTGATTTAAAATTTTAAACATTTATATGGAGAGAGATATAAGAACCTAACCATCATTATCCATACTTATCAGTTCCACTTTCAAATCATTACCATATCACGTTATAGATAACCCATGGGAATAAAATGGGTTTTATTTACTGTTTAATTTATAATTATTCATATTTCATAATGATAATGAATAAAATAATTAGGTTTCACAAAAAATAAAAATCGAAATCATTCACCCTTCATATTATAAAAAACCTATTGAAATAATATTTTCTTTCATAAAATTTCTAAATGGTATCACCACATGAATAAAATCAATTGATATCAAAAACATAGTCACACAAAAATAATCACATAACTAATGAAAAATGGATGGTGAAACTAGAAACATAACTCCATTTCATTTTTTATTTTTTACATATAGATATTAAAACGAAAAACTAAATAAAAAGACTAATTTTGGAGAAAATAATAATTTTAGTCATCATTTATAATGTCATAGTAATGAGTCTCTTTAAAAAAAATCCTACATTTTATTATAAATAAATGTAAATAAAATAATTCATATATGTGAATTTAAATTGAAATATAATTTCCCTGGACATATAATATATTAAATCATTAAAAAATAAAGTATTTTAATTGAAAATGGGGAAACAAATTCATGAAGTCATATAAGTCAATAGATGAAATTAGAGTTTCCAAATCCTATTTATTTAATATTGAATATTATAGAAGTTATTTTACCTCCTATATAAAAAACAATATTAATCATCTATTTTGTAACCTTATTCATATATATAAACATTTATAAACCTATTTTATAATAACTATTTAAATATATATTAGTTATTTCTAATCCTTTTTCAACTTTCAGTGTGTGAAATCTTGATTGTTTTGAACTAGTTTAATAATCATAGTGTTTTCATTAATTATTCTCCACATTTTTTGATTATATTATTATAAATGGTAATTTATTATTATATTTTTATATTATTTATAATGTTATAGTTTTTATCTATGGTAGTTTTTGATATCATCCATAATGATGAAATCATCGATGAGAATGTTTAAGTGGTTTTTTAGGAATGAGCATTGGTATTTCTATTAATGAGTTCAACACTAAAATTACTTTTAAAGAAAAAAAATTACATCATATATTATAATGAATTATGTTTTCATGTTCATCTGTTATATTAATTTATATAATTGTTCATGTAGGTTATTATACCAACATAATCAAGATAATATAATAATAAAGGGATGATTATGATTCCAAACGTGATATATTTGGGAATAATATCGTAATTATAGAAGTAAAATTATAATATTTTGGTACATTTATTGTTTTTAATCATATATTAAATTATATTAACAACTGATAATGAAAATATATGAAAAAATAGTGATGTTACATTATGGATTACATAGTCTGCAAACACAAAATTAACATTATCATTTCCTAAGGGAGAGGGTTCACCATTATAATTATGAAATATAGGAATTTTGGAAAAAAAAGAATGTGTAGTGACATAAAGGTTGTAGTCTGCACGATGCATGAATGAGAGTATCATTTTATTAATAAAATAGGTGAATGTGGTTAATGATAATTACATTGTAATAATAATATAAATAACATTAAAAATAGTCAGTTCATTATATTTTAATATTACCATTACATTTCAAAGTTAATAATGAATGGAAATGATGTTAGAGGAAAAATTTACAAATACTGAGAACACAAGCATTCCCTTTGAAGTATCCTTTGAAATGGAGGGTTTAAGACAATAAAATATTAATATAGGATCATGGAAAAGGTCTATGGTTATAATGGAATGTCAATGGAAAGAGTTTTATGTAGAGGCCAAATTATATTAATTATCTTGAAGTAGTGGTGGAAGGACCCTTTTATAAGCCGTCAGAATGAAATTCTCATAATTATAACCATTTAATATAAATGGATGCATTGTTAAACATGTCTGGTTAATTTGAAAATAAAATCATAGAGAGTTACGATATGTTTTGATTGATAAAAACCACTACAAATGAATTTGAAACATGTGTTTAACGTGTTAATCCATTTACTTCCAAGGTTTCCCATTTTTATCGTTTTTGGTTTTTTACTATAGTAACATATTTTTTTAATTTAAATTATCATTTATATCAAAAAATAAAAAATAATTATTATCTAATTTGGAATTTATAATTCCACATATTATTATAATTTTATAATATTCATTTTTAAAAAAAGTGATGAAAATAAATTTTAAATTCATAAGTGTAAAATGTATTAAAATAATTATTGAAAAACATATAAATAAGATCTAAAATATCAAATAAAAATTTAAAATTTAAAAAATTGTATTATGTCACATATAATATAAATATTTGGTTTAAAAACAAGTTTTAACATTTTCCATGTTATAATTATATACTAATAATGTGGTAAAAGTCTTGGTATTTGTTAAAACATTATTTATGAACTATTCAATTAAAAATATTTACTTTTAGAAAAATACAAAAAATTAATATTATGCTAATATTTCCAAAATACGAAAAAAAAATTAAATTAATTTTTCTTGAATTTATCATTCCATATTTAATAAAATAATATTTTCAATAAAATTATTGTGTATGGAAAAAATAGGATATCATTATTTAAGTATATTAAATATTCATCAATAATTATTTTCTAATCTATTATATATACAAGAAATATAGAACATGTGAAAATAAAAATTTAAAAAAAATAAAAATATAATAAAATTAATTTGATGCATAACTTCACTAGTTGATAAAATATTAAAAGGGACCTCTATTTCATATTGTGTTTATAATTATTTTGAACTATTCTTTTAAATTATATTATATAGTGTTCAATGTATATTTTTTTAAAACATGTCATGGTCCACTAATCTTTGAGAATAATTTTAATGAAAACAAAAAATAATAATATTTATTTAGGGAGGATCATTTCATTGATATTTTGGTTTATTACATTCTACCACCATTAAAAAATATCAACCTCAACATTTTACTACACAGTTGGAATTGAGCGAGGGTATTTTTGTCTCATTACATTATAATGTTCTCAAATAGATTCCTTAAACATATGATTCCTCCATAGAACTATGAATAAATGAAATGTCTAGTTTATTAACAACTTATATTGTCGACCATGAATTTCCACTGGTTCTTACTCATATAATTGATAATGTTCTAATTACATGACATTCGATTTAAGTACCTTCAATGGGTCTAGTATGTACATCCTCATAATCAATAGATTAAACACATCATAAACCTAAGATATTCCAGGATACAGTTCTTAGAGATAATCTACCACCCCAACACATTCAAGGATCTCGATTGGACCAATGTACATAGGTCCCAACATCTACATATTCCTAAATACCATAACCTGCTTCAATGATGATATCTAAAGTGACACCTTTTCACAATATTAAAAAACTATAACCCATTATAAATTATATGCATTAATATATTAGGAACATTATAATTATTTTATATTTCACAAATTTTTTTTAACCTGCTCGATAATTTCATAGACAAGGTATAGAATTATCAGATACCTCTCTCAAAAATTTTTATATAATTTGGAGCCCTATATCTCTATCTATATAGATACTCATATGGTTCCATCTGAATAAATTAAAAGAAAAATCTTTTTTAAGAACACTACCAATGGGAGGTTTTGATCCCAATGTAATTTAAATTCCATGAAAATATCTCATAATATCTTCTATATTTTGAAAAATCCTCTAAAACTGAAAATCATTATGAGGGTGTAAAAACGTGTTAACAGTCAACTCTACCTCAAAAATATTCTAAAAGAAATATCCAAACCATAAGGAAAACCTCATATCTTGATTAGATATATGAATATTGGTACTTCAATAATCCTTATAACTTCCCTAATGTATATAATACTTAATTAGTCAATAGAGAAATTTATCTTATATAAATTAAATTCATTAACATATTATGATGCTTGACTACAACCTAAATAAAATTACAGGACATAGACTTTTTTGGAGACCTATTATGAAATTCATTGTACTTTTTTACAATTTCTATACTATTATGGGTAATGGTTGCAGTATAACTTTATACACATGTATCTTATGATTAACTCGCTAGCATACCAAGCATCAAAATATGTTTTATATGATTTACCTCTTTATATTACACGGTAATAATTTTTTATTAGATATCTATAAATGTTATTTCTTCCTTTATAAATATAGGTAGATGATCAAAGAGAAATATCAAAAAGACCCCACTTCATTTATAGTTTTTAAAGAACTCATATATGGCATACAAACATTAAAACTCCATCATTATCAATTTTGAACTCCATAATTCACATTGCCTTTTCTATATTTGTGCATCATACTTCTAAGATTATTTAATATTCACATGAATGGATGGTTGAAAAGTAACTTTAGAGATATATTATTTTCCTCATAACATTATGACATCATGATTGAACCATTAAAATTACATGAGTATCATGAATGTTTTCAATCCTCATCATGGATAGTGTACCATGATATTTCCTTATCATATCTTCATCCACATTTTTTTTCATCCTTAGGGAGTAATTTATTGGGAATTCATAATCTTTTATCAATTAAAACTATCATCTTTTGTGTGTACTCAACTCTTTCTATGTGAATATATGTATCGAGATATTATGATTAGTATATATATCTAACTTTTAACCATATATATAATGTCTCCAAATCATTAATTTAAAGATCACCACTGATAACTACAAATTATGAATCATAATTTTACCCTTGTGCATTTATTTAACATGAGGTATAAGAAATTAGATTATCAATCCAACCTTTTTGAAAATGATAAATGTTGCACCCCTTGGTGAAACACTGAATCATATAAAAGCCCTATCGAGATTGTATTATATATTATTATTTTATTCCATTAATTTAATGTGGTATATTCTATAGTGAATATTTTATATAGGTATGGATCCGTTTTTGAGTTCAATTTAAAACTCAAAATCACACTCTTGGGATGAACAATGAGTTCATATGGATGTAAATCAGTGTACTATTAGACAATAGGTATTCCAACAAAATTGAATGAAACATTTGTATTTTGAACCAAAAATCCATAATTATTGTGTATTGGGTACTATATTTAAATATTTTCCCCATGGGGTATTCCATTATTATTCTAATGCTGATAGATGATAACTGGTCAATTTAGAGTATGCAATGATATCTATTTTTTCCAAAAATTCATATCTTCATTACACATGGAAATACAACTCATACATAATATTATGAAAATTCATCAAAAAGAGGATGAATTTGATCTATTGAAATTATCCACAGAAAAATATCAATAAATTAAGATTTATATATCATCAATGTGATCATTTTAACACTCTCTGTTTTGACCAATATGTTAATATGCATTTACTAAGGTGATGATTCAAATTTTTTAGAAAATATTTAGAGATGAAATAATGTAGTGAACCAAAAAAATATATAGTATTACTCTATATAAAAAGAATCCACATATACCATGAATTACTTTATTATCATGATCCACCTCATAAGTAGTGATCAAGAATGTCCTTCCATATTCACACAATTTGGGAGGTTTTCAATGCTAATTGTATTTATTTAACCAAGTGTTTTGGAATTGAATTTCATAATGTATAAACTCCTTACACTTGAAGCATTATAGTGTGGTTGGATGATTTTTAGGACCATATTTTCATCTGTGGAATTAATTTTTCACATGGCCTTTCATTAGATATTTTTGGCTTAGTGGCAAACTTTACCAAACATAAAAAAATACTCGGTTCTTTGAGGATGTTAATCAGGTGATTTACCCAATATTTTGGCACCAAAGAACACTACCATCACCTAAATGTTTTTATCATTCTTCTAAACATACCTCCCCTAATCCACTTGATTCTAATCCTCTACCTCTATTTTCTCCACCACTTCTGATTTCACTTTTACCACACATTTATCACAATTCAATGAAATACATTTAAATTTTGAGTTCCAATTTCAGTCCCATCTTCCAGATATATGTTTCAATATCTTTTTCTATGGTCCTAATAAATTTCACACCATTTTTTTAATCTTCTTCTACACAGGTCATGAAAAAATTACTCTCATGTACCAGCTATACCATGGAAACAACATAAAATCTTATTTTATTATTCATCGATTAGTAATTCATTTATGATTCATTCCATGACCAGTATAATTTTGATGCATTATATGATATCTTATCCAATTTCATTGGAGGTTAAATTCCTCTTTCATGTATTCCTTCCTCTCATATATCACTATCTGCACCACATGTTTTCTAACATCAATCATATATTCTATGGGGCTAATGTACTCATGTAACAACCCGATATTTTATGATAAGTATTCTTTTTAATTTATCTGATGTCATGTATTTTATGCTACAACAAGATTATCATGTGCTATACGCAACACTGTATTAGCTTGCAGTATACGCAAAGCTATTCTTAGATTGTGTTACACACAATTTCAAGTTCTTTTGATAATATTCATTCTACGCAACATTGAGTATATATATATATATTCAGTGTATAAATGAAAAATGGTTGTATTATGTTATAACGAAACAACAAAGGGGTCTTGCACAACACGCAACCCTGACATGGATTACATTACATGCAATCGTGACTGTAACAGCCCGAGATTTTATGAAAAATATTCTTTTTTATTTCACTAATGTCTTGTGTTGTACGCTACACCAAAAGGAGCTTCCACAACACGCATCCTTGACTTGCCTTGCATTACACGCAATCGCGACCTTCCTCGATAGCGTGTGTAGTACGCAATATCGAGTTTCACTAAACAACGATATGCTATTAAAATATTATTATAACTAGCCGTTATGAATAGTAATAACCACGTTTTAAAATTTTATAAATTTGAGCTCTTATAATGGACTTCATTTTTGGATTCGGAGTATCGAATTTAGCCTATGGTGAAATTTTGGTACTTTTCGGATAAGTTTCATATTCTGATGAATAGTGAAAATTACTAAATTATAATTAAAAACAACATTTTTAATAAAAATAATTAATAGTAATAAATTATTAATTTGAGTTGTTTTAAAGTATATTTAGAATATATTTTTACAATTTAATACAATGTTGGTCATTGGATGTAATTTCACATTTAAGCCAGACATAAACAAGTGTCAATCTTTTGATAGATATTGTTTCTTAAAAACACGCTATTTGTTTTAACAGCAGAATTTAATTATAAAATTAATTAATGCAACTTCTATGTTATGAATTTGGTAAAATAGACTTCATTTTTTGAATTCGGAATATGAAATATAGCTTAGGATGAAATTTTGGCATTTTTCTGAAAACTTTCAATTTTTGATGAATAGTGAAACCACTAAGTGGTAGGTTAAAAACTGAATTTTGCATAAAACTTAATTTTACCGCTTCTGTGAATGGAATTTCGAAAATCCGACAGACACGGTCAATATCAAGGACTAAAATGTGGTTCAATGAGATGAAAATAATTTTTGGTGAATAGTAACTTTTTACTTTTTTTTTACCACGGTTAATATTAAATAGGGTAACTAAGGGTAAATATGATATTACTATTACCCTAAAACATGTCCTAATTCTATTTGATAAGTGTAATTCGACCAAAAACAACCTTATGAATATAATATTACCATTTAGGTCCACTTGGATTAGATTATGACATTTAATATTATTTTATTTAATGAATAGTTAAAATAGGTAAAATCAAAGTTTAATAACTAAAACATTTTTAATATGGGGTTATACATAAGATAAATTCGACTATAAATATTAATTAGAAAGATAACAAGTTTTCCTACATAATGATATTTTATTTATAATTTTTAAACTTTAAATAAATAAATTTATTTATGACACAACGATGATGCAGTAATTACCCTTTTAAGGAAATATTAACATAATTGATGTTATAAATGCTCAAATGAATGTAATTTGAGACTTTTTATGTATTCCACTAATTTTATAGGTTACTATGATATATTAGTGTTGATTAAATCAACTTGGTTCGAACATATAATTCTCTTATGACTTTCACAAAAATCATATATCAAATAGTGTCAAAATTGACACAAAATAGTTTTTAAATAAAATATTATATTATTAATTGTTATTTTATTCCTAAAAAGGTAAGGTTCGGCCAAGTGACTTATATAAGGATATATATATTAATAATAAACAATTTGGGGTTCGTTTGGCATGTTATAGTAAGTGTATTAACCATATAGTGAAAGAAAACAAAAAGACACGGTAAAAGTTAAATTATTTAACTTAGAGTAAAATCTAATTGATAAGGCTAAAATAATACCCTAATCATGTCAAAATCCTATTGGTTGATAGTATTCCGACCCATCACCACTTTAGCTTCGAAAAAAGACCCTTTGGAACCATTATAAACCGATTTTGACATTAATATAAAATAATATTTTGAGGTATTCCTAAGGTGCCCCTCTCCTCCCTTATAAAAGGACACCTCCTCCCCCTCCTCCTCACACCAATTTGAGCACTCAAGCTCGGCCAACCCCTGCCAAAATCTCTTCTCCACTTCCCTAGAAACATCCTAGAGTTTTTGTTCATCCTCAAAGACCAATTGTAGTGCCCTAAGAGGAGGTCTCAAAGAGGCGCTTCAAAGAAGAGGTAATTACCGTTACCGATTCTTTCATCTTTATTTCTTCTTCCACTTCTTCTTCTTAGGTTTTTTCATTATGAAGTAATAACATCAGTATCACTCATATACTGATATGTTATTATAAGTATGAAACAACCCTATTTCACCATCTATCCATCCTACGGAAAAAGAAATCACCGCGCGTGCGTACGTACGGAATACCGTCTCCACGACGCGATGAGATTCATTCTCCATGTTAACCATTTAAGAATGATTATAAAGTATATATAAGAAATAATAATGAAATATATGACATTATAAAGCTACTGGATTTATGTATATATATATATATGTATGTCATCTACTTACTTCCATTCAAGACAATAAGGAAAGGAAAACATCGTTCATGCGTACGTACGGACTACCGTCCCCATGAACGGTGTTTTTCATTTCATTTATCTATCTATTATATATATATATATACTGAATATATATGATATATATATCATATTTTATATTCTGGAAGTAAGTAAATCATGATATAAGTAATAATAATGTCAAGAACAACAAGTCAAAACACCTATGATAAATGAAACGATTTTACCCAAAACGCTTCTTTAATATGAAATTTACAAAAGAACGGGTAATATAATGTCATAAGTGAACCATATATGATATCATAACAATGAATATGATTCTGTAAAAAGTCGATGACATTATTTAAATCATTATACAGGAGGTTCAGACACATACGAAGCAAATCGGACCTAAGGTAAGGGAAATATCACAATCTCACTTTTATCTGAGATTGTTTTTACTTTGGTAATTACTGGGGTGTATTTTATCATCCACATCCATGTTTCCTCAATATTTAATATTATTTCCATCCAAATACAATTTTTTAAATCCAATTTTACCCTTCGGTGGGTTTTTAGTAAAAAATATGAAAGGAATCTTTTGACGTTTTTCATACGAGGTGCTTTTTGACTTTTCCGAAAAAAGTACGAAGAATTTTTTTTTAACTTATACGGCATGAATGTATTTTTAAAACATTATTTCCAAGAAACTTCCTTTACAAGTTTTCAAGTTTATTTTTGATCATCTTCTTTTGTTTTAAAGTCGTATGACATGTTATTAAAAGAAAAATGTTTTTGAAGTAGAAAGGATATTTTTCTCAAGAATGGAGTTCAAGTATTTTATCAAAATTATTTTCCATCTAAAATAATAAAAAGGGTTCTGTTTTTATCCCTATTATAACATGGATTTGATTATGTTGTGATGGAAATATTTTTATGAATTCCTTTATCTCATATGAACTGTTTTATGATGTCATGTTGTTTATGAATTCCATTTTTATTATATGGGTTACGGTATGATGTATGGTTTATGATTATGTGGCACACATAAGAAAGGATTCATTATAAGATGGGTGGGACCTATATCTCCCTCCAATGCATTGAGTAAAGATTTTATATCTCATGAGATAGACATGGTTGGAATGGTAGGTTATACTGGTTCAGTGAAACAGGACTGAAACGAGGGTTACTCGATTCAGAAAGGGACTTTGTCCACTAAGATAGTCTTGGCAATGAGTCTTGACTAACAAGAATTGATTCTCTATGATTATGTGTGTATGCCACAAAGTTTCATGTTTTATGTTATGATTATTGTGATTACATTTCACTTCCATGATTTATCCCATGATATGAAATTATGATCTCTTTTGCAGGTTAAGATTTCCAAAAGTTATGTTCTTATGAATATGATGTGATTGATTTTTCTTTTGTTTACCCTTACTGAGCATTTGAGCTAACCCTTTTATGTTTTCTTTTCCCCAGGATATAAATAAAGGTTTTAGGTAAAAAAAGGGAAGATCTTTATGGGAGATATTGAAGATCTTTCACCACGATTAGAAGATTACGTTCTGAGTTTCCAAAGACACTAAACTATTACGATCATTGTGTGTGTGTGTTTTTGTTATGTACTAAGTATTCCGAAAAAGTAATGTAAACTCTATGTACATTAGGCTTCGGGTATCTACAGTGACCTTCCTCGATAGCGTGTGTTGTACGCAATACCGGGTTTTACTAAACAATGATATATTATTAAAATATTATTAAAACTAGCCGTTTTGAATATTAATACACACTTTTTGAAATTTTATAAATTTTATCTTTCAAAATGGACTTCATTTTTTGATTCGGAATATCAAAATTAGCCAAGGGTGAAATTTTGGTATTTTTCTGAAAACATCCAATTTTTGATGAATAATGAAAACACTGGGTTACTATTTAGAAACTGACCTCTTATTTAAAAAATTATTTATTTTATTTAATTTTATTTTTGGTCAAAATTGATACATAATACCTATATAACTTCAATGTAATTCATTAGAGTCATTTTATAATAATTTTAGATATATAAAACTTTTATTTAACTTTTCACCGTCTTTTACCCACCTCCTAGGAGAATTTGCAAATTTAAATAAAACATAATTTTACCACATCTGTGAATGGAATTTAAAAAATCTGAGAGACACGGTTGTTGTTAGTATGTAAAATGTGGTTCAATGAGATGAAAATAATTTTTGGAGAATAGTAATTTTTTACTTTTTTACCATGGTTAATAGTAAATAGAGTAATTAAGGGTAAAAATGATATTATTATTACCCTAACACATGTACTAATTCTATTGGATAAGTTTAGTTTGATCAAAAATGACCTTAGGAAAAAATATGACCATTTAGGCCCACTTGGAATAGATTAGGACATTTAATATTAATTTATTTAAAGAAGGGTTAAAATAGTTAAAATCAATGTTTAATAAGTAAGTCTTTCTTAATATAGGGATTTACATAAGATAAATTCGACTATAAATATTCATTATAAAGCTCAAAACATTTATTACATAATGGTATTTTATTTGTAATTTTTAGTATTTAAATAATTTAATTTATTTATGAAACAATTATGATGCATTAATTATATTATTAATGAAATATTGACATAATTGATGTTATAAATATCCAAATAAATGTAATTGGAGACTTTTTATTAATTACACTAATTTTATAGGTTACTATGATGTGTTTTTATTGATTTTATTAACTTTTTTCTAACTAATCTTTCTGTTATGATTTTCACAAAAATAAATTACCAAATAGTGTCAAAATTGACATAAAATAGTTTTTAAAACAAATATTTATTATTAATTGTTATTTTATTCATAAAAATCTAAGGATAGAACAAATGAATTAGATATGGTTATATATATTAATAATAATCAATTTGGGGCTCATTTGGATTTTTATGGTATGTTTATTAACCATAGAGTGTAATAAAAAAAGAAGACACAGTAAAAGTTAAATTATCTAACTTAAAGATAAATAAAAATGATAAGGTTAAAATATAACCGTAAACATGTATAAATTCTATTGGATGAGATGCTTTCGACTCATCCCCACCTTATCTTCGATATAAATCAATTTGGAGCTTTGAAAAACCGAATATGGCTTTATAATAAAATAATATTTTGAGTATTTCCAAAGGTGCCCCTCTCCTCCCTTATAAAAGGGCACCTCCTCCCTATCTTCCACACACCTATTTGATCCTTCAAGCTCTTCCAAACCATGCCAAATTATCTTCTCCACTTCCCTATAAACATCCTAGAGTTCCTGGTATTCTTCAATGGCCATTTTAGTGCCCTAAGATGAGGTTTCAAAGAGGCGCTTCAAAGAAGAGGTAATGTTTGTTACCGATTCTTTCAAATTTATTTCTTCTTCAACTTCTTCTTCTTTAGTTGTTTCATTATAAAGTAATAAAATCAGTATCACTCATATACTGATATGTTATTATATGTATGAAAAAACCCTTTTTCAGCATCTATCCACCCTACAGAAAATGAAATCACCGCACGTGCGTACGTACTAAATACCATCTCCACGCCGTGGTGTAACCTATTTTCCACCACCACCTTACTGGGATGGGTATAATGGTGTAAATAATAACTATATATGGTTATTGTAAAGTGATATTGATTCTGAATTATTATACATACACTTAAATACAATTCCACAACCATGGTAATGATATCATCGCTCGTGCGTACGTACGGACTACCGTCTCCACGATGCGATGAGATTCATTCTCAGTGATTAACCATTCATGAATGATTATAAAGTATATATAATAAGTAATCATGAAATATATGACATAATAATGATATTATATTTATGTATATATATATTTATGTCATCTAATTAATTCCATTCAACTCAATAAGAAAACGAAAACAACGTTCATGCGTACGCACGGTCTTCTGTCTCCATGAACGGTGCATTTCATTCAATTTATCGATCTCTTATATATTTGTATATTCTAAATATATATTATATATAAATAAATTTTTACATTCTGGATTTAATTAACCATGATCTATGTAATCATATGAATAATTACAAGTTAAAACACGAACGACAAATGAAACGATTTTACCCAAAACGTTACTTTAACATTAATTTACAAATGAATGGGTAATAGAAAGTCATAAGTGAACCATATATGATATAATAAAAATGAATATGATTTTTTAATAAGTCAATGACATTATTTAAATCATTATGCAGGAGGTTCAGATACGTACGAAACATATTGGACATAAGGTAAGGGATAATTATTCCAATCTCGTTTCTTATCTGAGATTGTTTATTCGTAAGTATTTACTGTGGTTATGTTTATCATTCATGTCCAGGTTTTCTAAAATTGTTTTCATAAATTTTTTAATATTCATCATTTTTTTAAAGTCATTTTTACCCCTTTTTGACTTTTACTACAGGGTACGGAATGAATCTTTCTTTTACAATTTACTTTTTGACATTTCTGGAAAAATTATGAGGAGAATGTTTTTTGTAACTTATACGGTGTGAAATGATTTTTACGGTTTCATAACACCTCATTTTTATGAAGCTTCCTATACAAGATTTTATGATTATTTTCAAAAAAATCCTTTTCTTTTAAAATTTAATTACAATTTCAGAAAAGAAATTGTTTTTTGCGGAAGAAAGGATATTTTCTTCAAGAATTCATTTAAAGTGTTTTATCAAAACAATTTTCCATCTAAGATGACATTTTTTCATTTGGGTATGTTTCATGAATAATGTCTCAATTATTTAAATTGTATGATACTTCTTATGATGAAATGATTTTCTTTTGTTTTATATGGATTGTGTTATGATGGCATGATGCTTATGAATCCCAATTTATTACATGGGTTATGCTATGATTTATGATTCTGTGGCACAAGTAAGAATGATTTCATTATGAGATGGGTGGGACCTATATCTCCCTCTAATTAATTGGGTAATTATTTATATCTCATGAGATATACATGGCTATAACAGTAAGTTAATCTGACTCAGTGTGACATGACTGAAACGAGGAGTGAACTCGATTCAAAAAGGAACTTTGTCCACTAAGATGGTCATGGAAGTAATGCCATGGCTACTTTGGAAATCATTACATGTTATTAATGGATTCCATGATTAGATTCTTTATTCATATGCTATTTTATCATGATTGATGATCTATTATGATTTATGCCTTACGTACTGCCATGTTTTATGTCATTACTAAATATTTTGATGATTAAATATTATGTTCATGTTTTTAAGTTCAAATGTATATGGTTTAATTTATTTTTTCCCTACTTACCCTTACTGAGAATTTGAGATCACCCTTTATATGTTTTCTTTTCCCCCAGGATTAAAATAATGGTTTTAGGTAAGGAAACAAAAAGGGGAGAATAGTGATGGGAGATGTTGAAGATCTTTCAACATGATTAGAAGTTTATATTCCATGTTTCCAACGACACTAAACTATTACTGTCCTTGTGTGTCTATTTTTGTTATGTATTAGATATTCTGCAAAATTAATGTAATTTCCATGTATGTCAAGCTTCGGGTCTCTACAGTTGGTATCGGAGGAATGGTTTAGTAAACCTTTTGAAACTAGGAAGTGAAAACATTAGTGAGATCCCTAGAGATATTTCTAAGGTATGTTTATGGATGTCCCTAAGGATATGTATTTTTATAGGATATAGTCCTAGAACTATGGTAACGATCATAGAATTTATCCTATGATGTTAGATATTGAGGATACTCCCATTTTACTATGTTGTTTTCCCTAGAATTGTATTTGCCTCTCGGACTATTATTTCTTGGGTTATTGACGATGGATAGAACCCTAAGGAACCATGTTGATCAATTTTATGGACAATGCAATGATTGTCCCCCTAAACAAACCAATGTCATGGGAGATGGAGTGCACAATCTTATTTCTATACTTACACATGCTATGAATCATTCTGGACTTTAAAATGAGCAGAGAAAGAAGAAAAATTTTGCTCAATCCATCGTGAGGCAACTTCAACCGTCATTTAGTGGGTCTTTTGATCCCTTAGTGGCTGAATAATGGATTAGTACTATTGAAAAGATATTTTCAGTTCTACAATGTCCTGAGCATGATAAAGTCATCTTAGCAGTATATCGTTTGGAAGGTGATGCTGATAAATGGTGGAATCTTATCAAGAATACGAGGCAAAGAGTTGAAATTGAGTCCATGGAATGGGATGAGTTCAAGAAATTATTTTTCACTAAGTACAAACCTCGTATTATTTGAACAAAGATGGAAAAGGAGTTTCTTGAGCTTAAGCAGAAGGATGATGAATATGTTGGTATATGAAAAGTGAATTTTACAAGATTGCAAGGTATGCATCTGGCATTATCATCCAACCTGAAAGTAAATTTGATCGATTTTTCAGTGGCATAAAACCAAGACATCGAAGGGAATTAGCTATAAGAGACTTTAATAGCTATGAAGAAATTGTTCGTTGTGCTATCAGGGTAGAATTTGACGTTGGTGTAACATATACATCTCATGGTTATGACAAGAAATGAAATATGGAGTTCAAGGAGAAATCTAAGAATAATGGTGAAATGAAGATGAATGTTACCTTATGCTCAATGTTTAAAAAGAAGCATGGTGGATATTGTCTTAAAGGGACTAGAAAATGTTTTAAGTGTGGAAAAGAAGTTCATCGAGCAGCTGAGTGTCGAAGTAATGGAAAAAGGGTTTCAAATGGTGTGAATAATGAAAAGACTGCATAGAACTCACCACCAACACTTTTATGCTTCAAGTGATAGAAAATGGGGCATTATGCTAATAAATGCCCTAATCCACAGGTTAATGATGATCAACGTGAGCAACCTCTTAGGAAAAGGATAAAGGGAAGTCTCAGACGATCACTATTTGTGATGTTGAGTATGAAAATGAAGTTGTGTAATGATTATGTGTTTATGTAATGGGTTTCCAAATTAATGTTGTAGAATATTGGAATATTTATGTATTTGTCTATTGTGGTTTTCAATAATTTTATGGTACTGGTAACATGGAAAGTGATTGAGATATTTTTGGAAATAAGATGACATGCCCATAATGAAGGGATAAGGATAAAATGAAATGATTGACAGTATTCATGATCTCATGAATGATATAATGAAATAGTTATATAATGGTTTGAGTATATAAAATTTTGGGGTTTTGGTATGTGGAAAGAGTTAACTTTTGACAGCACTCATGTTTTCACTAAGATTCAATGGGTATTCATTTTTATAAGAGAATACATGATTAAGGCCTTCGAATGTTCGGAATGTGACCAACAAGGCATATCTTATAATATATGGGGATCAATGATGCTATTAACATGCTTGTTATATGAAATCTCTGATAACCGTTTTAACTATATTTTGAGAGTGGATTGCCGTATTATGGATATGCCTAAAGATTGGAATGGATAATGTTGGACATAAGTTAGTATTGTTTAAGGATATAAGTTTTTGACTGGATGTTAATGTAATGTAGTTTTAGAAAAAGGAAAACCTGCAGGACGGGCGACATCCCATCACGTTGGACAAGGCTATGGGAATTGAACCCACAACTGAAGTGTGACTGGCCTTTATAGCCTACCACTAGCCTACTGGAAGTCCATGGTTAGTATAAAATAGTTTTATTTTATTAGGTGGTATGATAGATGAAGTATAAGTCCATTTTTGGAACGATATACAATAGATGGAATTATGTATATAACTATTGCTAACCTTTTGATTAAGACAGATTGAATGACCCATCATTCTATCACATGATCCTCTAACACTTCAGGAATGATAAATTCAACTTCATTTCTTTAAGATATAAAGTGGAAATTGTTCAAGGCACGAACAATGGTGAGATTATAACAAAATAAAGTAAGTATTTCTTCTAATTAAAAATCATCATCTTTAGAGAAATGATCTTGAAAACCAAAAATGTTGTCCTCGTGCCTTTATATCTGATGAATCAGATGCTACCTTAGATCATCAAAAATTTATGGCTTTGTGATTGTTGGGGTTTTCATAGCCATGTTCTCTAACAATCTTCATCAGAACATGATGGTTATATTTCTCCTCCATATCCATATTTTCACCTATGTTCTTCTATGTGGAAACCCAGTGATGAGTTAATTTGGGTAACCGTTACGTTTCATTAATTATTTTTTAATTTTATGTTTTGGTATTTAATTTTACGATGCGGGTTTCAATTAAAGAAACTTTCAAGTAGAAAACCATGTATAAACCTGACGAGTTTCGATGGAGAAATTTTTTTTAAGGTGGGTAGAATGTAACAACCTGATATTTTATGATAAGTATTCCTTTTAATTTATCTGATGTCATGTGTTTTAGGCAACAACAAGATTATCGTGAGCTATACGCAACACCGTATTAGCTTGCAGTATACACAACACTATTCTTATATTGTGTTACACACAATTTCAAGTTCATTTGATAATAGTCATTCTATGCAACATTGAGTATATATATATATATATATATATTCAATGTATAAATGAAAAATGGTTGGATGATGTTATAACGAAACAAAAAAATAGTCTTTCACAACATGCAACCCGGACATGGCTTGCATTAAACGCAATCGCGACCTTCCTTGATAGTGTGTGTTGTACGCAATACCGGGTTTTACTAAACAACAATATATTATTAAAATATTATTAGAACTAGCGGTTATGAATAGTAATACCCACTTTTTAAAATTTTATTAATTTTATCTTTCAAAATAGACTTCATTTTTGGATTCGGAATATCAAAATTATCTAAGGGTGAAATTTTTTTATTTTTCTGAAAACTACAAATTTTTTATGAATAGTGAAAACACTGGGTTAGTATTTAAAAACTAAATTTTTATTTAAATAATTAGTTATTTTATTTTATTTTATTTTAGGTAAAAATTGATACATAATACCTCTATAAGTTTAATGTAATTCATTAGAGTCAGTTTATAATAATTTTAGATATATAACAATTTTATTGAACTTTTCACCGTCTTTTACCCACCTCCTAGGAGAATTTTCAAATTTACATAAAACTTAATTTTACCCCTTCTGTGAATGGAATTTAAAAAACCTTAGAGACACATTTGATGTCAGTAAGTAAAATGTGGTTCAATGTGATGAATTTTTTTTGGTGAATAGTAACTTTTTACTTTTTTTCCACAGTGAAAAGTAAATAGGGCAATTAATGGTAAAAATGTCATTATTATTACTCTATCACATGTCATAATTCTATTGGATAAGTTTAATTCTACCAAAAACAACCTTAGGAATAAAATATGACCATTTAGGCCCATTTGGATTATATTAGGACATTTAATATTAATTTATTTAAAGAAGGGGTAAAATAGTTAAAATCGATGTTTAATAAGTAAATCATTTTTAATATAGGGTTATACATAAGATAAATTCGACTATAAATATTCATTAGAAAGATAAAATGATTTCATACATAATGGTATTTTATTTTTAATTTTTAAAAATTACATAATTTAATTTATTTATGACACAATGATGATGCAGTAATTATATTATTAATGAAATATTGACATAATTGATGTTATAAATATCCAAATAAATGTAATTTGATACTTTCTATGAACTATACTAATTTTATAGGTTAATTTTAAATGTTTTTATTGATTTTATTAACTTTTTTCTAACTAATCATTCTGTTATGATTTTCAAAAAAAATCAATTACCAAATAGTGTCAAAATTGACATAAAATAGTTTTTAAAACAAATATTATTTTTTAATTGTTATTTTTTTTCTAAAAATATAAGCATTGGCCCAATGACATATATAAGGTTATATATATTAATAATAAACAACTTTTCTTCGTTTTTCTTGTTATATTAAGTTAATTTAGATTATAGTGTAAGATAAAAAAAAGACACGGTAAAAGTTAAATTATCTAACTTAAAGTTAAACCGAAATGATAAGGGGTAAATAGAACCCTAAACATGTATAAATTCTATTGGATGAAAGGATTTTGACCCATACCCACCGTAGCTTCAATATAAATCAATTTTGAGCTATTAAAACATGAATATGACTTTATAATAAAATAATATTTTGAGTATTTCCCAAGGTGCCCCTCTCCTCCCTTATAAAAGGGGACCTCCTCCCTCTCTTCCTCACACCAATTTGAGCCTTCAGGCTCGGCCAACCCATGACAAATTATCTTTTCCACTTCCCTAGAAACATCCTATAGGTCCTGGTCTTCTTCAAAGACAAATTTAGTTCCCTAAGAGGAGGTCTCAAAGAGGCGCTTCAAAGAAGAGGTAATGTCTGTTACCGATTATTTCAACTTTATTTCCTCTTCTACATATTCTTCATTAGTTGTTTCATTATGAAGTAGTAACATAAGTATCACTAATATACTGATATGTTATTATATGTATGAAACAACCCTATTTAACCATCTATCCACCCTATGGAAAACAAAATCACCCCGCGTGCGTATGTACGGAATACCGTCTCCACGCCGTGGTGTAACCGATTTTCCACCACCACCTTTCATGGATGGGTATAATGGTGTAAATAATGACTATATATGATTATTGTAATGTGATATTGATTCTGAAATATTATAAATACACTTCAATAAAATTCCACAATCATGGTAATGATATCATCGCTCGTGTGTACGTACGGACTACCGTCTTAACGACACGATGAGATTCATTCTCAATGATTAACCATTCATGAGTGATCATAAAGTATATATAATAAGTAATCATGAAATATATGACATAATAATTATACTGTATTTATGTATATATAAATGTATGTCATCTACTTAATTCCATTCAACTCAATAAGGAAACGAAAATAGAGTTCACGCATACGTACAGCCTACCGTCTCCATGAATGGTGTATTTATTTCCATTTATCGATCTGTTATATATATGTATATTCTGAATATATATTATATATAAATCATGTTTTAAATTCTGTATTTATGTAACCATGATCTAAGTAATCATATGATTAATTAGAAGGTAAAACACGAACGACAGAGAATCGATTTTACCCAAAACGTTACTTTAACATTAATTTACAAAAGAATTGGTAATATAATGTCATAAGTGAACCATATATGATCTCATAACAATTAATATGATTATGTAATTAGTCAATGATGTTATTTAAATCATTATACAGGATTTTCGGATACATACTAAGCATATTGGACGTAGGGTATGGGATAATTATTCCAATCTCATTTCTTATCTGAGATTGTTTATTCTTATGTATTTACTAGGGTTATGTTTATCATCCATTTCCATGTTTTCTCAAAATGTTTTAATTTTTTTTAATATTTTTCGTGAATTTTTAATGTGATTTTTACCCCTTTTTACTTTTACCACAACGTACAGAAAGAATCTTTATTTTATGATGTACTTTTTTCCATTTCCGGCAAAAGTATGAGGAGAATGTTTCTTGTAACTTATACGACATGAACGGATTTTTAGGGTTTCATAACACCTCATTTTCATGAAGCTTCCTCTACAATATTTTATGATTATTTTCAAGAAAATCATTTTCTTTTAAAATTGAATGAAAATTTTAGAAAAGAAAATTATTTGGTGGAAGAAAATATATTTTCCTCAAGAATTCATTTCAAGTGTTTTATGAAAACTATTTTCCATCTAAGATGGAATAATTTCATATGTGTATGTTTCAAGTATAATGTCTCAATTATTTACATGGTATGATTTTTCTTATGATGAAATGATACTCTTTTGTTTTATATGGATTGTGTTATGATGGAATGATGTTTAAGAATCCCAATTTATTACATGGGTTATGCTATGAATTATGATTCTGTGGCACAAGTAATATGATTTCATTATGAGATGGGTGGGACCTATATCTCACTCCAATGCATTGGGTAATGATTTATATCTCATGAGATAGACATGGCTGGAGCAGTAAGTCAATCTGGTTTAGTGTTACAGGACTGAAATGAGGAGTGAACTCAATTCAGAAAGGGACTTTGTCCACTAAGATTGTCATGGTAGTAATGCCTTTGCTACTATGGAAATCATTACATGTTCTTAATATATTCCATGATTACATGCTTTATTCATATGCTATTTTATCATGCTTTCTAATCCATTATGATTTATGCCTTATGTACTACCATGTTTTATGACATTTCTCACGATTTTTATGTTTAAATATTATGTTCATGTTTTTAAGTTCAAATTCATATGGTTTGTTTTATTCTCTCCATGCATACCCTTACTGATCATTTGAGCTCACCCTTTTTATGTTTTCTTTTCCCCCAGGATTAAAAGAAAGGTTTTAGGTAAGGAAACAAAAAATGGAGAATCGTTATGGGAGATGTTGAAGATCTTTTAACATGATTAGAAGTTTATATTCCATGTTTAAAAAGACACTAAACAATTACGGTCCTTGTGTGTATTTTTTTGTTATGTATTAGATATTCCACAAAAGTAATGTAATTCCCATGTACGTGAAGCTTCGGGTATCTACAACTCATAAATCATGTAGTGAATATATATCTCAATATCCCTCTCTATTTACATGAATTTTTTTACCATGGATATTAGAAAAACAGAAAGGAAATTTAGGTTTGGATAGTCATTGAAATTTCATGTGAGATTGGGGAGACAAAATTAAATAAAGAATGAGAATGATGTAAAAAAATAATGTGGTGGGGAAAGAAGTTAATTGGAACGATGAAATATCTAAGAGAATTAAATAATATAAATAAATTGGGGATCAAGGTAGTTTATTGGATGGGGTCATGTTCTCACAATGTATATTTTCTATAGGCATGTCATGTTTATATAATATCAAACACTGGAAATTACCAAGGGTGTTCACCATGAGAATGTTTTTTAATATACTCGGAGTTTTCAACCCTAATAGTATATATCATTTTTTCCATTAAATTATATCGTAGAAATATATACAAAATATTTATGAATACTTTTTTGGTACTTATGATCTCTTGTAATAGTAAAGAATAGTTCTGACTATTTAGTGTGATGGATACTATTAAAAAAATATCACACACCACATCATGCAGAAGACATGTTATGATGTGAGAAATTTCTTGTTAGTATTAAAAAAATGATATATGTAATCATAATATACAAAATTATCACACACCACATCATGCAGAAGACATGTTATGGTGTGAGAAATTTCTTATTAGTGTTCAAAAAATGTCATATGTAATCATAATGTATAGGTAAATTCATCTTAGGGTACCAAATCTAACAAACTCCAAATTATACTAGATCTGACTTCTCGCAATCTTTAGTCTGCTATATCTCACATAATACTCATTTTTTTTGAGATAATTCATTTTTAATAGTTCCCACTAAATTTTCATCCATGAAAAAACTATGTACTACAAATTTACCCCTCTGAAAAAAAATCCATCATTAGGGGATACTTCCAATATTTTTTATTTTTACATTGTGGTTAACTCGAATCTTTAATTAGTTCCTCCACTAATGTATTAAAATAATATAATGTTATAACATATTTTCTCATAGGTATAAATTCATGATCTTAGAAAAAATTTTGTTATAAAAACTGATTCTTTGGTTTCATTGGAAGCCACTATATACATTTAATCCTTTAAAGAAATGATTAATAATTACTTCTTTGAAATCATCCATCTCAAAAATCCTCTATCAAGACTAAAAACATATCTTGACCACAACTTCATTTCATTCTCATTTGATTTTAAACTAGAATTATTTTAAACTATGGTGACTTTTCCTTCATCTCCTCTATAAAACAAGAATATATCCCTTATTGTTCTTAGATACATATGGAAATCCTTTATAGTCGACCAATTATTGTCACCTAGGATTCTTGATATCTTTGAACTATGATCATGGTGTAGGAAACATCAATCCTAGTACATGACATGACATACATGATAGATCCTATCATAAAAGGATATGGTATCTTACTCATAATTACATTATCTTCTTGATTCATAGTAACTATATTCTGAAAAATATATATAGAATGTGATTGTGGAATGAATCCACTTTTTATTGTTCCATACGAAATCCATTTAGTATATTTTCAACATACATAACATGACTTCGAGCACAATGCCACATGGATCTAACATGAATAATCTTAATCCCTATAATATAGGTTTTTTCACCTAAGTGATTTATAGAGATTCAATTCATTAACAAGTCTTTAGAAAATTATAAGAGTATTTATCATTTCCCATAAGTAACATGTCATTAGAATATACTAATATGATAATGAATTCACACCAACTAAATTGTTTATAACATAGATCTCATTCATTCTCAGTGAAAAAAATTATATATTTATGAATCTAATTGATTCCTGAACCATATGATTTATTAAATCCATATAAAGATATCCACAACGTCAAAATGTATTTTTCATTATCCAGTGTCACAAAACCTTCTAGTTTAGACATCTAGACAACTTCCTTATGATTCCCATTATGGAATTATATTTTGATATCAATTTTTCAAATTTCATAGTTATGGTGTGCTACTATATAATTAATGATTATGATTAATTCAAACATGGGAACTAAAAAATGTTATAGTCAATTCCATGATGTTTTTTTAACAGATTAGCCACTATCAAAGCATTATTGGTATTTAATTTACTAAACATTTCTAGTTTTCTCTTGAATATCCATTTACATCAAACATGGTTTATGTATACATGAGGATGAAAAAACAAAAAAAATGGAACTGATACATAGAATCTATCTCATAATTCAAGGATTATTTCAATCATTTATATCTGGAGCTATCTACTACTAATTTTCAGGTGAAATGATCATTATTAATAATAAATCATGATTATCTATCTTTAGAGACTAGGGAACTATATTTTTTTAGTCATCATAGATCATCTGTGATCCTTTATAGTACTTATGTTCTAGTAAAAAATTCATAATGGGCAATATTATATTTTAATTAAAATAATTAGAAAAAAATAAATGAAAATAAAACCCCTTTAACAAGGACCTTCATGAATGATAATACTAAACTAAAAAAAGAAATGAAGAAATACTATAAATATGGTGTACCTTACACCAAATATCCTTTTCATCCTTCTTGTTCCTCATATATAGTGTAAGATATGGATCACCATTGTGTAAAAGAAAATAACCCCACCTTGGTGGGTGTCCTTGATTTGTGAAAAATCACCCGACGTATGAATGAGATACATATTCTCTCTATGGTATTATAGTAACATAGTATACCAAGAAGAAATATGAAGAGAGATATGGGTATCATGGGTTATTGTCCAAGCATGAGGCAATCAAAAACGATCCATCCACCATATTGTGGTATCATTTATAATCCTAAAGGATGCTTCTTGTTATATCTCATTTATTAATTAGTTAAATCGAATGAATAAATATCATGGGTAAAAAGAATTAATTTTATTCATTATCTCCCAAATGATTCATCAAATTAAATGTTACATAAAAATATTTTCACGTGAATTACCAAAATATTTGAATGATAACTATTATCATAAGAAATAAATAATATATTCCCCTTCTTCCATGAAAATAACAAATTTTATGAAATACATCAAATATATCATATATAAATATATAATTCATTCATAAATCCCCATCAATCTCTTACTTGCACTAATTCATAATATACTTTGTTTCATTTCACCTTATATTATATCACATAAAATAACTTTTGAAATTATATCTAAATATCATTTTGTATATCTACCAAAACACCTTTGGAAGACTATCATTAATTTTACCTTGTAACACATCATACACAATACCTTGTGAATACCTATAAAAAAAATTTAGGATTAATTTTGGAATAAATTTAAGTGTATATCTCAATGCCATTCTCAATACAAATTTATTAAACCACAGTGTATTATCCCATGTTCCTTTATATTATAGAAAGAATGTTAATATTTAGAAAAATATGAATGAAATGAGTGTCCTCTAAAAAATCCTAAATTTTACTCAATATACTAAAGAACATTACATTTTGACCATCAAGAACACATTTCTATACACCTATTTCCATTGATCTGCATCATATGGAAACATAAATTCTTATATTGTCACTTTGTCCAATACACCAAGTGTCCATGGGACATAGATAAATTCAATACCATATATATTATCACATCACATGTCTAAAATATATTTATATATATAAATATCTAGGTATAGAAATATAGTCCCATGTCGATCTCAATCAAGGGTTCTGATGTCATACTCATCGAACAAGGGTGGAAATCTAGACTTTGTTAATATATAAATAACGACTTGATCAATAACATACCCAACTAGTACAATAATAACTATGTCAATATAAATGTTTTCATTAGTTGCGTATTGATGATTAAATATTCTCATGTTAGGAATCCCACCAACCTCATGTATTGGGGACTCATATAGAATCTATGCATCCCGTGTATACCAATGACATCTGTATGGAACTCCATGTTCTATACCTAGTAGGTCATTAAGTTAAAAAAAAGAATCATATTA
The DNA here is from genome assembly GCA_963277665.1 of Viscum album. NCBI lineage: Eukaryota > Viridiplantae > Streptophyta > Magnoliopsida > Santalales > Viscaceae > Viscum > Viscum album. Next base: position 1,893,586,249 of record OY728156.1, read on the forward strand.
ATTATTTTGTGCCTTATGAGTATATTTTTTATATATATAAAAGAATCATAGTCATGGTAAACATAAAATTTATTTAAAACCTATAATAATCAAATTATAAACGTCAATTAATGAAAAAATTGAATCCATAATTTGAGAGGACAATTTTCAATTGAATTTCATGTATTTATATATATATATATATACATTTATGTAACAAACATAAATGAGTGATAAAATGGAGGTTTCCTTTGGAAGAAAAAACTTTATATTCTTAAACATGTTAGAAATAATTACCAAAACAAATATAAGATCTGGTTTATCATATCATATATGATAAAATATAGATCAACCTTTCTTTCGAAAGATTATGGGTTTTTTTTACCCTATTCAACATATTTAATTAGTATCACATATTTCTACGGATATATGATAAATCCAACCCAATAATATTTTTAGTTGGAAACTTCAATAAAGAAATATACTTTTAATAATGGAGAGAATTAGGAAATATATTCCTAACAATTTAACTTTGTGAACATATTTAAACTTCACGAAATAAAATTTTATATTGTAATCATATTTTTTCTACATAGAACTCTTTTTAAGTGCATAATTTTGGTATCCTAGCAATTTTTAGAGTCTTATTGATCATTTTTATGGGAACAATTTTGTTTAGTTTCATGTACATTTTTTGGGATGTTCTTTGGGGTGTGTTTGGGTGAAAATCGAGAAAAAATGGAAGAAAATGGGGGTTGTGCACAGTTGGTCCATGGATAGAGATAACTGTGGGCCCCAGCCAAGGATATGTTCAAACCCTAGTGAGTGAGATTTCATACATATGGAACATTTTTTTCCAAAACATTTATCCTAAATGTAGAAACTATGCACCCCAGAAATTACAGTAACATGGTAGGCATATGGTTAGGGAAAACAACGTCACCTTGTGTAGGAAACCGTGTGCTGGAATTAAATATGTGTAAAAATTGTTTTTTTAATTCCCAAAACCTCCAAATATAAGCTATTTAAACCTTAATATGACCATTGGAGTTCTTCTATGATTTTTTTTCTATTAGGATCGATTCCTAGGAAATATTTTCTTTGTTATTCACGATTCAAATCTCATAATGAAGATCTGCGTCTCTCCTAGTAAGTGGATCTTGTCCCATTTCCTTCTCATTCATCCTCTTTTATTATCTCATTAATTTGATGGTTGTAATATTATTTTTTTCTATATCTATATAATGATTTTATGAATCTAGATCTAGTCTTGTGGATAATAATCTAAATCTATGATATCCTTAATTTTTTAATCTTGATATAGGGTTATATATCCTCTACTCATCTACGTAATTATGCTGCGCAATTTGGTGAATTAATGTTGGATGATTATCCATCAATGAATCGATGTGGGTGGTCTAAAATTCGAGCCCCATAGTTTTTATTTTGATTGTGTGTATGAAAATTGTAATATTCATAGATTTTTTTAAAATTTGATTTCATAATTAAATTAATTAATTGGGGTGAATCAATTAATGATAGAATTATGAAATTGTGGGACATGGGAATAATTAGTTGGGAAATTCATTATGTGACTTAGATATACTTAATTGAGATAATTAATTATATATTTATTTATATTATGTTGGTGTTATGTACTAAATAAATAATCGGTGAATTAATTATGAGATATTGAAAATGTGTATTAGGTAATTAATACAGTTATTAATTATGAGGTATTATTACTACCATGATTCGTTTAATTAATTTAAGAATTAAATAATAGTTGAGTATGATTAACTAATTTTTGGATAATGAATAAAAATTATTATGATAGAAGGATTAATGTTGTTTAATCATTATTGGTGTGATATAATTATATTAGTGATATCGATGATATATATATATGTGATATATATAATTTTTTCATAAACCTGTAAGAAATGCTCTATCGTTTCCAAATCACATGTGAGAGGGACATGGCATGTTGATTATAAAGCCCGTAGTGTTAGTTGATTGATTAATATGTGTGACATGGTATGTTGTTTCCAAATACCTCAGGAGAGGGACCTATTTTTTCTGATCTTGAAGCACATAGTTATAATTTTATTATAAGTGTGTGTGGAAAATGGGATTTTATTTGCAAATCACATGTGAGTGGGACATGGCCTACTAATTGCGAAGACCGTAGTGATAAATCTGTGTGGGACATTGTTTGTTATTTCTAAATCCCATAGGGTCTTGGGAATTACGACCTAGACCTAAAATTTAGGTATTAGACTATAGTTACAATAATATATTTTAATGAATTTTGAATTGATAATATTAAGTGGATTAAACACCAGCTTGGGCTGAAGTAGGTATTGAGGTACTGGTGTATTTAGGAACCAATAGGATTATGTGTTTAAATAAGGAAAATCTAATAATGTGATAAACTATTTATTTATGAATTTTAAATATTCATTATACAACATTATACGCTATTATTGAATGGATATTTAATAGAAACCATTAGTGGGTTTCTAATGATTTTTACTCACACCATACTTAGGTTTCTTGATAGTTACATGCATATACATTAATATAAAAAGATATGTTATGGGAAAAGGCCCAGTGTTAGATTTCTGATTTGGAATAGAGCATGGATGAGAGAACTAAATGGGGGTTGGGACCAACATAGGAGTCATCAGTGTCTTTATTTTCAGCCTTCAATTTTGACACTTGACACGTAATTTAGTATGGAATGATTTCTAATTTAGATGGATATTTTATTTCATAAATAAATTATCTTGAGTTATTAGAATTTTTATGATTATATATTTCTTCAACTATTATTATTATTTCCACTGGCGTATTACTCTAATCAAAGAGGGTATGTTCTCTTCTTGAATGAATTACCAGAACCACACTTCTAGTAAACTGTCTCAATTGTATGGGTAGATGTGCTTTAGGTCATGTGGTGGTCCGTCTTGGAGCACTAGTGTGTGGAACCAGGGTCGGGATGTTGCAAAGTGGTATGAGATCTCTAGTTTTCTTTCCTTATTATTTTATATTATAGTTCGGTAAAGGTAGAAAGGAGACTAAGAAGAATCAGATATTGGATATGATATCATACATGAGAGTTCAAAACCCATGTTTTAGGTAAAAATTATACTTCGGGTGGGATTATTGTTATTACAATTTGATGATATAGTTGGATATTATTTCAACTTGGGTTATGCACATGCTATGTGAAGTTATGTTTTTTGAGATTTTCAATTAATTGACACATGTACCAAAAAGTAAAGAGATTTTAATCTTCATGCATCATACTAGGGACCCAAAATTAATTTTTGACATGAATCATTTTAGAAATGCACGGGAAAAATTGGACAAGGGTATGTTTTTGAATCTGAACTATTTTTATTTTCTATGATTTTCAATTGAATGTGTACCTAACATGAAAGGAATTATAAAATAATAAATGATATGAATAATTGGGTGACTAAATTCTAATATTTAATAATTATAATGAACTTAGATAACCATGATTTTATAGTGGGGATGGTAAAGGGTAGTGAGAGCGCCTCAGTATTGATTGTGGGGTGAGATCTACAGAAAATACTAGTTTTGATTATTCTTATATCATAAATATGATAATGTTTGTTATGATTGCTAATATATTATTTCCGAATTATAGAGTTTTAATTATCTGAATACTCAAATTGAGAGTATGATAAGAAGAGAATCCTAGAGATATTCTACCAGTAGTGTAGGCGCAGACACTGATTGTGCCGGGTGAGGAATCATGGGAGTAGTTTTGAGAGAACATCACTTGCTTCATAAATTTAATGGAATGTGGCCCAGGGTAGGTTGGAAATAGCATGTATAACCATAAATTGGAGTTTTAGTTGTAACAACCTCAGAATTTTACTAGAGAGTGTGGACCCGAGGGAGAGAAGTGCTGGTTGGATTCAATCCAAATGATACAAGACCATTTAGAAACTCTTACTAAGAGATGTGTCAATTTGGATACATATATTATATGAGGATCTTCAAAGAGACAGTGGGACCTCCATGACCAGAATGGAAAGGTGTATGGCTTGTTATGGGTGTAATTTTTAGATATGTTCTTAGTGAACTTATATCTAGAAACACTGATAGGGGAAAGTATAACCATGTTCATGTAGTTGACTTAGGGGATAATGTCTATGGTGGAATATGTTGGATGCTTTATAGAAATAGAACTCTTTTATCTAGAATTGTAAGGAGATGAGAAAGCTATGATGAAATGTTTTTGGACATAATTTTGTTAGATTTTATGCACAAGTTTATCCTCTTCAGGTTAAATAGTTTTTCTAATGTGGTGGAGCATGATCTCATAGATGAGGGGAATCATAGAAGGGTTTCCAATGCATGGCAGTTGGTTTTTTTGCACAACTTGGGGGAATTTTTTTGAGAATTTGACGTTTCACAATGAAAATTATAGTAAGAGTAGTGGGAATAACAGTACACAGAAATATGGATTTGTTATATAGGACATTACACACATGTTTCTTCGCCAGTGTTGTAAATAAAGACACTTTCATAAACATTTTCCCAAACCACCATGGGAATGTCGAGGTTGAAGAATGATTGGACATATAGAGGGGTTCAACATCAACACAACACATTTATTTAGGGATAGAAGATCAAGATTGAACAAGGGTATAGGAAAGGGATATTATGTACCATATAATTCTTGCAGTTGGAGTTCTACTAACAGTGGCGGTAGAGGAAGTAGACATCGTGCTTCTAGGCACTAGTTCTCATATTAGTAGAGTGGTGAAACTCAAGGGAGTCAAATAACATCATATGGAAGAGGGGAAGTAAAACTACATGTAGTGTAGCCAACACTTGTGGAAAGTATGTTCGATCTATCAACAGTGAGAGGTACTATTAATTTAGATTCTACATTAGCTATAGACATTATTTTTGGAAAGGATGATCTCTCGAAGTCAAAGAGTATTGTTTTCTATTGGATCCAAATATCCTTGACATGTTAGGATTCGAATTAGTTATGTGTATGGATTGGTTAGCCACATACCAACCCAATATTTATTTTTACCATAGGATATTGATATTTACATCTCTAATGGATGACTAGTACATTAATCATGGGGAGTTAGATATCAAGACTGGCCGAGTAGGGCTAGTTACTCTAAAACTAGGATAACACACATCCCAGGTTACTATCATTTTTCTGGATTATTTAGGAGTAAAGAATGATATCCTTCCACTATTAGTGGTACTGTTTTAGGATGCCTTTCCTAAATACATCTCTATCTTTCCACCTGATAGAGATGTAGAAGTAACTATTGAGATCATTCTAAGGGGAGATGAGCCAGTATTTATTTCACCATACATAATGGAACCTACATAGCATTAATATCTCAAGATATATATGGAGTAGTTGAAGTATAAAAGGTTTATATATATGAGAATGTCACCTTGTGTATCACTAGTATTGTTTGAAAATAAGGCTGATTGGAGTTTGTGCTTGTGTTTCAATTACCGAATATTGATCAATATTCTAGTAAATAACCGGTATCCCCTTCAACAAAAAGACAACCTATTCAACCAGTTGAGAAGATATTGTGTGTCCTCAAAGGTCCAATTGAGATCATCGTATCATTAGCTAATTGTTATGTCTTCTGAAATTTAATGTGTTTCTTTCAGAAGTTTTTATATCATATATGAGTTCTTCATAATAGAGTTTTGTTTGATGAATGGACCATCATTGTTAATGTACTTGATTACTAGAATCATTCATCCATACATGGATTAGTTTATGGATGTTTTTGTATATTATGTCTTGGTTTACTCCAAGACTCATGAAGATCATTCCCGGAATCAGTACATCATTTTGAGTACACTGAGAGAACATCATCTATACGCCAATCTATCAATGTTTCAGTTTAGGATTGATTGGGTACTCATATTTGAACACTATATTTTCGAGGAATGTCTATGGATCCAAATACGGCTCAGGAAGTGGTTTCTTGAAAGAAATCGAAGAAATTTTTTTGATATAAGAGATTTTGGGGGTCAGCTAGATATTATTGAAAATTCAACCATGACTTTTACTATTTGGAAGCACTAATTTTGTTGTTAATAAAAATGGGATAATGTTTGATTGTTCAGAATCATATGAGAAGTCCTCATAAATGATAAAGAATTGGTTGACATTGAAACTGCTCTTGATCCTACCTGATCCGTGTGATGAGTAAATGGTGTATTGTAATGATTCAAGGATCAGAATCGAAACATTCTTGATGCAGGGAGATTGAGTTCTGTCATATGGTACTTCATAGTTGAGGAGACATGAACAAAACTACCCTATACACAACCTCTATCTAGTAGTTCTGGGTTATGCCTCAATGTGTTTACAACATTATCTATTACGAAATAAGTTTATTTTGTTTACCGATCACAAGAGCATAAATTAAATCATTCTACACGAAGATTTGAATTTCCCGCTACAGATATGGGTGGAGTGTATGTAGTCATTTTATTTTGAGCTATAATATACATGTGGGATTGAAAATAGTGTAGATGATGCTTTGATAATGTAAACATAGGCTTAGGAAGTTCATGAGTCTAGCACTAAGTGAACAATTATGGTATTATTGGTTGATATTCATGTTGTGGTTCAGGAGAATAAATATTAGATGAATCTCATATTTTTATCAATGGATTATACACTTTTGAGATTAATTGAAGACATAATATACAATGATCCATAGTGTTTTTTCTTGGGGGAACACCTTGATGGTGGGGATTTACCTTCCAATTTGAGCATAGAGGAGGACGAGATCATATATGTTAGGAATCGAGTTATTGTGCCTAAGGGAATGCAGGAAGAGATTATTTGGAATCATCGTGACTCAATGTAGGTCGTACATATAGGTGTAAAAAAATTATCATGATTTATGATGATATTATTGGTGGCTGAGCATGAAAAAGGACCCAGCAGGGTCGGTGACATGATGATACACCTTTTTTGCAGGTGAAGGTCGAGTATCAATGACTTAGTGGTTTTCTAAAGACATTTTCTATTGCAGAATGGAAGTAGGATGACAAGGCTTTGGATTACTTGGTGGTCCTCCCAATGATACCAAGTAAGAATGACACTATATGGGTTATTGTAAATCAACTAAATAAAGTATCATAGTTCTTGTCTTTATGGGAGACTCTCTCAATGGGGAATTTAAGGGTTTTGTATGTCAAGGAGGTAGTTTATCCAAATTGGGTAACTCGTAATATATATATCTATCAATAATCGTGATTTACTTCATGCTACTGGAAAGGATTGTAGAAGGCTCTCGGTAACTGTGTATTATTGAGTGTGGCCTTTCACCCCCAAATATATGGGCAGTCAGAGCATAATATAGAAGTTATTTAGTATATTTTGTGGGAATGTGTTATTGACTTTAGTTTTAATTTAGTTAATCATGCCATGAACAATCCTAGAAGGGCCCGTGTCATGGCTACCCAAATCCCACCTCTGATAGGGAAGGGGCTGGCGACTATCACCGAGAAGGAATATCCAAATAAGGGTGGCATTTTCCTAAGAACCTGTAAAAAACAAACATCTTCAAGCCAAAAATGATAAAATTTAAAAAAATCCTATTTAATAAATGAAAGAATGAACTGCGATATTAACCATAAAGTATAATAGTAAGAAGATGGAAACGAAGCAGTTCCAGAATACATGCCCACCAAAATAAAGAGACTCCCAAATCAAAATCACTTGTTTCTGAAACTCCTATACATAAAAACATACCTAAAGAATTGGTGTAAGCTTGATATGTAAAGACATAGGATCACACCTCATCTGTCCAATCACTTTAAGATCCACTTGGACCTGGCCCACCTAGAACTCCATCAAATCATTTTTCAGCTGGACAAGACATGAAACCTATGGAAAAAGCCGGTACCTGGGTGAGTAAAACAGTAGTCATTAGGAAAACTTGAAAACAAAGTTTTATACCCCCAAGAAATACCCAATGTATACCACCAATTATATACATGATGTGTATAACAAATGAAACAAACAATGTATATCAAATGAGAATCACATGATTTATAGTCAGCTTACAAAAGTATAAGTCTAAATCATAAAAGTAAGATTATCAGTCATAGTCTATAGAACACCAATAGGTAATAACACATAGAGTTTAAATAACACATGATGTTTCAATAAAACATAATGTGTCAAGGTTTCCAGAATCCCCCAAGTCACATAGTCACCAAGTCAAATAGTCAGCAAGTAACATTCAACTACAAGATTCCACACATAGCACGCTCATTCTAGGAGAATCTACTCCTATACCAATAAAGTAATATAAAAATATTAAAAAAACTCTCTTAGTGTATACCAAAAGATCTGTCATATCGTAGTGGTTCCAACATTGCAAACAACTCTTCAAACGAACACCTGGTATTAATGATATGACTATTTTTTGTAAAATGGTATGACCCAGGTCCAATCCAAGTTCATCCCAACCCTCCAGACTAAACACAAACCGGTCCATCCCTCCCATAATTGTCTAGTCTAGTTAAGTCCGAACTGGCCTGGTCTGCTGGCCCTGGTGGACTCGACTCGCTGGACCAACAGGTCCAACCCGCTGGGCCTCTGGAGCGGCTCGACCACCCTAGTTCTGGTTGCTGCATGCAGGCCGGTTCACTCTACTGGAAGTGGCTCACCGTAGCCGCACCCCCTAGTCCACATGATCCGCCCTAACAATTTGGTCCACCCCTATGATGCCCGGTGAATACTGTTCCATGTCAAGTTTCACATGGTCAGCCCACCTCCTCTGCATGCCTCGCAGCCTTTCCACTATGGGTTCTTTTGACGCAGATTCGATCCACATCCCAGATCATGGTCATGACTTCCTTCCATGGCCCCCTATCATCTCTTGTGGCCTCCACCTCCACAATCTCCAATGCAGTCATGTCTAAACCACAACCTACTTCTTCCACTATCCACCCTACCGGTGGCCCGTTGTTGCCTCGCGCTCCCACTAGATTCGGCCCTTCAGTTGTGTCCTACCCCCGCTGATGGCCTCCCCATCGGTGTCTTACCTTTCACTATGACCTTGTGCCACTATAATCTACTACATCTTTTGAACTATTTCACACATCCATTTAATGTCCATTATGTCATTTCATTGTAAAATCCTTCGTTATCATATAGTTACTCCATGGATCAGGGGTGCATTGATCGATCATTCGCATAAAGGTTTCAATGGAAAATAAAGCACGAACAATGTACATGATTTTGGGGAGAGAGATAAAGCACATGAACTTCCAAAAAATTGATACTTTCCTTCTTCGTTTATTCCTTGTTCTGATCATGTTAAAAAGTTTAACAAAGAATAATAATATGTAATCAAAAAGATCCATCTTCCCTTTTTAAACCATTCAATTATTATACATACTGCAAGAACGATTGAACCGCGAATCAACCTGTTTTTTTGTTGGTCTATGTTAATTGTTGAATATAAGTAGGGAAGATGAAATCACAAAGATATCAACATCTTACCTAATGGTTGGATCATTCATTTATTAGGAATAGAGGTCCATGTTTTCTTAGATCCTCAATTGACAATTGTCTGCCATCATTTTTCATAGATGTTTCCATATCCTTTCTTCGGAGGAATTCCTGGGTTAGGATGATAACCCTGAATTTCTTTTAAAATCTTATCAAAAATGGAATCATCCAATGTGACCTCATGTAACATAGATGAAAATAATCTTGAATTAATTTTTTTATTTTAATGTCAGAAGACTACTTTCCATATTCAACCTATGTCAGTTGATGTTAGGTCTTGACTAAGTTGAAGTCTTTTCATTGAATGCAATGGTTCCCTTTTCATTCTGATCCGGGCATCATTTTAGAAGTTATTCAACTTTTTAGTAAACCCACTTACTTGTGATATTAAAACTCTTTACATTTTTCAACAGACTTTTCTGGGCATACCAAGTCTCAGAATTACTTGTTGTATCATCTCATGGCCTCGAAATTTTCCAAATTAATTTATAAAAACAATACTAGAGAATACATGAGTCATTAAATTCTCCCAACCTTATAGATTTATGACCTCGGAAGAAAAAAACATATCTATACATAAAAATGTGTGTACTGAGCATGAATTCGGGCCTTCATCTCCCATGTTCTCTCCTAGAGATCCTCAGGCTTCTAATGAATGTAAACTGGAGGAATCGACCACCCACAAAGTATCCTCTCTTATCAATACTCAATCTCCACTTTTCACTGCAAAAAAGTCTCCCCATCATCAATGTACATATCCCCTTAGTTAATGATGTGCAATTGTTCACGAACGTGCATGCTCAACAGTGACACATGGAAGACATCATGCACCCTATCTATCTATGCAGGTAGATCCAAGTTGGATGCCACCTCAATAACTCTTTGTATTATCTGAAAATGACCAACGAAATCATATATGTCATGTTTCCTCCACCAAATCATTGTAACATGCATCGAGAAGATACCCTAAGGAACACATGGTCCCCCTCGGTGAACTCCATGGGCCTCCATCACCAGTTAGCATAAGACTTATGAGGGCTCTATGCAGTCTCCTTCTACTCCTGGAGGACTTTCACTTTCTCTGTAGTCGCCTACAGAAACTCTGACCCCATGAGTACTGACTCTCCTAGGTCTTTCCAGCAATGTGGTAACTAGTAAGGCTACATGTAAAAGGCCTCTAATGGTATCATAATAATGGTGTTGTCATAGTCTATGTTGTATTAAAACTCCACTAGGGGTAGGTGATCCTCCCAACTGTGTGAAAAATCATGGATGCAAGTAAGTAGCATGTCCTTCAGAACCGGTATGGTCTACTCTGTCTCACCACCCATATATAAGTCAAATGTCATGGTCAATCATATCTAAGTCCCAAATACATCTTATAATCCCTTTTACAACGAAGATGAAAAGTGAGCATCATGATCCGAGTCTATCGTAAAAGGGACTCCATGGAGCTGAACTATCTCATGCACATAGAGGTATCCCAAACTCTCTAGTGAACTATTCTGTCAAATCAGTAGGAAGTGGGATGACTTGGTGAGTAGATCAGTGATCAACCATATGCTATCATTCCACCTAGACAAACCTTGTAAAACTGCAAAAAATTCCATCAATATCTAATGCCACATCCACTCTAGAACCTTTAGTCGTTGATTGAAACCCACTAGAACCTGGTGCTAAGCATTCCCTTCATGGAAAATGAGGAATCTATAAATGAACTCTACCACTACCTTCTTCATATATAGACTCCAAAACTAACATCGGAGGTCCTGATACATCTTCTCCACACCTGTATGTACCACTAAAGGGGATGTATTGAACTCCCAAAAGACCTCCTCCCACAACACATGTGGTACTACTGTGCATCCTTTGAAGAGAATAATGGGCTCCCGACCATTCTAATATTTGTCAAGGGAATTCCCTATGGACATCTAAGCACGTAAAGTCTCACATTATATATCCCATAGATGTACCTTTTTGACTCGTTGTAAGAGTGTAAGGGTTACAACCATATATTTAAGGTAAGATACTCGATATATATCCATAAAAGATATCAGTAACATGGAAACTACATAGATTCCATTCTCAGTAACTGTATGTTGGATCACCTACTAAGAGAATCTTCCACCATGTTCCCCTTCCCAAGAGTATATAAAATATCAAAGTCATAGTCGTGGATGTACTCTATTCATCCCCTATTCATCAAGTTCAAAGCATTCTAAGATATGATTTAATTTAGGATTTCATGGTCAATGTCGATTATAAATAGCTCACCTATAATGTAGTGTTGCCACATCTTCATGTCAAAGACTACCGCTACCAAATCAAGGTCATGGGACACATAGTTCTACTCATGTGCTCTCAAATGTCATGAAGAATAGGAAATCACTACTTTCCCCTAACATTAGGACACAACCAAGACTATTACCTTATGAATCATAGAACACTACATACTCAACACCCTCCTCTAACAATCTTAAGATAGGAGTGCTCGTCAATCTCTACCCCAACTACTAAAAACTCTCATGGTACTTGTCCATCCCCATGAAATATTTCCCTTTTCACATGAAATGTGTCAAGGATGTCACTACTATAGAAACATTAGGCATAGATCTCTGATAGTACCCAACCAACCCAAGTAAACTCTACACCTTGGTAACACTCTTGGGTGGCACCCAATAAAGAACCGCCTCTATGTTCGCTAGATCCACTATAACTCCAACCACTAAAATGATGTGTCTTATAAAGTGGATCTCTTATATCCAGAACTAAAACATCAAGATATTGTTATAAATTTTGTTCTCTCAAGGTATATTCTATACCAGTCTCATTTTTATTGTGTTCACCTTCTTATTGGTCGAGTACAATAGGATTTCATCAATGAATACCATGGAGAACCGAACTATGTAAGGATATAATATATTTTTCATGAGTTTCATGAGCACTGCTAGAGAATTTATCATGACAAAAAACATCCCCATGATTTTATAGAGTTCGTACATTCATCTAAAATCTATCTTCGGGATTTCCTAATCGCATACTTGAAGCTGGTGATAGCTAGATATGAGGACTATCTTTAAGAACAGCCTTGCTCCATTCAACCGATCTAAAAGGTCATCAATCATTGATAATGCCTAATTACACTTCATTGTCACCTAGGTCATGTTCCAGAAGTCCTAAAATAATCTCAATCTCCCATTTTATTTCATGGAAATCAAAATGGGGGCAACCTATGGTGAAATACTGGGTCTCACGAAGAACATCATCCACAAATCCTCTAACACTACCCTCAACTCCTAAAGCATTGGGGAATATATCTATAATGAAGGTTTAGATATAGGTTTTAACCTAGGATATATATCATTTAAGAATTCAACTTCTATAACACCCCAAGATTCCATGGAACGTTTCCCTTTGAATAATTCAATAGCTTTCATTGTACACAATTTCAAGATTCTAACACAATGCATCCAATCAAAATATGCGTTATGAATAGTAATACACACTTTTTAAAATTTTATATATTTTTTATTTCAAAATAGTCCTTATTTTTGGATTCGGAATATCAAAAGTAGCTTAGGGTGAATTTTTGGTATTTTCTGATAACTTTCATATTTTGATGAATAATGGAAATTACTAAATTTTAATTAAACACAACATCTTTATTAAAAATTATTAATAGTAATAAATAATGAATTTGAATGGTTCGGATGTATAATTAGATTATATATTTATCACTTAATACAATTAAATACATTATATGTAATTTCACATTTAAATTTGTCATAAACAAGTGTCAATTTTTGGTAGTTATTTTTTCATAAAAACACGATTTTTGTTTTGAAAACGGGAATTAAATTTATATTAATTTCATCCACATATGTTTTTTGAATTTAAAAAAATGGATTCTATGTTTGTACTTAGGAGGTCCGAATTGTGTAAATATGTAACTTTTTTTAGACATATTGAATAACAACTACGTTAAATATTTTATTTATTATGGTTAAAGTGGTAAATCCAATAAATAAGGTTAAAAAATATTATAATATTATTAAATTACTCTAACACAAGTCCAAACCCTATTGGATGATACATGCCTGACCATGGGAACCCTTGTGTTGATTTCGGGACCCCATGGAACCACTTGGAAGTGATAATGACATTATATATTAAATAATTTAATGTAGAGACAAAAATAACAAAATAAAATATATTATAGTAAAACAATTATTATATGAGGTTATATAGTTGATATATTAGACAATAAATATTCATTAGAAAGATAAAAATATTATCTAAATAATGGTATTTTATTTATAATTATTTAACATTAAATAATTAAATTTCTTTATTACACAATGATGATGTAGTAATTAACATATTAATTAAAAAATAAAATAAAGTTTATTATAAATACTAAAATAAATATAATTTCAACGTTTTTATGACATCCACGAATTGAATAGGTTAATATGAAATATTAAGGTTGATTTAATGAAATTTTATTGTAGTAATAATGATTTAATGATGTTGAAAAAAATAAATTTTTAAATAATGTCAAAAATGACATAAATGAATTTTTAAAACAAATACTATATTATTGGTAGATATAATATTACTAAAAATATGAGGATCGACAAAAGGGCCTAAATAATATTATATGTGTCATTAATTAACCTATTGGGGTTCAATTGGATGTATATAGTACATTTATTAACCATATAATATAAAAATACAAAGAGACATGGTAAATGTCAAACTATATAACTAAGAGTTAAATATAAAAGATAAGGATAATATAGAGACCCAAAACTATATAAAACCTATTTTTTGAGTGGTATTAGACTAATACCCACCATATATTTTAAAAATCAACTTTGGACCCATTAGAAACCGAAAATTATTTTATAATAAAATAATATTTATAGCTTTTCTTAAGGTTCCGCCCACCCCTCTTATAAAAGGGCACCCCCTTACCTCAAATTCACACCATCAAAGCCTTTTTGATCCACCAAAATTAGTGAAAATACCCTCTAAACTATCCTCCCTTAATTCTAGAGGTCTTCCATTAGTTAGAAAGCCAACCTAATAAGCCCTTTTGATAAAATCAAAAGGAAGAACTTGAAAAAGAGGTAAATATCTCACAACCTCTTTCAAGTCCCTTTCTTCTTCCACTTCCATTATCTTTGTTGTTTTCATTATAAAATAATAACTATAGTATCTTTTATATACTGTGATGTTATTATAAATATTGTACAACCAAACTCATTATTCTATCCATTATTTGAATGACATGTCATCATATGTGCGTACTTATGGCTTACCATCTCCACGTCGTGGTGTAATTGTTATTCAATCCATTATTATTTGGATGGGAATAATAATGATGTGTAATTGATTTAAATAATAAATATAACATTATAATTATTTTGTATATATGATATACCATCCAGTTATATTTTTTTTATATCAGAAGAATGATATTATCGCTCGTGCATATGTAGAGATTACCATCTCCACAAACGCAATGAGATTAATTCCCCATCGTATCCATTCTAGAATAATATTCATTTTATGATTAAAAATAATGTTTAAAGACGTGATATTATTCTGTATTTGAATAATATACATCCCATCCATAACAAATATGACTCACATAACAAAGAATATAATGTAAAACGAATCCGTTAACACCCAAAACAACGATAATACTAAGATTTTATTAACAAAAAATGTTAAAATATCATATATGATATCATATTAATGTATATAATTTTTTGTATAATTTAATAATAATTATTTCACCATTATACAAGATTTTAACCTACCCTTGACCAAGGAAAAGTACAAGGCAAGCTTTTATTTCACAATCTCTTCATTATACAAGGTTTTTTATATGTAAATATCTACTAGGACCTCTTTATCATCCACATCCATGTTTCTTAAAAAATATATTTCAAAAAATTCATACTATTTTATAGTCTATGTGTTATATTCAGTTATACCCTTTTTGACTTTTTATAAAATTTTTATAAAGGAATCTTTCCTTAATTTCCCAAACAAGGACATTTTTAACCTTTTCGGCAAAAATAAGGTAAAAATGTTTGTTTTTAACTTGTACGAATGGTGTGGCTATTTTACACCATTATAAAAATCTTCAAATCTTACCTTACAAGATTATAATAATATTTTCAATCTAAATGTTTTATGTTATAATTATGTGAAATTTAAATGATTTCAAAAAAGAGATATTTCTCTCTAATAGTTTTGATTTCATCAATGTCAACATCCTTTGATGGATTATAAGCTTATTTGAAGTTGATTTATTATGATACAAAACTTCTATATTGCATTGATGGTTTTGTGATATTTTTGACTGTGGATGTGTTATTTTTATCCCATTCATGGTTTATGGAGAATGTATTGACATTTCGTATTCTAGTTTTAATACAAATGTTTATGTTGTGTTTAAACCTGTTCATATGAGGTATTCATTTGACTTAGTAAGTGACAGGTGGAGCCCGATATAGCTCCTAGATGAATCTGTAAGTCTCATGAGATAAAATAGCGTCTTGGCGCATGGCCTTGACAAATTTGTATTTGTAGTCTTCACACAAGGCCTTGACGATGTTGTTATTATAGATTGGCATTATGAATTCCATCATTATGAAAGTGGTTATTGATATTGAATGTGATTATTCGACTAGTAGAATATTCATGTGAATAAGTAAATGGAATTATTTCATTTTATTTTTTCTATTTTATGATGATGATCAAGTTTAAAATGTAGGATCAGATATGTAAATATGAGATGCTAAAATACAAGAGGTGGTGAATTTTATACTAGTAAAAATTACTTTGGAACTTTTAATGATGGTTATGTTTAACAAGGTTAAATAAGATAATTCACTAAACCTCTAAGTTATAAACAGTTTCTTGATTCAAGAAATATGATTCCGAGAATAAAATTCTAGAAAAATGATTCTGGAAATGAATCATAATGATAGTTTACAAAGATGATGATTCTACATGAAAGCGTATGGAATCTAACTAAAGTAGTTTAGAGGTATGAGGAAGTATATGATAGTTATACTTTCTTCAACAATAAAAAAGTACCGGAGAATTTGTTACAAAACAAGTAACAAGTAGTAAATCTTTTAACCGAAAGAGAAGGGTATCCAACAACCTTGGATAAAGGTACCTACATTTATACATTCAATAAAGTCATCCTTACCCACACCAGGGTAAGCCCTCAATATGAAGATCAGAGTTAGTCTTTCTATCCCTGCAAGACCTCAACATTATGGTAGTTGGCACCTCTATATTCCATAGAAAATAATCCCTCAACTTCAAGGTTGTCAGCACCTCTTTCCTCCTATCCATAGATTCCCTTGATTGTACACATCAAAAATCTGAGTTTCATAAAGAAATTTTGAACCAAAAGTTCAGTAGGCACTAAGCATGAGATTATCTCTCTCTAGAAATCACATCAGATCAAAAGTTGTCAAAAATTACTAAGATATTTCAAATGAGCTGTTATTTATAAGTACATCTTCAACAGTTGGCTCCCTCATCCAATAGTCATATTTTTTCATGAATTTCATAGGGACCTGAACACGTGTCACTCAAATAATGGTTAGTGAGTAACTGAAATCATTAAATCATTTTATAACAAAACAAGTGTAAGTATAACTAAAATATGATTTTCATAATTTAGTCAAATATTAATGTTCTGAGTCTAACCAAAAAAAATATTTGGAGTCTATAATACATGGATATTTAGATTGTGTTTTCTACGAATTCGGAACCTTAATTCTATAGAATTCAAGAGTCTTATTTCATGAGAATTTGGAGTCAAATTTCTTAAGAGTTCTGAGTCTATATTCAGATATCTCAGAGTCAGAACTTAGAAGAGCCCATAACCAGAATTCATAATCATAATTTGGAGTCAGAGCATAGAATAGTTCGTATCTAGACTTTGTAATTAGATTTCAGAGTCAGAACATAGAAGAGTTTGTAACCAGAATTCGTAATCAGAATTGGGAGTCAGAACTCAGATGAGTTCGTACCCAGAATTCGTAATCAGAATTCAGAGTTAGAACTTAGAAGAGTTTGTATCCCAAATTAATAATCACAATTCAGAGTCAGAACACAGAAGATTTCATAACCATATTTCTATTAATTCAGATCCTAAAACAGAATGTTTCATATTTATGTAATTATATGATTCCAAGGTTTTGGTTTCAAACCGAATTTTACACATGGGAAAGTTATGATATGAACAATGAAAACATGATAAGGTAAAAAAATTTGGGGAAGGAAATTTTTTCTTATATATGAAAAACAAATGGTAAAATGAGTTTTCCATTGAGATAAGGTGTTTGTGATTTTCAAAACAAGATGGAATGGTAAAGTCATAAGGTAATCATAATGACGTCAGAATCTTCCCTAAGTATGAAGGAATGGAAAGGTTATAAAAAACCTTATTGACTCAACAATATCCCCCTTTTTGGAAAGCACAAACATCCTTACGAAAAAGTATATAAGGACTTAAAAAATTTTATTCCTTGAAATAATGCTTATCTCCCTTTTTATATTGGAAAAGGTAAATACGATTAACTCCCCCTTAGGCTTTGGAACTCTATGGATTGTATTATAGATTTCTAGAATGCGAGTTTTCATTTATCTTGAATATGGAAATCTTCTTAATGAGAACTCCACATTTGATAAACTCCCCCTTACTTAGGGATGTTTCTTATTTTCTTAGAATTATTTTTCCTCCTCCCTGTTTTTGATTTTCAAAAAGAGTTTGAGGGAATGGAAAAATATATATACAACCTGAAATATTAGTACAGGCATCCAAATAAAAAAAAGCATTGACAATTTCATAATGATTGGAAGGATTTGTAAAGGGAAAAATAAATACAACAAAAGATCAGATTTGAATTTATATTGCTTATTTTTCATTGGGTATCTGCTTTTTCATAATGGGTTTTAGATTTTTTATCTCTTTTTGATCCTCCTCTTCTTTCTTCTCTAAGGCTTCGATACTATCATCCTGAGTCTTCTGAGCCTCTTCCTGAGCCTTCTGCAAGTCATATTCCTTTACAAGTTTTTCTTCAATCTCAACCCAGAGATCCCTTTCTGTTTTCCAACATAGGACAACATAATTCATCTTCCCATTCAGATCTTTGACATTCTAAATCTGAGAATTCTGCTTAATATTTATCTTTTTCTCAAAGTTATTTGTAATATCCTTGATTTTGGAGTCTTCAATAGCAAAATATTCATTGACATCTTCTTGAAATTGATCAAGATCTCTAAAATCATCCACAATCTTCTTCGACCAGTTGGTCATTTACTTGCAAGATTTTCTTGTAGGCTTCATAGTTGATAAGGGAATTTTTATGTTCGGCCTCAACCTTTACACACCTATACATCACCGTGGATATAGAGTCTGATTTCTAACTCATGATATGATAGAGCATCTGGCATCTGGAGTCAATTTTTGGAAATATTGAAATGTTTCCCACTAGATTCTTCAGGGACTGAACAAAAAAAATCAAGTTCAAGTGCCGATGATTCCAAACATGACACATTAATTGGGGATGATTCTTCTTCTAGCACTACAATATTCCTCTTAGAGGGTCCTCAAGCTTCCCCAATCCTTAGAATTTCTTTTTTTTTGGAGTATCAAAAACCACTTCTTTCCCCTTGTTGATTATTGGAATAGCTTCTTCATCTAGATATTCCTCCTCACTCTCAGACAACTAAACAATCTTAACTTCGTCAACTTTTTCTTTCTTAGCTTCTGCCTCAATATCATCAGGAAGAATGAAGTCATGATTATGACTGTCTTCCACAGCTAACTTTTTCACTTCCTCTACATCTTTTTCATCAATTCTAGGAGTAGCAAGTTTCGAAGATCCTTCTTGAGAAGTCTGGATTGACAATTTTTCATAATCACTTTCCTTATAATGAAAGTCTTCAACTTGCTTTATCAGATCATCTGTATCATCACTACTATCAGCTTCTTGTACTACTTCTACAACTTCCTTTTCAACATCCTTCCCTTGGGCTTTTTCCAGAGTCATGTACTTCTTCCCCGGTATCTCGGGTGAGGGTTAAACTGAGAAAGTTTTCGGTACATGAATTTTCTCGGATGTAATATTTGTAGCCTTCAATAGAGATTGCACTATCTCTGCCTTTAATATCTTCTTCTTAAGATTCATCTCTTTGGATTTATTCTCAAGCAATTCATCAGCTTTTTCATTCAATGATTTGGTCTCAACATGATCTAGACCAAATTGTGGTTCCCCTTACTTCTGATTCTTCTAATCCTCCCTCCATTTGGCAACCACTTCATCCAGATAGGATTTCTTCTTTTTGGGCTTTTGAGGTGCAGATTTGGTTTCTTTGGCCTTAGGGGTATTCTCAGTTTCTTCCGCTTCCTTTTGTTTCTTATTTTTTCCATCTTTCTTTTATGGTTCATCCTCTTCTACATTTTTTAGAATGACTTATGCTTCATCCTCTGATATATCATAAAATTCACATGACTCTTTAGAGAAACAAACTTTCATCCTCTTGAGGGTATCATCAATGATTAGCATTACTTTATAATTCATTGGCTTGGAACTGCCAGGGATCAAGAAGGATTCAAGACACCGAACTATTAACATGGGGATAAGAGAAGGATACACTATTATCTACACTCTCAGATTCCCATTCATGATATTATCTATCGTAATGAAAATATCCTTCATCATATTGATCTTTTATATATTTACCAAAAAGTCTAAGATATACATTTCACAGTTCTTAAGAGTTTTCTTGTCACCCTTTCTCGGTATGATAGGACCCTAAACCCATAACTGTAGGATCCGATTGTTGGTAGAAAAGTGAGATATCTTTGCGGTCTTGACATCTGCAAGTCCAAGACATTGCAGAGCCTTCACTTTTACAAAACTCTCTTGAACATCTAGTAGCTAGTGGGAACAAAATTCTGCCTCTCCTTCATAAGATAACCCTTCCAAGTTTGAAGCAATGGTATAAAAAATTTCATATGTTTTTTCATAACTATTGAAGGAAAATTTTTCTCTAACATATTCCATAAAGAAACAAGCTTACTCATAAAAATCTATCAGCAAATCCAGATATAGTACATCCTAAGCTCCTAGCATTGAAATTGATACACTCTCCTATCTATTAAGATTGATATTCTAGCAGATAATAGAATCATATTTGTTGAAGAAGTTTGGATATACTAACCTTTACCTGTATATCTACCACTCTGCAATTGGCTTGATAGTAGACATATCTTAAGAATGAACTTTACCAGAAATTTGGACTTGAGCACTTCTGAAAGGTTTGGAATGGGATTTTGTAGCAGGGAATAGCTTCGATACAAAAAATCTCGAGAACCAATGTGGGACAACCATTGAGGGCCCCCCTTTAATAGGTGTTGAAGAAATGGTTGAACTTCCTATCTCAATCCAATGGATGAGAATTTTTCTGATCTGATCAGATGGTTGAAAAGGTAGTTGTAAGGAAAATTTGGTAGGATCCGATCATTTGATGTTTTTAGAAGAAAACATTTGGATTTAAGTAACTTAAAATCCGATAAATTTTATAAACCAAATAAACTTCCAGAAAAAAATGAAAAAGAATACTCTAGAAAGAATCATACCTTTTGGATTTTCAGGAGATTAATTCATATTGATTAAAATTCTTCATGAATTACTTTAGATTCTGAAAAAAAAACTGGAGTATGATAAAATGAGTACAAAGATCATCATTATGAAAATATTCATTACGAAAAATATGAGAAACGTCATTATGAAAAATATAAAAAACTTCATTATGAAAAATATGAAAAACATCATTACGAATAATATGAAAATCTTCATTATGAAATATATAAAATATTCATTATGAAAAATTTGAAAAACATCATTCGAAAAAAAATTAAAAACCTCATTACGAGAAATATGAAAAACATCATTAAGAAAAATATGAATAACATCTTATCAAAAAATATGAAAAACTTCATTACGAAAAATATGAAAAACTTCATTACAAAAAGTATGTGAAACTTTCAAACAAATGTACTCCCCTATGAAAAAGAGATTATTACTATAAGGAGATTGGTTCAACAGGATGTTAATAAAGAATATTACCTTTTAGTTATCATTCCTAACTTTTGTATAATGTATTCAAATCTATATGGGGTTTAGATTGTGTGAAAATATTTGCATGTTGATCTTGTGTTCTGATAAATATAATAATGGTGTCTCCTTTTTTGTGTGTGATCTCTAAGAAAGTGATGCCTCATATCTATTTGTTTGTCATGAGAGTGATGTCTAGGGTTTTTACTAAGGGAAATATAACATGTATTATCAGATAAAATTTTTATTTTGGTAAAATTCATGCCATAGTCTGTGAGTGTGTGTTGCATCCACAACACTTGAGAACTATAGCTTCCAACTGCTACATATTCAGTTTCAACAGTGTAATGTGCTACTGGGTGTTGCTTCATGCATGACCAAGATACAAATGAATCTCTTAAGAAATTACATGATTCAGATGTACTGTTTCTATAAATTCTACATCCACCAAAGTCAGCATCTGAAAAACATTTTAAAAAAAATCATTTCCAGAAGTATAAATGAGTCCTAAATCTTGGTTAACTTTAAGTAGCGAAAAATTCTTTTTGCTGCCTTTAAACTAGATTACATAGGACTGGATTGATATCTTGCACGTAAGAATACTAAAACCATTAAGTCTGGATGACTAGCTGTCAAGTAAGTTAAACTTCCTATCACACCTATAAATGTTGTTTGATCTACTAGTTCCCCAGCTTCATCATGATCAACTGGGTGTGAGGTACCAATGGGAGTACTTATACTTTTAAAGTTGTCAAATCCATAATTTTTAATAAGATATTTAATATACTTATGTTGGGATATATATATTACTCCAAGTTTTTGAGAAATTTGAAAACTAAGAGAAGATTTTAACTCACCCATCATACTCATTTTGAACTCAGATTTAATTAGATCCGCTATGTAATAGGTTAAGGATTGCTGAGTTGAACCAAATATATTGTCATCAACATAAATTTTAACAATAAAAACATTTTTCTTATATTTTTTAAAAAAAGGGTTGGATATGAATTTCCCTTAAGATAGTCATTTTGAAGAAATAATCATGTTAGTCTATCATAACAAGATCTAGGTTCTTGTTTATGTCCACATAAGGCTTTGGTATTTCTAAAAACATGATCATGATGTTTATAATCTTCAAAACCAGGAGGTAGTTCAACAATAACATCCTCCTGAACATAAACATTAAGGAAATCACTTATCACATTCATTTGAAAATGTTTTAAATTGAAGAATGCAGCAAAGGAAAGTAAAATAAAAATAGATTAATGTCTAGCTATGGGATAATAGGTTTCTTCATAGTCTATTATTTCTTATTGATTATAGCCTTTAGAAACTAATATATCTTTATTTATAATAGTGATTCCATTTTAATCACACTTATTTCAGAAGACCCATTTTACTCCAATAATAGATGTTTCCTTAGGTCTTTCAACCAAGGCCCAGACTTTATTCCTTTCAAATTCATTTCATTCATCTTGCATAGCTTTTATCGAATCATCATCACTGAAAGCTTCATTAGTGCGTTTTGGTTCTAATTGGGAATGTAATGCTAGATTTTCTACTTCATTTCTTAAGGAATATCGAGTCCTTATAGGTTGATTCAGATCACTAATAATTCTATCACTAGGATGATTCTTAAGAAACAACTGATTTGGGTATTGTAAAACCTATTCATCAACATATGGTAGGAAATATTCCAGGGTAAATGTTTCAAAAGTATCTTCTTTGACATTTTCTTTATCATAATGATATTCTATCAATGGATTATAGTTAGTTTTTGAAAATAAATCTTACGATGTAGGATGGGATTTTTTTAAAAATAAAAGGATCAGTTTCATCGAATTTCACATGTACTATCTCTTCAACAGTACAAGTGTTTTTGTTGAAAATACTATAAGCCTTAGAAGTTGTGAAGTAGCCTAAGAAAATTCCTTCATCGTATTTTGGTGCAAATTTATGAATATTATCTTTAGTATTCAGAATGAAAACCTTGAAACCAACATCCTTAAAGTCGGAAAGTCTAGGTTTTCTTCCATTCCATAACTCATAAAGTGATTTATTGCGAAAAGGACTAATCAAAACTCGATTTATAGTATAACAAGCTGTACTTACACCTTCAGCTCAAAAATGCTTGGCTACAGAATACTCACTCAACATGGTTCTAGTTATCTCTTGACAAATTCTATTTCTTCATTCAACTACACCATTTTTTGAGGAATTCTGGGTGATAAAAAGTTATGAGTAATGCCTTTTCTACTACAAAAAGTTTCAAAATAAGAAATTTGAAAATCTCCTCCATGATCACTATAAATAGTTATCAACGGAATTTTTTTCACATTTTTAACTTGGGCTTTAAAAAATTTGAAATAATAAAAAGCATCAGACTTATTTTCTAGAAACTAGACCCATGCTAATCTAGTGTAATCATCAACCAAGAAAAATACATAGTACTTTCCCCTAATGCTTCCAGTTTTTGTAAGACCAAAGAGATATATAGGAAATAACTATAATTCATGTGTAGTTGAGACGTCACAGACTAATTTAAAAAATGATTTATGTTGCTTTCCATATTGAAAAGGTTTACAGACTTTTGATGAATAAAATATATGCTCAGGTAGATCCTTAACTAATCTTTTCTTAGAAATATTTCATTAGTTCCTAAGGATGCAATTTCATAAAATTCTATTACACAACCAAGAATGATCTTCCATTGCAATAAGTCACGGTAGATCTTGGCTTCTATGGTCTTCTAAATTCATTGTTTGAAAATTCTCTTTCCTATGGGTAGAAAGAATAAACACTTCCTTGGAATTGTGTACTAGGCACTTTTCATTCCTAAATTCACAATGTAGCCTTCATCACGTAACTAGATTATGCTAATGAGGTTGTGCTTAAGACCCTTAACAAATAATACTTTTGAAACCAAAGTCTTTTAAAGAAGAACGATGTTTCCTATACAAATTATTTCTCACTGAGCATTGCCTCTAAATGTTACTTTTCCTCCTTTCGACTAGATAATATTTTAAAAATAGTTTTTGTTACCAGTCATATGTCGGGATCCTCCACATTCCATGTACCATGTATTATTATTGGTACCTTCTCTATTTTTCTAAAAATAAGAAAAATTTAGGTTTTTGGAATCCAAAATTGCATGGATCCGGAAATTTCAAAAAGAAAAATTTTAGAAACCCATATGTTTTTATAAAAATAGGCTTTATGAAATCCTAAAGACTGGGTTTTGTTTAAGGAACAATTTTTTGCCCAGTTTCCACCACACTAACACTTAGTGCAGAATGGAGCACATTGAAGAATAAAATAATTGTTACTAAAAATTTGTTTAAAACTAGTATAACCAAACCCAGAACTATTCCTTAGAGGTTGTATTTTTTAATACATTTTTTGAAAATTTTCCTTACCTAAGGTAATGTTTGAAAAACCCTTCCTCAAGGAAAATATTACGGATTTTAGATTTATAACCAAGTTTTTTTCTTCAAAAATTTTTATTTTGAACTAGAGAGAGGCTCCAAAACATTTTTGTTAGAAATTACATTTTCTAGATCTTTAGAGTGTTTATTCTTCTCAGAACATTCTTCCTCAAGATTTTCTGAAATACTATCAAAATCAACATTTTTCTTATCATGATATTTAGAACGATCTAATATATCCTTAGTAAGAATAGTTGTCCATCAATTTTCCTTATCATGTTTTTTTATGAGTTTCGAATTCTCAATCTCAAGAATTTTGGAAAAACTAGAAAATTTTTCATAGTAAGGTAAAGTATTATCTTCTTCAGAAGAAGATTCCTCATCTAAAGAGTTATATTATTTACTATCATTTACATTTAAAAGAAACATTGGTCATTGATTCATCCTTTTGTACCTTATCCATAGAGTAATGATTTTCAATAGGTATTCTAGATATTAGACCAAGATTCATTTCTCCAGATGATTCATAATCTGATGATTCATCTGAAGTGTCCCCACCACTGACACTCCAGGTGTCGGTATCTTTCATGAAAATCTTATCCTTTTCCATTTAATACTTTTTTTGTTTCTCTTTGAATGACATTCCTTTCTTTCTTTTCTCTTAAGCATAGAAAAATCAGGTCTTATATGTCCAACTCTCTTGCATTCAAACCATGCAACTTCTGAATTTTTCTTGTATTTCATTTCTTTCTTCTTTATTTGGATTAAATGTTCCTCTATCCTACTACCTTGTTCATCCATCGAGAATGATTTTCTATATCATTTTCTGGGGATTCACTTTCACTATATTTTGATTGGATAACAACATTCTTAGACTTGGATATATTAACTATCTCAGGAGTCTTAGCTTTCATAGAATTTGATGTTGTAGTAAAAGAGACATATCCATTTCAATTCCTCTTATTTACAATATCAACATCTCTTTTCATTCTAGTCTCATGCTGAATAAGAGTTCCAAATAGTTCATATAATGAAATCTGAGTTACCTTTCTGTTTTCATAAATATCAGTCCTATTTGATTCTCATTCATTTACCATGATTTCTATGATCTTATCAACAAGATCTAAGTCATCTAATAATTTCTCACCCATGGATTTTAAACTATTCACAATAGTCATGAATCTTGGTTACACCTTATATATGGGTTCTCCATAAAGAAAGTAGAAACCTTGATATACATCTTTGAGCATCGATCTTCTACTTTCAATTACATTGGAAGTTCCAAAGTGTGTATCTTCAAGTTTCATCCAAATTCAATTCTCTGCATCACAGGATGAAATTTGGCTATATATGTTTCTTGTCATGGATCAAAGCAGAGTATTTCATACCATATATTTCAGTTGATATTCATGCTTTTCTTGATTGGTAAATGTTCTAACTTCATTATCATGGATTTTAATTCCTCCTGTAATCATAATGAAATTATCAACACCAATATTGATAATGAAAGTATTCATGCAATATCTCCAATATTCATATTCATTTCCATCAAATATAGGCACTATAGTTGGATTGGGATTTTCTATGGAACCAAAATTTATAGCAGCCATCATAAAGAAAGTTATTTCCACAAAAACATGTTAATTGAAAATTTTTGTAAACAAGGAAAATATTCCTAAGAAAGGAAAATATAGAACCAGAGCATCTCTAAGAAAAAAAATTGAATCCAAACTATACGAGTCCGAAAAAACTGATTCTGGAGAATAAGAGTAAGAAGAATTATCTTCTGAATCTATTCGTGAGATTAATTCAGAGGTCACAAATCCTTTGATACCAACAATATGATCAAATATTTAATGATGATATGATCAAATACAAGAGGTGGGTGAATTTTATACTTTTAAAAATTTGATTGGAACTTCCAATGATGGTTATGTTTAACAAGGTTAAACAAGATAATTCACAATACCTCTATGTTCTAAATAGTTTCTTGATTCAGGAAATATGATTCTGAGAATGTAATTTTGGAAAACTGATTCCAGAAAAGAAACTTAATGAATGTTTATAAAGATGGTGATTCTACTATAAAGTGTATAGAATATAACTAAATTAGAGTACATGTATGAGGAACTATAAGATATTTATACATTAATCAACAATACAAATGAAGTTGAAAATTTGTAAGAAAATAAGTAACAAGTAGTAAATCATTTAACCCAAAGAGAAGGGTATCCAAAAACCTTGGATAAAGTTCCCTTGATTTATACGTTGAAGAAATTATGTCTTACCCACACTAGGGCAATCCCTTGATATGAAGAATAGAGTCTAAATTACTATCCCTGCAGGCCCTCAAAATAAAGGTAGTTGGAACCTCTATATTTTTTAGCAAGGAAACCCTCAAATTCATGGTAGTCAGCACCTCTGTCTTCCTATCCTATGAAGCCCTAGATTGTACACAACAACAATTGGAGTCACAAAAAGAAAATATGAACATGATGTTCAGTATGCACTAAGCATGAGAGTATCTCTCTCTAGAAATTACTTCAGATCAAAATTTGTCAAAAATTACTAATATCTTTTATATAAGCTCCTATTATTAGTAAATGATTTAAGTCAACTCTCATTTCCATTGGTCATATTTTTCCTTAATTTTTGGAGGGACCTGAACAAGTGTCACTCAAACAACGGTTAGTGAGTAACTGAAAGCACGACATCATTTTATAACAAAACAAGTGTAATAATAACTAATATCTGATATTTGTAATGTAAGAAAATATGAAATTTTGGAGTCTAACCAAAAATTGAATTCAGAGTCTATAATACATGGATATTCAGATTCTCTTTTATAGGAATTCGGATCCTAAATTCCATATAATTTCGGAGTCTGAGTTCATGAGAATTCAGAGTCAGATCTCATATGAGTTTGAGGTTTGTATTTAGAGAACACAGAGTCAAACTCATATGAGTCCGTAACAAGAATTAATAATTAGAATTCAAAGTTAGAACTCAGAAGAGTTCATATCCAGAATTTGTAATCAGAATTCGGAGTCAGAACTCAGAAGAGTTCATATCCAAAATTAATAATCGGAATTCGGAGTTAGAACACAGAAGAGTTCGTATCTAGAATTTTTAATCAGAATTCGGAGTTAGAACATAGAAGAGTTCGTATCCATAATTCATAATCAGAACTCAGTGTCAGAACTTAGAAGAGATCGTAACCAGAATTCTGAAGATTCGGATGCAAAAACAGAATGCTTCTTATCTAGGTTATTATAGGATTCTGAGGATTTGGTTTCAAACAGAATTTTACACTTGGTAAAATCATGATATTAACAATGAAAACATGATAAGGATAAATTTCCTTGGAGAAGGAAATTTTTCTTTATAGAAGTAAAACATAGGGTAAATAGATTTTTTCCTTGAGATAAGGTGTTTGTGATCTTCAAAACAAGAAGGAATGGTAAAGTTATAAGGAAACTATAATTACATAACAATCTACCCTAATTATGAAGGAAAAAAAGTCATAAGGAAAACCATATTGACTCAACATTAATGGCTTTTGTTTTAGTTATAAATTTCCTTAAATGATTATGCTTACTTATGAAGTTTTCCGCTATATTGTTATCCTTAATGAGCATCTGAGATCACCCCTTTCTATGTTTTATTTTTTCCCAAGATTTAAAGAAGTATTTTATGACTGACTTGCAGGGATAGTCTGAACAGATACGAGTGTGGAATACAGAGATAATTTTGTTGTAGTTTTCCATTTTATCATTTAATATAGGACTTATGAATGTATCTAGCGTTTCCAATGCTACTAAACTAATCAGTCTTTTGAGACATGATCATTTTTTATCATTCCAATGTTATGTAATAACGCACTGACACTAGGCAGCAAGGGTCGGAGCGTTATATTCGATATCAGAGAAAGTTTAGTACCAACCTCACAAGTTAGATTTAGATAATCTCTGATTAGAGAACATATAACTAAGATGGAATTTGTGGATTATTATAGAAAAACATTAAATAATTTTAGTATTATAATGATTTTGTGAGTTCTCTGAGCATTACATCTCTGTCTGGATATGACCAGGTAGAGGTGGATCTAGCACAGATGTACCGAGGGGTAAAACATGAAAACACCAATTTGAGATAGACTCAAACAGGACTGGTGCACGACAATGGGCCTTACTGCAATCTTTGTTATGACACTCCCTGAGGATATTTTTATGACTATTATCATTTTCATTAAAACCCATTATGAAGGGTTATAAGTATATACTTCCTCAAATAATAAATTTTTTATTATTATGGATTATATACATAAACTGTTCAATTTATGTTAAGTGTTTTACAATTTTGGATTTCTGTATCATGATTCATAAACTAATCTTGTGTATGCCATTGCTTAGAAATGGAACCTAGTAGAAGGAATGGAAAATGTATAAATACACGCACTCCATGTATGGATTTCTCTCCTATGTATGCTAATTATATTGGATCTGGTGATACAACTAGTGGTGATCATCTTATAACTATACTGGGACAACTCACTCAGGATATTAATAATAACCTTTCCCATATAGAGCACCCTAATCAAAAACATGGAGGTGCAATGATAGATCTCTTCATGAGGAAATAACCACCAACATTCAATGGGAGTAAAAATCCACTGGTAGTTGAGCAATGGATATGTTCTTTAGATAAAATATTTCATGCCTTAGGGAGTAGAAAAAGTGAAAAAGTTGTCATGGTAGTTTATTGCCTCACTAGAGATGCTGATCAATGGTTGTCATTGATTCAAAACACAAAGGAAGAATATGAAGTATCAAATTTTAAATGGAGGGAGTTTAAATAGATTTTCTTAGAAGAATAATTTCCTCATGTCCGTCAACCAG
Organism: Viscum album; assembly: GCA_963277665.1. Taxonomy (NCBI): domain Eukaryota; kingdom Viridiplantae; phylum Streptophyta; class Magnoliopsida; order Santalales; family Viscaceae; genus Viscum; species Viscum album. Next base: position 1,893,616,289 of record OY728156.1, read on the forward strand.
ATATGTAAATGCAATTTGTGAGTCTGATGAAAAAAGAGGATGATAATGTTGCAAAGTATGAGGCTAACTTTACATGGATAACGAGGCATGCTGTATATTATATATGTAACCCAAGAAGTAAGATTGATTATTTCTTTTATGGGTTAATACTTTTTCTCCATCAAGAATTATTAATGCAATCTTTCTCATCATACGAAGATATTGTTTCATGTGATATCAAGATAGAAAAATAATTGTCTATGTCTTATAAGTTTAATGAAAAGCAAGAGAAGAAGAGATCTTCTGATCACTCTAGAAATGGAAATAATGTGAATAATGGAAAAGATTAGTATCCATCCTATAGTAAATGTGGGAAGAAACACCTTGGTACTATCATTAAGGGAATGGGAGTCTATTACAAGTGTGGTCAAAAAGGCCACCAAGATCGTGATTGTAAGGTGAAGAATGAATCTACCGATGTTCAATGCTACAATTATAGGGAGATAGGACATTATGCAAATGAATTTCCTAAGTGTCTGGGTATCTTACCTCATAAAAGAACCGGGGATCAAGGCCAAGCTTATGCTATCACTACTGCTGAGGTAGAAGCTCTGAATGGCATGGTGACAGGTAATTTTATGGTTTCCTCAAGTTTAGAAAATTCATTATTTTATTCTGGATCATCGCATTGTTTCATATCATCCTAGTTTTCTTAGACAATTAGATATTTCCAATTTTATTTAATAATGGATATTTCAGTTAAAAATTTAAAGGGAAGTATTATCACAACAATTTTTTGTGAATCCATTCACATTAGATCATATAAAATTTTCTTTATATGTTGATCTCATCATCATTCCCATGATTGAGTTTGATATAATCCTCCATACGGATTGGTTTTAGGACCATGATGTGATGATTTACTATAAAAAAGATGGAGGTTACAAGTTTTGATGATGATGATAAAGAATAGCTTATCTTTAGAGCAGAATCATCACCACCAAATTCTTATCTAGATCCACCCCTAGTAGCTCAACTAAATTCCATTATTGGGGATGAGGAAAATGAAATAACTATGGTTGAAGAAAGGAATGTTCAAATAGATGATTTACCTATTGTGAAAGAATATGTTTATGTGTTTCCATAATATTTACATAGACATCCTCCGGAAGGAGAAATTGAGTTTTCCATTGATTTAATTTATGAATCAAGGACCTTGTCTAAGACCCCTTATAGAATTAATTCTATTTAATTAGTGAAACAAAATATAAAAATAGAGGAATTGAGTAATAAATAATTTATTCTCCCTATTGTTTCTCCATGGGGAGCCCCTATCATTTTTGTTAAGAAAAAAGATGGATCTATGAGGTTATGTATCGACTATAGGGAGATCAATGATATACCAATAAAGAACAAGTATCCCCTACCTCGCATTGATGATTTATTTGACCAAATGCATGGATCTCAATACTTTTCAAATATTGATGTTCGGTTTGGATACCATCAATTGTGTGTGAATAAAAAAGACACTCTAAAGACAACATTTCGAACCAGGTATGGGCATTATGAGTTTACAGTAATGCCTTTTGGATTGACTAATGCACCCTCTGTTATCATGGATCTAATGAACAGAGTTTTCAAGGAATATCTCAATGATATTATAGTGGTATTTATTGATGATATCTTGGTATAATCCAAAATCTATGTAGATAATGGAAATCACTTATGCATTATCCTGAAGACTCTTAAAAGAAATGAATTATATGGGGTGTTTAGAAAGTATGAATTGTGGCATTAGGATATTTCTTTTCATGGACATATTTTCTCTAGGTATGGAATCTCTGTTGATCCTTCTATGACGAGAGAAAACCATGAATGGCCATCACTGACAAATATAACTGAGGAACAGAGTTTTATTGGTTTAGCAGGTTATTATCGACGTTTCATCCATAACCTTTCCCGATTGGCTAACCCATTAACGAAGCTCACATGTAAAGGGGTTAAATTTTTCTGGAAAAAAGAGTGTGAAGAATGTTTTGAAGAACTGAAGAGAAGATTATTCAATGCTCCTATCTTAACTCTAACATCGGGGTATGGTGGATTTTTTATTTATAGTGATGCTTCCAAGAAGGGACATGGTTGTGTCCTTATGCAGAATGATAAGGTTTTTGCCTATGCATCACGACAGCTAAAAATTTACGAGCGAAACTATCCTACTCATGATCATTAGTTATCATCTGTAATCTTTTCTTTGAATATATGGAGACACTATCAATATGGTGAAAATATGATATTTATACTGATAAGAAGAGTTTGAAGTATATTTTATCACTGAAAGAACTAAACATGAGGCAATGGAGATGGATTGAGCTACTCAAGGATTATGATTGTAAGATACACTACCACCCAAGGAAGGCAAATAAGGTGGAAAATTCTTTGAGTATAAAGGATCATGGAGTTTTGAACAAGATGTGGCTGGAAAGGTATTCTATTTTCATGGATATAGTGAAGATGGATATGCAAATTACAATGGAAGGTGAAACTTCGATACTTTTTGAAATGGTTTCTAAACAATCATTACTAGAAAGGATAAAGAGTTCTCATACTAATGATGAAGAATTTAAAAAGTAGATTAAAGATAGGAATGATGGGATATTGAGTGACTTTGTGTATGAAGATGGGATTTTAGAATTTGGGAAGAGACTTTGTGTTCTTGATATACCTAATCTAAAAAGGTATTTGTTGGACGATGCTCATAGTTGCAATTTCTCTATACACCCTCGGAGCACCAAAATGTATAGAGATTTTAAGGAACATTTATGATTGGACATCATGAAGAGGGAGAGTGCTGATTTTTTATGAAGATGTATGGTTTTTCAACAAGTGAAAGCTGGAAGGCAACAGCATGGTGGAGTCTTACAACCCCTTCTAATACCTGAGTAGAAATGGGATAATATTATGATGGAATTTCTCATTGGACTACCAAAGACTCCATGAAGGAATGATGGAATATGGGTAATTTTTGATCGTCTTACCAATTCATCACATTTTCTTTATATAAGAGATGATTTACCATTTTAACGATTACCATGACTATATATTAATATAGTTGTAATACTTCATGGAGTACTATTATCGATTGTTTTTTATCGTGATCCCCATTTTACATCAGGATTCTAGAAAATTCTTCAAAAATCCCATGATACTGAACATCATTTGAGCACTGCCTACCACCATCAAATGGATGGACAATCAGAACAGACTATTCCAACCTTATATGACATGTTGATATCTTTCTCACCTGACTTTCAGGGTATGTGGGATCAATATTTTCCACTGGTATAATTTTCCCATAACAATAGCTTCTATTCAAGTATTCGGATGGCACCATATGAAGGGTCAAACAGAAAGAGATGTTGGACACCAACCTGTTGGGATGATGTTGGTGAATGAAAACATATAGGACTAGAACTGGTGGAGGAAACGATGGAAAATGTGATGTTAATCCAAAACCAAATCAAAGAATATCATAGTATGAAGAAGAGATATGCCAATAATAGAAAGAAAGAATTGGAATTTTAGGTCAGAGATCATGTTTTAATGAAGGTATATCCCTAAAAGGGAGTTATAAATTTTGGTAAGAAAGCTAAATTGAGTCCCAAGTACATCATTCCTTCAGAAATTTTTGAACGAATTGGGGTTGTAGCTTACTGTTTGGAAATGTCGCCAAGTCCATCCAATGTTCACGATTTGTTCCACGTGTCATGGTTAATGAAATAAATTCATGACCCAATACATGTACTCACCTATGAAGAAATAGAACTGAAACCTGATCTTTCATATTACAAAGAGGCTTTCAAAATTCTTGATACAAGAGAACAAGTGTTAAGAAACTTGATGACTCGTCTCGTAAATGTTCTATGGAGAAACCATAAGATGGAAGAAGCAACGTGGGAACCCGAGGAACATATGATGAAGAACCACCTAAGTCTTTTCATGTAGTAATAATCTAGATATATTGAGGATGAAATTATTTTTAGGTGTGGAGAATGTAACACCCCAACCTTCCACGGTATGTTTCCCTTTGAATAATGTAATAGCTTGAATTGCACACAACATCAAGATTTTAACACACCGCATCCAATCAAACTTTCCGTTATGAATAGTAATACACAATTTTTGAAATTTTATTCATTTTATCTTTCAAAATGGAATTCATTTTTGGATTTGGAATATTGAAATTATTTTAGGTTGAATTTTTGGAACTTTTTTGATACCTTTTATATTTTGATGAATAATGAAAATTACTAAATTTTAATTAAAAACAACTTTTTTAAGAAAAATAATTAATAGTGATAAATTATTATTTTGAATGGTGTGGAAGTATAATTATATTATATTTTTATCATTTATTATAATGATGGTCATTATATGTAATTTGATATATAAATTTTACATAAACAAGTGTCAATATTTTGATAGTTATTATTTAATAAAAACACGTTTTTTGTTTTTATAACAAGAAAAAATTTAAAATTAATTTATAAAACATCTATATTTCGAATATAGAAAAATGGACTCTAAATTTTTAATCAGTAGGTACAAGTTTTTTAAATAGGTATCTCTTATTTTTAGACATTTTGAATAATTACTTCGGTACATATTTTATTTATCGTGGTTAAAGGGGTAAATCCAGTAAATAAGGTTAACAATAATATTATAATAAAATTAAATTACCATAAAACATGTCTTATTCATATATACTGATAAATATCCGACCATGGTCATCCTTGTGTCATTTTTGGTACCCCATGGAGCCACTTGTAATTGATAATGACATTATATATTAAATAATTTAAAGTTGAGACAAAAATAACAAAATAAAATATCTTTTAGTAAAATAATTTTTATATGAGGTTATATAATTGATAAATAAGACTATAAGTAATAATTAAATATATAATATTATTTCATAAATAATGGTATTTTATTTATAATTTTTAGACATTATATAATTAAATTTATTTATGTCACAATGATGATGCAGTAATTACCTTATTAATGAAAGAATCTAATAAATTGTTTTATAACTACTAAAATAAATATATTTTTCAAAGTTTTTATAACATCAACAAATTTTATAATCTATTATTTCAAATTAATGTCGATTTAATGAATATTTTTCGAAGTAATAATGATGTTATGACTTTTAGAAAAATAAATTATTAAATAATGTCAAAATTGACATAATTGAGTTTTTTAAAAAATAATATATTATTGGTAAATATAATATTCCTAAAAATTTGTGGTTCAGCCAAAGGGAATAAATAGTATTATATTTATCATTAATGAACCTACTAGGGTTCTCTTGGAAGTATATAGTATGTATATTAACCATATAATATATAAATACAAAGAGACAGTGTAAATGTCAAACTATGTAACTAAGAGTTAAATCTATAAGATATGTTTAATATATTGACCAAAACAAGTCTAAGACCTATGGTATGAGGGATTTTCGACCCACACCCACATTATACAATAAATAATAAACTATTTATCTATTATAAACCGATAATCATTCTATTATAAAATATTATTTCTTGCTTTTCATAAGGTTCCCCTCACCCCTCTTATAAAAGGGCACTCCCCCTTCCCTCAAATTCACACCTTCAATGCCTTTTTCCCTAGCCAAAAACCACCCAAATAAACTTTAAACTATCTATAATTTATCATAGAGGCCTTAATTTAGTCAAAAAGCCATCATATGGATCCCTTTTGATCAAACTAAAAGGAAGTACCCGAAGAAGAGGTAAATATCTCACCACTACTTTCATGTCCCTTTCATCTTCCAATTCCATTCTCTTTGTTGTTTTAATTCTAAAATAATTACCCTATTATATTATATATAATTTTATTTTATTATAAAAATGGTACAACCAAAAATCCTTATTATATCCATCCTTTTAATGAAATGTCACCATACAATCGTACGTACGGCTTACCGTCTCCACGTCGTAGTGTAATTGTTATTTAATACATTATTATTTGGATTGGTATAATAATTATGTGTAATTGATCTAAATCATAAATATAACATGATAATGACTTTTTACATATGATATACAATCAAATTATATATTATTTTAATATCAAAATAATTATATTGTCGTACGTGCGTACATACGGATTACCGTCTCCACGAACGTGAAGAGATTCATTCCACATCGTATCCATTCAAGAATAATATTCATTTGGTGATTAAAAATAATTTTTAAAGACTTGATATTATTCTGGATATGAATATAATACAACCCATTCGTAACAAATATGACTCACATAACAATGAATAAAAAGGAAAACGAATCCGTTAACACCCGAAACAACGATAATACAAAGTTATTATAAACAAAGAAATGTTAAGAGATCATATATGATAAAATATTAAGGTATATGATTCTTGTATAATTTAATAACTGTTTTTTCACCACTATACAGAAGTTTATGCTACTCTAGACCAAGGAAAAGTACAACGTAAGGTTTAATTTCACAATCTCTTCATAATTCGAGGTTTTTTATATGTAATTATCTATTATGACCTCTTTATCATCCACATCCATGTTTCCTAAAAATGTATTTCAAAATAGTCTTACTATTTTATAGAATATGGGTTAAAGTAATTTTTTCACGATCCCCTCCCAACAATGATGCCCCTTTTGATATGGAAATGGTGATAGGGAGATAATGACCTTCGAGTCTGGCCTCCAGTAGCCCCCAGGGTGGCGACTAGCACCAAGGGTATGAGTTTTCAAAAACATGGGAGGCATTAACCTTTTTATTTATTTAAGGTCAGGAAATATGACAATTCAACCACCAAAAAGGAAAAAAACAAGTGTATAGAAATAAACCCAATCCAATCCCACAACCATGTTTAAACAGTTCTGAAACAAGTACATGTACAATGAATCTCAAAAGTACAATACCAAAAGAATCAAGAGTACAACAAACTGCAACAACTCCAACTGTCTTGACTACTAGGGTCTCACATGGCCCTTGTAGTCCTCTTAGAAACCTGAAAGTAAACGTAGGGTGATCATACAAGTATACTCTGTAGGGAAACCTAAAGCCTTCATGCACAGGTGGGGAGATATCCTAATGTCCTGTGAGAACAATAGAAGAAACCAAAACATAGAAAAAAAATTCTATACACCCAACCTCACCATCCACACTCACCAAAACACAAAACAAAAGGTAGTAGTATATAAGAACAATTATTGGGTACCCTGAACCATTTCCCACTAGCTAGCTACTCTTCCTAACGGTGAAGGTCCTGACGCTGCTACACTCTTCCTGCCTGCACACACCTAGGCCTCAAGAACCACATATCATACCCGCACACACCTATACCTCACAAATCACATATCCCGCCCACACACGCCTGAGCCTCAAAAACCACATATCCTACCCACACACACCTGGGCCTCATCCCAAAGATTCTTGGGAATAATACACCTTTCCTGAAGAGTCTTAGGCTGAAACTACCCCAATCGAAACCTACCTGAAGAGTCTTGGGTATAAGGTCGCCTCAAGACACCATAGCCTATGGAATAAGGAGCAGGAAGGAGGTAGTAAATAAGGGGATTACACCCTCTCCCATAAATTGGGAGTGTTTAGCACTATGTGGTCAACATGGATGGGGTGGGACAAAACACAAATATATATATATATATATATATGCCAAACACACAACCCAACCTATGTCTTCTACATAGAGAAACTAAGCACGTGCCTTGCCACTGCCATGTCGAATCATGCATACAACAAACAACCTCAACCACATTTATGTTTTCATGTTTCAACAGAATTAGTTTATTAGTTCCTGAACTACTAGGAAAGTAACCACAACTAACCATACAAATCGTTCGTAAAACATATCCCTGCCAACCACAAATCAAGTTAGGAAAAACACAAGCAACACAACAAGTCCCTTATTATTAACCAACCAGCCCCATTGATTATTATTCCCATTACATTACCATACCCCACCATTCATTAACTCTTCCTCTTTCATTTACTATTAACAAACCATAACTGCTGCCCTACTGCCATTGTAACCACATCTCCACAACCGTATCACAAAACAAAGCTCGTGCCACATCATTTCCTCTTTAATATCATTTACCGTAGTCCCTCTTCCTATCCTACTCGTAACAACTCAGGATTCACCCCCATTCACACATGACGTAACCAACCCAAAACCCACATGTTAATTATTCCATTTTGTTCAACCGGGGTGATCACACAAGGGTTCCTGATTTTAATTAGCCAACATTACGTGATTAACCAATTTCCATATTACACAAAGTTTCTATCCAAAAAATGGTCTAGAAATATAGGGAAACATTTAATTGCGAAAGAAAATGTTCCCAATGACCATTATTTTCAGTAGGCATAATCCTATTAAATTGACAAGATAATATCACAGAATATAAATAATGTAACTGCATTCACCAACTTCCGATCCCCGTTACATAATATATTTAATATCTTTATTAAACCAGTCCAAATGTGTTTCACATGAACAAGAGTACACCCACCAAAAATGATACACAATTTAAAGAGATGAAGGTAAGAACCCTACCTCAATCGGTTCTGATCACAATGCTCCCCCATATCTACTATAGAAGACGTCCGTCGGCGCTGGTCGATTCTATAAAAACCTAGAAAAACCTCCTTGGGTGTAATATAGGAAGAAAAAGATAAAGGGAAGACTGCAGATCGAACCTCAGAAGTTCTTCACCGTTCGATAAGATCACATGGCAACTGACAAATCGTAATTCAGAGCTCGGACGAAGAAGTTATGGAGAAAAAAGAGATTTGGAGCCTCTCAGGAGAGCTCTGCTCGAAGGAGAGAGGAGGAGAGGAGTGATTTGAAAAGAGGAGAGGCCCCCTCATTTTATAGGTGAGAAAAACAAAAGTAAACGGCGTGTACTTCCTAGTACATGGTGTGTACTCAGCCATTTAACACTGTCACCACGTGACTTCCAACACGGCCTTCATCACGGAACGAGACCATTGACTGGTCATCACATGGTTTGAGTGTAACGCGTACGCGGGGAAGAAATACACGACGTGTAGTATGGGCTTCATGGTTTGTACTCATTTATTTCACATGGCAAGTACATGGCCTCAACACGGGGTATACCCGACAAGGTGGTACACGGCGTGTACTCACACTACACGACGTGAAGTTACAAAATTCTTGAAAGTGAGGGAATTTCCTTTTTACCCTCCAGGACACTTCATGACCTTCTCTTCAACAAAGGAATGGGCCGGAGAGGTCTGGGACATTACATTAAATACCTATTAAAACATTCTCATCCTCGAGAGTTAAAAAAACCAAACCAGAGAAACCCATCAAGATACCTCTTTGGGCTCTTGTTATAACAGGAACCCAGCCAACAATCCTAATCATATGTGTTAGGAATTAATTCTCCTATGTCGATATATTATCTGCTTTAGGCAGCACTGACTCACCTTCACTGGTTTAATCACATCCAAATTAATGCGTCTCGATATAGAATTGGTTCTTCCCACTTCCATATATTTGGATTTTTCATCTTACACTACCCCCAACACCGTACAATCGACACACTATCCGAGCACGTGGCTTGGAGAAATTCCTTCTCCCATGTCGAGATATTATCTGCTTTATGTGACACTGACTCAACTGCACGGGTTCAATTGCATTCGCATTAATGTGTCTTCATTAAGATCAGGTTTTTCCCTTTCCCTACACGTTCGGACACGTTACACACTTCCAGAGAACAGTAAAACAAAATGTCTCACAACCAACAAGCCAAGAACTCCATATATCAAAGGTGTAGAGCAAAACATCAAAACAAAGCTCAAAAGAACAACCAAAACACAAGTCAAAACAAATTTGGTTTCTGAGCTTGCATCTGGGCCTCCCGCTCCCAAGTTCTCTCCTCAAGGACGCCATGCCTACACAACACTTGAACCATGGTGATGGTTCATCCATTGAGCACCTTGTCTTTATGATCCTCAATTCTAACTGGTCATTCCACAAAGGTTGCGTCGTCTCCCATATTTAACGCTCCCCAGTATATAACATGAGAGTCGTCGTGTAAGTACTGACTAAGACGGGATACATGGAAGACGTTATGAACCTTCTCAAAATGAGGTGGCAGGGCCAGCTGATATCCCACCTCGCCGACTCACCTCAACACCTCGAAAGGTCCGATGAACCTAAGGGAGAGCTTACTCCCCTTCACAAACCTATGCTTCCCCTATTAAAGGGAAACTTTCAAGAAAACATGATCCCCCACCTTGAATAAGGGCATCCTCTGATGATCGGCATAAGACTTTTTTCGGTCCTGATCCACTTTAATCCTGTCACGCCAAAGCTGGAATTTCTCTGTGGTGCTCTGTACTACCTCTGGCCCAAGAGGAAAAGTCTCTCAAACCTATGCACATGAAATGGGTGAATGACATGGTCTTCCCTACAAATCCTCAAATGGTGCCTTACCGATAGTATAGTGGAAGATATTGTTCTAGGCAATGTCTACTAAAGGAAAGTGTCACCACAATGATCCTCCAAAATCGAGAATGCATGATCACATCATATCTTCTAATATATGGATAGTCCGCTCTGTCTACCAATCGATCTAGGGGAGGAAAGCAGTGCTAAGGCGCATCTGGGTTCTGAAAGCATGATGTAACCCCCTCCAGACTCGTGAGGTAAACCGAGTATCCCGATCTGATATAATAGTCTTCGGGAGTCCATAAAACCGCACCACCTCATCTATGTACCTCTGTGCTAATGAATTCAATGGGCCTGACTCCTTAATTGCTGAGAAGTGAGTTGATTTCATCAGCTGATCCACCACTACCCAGATTGCATCATAACTACCCAGAGATCTGGGTAATCCTATGACTAAGTCCATTGATATGTCATCCCACTTCCACTCGGGGACATCTAAAGGATTAAAGAAACCACTAGGAACATGGTGTTCATCCTTCACTTACTTACACACTAGGCATTTAGCCACAAACTTTTCCATTTCCCATTTCACCCTGGTCCACCAAAACTATTCCCTCCAGCCTCAGTACATCTTTGATACTACCAAATGCACTTCCAAGGATGAGCTATGGAACTCACAGAGAAATCACACATTCATCGCCTCTGGAACAAACAACCTTCCATGAAAAAGAATCTGATGACGGCCATCCTCTGACCATCCTTCTGGAGCGTTTTCCTGATCGATACGATCCCGCATTACATCCACATCGGAGTCTCCCCACTGAGACTCTTCCACCTGCTGAAACAAGGAGTAATGCACCATCATTTGAAACAAATAGCCTCTAACATATTCTACCCTTGCATCCAAGTGCAAGGAAACCAACTCTCCCATCGCTTTCCAAGCATCAGTGGTTTCTTGAACGACTTCCTTAAGTGACTTCTTTCTTGGGGAATCAGTCACAACATTTCCCTTACCTTTAGTGTAAGATATCTCAAAGTCATTTTCTTGGTGAAAATCGACCCATCTCTGCTTCTGTAAGTACAGGTCACGCTGGGAGAAGATATAACATAAGCTTTTGTGATCTGAAAAGACCACAAAGCCCTCCCTAAAGAGTTAATGTCACCAAAACCTCAGTGCGAAAACTACTGCTACAAGCTCTAGGTCATGGGTGGCATAGTAACACTCATCAGGGCACCACTTGCTAAACCAATAACAGATCACACCCTTCTTCTGCATCAGCACATTCCCCAATCCAAGGCCAGAAGCATCACAAAACACCTCGTACAACAGCCCTTCCTCTGGAAACCTGAGTACAAGAGCACTGACCAACTTCTCCTTCAGGTAGTAGAAAGCTTCCAGACATTGCTCGCTCTAAAGGAAGACCTGGTTCTTCCTAGTCAAAGCTGTCAATAGAACATCAAATCGAGAGAAGTCCAAAATGAACCTCCAATAATAGTCTGTCAATCCCAGGAAACTGCAAACTTCTTTCCTGCTCTTGGGTGTCGTCCAAGAAACAACTACCTCCACCTTCGATGGGTCCACTAACACTACATGCTGAGATACTACGTGCCCAAGGAAGTGTACTTCTTGGGTCATGAATTTACACTTCAACAATTTTCCATAAAGCTAGTGGTGTCGAAGGACCTCCAAGACTACCCTGAGATGCTCAATGTGCTCCTCCTCTGATTTTGAGTAGATCGGGATGTCATCGATAAACACAACGACGGACAAATCTATAAAATTTCAGAATACAAGGTTCATAAGTCCCATGAACATAGATGGTACATTTGTAACTCCAAAATGCATCACTATAAACTCAATGTGCCCATAAGTGCACATGAAAGTCGTCTTCGAGACGTCACTGTCCTTTACCATTAGCTGATGATATCCAAATTGTAGACCAATCTTAGAAAACCAACCTTCTCCCTTTAGCTGGTCGAATAGATAATCTATCCTTGGGAGGAGGTATTAGTTCTTGATCGTTTCATGAATCAACCTTTGGTTGTCTATGCATAGCCTGAGACCAGCATCTGCCTTCTTCACGAAAAAAACTGGAGCACACCATGGCGACACACTGGGTCGATTAAAACCCTTCTTCATCATATCGTCAATTTGAATCTACAACCCCCGCAACTCCAAAGGTACCATCTGATAATGGGACATCGAGATTGGATGGGCACCAGGCTATAAGTCTATTCTGAAGTCAACGTCACGTCGGTGGTTTAGAGTCACAACCTCCTCGGAAAAAACATCTAGGAACTCCCCAACAACCTCTGGAATATCCATCATATCTGTATCAGTTGGAACCACTGATAACCCACCTAACAGGTAAAGGAGAGGCTTCACATGCAGGCTTCCCACCTGATAGCTCCTCTCGCAAAAAAGTTACACGCTGCACATGCACGTCGGAGAACACGAACCTTCTTTGGAAGCAGTCGATAATAGAACTAATAGAAAACAACCAGTCAATGCCTAGGATGACACTTTATGGCTACATCTGTAGAAAAATAATGTCCCCACTAGATCGATGTGGTTCCAACGTCAGCCCACATCCCCGAAAAACACATGATACACTTGTCTAACCTCCAACTGGTGTACTCAGCACCAAGGGTATGGGATGTCTCTCTATATGCAGACCCAAAGCATGGGCTAGATCAGGTGTAACAAAGGAGTTTGAAGCTCCTGAATCGAACAAAGTAGAAATAAGAGTGCTTAACAAAAAAATCGTACCTCGCACCAACTTTAATCATTCTGGAGATGCCAACTCTGCTACGTGAAACTGTCCATGACCAGCTCCTCTGCCTCTCTGATATCGACCACCTCCCTGACCATTCCCTGTTCGAGGTCCCTAAGGAGCACCCTAAGGTTGGCCTCCTCATGTAAAGTCTTCCATCAGAGAAGCAAGGTCCTGCTTCTACTGGAAGGGCCTCGCCGGCCACTGGTTCTTTTGAGGCGGGCGCTGAACCTACCAACCTTCATAGTACTGAGCTCGGGTTGGGCACCGACTCTTGATGTGCCTGAAACCTCCATAAGAGAAACACTTTAGTCCTAGACTCGTGAAAAATGGACGAGGACCCAATGATCTAAACTGGAACTGCTGGGGTCTGCTCCCCACTGGCCTGAATCTGGAGGGTCCCGTCGTAGTAGACCTGCTGTGGACTACCTTTCCCTTCAAATAAACTGGCGAGATCCCCTATCATGGTGCACCTCCCTGAGCGTGTATCCTCTCTACGACCTCTGCCTTCTTCTTTACTACCAAGTACATCAGAAGGGTAAAGGGGGTTACAACATACTGAAGCGAAGGACAAAGAGCCTCCTCCAAACATTTCACTAGAGCCTCCTCATCCGGAAAGAGATTTGGAGCACTGTGTAGGAGATCCTTGAACATGATCCCATACTATCTTACTGACATACTCCCTTGTTGGAGGGAGAGTAACTCCTGTCGCTTCTCCACCTTGATCATGGAAGAATGGAATTACTCTCTGAATTCATTCTCAAAGTCATCCCACGGAACCTCTGCCTCTGTCCTCTCTCCGAGGTAGATCTTCAAACACTGACGTGCCACACCTCTCACCTGACATACTGCTAGGGGAATCCAGTACTCCCTCAGAGCACTGATCAAAGTAAAAGAGATCGCTATCTCATCAATCCACCCCTCTGTCTCTATATCTGAAGTACTACCCTCGTACTTCTTTAGCGTTTGTCACTGGAAAGAATGGAGATTCATATACCACTAGATATATTCCTCCTCTCGGTCAATCCTCAATTGATCGACCACCTAAATCTGTTGGGCCTCGGTTGTCTGATCCACCCGAGGACAACGTCCAGGTGCCATAGCAGTATGGTAAACAATGTTCTCCTAAGCCCAAGTAGTAATGAAATTTCTCAAGGTCTCATTTTATCACTTTATTTAAATTTCATTCAATGAAAACCCAAATCAAGTAAAACACAATCATGATGATGCATGTACCTTCCCATGGGTCTCTACCCTACATGAAATGTAGTCTCACATGGTCGTTCGGTAAGCTCAGAGTCCTTGCATCAGATCACCGGGGGCCCTAAAATCCAGTTTCCTAGTCTGTCTTCCTTGGCCTATGTCACGCACCATGATCAACCAACACTGTCGCCCTACCATCCCATGCAATTATAACTTTTCCTAACTACAGGATCCATATTATCTCTCAACCTAACTATGATACCATTTTTTAATGACCCTCTTCCATCAGTGATGCCCCTCTTGAGCTGGCAATGGGGAAAGGGAGGTAATGAACCCCGATTCCTGCCTCCAGTAGGCCCGAGGTGGCGATTAGCACCAGGGGTATAAGTTTTCACAAATATGAAAGGCATTACCCTTTTTATTTTTTTGTGATTGTGAAATAGGAAAATTCAACCACCAAAAAGGAAATGAAAAAGTTTATATAAATAACCCAAACCAATCCCACATGCATGTTTAAACAGTTATGAAACAAGTACAAGTACAAGAATGCTCAAAAGTACAATACCAAAAGAAACAAGATTACAACAAACTACAACAACTACAACTATCTCAACTAGTAGGGTCCCTCATGGCCCTGGTAGTCCTCCTGGAAACCTGAATGTAAATGAAGGGTGAGAATACAAGTATAATTAGAAGGAAAACCTAAATCTCTCATGCACAAGTGGGGAGACATCCAAATGTCCCGTGAAAACAACAGAAGAAACCAAAATATAGAAAATAATTCTATCCACCCAACCTCACCAGCCACGCTCACCAAAACACAAAACAACAGGTAGTAGTATATATGAGAAAGTATTGGATGCCCCACACCATTTCCCACTAGCTAGCTCCTCTTCCTAATTGTGAACGTCCTGATGCTACCACACTCTTCCCGTCCACACGCACCTGGGCCTCAAGAACCACATATCCTGCCCACACAGGCATGGGCCTCACAAACCAAATATCCCTCCCACACTCACCTGCGCCTCAGAAACCAAATATCCCACCCGCACACACCTGGGCCTCATCCTGAAGATTATTGGGAATAGTACACCTGCCTGAAGATTCTTGGGATAAAACTACCCCAATCGAAAGCTACCTTAAGAGTCTTGGGTGTAAGGTTGCCTCAAGCCATCACAACCTATGGAATAAGGAGTAGGATAGAGCCATTAACTAAGTGGAAAACACCCTATCCCATAAAATAGGAGTGTTAGGCACTAAGTGCTCAACATGGGTGGGGTGCAAAAAAACAGAAATATATATATATATATATAAATATATATATATGTGCCAAACACATAGCCCAACCTATGTATTCTACACAGAGAAACTGAGCATGTGCCTCAGCACTGCCATGTCAAAGCATGCATACAAAAAACAACCCCAACCCCATTTATGATTTAATGTTTCAACATAATTAGTTTATTAGTTCCTTAACTACTGGGAAAGTAACCATAAATAACCTTATCAATCGTTCGTAAAACGTACCCCTGCCAACCACAAATAAAGTTAGGAGAAACATAAGCAACACCACAAGTCCCATCTTATTAACCAACCAGCCCCATTCATTATTATTCTCGTTCCATTACCATACCCCACCATTCATTAAATCTTCCACTTTCATTTATTATTCACAAACCATAACTACAAAATTACAGCCATTATAACCACATCTCCACAACCGTATAACAAATCAATGCTCGTGCCACATCATTGCCTCTTTTATATCATTTACCATAGCCCCACTGCCCATCCTTATCATAACAGCTTAGGATTCACCCCCCTTTCAAACAAGATGTAACCAACCCAACACCCAAATGTTCATTATTGATATTTTTTCAACCGGGGTGATCAAAAAAGCATTCAAGATTTTAATCAGCCAACTTTACGTGATTTACCAATTTCCATATTCCATAAATTTTCCAACCATAAAACAGTCTAGAAAGATAGGTAAACATTTAATTGTTCATGAAAAGGCCCCCAACGACCATGATTTTAAGTAGGCATAAACCTTTTAAATTCACAACATAATATCACAAAATATAAATACTGTAACTGAATTCACAAAATTTCCATCCCCATTATATATGCCAGTTATTATCCTTATTAAACAGGTCCAAATGTGTTTCATGTAAACAAGAGGACACCCAATCCACATGATGCACAATTTAGAGAGACGAAGGTTAGAACCCTACCTTAATAGGTTCTGATCACAACACTCCCCCGGATCAGCTTTAGAAGGCATCCGTCGACATCCGTCACTTCTGTCAAATCCCGAAAAAAACTCCTCAGGTGGATGCTGGGAAGGAGAGGCTGAAGGGAAGGAAACAGATCCATGATTAGATGTTCTTCCAAGTTTTTACGATCCTGTGGCCACTGACGGATCGTAAATCGGAGCTCGGACGAAGAAGTTATGGAGGAAAAGAGATTTCGAGCCTCTCGGGAGAGCTCTGCTCGAAGGAGAGGAGAGGAGAGGAGTGATTTGAAAAGGAGGAGATGTCCCATCCTTTTATAGGCTAGAAAAAAAGTTAATGTAATGTACTTACTAGTACATGGCGTGTACTCGGCCATTTCACACGGTCACCATGCGACTTCCAACACGACCTTCAACGTAGAACGCGGCCGTTGACTGGTCAACACACGGTTTAAGGGTAACGCGTATGCAGGGAGGAACTAAACGGCATGTAGTATGGGCTACACGGTGTGTACTCATTTATTTCACATGGCAAGGACACAGCCTCAACACTTTGTACACTCGGAAAGGTGGTACACGACGTGTACTCACACTACATGGTGTGTAGTTACAAAATTATGGAAAGTGTGGGAAAGTCCATTTTACCCTCCAGAACACTTCATGACCTTATTTTCGACAAAGGAATGGGCCGAAGAGGTCGGGACCATTACACATTTATACCCTTTTTTTAATTTTTATAAGATGTTTATAAGGAAATCCTTACATCGTTTTCCAAACAAGGTGCTTTTTAACCTTTTCGACAAAATTAAGGTAAGAATGTCTCTTTTTAAATTATATGGTGGGTGAGGCTATTTTATGACGTTATAAATATCATCGAAGAATCCCTTACAAGCTTATAAGAATATTCTAAAAGTAAATGTTTTTTTTTATAATTATGTGACTTTTAAATGATTTCAAAAAAGAGATATTTCTCTCAAATAGTGTTTATTTTATCTATGTCAACATCCATTGATGGATTATAAGCTTATTTAATGTTGCATTTTTATGATACAAAACATCGATATTGCATTGAAGGATTTGTGATACATTTTACTGTGGATGTGTTATTGTTATACACTTCATGGTTTATGGAGAAAGTATTGACATTTCATATGCTATTTTTAATAATAATGTTTTTGTTATTTTTAAACGTGTTCATATGAGGAATTCATTGGACCTATTAAGTGATGGGTGAAACCCGCTATATCTCCTTGAGGCATCAGTAGGTCTCAGGAGACAATCTAGTGTCTTGGAACAAGTCCTTCACAAAATCTTACTTGTATTCTTGCCACAAGGACTTGACTGTGTGGCTATCATAGTATGGAATTATGCATTCCATCATTATGAAAGTGGTTAATGAAATTTCATTTGATTATTCGACTAGTAGAATATCCATGTGAATATATAAATGCAAATATTTTGTTTTATATTTTCCATGTTATGCGGAAGATCATGTTTAAAAGGATTTTGTTTTAGTGATACATTGCCTTAAATGTTTATTCTTACTTATGAATGTTTCCTCTATATTGTTATACTAACTGAGCATCTGGGCTCACTCCTTTCTATGTTTTATTTTTTCCCTGGACGTAAAGATGTATTTTATGAATAACATGTAGGGATAGTCTGATGGGATATGAGTGTGGACTATGGAGACTATGTAGTTGTAAATTTTCAATTTTATCATGTAATGTATGACTTAGGAATGTATCTAGTGTTTCCAAGTCTAATAAACTAATCAGTCATTCGAGACATGGTCTTTTGTGATCATGCCAATGTTATGTAATATTGCACAGACTATGGGAAACTATGTTCGGGGTGTTACAACTTCTCTAAAGGGAGCTAATATGAGACACACATAAGAACTACATCATCATAATCCACCACCACTGCAAGAAAAAGTGGACTTGTATCATCCACTTAATTGAGGGTGATACTAGACAACGAATGAGTAATTGGTTCCACCCTCGTATGCATAAGTCTGTCATGTTCTTGCATGTGTTTTCTTTTCACTGAAAAAAGATAAACTGGCCCCATTAATACAGGCACACCACACTATGAACCTAAAATAGTTAATCTGAGCATTAACTATTGATAACCAATCCATACCGAGTATGATGTCATAAGGCATTGACATTGCAACCAAGAGATCCAAACCAAAAATTTCACCACCTTGAGTAAGGGAACATTGTCAGCACCAGTTGTTGATCATCAAATCTCCCCCGTAAAAGTCTCTATGTGTAGACATCCAGTCAAAAGTTACACTAGAATCTTCGAGTCACGAACAAGTGTTATGGAGGGAAAAAAGTGAGTTGAACCTAGGTCTATCAAAAACTACAGTTAATGTGGAAAATAAATATATCATACCTTTAATAATACAAGGATCCTAATGGTCATAATCCTCCATAAACTAAAACATGCATCATCCCTATCCACCATCTCCCTATGCCCATTGAGAACCATCAGGGGTAATGGTGGTAGTACCACAAACCTCCGACCACCTCATAGAACCAGACATTCTCCTCTTCCAATCACTACAACCTGATGACCACCCTTCTCTTATCTACACCTCTATGTCGGTGGTCCCACAACTATCACTTTATTAGTCATATAACGGGTCAGTAAATCTCTATCCCGATACCCCTGATCCCTACACGAGTAACTCAATATATCATTTAGCTTATTCACTCTAACTCGGGATCCCTGCATCGCTAATCCTATTTCCTAGGGTTCTCTCCTAGACTGCATGACCCTCTTGGGGTCCTTCGTATTCTATCCGCTTTCGACCACTGAAGACTCAGCTGCCTAGTGCATAGTGGTAGCTTTCACAACTATCATATACTCTTCCAGAAATCTCTTCACAAGTAGAGATCACTCCAATACTCTATAAAGAGTTATAAATCTAAAGTATATCATCTGCTCCCATATCATGTGGCATATCCCCTATTAAAAGGTCTAGTCCCCAAAGAATGTGTCCTACACCTTATCTGTGGAGTAATGAGAGAGGTCTCTAAATGTCACTGAGTACTCCACTACTATCTAGCAGACCTACTACAAATGAAGGAGTTCTTATATGTGGATTGAGTGTAACATTACTGGAAATAATTCCTCCCTGAAGAGGTTCTCAATGTATTCTCAAGAGAGAGTTGTCTCGTCATGCGTTTGGATCACTAAGCTCTACCATCTCTCTAGTGAGATATAAAGAATTCTAATGTCTATAACTATTATCTAGTTGGAATTCAACCTTATAAGGTGTAAGGTATGTGTAACTGCCTCCATCCAATCATCAACTACATGTGGGTCAGTCTCACCCCAAAAACTGGGAGGTTACTACCTATAGAACTCATACAACACACTCAACCTATGTTCATACTATACCAGTAGTGACAGAGGTAACTATTACTCGGTCGGAGGTGGTATAGATGGTACACTACTCGAAGGTGTTATCTCTAGTACGTGTCCTTATTCCAACACCTCATCAATATAAGGATCATCCTCATTATCACGCATCAGAATCCTAGTTGGCTATCAGCATGGAGGAATCCTAAAATAGATAATGATGAACCACATTCAATTGACTTTACAATGTGAGATGACTCAAGAAGGACATGAGAACACACCCAAATGGAAGAGGAATGTTCAGTTCTTCCTAAGGACCTGGAGTCTATGAGGTTTTAGGTGGTGGCTGAGGGTTTTGCTTTGCGTGATATAGTGAGATTTATGACTTCGGTTGTGACTTCTGTTTTTCTGCATTGGTCTTCATGTCTCTGCTAGTTCATGGGAAGTGGATTTCATTTTTCCCTTTGGTTGTTCGTGTCACATATGGTTTAGCACAACATCTTGTAGGTGCCATTGGGTGGGCATCCGTGATAGAGGGAGGGGTGTGATGACACACTTCATTCTGTCATTCACCATCCCTTTGATGGGTGTATGGGTACCTTTCCATGTCATTGACTCAGTGTTTTTTCAGATTTTGATTGTGTTTCATCAGGTTGACATTGATGAAGTTTTTTTCAGGCATTGTAGGGTGGGCGACTCGAAGGAGGGAAAGGTGTGATGGATCTTTTCGTCTGGCTCTCCACGACTCTTTATTGGTAGGAAAGGTGCTATGTCACGTAGTGCTTCCAGCATAGTGAAACATCTTGGAAGAGGGGGAGACACTCTATCTTGATAGATCTACCTATTTTGGGGCACTGAAAAAGGAGGTGATAAGACTTTTAATGGCTACTTGGATGTTTGTTTCGGCTTGGTCTTTTGGTCACTTTTGATCATTTTTTCACAAGGTTATTTCTCTTCTTGTAATGGGTTCCTCTTTCACAATCCTTAAATAGGGATTTCTTGTTCAATAAATGGGGATTGACCCTCCACCCTTAAACAAAATTATAAACAAGTGCACATCTCCAATCCCAAAATAAAAAAATGAAAAATCACTAAGAAAAACATGAATGAAAACACTAAGTTATCATTCATAGAGTACGACAATAAGAAGTTTGAAAGTAAACAAGGACAAAATATAATCCCACCAAAATTAAGAGTTTCCAATGTAGGTTCACAAGTTCCTGGAACTCATCTGTAGGAAAACCTACATGAATGATAGCTGTAACATAGTTTTTGTTCATTTGTTGGAGAGCACCTCATATGTATGATCAATATAATAACAACATGTACTTGGCCCACCTAGATCTTCTTTAAAGCATCAATCATCTTCATATGACATGACACGTGTGGGAAAATCCCATTCACAGGTGAGTAAAACAATACTCAGTAGGACACCCCGAAACCATAATAGAATACCACTAATAAATACATGATTTATAACAAAAAAATAAATAAATGAAGTATACCATTAATAAAATACACAATGTATACCAAAATGGAATCACATAAAGTACATAAAGGTTACATAGGTATAAGTCTAAAGCACAAAAGAAGGATTATCAGTCGCAGTCCAGATAACACCCAGATCCAATAATAAAAAGAGTTTTGATAGCACACAGAGTGTTGATAACAAACAGACTCCCAATAACACACCATAGTGATGATAAAATATATATTTTATTTGATTTATTTATCCCACATGTTATATAGTAACCAATTCATGTAGTCACCACGTCACATAGTCATCAAGTCACATACAGCTGTTGGATTTTGCACTTAGAATGCTTGTTCCAGAATAATCTACTCTTCAAGACATTAATTCATATTCCACCTTCATCAAAAACTAGCTTATAGTGTCCCTAAAGTACCATCTCATCATAAGTGTCCCAAGGCAACAAACAAATCATCAAACAGACAGACGATTTGAATTATATGGGCATTTTTGTATAACGGTTCAACATGGGTCCAGTTTGGGGTCGACCCGACCTGACCCAGTCCAGTTTGGATAGAACTAGACTGAAAAACTATGATTTTCCCACTATACCAACTGGATCTGGCTTCCTGAGCCACTGGGTCTAGCTTGTGGGGCCTTTGGAGAAGCCTAGCAACCCTAGCCCACTCTGCTCCATGCGGGCCGATTTGTTCTACTAGACACGAACTGCCCATGTCCCCTAGTCCACATAGTTCACCCTAACAATGTGGCTCCCCGCACATCTCACAATCAATCCAGTATCGTACCACATTTGACACGGCCAGCCAACCTCCTCAGTATTCTCTTCACCCTTACCGTCAGGGGTTCCTCTACCGCACCTTCGAGTTGCATCCCATCTCACCATTGTGGCCTCTTATAGTGGTCTTAGTCACCGACTGTAGCCTCCAAAACCATGTGAACCAATTCAGTTCTGCCTATACAGTGACCTAATTTTTCCACCTTCCACCCTACTAGTAGCTCGTCTCCACCTCGCACTCCTGTTGGACCGGCCTCACCAGCCTAGTCCCGCCCTCTCCATTTGCTGCAAGCCGTTGTCCTGCCTTGCACCACAACCTTATGATTTTGTAATTCTCCACCTCTCTTGAACCACAACACACTTCCATATTAAATTATCTATTTAATCGTGGGGCCAAATACATTTATCTTGGATCGTTTCTCCATGGATTATGGGTGCAATGGTCAATTGTGTGCAAAGTGGTTTCCACGGTGAATAACACATTAAGAACACGATAGATTGAGTGGGAAGAGATACATCACATGAATTCCCAAAGATAAGATCATAGCCTTTTTCATATTATCCTTGATCCGTTCATGTCTAAAGGTTTAATGAACAACAAAAACAAATAATCACAAAGATCTATCTCTCCTTTTAACCCCTGAAATAATTGTACATACCACAAGAATGGTCAAACCGTAGATTACCTTGTTCATTGGTTGGTCTATATTAATAATAAAATCTAAAAGGGTAATACGAAATCACATAGTGTTCAATAACCTACTTTAGGATTTGATAATTCTTTGATGAATAATGGAGGTTTGTGTCTTCGTCAATGCTCGATTAGTCAGTGTTTTTCATCGCATGTCGGAGAGGTTTCCATATTCTTACTTTAGAGGAGTTCGAGGGTTATGACGATAACCCTGAATTTTAATTCTAAGGATTATTAAAAAGGGAAACTTCCACTACATCATGATGTATCATTAAATAAAATAATCATGATTTATTTTATTTATTTTAACTTCCAAAACTTCTTTTCACATTTGACCAGCGCTGGTTGATGTAGGTCCCCACCTAATGTAAAGTTTCTAATCCGAATGCAATGGTGCCCTTAGATTTCTGATATGGGGACCCATTTATTATTTCATACACATTTTCATGAATCTCTCTCACATGAGATATTAAAAATATTAACATTTTTCAAAAAACTATTCCTATCACAACAGACATCGGAATCACAAGCTGTCTCAGTGTCGGGTCTCGATCTTTTCCCAATTAATTTATAAAATTAAATACATAGATAATCTTTGATATTACAAAGAACTCAAATTTAGTGTATTTTTCTTATAATAATAGTTAATAGGAAACTATAAATATGGAACAGTATTATAATCTTTATGTTATGCCTTGTATATCACTACTATGCTAGATGGAGGCTAGTGAGTTAGAGTTGTTGGGAACGAGTATCGTGAAAGAGACATCAGATAAATTGTAGTTGATTTAGAAATGTAAAACTATGAAATATAGTTAGAATAAGTCATATTATGATAGATGGAGAATACCCCTAGACATTATATAGGGTGATCTTGTATTCCTTCAAGAATCACCAATGATGGGTCACCCTGGGATACACAGACAGGGCATGATGGCACCTAGGTTTGTTGATCCTTTTGTGTTTGTGTAGAGAATCCGGACGGTGGTGTACCAATTAGATCTTACATAAAATTATGGGTCTTTGCATGATGATTTACATGTTACAATTTTAGATTCAAAATGGGCCTAGATACCATGAGAGAGAGGGTGAATCAGATTATGGATATTTTTTCAAAATTATTTTTCCCCACTAGATCTTGAACTTGTAATTATATTGGTCACCTTGGATGCACATACATGTTAATGATGATGTTATTATTTCATTCATTATATGATTATGATACATAGAATGTAATGCGGAATGATAGAACAATGACACAATTATTTTTACTTGGATCATCCTCAGAGGGATACATCTAAGTATCATACAACAGAAACATGCTGATTGTACCAAATTCACTAAGCCTCATTACCAATAATGATGGTTTGGGTAGATGGAATCTATACCTAGGGTCACTACCTTTACAGAGTTTAGGGACTTATCACTACATTTCCAAGGGTCACTCCCTATGTCTCTTCCTTTATCTCATTGTTGGTGTGAAGGATCCTTGTCTTCCTCTTACATCACTCGCTACACTTAGTAGGGATCCACTAATATTTTCTGGGCTTGTAGGTCCCTTTATTTGAATGAAAACATGTATCCACAATTATAAATAGATGCTCTTTTGATGTTCCAATTTAATCCACATATGAATACCTATTTACCATATATGTACTTGGGAACTCCAAATCATTCATGCAACCCTTAATACACCTTGCGAGAAATTTTTCAATATTGCTTGGAAAACCCCTTATTACACTATACTCCCTTCTTTTGTGAAACTTAATTCTTGTGTGAAACATCCTTATCTTGCACGAAACTCTGATTTTTTCACACAACTCTCTTTGTCCTAATTTTTTACATGATTTAGTCTTCTGATTTCCACTGAGTATTCATCTCTTAAAATGAGGGTGGGGGTCCCCTCTTATTTATAGGAATCATAAACCCCTACGTAGAATATTTGATGTATCATGTATGACCCCCTCCGATCTTGGAAATCAAAATTGAAGTTGCATTGGCTAAAAAAACTTGTTTTATACAACATCATATTTCTTGAAGAGTACAGATATTTCTCCAACATCATTCTTTTTCCATATTTCAATGTTCAGGCCATGCATTTGTTTTTCAGGGTTCCATGTCACATTGTTTGTCAACAATACCTCTAGAACACCACCAATGAAAATGGAAACCCTCTTTTTTATCAAACACAATCATCCAAAAAATGATTCAATGTTACCTTGAGGGATTTTTAAAATATACCAAATATAGTTGTACCACCACAACCCTTTTCATGTGATCTAGGTGGATGAAGTTGATCTTGAGGTAGATGCATCCTTTGATGACCATTTGATTTGTGTGTTGGATCTCAATGAGAATGTGTTGTGGAGAAAGATCATGATGATATTTTATGTTTTAGAAAACATGGACATGTGTAGGAGGAACTCAAAAAAGGGAAGAATATATGATTGAATAATGGCATGATTTTTTTGTATTGGAATCATTGTGATGCTTGGGAGTGCAGTTCAAGGAAGAGCTGTTATAAAGTGGATAGATTGTAAAATCTTGATTTTTTATAGGGTTTTATCTATCATGTTCATAGGAACTATTTTTTTATTATGTTTTTTAATTTTCATTTTCTTATGCATTAGAGTATGTTTGGATGAAAATTGAGAAAAAATGGAATCAAATGGGTAGTGAATTGTTGGCGCATGGTAAGAGCAAACTGTGCGTCCAAACCTAAAAATCATGCAACCCTGGACAATTAGGGTCCACAACACTGTTGTATGTATTTTGAAATAGTCTGTCCTAGACAAAGAAACCAAGCAGCTCAAAAATAATAGGATCACCGTTGGAACAGACTTTGGGAAAACCGTGCACCCATATATAGGAAACAATGTGAGGGAATTAATTAAGCCTGAAAATTATTTTCTAAACTCCCCAAACTATGATCAGTCACCTATTTCGACCCAAATTCAACCCTAGGAGGTTTTTCATGATTTGGGATCTCTCCAGATTATTTACATGTGCAAACGACCTCTGTTATTTATTTATCGAAACCCAAAATGAATATCAATGAATCTCCTAATAAGTGGATATTGTACCATTTCTTTCACGTTCATCCTTCATTGTTATCTCTTTAATTTAGTGATAGTAATCAAATATTTTTACTAGATCAAGATCAAGATATAATAAAGTCATATATAGTCCTTTTTATCAATATCCAGATCAAAGATATCTTGAATTATTTAGTTTTGATTTTTGGTTATAGATCTAGATCTGATCTATATTGTTTTTCAGTTCAATTTTGGGGATTTACATTGGATGATTAACGTTCAAATATTTGAAATAGGTGTACTAGTATTCAAATCCTATAGTTGTGATTTTTATTATATGTATGAAAATAATAGAATTAGTTGGATTTTTTTGATATTGGAGATCTTTATTAAATTAAATAATTTGGGTGAATTTATTAATAATGGAATTATAAAATTGTGGGATTCGGGAAATATTATATGTGAAATTAATTATATGATTTAGAGATTCTTATTTGAGATAATTAATTGTAGAATTAATTATGTAATATAGGAATTTTGAATTGAATAATTAATTGGTGAATTAATTATGAGATACTGACGTTGTGTATTATATAATTCATCATGGAATTAATTATGAGGTGTTGTAATAGTTGAGATTGATTTAATTAATTTTTGAATTAATTACTGGTAAATGTCTGATTAATTAATTGTCAAATTAATTATTGAGAATTATTTTTATAATAGAATTATTATTGATTAATCTTCATTTATGTGATATAATGATATTTTTATATCTGTGATATATATATGATATATGAATATATAATTGTTTGATAAATGTGTGGGACATGGTTTGTTGTTTCTGATGCCCACATGAGTGGGACATGATCTGTTTAATCTGAAGCCCATAGTGATAATTGATTGATAAATGTGTGGGACATGGTCTGTTGTTTCCAAATCCCATGTGAGTGGGACATGATCTGCTGATTCTGAAACCCATAGTAATAATATTTTTAATAAATGTGTGTGGGCCATGGTTTGCTACTTAGAAATCCAACATTAGTGAGACATGGTCTTCTGATTCCAAATCCCATTATGATAAATCTATGTGGGACATGGTATGCTATTGCCAAATCCGATGGGGTCCTAGGCATGAAAACCTAGACTCAAAACATTGGTATTTGATAATGGTTCTACTTGGCCATTTTAATTAATTGTGAATTGATAATGTGAAATGGTTTAGACATAAGCACGAGTTAAAGTAGGAATTGAGGTATGAGTGTCCTTAAGAACACTAAATTTGATGTCGTTAAATATAGAATATTTAATAATATGAAAATTTATTTATTTATTAATATCACTTATTTCCTATACAATTAAATACAATGTTATTGATTGGATTTATATTAAACACCATTGCTGGTGGCCTACTGAGTTTCTCTCAAACCATTCTTGGGATGATTGAATGGTACACAAATAGATTTTAATGTTATAGGGCAGGTTGAGGGAAAATTCTTAAGGAATGATTTCTAGATGGGAATGGATATTGGATGGATGAACCATAAGTGGATCAAGAACAACCTGGGATTAATCAATGTATTTATTTGAGTTTTTATTTTATATTCTTGAAACTTACATTAGCATAGAATGTTTTCTATTTCAGATTGATAATTTATTTCCTCTTTTAAATGTATTGAGATATTTGAATTTTTGTGAGTATATATTTCTTCTTATATATTTATTATTTAAATTGGTGTAATATTATAATCAAATAGTGTATATTCTCTTCAT
Organism: Viscum album; assembly: GCA_963277665.1. NCBI lineage: Eukaryota > Viridiplantae > Streptophyta > Magnoliopsida > Santalales > Viscaceae > Viscum > Viscum album. The sequence continues at coordinate 1,893,644,123 of OY728156.1, forward strand.
GAATTACTTAATGGACCCTCCCTGCTAGTCAGCAGCCTCTGGTGTATGGCGTGATTCTCTTGATGTCACATGGCGATCCAACTCAGGGAACAGGCGTATGGAACCTAGGTCTGGATGTTATAGTCATTAACATCCTAGGAACCCTATTCAATCAAAAAAATTCCTTAATATAACGTACCTAATTACATTTTTGATTACAAATATGTCATAAATCCCCAATAATATTAAGTATAATTAAATCTAAACCTATATTTAAATAGTTTATTATTTATTAAATATGAACTTAATTATGCCCAAACATACTCCCACTATCCATATATATATATATATTATATTCTACCTATAATATCATTCCAAGATAAAAAAACACTTTAGTGATATGAAATAAAATTTATTATATTTTATTAGAAATATTATTAAAATTAACTATATCAAATATGGTATTCTATGTGTTTGGAACATTTCCTTTTTGAAAATATCATTTTATTAAAATTATCAAATATCGGTGTTGAGGACACAGTAATACATATTTTAACAAAAATTATGATAAAAATATTATTCTAGATAATCAATTTTATCCAAATCCCCTTCTCAAATTTCTTAATAGAAATTGATGAGTCATAAAACGTGTATATACAATTAATATTCTGATGGGAATAATAGTTAATCATTATTATAAAAAAATTCTATTATCGCATAAATCAAAAGAGATAAACATAAAATTATTTTACATAGACTCAATTGATATTGATATTACCCATTAAATTTAAAACCATTAATGTGTGACTATTTACAAGATCTCTTGAATATAAACTACAATCTCAATTTATTCTTTTTTTGAATTTGGACTCCTATATTTTTATATAACCTTATATAATTTACATTTTAAATCACATAACTTTCTTAAATGAATAATCAATTTCTATGAAATACATTCCTTATATAGATATTCCATGGAATTTCAAAAACTCCTTCCGGTATATATATTTTATAATCAATTCATATTTATTTATTACTCTCTCAATTTCTTAAAATCATATATTTTAATAATTTTTATTGTCTTCTTGATGAAATAGTGTGAAATAGTAAAACAATATTTTTTTCTTATGGTTTGAACTTTTAACTACATGTATTTTCTAAAAAATCATTTTACAACATGGTCATCATATGTCGAGTTCATATTAATATTAAAAAAATATTGATAATAGAAAATAAATATTCTTGGAGTTTAATAATATTTTCATCACATTTCCATATATGATTATAAGATATAATTCATGAAAAAAATTCTCCTAAAAATCATGTTATAAAACTAATCCAATCACAAAAAGTGTGTATAAAAAATAACTTATGTAGTTTAATTAAAAAATAATTGGTTTCATTATCTTCCCAATAGAATAGTCCGATAACACACAAATTTTGACAGGTTCGTCAAATGTTTATGTTTCCATGCTAGAAATGTAGTAACTCTATAGAACCATTAATTAAATGACAAAATAAATCTACAAACATCTATTTTTCCCTTTCTGAACACTCAAATATTTACAACATTTGTAAAACATAAAATTGATGTCATATCTATCATAGAATAAATTAATTTATATCTATTACCAATTTTATATTAAGGAAAATTCTAGTCTCACCATGTTTTTTAAAATATTCCATGATATTGAAGATCATTCTCCTTACCCAGTCATATTGAGTATTTGAGATTACAAACTATATACCCAATCATATTTAGTACTAGAGTGTAGAATATGATTCTTTTAGTCATTTTTCATCTAATGCATTTGAAACGTTAAATGAGTCACTCCATGATTCAATAATAACCAACATTAACTTGTTGAACAATTATAGAACTTGGATATTGAGGAAAGAACTGTTATTAAACAACGAATGTATCTTATATAATTTTAATATATTTTGAATATTTATTAAGAACTTTTTTAAAATAAGATGTCATATATTCAACATATATTATGCTTGTATTAAAAAAGGATTGATAAAAAAATTTATCTAGATAATGATACTGATGTTATCTGCAACATAAGATTTTAACTTCTGAGATTCATGAATTATTAACAATTTAATAAGGAATTTTATTAAATGGTATCCCAGTAAAAATATGACTCATTTTTTAGAATTAATCATTTCTATTAGTGGAACAAGAAATATATATTTCACTATGAAATGGTTTTCTTTGGAATTTCTCTCACCACATAATAATTTTGGTAAGGCATCATCATAATCATATCATATATGAATCCTGGATAGTATTGTGGATAACACATTTTCAAATCCATCATATAGATAATCCCAACATTATTTCTTTAGTAACCTAATCCTATTAGGGTCTCATGGCAAGTTCATCCAAAAAACAAACACAAATATAGTCCAAAAAAGGAATTCTAGGAGTACCCATATTTTGCATGAACAACCCATTTACATTCTAATATCACCTCTCTTTTCATTCCTTACACATGATAATCTAGGGTCACCCATCATTAGCTTGACCTACCCCGTTGGATGATCGATGTCCGGAAAAGTGTCACTTTGGAAAGAAACACATGCTCAGAATTATAATGGGATTTTAACTCGACATCATATCTCAGGATATTCCTATTTATGAAAATATTCTTATAGTATTTTTTTTAATCTTATTCCATTAATGAAATCAATATGTTCACCCCATGTTGACATCTATATGAGTAAACATGCATTTAACAGCGGTTGCATTCATCAGCACTAAACAAGAACTAAAAAAGTGTACCTTTATCAGCCATTTTTTAGCGATGATAAAAGGTAAACATTATCAGGTATTTATTTAGTGATGATAAAGGGAAACCATTGTCAACAATTTTATTTAGAAAATATGAAATATACCATTTATCATCGCTTTATTTTTAGCATCGATTAAAGGTAACCTTTATCAGTGCCTTATTTTTAGAACTAATAAAGGGACCCTTTATCAGTGTTTTTTTAGAACTGATAATGGTCTCGAATAAAATGAAATAATTAAAAAATACAAATTAATATTGAGAAAATTAAAAAATAATTAAAATATTTTTTAATTAAATAAATAGTGGTAAAAATTAATTCATTTAACATACTATATATAAATTATAAATACTAATAAATAATTTATATCAAATATATAAATATATAAAATCAAATAATTAAGTAAATAAAATCTAAATTGAATGAATTAAGAATAATATTAAACATTTTATTAATTTAATAGTTATTGATAATAAATAATCTGTTTAATATACATTCATAAAATTATCATTATTAAAAATAATATACATTAAAAGAAGATATATATATATGTATAATATAATTTATAAATATGTTTTATAAAATAAATATATGTATTATTTATATTAAATAATTCATATATTTAGTGAATAATGGGTGAAAATTAGAAATTAATATGAATTAAAGTTACTAAATAATTACATCAAGTAATGGACATAATTGAATATCTTTTGATTTTTCAATTTAACATATATGAAGCTTGTGATATATGGATTTCATATATAGATATATATATATATGTAATTAATGAATTTTTATATAGAATACACACACACAAATATGAACATAATTAATGAAATCTAATATTGAAACAAGTCAACCTAATATTTTTGTTATTTAATCAAACATTAGTTTTAATTTTATAATATTATATAACAAAATACATTTAATATATTAACCCTTCAATCAGTATATTTTATTTATTTATTTTAAATTTAGGTATTAAAATTTTTTTAAAATTATTTATTTTTTTGGGAAACTAATCATATTCTATTTTTTATTTATAAGTAGTTATTTACTATATATTAATATTTCTAAAAATGTATTCATATTTATTTCATTATATATTCATATTTTTTAATAATTTATCCATACATAATAAAACTTGTCCATTTTCTAATTTTATTAATGTTTATTCATTTTTTATTATTCAATTTCAGTTCTTTTTAACATGAATAGTATAAGATTATATATTCATTAATAATGATTAAAGTTTATCTGTAAATAAGTATAAAAAATATAATTATAAATGTATATTTACTATATTTATAAATTTAGATATCCATTATTATAAATACATAAATATTATTTTTTTTAAAAAGTACTTATATATTTATAAATATATTTATATATATATAAATAATTATAAAATTATAATAAATTAATTTACATAATGAAAATATTTACTATATTTATATTTATATCTATATTTAACTTTTAATTTATATATATTTATGAAATATATATATATAATTAAATAATGATATAATGATATAAGTAAAAAAATATTTAATTATTATTTTTAAAAAAATTATTTATATAATTATTATTTATATAATTAAAAAATTATTATAAATATATATTTATATAATTACCAAATTATAATAAATATATTTACATAATGAATATATCTACTATATTTATATTTTTATTTTTATATATTTATTAAATATATATATAATTATATAAATATAAATAAGGATATAAATATAATCATATTTAGAGAATTATAATAAATATATTCAAATAATGAATATATTTACTATATTTATTTTTATATATATTTGTTAAATATATATATGTATAAATATAATAATATATATAATGATATAAATATATTTATAATTATAAAAAAATAATTATATATTTAAATAAATAAAAATTATAAATAAAAAAATAAATTATTATATAATTATATTTAAAATATTACTTTTATAATTATATTTATATATCCTTTATCAGCATAGAATATTGAGTGCTAATAAATATTATTTTTATCGTTTCATCTTTAGCAATGAAAAAGATTGTGTTTTATCTAGAATAAAATTGCTCTAATAAACAAAGATTTCATAAGGGCTTTTAAGAGATGATAAATCTCAATCTTTATCAATGCTTAAAAAATGATAATGATACCTTTTATTATTACTTATTAATTTAGCACTAATAAAATATATCTTTATTAGGGATTTTTTAGAAGCAATGATAAATGTTTTTACAATCTATTTAATAACACTAACCACGACTCAATCTTACATGATTTCTCATGATATCCATGGAAGCCACCTTTAACCATCAGACCTCATTGGTAAAAACAACCTCAAATAATGTATTAAAAAATTCGAATGGATGAATCTATGGATTGATCAAAAAAGGCTCAAATAATACAAGGATCAAATGATTCAAGGAATTTTTGCATGATATCTCTATTTCTCTTGGATGAATCAATGCATTAGTCCAAGGAATGTTAATTTTTATCCTTATCCTCAATCATTTTTCTTATTTGGTGATATCTTTTTGTGTTTTTTCATCATATCTTTTTTTTCATCATCCATCACTTCTTTCATGCTATGATGATTTTTACCTATTTTCCTCTTCACATTGTCTGCTTCCATTTAAAATAAAACAAATATTTTAATCATTTTAAATCTAATTGATTTTAACATACATTTGTTCAATGTGTGGGGATTTTTCTAGAACAAAAACAATTTTCACCTAAAAATATCCTCTTATTAAACCTTTAGAATTCATAAATTGTAAAAAAAATTCTAATATACCATTTATATTTTTTATAGAGAATTAAATGACTCAAAAACCATGGTTTATTATTTTAAACCACATAGTGCCTTGTTGTTTCTTAATTAGAAGTTTATATTTTATGAAGTTATTTTATAAATTAGATGTGATTATTTTGGGTAAAAACTATTTATATGGTTTCTACCATCCACCTTATATATAATGGAGGGTACATCAAAAGTTTTCATCAACTAGTTATTCACCAATTTACATTTCCAACATGTTGTACACATGAAAAAAAAATTTGCATGAAAATTATGTTACAAAATATGTCATATATTTCCATTTTGTTGTAGATGTATCTTTTTGATAATATGATATTAAGATTTCTATACCCCGAGACAGAGTTATTTTACTACAAGAGACCTACAAAAATTATTGTTGGATATAATCATTCTTTTTTACTTTATGAGAAGAAACTAATTGTATTAATTCTCTATTATCCAAGTAGAAATAAAAAATAATTTAACATTTATTATTATTTTTTCATTATATTTTTTTTATTTGGACTTCACATGATATTATTATCTTTTTAATTTTTCCTTCACGAATATCTCTTTTTCTTTTAATAGTTGTTCATTCTCTTTAATCGTATTGCCTCTAATATCTAGTTATGTGTATTTAATAATAATCACTTATTATAACTTTCAGGTTATCTTCTCATGCTCTTTATTTTCTTCTTCCCTTCCCTGAATAGTAGGTAGACACTCATTTATAAAATTGGATTATTATTCATTGAATTCCAATACCAATGTAATTGTTTATCCTACTTGCATTGAGAGATAAAAATAGATTTATACCCTTTCTTTTTAAAATATTCTCTATTATTTTATTTTTATCGTCATTTTTAGTGATATCCTCGTAAATATTTCTATAAATTTAAAAAATAATAATGACTCTTTCATTTGAAATTTTATTTAGAGTCTTCATCAAATATGTTTTTGAATATTCATATTTTTCCATTTAAATTTATTTACGTAAATTTATATTAATAACTAATGTTATAATTCCCATTTATGAATAAAAGAATGATTTACCAAATTTAAAGGAAAATAATATCCTTATTTTTGAAATTTTTAGTAAATGAGTATAGGTATAAAAATAAAAAATAAATTCCATTTTATTGAAGCCTTTGACTAATAATATAGATTTCAAAACCATAATGTTATCATTGGATTCATGCATTCTTCTAAATACACATTTAAAATTAATTTGATTTGAGTATTTAAGAAAAATTATAATGATTAAAGAATTATTTCTCATAATAGAATTACTTTAATCATTAAATGATTCTTTCTATAACACAACATATTTTTAATACAATCCAACATTATATAACATGTGATCATCATCAATGCTTATCCTTAGAAGATATGTTTTTTTAATATTATTATGTTTTTCTCTATTATTATTAAAATTAATGGATTTGATATATATGAACTCTTAATATTTATTTTTCTATTTTCATGGTCTTGAAATCCATTTATGTTCAACTCAATAATCACCTTTATTTATTACCATTACATCATTATTATATGAAACACTAGATCTTTGGATATGAGGAAAAGATTTATTTTAACTATTTTATAAAATTTATTCATAAAAATTATACAACTATAGATTCTAAAATTACATTAGCTTTGATGTGAATTACGCTATATACCTTATTATTATTGTCCAAAAGGAAAAAATTATTTAATTGTTTTATTTTATTTTTATTTAATTTTTAGAATGATTCTCTATAAAATTATAATAACCCCCACTATTTATGATAATTATGGTTTGTTTTCATCCTTATTAACACTGTCTCCCAAATAGCCATTATTGAAATTTATTGCTTTCTACTCATCCTCCATGACTTATATGTTTACTGTACTACTCAAAGTAGTAGTTATCCAAAATTTACAAATGTAGCCAGTATGGGATGACTTTTTGACAAATTATTTCAAGAAAAAAAGGTAGATGTATATAAGATATGGGTAATGAGTCTCAATCAAAAACATCAATAACAACTATTAGAGTGATGAATCTGATGAGGTTGAATGATTTATATAACATTCACCATTTCATGAATTTGTAGGATACCACATATCATTTTGGAGGAAATCTTTTCGTAAATTCAATTACCCATTTCCTTTAAATCATAAAAAAGTTATTTGAAAAAAAAGTTTGGTTCTCCTTATTAAAATTATTATTAACTATAAACATTGAAATTGAATATCTTATGTGTATTTATTTATTTATTCTATGAAATGTATATTTTAGGAACCTAAATGAATTTATTTTAAATGAAAGTGGATTATTGCTAATATTTTGACAAAAGATTATGAATATAGAGTTATATAGTTTATCAATATTGAATATAGCATGAAAATGACCCTTCTCAAAACCTTTTTCATTATTTTCATTCTTGTTATTCATGAATATGTAGTCCAGAATATTTGGGATACCAATTGATATGTCGTGGACTACGTTGCAATGATAATTTTAGGAATAAACATGGGAAAAATTGATTGTTCACACCGATTAGGGTGATATTACAATTTAGGGGTCATTTGAAATAAATACCAGTGTAAATGATGATGGTGATGACATGGAAGAAATTATAATGGAAATTCAAGATGACTTTCATGATTATCCAAATTTGTTTGATAAGTTAAATATTTTACCTAAGAGAAAATTTTATACCAATTATAAAAAATACCCAAAATTGTAATCTATATTGATGTTATATAATTTAAATTATTGTAGTCAATGGAAGGACACTCAATTTATAAAATTATTTGGTATGATAAATGATATGCTTATATAATAAGACAATCTTCCATGTTGAACAAGTGATGCTAAAATAATTCTATGTTCAATGGGAATGATCTCTAAAAAATACATGCTTTTAGAAGTGATAGTGTTTTGTTCCACAAGGACCATAAATCAATCATAAAATTTCATTAATTTTTTGTAGATCGATATAAGAAAAATTAATCAATTCATCGAAATCTTTATGGAAATTTCAAATCATTAAATAATTTAGAAGACTATATAAATGTAAGGAACCTGTGAGACAATTGGCGTGACATAAGAATAAAACTATTAAATATGGGATCCTACATCATCCAAATGATTATCTTCAGTGGAATTAAATTTATTATGAGTTTCTAGAATTTGGAAATGAGACGAGAAACTTTCATATCTCAATATCTATAGACAAAATCAATAGTTTAGTTGTACTAATTAGTATACAATGTACATGGCCCATCATGTTGGAAAAGTATAAAGTTTCAACATGATTATGCATGAAGAAAAATTACATTATTTTGTCAATAATTATATCTAGAACAAAGAAACATTGTAATTATGTTGATTTTTATGTGGATCCATTGATCGATGATCTGAAATTGATGTAGGATACATGCGTTATAATGTATGATTATCATAGAATTAAATAATTCAAATTGCGGATCATGTGATTCATGATAATAAATGAATTATCTATTTATTGAAATTTATCATTCTGTTGTATTAATTTAATATTGGCATGTCCCATTTGTGAAGAATGCACACACTCATTTTGGTTGAAGCATTGCCAGAAGTCCAAGTTTTTACGACATCATAAATTTTTACCTCAATGACATAAATACTGATACTATAATAAAACAATTGATGGGAATATCGAATAGTGTACAACACTATCTCCACTAACGGGTGATAAAATTTTCAATAAAGTAAAATAAATTGATACTATTGTCAGAAAACCATTTTTTAATAACCATACAAAATCAGGTTGTAATAAGTGATCTATTTTCATTGAGTTACCATTTTGTAATTTTTTAAGTCATAGATTCTATTAATTTAATGTTGTTGGTCAGAGTGGATACTCAAGAGGGGGGTGAATTGAGTTCCAATTAAAATTTATATTAAAAATATTTCAATTAAAATCCATACTTTAAAAACAAGTTAAACTGTTGTAAATTTTTAAAACTGTAAAAGTTCAATTAGGTTCTCAAATATTGATGAGGTCTCAGTTATTTTAATCAGAATATTAATTTATCTTTTGAAACTAATCTACTAATTTATAATAGTAACATACACATGATATATTAACTATCAAAGTAACAGTAAAATAGATTTGTTTTTCAATGTAATTAGCTGCGGAATATAAAATATATAGTATACTTTAATCATAATATATGAATGCACAGAAGATGTAAAACAAGTGGTTCAGAATCAAGCTGAGAACTAATCCACTCTACATGGTGATCACCTTCCACCAAGAAGTTTACATAACTAAACTCTGATCCACACCCTAGATCAGGGTTAACAATAGTTCATAGATTGTCCAGGCCACACATGGACCTCTAACACAATTTTCGTGTTAAAAAAAATAATGATCAGGCCACGCAAGGACCTCTTCCACAGTTTTAGTGGGTTAACAGTAGTAAAAGGTTTAGTGTGAGGACATTGAAGTCCTCAAGGTCAGCATAGAAGTCACTGTGCATGAAAAATATAAAAAGTACATACAATTATATAAAGTAAACAAAATAATCGCATAGTGTAAGTAGAAAAGTGTTTATAATGCTCTAGTGATTAGCAGTGTAGCTCTGGACTTCTTTGATTCACCAGAAATTCTTCTGATTCGTTCTCTAGATTTTCTGTTGAAAAATAGAGTGTCGTGGGTCTTCTTGTGTTCTTCCCGAGTGAAGATATTCTATTGATTCCAATGTACTCCGTGTATTCATCAGTAGTGTTGGATTGCATTCATGAGAGTTCTTTTAAAATCATGAAATGTGTTCATTACAGTTGTGCTCATGATTTGCTTTCTGTTTAGTATAGAGCACTTGCGTTTCTTGCTTTTATGTATTGTCTCTCGTGTGTATTACTCTAGGGAACACTTCTATTTATCTTTGAATGCATGAGGTTGAGCCAATAGGTTCCATGTATTTTGTGCCTCATACCTCGTACTATGTCTACAAATATAAATTAATTATGTCAGTGCATTAAAGTTGGAAAATATAACTGTTAAAAAGTTAAATAGAAAAACGACAACAGTGTTTAAGAAACGGTGTCACAGTAGTTATGAAAAAGTTGTATCCTTCACGGTATGTCCATTACAGTGTCTCCTTCATGGTGTCTTCTTCATGGTATGTCTTTCATAGTGTCTATGTGTCATGGTGTCTCGCTCATGGAGTCTGAGTCATGGTGTCTGGCTTATGGTTTCTTGATTATGGTTTCTGGCTTCCGGTTCCTTGATGACTATGTCTGGATAACTATGTCTGGATCTTAGACAAATAGAATTTCTAGCTAACTATGTCTGTTATTAGTGTCTTTCTTCATGGTTTCAGGCTTACTGTGTCACGATGTCTCGTGGTCATGATATATCGTGGTCACTGTGTCTCATTGTCACTGTGTCAGAGACTTACGCTTCACAATGCCTGTGTCTTGTACTTAGACAAACAACTGTATTCAGACATAAACAGTAATGTGCAAAAAATTAATTAAACATAAGCATTATAAAGTATAAGATAAATTTAAACCTTAATACACATTATTGATAAGATATGTGAGATTTGTGATCATGAATAATATTATTAATTATAATTGGGATTTGTAAATAGTAATGATATTTGTGATCATTAAAACATGATTAATACATGAGGAATCCAGCAATATCTACATTTTGATGATCACAAATCTAATATAGTGAAAGGGTAAATTGAATGCATATACAAAGAAAATAACATAGAGGATAACAGAAATAACATAGAGAACCTTTCACTTTTTCTCCCCCTTTTGGATTATAAAAAAGTAGAATGAATAGAGGGAAAACAGTGCATATGTCGTTTAAATGGTTCAGAATACATCCTAGAGTAAACAATATAAATATCAAAGACAACCCCATCAAAAAGAAAGTAGTCACTGGGCTTCTTCAGGATGTGGTCTTCTCATTTCATTTATTCATTACAGAAGAGGAAGCCACAGGGGCAGTGGTTGATGTGGAAGAAGGCATAAAGGTGATAGACAATAAAGGTAAAGGTATACCTTCAAATATTGATGGAGACAAGTTGGGTGTTGTAGTAAATCTAGGTTGGGGCTAATCAAGAATCAATGTCCTGATCTGAGTAAGATCTTGGCTAACTTACACGGCAATTGTGGATAAAGCAGGCAGTCCAGGTCTGAGAGGGGCAGTATCTAGAACAACTATTGTTGTACTCTAGACATGAAGGTAAGGGTTAAAAAGATTTATGAAGTCTGAAATAATTTCTTCTCCATACTACATTTCTTTTTCAAAAATATCTTTATTTTTCATGAATTTTTCCAACAATATGGTAAACTCAGTGAGTTTCTGAACTTGAGTTTTGAAAGCCTGAGTCACATGTGGTATTCTCAGATTCTATACAAGATACTTAAAGTGATTGGACATGTCATTTTTGGAGAAAATCCAATTGATATGGAAATCTATTTTCTTATTGCTCTCTTTCTGAGCATCATTGACAATCTTGGAATGAATTTGAACAATTTCAAGAACTCTATCACTATTCTAAACAACATCAGATAAAGAAGCCATATTAAAACCACTAAGGGCATTATAAATCTCTTCCTTGATTATGGATCTATGCAGAGAAGTATCCAAAGAAGATGTCGAGGTTTTACCAGAGGAAGGAGAAGCATTGACATCTATGGTCAAAGACTTGAGCTGTATCAGAACCTTTTGAAGAAAGCCAGTATATTCATCTGTATGTTTATTCATGTTCTGTAGAAGCTATTTCATTTGGTGTGACATTTGTGTGCCTTCCGCCAATCATTTCATAAAAGGATATGAGGTAGGGATGCATTCAAGACTCAATATATTGAGAAATGTGGAAGACAATAGGTTCAGGGGAAGCAACAGCAGGTGCAGGATCTGATCTGAAATGCAGTTCATTCTATAGGTTTTCAATCATAGCTTTCTAGGATGCAAATTCATTACTAAGAAACTTGTTTTCAACCCTTACTTCTTGAATTTCATGGATCATCTTTAGTTGAATGTGAAAAATAATGTTTTACAAAAGAAGATAGGAATCTTCCTGAATTAGTTGTGTCCCAAGACGAGGTTTAAAGAACCTTATATTCTCAACTATTGCTAAGATAGAATCTCCAAACAGTTTCAGATCATCCATGATAATAAAATATTGATGATCAGGTAAAGGTATAGGAGTAGGAAGTGGTACATGGGCAGGTTCAAGGTCTGGTTGAGGTTCAGTTTCAGTGTGTGTGACTGAATTCAATTGAAATAGAGAAGAAAATAAATCCCAGTTTCAGTCACCTACTGAGATTAAATCATATCATAGAAGCTAGGGAATTCATACTAAGTGTACACAGAGTATGACTCAGTTGGTTGAGATGCTCCAACAGACCCAGCTCTACCAGTTTTAGCTTCATTAGACTCAAGATTTTGAGGTTCCTCCCCCTTAAATTGTGCTTCCATTTTATTAACATGTGGCTCATGTATTTGATCTAAATCCACAGGATCAGCTCTAATTTCCTCATCCATTTCATGATGATCCAATTTAAAGGAAATTTTCATACTCTCTTCAGCAGAGTGTATTATTTTTGGAGCAGATTGATCCTATGGATGGTCTTCCAAAATAACTTCTTCGATAGCAAGGAGTTCTGTTTGAGTTGCTTCTTTCATAGTAGGAAGTTCTCATAGATTTCCTTCTCCATTGTAGGGAGTTTTTCTACTACAAGATCTGTCATGGATTTCTACTCAGATTTTGGGACAGTTAAATCTCTTACAACCTTAGGTTGAGTTTCCAGATCAACAACATTCCTAGGGGTAAGAGTTTATTTTCTAGTAACAATGGGAGGAACAACAATCCTCTCTTTCTCAACACCAGCTTCTTCTCTATGTGGTACTTCAGTAGGAATAACAGCAAGGATAGAAGTCCTTTCATTATCAACAGGAGCTGCTTACTTATGAGGTCCTTTAGCTACCTCTTCCTCTTCTTCTTAATATTTTAAATATTCCACAACTTCATCTGGTTCCAAACCAGGATCAGTAATATCCTTTGGCCTTGTTGGATAATCAATAGGATTGAACTTATCATTAATCTTTTCATTATCTCCAACCCACTCCTTCTTCCATGGGATCAAATTGATCTTCATCCTCTTGATTGTAGGTTTAGATAGACAAAACTTGAAATCCATAAGAACATCTTCATTTGGTGCAACTACTCAGTTGGAAACAAGAATAGTTGAGATCATCCTAGAATCAAACAAAGAGGTGGATTTGGATGTAACCTTAATCAACTCACACATATGGTGAATGACAAACTTGTACAAATTAATCTTGTGTCCATTATTCATCAGATAAATCATAAAAACACTTGGATACTTCAAGACAAAAACATCACCTTTCCTTGGGATAATCAAATTTTTAACCAAGTTAAACAAAATCCTTGTCTTCCCATCTGGTTCAGAAGCTATGGACCTTCTCTTGGTGACCTTTCCAGTTAAGGTTTCAAGAGAATTTTCCATGTTAAAGATATCGATTGTAGGAGGGTGATATCTTTGATATTCATAACAAATTCCTTCGTGAGGAATCCAAAGGCATGAATCCCATAACGTTGAAGAGAACGATAATTTCAGTCCATTGACCCAATTTTTCACAACATAGCTTTCACCAGAATCGCAAGAAAATTGTACAAACTAATTGAACTGAGATACCATACTTGGGTAAATTGGTCTATCCTTTCTAGAGAACCATTCAAGACAGCCTTTTTCTATCAAAAATATCAAAACCAATGTATTTATAGACAACAACCACTCAGGGAAAAAATTCTTTTCAAGAATTAAAGTGTGGTTTATATGGTTTGGATTCAAGGGTCCTTTGGGTGCCATCATCGATGATATTTTCTTCTTCATTAAGCTACACTTATCAAGGGTAGATGAAGACGAATTCTTCATCCATGGAATCCACTGAATGTTCAGGCGAGAGAGAAGGATAGAATGGTTTCATGGTTGAGAGGGTTTGGAAAGAGTGAGTATAGAGAGTTCAGGTGAAGAATCGAGTGAAACCCTTGTGTTTTATCATTTGGGAATTTCAAATGTTACCAAAATAAAATCGCGGGAAATTAAAAGTGATAAAAATAAATATTATCACGATACATGTTAAAATAAATGCATAAATAAGGTTCATCGTGAGACAGTGAATATTTGTTATGGTGCAATGGTGGATGGTCATCATGGTGAGACAGTCACTTGTCGTTACGGTGAGATAGTGAATGGTCTATTCACTCACGGTGAGAGAGTGAGTAAACTGTTCAATTATGGTGAGACAGTAAGTATCAGACCATGAACACTATGTGCTGACTATGAGACCGTAAACATGATACAGTAACCAAGAAACTATGAATACGAAACAATATTGCAAAATATTAAACAGTAAGACCAGTAACATATCTATTTGTAATTGATCATGCCAAGATCATGTATGATGTAATCTAATCTCTCATAATTTAATGGTTTAGTGAATATGTCAACCTGTTGATATTCTAGACCAATTAATTCCAAAGTGATATAACCTTTTTGATAATGATCCCTCAAAAAGTGATGTCTTACATCAATATGTTTTGTCATAGAATTTGAAACATGATTTTTTGAAATGTTAATAGCACCTGTGTCATCACAATTTATTGGTACATGTCTGAATTGATATCCATAGACTAGTAATGTGTGTTTCATCAACAAAATGTTTTCACAACAACTTATAGTAGCTATGTATTCTGCTTTTTTAGTAGATAATGCTACAGAATTTTGTTTCTTACTACACCATGATACTAGTGACTTTCCTAAAAAGTGACATGTTCCAAAGGTACTCTTTCTATCTAACTTACATCCAGCAAAGTCAGCATCAGAATAACTAACTAGTTAAATGATTTTCCTTTTGGATAGAACATTCCTAGATTGGGTGTATACTTGAGGTATTTGAAAATTCTATTTACCGTATTTAAATGTGATTCTTTAGTGTTTTCTTGAAAATGAGCACACATACACACACTAAACATAATATCAGGATTACTAGTTATTAAGTAGATTAGAATTCCAATCATTCCTCTATAAGTGGTTTGATCAATAGACTTTCCATCTTCATCAAGATCAAACTTACAGGTGGTACTCATGGGAGTGTCACTACTTTTAGTGTTATCCAATCAAAAACGTTTTAAAAGATATTTAGTATATTTTCATTGTGTTAAAACAATCCCATCATTATTTTGTAAGAATTTAAATCCAAGAAACAATGTTAGTTCATCCATTAAAATCATTTCAAATTATTTTTTCATCATTTTAGAAAAATTAATACATAATGAAATTTTTGAAGATCCAAAAATAATATCATCTACATAAATTTAAACAACTAAAAAATCAATAGAAATTCACTTTATAATGAAGGTAGGATCAACTATTCCATTTGTAAAACCTTTAGATAAACTAAAAGTAAATAATCTATCATAGCAAGCTCTTGGAGCTTGCTTTAAACCATATAAAGCATTTGATAGTTTGAAGATATGATTTTGAAAATGAGGGTTTATAAATCCAGGGGTTGTTCAACCAAAATATCCTCACCTATATACCCATTTACGAATGCACTCTTGATATCCATTTGATATAGTTTGAAATTCAGATGTGCAGCATAATCAAGTAGAATACTAATGGCTTCTAATCTAGATATAGGACATAGGTCTCATCATAGTCAATTCCTTCTTCTTGATGTTATCCTTGTGCAACTAATCTAGCCATATTTCTAACTATATTTCTATCTTCATCTACTTTATTTCCAAAAACCCATTTAGTGCCTATGGTGAATGTGTTCTTAGGTCTTTCCACTAATTCCTAGACATTGTTTCTTTCAAATTGATTATTTTCTTCTTGAATAGCCATTACCCAAAATTCATCATTGATTGCATCATCAATGTTTTTAGGTTCAAGATGTGATAAAATGGATTGATGTTAAACCTGATTTCTAAGAGAATCTCTACTTTGTGTCCCTATATCAAGATTACCAACAACAACATATAAAGGATGATTCATTAGAATCCTAGTTGCTCTATTAAAGGTAGGACTATAAATTTCAGGTTCTTCTCTAGGTTTGGGTTCGTTAAGAGCAGATTCAGAAATATTTCCATAACTGGTTGTATTTACAATAGGTTCATTGATTTTATTATTAATGTTCAAAATAGAAAAATCATCTTCAATATTTTCAAGATATGACTTAGGTTCATGTTGGTCAGTTTGATCAAATTTTATGTCAATAGATTCTTCCACACACATGGTTTTCTAATTAAACATTCTATAGGCTTTTCTAGTTATAGATAATCCTAAAAATATTACTTAATCACTTTTAGCGGAAAACATGTCAAGATTATCCATGGTATTAAGAATAAAGACTTTTCAACCAAAGAATTTAAAGTAACAAACCTTAGGTTTCCTATTGTTCCACAACTCATAAGGAGTATTCTTAAGAACAAGTCTAATCAAGATTCTATTTATGATATAACAAGCTGTATTCACAGCTTCAACCAAAAATTAAATTGCCAGGTCATACTCATTAATCATTGTTCTTGAAATTTTTTGAAGGGTTCTATTTCTTCTTTCTACTACACCATTCTGTTGAGGTGTTATAGGTGCATAAAAGTTGTGACTATATCCATTGTTTGAGAAATAAGACTCAAACTCATGTTTTTCAAACTCACGACCATGATCACTTATCAGGGTCATAATCTTAAATCCACTAAGGTTCTTTACAGGAATGGAGTATTTAATAATGTAAAAACAGGTTTCACTTTTGTGATATAATAATTATACCCATGTATATCTAGAGAAGTAATCTACTAAGACATAGAAATAGTGCTTCCCATTTAAACTATTAACTTCTGAAGGTCCAAACAAGTCCATCTGAACCAACTCAAGAGGTGGAGATGTTGAAACATCATTCTTTGATTTAAAAGAAACTTTATGTTGCTTTCCCTTTTGATAGGGATTACAAACTTTGTATGATGGGAATTCAAGTTTGGGTAGGTCTCTATCTAAGTTCTACCAAGTCAATTTTTTAAGTGAATGAATATTGAAGTTTCCTAACCTTATGTGTCACTCCCATGACTCTTTATAAAAATTATTTAAACAAGAAAAATTTTGTTTATCTAAATAATTCAAATCAATAGCATACACATTTTCATTTATTAAGGCAAAAAATACTAAAAAAATTTAAAATTAAAAACATTACAAGAATATTTTTCAAATTTAAGATTAAATCCATCATCACATAACTGAGAAATACATAATAAGTTCTATTTCAATCCATCAACAAATAAATCTTTAGAAATTAAAACTGAGTTTGTGTTACCAATTTGGCCTAGGCCGATGATCTTTCCTTCAGAATTTTCACCAAAGGTGACATAGCCTCCATCAACCTTTTTAAAGATTTTAAAGCATGAGTAATCTCCAGACATGTTCCTTGAACATCCATTGTCCAAGTACCATGTTTTCAAAAAAGAACTCTTTAACTAGGCCTCCTACAAAATAGGTTTAGACAAAGAATGATTTTGGTACCCAAATTTTCATGGGTCCATATAGGTAAGAAAGTAAAGATTTAGGTACCCTAATTGGACTTATGGGTCTCATAAAATTTATAGAATCAATTTATTTTGAAATATAAATTTGTTTTGATCTATTACAATGTGAATAACTAGTTGATGCATATGAATTTCTTGAACTTGAACTAACACGATTTTGTCCAGATTTAGGAATAAATCTATTTTTTGTGAACTGTCTCTGTCTCGGTTGGTATCCAAAAATAGTAGTATACTTTGGTGACACTTGTTTAAATAGAATTTGAGTTAGAATGTTCTTCCAATTTGTGAACTTTTATAAGTCCTTTCTCAATTTCTAATTAGACATTTTCAGTTCAGTAATTTCTTTTAACAGTTGAGCATTCTTTTCCTTTTCAATCTCAAGGGCAGATTTAACAGTGATGGATAAAGCATTCCATTTCATTAAGGCTTTTTACATGTCCTTAAGTTCATTACATGTCTCTTCTTGCTTATTAAAATATAAAAATAATTCTTTACTAGGGTTGTTTTAAGATTCAAAATCAGAATCAGAATCAACTACAGAATAGTACTAATTTAAATCAAGAGGGTCCAGTGTTAACTCAGATGTGTTTGTCATAAAAAAACAATTTAGATTTATGAGAATATTCGTCCTTAGTAGAATCAAAATCACTTGAAGTGACTTCTAAAGCACTCAATGTTTCTTTTATTTCATTCTTATACTTCCTGTCCTAATATTAATGTTTCTTCTTGAACTTCAATTTTGGACCGTCAACTTTAATGTGACGTTTTATTTTACATTCATAGTAGATAAATTCATTCCTCTTATCAGATTTCATCCAATCCTTTTTTCAATGACCTTTGTTGCCATATTTACATTTTTAGTTTGATTTTTGATGAATTTCTTCTTCTTATAAAATTTCTTAAATCTTCTAGATATTTGAGCCATCTCAGCACCACTATCAGAATATGAACATCCACTTAATGATCTTTTAGTTTGTATGTGAGCTTTCTACATATCTTTCTCTTTGAGGTTGTACACTTAAAATCCACTGACTTGTTTTTAGGTTCATCATATTATTCCTTATTCACCTTCAGTTCTTCCTCATACATCATTTTCTTACCAATTAGCTCTTTGACAGGAATATCAAAAATATCACATGACTCTCTTATTGAAACAGATGTGCCTCTCCATCGGTCTGGAAAACATCTCAATATTCTCATAATTTGTTCCATTTCTGGATCATCCTTTACAAGGGAGCTCACAGTGTTGATAATCTCATTGAACCTGAGATACATAGCATAAATAGGTTCATCAGTCTTCATTTAAAAATTAACATATTTAATATTATAATGGTTCAATCACATTTCATTAACATTGGTTGTTCGTTCATGAGAAACACCTGAAGTATCCCATATTTCATAAGTAGTTTTCCAAGAAGATATTCTATTAAACTATCCATCTCCTAGAGCACAATACTGGGCATTCATAGCTTTACAATTATTATTATAAGCTATTTATTAGGTTCATCCCAAGTAGTTATTTTAGTTTCAAGAATCTTATATTGAGTATCTATAGTAGTCCATATGTCAAACCCCATTCTCTCTAAGTGGATTTTCATCTGAAGTTTCCATTGGTCATAGTTTTTACCATTGAAGAATGTGGCATGTTGGTAGCAACACCTTATAGTCTATTATCCATATTTAGATTTTAGCAAATATATTTAAAGAGAAAAAATTTAAGGCTAACAAAAATTTAAGATCACTAAGATACAACTAATATCAAAGTTCAAAAATAGAATGTTTTGAAATCCTTTAAAGAACAAATCCTCTAATACCAAATGTTGGTCGGAGTGGATACTCAGGAAGGGTGTGAATTGAGTTCCAATTAAAATTTCTGTTAAAAAAATTTATTTTATAATGCCTAATTTATAAAACAAGTTAAACTGTAGTGAATTTGTAAAACTGTAAAAGTTCAATTAGGTTATCAATGACTGATTAGGTCTCATTTAATTTAATCAGATGATTAAAGTATCTTTTGAAACTAATCTACTGATTTACAATAGTTACAAACACTTGCTAGATTAACCATCAATGTAACATTAAAATAGATTTTAATTGTCAATGTACTTAGCAGTGGAATATAAAATATATATTACACTTTAAAAACAATATATGAATTCACAACAGATGTAAAAATAGTGGTTTAGTCTCAAGATGAAACCTAATCCACTGCACTTTGTGATCACCTACCACCAAGTAGTTTATATAAATAAACTGTGATTTATTCCCTAGATCAGGGATAAAAATAGTTTATAGACTGTTCAGGCCACACAGTGAACTATACCATAGTTGTTATGGGATGAAAAATAATGATCAGGCCATGGAAGGACCTATTCCATAGTTTTCATGGGTAAAAAGGAGTAAATGATTTAGTGTGAGGACTTTGAAATGCTCTAGTTCAGTGTAGGAGTTAGTGTGTGTGAAAATAATACAGAGTACACACACTACTCGAAAGTAATCAAAATAATAACTTAGAGTAAGTAGGAAAGAGTTTATAATGCTCTATTGATTAGAAGTGTTGCTCTGTACTTCTTTGATTCACCATAAATGCTTCCGAGTCCTTCTCTTGTATTTTTGTTGAAAAGCAGAGTGTCGTGGGTCAACATTTTTTTTACTGAGTGAAGATATTCTCTTGATTCCAATGTACTTTGTGTGTTCGTCAGTAGTGTTGTATTTCATGCATGAGAGTTCTTTTAAGGTCATGGAATGATTTCTTCACAGTTGTGTTCAGGATTGTCTTTCTACTCAGTACAGAGCACTCAAGTTTCTTGCTTTTCTGTATTATCTCTCGTGTGTCTTACTCTTGGGAACAATTCTCTTTATCCTCAAATGAATGAGTTTGAGCCGATAGGTTACATGTATTTTGTACCTCATACCTCATACTATGTCTACAAATAAACATTAATTATTTCAGTGCATTAAAGTTGGAAAATATGACCGTTAAAAAGTTAAACGGTAAAATGACAAAAGAGTTTAACAAATGGTGTCACAGTAGTTATGAAAACGGGGTCACCTTCATTTTATGTTTTTTTACAGTGTCTCCTTCATGGTGTCTTCTTCACGGTATGTCCTTCATGGTGTCTCTGTGTCACGGTGTCTCGCTCATGGTGTCTTAGTCACGGTGTCTGGCATACAGTTTCTGGATTACATTTTTTGTCTTTCAGTGCCTTGATGACTATGTCAGGATAACAGTGTCTGGCAATTAGAAAAATAGAATGTCTAGGTAACTGTGTATATTCATAGTGTCTTGCTTCACAGTGTCAGGCTTACTGTGTCATAGTGTCTCGTGGTCGCGGTGTCTCATGGTCACTGTGTCTCATTGTCACTGTGTCTGAGACTTAGGCTTCATGGTGTCTGTGTCTTGTACTTAGAAAAACAACTGTATTCAGACATAAACAATAATATGCATAAAATGAATTGAACTTAACCATTATAAAGTATAAGATAACTTGAAACATAAATACACATAATCGATATGATTTGTGAGATTTGTGATCATGATTATGATTTGTAATTATTATTATGATTTGTAAACAGTAGTGGGATTTGTGATCATTAAAACATGATTAATACATGAGGAGTCCAACAAATTCATATAGAAAAAATATATTTTATAGTTTTATTGGAATTTTAATAAATGTTCCCCGAAAAATTGAAATGTGGAATCAAGTTAAGCTTGGACATGATTGACATGGGGATAAGAGAATGGTCGGAACCAGTGAATGGTAAAAGGTAGTAATTTCTTTCCATTATTAGCTTACTATCAATCTAGATAGTAAAAATTGAGATTTTGACTTTTCCATAACAGTGTAACACTTCCATATGATTGTTCATAAAATATCATGAATGATGTTATAATGGCCAATTTGATGATATAGGGACTAAAATCACAGGGATAATATTTTTATGTATGATTTGATTCTAATTTTATTCATTTCCATTCTACCTAAAAATCTATGACATGCATTAACCATACTCTAATTATTTTTTAAATCCATATATAGTAAATTTCAATACCCATGGATATTTGAAATCATGAATATTGATTTTTCAGTCATATTATGTTAATTAGAGAAGTCCGTCCCACTATCATTCATTTATATAATGGTTCACATGATGTTTCACTAGGATAGAGAGCTAAAATTATGTGTTCCTACCCTTTACTGATGGATATACCCCATTGAATGGTATATAATGATTTTTAAAGGGTATGACATGAATCAATGTTGGTCATAAGGTTTTAATGTAGAATGATATATTATTCAAGAAGCTATTGACTCTTGTATCGATTATCTATCAAATTTTGACAACATCGATCTTCCAAATTCTCATCAGAGGTGATGCCTTATGGGTGAATGGATTTTAAGAATAAATTTTCTTACAATTAAATTCTTTGAGAGGGGGCAAAGAAACCTTGGGATTTTTTATAATAGAGAAGATGTTGATACATATGTTGAATCCAAAAAAGTAGTTACTACTGATTTGAATCAATCAACAGAATAAGGATATATATTTAATAAACATAATAAATAGTTTATAAGAATGTTCAAATGACAAATTTATATGTTTTTTTCTCAAAAACATAATTAAATTTTTGAAAATCTATGATGTCTATCCATGGGACCAAAATTAATGTTAAATCATACAGTATTTTATAATCAATGGTTATATGTTCCATAAAGAATAACATGATGACTATAGTACGATGGAAAATAATGGAGTTGCATTTATATCCGAAGATATGCACATATTTTGGTTCCATGGATTGAAATCATGTTTAGTAAAATAGTCCATATTTGGAATTATCGAACAAATATATGGGTTGGATTATACAACATATCAAGTTACGATTTTCCATTGAATATGGGATGACAATAGGAGTCTAGTTAATTTTAATGAAATGGTCATTTTGAAGGTGAATTTTTATGTGTAAGTGGTAAATGGTGATACATTCACAATGGAATCACAAGTTGTGAAATTATTTAATGTCTCATATCCAACAGACATTAATTGGTTGATTTTCCCGATGGTGACTAAAAAAACTATAGGGTCGTATGAAAATTCAATTGAGGATGACCCCATCATTGGCAGATCACAATCAATTCATGTCGTTCCCAATGTAGAAATTCTATTATATGTAATAGGGGACCAAAAAGATAGGATTTTGATTCTTGATAGTGGATCAATATCCCTAAAATCTTAAAAAATAATGAGGTTTCAATGAGAAGGTTAAATTGTTTTTTAATATACATTTTTTTCCTAATAATATTATATATTCTCTACATAATTAACATAATCTAAATTAAATGTTTGACTACTCTTGTAGAAAATGTCTTATGATCATGGTGATGTCACAAATCCCATAGAAGACCATACTATAATAATGGAAAATCATTGGAAATATGTATAGGTAATGTTATAATATACTTCCCTATCATATCAAAATAGTAATTAATGAAATGTTGATTTATTTTCGATTATTCTTTTAGTATTTAAATTATTTTAGAATATTCTGGTCCATATTTCATAAATTTTTTCACCAAAACATCCTTATACATTTTCACCCTCTATACCATTTCACCTTTGCACTGTAGAAATTTATCACTTTCCTTCAAGTTCCCTATACTACATTTGTAGAAATAATAACAATGTTGCCTTTTCTCAATGAAATTGGTAGTCATTATGTTTTTAAAATAAATACATTTTCATTATAATTAATGTATTATTTCAAATTTAAGTTTAATTTATTTTTTTTTGTATTATTCACAATATAATTGTTTCCCATACAAGTGGATTCTTTTGTTCGAGTTGAGATGTATTATATGAATTTGGTTATGCCCTTGAGAGATTGTACATAGAGGCTGAAAACGAGATAATGAAAACAAGGAAATGTGTCAATAATATATCAGTCATCATGAAAAGGTGAATTAATACTATTTATTTAATTTTTATTTTTAAAATTATATCTAATATTTTTAGGTTAATTTCATTATAAGTTTTATCTATTACTTATATTGTTTTTTCATATATCTTTTTTGGAATTATTATTTTTATTTCAATTATATAAAACAAGCCAAAAATGAGGTAATTTATTCCATTCTTCTAATGTTATAATGCATTATATTTTCTACATTTTTCTAAATTCCAACACTACATATTGAATTGTTGTTCTTAGCTGAAAAAGTTTTTCAGCTAAGAAAATTGAATCGGTAAGCACTGTTGTGATTTTGTCAAGGAAAGTAAATAGAATGAATTGTAATTTGGAAGTTTGGATTCTTTTTCATACATTGGGATGTTTAGGAATTAGCCTCACCAAAATCTAACACACGGTGCCATCAGCATAACTTAATGTGAATCTTTTTATTTAAACATTTAATTAAAAATACTAATAATTACAACTAACGTAATCATAAATAGAAAAAAAATCATTTGTTTTGAAAATTTAATAAAACAATCTATATGTAATTTTTGATGTGTTGGAATCACCTTCAACTCAATCAGATACATGATGTGCCCTATATAACTCAATGTGTCTATTATAAGTTTAAAATGTATATTTTATTTCAAAAAAGTCACACTCATTAAAATCCAATTAAAAACAATCATATTATCTTTATAATTTTGGAAGATGATTAAAAATTTATTTTTGATGTATATGAATTATTCTATCATAAATCTGACACTATATGTGACCGGTATGACTAAATTTTCATGGTTATAGTTTAAAATTTTATTTTCCTAAAAAGGATTTGTGACCTTAAAAAATGGGAAAAACTGTAATTTTTTTGGTACATTAATTGAATTATCCATAAGTCCTTTCAGATGTGAGGAATCAACCACACCTCATTCTAAAGCATGGTTTTACCAGTATGACTCAAATTGAGCCTTTTTATTTAAAATTGACATTAACTTCCATAAAAAATACCAGTAAGAAACTAAAAACCAATAAAATTAATCTAAATTTTTTAGATACATAATGAAATGATCCATATTTCATTTTTGATGGGGAGAAATCATCCTCACATCAATCTGATACATGATGTTCCTAGTATGTCTTAATGTGTCCATTATCAGTTTAAAAATGTATTTTTAGAAAAAAATATGTCACTCGTAGAAAAAAATACTTTATCATATTGTTTTGATAATTTAGTAATATGGCTAAAAATTCATTTTTTATGTACAGGAATAAGATTCATGTCAATCTGAAACACGATGTGACTTATATGAATTAAAGTCTTTGTTTTAGTTTTAAAATTACATTTTTGTAAATAAGATAAGTACTGTAATCAAAATTCATTAAACACATTTTAATGGTTTTGATACTTTAGGAAAATAATTCATAAGTCATCTGCGATATGTAAGAATTATCTACACCTCAATCAGATGCACGATGTTCCTAGTTTGACTCCAAGTGCATCTTTTTATTTAAATTTGTCATTAATTGTAGTAAAAAAGAAATCTAACAAACTTCAAAATGATAAAAAAAATTTATATTGGTTGGACACATTAGGAAAATGATTCATAAATCATTTATGACATGTATTAATTGGTCAAACCATAATCTGATACACGATGTTCCTACTATGACTCAAATTTCCCATTATCATTTTAAAATTTACATTTTAGTTCAAAAAGTGTCATCCACTAAAAAATAATAAAACATGCTCGCATTATGTAAATATTTTTTAAAATTATTCATATGATAAATTTTATGTGTTAGATTCATTCTGACATCAATCTAATACACAATTTTACTGGTATGACTTGAAGTATATGTTTCCAGTATAAAATGACATTTTCATAAAAATGACAAGTGACACAGTCAAAACTGAGAAAACATGTTCGTATGTTTTTGATACATTTTTAAATTTTTTACAAGTATGAATCACCATAACCTCAATTATACACACGGTGTGGCTGGAATGACTCAATTTTCATCATTTTATTTATAATTGACATTATGTTTCGTAAAAAAGAAAACTGACGTACATAGAACCAAGAAACTACATTCCGATTATTTTGATACTTTTGAAAAAAGATATATAAGACAATATTAAATTGTATGAAACTGAAAAAATTAATATGTTATAAAATATGATTGATATGATTCAAATTATCCATTATCTATAGAAAAATGACATTTTAGTTCAAAATTTGGCAGTCTCTAAAAAATGAGAAAACCCAGTCAGATTTTATTGATAAATTTGAAAAACAATTAATAAGTAATTTTTGACGTGTACAAATAAATATCATGAAAAATTGATACGTGATGTGACTAGTATGACTCAAATAACATGTTTCTCTTTTAAAATGACATTTTAGTATGAAATATAACAAATATAATCAAAATTGAGCAAACACATTCATATTTTTTTTATACTTTAGGAAAACCATACACATGTCATTTGGTACATATAGGAATAAGGCACATTGTAATACGATGCATAGTGTGACCTGAATGGCATATAGTGCATCTTTTGATTTAATATGTTTCATTTTAGTTTAAAACATCCATTTCATCACCAAAACAGAGAAAAAAACTGGATTATTTTTTCATCATACTATCTTCTATTGATTAATTAATATCCTCATCACTTTTATCTTATATTTATTAAGTTAATTATCACAAAGATAATTCCTGATGATGAAAAAGAAATGACGTGACATGAAATAATCAACTATAACTCAATATGAAACACAATTTTCTTGGTATGAATAAAATTTCATTTTAAATTTAACACTTTCTATAAAATTTATTTCATTAATTCATCACTATCTAATCATTTTATTCTTTTATCAGTTTATTGTTTTTCTCATGTAGGGGTGGTTTTTTTGGTAATAGAATGAGTTAGGGTTAAGGGAAAAAGTTAATGAAACGTTTATTTTTTTGATTCTATGTTATAATTTTTACCGACTCATGTACATATACAAATCAATGACATAAATGTCTATAATATAGTTTTTTGATGTATTTTCTTTTATTTTTTATTATATTTATATTCTGTACTGGTATATGATTTTGAATCTTTTTGATGATGTTTATGGTGTAGTAGTGTGTTGTGACAACAAAATAAAATATACCCCTTTACCAATGCTACTAAATGTGTTGATAAATGGGTCCTTTATCAGTTATTTTATAGAACTAAAAATATTCTAGGTATTTTAATCATTCTCAGGTAGACAATGACCCTCTGTCCCTAATAATGGTAATTTTTAGAGCTATTAATGACACATTTTGTAGTAGTGTTTGTAACTATTTACACAACCCTAATGTTTATGTTACTCAATAAAAAATTTTATTCAATTATATTCATACCAAAATGAACACATGATATTCATAAGATACATGAAATCATTATGTAATGTTATAATATTATATGATATTGAAATTCTCCAACTGAGTAAGCCCTGAGAAATAAATATCAAACCACATTCACATTCTAATACAAGGATTAATCATCTAGGTAAGTACGTAGTCCAACCCCAATTATTTATACCCAGGTATACATTATTAAAAATAGAATCCAAATCATCATAAATATAACCCCAAATATGTGCAAACTAAATTCAAAAATAATTCTATTTAATAATGTCAATTAAAATATGAGGACAAAGTAGATGAATTATTAAATTCATTATCATTCATATCCTACAATGAAATGATCTATTTATATTTAGTTTAAAAATTAAACTAAATCACACAACAATCATTATATAAAAAATTTATAACTATGAATAGAACATAGAAGAACTTCAAAATGAGAGAAAATTTCAAATATATAAACATGAGAAAAAAATTTAGAATCAATTCATAAATAAAATCAAATTGTAAATATATTATAACTTTTTTCGAAAACATTAAATAAATTATTTAATAATGAATATAATCATTTTATATTCACTAAAACATCAACAATATTATATTTATCATTGTATTTAATTTCCATTTTAAATATAATATATTATATGAATTATAAAAATTTAAAAATTTAATTCCTATTATGTAAATTACTTACATAATCTAAATATCATATACTTCATAATTATTTAAAAAATTACCATATAAATCATTAAAACATTTTTGATCTGGTTTGAATTATATTCTAATAAATTTATCTTTTATATTGAGCAATTTAAAAATAAATATAATATGAATAATTCACAATTTAAGATAAAAAATTTATATTTTGGCCTTATTTCATAATTTACATATTTTTATAAATTATCAAATATTATTTTTAAATGACAAATTTTATGTCTATATAATAAGTCATTCAATATAATCGGGTAAAAGTTTTTTTAAAAATTAGAATTTATGGTTTAGGAATATAATTTCTTGTAAAAATTTAATTAATTATAAAAAAATTATTAACTAATCTATAAAACTTTTATATACTAAAATTTCCCAATATAACATTTATAATGATTTATAGCCATTTTATAAACCATCAAAATCACATTAATTTCTATTTTTTTAAATTTAAATACAATTCAGATTACCCTTCATCATATTGGTATTCCTCCACAAGGGTAAAGCCTTATAACCATAAATAGGCTATCTAGAAGACTTTATTTTAATGTAAGACTCTACATACCATTAAATTGTATAAATACGACACATATGAGCAAAGATAATATTTAGATATCCTTGATGAATCTCATATTGCGTAGAAGTACTACAAAGATTGCCATTATATGAACGCTTCACATACGAGTAGGTTTTAATTTACCATTACGATTCCACTTGGTACCACTGCGTAACGGTTATACCATCACACAAACCATTTTTATAATGGTAGTATATTATATTCCCTTCAATATACATTTTGGATAAGGGTATGAAAATTACACAAAATCCATTGCATAAGGGTAAGATATTGTTTGTTACCTTTATGTAACCCTTTTAAAAATATACCAACCTTTAAGTATCCCTTACATAGAATAATGTAAATTTTAAAGGACAGATACATAGTCATATGTACCAATGGATAAGGTGATATGACCCTTATATAGAACAAAATGTGAAAGCTAATCCATTGGATACCCTTACACAAGTTAATTGTGTCTCTTTAAGGTCATGATTAACATTACATAGCCTAGGTATATATGGGTAAACCCTAGGTGAAACCAAATTTTATGAAAATTAAAATTTTCCATTTTTATGAAATTTATTCTTCATTTCATCAAAGATTTCATAAAATTAAAAATTGATCCATCTCATAGCACTTAATGGTTTCGTTAGACTCTGATAAATATTTTTATAAAATAGTGGAAGCAATTAGAAATTTGTTTTGAGTACATAAATGTAATATATTATGAAACCTAATATAAATTAGAAATGATGAACATTGAAAAATATATTGTAAATAACACCAATGATCCATGACATCATTAACAATCATTATCTGATGAGTTTGATTTAGATCACCAAAGTCGGA
The DNA here is from genome assembly GCA_963277665.1 of Viscum album. Classification (NCBI taxonomy): domain Eukaryota; kingdom Viridiplantae; phylum Streptophyta; class Magnoliopsida; order Santalales; family Viscaceae; genus Viscum; species Viscum album. Next base: position 1,893,673,818 of record OY728156.1, read on the forward strand.
ATCAAAATCATCCCACCTCTATAGGCATCCACAGGTTTCAAAAAATCATCTAATTTTTAGATGGGATCCACCTTTTCTCCATGGTATTTTGGTACATCAATATGAAATGAAAGAAGATTAATAGTGATATAGGTCTCATGATGTTTTGAAATATTTGGAGGAAATCAAAAGCACTACAACCATCATATGGATGAATTATTTATAAGCATAATGGATGATCATATGGATATATCCTTTATTCATATTATAAAATTATTGAAAAAATACCATGAAAATATGGATTCATAATATTCATTTATACACAAATTTTTTATCAAATTAAATAATATAGATAATTATAGTCATCTCGATGATTGAACTATAATTATGAAAACTGTTATCATAGGAAGTATAAATGATATTCCCCTTTCCCCATGAATATTACAATTTGTATTCACTTCATTAAATATATCATACAAATATAATTATTTTTTCATACAATTCATTAATTCTTTTGGGTGCTACAGAATCTATTAATATTCAGATTATTGTGTATCATGAGCAATAACTTCATCAAATTTAGTATTGATCCCACCATACGTTTTGAGGTTTTTCTCCCACTCAAGAACTATGGGTCGTATAGTGATAAAAAAATTCATATCCTATAATATGTATATACAATATCCCATTATTTCCCTAGGGTACCATAAAAAGATAAAATTCATTCCTCGGGGTGCTAGTTTATTGCCTAAGAGGACCTTAAAAATTTCCTCACATCCCTATACATGACTGTGTGGAGACACTGATTTCTATACATATATTAACTCATATGAAATTCCATTTTCCCATTTACTTGGTACTCATATCAGAATGTATACTGTAGTATGTATTGCATATCCCCAAAAGTATAAAGGAATATCTGTATGAATCACCATCGAACATAACATGTCAACTAAGGTTAAATTACTCCTCTCATAAGAACCATTACAAAATAATTTATAAGGTGGAGTAAGTTGGGACAAAATCTCAAACTCCCATTAAAATTTGATAAACTATTAGTTAAGATATTCACCTCTAGAATTATGTTTCCTTATCATCATACCTTGTTGATTTTGTAATAAAATATTTATTTCATTTAGTTTCTAAACATCCTCATACTTGTACCTCATTTTTAAAATATATAACCATAAGTACTCAATTTATTAGTAATGTTTTTTGCTTAAATATTTCCACCACTAGATTCAACAGGAAATTTTCCACACACATAAGTTTATAAAAATCATAGATGCACTATATTCCATTCTCCCTCTCTAATGAAAATAGTCTTTTTTAATTTTACATCAAAATAAGCATAAAATATTTCATGTATTCTTATCTCAAAAGATTCTAAATAACCATCTTTATAGATCTGTGAAAAATTAATTTCATTTACATGACCAAGATGGTGATTCGACAATTTGTTGTTGTATGAGTCATATGAACATGATTCCTTATATGTTTTCAATATTTAGTTTTTTTATTTAATACATAAAATCATTATTTATTTTTTCACAGAATAAAAAATTATATCATTATAAAATATTCATTCATTACTTTTATAATTTAGAAAAAACAAAAAATTAAAATCAATGAATAGAGATGGTGTTTTCAGTAACACTTAGAATTAAACAACTATTATTTACAAAAAAACAATCTATTTATAAATAGACATTGGTAGTGTCTTATAGCCAAGGCAGCTAGTCGTATCGCATTGGTGACATCAAGATCCACCTCTCCACAATAAATTATTTTTAATCTACATTGTTCTTGCATTTGGTTACAAGTCTTATTAACAAAATCTATATTACATAAATAATGTGAAGATATAGAATGATCACAACTAATAAAAACACACCGATTGCTTCCCATTTCGTATGTGTGAAGTTATTATCCTCTAATTCTAGCTTTCCACATTAAAAACATATTAATTTATTTTTCATCAAACATCCATTGAATCATATTATTCATGTAAGAATGGTTCGTGGGATCAGTATACTATAAGTGAGTCTCAGTTAACTTTTACATGTTAATTGTTTTCATATTCACCATATGGTTTATGGGTTTATAATCCCCTATTTCTTATTCAACATATATAATGAGTTAAATAATTATTGAAAGTGTCTTCTCATAATTTATCATTTTTTATTTCTCAATAAAAATTGTGAATGATTTAGGTAGTGAGGTAAGTATGGTATTTGTGTGCTGAACATCGTATAATTTAATGCATAAGATATCAATGCTCTCTATATTGTTAATTATTTTGAATACGCGAGACATAACTGTCACTGAATCTTCATGATTACATGTGAAAAATATAGTATAGATCTCATATATATCTTGTATCACCTTATCTTGATAGATATCATGAATGTGAGACATCACTATATATGTATCCATATTTTCATGTTCCATAAAGAGATAATTGGTCAGATAAGATAGAATGAATCATAGGACATTTGTGTAATCAAACAAAATTTTCTCATATAAAGATAATTCAACCTCATCAAAATTTATGATTGTCACTTCATGAATATGATTTTCCAACACTTATAATTTCCTTTCATAGCATATCATAATTTAGAATAATATTTTTCATTATGGGAAATTACTTCTAGTGACAATATTATTCTTTTTGTGAATGGAGTATAGTGAAACGTTTCATTTCATTTGTATTTTCATCTCAAAAAATAGGAAGGGCATAGTTTTATTATTTAATCATATAAGAGTAAATAATAAATAATATATTTATTAATTTACCACAATTTTACTAAAACCAATTATCCCTCCCCATTAGTATTTAAATATCTTATTTAATTGATATTATGGTGGAGACGATAAATAGTCCCCTTATCATAATCTATACATAAGTATATTGAGCTACATAAAGGAACTTAGGTTTCTATAACCTGCCAATTTCATTAACACAAACCTCTTTTCTCTATTGAGAGGGATTTCCAATTATAAAATCCTAAAATTGGATTTTCTAAAAATGTTTCCTATGGGTCTCACTAAGTCTCATAGAGGCAGTCAAACTTTAATGATAACTATGTTATGTTGACCCAAATTTCAAGATAAAACTTACATAATATTTGAATTAATCCAAACATATGTTTCTCAAGAACTTTGAAATATGGTTATATTACTAACAAATAAGAGGAAGGATGTAATGATTTCATTTATATAGATTTGAGATTTTAATATGTTATGGATAATTAGACCATTTTATATTTATTACATGCTTTTTAATATCATGTGGATTTATTATATCATTTAATAATTTCTTATATAACATTTACACATAATATTGTTTATTTTAGGTCCATATAGTATTGTTGTTAATTCATTAATTCATATGATCATGAAGAAATATCCATAATGAGATAAACCATCCAACATGACATGAACAAACAAATAATAGTTGTAAGAGAATGAGTTATCCCTTCTTGTTACTTAATTTAGAGGATGATAAATTAACTGTCAAGCTAGGGGAAAAACATAAACCATGAATTATTTGTATAAAAACATTCCACATATGCACCTTGTACATTTTGTAATGGATGGATATTTCAATTGAGTTGAGGCTATTAATGTTGGAATCTATGATTATACTAATCCATGACCTTTTACTCATGCATAGGTGAGTGAATAAAAACGATTTGTTTAAGGGGTATAAGAAATGGGAACTGTGCGCATGCAAGCTCTTGTATAATAAAATAAGAGATAAAACATATTCCATCAATTTATTTTAATAATCAATTAAATAAAATCCAATATCATACAAACATATATTATATGATCATGGTCATAAACATTCATGAAAATACTTATTAATTTAATAAAATACCATTCTATCCAAATCATTCTTATATAAGATAAATCGCTCTTGAATGAACTAATTATCTTTAACTAATTAAAATTTTATCTTAATTATCATCTAAAATTTATTGATATTATCATCCGTAATAATTATAATAAAATTTAATAAATTTAGTCTTAATTGGATGTATTCAAAACATATACCTTGGAGGAAACATGACATGTACCCTTTCGAACCACCCAACATGTATGATATTTTTATATTGTTCACTCATGTTCCATGAAGCATACAAATCATACCATGTAATTTCATGGTACTTATTTTCAAATGAATGTAATATAGAACACAGTTTCATTATGTAGCATGTTATGACTTAGTGAGTGTATCATAATCGATTTATTACAACTTATACAAAAAAAGTAGTTCATAATATTACATTGGAAACAATTAAATGTTTAATATATATATCCATATAACCCATAAAATAGAATATAAAAATCCCATAAATGAAAAACAAAACAAATGGACATATTTTTTAATCATATAAAAAATTTTAATTAATTTTACATAAGTAGGTAATATACATAGAACACACTAGATAGTTACATATCATGTATAATTATTCACCATCAATTTTCAGCACAATCAAATGGATTGTGAATGTTGACCTACCATAGAAATAAATGTATTAAATGTTGTTTATATGGTCTTCACATGTTGTGGTATCTGTGTTACACTGTTACTCGTCACATGTGACATGTTAAAACAGATGTCTCATATTTGAATGATATACTACATGTTCTGTATGCATGTTACATGTAGTATAGCCTGGATAACCACATTCTATGCTATCATAATAAACATCTGGTGTATTAAATAAACACTAAGTGTAATAAATTCATAGGATTAAATTGAATTTATGAGTTTTCTGGGTGCATTAAACCTGGGTACATGTCATGTACCAATGGGATAAACACCATGTACCCTTGTGTCGTCCAGAAAGAATCATTCGTGCATTTGGTTTAGTTCTTTTAATATTACAAATTAGAAATTAATACATTATTTGATTATATTTATAATAATAAGGAGGAAGAACCAAATATATAATATTTTGGATTAAATAATTATTAAAATGGAATTTAAAACCAATGATAAATTCATATATCAATCAACAATCCATGAATAATTTAAAATTATTATATGACTAAACTAAAGAATATTAAAGGTTTTGGTCATAATGGAATCCTTTGTATGGAATGGAGAACTCATTTATTGACTTATATGATGATTAATATGATATTTATATAGACATAGAACACCCTAGCTGATGAAATTGAATTTAAAATTAATATACATGAGAAAACTGAAACCAAATACATGGTCAATGCATTATAATTTTATAATTAAATTAAAAAATTAAAGATTTACCATGTGATTAATTCTTACATAATTGAAGGATATGAGAATTTATCTACATCAGACTATCATTTGGTTTACAGAATCAACTATAGATTATATATAATGGTGATCCACATGTGTACCACAAACCCCATAGCATCACTATCAGAATATCTGGGTGTTGGTGTAGAAGATCCTAATGCTTGAGTCATTTATCCTTGATAATCATTATAGTCACCTAAGAGGAGGATTTCCATTGATCTATCTATATTTTAAGAGGGTGGTGTTGGAGAATTAATTAGTATTCTTGAGATTTTACTTGGACGGGGTCTCTCTAGGTCATGACAGAATCCTCGATGTCATTGTGCACAACGCAAATGGACTGTATATTAGGTTGGAAAATATATATTATGTATAAAATAGTACTAGGGTTAGAAAATAATAATTAAACATGTGCCCCTTTTAATGCATTAAGAAAAAAAGAACCCCTTTTCAATGATAACAATAATAATTATATAATCACTATTTCTTTACATTGATTTTTTTTAATAAATATATTTTCATGAATAAATTGTTTAAAATTCATTTAAATAATAGTTAATATATATGTTTTTATCACTAGACCTTTAATCTCAGACCATTATTCAAATATAATATCTATCGGTACTTTAATATTTAATATTAATTAATTAATAATATAAATTCACTATTCAACAATAAATAAATATTAAATTTTACTAAATAGAAAATAAATATTTATTAAATATTCTTCTCACAAAATATTCTCACAAAACAAATGTGACAAAATATACGTGATCAAGATAATACGAATAATTATAAAATGATGTATGAGAATAAAAAAAATTCACGATTTTAAATAGAAGATAATACTATTATCTTACGGATATTTTTAATACAGTTACTATGTGACCCTCTGGGATTCTTTCCTAGCACCATTAGGCAGATCCACCCAAATCCATGGATAAATTTTAAAAACATGAAAAGGAACCCATATTGAATGAAGTTAATTACATAATGAAATTAAACCTCATTTGAATGCTTCATGGCTAATATAATCCCCTTTTCATGAAATCATTAATCAAGTTGGTTTTATGCTGGTGTTATCAACCCATGTGATCGATATCTCTTCTATCGACTTTCTGGAAATAATCCTACCCATAGTACACAATGATCATGGATTTATTTAGGATATTACATCATCCCAAAAGGGTATTATATGTTTAATTTAGGTAAATAAAAAATAGATAGATCCTTTCTCCCATTATTTATTAATGAAATATTACCTATGATACACCAAATGTATTCTAAATCAATGCGAACATATGTCTCATAATTTTCATCAATAAATCAAATTATATGACTAAAAATATCCATTAGTGGTAATATAAATGTCTAATAAACAATTATATCATTCATAGATATTTCAATCCAATGAACCAAATAAATGTATATTTACTAATAGTTGGTCATGTTTTCATAATCTATGACACTAAAAATTACGAATGGATTACACCATGATAAGTTGTCTAAAATTCATATGAAAATCTATCCCTAATAACCTATAATTTGTTTCCAATTTAATTAAATAATTTCATAAAATAAATTATATTTTAGAATACTTTCATTGTACTTTAGGGTTCTTATCATAGTGGGGATGTGTTATTGCCTTTTAGTGCGATAGTTACACTTAAGAAATTATCATATACCTCGTCACATTGATGAAAAATTATAATGAAATAATATATTTATTAATAATCAAGAAAATGAATATTGTAAATCATAATATTTATTTATGTTGGTTTAAGGGAACCAACTCCAACATTTTTAATAATTCTACCAAATTGACATGTCATTTCATGACTTGTTTTTATTCCTATACTATAATTAAAATCCATTAATTCAATGAAAATTTATAAATTTTATTTAAATTTTAGATATTGTAAAAAAATTCAACCACCAAGAGTGATGATCTCTAAAAACATGGTTTATAATAATACAATTCTCATGACATATTAAAAAATATCATAGCATTAACAAGATTATATGAGAGAAAAATAATATATTCTATAATAAATATCATCTAAAGTAGACTTCTAAATATTTATATGCTCACACTCTATATGATACGAAATTTAATGACTCAAAAATTGAAGAAGAAGAAGACTGAAAAAACTCATTATATAATACCACACTAGAGAATCATCAAAAGGAATATATGAATTGAATGTTTATACATTAAAATTTTTCATCATCACCTCCTTCTAATGATTCATTAAGGATCAATTTTAAATGATATTATTTACTCATTGAACCACTAAGATATATGTAATGTTCTCCCTTTATCCATTTAGAAGAATAAAAGTAAAAAATTTCAAAAATATATTTTTTCTATATACTCAGATTTAGAAAAAAGTGATTTAACCCACCACTAAATATATTTAGAATAAATATTTATACAGTATATGCCCATGGATTTCACAAAATATTTTATAATTTTACTAATTATATTTAATTAAATAATTTATCCATTTTTATTATTTTTATTTTATTTTTATAGTTTTGTATTGTTTTATTATTTTTATAAATCTAGTTATTTAGAATTTTTTTTGTAATTTTCTGTTTTATTAGTTTATATTAACAACATATAATATTAATAGTATATTTTTATTTTTATAGGATTCATTAATTTAGGTTTCATTTTTATTTAATTTTATTAGTATTCATTAGATATAATTTTGTAAATAGTAATATGTATTATTTATCATTGTATATTTTTATAATTATTATATGTATTAATAATTTTTCTATTAAATAAGATAAATATTTAATAGGTTTATTATAATTATGTATAAAGATAATAAACTTTTTTCTCTAGTTATTTTATTATAGTAATACAACTAATTAATTGTATATATATATTTATATATATGTTACAATAACAAAACAATTATATAATTATATAATTTTTATAATTTATATATTTATAATTCTAACACTTTTTTAAATTTTTATTATCCTTATTAATATTTTTATCATCTAACCATATATAATACGATTTTTTGGATTTTATTTTTTACTTTTTCTAATTTCATAATTGTTGGAAAATATACATGCAAGGAGATCATCATTCCATTAATCCTTAACAATAGTAAAATATTCTACAATGTATTGCACACTAAAATACTCATTATAATCAACCCCATCATCCTCATCCCTATAGTATTATGTATAAACCATTGGACTGGGAACATAGCATCACTGACCTCCCACCATATGTGTATAAATCTCCACAAATTTAGAACTTGTACTTTTTCAAATGTGACAACAACCTCCACCATCCCTTCAGATTTAAATAAAGGAAAATTCATGAAAACCCTCCTCTAACACCTCTGTGATGCATTATTGATCGGATATAAAACCATGTGTCCATCCTCTATTTATGTGCCAAAAAATCAATACTCGATGCCACCCCCTATGCACCAACCACATATGATTTCCAACAAGCATTGTCCCCACTCTCATCCACTCTCCTTCAAGCATCCCAGCTGGTGAGAAAAAATATAAAGTTGTTAGTGGTTTCATTATTTATGCTAGAATCTATATAATTTTGGTGTGTACAGCGGTTTTAATTTTCATCTCGTGTGGATGTTAAATGAGTTTATATACGCATTAGAGTGAAGACCATCAGGATCATCATTTTGAAAATGTGATTATATTCTTAAGGAATATTCATTTTATTACGCCTTTTATTTTTTTGGTTGTAATGTTGGGAATTTCTCTCTCTGTTAGGATGTTTATTGATTAAGAAAATCAATGTGCATTCCATTTTGGTATTTTATTCTACTATTATATTTCAATTCAATTTATTTACATTTGAATTTATATCTAATTCATTATATTTTTGTTTAATATAATTTTGAAATTGAATGTGGATAATTTAATTAATAGTTGTTGATCTAATACTGATAAAGTAAACTACATTTATTGATATTAGAATAATAGAGATAAAAAATTGTTATAAATGAGTGGAATGTTTTTTTCAAATGGTTCAGTAATTAAATTAAGATCCTAATTTATTTATAACATTGGGTTATGAGACCATAAATAAATTATGAGGGAAAATATGTCTATAAAAACTATTTATAAATTTTAGAACTAATTTTTTTATGAAATATAAAATTTAATAATTCAAAAGTATTTTTCTTGGTGTGCATTTTAGATTTCATATGACATTTTCAGCCCATGTATTTTTCTCTGAAATAATTCTACAGTCACTTGTTTTATTTTAATTTATTTTTTTATCATTTTTTATTATTTTTAATTTTTTTTAAAAAATAAATTAGAAATTAACCTATTAGATCACTAGCCTCGATATTATAATTAAATTCATGATTTAGTGAACTAGACCTCAGGTTCCCTACAGATCGACCCTACTGGCCACAAGAAAAATACATTGTATGTGTAAAAAAATCCAAACAGTTCATATCAGAATAGAACATTCTAAATTTCTGAAACCAATTCCATGGACTACATAGTAGTCTAGAATTAAAAAACTCAAATAGGCCTTGCTTTAAGCATCACCTACGTATATGGTAAAGATTAATAATTTCAATCCATTAATAAAATGACTCACACATAGGAAATGAGTTATAATATAAAATAAAAGGGAAATATCTAATGGGTATCTCCTCTAGAAATCATCCAAATTGAAATTAAAATATAATCATGACTAACATTATGAAACATCCAAGTGGAAAAGTCCAGCTGCATTTTAAAAATTTTCTCAATGGTCATAGACTAATAACAACTATAATATTATAACTTATACCCACTAAATTTGGAAAAATCTCCGGAATTATGAGGCCACAAATCCATATGGAACAAAATAATTGAAAAACAAGAGAGTCCTCTACACTATATTCTAAAATGAATATGAATAATCAAGATATGTTTGAAGGATATTCAAGGATATGATATGATATTCTATTCCTCATGGAATGAATTTTCATAACAATTTAAAAACATTCAAATATGGACTCGATCCAAATTGTATTTATGTGATCAACACCTCCACTAGAAATTTTATTAAGAAAAAGGGTCTAGAAGATCATTACAGTTTAATTAAAAATATTGTATGGCACAGTTTCAAGGGGATAAAATATTTTTTATGAATAAGTGATAGAGTGAATATACTAGATTCTAAAATATTAAAAAATGTAAAAATTTTATATTTCAATTAGAGGATATAAAAATTTTCATTGATTTCACTAAAGGCATTCCTTGTAGTCCAATTTCAATATTACCCACATTGTTGCGGACCTCATGGTTAAAATATTTATACATATTACACATATGAGAATAAATTTTCTAAATTTTCATTTATCAATTATAATATAAGAAATTATGAAAACTATTACAACAATGATGGAAGAAAAAATTACCAAAATATTTTTATGAATGGCCTATTGGATACTCTTCCAATGATCCAACATATGGTTCTTCAAAGGTTCCTTATTCAATAATTCTTTATAATTATAAAAAAATATCACATAAAAGGATCTTAATAGTCATAACAACAAAGTTCATATAAAAAAACATACAAAGAGAAAAAGAAAAATATTAGATTATGCTCCTCTTACAACACAATATTGGCTAGATTTGGGAGAAACTATAAAAAACATATATATACCCAATCAATTGATGTATGAGTCCTGATATATTATCAAACAAATTTTTTAATCATCAAATAAATATATACAATCACTTATTCACAAAATTGATGATTAATTAGGTTAATTTGTTACACAAAAGCATTACTGAGTTTATAGAACACTATTGGGTTCCACAAGAGTCAATCCAAGAGAAGAAGAAAATCTACCACATTAGGTAATGGTATAAAATTTTCATGAGTCTAAATTATTATTACTAACCTAGTATAATAGAAACCTACACCTCTTTTTTATGATGGTGATTCAACGCATAATGTTATTTAACCAAATTAGAACGAGGAAGACGATCGAAATGAACAATTGAAATTTAAAATGAATGAAAAAAATGAAAAAAAGTAATTAAATGAATTATTTAAATCTCAAAAAAAAATTCCACCATTACAAATATTATTAATTAAAATTAAAAAAGATGAAAATTATTTTAAATTATGGGTGTTGTTTTAGAAATTTCTAATAAATATTCCTTTTTTCAGAATCCCTCACACAAATTCCCCTCTATGCTAAATTTCTCATAGAAATTAATCGAAAAATAAAAAATATTGATGCTGTTAGAATAAATATAATACATAAATAATTTTTGATAATTTTACCAAGATTCATAACTTATAAACTAAGAGACCTTATGGTGGTTTAGTATATCCTGTACTAGTGGACGATGTCAATTTATAATATCCATTTGCTACCCTAGACCAAGAACAACCCTCATTCCATATAGATATCTTGATGGACAATGAATAAAATAATTACGTCCAACTATGGTCTCGTTGTAAATAGTGGTATGGTCATTGATTCATACTCGATTAATTCTATAGGATGTACTCATTATTCTTGATAAATTTTATCTCCCTACTAATTTTATTTTCCTTATTGGGGAAGGAGAAAAGGAATCACATCTCATTCTTTGGAGACCCTTATTAGATACATATAATGATTTTGTTGATGTATAACAGAGAATATTAATTTATAGATAAGGGAAAGAAAAATTCACATGTGTATATAAGGGGGAAGAGATTCTATTTTTATATGATTTTTGTATTGTAATACAACCTACCCATTCACTTCGATATGACAATGACCATGGATGACATTCCATTTAGTGTTGAGGTTGATTAAGATATAAGATTAATTTTAAAAATGATATATTTTGACTTATATAATGGGATTTATTTTCCACATAGCATATCATAATGTGAACAATTTCACATCAGGAATCGTGTCATTGCGTTTTGAGAAAAATTGGGTAAATATGAATTTTTTCTTCTCAAAGAAACGTTCAAGAGAAAATGGTAATTTCACCTATCATAAATCTCACATATATTTTTGTTAACACTACTTTAGTACATGAATTGGTGTTTTACCATCATGTTGGGTTCTTTTTGAATTCCAAGCAATTTTAATTTTTGTTGAATATATAATATTTAATTGAATCAATAGTATTTATTCATACAGGTTCATTAGGATTTTTTTTCAGAGCATCATAATAGAATTTTTACACAATGTCTCTGTTTATTTAAGAACTTTTTTCCTAGATGAGATATAACCATAAGTCAGGTGCCAGCCTCAAGCTTTTGCCCATGCCCCTTTTTCTATTTATATTCTTTCTTTATTTTCTTTTATCACCTCACCTACTTTTCTTCACATGTACATTCATTCCTATGTGATTGATTTTATCTTGTATAAGAGAGGGACATGTTGTAGAATATTGGAAGTGTGGTGGAAGGTCTACCATGGAGTTATATTAACATGGGATCATCATGAGGATGTTACAAAACATTGATTTGATTGAAGCCTTAGTGGTTTCTTTCTAGTGGTTGGACTGTTTTAATATTTTCCCCAAAACAACTCATATAATTTTTTTCTAATTTTTTTTGGTTTGTCTGAGATACCTAGAGGGATGATCTTATTAGTGTTAAAAGAATTTTGGAATTTCAGAGGATCACATGTGTTTTCATTTTCAAAACCTGATTACATGACATGTGACTTCAAGAAAACACATCATGTGTTCTTCCTATTCAAAGAATATGTATTTATAAAAACTAAAAACCATGTAAATAGAATAAATTATATGTTTTGGATGATGATTATGTGGCTGATTTCATTTAAATATGGAGATTTTGGATCTATATGATGTATAATTTAACTAAATTCGATGTCGTAGTACATGGCCATGTGGTCAGAAGAATGGGAAGGAAAAATGTGTAATGGGGACATGCATGTGTTGTACTACATTTCACAACCCCATGTATTCCCTTCCCATAAACTAGAACATGACTTGATGTCATTTGTTCCCTACACATGTAATAGTACTTTTACAGTTTCATATTAGGGAATAAACTCAATGTAATTGTGATTACACACCATGTACATTTCAATTCAAGGTTTTTTTGTTTATGTCACCCAAAATCCGAATTTGACATAGGAGGAATACATTATGATATCTTTTCATTATATATCATTATGGTATAATAATTTCTGAATTTAGAGTACATCGAGATGATATTTTCAACTATAGGAGTTTAGAAATGTGTTTCATTCATGGATTTGTTCATGAATCCTCTCAAGGGATATGTTATGACTTGAGAAGAAAGTTTAAGGGTTCTTAAATTTTATATCTAATTGATTTAGAATAGAATGTGAGTCCATTTGAGGTTTTTTGATATATTCTATATGTTTGGATTTAGTGTTTCTCGGATTATACATGTTAGTTGGATTCTTGGGGATTAGATCCAATCACACATGGTCTAGACCACTATCATCCTAAATATTGGGATGAAACCACTAGAGTTTAGGTAAGGTAGGGTACCATTGATAATTTTTGAGAAATATATGAAGGACCTTATTTAGATATTTACTATTACATGTTTTGTTTCAATATTTTTCTTTTATTGGAGTAGAGTTTCTTGAGGTTTCTATTTAAACAATGTTGTTTATGGGTAGTGTTATATGATGATGGATGTTGTTATCTTTAGTAGTAATGGATCAAAATTTGGTTTTTATAGAGGATCCAATTTGTAGGGTTTCTTTCTAGAGGTTCGGTTTCAGGGAACATGGAAGGTACCTGATTCTTTGTTTTCTTGTGATACAGATACTGATTTCTTTATTGGTTTTAGTTTGTGGATTGTGGTGTTATTCGACCCATGTTATAGGTCTTTTGGATTGGAGTATTGTGGTTATTCTAATTGAGCACTTGATGAGAGGGGAGTCCTTTGGGATTTTATTAGACCCGTTTTTCCATGATATTGATTTAGCTTATCCTATCTAATGGATGGTTATTTTTATGGGGGTTTATAAAGCTAATGGATGATCTGGATGAGCTAAGACACCTCGGTTTACCTGATTTCACTAACTATAGGTTAGTGGACTATTAAAGATATTGTCCACCTAGGACATAGTTTATGAGATGTGAGGCCTTTCCATTTAGTGATTCATATCTATGTTAGTGAACCAGTTAGTATTATAAAACATCTAAGACATTGGTAGTATTATTCTATGTTAGATAGGAATTCTTACTTCTTATTCAGAGTGTACAATTAGATTCATATATCTAGTTAAAATTTCTTCTGACATTTAGAAACCTAGGATGAGATCTTAGGTTAAAATATTCATACTTATCCTTGTGTTAGAATTTTGGATCTCTTTGTTGATCTTTTGGACATGAATTATGTTGTTGTTGGGTGGGCCATATTCAATAACTCTATAGGATTATTCCAGAGTGGTGGTAGATTTACCTCAGGTGTTAGGCTAGAACATATGGTTCACTACTTTACTTTTATAATTCTTTTTTGTTTCAATTTATATATTTTCAATATTTTTACTCTAGTATAATTTGTTTTTATAAGCTTTGTTTATAAAATTTTGTATGTGAATGTCATAAAAAATGTTTAGAACACTATTGGAGGTACCCTAATAATATTTTTTTACCCCATGTTTGTGAAACTCCGTGTTCATGCAAACTTTTTTCTACTTTCATGGTAATCACATGATATTGTGGATGAGGTAGAGAACCAAGGTATCATGATTTATTTCCATTTATGATATGGATTTAGAGGTTCTAACTAGATAAGTTCCTTATTCATAGAGTTTGTGTATGTTTTTTGGACATAGAGTAGAAATATATCACTCGATGTTAATTTTATATTATCTTATTTGTTATACGTTCTAACCTGTGGGAACCAGTGTATATATTTTTTTCCTTGAGTTTCAATTATCCATTAAAACTATTATAGATCATTTCTATATTATTTATATTTTAATGTGCACTAAGATGTTCATGGATGACTATATGTTCAGTTTATTTCCATTTTTACTACCGTAAGATATGAGGGAATAGTTTCCCCAGTGTATCTTATTATACCCCCACCACTACATGGAATCCCCTGGAATATGGTGATGCATTCTTGAGACCAAGTTGCAAGCTCGATCAAGTGATAGGTGGGGTTAATGCTAGACGGTTCTTGACTTGTTATGCCTATTTTGTGGTTGAGATTATGATAGGGGACTTATTGTTGTGGTGTTGGGATGCGATTATCAGTAGGTTATTGAATGATTTTACCATGAGTCCCTAATTATTTTTTCAAAGATATATAATGGAAAAATGATATTTATTTCCATTGATTTGTGATGTATTTCACATTATGTGATACATCCAATGGGATGAGTTCTATAGGGTTGAATTCCTAATTATTTACATTTTCCAATGCATGGAGTATATATTTCCCATGATTTGATACTTTCAATGAAGTGGATGAGATCCTCAAGGGGAAATGGAAATTGATTTATTATTTCCCATGGTAGTGGGATGGATTTCCCATTATATGATTCTTCCATGGATGGGGATTAGATGATCGGGCATGATTATGTTTTTTTGGGAAATGACGCAGTATCATATGATGATTTATATTTGTTGGGATGTTTTTAGCATTTTCATTTATATTAATGTATAATTACATCAGTAACTCTCATGGTGATGTATTTAGGATAGGATTTGCACTTTTAAATGACTTCTATGGACAATAATACCATTATTTACCTTCTTACGAGGACGTACTTCACATGTGTTGATGCTTATGATATATTGGGGTCATTATTCGTACTCTCAATGATTTATTCAGGATGATATTACTTCTTGTATATGACTATTAAGAACAAAATACCCACATATATGAGTCATTATTGTCCATCTACTTCTCATTTAGGGGGTTCTCATGGTTCCTCAGGGATGTTATACTCATTTCATGGTTGTGTTTTCCAGATTTATTTCTAAAGCCTTTGCCATGATAATATGATAGTATGTTATGTTCAGTATTGTGGTTGGTTTAATATAAATATTGAGGTTCACTTTTTTTTATAGTTCATCGTCATCATATTGAACCCTCCCCTAGTCAATCCTATATAGGAATTTTTTGTCTTACTATAGCTCTTATGGGATAAATTATCCCACAAAACCCTTTTGTAGGTTCTAAAAAATATATGAATAATTTAAATAACCATATTAAGTTAAATAAAATTGAACCCACTTTGGAAGACATTAAAAAAAATTTGTGTTCCACTAATCATAATGATCTATTTCATTTTTATATGTGTGTGTGTTCATTCATGGCACACACATAATATATATATATTAATATATTAATATAAAAATAATCCTGCACTCACCCACACATACACACATTATTTAGTAATATTCATATTAAATTAGACATTAAATTATATATTTAAAAATATTTATTCATATATCAATTATTTATTTATATTAATATATGTTTAAATATAAACATATTTATTTACAGAGAAATATATGTATATTAAGAAATTAAATATTTGGTATTGAAATATATTAAGAAATTAAATATTTTATGACTTATTGATTAACTAAATTAAATAGAATAATTATTCCACTATAATAATATCCAAACAAAAAATTCAGAACTAAATTCAAGAAAACATAAGCCACAATTAGTTTTAGAAAATATGAGAAAACAAATGAAAATTGGCTAGTGCTTCCTGGGACCGTACTCCATGGATGTAGGTAGTGAAACTGAAGTATCACACTATAGAAATCCCTAAATCCACTTACATTTATCATTACTAAACCCATTCTCCCCTATGATACTCAATTCTATGCCACATCCACTTATTTATATACCTATTCCAGTATCCCTTCTACAAAACATTTTTTGTACATTAATGAACATCTTCAAACATATGTTCAATACTTATTTCCAAACATCCTAATACACACCTTAATACCCTGGTCTATGTTCCTCTTCAAATTAATTCCATTTTAATATTATTCTTCAACACAGGTCACAATGAAATTCCTCCACTATAAGATCTAATCCAATGTGAACCCTTTAATGTCATTAATTATTTTCCATCCATTATTTCCTCATTTTTTATTTCATCAATGCCCTTTGAAATCCAAATTAGAAACCCATTAATTTTAGAAATTTCTTTAGAGGTCTGCATCCTCATCACCTCTTTCATCCTCTATTTTATTAGTATCTCCTCCACGTGTTTCTCAATGTAGATGAAATACTATATAAGGATATTATCCTCTTGGATTATTGACAGTGTATGGACCACTAGCTCCCTCATAATTTCTTATGATTCATTTCTCTAGGGTTATAAATAATGAGGTTGGGAAATTGGTTTTTTATGGTAATAAGGATTTTAGGTGAGACTGAGGGAGACAAAATGAAACACTGAATAAAGATGAAGAAATAAAAATAAGGATGTGGAAATATAGAAAACGGGGATTAATTTACATGGATTAACATAAAATATGAGAACTAAATCGGTGGCCAATGTAGAGAATTGGGAAGATTCCATTATTGGATAATATTGTGGTATATTAATATAACACAAAAATTATTTTCAACTATTATTTTTTAATGAAATTCACATCATAAAATTTTTTGATCCACCCCCTCTATTAGTGTTGGGGTATTGGTAGAAATTTACATTTTGTATTTCTCTTTGAGTTTAGGAATTGTTGAACACCAAATTCTGAAATCCCAATAGGATTGATATTAGGAGACTAAATTTGGATAATTTTGGATTGAAAAGAATAATAATAAAAAATCTTATCATCCCAATAATAATATTTCAAAATCCTTATGATTCACACTATTTCGAAGTCCCCATTTTAATCTGAGGACACATTGATTCAATAAAAACAAAACAACCATTGGATAGAGGAAATTATTTAGATTCCCAAATCTATAAATCCAAACAAAATTAATAATCTCCTCATCAGATAGTTTTTGTAAAATATTTTACTTTTTTTTCATTATATATATTAATATAGTATATATATGTATATAAAAATCATTTTACCAAAAATATATTATTTTTAAATACTTTAGTATCATTTTGGATCATATATATTTTTTATAGAAAACCACTTCCCTTGGACCATTTTTAAAAGGAAGAATATTTGAATGTTTTATACCTATATCCAATGCGGTATTCCACATGTTTTATTCACCTCATCAATCCAAACCTCCAAAAAATGTCTATCCAACACAAACAATATTTATTTGAAGCATAAAATTATAAAAATCACCCCACTTTTATTCAAAAGTAATAACTATCCATATTA
The DNA here is from genome assembly GCA_963277665.1 of Viscum album. Lineage (NCBI taxonomy): Eukaryota > Viridiplantae > Streptophyta > Magnoliopsida > Santalales > Viscaceae > Viscum > Viscum album. The sequence continues at coordinate 1,893,692,404 of OY728156.1, forward strand.
GAAGTGAATCATTATAAATAATAAATTTAAAATTTGATTTAAATAAATTACTTTTATGCATATGTAAATATATTATCAAAATTAAAAAAATTAGAAAGATTAACCTTTTTAAACATTTTGTTAAACTAGATATGTCATACATCTGTGGATATTTCCATATATCTATATATATATATAATTTTTTTAAAATTTTGTAGCCAGGTTTTTATATCCTTTTTATTATCTTTATAAGGGGTAAACATATTAAATCCTTAAATAAGGGGAACCACATCTATGTTTACTTATAAAACATGTTACATTGTGATTCAATTATGATAAACAATGACTCATCATTTCATAATTTTTTGATAAGTGTTTATAAATCAACCTCTAGTCATAAATGAATATATTTTTTATCCAAGTAGCGGGTGATTTGATTTTCAATATAAACAAACATATTCATGACTTGTTTTTACCCATTAAAAACATTTATTATGATCTACCCAATTATATAGTTTAATTTCCAATATAGAAAAAAATTATTTTAAGGGTATCATCCCCATATTTTTTTTAGTTTTATGAATGGTCTTTCTCAGAAAAGATTTTTGAAAATAGACCCTTATGGTTTTTACACAATATCATATTGAAAATTTTTATGATACTACCTTGTAAAAATTTAATCACATAATAATGAATCAAACATAAATTTCATGAATTTCTATCATACATGAAATTATATGGTTTTAATAATGATTAGTCACTATCATAATTGATAGAGATAGGAATAATAATTCCAGACACAATATAATATACAATAATAGATTTAATATCAATTCACATTCCTTTCAACATGAGACTAAGGAGGTAAAATATAAATTAATTGATGAATCTGAAATGACATATTGATTATTTCTCAAAAAAATAGTCAGAACAACCTATAAGAGAAAATGACCATCCATATGTGGATTTATTATCACCGGTTCTGATAATCCAACTTGCTTAAATATGTCCTTATAATACTTCCAATTAATAATTATAGTATAATAATAAATTTTTGGTCATTAAAAAGTATCCAATTATTCATGTGACTCATTTATAAGGATATACACAAGTATTACATGTATATATACTCGTTTTATATACTCTAAAAGAATGGTTCGGTCTAGTAAAATGAATTACACACAGTAAAGAACCAATTGAAATAGAATTATTATGATTTGATATGGATCTACCCATATTCATTAATTTTTAATAATAAGAGGAAAATTTTAATAACCTTTATTTAAATATCATCCACATATAGACACACAATAACACAATATTCTTTTTTAATTATTAAATAAACAAAATATTACACATTTTTTAAGTAAAAATATTCATTAGAATCAAATTTTAATTAATTTTATTTAAATATTATATAAGTCTATATTGATATTTAGAATAATTGTATATATTAAATTTTGTAACCTGTAAAAACCCCTTATTGTTGGTCGATGTAAATATATTAATTTAACTCTCCATTTTAAAAAGGATTTATAACATATATATTATATATAATGAAATAATTAATTGAATATAATGAAAAGAAATTACTTGTTAGTGTAATCTAAGGTACAGTTGCAAAAGTATGAAAATATCTAATCCCATTTTTTATATGAAACCTTTGGAAACCAATATATCATTAAAATATTTAATATTACCATTAGAATATTTCATCTTTCTGAAAACACTTTAATAACAATTATGTTTTGAACCCCTTTGTAAATCGATAATGACCATTATATTATTTTTCATTATAGAATCCATTTTATCATTAGTTAGTTCATTATATAAATCAACATTTTATGATGTCATATCTTCAATATATGTCATTCAGTCCTTTTCTAATGTCAATATCATATGATAATTATTCAGTAGATCATTAGTTTTATCTCTATGAACATGGAAAACTATTGAATTTAGAGAAGTTAAATCCTTATGTACATATTTCCCATTCCTAATTATTATTATCTTGTTACATTCTTATTTATAATCATCATTGTTGTCTACTATTTTATTTGAACTAGACATAGTAAAAGATATAGGGTAATGATGAATAAACACCTCCGTATCATATTTATAAAATTTATTTTCAAAATACTCTATACCTATTGATTCAATAATTACATTATCTTAAAAATCTATAACTCCTTATGATTTTTAATTTTATCTATATCCAATAAAAACACTATTAATCTATATAAGAACAATTTTACTTATTTTAGGACATGAAACTCTATAGTATTATAAACACCACCACACTTTAAAATATGAATTATTTACTCTTCTACCTTTCCAAATATAATAATGGAATAAAATTGGTTTCATAGAATAAATAAAATTATAAATATTTCATGAAACAAATAAAGTATCTCCCCAAAAATTTATTGGTGAATGAGATTTAATAATCATGATATATAATATTTCTACTAAAGTATGAATTTTTTTTAAACACCGTCATTTTTATGATATGTGTAAGGAGTAATAATACGATGATTTGTTACATTTCCTTTAATGAACTGATTAAATTCACTCATAAAATATTCTCTTCATCTATCTAACTGTAATACATCCATCATTTTATTTTTTTGGTTTTCAGCATAAGATCCATGAATCTTAATCATATCAAAGCTTCATAATTTTTTATAAGAAGAAATATATGTAAATATATACTACATTCAGAAATAAATTAATAATGTTTATTTTTCCTTAATGAGTGAAAAAACTATTTAATTCAAAAAATAATAATTTATTCATTATATTATATCAAAATACTATTGAACGCACATAAATGGATTTTTACCAAATTTAGATTTTAAACATATTTTACATTTATTATATTTATTTTAAGAAGTTAATTAAGATTAACATATTCATAACTTTTAATAAATTATAATTAACTTATTCCATTTAATCGTACAATAAATGAGAGAAAAAATATTGTTATAAAATTATTAAATCATATTGTTAATATGATGTTGATATATACCATAATTTAAGTACCAATTCCCCACAAAAATTCCACCGTCTAGCAAGATAACCATTTCAGATTCAAATGAAACTTGAAATCCATTGTTACATTGAAGATGAACATAGAGTAAATTATTTCAAATATCAGGTACATACAACACATTTAGTTTATTGAACTTATTTTTAGAAGTAAATTATAGTCCAATGCTTCCTAAAATGGTGACAGTGATACATGTTTTTCCATGGTGTGCTTGCATTATTATGGTACTATAATAAAATATTTTGAAAATCGAATGATCCGTGTACACATTCACCATTTATCCAGAATGAAGACACAATACAATCGTTGTCTCAGCAATATTAATCTTGGATATCATCACAACTAGAATATATTAAATTATCATATTTTCATAGGGGTTTTCAACATTATATTGATAATGACATTCCCTTAAAAAATTACCTCTTTTTAACAAACAATTAATTATATTTTCTTTTTGGAAGCTTTTACTTTTATATTGAATTATTGAATATTATTCATGATAATTAAAGAAGTGTTCAGTTATTAATTTCCAATGATGATATTGTCATTAGTATCAAGTTGTGATTCCATACATAAATCTCTCAATATGGATTATTTTTTACTTCAATGATTCATTTCCAATTATTCTAAGGAAATATTATCATTATTTTTAATGATTGCTTTACTAAATTTGTTCAACATATGTGGACATTTATAAATAATTGAACATACATATAGTGGTTCAAATATATTAATCTTAAGGGAAAGTTGTTTTTTATAACATGTAGATATTGTAATATTTTAATACCATTCTTGTTATCAACCATGTTTGAGTCATGAAAGTTTGAAATATGAAATTTATTTGTAACATATCTATCAACATTGAAGATTAATTCATGTGAATATAATACATCCTGAGTGTAGACGATTTGATAATGTGTTGAGGATGTCACCTAGAAAAAAAACCACACTATCCTAACATTTTTTCCACATTTGTAGAATATGTTTGACTCGATTCAGATCAAAGGTTGTGTCATTGAGATTTGGTGGAGGTAATTTGAAATGGGAGGAAGGTTTGGTTCTAGAATTCAAAAAATATATTCAAAACATAAAGTAGGATATTCATTTAAATTTTCAATAAAGAGTATTTTTTTACATCGTAATGGTAATGAATGACCATGTATTTGTTCATCACTTTTAGTGATCCGAAATCCATCTTCTAAATTCATTCATGATAGAACCCTTTTAAAATTCGAAAAATAGTAAGGGGTTAGATATGGAATAAAATTGAATCTTGATGCGTGAATGAAATGAACTTTATAAAACTGGTTTATCCACCCCAATATTTAGTGTAGGGTTCTTTGTGAAAATTTCCCTTGTGCATTTCAACATATTTTTGGGAATTTATTAACACTAAATTTCAATGGCATAACATCATCAACATTGGGGGAATATATCTAAATAATTTTGGAATATAGAGATTAATAATGGTCTATATTATCATACCATTATTTATAGTCTAAAATCAGTGTGATTGAAAATGAATCAATCTCACTAATTAGATGAAATACCAAATTATTTATTTCAAAATTAGGAATCCTCTAGAGGGATGAAAGTGATCAAATTTTGAAATTTTGAAACATAAATGTTTTGAATATTATCATCATCAGCTAGTTTTAAAAAAATTATCTATTATTTATTATTTATTATTTATTATTATTATTATATATAATATATGTATAATTTACAAAAAATATATATATTTAGAATATGATAGATAAATGTTTCCACATATATATTTTTTATGGAAAACCACCTCCCACGCTCCATTTTTATAAAGAAGTATCTTGGAAAATTTAAACTTATTTACAATGTGGAATTCCCAATTTTTTTCCCAAATAATCTATTAAAACCCCATGAAATTTAGTTCCCACAAAAAATAAATTTATTTATTTTATGAATAAAATTTTATCAACCATAAAATCCCACCTAATGAACCTCTTCATTTATCAAGATAAAAAATTAAATAAATCATTCTTCTATATTTGAAGATATTTATGAATTTTTATTCAGGAAGATCACACAATATATGTAATAAATTATTTTATATATAATTAATTTTATACTATAAAGTACAAAAAATGTTTTAAATTGTATTTAACAGATATTTTTTTATTTTCTTTATATTCATTGACAATTATCAAAAAATAATAATTTAATTTAACATTATATAATTTATGTATCATGAAAAAATATGGTCATAAAATTATATTTAATTAATTTTTATTTATTATTTATGAATAAAAATATGAGAGATATCAAAATTTACACACATTAAAACTGATAATATTCATAACAATAAGGTATTTCTGACATGTAGATGACCAAAACTCTAGCTTCCTTTAGAGAAACATTAATATCACAGATATATCAATGATTCAATTTGTTTAATGAATTTATAATTTTCATATAGTAATATATATCATATTATCAAAGAAATTATAAAAATTATTTGAATATCCTTTTTCATTTAATTTATTTCAATATTGAATACTAAACATGTAAACTAATTTAATATTAATAAATTCATTACTACACTCGTTAAATTAATTAAAATAAATATATTTTTCTACAAAAACATTTCCACTAAACTATATTATTTTCACATGAAAAAAAATCAATATAAATTTCCATTCGTTCTGAAGATAATGAATGATTAAAAATAAGGACTAAATTAAAAATTAGATAAAACTGTCAAATTAATAAAAATTAAAAGATGAGTAAAAACATATAAAATAACTATATTTCTCGATATTCAATTTACCTAATAAATATAAATACTTAGGAGATCTTATTATAAGTATTTATTACATAGAAATTTTCATGAAATAAATAAATGGAAGCAAAATATAATCATTATGGTATCATGTATCTAGACACCTATCATTTCTCTTCTTTTTCCAGATCTCCTATTGAAGAAAATATATTTGTTGTTGGAAAGAATTTGAGTTCAATACATGTGATGGATATGGTATGTCAATCGTCAAAATGGATTCATGAAACACAACATTTTCTTAGGATGAGTCTTGATGGAATGATAAGTGATAATATATAACCCCAAAAAATGTAGGTATCTTGAGGGGACCAATGTACCAAGATCTCAACATCCCCATAATATTAATAAACACAATATTAAACCTAGAATATATATAGAGGAACACATTTTAAAGACTTGTATTTTTGAAACGGGTTAAAATAATAAGGTTTTCAAAAAAATGGTTTATCAACAAGTCAGTTTTTTAAACCATGCTAAAAAATTTTATTTGGAGTGTTGTAACACATACAATTTTAATTTTTGGGCTTGCGTAATTATCTGATAATTTTAGCGGGTGTCCTAAAGAGTCTCGGGAGCACCATATCTAGAGAATTCCATTTTAATAGATCTGCATAGGTAGCGCACTATTTCAATCCAACCCATGCAGTTTACCTTGTTTAATAAATTATTTATTTTAATTTAATAAAATTATATTATATATTTTGATTAATTAAAATACAGTTTTAAGAATTATAATATTAAAGAAGCTTTTATTATTATTTTTCTGGTCGACAATTTAATTGAATGTCAAAGAATTCATTATATGATAGTTGATAGAATTGATATGGATTTTGGGTTTATCAAAGTACCATTTTTATTAAATGCAGTGCTTCAGAATAAATAAGGGACCATTTATTATTACATAGAGGTTGTGGGTAGAATTTTTTATCATTAAAATCAAATTAATGGTATTGAAAAAAAATTTGGGTTTTAGTTTTAAATAAACTATTGTTGTAATAATAATAATAATAATGTAATTATTATTTTTATTATTTTTAATTAGTTAAATAAATATTAAAATAATTTAATGTGGCTATTAATCTTCTCAAAGAAACATTTAATTAGATTATGGGTTTTATATTTAATGATGTTTTTTTTAAATAGAGGTGTTGGGTTCCTTAATTTTTTTAAAAATAATAATAATGAGATTATTATTATTTTAGTTTTATAAATGTAATAATTATAATTTTTATGGAAATCAAATTAGGGGGTATGATTTAAAATAAATGAAGGTTAAAATAAAATTAAATAATTAATGTTTATTTAAATGGGGATGTTGGACAAATTCAAAAGGGGCATATTTTTATTTTAATACAATTTAATTTTTGGGTTTATCAAGTTATTGTTCTAATAAAATGCGGTGTTTCGGTTTCAATGATAGAAATGGAAAAGAAAAATAATAATAATATGACTATTATCATTAATATTATAATTATATGAACTATTATTTTAATAGTATTTAGATTTTTTTTAAAAGTGGGTGGAACTCTACATGGGATTCACAACCACCCTCTTGTTTTCTACCTCCGAGGTGCGATGCACCTGCATCGCACTAAGCCTGCTCCTCTGTGTGACCTTTCCTACCTTGTCCTACATGGAGCGACTCCCTCCTACGGACCTCCTACTTGAACCATGTGATACGTCCCTCAGCCAACCTCCCTTTTGCAGCACGACACACTAGCTGGCGCATCTAAAACCTAGGCATACGACTCTCCTCCATGGACGGAGCTCTTCCCATGGTTCTTCCTTCTCCCAGCCACAATTCAATGTAGCATGTGACCCTCTAAATTACCCATTGTGGAAGCGTGACACCCCCTGGGCATCCTCCCTCTAGCGTGCAACCCCCCCCCCCTTTCCCGGGTCCTCTATCTGCAAGCATTTCCTTTGAAATATTCCTAGGAATTAGTCAAAATATTTATGTTAGGATCTTCTATGATGTTTTCCATCATAAATTTTGTCTATTGATACTGTTTCAGTACCCTTTTAAGTTTGGATAAATTTATGGAATTTTTTATAACCTGAATTTTTTGTGTTCTTCGGTTCTAGGGTCACGCAACGAGGTTCTCAAGGAACATTGGTCCTCATCATAGCAACTGTTGCCTAATGTGAGGAGATTCGGGCCGATTCATTTTGTTGATGTTTGTCAGAGGTAAATAATTATACCATTTATTGGTTTTGCAACACCTAAAATAGAGTCAAATTTTTTATTTAAGTCCTTGGAATCAAGAGGTAGGTGCGTTGACCTTGCTGAATTGGTTTTGGTGTTCCGATGTTATTTTGGTGATTTGTTATTTTTTTGTAGGGTGCGCACGTACGTGAAAAAAAATATTGATATATATATATATATTTATATTTATATACATATATATAAAGGTGTTGTACATGAGACTGCATTCCATTTTAATCTAATAGCCTCCAAGTACCTTAAAGTGTTGCGTAATTAATATGATGTCACCTCGAGGTAGTGTCCCAAATCCCTATCACTTTATTTAAGAATTGTATCTTTTTAAATTAACTGATAATGTGATTTTCTTTGATTATGATATTTACAAAATTACACATTTGATGTTATTAAATGATGCCTCACATGTGTGATAAATGAATAATTGAACATGTCTTAATTTTAAGCATGTTAGGATAATTTTGCTAAAGTGATATGATTTAAAAGTTAAATGATTTGAATGGGAAGAATGTGTAATAGGTTAATTAGTTATATAATTAATTATATAGTCATGAGTTTGAATAAAAATTGTGGATTTTAATGATTATTGAGAATATTTAATATCTGACAAGTTCATAATATGAATATGAAACTGGTAATAATTAATGGATGAATAACTTATTACAAGTAGAATGGTAAATTATTAATTAATTGATTATTGGTTAAATAGATATTATTTAATTAATTAATTCAAATGCATTAAATTTATATTATGAAATGATTGTTTGTTATGATTGTTGGGAACATGTACCTTTTGATGCGTGTTTGATTTCCATGCACTGAGTTGTCTTGGATGGAGTGGTTTTAAAGTATGAGATGTTTTGTGATATTATTGTTAAATATCCAGGCTTTGTTTAGCATATTTTGAGATTATTATGAAATTCATGTAAATTGTTAATGTCTTTGATGATTCACTATTTGACTAGATGGGTTCATACTTTTCAAAATATTTGGGAAATGAAATGTGGATATAATTATGTAGTTGGCTTGCTAAGAATTAATAATTTTTAATTAGTTATTTACTTTTGACATGTTGAGTGGTTAATTAATTGTTGAATTATTTGAGGGCTATTTCTGTTGTTAATTCGTTTTTGAATTTATTAATAGATTTGATTAAAAAATTAATTAATAATCAATTAATTGATGGTTTTGGTGTGTTAGAAAATGTTTTATACACCAATGATAAATATATATATTTATGATTGATAAATGGGTTTTGAGACAGGAATGATGTTACAAATACCCATGGGGTTCTAGACATTGCGTTCTATACCCAACTTGCAAGAAAATATCCCAAATGATCATGTTCATTAGACTCATGGAATCGTCAATATTAAATATAAATGCCTTCTTGCAGTAAAGGAACCATTTTTACTGGCTCAAAAGGAAAAATAAAATTTATTACGCAAAGTATTGTGCTACTTCAAGAGACATGAGTGATTGGTGGAGCATAATAAAAAATAAATCTTGGGAAATTTAGTATACTCATACTGAATATGGTTCCGCTGATGACGAAAGAATTGATATTTTTCAAGAGACTGCTCAAAATCCATCTTTTTCACAAAGAGATGTGAATATCAATGATGACACTCCCAAATTAAGTATCGATGATTAAAAATATGTTAATGATGTTACAAATGAATTTAAAATGACAAGAGATGATGAAATAGAAACTCATATGGATATTGACGATGCTGAGGAGGAATATGAAGACATTGACATTGACAACAATGGATATGATGATGAAGATGAATACTGACACAGTTAAATGGTGGTAATAATCTTAACTAATATATATATCTATATGTAATAGTTATTTTCAACTATCTACTAACAACAACAATTTTGTGTTTTAGATGGACCCTGATCTATAGCTCGAGTTGCAGGAGGCTGAGTTATAGTTGGATAAGGGGGATTTTGTATCATCTAACCCTGATCTTACTGGCGGTTCAGTGGGTTCACGGAGAGGGCACGATCTTGGCCAAATGATGATTTATTACCCTATCCCCAAGAGATGTCCATGTATTGGCTTTGATCCACACCCACAGATGTGTGGTAACCTATATATTTTAGTTAGCTTTCATTAATTTATTTATATATATACATTTTTTTGATTATTTATTCCTTTTTCATAGTTTAGTGGATGTATCTATTGAATAGGGGAGTTCTATATTGCGTAATTATTTTTCTCATCCAAGGATCACATGGGAACAAATTTCTATTGATTTGCGGCGTGACATGTTCAATCATTGGCTAGTATGTAAATAAATAATATTTACTTTGATTTTTTTAATAACATTATATTATATATTATTTGTAGATTTTACGGTATCCAATCGATGATAGCATGCATGATGTTATCCACACGACATGGTTGTTGTTTATGTGTGACCGTTTCCACCAGTTGCTGAATAAATTGAGAAGAACAACCATTAAGAAAGAATGAGTGACAGAATATAATGAGTCCTGTAGAGCCCACTGACTAGATTACATATCATCTCAAGTTTAGGATGGATTATATTAACACTGGTTGGGTGGTGGATTTCATAGGAGATCTTTAGTGCCACGGTAGAACCAGGGGTGACAGGAGGTGACACATCGATCTGGAAGTTGTACATTCAGTACGCATAGAGAGCATTTGGTAACTATATTTTTTAAATATTTTATAAAACATTAAATATAAATAGTTTATTTCATATTTCTGTAGGTAGTCGAGCTTCCAGATATTATAGAGTTTGACATTTATCGGAGGATGTACAGTAATCCAACTACTAGAGAGACTAGATATGATCGCCATTGTCGTATGTTGGTTACTATTATTTTTTCAGTTTTACAATTAAATGCATATAATATTTTCACAATTTTAATTTCAAAATGGAATTGAAGGAGTCATATGAGGCTATGACCTCTCAGACAAAAGTTGAGAGTTTGGACAAGAAAACTGAGCAGACCAGTGCCCACCATTTCAATGAGGCGGCATGGATATAGATGACTCAATATAGATTTGAGAATGGATGAGTAGTTGGTATCGACTCTCATTTGACTTTTGGTACTTATTATGGCACTGTTACGATGTTGGAGTCCAGCTCGAGAGGAGATAATGGAGAGGCATCATCTTCTTCCTCACAATATCAGGAGTAGTTACGAAGTCATGCTGAGCTTATAGAGAGTTTGCAGAAGCAACATGAAATGATGTATCCACAGTAGCAACAGTAGTAGCAGCAACATGATGAGGAGATGCGTCGATGAGAGTAGAAACAACAGCAGCAACATCATGATTAGATGGAGTACATGTGCAGTATGACTCGTAGTTTAGGGATGAAGTTTCCTCCACCATCTCCTACAACACATCTACCTCCTCAAGAAGATGACCCCCAGTGATTTGTTTTTTATGTTAAAAACTTTTGAATTCAAGATTTTTAGTAATATGAAATATTTACAGTTTTTGTCTTTTATACTGGAGCAAATATTGCATAAATTAAATGCTTTAATATTTCATTATTAATTATTAATGTTATATTTTTTAATATTTGTTTATTTTACTAAAAATTATAATATTTTATGAATTTTTATATATTTTTTGTAAATATTCAGAATTTTAATAATTTTTAATTTTTTAATTATTTTAATAATGTTAATATTAATTTTTTATTAATTATAATTTTATTAAATATATTTTTTTGGTATTGTATTTTTTAATATTTTTTTTATTTTACTAATAATAATATTTTTTATTTTTTATTTTCTTAATAATAATAATATAATTTTTTCATTAATTCTAATTTTATTAAATATGTTTTTTTATTATGTTTAGTATTTGCGATGGGACCTTTTGCGACGGGCTCCCATCGAAAAAAATTTAAATATAATTTTATACTATTAGTAATTGCAATGGGACAATGGACCCGTTTCAAATAATAATTGTGATGGGCCCATCACAAAATGTATATCTACATATATATATATATTATTTGTGACGAGGAAGTCACCCATCATAAATACTATTTTTGATGCGCCCGTCAAGAATGTTTTATAGATATATAATGTATATAATCAGAGTCTTATTTGTGACATTAAAGTTCCCTATTGAAAATACTATGTTTTGCGACGGGCCCATCGCAAAAAAAAATATTTGTGATACACTTTTCTACAATGGGAAATTTGAGACGGAATCCCTCCAAAAATAGACCATTGCAAATACATTTAATTGTAGTAGTGTAAGATTGTGAATTAATTGTTTGTTACGACTATTGGCCAATGGTAACTTTTTGATGTGTATTAGATTTCAATGCATTAAGTTTTCTTGGATGGAGTTGTCTTAATATATGAGATGTGGTGTGTGATGGTTGTTAAATATCTGGGATTTGTTCAGCATGTTTTGAGTTAATTATGAAATTCATGAAAAATTTTAATGTCTGAGACGAATCACTATTTGTGTGGATGGGTTTAAACTTTTTAAAATATTTATATAATTAAATTTAGTTTTAATTATTTAGTTGGCCTGTTAAGAATAATTAATTTTTAATTATTTATTTACTATTGAGATGTTGAATGGTTAATTAATTTTTGACTTATTTGATAGGCGATTTACTTTGTAACGTCCCAACCTGGCTCACCACTAAACTGGTGGTTGGTCTGTTCACTACATGACCTCAAGCACGTCTCCCAATACGTCAGAGGCTACTGATTACCAGTGAGGTTATATGGATAGTCCATGGGGAGACTATACCTTCATATCATAGTTCTATAATAATATATTGAAATAAATAGAAGAATATATAGAATAAATTATAAATTAGTGGATGAAAAATAGTACTCATTTTATAAAAGTGCCCAGGGCCAATTATTAAATGGGTACTACTTGTATTCCAATACTTTATCATTTATTCAACCACTTTGCACTATTAATTTCCATTTTCTATTATTTAATTCTAATATGAGGGTATAGTCTCCACACTTAATATACAAAGACCCTCACCGCTAGTCAGAATCCTCTCGCATACGGGGAGAAGCCCTAGAGGTCATGTGGTGACCATTCCAACCACTAGTATAGTGGTGAGACGTGTTGGGATGTTTCAATGTTGTATCATATGGTTCTTTTCCTTTGTCATACTATTTTTGGGTTGGTAGACCAGAGACTAAGAATGTGTCAGTGCTTGGGTTAATATTCATGGTTGGGATTGATCACCCCATGTATGAGAAATTCCCAAGTTGTTTGGGTTTGGATTTCTATTCTTGATGTTCATTGTTACAGTTGATATGATTTCACCTTTATTTAGTGGTGTGTTTTCTAATACTAATTGATTATGAAAAATTTGAACAAAAAATCATTGGCATGATATAGAGAGGAAGTTGAATACATGCATCATTTTGGAACTTAGTGATTCACATGACATTAAAATATCATGCCATGTAGTTGCATTAGTATGATGCCTACTAATTTGGATTGTCTGTGTTGGGTGCAATTCCATGTTTTTATCTTCTTTAGTATGCCTCTGTATGTAGCATGTTTTGGTGACAGATTTTACATTTTTGAGTGATTATATTCCATATTTCCTTAGTTATTATCATGTTTTTTTGTTCCATGCTAGTGTGTTATAGCATGTTGTTGAGTCACTACTTATGATAACATTCTAGAGGTATTTTTATGTGTGAATGGGATTGTAAAGATAAAATTTTAAAAGAATCTTGATTGTGATAAATGGGATCCAAATTCTAGTGTAATGGTGTAAGGGCACCATGTCGATTGGTAGATTTACACCCATGTGTTTGAATATTATATAACTATAGTATGGTTAAAAATGTTTATAAATGTAAAACTACTGAGTTTTAATTGAAATAAACTATTATTGCATTGCATTTTGGAGAACCTGAATTAAATCAATGGGACACTCGAATGTTGACTCTTTAGTAAAAGGAATTTAAATTCTAAATTGATTTTTTATATTTTGATAACATTATATGTGAAATTTTTAAAGTGTATTTTTTTAATAGAATGTTTATTTTTCCTATGGGGCGTTAAGTGAAAACCAAGTGACATGTTGTAAAAAATTAATTGTGCGATTGTTAAAATTTATTCAAATGTTGAATGGTTCAAATGATTTAATTAAAATGGTTAAAATCCAAATGGTGCTTTTGAACCTCACTATTTTGGTTTTGCGTGACCAAGAGATTGGTTTGATTTTTATGTTTCCTAAGGGGATAACGTGTGGCAGGTAGTACACTTAGAATGTTTTAAGCCATTAATGTAATTTTTTCCCACCGCTCAGGATGACTTCTTGGGTCTCGGGTGTTATGTCACACCGATAGGTTTATGTTATGACATTTATGATCAATGATTGAAGTGGTGATCATGGTTCAAGGAACATCACATAAATGCATTAATGAGTTCTAAACTAAAGTATTGGAGAGCGAATGATCTTTTCTATTGACTTCATAGAAAATCCTAAGGTGAGTAGTTTCGCATCATTTTCGGTAAATGGGTTGGCAGGAGATGACGAGATTTTAGAATAGAGTTGATTGGTAGTAGTTCGAATGATCTTCTTAATAACCTTATTTTTCTCATAGTGAACTCTTCTGAATACGACGTGCATGTCTCATGTCTTAACCTCCTAATGGAGACACTATGATAGAATTGGTCTTAAACCAAAATACATTTTAAATGATGTTGTGCTTGATGAGTGGTTGTTATCTCAGTAGTACATGGGATGTGTTGTTTCATTTGGGATACTCCTTTGTTCGTTTTGGGGCATGGTTGTTTGTTTTAAAATAGCCTTGTGATTTCTTGACATGGATATTTCACGAGAAGATGGGTAAGTACTTCTTTAAACATGTGGATTGTTTAGGATACATTTAAAGGCACGTCGTCAGAGAAATGTTGAAGCTGAGTTTTGGGTTTGGAGCATCATTTGATGGGAGAATGAAAAACCTCTTCTATTGGTTGATCGAGATTCAATCATTTTCATTTATGAGGTACCATTAATGGCCTTGGATATAAGATATGATTCGATGTTAGAGCGATAATGTGAGATTTGGATCTAGTTTTAAAGACTCATCTGTTAGGTTTGTGAAGTGTTAAAGGCGCGTTTGGTGTTGGGAATGCAACTTTTCAGTTCTAATGAGATAAAATGACCCTTGTAGGTCAGTTTTTTCAGTAGTGGTTCCCTATGGTTTCTCAGGGATGAGATGTTTTTAAGGTGAGTATATTGTAAATACCGTTGTTTTTGAACTGGGTTAAAATATGATGATTTCATTAAAAAATTGTTTTATCAATTTTTTTGTTTTTTAAATCGAGTTCCAGAATTTTATTTTGAGTGTTGGAACACCAAATGGTGTTTTTTTTGGCTTGCGTAATTATCCCATAATTTTAGAGGGTGTCACGTTGATCCTCAGGAACAACTAATCATGAAAATACATTTTTAATGGATTTTCACGGGCAACACACTATTGTGATCCAACCCATGCAGTTTAACGTGTTTAATAAATTATTTATTTAAATTAAATAAGATTATATGAGAGATTTTTATTAATTAAAAGAATATTTTAATAATAATAATAATGAAGTTATTTTTTATTATAGTTGTTGTTAAATTTATTGAATTGTAATGAATTTATTAAATAAGATTTGAAGGAATTCATGTGGAGTTTTTTTGAAACAAAGAACTATTTTAATTAAATGAAGTGTTTCAGAATTAATAAGTGACAATTTATTAAAAAATTGACTTTATGGGTCGGAGTTTTTATCATCAAAATCATATTAATGGTATTGAAATAAATTAGGGGTTTTGGTTTTAATTAAATGAAATTTGGAATAATAATAATAATGATGTTATTATTATTATTATTACTATATATATTTTGTTAAATAAATGTTAAAACAATTTAATGTGGCTTTTGAGATTCTCAAATAAATATTTAATTAAATGAGGGGTTTCAGATTTAAGGAGTTTTTGTTATTAAATAGAGTTGTAGGGATTCTCTAAGGATTGATAAATAATAATAATGAGAATATTATTATTTTAGTTTTATGAATGTAATAATTATTATTACTATGGAAATAATTTTAGGTGTTATTATTTTAAATAAACGAATGATAAAAATGAACTAAATAACAAATGTGGATTTAAATTGGGAGGTTGGACATAATGAATAAGAGCATTTTATTGTTTCTTTTAATACAATTTATTTATCAATTTTATCAAAATCATGTTTTATTTAAATGGTGTGTTTTGGTTTTAATTATGTAAATGGAAATGATAAATAATAATATTATGGATATTATCATTAATATTATAATTATGTGAATTTTTTTAATAGTATTATGATTTTTTTTTTAAAAATAGTTGGAGGCACTATACAAGGGAGGAGCAACCCCCCTCTTGTTTTCATCCTTTCTAGTGAGATGCACCTGTGGTACACCATGCCTTCTTCTCCATGCCACCTCACTTCCCCTATCCAACATGGCATGACTCCCTCCTCCAGACATCCTACTTGCGGCATGTGAGACTTCCCTCAGCCATACCTCTATCTTGTAGCGCGACACACAAACCAATACACCGAAAACCTAATGGTATGCCACTCCATAGCTGGATCTCTTCCATGGCGTGTCCTCCTCTTAGCTCCGGTTCACATCAGCTCACGACCCCCCAGATAACCCCTTGTTGTAGTGATACACCCCCAGGCAGCCTCCCTACATCGCGCAACGCCCTCCCTTTCTTGAGTCCTCCATCAACGAGCATTTTCATTAAATTATTCTTTAAATTTTGTCAAATATTCTAGTTAAGATATTCTATGATGTTTTCTATCATTAATTTTGAGAATTGATTCTATTTCGGTGCACTTTTATGTTTTTCAAAATTTAGGGTTTTTGTTGTAACCTGAAATTTCGGACTTCATCGATACTAGGGTCGTGCAATAAGGTTCTTAGGATTCATTGATCTGCATCCTTGAAAATGCAACTGATGGAGAGGTGGTTTGGGCTGATTCAGTTAATTTAAATTTTTCATATGTAAAGAATATTACAGCTCTTTGGTTTTGAAACACCTAAAATGGAGTCTTATAATTTATCTGAGCCATTGGTTTCTAGAGGTAGGTACGTAGACATTGCTGCATTGGTTTTGGTCATCCGAAGTTATTTTGGTGATATTTTGATTTTTTATGCTGGGTGCATGCACATGGGAAAAAATAATTTGAGATATATATATAGATATATACATATATATAAAGGTGGTGCGTGTGCGACTGCGTGCCACTTGCATCTAATTTCCACCAAGTAAATAAAAGTGTTGCGTAATTAAAATTATGTCACCCTGAGGTAGGGTCCCAAATCCCTAACACATTATTTAAGAATTTTAGCATCTATAAATAAATTTAAATTGCGATTTTCCTTTATTGTTACATTTTCATGAATGACACATTTGATGTTATTAAATGATGTTGCCTACAAGAGATAAATGATGACTTGAACATGTGCTGATTTTAAGCATGATTGGATAATTTGGTTAAAGTGATATGATTAAACATTTAAATGATTTGAATTTAAAAAATGGATAATAGGGTAATTAATTGTAGAATTAATTATCTATTCATGATTCAGAATAAAAATTTTTGGTTTACTGATTATTGAGAATATTGAATATTTGACATGTTTTTGTTATAAATTGGAAACTAGTAATAAATAATGGATGGATTAATTATTAAAATTATAATAGTAAATGGTTAATTAATTGATGATTGGTTAAATAGATATGATTTAATTAATTAATTTTTGAATTAATTAATTTGAATGTATTAAATTAAGATTGTGAATTGATTGTTTGTTATGACTGTTGACCATGGTTACCTTTCGATTGGTGTTACATTTCCATGCATTAAGTTGTCTTGGATGGGGTTGTTTTAAAATATTATATGTTGTGTGAGATTGTTGGTAAATATCTGGACTTTGTTGAGCATGTTGTGAGATTTTTATGACATACATGTGAAGTTAAAGTCCTGGACAAATCACTTTTTGAGTGGACATGTACAAATTTTTTAAAATATTTGAATATTTAAATATTGATTTAATTATATTGTTGTGTTGCTAAAAATAATTAATTGTTAATTAAATATTTACTATTTATATTTCAAATGGTAAATTAATTGTTGACTTATTTGATAGAAAATTTATGTTGTTAATTATTTGTTGAATTAATTAATGGACTGGATTAATTAATTACGAATTAATTAGTGGATGGTTTTGGTGTGTTGGTAAAAGTGTTATAAACAAATGATAAATATATTTGTATGATTGATAAACAGGTTTCGAGATAGAGAATGATGCTCCAAATTCTCACGGGATGCTAGACATGGAGTTCTACACCACACTTATAAGAAAATATTACATTATGGGATAGGGACTGATTCTCTAAATACCCATGGGTTGCAAGACAAGGAACGAGACTCTGAATACTCACGAGGGTGCTAGACATGATTATCTACACCCATTAACTGAGATTAGAATGTGAATTTAATTGGTTGTACATGAAATGAGGTAAATACTTAACTAAAATGGTTGTGACAGAATGATTTTTGAATTTTATATGATAAAGGGTTCATAATTATCAATGAATTGGGTGAATCAATGTTAGTGAATTGACCCAGGAACAAATCAAGAATTATAGAGGACATGATCATACATTGTATATGAATGATTAATGGAATGCCTTCAGATGCATTACCCAATACAAATCACAAGCATGGATTCAGTCTTTACAATGATTACATAGAAATTCATCAGAGACATTTATGGTAAGTGACTTATATGGGGGATGTCAGAATTATGCCGGATCTCAAGAATTTTTCAATTTATCAAGGATTTAAAAAATTATAAATGAAATTGAATGTGTGATGAATGATGGGTATTCATGAAAAAGTTATAATTCATCATTAGACACCAGTTGAGATCTGAAGCAGGTACCTCAGAATATTGTTACATTGTACTACTTACTTTAATTATGCATTCATTCACTGTTTAGATTATTTATTGAATGTTTGGATTTTTGGTAGACATTTGCAGTCCTAGTGTCCAATTATTTATATCTCACACCATACATGGTCCTCCATTTCACTGGGGTACCCGAGTAGCTTCTATTTGGTTGAAGTATTGTGCTGTTAGCAAATACTTGAGTGATTGGTGCAGAGGACTGAGCAGGATCTTGGAATGCTTGAGTTGAAAGTCGTAGGGCTTGGTGGTCTTTTATTTGTATTGTACGTGATGTGCAAAGAATTTTGTATTGTTTATTTCTTTAAATTATGTATCCATAACATCTCATGCATTCATTTGGAGCATAATTGGTGTTGGACACTTTTATAAAATGAGTACTATTTGTCTACCACTACATTATCATTTAATCAACTACTTCCACTATTTATTAACATTCTCTATTATTAAACTATGATATGAGGGTGTAGTATCCCCATTGACTATCCATAGACCCTCACTACTAGTTCGAATCCTCTTGCATATAGGGATATTCACATGAGGCCATGTGGAGAACAGTCCAGCCACTGGTTTAGTGGTGAGAAGCGTCGTGATGATACACACTTTTTCACCAAGACTGAAATATAAATCCATTAATGATTATATCCATAAATATTTGGTCAAGTATAAAATTCATTCATATACCACTAAATTTTTTGATCCATATCCTTCATTTCATGGACAAGGTCAAGAATTAACAACTTTTTCTCTCCAACATTATCACGACAAGGTGAAGTCCTACATCTCATCCAGGAAATAACCTCATATGGTTCCATCTGAATGAAATAATGGATATTATTCATATATGAGAAAACTACCAATGGGTGGTCCTGATCCCAATATTCATTAAATTCAACTGAGTAAAATATTATCATGTTCTAGAGATAGAATACTTATTTTAAAATAGACATCTATCTAAGGGTGATAATATTGGATAAAACCCAATTCTTTCTCTTATTATCTCTAAATATTTCTAAATACCTTCATAGAAAACCATAGTCCCAAATTATATATAATATATTATGGTACTCTATCCATCCTTACCACTTACCTGAAGATTATCCTGGTGACCTTATCAAGAGATAAGTCTTTATTAATGGAAATAAAACATGATGACATAGTAAGTAGGTTGAATAAATCCCAAATTTTATTATGGAACATAGATGTTTTTTGGGAGTCCTATGATGGAATTCTTGGTAATGTGTCCCCATTTCAATACTAGTATGGCTAATGGTTATAATATACCCTTTTAAATATATCACATAACCTTAACTTTCTATAATACTATTATTAAGATATATATTCAGTGATCTACCTATTCATATTATCCCATCATATGTTTTGATTTAAATTTATATAAATATTTTTTCTGAAGTGACAAATAGATAATAATGAGCCTTGAACATCCACAAAAAGTCTCATATTCATTTCCCATTTTAATAGAACTCATATCTAGTTCATAAAACTTATAACTCTGTCGTTATAAAATTTATACTCCAGAATTATCAATAAATTTCTTATAGTTTCACACATTCTTTATAGGATTGTTGGAACTTCACATAAATGGATACTAGATAAGTCATTTGTTTAAGAAAAGATTTGACACCTCCCCTTGTGACATCATGATTTATCCAGTAAAAATCCAAGATTATTGTGTCACTCATAAACATCATCATGGAAAGAGTATCATTATCTTTCCTATCAAAGCACCAATAACCCCATTTTCCGTCTCTTTGTGGTAATGTATTATGTAATTTTAATATTTTATCAATTTCAACTATCATTTTAGAGAATATTAAACTCGTTACATGTTCTTATATATTTCATGATTTTATGATTAGTATATATATAAATATATATAATATTTCACCATAGAAATAATGTTTTATAAAGAACTCAAATGGTTTATTGATGTTGAATTAATTTCAATAAGTTGTGAAGAAGGAAATTCCTTGTGTTTTAATTTTTAAAATCTCTATACAATTCTCAGTGTTAATGAAATGTTCTAATTTCAATAGTATAAGTTCACATTATTTCAAAATTTAATGAAAGTGAAGATGTTTTAGACATTTTTTGAGAAATTTGTCTTCAAAATTTTTCTATATTATTCAATGGAAATTGGGATAATAATTTTTGTTGACCATTATTAAAAAAGTTCCAACCATAATTCATAAAAAGTTCCATGAAGATACTACATAGTTCAGAAATATTGTCAACTCAACTAGTATTTATTGTCATGTAAGAGTATATAGTGCCTATAGGGAGTGATTGAGAATGGTAGAAAATATAATTCATAAAAGAAGAATTCAAGGGAGAGTGCACTAGAAATGTGGTCCTATATAGGGGAGGAATAACTTGGGGGGCCCATGTAGTATTCAGTGTATCCAAGTTCCAACCCCATTTCCAAATTGAGAGATATAAGGTAAATTGAGTGTTATTAAAGATAGTTACTCCAAATAATTAACTGATGTGGGACATCGATGATGTCACACATTATTCATATATTTAAAAATAATAATAGAATGAAAATTTTTTAATGATATGTATCTCAAAAATTCATTCAGATGATGGAGTGATCATCTACCTCAACCGTGGATGAAGGGATTTATTATTCATTTTCATTCCTCGCCTAAGAACCAATAATTTAAATGTCCTATAAATTATGGTTTGTATGATCATAACAGATTTTGTGTTGATCATAAATACATATATGGGTCTGATGATTTATTCCTCTATAGAATAAGAACTAAGGTACAATAGTAGTTATAAGATAATGAATTTTATTTCATGATACAGTGAAGGTTTTCTTTCATTTCATATAATGATGGACTATAATTATAAATGTGGATTAAATATCAATTTTCTAAAAATCCAAAGTGACATCATGTTGATGATGAAGTAAGAAAGAAATGGATGATGCATTTTGCAGGGGTAATTTATTTTTTTATTGCGAATCACATGATATATGGAGGAAAATGTCAATGATATGTAGTGTGTATATTCATTTATGAAAACAAATTATGTCACTGGCAGTTTTTTATAAATTTCCAAAATCATCACCCATTTTAACCCACGATCATTAATAGAATATGAGAGATTATTTAGTGAAATAAAGATAACAATACTTCTATGTATTTGCATATAATTTCTATGCACTCATGATGTGTATATAGAGAGATTCATGTTAAAAGTATTGTAGAATGAATTTGAGAGATTACTATACATACACATGGTGCTTCTTGAAGAAAAAGAATAAGTTACTATGAATACTATTATTCATCAAAGAAATAGATAATATGAAATCATGTACTCTGATACATGAAAAATATTGAGATTAATGAATAATATTTTGGCATACAGTTGAGTGTGCTTCCTGGAGATATAGTGAAATCACATGATAAAAAGACATGAAGGAATTTGATTATTTGATACATGAGTCTCATGTTGTATTTTTATATTTAAAAGTAATAATATGATATTATCATGAAGTGAAATTGTATATAAGTATAGTGATTGTGTGATTCAAAGCTAGTGTGTAACAAGTTTCATAGTGTAAATGTAAATGTGGAATATTTCATGAAAATTGAATAATGTATACATAATTTAGAAAAGCATGAATTATTTTATATCATGATATATAATTAGAACAACATCAAATATACATTTCATGAGGGGTGTAAATTTTATTTGAGAATTAATCGGGTAGAGTTATTGAATGAATTATTCCCTCTGTAATAAGTGTGAGAAGTATTTGAAGATAGTTCATACTGAGTTTGTGAAATTTATAGCTTCCATAAAATTATTTTTGGGAAATTTATATGCATTATTTTCTCACATTTATATGAGTTTGGGACTTTATTAGACATAAGGAAGAATTTCATTAGAATTGTCTCACTAAATAAACATATCATATACATATTATCCGAATATATTGGGCAATACTGGAAGACCAAATCATTATATATTGATGTTTTTTGATGTATTACATGTTATTTTTGGATCTATCATGCTTTTGGATGAATATCTACGAATATTGTTATATTAGAATAGGATAATATGAATAATATTATGACTAAGAGGTCCATGTATTTTCTAAAGATGATTATTAATGGGGGTATAGCTTTTTGAATATTTAGGGGTTGTAACTAATTGATAATGATGTGTTGAATCATATGGGGAATAATTTCGTTCAATTATAGGATTGAATACTGAGTTTTATAAAATATTTATTAGGAAATTATTTTAAATGATAATAAGACAATATTATAGAATCCATGTTGGGGTATCTCAACAACATGACATGGAGTATTACTTATTACCAAAACATTTAAAATGATTTAATGATTTTTTCATTTACATTATATATTTCATATAAGAACCAATAATCATAATAGGTGAAAAATTATTGAATCATATATAGGAAATAGTGGTAATGAATTTTAATAAATACCAAAGGCTCATAGAAGATCAATTAATAGATGAAAGAAGGTATATTGGTTATTTTTCAGGGAATTATATTGATTGTAATTAGAATGAATCATGTTTAACATGTGGTGAAGAAGTATTCAATTATGAAATCATATAGAATTTGAAAAATGATACCGAATAAGTGGTTACATGAAAGATTATATTTTTCAAGTTACATTGGGATGAAAATTTACTTCTTAAAAAAGAATCTAATTTTGTGAAGGTAGATTTAGATAAAATGGTTGGAATATGAAACACTCTCACATAATATGATGAAGAAAACAATGATAATTTATTCCTATATAAATAAATCATCAAAGTGATTAAAAAAGAAAAAGAATAATCTATGTCAATTTTTAATAGAAATATTTATTTAATTAAATAAATCATACAAAGTATATTTTTGATAATTATGTGACAAAAATGTACTTTTAAATGATCCACTAGAACTATTGATACACATAATACAGTAGTGAATTTTAAATATAATCAATTTGATGTTAATGAAAAACTAAATTAAGGATATTGAAATGTTTTTTTATGAAAGAGGATTTGGGGCATGATTATGAGATTCATATGATAAGTATTTAGTGGGAAGAAATCCTAAAATAATTTGAATATCAAATGACTTCTCTCAAACTAAAAGATCTATAATTAGAAGTGAGACTAATAGATATAGAATAGCCACTCGCATGCCTACCCATACTTCTTAAAAATGGTTTTCTTCCAATAATTCTTTATATAAGATTAATATTTATGAAAACAATCGTACTAGTTGAATTACGTTTTTGGGATTATCTAATTATAAATCCACTTCTGGGTCATTAAATAAGGAAACAATTTTTCCATGAAAAATTTGTGTGTACAAAGGCTATATTGATAATTAGAGTAGGTTCAACTTTAAAATCTGGACGAACATGGGTGAATAAAAATTCTCTAGAATCCACTAAATCATTAAATATAGATTATAAAATGTGAATAAGATATTAATTCTTAAAAATATCATAAATGAAGAAAAATTTTGTCATAAAATAAAATGTTTTCAAATAAAGTCACATTGTGTCACATAAGAAGAAGTTAATATTTTTTCCTACTTTTGGTGCAGTTTAATTTTTGGGAATCAAAATATAATTTTTTTTTCAAAATATTCCATTGTATAAAAATTATATATTTCCAACATTTAGGGGAAGAATAACTGAATAAAATAGGAAACATACAAAAATGAAATCAAACTCATAGAGAAGGAATCATTATATAAAGAATAGATATGTGTAGTTTGACAATATATATGATTCATACAATAGAGCTGGTGAATATTATGATGAGCTATGGAATGATCCAATCATACACAAATTATATATTGATTTAAAAAAATACAAGAAAAATGGGAAGCACATAGGAAAAAAATGGCAGGTCAGTTCAGGGAGGTGAATATTAGAATACAACATCTAAAAAATACAAAGATTATTTTTAAGAGTTACAAACCAAAAAAAATTCTTCTATTATGGTTAGAAAGGTCACATAATTAACCATTGTGAATTTTACATGAACATTAATACTTAATGAAGTAAGATATAATCAATGAAAGAATCAGCCCAAAAAAGATACAATATGAAGGATCTAGATAAATACATCTTGGATGGAAAATATGATAAGTTAACTAAAATGGGTATCTTAATAAATGGTAAAGATTCATGTGAAAGGTGTAACATGTGTTGTTATTTTTCTAATTAATGAATGAAATATATATATGGATAAGAATAGTTGTTTATAGTGAAATGGAAAGAATAGCTGACTTATTCTGGATAAAATATTATTAGTAAAAGGGTGTCAATACACACAATGGGGATTGATTATTTTCCAAAAATATTATTAATCATATTTCTAGGATAGTTGAAAGAGTCAGGAAAGATGGAATAAGAACAATAAACTGAATCTTATTTTCTATGAAATATGAATATCTCTTTCCTATCTATAAATATGGTTGGTTTTAGACGTAATTATCATCCATGATTCTCTAAATAGAGATCATTGAAGAACCATATTATCCCCATATATACAATTATTTTTTTCATGCAAGGAATTAAAGTATAATCATGTATTGATGGAGAGACCTAAATTTGAAAAAAAATTATGAAATTCATAAAGATCGAAAGTTATCCATCAATGATTATTTTAGGAATCTTTATGTATCATTGCTGAAATTTTAATAATATTAAAATAAAATACATGTTTATTCATTAAAAAATCCAATTATGATGAAGAAATATAGATTTAGACATTTTAGGGGGAGAAAATAAGGAAAAACACCATATATCTATATCTTATATGATATGTAATAAATATATGATGTTTTAGGGAAGGATATATCTGATAAATCTTATCATAATTATGGTATGGTAATTACATTTTATTTCTATGATGAAAAATAAACTATGAAAAAGAGAGACATATTAAATTGTGAATAAATTAGAAATGAAATATGAAAAGTGGAAATACATTTTTTCCTATTAAATATTTTTAATATATGTTTTGAGATGTAAGTTGAATATTAGTTGAAATATTTTGAACAATCCCTAAAAATTATGGTTTCAATGTTAGTATCAAATTTTAAAAATTTACTGACAATATTGATGTTATATTGCAACACTGGTGTCTTCTACATGGAGAATGTATCACATATACTTAGAGTTGGTTAAATTTTATGTTTTCTATGTTATTAGTGATTCCATAATTCTCTATAGTAAATAAATAAATATGTGTTATAATAGAAAATGATGATCTGGAAATATAAATTTTTGAAATGATAATTCCATCACATTATTATATCATTGGTTTTATGGTCAATAATGGGCAGAATATAACATTTACTCTAGAAATAAAATGGTTATTGACCACAAATCCAAAGTGGTAGATTGGAGAACCAAAATGTTTTATTAATTTATATTTTTTTTGTAATATGTTGAGAAGATAAAAATTCAAAGAGTTTCATTTATGAATATTATTGATCCATTCCTAATGTCAAGAACATGTGCCAATTTCACTTGTATAAGTGGACATTGTATAAAAAATTTAAGGAAGGAGGATAATTTAAATATATTTGATGATAAATTTATCATTTAAATTTATATATAGTATTCAATAGAAATTTGGATAAATTTTTTTTCTGGAAATTATTAAAAAACGGGTTCAAGTGTTGGCCAACCAAGGACTCATGCATTTACAATCTATGTGCGAAACCGGTCAACTCTATAAGCTTATGGAGGATAGTGAGGGTAAATTATTCCCACAGGGATAAAATTATAGTGGTGTGGTATGTAGTTTCCACATAATGTTTTCAAGCGTTGAAATTCTGGACAGGATAGCCTGTGTAGGGTTGGAATGGATTGTGTAGCGCATTGGGTGTGCAATGTATTTGGGGTCTGATCCCTTTGCATGATTGAGATATATTAGGAACACCAAGTGTTTTATAAGAGTGTCACTCTAAATGAATAAATTATTTGTGACTAGACTAATGCATTTCATTGTTCATCTATTCAAAAAATTAAAGATAGAATAAGAATGATTCATAGAGATGTATCCATGCTATCTGATCAATGCTGGAGTTGGAATCTACCTCCATACTCAATGAAGGGTTTCTAAATTCTCAATTCATTATGGTTGATGCTATGATGATAAAAATAAGCTCAAAATTAAGGTGGATATGATAATATGATATCATGAGTTGATATGAAATACCTGTATGGGTTTAAATTTTTATTCTTCTATAGAATAAGGAACGTTGAACTAGTGGTAGTGAAAAGAGAATGCCTTTGATTTCATAAGGTATTGATGGTTTTAATTCATGTATTAGAAGGAAATATTATAATTCAAAATGTGAATGCCATTGAACATTATTGATAATCCTATGTGATTTTATGTCATAGATGAAGTTGAAATCTTGTGGAATAAATGGTTTTCAGTGAAAATATTTTTAATATTCAAGAAGGACATGACCTATTGTGGTTCATGTTGATGAATATAATCCTACTAATTGGTTGATGTTATTGAGATAATTGTGTGGGCGTTTTATATAAATACATGTACGATCACTTTTTTTATAATATGATCATATAATTAATTAATTAAATATGAGATTGAGACAGAGAAAATTGGAACACTCTCTATCCATGTATGGTTTCTATACATTCTTTCTAAATGTTTTATGGAATTTCAAAATCACATGATGTGGGTCCAATTCATCGAGATTGTTTTACACAAAGACAATTTTTTCATAGTAATAAGAAAAATTTACAATGTACAATGTTCCCAAAAGAAGAAATAATGACATGTATATTGTATACTTTTGTAAGAAATGGGTATTGAAATTGGTACATAATATCCATGCAGACAGTAGATTGAAGAAGTAAAAGTGGTTGTTTTCGTGAACATGAAATAATGTATGAACAATTGAGAAGAACATCAATTGATTTAATTATAAATTATAAATGAGAAAAAATGAAATATAAAATTCTGAAATATTTTTTAGTGTATTTGATAGTTACATATTAAGAGTTTTAAAAATAATTTTTACATGATTTATCACTGTGAAGAGAATATGAAGGCAGATCATAATAATGTTGTGAATGTTTTATCGTGTATATTTTAATATTAGATATGTTTTTGTACATTACATGAACTCTTTACAATGAGGTTACGACATCATCATGTAGAAGGTATTATTTTCGGAGCACTATATTAGTGAGGCAATTGATCATATACAAGTGGTCATAATTAAACAATAAATGATGCTATACTTGCTCAATGGATATTAAAAGTACAAGAAGTAGTGAATGAGAAAGTCCAATCTAGTAAGACCATGGAGGAAGATCCAGAGATAATCCTAAAATGGGTCAGTATTAGAAGAATGATATTGTTGCTTCGGTGTAAAACCAATTGTTAAATTGGATTGAGAATGGGAGGTCTAACTACATGAAATGTCGGGGGTTCCAACCAAATAAGGAAAAAGTGTTGGATCACTGGGCGTGTAACCAGGATAAACTAGAAGATCAACTACTTTGATATATAACCATTTTCTACCTATAAAAATTATTTTATAATACTATTGTAGTGTAGAATTCATGTTTGGGTATCTAACCAACATGGGAATTAGTAGGTGTAAGAATTGAACCGTATGAAAATATTGGGTGATATATTTCCTTTAACTTTATAATTTTGTATATGATCCACTAGTCTTAATGGGTGAAGAGGTCACGAATAAGATTAATGTAATATAAAAGGAACAGAATTCTATAAACAAACATCCCCTTGTTCACCCCCCCTCTCATCATGCCTTGATGATACATTGGGAACTTAATAAAAAATACTTTTGTTAGAGATCACCACTTCCAACACAAAATAATTATTTGGGTAATTATATTCTCAATTCTTTAATTAATGTGAGACTTATTAAATTTCGTTATTATTAAAGATACATAAACATCCAAAGGGATTTTTTGAAGCATCACTATATATTAAAAATCCTTCTTTACAATATTGAAATTTAATTTGAGGTGCACTGATTAAAAAACTATTCAATTCCTTGAAACAATCATAACATCACTCTATCCAATGAAACTTCAAACCAATCCATGTTAGTATTTCCAATGGATTTTGTATTCATGATAAATTTATAACAATTCCATGGTAATATCTTATTATCTCAAAATACTACCGATCATCGTTTTGGTGCTCGGTTTGTTCCATTTCTTGATGAATTATTTCTTGGATTAATATATTGATATTCCATGGATTATAAAATCATGACCATATAATGATACATTATATAGAAAAAAATTTCACACATTAAAAATATAAAAGAGTTTATACTTTCCTAAGATGTTCAAGATTATCCACCAATGATCTTCATTCTCTTCC
Organism: Viscum album; assembly: GCA_963277665.1. Classification (NCBI taxonomy): domain Eukaryota; kingdom Viridiplantae; phylum Streptophyta; class Magnoliopsida; order Santalales; family Viscaceae; genus Viscum; species Viscum album. The sequence goes on from OY728156.1 coordinate 1,893,721,907, forward strand.
TTTCACTTTTAAAATATGATAATATCATCTATAAAGACTACAAAATTGTTTTAAAGTAAATCCCTAAATACACTATTTATAAATTCCATAAATATAGAAGGGTAATTCATAATTTTTAGTGTAATATTTATAAATAGATATTATCCATACCATGTGTGGAAATCTATTTTTTAAATATCCTCCATTTTGACACTTAACAGATGATATCCAAATCAAATGTAAATCCTTGAGGAGTATTGAGATCCTTATTACTGATCAAATATATTATCGATATAAGGCTATGGATACTGGTTTTTTATCATGATTTAATTAATAATTGCGTAAAAAGTGAAAATTTACATTGATCAAACATTATTTTTGAAAAGGGGGATGATAGACCCTATAGTGAAGCACTCATGTGTATTAATAATTTAACCAAATGTTTTTGATGTTTCATATTTAATTACTATAATTCAATTAGAGAATTTTTTTTATAGAATATTTGAGAATTGAATATAACCATGTATGAGTTCAATCTAATCCTCAACCTAAAATTCTTATGGAATGATCATGTATATCATCTAGAAAATACATCAATGTAATCCCATATAATAGGCATGTCTTCAATGTTGACATACTCCATTATAATTGGATCATGAAATCCATTGTTGTTGGGTATTAGGACCCAAATTATCAATTTTTATTCAAAATGGAGTCCCCAATTAATCTAATGTTGATACATAATAAATGGATGTTTCAGATTCCAAAATGAAATATATTTTTTACAAATATTTATTTTTGATTTATACAAGGATATCCTATACATATAAAATATTATTCCAAATTAATCTAAGGGATGTAGAATTTGTTCTACAAGAGTTATCCTCCCAGAAATCTCAATTACATTAGATTTATATATCTTATATGCAATCATTGTGTCATCATGTGTTGTTATAAACAGTTCAATATCCATTACATGAGGTTGTGATTCTACATTATTATTAAATATTAATTATATAAAAGAATAAAATGATACAAAATCTAAGAGTGAATTAGCATATCTAATTTTTTTTAATTGTACCCTTCACCACGTCATTTTGGTGATCTAACTAAATAGTGGTGATCGTGAATTTCCATTCTTATTCGTTTAGATTTGGGTTTTTTGGGAATATTTTCTTTATTGGAATAATGTTTGGGGATTTGATAGACATAGACACTAAATTCCTTGTACATGAAGCATTTTAGTGTGTCTTGATCATCAATTATGAATTTATTTTCCTCTATTTCATTATATATCCACATTGAATTACATTGATAGTTGTGGGATCATTGGATACTTCACCAAACATAAATAATTCTTTGATCATTTAACGTAATAACCCATGTTCTTGTTCAGACACATTTAGAATCTAGGCAATTAAATCGCCCCTAAGTTAATTTAAATCGTGGTACCCTTCTTATTTGAACTTTATTTTCATGTTCCACAAATAATGAAATTATAAAATTTCAATCTCCAAATTTCACACACATGATTCAATATTTGTATAGCTACAAATTCCTTTTATGGATAATTCTCTTCCAAGGCTTAGTTTTCAACCACAAAAGAAACACTCAATCTTGTTTTTAGGTTGACTGTTATAAGAAGAGGCATACCTCATGATAATCCTGTATTTATATTTATATGTTTCAATAGAATCATCCCCCAATTATTTATCACTAGTAATTATATATCTATCATCATGTAAAGAGTTTGAGGGATGTTATTGATGAATAATACATTCATGAAATACTCTAATTCTAAAGTGTTTTTTTCCTCATTCTTTATACAGTTCTAAATGTGATCAAACCATTTATTATCCTATCCTATTTAATAATGGACATACAAGAAACCTTTTTCATGATCTGAATATTATTGAATTGAAAATATCTTCTCTATCACATTGATCCATTACTTATCAAAAAATTGACTATAAGTTTTACTAATTTGGAGTAGACATTGTCACAAGAATTAATTGATAGTTAGATACTCATTTCTTGGTTCATCTTGGAGATTAACATTATTTTAAATATTATTACAATTTTCTATAGTTGGTTGAACATTGGTATTAGGTTTTTTACACAAATTCCCATACCATTTGGAAGTTCATTGGTACAATCCATACATTTCCCTACACAACCATTATTAACATAAATTCTCATTACTATAGTCATTTCAAAAATAAAGAAAATTCAATTATCAGAATACCTAATCTAAAAATAATACTATTACCATGTATTAAATGGTTCTTAATTAATATGTGTGTATTAACTTGTAAATTATGTGGATTTAATCTAGGTTATTCATTATCTACATTCTATATGGATCCCTGAAAAAACAATAACAATTTTTCAAATCCTTCTTTATAATTTTTAAAAAGAATTTCAATCCCACATTTTTTGGAAGGGTTTTTGTATTAGTACAACTCATCATGTACTATAGTGATGATCGATTTAATTCTCAATCATAATTTTTCAGGGTGATTTCCACATTATACATCAATACAATAGTCATATACATTTACCAATATCCAAACAAGGAGTTCAATTGATTTAAAACAAAATACTCAATAGTTTACCCCAATTTTAGGATATCATCCTATACTTAGAGTCCAATATAGATTTTAACCACATGTTTTATAACCCCAATTCTCAAAAATAGCTTCTCAAATATCAAAAATAACTCAATCAATTCTCTTATTTTACATATTTTAAATGAAATAAACATTATATTTCATAAATAATAGCAATAATATTCTAGATATTAATAGGATTAGTGTATTTTGAGACAAGAATCATAATATTCTTCTTTTAAAGCTCTTGTAATCATATCATATTATATACAACAAATATTGAAATATTTTAAAAACCATTACTAAAACATTCCCAAATAACATGGGAAATGAAAAAGTAAAATCTAGGGACCTCATCACCATGACAATATATTTATTCAAAGAATAAATAAAATACAATGGAAACATGTTTTAGGGGGGTTCTAAAATAATGGAGTCCAAGGGAATCCCCACGAATTATGTTGAATCCTTCAGGATTGAATTGGGAGACATTGAGAATACAGGTGACATTAGAACCAGGGATTTCTAGGGAGGATAGGTGATTAGTCAATGTGTTCCCTTATATCCATGTCTGGGAGACCTGAATATTTATGTTGACAAGAAGTTTACATTTCTAGATGATGTAGTTAACCAACCATTGAATGGAGACTCTTCCCATTTGGGAGTCACAAATATTCTTCGAATCGGTTTCTACTTGGGATAGAATAATGCTCTTCTGTCTTGATAGGTTATGACTGGTGAGTATAGCATTGGCCTCCTCTTGAAGAGCATTTTCATCCCCAAAGTGATTTCTGAAAGCTAGGAACATAATACCATATGGATTGTTGACATCACCGCCACCATGCATGTTACCCACTAAATAGAATCCATTACTATTTAATTTGAAGCCATATGGTACGAGAATTCATTGCACCCAAGTACCCCATCTTCTGTCCAGGTGATAGCAGCTAAGGGAGAACCTACTTGAAGAATCCATAGTAAGGGGGAATCACTCTTGTTCCAAAAAAATGGAGACTATCTCGATCATTATGAATTTATTACGCACAATGATAGACCACACTATGGAGGAGATACCCTAAAATTGTACCTTATTCCATTCTTTCCAAAGGAACGAGTATCCTGCATTGAGTACGATAGATCTCACCACCCTTTCCTTTCCTTTCTCAGATGTCCCCTGAAACTACCTCTCCATAAATGCAGAATATCTAGTGATGAAGGAAGATATAGTTGTGAACTCTCCAAATAACTTCCAAACATCACGGTCCAACTCACCTTCAAATAAAAAACGATCTTCATTCTCTTCCCGCTTTTTTTGCAGCACTAGAACATGGAAGAGATACTAATTCCCATACATTATAACCTCTCATCATAAGGAATAACCCAAAAACCATATTCTATAACCATGGAAGCTGTATTTGGATAGGATTTTGTTTCAACCTACAATCTCGTTCTGTCCAGCCTGATGCCCCTGGGTAACACAGATCCTTCAAATGTTACTTGTAGCGAACTTCCTAGAATTAGAGGAGGTGAACACACATTTATCTGGATTTTCATTTATGACGATAGAGTCTAATTAGTGGTGATATATTACCCCACATGTTTATATCCATACATATGATTCCAACATGAAAAATACTCAGTTTTCACAACACACAGACACTATAGAAACAAAATGGGTCTCATAAATTTTTTAAATGAAAATATTACTTTTTTCATAAAGAATTCATTGATGTAAAATAGGTTTTGATAAAAATTCAATGGAATATTATTCATATTTATTATAAAAAATAACCCATTGAAATAATAGTTTCTTATAAAATTTTCAAATTTCTAACAGGAATAACTAAATTGATTGTTATCAAAAAAGTTGATCAACCAAAAATAATAAGATAAAAGAAGAAAAATTGATGGTGAACCATGAAATATAACTATATTATATATTGATGTTTTTGAAGATATCATGGAAAAATAATACTAAATCACAAATGAGTTTTTTTAAAATGTTTTTTAATCAATAATGAAAATTTATTAGTCATGTGTAAATTTGAAAAATTATATGTTGTTTTTATAAAAATAATAGAAAATAAAAAACATCATGGAAATGATTTTTTATTAAATAATATTTTTTATCAAACATATGTGATATAAAATCCAGAAAAATCATTTATTTTCATGAAAATAGGGGAAATAAATTAAAAAAGATATGGTATAACTCAAAATATGATTTTTGAGATAACAAATCCCTTACATTACTCTATATTTCCACATAATTGATTTAACCACATTTATATAATGGATCCATATTTATAACCAACTTCATAAAATTATTCATATCCATAACCTTTTATAGACATAATTTAAAATTATTCCCTATAATTATGATGGTTAATTCTTATCCATTTTCAATTTTAGGTGTGAGTAATCATGATTGTTATGAACTACATTCATAATTGTGTTATTTTTATTCATTCATCCCCAAAAATTCATCATAAATAGATAATAATGTGTATCATTATTTACATTTTTTTATAATTTATAATTTTATAGTTTCCTTCAATGTTATTTTTAGTTGAGAACCTTAATAATGAAATACTCAATGAGCATGTTTTGGGTATTTTTAATGAATCTGAATTTATATATTAATTATTGTGTTCAATACTATCATTACAATTACATAACAAAAATAAAGTTTATATTTAAATATATATTTTATATATTTTCAGTAATAAGTTGTAATATGTATCAGTTATATGATTTTATAGAATTATTCGTGTAGGTGGATAAACTGACCCAAACAAGAGCATACCATGATTAATTGATTATCATGTCTATGAAAGTGGTTTGTTTTGGAATAATCCTAAAATTATTGAAGATTGTTTATTATATATATGTATATATTTAAGTTTTTGATTTATATTTTATGATATTTTAAAAAACAATAAATAAACTATAATAAAAACAATATATGATACTTCATGGAGTTGGAAGTCCTCATAACACACTATTAACGTTTTCATTTTTCAAATATGGATATTGAAAAAAGTAAGATTATATTTTTCCAATAATAATATTTATTATACTATATATTTAACATTTATTCTAAAATTATAAACTTATAATCATTAAAGAGAGATAGTTGTAAAAAATAGAAATTATCGCTTTGTGGAGATGATAATCTACATAATAGAATAATCAAAGATTAATTTTTCTTAACAAAACATGGGAAAGGTTTGTAATAGATATTAAATTTTAATAATAAAATTTCTTATGTAAAAATATTTATTTAATTATATGGTAATTATAAAATTATGTTTTGAAGGAAATATTGAAAATCAATAATGGTAAGGAAAAAATATCCCACACTACGATCTTGATCATTCCCTTACTATAATCCATGGAAATCAAGTTATAAAATCAAAAATTGTTTATTTAATTTATACGGAAAATAAAGTGTGATATAATAGATTTTAATTAGAATATGTTTAGGTTGAAACTGAATTATTTGAATGATTTTGGATGGCTGGGGAAAAATCCATTTTATATGTTGTCAAAATGACATTTTTGTAATTATAACAACTAAATATATCCCAATATATCTCTATCAACTTGGGGGTTTCCTCCGTGATTGACTTCCTCAACTGGTGAAGATGGCAGCCTCTATGCCGGCTCCTCCCCCCTCAATGGGGGAGGGGGAATCGTCGTTTCACAGAAAATCAAGGCCATTTCAAAACGTCTCTATCCCAGAGTTTCTTCCCTCGTTTCTGAATTCCTATTTAAACCCTAATGTTCCGGATTTGATCGATAATTTGATGAACCTTCAAATTTCCTATGATGAGTTTTTAGAAGACTCGGCTTTGTTGAACCTCACCCTGGTGGCTCACTTTAAGAACAGGAGGTCATCAGTTGATGATTTTGACCAGTTTATCTTCAGAGCATGGGATCTTCGTGATAGACCAGTGGTTGGTTTATAGGATAGCAAGAAAATCATGATTAGATTCGATTAAGAGGAATTCCTCATCTGAGTTTGTTCGAGGGCTCCTCACAGCTTCAATGGATCTCGTTTTCTACTTTTTTATGGTCGTTCCATCTCCATATAAACTATGATTCAACTTCCATGGTGGTGTGTGTATGTTTTCCTTCCCTGCCTTTGTCATTTCAAAACCCTTTGATTATCCGTATGTTGGGAAATTTGATTGGTAGATATCTACGCTCTGATTATCACACCGATACGGTCTTCCATCTGGCGAACCTGCTGGTATGCGTCAAAATGGATGCCTCTTGCACCCCTTTTAATTTGTTTATATAACAATAGGTGATGAATACCTATGAAAATAGAGAGTTTTCTATGATAATAGGACTGAGATTTTGTGTCTTTTGCAAGAGATTGGGGCATTCCGTCGAGGTTTGCCGATGTGAATGGTGTTTACGTGTGTCACAGGCTTGTTGTAATGGGAGTTCTGTTTCTGTGAGCACAGAGGATGGTGCAAGAAGTGTCATCAAGGAAGGTCTTGTTTCGATAACTATGGAACTGGCAGGCGAAGAAAAGGATCCTCATTGGTCTGGTGCTGTTGGGGTTTCCAATTCATCGAGGTCTCATTAGGTGTCTATTGAGGAAAACCAGATCACTGAAGCAGTCTGTGTTAAGCCGAACCTAGTTAATCCATTGGTGACTGAGGTTTTCAAAATATTAAGGCCGGAGTTAGGAGTACCTAATGCAACCAAAGCTAGGCTGAGTTTAGCGCAGAGTGGGGATGGAAGAGAAGTCAGTGTTGTGGAGGAAATCACCACATCCAGTGCTATGGTTTCTGAATACAGTGATCCTCTGGTGACTACATTTATTACTATGACCAACAGGTTTGAATGACTCTTTGAAGACCTATCGGCCGCAGTTTTGGAGGAGGGTGTTGTGGCAGGAGGTGAGTATGGTGTGGATTCCTTGGAAGAAAAGCATATTGAATGTTAGGTTCGTGAGCCAGTTTAAGTTTTTTTATGTGGCCAGGGATGATCAACAGGCTGGATGGTTGGGCTATGAAACATCTACCAAGATGGTGGATAACAATCACAATGGGACAAGGCGCAATCCTATGGTGGAGAGTCCAAACCAGAGACTGGGGAATAATGTTGAATCCATTGTTGAAATTGCTATTGGTGAAGATAGGAACATCCAGCTGCTGGAGTGTAAATCTCCAGCCCAAAGATAGGAAGGAAACTCGGAGTTTAGTGATGCTTCTTTGAGGGAGAGAACCAGATTTGGATGGGAGAATTCTGGTGATCGGAAATAGAATGTGAGTGGTCCAGTCAGCCTTTCCTTTAGTGATGTTGTTAAGAGTGGTACTATGATTTTGGCTATAGCCGACGGACCTTTGTCTGCTACCCCAAGAAGAAGACCAAGGAAGGACTATTCATTTCTTTCGAGACCGATGCGGACTTGATCTTCATCAAAGTAGAACAACGAGGTGACTGTGGACTTTAAAAAGGAGAGCATGGTCACGAAGGTGTATCCAGACCAATCTGTTCTAAACCAACTTATGAGTCGGGTTCAATGTGGATATTTTTGGAGGCATCCAGAGTGGGAATTGGCTACTGGAGAAGAAGACTCCTATTTGGGATTTGAAGATGAATCTGGTTATTACGATTTGTAAGTCCTTTTGGTTTATGTTGTCTGGCTTGTTTTCAATTGTGTTGTTGGGGTACTGGGACCACCTAAATCAGTTTCAATAAATCAAAAAAATGATTCCCAGTGAACAACTAAATATATAGGGTGAAGAGGTTAAACATGTAATGATTCCCAAAAAAAGTACAATAATTGAGTTTAGATATATTTATTTATACACACATCATCTCTTCAATTATAAAAATTATATTATCATTTTATGACTTTTACTCCCCTGGTTATCTCTTTTTATCATTTTGGTTCTCAACTATGAAAACTAGTTTTTTGCCAAGCTAACATATCATTTATACCCTAAGGTGAAATGGTTCTCAATACATAATTTTGAACTTAGAATTCAATATATGAAATTTAATTTATTATATTCATTTCTAAAAAGTGTCAAAACCAGTATTAAAATAAAAATTGAATAATTTATTAAACAATTTTCAGAAAATATATAATATATATTCTAATTTGTCAAATATAAATGTGTAAATTAACATAAATAATACAAAGACAATTATAAAATAAATATTTGGTATAAGAAATATTTTCATATTTTTCCAACTCATATATATATACTATTTTTTAATGTCATGGTATTTGTAAAAATGATATTTTTGAATTATTAAAGTAAAAATAAATCATTTTAGAAAAATCATAAAAATAATCTCAAGTGAATATTTTAATGATAATTAAAAAAATTATTTTAACATTATAAAGTAATTATTCTATATTTATATTTTTTGATTTTATTTAAAATCACATAATGTGGTGAAAATCATTTTGTAGGAAAACATTTTTAGGTATATAAACAATTCATCCAAAATTAGTGCTAATATATTATTAATTCAAAAAATATCACTCATTAAAAATATAGAACAATGAAAATAATTTTTATATATAAAAACATTTTATACTTTTATATTTTAACTAGTTTAAATAGTATTAAAATGGATGTCTATTTTATAATGTGATTACAAATATTTTCACCCCCCTCATTTAATGTATATCCTGCTGCATTTAGAGGATATTTTATTAAAAATTAGCATTTTTTATTCAGGATAAGTGTTGTGTTTGAATAATCATATAAAACATAATATTTATTAAAGAAGAAATATTTTTCAAAAAATATAATGTTGTTATATGGTAAGATGTTGTAATTCATTATTTCATTACACGTATGTCACTTTCAAAATTTATTTTTTAATTAAACCAAAAATAAATATGGATTTGGTTGAAGAATACGTATAGTTTGTTATTGAATTTTTTTACCATAGTCTTATGGTTGTCTATAGATTTATATACACCCTATTTTTTGAAGTTTCTTACATTTTATTCCATCAAGAGATCTAGAAATTTATTTTTAAAAATAGTTTTTTATATAATTAGTTATATTAATTTATTATATATTATCATAATTAATTGAAATAGGGAGTTGATGGTGTTATGGCCCTGCATTTTGGACTATGGTTGATAGATCATTTATGGGCTTTTATTATCTTAGAAGATGGTTTATAATCATTGATTAAGGGGTTAAATTCATATTTAGATAGGTGGAACCTATAATTGTAAATGTTATATATATTAGTTCATGCCACATTTGATATGATATCTCTCCACTGTATGTGATTGACCATAAAATATGTTGAATTATTTCACCTTAACCATGTTTTATTTGGGTAAGGTATTATAGGAATTTTATTGACCCTCTAAATGTTATGTGTGGTTGTTATGGTATGTGATGTCCACAAGATTGAATTTTGGTTTTCATATTATTTACTCGAGACCTAATGAGTATTACATGTAGTTATGATATGATTATCATGTCCTTTTATATAATTATATATCAACATTAATAAAATATGTGATTTTTAAATGAGGATGATTAATTTGATCCATTATATAAATTTTCATTCAATGCATGAGAGTGAGGTTTTACTATAAGGGACTATGTTTTTATCATACATTTTATGTAGCATTGTAACATTGTTATTTATTTCCATTAAGAGAAAATTAATCCATTAGAATGGATTTTGTTTTGACCAATGGAGTATTATCCTTCGTAAATAAATCCATTGTGGTCCTGGGTTATGTGAACTTATCCTCCCATCAGTAAGAGACTTGAAGATTATTTGAGGTTGATTGGAGTTTGGTCGTAAGTGGAACATTAATAATTCCTTATTATCATTTTCTCTTATGTGAATGATGAATAAGATGAATATTATTTCCAATCATGGAATATGGTAATATAGTGGGTTATCCATAGTATTGGATATGAATATAGTCTTGGAATTTAAAGATCATCCATGATTAAATTTATAGAGAGTTATACATTATGATAAGGAAAAATATTTTCCTAATGTATTTTTTTATTCCTTTTTGTGTTTTTATTATTGTATGGGTTTTTATATGATGTTATAATATTTGATCAGGATGTTCATATGATGAAACATATTTGATATGATTGTTTTTGTGTGGAATAACCTACCCCTTCACCATATTATGCATATGGATGATGGTGATGGGCCCAATTGTGTTGTTGATGACTAAGTTGTGGGATAAAATGATAGGTGTGATACAATGACGTGTTATATTGGACATATTTACAAACTACCATATGATAATGTTATTAGGGACATTATTCCCTTTTATTGTGAGCCAACAACTAGGGAATTTTTGTCATGGTGTTGGGATGAGTTCTCATAATTACATGGAACATGTTTTTTATATGACCCTAATGATGTTGGTAATACGAATGAATGAATGACTATTTGTTACTCCCATATAATTTGGATGTATTTCCCATTATCTTATACATCCATGTAAGGGGACCAGATGCACAAGGTAGAATTCCAAGTTATATTCTATTTACCTTGGAAGATTTGTGTATTTTCTATAATGTGATACATATAAAGAATGTGATGAGTTTCCTAAGAGTTAATTTCTAATAATTTTATTTTTCTATTGGACGTGGGCTGGATTTTACATGATGTGTTGCTTCCATGGATTAAGATGATTCTGTATATTTTTAAAAAAAATCGTTATTGTGTCACATTATAATTAAGAACATCATAGAGAAGAATTTTTCCACAAGATTCATATCAAAACAAAGCAAAAAAAGGATTCCAGAGGAAAAGGCTACCATAATTGGATTCATAAAATCTGAGGAAACATAATCAAGTGGCATAATACTTATTTGGCACATTCACATGCTCCATCCACCACTCTTCCACTCTTTTAATTACATATCAATGAGTCCATTTCACATTAAATTTATCGATATTCAAGGACCTAAATAAAATTTCCACATTCTTATTCTCACCAATCAACCATACCCGTTTATAAAATATTAAAGGGTATGATTCAGTTTCATTCTATCAGGATACTCTTTTTATGAATAGGTCACAACATGGTTCATCTCTTACAAAATCTAATCCATTGTAACCCAATAAATACCAAAATTCTCTTCAATTAATCACTCATTCCTCCCAGATTTAATCAGCAATATATTCAATTTTAACATAGGGACCCACTACTTCTCCTCCGTGATTCAAAGTTCAGTGGCGTCCATCAACCATTAAATTACCCCTTCAATAAGAATCTCCTACATACCTCTACAGACATTGAGGTTTATCAATGTTGATGGAATATATGTAGATCATAATAAGGTACAAAAAATTATGAAATTAGAGAGAATTTGATCTATATATGGCTCCCTTATATGGTATATTGGAACACAACCAAAATATAGTTCTATAATAAATGATTAAATCTTTATGAGATGAAGAATAATAAAAACTAAAATCTATAGGAAAAAAAGAATATTATAATATGGATATTGGCAATAATAATTATATCACCAAATCTAATTAATTTTCTAGCAATGGAATTTTGGTTTTATTTTATTCTTTTAACACCAAGAACACTATAACTATGTGTAAAATTGTAACGCTCCGACACCAGTTACCCAAATTCGGTGCATTATTACATAACATTGGCATGATCAAAAGAAAGATCAAGTGTCAAAAGACCGATTAGTTTAGTAGCCTTGGAATCATTAGATACATTCATAAAGTTTTACATTACATCATTAAAAAAACATCTTGTCTGCATATCCCCTCATACTATCCCTGCAGGTCATTCATAAATTACTTCTTCATAATCCTGGGGAAAATAAAACATTGAATGGGGTGAGCTCAGATGCTCAGTAAGGATAACATTATAGCAGAAGCTTTCATAGATAATCATAAACACTTAAGACAATTTATAACTAAAACAAAAGCCTTTTAAACATGAACTTCAGCATAAAATGGAAGAGATAAAATAAAATAATGCCATTTACTTACTCACATTGATATTCTACTAGTCGAATGATCACATGAAATATCAATAACCACTTTCATAATGATGGAATACATAATTCCAGACTAATATAACCACATAGCCAAGGCCTCATGCCAAGAATACAAATAAGATTTTTCCAAGGCCTTTTGCCAAGACACTAGTTTGTCTCATGAGACCTACCGATGCATCGAGGAGTTATAGCGGGCTCCACCCGTCACTTATTAAGTCCAATTCATTCCCATATAAAAAGGTTTAAACATAACAAAAACATTCGTATTAAAACTAGCATACGAAATGTCAATACTTAACCACAAACCATGAATGGTATAAAAATAGCACATCCACAGTCAAACATAACTCATTCAATAAAATATGGAAGATTTTATTGTATCATATTAACCTCAATCGATAATAATTAATGATATTGACATAGATTAAAATAATTATCAAAACTGTTTGAGAGAAATATCCCCCTTTTTCTTGAAAACATTTAAAACTCACACTATTTGTCAGGAAGCCATTTAAAAATTGATTTTTGAATCAAAGTGTCCCATACAACTTTGAAACTTTTAAAAAGAGTTCAAATTTTAAAACTTTAATGTCCATATAAATAAATCCTTGAAACAATTTTTAAAACATGGACATTAATGAGCAAGATTTAGAAGAATAAGTCTTTAAAACATTTAAAAAAGGTATTTTAGTTAGAGATTCTATCCAAAAGAAAGACACTTGAATACAAATAATTGAGGTAATAAAAACATTATAATATCATGAGAATAAAGGGATTCATGATATACTATGTCAAATTACATTATATACACCACATAAAAGTGATTTGGTGTATAACAACAAAGAAGTCTCAATGGAATGTAAATTGAGATGAAATCTCTCATAAAGGTCATATCCTTAGGTTAAGGATAAATCCACGACATAGTTATGTGTGAGAAATATAAATAGACTATATATGATTGGATATTCAGTGTAAAACAATAAAAGAAAATTCACACATAATCTTGTAAAAACAACACCAATGAATTGGATGTTTCACTCAACAAATGGAGAATGGGTTAAAATTACTCTTATCAAATTCATATCGATGACTTGGAAAATTATCAATGGAGTGATTATGTGTATCAAAAGTATATCCACAGAAAATTGGAGTGGAAATTATGACATAAGCAAATGAATAGTGTTTCCGCACATAATCTCGGAGTAAAATAATCAATGATGTTTGCATAAAGCCGAATAAATTGAAATTGAAATTTGAAATTCCCTTATTGATTAGGTAACTGTTGAAACATACACCCATGAAAGAATGATCATACAATGATGATGTAAATACCCATAAATTAAAGTATAATACACAATGAATACAATTATGGGGAGTACACATACACCACATGCAATAAATAAGTGGTGAACAATGTAATTCTCACGAAATTAAGAGTGAGATAAGAAACCACTTACCTTGTACAATTCCTTGGTTGGGGTAGGTTAACCTGCTGTATAATGTTGAAATAATTGTTATTATACTATTCATGAATCATATACATTAATATGATATCATATATGATCTTTTAACATTTCTTTGTTAATATCAATTATTTTAATTTTTCACTATTATGGTAATTACTGCATCATCATTGTGTCATAAATATATTAAATTATTTAATGTCTAAATTTTTTAAATAAAATATCGTTATGTAGGAAATATTATTTTCATTCTAATGAATATTCAAAATCGAATTTATCTTATGTATAACCTTATATTAATAATGTTTTAGTAAATAAACTTTGATTTTAACTCTTTTAACTTTTCTTTGAATTAAATAATAATAAATGTCCTAATCTAATCCAAGTGGACCTAAATGATAATATTTTATTCCTAAGGATGGTTTTGGTCTAGATACACTTGTACAATAGAATTAGTACATGTGTTAGGGTAATATTAATATCATTTTTACCCTTAATTACCCTATTTACTTTTAATCGTGTTAAATAAAAGTAAAAAGTTACTATTCACCAAAAATTATATTCATTTCATTGAACCACATTTTACTTCTTAATTTTAACCGTGTCTTTTTGATTTTCAAAATTCCATTCACAGAAGTGGTAAAATTAAGTTTTATGAAAAATTTAGTTTTTTAACTACCACTTAGTAGTTTCACTATTCATCAAAAATTGAAATTTTTCAGAACAATGCCAAAATTTCACCCTAATCTATAATTGATATTCCGAAATAAAAAATGATGTCTATTTTAAAAAATTCCAATCAAATAAGTTGCATTAATTAATTTTATAATTAATTCCCACTGTAACAACAAATAGTGTGTTTTTAAGAAACAATATATATCAAAAGATTGACAAATGTTTATGTCCAATTTCAAAGTGAAATTAATTATAATGAACACCATTGAATAAAATGGAAAAAATATATTCTAATTATACTTTAAAACCACTCAATAATATAATTTTTAACAATAAATTTTTTTGATTAAAAAATTTGTTTTTAAGTTTTTTTCACTATTCATAATAATAGGAAGTTCTCAGAAAAATACCAAAAATTATTCTTAGGATAATTTTAATACTCTGAAACCAAAAATGAAGTCCATTTTTAAATATAAAATATATATAATTTTAAAAAGTAGGTATTACTATTCATAACAGCTAGTTTGATTGGTTGTGGTGTGTTAGAACTCGATGTTGCGTACCACACATGCTATCACATTATTCAAAGAGAAGCATACCGTAGAAGCTTGGAGTGTTAAATTCTCCCCTCCTTCAATAAATTGTTTCCTCACAATTTTTAAACGTGTGCTTGGGAATATAATGGAAAGTCCCACATTAGAAAAATAGTCAATAAAACTATAACATTAAAAGAAAGAAAAAAATGTATAAAGGTCAACCAAGATAACCCATAATCGGATTCCATGTTGGAAACCATGTATATAGATGATAATCTAAGTGTCATGTTCTGATGGAGAGGGATAGAAATCATGATCAGGAGAAAGTTAACAATAAGAAAACCACAAACTTGTGTTGGGACAAGCGGCCATTAGTCTTCTAGTAGGAATGTAAATGGACAACATTTTCTGTTTTAAGTTACATTACATAAGGATGAGGAATTCATTTATGATATTGAATAAGAATATAAAGATATATACTTACATTTTATGTAGAGTTTCATTCTTTAATAACTTTCCACCACTAACTCATTTTTTTAAACGATGAGTATTAAAGAAGACTTTGTCACACTGGTAGAGCTAGAATAAACTTCATTAGAATCACGTGATCCATGCAGGATAAACTATATATTTACATTGTCTTTAGAGATTAATCAAAACCAAAACAGTTAGTAAAAGATCTAATGATCCCCCAAAAGGATATTCCTTGAGAGAAATAAAAACTTATTTTAATTTCTAAAATTAAACCAACAATAACCAAAAGTTAAATAAATACCATTCAATAATCAATTGTCCTTAAAATCCTTCATTATAATCAAAACTAATATTGAAAACCAAAACTTTTTATGAATGTAGTCTTACACGTAAAATTGAATCTCAAATGACATTAATTACTCTTAAAGTCACATTATTAAAAGTAATTAACCTAATCATTTCCATAAATAACCCAAATCATTATAAATCCACAATAAAAACATAGATAAAAATCCACCATTACTCCTCAAATGAAATCCCATACTTTTCTATTTTCCATGGGCATATAGTGTTCACACTAAAGCGAACAACTTCCAAAATAACATTTATCACTTAATCACCAAATCATTTTCCTATAATAAGGTTATTCATTTGATAAGACATAAGATCCCAAATAAAATTTTTATTGATCAATAAAATCATTTAATTAAAAATAATAGTCACACTAACCAGGGACTTCACGTAGTCCAGTGGTAGGAGATAAATCCCAATCGCACTTTGGTTGTGGGTTCGATTCCCACAGCTTTGTCCGATGCGATGTGTTATCACACAGTCTCCATGTTGTCCTTTTTCAAAAACTATATTTTATAACATTACCAAAATGAGAAAAATTCCTCAAAATAACCATAACATAATTTAACCACAAATGTTATCTCATACCTTGCATTTTCATCCCAAATTATAATAATTTGTAATCGCCTCAAACCCAATGATCATATAAAACCTAATGGTTATTTATAACTATATCCACAAGAGAAAAGATAATTCTTCCTCAAATATCATTCTCACATGGCAAACGTTAGGGTAAAAAATACAAGAGAAAATTATTCCAAAGTAAACACTTCAACAAGGAGAAATAATAATTTTTAAACATTTATCCAGCCATTTATTTCCACATAGCTACTTCTATGACCAAGAAAGTATCCTATAGAATTGTACATTCACTCGGGTAATGGCCAGGTCTCCTACATTTATGGAAAATGAATGTAAATGGATTCTTGGGACCATTTTTATCTTCTTCCATATTACTCTTCATTTTTCTTTAGAAATTCTTCACTTTATGTCCATCCTTCCCACACGTAAAGTATTTCTTTGTCCCATTGAGACACTTTATTGGGTGTCTCCTTCAACATTTCTTGCATTATGTAAATTGAGGATTTCATTCTCCATGGTCTCCACTACTGGAGCTGTTATCATTCATCACTTTTCTCTTATTCGTTGAGTCCGGTAATTGGTTAATATATATATTTTTGGTCATATTTTTGGAAAATTGATATGGCATAAAGACGATATATTTTACGCCTATCATCATTCCATTTTTTTTTCTCATGTCCACCACTGTTCATTGACTAAAACCAAAAAGCATTGTGTGAGTAATAGTAGTCATACAATCATTTAGAGATTAACATGTCACCATATTCTCAATTTTAAACACATTAGGATTAACCAAGGTCATTTACTCTCATCTTATATATATAATACATTAAATTGGTTTGTAAAGAAAATGTAAATTATCCTAAGCATATCCCCCGGGTGTATCGTAACCAATAGTGCACCAAGGCCCATTATCGTGCACCAGTTTCCATTCGAGTCTAGCTCAAAGAGGTGTTTTCGAGTTTTACCCCTAGGTACATATGTTCCAGAGCTGCCTCTACCTGCTCGTATCTAGACAGGGATGTATTGCTAGGAGAACTCACAAAATCTCTACAATACCAAAATTCTAGAGAGTTATTCTATACTAATCCTCAAAGTTCATCTTAGGTCTATGTGCTCTAATCCGAGTTTATCTAAATCTAGTTTCCAAGGTTTGTACTAAACATCCTATGATACTAACTATAACGCCATGACCCCAGTTACCCAGAGTCGGTGCATTATTACATAACATTGGCATGATCAAAAGAAAGATCAAGTCTCAAAATACCGATTAGTTTAGTAGCCTTGGAAACACTAGATACATTCATAAAGTTTTACATTACATCATAAAAAAACATCTTGTCTGCATATCCCCTCATACTATCCTTGAAATTCATTCATAAATTACTTATTCATAATCTGGGGAAAAATAAAACATTGAAAGGGGTGAGCTTAGATGCTCAGTAAGGATAAAATTATAGCAGATGCCTTCATAGATAAGCATAAACACTTAAGGAAATTTATAACTAAAATAAAAGCCTTTTAAACTTCAACTTCAGCATAAAATTGAAAAGATAAAAAAAAATAATTGAATTTACATACTCACATGGATATTCTACTAGTTGAATGATCAGATGAAATATCAATAACCACTTTCACAATGATGGAATGCATAATGCTAGACTATCATAACCACATAGCCAAGGCCTCGTGCCAAGACTACAAATAAGATTTTTCCAAGGCCTTGTGCCAAGACACTAGTTTGTCTCATGAGACCTACCGATGCATTGAGGAGTTATAGCGGTCTCCACCCGTCACTTATTAAGTCCAATGAATTCCCATATGAAAAGTTTTAAACATAACAAAAACATTCATATTTAAACTAGCATACGAAATGTCAATACTTAACCACAAACCATGAATGGTATAAAAAATAGCACATCCACAGTCAAACATAACTCATTCGATAAAATATAGATGAATTTATTGTATCATATTAACCTCAATCAATAATAATTAATGATATTGACATAGATGAAAATAATCATCAAAACAATTTGAGAGAAATATCCTCTTTTTTTTTTGAAAACATTTAAAACTCGCACTATTTGTCAAGAAGCCATTTAAAAATAGATTTTTGAATCAAAGTGTCTCATACCACTTTGAAAATTTTAAAAAGAAGTTTTAATTTTAAAAAATTAATGTTCATATAAATAAATCCTTAAAACAATTTTTAAAACATGGACATTAATGAGCAAGATTTAGAAGAATTAGTCTTTACAACATTTAAAAAAGGTATTTTAGTTAGAGATTCTAACCAAAAGAGAGACACTTGAATAAAAATAATTGAGGTAGTCAAAACTTTTTAATATCATGAGAATAACGTGATTCATAATATACTATGTCAAAGTACATTATACACACCACATAAAAGTGATTTGGTGTATAACAACAAAAAATTCTCAATGGAATGTAAATTGAGATGAAATCTATCATAAAAGCTGTATCTTTAGGTTAAGGATAAATCAACGACATAGTAATGTGTGAAAAATATAAATACACTAAATATGATTGGATATTCAGTGTAAAACAATCAAAGTACATTCACAAATAATCTTGTAAAAACAACACCAAAGAATTGGATGTTTAACTCAACAAATGGAGAATTAGTTAATATTACTCTTATCAAATTCATATCGATGACTTGAGAAATTATAAATGGAGTGATTATGTGTATCAAAAGTATGTCCACAGAAAAGGGGAGTGGAAATTACGACATAAGAAAATGAATTGTATTTCCACACATAGTCTTGGAGTAAAATAATCAATGAAGTTTTCATAAATCCGAATAAATGGAAATTGAAATTTGAAATTCCCTTATCGATTAGGTAACTTTTGAAACATACACCCATGAAAGAAGGATCATACCATGATGATGTAAATACCCATAAATTAAAGTATAATACACATTGAATACAATTATGGGTAGTACATATACACCACATGCAATAAATAAATGGTGAACAATGGAATTCTCACGAAATTAAGAGTGAGATAAGAAACCCCTTACCTTGTAAATTTCCTTGGTTGGGGTAGGTTAACCTCCTGTATAATGTTGAAATAATAGTTATTAAATTATTCATGAATCATATACATTAATATGATATCATATATGATCTGTTAACATTTCTTTTTAATAATATCTTAGAATTATCGTCGTTTCGGGTGTTAACTTACTCGTTTTCTTTTATATGTTTTGTTACGTAAGCCATGTTTGTCATGGATAGGTTGTATCATATTCATATCCAGAATTATATCAAGTCCATAAAAATTATTTTTAAATCAAAAAATGATAATTATACTTGAATGGATATGATGGAGAATGAATCTCATCGCGTTCGTGGAGACGGTAGTCCGTACGTACGCACGAGCGACAATATCATTCTGTTGATATTAAAATAATATATAAATGGATCCTATATTATATATACAGGATCATTATCATGTTATATTTATTTTTTACATGAATTATACATCATTATTATACCCATCCAAATAATAATATATTGAATAACAATTACACCACGACGTGGAGACGGTAAGCCATTTGTACGCACGTATGGTGACATGTTATTCAAAGGGTGGATGGAATACTGAATATGGTTGTACCATATTTATAATAAGATCATAGTATATATATTATACGGGAGTTATTATTTTAGAATGGTAATAACAAAGAAAGAAGAAGTGGATGAAGAAGGAAACTTGAAAAGGGTTGGTGAAAACATTACTTCTTCTTCGGGTTCTTCCATTTGATTTGATCAAAAGGGATACATAGGTTGGCTTTCTGATCAAACTAATGCATCTATGTTGTAGTGAGGGAATTTGACAGAGTATTTGGGCAGGGGTTGGCCTAACCAAAAGGTTTTATGGTGTGAATAAATGAGGAGGAGTAGTCCCCTTTTATAAGAGGGGTGAGGGGCATCTTTGGAAAAGCTAGAAATATTAATTTATAATAAATTCATAGTCTATTTCTAATGGATCAAAAGTTGATTATATAAAGGTTAATGTAAGTATTGGTCGAAATAAATTCAACCAATAGAATTTAGACAGGTTTGGGTCATTATATTAACCTTATCTTTTAATTTTAACTCTTAGTTAATTAGTATGACATTTACCATGTCACTTTGTATTTTTATATTATATAGTTAATAAACATACTATATACATCCAAGATACCCCCCAAGTGGTCCATTAATGATAAAAATATCATGATAAATTTCCCTTGGGAGAACCATAGATTTTTAGTAATTTAATATCAATTAATAATATAATATTTGTTTTAAAAACTCTTTTATGTCAATTTTGACACTATTCAATAATTTATTTATTTTTTAAAAATCATAATAGGATGATTACTTCAAAAAAATTTAATTAAATAAATCGTAACATGTCATATTATCCTATATAATTTGTGTAATTCATAAAATGTCTTAAATTATATTTATTTGGGTATTTATAATATCAATTATTTTAATTTTTCACTATTATGGTAATTACTGCATCATTATTGTGTCATAAATAAATTACATTATTTAATGTCTAAAAATTATAAAAAAAATATCATTATGTAGGAAATCTTATTAGATTTATAATGAATATTTACAATCTAATTTATCTTATGTATTACCCTATATGAAAAATGTTTTAGTAAATATACATTGATTTTAACTCTTTTAACTCTTCTTTGAATTAAATAATAATAAATGTCATAATCTAATCCAAGTGGACCTAAATGATAATATTTTATTCATAAGGTTGTTTATGGTCAAGATAAACTTCTCCAATATAATTAGGACATGTGTTAGGTTAATATTAATATCATTTTTACACATAATTACCCTATTTACTTTTAACCGTGGTAAATATAATTAAAAAGATACTATTCACCAAAAATTATTTTCAACTCACTGAACCATATTTTACTTCATGATATTAACCGTGTCTCTAGGATTTTTTAAATTCCATTCACAGAAGTGGTAAAATTATGTTTTATGAAAAATTCAGTTTTTAACTACCACTTAGTAGTATCACTATTCATCAAAAATTGAAATTTTTTAGAACAATTCCAAAATTTCACCCTAAGATATAATTGATATTACGAAATAAAAAATGATGTCTATTTTAAAAAAATAAAATCATATAAGTTGCATTAATTAATTTTATAATTAATTTCCACTGTCACAACAATTAGCGTGTTTTTATGAAACAATATATATCAAAAGATTGACAATTGTTTATGTCTAATTTCCAAGTGAAATTAATTCTAATGAACAACATTGCATGAAATGGTAAAAATATATTCTAATTATAATATAAAACTACTCAATAATATAATTTATGACTGTAAATTATTTTGATTAAAAAAGTTGTTTTTATGTATTTTTCAGTATTCATAAAAATTGGATGTTCTCAGAAAAATACCAAAAATTAATCTTAGGATAATTTCGATATTTCGAAACCAAAAATGAAGTCCATTTTGAAATATAAAATATATATAATTTCAAAAAGTAGGTATTACTATTCATAACAGCTAGTTTGATTGGTTGTGGTGTGTTAGAACTCGATGTTGCGTACAACACATGCTATCACATTATTCAAACAGAAGCGCACCGTAGAAGCTTGGCGTGTTATAAAAAATAAAAACATTTCCATGAGAAAAAAGAAACTATTGATCAATACCTTGTATTTGATTCTTCTTATGATAGTACTACAATGTTGATTGTTTATTTCCATGCAATCACCCATGAGTTGGTCTTTGATTCTGGCCTCTCATTCCATATGATTATCTAAATAGATTCATTTCTTTACTTATTAGAAATGGTAGACGGAGATGTTATTTTATAAAAAAAAGGAGATTTCAAGTCCTGGGAATAAGATCAATAATAATTTATCTAGATATCCACTCTATAAAAGAATTGTTATATGTTAGTTGGGGTTTTCACCTCCATTGAAGCCCAGTATCCTTAAGAAATCCATAAAAAGGGATTCAGTTATTGGTCTGAATCAGGTTTCCTAAAAATCACATAAGGCTCTACAACTATCATAATGGATTCCCTTGTTAATGGGATATATATTTTGACTCATAATCCCAATTCATGATATTTGTGTATTTTGTGTTAATATAATATGGATATTACTATGTTATGACATAGTATAAGGGGGCTTGTAATTTCCAAGGGACTTTAGAAACCTAACAACCAAGGGTTTATGATAGAAAATAATCTGTGAACCCTTCCCTTCTTTGAAGATTGTGTAATGGGTAAATAAAAGGGATTCAATTTGAATAGGTCTAATTTTAAATTTGGAATCACCTTAAAATAAATAAATTGTAATATTTATGGACAAACAAGGTTTACCTCACTTAGTAAATGATCCAATTTCATTATCATTATTGAATAATTCTCTTGAATATTTTAGATATACATATTCAATGAAAAAATATAATGTTTTGGAAACATTTAATACATAGAATAGACTTTTAATAAATTAAGATGCAATGAAAAAAAATATGAGAATTGATAATGGATTATTAAACCACTCTACAAATTTCTTTTATTTTTTCCAATCAGAGAAAATTTACAAACATCACACTATTAGTGAAACCCCCAAAACAAAATAGACTATATAAATGAATGATTTAGTTTATTATTGATAGATTTAGAACCACAATTTTATTCTTAGGTCTCCATAATTACATGTGGGTATAGGATTCTACTATGGCAGTTCTCCCCATAAAAAGTCAAATCAACTTCAAATAATTTTTAAAATTTATAAAGAACATTATTAAAACAACACAGCCTCTTAAAATAATCTAATTGTCATTTTTTATATTGAATATTCCCCTATGAAGATGGATTATCATGAATATAGAGATGTTATGTTTATTTTTAGTGGGAAATCCTAATTATGTTAAGGGTTATAAACACTAAGTTTGTAAACCCTATGACATATAATTCATAATTAATATAGATGTGGTGTTTTATGAGACATATTATAAAAGATATTAATATTTCACAAATAAAAGTGATAATACAAACATTGGAGGGGATTCTAAAATTAATGATTTGACCAAATTTGAGGATTCTATACATACTCCTAAACCCAATCTTCAACCTATAACCTGAGATATATTATGATCTTGTTTTGATTCAGAATTAGATACTAAATCTCATGCTAAAAATACTTATTACTAGTAGTCCCATGAAAATGTATGAAGGTTATCATACCACCTTCTCTATTTAGTCATTATGATATGAATTATGAAACCATTCATGTTTCCCAATATCTTTTTGAAAATGATGCAAACCAATATTATATCTCCCTAAATGAAAAAGATTCTAAATAGTGGATCTCAATAATGGATGAATAAATGTGGTTCTTAATTAAAAAACACACCTGGTCTATCATTAACATCCCCCACCCTCCAATGTAAAATTAATTTGTTTTAAATAGATTTATAAAATAAATGATGATAAATATGCTGAAAATCAAATCAAATTTTATTATAGAGTAGTCTCTAAGGGATTCCTTCAAAGAGAGAGAATAGAATATTATGAAATCTTTTCACCAGTTCCAAATACCTCCCCAACTCATTTCCTTATTTATAATATTTCATATAATGAGCTTTATAGTGAAAAAATATATGTGAAGAATTAATTCCTTCATGGTGACATTAATGTGAAATTATATATGAAATATGATAATGATTATTCTAAAAAATTAAAATCTATCCATGATTTCCTTTTAAATATATCATTGTATGGTTAAAAAACATGACTCAAAGTAGTGATATAGTAATGTTTATTATTTAATTCTTAATTACCATTTTACTAGGATCGAATATGATGCTGGTAACTATTTAATGTTAATTGAAAACATAATTCTTTAACATATACTATATTTTGATGAAATGAAATTTTATGAAAAAACATGAATCTTATTAGGAATTTATAAACATACTTAAATGTTACTTTGATATGAAGGATATGTGGGGAAACTATTCTTTATTTGGAAATTATTATGGATCGAACAAATGAATTTCTATGTCTCTCACAACATGGTTGTGTTTTGAATGTATTAAATGTTCACCTATTTGAATATCTAAATCCTATTAGATATCCTTTTGTAAAGAAATTATCCTCTCATTAACATAAGTACCCATTTACGTTGATGATGTACAATTGATGTCTAAAATCCCCTATACCAACATCATTGTCAGTATTATGTATTTAATTATACACACCAGACCTGATGTAGCTTGTTTAACATGTACCCCTTATAGGTTTATGGAAATTATAGAGAATCCACATTAGTATTACCATAAGTTGATATTTAATGACCATATTATATACATGAACGTTATCATTTTGTTATCGTCAAAATGATAATACGACTAAATGGATTATGGGATATGTAGACGATGACTATGCAGTTAATATTGATATTAGAGAGTCATTAAATAGGTTTATTTCCATTGACCATAGAGGCCCTATATACTCAAAATGTAATATTCTTCCTATGGGAACTCTTTCAACCATAAAATAATAATATATAACCATGAAATAGGTTATAAGGACCTGGACATAAATATTATATATTGATCTGTTTTTTAACTAGGATTTATATTCCAAAAATATTGATAGTATTTTAGGTTTAGAGTTGTATAGAATTTAGAAAAACCATTACTGAAAACACACGCATTACATATGGACACTTATACTAATTATACATTTTAGAATCTAAACAAAGGTCTTTAAAATAAAACATGGATTCCCTTTATTTATATTTTTCACAATTTATCTTGATCTCATCCTAATACCTCATCTCCCTTAAAATCTGTGAATTTCATTTACAAAATTGGGAGGTGCATAAGAATCTATATAAGGTAAATAATAAAAAATAATAATATTTTTAGTAAATGAATATTTATCAAACCATAAAAACATTTTGAAATATTTATACTCTTTAAAAATAAAACATATGTTATGTAGAAAAACTCATGAAATGATTTTACTATATAAATATATATAAAAAGTAATCCATAAAGGTGAATTGTTTCATAATTTCTATATCACTCTTACAATTACTCTAGCATTCACGACTAAATATTGTCCAACCACTATGGTTATATTTGGAATACCCACCGTATTATATTCCCTTAGTCTAATAGGAAAAACCATACAAGTTAACTATATCTCATTACCCAATGAATTAAAGAGATATAATGGGCTCACTCTTGCTTGGTTTATCAATAAACCTCCCATAGTCTTAAACAATTTCCAATAACAATGAAATAATCATAAAACATAAATCTTGCATAAAATAAAATTGACTTTTTCACTTTGAAAACAATTTTCATTTTTAGAATGCCACACACTCATAAATAAAAACACATTATTTTATAATAATTATTTAAACATGTCAAAACGGTATAAAAAAATTAAAGGGATATGAAATAAAAATAATTCATTCTTTCTTAATATTTTAGAAAAACATTCCTTTTTTATTTTTTAAAAAATTATTAAAGAGTAAACATAAGAGAGGTTTTAAATTGAATGATTGTTACCATGAGTCTTATTCATCATATATAATCATTATATTCCAATATAATAAAATTATGGTAATTATATACACTCTCGAAAAAACATTTTAAAAATTATTAATCCTTTTATATCACTTATTATCTTTTTATAAATATTACTTAATTATATAGGTTCATGTTGAACATTTTTTCGATATTCTATACATGAGTCCAAAATTAATTTGGAATGATGTCAGTAGTCAAAGTGTTAATTTATCAATCATCCCTATAATTATATCCACGAATTAATAATAATTGTTATAAATCAATTTTTCTTTTAAATCCATCTATTACATATGTATATGAAAAATTATCTATGTTATAATTATGGAGGTGGTAAGTCGTATGCATGAATGAGTAACGTTTTCATTTTTCAATGATCATTAAGAAAATAAGGTAAGTATTATTTTACATTTACCAAAATATAATAATATAATTAATATCCTATTAATCATTTAAATATAAATACATACATATATATATATATATCATACATGTGATGTGGTGACGATAAATGAATCACATGATTATGTCGACGTGATAGTTTACACGTATACACGAAAGACATTATCATTTATATGTTAAGGTAAATGTAACTGATTAAATGATATATTATCATTTAATAATGATTAATATGTTATTAATATAATATATAAATGTAAATATCATCATTATAATCAGTATTGAGAAATAGTTATGGAAACAAAAATTACATCTATTCATGTGGTGGTAGTCCGACGTATATTAGGATGATAAATTATTTTCCCATTTGATGGAAGTGAAGATTGATTTAAGTGATGATATTAAAATAATAAAATATAATATTTTTAGGGTATTATATTTAATATGTCATAATGGATTAATAATATATAAATGAATTGAGAGATGAAATAAAACGTAAATTATGGATTAAAAACAACACTTCTTCCTCAGACAACCTCCATTTCTTTACACCTTAAGACCGCTAATGGTAGTGTTTATTTCTAAAATAAGTGATCTCGAATATGGATAGGGATTATAAGAATGTATTAAGATATATATATATTTGTGTAAAAAAATATTATTTATGTGGTTATAAATGATAATAAGTTGTGCCCTTTTAAAAGATATGGGAGGGGAAATCATAAAATTTCACAAAATAATAAATTAATATATATATATTTTATTTTCCAAATTGTTATAAATTATTTAAGTTAAAATATAGGATTATTAAAGAAAAAAATACCATAATATAATGAAAATAATATATGTTTTGAGTATTTTGTAATCGTTATAAATTTTCTGTAACCGTTATTTGACCCCTCTAACTCATACCTTGAAAACATAGATACGTATTCTTCAATAGTTAATTTAATTAAAATAATATTTTAATATACAAAAAATGGATCCCTGAAGAAATCGTAATACTTATCCCAATAATTTTGATTAATTATATATTTTTTTGAATTTTATTTCATTTAATAAAATATTATTGATTTTAAAATTTGTTTAATGACTATTTTGACAGAATTCATTAATTGACATTTAATAAATATCAAAAAACATTATAAATTAGAAAACAAAACTTTTAATAGATAAATATTAGGTTAAAGTCATATATAAAAATAAAGTATGAAGTTTATAAACCCAAGTTAAATTTATTTTTATATTTTTTATATTATTTTTTATATTTCCATTAATTTAAAAATTAATGCATAATCATTATGTAACCGTTTAATGTAACTATTTCTCTCTTAAAAAATAATAATTAATTACCATGATGAAAATAAACATTTTATATTTTAAAAAAATATTTGTTTTGGAACATATTTCTTATATTACCCCATATTAAAAACATTTCACTAGTCAAAACAAATTTATGAAAACATAAACCTTTTGTTGAATAAAATAATATAAATAACATGAAGTCATCCATTTTTCTCTAAGAGCTTATAAAATCATACCATGGATAATTTTGGTTGAAAATATCTAAAAAAAATATATTACATGTTTTTGGGTAATTTTATAACATTAATAATATTTTTTACCCATAATTACTCAACATACACTTAACCAGGGTAATTAAAATTATCAAACATACTATTCATATTGTTCAAAAATAAATGAGGACTATTTAATTAATGTAGATCGTATGTATCCAAATAAAGAATATATTTTTTAAACTTTAAAACAAATTATTGGAAACAATTAATTTAAAAATAATCTCGTTGAAAGAACGTGAATATGTTTTTTTAAAATTTATAATTTTCAAAGGATAGAATTGTTTTCATATTATAATTCAATGTGAAGTTGATTTCAATTACCCAAATTGGAATAAATGGTTTAAAGTTTATCTAATTATACCATAAAAACAATAAACATTTTAATTGAACATGATAAACTATTTAGATAAAAATTCTGTTTTCAATTAAAATTTATCATTTTTCACTATTCATCAAAATAGGAAACAAATAATAAAAATACCAAAAAATAAAAAAGACTAAATTCTAATCACTCATTCATAGTAGAAGTTTATTTTTTCAAATAAAATTCATAAAAGTGAAAAAAAAACTATGTTTGAAAAAAGTGTTCTATAAAAAGGTGGAAAAACTATCTTTTTATAAAAATACATCTTTTATGAATAAAATAATATTTTTTATTATGTAATTTATAGAATACACATAGGATAAATGATAAAAATTATATTTAATATATTAAATATATATAATTCATTAATATAATATAGTAATTATGATATTTTTATTTTATTTCTATAAAACACACTCTTACACATTTAAATAGAGTACAAAAAAAATGATTTCCATTTATTTTCATAGAGGGTTCTATTTTCATTTACAATTAAATGTTGAAAAAATAATTCATTAAATATACACATGTAAACCACATTTTCATAATTCAGTTAATCATTTTTATACCTCACATTCAAATGGTTATTTTATAACAGTAAAATTTAAAAAATAATATTTAGTTATCTGTTTAAGATCGATGTGGCATATTATATATGATATCAAATATAATTTTTCAAATAGAGACTCAAGATGGTATATTCTACCCCATGTTAAAAAATTTATTTCCAAAAATATGAACTCAGGATCAAAATGTAATGGGTTGAATTTTCAAAATATCTTTTGTTGAAATCCAACATCATGAAAAGGATTAATGAATCATTCACAATTAAATAAAGAAAGGGAAGTACAAAGGTCACCTAATATAACACATACAATGTTTACATGTAGGAAAACATGGAAATTAAAGTGAAATATAACTCTCATGTTATGATAAAGATTGGTAGAGATCACGGTCATGTGAAATTATAATATCAAAATACCATAAATATAAAATGGGTTAAAAGGTCATTGAATTTATAGTTTGAAATGTAAATAGATAACATTTTTCTTTTAAGATACATTTCAAAATGATGGTGAATTATTTTACTGCATAGACTAGGAACATAAATAAATATATTTTCTTGAAAAGATGAGTATCATCTGTTAATGAAATTCCACCACAAACTAATCTTTGTCTCCAAACAATGAGAAATTTCGATCAATTTTTTATTCCTAAAGCATTATTATCAACATTTATGGATCCGAAAATCTATAAAAGTATAAATATCTATTACCCATGTTTTTAGACCTTAAAAAATTAAAATGGATAAAATAATATAATAGAATTCCCCAAAAATAATAAATTAGTATATGATGAAAAACTAATTAAACATCCAAAATTTAATACTAATACATAAATATCAATAATAATAATTCAAAAACATATTATCCTTCCTTAAAAATATTATAGAAAAATATTGAAACACAATAATTATAAGCCATTGATCACATATTCTTCCAAATAACATCAATCACTCTTAATGACTCGTAAAAAATATTTAATTTCCTAAATCACATAATCTCTAATATATGAAAACCATTTCCATAAATAAACTGAATCACCATAAGTCCAAGAAAAAATAATATCTAAATCTAAAATTCAATTCAACATTTATTCAACATAATATTATATTTAACTTAATATAATGGATTCCAAAAATAGATAACTTTATCCAAAATAAATTAATCACATTATGAAAAAAAATATTCTCCAATCCTATATTTGTCTATACAAATTTTTTCCCAAAAGAAACATATCCTTTTTCCATCATATATATTAAATAACAGAAAAAAAATTTATACTAACAAATAAATAACATAGACCATTTTTAGGTGATTATCCCTTTTCAAACTTCGTTTATTGGGTTAATTTCCACATCCTTTCTCGATGTGATAGGTTGTCACAAGGTATACATTTTGATATTTTTATAATACTACATTAATAGAATCCTTATAAAACTTTAAAAAATGAGAACAATTATTCAAAATAACTGTTATAAATTTTAAACTAAAAAGATATTTCAGATCATTCATTTTTCATAAAAAACCTATTATCCAATAATTTCTTAAATTTTAATAATTATATAAACCCAAAAGGTTTTCAATTCCACTATAATTATTTCCAAAAACAAAAATATTATTCTTACAAAAATATATTTTTTACAAAAAAATAAGGGTTACATATAGCACAAACTAAAAAAAGACTTCCAATGTACTCCCATTAAAAAAAAGGTTTTTAATACGTTTAAATATTTCATCATTCTTATATCAAAAATAACTCTTGAATTCAAGATATGTAAACATCTCGATCATTCCAAATTATTAGTAATATCTTAACCAATATTTTCCATGTTATTTATTAATTCATATTTCCTAAAACTAAAATTATGAATCATATCCTTAGAATTATTAATTTTAAAACATGAATCAAGAAATAATCCATACATTTCATATGTCATCCATAGTTTCCTAATCTTTAATTTTAATAAAATTAGGTATTCCTAAATAGATATATGTATGTTCTTACTAATCACAGTCATCAGCCTTCTTCTTAAGAGATCGATTTTCATAAGGACCATACTACCACCATTTTAAACCTTCAACTGATAACTCTTGAAGAACTTCTTTACCTTTGATGGAGTCAACCTCATGCTTAATTTTTTCATTGGAATATATTTTCTGTATGACTTACATTACCAAAATTAAAACATCATACCATACAATTATGAAATTTTCCATGGTGTTTCTTTCCACATCCTTGAGACATAAGTTGTTGAATGTTTTTACCTTTATGATAATTGTTACCTAAAAATCCACAAGGATTCATTTCTATCACATACAATTCATTAGAAAACACAATAATGTTCTAGTGGTTAAGCATTACCCCTAATAGTTGGTTTATAATAACCAAAATTGTTCATATTGATGCACCCATTTTACTTGGTTTATTATTCAAGGAACCACCACATTTTCCATCACATCCATTTTCCATTGGTTCATGAGAGATCCATCTATTTACTAAAACTGAAAAGTTTAGTGTGAGATATAAAATCATAACATACCATATTATAATGATGGTAAACACTAAAATATCTATATTGATGTTTTCTTAGATTAATTTAACTTATAAAGAATAACTTTGACTCTTCCTACCATTCCAACAATGGTGGTTATATATGACTCATTATATATTATTAAATGATACGAAAAACTATATATCTATAAAAACTACCATTTTATACCAACTGTAAAGACCCGTCCTTAAACATTAAATATTCTATTATTTTTAAACTTGAATTTACATTCTTAAAATTTCAAGGATCATTCCTAAAAAAGATTTAATGAATTATGAAAAACTAATATAAAATAAATCCATACATTATAAGTGTTAAAATATTCTTAGTATCCATTTTTTCACCCAAATATGGTCTTTAAAATAAAACATGGTATCTGTTTATGAAAAATATTCTTAGTTTTCTCCTTGATCTCATCTTTGTCCCTGCTCTCCCTTAAACCATATGATTTTATTAAAACAGGTTATGAGAACAAAAATATCATTAAGGGAGATCAAAATGAATAAATAAACCATTATTAAATCAATACATGTAAACCCATTAGAACATTTTTACAAAGTTATACTATTCAACCATAAAACATACACACCATTGATTACACATGAAATCATAAATTTCCAATAAAAATATATATAAAACATCATTCCTAAAGGTAACCTCTATAATAATTTCTATTTCACTATTAAATTTAGTGTTTATCTAATGTAATAATAGAGACTAAACTTCATGGATACATTTGGAATACTTTCCGTAGTGTATCCCTTAATAGATTACAAAAAGCCCTACTCTTTAGTTATGTCTCATTAGCCAATGAATTGGAGTTCTATAATGGGCTCACATACCCTTGTATTATAAAAAAGCAACCATAATCATAAAAAAATTTCAATAATCATAAAATAATTATAACACATAAATCTTTCATAAAAGAAGAATATCATTTCCATATTCAAATCACTTTTTATATTTACAATATCGTGCACTCATAAATGAACACATATTATTTTAAAATTAAAATTCTAAACATATGAAGGAAGCATAAAAACAATAAATTGACATGAATGTGAGAAATTATGTTTGTTCCTTATATTTTAAAAAAAATCCTTATGTATTTATAAAAATAATTTAAAAAGTACCATTAAAAGTTTTTTTAACTGAAAGTACCATACCTTGAGTCCGGATCATCATGTATAATATTTATAGTTATGAATAATAAACATAAGATAAATAGAAAATTTCTTTAGAACCTTTTTTATTTTTATTATTGATTTTACATCACTTTTTATCACATTATAACAATTTCATAATTATTTATGTTCATGTCATGAGTTTTGATGATATTTATTAATTTAGTCCAAAATGAATTTGGTATGATGTCAATAATCAATGTGGTCAGAATTCAATAATCACTGGACTAATATTAGTCGAATAATAATAGTTATTATAAATTAGTTATAATTTTAAATCCATATGCTAAATATGCATATGGGAAATGAATTGTGTTACAATCATAGAGATGGTAATCCGTATGTATACATGTGTTACATTTTCATTTTTTAATGACCATTCTAGAAAGAAGGGAGGATTCAGATTAAATTTTCTAAATAATCATTATATAATTTATATCTCATTAATCATTTAAATTTCTATATATATCTATATCATCTATGTGAAGTGGTTATGAAAAATTAATCGCGTCGCTTTATAGATGTTCTAGAGCACAAGAACGGACAAACGATGTTAACATTTATATGTACATGGAAAGGAAACAACATATATGATATATTATATATTCATTATGATAAATATTTCATTAATATAATATATAAAAATTAATTTTGACATTATAAATAGTTTTGAGAGACATTTATGTCAAAAAATTACATCCGTTCATAAGGTAGTAGTTTTCCGTACATATGAATGTTGAATTATTTTATCATTTTATGGAAGTGGAGATTGATTAAGGTTATTTTATTTAAATAATTAAATATAATTATATTCAGTATATCATTGGAATTATATTATCATGGTTTAATTGTATTTTAAGTATTTTGAAAAAAAATAATACAGAAATACATGATTAAAATCTATAACTCTTCCTCGGACAATCTTCTTTTTTAACACCTTAAGACAAATCACAGGGGAGTTCTGCCTAAAATTATAGATCTAGAATGTGAATAGTGATTCATGGAAGGTATTTTGGACGATAATGATTAAAAAATCGGTTTTTATGTTTAAATAATTGATAAGAAGTGGTGCCCTTTAATAAGGGAGGGGAGGGGCTTTCTTGGAATTTCTAAATATATTAAATCATTATAAAATAATTTCTTATTCAAATTTTATAAAAACTGATTTCTTTATAATATTAGATTATTTTGGGCCAAAAAAACATTTTGTAATGAAAATTATATTAGTTTTTTATATTTTTTAATCCTTATATTTTTTTGTGATCCTTATTTAACCTTTTTAACTCTTACTACAACAACTTAAATGTTTAATTTCTAAGTGTTAATTTTGTATCTATAAAATTCAAAAATAAAAAAAAATTATCGTTTAAAAATATTTATACCTTATAAATATAATTTTGATGTTGTATATATTTTTATTAATTTTATTTCATTCAAGAACTTATTATTTATTTTTAAATATCATTAATGTCAATTTTGATAATATTTATTACTTTACTTTTTAAAAATATCATAAAACATGATAAATTACAATCAATTATTATAAAACACAAAACAAATGTCAAGATAATATTAAAAATTCTTGTATAATATTAATTATCTGAAATTATATATATTTTAATATATTTAATATCATTTTTTATTATTTTTATTAATATAATAATTACTGTATTATTACAGTGTAATCTCTTAATGTAATTATTTAGCTACTAAATTTTTTAAAAAATTAAAATTATTAAGGAAAACAATTTATATTTAAAATACTCTTTATAGTATAAAATATGCCTTCTCCATCACCATATCAAAAATATTTCACATTTTAAAAACAAAATCATTAAAAGATTGGATTTTCTCCGAATAAAATGAAATAAATGGTTTAAAGTCATATGAGGGTCTCCAAGAGATCATTAATTCTACCCAATGATTATTTTGATAAAAAATAACTCATCTAATAAAATTAGGACATGTTTTAGGGTAATTTTATAGTATTTAAAAAATTATTTGTAAACATAATAACCTGATTTACCCTTAAACATGTTAATAAAAATTACCAAAGTTTCTATTCATATTGTACAAAAATAGAATAGTAGTATTTAAAAAAATTATATTCTGATTTTGTATATTTTTTATTTTTTTAAATAAAAAACCTATTATTTGCTGAATGTAATTAAAAATTTATCACGTTTTTGGAATGAGAACAAGTTTTTTTTAAAGTGAAAACCTAAAAATTATTGAATTAATTTTATATCCAAATTCAAAGTGAAATTTTTTTCATTGACAATATATGGATTACAAGAAATAATATTGTTTTCATTATACCTAAATATAAATCGAAAAAATAATTTATGATGATAAAATAATATTACAAAAATATATTTTCAATTAAAATTTGTCATATTCCACTATTCAAAAAAAACAAGAAACATAACTGAAAAATTACAGAAATTATAAAAAAATTCAAATTAAACATTTAAATAATAAGTTTTTTTTATAGATTTTATAAAATTTTAAATTTTTTTTTAAAACAAGTTCATCATCAAAAGGATGTGAAGTATTTTATTATAAAATAATGTATTTTAAGCTTAAAATTTGATTTGTTCTTATGTTGTGTATCAAAAACTCATAGGATAAATGTAAAAAATTATATTATATATATATATTATTATTAATATAATATGAAAAGTGTGATTTGTTTATATTATTGGAATAAAAGACAATTGTGTGCATTTAAATAGTTTTCTAGAAAATAAATTTCCTTTTAATTTAAAATAGGGATTTATTTTCAATTATAATTAATTGGTCACCAAATAATTTATTATATACATTTTAGACATTATTTTTAAAATTCAGTTAATATCTTTTATACCCACCATTTTATCTACTAGGTTATATTTGTAACATTAAAATAATAATATTTAGTTAGTCATTATTGGTCCTTGTAGTGTATTGTGTACATTATGGAATATAATTTTTCCCATAAAAAACATTGGATGTTACAAAGGATGTTAAAAAATCCATATAGATCTAGGGTTTGGTTTATAAACTAAACAATTTATAATTTGTTATTAATTTTAATATTAATATTCATTTTGGTTAACATTTATCTATGAATTTAGCATGCAATCTAAAATCGAAACATGAAGATATTGGGTTATAATTTATTATAGATTTTATTGAATCTCAAATGTATGTGTTAATAAGATATATACTAATCATAAATACAATGATAGTAGAATAAACACCTTTAATTATATTAATTCAAATACTCCTTTTGAAAAATGAATTTTATTCTCTCTAAATAACCTTAAATTCAAGAATATTACCAATTGAAATTGAATAAAGAGGATATGATTTAATATCGGTGGTTTCATATTGAATTTATATTTTTATAATTCTACCTTTTAGATTCTAATTAATATGAATTCATGTAAAATTAGTTTTTAATGGTTATTTTTCTAAATTCATTCGTTGGAATTGTTATGCGTACTAGACCAGTGATCTTCTATGTGGGATCTTATTTGGGGTGTTGGATTATCCTGATTATGATTTATATTTTACTACACCTGTTGACTCATTAATACATCTTGGGAGAACTATAGGCCTTTGATAATTGTTTCCACTAGTACCATTTATGTCATCCATCTATGCGGGGTTTCTTCAATTTGACATTTCATTTTCTATCCATCATTACACCATGGAACTCACTTGTTTGATGTCGTATATCGAGGACCAATGTCATTTCAGGGGAATTACTACCCTTGCATATAATGGTTTATTCATTCGATCTAATATTCATCCCTTAGTTTAATTCTCATTTTTATCAGAATAAAAAATATGGGATTCCATTTAATTTAACTTCATCACTAGAGATCGAACCTCAGCATTTCATCCTACTCATATTCTTATCAATGATATTTATTGTGGGGTATGGACAAAAACCCTTCCTTTGGATGATTTTTGGAATCTACTAATGATCCCAAAGATCTTGAAAAAAAATTAGTACTTGGATAGTTGTGATTCATGATCCCCCATTATATTAACGTTAAGTGAATATAGTTATCAGAGAGCCACTATATATGGCCTATAATTATTGAATTTATTTTTTTCCATTTGTTACAATGTTAAAAATTCTTGGATTCTTAATTTTTTTTGTATTATTTAATTATTTTTCCGTCTATAATTTTCCATTTTATCTAAATAAAATAAATTAGTGTTGGTATTATTCATTCCATTAATTTAGGTCAAAAATAGAATAAATGATACAAAATTTTAGTGTAATTACTTCATGATTTATAAATTCATTCATCATGAATTTTTAGTTTCTATTCGATTTAAATCTTTTAAAAAAATAAAAAAAAGTGTAGAGACCCAAAGATTGACGTGCATGGATATTACATTACTTTTGTGGAATACTTAATACATAACAATAACAGACACACAAGGACCATAATAGTTTAGTGTCAATGGATACTCAGAATATAAACATATAATCATGTTGAAATATCTTTAACAACTCCCATAACGA
The DNA here is from genome assembly GCA_963277665.1 of Viscum album. Lineage (NCBI taxonomy): Eukaryota > Viridiplantae > Streptophyta > Magnoliopsida > Santalales > Viscaceae > Viscum > Viscum album. Next base: position 1,893,759,378 of record OY728156.1, read on the forward strand.
TATTCCCCTTTTTGTTTCCTTACATAAAACCTTTCTTTATATCCTGGGGAAAAGAAAAAATATAAAGGGTCAGATAAAATGCTCGGTAAGGGTATCCATGGATAAAATAAAACAAATCATATATATTTGAGCTTAGAAACATGAACATAATGTTTAAACATCAAAATCATGAGCACTGATATAAAACATGGAAGTATGTAAGGCATAGATAATAAAGAAACATTAAGAATGATAAAATAGCATTGGAGTAAAACATGTAATTGTGGCAACCATTCAGCACTTGTCATGATTTTCATAGTATCCAAGGCATTCCTGCCGAGACCATCATAGTGGAAAAAGTCCCATTCTGAATCGAGTTCACTCCTCGTTTCAGTCCTGTAACACTGAACTGGTCCAACTTAACATTCTAGCCATGTCTATCACATGAGATATAAATCATTACCAAACGAATTAGAGGGAGATATAGGTCCCACACATCTCATAATGAAATCATTCTTACTTGTGCCAAAAAATAAACATACATCATCCATAATAACCAAACGAATAAAATGGGTTTCATAAATATCATCCCATCATCACATAATCCATATTAAAGAAATGGATACCATTTCATAATAAGAAAAGTGAATCCATGTAAATCATAGAGACATTATACTTGAAATATACACATATGAAAATAATTTCATCTTAGATAGAAAATGGTTTTGATAAAACACTTGAAATGAATTCTTGAGAAAAAGATCTTTTTTTCTTCTTGAAAATCATTTTCTTTTAAAAAAATGCCATGCAATTTTAATAGAAAGCGATTTTTTTGAAAATAGTCATCAAATCTTTTGGATGAAGCTTCATGATAATAAGGCTTTATAAAACCATAAAAATCTTTTCATTCCATATATGTTAAAAAACATTCTTCTCGTACTTTTGGCAGAAAAGTCAAAAAGTACCTCGTAATAGAATGATTCCTTCCATACGATGTGGTAAAAGTAAAAAATTGTAAAAATGACTTTAAAAATACATGGAAGAAAAGTAAACATTTTATGAAAACATTTTGAGAACATATGGACATGGATAATAACCATAACCCCAGTAAATACTTACGAATAAACAATCTCGGATAAGAATGAGATTGGACTAATTATCCCTTACCTTAGGTCCGATATGCTTCGTATGGATCCGAACCTCCTGTATAATGATTTAAATAATGTCATTGACTTATTAAATAATCATATTAATTGTTATGTTGTCATATATGTTTCACTTCTGACATTATATTACCCATTCTTTTGAAAATATCATGTTAATGTAGTGTTTTGGGTAAAATCATTACATTTATCATATGTGTATCGACTTGTTGTTCTTGATATTATTACATATATCCTGATTTACATAATTCCTGAATGTAAACCATGATTTATATATAATATATATTCATCATATACATATATATTATAGATCGAAAAAAGGAATGAAATACACTGTTCATGGAGACGGTAGGCCGTACGTACGCATGAACACTGTTTTTGTTTCCTTATTGAATTGAATGAAATTAAATAGATGACATACATATATATATACATAAATATAGTATAATTATTATTTCATATATTTCTTTATTATTCATTATATGATCATTCATGTAAGGTTAACATGGAGAATAAATCTCATCACGTCATAGAGACAGTAGTCCGTACGTACGCACGAGATGATATCGTTCCCATAATTATTTAATTGAATTGGAGTGGATAATAAAATATATCAAAATAATTATGATGTTATAATAACTATTTATGGTTATTATTTACACCATTATACCCATCCAAGTAAAGTGGTGTTGGAAAAACAAATTACACCACAACGTGGAGACGGTATTCTGTACGTACGCACGAGCGGTGATTTCGTTTTCCGTATGATGGATAGAAGGTAAAATGGGGTTGCTTGATATTTATAATTACATATCAGTATATTAGTGACACTGATGTTTTTAATTTATAATGAAACAACTAAAGAAGAAGAATTTGAAGAAGAAATAAGCTTGAAATAATTGGTAGAAGAGATTACCTATTCTTCGAAGCACCTCTTTTTACTTTTTCTTAGGGCACTAGAGTTGGTCTTTTTATAAGTTCATTACCTCTATAAAGTTTCTATGGAAGTGGGGATGTGAAATGGGCAGAGTTTGGCCGAGCTTCAAGGCTCAAAATGGTGTGGGGAAAAGAGGGAGGGGGTTCCCTCTTATAAGGGAGGAGAGGGGCACCTTTGGAAATATTAAAAATATTAATTTATATAAAATCTAACCCCACTTAAAAACCTCCAAAAATGACTCATATTCTAATATTATACTAAATAGGGTTTTAATATCATCATCCAATAAAATTTAGACATGTTAGGAATTTATTTGAAACATTATCAACTTGATTTATCCTTATTTAATCAATTTAATTTTATTTGTGGTAATAACATTCTAAATTTTCAATTATAACAAATAATTACTTATTTTTTGTTAATTGTCATTAAGTTTATACTTTATAACATTTTAGATAGTATAATTTTAAATTTATAATTTTTATATATTTTTGTGATTTTTAAACAATTTTATAATATGTTATTTTTATAAAATAACAATAGTGTCAATTTTGACACTATTCATTTATTTGAATTTAAATAAAATATATATAGAAGATATGTATGAAATAAAAGCTTTAATAGAATCTTAAAAGACCATATGTATCTTTAAAATTAGTGGAGCACATTAAGTAGTTCATATAATATTTATTTTATTATTTTAATACTATTTATTTGGTTTAACTCTTAATAAAATAATTACTACATCATTTTTGTATAATTATTTAATATACTTATTTGTTGCATAAAAATTAAAAATAAAATCCTATGATGAAGATAAATCTATTAAATTTAATAATAATACTTTTACTCGAATTTATCATCTTAAATTCACAATAGTTAAATTGTTATATTTATTTAATAATGAAGGTGACAACTTTGGCATCATTTAAAATAAAATAATATATGTGTCATAATCTCTTTTTTAAGGCTCTAAATGGTCAAATATTCGACCATTGGATGATTAGGGTTTACAGTTACATGACCAATACGTGTTGGTCAGGGTTTTGTGCCATTTATGGTCACTATTAGTTTAATAAAAACTATATTCTTCATTTTTCACTAGATAAAGAATTTTTTCATCACTATTATGTAACAATTAATGCTAATTATTTAATCTCTAAAAATTATAAATAAATTCATATGATGTATATAATTTCATTAGATTTCTGTAGAATACTAATTTTCGATGTTTAATGAAGTTTATCACTAAATTAAAATTAATATACTTATAAGATTTAAGATTGTGACATGTTGTCACTTTCTTTGGTTTTAATAATAATTAAATTATTGTCATGGACAAAAGTCCATTAAATGATTTTAATCCAACCCTTATGTGATATGGGTCGACTTTTAGTCATCCAATAAGATTTTTTCATGTGTTAGGGTAATTTTATAATATTATATTTACCCTTAATTATCTGATTTACCTTTAACTATGGTAAATAAAATTTACCGTAGTTACTATTCATAATTCCCAAAAATAAAAAGAAGCCTATTAACATAATTTGGACCCACTTATTCCAAATATGGAATCCATTTTTTTCAAAATCAATACAAATAAGTTGCAGAAATTAAATTAAAATTAATCTCTTTGTCGAATGAAAACGGGTTTTTGTTTAAAACATTGTAAAAGATTGAATTGATTTCACCTACGAATTCAATGTAAAATCAATGATAATGACATAAATTATATTAAATGGTAAAAATATATTCTATTTATACTTTAAAACCATTCAATATAATAATTTAACCATATAAATTATTGGGTTGAAAAACGTTTTTTTTAATTAAAATATATCGTGTTTTTACTATTCATCAAAACATGAAAGTAACTAGAATAATATGAAAAAATTATCCAAAGTAAATTTTTATTTATTTATTCCAAAGAAGAATTTTATATTGTCAAATTAAACTTATAAACATGTCAAAAACTATATTTAATGTGGGTGCGCCATCAAAAGGTGGAAAAACTGTATTTTTTGAAAAATAATTATTTTACCCGAAAAATTTATTTTTTTTTCTTATACCATGTTCTAGAAAATGTGTAAAATAAATAATAATGTTATAAAATTCAAAATTTAATTAATACTATTCATAACGGCTAGTTCATAATAATATTATAATAATATATCATTGTTTAGTAAAACCCGGTAATGCGTACAACAGATACTATCGAGGAAGGTCGTGATTGTGTGTAATGAAAGAAAATTTATGGTTGCATGTAGTGCACGAATACTTTGTTGTTACCTATAAAATACATTGAATATATATATATACTCAATGTTTTATATAATAACTACTATCAAACAAACATGAAATTTTGTGCAACACGATCCAAGATTAGTGTTGCGTATACTGCATGTTAATACGATGTTGCGTATAGTGCAAGATAATCTTGGTGTAGAGTACAACAGAAGATATGAAAGAAATTAAAATGAATATATCTTATGAACTATCGGGTTGTAACAAAATGGGTCTTTTTTGGTTCATGTAAAGAACCATTTGGATGTAAACATTCCCATAACAATGTTATCATATGTACATTATTAATTTATGTTAATATATTTGAGAATATAAATATATTTATTTATGCACACAAAAACATATATATATATATTAGTAAATTATATATTTGGTCTAAAAATATTTTAAGAATGTAAATATTTTTTCACAAATAGATTAATGATGTTGGTGATAATAATTATTCCACTATAATCATATAAAAATATTAAATAAAAAATTATTTTAGAGGGATGAAAACCTAAATTGAACATAGAAAAGTTAGTGGAAATAAAATAATTTCATCATGTTCTTTCATAAATCTTTCCCCTCTACCGTCCATTTCTCCACCTCTTCTACTTTCCTTACTAGCACACATTTATCAAAATTTAATGAACTGCATCAAACAACCTACCCCTTTTTCCTATCCATTTTTAAGATCTTCTTATGCATTTTTCATATTAGTGTTCTTCTCCAACACACTCCAATATATTGATACCCCGTAAATTCCACCATTCTCTCGAGCTATCTCTAATACATTATGGATTCCATCCATACCCTCTTCAATATTGCAATATCAACCCACTCCTTCTCCAACAATCTTTGGAGGTCTATAACCTCCATCATCCTTTACCTCCTCTCTTCCACCGGCATTACCTATTTATGTTTCTCAACATTGATGCAATATTGTATGAACCATTGGCCTCCTAGATCTTGGTGCAAATATGGAGATCTAGATGAATCTGCAGTTATTGGATATTTTTTTCATCATGGAGATTAGCAATAAGTTTGAAAATTTAGTTATCTTTGGTTACATGGATTTAAATTAAGATTGAAAGAGATAAAATGAAATGTAGAATTAGGATAATGAAATCAGAAGATAGTGGAAGGAAAAATAGTAAACAATGATAATGAAATAGTGAAGACTATGAAAATGGAGCACTATGTTGGTATGTGAGGTTATAAATTGGATGAGAACCCTAACCTCCCTCTAGAATCACCCAATCTATCATCTAACTATATGTTTCCATAAATATTTTTTTTATATTTTGGTTATCGATGATTTTTTTTGAAGATATTTTCAATTTTTTATTGGTTTATTTCACTTCATATATTATAGAAATGAGTTCTCCTATAATTTATTTTCAACTATAAAGATCAGAAAAATCATTATATAAAATAATTTTAATGTTTATAAAAAATTTATATTTTTTTTCTATGTACATTCATTTCTTATTATCATCAAAATATGAAATGTAATGTTAGTAGTTGAAATATAACAATAATTCAATTTTTTAGTGATTATGGACTTTTCATAGAGAAATATATTATATATTTTGATATATCTCATGATAGATAATATTAAATTATTTTCATTTCATATAAAAAATATATCTACTGCACTAGATTAAATACTTCATAAGACTCTCAATGTCATTTGATATATCAGGTACAAAGTGGAAAATTTCTAAAATGCAATAAAATTTCTAGAATATTAATTCTATATAAGTAGATTTATTAATTCATAAGTCTGTCAATATTTTTTGATATATCAAATACATGGTAGAAAATGTGTAAAATACAATCAAAATTTCTAGAATATGAATTCTAAAGAAAATAATTAATATCAGGTGATTATAATGTTGTTCAATCAGTTTTAAACCATAAATTTTTTTTATTCAATACATGGGAAAATATTGTTCACAACATAGATTAACTGTTATAATAAAAGGAAAAAAAGTATTTACGATATAACTATTTTCCTACACAGTAATCTTTCTAGTACTATTAAAAGGTTATAAATGAATTTAAAAATAATAGAAAATAAGTATGATGAAAGGGAAGGAGTTGAAAAATAAATTTATGTTACTTTTTTAATTATTATTTTCTATTTAAATTTAAACATGATTTTCTGTAGTTGTTTGGTGATGAAAAAAATATATTTTACATGGATAATATAGAATTATAGATTGTACTATATATAATTATAAAGAATAAATTTGAGAGGGAATGAACATTAAGAAGTTGTTGTGTAGATAATTGAGATATGTGATGCGGGACATGTGATAGTACTAGTTTTAGGAAAATAAATAGAAGAATAAACACAAAAAAACTATTTCATAGTATAATATTTTTGAATAGGTTTTTTAGTTCAGATAGAAAAATAATTTTATCATTTGAATAATTCTTCAACGGCTATAATAGTCAGGAGTATTATCATAATATGGGTAAATTGATATTATATACTCATTGTACCTATATATTGATACTGGTGGTTCATATAGATGTGGTGAAATTTTCATAATTTCAATGATTAAACTATTTCTTTAGAGTTGATCCTTGCAAATTAGTTTCTCCCTTTTAATATATGTGTGTTTCATTGACTTAAATACACATTAATAAGTTTTAATGGTTGATTCAAAACTATTATTGTAAAAAACTACTATATCATGAAGGATAAAATGTTTCATTATATTTTAACAATAATATTTTTACTCTAAAGGTAGTAACTGAGGGGAATCCACCATATGATGAAAATGTTGTTATGATTGTTGATAATAGAAAGAACTTGTATAATGATGTACATGATAAAAATTATATAATTTTATCCCATTTGGAAAAATATTATCTGATGGTTAATTGAATTTAAAGAATAAAATTTATATAGGATGCGATTGAAAAATATCTATTAAGGTAATGAAAATGAGAAGAAGAAAATGAAAAAAATTTACACTAAAGTATAGAGATATAAAAATTCTGGATGAATAAAAGATATAATGATTCTCCATAAGGGATAATGAAATTATGATTAGAGTTGGTAGTTTTTGTTAGATATTGAATGATGCAATAGTGGTTGGGAATATACTTTATATCATACCCAAAAAAATATTATGCTAAAGTCGTATCTTTTGAAGGTAATGGTCTGAGAATCATACCTCTTGATTACATACATGAAATATTATTTTCATTCGAAATTAGAAAATATTATTTTATCTAGAGTACTGTTCCGGTGAAAAAAATACATTTTAAAGCCTCAATGAAACATAAGTATAAGAAGATGGTTGGTAAAGATGAAATAGATTGTTCTAATTCAGGTATGGATATAATGTTTGATAATGTGATGTCTCTTATATATAGATATGTTAGTATGTAAATGAAAGGTTCGAAAGGAAGCATCCATAAAAATATATTTTTGTACAGAAATTAGTCATTTTTCCAATAAACTAATTAATTTTAAAATAATATTTTATCGTGATAAAGATAATGAAATTCCAAGAATATATTCGATAATAAATTTTCAAAGCTCGAAAAGATAAGGATTTTTTCAAATGAGAGGGAATGAATTTAAAGAAATTTATCAATAGGAATTTCATATCCATGTTTGAAGGTAGTTATAGCATTGATGAAGAAAACTAATTTAGTAGTTATGGTCTAATTTATTAAAAAAAATCCAATTGATATGTTGAATGTATATGAATTAACTAGTGAGTGATGTAGTGAGGTTGTGGTTAATGGTGAAACTAATATAATGGGGGTCTGAGTGCTCTCCTCCCCTCGTCACCACCTCCTTTGCCTAGGGCTGGAAAAACACGTCCTTCCTCATGCTCGATGGGTTTTGGGGCGCTGGATCCTCAGTTTCAATGGTGGCAGACTTTTTGGACTTGTCCGTCTCGACCTTTTGCCTCACTGCTTACCTCATCACCCAACTCATTCTTCTGTACATTGGGTTTCTCAAGGTGGCATGGTTCTTGTCCTAAACCGAGTTCCAACATCAACTGCCCGAGAGTACCCCCTCATCTTTCTCATGTGTGTTGGATGATTCTTCATGATCATCGCGTGTGACTGGGATGGAGGTGACAAGATATGGTTGCAGTAGGTCTGTTGTTCAATGATATGGTGATATATTTTGTTTTTTTTCATGAAGTCATTTTCTATTTGAAGTGCGGTTGGATTTGTGTGTCATATTTGATTCATGTTCTGGATGAGATTTTGGTGATGGATGATGTATGTTCTTCGTATATTTTCCTCTCTTCTGGGTTTTGGTTGTTTTGTCTATTGATTTGGATCATCTAGTGGATGATTGATGGTGGGATTTGGTCCTTATGAACTTTTTTTTCTGGTTTTTGTTCTAATTTTTTGAGGTACTGGTGTTTGGGAGATTGGTTGTGAAATTTTCATTTTTCAGTGAAGTTGATGGGTTGTGGTGTTTGGATAATGGTTATATTGATCTGTGAAATAAATTTTTTTCCATGGATATGATGTTCCAGTGGTGTTTTTTTGTGTGAGGGGATCTTAGCACAAAGTTTTTATGTATTTTGGATGCTTCTTCTAGAATTTTCACTAGGATTTTCATCCGATTAGGATTATAGAAGGTGATTTCACCATTTAGACCATTCAGATTTGATTGTTTTAGAGGGAATGGATCTTCGATCGGTATCGGGAATGTGCATCTGCACAGGACAACTTTTTGAACATTCATGCATTGGTGGGGGTTTTCCATTCTAATGATGATGATGGGGGGTATTTCTTAGTTGTTTTGTTTTGGTATTTGGAATTAAATTTATGTTGATGTTTTTATGTCCATGAATTCATGTATGGTTTTCCACTTTTTCCCTTTAATGGGGGTTTATCTGAAATAAATAAAAAAATTAAACATTTTCGATATTCAATCATATAATAAATGGAGAAGGCCATCAAAATATTGAATAAAATAAGAAACCCTTTTTTAAACAATGAATTTCTCTTTACAAAAGAAAAAAAAATGATAGAAATTTCTAATTTGAACATATTTCATAATTATGATAATATCATAAAAAGAAATAATGAAAAAATATAATTAAGAAGGAAAAACATATTAAATTTATTTACAAAATTTTTCTGGCAGATGAAAAGGAAGTGAAAATTTTTAGATTATGCTGTAAAAATTATAATCTTTTTATTAGAGATAATTATATTGAAAATGTTGTAAATCCTGAATCCAGATAACTATATGAATAATAACTGAAAAGCAAATTTATAGGAACTCATGCATGCCTTCTATAACCCTAGAGGATATCTATTAGTAGTGGGAGTTTTAAGAGGTATCATCAAGAGTCTAGACCCCTGTACTCGAGTGTAAAACCATAACATCAATAAATAAAATATACCATGAACGACCCTCACATTAGAGTACATATAATTAACAATTACATGGTGATGTTATAAAAAAGAAATGATGACATAAGATATATAAATATATCACCAATTAGGATTGTCGCATGTAATAGTTAGAATAGAATAAATAAAGATTTTGTATCTATGATAAATCTGATGAATAACACACCGTAATGCCCATGGAACCATTTTAGTTATCCTTGTCAATTTATCCTAATTGTAATCAGTAATTGTGCCAGCAACAAAACCTGAAATATCCATGGATTCCAAATTGAAATGGTAGTCTGAGTAGGTTGTGATTAAAACTAAGTATACCACTTCCATAGACATACATTAATATAACTAGTATATGTTAGGTGTATTCAGAAGTAAAGAAGGTAAAAAATCAAAATAAAACTATTAATACATTTAAAACTAAAAAATTAAAAAAATGTCTAACCCAAGTGTTGAAATCACATTTGAAATGATACATACCCACTTCATCTTGTGTCATTGTATCTCGGAGCACTTCATGAAGACCAAGCCAACCATACCATGATTATATAAAACATATCAATATCTTGTCCCAAAAAATATCACCCAGGGGTATTATACCCTAGTTCATGGCCCTATTGTTTACCTGGGGGGTTAATTTAACACTGAGATTAACCATATGTCTCAACATTCTATTGGTATCATTTTCAATGAGGTTTAAAAATCACAAGAATTAATATAAATAAAATAGAATAAAAATTTATATTTACATCATTTATTATGAAAAAAATAAATAAAACATGACATAATGAATTATTATCATTTCTAACATGTTTCCAAAAACCCAAAAAACATGAAATTAAATACAATTTCACATTTCCATTTCAAATCAAGACCCATTTTCATTTAATTTCTTTTCAAAAAACATTTCAAATCCAAACCATTTCCAAATATCAAAACCATATTACCCATTCATAAAACTACATTCTAATATTAGAATATGTCTCAAATATGTACTTTAAACATTTCCATTAAAATTACATTGATCAAAATTCAATTTTAAAAAGAAATTACCATTATAATTTTTGATGATTTTGAAATTCCATTTAACTACCACCGATTTAAATGAATTCTCCCTTTAACCAAATTGGACATGATTAAGAATTCACTGACATCAATTTGTTTAAACTAGGACAATCATGGAAAGAACTAATTGTACACAATAATAATTTACTCAAAAACCATTAAAATTTAATGATTTAAATTAAAATAACCACATTCCATTTTTAGTATCTTTTAAATAAACTTCATCAAGTTCTAACAACACTTCCATGGGCGGTTTGATACCAATTTTCAACTGTAAAATCACCCTAGACCCCAAATCAAGTAAAAAACAAATAATTAATCAATTATAATCAAATTAATATTAATAAATAAGAAATCCAATATTTACTGTCCAAAATAAATTATTTTAAATAATGAATATCCACTATACTGTAAATGTTCATAAAAACTTCAATCCATGGGTTGTCGCCCATCCCTGACACACCCTTAGTCACAGCATGAGCCCAAGCCCTAACCTTCATAACTAAACCCATATGAAATTAAACTAGATATTGAAAAAATAATAAAAACTATAATGACAAGATACTGTGTTGAATAACCAAGAATCATTGAGTAAATAGAGTCTCAGGACATAAAATTCGATGATTGCAAAAAAGTCCCAAGAGAATCATGGAATTCCACCGATCTCTGATTGAACCTCTGAAAAAAAATCTATATTTAATTAAAGGGAAGTTACAATAAAGGAATATAATAACAAAAAGGATAAGTAAGTTGAAGGAATACCTTAAATCTATGATAAAATACCTCTTTAACACCCCCCCTGAGGGATTGAAGAAGAGAGGAAGGGGATAAAACCAATTTCCATGCAATGGAGAAGTAAGGGGAGAGAGGGAAGACCCTCTTAAACTTATGGGGTTAACCCCTTTTAATATAATGCATGGTTTGGAGTCTTTTTATGATTGTTATTTGGTAGATTCTATCTCTAAACATTCACCATTCATGATTTAGTATCACATTTATTTTCAAACCAATAATCAATACAACATTAAGAACCATCGAAAGACCTCTACCACATATTATTGAAAAAACCATTTGTTAAGAATTATGAGGTTTTTAAAACCCTCTAATAATTTTGCATGGTTTCTATTGTTGATTCAAATGGCTATCCGATTATCATTCTCCAACTTTTCATGCAATCAAGGATTAATACAAAATGAAATGAAACTCCACCTGTGAAATAATAAAAGAACGATGTGCTATAAGACAAGTAACCCAAATGGTATACCTTAGTAAGAGTTCTCTTAAACTCTTGAAATATAACCTAAACCCTCCAAGATACACTTGGGTAGTGAATATACTAGTTGAGGCACCCTCCACATCAAAAAACATCAATTAATGATACTCCAATACCTAGAATTTCCCTTGTCAATCCAATTTCAAAATTCATACAAACCTCCAAAAAAATTCAATCTTCCCACAAACTACACACATCTGTATGAACATAAGGCTTTAAAACCACCCTACTATTATACTTTTCATTCCTAAAAAGTCATGATGGTTACAAAACCAATAATTTTATGACATTCCATGGATATAAATTCCCATACAAGAGAAATTTTTACCACATTAAATTACAATAATTCTATTGGACTTTCACCCTAATGTTATGGTGCCCCAAAACATTGAAAAAGAGCCAACACTCATCTCAAATATTAAATAAAATGGGAATTGGTTTCTTAGGTCCATGTATCCTTACAACTAATCATATTGATTATCAATGTATCACCATGTATATACTTCTCCCTACCATAATCTTTAACATACAACTACATATTACCAAAGCTTGTCTCCTTGACATTAGTAATTTGATATCAAATCATGGTAACAACATTATGAATATGTTCCCAATATGAATAAAAAAAATTATGCTTGATCAAAAGTTATAAAACTGATTGAATAATGTTACCCTTTCTCATTTCTAATTTTTTATTAATAATAGATAAATTCAAATCATTTTGAAACCATAATAACACACTAGAATTCTACAAAGATCCCATGGAAAATCTCAAGACACACCGATTATAACATAAATTATCACACCCCCTGTTTCAATAACATTATCATTGTTTTTTTATTCTCATGAAATATTATTCTTGGGTTATGTTTTTAGAATGTACAGGATAGTGTTGAAAAATATTGGAAGAATCTAGAGAGGTTAATAGTTTGACTATGGTTAACAAAAACCATGCACCACCTCTTTGAAACACGGAATCATGTTTTGGTAGTAACTAGATAAGCTCAAGATGAGAGAAGAGTTTTTTCAAACAATGTGGATGCTATGTGAATCCATGTAAATGTATATATTGGGAGAATGAAGATTGATGAATGGTTTGTAAAAATGTGAGATCCAAACATTTGAGGTTTCATACATTTGAATGTATCACCACATGGTTGGATTTTTTTTCTAAATTGTATAATCAAACCATGAAGAGACCTTGGTTATTTATAGTGGGATTCACACAGTTGGAACATGGTTCGAAAAACCATGTGACCTAACTAATGTAAAGTGTATTAAACACCCCAAAAATTGTGGTTTTAATTTATATCATGGCCTAGAATAATCATTAATCATATAATCTTTTATGGTATCAAACTCCACTTCCTCCATATACATACAAGACAATTAACTTATTCTCTAATGGGATGTTTTGATGTGTCAAAGTGAATTATAAATCCTATCTCAATGGCATGTCCTTGTTCCCTCTCAATATTCCTTTTTATTATTATATATAATCTTCACCTCTCTCTTAGAAACATATATCTATTATTTTATGGAATGATATATGTGTCTTCTTGTTAATCATGATGAAATATTATTTAATTTAGTCAGGGAAAGGTGTTTTTATCTTGGATCATGAAGTTCTATGTGGTAGCCTTTATTTTTTCCATTTTTTGAGAGGTATGTTGATTTTCTATCATATCCACTATCAAAGAACATGAATTCATAGTTTTTATAATGGAATTAATTTCCATTATATGGAAACAACATGTGATTTTGAGAAGGAGAACTGTTTTCTATTTTTTCAAAATAATAGAAATTTACTTGGACTTTAGAAAACCCATTATTAATATAGTATTAAAATATTGATTTTAGATTTATATCATGGATTCAGTGCATTAAAAATTTTGATTGAATGATTTCTGGGAAATAATTATTTTAGGTGAAATTTGTTAACATATAAATTTGTATAATTATTTAGGTGAGTGTTTGTAGTGGCCAACTATAGTTGAAAGTGCCATTATCAAGGTGGGATGGGTTATGGTCATGAATTACCATTGTCAAAGGAAACACAAATCATGTGTTCATATGGATGGGTTTGTGTCTATGTTAATATGGTTAAGGTTATTCTACATTTTAATGGTTGAAAATTATCTTTTTTATAATTTTCTCTCATGGATTTAATTTATTGAATTATATAAACTATATTACTATTTTAAATTTATTTTATATTAAATATGATAATAGTTTATTTTCATTATAGTGTTTGATATGAAGTGTTTTGGGGAATGAATAATGAATTTATACTCACACCTTACTTAATAATATTTGTTCATTTTAATTTTTATATAATGTGAAACATTAAAGTGATATATATATACTATTTATCTAGTCATGCATCTTGATTTAATGGGAATGGTGGGTGGATTTTGAGCTTGGAGATTCTTTTGGTGGTACCTAGGATTGTGTCTATTTATTTATTTGGGACACATAGTCCAGTTTAATTATCTATTGATCAATAATGTTCATTTTTCACTAATATTTTTTTTGCTTTATTGTTTTTAACATGGGTTATTTTACTTACACTCATTCATCTTATAGGAGTTTTGGATTTTTATTTCATCGTGTTGTCATATTTTTTATCTTAAATAATAAAATTATACTGCAATATTTCTGAATACCTTGCATTTATTACAGACCATTTGGTATCTTGGTTATGTAACCAAATTTTAATGGATCTCTTTCCCTCTTCAAGAAAATGAATTTTTGTGGGATGTTACAAATGGTGTCTGATACCAGTTGGTTTGTCCATCCCTTGGGATGGTAGCATGGATATAGTAATGTCAAAAATTGAAATGTACAACATAAAAATAATAACTAAACATTTAATATTACACATGGCGTTAACATAGTTTTTGGGAATAATGTGTTCTAATCAAATACTAGGTGTATTTTTACCTCATTTTCATGGGTTTACCTGATGAGTGTTGTATATCACAAAAAATAGCAAGGCATCACAAATAGACTCCAATTTTTTTTTTGAATTTAATGATTTATCCAAATTATAAAAATGATGAACATATGAAAATTCAAGATGTAGTGATTATTTATTATGATAATTTAGAATGGTCTAAGCCTTCAGTTTCGTGTGATTAATGACTAAATGGATGTTTTTCTAATTTTAGTGAATGACCCTGGGTAAACTTGATAACAGTCCACTAGAAGAGGATGAATAAAATATCATTATAGCTAAACCATAAGGGAAGCAATACTATTCTCTAGTATTGTACAATTTTAATAAACCCTAAATTGGGAATTTATTAGGATAAATGTAGAAAATTGGGCCACCTTATTCAGTTTCATAAACATAATCCACCCTTCATTAGAAGGTATTTTTGAGTCTATAAAAGTATAGGTTTAGAAGAATTAGATATATTTTATAATTAATTTCTTGTGCACACCAGTTGAGATGAAGGTTAAGATAGAACCTATATTTTGGATGTTCTAACACACAAATGGTGTGACTTATCTATCCAAGATATTTTGGGATAAGAAATTTCATGGGAGGACTTTGAGGAACTTTTTAATGAATAATTCTATCCAGATACATTCATGATAGAAAGAACCACTAATTTATTCAATATGATATATGAAAATATATCCATTATAGATTATAAAATAAACTTAATGAAATTAGTGTACTTTGAACCAAATGTTACCTCAACTATGTCCTTTAATGTACATGTCATTTAGTCTGTGCTATGAACAATAATTCCCTATAATATTTACATCCTATGTATTATGTATTATAAAAAGATGGTAAATAGATCAATGGTGAATCAAAGAGAAATTATTTCAAATCATTCATGAGGGAGTATTTTTATCCCCAATTGAGTATGTGAAAACATGAATTTTAAGAATAAGTTCAAGAAGGATACATAATTTAAATGTGTTGTTGCATCCTAGAATTAAACAATAATATCATTAAATTTACCTCCTTGAATGAATATAAATATTTGGTGTATCCAATTTTGTTCTACATCATATAAGAAGTGAGATTGTGTAGAACCACATATAAAATGTCACATATATAACCAAATTGGAAATATTCAGCGTTATTTTTTCATCACTCAACTGACTGGTTGATGTGATGCATCTCATTTTTCTCAAAATTAATTTTCTTCAATAGGGTGATATCAACAGGGTAATTTTTAGCCTCATAAACAAGAATTTCGTAATTATTCTATGAATACTAGAACTCCTCAAGTTGTGAAATCTCTTCTCAGAAGAAAGGATTAGGATATAGATCCTATGAAAATTTTTGGTGCTGAGTAGATGACCATGGATAATAAATATGGTCCTTAGATGGGGGTATGGTATGAATATATTATGTTATACCCTTATGAAATATTTTCATGATATGTGTACATCCCACTCTATTATTTCTTCTCATGTCGTTGATTATATATGTATACATGTTGACCTAATATATTTTATTTTAAAACTTTAAACACCTCATGGAAACCCAGTGTGTGAATCCTTAATTTGTGAAGTGTGTTCTATAAATATTGATGGGGGAGAATTGGTTTGGGATTTCTATGTTCCAATGATGCATATCTATTACCAAAATTTGGAAATAGTTTGGTTGAAATAATTCAATGCCCACATCAAAATTTCTTCGTGGAAAGTCACTATTAAATCATTTTATTTTTTAGACATATTTTTAATGTAAATTGGGATGTGAATACAAGTAGAGAAGGAGATATGGTATCAGTGCATGGGAGTACCTCTTATAAACTAGTATTAGATACCTTAGTATCTATTAATTAAAATATAGAGACTGTTTTTGACCCTTCAATTAATAATTTAATGATGTTTTTCTCAACAATTTAATATGTTTCCCACCCAAAAGAGAAAATGATTTCACCATTAATCTTATAATTGGAAAAATTCATATTTGACTTATTTCAATAGGATGGAGTTGAAACTATAGATGGGATTAAATTTCTAGACGGAATATTTGATAAAAGAAATGGTTTTGTTTGACTAAGAACTCCTCCATGGGAAGCAAATTTTCTATTGGTAAATAATGATGAAAAAACCTTTGTATTTTGTTAGATTTTCCTAATATGAGCCATGTTATAATGCATTAGTATCCTCTTTCATGAATTGATGATCATATTTATAAATTTGGGGGTCAAATTGGTTGTTTAATATTAACATATGTTTGGGGAATCACGGATTGTGTATTTATAAGGACGATATTATGATGATAGACATTAAGTGCCATTAAAATCACAAGGAATATGTATTCATGCCCTTGTTCCTTACAAATGAACTCGTAATGATTAAAAAATTAATGAATAAAATATTTCATCTATATCTTGATTCCTAATAGTTGTTTTTTTTATATGAGATAGTGATGTATTATAAGACAAAGTATGATCATTAATATCAATTTTACATAATTTTATTTTTCTTGTGGGAAAATTTCCTTTATGCTAAACAGTCAATTTGGGATTTCTGGATACATGAGATAAATTTCCATGGTACATCATTTTTGAAACAAGAGTTTTCAAATACCCTAAAAGGTAGAAGCTATTATATCTTGGAAACCACCAAATAATGTTTTTGATATATTAATTTTCCTTGGATTAGTGGAATACAACTTATACATTATTTGTAATTTCTTCTATCATACCATACCAATAAAATATCTAATAAGATTACTTTTTGTTTTATGTTTTATTTAATAGTTAAAAAATCATCCCAAGAACATAATTTTTATCTAATATCATCACCTATTCTATTGTTTCATGTATTGGAATAACAATATTTGGTCAATTATGATGTATCTGGCTTTGGACTAGGATTTATTCTCATTTAGAGAAAACATTTTATTATATAAAACCCATTATAGTTAAAGGTCAGGGAGAAAATTTACCCATCACTTGATTTGGAATTCGATAATATAATACAAGCCCAAAATAAAAGGAAACATTATATTTTTGGTGGGAAATTCATAGTGTTTATGGATCATAAGTGATTGAAACACATATTATCATTGACGAATTTTAATTATAGGAAGCAATGATGGATGAAATATGTCATATTTTCTGAACTTGAATTGACGTATACATCATGAAATGAGTGTTTAATAGTGTATGCATTGATAATGTATTAATAGATTCAATTTTTTAAAGAGAAATCAGAGTAATGGATTATAATATCCATTATAGATGATATGAATATGGATATTGTAGAGTATGGGGATGTTGTAGTTTTCCTTAATTTTTATCTTATTCCCAATGTAATTGATGAAGTGAAGTATTCTCAGAAATCAAATCCTAAATGTTTAATCATGACGTCAAGACTCAATTGTTGGGAGACCATTGAGTAATGGAATATAGAGATAAGATCTGTGAGTTATTGTAGATATTGGATTGTGGTTTCTCCAAACTATTAGAACTAAATTCTTAATGTGTACTACTATTTTAGATGTGATGTTCATCATAGAATCCAGGAAATATATAAATTAAAGATATTATAATTTTTTTTGGATTTAATCAATAATAAAGACATATATTTTTTATCAATATTCCTCACATAGTAGTAGGTCATGGAAGAGAACCAATGTACAGTTGGCATGTTTCATTCTTAACAAATTCCTATATTTAAATGGGAGAAAATATATATTGATATTTTGAAAGGCCTTTCAACAATGGCTTGAAAACATGAATCCACATTGTTGATTGTAAATTTTCTCATAATATCATAATGATTTATTATTATTCATGAATCATAGACCATGAAAGACATGAACAAACACTATATTCATTATGTTATAATGATTCATGGAATCCCTGTTTTGATTTTTTCAGACCATGACCTAAGGTTTACATATCAGTTTTGAAAATCCTTACAACTATCCCTTAAAACATAATTGTCCATGAATATATATAAGGCCCCGACCTTAAACCTTACATAATCTTGAGTTATTAAAAAATTGCACATTGAGGATCTTATCAGGTTTAAGGTTTTAGAGAATTAGATCATAAAACTTGCATTACATTCCACATTTAAACAAAGTGGTTACATAAAGATAGTATTCATTTTTTCCCATCAATGGAATCATATTTAAAATAAAAGATGAATTTTTCTTGACAATTCCTTTACACTATCATCATATCATGTACCTTTCCCTTGACCTATGAAAAAATTTTCATAAAAACATGGGATGAGCATAAAAAGATCAGTAAGTGTTATAAAAATATGGAAAGGAAAAATGAATTCAAATATACATAATAATGGAATCATACTTTACCCATAAAACACAGGCACGTTAACATACCTCATCATATCATGAATAAATCATAGAAATCATAAGACATAAAAGGTAACTTGAGGCATTCATAACATTCTTACATAGGGCGTAACCCTCTTGGTTAAGTTTGGAATACCCACCACAGTATATTACCTAAATCTCTTCGAAGAAACATTTAAGTTTCACTCCTTTGCATTACCCAATGTATTAGAGAGCTATATCGGGCTCTCCCGCCCTTAGTTTATCACGGAACCACCCATCTTCATAAAAATTCCCAAGAACCATAACATAATATTATCACACAAAACATGAATAAAGGAAACATAACATTTCCACATTTCAATAACAAGATATCAATACAACATATTGATATAAAAACATTATGAAAACCATTTTCAATAAAAAAATAAAATAAATGTAAAACATCGTATTTATTTTTCTTTTAAAAAGAAGTTATGGCTTGTAGAGGAAGCCAAAACTCAAATAATGGTCACAGTGGTGGAGAATTCGTTGTCGCCGCATACGTATGACAAAAACATTCCCTTTTAAAATTTAGTAAATGCTTCATATAAAAAATATTCCTTTTGAATAAATGTAAAATTCAAAGGTGTTTATACATCGTATAAAAGAAAGTTGTGTATAAAACAAAATATGCCTCAATTAAAGGAGATTGAGACGAAGTCCCAAACAAAGACGGTATCCTTGGATTAAGGATAAATCAATTACATAATTATGTGTGACATACGAATACACGAAATATAAAGGGGTATCAATTTTAATACAATTAGAGGAAATTCACACATAATCATAGAATTACATATTCAAGGAGTACAAGTTTATCCTAAAGAATCAAAATTTGGTTATGTAGTTCCTTTGCAAAAATTCGACAGCCTAACGTCGTCACTTCAAAATTCAGAATAAGAGTTGATGAGACATAAAAAGGTTATCTCATCACTTGGTCATAAAATTTAAAACAATAAGGATATATAAGAACTTATCCCAACATAATAGTATGTGAATTAAAAGGCATAACAAAATAAGTCTTTTAAAAAGAGGAGGGTGAAAGGTTCCCTTACCGACTTGGGTAACATTCGAAACGTACAACCCATTGAAGAAGGGTCATACAATGAGTATGTAAATACCCTTAAATGAAATTATATTACAAAAAGTGTATTATAATGTGAATTACATACACCACTCAATGGAAATGGTGGCGAATGTAGCATAAATATCACGGGACTAAAAGTGAGATGGAAAATCCCTTACGAAAACTCGGCAGCCTAACGACGCCACTTAAAACTTAAAAAATGGATTTATGAGAGGAAATAGGGTCTCTAATCATATGAACATAAAAATTACAGTATGATTAATATAATAGAACATCCCAATAATAATAAATATGAGCTTAAAAGTAATGACATAAAAGTGTGTACTTAAAAAGGAAGAGAGAGGTAGGATCCCTTACCTCAAGTCCAACTTGTCGTGTTAGTTTCTTTATATTCCTGAATAATAAACTTTGGTCAATTTATAATTTCTTAAGAACCTACTATAGATATTATTATTCAGTTAATATCACATATTTTAATGTTATTATAATTGGTTAATAATATGATTTCATATCAGACATTTTTGTCGATGTTTGGTACATGAGTTAAAAATTGAACTTGTTGGAAAATAATTTTCCATGTAGTTATAGGTACATCATATCCGTAATAGTATTCATGATTTAAATATCATATATATCCAGTATATATTCATTTTATACTATTCCATAGCATTTGGAGATAAAAATTAAAAGCATCGTTCATGGAGACGGTAGGCCATACGTACACCTGAAAGCTACTTTCATTTCTTTGTCATATTAATGGAATTAAAACAAAATGAAAGATGTATATATTTTATAATTACAGAATGATATCCATCATTTAGATGTAATATATTACATATATATCCATTATATATGTGTACTTATAATAGTACATAACATTTTGAGATAAGAAATGAAATGTACCGTTCATGGAGACGGTAAGCCGTACGTACGCATGAATGCTATCTCCATTTCTATTTCATATTTAATGGAATTAAAACATAATGATATATAATAGTATTTTAATTCCAGTATGGTATCATATATAATATCATTAAATATATCTTTATATGTACCACATATGGTATTAACGAATCAAATCACTTTGAGGGGGAGGTAGTCCACACTTCCTAAAATAAAGATTTCGCGTATACCCATAATGGAAGCCATAACGGTATGACATAAATGAAAAATACATAAGCTTAAGGAAAAAATAAGCATATTATATATAATATATAAATATAGTGACATATTAATGGCCACCTTTGAAGGTGTTAGAAGGATATTGAACAATCATTGTTTCGTGAGGAAGAAATTCGTCATCCACAGAAACAGTATGTTCTTTAACCATTAGATGTAGGTGTGTGTAAGTTTAGCTCAAATAAATCTTATAAAAACATCATAGTATATTTAATATACTGTATTTGTTACAAAATAAATGAATAAAAAGTGTTTAGGGGGTTGGAGAAGCAAAATAAAACAAAAGGACTCAAGTGAAGACATTACCTTAAAATCGGGTAACTCCATTTGGTTTGAGCTCAAGGGCTTCATTGGTAAGACTTCTGCACAAAGTGAGGCTTCTAAGAGTTATAGAGGGATGTGGAGAGACAAAATGGGCAGGGTTTGGACGAGCCAAAGGCTTTAGATGTATGGGTATGGAGTTAGAGTTGGGGGTCTTTTATAAGAGGAGTGGAGGGGCACTCTTGGAATGTATGGAAATGTCACTTTATTTTATAATGCGTTTCAGATTTTAATGGTCCCAAAGTGATTTTTTTCGATGATAAGGTGATAAGGGTTCAAAAGCCACCCATACAATAGTTTTTGGACATTTTTAGTTCTTATATTTTACATTATCATTCCATTTTATTTAAATCATTAAATAATGTTGTCATCGTTTCACCATCATGATGTCATAAATAATTTTATTTATTTAATGTAAAAAAATTATAAAAAAATACTATGATATAGGAAATAGTTTTATCTTTCCAATTAATATTTATAGTAAAAAATATGAATTGTATAACCACATGTAAAAATTGTTTTTCTAAAACAACTCATGTTTGTGACATTTTAATTTTAACATTAAATAAAAAGGTATTAATGTCATTTTAAAACTAAAGTGGCTCCCTGGGGTCCTCAAGTTGACCCATGGATTTTCTTGTTCTGACCTGACACATCCAATGAGGGTTGAAAATGTGTCAAGTTCATTCAATATTATTAAAATATTATTTTTTCCTTAAATTACACTAATTATCTCTAATCGCGATTAAAAACATAAAACATACTATTCACCAAAAAAATATTTTAATCCCATTGAACTACATTATACTTCCTAATGAAAACAATGTTTGTTGGATTTTTGAAATTAAAAACATAGAAGTGGTAAAGATTCATTTAAATGAAAAGTCAGTTTTTTAAGTACCACTTAGTGGTTTCACTATTCATCAAAAATTGAAGTTTTTCAGAATAATACCAAAACTACAGCCTAATCTATATTTGATATTCAGAATTTAAAAATGATTCCTATTTTACAAAATTAAAATCTTATATGTTACATTACATAATTTAATAATTAATTCCCGCTTTCATGACAAATAGCGTGTTTTTATGAAACAATATATATCAAAAGATTAACACTAGTTTAAGTCCAATTTCAAAGTAAAATTAATTCCAACAACCCCTATTGGATTAAATGGTAAAAATATATTCGAATTTAACTTTAAAACCAATTCAAAAGATAATCTAATAATATAAATAAATTATATTAAAAATTGGTTTTGAATTAAAATACAACATTTTTCACTATTCATTAAAAAAACGAACTTTGTCGGAAAAATACCAAAAATTTACAAAATAAATTTTGATGTCCCGATTCTAAAGAAGAATTTTATTTTTTCAAATATAACACATAAAATTTTCAAAAAGTGGATTTATAAGTGGTTCGCCATCAAAAGGTGGTTAATCGACATTTTAAAGAATATAATATTGTTTACGCTTAAAATTGGATTCATTCGCATTTTTAATCCTCTAACATTTATTGTAAAAAGTTAAAATATTTTACAAACATATATAATCATTTTTTAGTTAGTTCTATTCATTCCCACCATCACAACAGCTATGCGTTAACTACCATTTAAAATAAAATTATTTTATTATTAGAGTGCAACGTAAGATTCCGAAGAAACTCGTTGTTGCGTGTTGGGTACGCCATCGAGCATAGCGTCCCCTTTAAAGTTATATTAATATTTTATTCACTAATATGGATAAATGTGAAAATTTAATACTCTTTATTTACATGGGGTGTTACATGCTTCCCCTCTTTTGGGAATTGCGTCCTCGTAATTTTAAAATTGGGCTTGGAAACTTCATTGAAAATTCCACATCGGAACAAGAGACAGTAAAACAATCACTTTAAAATAAAGAAAGATAAGTACAATGGTCACCCGAGATAACCCATACTAGGATTCCATGTATGAAAATATGGACATGGAGGAAAAAAAAGGGTCATGTTCTGATGGAGAGTGATAGTAAACATGTCTAGGAGAAAGTTAACCATAAGAAAATCACAAACTTGTGATGGGTTAAACGGTATTCGATTCCCCAGTAGGAAAAGTTAACAAACAACACTTTTGTTTTAAGTTACTTTTCATTGAGGAATTTATTTTTGAGCTTGACTAAATCATAATGAAACATACTTACTTGTCATGTAGACTTTCAAAATTTACTATATTCTTTATTCAAACTCATATTTTCTCCAAAAGACGAGTATTATGGAAGACTTGTTCGCATTAAGAGTACTATAAACAATTTCTAGAGAATCACCTAATCCAAAAAAGAGAACTATATACTTCCCATGTCTTTAGACTCTATCCAAAACCAAAATCAAAAAGGTTAGTACAAGATCAGATAATCTATAAAAGGACAACTCATTATAAAAAGAAAATCTATTCTTAATCTCTAAAATTTGTCCAACAAAACCCAAAGTTCAATGAGGACCATTCGATAAACAATTTGTCCATAAAATTATTCAAAGCAAACCAAACTTAGATTGAATCCCAAATATTTGAAGGATTTAGTGACATAATCTAACAAGTTAAATCATAACATTTATCTCCAAACAACATTAGTTGCTCCTAAAGTCTCGTATTGAAATGTAATTAACCTAATCCCATATCCTCCATGATAGGTTAATCATTTTCATAAATAACCCAAAGTCAACTTACTCTTAATTAATAAAGCCACCTAACTAAAAAGAATAAGTCATTATAACTAGGTACTTAACTTAGACCAGTGGTAGGCGATAAATACCAGTTGCACTTTGGTTGTGGGTTCAATTCGTGCAGCTTTGTCCGACATGACGGGTTGTCAAACGGTCTGAGTGTTTTCCTTTTTCAAAACTATATAATTCTCAAATAATTCCAAAAAAGAGATAAAATCATCAAAAATAACCATAACATAATTTAACCTCAATTTTATCTCATGCCTTCCATTCTCATCTTAACATATAGTAACCCATAATTACCTCAAAAGTAAGGATCATATAAACCCAAATGGTTACCTTTATAATTATTACCTGAACTTCCACATCGATTGGTCATCTCATAAATGATTCATTACATAACATAAGAAGGTTCAAGTGGTTGATCATGAACCCTTGATAGTTGGTTTAGAACAACCGCAATTTTCCTCATTGAATCCCCCATTTCATCCAGTCTCTTAATCAGAGAGCCACCACAGTTTCCTTCTAACCTATTGTCACTTTGGTGCACACTAGATGGATCCATTCACTAAAAATAGAAATATCAGTTTGAGTATATCAACAAAACCATCATGTACTAATGAGGAAGATATACTTACTCATTCACTTTATCTAAAAACTATGACTCTTTCTGAAATCCTAACCATTATGGTAATGCCACTTATGCTTAAAGAATACCCTAACCTCTAAAGTTATTTAAACTGACCTCTGATACCAACTATAAGGCCCCGGCCTTAAACATTACTTAATCTTGAGTTATTAAAAAATTTCATATTAAGGATCTTTTCAGGTTTAGAGTTTTAGAGAATTAGATCATAAAACTTGCATTACATTCCGCATTTAGACAAAGTGGTTACATAAAGACAGTATTCATTTTTTTCCCATCAACGGAAACATATTTAAAATAAAACATGGATTTTTATTGACACTTCATTGACACTATCATCATATCATGTACCTTTCCCTTGACCTGTGAAAAACATTTCAAAAAAACTTGGGATGAGCATAAAAAGCTCAGTAAGGGTTATAAAAATATGGAAAGGAAACATGAGTTCATATATACATAAGAATGAAATCATACTTTACCCATAAAACTCATGCACTATAACATACCTCATCAAATCATGAATAAATCATAGAAATCATAAGACATAAAAGGTAACTTGAGGCATTCATAACATACATACGTAGGGAGTAACCCTCTTGGTTACGTTTGGAATACCCACCATAGTATATTCCCTAAATCTCTTCAGAGAAACCTTAACGTTTCACTACGTGTTACCTAATGCATTGGAGAGCTATATCGGTCTCACCCACCCAATTTATATCACGGAACCACCCTTCTTCAAAACAATTCCCATGAACCATAACATAATCTTATCACACAAAACATGCATAAAGGAAACATAACATTTCCACCTTTCAATAACAAGATATCAATACAACAAATTGATATAAAAACATTATGAAAACCATTTTCAATACCAAAATAAAAGAAATTTAAAACATGGTATTTATTTATATTTTAAAAATAAGGTATGGCTTATAGAGGAAGCTGAAACTCAAATAATGGTCACGGCGGCGGAGAAGTCGTTGTCGCCGCATACGTATGACAAAAACATTCCCTTTTGTCGTTAAGTAAACGCTTTGTATAAATAAGATTCCTTTTGAATAAACATAAAAGTCAAAGGGGTTTATACACTGTATAAAATAAAGTTGTGTATAAAACAAAGTATGCCTCAATGAAAGGAGATTGAGATGAAGTCCCATACAAAGATGATATCCTTGGATTAAGGATAAATCAATTACATAATTATGTGTGACAAACGAATACACGAAATATAAGTGGGTATTAAGTGTAATAAAATCATAGGACATTCACACATAATCGTCGAACAACATATTCACAGAGTACATGTTTATCCTAAAGAATCAAAATTGGGTTAAGAAGTTCCCTTGAAAAAATTTGATAGCCTAACGGCGTCACTTCAAAATTCAGAAAAATAGTTGATGAGAGATAAAAAGGGGATATCTTCACTAGGTCATAAAATTCACATCAATAAGTATATATAAGAACATATCCCAACATAATAGAATTTGAATTAAAAGACATAACAGAATAAGTTTTTTAAAAAGAGGAGGGTGAAAGGTTCCCTTACCGACTTGGGTAACTTTCGAAACGTACACCCCATTGAAGAAGGTTCATACAATGAATATGTAAATACCCATAAATTAAATTATATTACAAAAAGAGTATAATAATTTGAAGTACATACACCACTCAAAATAAATGGTGGCGAATGTAGCATAAATCTCACAGGACTAAAAGTGAGATGAAAAATCCCTTACAAAAACTCGGCAGCCTAACGACGCTACATAAAACTTCCAAAATGGATTGATGAGAGGAAATAGGGTTTCTCATCATATGAACATAAAATGTAAAGTACAATTAATATAAAAGAACATCCCAATCATAATAATGATGAGCATAAAAGGAATGACATAAAAGAGTGTACTTAAAAAGAATGAGAGTGGTAGGATCCCTTATCTCAAGTCCAACTTGTTTTGTTCGTTTCTTTATATTCCTAGATAATAAACATTGGTCAATTTATAATTTATTAAGGAACTCCTATAAAGATTATTATTCATTTAATATAACATATTTTAATGTTATAATAATTGGATAATAATATGAGTTCATATCAGACGTTTTTTTCGATACTTGGTACATGAGTTAAAAATCGAACTTGTTGGAAAATAAATTTCCATTTAGTTATAGGTACATCATATATGGAATAGTATTGATGTTTTAAATATTATATATATCTAGTATATATTCATTTTATACTATTCCATTGCATTTGGAGATAAAAATTAAAAGCACTATTAATGGAGACGGTAGGCCGTACGTACGCATGAACACTACTTTCATTTTTTTCATATTAATGGAATTAAAACAAAATGAGAGATATATATATATGATATAATTACAGAATGATATCCATAATCTAGATGTAATATATTAAATATATATATCCATTATATATATGTACTTATAATAGTACATAACATTTTGAGATAAGAAATGAAATCTACCATTAATGGAGACGGTAAGCCGTATGTACGCATGAACGCTACTTCGATTCCTATTTCATATTTAATGGAATTAAAACATAATGATATATAATAGTATTTTAATTCCAGTATGTTATCATATATAATATCATTAAATATATCCTTTATATGTACCACATATGGTGTTAACGAATAAAATCACATTGAGGGGGCGGTAGTCTGCACTTCCTAAAATGAAGATATCACGTATACCCATAATGGATGCCATAAAGGTATGCCATAAATGAAAAATAAAGAAGCTTAAGGAAAACATAAAAATATTATATATCATATATAAATATAGTGACATCTTTAAGGCCACCTTTGAAGGTGTTAGAACGATATTGAACAATAATCATTTCGTGAGGTAGAAATTTTCCATCCATGTAAACAGTATGTTCTTTAACCATTAGATATAGGTGTTTGTATGTCTACCTCAAATACATATTATAACAACATCCTAGTATTTTTAAGATACTGGTGTTGTTACAAAAAAAATGAATAAAAAGAGTTTAGGGGGTTGGAGAAGTAAAATAAAATAAAAGGACTCAAGTGAAGACATTACCTTAAAATTGGGTAACTCCCTTTGGTTTGAGCTCAAAGGCTTCCTTGGGAATACTTCTGCCCAAATTGAGGATTATAAGTGTTAGAGAGGGATGTATAGAGATACAATGGGAAGGGGTTAGCTGAGTCAAAGGCTTTGGAAGTGTGGGTAAGGAGGAAGAGGTGGGGGCCTTTTATAAGAGGAGGGGAGGGGCACTCTTGGAAAGTAAGGAAATGTTACTTTATTTTAGAAGGAGTTTCGGATTTTAATGGTCCCACATTGATTTATTTCGAGTATAAGGTGATAAGGGTTCTAAATACACCCATCCAATCGGTTTTGGACATGTGTAGGTCTCAGATTTTACATTATATTCTATTTTTATTTAAATCGTTAAATAATGAGGTCATCGTTGCATCATCATGATGTCATAAATAATTTAATTTATTTAATGTCTAAAAATTATACAAAAAATACTATGATGTACGAATATTTTTATCTTTCCAATGAATATTTATAGTGAAAAATCGGACTTTTATAACCATATGTAAAAAAAATTTTAGTAAAACAACTCATGTTTGTGACATTTTAATTTTAACATTAAATAAAAAGGTATTAATGTCATTTTCCAACTATAGTGGATCCATGGGGTCCCCAAGTAGACCCATGTATTTTCTTGGTCGGTCATGACACATCCAATGAGGGTAGGACATGTGTAAAGTTCATTTTATATTATTAAAACATTATTTTTACCTTAAAATACACTAATTATCTCAAATCACGATTAAAAACAAAAAAGTTACTATTCACCAAAAAATTATTTTAATCCCATTGAACCATATTTTACATACAAATGACAACCATGTATGTTGGATTTTTGAAATTCAAAACACAGAAGTGGTAATGTTTCATTTAAACGAAAAATTAGTTCTTAAGTACCACTTAGTGGTTTCACTATTCATCAAAAATTGATGTTTTTCAGAATAATAACAAAACATCACCCTAAGCTATATTTGATATTCTGAATTCAAAAATGATGCATGTTTTACAAAATTCAAATCGTATAAGTTACATTAATTAATTTAATAATTAATTCCCGCTGTCATGACAAATAGCGTGTTTTTATGAAACAATATATATCAAAAGATTGACACTAGTTTAAGTCCAATTTCAAAGTGAAATTAATTCCAATGACCCCTACTGGATTAAATGGTAAAAATATATTCTAATTTCACTTTAATACCAATTCAAAAGATAATATAATCATATAAATAAATTATATTAAAAAGTGGTTTTGAATTAAAATACAACATTTTCACTATTCATTAAAAAATGAACTTTATCGGAAAAATACCAAAAAATTTACAAAAAGTAAATTTTGATGTACCAATTCGAAAGAAGAATTTTATTTTGTCAAATATAACATATAAAATTTTCAAAAAGTGGACTTAAAAGTGGTTCGACATCAAAAGGCGGTTAATCGACATTTTAAAGAATATTAGAATGTTTACGCTTAAAATTGGATTCATTCACATTTTTAATCCTATAACATTTATTGTAAAAAGAAAAAATATTTGACAAACATATATAATAATTTTTTAGTTAGTTCTATTCATTCCCGCCATCACAATAGCTAGGCGTTAACTACCATTTAAAATAATATTATTTTATTATTAGAGTGCAACGTAAGATTCCCAAGAAACTCGTTGTTGCGTGTTGGGTACACCATCGAGCATAGTGTCCCCTTTAAAGTTATATTAATATTTTATTCACAAATATGGATAAATGTGAAAATGTCATACTCTGTATTTACCTGGGGTGTTACAATATATCTTATCATACTCAAAAAATTAAAAAATTAAAATGGGAGATAAAAATATTATAATACGTGATTAGATCTAATGTTATTTTTTTAGTGTCATGGGATGTGAATATAACAGTAGTAGTGTTCTTATACAATAAAAATTATTTCCCCTGTATACATATGGTTATTTTTAAATCAATGTATGGTCATCATTGTTGTTTACAGCTTTTTTAGGTTTAAATTTTATTGAATTCTCTTACCAAACCAAGAATTGTGCTTGAGGCCATATATATAATTAAAATGATTATAAAAAATATTTTTATTACTCATAACAATAAAAAAAATTGTTGATCATAATTTTTGACTTTTTTTTAGATGGTTGATGAGATTTTCCTGAGAATCTCTTTAAGGATAGTGAACTGTATTTTTGGTAGGAAAGCAATGTTTTATAATTGTACATTATCCAATTGGTTTCCACACATTTTTTCAAATAGTGTGAGCTAAAATTGGGAGGTGTTGGCCTTGAATGAGGAATTCATCATTGTTGACCCACAATTTTGAAACCATATATCCAAAAAATATGTATACCTGGTTGATTTCTAGTGGGATTAACATGGTTGCAGAATACATTTAAAAACTATTTGACCCAACGAGGTCAATTTTGGTTAATTCCTCAATTAATATGTTTTTAACTTTATTTAATTCTTGAAATCCCCAATTATCTTCTAATATTTCAAAGTATCAATCCCCAATCTCTCTTGAGACATGAAATAAAATCACCATTGAACAAGAAGTAACTTTTGTACAAATAATTTTGTGTTGGAGATCTGAAATATTCTTTAATTCCTCATTCTCTCTTGTGCTCCTTTGTTCTTCTTATGTTAAATATAATTCTCTATCTCAGAGACATATACTACTTTTTTATTGATAGATATACTTTTTGGGATGTGAATAATTATGAGATCTTATTAAATTTTATTAGTGTAAGTTTTTGTGATACTGTATCATGTTATTCTATGTGTATTTCTTTGTTTTCTCTATTCATTATGATGTAGGAGTATTTTCTATCATCTCTACTATTATAGAACTTTAGGTATATGTTTTTATGAAGGTTTTACTTGGGTTTTCCATGAAAATTCATATTGATTTCATGAATAAACACCTTTTTAACTCTTTTATATGAAATAGATAGACTCATGGATTTTGGAAAACCACCTTTACATTTGATTTTTGATACACTTTTCATAAAAAATATGTTATGGATTTGATGCATGAAAAATCATTATGAAACACTTTCACAGAAATAATTGTCTTATGTGAAATATATGGACATGGAATTTGGTATAATTGGGTTTTCATGTGTTTATAGTGGATGGGTATAATCATTAGTGGCACCATGAAGGTAAAAAAAAATTTGGTCATGGAGTACCACTAAAAATTGTAACACCATTCTTGTATGTATATGGGTGTGTGTGTGAACATGAGAATAGTTTTCCAAATGTGAATGAATAAAAATTATATTGGTTATAGTTTTCTCACCTGGATTTTACATAAGGGGTTATATAAATTATATAAATATATTATAAAAAATTTATTTAAAATGAGGTTACCAGTTTTTTTCCTAGTGGAATGTTAGGGGAAGTAGTTGAGAGAATTCATACTACTTTGTAGTATCCCCCGACAAGGGAACTTTGGTCATTTTCTATATGTTAATATTCTATGACAATATAAATAGAATGGTATCTTATTTATCTACTGAATAATCTTGTGACATGTGTAATAGTGGATAGATTTTATATTTTTGTCTTGTTATAGTGCTTCATAGGATTGTTTATTTTGATCTCTTGGATTTGTGTAATCCATTATATTTATAAATTAGTTCAAAATGCTATATTTTCAACATAATATTTTAATTTTTCTAGTTAATACCTAGGTTTATGATACCTATATTCATGAATTATATAGGATGATTGGATTCATATTATTCCATGTTTATTGGTTATTTTATAATTAAAAGTTGAATTATCAACAAATTTTTTCCTAAGACCTTGTAATTATTTGATGTCCTTTGGTTTCATGGAGATGTCACATATGGTTTGTGGTACTCCATCTCCCCTCATGCTAATGAGATGGGGAAGTTTTTTCAAAAATGACTTCCTCAATGATTTTTCTAAACCACAACATCCAAAAACATGTGAATACACAATTCTATAAACATCTGGATGACCTTATATGAAGATTCTTGGATGCACCCACCCATCATTTTACAAATTCACAAAATTTGGGAGATTAACCATCAACAGGGGATTTGTCTTTTCTGAAATTATCTACATGGTATATTAATAATTCTAAACATTAAAATAAGGGTAATTTTACAATTTTATACACCCACACTTGTGATCTACCCTGAGAACTGATATTCCCTCGCCTGATCATGTTCTTTTCTTTTATGTGTAGTCCAAGCATGAAAGTGATTCTCAATCTCCAATCATAATTTCATTTTCAGAACATTGGTTCATAGTTACCCTACATCAAAATTTACCTCTTGTTTGACCGTAATAGATCACTGATGTTGATACTTGACACCCAATTAGACTTCTTCAATGGTATTATTAGACAACTAAAGAAATTTTGTTATTTATATGTAAGACTTTGAATTCCGGATCAAACATGCCTAGATCCTCCCAAATTTACCTAAGATAAACATCTAGGCATGGAATTATTTTGAAACCACATATAAATGTAGTTTCAATTCACTAAGGAGTTATCCGTAGTACTCAATTCCCTTATTGGACCGAATTTAGAAGGTAAAACAACCTTACAATGAATGATCTTACTTTAGTAACCCTTCAATCATGACGGTCACAAGCCCATAAAAAAATCCCCAATACCTATCATAAAATAATCCTTTTTTATTTACGAATTGGGAAAATATTTTTCAATCATGTTCAATATTCCATCAATCCTAACATGTGAGGATTGGATGTGGAAAAACCACTACATCCAAGAGCACAAAACTGAAATTCATGTAACCAGTAATACTAGACTCATTGTAATTTCATCCATAGACTTCACCAAAAAACAATCCAAACTAAAGATTACATCCTATAATAAATAATAATAGACATCTGACCATAAAATATCCCAAATATTGGACCTCATGTTCTAAATATATATGTTTTATCACCATGCATGTGGAAATCCTCCTGATCCTATGGACATTATTCCCATAATCAATACATAAAAAATTTTTTATCCTCTGCTCACCCATGATAGATCATAGATACCAAACTCAACAGTGTCACACATAACCATTGTTTATTAAATGAAAACTATCATTGATAACCTCATTCATGGTTTCCACTTATAAATTGACTAGAATCTATTGGTTCATGTTTTCATGCCACCTAGACACCAACCTGACTCACACATTCAATTTTTATCATACCACCATGATTAGGCTGAATGTGCTTCCTAGAACATTAGTTATAAAAACCAAGTTTTTAGAGAGGTATATATCCTTTTTATTTCCATTTAAATTTTATTTATTCTTATAAAACTAATTATGTGTTTAGGAGGGGTTTATGTGAATGTTGATATTTTTTTGGAGCTCAGAGATCCTTTTATGGAGGAAACTTTTGTGGAATATTGATAGTTCCAATCATGAAACGAAAGCATTATGTCCTTCTATGAATGGAACATGGTTTATCAAAAATTTCATGTGAGTAACATGGTCATTCATGTGTGATCCAGAAATTTAACGATGAGATACATGAGCTATACACCTGTTTTTAAACCGTATATCTAGCCCATGTAATGGGAGATCCCTAGTGATGGTGATGGTGCATAGAAGTTTTCCGATTTTGATAGTCGTACATCCAAACCATTCACCTTATAAAAAGAGTGAAAAATACCAACATTACTATTATTTTATTTTACATACATTAATAAATGTTTTCCCAAAATAAAATCAAAGCTCCTAAACCACATTGAAAAATTTATCCTACACTCTAGGTAGGATTTAAGATATCTCCTCAATTTGGTGTCTGATTATTTCACCATTTATATTTTTGGATAGCTAATGATGATTTAATCAATCATATCCCTTCTATTATAATTTTAATTCAAGAAATTTAATTCCAAATTCATCATAGTAAATATATATTACTTTTAGGTAATTCATCTATTTGTATGATTTCTTCAATCCTAGACCTTGTAAAAGGATAATAATGCATGAGAGGTATACTACCCATCTATGGTAGGTAGTATAAAGCATTTCTCTAAATGTTTTTATTTTTATATATTTCATTTTTGTGCAACACAAAAGACCCTCCATTTCTCTCTTCTAAAATTTTATAGACATTAAATTAATTATATAGGTGGTAATCCAAATGTACCTTTTCCATTTTGACACAATTGTAGGTCACTGACCTTAAATTTAACCAACCATTAAGGTTGATCAATTAAATTCTTATATTATATACATCTCTATAGGTGCTTTAATCATACCAATATTGAGTGGAATTTGTATAAGATGAAACTGGAATGTGATAGGTTGAAAACATATTTTTGATAATTTTGAATTCTAATTGAAAGGGATAACGTATTGGACTAAACCAGAATTACAAATGTGATGAAGTAAATTAATAAATGACATGGAAAATAACATGGCCTTGTTATCCCTAATATAGTTCAATCAACAATGGAAAACATAGTATGGAAAAAATTTGGGGTATCAAGATGTGGTACTGATGACCCACTTTCATATTTTTAAATTGGTGGTATTGGATTAATACATTTTTATACATTTTTAATGAACCACTGTGGATTTTTTTAGATCCAACCAACTCTCAAATTATGATTATTGGATATGTTCCTCAATGTTGGTGAGGTTTCTTGTTCCATGGGGCCTGGTTTCTTAGACCATATAGGTATTCATTACACTAAAATTACCATAAATGAGTTCTTTAGACTTGAGTAGGACACCATGGTCAACTATCATAAGTAATGGATCATGTAAATCTGGTACATTTGCTACAACTAATGCATTACTCTATTTATAGAGTTATTATTTATTCACAAAATACATTTGAAATATATTGTACATGTGGATTTATATTCATCAATTTATTATTTATAGAATTATTCTTCTTATACCTTAATAGTGATACAACTAATATACACAAATTGGATTTTTTATAGACATGGTTAGTGGTGTGTTATTGAGTTAATCGGACACACTATTTGGGAAATTATTTTGTAACCAGAAAATAATTATTGATTTGGGTAGGGATAAAGGGAAACATCCTTCAATGGTTTTTTGATTTTCTATATTAGGATGAAGTATGGGAGAAAATAACAAAGAATATTCTCAGAATGCTATTAGAGACAAATTTTATTCTTCTTGATCAATTTTTGTACAGTGTGTTCTATTTTTATTTTTTATTTCCCTTATATTAATATTTTTTATTATCATACAAACAAGAAAACTTTTTTAAATAATACTGGATGTGGATATGATTATTTTTTATGCTATTTAATTTGATTTTGGTTATTTATTATTATATAGAGGTCAACTTCTACTAATATTTGTTGTTTATAAATTTCTTTATATGTGTTATCATCACCACATGTCACTCTAATAATGTGGGTTTAGGTTTCCCACTATTCCAAATTAGACAATTATTTCTATTCTATATCCTCTGGTGTATTAAGAGGCAATCTTGAGCCCATGAATCTAAATATGATTGGTATCTTAATATTGACCTAGTTAATGGACATTATAAAGAGGCATCAATGGTTTGTTTTCATTTTATTCTTACAGTATTAGGTTATAAGGTAAAATACTAGGAATGTGTCATAATTTAGTTATGAGAATTTTCCTAAGAGTATCTAAACAAAATATAGGGAAAATAAAATTTTCCTAGAAAGGGATTTTCTATTTTGGAATGTTCATATTACAATTGTATTTATTTAACCATTGGATGACACACATGACTTGTGGTGTTTATTATATTTATTATTGTAGATTTTATTTTACATTGTCTTATTAAGGTAATGAAGTATTATCTCATTCGTCATTATGAGCACCTAATGATTTAGATTACATGTATATTTCTGAAAAATTCATTTTATTACATGTATTACATAAACAGGTTATATTACCTTGATTGATGTGTTGAAATAGTTCTAATGTTTCTTAGAAGGATGTATAAATAATAGGTTAACTAATATGTGTGAATAAACCAAAATGGTGTTTCCCATATTCCTTCATGGGGGAACTATAATTTTATAATTATGGTATTTCTGATCCATGGAACACATAGTCACATGGGATAAAGCATTAGCGGTTGAAATTAAATAGATTCCAATTGAAATTCAATGTGTCTGAGTTCCTATATAAATTATTACTGTTGATCTACATAATTTAACCATCGTAAACGACTATTTGTAGTTACATGTTGGACAAATTAAAACATATAACAAATAATACTTTATAAATTGGTAATGGTTAATACATATTACTAGACTATGAGATATATATATAATGCTGAATTATAACTCATAAATAAAATTGTTTATGTTAATTGGGGATACTAATTTTAAATATGTGGGTTTATTCATCTACAAAATTAAATTAAAACTTCATATATCAGAATATCGTCTGTGAGTTATGAGACCATAAACCTATCTCGATATTTGGAGTGTGACATTTTGAGTGTATCTTGGGACATATTAGGACATTTTATATCACTTAGAGCTGGATTTTGGACCATATAGGGTTATTTGACTCTTATATAAGAAGGTTTGTTCCTATATTATTTTTTATAATTAATATTTTAATATCAAATAATATTATAGGGCATGAATTTATAATTGTAAATATATGCCACCATGAAGGACTCAAGTCATGCACTAGGAAGGGGTCAATGACTATACATTGGATGTGGTGGGGTCTGACACACAATTCTTACCTCTTATAAAATAATGAGGCTAATTATATTATTATAGATTTGTGTACTAATTCCTAGTTTTGAGAGGGTTTCTTAAGAATCATGAAGTCCATGTAAGGATCCCAATTAGTGGATCTTACAATGACAGAGTTGAGGAAATAATTTTTGAAATAGTTTCTACCTGCATTCTAGGAGGATAACAATATAGGGGATTTATAATCTTGAAAAGAGGTCATGTTATCTATCTTTTACCATCTAAAGACACATCTAGATAAGAGGATAAATCTTGTATCAAATATAATTATAGTTACATAAAAAATAGATTTAGTTGTTGGGAACCATGTTAGCTAATATTTGTTAATGGTATGGAGGGATTTTCATATATCATTTTAAGATTAATTCAATCTTGATACATTGAGAGATGCCTATTATTAGAAAAAATATGAACAAGGAGATGGGAATTTTATTGATCATTAGATACTCCAACAATTTCAAGTAGCATTATCATTTCATCCTTTATCTATTTAGTGAAAATCTATCCAGAGATATATATTATGAGAATATTCTTATGTATTATATCTAATCTAATGTATGTTTGTTCCATTTGACAACCATTATAGACATAATAAAATGTGACCTTATCACTGAGAAAATCCTCAATGATGCTGATGGTGCTATGTAAAAAGGTTCATTACCCTGAAAGAGAAGCATTTAATATGGTAGTATGAAGAATAATTTTGAGACTTCTAATGGAGGAAACAATATTCAGAGTGTGAGACCAAATATCAATGAGATATGTCACTAGTGTTGTAGGACATGAAAAATGAAGCCTCGATATAGTAAATATCCAAATTGATTGTTGGTATTATTGAAAAATTGTGAATCATTATCGGTTTTTTGAACCATCCCTCCATTCGACAATGACAGGGAGTCTGAAATAACTCTATTTTTTTGAGTGGGATCAATAGAACCATAAAAATAAAGGGGATGGTGTACCACCATCCATACAATATGAGGATGGATGGGAGGTAGGGGATGTCAAACTTCAGATATATAGAATTATAAGAGCAGACTTACTCAGGGAATGAATGTTACAGAACATTGGTATGATTTAGGACTGATTTATGCAGTGAAACCTAATCTCATAGAGTAGAGTTTCATCCCATCTATAGTCAACAGTAATGTTATAGTATCCTCAAATTTATTGTCTTCTTTTTTTGTCATATTCTTGTCATTCTACTTTATTTTTATTTTTATCATTGAACATCCTTTGCATTGTGATTTATTACTTTTGTGGAGTGATGACTCTTGACATCATTTGGGATTCTGATCATAGAATGTACATCAATACAGGGATTCCACATTTGATATTAGAATCTATCATTTCATATGGAACCTCTTCATAGATGAAATTACATACATTGAATTCATTCATAGAGATGATTTTTTGATTCTTTTTTATGTATATATTGTTACTCATCGCCGAAGAGAATATTTTATACCACCAGTGGGAAGTAACTAAATTGAAAAGTCAAATAAAATGCATGGGTGAGTCTATATGGACCCAAGAATCATGGTATGGTAGGAGTGATTTCAATGATATTTTGACTATTTTTAGATGATCAAGGAATGAAAAATATTGATTTCCTTTATTTAGTGGATAATTTCAAGGATGTATTGCATGGTTACATTACTAGTCAACCTCTGGAGAAAGAGAGGACAATTTTACGATTGGGCTAGTTCTAGGAGAAACACCATGTAGAGACCCGAAGCTTGACGTACACAGAAATTACATTACATTTGCAGAATACTTAGTACAAAACAAAAACCAACACACAAGGACCGTAATAGTTTAGTATCTTTGGAAACTTGGAACGTAATCTTCTAATCATGGTGAAAGATCTTCAACATCTCCCATAAAGATCTTCCCCTTTTTTTCTTACCTAAAACCTTTCTTTATATCCTGGGGAAAAGAAAACATAAAAAGGGTGAGCTCAAATGCTCAGTAAGGGTAAGCATGGATAAAATAAAAAATACCATATACATTTGAACTTAAAAACATGAACATAATGTTTAAGCATCAAAAGCTTGTGTAATGACATAAAACATGGAAGTACGCAAGGCATAGATCAAAATGAAACACTAATAATGATAAAATAGCATGGTAATAAAACAAGTAATTTTGGCAACCATTAAGCACATGATATGATTTCTATAGTAGCCAAGGCATTGCTACCAAGACCATCTTAGTGGACAAAGACCCTTTCTGAATCGAGTTCACTCCTCATTCCAGTCCTATATTACTGAACCGGTTTAACTTACTGTTCCATCCATGTATATCTAACGATATATAAATCTTTACCCAATGCATTGGTGGGAGGTATAGGTCCCACCCATCTCATAATGAAATCATTCTTACTTGTTACACAACATAAACTTAAAACAATCATCATAACCCAAAGAATAAAATGGGTTTCATAAACATCATATCATCATCACATAATCCATATAAAATAAATGGATATTTCATCATAAGAAAATTGAAATCATTTATATCATAGAGACATTATACTTGAAACATACACATTTGAATTAATTTCATCTTATATGGAAAATGGATTTTATAAAACACTTGAAATGAATTCATGAGGAAAATATCCTTTCTTCTTCAAAATCATTTTCTTTTCAAAAAATGGAATGTACTTTTAAAAGAAAAGGGTTTGTTGAAAATAATCCTGAAAACTTTTAGAGTAAGATTAATGAAAATGAGGAATTATGAAATCGTAAAAATCCATTCACGCCGTATAAGTTAAAAATAACATTTTTCTCTTACGTTTGTCGGAAAGTTCAAAAAGTACCTCATATGAAAAATGACAAAAGATTCCTTTCATATCTTTTACTAAAAACTCACCGAAGGGTAAAATTGGATATAAACTATTGTATAAGGATATGAATAATTCATATTTAGGAAACATGGATATTGATGATAAAATAAACCCCATTAAATACCAAAGTATAAACAATCTCAGATAAAAATGAGATTCTGATATTTTCCCTTACGTTAGGTCCGATTTGCATCGTAAGTGTCTGAACCTCCTGTATAATGATTTAGATAATTTCATTGACTTATTCCAAAATCATACTCATTGTTATGATATCATATATGGTTCACTTATGACTTTATATTACCCGTTCTTTTGTAAATTACATGTTAAAGAGCGTTTTGGGTAAAATCGTTTCATTTGTCGTCCGTGTTTTGACATGTAATTATTCATATGATTACTTAGATCATGATTACATAATTCCAAAATATAAAACATGATTTATATATAATATATAGTCATAATATACATATATATAATATATCAGTAAATGGAAAGCAATACATCGTTCATGGAGACGGTAGGCCGTACGTACGCATGAACGCTATTTTCGTTTACTTATTGAGTATAATCGAATTAAGTAGATGACATACATATATATAAATAAATCCAGTATCTCTATAATTTCATATATTTCATTATTATATCTTATATATACTTTATAATCATTCTTTAATGGTTAACATGGAAAATTAATCTCATCGCGTCGTGGAGACGGTAGTCCGTACGTACGCACGAGTGATGATATTGTTTCCATAATTATTGAATTGAATTGGAGTGGATGATACAATATATCAGAATCAGTATGATGTTATAATAAATATGTATTGTTATTTTTTAAACCATTTTACCCATCCAAGTATGGTGCTATTGGAAAAACAGATTACACCACAGCGTGGAGACGGTACTCCGTACATACGCACGCGTGGTGATTTCATTTTCCGTAGGATGGGTAAATGGTGAAATAAGGTTGTTTCATTCATATAATAACATATCATTATATGAGTGATACTGATGTTATTACTTCATAATGAGACAACCTACGAAGAAGAAGTTGAAGAAGATAGAAGCTTGAAAGAATCTGTATAAGAAATTACCTCTTCTTCGATACACCTCTTTGAGACATCCTCTTAGGAAACTAATATTGTTCTTTGAAGAAGACCAGAACCTCTAGGATGTTTCTAGGGAAGTGGAGGGGAGAAATAGGCAGGGTTTGTCTGAGCTTGATGGCTCAATGTGGTGTGAGTAAGAGAGGGAGGAGGTGCCCTTTTGTAAGGGACGAGAGGGGCACCTTTGGAATAACTAAAAATATATTTTATTATAAAGTAAAGTTCGTTTTTAAATAGCTCAAAATTGATTTATTTCAAAGATAAGGTGGGTATGGGTCTAAATACACTAATCCAATAGAATTTAGACAAGTTTTGGTCATTATATTAACCTTATCATTTAGTTTTAACTCATAGTTAATTAGATTTACATTTACCATGTCACATTGTATTTTTATATTATATAGTTAATAAACATAATATATACATCAAATCGACCCCCAAGTTGTGTTTTCTTAATATATATAACCTTATCTAAGTCATTTGGCCGAACCATAGATTTTTATGAATAAAATAACAATTAATAATATAATATTTTTTTAAAAAACTATTTTATGTCAATTTTCATACTATTTAGTAATTGATTTTTGTAAAAATTATAACAGATTGATTATTTCTATCCATGTTAATTAAATCAATAATAACATGTCATATTAACCAATAAAATTAGTGGAATTCATTAAAAGTCTCAAATTAAATTTATTTGGGTTTTTATAACATCAATTATGTCAATATTTCATTAATAAGATAATTACTGCATCATTATTGTGTCATAAATAAATTAAATTATATAAAGTCTAAAAATAAAAAATAAAATACAATTATGTAGGAAATCATTTTAGCTTTCTAATGAATATTTATAGTCGAAATTATCTTATGTATAACCCTATATTAAATTTTTTTTTACTTATTATACTTTGATTTTATCTATTTTAACCTTTCTTTAAATAAATTAATAATAAATGTCCTAATCTAATCCAAGTGGGGATAAATGGTCATATTTTATTCCTATGCTTGATTTTGGTCAAATTAAATTTATCCCATAGAATTAGGACATGTGTTAGGGTAATAATAATATCATTTTTACCCTTAATTACCGTATTTACTTTTAACCGTGGTAAATAAAAGTAAAAAGTTACTAACTACCAAAAATTATTTTCATATCATTGAACCTCATTTTACTTACTGACATCAACCATGTGTCTATGAGTTTTTAAATTCCACTCACAGAAGTGGTAAAATTATGTTTTATGAAAATTTTCAAATTCTCATAGGAGGTGGGTAAAAGATGGTGAAAAGTTAAATAAAATTTTTATATATCTAAAATTATTATAAAATGACTCCATTGAATTACATTGAACTTATACAGGTATTATGTATCAATTTCGACCTAAAATAAATTTAAATAAAATTAATAATTATTTAAATAAAAAGTTTGTTTTTAAATAGTAACCTAGTGTTTTCACTATTCATCAAAAATTGAATGTTTTCAGAAAAATACCAAAATTTCACCCTAGGAAAATTTTGATATTATGAATCCAAAAATTTAGTCCATTTTGAACGATAAAATTTATAAAATTTCAAAAAAGTGGGTATTACTATTCATAACGGCTATTTTTTATAACATATCTTTGTTTAGCGAAACTCGGTATTGCGTACAACACACACTATCGTGGAAGGTCGCGATTGCATATAGTGCAAGCCAAGTCAGGGATGCATGTTTTGCATGATCCTTTGGTGTAGCTTACAACACTAGACATTAATTAAAAAGAATATTTTTCATAAAATCTCGGGCTGTTACATTCTACCCCCCTTAAAATGAATTTCACCCTCGAAATTCGTCGGGGTTATAAATGGTTTACTACTCGAAAGTTTCATTAATAGAAACACACATTGTAAAAAGGAATACCAAAACCAATCATTAAAAACAAAATTATGAAACATAATGGTTACCCAAATAAACTAATCACTGGGTTTCCACATAGGTGAATATATGGATATGGAAGAGAAATCTAACCATAATGTTCTGATGGAGAGTGGTAGAGAACATGGCTATGGAAAAGCCAACAATCACAAAGCCATAAATTTGTGGGGATCTAAGGTACCATCTGATTCATCAGATATAAGAGCACTAGGACAACATTTTTGGTTTTCAAGATTATTTCCCTAAAGTTGATGAAATTGGAATTAGAAGAAATACTTTCCTGATTTTGGTATAGTCTCACTGTTGGTCGTTCTTTGTACAATTTCCACTTATTCTATTAAATAAATGAAGTTGAATTTTTCATTCATGATGTGTTAGCAGATCATGTGATAGAATGATGGGTCATTCCATCTGTCTCAAACAAAAGGTTAGAAAAGTTATCAAAAAATACATAAGTCCATCTATAGTGAGATTAATCATATATGGTTCTTAAAATGGAC
This sequence comes from Viscum album, assembly GCA_963277665.1. Classification (NCBI taxonomy): domain Eukaryota; kingdom Viridiplantae; phylum Streptophyta; class Magnoliopsida; order Santalales; family Viscaceae; genus Viscum; species Viscum album. The sequence continues at coordinate 1,893,802,962 of OY728156.1, forward strand.
TTATAATTTATATATCATACTGTTTAATATAATAAAACTAGTTTAAACTAAACATGGACTTCTTGTAGGACATTGGTAGTCGATAAAGGCCAGTCGCACTTCGGTTGTGAGTTCAATTCCCACAGCCTTGTCCGACGCGATGTGATGTCGCTCGTCCTATAGGTTGTCCTTTTTCTAAAACTACATTACTATAAAATCCCTTGAGTAATATCGAAAAAAAGTTCTATCCTTAAAAAATACTGGCATATGTCTAACATTATCCGTTCCAATCTTTAGGCTTATCTAAAATACTTCGGTCCAAGCTCATAGTATAAAGAAAACGAATACTTGAAATGTCATCAACCAAGCATGTGAATACCATCATTTATCCCCCATATATCTTGTTGCTCACATTCCAATCATGTGAATACCTTAATCATGTATTCTCTTGAAAAATGAATACCCATTAAATCTTAGTGAAAACATGAGTGCTGTCAAAAGTTAACTCTTTCCACATACCAAATATCACAAAATTCAGTATACTCAAACCATGATATCACTGAGTCCTTATATCAATCATGAGCTCATGAATACTATCAAACATTTCCTTTTCTCATTTTCCCTTCATTATGCGCATATCATTATTTTTTCCAAAAATATCTCAATCACTTTCCATGGTTACCAGTACCATAAAATTATTGAAAACCACAATAGACCAATACATAAATATTCCAATATTCCACGATACTATATACAACATTATTTTGGAATCCCATTACATAAACACTTAATCCTTCCACCTCATCGTTGTCATATTAAACATCGCCAATAGTGATCGCATGTGACTTCCCTTTGTCCTTTGCCTTAAGTGGTTGCTCATGTCGATCAACACTAACCCTTGGATTAGGGTATTTATTTGTATAATTCCACATTTACTTGCCCTTGAAGCATTGATGTGTTGGTGGAGAGTTATCTGTAGTCTTTTCTTTATTCTCATCATTAGAAACCCCTTTTCCATTACTTCAATACTCAGCTACTCGATGACATTCTTTTCCACACTTAAAAAATTTTCTAGTCCCTTTAAAACAATCTCCACCATTCTTCTTTCCACACTTTGAGCAAAAGGAAACAATCATCTTTTTTTCACCATTATTCTGAGATTTCTCCTTTAACTCTATCTTTCGTTTCATGTCAAAACTATGAGATGTATAAGTAACACCAACTTCCATTTCCACCATGATATCACAACGCACAATTTATTCATAGCTACTGAAGTCTCTTATAGCTAATGCCCTTAAAAGATTTTGTTTTAAGCCACTGAAGAATCGATCAACTTTACTTTCAGGTTGGATGATAAATCCAGATGCATACCTTGAAATCCTTGTAAAATTCACTTCGTATATACCAAAAGATTCATCATCCATTTGCTTTAGTTCAAGAAAATCCTTCTGTCACGACCCGCCCTCGGGGTCCGTGCCGTGACTACCCCAAGCCCGCCTTCCATAGGCCAGGGGCTGGCGACTAGCACCAAGGCGTAAATCCCAGTAAAAAGGGAAGGCATTGCCTTTGAAAAGTAAACACACACCACAGAGTAAACAAGCGGAAAGTAAACACTAAACAAAAGCAGAGTACTACTGAAAGTGCGGAAAAGTAAATGGGCCAGTATACAAACCCAAACTGAAAGTAAAGTACAACTCAAAAAGGAAAAAAAGCAACTGAAAAGTAAAAGCCGCTACTCCGAGCTGTCCACTGGAAATCCCACCTGAAGGGTGGGTACAGATAGCTCCTCTGCTCCACGGGTCCCGCCGTCCGCTCCGTGCACGTCCCGCCCAGTGGTCCACCTCCGGGTACCGTCCCGCTCTACAAGCCTCAGCTAAGGTCAACGTTGTCCGTCGTCTGCAACCAACACAACGTAGTGCGGGCGAAGCCCGTGCAGGGGTGAGTATAAGCTACTCAGTAGGGACCCCAAGACCCCTGAAGGTCTCTCAAATCCACAAAGGATAAACCACGAAGAGAAGTACAATCACGAAGTAACAACCGACACTGCTTAGGTATAAGCCCATACATATACCTAAGTCATCAATTTAAATACGCTCCAACCTCCGAGCCCAAGTACAACTCAGTCCACGCAGGAAAGTATACGTATTCCACATAGGAAAGCAAAACATAATCCACACAGGATTGCACAACACAATCCACACAGGAAAACAACAGGATTTCAGCTCACACAGGTATACTTCTTCAAGGACAATAAAGATGATCACTGATCCATCTAAGTCGTCGGACCCACGAAGGATCGATAGGTAACTAACCCCCGCGATGACCCACACAGGATCGGGCCCACACAGGACCTGTAGGCGCTGGCTCACACAGAACCGCTGAGCGCAAGGACCCACACAGGATCGGGCCCACACAGGACCTGTAGCACTGATCCACGTAGGATCGCTGAGTGCTGTAGTCGTCGTCGTCGAATCCACACAGGATCTCTGTACTGTCGTCGTCGAATCCACACAGGATCTCTGTACTGTCGTCGTCGCAGTCACAGTAGCAGTTGTAGCAGTAGAACAGTCGCAGCCAGCACTAGGGTTCCCGCACATAGCAAGCTCGTTCAGAGGGTCCGCTCCACGAGCCGAGAGGCTGATACATCAACTGTCACGAAGACTGAAGTTGATGTATCCAAAAGTTCCGTATCGTCAACAGGAACTCAACGCAACAGACGGCGCGTCGATCGGACGCCCGGTCTGAGAGTTATTGGCATTTTCGTCTCCGGGGCCCTGTTGGTTTTTAAGGAAAAACCAACCCGGCCGTACTCCACCTGCGTCCAAACCTCGGGCGGAGTATTCCAAAAGATCCGTCTCACTAAGAGGAACACAACGCGACTGACGGCGCGTCAATCGGACGTTCGTAGCTCAAGATATGAGCGTTTCCGCTCCGAAGGCCCGGTTGGTTTCGTGAACGAACCAACCCGGCCGAACTCAAAGTAACCCGAAACCTTGAGTGCGATATACCGAAACGACCGTCTCGATCCAAGGATCGCGTTTCCGCTGATGGTTCGTCGATCGGAGGTCCGAGGCTTATTGAAAAATATGTTCTTGAACTTGTCCCATTCCATGGATTCAATTTCATCTCTTGGCCTCATATTCTTGATAAGATTCCACCATTGATCAGCTTCACCTTCCAAACGATACACTGCAAAGGTGAATTTATCATGTTCAGAACATTGATGAACTGAAAATATCTTTTTCAGCAGTACTGATCAATTTTTCATCAACAAGTGGATCAGAAGACCCACTGAATAAAGGTGGACGTTCCCTCATGAAGGACTCAATAGAATATGGTTCCCTTTCTCTGCTCATTTGGAAGTCCAGAATGATTCATAGCTTGTGTAAGTATAGAAATAAGATTTTGCACTCCATCTCCCATAACATTTGTTTGTTCAAGAGGACAATCATTGCATTGTCCATTGCATTGATCAACACGGTTCCTTCGGGTTCCAGCCATCATCTTAAACCCAAATAGAATAGCGTGGGAGGAAAAAATCATGCTAGAGAAAACAACATAGTAAAGGGGGAGTACCCTCAATATCTAACATCTTAGGTTAAATTCTATGATCGTTACCGTAGTTCTAAGACTATATCCTATACGTATACTTATCCTTAGTGACATCCCTAGACATACCTTATAAATATCTCTATGTATCTCACTAAAGTTCTCGAATCCAAGTTTCCAAAGGTTGACTAAACCTTTCCTCTGATACCAACTGTAGAGACTCGAAGATTGACGTAAATAGACATTACATTACTTTTGCGGAATACTTAGTACATAAAAAAAATAGACACACAAGGACCGTAACCATTTAGTGTTTTTTAAACTTGGAACGTAATCTTCTAATCATGCTGAAATATCTTCAACATCTCCAATAATGATCTTCCCCTTTTTTTACCTAAAACCTTTCTTTATATCCTGGGGAAAAGAAAACATAAAATGGGTGAGCTCAAATGCTCAGTAAGGGTAAGTATGGATAAAATAAAGCATACCATATATAATTGAACTTAAAAACATGAACATAATGTTTAAGCATCAAAATCTTGAGTAATGACATAAAACATGGAAGTACGCAATGCATAGATCACAATGTGACATTAAGAATGAAAAAATAGCATGGGAATAAAACATGTAATTGTGGAAACCATTAATAACATGATACGATTTCCATAGTAGCCAAGGTATTTCTGCCAAGACCATCTTAGTTGACAAAGTCCCTTTCTGAATCGAGTTCACTTCTCGTTCCAGTCTGATATTACTGAACTGGTTTAACTTTCTGTTCCAGCCATGTCTATCTCATGAGATATAAATCGTTACCCAATGAATTGTAGGGAGATATAGGTCCCACCCATCTCATAATTAAATCATTCTTACTTGTGCCATAACATAAACTTAAAACATTCATCATAACCCAAAGAATAAAATGGGTTTCATAAACATCATATCAACATCACATAATCCATATAAAATAAATGGATATTTCATCATAAGAAAATTGAAAGCATGTATATCATAGAGACATTATACTTGAACATACACATTTGAAATAATTTCATCTTAGATGGAAAATGGTTTTAATAAAACACTTGAAATGTATTCTTGAGGAAAATATCCTTTCTTCTTCAAAATCATTTTCATTTAAAAAAATGGAATGTAATTTTTAAAGAAAAGGGTTTGTTGAAAATAATCCTGAAACCTTGTAGATGAAGATTTATGAAAATGAGGCATTATGAAATTGTAAAAATCCATTCACATCGTATAAGTTAAAAATAACATTTTTCTCATACTTTTGTCGGAAAGGTCAAAAAGTACCTCATACGAAAAACGACATAATATTCCTTTCATATCTTTTAATAAAAACTCACCGAAGTGTAAAATTGGATATAAACTATTTTATAATGATATAAATATTACATATTGAGGAAACATGGATGTGGATGATAAAATACACCCCAGTAAATACCAAAGAATAAACAATCTCAGATAAAAATGAGATTGTGATATTTTCCCTTACCTTACTTCCGATTTTCTTCGTAAGTGTCAGAGCCTCCTGTATAATGATTTAAATAATGACATTGACTTATTCCAGAATCATAGTCCTTGTTATGATCTCATATATGGTTCACTTATGATTTTATATTACCCGTTCTTTTGTAAATTCCATGTTAAAGTGTGTTTTGGGTAAAATTGTTTCATTTGTCATCCGTGTTTTGACTTCTAATTATTCATATGATTACTTAGATCATTATAACATAATTCCAGAATATAAAACATGATTTATATATAATATATAGTCATAATATACATATATAGAATAGTTCAGTAACTGGAAAGGCATACACCGTTCATGGAGACGGTAGGCCGTACATACGCATGAACGCTGTTTTCGTTTCCTTATTGAGTATATTCGAATTAAGTAGATGACATACATATATATATACATAAATCAAGTAGCTTTATAATGTCATATATTTCATTATTATATCTTATATATACTTTATAATCATTCTTTGATGGTTAACATGGAAAATGAATCTCATCGAGTCGTGGAGACGGTAGTCCGTACGTACGCACAAGCGATGATATTGATTCCATAATTATTTAATTGAATTGGCGTGGATGATAAAATATATCAGAATCAGTATGATGTTATAATAACTATGTATAGTTATTCTTTACACCATTTTACCCATCCGAGTAAGGTGGTATTGGAAAAACATATTACACCACGACGTGGAGACTGTACTCCGTACGTACGCACGCGTGGTGATTTCGTTTTCTGTAGGATGGGTAAGTGGTGAAATAAGGTTGTTTCATACTTATAATAACATATCAGTATATTATTGATACTGATGTTATTACTTCATAATTAAACAACCTATGAAGAAGAAGTTGAAAAAGAAAAAAGCTTGAAAGAATCGGTAGAAGAAATTACCTCTTCTTCGATACGCCTCTTTGAAACCTCCTCTTAGGGAACTAAGATTGGTCTTTGAAGAAGACCATAACCTATAGTATGGTTCTAGGTAAGGGGAGGGGAAAATTTTTCAGGTTTTTTCCGAGCTTGAAGGCTCAATTTGGTGTGAGGAACAGAGGGAGGAGGTTCCCTTTTATAAGGGAGGAGAGGGGCACCTTTGGAATAACTAAAAATATTATTTTATTATAAAGTCAAGTTCGGTTTTAAATAGCTCCAAATTGATTTATTTATAAGATAAGGTGGGTATGGGTCAAAATACTATAATCCAATAGAATTTATACAAGTTTAGGTCATTATATTAACCTTATCTATTAGTTTTAACTCTTAGTTAATTAGATTGACATTTACCACGTCACTTTGTATTTTTACTTTATATAGTTAATAAACTTACCATATACATCCAAAAGACACCCAAGTTGTGTTATATTAATATATATTACCTTATCTAATTCATTTTTCTGAACCTTAGATTTTTATAAATAAAATAACAATTAATAATATAATATTTGTTTTAAGAACTATTTTATGTCAATTTTGACACAATTTAGTATTTGATTTTTGTGAAAACCATAACAGAATTATTAGTTCGAACCAAGTTAATCAAATCAATAATAACATGTCATATTAACCTATAAATTTAGTGGAATTCATCAATAGTATCAAATTACATTTATTTTGGTATTTTTAACATCAATTATGTCAATATTTCATTAATAAGATAATTATTGCATCATCAGTGTGTCATAATGAAATTAAATTATTTAAAGTCTAAAAATAACAAATAAAATACCATTATGTAGGAAATATTTTTAGCTTTCTAATGAATTTTTATAGTCGAATTTGTCTTATGTATAACCCTATATTAAAAATGTTTTACTTATTAAACATTGATTTTAACTATTTTAACCCTTCTTTAAATAAATTAATAATAAATGTCATAATCTAATCCAAGTGGGCCTAAATTTTAATATTTTATTCCTAGGATTGTTTTTGGTCGAATTACACTTATCCACTAGAATTAGGACATGTGTTAGGGTAATAATAATATCATTTTTACCCTTAATTACCCTATTTACTTTTAACCGTGGTAAAAAAAAATAAAAGTTACTATTCACCAAAAATTATTTTCATCTCATTGAACCACATTTTACTTACTGACATCAATCCTATGTCTCGGATTTTTGAAATTCCACTCACAAAAGCGGTAAAATTATGTTTTATGAAAATTTGCAAATTCTCCTAGGAGGTGGGTAAAAGACGGTGAAAAGTTCAATAAAATTTTTATATATCTAAAATTATTTTAAAATGACTCCAATGAATTACATAGAACTTATATAGGTATTGTGTAACAATTTCAACATAAAATAAATTTAAATAAAATAAATAATTATTTAAATAAAAAGTTAGTTTTTAAATAGTAACCCAGTGTTTTCACTATTCATAAAAAATTTAATGTTTTCAGAAAAATACCAAAATTTTACCCTAGGATAATTTCAATACTCTGAATCAAAAAATGAAGTCCATTTTGAACGATAAAATATATAAAATTTCAAAAAGTGAGTATTACTAATCATAACGGCTAGTTTTTATAACATATCGTTGTTTAGCGAAATTCGGTATTGAGTATGACACACGCTATCGTGGAAGGTCGCGATTGCATGTAGTGCAATCCAAGTCAAGGATGCACGTTTTGCATGATCCTTTTGGTTTATCATACAACACTAGACATTAATTAAAAAGAATATTTTTAATAAAATCTCGCGGTGTTACACACCAGTATCAATTACTCCTTACAAGATGGCTTCTAATACGTTGTAGGATATCTATAAGTGGTTAGATGACTAAGAGTATAAGGGGTTTATTTGTCCTAATACCTCAGCAAGGGGATCATCCATCATATCTCAAAAATAAATGATGAACCCCTCAGGATCATTGTGTATTATCATAAATTGAACCACCTTATGGTTGACAAATGGAATTCATTACCTCATATAGATGGCCTCGGTGACCAACTATAAGGATTGAGGGTCTTGTTAAAACAATTTATGTCGGTTATCTTTAGTTATGAGTTACAACATCTTTTATACCCAAAAAAACATTATGTAGTAAATATGAATTGTAATCGTATTTGGTTATTCCATTAGTTTAGATGAATTTAATGCCAATTTTTATGGCTATGATGAATTAGTTTTTTGACCTATATTGGGATTAATTTGTGATATTCTTAGTGAAAAATAGATTGGTGTATTCTCACACTCTACCTGATCATAAAAAACACGTTGAAATCATATTTAGTGCACTGATAAAGATTTTGTCAATCAAAATATCACAAAATTTCACTTTTGGATTGATAATGTTTACTTCCTAGGTCCCATTTTCTTAGAGGTATGACTATCTATTAGCCTAGTGATGGTGAAATCTTTGGATTCCTTAGGGAAGCCCAAGAATATCTTTTATATTCATAGTTTCATGGTGATATATGGATATTACTAGTGTTTTTTACATGATTTTTAAAACCTTACATCACAACTCATAGGATTGAGCAATAAGGGTTTCAAGTATACATTGTTTAAAGCTTGTGAAAAATCATATCAGGAGTTGAAATGTAGGATTACATTAGTGCTAAATCATATTCTATTGAATTTTTGAATATGTTAGATATTTCATTGTCATGAATCAATTGATGATATGGGAGAATTTATGATGTAGTAATATCAAGAAGTTTCATAAAGTTCATACCTACTGAGACCTCAAGAGCAGAATTGTGTAGAAAATTTTCTGAATTTACTAGTTGTGGAACATTACTTGTGTTGTTGGAAGAATTATTTTTGGGAGATCATTTTATGTTATACATTGACTATAATATCATTAAATACACATTCACAAAAAAAATATGATTATCAAAAAATGATTTTTTTTAAAAAAAATACAGTATTATGATTTTTTATTTCCTATACACTTGGAAAAAGTAATGGGGTTGCTAATGCTCTGAGCATAAAATAAAAAATAGAAGCAGTTCAAGAGGATGGTAGAGAAAAAAAGATGATGGATTTTTTTTATATGTACTTGGAGAAGAAAGACTATTATTGTTAGCCTGTACTAAAAAATTTATTAGTGAACTCTTCAATTTTGGATAGAGTGATTGTGAGACAGTTTTATAATCACTAATTCATAGTATAAAGGGAGAGAGTTTTATTATATGATTCACCACCTAGATGGGTAATTGATGTGGGTGAGATATTTTTTATTGATTGTTTTTCCTAGGAACCTTCATACATTTAATGGGACTTGATGCATGTGTTTCAAACCATTGTTTTGGAAATAAATCATGATTTTACCATGTTGTATCCTAACTTACAGTGCTAGTATTTTTGGAAAACTATGAAAAGTGTAGTAGATGAATATGTTACTATATATTCAACCTATCAGTAAGTGAATGTATAAAACCAAAAATCCACAAGTACTATACAATCATTATTCATTTTATAGGGGAAATTTAATTTATTCACTATGTATTTTGTGACAGACATACCTTGGTCACCATGAGGTCATGATGGATCATGGGTTATCATGGATTTGATAATGAAAGTCAACAAACTGCTTCCTATTCATGTGAACATTTAAGGGGATGTTCTAGAGAGTCTTTATGTCAATTATATCATACTTATTCAAATATTTCATTGTACTTTTTTAACATAAATGGACACATGATTCATGTCACGGTTCTGGAAGGGGTTTCAAAAGGATTTGGGTTCCTAGAAAAATCTATGTACAACCAATCAACCTGAAATTTAAAGTCAGTTTGAACATATTATATACGTATTATAATACATTATATGAGAATAAATCTTGTACTTTAGTGTATTTTGGTAGAAACACTTAGCTCTTGTTCAGTTTCATTTTTATAATATTATCTGATTGACTACAAATATTGACCCTTATGAGTCCCTATAAAAATGAAATTTCAATTGACCTATGAAGGATAGATGTAAGAGATGTTTTGGAACTAGGGGATTTCCTCTTTTCAGAGACATCAGAGAAGGTACAATTGGTTAGAAATTAAATGACTTGATATTACTCAAGAATGAATTCTTATGTCAATCGTCACCACTAAACTGTGTAGTTTAAGGTGGAAAATTCACATTGATGGTGTGTTTTTCATAAATTGGGGCATCAATGTTTTCTCAAACAAGGGAAGATGGAACCTAGGATTATTGAACACTTTTTGATTTCAGAGGGAGTCGATCATGTATCCTTTCGATTGAATTTACCTCAAAGGAACTAAGACATGAATTTAATCGTCCATGTTTCATAAATTTACCATTATTATTTAGATTTATTAATTGTTTTCCATCCTACTAAGGCTGGGTAAAATGGTGATTGTTAATTTAAGGAGTATCTTTGGCGTATCATGGATCATAACTGAAATGATATTTGAGGGAGGTTAGTTCCTTCAGTTTGGGTTCTATAGATGTATTTTTATTGATAGGAGGAAAAATGGATTTGAGAGTCTAATTTACCAGCTCATTGGCTAGATATTTTCTAAGAAAATGAACCACTAAACTCAATTAAGCTTAGGGAAAAGTTGTTTTAGGGAGGGGAGGATGTACCATATTTGTTTTTAGAGAGGTATGGATGAATTATATTAAATTTTAAATCCATTATTTATTATTATAATAGTTGTGAAGGGTTTAAATTTTTTTTGGATGTTTATAGGGATTTATTTAACTTAAATTGAACTTGTTTTTTAAGCAAATAGGTGAGGTTCATTGGTAATTACTAACCATACACCTCAAATTGTGAAGCTATGAAAGGGGGGATGGTTAATCAACCCATGAAAGTGAACCCCAGGACAATTTAGGAGTGTTTATGAAAGATGTTAAGAAGACTCATAGGCTTCTCATTGTTTATGGAACCATGTAATTATCCTGTGTGAGAGAGTGACACCATGGGAAAGTGATGGGGGACTGTTGGAAAACATTTTCTTGAATAGTGTAGTAAAATATTTTATCTTTTTTAAATATAGTAAAATACCATTGATCTCCGAACTTTTTTAAACATAGCATCCCCAATTTTATTTCCCAAATCACATAGAAACCCCTCCCACTAATTGAAAGCTCCTTGTCCTTTTATGGTATTTTTTGAGCTACCTCCTATATTAAGTTACATATTCTTTTTCCATTTATATCATTGGATTGTAAATGATGTGTTCTTAAATCATATTATTCAAATTTTCATTTTCATTCCCTAAATGGAATTCCAAATGTATACAAGATAATATGCCATATTTTAACATTTTTTTATCTATTTATATGATTTCATCCATCCTAGGGTGATTTAAAGTTTGACAACAGACAAGGATTCTATAACCCATAAAATGTAGGTTGTATATACAATTTCACCAAATGTATTTAAACAAATAGAATTCACTTTCATGTCTTAGGATAGACAATCCTTGTGTTTCTTCTAAAATGGGTAAAACTTTAAATTATTTTTTTAGAACATAATCATGATGTACTTTACCCCATGTTACATGGTTGGAGGTCATTGACCTCAATACAAATCACCCCTTGGGCCAGTAAAGATTAAAATCCAATGAGCTATCAAACCATTTGGATATTCTATGTATGACACTTTCTAGTGAAATCAATATTAAAATCAAATGGACTATGATAGGTTTAATACCTCTTTTGTAACCTTATGAATTACAAATAAATGGATAATTATGTGGACTTTATAGTAATTATGAATGTGGAGAATTAAATTAGTTGAAGTCATTTAAATAAATATTTTCCTACATCCCCTTATATAGTATGCTCAACAGTGGACAACATGGTATAACACCAATGCATTGTAATTTAGTATTTCACTAAAACCCACTTAAATATTTCATAATTAAATGCATGCAATTATTATCGTTAATTTTACTTTCAATGATATATATGGATTTATTCCATGGGCTCCATCTTACTCCCTATTAATGAATGTTGAATGTTCTTCTTACACTTAATGAGGATTCCTAAGCCATGGATGATGGGTTACTTAATCATTTAGGTCTACATTATAACATGTTTACCTCAGATGAGTTCCGAGGACTTGAGGATGATACCATGGTCAATGACCATGGGTATTGTATAATGCTGGTCTGAAACATGATATTCCCAACATATGATGAATCTAATTATTTAATATATTTATAATGATATTATTAATTCATAGACTTCTTAGGAAGCAATGTGAACTTTTAGATTTGGATGTATAAAATTATTGTTTATATCTTTATTTCTGTTATACCTACACACTGTTATAGCTTATGAATAGACAAAAATTTTAAACTACACCATTTATGTTGGAGTTATGAGTCTATATGTAACACCCCAAGATTTCATAGTACATTGTTTCTTCAAAGTAATTCAATAACTTGCACAACACGAAACACCGAGTTCTAGCACATCATGACTTACCGAACTAGACGTTCAGAAGCGGTTATGAATATTATTAACTGAATATTGAACATTATATAATCATTTTTATTTTAGAATCCATAAAATTTTATTCTTAAAAATAATTTAAGAACAAATTCATTTGTTTTAGATTAAAGAATCATTTTGGGAAAAATGCAATTTTACCACCTTTTAATTGCAAAATTTTTTTAAATCCAGTATTTGAATCATTTATATATTCAAATTGAAAAAATAAACTTCTTCTTTAGAATCTGTAGATAAGAATTTAGTTTCGATAAATTTTTGGTGTTATTCGGATGACTTTCATATTTGGGTGAATAGTGAAAAATACTATATTTAAACTGAAAAAAAATATTTTTAATAGAAATAATTTATAATGTTAAATTAAATATTTTAATGGGTTTAAAGTATAAATAGATTAGATTTTTTCCATTAAATCCAATTCTGGTCATTATAAGTAATTTCAATTTGAAATTGGCCATAAAGAAATGTCAATCTTTTGTTGTTATTAATTCATATAAACACACTTTTTGGTTTTGACAATGAGAATTAATTTTAAACTAATAAAAGTAATTTATATGTTTTGAATTTTTTAAAATAGAAATCATTTTTGAATTCAGAATATCAATATAATCTTAGGGTGAAATTTTTGTATGTTTATGAAAACTTTTAATTTTGGATGAATAGTAAAAAACACTGATTTATAGTTTAGGGCCAAAATTTTATTAAAATAATTATTTATTTTATATAAATTTATTATAGGACAATATATATACATAATACCTGTACAATTTAAATTTAATTCAATGGATTTAGTTTATAATAATTTTAGATATATAAAAAGTTTATTGATATTTACACTATATTTTACCCTCCTCCTAGTAGAATTTTCAAATTCAGATAAAACATAATTTTACCGCTTCTGTGAATAGAATTTTGAAAATATGAGAGACAAGGTTAATATTAAAGAGTAGAATGTGGTTCAATAAGATAAAAATAATTCATGGTGAATATTAACAGTTTACATTTATTTACCATAGTTAAATGTAAATATGGTAATTAAGGGTGAAAATGATATTATTAATACCCTAACACATGTCCTAATTGTATTGGATAAATATAATTCGACCAAAAACAAACTTAGGAATAAAATATGAACCTATTTTGTCCACTTTATTAGATTTTGAAATTTATAATTATATTATATAAAAAAGAGTTAAAAGAGTTAAAATCAAAGTTTAATAACTAAAACATTTTTATTATAGGGTTATACATCAGATAAATTAGACTATAAATATTCATAATAAAGATAAATATATTTACTACTTAATTGTATTTTAGTTATAATTTTTAGACATTAAATAATTAATGTTATTTATGACACAATGACGATGTAGTAATTACCATATCAATGAGATATTAAAATAATTGATATTATAAGTATCCAAATAAATGTAATTTCAGAATTTTTATGAATTAATCTATATCTATAGGTTAATATTACTTTTTAGGGTTAGAAATATTAATTTTTTTAGAACTAATAATGTTGTTATGATTTTAACAAAAAAGAATTACCAAAAAGTGTCAAAATTGACATAAAATAGTTTTTAAAACAAATATTATATTATTAATTGATATAATGCTCTTAAAAATCTAATGTTCGTAAAAAAGACATATATAATAATATATATGACATTAATGAACAAATTGGGGTTCTATTGGGAGATTATAGTATGTTTATCAACCATATAGTGTAAGAATACAAGAAGACATGGTAAAAGTTCAATTATTTAACTTGCAGTTGATCTAAATTATAAGGTAAAAATGGTAATCTAAACATGTATAAAACCTATTGGTTGATAGGATTTAGACCCATACCTACCCTATACTTGAAATAAGGCACTTTGGATCCATTATATATAGAATATGAATTTATTATAAAATAATATTTTATGTTTTTCCTAAGGATCCCCTCACCCCTCTTATAAAAGGGCACTCCCCCTTCTCTCTAATTCACACCTTGAAATCCATTTTTATCAGAAAACCCATACCCAAATACCCTCTTAACTATCCTCCCTTAATCCTAGAGTAATTAATTTAGTAATTAAGTCAATATATAGATCCTTGTTGATCAAATCAAAAGGAAGAACCCGAAAAAGAGGTAAAAGTTTCATCACCTCTTTCAAGTTCCTTTCTTCTTCCAATTCTTCTTTCGTTGTTGTTTCTATTCTAAAATAATAAATCCAATATAATATATATAATTTTATTCTATTATGAATATTTTACATCCATATTCATTATTCTATCCATCCTTTAAATGACATGTCACCATACATGCGTACTGACGGCTTACCATCTCCATGTTGTGGTGTAATGGTTATTCAATACATTATTATTGGTATTGAAAAAATAATTATGTGTAATTCATGTAAATAATAAATATAAAATTATAATGATTCTATATATATTATATAACATCCAATTATATATTATATTAATATCAAAATAATGATATTGTCGCTCGTCCCTATGTACAGATCACCGTCTTCACAAACGCGAGGAGATTCATTCCCCATCGTATCCATTCAAGACTAAATTTCATTTGATGATTAAAAATAATTTTTAGAGTCCAGATATCATTCTATATATGAATAATATACATCCCATCCATAAAAAATATGTCCCACAAAACAAATAAAATAAGGGAAAACCAATCCATTAACACCCGAAATGACGATAATACTAAGATATTTTTATCAAAGCTATGTTAAAAGATCATATATAATATCATATTAATGTATATGATTATTTTATAATTTAATAAAAATAATTTCACCTTTATCCATGAGTTTAACCTACCCTTTACCAAGAACAATTACAAGTAAAGGGTTTATTTCACAATATCTTGGTTATCGGAGGTTGTTTATACGTAATTATCTACTGGGACCTCTTTATCATCCACATCAATGTTTATTAAAAAAATGTATTTCAAAACATTCTTACTATATTATAGACTATGGGTAAAAGTCATTTATATAATTTTTTGACATTTTATAAGATGTTTATAAAATATTCTTTCCGTCGTTTTCCAAAAAAAAGTCCTTTTTAACAATTTTGGCAATATTAATGTACGAATGTCTTTATTTTAACATATATGGCAGGTGAAGATATTTTTCACCATTATATATTTTCTAAGCTTCCAATATATTCTTATAAGAATATTTTCAAAATTAATTTTTCCTTTATAATTATGCGACTCTTAAATGATTTCAAAATAGAAAGAGATATTTATCAAAAAAAAATGTTTTGATTTCATCTATGTCAACATCCATTGATGGATTGTATGATTATTTAAAGTTGATTTATTATGATACAAAACATCCATATAGTATTGAAGGTTTTGTGATATGTTTTAATGTAGAAGTGTAATTTCATACCTTTCATGGTTTATTGATAATGTATTGACATTTCGTATGCTAGATTTAATACAAATGTTTATGTTATATTTCAACCTCTTCTTAAGATGAATGTCATAGACTGGTATGTTTTGGGTTGGGGACAAGTAAGAGTAAGCCCTCTGTGTTAGGGTCAGGTTATATCAAACCCTCTGGGATGGATTTCGGTTATAGAGGCTCTCCGAGATAGAGTTCGTTTAAAGAGGCTCTCTGGGGTGGAGTCCAGTTACAGAGGCTATCCAAGATGGAGTCCAGTTACAAAGACTCTCCAAAATGGAGTCTGGTTATAGATGATCTTCGAGTTTGGGTCTGGTTACTGTTATCCCCTAGGTCCTGACACATGGCTTTAACACCAAAATTAAATTCCAACATTATGAATTCCATCTTTATGAAAGTGTAAATTGATATTCCATGTGATTATTCGACATGTAAAATATACATGTGAGTAAGTAAATGGCATTATTTTGATTTTATCTTTTCCATATTATGCTGAAGTTCAAGTTTAAAAGTCTTGTGTTTTAGTTCTATACATTTCCATAAAATTTTATTCTAATTTTTGAATGTTTCTGCTATATTGTAATCCTTACTAAGCATCTGAGCTCACCCTTTTCTATGATTTATTTTTACCAGGATGTGAAGAAGTATATTATGACTGATATTCTAGGACAGTCTATGAGATCTCAGTGTTTTCTATGGAAACAATTTTGTAGTAGTTTTCCATTTTATTATGTAATATAATCCTTATTAATGAATATATAACTTCTAGGGCTACTAAACTAAATGATATTTTGGGACATGATATTTTGTGATCATTTCAATGATACGTAATAATGCACTGAATATGGGTAACTAGTGTTGGGGCGTTACGTTTGGTATTAGAGAAATATTTGTTCTAACTGTCGAAACTATATTTAGATACACCTTGATTAGTAAACATAGCCCAAAGATAGACTTTGTTGATTAGTACAGAAGAACATCCTAGAATTTTTGTATTGTAGTTATTTCTATGTTTTTACAAGCAATACATCACTATCTGGATACGAGCATGTACAGGTGGCTCTCGCATAGATGTACCTAGGGGTAATACCCAAAATCACCACTTTGATCTAGACTCAAACAAGAAATGGTACACGATAATGGGCATTGCTACACTCTTGGTTACGACACTTCCCTGGGATATTCTTATGATAATTATAATTTTCATAAAAAACCATTATGAAGGGTATATGATTATATACTTCATAAATGAAAACATTTTTATGATTATGGATTATATCCATAAACTATTCAATTTACATTAGTTATTTTACATGATCATAATTATTAACTGCAATTCATAAACTAACCTAGTGTATGCCATTGTATAGATATGGCTCCCAGTAGAAGGAATTTGATCTCCATCAATACGTATGATACAAAGAGTAAGAAATATTATATCCTTCACAGTATTAAGAAAATATTTATAAGGAAAATATACTCCCATGTATTCTCAACATATGACTCAATTGTATCATGTGCTAATAAGATAAGTAAATAATTCATTCATTCTTATGGCTTTGAATTGAAGCAACAGAAGAAAAGGATGGAAGAGAGAAAGATGGATAAAGGGAAGATGAAAAAGAAGGATTTTCCCATATGTGATAATTGTGGAAAGAATCACATTGGTAAATGATTAAAGGGAATGGGAGTTTGTTATAAGTTTGGAGAATAAGGACACCATGTATGTGATTGCACATGTAAGAAAAATGTTTTAAATGTGTAATGCTTCATCTGCAAGGTGTTGGGACACTACCCGAATCAATGTACCAGTCATTAGAGTATACCTTTTATGATTATATTGGATAATAATCAAGTTATGATACTACCTCTGATGAGGAACAATGACTAGTGTTCTTATGTTGTTATTATAGAATTATTTCACTTGAGTGTTGCATAAATAATACACTGGTTATATGAATTATGGAGATAAATAAGGATTGTACTATATTACTATTTTATTAAGGAATTGAGATTATATGGATCTAATAAATGTGACTTATTAGTAAGCTAAACTTTTTGAAAAAATACATGGTTTATGGATATGTAATCCTTAATATGGTCTGGATAATGAGGTAGTGCTTTTGGAATAATATATGGTTGATTTTGATAAATTATATTGGATATCTTAGACTTCCTTGGAACTGATTAATAGTTTGTTTATTTCATGATTATTGTAATATTAAATATTCTTTGTTATAAATAATATATATAGTATTATATAACGGATAAGAAATCATTTAAGTAATCAATAAGGTTTTATGGTAATTTAGAGTGTTAACACATTTTAATATAATACAAGATGAAGGTGTTCACATCTTATTACATGGGAAAAATAATCATCATTGTGTTTAACTTCCTTATAATGATAGGACTATGAGTTTGGATAGAAGAATTTTGGATAAGTATAATGGTTGGAATGGATTAAGTTTGAAATTCTATACTTTTTAAAGGCTATTTTTTTATTTTTATAAAAAGGATAACACACTGACCTTGTGAAAACCCATCACATAAGACAATGCATCGGGAATCGAACCCACAACTGTAGAGAGATTGGGATATATCGACTACCACTGGACTAAGTGAAGTCCATAGAGTGTATAATGTATTTTTTTAAAGGTTTTAGAGGTGAATTATAAATTAAAATTTTTGGAACCCTATATGAATAGGATATATATAATATTTCATAAGGTATATTATCTTCTAGATTGAAAGATGAGTTTGTGGTAGAAATTAGGTAAAGGATGGGACTCTACTTGTCAAGCATATTTTTTTCTTCCCTTATTCTATGAAGAAAATAATTATTAACCTTTAGGTATGAATTTCTGAAACTAAAAATGTGTTATCCTAATACCTAATGTTTTGTTGAACAGATTATATTTTATATCATCATGGATTAATAGCTTTGAGTCCCTCAATTCAACAATTGTTTGTGACTGATGACCTCAATCACTCCCTATAAATATTTACGTTTGTCTTCCAATTATGTGTCTCAAATTTCCACCAATTTTCTTTTAATTGTGATCTTAATTTGGTGGTGACTTTTTTATTCCCCTTGTCCTCTTTTTAAGACTAAATTTTATTATCAAAATTTCCAATGTGGGTTTTACCACAAATTATTTTCTATTTTCAACCTTCTATTTTTGACAAACAATTTCAAATTGAGAGGACACAACTTTTTGAAGGAGGGAATAATATAACACCCTAATATTTCAAAGTATATTATTACTTCAATGAAATTCAATAACTTTCATTACACACAACACCAAATTCTAGCGCACCATGACTTACCAAACTAGTCATTCAAAAGCGGTTATGAATATTATTAACTGAATCATGAACTTTATATAATCCTTATAATGTTTGAATCCATATTATGCGTTTATTAGACATAATGTAAAAACAAATTCATTTTTTTAGATAAAAGAAGCATTTTTAAAAAAATGCAATTTTAAAACCATTAAATGGAGAAACTTTTTTTAAATTCAATATTTGAAACATCTATATATTAAATTTTACAAAATATAGTTCTTCTTTAGAATCGAGACATAATAATTTAGTTTCAATAAATTTTTGGTGTTATTCTGATAACATTCATATTTGGATAAATAGTGAATAATACGATATTTTAACTGAAAACAACTTTTTTTAATCAAAATAATATATATTGTCAAGTTATATATTTTAATGGTTATGATGTATAAATATATTATATTTTTACCATTTAATAAAGTGCTGGTAATTATAAGTAATTTCACTTTGATATTGGACATAAACAAAAGTCAATCTTTTGGTAGTTATTATTTCATAAAAATAAGCTTTTTGGTTTTGATAATGGGAATTAATTTTAATATAATAAATGCAAATTATATGTTTTTAATTTTTAAAATAGACATCATTTTTGAATTTAAAATATCAAAATTAGCTTAGGGTGAATTTTTGGTATGTTTCTGAAAACTTTTAATTTTTATGAATAGTGAAAAACACTGAGTTATAGTTTAAAACCGAATTTATTTTTAAATAATTATTTATATTATTTAAATTTATTTTAGGTCAAAAAATATACACAATACCTATATAAGTTCAATTTAATTTATTGGAGTCAGTTTATAATAATTTCTTATATATAGAAATTTTATTTAACTTTTCACCGTCTTTTACCGACCTCTAAGGAGAATTTACAATTCACATAAAACATAATTTCACTGTTTCTGTAGATGTAATTTCAAAAATCTGAGAGACATGGTTAATATTGTGGATAAAAAAGTGGTTCAATATGATAAATTTAATTTTTGTTGAATTGTAACTTTTACATTTATTTACCACGGTTAAATGTAAATAGGGTAATTACGGGTAAAAATGATATTATTAATTTTCTAACACATGTCCTAATTCTATTGTATAAGTATAATTCGACCAAAAAAACCATAGGAATAAAATATGAACTTTTTTGGTCCACATGGAATATATTAGTACATTTATTATTATTTTATTTAACGAATAGTTAAAAGAGTTAAAATCAATGTTTAATAACTAAAACTTTTTTATTATAGGGTTATACAAAAGTTAAATTAGACTATAAATATTCATTATAAATCTAAAATTATTTCCTACTTAATGGTATTTTATTTATAATTTTTATAGGATAAATAATTTATGTTATTTATGACACAATGATGATGCATTAATTGCCGTATTAATGATAGATTAAAATATTTGATATTATAAATATCAAAATAAATGTAATTTGAGACTTTTTATGAATTAAACTAATTTTATAGGATAATATTACATGTTAGGGTTGGTTAGATGAATTGTTTTCGAAGAAATAATACTATTATGATTTAAAAAAACAAATATCAAATAGAGTCATAATTGACTTAAAATTGTTTTTAAAACAAATATTATATTATTAATTTATATAATGTTCCTAAAAATATTGGATTGGCCAAATAACTTATATAATAATATATATAACATGAATGATCCAATTGGGGTTCTATTGATAGTTTATAGTATGTTTATTAACCCTATAGTGTAAGAATACAATAAGACACGGTAAAAGTTAAATTATTTAACTTATAGTTAAATCTAAATTATAAGGTTAAAATGTAACCTAAACTTGTCTAAATCTTATTTTTTGGAAGTATTTAGACCCATACCAACCCTATAATCTAAATAATTCACTTTGGAGCCATTATAAATCGAATTTGAATTTATTATAAAATAATATTTTATGTCTTTCCTAAGGTTTCCCTCACCCCTCTTATAAAAGGGCACTCCCCCTTCTCTCTAATTAACAACTTCAAAGACATTTGGTTCATCCAAACCATGCCCAATTACCCATTAAACTATCCTTCCTTCATCCTATAGGACTTCCTTTAGTCATAAATCCAATCTAATGAGCCCTTTTGATCAAATCAAAAGGAAGAACCCGAAGAAGAGATAAATATTTCATCACCTCTTTCAAGATCCTTTCTTCTTAAATTTCCTCGTTCTTTGTTTTTACATTCTAAAATAATTACTCTAATATATTCTATATAATGTGATGTTATTATGAATATTTTACAACCATATTCATTATTCTATCCATCCATTAAATGACATGTCACCATATGTTGTTACGTACGGCTTACCGTCTCCATGTTGTGGTTTAATTGTTATTCATTACATTATTATTTGGATGGGTATAATAATGACGTGTAATTCATGTAAATAATAAATATAACATGATAATCAATCTGTATATATGATATACCATGCAATTATATATTATTTTAATATCAAAAGAATGATATTGTCGCTCATGTGTACGTACGGATTACCGTCTCCACGAATATAATGAGATGCATTCACCATCTTATCCATTTAAGACTAAATTTAATTTGATGATAAAAAATAACATTTAGAGACATTATATAATCGTGGATATGAATATGATACATACCATCCATAACAAATATAACTCACATAGCAACAAATATAAATGAAAATGAATCTGTTAACAACCAAAATGATGATAATAGAAAGATATTATTAATAAATAAATGTTAAAATATCATATATGATATCATATTAATATATATTATTATTGTTTAATTTAATACAAAATTTTCCCCCATTATATAGGAGGAGAACATACCCTGAACCATGGAAAAGAACAATGTAAGGTTTTATTTCACAATATCTTCATTATCTGAGGTTTTTTAAATGTAATTAACTATCGGGACAACATTATCATCCACATCCATCTTTCATAAGAAAAGTATTTCAAAACATTATTACTATTTTATAGACTATGGAATAATGTAATTTATACCATTTTTTACTTTTTATAAGATGATTATAAAATAATCATTCCATCATTTTCCAAACAATGTCATTTTGATCTTTTTCGACAAAATTAAGGTAAGAACACTTTTTAAACTTATACAGAGGGTGTTGCTATTTTCCACCATTATAAAATCATTGAAGATTACCTTATAAGATTATAAGAGTATTTTCAAAATAAATGGTTTATTTGTAATTATGTGACTCTTAAATGATTTCAAAATAGAAAGATATATTTCTCAAAAAATTGTTCTGATTTCATCTATGTCAACATCCTTTGGTGGATTGTAAGATTATTTGAAGTTGATATATTATGAAACAAAACATCCATATTGTATTGTAGTTTTTGTTATATGTTTGACTGTGGATGTGTTATTTCATACCATTCATGGTTTATGGATAATGTATTAACATTTCATATGCTAGTTTTAATATGAATGTTTATATTATATATCAACCTCTTCTTATGATTAATGTATTAGACTAGTATGTTCTGGGTTTGGGACCAGTAAAAGTAAGCCCTCTAGGTTGGGGTCTAATTACAACAGACCCTCCAGGATGGAGTCCGGTTATAGAGTCTCTCCAGAATCTAGTCTAGTTACAGAGGCTCTCTAGGTTGGAGTCCGGTTTCAGAGGCTCTTCGGGATGGAGTCCGGTTACAGAGGCTCTCCGGGATGGAGTCAGGTTATAGGGCCTCTCAGGGTTTGGGTATGGTTATAGTTAGCGCTTAGGTCCTGGAACGAGGCTTTGACATAGAAATAGAATTCTGACATTATGCATTCCATCTTTAAGAATGTGGCATTTGATATTTCATGTGATTATTCGTCCAGTAAGATAACTATGTGAGTAAGTAAATGAAATTATTTTTATTTTATCTTTTCCATATTATACTAAAGATCATGTTTAAAAGGATTTTGTTTTATTTATATTCATTGACATAAATGTTTATTCTTATTTTTGAATGTTTCCACTATATTTTTGTCCTTAATGAGCATCTCATATCACCCCTTTCTATGTTTTATTTTTCCCAGTATGTGAAGAAGTATATTATGACAGAAATGTAGGGGAAGTCTATGGGATCTCAGTGTTCTCTATGTAAAAAATGATATTGTAGTTTTCAATTATATGATTTAATGTAATCTTTAAGAATTTATCTAGTACATCCAAGACTATTAAACAGAAAAATATTTTGGGACATGATCTTTTGTGATCATGCCAATGATATGTAATAATGCACCAACTCTGGGTAACTGGGGTCATGGGTTACAATATCTGACACCCTATTTAGTCTTCTATTTTGTACATGAATTGTCTTTATGGGAACACGTTGGGAAAAAGGAAAACATCCAACATTGGATATGTGATTTTCTATGATAAGATGTAGTACGAGTGTAGTGGACCTCGAACCTGATCATGATTAAATTGTAAGTAGTTTTATTTTCATTCATAGTTTATTAAAGTGTTTTTTGTTTTCTTAATTCTCCATCCTTTTATTTCTAATTTATTTTTATAATATACTAACATAAAAAAAAATTTTATATGATAGTGGATATGGATCTGAAAATATTTTTTTTATTTCTACTAGTTTGGGTTCTTTATGCTAATCTTTTTATTTACATATATTGTTCTATGTCATTATTTCACTAATTTATATCTTATACTATTATTATATTTCACTCTGATAATGTAGGAATTTTCTCCCCATTGTACCACCTTAGAACCCCACTAGTATTTAAAATACTCTACTTTATGGGGAGGCACGTTTGAGGACATGTGGACATCTATGTTTGGTTATATATTAGTGAAATGAGATTAAAATATCCAACCATTCACATTACATGGGGATTTTATTTAACTTATATCCAAAATTATTCTCCTTACCTATGCAACATTCTATCTCATGTCCACCCACTAAACAGTTTTCATTCCTAAACCAGAGGTATCCAAGAACATAATAAATAAATTTAACCACATTCACATGAATAGAAAAAAATTTCCAACCTCATAAGAATCTCCCATTACTCTCATCACATATTAAACCCACTTATATAAATAGGGACAAGATATCAGATCATCCATCCCTTACATGATTGTCTATAAAATGACACTAGTAATCAATAAGATTTCTCATTATTATCTATCAAGTAATCAGTATGAGTAATCCATATACATGGTCACACATAAAACTAGATTCTATTATACCATAAAGAACTTACCTATGTTTACCAACTGTGAGGAATACACAAACCCTAGACCAACCCCTCACATGGGAAACCCTCGCCATAACAAATACTAACCGACTAATCTGAAATTCATGTTAAAGATATATTGGACTCCCACGAAATTTTACTTGTCAGATCTCAGGATAGGGTCACTAAGTCTAACCACCCATCCCTACAGGGTATCATTTGTAACATAACTCTTGAGAAATATCATAAAGTTCCCGTATCAAATTCCACTAAAAATCCATATGAAATACTACCAATTATTGGGTCTCAAACCATGGATCACCATTGATACCCCCATCATGAAAAAACCATTTAAAATCATATTATAGAAAACCCACTCATAGGTTCTATAAAAAATATGAGACATTAATTTCTAACCCACACTCCCATTGGGCACAAATTATTATTATGAATCCTCCAATGTGACTACTCACTTAAAGAAAGAAAACCTTCCACTCAAAAAAAGCTCATAAATGCCACCTTCCTAGAAAATATAGGCCAATGAACCACAAATAATTTGTTTAGTTGGATATAGTATCACTACAAGCTATATGAGAAATAATAATATAGGTTGTTATTGTCAGTCTAAATAACCGACCTACACAAAACTCGCATTAATGTGTTTGTCTCAAATAAATTTAAATTCAGTTATAGACCCCTCTAGGACCCTAATCATCTATTTATTAATGGACTATATCACCATAATCAAAATAGATACTAGTAGGTCAACAAACAATATAAAACATAAATATATATGTAATCTAAATTTGGTAGAACCCACCAATTACTTATATAGGGAAATTACAAATGAGAAATTGATAACACTTTAAATATTAGATCTATAGTTTCCATTAAAATAATAACCCTAGAATAATTATTCAATATTTATCCAATGTTTATATTACAACACATGATCCACATGTTTACTATATATTCCATGAGAAAAAACCAATCATTTTCCTCTCCTCAACGAGAAAAGATAGAGAGTCCATGAACTATAAATAAAAACCCAATACAACATTTCCATAACCTGTATGATAATCCTAATAACTATAACATCAAAAGACAAACACATCCGGCTGACACCATTAGTATCCTAGACGTTCACTATGAAAGGTTTTTTGGAAACACCAGTCCGGGTTGTAATATAATTCCTCAAGCATTCCAAAATCTCGTTTATTCTAATTCAAAAAAAATTGAAAAATAAACATATGATAGAACATTATGACACGTTGACTGTTATCACTAAAAAATAGTAATTGGAACCGAATTTCGTGTGTCCTTAGGAGTGCGTCCCTAATGCTATAGGTCACTGACTTATAGAGAGGGTCAAATAAGGTATTTTGGGGAGGCAACACCCCTTATATCAGATTGAAAAATCACAAAATACATAAATAAATAATCTTATATATTACCCTCACATCAGAGTATAAAGTAAATAATAAGTTAATAGAATATTACATTCAAATTAAATGATGACTTAAGGTATACAATCATACGTCACAATGGGATGGTCACATGTATTAGATGAAATAATATAATTAAAGATATAGGGTTCATGAATACTCAATTTTGTAACAAACCCCTTACTCCATGTGAAATTATGATCCCTACCACTAAATATATATTAGTCCCCAACCATGCCAATTCCTACAATAAGATTTGAATGATTCTTTGGTACCCAATTGAAATGGTGGCCCAAATAGGGTGTGAGTATAACTCAGTAAGCCACCACCACCAACATCTTTAAATGTAACCAGTACGTGTCAAGTGAATGTAGTTGTTCTTAGGTAAAAAACATAAAAATATTATGAAATTTTAAAAAAATACATCAAAAAACACTAAACCTGAGGATTGTCTTCACCATGGGAATAATATAGACATTTTTTTCGCTACTGTTGTTGTATACTAAGAATGTCATAATTATTATTCTATCAATCTCAAAACCATGGGTAATATACCAATCCCATGTCAAAATAAGTGAAAATCAACGATAATATACCTATATTAGTTTCCCTAGTATCTACTTCATGGTTATTTTTCTTACTAGTTAAACATCACAAATATTAATATAAATTAAAAGGAAATAGAATTTAAACATAAATCATTACAATAACACTGAAATAAATAAAACATTATATAAAAAATAGTAGAATTTATTGCTGGGAGATTTTCATTTCCTATTTCCTAAAACCATTCTAGAAAAATAATTTCATTTCAAAATAATATATATCTAACATATTTCCAGAATAAAAAACCCATGCATCTAAATACCATTTCTCATATCAATTTAAAATCATGATCCATTTACAATTGTTTTATCTTTTCAAAAAAAATTCCAATCCTATCAATTTTCAAACCCAAAAATCAAATTACCCATTTATCCTTACACTTTTTCATATAAATTTATTATCTCGGAAGTTCACAGTTTATACTACACCATTATTATTTAATTTTGTCCAATTCAATAAAAAAAGTTAAAATTCAATTTCTTGTTATTAATTATTTTTAAATTACATTTCACTACCACCAATTTTACCAACTACCCCATTAAAAAATATTACATGATTAAAAATTTCCCAATATGTGGAATTTATTTTAAACTTGGTAAAATAAGTATAAACTAGATTTACCTCACCAGGAACACAAAAAGAAAACATAAAAATGTTTTTGGTTAAATTAACAGTTTCACCTAAAATTTTTAGAATAATTCCAATGAAATTAACCAATATTTGGAATCTCTTCCCTAACCCGTCTGAGCTCAATTTGTCATTTAAAAATCATTGAAGGCCATAACTAAAGTAAACAATTCATAATAAATTTATTATAATAAAAATATAATTAATTTATCATAAACATTATAATTTTTATAGTTTAATTTTTTTAATATATATCAAAAACTCATTGGTCCTTAGTCATCCATCGAATACTGAATCCACATGCTATTGGACATCCTCGACTATCCCCCCATGTCCAAGACAATAAAAATACACAAATATTGTCTCCATAACCATAACCATTAAAATTATAAATTTTGGAAAAAACTATGAAAAACTATCAAGGAGGTATACCTTGTATAATCATTGAGAATGCATGAGTTGAAATAGTCTCATGTTATCCTTTTCATATCCTACATGATTTTCCCATGAGTATCAAGAGATCATTTTTTGTAAATTAGCTATATTATTTCCACTATTTTTATTCTCATGAATTATTTATATTACTATGAACGATGCAATGTATTTTATTCATAGGGGTCCTATTTATTAAAATTAGATGTATATAATATATAAAATAATAAATATAAACTTGATAAAAACTATCGTAAGGGAATCATTATTAATATTTATTTTCCCCTAGAGCACATGGATTTCTATTTATTTTATTTGAATAATGTGGATATGATGAATTGTCAACTCATGTTAAGTGAAGGTGAGAAATATATTCTAATTAATCTCACTTCTCAATCAATTAAACAGCATGTGGAGTTCTAATTTCATTTATATTGACTAATGTAAGCTTCAGGGAGAGGGATATTAAAGACCATACAATGTTTTTTAATTCCAATCTCATGAATTAATATATAATAATTTTATGGTCTATTTTTATTTTTTTGAATTAATTATATATCATATTTTATTTAAATATTTATTATCCACAAATATATCATGAGATATAATGAAATTATAACTAGAAATCAAGATTCTATATCTTATAAATTGAGAGACAAATTGCATAATGAGAAGTTTCATGCAAGGTTCAAATAACATTTATGTCAATAAATTTGTTATTTTTAATGAAATATATATATTTATTAATATTAATGAATCTTGAATGTAGTTAATTTTGATATATTACCATTTAATTAACTATATGAGATTATATCATTATCATTTGGTCTACATAATGTTGTTCATATGTGTATCAAATTTGTTTAATATATATAAGTTAATTTTTAACAATCATTGTTTTAACATGAGAACTCAAACTGATTGGTTTCATGTTAGTAATTAAAACAAAATATTATGTTATAGTAATGGAAACTTTTTTCCCATGATTTTAAAAAGAATGACTATGTTCGATAGTGTAAAAGATACACAACACTGAGGTTTATTGAATAATGAAATATTATTACATGACTATTATAACCAAGTCATTACATTTGGGAGTATGAATAAGAATCAATAATTTATAAATAAAATAAAAAACATACTAATTAATATCATTATATTTTAATCTTATTATTAAAAAATGAAATATTTTTAGTAAAATCATTTTATTCTACAAAAATTGTATTACTTGAAACATGGGATTTCATGATTCTTATGGGTGAATATTATAAATAATTTCAAGAGTATTTTGAAATTATATTTTAAAAAATTAATATCATTTTTGGATTCATCATGTTATAATTATCATAGGATGATAATATTATAATTTTTTGATATTTTAAAATTTTTAATGAATATTTAAAAATATTGATTTTCAATAAAAATAATATTTTTCATTCCATTATTTTAAATTTAAATTTATATTTTTTAGTATTTTTTAAATTTAATTATTTAATTAATAATATAAATAAATTAATTTTTCTCTTTGATGATAAATTTAGATAATAATTTTTTATAATAAAATTTTAAACATAAAAAGTATTTTTTTTTTAAAATATTGTATTTATTTCTATTTGTTCGGTTAATTTTATATTAAATTATTAAATTTTTTTGTTTGATTTTAAAATTTAATTCTATATTTGTAATTAGGAGGTCTAAATATAATCATTATACCCATTTATTAATGGACAATAGTAATAGTAACATTATTAAATTTTGTTATCATGGTAAATAGTAAATCAAGTAATTAAGGATAAAACTAATATGATAAGTACTATAAGATGAAAACACATTCCCCAAAATTAATTTAAGTGTAATTTTTTTCCATAATCATCAAGGGATATAATTTATTACCTTTTGGTTCCACTTGGATGTTATTTTTCCTTTATAGTATTTTATTTTAAAAAATTTCAACTTGTCACACTCTTGTTTTTAATAACACTGATATTTTAATATGGGGTCATCTAGAGGATATGATTCACTATAAATAATATTTTTAGATAAATAATAAATATAATATACATGGTTACATATCATTAAATTCTAGAAAACAAAAATTTTCCTTAAATTCTTTAACAATGCTAACACAGAAATTATTCAATTAATTAAAAATATAAATATTGATATTAAAATTATTAAATGTAATGTAATTTGAGATATTTATGGTATCCAAAAAGTATCTAAATACCCATGAAATTTTATGATATAATAATTTTTTCAATTTTACTATTTTCATGGTGGTTTTATTGTCAATGTAATGAATAGTATCAAAATTGGCAATAATGATATTTTATGGGATTAATATATTATTAAATTATTTAAAAATAATATATATATATATATATGAGTTATGAAGAAAATATATTTTAAAAATTTCATCCACTATTCATTTATAGTCAATTTTTAATCATTTGGATCTACAATTGTCTTAATATATTTTAATCTTTTCTGAAATTACAAAAGTACCCCCACCTTAGTTGTAAAAGGGTACCTCTTCCCTCACCTTTTACACCACTGGAATTTTTTTTCCTCAACCATACCCCAAAATATTATATTCTAAGATTCTTAAAAAAATATTCTATATGTTATTTTCTTTACAAAATTTAATCCATAGATCCCTTTTAGAGGATAACTAAAGGAGTCATTTTGAGGAAGATGTAATCCCTCTAACCAATCTGTTTCTATTACCACTCTTCACTACATCAACTAATTAAATAATATTTATTTTATAAAGAAGCTTACTTATACTCAATATTGTAAAATTTTATTATTATTATTATGAAAAAACATTATAAATCTTCTTTCCCATCAAATAATAAGTGAATTTATCTCTCGAGTGTGTGTACAAATTAATGCCTCCATGTAGTGATACAATGCAATTTTTATCCCCATCTACTATAAATTGGTATTATGATGGGTATAATTCTTATTTATTTTATTTATAACATAATTAATATTATTAAAATATAATATCATATCTACTGTCTTACATTCCAAACTATTGGAAAAAAATAATGTCACTTGTTCTTATGTGGGAATACTACATCCATGAAGCAATGAAATTCATTTTAAATTACTATTTGATTAATTCAATGGTAACTCTGATTTATATTACAAATATATTAGGCATAAAATATATAATAGTAATTTTCTAAATTTTAATTACTATATACCTTTATTCGATTCTATCCATTAAAAAGATAATTCAATGTTCATGTATACGTATGGCATATCATCACCATGAATTGTGTAATTCATTTTTCAATCCCCACATTATATTAATGATTTTAAATATGTGTATAATGAATATATATTATTATATAACATTATTCAAATTCTATAAATTATAGTATTACATTCAAAGTATATGTACTGGTACTAAAAAACAAAAACATACTTGAAAATTGAAGTAGTTATCACCTAGAGCAGTTATTGTAATAATGAGTTATTAATAAATGGGTGATAAGATGTTATGAATAAAAAAATTTTATTATTATTTATATATGGTTATGTAAAATATTTTTAAGAAAGAAATATTTTCTATACAAGATATTTTAAATAAAATAATAAAAGTTGAGGCTAGAGGTATGTTATTTTCATCATACTTTTATTTCATTGGGACACGAGGCATATAACCTACTTGTTTCTTTTGTGTGGTGTATATAACAACCATGAATATATTTTATAATTATTTTCATGAATATTAAGGTATTTGAAAATACATCTATGTTCCTTTCATTCATTATTTTTATTATTCAAAAGATACCCAAGTGGTAATGTTTTATTTAACAATCTCATCATTATTTAATATTATTTATGTTTTTGTATCCTCTTTGGAATATTTATCTTATATTCCCATGTTATTAATAAAATATCTAGATATATATTTACGAATATCATAAAAAAATTTAAAATCATTTTTACCAATGTATGTTTTTTTACAAAATGGTTTGAAGTGAATCTATTTTCATTTTCTAAATGAAGATCATTCTGAATATTCTGTCAAAAAATATGGAAGGAATGTTTTTTTAACTTTATAAATCATGATAAACATTCCACAAATACATGAATATATAATTTTTTGAAGCTTCATTTAAAATATTACAAGGTTATTATTAACTAAATTTATTCCCATTAGAATTTTTTGGCTACAAATCGATTTCAAAATGGAAGGGATAATATCCTCAAGAATAATTTTATATAATATTTCATAATAATTTCCCATATAACAGAAAATTATTTTTTTTTACATATGTCTTACTATGTCTTTATTCCAATAATAATATAATAAATCTTTCAATGTTTGGATTATTTATATGATTCAATGATATTTATGTAACATGTTATATTTTCTTGAGTAATTCTAGGATAAAATGATTATGAACCCCATTTATTTTCATGGGATATGATATGATGAATGATTTTTGTTATTATTGGAAAAATTTATATTTTTCATGATTTTTTGTGTGGCACCTATATCTCCCACCAATTCATTATGTAAATATTTATAACTAATGAGATAGATATAACTTCTTGGGAATTGAACCTTGTTTGGTAATGGGTTGTATCTACTATGATGGGTTGGAATGTGACCCCAATCATCAACAATGGTCTTTGAAATGACCCTTGACTACTAAGGAAATGATTTCCTATGTTTATGTGTATTCTATAGTTTAATTTCTTATTCCTATGTTATGTTCTTATATCTCATATTCATTTATTATTTTATGACTCATGATCTAACATGAATTATGTCATCACTAAATAGTATGATCATTTATTTTCATTTTATCGTTTTCAAATGATAATATCATGTTCTCATACCTTCTTCCCCTGGTTATGTGTATTAGATATATGACATATCACTTATTTATCCATAGGGATCATTTTAGATCACCCTTATTATTTTCTATTTACTACAATTTATGATATATTATGTTAAATGAATTATTTATAGAATTATTACATATGGATTCTGTCGATGGCCTATTATGAACATAAAAAATCTATGACTAGTGGGGAATAATTTTTTATCATCCTTAACCAGTTATTTAAGAATAAATTTAATTATGTGTTTGTACTAATTATCTAAAACTCTAAACCCAAAATGTTTAATTGAATATGGATGATCCAATACATTAATATTAATTTTAATTGTTTTATGAATAAATGGGCCACATTTATCGGTATGAAATCCTGAAATGTCATTTTTAATTTTTGAATTTAAAATTGATGGTTTCGGGGATGTTATGGTTGATATCATAGAAGGGGTTACATAACATTGGAGATTATGATGGTTTTATAAGAGGTTATATTATGAGTTATATATATCATCATCGGTATATATGTTGGAGGTTGATAGTATTTTAAGAGTCTTAAAAAAGAGAATTTTTTATATTTTATGTTTTAGAATTTTAATGTGGAAAATGATATTTTTGGTGATGTTTAATTTGGCTCTAGTATATGAATCCCATCAGTTTACCATGATGTATTATTTTTGGAATAATTCATTTATATTTTTAGGAAATTTTTTTAAATATATTTATTATCTTCAGGGTTTATATGTTATTCTATTTTGATGTAATTATTGGTTATTAAAATTTTGGATTGAAAAATAAATGGTTTGAGGTATCAAATATGGTTAAAAAACTTCACAAAATCCTTTAGGGATTATATATATAAAAACGAAAACATGAAGGTTGTTTAAAAATCCACCACACTAATTAATGATAAGAGTATTGAGCTAACAAACAAAGGGAAACAAGTGTGAAACTGTTACAAATGGCCTATGTGATGTCTTTGTTAGTGTTACATTGTTTTAAAAAAAACTTCTATATGTAGGATTAATTTCATGTTGGGAGAATGGTTTTTATCATATATAAAACCATGAAATTAGAAATAGATTATTTATTAAGTGATTAATGTTATTTTAGAAGAAGTTTACTATTTTGGGAATCCAACATTCTTATGGTTAAGAAAATATTATTGAATTTTATTTCAGTCATAATTTATGAATTGTCTTTTGGATTCAAATATGACTTTATTGTGGATTTATGGTAATTTGGATAATTTAATTAAATGGTTTGTATATCATGGAGATTATTTTTTTGGGTGTATATATTTTTGGAGATAAATATTAAATTTATATTGGAGGACTGTGTGATCGAATTATTTTTATTTTTTGTGGATAAAATATTATTCTAGATTATTTTTAATAATATGAAGAATTATTGTTTATTTAATGATCTATGTTGATATTTGGGTTTTACTATTGAATTTTTGAGAATCAATTAGTTTTCCCCATACGAAGGATTATTATTTTTTGAATAATCTTATCTAGTGCTAACCATTTTTTTTAATAAAAATAGAAAATAGGGATATATTTTTATTATTTTAAGGATTATGAAATTCATTATAATTTCATTCTAGTGCTTCATACATGAAAATGTAATTATTAATTATCATCATTTGGGGGGAAATATGATTATGTTATGGAAATTGATTAATGGATGTAATTATACTAATAAATTATGAATATTTTCTTATGTTTTAGGAATTACATAGCACTATGAAAAATATCCTGAAATAAAATAAAATTCATATAATTTTCATATTGAGTAATCAATGGAATTTTAACCCATTACGGATTTACAGTAATGTGAGAGTTATCTATCTCATGACCACGATCTATACCACTCTTCATTAGCCTATGGTAGTTATTTTTGTCTTCTATATCCATGTTTTAACATCCAACTTATTATCTCCTAATTATAAGCCTAATATATATTATTTCATTTGATATTTGTACTTTTTTCACTGTTATTATGTAGTGTTGACCCTTTTTACGATGTGAGATTTAAGCTAAGGTAATTAAAATCATAAAACCACTTTCTACTAAGACAAATTTTTAATTGAGAGGTGAAATTTATTAATGGGGGGGGGAATGTAATATCCTAATATATTAAAATAAAATACTATGAACAATTTCATTCTAGATATGCATCATTGAGCTTATATGAATAATGAAATATTATTATGTGACCATCATAACCTAGACATTAAAGATGTGAGTTTGAAAAATACTAACTTATTTATCAGTTAAATATAAAATTACAACTCAAATGAAATATATAGGAAAATTATTATAAACTAATAACATAGGTTTGATTAAAGTTATTTTTTAATCAATAATATATTTCCTCAAACATTGAATTTTGTTCACATTATGAGTGAATATTAAAATTAATTTCTTGATGTTTTTGAATTTATATTTGTAAAATATTATTTCATGTTTTGATTCAATATAACAAAATTTTCCTGGATTTATTTTTTCAATATTTTATGAAAATTATTAATTTTTAATGAATAGTCAAAAATACTAATTTTAAATGAAAATGTATTTTTATTTTAAAGAAATTACAAACTCAAATTATATTTTTTATAATTTTTATGTTTTAATTAATTCCTTGTTTTTGTATATAATTTAATTTTGATATTTTATATGAATTTTATACCTGAATTTATTATAAAATAATTTTACATATAAAAATTAAATTTCTATAAAAAACAAATTGTGTTGAAATTTTTAAATTTAATTAATAATTAATTTATTATTTTTATTGAATTTTTAGAAATTCATTCCATATATAGAATCATGAGGGTAAAATTAATTAAATATACCTCTAACTTTTTGTAAATACGAATATTGACCTTTATAAATTTTGATAGCACGGTAAAGGGTAAATTGGGTAATTACGAGTAAAAATTATATGATAAAGACTATAACATAACTTTAAAAAATTTCCCAATTTTATTTTAGGAGTAATTTCTATCCATAATCATCGATGGATCGAATTTATAACCTTTTGAGGCCATTTTTTGAGATTACGAACTTTATATTTTTTTATTTTATGAAAAGTATATCATGGCACACTCTTGTTTGTAATAACTATAATATTTTAATATAATATTATAATGAGGATAATTTCCACTATAAATATTATTTTGAAATATAAATGAATTATATTTATCATGTTAATTTTTTTTAAATTTTTATGTAAGATGAAATTTCATTAAATTCTCACGCATCGTTGATGTAATAATTATTAAATTAATGAAAAAATAAAATAAAATATATTAAACATATTAAAAATAATATAATTGGATATAATTATGGTAATAAATGATTTATAAATTTAACAAAGACATGTTTATATTATAATAACATAGTTGGATCAAATATGACTTTTTCATTATTTTTTTAAAGTAAAAGTAGATAATAGTATTAAAATTGAAAATAATGATATACTAGGGGATTAAATTTTATTAAATAATTTAAAAAAAATTAAATATGAACAAAGGGAATAATATATAGTAAAAAATTTCATTATATGTTCATTTATTTTTTATTTAGAGGAATTTTTCTATAGAATAATCTTATTATATTGTATTCTTTTTAGAAATTTATAATGTTCCCCAACCTTAATTGTAAATATTCCAGCTGTCTATAACATATTTACTCCAATTTGTGAATTTTACCACAACTATATCATAAAAAATATCTTTTTAACTTCCTTAACCACATTCTAGACGATTCGGTATTCCAGAAAGACCAACCACATATCCCTTTATAGGAGATCTAAAAAACTCATTTTAAAGAAGATGCAATCGTTCAAACTGATCTCATTATTTGTCTCTTCTTATTTATGTCCTATTAATATATAATATTTATATTAATATAAATTTTTATTTATAATCCATATTATAAAATTTAATTATGATTAAGAAAACACCAATATACACCATGTTTCCCATTAAATAAGAAGTGAATGTATCACACGTGTATACATACAACTTTCTGTTTCCGTGTACAGATAAAATTTATTTTTCATCACCATATATTATGAATGTGTATTATTATGGTTTTATATTTTATATATTATTCTCATAACATAAATATTATTATTAAATGATAAAATATTAACTAACTTCTTACCCTCAATACCGTTTGAAAATGATGATGTCGCTTCTGTATACATGTTGAATACTGCCTCTATGAAGTGATGTGATTCATTTTACATTTCTATTTTTAATAAAGTGGTAAAAGGATTTATATTTTGAATATATATGATATAATTTATATATTAATGATTCTATAATGGTCAATATTATTTACATTTCCTTCATTCCATTCTCTAATAGGTGAATACAATGTTCATGCATACGTATGGCATGCCATCTCCTTGAATGGTGTAAAATATGTTTTCTATCACTAATTTCAATAAATATCAGTAAATATGTATATGATAAAAATATATTATTTTTTTACATTAATTATAATTCTTTAAATGATTTGAATATTTTATGTTTATAAGGATCATGAAGGAAAAACGGAAACATTTTTGGAAATCAAAGTAGCTATCACCACGAATATTGATATTTATAATAATTTTTTATTAAATAGTTGAAAAGATGTTATAAATAAATAATAAATTTTATTAAATGATATATTTCTAGTTAATAAATTTATAATAAAACCTCATTTATTATATTGGATATTTTTAAATGATCAATAAATTGTGATACTTGAGGTATGAGATTTTCATCTCACCTTTATTTTTGTAGGGAGCAGGCCTTACCGAGTACTTGTTTCTTTTGTATGTTATATATAATTAATATGAATATAATTTATGATTCTTATCATGAAAATTGATATATTTTAATATCAATTTTCTTCACGGGGTTTACAATTAAGAAGATAACTTCGTGGTAAGGATTTATTTCATAAAATCATCATTATTCTGAATTTTTTATCTTCAAGTATCCATTAGTGAATATATCTATTTCATGACCTTTTTTTACGAACATTTTCTAAAAATATTATTCTTCTACAATTTGTATATTTATTTTTAATGATATTTAAATTTTTTGTATATGTTTTAAAATCAATATTGTTCCCATTTTCAAAATGATGTTATTTACAACATTTATAACAAAAATTTTCTTGGAATATGTTTTTAACTTATAAATCATGATATTATTTTCAAAAAGTCATGAATCCACAGTTATTTTAATATTCCTTGATGCGATTAAAATTTTATTTTAAAATAAATTGTTTTCCTTCATTATTGCACGACATGTAAAAATGATTTCAAAATAAAAATTAAAATTTCCTTAAGAATTATTGCATGTAATATTTCAAAATCATTTTCCATATAATATTAAATTTTATGATTTTACTTATGTTTTAGTATAAATACAATCAAAAAATACCATCCTTAAACTTTCCCTAGATTGTTCAGGATTATGATGGAATGTTATTTATGAATCCTATTTATTTTCCACGGGTTATTTTTTGATAAACTGTTTATGAAAAAAATTTATATTCATGGGTTATGATGTGATGGATGATTTTTTTCATTTGGTACACAAACATATGATTTTAATTATGTGATCAGAGAGACCTATATATCATTAAAATGCATTGGGTAATGATTTATATCTCATTAAATAGACAAGAATGTAACAAGGTTTTATCCCATATTAATAAGTTAATTTTCCACTATGATGGTTTGGGGAGTGATCCCAATCCACTGTGATAGTTGGGATATTTTCAATGAAAAAAATTATATAATATTCTATGATTTTTTAATGTTATAATTTAAATTCTTATTCTTATTTTATTTTCTTATAGCTCATCTTCTTTGATTAATTTTTTGACTCTTGATCTTCCAAGAATTATTCAACCACTAAAGATTATGATATTTTATTTGAATGGTATTAACATCAAATAAAAATATAATATTATAAAACCTTCTTCCCCATGTTATTCTACAGGTATTATTGATATATTACTTATTTACCCTTACATAGCCTTTAAGATCACCCTTATTATATTTTCATTTACCCGGGTAATGGGGAATGATTTTAAAAGAATTATATCTACAGGGATTAAACAGGGATGATTTTTATGACCTGTTGTGAAATATGAAAAATGGGTGTATTGGTAGATAATGTGGATCATTAATATCTTGTTTCTTATGAATCTATGTCGTAATTTTTTTTAGTTTTCAAAAACACTT
Organism: Viscum album; assembly: GCA_963277665.1. NCBI lineage: Eukaryota > Viridiplantae > Streptophyta > Magnoliopsida > Santalales > Viscaceae > Viscum > Viscum album. Next base: position 1,893,841,664 of record OY728156.1, read on the forward strand.
AACCAAAATGTTTATAAGTAATGTAAGTGATCTAATATTTCAATTTCATGTTTTATGTTTTTATAGAATAAATAGGTCACAATTATATATATTCATGCTAGAAATGCAATGTTTTTTAGCATCATAATTGGATGAATCTGTTTCAAGGATATTACAGACACACAACATTGTTATACTTCTATAACACATTATGGAGTAGTGGAAAAAATAAATATATTATTTTATTACTCATATGCTCAATCTATTATATTGAAATGTAATTGGTTTTGTAAATTTAATCAACAATGAACTTATTTTGATAAATTTAGATTTATATTAGTTGATATATATCATTATATTAAAAATAAAAAAATAATATATTATTATATCATTCTAGATAACCATTTTATATAAATGAGTTGTTGAATCATCATTTTGGTGTTGTTGTTATAATAATACATTGAAATACTTTTCTGATGGATTGAATGATATATAAAAATGTAATTCATATTTAAGTGATCATCCATGTATATGGTATAATGATAATAAACATTCAATTTTTAAGGATGATTATTAATACAATGTATTGTGATATTATTACGAAAATTTTCGTAATGTCATTTTACATTCATAATTATTTTTATATTTATTTATTTTATGAAAATCTATATGTATTATAACATATTTATTAGATATTATTATAATATAAATACATCACAAAGAAAATGATTTTTCAAAATAATCAATGAATATGAGATGAATTGATTTTACCCTTAATTACCCATGTGAGTATAAATTATATATATATATATATATATTATATCTTATGATTGAAATATTTTTAGGGATCTACATCATAAGTTTATCCATATACCCCTATAGATTCGATAATTATGTATTGGATGTACACTTATCTAGTTTCATATGACACCACCATGTTTCACATGTGTTATTTATTATATAGTTTTTTATATTTTGAATTTTATGAATTTTATTTGGAATAATAATTTTATAATGCTGAAAATTTTCTATGACACATAGATACTGCAATGTTCTTATATAAATACAAGTAACTATGAAAAAAATTGTTATACAGTGATAGAATTATTCCATTAATGATGTATGGTTGGAACACGATTAGGCATAAATATTCAGACTCGCCTTATGTATAGTTTTATCATAGTAGTAGCTATTCATATTCCATTTAAATATGGAATAATATGTTGATTAGACTTATTCATAGTAATTATATTATATACATGGATCTCAATTTTACAATGATTTAGAGAAACCATACACCATCACCAAATAAGGGGTGATTTCTCTTATGTTTTTTTCTACTATACAGAATTATATAGGATAACAATGTGTCTTACATCTGATAAATTTCAATTCCATATGCATGGTTGGAACAAGGATTGATAAATTATACATCCAAACCATGTGCGATACCCATAATTGGAATTTTTAGGTTTAATTTAATTCCTCAAATCATTTTATCAATAACTACCCTTCATTCCCCCTTATTTATATTAACTAAAACTAGGATTTACCTTTTTGATTCCTCTACCTCATCTTTAGGGTTTTAATTCGCTTGCCTCATGATTTTAATGTGGGTCTAAAAGTCAAACCCCAAATTTCCCATCAAATTTTTCCCCACTCCATCATAGTTTTGTTTACACTTGGTTTCTTTTTTTACCTTCAAACTAAAAATAAATTTAAGTTGATCCCTGGGATTGGGCCAGTCTAATCAGGGATTTTTTAGATTTATAGGGATTAAAAAAGTTATTTCCTTTCATAGTACATAAACATTCCCTAAAATTTATATTCGAAGTTGGTATTACTATAAATTACATTTAATTTACAAACCATGTGATTATTTAAATATATAAATTCATTCTCAATAAATTTATACTAGTACGTGATATTTTTTATGGGATTTAATGATGTTTCTAAAGTTTATAAAAATTTAATGAATAGATTTTATATATTTTCCAATCTCTAAATATTTAATCACATTTTTATGAATGGAAACCATTAGAATAATTTCCTATGTTTCAATTATCATATGAATTTCATGATGAAATAAGTGTTTTTAATGTTATTGATTTTTAAAGAGGGAAACCCTAGTTTTTAAATGGTTCCATCCAAATTAATGGGGGTAAGTGTTAACCTTAATAAATTATCCTTATTATTGGGTTTTCATTAATTATGTTTAATATTGGGTTTTGTAAACTCTACTGAGTTACACGTGTTTCAAATTTTTTTTCATTCAATGTTTGGTTTCAATTTTTTAAATAAAAATTGGATTCAAAATAATGGTTTTAAAATAATATATAAATATTTGTTATCGAAATAAGTTCTAAATCAAAAATTTCAATCTTAAAAGTGCAATTGTTTTTTTAAATTACAACATGATATTTTGAAGTGGTTTTTCATTTTTCAATGGGGAGATTACAATATTTTTTCCATAAAAATTCTCATAAAAACATATTTTTTAAATTTTGTTAAAACTAGAGTTTACAAAATGTACTATAGAAATAAAATTTCTAAAACACATTGGTAAAATCCAACAGGTCATGTTTAGCTAAAAATATACATAGAAACTATTGTATGTATGTAGTAAATTCATTTTTATAATATTTATTGAGTTACATTTAGATATTTTGTCAGTTCTTATTTTTCAAATAATTGATTTTTGGAAGTATAGCTGACCTCATGCTTCAGGTTGATGATCTTATAGTGTCTTATATTGATGGATAATATCAGTATTTTTATACTATCCAACATGGGTAACCTCTTATACTTTTGATTTCCTTTCTATTGGTACTTGAATTTTATTCTATATGATGGTGGATTTTTTCAAACTGATTTTTATTATTTATATTAATTATGCTAGGTATAATTTATTCTATTATTTATAATAATTTTTTTATATTCATAGAAATATTAATTATAGATGAAATATGATTGATTCTTGATAAAGATACACACCATATTAATTTTTATTTAATGGTGAAACCATTCCTGCTATCCTTTATTTGATACTTATGTTCTTTTCACTGACCCATGGTGATAAGGCACATGCTTCCACTCATGTGACAGATTAGTTTCACTGATCTACTAGGTTGACCCAATTTGTTTTGTTACATTTCAGGAAAAAGTTTGTAATATTATTTTTTAATAAGAAGTTTATAATATTATATAAATCAATGTCATATCATCATTATTTACAATGAGAAATATCTATTCCATCAGCACTCCCCTTAGTAACCATATCCATTGATTGATACCTCATTTTACCTTTTATAATATAATCTATGGTTATTATGACCTACAAGTTCTACCCCATCACTCATACTCTCTATTATTTCAATAATTTCACATGGTATTAAGGTTCCAATGGCATAAATGATCTTGGGGATACTCATCATCCTACAAATATATAGGTGGATCATCCTCATAATTTCGGTAAATGGAATTTCTTATAAAAATATCAATAATTTTTATTCAATGATATTTATTACTAGTATGTTATAATTTTTATGTGGTTCTAAAGCTTCTTGTAATACTAGAAACCATTATTATATGTGGATGGGTTTAATCTATAATCAATATACATAGGTCATAGTGGAATGTAAAAGTCATCGGGATATTATTGGTGAAAATTGGAATATATTCAAATGTTTCATTGACACATTATATAGATATTATGATATCATTTCCATAAACCTTGTCTCGTGTTATAATATTTATTTTATAATAAAATATGATTAAAGAAAAGTTTTTTTTCGTATTTATATTTATTTATTTTTTTAGTTTAATTATTACATGTTGTAATATATAATCAATTATTTAATTCATAAAATGACATTAAAATTTTTACTCATGTTGAAAATTTATGGGAATATTCTTTTATGAAGGTATGTGACCATTTGAAGTTGTATAGATATGATTCATATAATGGATTTAAATACCCTTGGACTTAAACACCTTGTACAACCAATGTAATGTTTCTACAAAACCCTAGTCATGACTCCACACATGCCCATGTTTCCCAAGTAGCATAGGTGGACTGATGATATAAGGTAGTGAGATTGTACCATTTGTAACATCAAGTAAAATAAAAAAACCAATCACTAAATTAATAATGTATTGTAGTACCAAAATTCTTTATATTGGGAATCATAGTGTTATACCTAAATAAAAAATGACATATAGGAATAAATTTTCATATAGTAATAGATTAGAAACATGATCTCCAAACAAGTATGTAAATAAGAAATATCTTATTACTAAAAATTCAAAAAAGGAGAAATTTTGACTTTGGACTCAACATCACCTTGTAATAACATCACTATCCCCGTTAATACACACCCTCACTTTCCTTTTAATTTTTATCATTCTGAAATTTCATTCAAAACATTGATTTTTCTTGTCACCCAATGTTCACAAATTGGGTGTGAGTATAAAACTCTATAGGCCACCACCAATTGTATCCCCAATAGAATCCATTATATATATATTTATGTGTGTGGGTAAATAGATAATATAAAATTATTATTATTAGTTAAAAATTTTGAGTCAATAAAGTTTACTTTTGACTTTTCCATTCCTATATGTTTTCAAAATCACAAACATGCTATATTAAGGAATTTTTTAGTTTCCCTAAGAACTATCTTAATAAAAAAAATTTCCTTCCCCAATATAATTTATCCACACATATTTTTCCATTATTCTTTTTATAGATTATCGAAATCTAACTCATTTTATTCTTATGTCTAATATTCAGTTTCCAATATAAAACCTTCAAATCCTATAAATTATTAAATATAGAGTATTCTATTTTTAGGGTTGGAATTTAGACTCTGAATTCTATTAAATTTAGACCTTATATTCACTAAAATTAAAACTCTAGATTATCTGCAATTCAGTCTCTAAATTCTCTAAAATTCAGACTCTGAATTCTCCAAAATTTAGACTCTAAATTCCTTAAAATTCAAACTCTGAATTATCTGAGATTCAGACTCAGAATTCCTCAGAATTCAGACTCTAAATTACTCAGAATTCAGACTCTTAATTCCTACGAAATCCTATTCTGAATTCCTCAGAAATCTAATTCTGAAATCCTTGAAATTCAGAATCTGAATTCCTTATAATTTTCACTCTAAATTCGTAATCCTAATTCCTCCAAAATCAGACTCCGAATTCCTTTTAATTTTTACCCTGAATTCAGACTCTGAATTCCTCATAATTTAGACTTTGAATTACTTAGAATTTTGAATCATATTTCCATAGAATTAAGGCACCAAAATCTTTAGAATTAAGGTTTTGAAATCTTTGAAAATTTTAATCTTAATATCCAGGAGTTATAGTCTCTGAAAGGTTATTTTTTTACATTTAGAACATTATTTTTCCTTAGACTCTGAAAATTTATATTTGGTTATGTAACCATATTTTTATTATAGTTGTTATATTTATGAAACAATGCCATTAATTCTGTTTCTAACTAACCATTTATTGAGTGAAACGTGTACAATTCCACATGAAATTCAAGGAAATGTATGATTGTTGGAGGAGGGAGCCAACCAATGGAAATGTACCACTAAATAGGAACTCATTTTAATGATCTCATAATAGAACAAGACCACCGTATTATCTAGAGATTAAATGTTACTGAAGTGATTTCTAGAGAGATATACTCTCATTTATTGTACATATTGAATATCTTGTTTAGATAGCTTCATCTGGCTCCTATTAATTCTATGTATAATATAAGGCTTTTGGTGATAGGAAGATAGAGGTTCCAACTACCTTATTGTTCGAGGACTTATGTGGATAAAAAGACAGAGCTTCCAACTACCTTAAAGATCGAGGGCTTGCAAGGATATAAAGACAGATTCTAATATTTCTATCATGGGATTACCCTACTGTGGGTAAAACATACATTCTTGAAAGTATAAATCAAGGGATCTTTATCCAAGGTTGTTTCATACCCTTATCATGAAGTTAAAAGATTTCATACTTGTTACTTGTTTTCTTTCAAGTTTAATTCCACTTTATTTTGATAATGGAAGAAAGTATAACCTTCTTGTAATTTCTTGTACTTTTTTATACTCTGGTAACTGAGATTCTATATGCATTAAGGTAGAATCTTTTTCTGTAACGTCCCAGACCCGGCCAGCCACCCGAACGGTGCTGAACGGGTCGGGTGTTACTACCTTAAGCGCACCTCCCCGAATGCCAAATGTTGCCGACTAGCAGCGAGGGTATGAATAGGTATAGTGGGGAGGCTATACCCTCTTGTAGGATCATATTAAGGGTACAAGTATGAGTATAATAGTAAAGATACAGCGGAAAGTAATACTCAACATACTCAAACCAGACCCGCATAGCAGATCACATACAATAACAATATATAGCGGAAGCAATATAGGAGAAAACTACAGTGGAAATAAACACAACAGCATGCTGATAACATGTAACTACTGCTGAACAGTTAAACATGCATCCAAGGCAGGACATACACAACTGAATATATATAAAAAAAGGCGCCAATGGATAACCAACAGTAGCTACAACAAGCATGCCAATACAGAAAGTAAACAAAACAAAGTAAACCTAGAAAGGCACTACCTCAAGGTCCATACCATCTACATCCAATAACTAACGCAGCCCAGCTCCTGAAGATGGCCTCTTTCCTACACCCAAATCCATAATGTCAACACGCATCCCAAAGGGCACGTGTAGGGTGTGAGACAAATCTCAGTAGGATACCAACCAACGGTGCATACCAAATATATGTGTTTAAGTAGTCATTAATTTTAAAGGGAAGCAATAAACAGTATGATGCACAATTAAACACAAACTCCACTGGTTCTCAACAGCCACCATGGAGCGTCACCTACTTCGACCAATGCCCGAATCTCTGTCGTGTAACCCGGCACCACGTGCCACCTGACACCTCGGGTCTCAAGTACCGACGTCCCGAAGGCACGCCCATTCCCTGAAGGCTCCTCACCTCCCCCGTGGCTTTCTTCGACAAGAACCCCTAACCAAAATACCTAACCACAACTACGGGGGCCTCTATCCACACGAATGGTCAAAACCACCTCATCACAGAGTATCTCTTTGTGCACACTAATCAAAGTCCCGGTGAGCGGTAATCACCCAAAATAGTCCTAAGCCACCAAAACATCTGACACCTCGTGTCCCTGTGACCATGTCACTCAAGTCCGATGGCATCTCCACCCTAGTATCTCAGGCCATGCCCAACCTGAGAGTCGTACTACCTCAAACCAACATCCATGATGCCCAATCCCATTTTCAAAACCAACCAAAGTAATCCGGGCAAAGCCCCAACCTGTGATCAGCATCAGTCAAGCGTAATCGGGAAAAGCCCAACACAACCCAAAAAGGGTCCAACAGATGCAGTTCAACAATTGCATATATAACATATTTAACCAGAAAACATAACCAGGAAAAACCAACTAAACAGTCGAATTGCACTATACCAGGTGTTGTCCCATACCAACACAGTGGTCTTAAAAGCCTCCAACCATTATAACAGGATAAAATAATTTAAACTAACAGTTTAACACAATAATATTGCAATTAAAACCATCTTGATGTTCCCTGACCAAAATGCCCCGATGAGCCATGGCCCATCACCCGACCCCGCTCACACAAAACTGGTAACCGGGCATACCCAAGGCCATCCCAGAGGTCCCCTTCAAAATTTAGTATGCAAAAGCAGATAAAACGGGTCCCGCTCAAAAATACTCAAAAATGCACCGAAGCCACGTCACACAAACAACCACGAAAACACAAAATGAGGTATGCACCACCTACCTGAGACTCACACGATGCTACTCTTCAGGTAACACCTGCCAATTCGGTCTAAAACGCGGTAAATATACAAAAGATTTAAAACCGCTCAATGGTCTATAACTCGTTCAAGAAATAAATTCAAACAAAACGGCCAAAAAGGAATCGAGGCCTTACCAAGGGGGTTCCAACGCATCCAACCGATATCGGATCATAGTTCGGACGAAGAACCGGGAAGAAAGTTAAAATTCGGCCGATTTGGGGCGGAGGATGGTGTGTTCTGCCTCAAAACGAGGCTACTGTCCATTTTAAGAAAAAAAAGTACACGGCGTGTACTTTGGGACTACACGCCGTGTATAGTTCATTTAACTGTTCATAAGGCATAAAGGTTCCGCCGACATACTTTCCGAGCCTGCCGACATGACTACACGGCATGTACCTAGGGGTACACGGCGTGTACTTGGTTCATCTTCCCTTCCTCGCCGTCGGACTCACACTCCATGTATATTCCTCATACACGGCCAGACTACACGGCGTGTCCAATGGGGACACGGCGTGTTCCTGGTTCTACCCGGCCAACGGCCTACACGCCATTTATGGCTTCACACGGTCGTAGGTCTACACGGCGTGTTAAAAACTACACACCGTGTAGTAATAAAATTCTACACGGTCACTGCATGACATGTAATCGGCAAGCACACTCTCAGTCACTCGCCTACACACACACGGCGTGTACTTAGAGTACACGACGTGTAGTCTGGAAAATTCTAGAAACTTCCCATTAAATCTAGTTTCCTCTAAAACCTGTCAAAAATTTAAATAGGGTCGGGATTTTGACCCATTCCAAAAACCCGGGTTCTAACATTTTCATTGTAATCTTTTCTTATGTTTAATTTCTAGAACCATATTTTTGAAAACTAGAATTATTGTAGAACAAAAATAGGCCTTGTGAATATAACTTCTTTAACTTTATTAAACATATTTCTTTTTATGATTAAAAACGATAGTTTTTAAACTTATAATTCACCCACTTTTTGTAATTGAGCATCTAAAATCATATTTCTATACTAAAAATAGTAGGTAAATAATCTAAAACCAACAATATTACTTGAATAAATATTTACTAAAATTAAATTAATCATCGATGTTTACAATACTTCTCAAAAGAAATTAAGTATACACCTGTATCGTTAGTTTCCCAAATTATAACTCTTTCCCCATGGAATACAACCATACATGATTCAATGCAAGATCAAAATTAATTAAGGGTTAATAAATCCACATTTTAAAAATAATAGGGAAAATTCACATTCACAAGAAAATGGTTACTCAGTCACACCATAATCTCAATTATCATTCCATTAATGTTGGATTTCTCAACTATAGAATTAACACTTGTCAATGTTTTTGTTAATCACAGACCATGAGAAAATATTTCCTCCAAACACCTGATAAAATATGCCATGAATTTTGTTCAAATGAAGGATAAACAAATGAATACTAACATACAAATATATGGGTTATAAAATCACAACATAGATTTTATTACTTCCAAAAATATTAGTAAAATTCTTCAGATGTACTTAATGATTTCTAAAAATTATCCACCAATTATTATTCTTACAAAACCAAATATGATAAAAAAAATATTCCTATGAACATCCTCTAGGAATCATTTTTTCAAAATTTCACAATATTTTAATCTAAAACCTTATTCTATGGTAATGATCATGAGTTTAAAACCCCCTATCGGTAACACCCCTATCATATTAATCATAAAATTCAAAGATAAATGTGACCAATAGTCGATAATCATCAAATCCTCTCCATGGATGGTAATGTAGTGTCTCATCCAGATAAAATGAAACCCCACAATTGAATACAAAACAATATGAATAATTTATAGTCATTCATTGAGTTAAAATGATGGACACTATCAATTATAATAATTGAGGATAGTGTTTGATCAATAATCTAATAGAATCAAGATCCCTCAAGTCAAATAAATTGAATGTCAAATGGCTCACACTATAATTTATAATCATGAGTGTTTGAGAAGAAGAAAAAAATTCCAAAAAATTTATTTGTTTCTACATTTTATGACAAAAATGGTTAAAACATGATTTTTTTATTTCTAAACATAACAATGGTACTATAAGTTTGGAAAATATGAAATTTTGAGATTTCCACCAGATCTTGATGAAGACCCTAATAGAATGGGGCATGGGAGACATGTAACATTGAGAGGGGTTTCTTATTTCGCAGTTACCTCAATCGAGATCATGTTTGAGGAAATGGATCATAGATGAATTTTCGGGTTATTTCATGGAACATAATGGAATTATAGGTTTAGGAACATGGTTCTTAGGGATTTTTACTTAGATATGAATGATGTGGTCTTATGAGTATGAACATTATATTGGTTATGTGATTAAGATATGGGGATATAAAGGATGTATGAGGTGGTAAAAAATATTTTGGGGACACAGAAATGATATTTCTTCTATTATGAAAATATTTATGTGGATTATGGTGAGCCTCATATATGATGAATATGACAATCCTAGAAAATTTATCGTAAGGGACAAGAGATGGTGCTTGTATATACATGGCATAGGTGTGCATATATGTATATATGGGTATTGGGAGATCATTATTTCCTAATACTAGATCTTGGGGATGGATTAGATTTGTGTGATTGGTGAAATAATAGTGGAATGTCATAAATATAACTGATTGGAAAAACAATTCATTCTATACTAGTTCTCACAGAGAGTGTGAAGACCTATGTAATGAGGAAAGAACTTTTTTCTTTAGTTGAGTATTGGGAGCAAGATTATGGGTTAAATTCCCACTTATGTTGGAAGTTCTTAGGTGTTTGTTCAAGCAAGAAATGGTCTAGTTATACCATGGGCATCACCACAGGTGTAAAATGTAAATGTATTAGAAAATCATGAATATCACTGGGATTTTGGATTCATTATGGAATTATCGTAATTTTTTGGTCTCATAATGTCTATGTTATAGAGTTTTTCACAACCATTTTTCAAATTGAGGTACTAATTCAATCCTTTCAAATGTGATTGATAGTTATGGTTACCATTAAGATTTACATTCATTGTTAAGAAGGCTAAAACTATTATAATCATCTATATAGTGAATCATAAAGTATTTTATATAGTTACACATTTTTTTTGGTGTCATCATAATTATAGCAAGTGGGTGTTATGGTTTAGATAATTCATTGGATTCCAGTGACCAATGTGGTTCCTGAGAAATGCACTAGGAGACTTTTTCGAGATGAGATGTTTTATGGTGGGGTGGTTGTAACACCCCTCACATTTTTATAGTAGATAAATTAGATAATTATGGGTTCCAATATGTTTAGATCAAATGATTATTTGAATTTTTGGTTTCGATTGGGAAATGGTATTGGTGGAAATTTTTTAAATAGACAAGAGGATGTATTCGAGATGATTTTTGAAAGGAAACAGTTTAAATATAGATTTTATGTGTTGGAAAATACAACCATAATTGAAGGTTTTTGAAGAAAGCCATCAGAACCTCGGTGGAGGCCACCTAAATTTTGATACCAATTATCGTGGTCATAAGACATCCCGCCATGGGGTCAGTGGGGGCCTTCAGAATTCCAATGGAAATAAAAATTCGAAGGATTATCTAACAATGATATATCAGGTAGTGTAGTTGTGGTGTCCCTTTAAATTGTCCACTGGTAGACCATGGGACACTCAAGAATTTTTTTGAATGTGAATTTTTTTTAAATTTCCCAATTTTTAAATTGGGATCCTATAATGTCTTCCTTGATTTTTACTAATGCATGGAGATGGAAGGTTTCCTACCCCCTCTCTCTTCCTCATAACATTCCCCCATCACCATAGGTGATTGGGAAGAGTTTTTTGTCGATATGGGGGGGGGGGGGGTTCCCTATCCCATTACATCTCCTCTCCTCTATCTTTCCTCCCATAAAAATCCAACAAACCTGTTTAGGTCTTTATGTTAATTCCAATAGTCCCCCGTGGAATTATGGTATTATGACATAGCATTTATATTTATTTGATATAGGAATCTATAAAGATGTGTGCTATATATACCCAATATAAACATTTAATTTTTATTCAGTCTCTCTTAAGAAATTAAAAATATATTTCATAAATAACTATAATAACATCCTAGGGAAAGATAGGTTTAGTTTCTTTGGAGGTCAGCTACAAAATAAGATCATTTTATAGTAATTGTTGTCATATATTCTTATTTTCATCATTATATACCATATTTTATACATTTCATTAGTAAAAATATTTCTAAAACCCTGGGGAATGAAATAAATGTGTGATCATAAACACTCTGTAAGGGTACAATAAGCATTCCACAATGGATGAGTTTATCTAAAACATGATTTCAAAAGAAATAACATATCATCATTTGTGATATTAACTAAAATACATGTTGTTTAAAGTAAATGGAATAATAATTTAATTCCAAAAAATTATAATATGTAAATGTTACACCCCAAGCTTCCATGGTATGCTTCTCTTTGAATAATACAATAGCGTGGGTTGTACGCAACTTCATGTTCTAATACACACCACAACCAATAAAACTAGCCATTAGGAATAGTAATATCCAATTTTTTAAATTTTATAAATTTTATCATTCAAAATGGTCTTCATTTTTGGATTCAGAATATTGAAATCAGATTAGGGTGAATTTTTGGTATTTTTTTGAAAACATTCAATTTTTGATGGATAGTTAAAAAACACTGAGTTATAGTTTAAAACCGAATTTTTATTTAAATAATTATTTATTTTATTTAAATTTAATTAATGCAAAAATATATACACAATACTTATATATGTTCAATGTAATTCATTGAAGTTATTATAGAATAATTTTAGATATATAAATATATTATTAAACTTTTCACCATCTTTTACCCGTCTTCTAAGAGAATTTTTAAAATCACATAAAACGTAATTTTACCACTTTTGTGAGTGGAATTTTGAAAATTTATAGACATGGTTAATATCAAGGAGTAGAATGTGGTTCAATGAGATAAAATAAATTTTGTTGAATAGTAACTTCTTACTTTTATTTACCACGGTTTAATGTAAATAGGGCAATTAAGGGTTAAAATGATATTAATATTACCCTAACACATGTCTTAATTCTAATGGACAAGTGTATCTCGACCAAAAAAAACCTTAGGAATAAAATATTATGTTTTAGGTCCACATTGATTAGATTAGGACATTTATTATTATTTAATTCAAAGAAGATTTCAAAGAGTTAAAATCAATGCTTAATGAATAAAACATTTTTAATATAATGTTATACATAATATAAATTTGATTATAAATATTAATTATAAAGATAAAAATATTTCCTATATATTATTATTTTATTTATAATTTTTATACATTAAATATTTTAATTTATTTGTGACACAATGATGATGCATTAATAATAGTATTAATGAATGATTAATATAATTGATATTATAAATACACAAATAAATGTAATTTGATAATTTTTATGAATTAAAATAATTTTCATGGTTAATATGAAAAATTAGGATTGGTAATATAAAATGTTTTCGAAGTAATAATGCTTTTAATGAGTTTTTCAAAAAAAATACCCAATAGTGTCAAAATTGACAAAAAAGAGTTTCTAAAACATATATTATATTATTAATTGATATTCTTTTTCTAAAAATCTTAGGCTTGTCCAAAGGACGTATATAATGATAGGTGTATCATTAATCGACTACTTGGGGGTCTATTTGATGTTCAATGTATGTTTCTTAACCATATAATATAAAAATACAAAGAGATATGGTAAATGTCAAACTAATTAACTAAGAGTTAAAACTAAAAGATAAGGTTAATAATGTGACCCAAACCTGTCTAAAACCTTTTTGATGAGTTAATTTCTACCCATACCCACCTCAACCTCGAAATAAAACAATTTTGAGCCATTATAAAAAGAATATTAAATTATTATAAAATAATATTTTATGATTTTCTTATGGATCCCCTCACCCCTATTATAAAAGGGAACTCCACCTTCACTCTAATTCACACCTTTTAAGCCATTTTTCTCTACCAAAACCTGCCCAAATACCATCCCAACTATCCTCAATTCATCATAGAGGCCTTTTTTAATCCGAAAGCCAACCTAGGGAGCCCTTTTGATCAAATCAAAAGGAATAACCTGAAGAAGAGGTAATGATTTCACCACCCTCATTCATGTTCCTTTCTTCTTCTACTTCCTTTTTCTTTGCTTTTTCCATTCTAAAACAATAACCCCAATAACTTATATATAATGTGATGCTATTATAATTTTGGTACAACCAAATTCATTATTCTATCCACCCTTTGAATGACATGTCACCATACGTGTGTACGTACGGCTTACTGTCTTCACATCATGGTGTAGTTGTTATTCAACACATTATTATTTGGATGGGTACAATAATGTTGTGTATTTGATGTAAATAATAAATATAACATGATAATTATTCTTTATATATGATATAACATCCAATTATATATTATTTTAATATCAAAAGTCTGATATTTTCGCTCGTGCGTACGTACGGATTTCGGACTCCACGACGCCACGAGATTCATTTCCAAGTTCACCATTAATCAATGATTAAAAAAAATATTACTAATAATTATTTAATATATTACATAATAATTATATTACAGATATATAAATATATATATATATAAGTATTTATGTACTTACATATATTATATTCACTTACTTCTGTTCAATACTATATGAAAACGGAAACAGCGTTTATGCGTACGTACGGACTATCGTCTGCATAAACGGTGTTTTCCATTTTATATATACGTCTATTATACATATTTATATTCTAAATATATATGATATATTAATCATGTTATATATTTTGAATTATTTAAATTATGACCTATGTTATACAATCAAGAGTAACAAGTTAAACCACGTACGATAAAGAAAGTGATTGTTGCTCAAAATATTAATATAACATGGAAATTATTATTAAATGGATTGTATAAAGTAATAAATGAATATTTATGATATAATAAATAATAATATGGTTCTGGTATAATTTAATAACAGACTATAGTCTTCATACAGGAGGTTAAACATACCCTCGACTAAAATAACGTGCATGGTAAGGGGTTTTCATCTCACTCCTTATTCTAGTGAGATTCATGCCATATTGTCACTATTACCTTTTGTGTGGTGTATGTACTGCCCATAACTATATTCATTGTGTAATACACTTTAATTAATGTGTATTTACATATTCATTGTTTGATACTTCTTTCATGTGGTGTATGTTTCATATGTTTCCAAATTGGTAAGGGTTTATTTTACAATCTCATTATTATCTAAGGATGTTTCTACATACGTATTTACTGAGACATTTTTTTCATCCACGACTATTTTTAATAAATATGATTTCAAATTGAATATTATAAGGATTTTTGAATGGTACACTTTATGAAGATCATAATTTTAGATGTTATAAAGATTTATCTTTCTAAATCTTTTTAATTACTGTTCATGTTATCAAAATGATTTTATGGATTTATTTATATGGACATGAATGTTTTGAAATGATAATTCTTTTCAAAATTTTCAAAGTTTTATGGAACACTTTGATTCAAAAATTTCTTTTAAATTACATTCTTTATAAATGTGTGACTTTTAAATGATTTTACAAAAATTATATTTCTCTCAAAATGTTTTACTCATCATTTTCAACTATGTGGGCATTCTTTACTAGATATTATTTTTGATTGAGTTTGATTAATTATAATACAATCTTCCATATTTTATTGAATGAGTTATGATATGTTTTACTGTGGATGTTATATATTTATTCCATTCATGGTTTATGGTTAATGTATTGACATTTTGTATCCTAGTTTTAATACGGATGTTTATGTTATGTTTTATCTTTTTCATATGAGGAATGTAGTGGACATAGTAAGTGGCGGGTGGAGCCCACTATAGCTCTTCGATGCAAAAGTCGGTCTCATGAGACAAAATAGTTTCTTGGCACAAGGCCATGACAAAAAATTTATTTGTAGTCTTGGCATGAGGCCTTGACTATGAGGTAATGATGTCCAGTATTAGGCATTCCCTCATTGTGAAATTAGTTATTACATGTGATTATTCAACTAGTAGAATATCCATGTGCATGTTTATATGGTAATGTTTCATTTATTTTTAACATATTATCTTAAATTTTATGTTTAAAAGGATTTTGTTTTTATTACACATCTTCCCTTAAATGTTTATAGCTACCACTAAATTATTTACCCTTACTGGGCATCTGAGATCTCCCCTTTATTATGTTTTATTTTCCAATCATTTGAAGAAGTGTATTATGATTGATATTCATGGTTAAGATAAATGGAAAAACAGAATTCATAATGAACTATCTATGCTTTGTTTTATGCTTCAAATTTTAATGTAAAGTTAATTTATGTAATATATTTTCCAATACTGCTAAACTAATTGGTCCTTCAGGACTTGATTCTTTGCAATCGTGTCAATGTATTAAAACAATGCACCGGATCTGGGTAACTGGGGTCGGGGCCTTACAGTTGGTATCATAGGAAGTTTATCAATAACCATTGAAACTAGATTTAGATAAACTCTAATTAGTGCACATTACCCTAAGATAGACATTGAGGATTATTATCGAAGAACATCCTAGAATTTTGGTATTGTGGAGATTTTTTGAGTTTTCCAATAAATTAATCCCTATCTAGAAATGAGCAGGTTTAGGATGCTCTGGAACAGATGTACCTAGGGGTAAAAATGAAAACACCACTTTGAGCTAGACTCGAACGGGAACTGGTGCACGACAACAGGCGTTGCTGCACTCTTGGTTAGGACACTCCCAAGGGATATGCTTAGGATAATTATCATTTTTATTACAAAACACAATGAAGGGTTTATTTTTATATATCTCCTCAAAGAAAACCTTTATAGGATTATGGATTATATCCATAAATGGTTCAATTTACGTTAGGTATTTTACATGTTTGGAATTATGAATTGTGATTATTAAACTAACATAGTGTATTCCATTGTTTAGAAATGGTGCCCAGTATAAGGAATAATCCAGCAATACGTATGATCCAAAGAGTAAAAAGGGTTATATAATTCATGGTATTAAGCCATAATTTAGAAGGGAAATAGTCTCCCATGTATTCTCAACATATAAAGAAATAATATCATATGTTATTAAGATAAGTAATGAATTATCTAAGTCATATGGCTTTGAAGGGAAGCAAGAGAAGAAAAGAATGGTAGAGAGAAAGACGGATTAAGGGAATTAGGGAAAGAAGGATTTTTCCAAATGTGATAAATGTGGAAATAATCAACTTGGAAAATGTTTTAAATAAATGGATGTTTTTTTAAGTATGGACAAAAAGGACACCAAGTACATTATTTCATCTATAAGAAAAGGTTTTCAAATGTAAACTGGTTCATCTGAAAGGTGTTGAGACACTACGCAAATCAATGTTTTGGTTATAAGATTATACCCCAAATGATGTTATTCGATAATAATCATGTTATAATACTACCTAAGATGAAGATGAATGACTAGTGTTCTTGTAATGTTATGATAGAGTTATTTCATTTTAGTGTTGTATCTACATTATACAGGTTATATGAATTAAGAAGATAAATAAGGATTGTACTGCAGTACTATTTTATTGAGGATTTGAAATTTTAGTGAGCTACACTTTTGGTAAAATATATTTTGAAGGAACGATATTCCTTAATATGGTCCTGATAATGAGGTAGTGGTTTTAGAATAAGAGATGGTTGATTTGAATAAACTAAATAGGATTTTCTGACTACCTTGAAACTGATTAATGGTTTTTCATTTTTGGAGTTTACAAAAATTTTGGATAGAAGGAGTATATCCAGTATTCTATAAGGAATAAGGGATCATGAATGTAATCAATAAAGTTTTACAGTATTTAAGAATGTTACCATCTTTTAAAATAATACATGATGAAGGAGTTCACATGATATTACGTGGAAAAATGGATCTTTATTGTGTTTAACAACCACATAAATTTTGGACTGTGAGTTTGGATAGATTTGTTTTGGATATGTCTAATGGATGGAATGTATTAAGATACTATTGTTAAGGTTATTTTTTGATTTTTATAAAATGCTCAAAATGCAGACCGTGTGACAACCTGTCGTATCGGACAATGCTGGGGGAATCAAACCCACATCGATAGTGATATTGGGATTTATCACCTACCACTAGACTATGTGAAGTTCATGGATGGTATAATGTAGTTTCTTTTTTTTAAATAGTCTGATATGTGAATTATAAATTCATTATATTGTGAACCTAATACGATTAGGAGAAATAGATTATTTTTGAGTTTTGAGTGAAAGATGAGTTTGTGGTAGAAATTTATAAATGGATAAAACTATAAGTATAATGTAAGTATATCTTGTTATGATCTTATCCAATCTCATAAATAAATTCCTCAACATTATGAAATGGAACTTAGAACAGAAACGTTGTCCTAGATGGTACCTAAGATGATCACAAATTTTTGGCTTTGTGAAGGTTGGAATTTTCATAACCATGTTCTCTACCACTCTCAATCAGATATTGATGGTTAGATTTCCCTTCCATATCCATGTTTTCCTACAAGGAACCCTAGTATGTGTTATTTTCAATAACCTTCATACTTTCCACTCATTATTTTAAATATAGGCCTCATTAATCCATTAATTTCGATATGGGATTTCAGCTAAGATATTTTGAAATATCAACCACAATTTTCCAATACCGAGCATAAATTGTGAGGATGAAATTTATTGAAGGAGGGGAGAATGTAACACCCCAAGCTTCCATGGTACGCTTCTCTTTGAATAATATAGTACTGTGTGTTGTACACAACATTGAGTTATAACACACACCACAACCAATCAAACTAACAATTATGAATATAAATACCCACTTTTTGAAATTTTATAAATTTTATCATTCAAAATGGAGTTCATTTTTGGATTTGAAATATCAAAATTAGCTAAAGTTGAATATTTGGTATTTTTCTGAAAACTTTCAATTTTTGATGAATAGTTAAAAAACAATGCTTTTTAGTTTGAAACCGAATTTTTATTTAAATAATTATTAATTTTATTTAAATTTAATTAAGGTCAAAATAGATACATAATACCTATATATGTTCATTTAAATTTATTGGAGTTAGTTTAGAATAATATTAGATATATAAAAATTTTATTGAACTTTTCACCATCTTTTACCCATCTCCTAATAGAATTTGCAAATTTACATAAAACATAATTTTACCTATTCGTTGAGTGGAATTTCGAAATTCCGAGAGACACGGTTAATTCCAAGGAGTAAAATTTGGTTCAATGAGATAACAATATTTTTTGGTGAATAGTAACTTTTTTACGTTTATTTACCACGGTTAAAAGTAAATAGGGTAATTAAGGGTATAAAATGATATTAATATTATCCTAACACATGTCCTAATTCTATTGGTCAAGTGTATATCGACCAAAAACAACATTACGGATAATCTATGAGTTAAAATCAAAGATTAATAAATAAAACATTTTTAATATAGGTTTATGCATAATATAAATTCGATTTTAAATATTAATTAGAAATCTAAAATGATTTCATACATAATCGTATTTTATTTATAAATTTTAGACATTAAATATTTTAATTTATTTGTGACACAATGATGATACACTAATTAACATATTAATGAATGATTAAAATGATTGATTATATAAATACCGAAATAAATGTAATTTGAGACTTTTTATGAATTATAATAATTTTATAGGTTAATATATCATATTAGGATTTGTTATATGATTTTTTAAGTAATAATTATTTTATAAATTTATCAAAAAAAAAATACCCAATAGTGTCAAAATTCACATAAAAGAGTTTTTAAAACAATGAATATATTATTAATTGATATTCAATTCCTAAAAATATAAGGTTAGTACAAAAGACATATATCATGATAGGGGTATCAATAATGGACCACTTGGGGGTAGATTGGATGTTTATAGTATGTTTATTCACCATATAATATAAAAATACAAAGAGACATGGTAAATGTCAATCTAATTAAATACGATTCAAAACTAAAAGATAAGATTAATAAATTGACCCAAACGTGTCTATAACCTATTGGTTAAGTGGATTTAGACCCATCCCCACCTTATCCTTGAAATAAATTAATATGGATCTATTATAAATGGAATATGAATTTATTCTAAACTAATATTTTATGTTTATTCTAAGGCGTCCCTAACCCCTCTTATAAAAGGGAACTCCCCCATCAATCTAATTCACACCCTCTAAGCCATTTGGATCATCCAAACCCTGAAAAATACCCTCTCAAGTATCCTCCATTAAACTTAGATGACTTTTTTTATCATAAATCCAACCTGAGGATCCCTACTGATCAAATCAAAAGGCCAAACCCGAAGAAGAGGTATTGTTTTCACCGCCCTCTTCCAAGTTTCTTTCTTCTTCCACTTCCTTTTTAATTGTTTTTTCCATTCTAAAATTAATAAAACAATATATTGTATATACTGTGATATTATTATAACTATGGTACAACCAAATTCAATATGATATCCACCATTTGAATGACTTGTCACCATACATACGTACGTACAACTTACTGTCTCCACGTCATGGTGTAATTGTTATTCAATACATAATTATTTGGATGGGTATAATAATGATGGGTATTTGATGTAAATAATAAATATAACATGATAAGGATTTTTTATCTCTTTTATACCATCCAAT
Source organism: Viscum album (assembly GCA_963277665.1). Lineage (NCBI taxonomy): Eukaryota > Viridiplantae > Streptophyta > Magnoliopsida > Santalales > Viscaceae > Viscum > Viscum album. The sequence goes on from OY728156.1 coordinate 1,893,862,353, forward strand.
TATATATTATTTTAATATCAAAATAAGGATATTTTTACCTGTGCGTACGTGCGGATTACCGTCTCCACGGCCCAGTGAGATTCATTTCCAAGTTCACCATTCATCATCGATTATAAAAATATATATTACTAAAAAGTATGTAATATATGACATAATAATGATACTGGATATATATATATATATATTTATATATATTAGTATTTATGTACAAACATATATCTTATTCACTTACTTTCGTTCAATACTATTTGAAAACGGACACAACGTTTATGCATACGTACGGACTACCGTGTCCATAAACGGTGCTTTCCATTTCATATATATGTCTATTATACATATTTATATTATAAATATATAGGATATATAAATCGTGTTTTATATTCTGGAATTATTTAAATCATTATCTATGTCATACAATCAAGAGTAACAATTTAAAACCCGTATGATGATGAAAGCGATTATTACCAGAAATATTAATATAACATGGAAATTATAATTAAATGGGTAGTATAAAGTCATAAATGAATAATTTATGATATAATAAATATTAATATGGTTCTTGTATAATTCAAAAACATACTATAGTCTTCATACATGAGGTTAAATGTTCCCTCAACTAAAGGAAAGTGGAAGGTATGGGGTTTTCATCTCACTCCTTATTCCCGTGGGATTCTTTCCATATTGCCACTATTACCTTTTTTATGGTGTATGTACTGCCCATAATTGTATTCATTGTGTAATACAATTTTATTTATGTGTATTTATAGATTCATTGTATGATACTTCATTCATGGGGTGTATGTTTTGTAAGTTATCAAATTGGTAAGGGTTTATTTTATAATCTCATTATTAACTGAGGTTGTTTTTACGTACATATTTACTGGGAAATTTTATCATCCATGTCCATTTATTAAAAAAATGATTTAAAAATAAATATTTTAAGGATTTTTTAAAGGTTTTCTTTATCATGATCAGAGTTTTTTATGTTTTAATGATTTATATTTCAAAATCATTTTAATTAATGTTCATGTTTTCAAAATGATTTTAAGGATTTATTTATATGAAAATGAATGTTTTGAAATGATAATTCTTTTCATAGTTTCAATGCGGTATGGGAAATATTGATTCAAAAATATATTTTAAATTAAATCTTTTAAAAATGTGTGACTTTTAAATTATTTTACAAAAAGGATATTTCTCACAAAATTTTTTACTCATCATTTTCTAATTTGATGGCATCCTGTAATGGATATTATTTTTTATTGAGGTTGATTTATTATAATACAATCTTCCATATTATATTAAATGAGTTATTATATGTTTGACTGTGGATGTTATATTTTTATACCATTCATGGTTTATGGTTAATTATTGACATTTCGTATGTATTTTTAATATGAATGTTTATGTTATGTTTCAAATTTTTCATATGAGGAATGTAGTGGACTTAGTATGTGATGGGTGGAGGCCTCTATAGAACTTTGATGAATCGGTAGGTCTCATGAGACAAACTAGTGTCCTTCCACAAGGCCATGACAAAATATTTATTTGTAGTCTTAGCACGAGGCCTTGACTATGTGGTAATGATGTCTGGTATTAGGCATTCCCTCTTTGTGAAATTAGTTATTATATGGGATTATTAGACTAGTAGAATATCCATGTGCATGATTATATGGTACTGTTTCATTTATTTTTACCAAATTATGTTCATGTTTATGTTTAAAAGGCAGTTTTTTAATTATACATCATTCCTTAAAAGTTTATAGCATCACATAAATTATTAACCCTTACTGAGTATCCGAGCTCACCCCATTCTTATTTTTTATTTTCCTAGGATTCCAATAAGTGTATTATGATTGATATGCAAGGTTATGATAAAGGGAAAAATTGAATTCTCAAATAACTATCTATACTGTGTTTTATTCTTCAAATTGTAATGTAATGTTAATGTTTATAATAAATTTTCCAAAATTGCTAAACTGATCGGTCCTTCGGAACATGATTACTTGTAATCGTGCCAATTTATTAAAATAATTCACCAGCTCTAGGTAACTAGGGTCAGGGCATTACAGTAAACATAATAGCATTAAATTGGATCAACAACATTTAACATACACATTGAATCTTGAGAGTATAAATATGAATGTATAATTTCATTAAACTATGAATAAAACATTAGCATAGGGAAAAAGGAAACTCATTATCCACACATATGCACTCTGAATTTGAGAGAACATAATTTTACCAATGTAAAAGTCTCCTTCACGAGCCACACAATTTCACCCATGAATGAAAATGACTATTTTATCACTGTATTACAATATCTCATGAGGTTTATAAATTTAAGAAATAATTTGTAGTGAGATATATAAATCCTTCATCATTATCCATACTTTTGAGTTCTACATGAAAATCATTCAATTTTCAAACTTCACAAAACTGATGTAAATAGAAAGGGTTTCATAAAATAATTAAATGAAAATTATAAAATTTTCATAAATATCCCACATAAATAAAAACATGTTTTGAAAAAAATTAAAAGTAAATTCATTCACATTTCATAGAAGAAAATTTATTTTTAATAAAAGTGGGGTTCATAACATTTGTAAATAGTATAAAGACTTGAATTAAATTGATTGACATTGAAAAAATGATCAACCAAAAATAATCACATAATTGAAGAAAAATGTAGGGTGAAACATGAATCATATCTCATTTGGATATTAGTATTTTTAAATATATATATAAGAAAAATAAAACCAAACCATAATTTTTTTGGAATTTTTTTTATAATCAATGATGATAAATTCATAGTCACATATCCCTTTTCGAAAAGTATCTTTTGTTTTCATAAATCAATTAAAATAAAAATTTTCATGGATGTGAATTTAAATGAAAAAATATTTTCAATAGATATATACAATATAATATCATGTAAAATAAATTTTTTTTAGTGAAGAAAGGGGAAATAAATTCTATAATAAGTCATATAACTAAATGGAATATATTTGAGTTTCCAAATCCCATAGATTTACTATTGATTTTCATGTATGTGATTTAAAATAATGTCTACAGAAATGAATTTATTAATCACCTATTTCATAACCTTATTCATATAGATAACCATTATAAATATTTTTTTTAATTATTCACATCCTTCAAATTAGTTATTTATTATCCATCTTCTATTTTGGGTGTGAGTAATCTTGACCCCCTTGAACTAGTTTTTTAATCGCAGTACCTTTATTATTTATTATTAAAATTTTAATCCAAAAAATATAATAAAATATAATATAATTATTTCTTTTTAATTATTTATAATTATATATATTTAATTTAGGTGTTTTATCAGTTCAATCACCAAATATGAAATCGAAATGAGTATGTTTTGGTGATTTTTACGGAACATGAATTGGTATCTTGATTAATGAGTCTAAAATTACCTTTACCATTATAGAAACAAAATAAAATTTTGATATTATTATTAATATATTTTATTATTATTAATTTATTTATCATATTCATATATGATATTATTCAATATTAATTTTCATATCGGTGGTTAGACTGACCAAAATAAAAACATATAATAATTAAAGGACTATTATGATTATGAAAATGGTTTATTTCAAAATTATATAATTATTATAGAATTAAAATTATATTATATATATAATATTAAATTTTTCCATCATATTTTTTGGTGATTTTAATAACTAATAAATTAACAAGATGAAAAATGATATATGTTAGATCATGGGGGTGGTAGTCTGTAGAACACATAATTAACATTTTCATTTCTAGAATCTGATTGAATGAAGGTGGATTATAATGTCACTCATAATAATCATATATATATTATATATGAAACATTTATTCACAAATTTCATGCATATAATCATTGAATAGGGGTGGAGGTTAAAAAAATGGGATTCGTCTCTATGTGGATTCGGTAGTGTGTAAATCCCACGATTGGAAATTTCATTTATTTTAATATAAAAGGGAAAATATAGTTAACGATTATTCCTGTAGAATGAAAATATTTACTATAAAATCAATAAATTGTTTATTATATGGTAAATAATTAATTATATTTGTATGTTATGAAATAAATGAAATTATTTTTGTGAAAACACATATAGATGTTGAGAATTGAAGCATTCCCTTGGAAGACTCCCAGAAAAATCAATGTCTTAATATAATTTCATTTGAATAATGTCTCAATGTAACAAACGATAATTAAAAAAAACATTTCATTCAATATTATATATTTCATTTAACACATTGTTTTACTTGTGTTTCAAACAACAAAAAATTTATTCGATATTGTTAGTTACAAGCAAGATAGAGTATTATATAACATCAATATAATATTAATGTTATTATTTAATATTATATTTATCTCATAACTGTTGGAATGGTGAGTCTAAATATGATTAACATTAAAATGAAAGAATATAGTCACACACAGATATTAGTTATTTATTGATTATAAGTATATTAAGAATCATTTAATCGAAAAAGAAATGTTTTCTGAAAAAATGTATATTTTTAAATGATGATATTGTCATACCATGTAATCATAATTAAAAATAAATTTTAGGAACATTCATAAAATTGATTTTACAATTAATATTTTTAAAATAATTATATCAAATTTTTCTTATTGTTAATATTTTATAATGTTCTTTAATGTTTAATTTTTTGATGAATAGTGAAATTTACAAAATTTTAATTTAAAACTACATTTTTATTTAAGTGGTTAATATTGTTTAATTATATTTTAATTTGGTATTAAATTAAAATTTGATAAACATTAATTAAATTTAATCAATTTATTTCAATTGTATCATTTTTAAATATTTTGTTTTGATATAAAATATTTGTACTCTTTGGAATATTTTTTAAAAAAACCATCTTATTCATCCCATCTATGAGATTATGGTTTTTTTTAAAAAAAATAACTTATGTCAATTGAATATCTAAAAATAGATTTTATATTTTTAATAATAATAAAATATTATTTCTGATATCTTAAAATTTATTTTTGACCAAAATGAAAATTGAAAACAATAAAAATCATTTACTGTGGTAAATGTAAAATATTATTTACTTGAGGTTAAACAAATAATATAAGTGATAAATATAACCTAAAAACTTGTTTACCATCTATTTGATGTCAATATATTGACATCATATCTTCTAGGAATGATAGCGGACTATTTGTTATGCATGTCTCTTGACACAAATGTGTGTATGATTGAATTTTTTCAAAAAATTACAAGTGTTCCACTCACCTCACAAATAAAAGGCCGCCATTCAATTCTCTCCTTCACACATTGAAACATTTTTTGTTCAAAAAATACTCAAAAAAATAACTTCCCAAATTCACCCCCATCGCCCTTGAATCCTTAATTTGGTATTAAATCCATTTAGACGAGGATTTGGTTTAAACTTGTGGAAGATACATGAAGATGATGTCATATTCTACAAAGATCAGTTTATTTCTTTCTTCCTACATCTCCTTAAATTATTTTTAAAAAATGTGATATAAAAAACTAATTATATTCAATATAATTACATATTTTAATAAGTAAATTACATAAAACCATCTCCACCTCTATTAAATGTATTATGAAATCATTGTTAGTGTGTATGGAAGACTAATACCTTATAAACTGATGTCAATTGCATTTTGAATTTCCACCTTTCACGAATATGTATGATGATGGATATAATTTATATATATGATATTAATAAAAAATTAAAACTATTGATTAATTATATTATATATATATATTTACAATCCATTTTGTAGGAAGTACGATAACATCCCTCTTGGGCACCACAGACTTCCTCCTCTTGGTGTGATGTGATTCAAATTTCACTATTGGGTTTCATGAAAATTTATTAGTATAATGTTAATGATTATATGTGATATACATGACCAAATTATGATATTAATTGGATATATTTTTAAAATATATATATATGATTTTCTTTATTACCATTTCACTCATGTAAAGATGATAACATCATTCACGTATTTGTGGACTACCAGCTTTATGAAGAGATGAAAATCTATTTTCATCACCAAATCACAAAAATGATATATACATATAAGTGTTTTTAAATAAATATTATTATATTTATGATATTTTGATAATTCTAAAACTAATAATGTCATGATCTATCCTAGATAACCTGATACCTTGATACATGAGCCGAACCAACATAGCCCAAAGGGCATTCCCAATCCCCACAATATTAAAACTGGAACCTAACATCCTAAATATAAAATTGTAAATGGGTTTTCCACATGATATACATAATAAATAGATATAATATATTATGATCAATTAAAAATCCCAAAATAGAGTACTATAAGTCAAAATATATATCAAAACCCAGACAATACATCATCAAAGTATCAGATTGAAAAAATGAAAACTCAAACATCCTAAAGGTATCAACCCAACCACATAAAATTGTCTAGAACATAAACCACCTAAAAGATACACAATATATTAAAATTAACTTCTTAGAAGAAAATAGACAAACACCTGATGGAAAAGGTTGGGTATGAGATCAAAATATCACCAGGGTCTGACCAAGTTTTCCATAATAAGATTTCATAAAAATAATCCCAATCATGATTCCAATAATAAATGAACTAGTCATTGTAAAATAATTTCATTATAAAAAAATTATATTCATTTTGAATAATAAATTCATTCCAAACTATGTACTAAGTAAACATTTTATAGAAATAAATTTATATAAATCACTAGGCATGAGTAAAACAGTTTCAGAATTAATCGAATATATAATCAAAGTAATCACCATAAGTAAAATATTCATCTTCATTATGGTAAAATAGTTTCATGTTATAGAATTCTAATAATTTAATTTCATTTATTATTTAATATTTGTACACATGACCTTCAGGCTGAGGCCTAATAGGAATCATCAATGTTTTATCATGAATATGATATTCCTCACTAGATTTTTGTTAATCTTTTCACCATTAATCTACTGTTAGGGAATTACTGTTCTATCTTTCATGTTCAAAATAACCCCCTAACTACCTAGAATTTCATGTTCTCAGTCAATTAATCGATAATGGGAAAATAGTTTCAAATGACTTTAAAATATAACTTCATCTTTTCCAGTTTCAATATGTCAATTTCTTTCCAAAACCCACCATGGTTTTTTAATTAAATCGGGCTTTTTCATTATAAAAACGATAAAAAATTGTTATCAATTAAATTTTATCCATTTTTTTAGAAATACCAATTTCACATGTCCAAAAAATTTCAAATCACTCCCCATTTTTCAATTCCATTAGAATTGGGGGTTTTACCTAAAAATTACATATTAAGTAAATTGAAATTCTAATTTTCATCAAATGGTATTTTCACAAATAATATGAAATAAATTCAAACACTTAATTAATTTTAGGGTTGTAAAATTATACAATCATAGATGGAATAACCTATCTTTATGACATATATCATGAAAAATACACCTGAATATGATTTTTCTATGAGGAATGATGGATGTAGAGATTCTTAATAAAAACCCATAATAAATATTAGATTCCAATGAGTTTAGATCAAAAAAAGATGAGATGATATAACACACCCTTAATAGGAAGGATAGATACAATGGGGGAGATTGAATAGGAGAAGATAACATAATATATGGGAATCATATGAGGTTCTCCTTGCTTCTATTTGCCTAGAAAGGAGTTTGGAAGAGAAAAAATGGTTCTTGAGGGACTCTAAGTCGTAGTATTCCCTTTAATCCCAATATAGGGTTAAGAGGGTGATGAAAAAGGGGTTTTGAAAATTTTAGTTAATTATCATAAATAAAAATAATTGCTCACATTGTTACCATGGAAGAGTGGAACAGTTAGAAAAATGGTGTTTCCTAAGCATACAATGCTCTGTTGGGGTGCATGATTTCTTCTATGTTGTTACATGGTTTTTCAAATTATTCTCCACCATAAAGACCCCCACTATCTAGGTTTAAATGATTTCCACTGTTTTGGTGCATGGTTTGGGAAAATTGTGTGCTCACATTGTATATACCATAAATTTCCAAAAGGTTTAACTTTCCACTAGAAAAAACTAGAGACTATCCTCAATTAAAGAATGAACAGAACTGAGGGTCGAGATGTACCTTAATGTAGAAAAAGGGTGATACAACCTCACCACCAAATAATATGTTTCCAATATAAATCTAATCAAGATGTCCCCATATTAATAATATGTGGATACTTATCTCTTATTAGTTCCTTTATCCCCCACATCTCATGTATATTAGAGTGTGATTCCATATCACGTGAACCAAATGTATCATCCGACCATGGAAGTAACATGGGTGTAGAATCATCTATCCTACATGGATGAATAGTCATGGATAAATCAGTCTCAACCTCAAGATAACTCTTTCTCAAAACATGATATAGATAAGAAAGGTACATTCATAGCTGTAATACATGGGAAATTTTATGTATCAGAGTCAACTATGTTAGAAGTAATGAATGTTACGCCACTTTCTCAAACTTCTCAAAAACCAAAAAAGGTCCCATGAAATGAGGAGAAATATTTCCTTTTCTCCCAATATGTTGATGACCCAAATGAGGTGAAAATTTCAAAATTCTATGTCACCAATACTAAATTTAAAAAGTGTGTGATGATGATCAAAATAATATTCATAATGGCTCTATGATGTCAACATCAAATAAGGAATAAATAGAATCAATCAGGTTATCTCCTAAACCAATATTTGTCCAGCCATGTCACATTCATCGTTCTCCAACCAACAAACAAATATTTTCATGGTCTGCCACACAAGGCCTCAAAAACATCATTCTACTTGAGGACTAGTAACTATTATTATATGAAAGCATAGATATCCCTAAATGGTAATCTAAAGATCCACCAAAATTTAGGACAATAGAACAAAGTATATCATCAAGAATCTGTATATCCCTCTATGTATAGTAATCTATTTGAAGATGTTATGTCATACTCAAACGAAACCAGGATCCCATTGCCTCTAAAAGGCCTCCCAAAAAAAGGATGAAAAATGGGGATCCCAATCATAGATTATAGCAGATGGAACTCCATGATAATGAAAAATATCTCTCACATAAATATTTCATATCTCCCCATCATTGGTTATCTAACTAAGGTGTATAATGTGGGATGATAGGGTCATCCTATTTATCACATCCCATATCACCTTCTTTTCTTATTTTTATATAGATAACTAACCAAAAATTCTATAAAATATCATCACACTTCCATGTCAGAAATGGAGGTAGATAAAGAAAATTTTAAGGTATCTAATGCTCTTCATTGACCTATTGGAATATATAGAACCATGAAACAAATTTAGTGATGTATAATCCCATAACTAGACATAAAAACCCGAAACGCATGACATAAAATGTATTTGTAGTTCATGGGTGCACTTACCACTGGTAATTAAAGAAATACCCCATCACATATTTTATCACAGTTTACAATAAACCAAATCTATTTTAAAAACATTGAATACCCTATGTGGATAATTAAAACTCAGATATATTATCCCAACCATAAATATATTCTCTAATGATACAAAATTTATCATCATGATTCTATTCATGAAGAATAATATTAGGAAGAGTGTAATTCAAATGAATAGTTGTCGAAGGTAACCATGTTACCTATATCTGGAACTCTTATATGCAATTTTGAAAATTGAACAATAAAGTTCCACTATTATGATGATTCTTTCATGAACTTAGTCGTATGTTTCCTACTCAAATAATCATAAAACATTTAATTTTATTAAGGTATCAGAAATTTCAATCTAAAAGGACTACAAGTACTATACCCAATACCTCTGGTAAAGATTCAACTATTTTTTAGAGAAGATATAACTAAATATCTAGTGGTCAGAATACACAGTAAATCTTTCCCTAAAAAATTAATTCCAGCAACTCTTATGTGAATGAATCATAGATGCAAGTTCAGGGATATGTGTTAGATAATTATTATAATGTTGCCAAAGCTACAAATATCCATAGTCAACGATGTGATCACTATGTATAATAGAACAACCAAAACCCAAATGAAATGCATCACAAAAGACCACTAATGATTTCCCAACCATTTGATGATTCAACATCATCACCATAGTAAAATAGAATATAACCTAAATAAAATTAATCTATAATTTTTTATCCTATGAAATCATCACTCCCTTCTGAGTTAGAGTGGTCATCAAATAAACTGACATTGACACATCATTTTACAAACTGATGATAAGATTCACCTAACTGATGTGGCTTCAATTTCCAAATACATTACATGGCTACTCCCATGACATAATTTCTTTTAAATTTTTAGGATAAACTGAAATACCATGTTATGACACCACGTGTTTTAAGAAAATATCATCCCATATCCAGAAGTCACATTTTGATAGCTTGGAATAAAGTTAGTGTTTTTTTTTATAAATTCAATAATTTCATTCAAAGGACACCCCAGATCCTCCTTGGACATAGAGTAAACAATGATATAATCCACAATTACAACCATGAATGTATCATGATACTCATGGAAGATTCTATTCATCAAATTTATAAATATTATAGGAGAACTGGTTTGCCCAAATTGCATGAAATGGTACTCTTAATGGTCGAACCTACTCTTAATGAATGTTTTATGATTGTTAGATTCTTTTATTCTCAATTAGTGATAACAAAATCGAACATCAATTTTTGAAAACAATATCATCATTATAAAATGTTCTAGTAGATCATTGGTTGATGACAACATATACTTATTATTTACCAAATCTCGGTTGAGTTTTAGGTAGGGAACATATATGAGAAACATTCCATATGCTTTCTTAGCAAAGAGAAAAGGTTCTACACATGGTAACACACTCATTCATATCAATAAGTTCTATTATAGACCATCCAATTGAGCCTTAAAGTCTGTCAATTTAGATAGTTACCTATTGTAATAATGTATAAACACTGGTTTAGTGTGAGGCGCTCAATAAATAAAAACACTACCTTCTTTCTGGTGGGAAACCATAGATTCAAAAAAAATTATGTCGGGAAACTCGATGAAAACTAGAGGGACATAATCACTCAATGATTATATCTCAGAAAAATGATATTAACATCCACAACTCTAGATAATATGGTCCGAACCTACTCGACCTCAAATCCCATTCTACCTGAAAGATACAGAACACCACCTCAGGTTCCATAATGAAGACCCATTGAAGAAAATAATTGATTTAGGATTTGATAGAAATGAGCAAAACCAACATAAAAATGAAACATGGAGGTTTCATGTTGAGGTGTACAAAATCCCATGTAAGTTAAATCTTTGATAATGATAACACACAAGCTGGAAAATAGAGACCCTACTCTCTCATCATTACACGAGGTGTAGTAATATCCATCAAGTAAAATAAATGCATCGTAAGAAGAATTAGTAAATTAAAAAAATGAGTTTAAATGAATGAATGATATAAATCATTATCAAATAAATCATTCTCTAATAGTGAATATATAGTGATTGTAACAATCACAATCATTGGTCATGTATCTACTTCCTATGGAGACTCCTTCACCACCATAATAAGCTTCATTCTGGATGCATGTGGTTAAAACCCATTTGACCCCAAAGCATCTGATTTCACCATAAATGTTTTTGGCAATGATGATCTCATGCCACAACAGGGGTTAGAACATAAATAACAAAGATTACACTTATGTTTTGAATGTCTACAGGAACTTCATAGCTTGGGTGCCTCAGTGCATACCTGCATCAAATGCCCAGCCCTACCACATTGAAAAAATTAAGAGGGCATATGCTAGGAACTGTAGGTGGTCTAGGAGATACCTAATTTCAAGATCAACCAAATTAATCATCATTATTTCTCTTCCCTTTATGGGAACTCACAGAATATCCTTTGGAATAAAAATAACTCCCACCAACCCTGGCTTACTGTCAAGATCTAGCTCCACCATCAACACACAATCAAACACATCAACATATGAGGAGATACGTTGAAATAAATATTGAGATTAATATCATAATAAAATAATATTTCAAACAATCATGTATTAATAATCTCTTTCGATGAGATATCTTCTGGAAACTATAAAATATTAGCAATGATATCTTTATACATAGTCACTGTCATTTAATGTTTCATGAGTTTAAAAAATCCTATTTTAATATAAAATACAATAGACTCATGATAGAATTCATTAGTGAAAATATAATTGAATTCCTCCCTCTATAAACCCTCGTGTTTTTTCGTCATTACCATTATGTCCAAACATATCCTTCTTGGTCATTACATCTTGATAACATCACATTTCACCTCAATCTCATCAAGAGTTTCAAATAAAACAATAAAAAAATCAATCCACATAAAAAAATCCTTATCCTCTTGAGGATTATTAGATATATGGGAATCTAGTTGATTATGGTGAAGGAACTCCTAGAAAAAACTATAGGATTCAACCCCATGAGGTTTCAATGTTGTATCATGAATGGGAAAGGGTGCAGGTTCCTATCATACAATATGAATATCAAGCGTAATAACCACAACCAAATTTTGTACCATGATTGGATTTTGGCATTGTGTTTCACCATAATGTTACTCTTGGAATATATTAACATGTATTCAAAAAGGCATGATTCTATACAACATAAACTAACAACAAAGATGATATCAGAAAATTTCTCAAATCGACACTCAAACAAAAGAAATAGGGAAATCAATATCATCAGAATGAAAGATATGATTTGGATTCCAATATATCCCAATGATGGCAATATAAAATATTATGACTAATAATTAAGACACCATTAAGAAATTTCTTATGATAAACGAAGGCTCTCTATAATCAGATATAGCTAAGAACTCACTCATAACTATCCCTATATCCCAAGAATATCTCTCAACTATATAATGACATCAAGGAAACATGTTTAACCTGCACCTTTGATACTACTTTATTATGAACAATCTTATATACCCTGGTATCTTGATTACTAAAATATCATCGACATTTCTTGAAGTGAGTTCTTGATACCCATAGTTTGGAAAATAATGACTTACATCATACTTGATAAAAGTGGGAACAATTTTTTAATATAAAATCATAATAAATAGATTCAAATCTGTATGATCAAAGAATAATCCTAGTTGATATAATACAATAAGTAAACTGGTATATAAAAACCCAAGAAATATATCATCGAAGAAACAATAAGTAACATGAAAACTCAAAAATCTGGAAGGTATCAACAGAAAATTCCAAAAGGGTCAAGAACATCCATCTCCACCATGATGTGCCTTCCCTTTTATAAAACCTTTTAATAGAAAATATACAGATTCCCAAAGGTAGAGGTAGTGTGTGATCTCAAAAGTCCATTTGGGAAACACACGTGTTCCATAATAAAATTCCATAAATACAAACTCAATCATTCTTCCAATTGTAAATCATATAGAAAATGATGTACAATTAGATATTTTTAACTAAATATTATTTTAATTTCAATTAATCGAATCATTTTAAAAAATGTCCTAAGTAAATATTTTATATAAAGTAATATATATTGATAACTAGTAATGAGTAAAAAAGTTTTACAATCAATTGAATATATAATCAATGTAATCACAACATTCAACATTTCCATATGCCCAATGGTACAATAGTTTCAAGTTATATGATTCTTACACTCTCATATCATTAATCATAGAGTATGTTTACGCATGTCCTTCAGGATCTGGATGAATATGACTCATTAATGTTCCATCAGATATATGATCTTCTTAGATAGATTTTTTAGAGTTTTTATTCTCAATCCATTTCTAGGTAATTACATTCATACAAAGATTTTTTCTAAATAACGTACTAACTAACTAGGATTTCATGTTCTCAATCTATAAATTAATAATGGAAAAATCCTATCATATTAGTTTAAAATAAAATTTCCAAAAGTTTCAGTTTCAATATTCCAATTCAATTCAAAAAAAAAACCACTGGTTTATAATAAAATCAAGGGTTTTTAATGATAAAAAAATCATAGGTTATTATCAAATAAAATTATACCATTTTGTCAAATATAAATTTCACAATCCAATTTCAGATGTCCCACCAATTTCAAATCACCCCCAAATTTCCAATTCCACTGCTATTAAATTAAATTTCTATTAATCAAAATATATAACTTTTTGGGGTTTAGTGTGATCCTTCACAAAAGAATTGGTCACCTAAAAAAGAAACAACCATACCCAAGTGATCTAGAAGAGAGGAGTACATGGAAAAATATTTCACAAGTTGTTAGCAAAGACCAGACCTAGGACCTACCAGTATTTGAAACACACATCCTTGATATAAAGGGTTGGATGTATATGAAATCAGTCTTCTAATGGTATGAAAAAAATGTATATGAGCTAAAATAGAACATAAATGGAAAAAAAGAAAAAATTTCCACTTCCAGAATGATCCAATCCAAGTGTGGGTGAAACAAAAGGAGGTTGGCCTTGTCTAGGCCCTGATGTCTCTATATCCCCTTCAACATGATCTTCTTTCCTGGGGAAAATTCATAAATTATTTTTTAGCCTCATCATTTTCCCTCTTTGAAGCCTTTCCAAATCTATTATACATATCTTTCATTATCTTCAAAAAAAATAGAGGGAAAGAAATCCTCATTCAATTGACGTTGCAATGTCCCTCCATGTTTTTCATCATATTTATCATTTCCTAAATTTTTCAACACATGATTGACATTGTTAGTATATAATTGGATAATTCCAAATATTGATCATTCCTTTCTAGTTTGCATCCTATTCCAAATTTTGTTTCTATCTGCTTTGGGTCTGATGTCTTATTGACCGGAACTGCCTCTTTTCTAAGAGAATACATACTTGTATTTGTTGTTGGAGTGTATGGTACTAGTTATTCTATAGGGTCTGATTATTGCACATCAGTCCTTTTTGACACCTTCACTATTCATACATTAGGTAGCACTAAATCCTGGCTTTTCTCTACCTCATTAGGATCTATAAGAAGACCCTTTCCAACTGATATAGTGGCCTTATGCTATCTGGTTCTTTTAATTTTATTTATTAGATAGTACCCACAATATATTATTCTGGTTTTCCCATTATTGTATTCAAAACCCATAAGCATATCAAATTTATGCTCATAGTATGATGAAGATTTGGTTAGAGGATCAGGATTAATCGATTCAATATCCTCAGAACCTGCCTTAGTTTTTGATCCAATGTTTTCATTTCAGAACTCTTCATCCTTTTCAACATAAGAATAACAGTTTTAAAACCACCAGAAACTTCTTGATGTTTAGCAATGTCCTGTTCCACAGTAGACACAACATGTTTAAATTTATCTTTGTATTTAGAAACATGTCAATGTAGAGATTCCTCGTTACTCACTGCTTGATCATTTGACAAAACATATAATGGATGGATGGTGACTACCCACAAAACTGAAAAGTCCTAATCAAAGGGGTCCAACTAGGAGCTTCATCCAAGACATTGATCGTCAACACTAACTTCTTAGTAGGGCATTTTCGATAGAACAACTATAGATAGCCCAACCAGTTATAGAATAACAAATTTCCCCCATGATTCCTAGTGCACTAGCCGACAACATCGAAATTATACACCAACCTTAATCCACATACATTCAAAGAGAGGATTTGAAATTTCCTATTCCATACATATTCTGGGAGCTATGGGGTGACACAAAACCTTTGACCATCTATCGAAGCTCATGAATCTACCCACTAGATTTTGAGGAATTTTCAAAATAGTAGTGTTTTGAAATGGAAGTGATAATCTCAAAAATATTAACCAAATCACCATGTTCGATGGATACTAGTTGATATGAAACTCGTATTTCCATCAGATAAGTTTAATGGGACTCTATCTATATGCCTCCACCCATTATATCAAGCACATGCAAGATCCACATCAAACACAAAACAGATGAGTATATTATGGGGGTCCAACAAACGTATCATAACACATTCCTTCAATCCCAAGGAGATGCTGATAAATCTATTGAGACAATAAATATTCAGTCACCTCCAACAAAATTAGGAAACCATGGATAAATCATGGAAATAAAAGGCCTAGTTGAATTCCCAGATTGAAAGAAGAAGATATAGGACCCCCAAACGAAGTGCAAAGACCTTCAATATCCAATTCCACTGAAATTAGGGGGGTTTCTTTCCCCTAAATTCCATACCAAGTCAAATAAATTCCAATTTTCATCAAATTGGGGGATAAAATTTAAATAAAATAAATTAAAACACTAAATTAATTCAAGGTATATAAAATTAGCTAATCAAATATGGAACCATTGAGCTTTATCACATAGATCACACAATACAACACATACAATAGGATTTTCCTACAATGAAGGATGAAAACAAATATATCAAACACAAACCTTCAATGAAGATCTAATTCAATGAAGTTTATATCTATAAAAAACATGATGATATAACACACCCTATGATGGAATGATAGAGAGTAAAGGAAAGAACGAATATAATATGATCACATATCGAGGAGGAATCAAATGTGTTTTTCTGCACTAAGATCCATCTATGATGGAATTCCGAGAAAGAAAAATGGTTCTTTATGGACTCAAACTCAAATAATTTCATGTATTCCTCTGTTTGGATTTAGATGCTAATGAAAAAAAGGTTATCAAATATTTTTATTAATTTTATGTAAAGGTAAATAGAGCTTTCACAGTTAGCTAGGCAAGAGAACGCGGTTAGATAAACTTTGTGCAATAACCATGCACCATATTGATGAAGGGAAAAGTTTTTACCAGATGGGATCAAATCGTTAAAACCATGAACTAACCATGAAAAACCTCATTTTATAGGTTTTTATGATTTACACTTAGTGGGCACACAGTTTGGAAAATCCATGCAACAACAATGCACAATCTATAAAGTTCAAAAATCTTAACATACCACCCCAAAAAAACATGACACTATACCCAATAATAAAATGAATGAAAAGGAAGTTTGATTGATTTATTATGAAGAGTAACAGAATGTTAAAATAAATTATTAAATACCATATTTCCATAAATATCATTGAAAATGGAAATGATTCTCATGTGTTTGTATGGAATATCATCTCCATGATCATAACATACTTCATTTCTAAAAACCAACTTTATTGATTGGTATAAAAAAATATAATTGATTGTAAAATAATATAATTTTTTCATGATTATTATTTTTTAGGTGATCAAAATATATATAATTCCCCTAAATCAGATATTTTATTGATATACATGCCTATGAAAACATGATAATTAACATCCAAAACAAATAAAATAATGAACGATTATTAATAGAAGGGTGATAAGATGTAAAAATGGTTCATATATTATATTATAAATATTATATTTATTTACAAGATAATTACATGTTTAAAACCACTATATATGTGGGTAAATAATGTTCAATCAAAATAATTGTGAGGTGAAGTATTTTATACCTCAATTTATGTTCATTGGGATAAACATTTACTTCATTAATTATGTCATTCTATGAATACTTGTATAATTAATCTTGATTAAATATTTTTTATATACCTCTTTAATGTGATTTATAAGAAAAAAACACATAATATATTATTTAGTTAATTCTCACATCAATTTTATGATCATTGAAAATGTTTATTTCACAATCTTATTCAAATCAAGAGGGTTTATTGTTGAATTTCAGTTGAGAGAAATTATTTGACAATTTTATAATATTATTATCTTTTTTTCTTAGACTATGGTTATTGAAGATATTATCATATAATGGAACCATTTTTCACTAATTTTAAATTAATTAATTGATGAAATGTTTTAAGAAGATCCAACAATGATTTCACTCTTCGGTCAAAAATCTTTTTTCTTCCAAAACTATGCTTTATAAATTGGGAATCAAAAATATATTTTTACCTTTTAACAATAAATATTTTATTTAATTTTTTCCCATTCTTAGTAATTAAAAATAATTCAATAGAGTTTTATGTTTTTATCAACAGAATACACATTTTACTTTTACCAAAAATTGGAAAGTAATCCAGTTATAATTTTTCGAAAAGGAAATTTCCTGACATTTTTTACTGTGAAAAGGGAAAGTTATTTTTAAATTGTATGGAATATACATAATTACCCACAACCAAGACCAAAATTAATCTAATTATTCTTTTTCATTTTTATATGCATCTTGTTCAAGAAATTGTTTTAAAAAAAAGAGATTTTAAAAAAAATAGTTATTTTCTAGAAGAATGATTTAAAGATATTTTTATGGAATTTATATTCATAAATAACATTAAACCATTATTGTAAATATGGACTACTAGGGATATTTTGTATTTATATCATTCATATTATTACTTTGGATTATTTATAACCAGTTTAATAAAGGATATACTATTTTATTAACATAATACTACATACTATGAATGGTTTATGATTATGATTATGGATTGGTGTATGTATTTAGATTTCAAATGATATATTTTGATATGAATTAATTAGTTGATTATGTTTCATACCTATCATATGTGGAATGTGTTTTACTTTGTATGTGATGGGAAGGGACATATATATCCCCTTGATGAATCAGTTGGTCTCATGAGAGAAAACAAATTAGGTTTTGGCTGAAGACTTATGAATACGAATCGAATTTATAGAACATTAC
This sequence comes from Viscum album, assembly GCA_963277665.1. Taxonomy (NCBI): domain Eukaryota; kingdom Viridiplantae; phylum Streptophyta; class Magnoliopsida; order Santalales; family Viscaceae; genus Viscum; species Viscum album. Next base: position 1,893,881,144 of record OY728156.1, read on the forward strand.
TCAATGGTATTAGATATATTGAAAAATGTTTTGATTTTAAGTTTTAGTTATCCATAATTATTTATCCACTCATTATAAATCCAATTATAGATATTCAATAAAATTATTCGATTAGTTAGAATACCATTTTTATGTTTCAAGTTCATGTGATTATTTTTATGGAATTATTGGATCATCATTTATTCCTACCATATTATTATCAAGATATTTGTTAAATACAATTATTTCAATTTATTCACCATTTCATGTTGATTATGCATTATTTATTTATAGATTCAGTTATATGCTTACCAATAGTAAGCATTTGAGCTCAGTTTTATGTTATGTATTATTTTCCCCAGGATACCAGGATGTATTTTTTAATTGATATAAATGGATATGCTATGGAAAAAAAATTTAATTCTAAAATTCAATTACTTATTTATTTTATGAATTAAAATTTAATGTGAATTTCAACTCTGTATGTAGTTTATAATGCCACAAATCTATTTGGTCCTTTGAGATGTGATTCCTTTTATCTCATTCCAATAATATAAAGTAGAAACTAGATACAATATATTGGGTTTATGTGTGATACAATAAATGAAAAATAATAGGGATATAAGGGAAGGATAATGGGAATAGTTTTAGATGGAAAACAAATTATTTTAACTTTCATTATTGGGTTCTAATATTAAGTGTTGAGAGTGAAATTTTTTATTATAAAAATTTAATAAAAATGCAGTATGTGTTAAACATGCCATAGTTCTTTGAAAAAGGAATCATCTTGAGTTAAGATATGTTTATTTTCAATACACACCAGAAAAAATAAATTTGAAGAAAAGTTTTTTTACTTGTTATTCTTTATACTCACTTGGTTACCCCTTTTTACCAATTAGGTATTCTACTATGGTAACATGTTTTTTTACCAAAGGTAACTTATAATTTATACACTATAATTAAATGGTACATATTAAATAATTATGGCCCAATAATTCCACATTTTAAATAAATTTAAATATGTTAATTTTTATAATGTGAAGAAAATAAATTTTAAAATAATAAGTGTATAATGTATTAATTTTTTTTGGAAAAAAAAACTGTGGATTAAAATTTTCAAATAGAAACATGAAAATTGAAAAAACAAATTACTATAAATAAACAAATAAAATACATATTTTTAATAGAAAATAATTTCATAAATCCCCACATTAAAAATATATATTATTAATGTTGTGAAACTTGTTGTACTGTAAATACAATATTTCTACCCAATTCAATGTAATATTTATCAGTTTTTTTTATATCCACAAAAATTTAATATAATACGATTATTTCATGATAATCCAAAAAAATTATTCTTATTTTTTGATTTTATCATTAAATAATTTATTAATTAAATATTTAAATATAATTCTGATATATGGTAAAAATTGTTTTTAGTAAATAATACATAAGTTATATTAAATATTATTAAAAAAATAGTGATAATAAATATCTTATAATAAATATGTCACAAATCGAAAATAATGAAATTTTGAAAATAAATTTTCAATATGAAAATATTGTATTACCTACTTATCTGCACTAGTTGAAATAGTTTTAAGAAAGAACTTTATTTCATAATTCCATTACAATTTGTTGTCCACACTCATTTATTGGCTATCCAACTGTGGAAATTTTTCTTATTCTTAAAATGATTCATGGTTTTGTTGATATTTTAAAATGATTGTGAATAAATGAATAAAAAAATTATTTAAGGTGTATTTCACTAAAATCATATGTCATTACAGTTAACCCTCTTAAACAAATTTCTCCTCAACATTTTATTATTTTTAGAAAACATGTCTGTTAATTTTTCTC